>OY728146.1:2003152118-2008152118 GCA_963277665.1 Viscum album
ATATTGATCAAAAGATGAACAAGATAGTGGGAACGAAAGATTTTAAGTATGGATATAAGAAGAAAGAAAGAAAATATAATAAAGACTCAGAAGTCACTTACTATAAATATAAAAGGACACGACACATCAGGACAGATTGTCCCATGCTCAAAAGGAATGATAGAACGGAAAATAATTTTGAAATAAACAAGAAGAATTATTACAAGTCTAAGGATAAGAATGTCTTGAAGGATAATGATACGTGGAGTGAAAGTGGTGGTGACTCATCTGATGATTACTCAGAGTTTGAATATTTTATCTAGAAAAATATTGGTCTACTTGCCAAACTACCCATTGAAAATCATTGTCTAATGGATAAGGTACAGAATGAAGAATCTATTAATAATTTATCTTTGAATGAAAATTATACTGAAGATAAATATTATGAATCTTCAGATGATGAATATTCCACATCATAAGATAATATATTACCTTCATTTGAAGAAGTTTCTAGATTTTATAAACTTCTTGAGAATGAAAATTGTAAGATAAAAAAGAAGTTAGAGAAATCAAATTCTAGAATTTCAGTTTTAACTAAATAAGTATCATATCCTTCTAAAGATCTTGATCAGAAAACTTTTGACTTTTAAAGTGTTTCTAAAAACCTTGAGGAAGTTAATTTTGAGAAGGATAAACTTTCTAAGAATCTTGAAAGTGTAATTTCTAAGAAAAATATTTTAGAGGCTAACTCTAGTTCTAAAAATAATGATTTTAGGACAAAAAATTTATTATTAAATTAAATTCAAAAAATATTTTCCTTAAGTAAATGCTTATCAATATTTATATCTGGCAAGGAAAACTTTGACAAGATTTGTTCTAAAATTCAACCCTTAAATAAATAGTTCTGGATTTGGTTATACTCATTCAAAGACAGTTTTTAGTAATAACTATTTTGTTCCCCAAAGTGCTATATTTTGTACTAAATGTCAGTGTGGTGGACATTGGGAGAAAAACTGTTTTTAAACAAACCCCAATCTTTAGGTTTTCATAAAGGCTATTTTTCTAAGAAAATTTGAATTCCTAAAATCTTACTTTCTAAAATTTCCAAATCCAATAAAGTTTGGATTTCAAAAGTCTAAATATTTTATTTTTAGGAAAAAAAATAAATTACCAACAACAATACATGGTACATGGATAGCGGATGTTCTCGGCATATGACTGGTAATAAAAACTTCTTTGAAAAGATTATCAAAATGAAAGGAGGAAAAGTAACTTTTAGAGATAATTATTATAGAAAAATTGTTGGTATAGGTACCATTGTTCTTCTTGAAAAAACATTAATTTTAAAAGTTTTATTTATTAATGGTATTAAGCACAACCTCATTAGCATAAGTAAATTATGTGATTAAGGGTACCTTGTGAATTTTAGGAATGATAAATTCTTAGTACAAAATTCTAAGGAAGAGTTTTTTCTTTCTTCCCATAGGTGAGAGAATGTATACAAACTAAACTTAGAAGACCTTGGGAGACAATATCTACATTTTCTTAGTGAAATATAATATCAATATTGGTTATGGAATTGAAGGTTATAACGCTATAACCTTAGGAATGTATAAAAACTCTCAAAGAAAAGACTTGTTAAGGATATACTGAAGCTTAGATTTGATTCATCAAAAGTTTGTGATCCTTGTTAGTATGAAAATAAATATAAATCAAGTTTTAAATAAATTGGTGAAGTCACAACATCTAATGCATTACAGTTATTGTATATGGATCTTTTCATTTCAACAGAAACATGAATCATTTAGGTAAAATATTATGTATTTGTCTTAGTTGATGATTACACAAGATTTACGTGTGTCTATTTTCTAGCGAAGAAATATGAAGATTTTTCTTATTTAAAAATTTTTATATCCCAAGTTAAAAATGAGAAAAACCTTCCATTGATAAAAATTCATAGTGATCATGGAGGAGAATTTCAAAATTCAGATTTTGAAACTTTTTGTAGTAAAAAAGGAATTACTCATAACTTCTCATCTCCAAGAACTCCTCAACAGAATAGTGTTGTTGAAATAAGAAATCAGATTCTTCCAGAGAAAACTGTGACCATGTTGAGTAAATATTCTATAGCTAAAAACATTTGAGTTGAAGCTATAAGTACGGATTGTTATACTATAAATCGAGTTTTTATTAGACCTTTTCTTAACAAAACCTCCTATGAATTGTGGAATGGTAGAAAAACTAGACTTTCCTACTTCAAGGTAGTTGATTTCAAAGTATTCATTCTAAATACTAAATATAATTTAAATAAATTCTCACCAAAATCTGATAAAGTAATTTTCATAGGATACTCCACAACTTCTAAGGCTTATAGAGTTTTTAAGAAAAATAATTGTACTATTGAAGAAAAAGTGTATGTTAAATTTGATGAAACTGATCCTTTTATTTTTAAACAACCCCAACCTATATCATCAGATGTGTTTTCAAAAACTGATTTTCATCCCCTGATAGAAGATCCTTCTGATATGGAAAATTTTCAAGAAAATATTTCTGAAGAATTTACCCCCGAATATTTTATAATAGATGTTGATGAATAGGTTTTACAAAACCCAAATCAGTCGTTTCTTAAGAATTAGCCTAGTAAAAATATCATAATTGATGTAAATAAACCTGTTAGGATTAGAAGTTACACAAGAAATAAAGTATAAAATCTAGAATTTCTTTCCCAATTTAAATTGAAAAGCACTGATGAAGCTTTAGGTGATGATTATTGGATTAAATCCATACAAGATGAGATAAATTAATTCGAAAGGAATAAAGTCTGGACCTTGGATGAAAGGCCTAAGGAAACCTCTGTTATTGGAGTAAAATGGGTCTTTATAAATAAGTGTGATAAAAATTTAATCATTGTGAGAAATAAAGCTATATTAGTTTCTAAAGGCTATAATCAACAAGAAGGAATAGACTATGAAAAAACCGATTCTCGAGTAGCTAGACTTGAATCTATTTGAATTTTACTTGCCTTTACAACATTCTTTAATTTTAAACTTTTTCAAATGGATGTAAAATCTGCTTTCCTTAATAGTTATTTTCAAGAGAAAATTTATATTGAACAACCTCTTAGTTTTAAAGACATAACATTCTGAACATTTTTTCAAACTTACCAAAGTTTATATGGACATAAAAAATCCCTAAGTGCATAATATGATAGAATAACATGATTTTTTTTCTACAAAACAGTTATTTTAAAGGAAATGACGATCCAACCCTTTTTATAAAGAAAGATAAGAAAAATGTTTTTATTGTTCAAATTTATGTTGATGAAATTATATTTGGTTCAACTCAGCAATCTTTAACTGATTTGTTTTGTGAATCTAATGAAATCTGAGTTTGAAATGAGTATGATGGGTGAGTTAAAATTTTTCCTAGGCATTAATATTTCTCAAAAACTAGAAGGAACATACATATCTCAACATAAGTATATTAAATACCTTCTTAAAAAGTATGGATATTAAAACACTAAAAGTATAAGTACCCTAATCGGTACCTTAAATTCTCTTGATCTTGACTGGGAAACCAGTAGATCAAACATCATTTAGAGTTATGATAAGAAGTTTACTATACTAGATAGCTAGTCATCTAGACTTATTATTTTTAGTATTCTTATGTTAAAGATATCAATATAATCCAAAGTATTCTCATATAAAAGTAGTGAAAAGAATTTTTCATTATTTAAAGGGAACCTTGGATCTAGGAATTTTTTATACTTATGGAAATGAATTTTACTTAAAAAGTTTTTCAGATGCTGACTTTGGTGGATGTAAAATGGGTATGAAAAGTATGTTGGGAACTTGTCATTTTTTAGGATATTCCTTAGTTTCTTGAAAATGAAAAAAGAAACACTCAGTTGCACTCTCTACTGTTGAAGCTGAATATATAGTAGCTGGAAGTTGTTGTGCTCAAGTATTGTGGATGCAACACACACTAACAGACTATGGTATGAGTTTTACTAAAACAAAGATATTTTGTGACAATACTAGTTCCATTTACCTAAGTAAAAACCCTACACATCACTCATATGAAAAACACATAGATATTGGGCATCCGTTTCTTAGGGATCATACACTTAAAGGAGATATCATTCTTCAATTTATCGGGACACAAGATCAACTTACCGATATTTTCAAAAAATCTTTACCATTTGATAGATTTGAATACATTAAAAAAAATTTAGGAATGATAACTGTAAGGTAATCTTCCATTTTATTTTTTTTGAAACCTATCTCCTTACATTAAGAAACTTGTTTTCATAGAGGGAGTATATTTGATTGTTTAGTAAAAAAAATCGCAATGATTTATTTTTAGTCACTTTTTTGTTAATTTTTATTTGGTAACCAAAACTTTCAGAACTCAAAATTCCAAAACCTATTTTTTTTACCTGTTAATTTTTCTATTTCAATGTTTTTCCTTTATTTAATTAAATTTTTCAGAATCTAAAGTTCTTTAAGAATAATTTTCCTCATTACTGATAATTTTCCTAGAATTACGAAAGGTATGATTCTTTACATAAATTTTCGTAATTGAATATTTTACTTGTTGGTATTTTTATCTTTATTTAATTTTGTTTTCAGATTCACTTTCCTTATATCTGAATTCTTACCTTAAAAACATCAGAAGATCAGAATCTACCAAAATCCTTCTTTATATGTTATCTTGATTGTCAGATCAAATTGTTTTTGTTTTAACCATTGGATCAATCTAGGAATATGAACTGTCACCTAAATGCCTATATGAAATCCCCCCTTATGGTTGTCCCACATCGGTTTTCAAGCTCTTGCCTGCTGAATCTATGCCACTCTACTTAAGAGTCATTCCAAATTTTCTTGTTTGCTCAAATATGAACGTATTTAGAAGAATCTCCTTAGAAGAAAATGTCATCAGTCAAGTAAGTTTCTTAATGGAAGATCTACAGAGAGAGGTTAGTAGATCCAAAGTTCTTTACTAAGTTTTATTCTCTTATTTCGAAGAATATCAAGTTGAATGGCTAGGAGATTCTGTGTATATCCAAACCGAAGGGACATAATCCTGTGTATCGCAGTTGTTGGTATAATTTTATGAGACAGTATGTTTTCTTTCAAGATGGTAAAGATAAGTTTTCTTTTAAGAGTTATGGGAAAACTTATTCCCTTTCTCTTAGCTTGGCTGAAAACATTATTGGAATTCCGTATGAGGGGGAAGCTTATTTATACACCCACAAGCTATCAGATGTTTTAGGAAGTTTTGATAAGGAGAACTCTATAGAGTGCCTTGGTTATTTGTAGGTGAAGAAACCTAAGATTAATTATCTCTCTAAAAATTTATGGATTCTATATTTATGGGTTCATTGATTTCTCATTCAAAGAAAAGGGGATAAGGATACCTAGAAGAAGAGTGAAATTTATGTTTTGAATTTTCTAGTGAATCTTAGGAAGATTAATCTATTGTAGTATGTCTTTTTTACAATTTCTAATATCAATAATGGGACCCTCAAATCTCAAATTATTATGTATCTGACAATTATTTCCAAAATTATTTTCCTTTTATTAGATTCGTTCAAAATACCATTCAGTTATATGCCAATAAATTTCAAGGTTATGTTTCTGAGTGATGATACCCTAAGGAGGATGAAGGTTGGATTTAATAGAAAACTCATAGAATTTTATGACTTATCTGAAAGCGAGATCGAAGCCTTATACAAGAAGTCAGAAGTAGTTAAGACTTCTAATAGATGTGGAAAGAAGAGAAAGCTAAAGGAATCAAAAGTAAAAGGAAAATATCCTACAGTTCAAGAAACCCAACCAGCACCTCCAAAATCTAAGAAGTACAAGACCTATCCAGATGAAGTTGTTTCTAATTAGATAGAATATAAAAAAGAGTAAGAATGAAGGAGAGCCTATCTTTGGTTTGGACCATGCTGAGGTAAAATCATTTAAGCTTAAGGTTGTTGAGGAGTTTGAAAAACAAGAAAAAGAGAAGAAGTAAAAAAAGAAGTTTTATAAGTATGAAGTAGTTCAATCTATTATCAGAGACACACAAAAAGCCTCTAAACAAATCTAGGTACCAGAATCATTTTTACAAGACTCACTTTCAGTGACTCAGAGAAAGAAAATGGTCATTCCAGAACCTGATGAAGAGGAAGAGATTGTGCAAAAAGAGGAAGTGGAAGGAGAATAAGAGGAATAAGGGGATGACATTGATGATATCTTAAGGAAAGTTGATCTATATCATGAGAAGGAAATTAATTCTTAGAAATGGTCAATCTTGACTTCCCTGGACAAATCTTCTAAAATTGATTCCCCAGGAAAAGAAGAATAGGGTTAGGAAGAAATAAAAAAACCATCAGAAGATGAGAACAGAAACCATGAATTGGTTCAACTAGATAATCTGGTGGAAGATGCTGAAAAAGAAAAGTTTGAGGAAGATAATATAGTCTAACTATAAGATAGTGAACATGAGTCACCAAAGATGCTGAGATCATTTTGAGAGCTGATAAAGAAAAATAGTGTTAGGTACCCGGGATAGGCAGAGGAAGCTGGTGGGCCAGGAATTTAAAAATTTCCGCACCACCGGAGCGACATAACTCTCTCAACTCTGGTGATATTATCCCTATTTGGTCCGAGGATCACACAAGGTTTAAACAGAGTAAACATAAATTGAACATGTACCTAGTTCAGATCTGACATGCGCAAGTCCACCACAGGATGCCAACGATTTTTTATTGAATACTCCTATGTCTAAGCCCTGTAGATCATCCACACACACTTCTCAAATCTACTCGCATGCTGTTTTTCAAGATCTGGGTGCTAGCGCAGATCTTCAACTTTCACTTCATCACTGCGATGATCACCACAAGGCAAGAAATTTTAATCCGAGATGGATGAAATTGAAGTTCTTCCTTCACTTGAGAGACTCTCTCTCTAGATTCCAGGAGGAGAGATATGCACTCAATCCCAACACATGGATAGTTCCATGGGAGGAGCCTCTCTCTTACATATATAGGGAATGTTTAAAACACGCATTGTGCACTCCTGACCCCCGTGTAATAAGAATCTCCTCTATAATTGTTATAAATAATTATTTATGAAAAATATTATTATTCCATAAATAATATTTATAATTTATCATTTACTCGTAATATATATATTAAATATATTACGTGACAAACTTGAGTCTTTAACTCGACTCACACCTCCTGTTAATATTAAATGAACCTAGGATATTAACATCCATTCGAATAATATTAATACATGTATTTACTAATCACTTGTAAATACATGTTATAAATAAATTCACCATATTATTCCAAGATTGAATAATTAAAGAATTTATTTATTACTTGGTGATCCATAGAACTTGGATAGTACCTAGACCCTTTGGTAGGGCCCACCAAGTTCTATATTCCTATTCACATAATAGGGTAGCTTCTCAAAGCATTATTGTGTGTGACCCTCTCGGTCCATATCTCAATAGTAGTGAATAATATCCACTGACCAAGAGTGGGGTCTAGCAACCCATCGAGGCCCTTTAGAGACAAGGCAAAGTCAGAAAATTGACTACCTTCCTACGAACACAGTATTTGTAATATAATATCTTCATCATCGATATCTCAATAAATCAAAATTCACACCAATGTCATCATCCTTTATCTTACTTTATTTTATTTGTTGATTTGTCCAGACAGTCTTACCTTCCCCTACCATGGCCATGGATTTAATGAAGGTGCAACCATCCTAATAAACTAGGCCCAAGATATCTCTTCCTGAACTCAGAAGCGACAAATCCTTTCTCGATCATTCAATCAATGGCATGCTATTAATGAAATACCAGATACAAACTACCTCTCCCCAACTTTGTTGCCATGGTTTTTGCCTTGCATCAAATGTATGAAATTAAATGACATTCATTGATAATGATCTCAAGTCTGGAGACCATTACACAAGTCCGTAGATAGGAACAACCAATGACACCTGAAACATGTAGTGTTCCTATTATGAGAGTCTGTCCTCGTGATCTCAACTAATAGATATCATCAAGTGCGAACTTCATGAGATGAAGTCTCAATGCTTATGAGCCCCCAGCACCTGATGGTCACACATCATCTGTGTCCTTTCAGAATGATGTAACTGGACCACAGGAAATTACTTTAAGATTACTATCATGGTATCTCAGGGTTCTCATTATAGTCTGGGATATACTATACCCCCTTGATACGACATGTAATCTAAGGACATTACCATAAACAAAGTGGATGCAGAAGTATATACACTATTACAGTAAGATAAACACATGTATTATAAAACACAATATACATGTAATGGGAATCAAAGTAAAATATAAGTTGGTTCAAGGGAACCCAATTTCAACACTCCCACTTGCACTAGAGGCAACTGCTAATAGGTTTCCATCTGCTAGCTCTCACATGAGAATCATGCTTCTGCTGAGAAATGGATTTAGTAAGGGGATCTACCACATTTTCCTTTGTGGCTACTCTTCTAACTATGACTTCACCTATTTGAGAAAAATACCTCAAGATATAAAACTTCCGAAGAATATGATTTGTCCTTTGGTGAGACTTGGGATTCTTGGAAAGCACCACTATAGCAGTATTATCACAATATACTGGAACAAGGTCTGCACTACTATGCACAACACAAATGTCTAAGAAAAAACTACATATCCAGACTACTTCCTTTGCAGCATCGGAAGCTAAAATATATTTTGATTCTGCTGTAGAATCAGCAACCATTACTTGCTTTGAGCTTCTCCAGCTCACTACACCACCATTCAGTCAAAATATGTATCCTGACTATGATTTCATATCATCATGATCTGTCTGGAAACTAGCATCAGTGTATCCCTTCTCTACTAGTTCCTCATCTCTTCCATACACTAAAAATATATCCTTAGTACACCTTAAGTACTTGAGGATATTTTTAACAGCTATCCAATGTATCTCTCTTGGATTGTCTTGATATCAACCCACCATGCTTAAAGAAAAGGTGACATCAAACCTAGTACATAACATGGAATACATGATATAACCCACTGATGAGGCATAAGGTACTCTACTCATTCTGTCAATTTCTTCTTGTGTTTGAGGACACATTTTCTTGGAGAGATTTATACCATGTGACATAGACAAAAATTCTGTCTTGGATTGTTTGATATTGTACCTTTTAAGTACCTTGTCAATATATATACTTTGAATTAGCCCAAGCAGCCTTTGAGATTTATCTCAATAGATCTTGATCCATATATTGTAGTCCACTTCACCCAAGTCTTTCATGGAGAAGCATTCATTTAACCAAGTCTTAACTGACTGTAAGACTTGTACCTCATTCCCCATAATTAATATGTCATCAATATATAACACTAGGAAAATGATGGCATTACCTTAAACCTTCTTATAGACACAAGGCTCGCTTTTATTTTTGACAAAACCAAAATCTCTTATGGCCTCATCAAAATGAACATTCCATGATCATGATGCTTGCTTCAATCCATAAATGGATCTTTGCATCTTGCATACTTTATTGGAATTCTTTCACTTGATAAACCCTTCGGGTTGAGTCATATAGACATCTTCAAACAACATCTCATTTTGAAAAGTAGTTTTGACATCCATTTTCCAAATTTCATAATCATGAAGGGATGCTATTGCAAGTAGTATTCTAATGGATTTAAGAATTTCTACTGGTGAGAAGGTTTCATCATATTCAATGCCTTGATGTTTCCTAAAACCCATTGCAACCAGTATTTCTTTAAAAGTATTAACCTAACCATCCATGTACAACTTCTTCTTGAATACCCATTTACATACAATGGGATTTACCTCATTTGGAGGGTTTACCAATATAAAAACTTGATTTTGGTACGTGGACTCCATCTCAAGATTCATGGAATCTTTCTATTTAGCAGCTTCTTTTCCTTCTACAACTTCTTTGTAGGTTAGAGGTTCATCATCCTCATGGAATAATGTGTCACCTGATACAGTAAAAAGAAAACCATAACTCTCTAGTTCTCTAACCTCTTGCGTAGACCTACGTAGTGTCTGTGTATCAGGAACAACTTATTCTTCCACTTGTTCTTGTGGAGATTATTCCTCTACCAATTTTTTTTCATCTGGAGCATTAAATTCATCGAAGTCAATCTCGCTCCCACTATTTCCAAAAGAAATGTGTGCCTTTTCTTGAAATGTGGCATATCTTTCCACAATGACTTTTCTATCTAAAGGTTTATATAGGTAATATCCTCTAGTTTTCTTTGGATAACCTATAAAGATGCACTTAGTGCTTCTGGATTCTAGTTTGTCACTTGTTAAAGTCTTGAAAAATGTCTCTCACCGCCATACACGTATGTGTGTTAGGATGGGTTTATTTCCATAATATAACTGATATGGAATCCCATCTATAGCTTTAGTTGGTACTCGGTTAAGGGTATATGCTTCTGTCTGCAAGGAGTATCCCCAAAAGGATAATGTAAGAGTTTCATGACTCATCATTGATCTGACCATGTCAAGCAAGGTTCTATTCCTCCTTTCACTAACACCATTCCATTGTGCTGTATAATGTGGAGTGAGTTTGGATACAATCCCACACTCCTTCAAGTGATCAATGAAAGCATGGTTAAGATATTATTTGCCTCGGTCTGAGCGGAGTGCTTTTATCTTCTTACCAAGTTGGTTTTCTACTTCATTTTGGTATTCCTTAAAAATCCGAAAGGAATCTGACTTATACCGCATTAAGTAGATATATCCATTTTTTTTAACACATATATTTTTTTTTGGTCAAAGGACCAAAGAAAATTTATTAGCAAAAAGAAAACAAGGATTACAAGAGTCTAAAAGACGGGATCAAATTACAATCTTTAAATTGCAAAGGCATTAGATTATCTGGGAGCTCCTCCAGCCATGTTAAAGTCTGATCAATGCCTTTATTAGCGAGAGCATCTGCAACCATATTAGCTTCACGGTAAGTATGTGTTGTAATGAAACTGACGTCATGGAGAGATTGAAGACAATTCATCCAGCGCGTAGTAATCGGCCAAGAAAGATGAATATCTCCCTTCCAAATGGCTTGAACAACAGTAGTAGAATCACTTTCAATCCATAAGTTGTTTCACCCATGTTGAAGAGAAAAAGCAGTGGCATGAATAACACTTAGCATCTCTGCTTCCAGAGAGGTTGCAGTACCACAACCTCCAAAAAAGCACCCCATAATATTACCATGATGATTTCTGAAGACGGCTCCACAACCCGCAGGACCTGGATTTCCTTTAGAGGCTCCATCCACATTGATTTTAATCCAACCTGGAAAGGGAGGTCTCCAAAAAACCTCAAAAGTGCGAAGTGGTTTCGAGAAAATGGCCTCAACTCGAAGACTTCTAAGGATCATAAAATCATCCACCGAATTGTTGCAGGAACAATTCTGAATCAGCGCAGCTTCCCGAATAGCAATAAGAATTCGCGTTTTACCTGCATTAATGTTGTGTGAGCAATTATTGTGAAGAATCGAGTTTCTATCATACCATATCACATGTATCAGCTCTGAGACCCCAGCAAGGAACAAGTTTCTGATTTGTTGAGAGTTATCCTTAGAAACACAACGCTTAAGCTGCTCATCAATTGAGTTCTGAACCAGCCATCTGCAATCAAAAGTGTCAAAAATATAGTTCCAAAGAGCGGTGGCAGTAACACAAGATAGAAATAAGTGGTTAGCATCTTCTCTATGCTGATTGCAAAGGATACATTCTGAACAAAGTTGGATACCAAAACTTTGAAGACAAACATTAGTGGGAACCCTATTGTGGGCGAGACGCCAAATAAGAGTGAATCTAGAAGGTTTGATCCAAGGTTTTTCAAATTTTTTTATCCATTTCATATCATTATCAGCGTTGTGTAAGGAGTGATTATAAAAGTTTTTGGAATTAAGGATCCCATTATGAGAAGGCTCCCAAATCAAGAAATCACACGAGGTAGAAAAATGGTAGGAATCAATAATTTGAGAAATGTTTTCTGGAAGGGAATCAATGTGAGAATTAATCACATTATTGACAGTGGATTTGATGTCAACAGGGATATGGTCAAGGGGAGTCACAGAGATAAGAGGAGCACCAGTCCAATTGTCCAACCAGAATCTCATGGAAGAGTTTCTCGAAACCATCCATCTAGCATTGTGTATAATATTGTCATAAGTGTCTCTAACAGAGGGACAAATGGAAGAGGTCATGAAACTTCTATTTGATCTTTTCAATCTATCAATGAACCTATTTTTGATAAAATCAATAGGAGGGGTGTCATTTTGAATTAGGTTCCAAGTTAATCTGGCTTGAAGAGCTTCATTGAAGAACTTAATGTTTTTAATACCAATACCACCCATGGCTATAGGCTTACAACACTTAGCCCAAGGAATAGTCACAAGTTTTCTGTCCAAAGTGCTTCCAGAACAGACAAAGTTTTTAATGTGAACATTTAGATTTTAAATGAGACTAGTAGGCCATTTATAGACCATCATCGAGTAGACAAGTTTGGAAACAATAACAGACTTAACAAGGCAAACTCTCCCCGCCATGGAGAGGGATTTTCCTTTCCAAGAGGAAAGTTGATGAAGAACCTGGTCAACAATTCTTGAAAAGTAGAAGGCTTTGGGTCTACCCCAGAAGATGGGAACCCCAAGGTACTTGAAGGGGATAGTACCTTCTTTGATGTTAAGCTCATTGATAATACTATGTTTTCTAGAAGAAGGGAAGTTTTTTCCAAAGTAAATGAAAGATTTATTCCAACCAATGACTTGACCCGAGACCTCCTCGTAATGGTTGATAGCAGCTTTAAGAGTTCTGATGTTTTTAAGATCACCCTTTAGAAAAATAATGATGTCATCAACATAAAGGAGGTGAGTGGGGGCATTCACATTTCTGTAAGCCTGAATTGGTTTGAGCTTGTTATGGTCAACCATATGGGTGAGCAGACGACTAAAATAGTCTTCTGCAATGGAAAAAGGAATAGCAGATAAGGGATCTCCTTGTCTGACTCCTTTAGAACATTTGAAAAACCCTCTAGGCGATCCATTGACCAAAATGGAAACATGAGTAGAATGAAAGAGGATTTTAATTCTAGATATGAAGTTATCATTGAAGCCAAAACCATGAAGAACTTTGAAAATGAAATTCCAGTCCATAGTGTCAAAAGCTTTACGAATGTCTAGTTGAATGGCGATGTTTCCGCCTCTATTTTTATTATTTAACATGTTAGTGCATTCCGAAGTAAGACAAATGTAGTCTTGGATTGATCTCCCCTTGATAAAACCAAATTGATTGTAGGAGATAATTTTGTCAGTAATAGTGTTGAGTCTGTTAGCTATAAGCTTGGTAATAATTTTATAGAGGGTGTTGATCAGAGCTATAGGGCGAAAAAGATGGATTTCAGCGGCATTATCAACTTTGGGGATCAAAGAAAGGAATTGGGAGAGGTAAGAAACCATTAGCAAAGAAATATTTTACGAGCTTGCAAACATCAGCATGGATGATATCCCAATAATTTTGATAGAAACCATTAGTGAATCCATCAGGTCCTGGGGCACTGTCATGGTTCAAACCAAAGACAGTGTCTCTAATTTCATGATCAAGAGGAACACCCAAGAGAAAACTGTTATCAACATCAGTAACAAGTGTAGGAATGATGTCATTAATGAGGTCCTTGTTCATACAAGGCCCATTGAATAAAGATTGAAAGTAAGAAACAACATGCTGAACAATGTCTTCTTCTTTATCCAAAAGGTTATCGCCATCTTTAAGGGAGGCAAGAGGCCTACTAGCTTTCCGAATTCTTTGTAAAGAGTTGTAGAACTTGGTGTTACGATCACCATCAGTGAGCCATTTGATTCTAAAAGTATGCTTGCGGATGTTGTCTTTGAAGGCAAGAAGCATATTTAGGTTCATAGTAATTTGGGCTTCTGGATTGTGATCAGAGGCGAAGTCTAAGTGAGTGTTGTTGTTTTGAATTTGATGCAGCTCATTCTCAAGAGAGAGGATGTCATTGTCAATTTGAATTGCTTTAGTACTGCACCAAGATTTTAGCTTGCGTTTGAGATATTTTAATTTAAGAGGACAAGAAAAATCCTCATCGGAATGATTCAGAGATGACCAAAAATGATTGATGATATTACAACAGTCAGGGTCAGAGAACCAAGCATTGTTTAATCTAAAGGTGAAAGAGGGTTTCCGAATGTTGAGGGATATGGTGACCAAAATAGGATGATGGTCAGAATGAAGTTTTGGAAGGGTGGTACTAGAGATGGAATCCCAAGTATCTAAATCATGGTCATTAGAAAAGGCTCTGTCCAGTTTGCTCGCAACCACTCTATTGTAATGATTCCTATACCACGTGTATTTGGCACCACTTAGAGTGATCTCAGTGAGATTGGAGTTTTCAATAGCAGCCTTAAAATCCCTCATAGAAATACTTGAGTGAAGAGGACCAATTTTTTCATCAGTAGAAAGAATAGCATTAAAATCACTCCATACCTATTATATTCATCGGCAAATGTAATGAAGTATAAAAACCCACCCCTTGAATCTATTTAAAATGGACCACATACATCAGTATGTATTAATTCTAGTACTATATTGGCTCTTTCTACCTTTCCTGAGAAAGGTGATTTTGTCACCTTTCCTTATAAACAAGCTTGAAATACATCTAAGGGTTTTAACTATACAGAGTCTAGATACCCTTCTTGATGTAATCTTCATAATCTCTTCTCGTTTACATGACCAAGACTAAAGTGCCATAGGTGGGTGATATTTGAGTCATGTTGTCTATTTTTGTCAGTGATTTCCATTAATGAGTTCTCTATTTCCAGCATATATAAACCATTTTTAAGATGTGCTATACCATAACATATGTTATCCCTATAAAAGAGACAACATTTATTTAAAAACTTGAAATAAAAACCAATAGTGTCTAGACTCGACACAGAGATAATATTTATGGTAACAGAAGGTACATAATATAAATTGTTTAAAACTAGAACCATACCAGTTGGCAAGGTTAAGTGATAGTCTCCTACTTCCAAGGCTTCCAGACTTGCACCATTTGCAGCTCAGAGATCCACTTGACCTTCTGAAATTGTCTTGAACCTACTTCGTTCTTGTATATGAATACAAATGTTTGAGACACATGTCGTATCCAAAACCCAACTTGTAGATAAAGATAAATTTCATTAAATGAAAAAAATACCTGAAGTAGAAGCATCAGTTTGCTTTTTCTTCCCAGCACTGAAATTCTTCTTCTAGTGGCCTTTCTTTCCACATCCAAAGAAAACAGCTTCCTACTCATTACATTTCCACCAAATCTTTGGCTTCTTTTCAGGATGATGCATTGGTGTCTTTGGCCTTGAATTAGCCATAGACCCCTTGGCCTTGCCTATGTTTTTCTTGTTCACCATAAGGATAGATGAATTTGTATTTTTCATATCCTTGTCATCTTGGAAAACTAAATCCAAAAGGCCCGAGAGAGAATTTTTTCATATCATTCAATATACCCAATCATCTTGAGTACGCGAGGACCGACTTGATGCCCTTATGCTAGATTGCACTTATAATGAGCACTTGAGATCTCACACCTTTCTTGCCTGGCCCTCTCCTGAATAATTCTAGGAGATGTGAAAGCATCTTGTAGGAATCCTCATCCTTATGCATTTTTTGCAATTGGCTGGACATAGATGGCAACTTGATGCATTGTACATCAAGTGCATCGTCTACATGCTTTCTCCATTTATATTTTTTCGCCTTTCTTGATCCCTGAGGAGGTTTAGTAGGAATTGGGGATTATAACACATATAACTTCCTTTCTTGGCATAGTACTATGGGCAAGAACCTATACCACCGTTGGAAGTTATTGCTAGTCAGGATATTTTTTTTATCCAAAATTGATCACAGTGATAAAGTACTTATGGTGTTGGTGATTTCCATTTTGAATCTACATCATATAAACATTTATTAGTTAGTACTTTGTCTTGATTATCTTTTGAAATTTATGATTAATATATTATTACATCATTTTAATGTCTCCCACTATTTTAGAAAACCTTAATATCCCTCACTATTAGATTTGGAATACTCTATCTCTTGATTATTCTTGTGGAAAGGATCCTAGAAACCTCCCTCGTAGTCTATAAGCTATGGCTACACCACTACTTAGAGGCTTTCAAGGTAGGAACGAGCTAGCCAACCACTTATCTTGTGGTTCCCCGTGTTGTTGAGTAAAGTTCCAAATTTTCGAATCAGAACTTGATTCCCTCAACCACTTCCCTCTAAAGTGATAGTAAGTTATATATGGATAAAGCTTAGTTAAGTTGACCCAGTTATCTCATGAAAACGCCCCAGTAGTAAGAGGCACTCTCAACTATGGATGATGAGCACCCCAAATAGACGGTTTTGTTTAAATGTGAGAAATGGAAGGCTTTTGGACTTTATATATCTTTGAGGGATTTTTATATTTACTAAAGAATATAATCATTTTCTATTTATTATGTTCAAACTAGGTTGTCGCGCTCACAACTAAACATGAAATAGAATAGAATTCATCACATCTTTACACATTTTATCTTGTTTACTATTCTACATGATCACACAATAATCATGCTTTCCCATAAAATAATAAACAATGCATAAAGGTAAATCATTCTATTCGACTAGTCTTGAGCATTTATATAATGTTTGATCCATAACGAATCAATCATCACCTAGGGGAATCAATAACTGAGTCAAAACATTACTCCCGTCACTACTGGACCCAAGGAAAAGCGCTCAACTCCTGTCTGGACTACCTCCTCGACATGGCCGGGTCTGCATCTTAGATCGTCATCATATAATTACAAATATACTCGCACGCAGGCGAGGGGGTCTGGGTACAAAATACAACTAGTACAATGGATGCAAAATCACTTATACATATTTGAATTAAAATATGATTCACAGACCGTAATTTATCTAATTAAATATTACAACCATTACACACATTGAATAAATAATTAAATAAATAAACCCAGACATGCACGAGCCAATCACTATCTCAAGACCATTCGGTGTAAATTATGCACAATAAAATTAAATTGCAAAAATTTAAATAGTATGGGGGTACTTATAAATTAAATTAATTTTAATAAATTAAATCAATTTATTTTTATCAATTCCAACTATTTAATTTAATTTCAATTCCAAATTTAAATTAAACAATCAATTTAATTTAACTATAAAATGAAATTAAACTATTAATTAAATTTTAATTATAATTAAATTAATGTTTCGAATTAAAATAAATTTAAACCCCAAAACTAATTATAATAAATTTAATTAAAAAAACTAAATTAATTAAAATTGAATTAAGACGGGGTTACCTGTAGCTGGGGAGGAGTCCAACAGGACCTCGAACCATCGCGAGTATCTTACTAGAGTAGTGAAAAATTATGGTGCAACAGTGTCGTGACCGCGGTGTGACCGTGGCGTGACCGTGGCGTGATCTCGGCGTGACCGCGGCGTGACCGTGGCGTGACTACCTGATCCGGTAGAACTCACAGCGACAACGTTTTATAGCTAGCAACAAAGGTAGAGGGAGGAGGTAGTGTAACCCTCCGGCCAGCCGCAAAGGCGGCAACCCACTACTCCGGCGGCAACGACCCAGTCTGGCGTGGCCTGGACCGGCAATGGCCTAGTCCAGCGTGGCCAGGTATGTTGGATGGCGATCCAGAGGTGGTCTGGTCGGGGCACGGCAGGGAGCAGCGCAGGGTGGGGTCCGAGTGATGTGGCGATCCAAGGCGGAGCAACCGTCTATGCGGGGTTTGGATTGCGGCGCGGGGTGGGAGCGGCGTGGGGAGGCGGTCCGACAGCCAGGGAGAAGGCCGGTCCTGTTGGGGAAAAGCACCGCTAGTGTTGTGACCTAGTAGTGGTGCACCGCGTGAAGAAGGAGAAGACCCATTTTGGGTCTCCTATTCCTTTTTTTTGGAAATAATAATAAATTTTTGTCATTTGAAAAAAATACCCCAATAGAATAAAAATTTAGGCCCATTTGGGCCTTGGTCATTCCCTTTGTTTTTTAATTTTTAAACAAACTTTGTGGAATATATTTTTCTACACACCTTTACTTTATGGAAAATGTTTTTAATAAAATATTATATTTAATTTTATCTCAATAATAATTGATATTAACATCAGATGAATGAAAAAACTATGACGTCGATCTGATTAATTTTTTTAAAAGATCGTAGATTGATCATTCGAAAACAAAACAATGCGTAGTCAGATCCGAATGAACCGTTTTAACATCCCACACATAAATTTAATGCATATTAATTTTTTTGACTTAGAAAAACCTTGATATTCCTCTAATACCACTGTTAGGTACCCGGGACGAGTAGTGGAAGCTGGTGTCCTAGGAATTTAAAACTTTTGGCATCACCGGAGTGACATAACTCTCTCATCTTCAGTGATATTGTCCTGGTTCAGTCCGAGGATCACACAAGGTTCAAACAGAGAAAAAATAAATTGAACATGTACCTAGTTCGGATCTAACGTGTGCTAGTCCACCGTAGGAAGTCGACGATCGTTGCTCGAAGAATCTGACGTCGAAGCCCTCAAGACCGTCCACACACGCCTCTTGAATCTACTCGCGTGCCGTTCATCAAGATCCGGGTGTTAGTGCGGATCTTAAACATTCACTTCAGCGCAATGACGATCACCAAAAGGCAAAAAACATCAATCTGAGATGAATAAAATTGAAGATATTCCTTCGCTTGAGATACTCTCTCTCTAGATTCTAGGAGGAGAGAGATGCTCTCTATCCCAAACCATGAATAGTTCTATGGGAGGAGCCTCTATCTTACTTATATAGGGAATGTTTAAAACAAACGGTGTGCAATCATGACCCCCATGTAATAAACATATGTGATATAAGTATTATAAATAAATATTTATGAAAAACAAAATTATTGCATAAATAATATTTATAATTTATCACTTACTCGTAATATATATATATTAAATAAATCACATGATAAATTTGAGTCATTAACTTGACTCACACCTCCTGTTAATATTAAGTGATCCTAGGATATTAATATCTATTCGAAGAATATTAATACTTGTATTTACTAATCACTTGTAAATACATGTTATAAATAAATTCAACATATTATTCCAAGCTTGAATAATTAAATAATTTATTTATTAGTTGGTGATCCATAGAACCTAGATAGTACTCAAACCCTTTGGCGGGGCCCACAAAGTTCTATATTCCTATTCACAGAATATGGCATATTCTCAAAGTATTACTGTGTGTGACCCTCTAGGTCCTTATCTCAATAGCAGTGAATAATATCCATCAACCAAGAGCGGGGTCTTGCAACCCATCGAGGCCCTATAGAGACAAGGTAAATTTAGAGCAACGACTACCTTCCTACGAACACAATCTGCGAAATATAATCTCTTTGTCATCGATATCTCAATAAAGTAGAATTCACCCTAGTGTTATCATCCTTTATCAAGATTTATTTTATTTGTTGATTTTTTTGGACGGTCTTACCTTACACTACCATGGCCATGGATTTAATGAAGGTGAAACCATCCTAAACAACCAGGTCTGAGATATATCTTCCTAAACTCGAAAGTGAGAAATCCTTTCTCGATCATTCAATCAATGCCATGCCATTAATGACGTACCCGATAAAAACTACCTCGCCATAACTTTTTCGCCATGGTTTTTTACCTGAATCAAATATACATAATTAAATGACATTCATTGATAATGATCTCAAGTCTGGAGACCATTACACATTTCCATAGATAGGAAGGACCAATGAAACATGAAACATGCTGTGTTCCTATTATGCGGGTCTGTCCTCTTGATCTCAACTACTAGAGATCATCAAGTGAAAACTTCACGAGATGAAGTCTCAATGCTTATGAGACCCCATCACCTGATGGTCACACATCATCTGTGTCCTTTCAGAATGATGTAACTGGACCAAAGGACATTACTTTAATATTACTATCATGGTATCTCAGGGTTCTCATTATAGCCTGAGATCTGCAGTACCCACTTGATATGACATGTAATCTAAGGACATTTCTATAATCAAAGTGGACACAGATGTATCTACACTATTAAGATAAGATAAACACATGTATTATAAAAAATTTCATACATGTAATGGTAATAAAATTACAATACAAGTTGGGTATGGGGAACCCACTTTCAAAAAACAGGTTTTATCTGATACACCTAAGAAGTCCGTGGTGGCTAAGAAAGATGTTGATGGATCTTGTAAAAGAAAGAATGATGATATTGAGAAAGAATCCCCACTAATAAGAAAATATGATTCAGAATCTTCTTCTATGGGTCATGATTTTTTGGTTCAATCCCTGATGAAATTGTTTGATACAATTACTATATTTCCAAGTATTTAATCGATATGTCAGATGCTTCAGCATTAATTTAATCAGAAATCAGATTATGTTTATATGCTTATAGACTAATTCGTCAGGCTTGAGTCTGATTTTAAATCTTTCTACATTGGGTATGATGCGCATAATATGTCGTGCAAGGATATCACTAAGTGGTTCAAGAATACAATTAAAGAGTTGAGAATAATTGATGACCTTCAAGATAATGTGATGTATGATTTTGATACCGAAGATAAAAAATTTAAAAATATTACTACAAGTTTCAATGAGATGGTCAATCTTGAACAAACAGCTCATAAGCAGGAGGACAAGGATCTTAATGGGAAACTTAATTAAGTTTATTTGAATATAAAAAGGGAAAGAGATATCAGAATCAATTTCAATGAAAAGTTTAGTAATAAATAATAGTGTTTTGAAGACTTAGGCAGAAATTCTTAAGGCTCTAGAAGAAAAGTTCAAAGCTCTGGAAGAGAAAAATGAAGATCAGGATCAACTGATCAAACATTTTGAAGAGGATCATAAGGATCCTAAAAATCTAATACCATTGTCAAGAATCTTATACTGAAGGAAAAAAGAAGGATTATTTTTTCTTTAAAACCGATCTTTTGTTGTATTACTTTCCTTGTACAAAATTTTCAAATTGTAATGAATATTTTCGTTGTTCTTCATGAATTTTGTTGTATAGTACTAATATTTTAGGTACCGTATTTTTTTTCCATTCTCTCTATTCATTTTTAAAAATTACAAAGGGGTAGAAAGGAATGATAAAAAAGAATTCTAAGTAAATAAGAGAATCCCTAATTAAGGGGGAGTCTATCTAAAGGGGAGTTTTATCAAATAAAATTTCCTTATGAAAGAAAAATCAAAATCACTTTAAGGAATTTATGAATACGATCCTTAGGTATTTCAAAACCTAAGGGGGAGTTAGCCGTATTCATCATATTTCATAAGTAAAGGGAGATATGTTTTTCTTTAAAGTTCTTAAAACAAAATTCCTAGTCCTTATATTCTATTTTGTAAGGATGTTTGTGCATTCCAAGGAGGGGGATATTATTGAGTCAATAAGTTTTCCTTATGAATTTCCCATTCCTCTATGTTTTGAAAATCACAAACACTTTATCTTAAGGAAAACTATTTTTCCCAAAGTATTATTTTCATAAGGAAAATTTCCCTTCTATAAGGAAATTTTTATCTGTACCTTTATTTTCATTATCTCATTTTATAATCCTTCTAAATCAATCTCTTTTTATTTCTAAGACTAAAATTCAGATTCAGGTATAAAACCTCAGAATCAAATAATTACTTGGATATTGAGTATTCTGTTTTTATATTCCGAATTCTCTAAAATTCAGGTTCCGAATTTTTTGAAATTCAGACGTAGAATTTTCTAAAATTCAGACTCTGATTTCTCTAAAATTCAGGTTCCGAAATCTCCATAATCTAGACTCCAAATTACTCATAATTCAGACTCCGAATTTCTTAGAATTATGACTCTGAATTCCTCATAATTTAGACTCCAAATTCCTTAGAATTCAAGCTCTGAATTCCTCAGAATACAGACTTCGAATTCCTCAGAATTCAGATTCCGAATTCATCAGAATTTAGACTCGGGAATATATAGAATTAAGATTCTAAATTCTTTGTAAAAAAGAATCTGAATGTCCATGTCATATAGAATGAGAATGTTTATTTGGTTAGAATCCCAATACTAATTTTCCTTGGACTCTAAAAAATAGATTTGTTTAAGTAACTTCTTTTTCCTTACACTTGTTTTGAAAAAATGTCATACAATATATTTCTAACTAACCATTTTTTAGGTGACACATGTATAGGTCCCTCTGAGATTAAAGAAAAAATATTACCTTTATAGGAGGGAGATGACCATTGGATAAGTGCCTATAAATAGGACCTCATTTGAACGAGTTCAAAACAAGTTCCATCACTCTAGAGATTTCATGCTACTGAAGTGATTTCTAGAGAGAGAGACTCTCATTCTTTGTGCGGTTCTGAACATATTGATCAGATTTGTTTATGTGAATCCGATTGTTGCTGAGTATAATCGAGGACTTCCGGGGATAGGAAGAAAGAGGTACTGACTACCTTAAAGTTCAAGGACTTCTGGGGCTTGGAAGACATAGGTTCTGACTACCTTAATGATCGAGGGCTTTTGGGGATATCAAGACAGATTCCAATATTCCTATTGAGGGCTTACATTGGTGTGGGTAATACAGACTTACTTGAAAGTATAAATAAAGGGAGCTTTATCTAAGGTTGTTGGATACCCTACTCTTTAGGTTAAAAAATTTCATACTTGTTACTTTTTTTGTTTCAATTTTATTTACACTGAATTTTGATAAAGAAATAAAGTATAACATTCTTATACTTTCTTTTACTTTTGTATGCTCTGATAAGTAATGTTCTATATGCTTTAAGGTATAATCTATTCCTTGTAAACTTTACTTAAGTTTCATTTCTAGAACCATATTTTCGGAACCTAGAAAGTTTTTATAATAGAACTAAAAGAGGTCTTGTGAATTTACCTTTTTTAACTTTGTTAAACATAGTTTTCCTTAAGGTTAAAAACAAATATTTTTAAACTTACAATTCAGCCCTCCTTTAATTTATCATCTGCATCATTATTTATATCCTACATTATATACTAAATATAAAGAGTTACAATTTCATTATGTTAAGGAGAAGACTATAAATTCTTTGAAAGTATTCTAAAGTTTGAAATAAAATAGGGTGATGATGAAGAAAAACATGTGTTTTAAGTCATGGTTTAGAAAACTGGCACATAAGTCATGATCTAAGAAATTTCATTCATCATGGTTAAGAGAAGATTTTGGAAAAATATATTTGATTTGTGTGTAGGAAAAAATGGTCATAGTCCTGGTTTGATGAAAAAACTACAAACCGAGGAAGACCATGGAAGTTTTATAGGTTGTTTTATCTAGAGTTGAAGTTTGAGCTTGTTACATTATGTTTTATGCAACATCATGTTGTAGACTTACCCAAATTTGAAGAGCTAAATTAAAAAAACTAGTTTTCTGAGTTGTTTCAATATGGAAGTCATTGTTATTTTGATTTTAATTCTTTTATAAAGGAATACATGATCTGGTGAATGTCTATTATGGCATGGTGGGACCATTAATAGAAAAAATATCAATTTCATGTTTTCTTTCAATCAGGTAATTCTCTATGATTCATAATTTTATATTTTAACTCAAATTATAAAAAAATAATTATATTAATTTTCTCCAAAAATTTTAGGATAGTAGAAGAATTTAATGAAGGAAATATTTGTTGTTTTATCTTGGATATAAAGAAACACATTATCATGTAATGAAGGATGAAGTAGTATTTGAGGATAACATAGAGATTAAAGGGACATATTTTAATTAAAGAAGAAATTCAAAGATTTTTATCTTACTAAAAACTAAATAAGATCATTATAATGATGTAGACATAGAATATTACTACATCAATCAGTGTGTAATATCTTGTTTTATCTTACTAAGATCAACATGTTCATGTGAGAGAGAAGTGAGTTCTTCTTGAGGATAATAACAAGTTTACATTCTTGTTTTTGTTGTAAAACTAGAATGATAGAGAGTGCACTATTAATTATAAAAACAAGTAGATTGGTTATAGTAAATTTTTCTGTAATAACATATCATCAAAATTATTCTCCTTAATAATATTCTAGAAAGGTAAATAAAAGTAAAAGTACATTGTGTATCTTTACACATTATCATTTTTAAACATTTCATAGGAGAGAGATAATTTTCAAATAACCAAGAAAAATTATTATTGGAAGATTGATTGAACCAAGGTGATATGGGTTATAAATTATTGGTTTGTTGTTTCTATTTTCAATCCATTTTGGGTTGATCAATGAATTTAGAATGTAAGGGAATATTATTATTGTAAATGGAATCCAAAAATATTTTTTAACACGATGGTGTTTTCCCATTTTTATAAAGAGAGTTTTCACATAATAATTAGGTGATTGTGTAATAATTATGTGACCACATAGTAATCACTCATGGGTGGTACATAGTATCTAGATCATGAAGGATTCACCAAAGTCATCACATGAAAGTGATATCATTTATGGTGTTCAGGTTGAAGGATTTTATAAACCATAAATGGATTACCTTAATCACATAAATAATTTAGGAAAAAATACATGAAATTTAATTTCATTAAGGAATTACATGATTTTTAGGCTATCATATAGTTGTTCAACACATTTTTTTATCAAATGGTGGGATTCTTTGGCGAACCACAAAGGGGGTAGATGATAAAGATTTTTAAAAAGGTAGAATAGAAATCTTAATGATTAGTGATATTTTTGTATAATATCTTCCTAAAAATATCCCATTGTTCATAAATTTAGAACAAAGATGAAAATTTATAATTTGGGAATTAATATGAATGTTTTCCATGAAGATAGTTCGTGGATGTAGTCAACATAACTCAGTCCATATAAGGAGTCCATAGAAGGTATCAATGTAATTGAGTATGAAGATTCCATCCACATAATATTGTATAAGAAGAAGTATACAGGGAAGACTACATAAGGAAATATATACAGGGATCACATGGATGTAGTTCATGGTGGAAATTACAAGTAGGATCATTGTTAGGTATCGAAGGGGTAAAAGTGGATGGTCTAGAGGGGGTGAATTGACCGATTTTTTTAAATAAATTGATTAATGATTAAAATTAATTATTATATTTAATTAGTAGCATAAAAATAAAATAAAGAACACAAGGATTTTTTAAATTTTTTGGGTCCATAGTGGATATAGTCTACTCTTATACATCTCTACTTAGTGGGAGATAAGTGGTTCACTAATCTAGTTTTTAAAGGGAAATCATAACCTAATTACAAAGTACTTTTTCTAGTGGAAGAATAACCAAGACAATTGAATTTGGTATTGGGATCAAAACCCAACTAAAAAACTGAAATTAAACTTTAAGATTCAAAACTAAAATGGTTATTACTTTAGAATTTAGGATACATAACCAGAATAAAGAATATATGAATTCTTTTGAATGTAAAAGCATAAAAAAAGTGAGAGAATGCGTGATAGCTGGGATGAAATGTTATAGAAATAATAAACCAGGATGAAGTAGAAGATAACAAAAGGAAACAAAAGTATTAGTTCTTAAGTAATGTATCGAGATTTCTTTTGATAACTACCATAGAAGTGAAAGAAGTTTTCATTTAATACTATAAATTCCGTCCATCAGATGAAAACTTGATCAAATAGAACTTGTTTTTTACAACACTTCAAAGTTCAAATTAAATCTATTTTTATTCTATAAAGATTATGTTATCTTAATTTCATCTTTTGAATGCATATCAAAGCATTTAAATATAATTTTTTAGAAATTAACAAGAAAATATCCTTTAGGGTAAAGTAATTCAAATTCAACTACTAAATTATCCAATAGAGAAAAAACCATCATTCTAGAATAGTCATAAAAAAAATAATTTGAATTCAAAAATTATAGAATAATACAAAATAATTTGAATTAAACATTAAATAATTCAAATATACTCTATGATAAAAGGTCAAAATAATTATATATATACCATAATATAATTTTCTAGTTAAAATTTAAGTTTCAAAATACTTTCTAATTTCATGCATTGCATAATTATTCAAAATTTAAATAAAATGAATTAAATTCCACAAAATAAGTTTTTATAATTTTAGTTTCACTAAATATTAATTTATAAAATAAAAAAACCAATAAATCAACTCAAATATAAATATTAAAATATTCCAAATATATATTGTATGTATATGCATGAATAAAGAATAAATTAAATCATATTTTAATATAATTAAAATATTTTAAAAACCCATAACATGGATTTAATATAATATATATAAATTATAGAAATCAATAAAATGATTAAAATAATTAATATAAGAATTTATTAAATCATATTACAAAAAATAATGAAAAACAGAGTATTTTAAAAATTTTGGTTTTCCGAAAAATAAATAAAGTATTGAACTAATTGTGAGTGCTAAGTGGCCATGAGGTGTATGATTTTTAGTTTTTTAACTTTTCATGTCTTTATAACATGTGGTGAGTTCAATTAGTATTGCAGTCAGTATACTGACCCTGTGAAGATTATAATGTGTAATAACTTGATATAACATGCAGTCACTTGATATAATGTGATGTAGCTTTATTTTCCATGTGGATAGTGTGTGGTCACTTAAGTTACCATGATTCATGTTCATTTAAAATTTCATAATATGTTAAATCTACTTACCATGAGGTTATGAATGGAGTAGCTTCACAAAATCTATTTTTTAAGTTTCTAAAATCACATGTGCATGAGGTATATTGTGGTCTTATTGAAATAACAACTTCATGAAGAAAAAATATAGTATGATATTCACTTAATTTTCTTATAAAAACCATTTATATAATTGAATGTGGTAATATCATGATAAACATGAAATAAAAAACCTATAAGAATAGATACACTATATGTGAGGGTAAAAGAAAACACATAATCAGAAATACCGGAATAATGGTGAAGCTGTGGTCGGATACATCTCCCAGAAGTAATGTATAAAATATGTTGATAGAGGGAATAATCCAAAAATAGTCACATTATTTGTAGAGTCGACGATAGATCCAAACACAAACATAGTGATATCAGATCAATATTGGTGATAGACTTCGACTGCACCATTCATGCCAACCACTACTTGTGGTTCTCGTTTTGGGTCAGATTTCATATCGATGATCTTGGGTTTCACTTCATCTATCGAATACTTATTTCTCATCAATAAATAGAGGATTTCTATACACATTGAATAAATTATAGGGATTAAAGTAGGTAGCAACATGCCTCTATATTTTAACAAAAACTCCTCATACAATCATCCATTATGTTCTTTAAGTGATGGTGGCAGCGACATCATTATATTGCATGTATGCAGTCAGCGCTAGTGGTCTCCAGGTATGGTTTCTTCCCATATCCAGATGCATTCATTTTTTATGTCATCAATGTGAGTTTCAAGGTGGAAGATATCAGGTGGCCAAAGGGTGTGGGGTAGGGATGCCCTTGGTTCTAGTGTGTCTACCGAGCGATGATGTTTGATGGATTACCCTTTGGCAGTGTTGCTTGGTGAGCATGCAATAAATCTATTTTCAGATGATAGTTTGGGGCTTTGTGAATGTGGTATGCTTGATAGATTATGGTAGAAGTTCATGTGGATAATTTATGTATGAAAGTGATGGAAGATTCTTTTGGTTTATAACCTTTTAGGGGAAGGGTGTTCAATGTATTGTTTAGGTCGAAGCTCTTCTTCATTGGTTATTGACCTTATTTAGTTTCCTGTTGTGTTTATTTTTGGTACTATTTGCTTAATTAAGTCACAAAATTCCATGATCATTAGATTTTTCTCATTGTATTTAGATGGAGGTGAAACTTTGTACAAGTACTACTGGGCGGGAGGCCTCAAAATAGGGATGGGTATGCTAATACCCATCACCATCCATCTGTACTATTATTTAGGATGAATGGGTACCCTAAAATTAATTCTGTACTCTGGTTTATATCTAATTTTTCGTGGAATCAGGTTTTTAGTGTATTGAGTTCCTTATAAGCATTGTCAGGTGGGTGAATCAAAAGAGAGATAGGTGTGCTGACACTTGTCATCTGGTCCTCCTTTCACATGTTTGTGTGGGTGTGATGAGTGTTCTTCTACGTTGTATTTTTACACCATGGTGCAACATCTTGGTGGGGGGATACATCTCCATCTATTGATTTCCCTATTTCATTTTCTGTTACGGGTGAAAATGAGATTTGTTTTTTATTATTTCTTGAAATTTGGTTCTCATTGGACACTTGAGACCATTAAGACCTTCTGGTCATGTTTTTATGGCATTTTCCTCTGCATGAAATGAGTTTATTCTTCTCCTAATTCAAAAGAGATCTTCTATTTTTAATGTATAATAAAATTTTCTTGACCCTCAATATCTTTAAAAAAATAGTACCTGGAAGAAACATTTTTGGTTACTTTAAAACATAATTTGGTAACTTTACAACTAGAGATCAAATGATATTTTAAAACATATAAATAATATAATTATCCTATGTTCCAGTTTTCTTAAATTAATATAAATTCATGAGATATACAATGCATCAAATAACTCCCCAATAGGATATATATATATCAAGATATATCATTGAAAAACTATGAAAAAAAAATCATAAAAACTACTGAAAAGAATCACTGAAATATTGTAGATATTTTATCAAAGTTTAGAGTATATAAAATAAAATTTCAACATTTAATATATTTGACTTAAATATAGACAAAATTATAATATTTACATCACAACAAATGGAATATGATTATAATCTCTATAGATAAATTTATGAATGAAAATGGCTAACATTTCATTCTACAAATTATATAATTTCAAAAATATTATATGGATCTAGGAATTTTATATCATTCAAACAATGATTCCATATTTACTCTAGTTTAATGAAATGTAAATAAATTTATTATCTATCCAAAAAAACAAGTTTTGTGAAAATATGAACTACATAACTCAAAGTATCATTTAAAAATAGAAGAAAGTTATAAACTAGAAATTGATGTATAACTAAAAACATGAAACATGTTCGGACCATAGGTGAAAAAATTTAGAGACTAATTTATACGTCATCATAGATGAATTAAAAGTTAATAAATTTCTAATCTTTAATATGAAATATTATTTATAAAATTTTAATCACTATATATCAAGATATAATAAAAAGTCAACGAGGAATTATAAAACGTATTTCCATGAAATTGTGAGTAATATAATATATTGTGAGGAATTTTAATACTCAAAACATAAAATTTAAACAAAGAACAAAAAACTCCCAACAAACTTCCACATTTTTAAAATTACAAAACTAAAATATGATTTTATAAAATTCTCCCAAATTTTAAATTTGTTCAAAAAGGAAATATTAAGATATAAAAAACATCTGTTTGAAAATAGAAGTGAAAAAAATCAGTTTAAAAGAAGAAAAACTCCCCCTTATGAAATGAATGTTAAGGTAAGTTAAAAAAATTAATTTAAATTTCTCAAAAATAAATTTACGAAATTATAATGTCAAATTTAATTTTTTTCAAAATATTCAAAATCAATTTGTTTGGTAAAAACAATTCCAGTTTAGTTTTAGTTGAAATATATTTGAGAATAATGTCATATTTATTAATATAATCTCAATGAAAATGAAATTTTATGTATATATGATTAGTTATATAATGCATCAAAGGGTTATTTGAAATAAAAATAACATAAGATTTATCATAATAAATATGATTTTTTTTAAAAGTAAAGCAAAGTCAAAAAAAGTTCATTTAATCCATAATGAATGAGTGAAATAAGATGTTGTAGATATATACCCACTTTTAGAAGTTAACAAAGAAAATGTGTTTTTTTATTGAACTCTAAGAAACTAAATTCAACTGAGAAAGAGACACATAACTGAGGTGATTTTTCAATCAATTCAACATTATCCAAAATCATAGTTAGAGTAACTAATAAAATCAATTTTTTTCTAGAATAAAATAATCCACAATTAATAGTTCCTTTAATATATCTAATAATTCATTTATCATATTTTAATTTGGATTCATTAAGATCTAATTAGAATCTGGAATACAAATAAACACTAAAAATTATACCAAGTCTAGAAGTATTTTAATAAAATAAATTTACAATAATTTATATAAATAATTAAGAATCAAAAGATTTTATAGAAGCATCGTAATCAAGTTTACAAGTAATACTCATAGGGGTTGTAAAAGTTTTACAATAATCAAGATCAAAATTTTTAAACAAATCATTTGAATATTTATATTGATTTTAAAAAAATCCCGCAATTTATTTGAAAAATTTGAAGTCCTAAAAATAATTTCAATTCACCCATAAAACTCATATCAAATTCAATATCCATCACATTTAAAACTTCTTTACAAAGCAAATTATTTGAAGTTCCAAAAAATGTCATTAGTAGAAATTTAGATAATCAAAATATCATTTAATATCCTTTTAATAAACAAATTATATTCTAATTTACCTTTATTAAAATAAATTTCCCCAAAAAAGTAAGTCTATAATACCAACAATAAGGTTATTGTTTAAGACCATATAAATATTTTTATAACATAAAAAAATAATTAAAAAAATTATATTTTTCAGAACTTGGGGCTAAGAAACATAAACTTCTTTAGGAATAAACTCATTTAAAAATTTCTTCTTAACATACATTTGAAATAAATTAAAACCTTGAAAGTGGAGAAATATAATTTTTAATAGATTCAATTCCACCAATAGGTGAAAAATATTCATTAAAATATATACCTTCTTTCACATAATAACCTTGATCAGCAAGACAATATTTATTCCTAACAATTTGACCAAATTTATCCATTTTATTTATAAAAATCCATTTATTTCCAATAACATGCTTATCTAAAGGGGTTTCTACTGAAGACCAAACATTATTTATATAAAATTGATTAATCTAATAATGCATATAAACAATACAATTAGAATCATTCAAGGAATCATTAACATTAATAGGAATAAAATCAGAAATATTTGTAGAATTAGAATAAGAATTTGAAATATAAATTCTAGTCTTCATACCAGAATCAATACTACTATTACCATTGTATATAAGATGATCTTTATGAATATTCTATGATCTAGGATTAGTTTGAGAATTATTGTACTTCCCCTCAATTTATTCATACTTATACTAAGGATTTACTTCCCCATAATTAAAATCTCTAAACTTATCATAAAAAACATCTTAATTATAATTCAATTTGATATTATTTTCATCAAACATAACTTGAAAATATCATTCAATAACCACATTAATTTTATTACAAACTCTTTAAGATTTACTATTATTATAATAACCATGAAAAATACCTTCATCACTTTTAGCATTAAATATATATAAATTATCATTTTCATTCAAAATAAAAAATTTACAACCAGAAACTCAAAAAAAAACCAACTTCAAGTTTTTTACTTTTAAAAAATTTATAAAATGTTTTATTCAAAAAATTTATAATAAGAATTATATTTGAAATATATAATTACTAAAAATGGATTCTGCCCCAAAATATCTAGGAAAATTCTATTCACCTAACATAGTTATGGAAATTTTAATAAGAGTTCTATTTTTTCATTATATTACACCATTTTATATGGTGTTATAGGAGTAGAAAAATTATGAAAAAAACCATTTTTATAAGATTTCTATTTTTTTGTTTCACAACAAAATTTTATCTGGTGTTCTAGGAGAAGTAAAATTATAAAAATAACCATTATTTTAACAACATTTTTTAAAATCTAAATTATGAAATCCACCTCTTTTATCTCTAATAATTGAAAAAATGATATAATATTTTTCATTTTTAATTAATTAAAAAAAGAAATAAATCTAGATAAAGTATTATTTTTATGTGTAAGAAAGTAAAACCACATAAATGTACTATAATCATAAAAAATAACTAAGGTATATTTCTTTACTCTACTGCTATAAAATTTAGGACCAAATAGATAAATATGTACTAATTTCAATGATCTATTAGTACTTTTTTGTTTGATTGGACTGAATGAATATTTACATTGTTTTATTTTCATGTAAGTGTCACAAACATGATGCTGCTCTTTCTTCATAGTATGCAACTGAATAATATTCTCATATTTAGTGATCTATTGTAACATTACAAAATTAACATGGACTAATCATCGATGCCAATAATATTATCAATCTACAAAATATTCAAAGACCTAACATGTTGAACATGCAGTTCAGTAAAATCAATAATATACATTTTTTCTTTGGATTAAAATAAAAAAATATAGAATCATCCCTACAAACTAAAAACTTATCATTTTTAAATTTAACTTTCATTATATCATAAAATAATTGGGATATTCTAAATAAATTATTTTTTATTCCATCAACATATAAGAAGTTATAAATAAAATTATTATTTAAAATAACAACATTACCAAAACCTTTTACTTTTCCTATGGAATTATCTCAAAATTAAATAGTGTCTCCATCATTTTTTTTGTAAGTAAAAAAATTAAAGGGTATACAATCATTTTCCTATAGAATCCACTCTCTATATACCATATATTATTCCTTAGATATCCAAATATTTTTTCCTATAAAAATAAATTGTCTAAAAATTTTGGTATCCATAATACTTTTAACATCCCGGTTTTGGGTGCCGCCCAAAGGTGTCTTGTACTCAGTTGGTCACATGGACTCAAGCGCATTTCTCCAAATGCATGAGGCTGCCGACTAGAATCGAGGGCCTTAGGTGTTATAGTGGGGAAACTAGGACATCATAGGTAGAGTAACACAACAGAAACAAATAGTAAACAATAGAAGAAGCAGTAATACCACAAAACAAGTAAAAAACAGAAGATTGATAGTATAAACAACTACAACATATATATATATATATATATAAATAATGGTTCATGTCAGAAGTTTCTTGGAGAGCATCCAGAAAAATCACAATGCTGGAAATACAATGCTGAAATCAAATTATAGAAAATATAAAACTCCAACTAGATCGCAAGCCTCTACTTGATCCCATGCTCTCTAGCTCTAAAAGCACTCAAGTACCTGATGAAGAAGGGTGATTTCCTAATTCTAAACCAGCAACCATATAATCTGTTTGGGTCCAAAAGCATGACCCAAACAGTGTGTGAGATGAATCCTTATAGGCAACCACCAAAAGATATGTTCCTAACATTCAATGAATATATATAGCAGGTAATATGCAGAAATGAAGCAATAAACTAATAAGTACTCAAAAGTAAATAATCCTACAGTTTTAATTATATTCATTTACATTTATTAATTATTCAAACCATTGAATAATTTACTCATACAATCTAGCCTAAGCTCTTCACCCCTTGAGTAATATCAAAACAAATGTCTCAAAGGACCGTCTAACAAACAAGTAATATGGAGTCTAAACTTGTTCTTTGGCTTTTCAGGCATGCCGCAATCATTTAACTATTCAAAATATACCCTCTGGGAATGTTCTCACAGTCCGACCACTTTGGTTCAAATTATAATCAATTCAATAATATATGACCCTGTGGGAAAGCTCTCACTGTCTAACCCCTTTGGTCCCACATGGAAATAATCAATTACAAAAGACCACTTGGGTAGCTCTCACGGTCAATACCCATTTTTTGCATAGAAATAGTAAATTATAATGACCCTATGGCATCTCTCACAGTCAATGCCCTATGGTCAAACATTCACTTAATAAAAACCCTCTAGGAAGCTCTCACGGTATGACCCCTCTGGTATATGACCACTCGGCAGCTCTCACTATCAATTCTCTATGGGTCCACATAAAAAAAATTATATCTAAAATACCCTATCTCGATAATCTCTCATAGTCAATTCACCTTGAACAAACATTCACAATACGAAACGCATGCATCTCATATAAAAAACAACTCCATCCTAACAACACTAGGCATGGAAAACATAGCGGGCTATCATGCTTTCTAGAACTAATGTCCATAACCAAACAAACATGGGAAACACATCCATATTCAAGGTAATAAACCTTATTCATAATCAATAACTCTTTATAAAAAACGATAACAAGCATTAAACACGGTCAAATTCCAAAACACGCAATACCCTAAACATGGGTATTCATCACTTTATGCAAATATAATCCAAATATAATCAAATAAAGGAAAAAACAACCTAACATGACTTAGTACGATGAACACACTTGAACGTCGGCCCTTGAATTGGACTATAATGATGTAGATCTATAAAAAGGGTAAAAATGATCAACCTTGAATAACTCACAAGAGAGGAGAAATCTGGAAGAGAGGATCTAGAGAAATAGAAAACTCACTGGTGGGGATCAAACACACTCGAAGGCATCTCAATTGAAGCTTGGATGGAGGAATGGGAGGATCTCTAAGATCTCCGACCATCTCATCGATCTCCTGTATGATACAGGGGAAAGAATAAGACACTTTAGGAGACTAGACGTGACCCCGATATGATTAGTGAAATAAAAAATAAAAGTATATGGGATGTTCATTTAATGTACACACCATGTACTAGCCTCAACTAGACCCTGATTTATGTGGTCTTTTAAGTCACCCACATGGCCATGTACTCATCCGTTAAATTTCTATTTCATGGCTACACAAAGCAACCCGATACACGGTGTGTACTCAAGAGTACACGGTGTGTACTTAGAAAATTTCCCTTTACATCCTTTTTCCTAAAAAACAACCCAAAATAATATCCATACCTGAAAAGGAGATATGAGTTCTTAAATTTCCCTTCTAAGGGTGGTGAAGACGAATCTTCAAACAAATCTATCCACTGTGATCATACGTCGGCCTCCCTCTCCGAAGTATTGTCCTATACTCACCCGTGCTGCCATGAAACATGTACCAAAGGAATAAAATGTCCATAGAGAACCTTCATACTACAATCCAAAATCTGAATAGGGTTCTCCTCAAAGGTTGCATCCACCTTCAAATCAACCTCTTTGGGTTGAAAAATGTGATACGAGTCTGAAAAGTAACATCATAGCTGAGAAACATGAAAGACGTCGTGCATTGCTAGGTACCTCTGGGGTAACTACGGTCGATAGGCAACCGACCTGACTCTCTCCAAAACCTCAAATGGCCCGATGTATCTCCGTGAAAGCTTTCCCTATCTCATAATCCTCCTGTGTCCCAACCTTAGCGTGACATGTATGAAAACCTAATCTCTGACCTCAAACTCCAGAGGTCATCTCTATCGATTAGCATAAGATCTATGGCAAGACTATGTAGTATCAATCCTCTTCCGAATCAACTCCACCTTCTCAATGGTCTCCTGGACAGAGGAGGTCCTAACATAGCTACCTCTCCTACCTCTATAAAACATAGGGGTGATCAACATGGCCTACCATACAAAGACTTATAAGGTTCCATCTGAATTTTCACCTGAAAATTGGTATTTTAGGATAAATACACTAGGGGTATGTGTCTATATGAAGAACCCTTGAAATATAGGACACATGCTCAAAGCATGTCCTCCAAAACTGGAATCGTGCGCTCGGACTGGTCATTTGTCTGGGGATAGTAAGCTATACTCATAAGTACCTATGTACCCAAATCCTTTTGTAGTGTTTTCCAGACACAAGAAGTAAAACAAGAATCCCTATCTGAAATGATAGAGTGTGGAACCCCATGGAATTTTTTAATCTCTCTGATGTACAAACTTTAAAGATCATCAATACTAAAGGTTTCCTTGACTGGAAAGAAATGTGCAACCTTCATGAGTTTAACAAAAAAAACCCAAAACGCATCATTAACTTAAATATACCTTGGTAAACACATCACGAAATCCATCGTAACATCATTCCACTTCTACTCAAGAATGGGTAACTGCTGTAAAATCCCTACCAGTCACTGATGCTCTACCTTCACCTGCTGAAAGGTGAAACATCGCATAAAAAAACTAGCTACATACCTCTTAATACCTGGCCAAAAATACTAACGGTGTAAATATTGATACATCTTTGTGACACTAGGATTAACGTCCCAAAATGAGGAATGAAAATCTCGCATCAAATCCTCACATATTTCTGCAGACACCCATACACATCCATGAAAGCACAATATCTCATCATCACCTACGGTCTACCAAAGAGTAGGGTCCTCTCCCGACACACTCTTCTATAGGACTAAGACTTCAGAATATAATATCTTCCTCATTCTCACTCAATCCAGTAGAGTATAGGTAATAGTTATAAAATAATGAAATATCTGCCCCTGTCTATCATGAACCTCCAAATTCATCTCAGAGAATAGATCCATAAGCCACCACTCACTACTGGCCTCATGAACTGCCTGTATCTGAGTCCTCCTAGTCAACGCATCTTCCACTACGTTGACCTTCCCAGGCATGTAGGCAAGCTCAAAGTCAAAATACTAAATGTACAAAACCCACCTTCAATGTCTCAAATTTAGATCTCTTTAACTAAAGACATACTTGAGGCTTTTGTGTTTAGTGTACACCACAAAATTATCTCCAAAAATAAAATGTTTGCTACAGTTAAAAGTCTACACTACTACAACCAAATCAAGATTGTGCATCAGTTAATTCCTCTCACGTGGCCTCAACTGCCGAGACCCATATGCAACGACTCCTTCCCATTGCATAACAACTGCTCCCTGCCCGATAACTGATGCATTATAGTAAATGGTGTAACTCTTGCCTAGATCTAGAAAAACTAGTATTAGTGTTGAAGTCAACCTCTTTTTCAGCTCCTGAAAGGCGGAATCGTAGAAATTATTTCAAAAGTACTTCACACCCTTCTTATTCAAGATTGTAAATGGCACTACTAAGCATGAAAAGTCTTGTATAAAGCACTTGTAGCAACCATCAGGACCTAGAAAACTCGATACTTCAAAGTTGTTCTTCAGATTCTCCATGAAAAATACTGCTCTCACTTTCTATGGGTCTACTAATACTCCATTCTATGAGATTACATGACCCAAGAAGTGAATATGATCCATAAAAAAGTGGGTTTTTGAGAGCTTATCATATAACTGATTATATCTCAGTGTACTGAATACGATCTCAAGATGAAACGAATGGTCTTGTCAAGTGTGAGAGTACACCAATATATTATCCATGAATATTGCCACAAAATAATCCAAGTAAGGGTTGAACACTAGGTTCATCAGTTCCATGAAAATAGTAGGTGTGTTTGTGAGACCGAATGGCATAAAAAAATACTCGTATAGACTATACCTACTACGAAAGGCTGTAAGGGGTATATCTAATGGTCTAATGTGCAACTGATGATAACCAGATCTCAAGTCAATCTTCGAGAACACCTATGCTCCTTGAAGATATTCAAAGAGATCATCAATACTCGGTAAGGGGTATTAGTTCTTGATCGTTAACTAGTTCATCTTTAGATAATCCACACAAATTATAAGGGTACCGTCCATCTTTTTTGCAAAAATAATAGGCGAACCCCAAGGATAAGTTATGGGTCGGATGAAACCATTTTCCTGTAACTCCTCTGACTACTTCTTGAGCTCCTGTAACTCTGGTGTGGCCATCTTATAAAGAGGAATGGACACCGTTTCCTCTCCTAGAACAATATCAATAGAGAAATATACCTCACGCTCTAGAGGTAAACATGAAAAGTCATATGGAAAGACATCTCTGAAATGATCCACCACTAGAGGAAAACCTATATATGAAGTCCCCTATCCATCTAGATATAAACTAGAAATCTGATCTATAATTCCTCTCAACAAATGATGCTCAGGTCCCTCTCTTCTCACCTAAACATCCCATTTACCCTTGTGTAGAAAAGACATACCCTCTGGTGATGTAAAACTCACCTTTCTATAATAGAAGTCAATAATGTCCTGAAAGGAGACTAACCAGTCCATTCTGAGAATGACTTCGTAACCTATTATCTCTAAGACATAACGGTCCCATAAGAAGTGACACCCACCAACCTCAAGTGGGAACTCTTTGAACTGATGTACACTAGCCTTCCTAAGCCCCATTGAAGTTTCTGGCGTCATAACTTACTCAGAAGTAATGATGTAGAGCCCAAGGCTCTCCACAATAGCAACATATATGAAACTATGGGAACCCCTGTATCAAAAATAATAGAATCTAAAACATAGGAGACTATAATCGTACCTCTAATCATAGAGGGTCTGGGATCCTATTTTTGCTGGGTTGGCTCCACTGCAAAGGTCTGACCCGTACCGTGGCCCTGCGAACCTGTCTGACTACCCTGAGCTGATCCACCCTACTATCACTAAAGACATATATCCTCACTACCACAACCATGACCCCCTCCTTCATCCAAAATGGCCTGACAAAATCTAGTTCCCTGACTGATAAGAAAATAATGGTCTTTCTCTTGAACGTGCAGTCATAAAAGTACCCGTATCACCTTCCCTCACTCGACGAGGTCCTTCGGGTAATTTGGTCTCGTATGACCACTCTTCCCACTCTGGTAGAATACTACTTTTCTACATGAAGAAACATCAAGTGAAAGATCCCTAAGGCACTTCCTACTATCTTTCAAAGGAGTACTAGACCTGGATGCTGAACCGCCCTGGCTCACAGCTCCCAACTCCCTGAGATTACACTCGGTAATCTGCGTCTGGTTCACTATAGCCATCACAGAAATAATATTGAAGACATTCACCTATGATCAGATTTCATACCTGATACAATCCTCAAATCACTTAGAAAAAGATAACTCATCACCTCATAGAACAGGTGCGAAGCGCTGGAGCTATACAAAATGGGATGAGTAATCTATCATTGAAAGAGCACCCTACTCTAGATTCCTGAACTCTCAGTCTTGGTTGGCCTTGAATGTATTAGGGAGGAAGTAGTCATATAAGGTCCTTTGAAACTATTCCCAAGCCATATCTCGATGACGTTATGCCTATGAGATAACATCCCACCATCTCTTGGAAGAATCACATACCATGTACATCGCGAGCTTCACCCTCATCTCCGAAGGTGTCTCGAGATTCTCAAAGATAGCAAGCATGGCCTCCAACCACGACTCTGCAGCCTGTGGTCCCCCATTCCCAGACAAAGTGGGAGTCTAATGCTGTTAGAACACCTACGTTAGCTCTACCATAGATGTGGTTGGATACAGTGCTCCCTGGAAAGTCTGTAACATCCTCAAAAATCCTTCATGGAACTGTGCATCAGCACCTATGTCTGGTATAAAAGCTTTTTCCAAGACATGCATGATGAGAGGATCTGCTGGTAGTACTTGATCTACTATTTATGGTGTCTGATCATTGTCCTGTATCTAGAATACAACTGGAGGATGTCTTGGTGGAATGAATCTGCATGGTCAGGTGCACACCTCAATTCAAGATTATCAAGGATAACAATAAAGAATTTAAAGATAGGAATAAGAGAATAAAAACATTCAAGTTTTACAAAATAGGGTTACATGGCATGTACAACCAGTACACAATGTGTTCCCTTATGTTTTAACATGGGTGTGTACATCTGAAAAACATGGTCACGTAACACCGCTATACACAATGTGTTCCTTCTAACACATGGAGTGTACATAAATTTTCCCTCCTTCCCAAGCACTTCTATATGGTTAAACAACATGGGGTCTGCTGGCGTAACACTACATGATGTGTTAAACCTAGACACAGTGTGTACCAGTTAAGTCTTATCGACCCATGTCATTGGTCACATGGATGGATACATGATCTACTATACACAGTATGAATAAACAAGACATGGTGTGTACACCATAAGTTTCATCCACCCATGTCATTAGTCACACGGCTGGACACATGGTTCTTAAAACACGTCGTGTACAATCCATAAATGGTGTGTTCTACCATACATTTATCATCCACATGTCTCTACTCACATAGTCAGTCACACAGTTAAGGATTACACAGTGTGTAATCAAAATACATGGTGTATACTTAAGAAATGTTATTTCATCCAGAACAGATGAACACATGGAATTTTTTCTAATACCACACACCGTGTTGTCTATGTTTCTGGACACTAAGCCTCTAAAAATTCTCTGAAACCCATAAAAACTTCAAATTTTGTCCATGGAATGAAAAATTATAACCCAAGAGAGCTCATACTCCTATGAATCACAGTTTGGAATCCTTATTTATATCATAACTTGAAAAAATTAAATTCAGGTTCAATCATGATCCGCCAAATTCTGATCGAAGAGGGGCCATAACACCTCATGGAAATAGTTTGGAATCCATCCCAATGAAAATTTATAGTTATCAATACCCTTAAAAAATAATAGTTATTTTATCACAATATATATCACAAAAAAATAAATATCTATCACCAAATCAATAACCAAATCATGAATATCTAGCACAACATCTATCACAATAGAATGCGATTAGTAATGCATCCAAAATGGAATGATAATAATGTAGGACATGTGATGTATAGAAAGTGCCTATATGATGAATGAGATGGAATACCCTCATCTCATCAGGATACAATAGAAATAAAACCATAATGATACAAATCATAACAGCATAAAACAAGTGAATCACCCAACAGTGAAATCAAATCAATTGTAACAATTGAAATACTAGAAAAATTGAAATATTCAAGGTAACTTGGCTTTTATCTATACACGAGTTAGATACTCCTGGGAAAAACGTATTACCGAATACCAATTCCTTCATATCCCTATCTATAGGATCAAAATAGTAATACAAAGAAGAAAATAACCTCCTCTAATAACACTTTGTAATGTCCCGATTTCGGGTGCTGCCCAAAGGTGCCCCGTACCTGGTAAGTCACATGGCCTCAAGCGAATTTACCTGAATGATAGAGGATTATAACTAGAATCAAGGGCCTTAGATGTGATAGTGGGGAAACTATGCCCCTATAGGCAGAGTAACATAGTAGAGAAAATAGTAAACATTATAAGAAGCAGTAATACCATACAACAAGTAAAATTCAGAAGACTAATAGTATAAAAAACTGCTGCATATATATATATAATGGTTCATACCACAAGTATCTAGGAAATAATACAAAAAATCAAAATGTTGGAAATACAATTCTGAAACCAAAATATAGAAAATTGTAAACTTCAATAGCATCGCAAGCCTTTGCTTGGTCTCATGCTCTCCATCTCCAACAACATTGAAGTGCCTCATGAAGAAGGGTGCCTACCCTTTTCTATAATTGCAACCATATAATATATTTGGGACCAAAATCATGACCCAAATAGGGTGTGAGATTAATCCCAGTAGGCAACCACCAAAAGATCTATTCCTAACAGTCAGTGAATATATATATTAGGTAATATGTAGAAATGAATAAATAAACTAAGAAGTAATAAAAAGTAAACAATCCTATAGTTTATATTACATTCATTTACATTTATTAATTATTCAAACCATTGAATAATGTAATCTTGGGATCTAGCCTAATCTCTGTACCCCTGAGTAATAGAAAAATAAATCTTTCAAGGGACCATCTAACAAGAATGTAAGGCCGAGTCTAAGCTTTTTATTTTTCTTTCCAGGCTTGTCACAATCATTTATCTATTAAAAAGAAACCCAATGAGAAAGTTATCATAGTCCAACCCCTCTGGTTCAATATATAATCAATTCAATAGAAGATGACCCTCTATGAAATCTCACAAAATATGACCCCTTTGTACCGACATGACACTAATCAATTACAAAAGAACACCTAGGTAGCTCTCATAGTCAACACCCCTTGATCTGCATAGAAATTGTAAATTATAATGACCCACTAGTATCTCTCATAGTCCAACCCCTCTGGTTCAACATATAATCAATTCAATAAATGATGACCCTCTAGTAAATCTCACACAATCTAACCCCTTTGTACCCACATGGCACTAATCAATTTCAAATGAACACCTAAGTAGCTCTCACAGTCAATACCCCTTGATCTGCATAACAACAATAAATTATAATGACCCACTAGGAGCTCTCATAGTCAATTCCCTATGGTCCAACATTCATTTAATAACGACTCTCTAGGCAGCTCTCACAGTCTAACCCCTCTAGTTTATGACCACCCGAAAGCTCTCACAGTCAACGCCCTATGGGTCAACATAACATCAATTATACATAAAAGACCCTATCTTGAGAAGCTCTCAGATTCAATTCCCCTTGGCTAAGATTTCACAATGTGAAAAACATGCATCTCATATAAATAACAACTCCATCATAACAACACTAGGCATGTAAAACAAACTAGACTAATGTGATTTCTAGACCCAACCACCATAATCAAACTAACCTAGGAAACACATTTATAATCATGGTAATAATCCTTATTCATAATCAATAAACCTTTCTAAAAAAAAACCCATAAAAGGCATTACGTAGATTTAAGTTCCAAAACACACAATACCCTAAACATGGGTATTCTTCACTTTATATATATATAATTCAAAGTCAATAAAATAAAGGAAGAAACCACCTACCTCGACATTGTACGATGAACAATCTCAAATGTCGGCCCCTGATTCAGCCTCAAACTAAGTAGATCTATGAAAAAGGTTAAAACGATCAACCTTGAATAACTCACAAGAGAGGAGAAATGAGGAAGAGAGGATCTAGAGAAAGATAGAACTCACCAGTGGGAATCCAACACACCTGGCAGCATCTTAATTTGAACTCGAATGGAGGAATGGGAGGAGGTTGAAAATCTTCGGACGTCTCATCACTCTCCTGTATGAAACACAAGAAGAAGAATATTCTTCTAGAGATTAGATGCGACCCCAGTCCGTTTAATAAAATAAAAAGAAAAGTACATAACATGCTCATTTAATGTACACACTATGTACAAGCCTCAACCGACCTTAACTTTAGCCAGTCTTCCAGGTCACCCACATGGCCATGTACTAGGTCGTTACACTTCTACACATGGAAACTGGATACACGGTGTGTACTCAAGAGTACCCAACATGTACTTAGAAAATTTCCCTTTTCTTTATCTTTCTTAAAAAACAACCCGAAATAAGATCCATAACAAAAAAGAAGATATGGGTTCTTACAATAATTTAGGTACAATCAGATTAGAAAATCAATTTTTAGGTTTCCACACCGAATTTAAATAAGTATTTTAAGGTACTCTAGATAAAAAATATTGTGAAATATGTGTCTATAAATCCCAAATATTGTTTGAATCTAAGAGAACAATAATTTGTATAGTGACCTTTCATGCCACATTGAAAACATATAATAGTAAAAGTAAACCCATTTTTACTTTTCAAAAAAGTATTTCAATACATTTTAGGTAATATTGTGTCCAAGTCAATACTATATTAATTTTTATTTATTTTATTCAAATACATGATTTTATAATGTTTTTCATTCCCTTGAATAAAATTAGAAAAACTTTTCTTAATACTTCTAAAATCATTTTTCAAATTATCATTCAAATCCAAAGATGATTTCACATCATCAAAAACATTATAACGAGAATTAGAAGCTACATTCATTATTTTTTATTTTTTAAAAGAAATTTATTTTTATAAAAACATTATTATTATTTTATTTAATATTATTATATAAAGCAACATATTTTAAAAAATATTTTCTCAATATTTCAATTTCTTCATTTAACTTAGAAACATTATGATTTTTATAATTAGAATCAAAATAAGAACTTCTAGAATAAAAACTATAAGCTCTAAACTCATCCAGATAATCTTTGAAGCTCATGTTAATAGATTATTTCTCATTTCTATATTATACACTAGAATTGGATTCTTTGGTACATCTCTAACTAGTTTTTAATTAATTTTTTCCTTTTTTTATTTGTATGTATTCTTCAGTTTTGGATACTTAGTATTGATATTACCTCTCTTTCTACACTCAAAACAAGTAACTTTTGAAGTGTTATAATTATTAATACATTTCTTATCTCCCTTGATTTTATCCTTTTCAGTGTTTCTGTAAATTATTTATTGAATATTTTTTTCATTATTTTATAGTCTCCAGTCATTATTTGAGCCATATATTCCATTCCACTATTCTATAGTTCATAATTTGAAGAGTTAGTTGAAATAAAATTTATAGATTTTAAAGCTTCACCTCTTCTTTTAATTGTCTCCTCTTTGGCTATTTTATTCAATTAAAGTTCATACTAAAGAAATGATGAAATTAATTCATCAAGTGAATAAACTTTTATGTTCTTTCTTTCATCAATGGAAACCTCATTTTTATTAGGCTTCATTGGTAGTGATCATTGTACTCGTTCAACTAGTATTGGATTTTAAAATTTTTCTCTAAGAAAATTCATTCAATTCACAGTGATTGGGAATCAGTGGGACATTTGGTTTATAATTTCATCTCCACCCATATTGAAGTCTTGGTAATCATCTCAAAGAATTGCAAAATTAGTTTGAATCAATTTTCCTAATCCAGGGTGAGTAACTTATAGAATCTTCCAAATCTAAAGAATTTTCTTACATAAAGAAACATATCTAAACACACTTCTATTAATAGCCAAATGTAAAATATTTACAACATTATAATTCAAAATATATTTAGTATTATCATTTACTTTAAGATAATCCTGGTCATTTTCTAGTAGTTTTTATGTTTTTTACATGATCGACCAGTGTTATATGAATAACTGCTTGGGGTATGCCTCTATTCTATATTTTTAGTAGCTACAATCACTTCCATTAAAGTGAGGTTGCTTATGAGGAATCCATGCATCATTTATACTAATTCATACCATCTTAAAAAGCATTACCTTAGACTATAAGGTCTTGGAAAGGGTGAAAAAAATAAAATATGAAACAATAAATTCATAATGTAGTCAAATATTTGATAATAATTGTTAGGCCCCAAAGGGGTAAAATAAGATGGTTTAAAGGTGGTTGAATATAATAAATTAATTTTTTTAAAGAAATTGATTTATTATCTGAATTAATTATTAGATATAATTAAGAGTGGTAACTAGTAGTGGAAAAATAAAATAAAGAACACACATATTTCTTATAGTATTTTGTTCTAAAGTGAAACTAGTCTACTATTATACCTCTCTAATCAGTGACATATATCTTGTGCACTAATATGATTTTTAAGGGGAATCGTAACCCGATTACAAAATACTTTTCCTAGTGGAATAATTACCAAGAACCTAAATTTTTTAATGGGAGTCATAATAAAAATTACAACACTGAATTGAGAATATTAGAGTCACAACCTAAATGGTCATAAATTCAGAATTTGGGAGTCATAATGAAAAGAAAGAAAATAAAAATTATTTTAAATATAAAAGCATAAATTGAAAGTGAGAGCATGTGTGAGAGATGGGAAGAAGTTTCACATGCACAAGAAAGTAGGATAATGTAAAAGATAAATGAAGGAAACAAAATTTCTGTTTATTGGTAAATGTATTAGGATGTCTATTCTATGAAGTAATAGAAGTCATATAATTTTTTAGTCATAACTTGAAATTCAGTCCATGAGATGAAAATGTGGTTATACAGAACATGGTTTGAACAACACATAAAAGTTCATGGTGAAGTTAATTTAATTATCAATTTTCCATGTTCTCATAGTTGTGACTTTTTAATGTATCCCAAATATTTTAAAAAGGATCTTTAAAAAATAACAATCCAATATCTAACAGGGTAAAGTAATTCAAATTCAAACTAAATAATTATCCCGGAGAGAGAAAATTAGCATTCCAGAATAATTGTATCAAAAATCATTTGAATTTGAAACTTAAAAAATAATTCAAACTAATTTAAATTTCCCAATAAATAAATCAAATATACTCCATAAAAATATATCTAAGTAATTCCATAAATATTTTAAAATAATTTTACTATTAAAATTAAAATTTCAAAATATTTTCTAATTTCATACTGTATAGTTATTCAAAATTTATATAAATTGAGTTAAATAGCAAAAAATAAAATGTAATAATTTCTAGGTCCCTAAATATTAATTTAGAAAATAAAAAGACCAAGAAATCAATGCAAAATATAAAAATTCTGATATTTTAGATATATACTTTATGTATATGCATGATTAAAGAATAAATTAAATCATAATTTATAACTGATTAAAATAATTCTAAAATAATTATATTGGATTTTATATAATATATATTAATTATTGAAATCAATAAATTACTTAAAATAATTAATATAACAATGTAGTAAATCATATTATAAAAAATAATGAACAACCGATTTTTTTAAAAATTGTATATTTTATAAAAAATAAATATAGTTCTGAACTGACATTGAGCTTTTAGTAACCATGAGGTATATACCTTGTGGTCATTTAACTTTCCACATAATTATAACATGTTCTCAATTCAAGTAGTCTTGTGGTCTGTAAAATGACAGTGTGAAGTTTATAATATTTAGTTACTTGATATAACATGTAATCACTTAATATCATGTAGTAGATTTAATCACTATGTGAAAATCATGTGATTACATATGTTACCATGATGCAAGGTCAGTTAAAATTTTATCATATGGAAACTATACTTATCTTAAGGATGTGAATAAAGTATCTTCAAAAACCATATTTTATGTTGAAAAAATAATATATGCATGGGGAATATAGTGGTATTCTTGAAATCATAGCTTCATGAAGAAGAAATATTGTTTGATATTAATTTAATTTTTTTATAAACCTAATTTGTTGAATTTAATGTGGTAATAACACAAAAAACATCAAATCCAAAATCTAAAATAATGGGTACACTATATGCGGGAATGAAATAAAATTCATAACTGGAAATACTAGAAGAATGGTGAATCCATGGTCAGATACATCTCTTAGTGATAGGATCCAACTCATTAGAGATATGAAAAAATATGGAAAGAGTAACCTTGTCAATATAGGTGGTGATGGATCCAAACTTTAACATAGTTATATCTAACTGACTCGGTATTAATTTTTTTATTTTAATATACCCCCTTTTAAGGGGATGGGGGACCCAACATGATATCAGAGACTTAAAAGACATAAATTTACCCCAACAGTCTAGAATCCCAAGTCCATAAACAACTCAGTTAAATCAAAAAAGAAAATCCCTTCCCCAACATTAATAGAATTATTTACATCCTCCACTAACACATCGCTGCTCGGTAAACTATCGCATGAAGAGATGCACGAGCCTGGTACCGATGAAAATCAACATACCTTCTCAGACATCGAAATCCGATAGTAATGGTATGATGAAAACTCCCTGCTCTAAACCTTATCTAGAGCATCCCCTTGTAGTAGGTCTGATTGCAAAATCCCTTGAACTGCAGACCACCGATGCCACAAAGTAGAAAAACAACACCACAAAATCCATTCTACAAATTAAAAAAATTCAATTTCATCACACTTTAGAAAACAATCATGATCAATGGAACCATCACCGAAAGAGATCCCTTCCGAAATCCATGAGACCCCCTTCGACACCACAATCGCATTAGAAAGAGACAGATGCTCCAAGATGTGTGAAGTCGATCCAACAACCCCTAGGGATGGATAACCTAACTACCACACCAAATAATCATCGCTGATGAGGGGGTCCAAACTGATCTAAACTAGAATTGCCACTCTGAGCATGAAATTGGGAAGATCTAAGCCATAGAAGAACTTTCACCAGAGGATAAATCGAGAAAACCATGGGAACATAAGGGAACCAGTGAGGACCAGGGGTAGTTCCACACTGATGACATCAACTCCTCCAAACCATCAATAGACCTCCAATATCAAAGGCACCACGAAAAAGAGGAAACCACCTTGATGACACTGTTTTCATCAGATCCGAAAAATCCAAAGGCTTCAAAAAATTTCTTATTTGATATCAGGAAGGTTAGAAATCAATAAAACCTATTTGGCTTCTCAATAAATTTTTCCACTGGAAAAACCCCCCAAATCAAGCCTTGGAAAATTATTACCATCAGAAGAATCAGCTCAGAACCATCCAATATTTTGAACCCAAACACATCTCGAGATAATAACAAGAGTCAAACAACCTAAATCTTTTGTGTGAACAAAAATCAATGATTCAAAGAACCCGACCTCCATAGTTACTTGAAAGAAATACTTACGGTCACTTTAAAACATCATGTTGTAACTTGTTAAAAAGAGATTATATCATTTTTTAGATCATATACAAAATAGAATCAGTGAATGGACTAGTTTAATTAAATAAATATAAATTAAATATATTTCTAATAGATTAAATAAATAACCAATCATTAATGTATATTAAGAGACATAATTGAAAATATGTGAAAAAATAAAGTGATAAAAATAGAAAAATATCACTAAAATATTGGATAACTTTGGTCAATTTTTTGGATTTTGTAAATGGAAATTTATGTATTTAATTAAAATTAATTAAATAAACATAAATTTATTATATTTATATATCAATAAATGGAATATGATTCTAATTTCTTCATAAAATTTTATCAATGAAAGACAATAAATATTTTATTCTAGAAATTTGATATTTCCAGAAATATTATGGAGGTTTTTTGAATTTTTAATGCACTTAAAAAATTATTTCATACATCCTATTGTTTTAATGAAATGTAAATAAATGTATTTTAAATCTAACAAAACAAGTTGTGTGATAATATGGACTATATAAATCAAGTTATCATTTAATAACAGAAGAAAACTATAAACTGGATGAAAATGTATAACTAAAAATATGTATCATGTTCAGACCAATAGTTTGATCATTTAGAGACTAATTTAGATATAATCATAAATGAATAAAAATTAGATAAAAATCATAGAATATGAAATATGATTTATTAAATTATAAGAATTATAGATCAATATATAATGAAATGGAAGTGAGGAATTGTAAAACATATTTCCAAGAAACTGGGAGTAATATAAAATATTGTGAGGACTTGTAATATTCAAAACATAAAACATAGAAAAGGAAAAAAAACTATTAATAATAATTATGTGGAAAAATTAGGTTTTATATGATGAATATTATATATTGAACATTATTCTACATGAAAATTACATGCAATATATTTTATTGTGACCAATTTTATTGTGAAATATATAGTGGTGGGTATTCTATAGAATACAATTCATTAGTGAATCATAATCTATAATTAATAATGAAAATCATTCAAAACATTATTATTTATGATGAGGAAACCTTTAATTCATTAAATTGAGGTTGAATTCATCCAAAGTACTACATAAGGAGGAGTTGATGAATGTAATTTTATAGAGGTAGTGTATTTTACCTAAAATATTTATAAATGAAGTGAATGAGGAATGAAGTGATCATGGATGAAAAATTGTAATCTAAAAAAATATAGTGAATCTTAGTGGATTTTATTATATCTGAAACTATATTTACATATACTCTTTTTACAAGACCTTAGTGGTGAACCATGTAAAAATTAATGTGTTCTATTTTACTTATTCCTTTCTATGTTTTCTGAATGTGAATTTAAATTGAACAAGTTTTATAGGTTCCTATAAACATTGTCAAAAGACCCATTTTAATATAAATAAAATGTTAACATCATGATTCACCACTCACATCTCAGGGTGTATTAAGGTCTAATTGTGGTATAAAATCATAGGTTTTAGGCATTTAATATGTCATTTTATACTTAGTATGGAGAATTAAGTAAATGTCAATAGACTACCACTTTTTGTAACGACCCAAAATTTCATTAATGGAAAATCCCTCTTGATCCAGTTAAATGTTTCTTTATGTTTTTATAAGATGTCAACTTCTTTAAGTTTTACGTTAAGATTTTTGACCGTTACTTTTATAGCCGTTGAACAGTGATCATCTGGGTAGTTTAAATATAAGGCTTTAACGAACAAATTTTCTACTCAGACAAAGGAAGCGATGGCCTCATCCAGTAGAATTGCCCCTTACGAAGCCCATTTGTCGGAGCTCGGAAAGGAGGTGGCGTCTTTGGGCTTTGCCCTTGACCAAGCCCAAGCTGAGCTTCATCAAGTCAAGCTCGAACGTGATCGTCTACGGGAAAAATGGAAGTTGATAGAGATCACCACTCGAGCGATGTTATCCGAGCAACCCCAAGAGTCTGTCACCATCGCACACCTTACCCTTAGGTCTTATGCGGCTATTTTAAGGGGTTATGTAACAAATAAGTAGCACCATGTTCATGTACATTATTTTTTTTGTATATAATAATGAATATAATTTCTAGTCATTTTTGATGCATTGTAATTAGTTTTTAAAGTACAAATGATGTTTTTAGTTATTATTTAATTAAGAATTATATTTTTTTAAATTAAAGGATTTTTGAATTAAATAATATTTTAATAAAATATTATTATTAATATTAAATTAATTTTTATTAAATATAAATGATCTTATAATTTTATGAATGCAATTAAAATTCTTATTAAGGTTTGAAATCCATTTCTGTCAAAACCCGTGAATTTTTTATAAATGTCGGTTTTTATTTTAAAAGTGAAAATTCACATATTTAGAAAATTATTTAGATAAAATAAATATTATTTTTGGAATCAGGACGTCGAAATTATCCAACGGTGAATTTTTCATAATTTTCTGAGACAGTCAAATTTTTGGGTAAAAATTAAATACCATTTAAATATATAATGTGTTTTATGACATCATAATGACCCAATGGTGATGTAATAAAATACCATAATCCTTATGTTCGGCCAATATGTGTTTTATCATTAAAATAATGAGGTTTTGGGTTTGTTTGAATCACTTTTCAAAGCATTAATGGAGCCCTCAAGACTTATTCAACACTTTGCCTTTTTAAATTAATTTCCATGGGAGTGTGACTCACCTCCACATAAGCAACCCTAATTTTTTAATAAGTTCGGACCTTGGCCTTATAAAATATTATTTTCCTCTCTCCTTTTCCAGAAAACATGGGCAAATACCATGGGATGGTTTGTGGTTTGGATTATTTTAATATAAGGGGTCCCAAACCTAAATAATAAAGAATTCTCTCAACTTTCCTATATAAACCCACCCAAGCTCCCACTTCCTCCTCACTCAAAGCCCTTGAAGTTCGTCCAACCTCTGCCCTAATCTCTCTAGAATCCTCTCAAGGTGCCCCAAGCTCCCAAGAAGCCTCTCACAAGCCTCTCTCTAGCCTTTGGAAGCACACTTCCAAGTAAGGGTTTTTTCTTCCTTTCTCATTTTTGTCAATTTTCTTTAAGTTGTATTGCCCTTTTAATTTCATTTATGAATGTTGGGGTATGGTTTCGCACCTCTCCCATACTGCCCTCTTATTGTTTGAATGATGGGAGACCCCTTTCTCTCTCATTAAATGCCTCCCATGTACACCCGTCACTATGCCGAAATTCCGAAAGGAACCTTTTTCTCCTCTTCTATATTCAAGCAATACTTTTGTATCATGAATCTAAATTCCTTTTCAATTGTTGGGACATGTATCTATATGACCTCCTTACTGTCCATTACATGTAAATATGATGAGGAACCCCTTTCTCTCTCATCAACCCTTTTATGAGTTCTTATGTCACGCCGTTACGCAGCCGAAATCGCACCGATTTTCTAAGCCAATGTCATTGTGTAGTGAATACCATGCCCATTTCTCCATCAAGGGTATTCACCTTTATGCACATTTACTTATTGATTATAAAGTTTCATGTATGAATTCCACTTTCCTTTATCGTGGAAGAAATTATTATGTTTTATGAATCCATGTTTTATGATCCATGTGGCACACTTATGCATGAAATGAAATGTTTAAGAAGGGTGCGCCCTTTATAGCGCTCCAATGCATTGGGTAAAGTATAGTATCATGATACGTCATGTGCAATGAGTGTTGACTCATGCTAATTCAAGTGCAACGAGGGTTTACTCGTGCTTCAAGTGCAATGAGGGTTTACTCATGCTCCATGTGCAATGAGCCTTGGCTCATGCTAATTCAATGTTAAGTGTTGTTGCCACATTTCCATGTTATGATTATCATGCTTTATCATGCCTTTATGTTCATGTCTCTCTTATGCTCTATTGATATGCCTATTGCCTAACATGTATTGTACTCCTCATGTTATTCATTGTTTACTCCCTTACTGGGCTTTATAGCTCACCCTTTTCTTATGCATGTCCTCAGGTTATCCCATGCAATGCTAAGTACGAAGGAATGTAGTGGTCATGTAAAGGAAGTTTTCAATAAGGATGTTTTATTTCAAGTTTAAAGTTTTTATGTAATGATCCTAAGCCCCAAAGACACTAAACCTCTCGATCTTCTTTGTTGTATCAAGTGAAGTTTTATATAATAAAGCATGTTTAAGTTGTAATAAAAAGCAGGGTTGTCATAGTTGGTATCAAAGGATAGGTTTAGTTATTTTTGGGATTAGGAAACCCTAGTAAAGCCTTAGATACAAGACTAAGCATAATAAAAACATCCCTAAGTTTTGGTAAATACTAAGTAAGTGGTTTATCAAACAAATACATCCCTGTCTGGATACGAGCAGGTAGAGGCGGCTCTGGCACAGATGTATCCTAGGGGTAAAACCCGAAAACACCGCTTTGAGCTAGACTCGAACGGGAACTGGTGCACGACAACGGGCCTTGCTGCACTCTTGGTTACGACACTCCCGGGGGATATGTTTTGATAAATTCACAATCTTAGTATGAACCCTTATTAAGGGAAAAATTCCCCTAAGAATATATGTTAGAAGGAAGATCATGAAAAGCCTGGATTGAATCCTATAGACTCATGAGTTGAAGAGATTAAAGTTTATTTATAAGTCATCAACTTTTGTCTTTGGATTACCCTTTATGTGTTACCCCTAACTTTCCTTTTATTCCAGCCAATGGCCGGTAATAGGAGAACTTGGGCTAACAACCGTTGTGAAGATCAGTGTGAGGATTGTACTAATGAGATGCCCAATCCGATGGGAGCGGGAATCGCGAACTTTGTCACGCTTCTCTCTCAGCTAACTCAAGTTTTGAATAGAAACACTGGTCAAGAGGAACGTTCAACCCCCCCTAAGAAAGAACAAGTCGCTATTGAAAGCTTCATGAGACAAAGGCCTCCTACTTTTAGTGGATCATCTGATCCCACGATCGCTGAACAATGGATCAACTCCATTGAGAAGATATTCTCCATCCTCCAATGCTCTGAAAAAGAGAAGGTTCTCCTGGCGGCTTATCGTATGGAGGGTGAAGCTGATCAATGGTGGACATTGATCAAAAATACGAAGCCTGAGGAGGAGATCGAGGCTTTGGAATGGAAGGTATTCCGGAAGATGTTTTTCGATAAATATTTTCCACGCACCCTCCGTCTTAAGATGGAAAGGGACTTCCTTTCCCTCAAGCAGAAAGATGAGGAATCTGTGGGAGCGTACGAGGCAAACTTCACAAGGCTTGCACGATACGCTTCCGGCTTTGTCGTTACCCCCGAATGCAAGGTTGACCGCTTCTTTGGTGGGCTGAAGCCTAGCTTGCGGAAAGCATTAGCGATCCGTGACTTCGACAGCTATGAGGAAATTGTCCGATGTGCCCTCAAGGTTGAAATGGAGATCGTAGAATCACAGGGGTATCATGGGGACAAGAAGCGGAAGGTGGACTTCAATGCTGGTGGTCCGATGGATAAATCCAACGGCGCTAAGAAATTCCAGCACCCCACTTGCCAAAAGTGTGGAAAGAAGCACCCTGGAAATTGCCTTAGGGGGACAAGAAAATGCTTCAAGTGTGGAAGAGAAGGGCACCTAGCTATTACCTGTCAGCAAGAAGGACCCGCGGCTGTGACGGAGGGGAGGAACGCTCCGTTCGAACCTCAACGCGTTGTTCAATGCTTCAAATGCAAAGAACCAGGTCATTTTGCGAATCAGTGCCCTAATCCAAGGGTTATCGGAGGCAATCAACAACCTCCAAGACAGCAAGGAAGAGCTTTTGCCATCACTTCTGCCGAAGTGAACCCCGACAACGAAGTGGTGACAGGTACGCTAGTTATTCATTCAAGAATAGCGAACGTACTTTTTGATTCAGGTTCTACGCATTCTTTTATATCTCAAAAGTTTAGTAGAATAATCCCTGCACCACCACAAATCATGGGAGTAAAGATGTCGGTGAGTACGGAAAATGGGGCAATCATTGCATCCCATGAGTATAAGTCCTCCCCTGTTATAATCTGTGGATTGAATTTCCCGGCGAACCTCGTCATACTCCCTTTGGTGGAATTTGATGCAATTCTTGGCATGGATTGGCTTTCCTTATATAGAGCCAACATAAATTGTCGGGAGAGGGAAATCACACTCCATATGGAGAATCGACCCCCGATTCTTTACAAGTGTCAGGAGGAAGATGAATCTCCTTTAACTCCATCATCTCAAGCATGGATATTACTGCCTTATGAGCATGCATATCTGGCTCAGATGATTGAGTCCAAGGAAGAAACCACCCTTGAAGAAATGCCTATTGTGAGGGAATTCGCTGAAGTATTTCCCGAGGAACTTCCTGGTCTTCCTCCAAGAAGAGATGTTGAGTTCTCAATTGAACTTATACCTGGGGCGCTACCAATATCCAAGACTCCATATAGAATGGCTGTGGTTGAGCTTGAAGAACTGAAGAAACAACTACAGGAGAATCTGGATAAAGGGTTTATACGCCCAAGTGCATCACCATGGGGTGCACCAGTCCTCTTCGTCAAGAAGAAGGATGGGTCAATGCGGCTTTGCATAGATTATCGTGAACTTAACAAAATCACGATAAAGAACAAGTATCCTCTCCCAAGAATCGATGACTTGTTTGATCAGCTGCGTGGAGCACAATACTTCTCCAAGGTCGACTTGTGGTCGGGATATTATCAAGTAAGGGTGAAGAAGGAAGATATCCCTAAGACTGATTTTCGTACAAGGTACGGGCACTATGAATTCATAGTAATGCCTTTTGGACTCACCAATGCTCCAGAAATATTCATGGACTTGATGAATAGAGTCTTTAGAGATTACCTAGATAAATTTGTGGTAGTCTTTATAGATGATATTCTAATATACTCCAAAACCAAGGAGGACCATGAGGAGCATTTAAGAACTGTACTGGAGACTTTGCGCAAGGAGAAGCTCTATGCCAAGTACAGCAAGTGTGAGTTCTGGTTGAAGGAGGTCTCATTCTTGGGCCATATCATCACAAGCAATGGGATATCTGTGGACCCCTCCAAAACAGATGCAATTGAGGGATGGCCGAGGCCAACATCGGTAACTGATATCCGTAGCTTCTTGGGGTTAGCTGGATATTATCGACGATTTGTGAGAAACTTCTCACGATTGTCCAACCCTCTTACCAAGCTAACTCGAAAGGGAGTAAAGTTTGCTTGGAGTGATGAATGCGAAGAAAGCTTCAAGGAGTTGAAAAGGAGGCTTATCACTGCACCTGTGCTCACTTTACCCACAAGTGGGGAGCTTTTTGTGGTATTCAGTGATGCTTCGAAGAAGGGATTAGGATGTGTGCTGATGCAGAATGATAAAGTGATATCCTATGCCTCAAGACAGTTGAAAATCCATGAGCGAAACTATCCAACGCATGATCTGGAGTTGGCGGCGGTGATCTTTGCCTTGAAAATCTGGCGGCATTATCTCTATGGAGAGAAATGTGAGATATATACTGACCACAAAAGTCTTAAATATATATTCACACAGAAAGAGCTTAATATGCGCCAGAGAAGATGGATAGAGCTCATCAAGGATTATGACTGTTCAATACATTACCACCCTGGGAAGGCGAACAAGGTGGCGGATGCCCTAAGTAGAAAGGATCCAGCAATTCTATCAATGATGAGAATTGAGAAGGATCCAATCTTCTTAGACTTGATGAAGATGGACGTGGGAATCATAAAGAAGGGAACATCATCAATCCTTTCACAAATGATTGCTCAACCATCTCTTTTGGAAAGGTTAAAGGATGCTCAAAAGGATGATGCGAGAATCCAAGAAAAAGTGGAAGCTATCAATAAGGGAAAATCCTCAGAGTTTAATGTTAATGAAGAAGGAATTGTGCGGTTTGGGAAAAGACTATGTGTCCCATCAAGTTCGGAGCTGAAGAAGGAACTTTTGGATGATGCACATAGTTCAAATTTCTCTATTCACCCAGGAAGCACAAAGATGTATCGAGATCTCCGAGAAAACCTTTGGTGGGATAATATGAAGAAGGAGATCGCTGAATATACATCAAAGTGCCTGGTGTGTCAGCAAGTGAAGGCAGAGAGGCAGAAGTCTATGGGGATGATGCAACCATTGCCCATACCAGAATGGAAATGGGAGAACATCACCATGGACTTCGTCACTGGACTTCCAAGGACATCCAAAAGCAAAAATGCAATCTGGGTTATTGTGGATCGTCTTACAAAGACTGCACACTTCATTGCTATTCGAGAGGACTTCTCTTTGGATCAACTGGCACGGATATATATCAGGGAAGTGGTACGGTTGCATGGAGTACCACTATCTATTGTGTCTGACCGAGATCCAAGATTTACCTCTAAGTTTTGGAAGAGTCTTCAACATGCTCTGAATACTGAACTGAACTTCAGTACGGCCTATCATCCTCAAACTGATGGCCAATCCGAGCGGACTATCCAAACACTTGAGGATATGTTGAGAGCGTGCTCAATGGACTTTAAAGGAGGATGGGATCAACATCTTCCTCTAGTTGAGTTCTCTTATAATAATAGTTTCCACTCGAGCATCCAAATGGCACCATATGAAGCCCTGTATGGGAAAAGGTGTAGAACACCGGCATGTTGGGATGAGGTCGGTGAACGTAAGCTGCTTGGACCAGAAATGGTCGAAGAAATGGTGGAGAAGGTGAAAACCATTCAGCAGCATATCAAGGCAGCCCAAAGTCGACAGAAGAGTTATGCAGATAATCGTCGACGAGACCTTGAATTTAAAGTCGGAGACATGGTGTTTTTACGCATATCTCCGTGGAAGAAGGTCATGAGGTTTGGAAAGAAAGGGAAGTTAAGTCCAAGGTACATCGGCCCCTTCGAGATTCTTGATCGTGTTGGGGCTGTGGCCTATCGACTAGCACTTCCACCTACTATGGACAAGGTTCATGATGTCTTCCATGTATCCCTCTTAAGGAAGTACATACCAGACCTTTCACATGTACTCTCTTCTGAGGTGGTACAATTAGAAGACGATCTTTCTTATGAGGAGCAACCAGTGAAGATCTTAGATCGTAGAGAAAAAGTTCTACGAAATAAGACAATGCCCCTCATCAAGGTGTTGTGGAGAAACCACAAGTTTGAAGAAGCAACTTGGGAGTCGGAGGATATGATGAAGCTAAGTTACCCACATTTGTTTTAGTGTGGGAAAAGGAAAATTTCGAGGGCGAAATTTCTTAAGGGGGGAATGTTGTAACGACCCAAAATTTCATTAATGGAAAATCCCTCTTGATCCAGTTAAATGTTTCTTTATGTTTTTATAAGATGTCAACTTCTTTAAGTTTTACGTTAAGATTTTTGACCGTTACTTTTATAGCCGTTGAACAGTGATCATCTGGGTAGTTTAAATATAAGGCTTTAACGAACAAATTTTCTACTCAGACAAAGGAAGCGATGGCCTCATCCAGTAGAATTGCCCCTTACGAAGCCCATTTGTCGGAGCTCGGAAAGGAGGTGGCGTCTTTGGGCTTTGCCCTTGACCAAGCCCAAGCTGAGCTTCATCAAGTCAAGCTCGAACGTGATCGTCTACGGGAAAAATGGAAGTTGATAGAGATCACCACTCGAGCGATGTTATCCGAGCAACCCCAAGAGTCTGTCACCATCGCACACCTTACCCTTAGGTCTTATGCGGCTATTTTAAGGGGTTATGTAACAAATAAGTAGAACCATGTTCATGTACATTATTTTTTTTGTATATAATAATGAATATAATTTCTAGTCATTTTTGATGCATTGTAATTAGTTTTTAAAGTACAAATGATGTTTTTAGTTATTATTTAATTAAGAATTATATTTTATTAAATTAAAGGATTTTTGAATTAAATAATATTTTAATAAAATATTATTATTAATATTAAATTAATTTTTATTAAATATAAATGATCTTATAATTTTATGAATGCAATTAAAATTCTTATTAAGGTTTGAAATCCATTTCTGTCAAAACCCGTGAATTTTTTATAAATGTCGGTTTTTATTTTAAAAGTGAAAATTCACATATTTAGAAAATTATTTAGATAAAATAAATATTATTTTTGGAATCAGGACGTCGAAATTATCCAACGGTGAATTTTTCATAATTTTCTGAGACAGTCAAATTTTTGGGTAAAAATTAAATACCATTTAAATATATAATGTGTTTTATGACATCATAATGACCCAATGGTGATGTAATAAAATACCATAATCCTTATGTTCGGCCAATATGTGTTTTATCATTAAAATAATGAGGTTTTGGGTTTGTTTGAATCACTTTTCAAAGCATTAATGGAGCCCTCAAGACTTATTCAACACTTTGCCTTTTTAAATTAATTTCCATGGGAGTGTGACTCACCTCCACATAAGAAACCCTAATTTTTTAATAAGTTCGGACCTTGGCCTTATAAAATATTATTTTCCTCTCTCCTTTTCCAGAAACCATGGGCAAATACCATGGGATGGTTTGTTGTTTGGATTATTTTAATATAAGGGGTCCCAAACCTAAATAATAAAGAATTCTCTCACCTTTCCTATATAAACCCACCCAAGCTCCCACTTCCTCCTCACTCAAAGCCCTTGAAGTTCGTCCAACCTCTGCCCTACTCTCTCTAGAATCCTCTCAAGGTGCCCCAAGCTCCCAATAAGCCTCTCACAAGCCTCTCTCTAGCCTTTGGAAGCACACTTCCAAGTAAGGGTTTTTTCTTCCTTTCTCATTTTTGTCAATTTTCTTTAAGTTGTATTGCCCTTTTAATTTCATTTATGAATGTTGGGGTATGGTTTCGCACCTCTCCCATACTGCCCTCTTATTGTTTGAATGATGGGAGACCCCTTTCTCTCTCATTAAATGCCTCCCATGTACACCCGTCACTATGCCGAAATTCCGAAAGGAACCTTTTTCTCCTCTTCTATATTCAAGCAATACTTTTGTATCATGAATCTAAATTCCTTTTCAATTGTTGGGACATGTATCTATATGACCTCCTTACTGTCCATTACATGTAAATATGATGAGGAACCCCTTTCTCTCTCATCAACCCTTTTTATGAGTTCTTATGTCACGCCGTTACGCTGCCGAAATCGCACCGATTTTCTAAGCCAATGTCATTGTGTAGTGAATACCATGCCCATTTCTCCATCAAGGGTATTCACCTTTATGCACATTTACTTATTGATTGTAAAGTTTCATGTATGAATTCCACTTTCCTTTATCGTGGAAGAAATTATTATGTTTTATGAATCCATGTTTTATGATCCATGTGGCACACTTATGCATGAAATGAAATGTTTAAGAAGGGTGCGCCCTTTATAGCGCTCCAATGCATTGGGTAAAGTATAGTATCATGATACGTCATGTGCAATGAGTGTTGACTCATGCTAATTCAAGTGCAACGAGGGTTTACTCGTGCTTCAAGTGCAATGAGGGTTTACTCATGCTCCATGTGCAATGAGCCTTGGCTCATGCTAATTCAATGTTAAGTGTTGTTGCCACATTTCCATGTTATGATTATCATGCTTTATCATGCCTTTATGTTCATGTCTCTCTTATGCTCTATTGATATGCCTATTGCCTAACATGTATTGTACTCCTCATGTTATTCATTGTTTACTCCCTTACTGGGCTTTATAGCTCACCCTTTTCTTATGCATGTCCTCAGGTTATCCCATGCAATGCTAAGTACGAAGGAATGTAGTGGTCATGTAAAGGAAGTTTTCAATAAGGATGTTGTATTTCAAGTTTAAAGTTTTTATGTAATGATCCTAAGCCCCAAAGACACTAAACCTCTCGATCTTCTTTGTTGTATCAAGTGAAGTTTTATGTAATAAAGCATGTTTAAGTTGTAATAAAAAGCAGGGTTGTCATACTTTTAAATGTAAATAACTATTATATTTGAAAAAACATGATGTGATCATATCTTTGATACCTTGTACTAGAAGTCATTTACACCACCAATCATGGGATTCATGTTAGTGATGTGAAAAGATATTTTATGAACAAATTAGATATAAAAATACATGATCATGATTCCAAATCTCAAAATTCTATAACTAGAGCTCTTTCAGATTAGATATATATGAATTTTATGAGCTTTACTAGTGTTAAGGTAATTTGGTTTACACCCTTTAAGAAGGTGAAATAAATGTAAATGAATATTAGATATAAGTTTTCCTCAATAATTTTGATGATCTAAAAATGTATAATGATAATAATTTAGAATGCTTACACAACTAAATCACTAGAGTTTTTTTGGAGAAATAAGAGGATATGGTGAATAAATTAAGGATATTGATATTGTTAAGATTTATTTGGTGACTATCACCTCTATATAATCTAAAATTTTTAACTTGGAATAAATGGATTTGTCCAAGTTGTGACTTGATGACCTGCTAATAAACTTGGTGGCATATGAAATTTTTGTAAACACATAAGGAACATCTTTTCATTTAAACAATGATATAAATTTCAATGTAATGTTAAAACATGAAATTTCCAAAGGCGGTGAAGACAAATTAGATTTTTATAATTAATTTCCATCACATGTGACTAGAAAATTCAAGAGTGAAAAAGGAAGGTTTGAAGTTAAGCTACCCTATACATTCCTTCAATGTGGTAAAGATGGGAACATTACAATAATGTTTCTAATAAAATTTTATAATAAATAAATAAATTCTTATATCCTAGGAAAGCCTATGAGGAGGTTCCCTTTTAAAGAAAAATTTAAACTATAAAAATCTATAGGAAATAAATTTTAGAGGAAGTGATTTGTTTAAAAAGTGGATAATGAGGAAGGAGGATACTTGGAATACATGGAAAAAAAGTTTAAGTATGATATTAAATATTCCATGATGTCCACTATTGAAAATGAAGAAGCAATAATGGAAGAATAAAATCAACTAGAAGGTGTGGTTGATATCAAGGAAGAAATGGATTTATCTCTTTAAGAACTCAATCTCCAATGAAATAAAATTTAGAATATTAATGTATTTATGAAATATCCCCTTAATTGGTGGATTATCTCAAAGAATAACTTGACCGGTTGTAGGAAGAATTAGATAACTAGTTGGCCAGTAAAGTAAATTCATAATAAGTTGTGAATTTTAATTTAAAGATTAAAGAATATATTAAGGTCAATGATGAACTAAGTTTTTGTGTAAAAGAGTGAATGAAGAGGTATAATCCTTATAATAAGAGGTTCTTCCCTTAAAAGTAAATTGTAATTAGAAATTGAAAATAGTCCAAATCTTAGATTTGTGAAAAATTATGCTAATAATGATGACTCTAAGTATTAATCATAAGAGGATATCTTGGATAAATAATATTAGTCTTCACTATATACTATAAATAGGAGAAAATATGGATTTTATCCAACATAATTAAGGATTTATCTACACAAACTCAAATAAAGAGAATGAGAAATATAGAACATGTGGTTCTTTCATCAATGGTAGAAAAAAAATTATTCAAAGAAGTAGTGAAAGGTGAATCTTGGGTCAAATTCATGAAGTAATAATTAGATTAGATTGATAAAACTAGACTTGGTATCTTTTTAAAAGGAAAAAACACCACAATTTGATTAGAAAAAAGTGATTTTTTATGAAAAAAACTGATGAACATGGAAATGTGATCCGAAATAAGGTTTATCAGGTATGTAAAGGCTATATAAAAATTGAAGGTGATAAAGTTCAAGAATTATTCTCCATTATGGATAGTCTAGGGTAATTAGGCTCTTCGAGGATATAAAAATTCATATAGTTTACTTAGTTTTTTAGACAGATTTAAAAATGGAATTTTTTGAAGGAGTTCTTGAGGAAGAAGTTTTTATTCAACAAACAATGTTCCTGCTAATTTGAAATTTTGAAATAAAATTCTACAGATTGAAGAAGGCTTTACATAGTTTAAATAAGGCATAATTATCATGGTATGCTCGACAAGATTCATATTTGAATAATATTTAATTAAAAATGGGTGGTTTTGACCATAATTTCTATGTGAAAACATCTAAACGATACTAGTTTATGGTCCTCATATATATGGAAGATAACATCTTTAGTTGTAAAATGTATAAATCCAAGGAATATTTTTATAATCACATGAAATCAGAGTTTGAAATGTCAATTATTAGTGAAATAAAATACTTTCTAGGGTTATATGTGATACAAAAGAAGTAATATACTTTCATCTCCTAAGAAAATTACGCAATTGAGGTGCTGAAGAATTTCAACATGCATGATTCTAATCCAATGTTGACTCTGATTGTGGTTGGAACAAAAAATGGAAAGCATAAGGATGGGAAATCAAGGGATTACACCTTATAAAAAAGTATAATTTAATTTTTAATTTTATTTGACTACAATATGACGAGATATTTTTTTGAAAAATAAGTAGTGACTTGTTTCCAGAGTAATCTGAAGGTAGAGAATCTCATAGAGGTTAAATAAATCATAATTTACATCCAAGGAACTCTCAATTTTGTATTTCTCTTTGATTTAGAAAAGGATCATGAATTTTATTTATTTTTTTACTTTGGATAGGATAGTGATGTTTTGAATCAAAATTCCATGAGTGATGGTTAATATTTCATTGGAAACAATTGTGTGTTCTGGTTGTGCAAGAAAAGGGAAATCACATCACTAAGTACGGTAGAAGTAGAATATATCTTAGTGACTGAGGCATGCAATCAATTTTTATTGATGATGAAACAACATATAGATATTAGTGAAGAGGTAACAAAATTTACTGTGATTTTATATCATAATATGAGTGTGATTGAAATCATGAAAAATCTAGTTCAAAACTCATGTACCAAGTATATTGAGAACATGTATCAGTTCATTAAAGAAATGGTAGGAAAAGGCATAGTCACAATGTAAACTTTTGGAACTAATGACCAAGTGGTGGAAATCATGACTAAGTTTTTTTACAAACCAATGTTTTTGAAAAATAATTTGATCCTTTATGTTAAACCATATCCCTCATTTTGAGGTAGTTTAGATAATTACCATCTCTTCATTGTATATATTGTATTATATATTTATTTATAGTTAGAAGGTTCTCTATCTCTTCGAGTTTATTTTAAAATGGGGAGAAAAATATATGAAATTCAAGAGAAGTTTATCTCTCATTTATGGAGAGTATTTGGTGTGAAAGATAGGGGGAGATACAATATATGGGAAAATGTATTTTTTATAAGGATTGTAAGTTATATGAGCTTGAACATAGGGGGATTTGTAGAATTATGAGGCTTGGATTGATCTTATAAATTCGTATTTTTTATATAGATCGTTTATCATATATAAATAGAGTTACTATGAGTTGCTCAAGTTATTTCAAGATAAAATAAATCTTTTTTTTAGTATTGGATTTAACTTTGGAATACCAATAAAACCAAAATGGGAAAATGTTGGAACCAAGGTGATCAGGGATGATGATTATTTGTGTGTTTCATTTTTTACTCAATCAATTATATGTTGATTAAGGTGTTTGGAAATTAATGGAATTTGTTTTTAGAAAATTCAATCATGGAAGATGTTTGAACATGTAAATTTTATCCATTATTTTACATTTTTTGGGTCCCAAAAATCCATAGTACAAAGTGGGTTTTCATATAATAATTATACGACCATGTAATATATATATGGTTGCATTGTAATTACACATGATGTGTTTTTTGAAACTATATCATGAAGTATTCATTCAAATTCATTGTGTGAATGTAGTGTCATTTCCAGTGTTGAGGTGGAAGGATTCTATAGACCATGAATAAATTACATGGATCACATGAAGTAATGATGAAATAATTTGCAGAAGGAAATATCATGAAGGAATTTTATGATCAAGAAGATATAAAATAGTTATTTAATATACTTTTGAGATTAGTTCATGGGATTATTTGGTGGACCCCAAATGGAGTATGCGATCAGTCTTGTGAAAAGGGTAGAACAATCATTTCAGATATCAATGATATTTTCATATTAACTTTGTCTATAAATACCTCACTGTTCATATAATTTGTATAAAGATGAAAATTTATGATTAGGGAATTAATTAGTAATTTTTTTGTGAATATAGTATACTGAAGTAGTTCATGTAAGGTAGTCTGTATAAGGATTCCATGGAGGGGAACCATGGAAGGGAGTACATGGAGGATGTTCACATAAGGAAGTATGAGAACAAGTAGTATGTCAGGAATTACATGTATGGTAATACATAGAGGGATCATATGGAGGGAGTTCACAAATAAAATTATGCATATGATCATCTTTTAGAGGAATTACATGATGCATGAAGAACATTACATGTTAAATAGTATTCCATGTGAAAATTATGCAAATTGATAATTTTCATAGACAATTTCATTTTCCTAATATATAGTGGTGGGTATTTTTGAGACTACAGATCATTAGGGAGTTATACTATGGTATTAGTGATGAAAATATTTTTATAAATTATTTCCAATTAATATGCAACCATAAAGTCATTAAACCAGGAAATAATTTTTCTAGAGTAGTGCACCAGGAGGAGTTAATGGAGGTTATTTGGGGGAGGGAGTGTTCTGTCCCAAAATTATTTATAAAGGAATTAATCATAGAATATAGTTTGGTAAACTAAACTAGTTATCCCACTAAACTAGTAATTGAATCACTCATTGAATGAACTAAATGGTATTCCGGATCTTTATGGGTGAGCAACTAGAACCTATGCAAGAAAAACGAATAAAAGGGAATGATTTTTCTAAAATAATACCCAAAAAAACAAAGTATAAAATATGAAACCATAAATATTTGGAATGAAAATAAATTATTTAAGATAAAATAACCTTAAGTAGTCAAACACAAGTCCCAAAATTTCATTTCAACCCAAGTCATCACAAAACCATCAATGACATCAACTCAAGATCTCATTGTAACAGGTGGACCACACACTCTACCAATTACAACTAGCTCATAAGGCCCCACTAACCACAATCAAACACATTCTCCAAGTAGTTATTTCTCATTTATTGGATCTAGAAAAAGAATGTATACGTATTCCCAAAGGAATATTTAGGGTGTGAGAAACACTAGCCCAGTAGGACCCCACCCAAATATTTCAAAGTAATAAAAATCAAATAAACCAAATATTCTCAATCTTTAAATAAAAAATGGAATTTAAATCTATTCCCCAGGCTTCAATAAACATTATTTTAAAATAATTATAATGTCTAGAATAAAATATAATTGTCAATCAACCATAAATAATCATTTTAATCAAACATGAATGAATAAATCATTTCACCAATATTATCTTATATTAATCATTTTTGGTCCTAGAAACATGGTTATAAGGCCTAGGATTAGTTAGATCATGGATCATAAAACTCAAAAATATTAGTTAACTAAAGCTCCAGGTGTGTACAATTCCCATGATCTCAGGCCTAGGGGGAATATAAGAACAACTCAATGAATGAACTCCATACACACATCAATGTTCAGTTAAAATTTACATCATTAGTCTATTTCTAGGTAGAGATAATACATTCCTAGCACACTTATCCTAAAAAACCAAAATTACTACCCATGATCCCATGTAATTCATATAAATTAATCAAGGGGAAATCATTCAACACAAATTAGTTTCATCAATAATCATTCCAGAAACCAAAATCACATTTTCAACATAAAATTTCATTTAAAAAACCAATATAGAATGGTTTTCATCAAAACCCATTCCATTAAAAAAATCCACTTCATTTAAAATATATAAAACATTTCATGAATTATTTTCACAAGATTTAACATCAAATTTGTAACACCCCCAATCCAAGTAACCTAGAGTTGGTGGTTACTTTATTACATTGGAAAATATATAATGAATCACATCCTGAAGGACTGAATAGTTTAATAGTTTTTTAAAACTAGATACATAATTTAACATTAAATTACAATTAAAAAAATAAAATACAACTTAGATAATCCTATGAGGACTCCATTATACTAGATTATCCTTATATATCAGTCATAATAAAATTCTTGTCATTGTAGGTAAAAATAAAACATAAGAAAGAGGTGATATCAGATTCATAGTAAGGGTTAAGTACAATATAAACATTCATAAATAAGTAATAACAACTATAAAAAGATAAATAACTAGAACACATTCCATTTAATCAAAAACTTTTGTATAATATGGCTAGAAGAAAATATGACTAAATAGTGCCACATAAATAATCACATGATCAAGAAAAATTAACCATGTATATTTTACAAATCAAATAATCCCATGGAAATCAAAAACTAATTTCATAATGAGGGAATGAATAATATAAAGCACCTAAAACTCACATGTAAGGATTAATCAGAGGAACCATACATAAATAGGTAACACATAAGCCAGTTCCCAAACTAGTTTGTCTCATGAGACCTATCGATGCCTCGGGGGGTGATAATGGGCCCCACCCATAACTTACTAAGTCCAATATGTTACTCACATGAAAGTGGTGAAATATAATAAACATATAAATTTTTATTGAAACTAGTATAAAATATGAAAATAAATTTTCCCATTAAGTAAACATTATCACAAACCATATTGTGTAATATGGTGGATGGTATAAAAATAGTATATCTCTAATCAAACTAATTAACAACCATTTAATAAAATATGGTAGATGGTATCACATGATATAAAACTCAATTAAGCATAAGATTCATGAATGGATGTTGACATAGATGAAAATATATTAAATGATATCATTGAATTTTTTTGATGAAAATACCCTTTTTAAATTAGAAAATAACTTATTTTTAAAACACCATGCAATTATAAAATAAAAAATTTTATTTGAAGATTAACTTATAAAATTTTATAGGAAACTTCAAAACATTAAGGCGTCATGATGGAGGGAAATGATTCTTAGGCCGTATAAGTTTAGAAAAATCATTCATTCCATATTTTTTGTCAGAAAATTCTCAAAGAACATTATTTAGATAATTTTAATGGAATTAAAAAAGTTATATCAGGTGTCTCAAATCATACTGAGAAATCCTGACATTGGAATGACATGCAGTCAATTCCTAAATATTAAAAATTTTATGATTACCATTATCCTAAATTTTCACATTAATATAGACATGTTTCTTCATTTTAGACACCTTGATGAGAAATATGTCATTTTAGTCGAATTATAAATGTGGTACGACATTTCATATTATACTAAGAAATCTGACAATCGATTCAACAAAAGTAAATTTATACATATTAGAAATGATTCAATAGTCATTATCCTATATTTTCATGTCAATACAAGTGATTTTATTTGGTTTAGACTCCTTTATGGGATAAATGTAATTTTAATGGAATTATAAAGGTGAAATCGAGTGTTTTGATTCATATTTAGAAATCAGGTAATCAAATTAACATGAAGTGTATTCCAAAATATTATAAATTATATGAAATTAATTCTACAAATTTTTCACATAAATCTAATTAGGTTTTCTTAGTTTTGACCCCCTGATGAGAAATACATCTACTTAATTAAATTATAATGGTCAAATGGTGTTTCAAATCATACCACGAAATATTACCATCATATTCATGTGTGGTAAATATGTAAAGATTAAAAATGTTTTCAAAGTCATTAACCTATGTTTCCACATAAATCCAAGTTTTTTTGTTTATTTTGGACCAAATTATGGCAGAAATGTCATTTTAATGGAATTAAAAATTTTCAATTGAGTATTTCAAATCATACTATTCAATTCATCAATTGGGCTGACATACAATCAATTACTATCTATGAAAAATAATAAAATGATAGTTCTCTTTTGTTTTCACATCAATTCAAGTGTGATTTCTTATTTTTGAACCTATGATGTGAAATATATTACAATATATTAATTATTAAGGTGAAATGGTTTTTCTAATGATACTAAGCAATCTGAACATCAAATTCAGGCTCGATCAATTCATACAGATTATAAATGATTCAAATATCATTATAATAAGTTCTTAGTGCCTTAAAATTATATTTTTTATATATCTTAAGGTCAATCTAAATATTTATATTCACATTATTTTTATTTGAAATGACACAACACTTAATTTCTAATTCATAGACGTACATTTATTTTCACTAAAAAAATTATTATAAAACAAGAATAAATAATCGAATATATATCTAAACAATTTATAAGAACATTTATAATGTTGTATATTTCTAAATTTTAAGAGGTATGGAAACATAAAATATTTAGTTTTTTCATTAACTACTAACATGTTTCTCCTCAATACCAAATGTTTCATAGTTCCATTTACACAATCCATCAGTCAAAATTTCAAAATTGAATATACAAAAAATGGAATCATTTTAAAAATTAAGAGAAACACCATTTGAAAGAACCAAAAGTAGTAAAATATTTATATTCTCTACAAAAATAGTAATCAGAAGCATACCAAATGAAATAAAACAAACAACAAAAATATCCACATAGACATATAGATATATGTACACCAAGAGAAAACTATAATTCATACCTTCAAGTATATCATATGATCATGTATAAAAATAAAAAATGGTTATCCTTATCACTATCATCACCATCACCACCATTATTTTGATCATCTCCATCCTCCTCATGTACACCGACATCACTATCAACATGACCACCACCATTATTTACACAATCATTGTCGCATCACCATTTTCATCCTTAACATGTATATTTCAATTAGAAGAATTCAAGGACTTATCAAAAACTAATTTCATAAAATCCAATAAATCCTCGACAACTAATCCACTTATAGGGAGGGTAAAGAAAAATTAGTCTATATCGACCATGAAAGATGACCATAAATTATACTTTCATTTTTTTGAGATTTTTCTTTATCTCTATGGGTTTCTTCTTCAATGTAATTTTAAATATGTTTCTCTATAATATTTGTGTCAATATTAGAAGGAAAATTTCTATATAACTAATATATAGATAGTAAATTCTTATTCCTTGGTTGAAAATAAACCCATCCTTGATGTTCATATCTAAGAACATGATATATATTGTTGGACTCCTCATGTGTTAATCATGTTTTAATGATCACAAATCGTATTACTGTTAATTAATCTCGATCTTCATTGCAAATCTTTCTAATGATATTAAATCTCTATAATAACTACTCATCATGTTTTTAATAATAACAAATCTTATGGATGTTAATTACTCTCTTTATTATTTACAAGTCTCATGCATGATCACAAATCTCACATATATTATCAAGCCATTATGTTTATGATTCAAGTTCTCTTACTCTCTAACGATTAAACTTAATCCATATTCTGTATATTCTGTCTAAGTCCAAATACAGATATTTGACTAAGTATGGACTCACCGTGAAGGACTCACCGTGACCCAGACACCGTGACCCAGACACCGTGACCTAGACACCGTGAAGGACTCACCGTGACCAGACACCGTGAAGGACTCACCGTGACCCAGAGACCGTGACCTAGACACCGTGACATGGACATACCGTGAATCTCACACCGTGACGTGGGCATACCTTGAAGCTCATACCGTGACATGGATATACTGTGAAAAAGACACCATTTACATAATCACTGTGACGCCATTTCTTAACTTTTTTTCAGTATTATTTAAATAATGCTAACAGTCATATTTGACGTTTTTAATGCAATTAATGTTATTTAATGATAGTTGTTGGCATGTCAGGAAACCGTATCTCATACCTATGAAAGGGGAATGATTCCTACTGCCAGAACGTGTGTAATTTAAGGGAGACTAAGATGCCGTACACGGAGAGAAGAAGCATACAGAAAAAGTAGTGAACAAAAGAGAAAAGTGTGAATATACAATGAGAAGAACTAACATACACTCGAGAGCAATGTGCTGAACAAGAAGATCTACCTTCAAAGAACTCTCATGAATACAATCCAACACCACTGAAGAACACATGATGAATCAAGAGATCATTCTCATTACTGTAGAAGACAAGCTGACTACGACACTCAGTTTTTCAATAGAAAAACCATAGAAGGACTCAAAAGCATTCCTGCTGAATCCAACGAGTCCGGAGTTGCATTGATAATCACTAGAGCTTTCTAAACTCTTATCTGGTCTCTCTAAGTGATTTATTTATTAACTTTCGAGCAGTGTGGTGTACTCTGTATTTCTTATACACACATTGTCTCCTACACTAAACTGGAGGATATCAAAATCCTCACTCCAAATCTCTTATCTCTTGTGTACCCACATCAACTATGGAAGAGGTCCTTGTGTGGCCTGGTCTTTGTTTTTTTTCCACGAAGAACAGTGGTAGAGGTCCCTGCGTGGCCTGGACAGTTTTGTGAACTGTTGTTAACCCTGAACCAGGGTGTGGATCAAATTTTATATAAATTTGAGAGGACTAAGTCTCGACTTGAGACTGAACCACTTTTTATATCTGTTGTGCATTGTTAGTTTAAGTTTATAGTATACTACACATATCTTATTTATTCCGCTTCTATTACTTTTAAATACAAAACTATTTTAAAGCTACTTTGATATTTAAATTATCAAGTGTTTAGACATATTGTAAATCAGTAGGTTAGTTTAAAAAGTTATTTTGATATTGTGGTTAAATTAACTGAGACCTAATCAATCTTTGAGAAGCTAAGTGAACATTTACAATTTGTATAAATTCACTATAGTTTAAGTTGTTTTATAAATAAGTGGATTTTAAATAGACAATATTTTAATAGAAATTTTAATTGGAACACAATTCACCCCCTCTTGAGTATCCACTCCAACAAACATTTGGTATCAGAGGCTTTGTTTTTGTTTAAGGATTTTTGAAATACTCTTTTTTTCAACTGTGATTTTAGTTGCATCTTTAAAGATCTTAAATTTCTGTTAGTTCTAAATTATAGCTCTTTAAATTATCTTTCTAAAATCTAGCTATGGAAAATAGACTAGAGGGTGCTACTACTAACATGCCACCTTTCTTAAATGGTACAAACTATGCTCAGTGGAAACTTAAAATGAAAATTCATTTAGAAAGCATGGGTTTTGTTATCTGGACTGCTATAGAGTCTCAATATAAAATTCCTGAAACTGAAAGAATAACTTGGGATGAACCTACAAAGACTACCTACAATAATAATTCTAAAGATATGAATGCCCTGTACTGTTCTCTAGGATATGAGGAGTTTAACAGAATTTATGCTTGCAAAACTGCTTTTGAAATTTGGGATACTTTGGGTGTTTCTCATGAGGGAACAACCAATGTTAAAGAAATGAGATTAAATACTTATACTATTAAATTTGATAATTTTAAAATGAAGACTGATGAACCTATTTCTAATATGTATCACAGGTTTAATGAGATAGTAAATACAATGAATTAACTCAGAAAGGCTATTCCAACAAAGGAACAAATTATGAGAATCTTGAGATGTTTACCAGACTGATGGAGAGGCACATCTATTTCGATCAGAGAGTCATGTGAAATTGCTTCTGTACCTGTCAAAGAACTCATTGGTAAGCTTACGATGTATGAGGAAGAACTCAAGGTGAATAAAGAGGAAGATGATGAACCTAAGAGAAAATCTGTGGCTTTCAAGACTACTGCTTCAAAGATTAAGGATAAAGATAAAGCACAAATATAAACTGATAGTTCAACCAGTGAAACTTCAGACTCTGATAGTGATGCTGAAATGGCTCAGATAGCCAGAGGGTTTAAGAAATTTTATAGGAAGAAGAAGTTTTTCATAAAATCAAATTACAAAGGTAAGTATGACAACAAGGGACACTGAAAAAAGGACTGTAAGAAATCTGAAAAATCTGATGAAGTTGTCTGATATGAGTGCAAAAGAAAAGGACATATAAAAGCAGACTGTCCAAAGATGAAATAAAAGAAGAAGTATGAGTATAAGGATAATAAGTATAAGAAATCCATGGAGGCTATGTGGAGTGCTTATGAGGATAGCTCCAGTGAATCTGAGGCTTCTAAGACTGAAAACAGAAATAACGAAAACTTGTGTTTCATGAAAAACACTTCTGGGGTAACATCTAAAAATCCTGCTTTAAATTCTTATTATTCTGAAGATGATTCTGATTCTGAAAATATGTCAAAGTCTGAACTGTTTGAATACTGTGATATGCTGGAAGAAACCTGTAATGAGATGAAAGACAAATATAAAGGTTTAAAGAAACAATATTCTTTAACTGTTAAACATAAATATAATCTTGACATAGAAATGGAAAACACTGCTCGGTTGCTTAAAGAAAACACTGAACTGAAATTATCAAAAGAGAAACTTAGTAAGGATTTAGAAAAGTTCACAAATGGAAAATATACTCTTAATAAAATTCTAGGAAAGAAAATTGCACCAAAATATACTACTGGCATAGGCTACAAATCTAGACAAAGACAAATTACCAAGAATAGATTTATTCCAAAATCTGGACAACATACTGCTAGTTCTAGTTCTGTACATTTATATGCTTCAACTTGTTATTCACTTAGTTATAAATATAATATATTTTATCTTTCAAAATCATTTGATTCTATAAATTATATGAGACCCATAAGAAAAATTTGGGTACCTAAAGTTTTATTGGCTAACCTGTCTGGACCCAAGAAGATCTGGGTACCAAAATCATTTCCGATCTAAATCTGTTTTGTAGGAAACCTGCTTGAAGAGTTCCCATAAGAAGACATAGTATCTGGACAATGGATGTTCAAGACATATGTCTGGGTATTACTCGTATTTCAAATGTTTAATAAAGGTTGATGGAGGACATGTCACCTTTGGTGTTAATTCTAAAGGAAATATCATCGGCCTAGGTCAAATTGGTAACATTGATTCAGTTTTGATTTCCAAATTTTTATTTGTTGATGGACTGAAATATAATCTGTTATGTATTTCTCAATTATGTGATGATGGTTTCAATGTTAAATTTGAAAACTATTCTTCTAATGTTTTTAATTCTAAAAACGTTTTAGTCTTTTCTACTATAAGAAATGAAAATGTTTATGCTGTTGATTTAAATTCCTTAGATAAGCAAAATGTTACCTGTCTGAATGATTTTCATAAAGAGTCTTGGTTATGGCATAAAAGACTAGGACACTGCAATTTATACTCACTTATAAAACTAACTAGGAAGCACTTAGTTAGAGACCTACCTAAACTTGAGTTTCCAAATGAAAAAGTTTGTAATCCCTGTCAAAAGGGAAAGCAACATAAAGTTTCTTTTAAATCAATGAAAGAAGTTTCAACTTATCAACCTCTCAAGTTGGTTCACATGGATTTGTTTGGACCATCTAGAGTTTCTTGATTAAATGGTAAGCACTACGTCTATGTCCTAGTATATGACTTTTCTATATATACTTGGGTATACTTCTTAGCTCACAAAAGTGAAGCTTGTTCTTACTTTGTTAAATACTCCAAATCTTTAGAAAATCTTAGTGGACTTAAGATTAAAACCTTAAGAAGTGATCATGGCCATGAGTTTGAGAATCATGAGTTTGAATCCTATTTCTCACACAATGGTTATAGTCAGAATTTCTCTTCCCCTAGTACACCTCAGAAAAATGGTGTAGTAGAAAGGAGAAACAGAACCCTGCAAGAAATTGCTAGAACTATGGTTAATGAATATGACCTACCTATTTACTTTTGGGATGAAGCTATCAATACAGCATGTTATGTCATTAATAGAGTCTTAATTAGACCCGTTCTTAAGAATACCCCTTATGAGTTGTGGAACAATAGAAAACCTAAAGTTAGTTACTTTAGAGTCTTTGGCTATAAAGTTTTTATTCTTAATACAAAAGATAATCTTGATAAGTTTGCTTCTAAGAGTGATGAAGGAATCTTTTTAGGATATTCCTTAACTAGCAAAGACTATAGAGTCTTTAATAAGATAACCATGTGTGTGGAAGAATCTGTTCACATAAAATTTGATGAAATTGATCCACATGAGCCTAAAACCTCTCTTGAAAATCTTGAAGAAGATTTATCTGTTCTGGACCTTAATGAAAAATCTAATGAACCTGCTATAAAGACAACCAGTTCGGGACTTATTCCAGAATATGTTCCTAATGAACCTGAACCTAGAGAAGAACCTAAAATTTCTAGTCCTACCTTTACTAGATCAACTATAATTCTAAACAATCATCCTTTATATGATGTTGTAGGAAATCTTGATAGAGGGACACAGACTAGAGCTTCTCTTAGAAATCAGGTTGAACATCAAGCCTTCTTGTCACAACTTGAACCTAAAAACATTGATGATGCTATTAATGATGAATTTTGGGTAATTGCTATGCAAGAAGAACTCAATCAATTTGAATGAAATAAAGTTTGGAATCTTGTTGGAAGGCCTAAGGACACTTTCACAATAGGCACTAAATTGGTGTTCAGAAATAAAGTAGATGAATTTGGAAACATAGTTAGAAATAAAGATAGGCTAGTTGCACAAGGCTATAGTCAAGATGAAGGTATTAACTATGAGGAGAATTTTGCTACATTAGCTAGATTAGAAGATATTAGGATTTTACTTTCTTATGCTGCTCATCTAAATTTCAAACTATATCAAATGGATGTCAAGAGTGCATTCTTGAATGGATATATTGCTGAGGATTTTTTTGTTGAACAACCACCAGGATTTTCAAACCCTCATTTTCCAAATCATATTTTCAAATTATAAAAATCTTTATATGGTTGAAATCAAGCTCCAAGAGCTTGGTATGATAGATTAAGTACTTTTCTAATTTCAAAAAGTTTTTAAAAAGGAATGCTGATCCTACTCTGTTTATAAAACGAATTTCTAAAGATGTTTTAGTTGTAAAAATTTATGTAGATGATATTATTTTTGGATTTTCAAAAACTACATTATGTACTGATTTTTCTAAAATGATGCAAAATGAATTTGAAATGTGTTTAATGAGTGAACTTAAAATATTTCTTGGATTTCAAATCTTTCAGAATGATGATGGAATTATTTTAACTCAAAGTAGATATACTAGAGATCTTATAAAACGTTTTGGATTGGATAGCACAAAAAGTAGTGACACTCCCATGAGTACCACCTATAAGATGGATCTTGATGAAAATGGTAAATATGTTGATCAAACCACTTATAGAGGAATGATTGGAAGTCTACTCTACCTAACTGCTAGTCATCCTGATATTATGTTTAGTGTGTGTATGTGTGCTCATTTTCAAGAAAACCCTAAGGAGTCACATTTAAATGATGTAAAGAGAATTTTCAAATACCTCAAGCATACTCCCAATTTAGGACTATTCTATCCCAAAGGACAATCATTTGAATTAGTTAGTTATTTTGATGCTGATTTTTCTAGATGTAAGCTAGATAGAAAAATCACCTCTGGAACATGTCACCTTTTAAGCAAGTCACTTGTATCATGGTGTAGTAAGAAACAAAATTCTGTTGCGTTATCTACTCCCAAAGCTGAATACATAGATGCTGGTAGTTGTTGTGCACAAATTTTGTCGATGAAACACACATTACTAGACTATGGATATCAATTCAGACATGTCCCAATAAATTGTGACAACACAAGTGCTATTAACATTTCTAAGAATCCTGTTTCTCATTCTAGGACACAACATATTGATGTAAAAAATCAATTTTTTAGGGATCATTATCAAAAAGGTGATATCACTTTGGAATTCATTGGTACTGAATATCAACTTGATGATATATTCACTAAACCATTAAATTCTGAACGATTCGACTACATCATACATGATCTTGGTATGATTAATCATAAGTAAATATCCTACTGATCTTAATGGTTAATAATTTACTATATTTTACTTTATGGTTTCATGGTCACTGTTTCTAAGTTACTGTTTTATGTTCACAGTCTCACCGTCAAGACTTTATGCTCACGGTCTGTCAACTCACTCTCTCACCGTGACTATATAGAATGCTCACTGTCTCACCGTGATGACTAGTTTTTATCACACAGTAATGCCTACTCACGGTCTCACTGTGAATATTTTTTATATTCTTATTTTAACCCATATCTTGTAATTTTTATTTTACTGCTATTTGATTTCCCGCATTTTTGTTTTTATGACGTTTGACATTCCCAAATGATAAAACCTAAGGGTTTCATTTGATTCCTTACCAAAACTCTCTCCTGAAACTTCTCTTCTCTCTCGCCCGAACCTTCAGTGGATGCCAAGGATGAAGCGTCCATCTTCACCCTCATCTGAGAAGCGTTGCTCTAAGAAACATAAGAGGATACCGAGGATAGCTCCCTAAGGACCTCTAAAGCAAAACCTGGAAATCCATACAGTTGTACCTGAAAAAGAGGATTGTGTAGAGTGGTTTCTGTCTAGAAGATCTTTAGTTTTTAAAGTGTTAAGAGATCAAGGATGGCTTGGATGGTTCACTGGACAGAATAGACCGATCTACCCGAGATTGATATCTCAATTTTATCAGTATGTGAAGTTTTCGTTTGAGTTTGGAGAAAGCTTTATGGTGACAAGCTAGATAAATGGTCAAAAGTGCTCTTTCTCTTCGAGGCTGTGGGCTGTATGCCTAGGGATTCCCCATTAAGGAGTTTGTGAGGATTACCAGAGAGATCCTCCTCCAACAACTGACATCTTTGACCTGGAAACTGCTTTGGAAGACCTGACTGGAAATGGAACCAAGCAAAGGGCCATAGCTGCTGAATTAGATGGGGAGACTAGACTTATGTTCAAATTTGTTCAAAATTTGATTAGTCCAAGAAAAGAATATTTTGCTGTGATGAAGTATCAGGATGTGTTCTTGATTCATCTGTTGAAGAATGTTCATAAGATCAACCTATGCAAGTATGTTATCAATCATATCTCTGAGCTGATCAAAGTCAATTCCAAATCCACCTCCCTGTTTTACTCAAGGATGATTTCAGCTATGTTATTTTCCAAAGAGATGGTTGGACTGAATGAAGAAAAGTTAGAGGACCTTGATTTCTGCCTATCCATGCCTATCATCAAAAGGATGAATATTAACTGGAACCCCTGGAAGAAGCATTGGGTTGAGGATAATTATCAAGTGTATAAAAAGTTCAATCCTGTTGACTATCCAAGAAGGCCTAAAAATCTATCTGATCCTGGTCTGGAACCAGATGAAGTGGCTGAGTATTCAGAAGAAGAAGAAGAAGAGGAAGTAACAGTTGTAGTATCTCTAAGAGAAGAAGCTGGAAGACCTCAAATGGAAACATCTACTATTGAAAAAGAAAGGACTGTTGTCCCTACTATTATCCTTGCTGACACACCTCAAGAGGAAAAAGTTGGTGTTAGTTTGAGAGAAGCGCAAGATCATGTTCCTAGTGAGGATGTAAATCCAGAAGCTCATCCTAATGCTTTAAGGAAGTTGGTTTTTCCTGATTCAGAACAGAAAGCAACCTTAGAGGCAGATCCTATTGAAGAGGATCTTTCTGTTGGAAAAGAAGCAAGTTTGGAAGTTCAACCAGTGGAACAATCGGTTCCTGAGATAATTCCCTCTGCTGAAGAGAGGATGGAAATTTCCTTTCAGCTGGCAAGGAAAGAGTTTTCTGAAGAGACCAGGGATGATCCTGTGGATCCTGTTCATGTTCCTGAGCCTCAAGAATCTGAAAGGGAAGCACAATTTGAAGGGGAGAAACCTCAAAACCTTGAGATTACAGAAGCTGGATCAACAGAAGATTCTAAACCTGCTGTCTCATACTCTGTGCACACCCGGTTTGTTTTCCAAAGCTTCTATGATGTGAATGAGTCAGAGCAAGTGCCTACAACTGGAATGGATCTTTCTTCTCTGTTTCAACTGAAATCTATAGCTCATCCAGAACTAGAACCTGAGCCCCAACCTCAATCCGAATCAGAATATGAGTCTGAAGATGACTCTGAACCTCAAACAGAATCTGAACCACTACTTTTACCTGCACCCTTACCTGAGAATCACTCCTTTATGACCAAAGATGATCTGAAAGTTTTTAGATAAACTTTGTTAGCTGGATTTGAGAAAATTGTCTCCACTCAACCTTGTCCAGTAACTCAGTTAAGTCAAGAAGATGCATCAATTATTTTGGAAAATATTATCTTGCATATTCAACCAAGGATGATCCAAGAAATTCAAGAATTCATAGTTGAAAATAAGATGCTGAGTGCTGATGTGGAAAATCTGAAAAATATGATAGTAAGTTTTCATAATGACTTATCTTTGAGATCTGAGCCAGCTCCTATTTCTGATCCTGCACCTGTTGCTGCTTCTCCTGATCCATCTGATTCCCTCCTTGCTAGGGAAAGGTTGTCTGAAGTTCATCCATACCTCCTTTATTTTGATGAAATGATTGGAAAAAGACACACCCAGAAGCTGTAACGCATGAGTGAGCTTGTGGAAAATCTGAATAATCTTACAGATGAATACACTGGATGCCTGCAAGAAGTTCTGAAACAACTCAAAGTTCTAACCGAAGCTGTAAAGGCTTCACCTGCTTCTGGTCAGACCTCCACATCTTTTTTGGATGATTTTGTGCTGAGATCCATAATCAAGGATGAAATTCAGAGTGAATTCAGTGGCTTGGATCTATCTTCTTTGTCAGAAGTGGTTAAGAACAGTGATAGAGCATTGGACTTGGTTAGGATTCACTCTAAGATAGCCAATGATGCTCAACAAGAGATCACCAAGAAAGTAGATCTTTATCTCTCCCAGATTTTCTCTAAAAGTGATATGACATATCACTTTAGATATCTTGTTGAAAATTTGAAAATCCCTCTGGTGACTCAAGATTTTAAAGCTCAAGTTCAGAAACTTACAGAGTTCACCAGATTGTTGGACATATTTCTGGAGAATAAGGATGATTTTGAAAAGGCCATGCAATATGGTGGTGAAATCATTAATGATTTCATCAATCTTTTGAAGCCATATCTTCATGTGCAGAGTACTGCTATAGTTTCTCCAGCTACTGCACCCCTTAGACCCGGACTACCTGCCTTAGCCTCAACTTCCATGACAGTCAGACAAGCTTTTTCTCAGATCCGACCAGTCATTCTTGACAAACCTAAGCCTAGATCTTCTAATACTCTCCATTTGGCTCCATCTGTTTTTGAAGATCTACCCTTACCCTCTTTGTCTACTTCATCTATGCCTTCTTCTACTTCAGCACCAACTCCTGCTGCTGATAAAGGCAAGGAAGAGATGGATTTCTAAATAGTCTAGAGACTGTTTTATTTTTGATGGGATGCCATTTCTTGTTTACAGTTTGTACATCTCCTGTACTTTGTATTCTGAACCCTTTGTTTAATGACAACTGCCGAGTTTCATTTCATTTTATCTACTTTTTGATAATCCCAAAAGGGGGAGAACACTCTACAAGTATAAATGGGGAGAAAAACTACAAGTGTCAGTTATATAATGTTTTTTTCTATGCTAGTATCTTTAATGATACATGTAATTTATATTCTTCCTATATCTGATTTGTGATCATCAAAAAGGGGGAGATTGTTGGACTCCTCAAGTGTTAATCATGTTTTAATGATCACAAATCTTATTACTGTTAATTAATCTCGATCTTCATTACGCATCTTGATAATGCTCTTAAATCTCTATAATAACTACTCATCATGTTTTTAATAATAACAAATCTTATGGATGTTAATTACTCTCTTTATTATTTACAAGTCTCATGCATGATCACAAATCTCACATATATTATCAAGCCTTTATGTTTATGATTCATGTTCTCTTACTCTCTAACGATTAAACTTAATCCATATTCTACATATTCTGTCTAAGTCCAAATACAGATATTTTTCTATGTATGGACTCACCGTGAAGGAATCACCGTGACCCAAGCACCGTGACCCATACACTGTGAAGGACTCACCGTGACCCAGACACCGTGAAGGACTCACCATGACCCAGACACCGTGAGCTAGACACCGTGACATGGATGTACCATAAAGCTCAAACTGTGACATGGACATACCGTGAAGCTCATACTGTGACATGTACATACCGTGAAGAAGACACCATTTACATATTCATTGTGACATATTTTCTTAACTTTTTGTCAATATTATTTAAATAATGCTAATGGTCATATTTGACATTTTTAATGCAATTAATGTTATTTAATGATAGTTGTTGGCATGTCAGGGAATCGTATCTCATACCTATGAAAAGGGAATCATTACTACTACCAGAACGTGTGGAATATAAGGAATATTAAGATGCAGTACACGGAGAAAAGAAGCATACAGAAAAAGCGGTGAACAAAAGTGAAAAGTGTGAATATACAACGAGAAGAACTTACCGACACCCGAGAGAACTGTGATGAACAAGAAGATCGACCTTCAAAGAACTCTCATGAATGCAATCCAACACCACTGAAGAAAACACGATGAATCAAGAGATCATTCTCATTCCTATAGAAGACAAGCTAACTACAACACTCTGTTTTTCAACAGAAAAACCAAAAAAGGACTCAGAAGCATTCCTGCTGAATCCAATGAGTCCAGAGCTGCATTGATAATCACTAGAGCTTTCTAAACTCTTATCTTCTCTCTCTAAGTGATTTATTTATTAGCTTTCGAGCAGTGTGGTGTACTCTGTATTTCTTATTCACACACTGTCTCTTGCACTGAACTAGATGATATCAAAATCCTTACTCCAAATCTCTTATCTCTTGTGTACCGACGTCAACTGTGGAAGAGGTCCTTGTGTGGCCTGGTCTTTGTTTTGTTTCCCATGAAGAATAGTGGTAGAGGTCCCTGTGTGGCCTGGACATTTTTGTAAACTGTTGTTAACCCCGATCTAGGGTGTGGATCAAATTTTATATAAATTTGAGAGGACTAAGTCTCGACTTGATACTGAACCTCTTGTTATATCTGCTGTGCATCGTTAGTTTAAGTTTATAGTATACTACACATATCTTATTTATTCCGCTGATATTACTTTGAAATAGAAAACTATTTTAAATCTACTTTGATAGTTAAATTAGCAAGTGTTTAGACATATTGTAAATCAATAGGTTAGTTTCAAAAGTTAGTTTGATCTTGTGGTTAAATTAACTGAGACCTAATCAATCTTTGAGAAGCTAAGTGAACATTTACAATCTGTATAAATTCACTATAGTTTAACTTGTTTTATAAATTGGGGGATTTTAATTAGACAATATTTTAACAGAAATTTTAATTGGAACTCAATTCACCCCCTCTTGAGTATCCACTCCGACCAACATAGATGATTTTGTGGGCTAATATTGTATAGTTCTCTCTATGATAAAGCTTCAAAATCATCATTTTAATAATTTTTTTTAAATAACTAAAAAATTAAATTTTGAAATATTAAACATTGAAAAAAATATCTTATATTCTTTGAATAACTGTTAATCAAACTTCGATCCTTCCCTTTTCTACTTCAAATAAACAATGGTCCAAGAGTGACAAGTCCTTCGATCCCAAAAAGTTAATTCTATATATAAGTGTTTGAAAATAGTTCCCCATGCATGTTTATTTTTGTTTTTTTGTATATATGTATATTTTTGTGAGTAATTTATACTAAAATTCAACCTATGCCTACTCATGATCTGGTAGATATGTACACCCAAGCGTATGAACATATTTTATTTCTATTTTATTTATTTTATTTCTTTTAGATATCACCTATGAATGGATATAAAAATCCACATGATTGATTTAGGATATGATTTCATATATTCTCAAATTAGTTATAAGTTTAATTGATACCTTAAAATTAGGACTATTATAATATGAAATAAATTCTTGGTATTTTAAAAAAGGGAAGATAGGAACAACCAATATACTCTCAAGATCAGTTCCTTGTCTATTTTTCCAACCCATTTTATATCATTTTTATGCCTTAAATATGTCTCCTAGATCCATCAACATGGTGGTATTTTCATTCTTCTATTTATGAAATTTCAATCATATATACATTATAAAATATATTTTTTAATACATAAATACATATCACAAATTAATTTTAAAGATTTTATAGTTACCCAGTTCTCTACCAAGACATTATTCTTTATTTCTTCTCTAATTTTCTCCTAATACAAACACTAAATAGGGATAATGTTACAATGTTTTGATAATATCCCCATGAAGCAAATATACTCCTTACCATGCTTTCCAATAATAACCATATTATCATTATATTGAACTATTATTTGTGTGTGTCTATTAAAAAAATTATGCATCATGGTATGGAATATTAATCTCTTACTACACCTATCAACAATTAATGGAGAAAATGTATCAATTAAAAATATATAATTTTAGCTAAAATAATTTACATTTTTTGAATCACAACAGAAACCTATACCAGAAGTAGGAAAATCAGACGTTTGATGAATAATCATATCAAAAGTCTAAAGAAAAACCATCTCAAAAGTCATTATAATAGGAGTACCATGGGAGATATTAGGTACGTTTAAAATAGGTACAATCCACTTTACACTAGACAATGGAAACTTCCAAGGAGGAGGATAAAAAAAGGCATAAACTAGGGGTAGTTTTTTTCTATATGGGAAATGGTTCATAAGGGTAATATGGTGGTATGGGAGTATAATTACTATGCTGGATGGGTGTAATATAATACGGAGATAAAGTAGTCATCTATGGGCACTGTATAGGAAACGACTATAAGGGGTATCTAAATCCATGAACATGTACAATACCAGGATGTCTTGAAGTCATGTTTGGAGGAGTACCCTCCTGCACCTCATCTAAATCTAAATGAATGCCCAAGGAGTGTGAGAAACAGAATTTTAAACATAATATCATTATAAAAATTTTCATATACATGAATAAATTATATTAATATTTTACTCACAATAATTATAATGGGAGTTAGCCACCACTCCTGAATAAATTCTCTCTGTTCTTCATTATTTTTTGAGGGGCCTCCTGATATTTTGAAATTATGGATTAAGATTTAAAATGAATAACATGTGTCACTATATAAATATAGTGTGGTATTATATTCATCATATTATTAAATACAAAATATATTATCAATGAAATTTTAATTTAAACAAAAAACAAAAAAAATTCATAATTACCATATGGAAGCATTATGTACTATATTATATAATTTAATTTTTAAAATAAACCCTTAAAATCTACTCATTTTCATTTTTAGATGTTAAATTTTATTAAATATGAGTAGGTTATTCCAAAATGAGACTCTTTTCAACGTATTCCATAAAAAGATTTCTTGGAGTAACATCAACAATTACACCAAATTCAGGTTTGAAATAATCAGCTACATAAAAAACTATTTTTATTACGAAGATAAAATATAGGGATAATTAGTATGAAGTTAATGGATTATATTAATTACATTAAAATCATGGTTATCAAGATTCATGCCCTACCTTTTTATTTAAAAAAACCAACGAAACATCAACAAAGACACTAAATCTAGTGTATAGTAATCCAAGATGAATATTTTTCAATAACCCCATAATAAGATATATACTCACATAAATGTTTCTTGTCCAATGCAGTGGAATAAAAATTTGTGGTTGCACTTATTGTGATGATGTTGTGTTGTGCTATCATGTTTTTTTCATGGTCTCTTATAATGAATTTGAAAATATTAATGAAAAGTCTTTACACATCTATGCCACATTATTCATACCAAAGTAAGATGTTACAACCTTATTAGAAATATTATTCATTGATAAACCTTGAACATATAATATTTTAATCCATTTAATTAAATAATTTTTCATAAATTACTGTTTTAAAGAGTGAACTATCTTACATTTTATTTTAACCATGGGGGAAATTACCTACTGTGAAAAATAACTTTTTACATTATCAATAATGAATGATAAGTTTTTTTATAATTATCTTATATTACCTATGAATTAAGAAATAAGTAAACATGGTATATTTTTTTGTGAATTATTAATAATAAAAATAAAAACATAATATAAAGCTTACATACATTAAAAAATCATAAACCACACCACAGTTGAACAATACCTTCTGATGAGCTACGTTCCACTCTTTAGTGATCAATATATATAGTGAATATAATCCACATATCCCTAAATATTTTGGTAATAATGGAAATATAGTTTCAATTGGATCATATTAGCTGACTTCATATCTAATTATGTGATTATAGCGGGTAGTGACATTACACAAATACATTGATAAAAAATACTTGTATCCATGTGAAATATATCCCTTTAAAAGGTAGCCTTCATGGTGATTCCTATTACTCACATATTATTTTAGAGTACACATCATCCTTTTTAGTGTGATACATCCAATGAAATGAAATAGGACCAAAAAATTGGGATTTAATGGGAATATGCACAATCCAATGCATAATGCATGTATTGAATGACAGAGGATTTTTTTTCTAAATCATAATTTATGACTGGTGCCTCCTTTTGATGTTTTCAAAAATATTTATATTCAACCATTTATCATAAATATCTTGAAAAGGTAAAATTACTAAATAATAGTGACCCTCACATTATTTGAGAGAAATTGTTAAATGGATAGAAGAATCATGTTTTGTATTCAAACATGGTAATTATGGGTTTTTTTGGGATTTTAATTTAACACATATAATATTTACTTATTTTCATATATTTATGGAATAACCACCTTGAAAACTTATACTTTCCATCATAGTATGATTTTTTTTCTTGAATTTATCATTGAAAAACAAGCATGAGGAACCTTTCATTGATTCTGAACAATAAGATTCAGATGGAGTATATATTTTATACCCTAATTCATTAAGTCATAGTGTGAGCATAAATCATATTCTTTTTTCCTTTGATATTTATAATTGTATAAATTAATATTTCACAAGTTTTTCTCTCAATATTTGGTACATCTAAAAAACATTGCAACAAATTTGATAAAAAATATTGTAATTCAAAAAATATAGTTTTATTCCTCTAATTACTATCAAAATTTGAACACGAAAACCACTACCTTTTGGATTTTTTAATCCTTACCATGAAAAAAATTCAAACAATCAACTTTTGTGAGAATATCTTCCACTGAAATTTGACGAGATGACTATTCTCTCTCAACAGCATTTTTAAAATGTTGATGTTTTTTATAGATGATCAAAAGGTTTAAAATGACGATGAACAATGAAGATAAAAGTATTCCAATGATTTAAATTTCTAGAAAATATATTTATCATCCAAATTGGGTATGATAATTTTCCTTCATACTCCATCAAGATAGAACATCATTAGTAGGGAAGTCATTTAACATCTATATAAATGGAACACACATTAAAAATTTCTTTTTTCTAGATGCATTATATGTCTGCACACCCATATTCCACAACACTTGTAGCTCTTGGATTAAGGGTTTCAAGTATAAAAGAATATAATTTTCAAGAAAATATGGTCTAGATATTAGTAGAAACATGATATTGAATGGGTTTTTTATATATAACCTTTCTAGAAGGTTATAAATGCTAAATAAAATATTCCAAATACTCTGTGAAGTATACATATATCAAAATAGGTTGAATCCATCAAATAATAATCCCAATATAAAATTACATGGTTAAATTGAAAAAGAAGGATGTTTCCTATTGAATTTTGGCTATGCTAATCCATCTATGGGATTAACTATTTCATCATTGTCTTTATACCTATAATCTCTATGCTATTGAATTTATATTTCTAACTATTATGATATAAATAGTTTTTTAATCTTGGAATTAGTGGAAAGTGTCACTTTACCTTTTCTCATACAAAATATTTTGGTCCATATTTATTATAATTTCATCTTGAAAAATAGTATTGTTGCGACATATTTTCAATTTACTTCCAAAATAAACCAAAATTATTAAGGAATACATATATATTATTAGATAATAATCCAAACTTAATAATTAAATTTGAAGAAATGTAATCATTTTCTAGATTACTTGCATCATTAGGTAGTAATTCTTTCAAAATTGAAAGGATATCATCAATTCTAACATGACTAATTCCATACATCATCTTTTCATCATACAATCACATTAGAAACTCCAATCTTTTCCTTTTAGGACATGTTTGATATACCAGGGTTTTCACATATTCAATTATATTTTTATATTTTTAGCATTCTCATCATGATGATAATATGTTAATTTTGTACTCATTTTCATGTAACATTCCACTTGACCAAAAGAAGTGATTCCTTGATAAATAAAGGGGAATTGATCATATATTAAGTGCTCCATACCAATTGTTTCAACACATTCATTAACTTCATATTCTTGTTTACTTTTTCCATTATGATTTCATTGTAATTCTTCTATAAATAATTTTTCATGATATGGTAATAGACTTCTTCACGAGTCCACCACGTTCTTCCAACACAATCATAATAAAGGAATCAAATCAACCCACCATATAAAGCATGACTAAAGGAAAAATATAAGAATAATTGAAAATCCATTTTAAATTTAACTGAAATTCAATATATGTTGTAAATTAAACATATGACCATTTTGATATAAATATATAAATTGTTTCTAATAGAAAAATAATTTTACAAACAAAAAATTTCTTAAATAATACAATTGAAACAAAAATTACACTTTAATTGGATTAAAATACAATATTATATGAAATAAATATTAATATAAAATAATTAAATTCTTTCCCTTTTCTACATTTATAAAATTATTATAACACCATGATATTTTTAAAAGGAAAAACTATATTTGATAGCATACAAGATATACCACATTTATCTTAAACGAATAAATAAATATTATCATTATAACCTATCTGTTAAATTGGTGTATATGAATAGGAATAACTAAATTATGAAATAAATATAAATTTTAAAATAAATATTATTTTATTGGTAAATTATTGGATAATAATAATATAATTTTTTAGTGAACTCATTTTATTCTTCAGAAATATTTTTTCCTAAAAAATGGGTTTTCTTAATTTTTATAGGTGAATATTATGATTAATTTTACGATTTTTTAGAAAATTCATTTAAAATAATAATCTTGTTATATAATTAAAAATTTCCAAATTATCATAAGATGAATTTTTAATATTTTTTTTGAAAAAGTTAAATTTTTGGTGAATAGTAGAAAATATAGTTATTCTAAATACGGTATCTTTTGTGATATCGTCAATACATAATCATGATATAAAAATTCATTAAAATTATGGAACAGATCATGTATGATATTATAATATAAATATAATACATAAATAATTTAGAACAATCAAATTATAATTTATTTCTTGATAAATATGAAAATTACATTCAATGCTTACGTAGAGCCTACGCAACAATAGAAAAGTCAAATTTGGAATCCTAAAAAAAATAATTGGGATAAGATATGTTCTTTATAGACTTTTATATTAAATATTATGTATTATTTTTTATATTTATGGTTATAAAATAATTTTAAATTTATATAACAAGTGACGTATCTGAATGTTTTTGCAATGCTTGTGTAAGGACAACAAAGTCAAAATAACTTTTTAAATGTGTTTTATGATATAAATGTGAGTTAAAATAATTATTGAGTGAATATAAGTGTCTATTTTGATCATAATAAACTTATTTTAATTTAATAAATTTATTTTTGGTTTTTTGGATCCACTTGGATGAGATTATGATATTTATAGTATTTTATTTAGTGAAATGTAAAACATGGCATAATGTTGTTTTTAATAAGTTTAATATTTTAATATAGTATTATCCAAAAATATGTTCATATATTATTAGTATTTTGAAATATAAAATATTTATATTCATAGTTATAATTTTTTTTTAACTTTTTGGGAATAAACAATTACCTTAAATTCTTGTACGACGATGATGTAGTAATCAGTTAATAAATGGAAATATCAAATAAATTGTATTAAAAATATTAAAATAAATATAATTTTAGATAAGTAATTTAATAAAAGAAATTTATATATTTCCTTGAAATTTTATAGATATAATAAAATATTTTTCTCTAATTGTAAATGTTATATTGATATTATTAAAGTCAAGGTAGTGAATAATTCTTAAGATTGACATTATGGATGTTTTATAGTACAAATTTTTTTATTAAATGATATAAAATTCCCAAAAATATTAAATTAGGACAGTTTATTTCTATAAGGATTAATATATCATCATTTTCCATTTATGGGGGGTTTTTTTTTATTTTATAATAATTATATTGACCCTCAAAGAGTAAAAATCCATGTTGTCATGGTGAAAGTTAAAGGGGTTAAATATGTGTAAAAACCAAATTATAACGCTATAAATATTGTAAAAACTTATCCAAAAGTTATTTTATGTGATTATTTGGAACCATACTCATATTATATTTAAAATAATTCACATTTTATCTAATTATAATAAAAAATTAATTTATATTAATTAAATATTTTGAGAACTTCTAAGAGTACCCCCCCTCTCTTATAAAAAGGAACCTTTTATTCACAATCATTCAAACATAAAAACCATTTTTTTGAGACCTATACCTACCAAAGTACCTTCCTATATTACCTCTAAAAATTCTAGAGACCTTATTTCATGCATAACACTAACCTTAGTTGTCTTAAGGTGTTAATAAATAAAGACTGTCTGAAGAATAGGTATCGTTTTTATACGAGTGTTCATGTGTTATTTCTTATTACACATCCCCAAAATCCTCTTTTATAATGATAAAATAATATATCTAATATCATCGATATCTTTATTTTTATTATGCTAGTTTAATGACCTATATCTATCTCTACTTTTGTCACATAAAAAGATAATTCAATGATTGTGTGTACGACAAACTATCGCCTTACAAACATATGTAATTTTTTATCCAACACCTTATCTAAAGAATATTTATAATGATATAATTAAGGTTTATATATGATATTATTGGAATATTTATCATTAATAAAATACAATATCTCAATTATTTTTTAAAATGTATAAGTACTAAAAATGATAACGCTGTTTGTGCGTACGTGTGGACTACCACCTCAACAAAGCGATGTGATTTATTTTTCATCACCATATAAAATAGTTGATATATATAAGTATATTTTAGGAATTAATATTATATTTAATATAATTATATCATTTTTTAAAGAAAAAATAATACTTACCTTCATTTTATAATGATCATTGTAAAATAGAAACATTACTCTTGTGTACGTACATCCTACCACCACCATGATTGTAACATAGTTAATATTCCATAAACATATGTAATGGTAGAATTTAAAAGTATAATTTATTTATAAAAGTGTCAATTATTTAATGAATATTATTCTAGATATTATGTAATTATGACCACTTTGGCTATATTCAACTGAGAAAATTCATTTTGGACTTAAGTACTGAATTTCATCAAAACTACAAATGTGAATCAAAATGATTAAGTAATTTTATATAAAATTATAATAATTGATATCAAAGGAATAATGAATTTGAAAAATGTTCTTAAGAAAGTATAAATTAAAACAATTCTATTATTCAGGCAAATATACAATCTACATGATGAGTTCGACTCAAGTTAATGGGATTTCTTTTAAAAAAATTATTTTAAGTTTCTTTTTATAGAAGTCAAAAGGAATTTTTTTAACTTATAAAACATGAGAGGATTGTCCCATAGTCATTATTCATTAATTATTTCAAGTTTAATTTAAAATTTTCCCTGATTATTTTCAAAGAAAATCATTTCTTTATGATGTGTATAGTTTTACGAATTAAAAAATTAATTTTTAAAAGGAAAGTGTATTTTGATATCAAAATGTGTTTTATATATGGTTTTTTAAAGTGTTTTAAAAAATTTTAATTTTGAAAATTTTAATAATAAAATGTTTTATTTGTTATATGGTCCTTTAAAATTATATATGAAATAGGTGAACCTAATATAACTTATATGTCTGGTGTGCCCAGATGACACCAGGTGAGCCCTTAATAGCTTTGGGTGAACCTAGATAATGCTTCAATGTATTGGGTAACATTACTTATCTTTGGAAGAAAGAAATTGGGAGTTACTAAAGGGTTTATCCTATAAATTTTACTGGGCTATAGTTATTTCTAACATGGGATTGAAATATGTTATGAATGTAATGTTCTATGTTTCCTAAAAAGGGTTTTTATTTTATTTATATGGGTTTAAAGGGTTTTTAGAAAAAAGTGTGTATAATTTTCATGTGGAAATGTTTTATTTAATATGATAAAAGTAATTTTAATGAAAAGTTAAACATTACATGGGTTTTCATGGTTTACACTATACTAATGATTTTCTTTATTTTTCTCACTTATTAAGATTTTTTGATCATCCCACACTTTTAAAATGTATTTCATGGGGTTTAAGAAAAAGTAGGGAAAAAGATGAGGTTAAGAATAGAATTTTAAAGATTTATCATCAAAATAAATCATGTTTTATTTAAATGGGTTTTGTTTTATGAAAGAAATTGATACTGAGTATAAGTTTCCAATTTTAATGTACATGTTTACTATATAAGAGTTTTCCTTAATTATATAAAACTATAAACCAAAAATATCATCAATATTGTAAGGAAGTTATTTAGAGTTCAAAAACAATAAAATATGTAATATTTAAGGCCAAGTACCTACAATTGATATTAGAGGAGGGTTTAAATAACTTTAGAGATTAGTATTTTTTCATGAAATGTTTTTTAAGAGTGATAGATACCATCATAAGTTTATAAATTTAAGGTTGATCATAAGTTTCATATCCTAGAATAACCTTTTGAGGATTTATGTTATGAAATTTTAAGGTTTATAATTATATTTTTGGAGACATTTATTTTTGAAGTAATTATGGGTTATTACATTTTGGGATGAAAAATGAAAGGTACGAGAAAACCCTTGAGGTTAATTTTTTTTTTAATGTTGAATATATTAAGGTTATTTTGTTAGGTTATTTAACAATTTTTTAAAATTTTATAATGATTATATTAAAATTTTTTTATAGAAAATACTACCCATAGGTTGGGAGACAACTCATCGCATCTGAAAAGGCCACAAGGTTTGAACCTGAAACTGATGGGAAACGAGGGTGCATCGCCTACCACTTTCCTACATAATTTCTTAGTTAGTACGACTTTTATTTTATTTAAATGATATTGTAGATAAATGATGTGTTAATTTTGAGAATATGATAACCCTGATATTGGAAAATGGTTTGGTAATTAAGTGATTAATGTTATTTTGGAAGATTTTCACTATTTTAGGAACCATATATAATTAAGGTAAATAGAATACTATGATATTTTTTTGAGGAATAAATGTTAAATTATATTTTGGAAACATATATGATTTTATTGAGGATTTATTAAGAATCAGATTATTTAGGGAAATGATTGGCATATAAGGAGATTATGTGATTTTGGTAATTACATTTTCTGTATGAAATATTTTTAGTGATTGATGTTATTTGGAGATAAATGTTTAAATTTATTTTGGAAGACTATGTGATAAAATACTATTGAATTTTGATTTTCAATGTTAGTTTCGACTATTTTGAGTAATTTTAAGGATAGTTATTTATTGAATGATATAAGATGATCTTTGGGTATTATTGTTGAATTTTGGAGAGTAAAATAGACTTCTTCATACATAGATCTATCTTTTTGGTAGAATTACCATATCATATCCTAACAATTTTGGGTTTGGCTAATTTCTAAATAAATGGAGAATATTTTTTATCTTTTTATGTATTTTTTTATCTATATAATTTCATTCTAATGCTTCAGGAAAAAAAATTCATCTTGAATACTCATCATTAAGAGAAAAAAATGAGTTTGTGGTGGAGATTGATTAAAGGATGGAAATATTATTTTCAAGTAAGTATAGTTACTTATGTTCATAGAATAGGTAGTAAAATAATTTCTCAACTTTAGGAAAAGGATTTCCAAAAAATGTTATATGTTTACTTTTATTATTGAGAAATCAGTTATCTTTTAACCCATCATAGATTTAAAGTTTTGTGATGGTTAAATTTTTCATGAGTATGTTATCTATAACTATACATCTATCCTTAGTAATTAACTTTTCACTTCCATGTTCAGGTTTTCACTTCCCACTAATGTTATCTTATTTAAAAACCTAGTATATGTTACTCCAGGTGACCGCCATACTTTTGTTTTCTTTATTATCAAGTGGATGTTTTATTAATACTATTTACAATGTGGGATTTCAAAAATATATTTTAAAAATTAGAATCTTGGTTACGAAACCCAAGTAACCAATGGTGAGGTCAAAATTTCTAAAAGGTGAGAGAATGTAACATCTTGATATTTTTAAAAGGAAACACTATGTTCGAAAACATACATGATAAGACGCATCAAGCTTAAACGAACAACTAAATATTATCATTATAACCTATCCATTAAATTGGGGTGTATGAATAGGAATTACTGATTTATGAAATAAATATAAAGGTCTAACTCAATATTATTGTATTGCAAAATTATTATAAAATAATAGCATTAAGTTTTAGTAAAGTTGTTTTATTTTTCAAAAATATATTTTCCTCAAAAATAAGTTTTATTGTTTTTTATGGATAAATATTATAATTAATTTCAGGAAGTTTCAGAAAAATTATTTTAAAAAATTAATTTCATTTTTGAATTCATCATGTAAAAATTTTCTTAGGAATAATTTTTTATATTTTTCTAAAACAGTTAAATTTTTTGTGAGTAGTAAAAAATACTTTTTTTTAAAATAAAGTATATTTTGTGATATTGTAAAGCCATAATAATGATATAAGAATTTATTAAACTTATGTAATGACTAATATATTATATTATATTAAAAATATAATACAAAAATAATTTATAACAAAAAAATTATAATTTATTTTAAGATAAATATGAAAATCAGTTTCAGTGTTGACGTAGAGCCTACACAACATAAGAAAAGTCAAATTGATATCCTAAAAATAATACTTGGGATAAGGTAAGTCCTTTATTGACTTGGATAGTAAATATTATGTATTATTAATTATATTTATGGTTATAAATGAATTTTATAGTCATATACAAGGGGATTATCCAAATGTTTGTGCAATGCTTGCCAATGGTCAACAAAGTCAAAATAACATATTAAATGTGTTGTAATGATATAGATGTGAGTTAAAATTAATATTTAATTAATATAAGTGGTTATTTTGAAAATAATAAACTTATCTTTTAGGTATAAATTTATTTATGACCTTTTTGGGTCACATGGATGAGACTATGACCTTTATAGTATTTTATTTGAAGAAATGTAAAACATGTCACACTCTTGTTTTTAATAAGTGTAATATATTAATATGGTATTATTGAGATAATATATGTAAAAATAACTATTATTTTGAAATATAAAATTATTATCTTCACCATTTTACCTTATTTTATATTTTTTGTGAAAAAATAATTACCTTAAATTCTTTCACAACGCTGATGTAGTAATTTGTTAATTAATAGAAAAATAAAATAAATGATAATAAAAATATTAAAAAAATATTAATTTTTGATAAATAAAGTAATTAATTTTTTTATCAGAAATTTACATTTTATGGATATAATAAAATATATTTTTTAATTATAAGTGTTATCTTTATATTAATAAATTCAAAGTAATTAATAGTTTTTAAAACTAATATTATGGATATTTTATACTAAAAAATATTTTATTAAATTCCATAAGATAAATAAAAATATTATATTACAAAAATTGATTATATTTAGGATAAAAAAATAAACCATGTTCCCTTTATGGGTCTTTTTTCATTTTATAGTAACTATATTGACCCCTAAAAAGTAAAAATACATGTTCTCATGGTAAAAGTTAAAGGGGTTAAATAGGGGTTAAAACCAAATGTTATTGATGTGAATATAGTAAATACTTGCCAAAAAATAATTATATGGGATTATTTATACCCATAAATATATTATATTATAAATAAATAACTTTTGAGACATTTGGAATAGAAAATTTATTTATATTAATCTCATATTTTGAGAAATTCTAAGAGTTCCCCTCTCCTATCTTATAAAAGAGAAGCTATTCTTCACAATCCTTAACACATAAAAGCCATTTTTTCTTCCAATAACTGAAAAAATAATTTACTATAGTTCCTCATGAAAATATATATGACTTATATTATGTACAACACCAATCTTAGTGACGTTAAGGTGTTAAGAAAAGAAGATTTCCCAAAGAAGAGTTATCATTTTTAATTGAGTGTTTAAGTTTTGTTTCTTATTGCACATCACTAAAACCATATTTATCCATGATAAGATAATAAATCAATTATCATATATATATATAGATGTTATTATTTTTGTGTAATTACCTATATACATCTCCAATTACATCACATGTGAAAATAATTCATCGACCGTGTGTACGGCGGTCTACCGCCTCACGAACCATTGTAATTTTTTTTCCACCACAGTCTCTCAAGACTATTTATAATTATTAAATTAATGTTTATATATGATATTAATGAAAAATTTATCATTAAGAAAACATAATATATCATTTATGTTATTACCTTTCCTTTCACTAAAAAATTACAATGTCGTTTGTTTGTACATGTGGACTACCACATCCAAGAAGTGATGTGATTTTCTTTTCATCACCACATAAAATGGATGATATATATAAGTATATTTAAAGAATTAATATTATATTTAAGATATTATTATCATTATATAAATATAAAACAATACTTAACTTTATTCCATAATGTTCATTGAAAAATGAAAACGTTACTCATGCGTACGTATGACCTACCGTCTCCATGATGGTAACATAGTTCATTTTTCATAACTGTAAGTAATGGTTGAATTTAAAAGCATAATTATTGTTAATTTTTTTTTAATTATTTCATGAATATTATTATGTATATGATTTAATGTTGACCTCTTTGACAAAATTCCACCGACCAAATTTGTTTTGGACTTAAGTTCGGAATATCATCAAAACACCTGAATTGAATTTAAATGATTAAGTAATTGTATATAACATGATAATAAGTGATATGAAATGAATAATGAACTTGAAAAGTTTTCTTAATAAAGTTTAAAATTAACATAAGTATATTATTTAGGGATAAAATCAACATACATGATGAGTCAGACTCAAGAAAATGAACTTTCTTTTAAAAACAATTATTTTATAGTTTTTTTACCAAAATCAAAAGGAAATTTTTTGAATTATTAACCATGAGAATATTTTCCTACCATCATCACAACTTAATTATTTTATGTTTAATTTATACCTTTATTTTTTTATTTTCAAATTAAATGGTTTCTTTATGATGTGTGTAAGTTTTTGATTTTAAGAAGTCATTTTTAAAATAAAATGGTATTTTGATATCAAAATGTGTTTTGCATTTGGGTTTTTAAATATTTTAACAAAGGTTAATTTTTAAAAGAGAAATAATATTTTTTTATTCATGATATTTTACTTTGACATTATATGTGAAATGAGTGATCCCAATACATCTTTTACGTTGGGTGGATCGAGATTGCATCAGATGAGTCATTTATAGCTTTGGGTGAACCTAGAGAGTGCTATAATGCATTGGGTAATGTCCCTTTTCTATAGAGGAAATAAATATAGAGTTACTGAAGGGTTTATCTTATGGATTTAACAATGATCCAGTTATTTCTGACATGGTTTTAAAATGGGTTATGAATGCGATGTTATGAATGCGATGTTCTAAGTTTCCAAAAAATGGTTTTTATTTCATTACTATGGGTTTTAAAGGGTTTTTGAGAAAAACATGTGTGTGATTTTTATGTGGGATTATTTTACTTCATATGTAAAATAAATTTGAATATAGAGGTAAAAATTACATGGGTTTTAATATTTTAAACTTGACTAATGTTTTTATTTCTTTTTGCCCCTTAGAAATATTTTTTTCTCATCCCACATTTTTAAAATTCTTTCATAGGGTTTAATGAAGAGTAGGGGAAAGGATGAAGTCAAGAATAAAGTTATGAATATTTATCATCAAAATAATTCTTGTTTTCTTTAAATGGTTTTTTTAAAAAAAATGGATACTGATTATAAGTGTCTACTTTTTATGTATGTGTTTACTATGCAAGATTTTTTCATAATTCTATAAAACTCTAAATTGAAAACATACTTGAGATGGTAATAAAGTTAATTCTAGTTCAAAAACACTAAAATATATACTATTTAAGGTTATTTCCTTACACTTATGACATCAAATATGTTTTCCTAGAGACCTATCATATAACTAACAATGTTTACTATCACATAAATAGTAATCCCACAATTAAAGTATAGTTTAAAATGATAAACATATATTTATATTTAATTAATGTTTAGAAAAAATAAAAATGTAGATTTTATAGGATATGAACTAAATATATTATATAAAATTACTTTATGAATCACTAACCCATCAACTATTCAATTTTCTAATTATCCACTCTTACAACACCAAAAATTATATCCTCATATTCTAAAATCCATTCTAAAATTTAGTCACAACCACTAAATTTTTTTAAATATGATGTCTTATAATTTAATAAAAATCCATTGTGTATATCATCCATTATAAAACAACTAATTTGATCATATTCCTAAAAAAATAAAAATAATTCATCACTCACTTCAAATAAGAACTCATAATTTATAATAATATTTTTTATCCCTCCCACATCAAAACACCGTCTCAAAATGTTTACAAAGTAATTAGTTCAAATTAAAAATCACATGGAAAAAAATTATCTCATTTAAAATAAATTGTGAATAATATAAATAATGTATTAATAATCAATAAAATTAAGTTTTATAGTTTCTTTAACCCTTAAAATATTAAAACACCATAATCACATATTTTTCCAAAATTTACCCAGTGGATTGAATCATTAATAGATTAAAATTTTGAAAAAAATTATATGATAAACTAATGAATTTTAATTGATAAAAATACCTTTAAAATAATTATAACATAATGTTATAGAAATATAATAATAAATCATTAAAAAAAACTAAATCAACGATTTCAAATTGGTATAAAAAATTTAGAAAAAATCAAATAATGATACATTTATGCTATAAATAAAACGTTTCATTTGATGATTGACATTATCAAACATAACACATCACTCCTACAGATGATGGGGGGAAGTAATACCATAGATTGATGTGAGTAAAAGGCCGGTTAGTGTGTCAGACATCAAGGGGAGAAAATAAATAAAACGTAAGGGCGTTGAGGGTTATAGGGGGTGTGAAAATGGTTAGTATTATACTTCAGTGAGTCATGAGGAATTTAAAAGGGAATATATGGTTAACCATGGATTAGGAGAATCATAAACCATCAGGAGTCGGTTGTTAGATATCCGGAGAATGAATGAGAAGCGGGGGAGGAGTCAAGTGAGGACTCAAGGGGTGGGGGTGGTAGATTTGGGTAAGGTAGGGATTTATGCATGGTTTAACTAAAACTGTGTCTATTGGTTCTTCTAAGGACACGGTCCATTTAGATCATGGCTATAGAAAAGTGGTAACAAATACAAATTGTAGTGGTGATAATCTCTTTATATTATTCATGATTCTTTTTACACATATAGTTTTATTGGATCACTATGTTTCTTTTTTTAATATTTTTATTTTCATATCATATTTTAAATTAAAAGTTACTCATCATAATATAATTTTTAACAAATTATTATACATGTTTTTATTGTTACAAAATAATAGAATATAATAATTGAAAGTAATTTCATGTGAAATTTTATGTAAAAAATGTAATAAAATAAATAGTGAAATGTCATTTTTAGGGTACATTTTTTAAAGGAATAATATGATAGATATCTTTCTTAACACACAACACCAAACTTTAAGTGAATTGTGATTTATAATAAAATATTATTTAAATTTGATCACTATAACCTATCCATTAAATTAATTATTTTAATAAGAATAAAATCATTATAAAAAATATGTATAGAGGTTATAAATAATTCAAATGTGTTGATTAATTCATAATAAATAAGAAGTCAATTTTCAGAAAAGTTATTTTATGATTTAAAAGTATGTTATCCTTAAAAATGGGTTTTATTACATTTTATACATGGAATTTATAATTAAATAATACCATTTTATGAAATATTATTTTAGTAAAAGAATATAATTTTTAAATAAACATTTAAATATTATAATGGGGTTAATTTTTGATATTTTTCTGAAAATCTTTATTTTTAATTAAATAATGAAAATACTGATTTTTGCAAAACTGTCATTTCTTTTTATTAAATCACATAATTTAAAAGTCTGATTATATTTCTAATTTAATATTAAATTAATATATATATTTTAATTATAAATAATATAATTTTTTTCAAATTAATTATCATCATAATTTATTTTGGTATAAGTTCATTTTTAAGCTTAAAAAAGCATTTTTCTAAAAACTATTTTTATGCGCGTAATGTATTTTTATCATAATAAATTAAATTAATAAAAATTAATTAATAATGACAATGAAATTTTTGTATTATATATTATATCATATATTTTCACATCCATATAATTGTAATTTCTATAATATAAGTGAGAGTAATATCAAATTTCTGATTAAAAATGTATATTTCTAAAAACAGGTTTTTGTTGAGTTTCACATGATTATTTTAAAATTAATTTATAACAAATATTGAAAATAAATTTAATAAAATGGAATATATATTTTTAATAATAATTTCTAAATTTTTTAAATACCCCACTTTCATTTTTATCATAATAAATTGTAAACACAATAAAAATTTGTAACCATTGTTATGATTAAAACGGGATTACCTGTGGGTTAAACTAAGAAATAATGGTAATATTTAAAAATAAACTTATCTAATTAGTATTAGTTAAATTTATTTATACCTTGTATTAACATAACATATAATTATTATCTATTTTGGATCAGATTTCACAATAAAATGACTTTATATTATTTTAATATTTTAGATGATTCCATGTGTGTCTTCTCTCTCACTTATAAAAGAACACATCCTCTCTTCACTTATTCATGATTTTTAGGCCTTATATACTAGAAAATAAATATCCAAATACCATAATAGCTTCATTTTATTCGTCATATATCCCCTAGTATTGTCCTAAGACCAATCTTTCAAGGATTAAGGCATAAGACAAAGTAGGTCTCTCAAAGAATAAGGATTAATCTTAACCGAGCTCTTTCAATTTTATTTCTTATTCAAAATCCTCTAAAACTACTATATATATAATAAAATGATGAATATAGCATGATAAATATACTTATATTTATTATGATTATGGTACTACCATTTTCCATCTCTTTTCTATCAAATGGGAAATGAAAGTATCACTCGTACATACATGCGAACTACCGCCTCCACACAATAATGTCATTAATTTTCCATCACCATATTTTATGGTTGTTTATTATAATTAATTTAATATTTATATATAATATTTATGAAATAATTATTATTTTTTAATTTTAATATATCATCTACCTTCTTACCATCCAAGCTGTTGGAAAACTATAACAATGCTTGTGCTTTCGTGTGAACAACCACCTTCACGAAGCGATGTGATTTGTTTTTCATTTATTATTTTCATGGATGGTAATAAGGATATATTTAATGAATTTATTTTATATCTATGATATAAAATTATTTTATAAATATGAATTATTATTTACCTTACTTTCATTCCATCAATCTAAAAGTTGAAACATTACTCGTGCGTATGTACGGACTACCATCTCCATGAAGTATTGTAAATAAATTTTAATAACTTATTTATATGAGTGGTTATAAATGTTTATATAATTAATATGATAATTATGAAATTATTAAAATTTTGTATATGAAATAACCATGATCAAATTATAAGGTCCATACATTTTGACCTAAAACATATATGAAAAACAATAAAATTATCACAAAAAATGGGGAATTTAATAAATAATTTTAAATAAATGGGTGTTTAAATGTTATAAATTGATCATATATTATATAATTAGTGTTTAAATTATTCTATTAGAAATTTTTAACAAATATAAATTTATTATACCTGATGTTATAGAGATTATGAATCAAGTAAAACATAATGTAATGGATCTTTGTCTCAAAATTATTTTATAGAGACATATTTGATGTTATAAACCTATTTATGTTTATGAGATTTATATTCCACTCCATTGACTTGTTATATAATGGATTATTCTTAATTAATGGTATTTAAAGTTACAATTCAAATTATTTCATCCAATATATTTTGATTCAAAAGTTACCCAAATGGTAAGTGTTTATCATAAAAAATTATCTTCTTTGGGAAATATGTTATTTCATATAAATATTTTATTTTATGAGTTGTATCTGATAACCTTTATATCCCTGGAATTTAAATTTAAATTTAAATTTATTTCTTTTATGAGGATTATTATTCAAAAGTTACCAAATTAGTAAGAGTTTTATTCTACATCTCATTTATACCATGATTGTTTATGATTTAATTTATGATGATGAAATTAAATGATTTATCTCTCTAAACTATTATGTATTTTCTTATTCTATGGTTATTTATTTATATTAAATGTTATTATTTCATTTTACTTGATTTATGTGCTTAATAGGACAAAATAATTTATTTAAGGAAAACTAATTTTTGTTTTCTCTTCGGTAAGTAATATTTTTCTTTCATATTCACATTTTCTTTAAAATATTCTCAAGTATGTCATTACTTTTTTCCAATAATTTTTTAAATTCATTTTTACCCATTTTTGGATTTCTATGATTTTTAAAAAAAATATTCTTCTCCTTTTCCAAATGAGGTACTTTTGAACTTTTTACTAAAAATGTGAAATGAATATTTATTTTAATGTTTACCGCATGAATGAATTTCCATAACTTTATAATTAATATTTTCTTTAAAGATTCCTTTACAATTATTAATTTTTATTTTCAAATAAAATGTTTTCCTAAATATTTTTTAATTTTTTTGTTTAGATAAGTATTTTAAAATTAAAAGGATATATCCTCAAGAAAGGTTCCGATGATATTTTAATGGTATTTTCATCTATGACAACATCCTTTGATGTTTTTATGTTTTTTAGGAATATGATCCCATGTTACCATATTTATTCTTTATCTATATAGTTTATGATTACGATTATGAAATATTTATGAAACCTATTTTCTCTTTCATAGGTTAATATATGATGAAATGATAATTGTTTATATGATATTGTAGCATACATATGAATAGATTATGATTATGTGATAGTTGGATCTATTATATCCCTCTAATGCATTGGGTAATGATTAATACTTAATGAGATTAAAGGGTATATGAGATATTATCCCAATCCCAAAAGAGGGTACATGAGAGGTTATCACATGCCCAAAAGAGGGTACATGGGAGGTTATCCCAATCTTAAATTACATACATTGGTGGTTATCCCAATCCTAACATGTAATGAATGTCTTGGTGGGTAGACTTGACATATGATTAATATTATTATTATTATTATTCCACAATTTCTTCCAATATTTTATAACATGGTCTCATGTCAATTTTATTCTATCATGAATCATGTTCTTTTATTCCTTTATAATTCATGTCTTATGAACTACCATGATTTATTCCATCACTCATGATTATGATATTTGAATTGTTGGATATGGTAAATGTTTAGATCATGTTCTCACACACTCATGCTCATTTTATGCTTAAATTATCATTAAAATATCCCTTTTTTTCACTTACTGATCATCTTACCTCTCCCTTTATTATGTTTCCTTTCCCCAATGATATGAATAAAAGTTTTAAGTATAATATGTTTAATAAGTATGCTAGTTGTGAATAAACTAGTAGGATATGATGTAGATCTTTTATGTACCAATTATTTATGTATCCAAGTTTCTAAATACACTAACATTTATGTTTCTTACATGGATATTAATGACATGCAATGAATATTCATATAATAAGATATAATATTTAAGTGTTAAATTCTTAGGTTGCCTTATTTGGAATCTAATAAGGGTTTACCATTTTTGGATATTGGGATTAGAGAAATTTAGTGAAAAACTGGGGGATAAGTTTATGTATACGATAACAACCTAAATATTTGGTAAAGAAAATATTATTTCATTTTCCTAGATTATACATCCATTTATGGAAACTAGCAAGTGGATGAGGCTATAGAACACATGAACTAGGGGTAAAAACTCTGAATGGGGTGGATTGGGAAATAACTCGATCCTCACTAGTGCATGATGAGTGGTTCTAAGACTAAACACCTAAATATGAACTCTTAGGGGATATTATGAGGATTATTAACACTTCATTTATGAACAATTATGAAATATTTGAATAGATAATGACCATTTATTACATAGGTTAGACATAAGGCGTCATAGATTTAAAACTTTTCCCATGATTTAGACATCCAAAAAATGATTTTTCATGATTATATGATTAATCTTGATGATTACTGTTGCTAAAAATACAATTTTATATTTTTTTTGATGATTGGAACTAGGAAGAATCATGTTAACATTAAAATGTGATAAATGGTGTAGTGATTATATTCATGAGAAACCAAATAAAATGGGTGAAGGAATATGAAAGCTTTTGATTATTCCTAGAAATATATCTAGATATATAATTAACAAAATGAACATAGGTGATTTTTTAAATGAATCAAATAAGATAAAAATTTATTTTTATGAATTCCATGGTATAAAGAATAGTCATCTTCCTACACATTGATAATGTGGAAAGAATTACCCAAGGAAATTTCTTAAAGTAATAGAATTTTTTTGGGTGTGGAAAATAAATACCTAGAGTAAGTAATTATTAGGGGAAAATAAAGAGTTCAATGGTGGTAAATAATGTATATCCTAAGGTACTATTTATTGTTTAATGTCTTATGTGTAGGGAACATGGGAATTATCTATGTCAATTCACAAATCCAAGGGCTAACTCCTAGACCAAGGAAGGGTATATGCTATGCCATTCATTTATGTGTAATTATTAAAGTGTTTTTGTATTTGGATTTGATAATTATGTTGTATAAGTTCTTTATCAATTATATTTTAGTTATAATAATCATGAAACATTTAAGGATTTTTTTACAGTAGTTTTTTTAAGGAAATTCATGAATATGTTGAATGGTATCGGTAACCTAGAAAAGTGATTTTTTAAGAAGGGTATATTTCTATAAATCAAATTATTGAGGTATAAATAACCCCAAATATTTGCTTGATGTCGAGATAATAATGTTTTTTGGGATAATTATATGATTGATATTGATAAAGTAGATTGTATATTATTGGAGAGTTTGAAATTTATTAATTATTTGATGAAAAAGTGGTTTATGTTATCTTCAATGGGGTTTATTTCATTTTTGGATTTAAAAAATATATTCGATTGTCTATAATTTTATTTTATTAATAATTATAGATTTTATTTTTGGAATCATATATGTTTTCATTAAGGTTTTATTATAATTTATGTTATTATAATGTTTTTGATGAATATATAATTAGGGTATTAATATGTCTGATATGTGACATTATGAGATGCATTATATTGATTGGGGATTAAAGTTAAATTTATTTTGGATGTTTTGTAAAAAAAATTATATTTGTTTCCATGTTTAATACTATTTAGTAATACTTTTATGTGTTTTATAATCTATCTATTTTTGGAAAGAATTAAATATATCATTGAGTATTATTATTGAAATATCTGAGAATAATCTTTCAAAATATAGTTTATTCAAATTAGTTATCTTCGCATGTACTAAATTTTTTGTTTTGGTAACTATATAGAGATAGTAAGAATAGGTTTTCATCCTTTTATTTATCATATGATCTATTTAATTTTGTTTTAGTGATTTAGGCTTGAAAAATTCAAATTATTTATTCATCAATGGAATATGGGAAAAAAAGTGGTGGAAACTAATTATAACATGAAACAAAATGATGAAATTTCATTTATGGATATAAAGAAATTAATTATATATATTTTATTATATTATATGGTAAAATAATTCCTCGACTGTAGTAAAAAGGATATTGGAAATTATTTTTTCCCTTTTTACAATTAGTTATCAATAATTGAGGGCCTGTTCACCCAAAACTAATTTAGTGTTTTGTGGTCATTAACTTTCTAATGAATATGTTATCTATCAATATTTATTATTATTTAGACATTATCATTATCCTCCATGTCATTATTATCAATTCTTTCTAATTTCATCACATTTGGGAACCCGATTATGTGTTTTTAGGTATGCTTTATATTTCTCACAATCCATTTTCAAAGGATGTTTTATTATTCTTTTTTACAATGTGAATTTTTGAAAAGGTATTTTATTATTTCAAACCCATTATTATAGAGATAAAAAAGGTAGGGATTTACTTTATTTAAGGGATAGATAATATGAAACCAAAAAAAATAGTTTAAAAGAATACTATACTTGATAGCTTTCTTAACACTAAACACCAATCTTTAAGCGAACTATGATATACTAGAAAGATATTATTTAAATGTGGAAATTATAAAATAGTAGTTAAATTGGTTTTAGGAATAGTAATAACCACATTATAATACAAATATTTATAAAAATTTTATATAATGAAATATATTGATTAATGCTTAACAAATAAGCACTTAATTTTCATTAAACTCATTTTTTTCTTCAAAAGCATGTTTTCTTCAAAAACTTGTTTTCTTAAAAAATGTTTTTAATGAATTTTGTGCATGGAAATTATAATTAATTTTGACCATTTTTAGAAACTTTAATTTAGAATATTAATATAATTTTTATTATCATCTTATCAATATCATATTAGGGTGATTTTATTTGGATTTTTCTAAAAACATTTATCTTTAAGTGAATAGTGGAGAATATTTATTTTTATAAAACTATCATTGCTTTTCTTTAAATAAAATAATTTCAAAGTAAAATTTTTATTATAATTTTATATTAAAGAAAATTATTCTAATTTAATTATAAATAATAAAATTAAATAAATAGTAATCATCATTATGAATTATTTTGGTATAAATTCATTTTTGGCCTTAGAAACACATTTTTCTAAAAACAATTTTTATGTGCATGATGTGTTTTTATCATAATAAATTAAATTTATATCAATTGATTAATAATTATAATGAAATTAATAGATTGTATTTTCTATCAGATATTTTGTCATTCATATGATATTAATTTCACAGTAAGGAGTGAGAGGAAACTTAGTTTTATGCTTAAAAATGAATTTTCAGAAAATGGGTTTTCATGGAGTTAAATGTTCTTATTTTAAAATTAATTTATATCACTTATAGAAATTTAATTTGAAAAGAAATCACATATTTGGAATCAAAATTTCTAAATTTTTTAATGATTCCACATTCATTTTTGGTCGTAATGAATAGTAAACATAATACAAATTCATAACCCTATTTAACGTTAAAACAGGTTTACAAGGGGTAAAATAAAAGATAAGGGTAATATTTCAAAATAAATAAATATAATTACTACTGGGTAAAGATATTTAGACACTATATAATCTTATATTATAAATATTATATATTTAGAGTCATTTTCACAAGAAAATGACATTATATTATTTAAATCTTTTAAGTAATTCCATGTGGGTCCTCTCCCTCACTTACAAAAGGGAACCCCCTCTATTCACTTATTCAAAAAATTTGAGCATTATATATTAGAATTTAATTACCCCAATACCTTCCTATCTTAATTACCTTCTTCTTATATTACTTTATATTCTTCTAATACTAATCTTTTTGGGCTTAAGGTGTAAGAAAAAGGAGGTCTCTGAAAGAAGAGGTACAAATATTAATAGAGCTCTTTCAAATTTATTTCTTCTTAAAAATTATATAAACATGTTTTATACATAATAATTTGATTAATATAGTATCATAAATATACCGAGATTTTATTATAATGATGAAACAACCACTTTCATCCTATTTTTCATCAAATGGTAAACGAATGTATTGTTCGTGTGTACGTGTGAACTGCTGCCTCCATGTAGCGGTATGATTAGTTTTCCATCACTATATTAATGGTTGGTTATAATGGTGGATTTTGAGTTTATATATTATAATTATGAAATTATTATACTTCTATAATTATAAGATATTACCTACCTTCTTACCATCTCATTCGTTGGAAAATGCTATCATCGCTCATGTGTACATGTAGATTACCACCTCCATGAAGCGATGTGGTTCATTTTTCATTTAAAATTTTCATGTATAGTAATAAGAATGTATCCAATGAAAATATATGATTTTTATGATATAATAATTACTCTATAAAGGTAAATTTGTATTTATCTTACTTTCATTCCATCTATTGAAATGTGGAAACATCACTCTTACCTATGTATGGACTATCATCTCCATGAAGTGATGCAATTAATTTTTTATCACAAAATTATATGAATTGTTATTAATTTATATATAATGATTAAATATGATAATTATGACATCATTAAAATTTTGGGACGATATAACCAAGAATAAATTATAAGGACCATAACTATCATACCGAAACATACATGAAAAATGAAATAGTTATCACTTGGAGAAGAGGGTTTTAATAAATAATTATTAATAAAATGATATTTAAATGTTATAATAAGATCATATATGATATTAAAAGTGTGTAAATGGTTGTTTATATAATTATAATAAATATAGTTTTATTATAAAGTAGGTTTTAGATCTTATGAATCAATTTGAACATAAGGTAAGTGTTCTTCGTCTAAATATTATTTATTTGGGGAATGTTTTGTGTTATGAACATATTAATGTTTATGAGGAGTATATACTAATTAATTTACATTTTATATCATGTATAATTCTTATTTAATTGTATTTAATGTTTAAATTCAAATTATTTCATCCAAGGGTTTTGATTCAAAATTTACCAAGGTGGTAAGGGTTTATCATCTCAAACTGTCTTCTTTGGGAAATTTGTTTTATCATACAACTATCTTATTTTATGAGGTGTATCTATTACCAATTTTATATGTTATATCACGAGTCTATTTATATTAATTTTATTTAAAGTTTCATATGTATTTATTTGTTTTATGGGGGTAATGATTCAGGAGTTACCAAAGAGGGGCATGATGAGAGTTTGGGTCATATTCTCCAATGGCGCCATATCAGGATAGGGTTTTGATCCTAGATCCATGATGGTTTCCTTATTCCTCATCCATAAGAAGATGTCACGATCTTCAGATGGGGATTGGGTAGAGATGCATGCGCCAGATGTACCGGTGATTGAGGAGGTTGTTTCGCCTGAGCCTGCTTTGGTCGTGATCCGTGATTATCCTCATTATAAGGTCAGGATTACTCGACCTGATGATTGGGTTACTGGGAAGAGTTATGTGGGTAATACAGTGAAGGTTTCATGTCCTATTAAATAGGTGGTTGTTCCACAGGTGAATCTAGGGGAATAGGAAACTACTTTGTTTGAGCTTGCTTCGGTCACGAGGTGTGATTCTCCGTGTTCTGTGGACGGGTTTCCCAGTTATGATGACAGGGTGGTCAGGAAGAGTAGTACATGTATTACAATGAAGTATTATTGTAAATTTCAGTCAGTGGTTGTGCCACGGATTAATTTAGGGGTTGATGTGGTTTTCACTCATGATCATGCTTTAGGGATCCGAATCCAGGTGAGTCTTGGTGCTGTTGATGAGGGAAGCTCAATTAATCATTATTTTTCCTACTTCAAAGGAGTGCCCGATTCATCCATTTGAAGAAAGGGGAGAATTTCACATATCAAAGATGATCCCGCCACAATTTCAGAATGTCTAAAAATTGGTGATTTTTCAATCATTGCTCGATTATTTTTTCATTAGGGATCTTAGCCTCTAAAAATTAAAGAACTCATGGAGAAAATTTTGTTGATTTGAGGGTTTTCATCATGGAATTTCATCTATATATGATGGGGATAGTTCCACATGCTCTTCCCCATGGATTAATTGAATGTCCATGCATGGGGTTTTGGTTACATTGTGCTCAAACCTGAGATTACTCACTTTTGAGAATGGGATAATAAATTTAATCCATTTTAGGTGGGTCCCAACATTTTTCAAATTTGGGTAAGAGTCTATAAGTTGAATTGGACACTCTAGTATGAAAAAATATTTTATGATATTGATTTTTCCATAGGAATCCCAATCAAAATTGACAAGGAAATAGATGTGGCTCATTTTGGGCATTTCTCCAGGTTCTTGGTTGAGGCTGAACTGGGATCGACTCTTGTTTACAAGTTAATGCTTGAAACTGATGATAATATCATTGGGATAAAGATCAATTATGAAAAATGCATAAATTATGAAAGGAATTAAATGTTATTGGTCATGAATCATTTACTTATATATGCTCTATAGTATGCAGCTTTTGTGATTTGCGTGGACATGATGTGAGAAACTGTCTCAATAAGATCAAAAGTGCTCCTGCTCGGAAAGATGATGTTCCTCAGTCAAAGACGCATGATGATAGAAAATACTTTTGTAAGTGTGATGATGGACTGGAAATTTTTGCAAACATTGTCGACCATAGGAATGAGTTGTAGGGTGTTGTTCCTGGTTAAGCATCCATGCTAACAGTTGATGGGAAAGGTGATCATCACCTTGTTTCTAAGAATAAGATGAAGTCTTGGACTATAATATTTTAGGAGGAGGAAAATTATCATAATAATTATACTTCTAGCAAAGAAAAATGTGTTGTATCACAAAAACCTCAATCTTGTTCCATTATTGTTGAACATGTGTCTGGAGAGGAAGTGAAGCTATCACAGAAAAGGGTGGCTACTTCAGCTGAATGAAAGGGTAAGAAAACTTTAGAATCTATATCTATAGTCATTTCTAATACTTGTTATGCTTTCTCAAAGTCTGTTGTGGATAATGAGGGATTTCAACTTTTATATTAAAAAAATCCAAAGTCCCCAGTTTTCACTCTAGTATTGTTAGAGAAATCGATTGTAGAGATAACTACTTCTTTCTCCGATCATATTATTTATAGTGCTACTTTGGATCTGGATGAAGTAATGGAGGTTGAGGGGATGATGACGCCAGTGACAAGAGATGCCTCCTCTGAGAAATTCAAGGAACCATAAGAAAATAGCTCTGATTCTGAAAGCACAAATACATAGATTCTTTACAAAAGGCTTCAATATATTCCTTTAAGTAGGGGCGATCGAGAGGTCGAGGGCACGATCATAGAAGGGTATCCTAGGATGAAATTCAAGAAGAAGAAAGGAGGATAAGTGCACAATTGTTGAAAAAGATTAACAAGTAGTTTTTTCTTTTGGATTTTCCTTGTATTCCCATTCTCTTTTCAGCTAATTTCTCATAATTGCTTTCAATAAAAGGGTCCTAGCCTCCATCTTTCTTAAAAAAAATTCAAAAGTTACCAATGTGGTGAGGGTTTTAGGTTACACTCTAATTTTTATTGATATTTTCTATGATTAAATTTTTATGATAAAATTATATGTTATATAACAACAAAATATTATGTAGTATATTATACTATGATACTTTTTAGATATTAAATTTTCCATTCATTTTCCTCTCTTTAGGTAATCAAGATACCTATGGAATGTTTTTAAGGAAAATTAACTTTGTTTTTCTGTTCTGTCAAGATTATTTTCCTTCCATGTTTATATTTTGTTTAAAAAGTTTAAATGAATATCTTTTAATACTATAAAATGATATTTGAAAGTCATTTTTACCCCTGTTTTACTTTATATGATAATTTTTAAAATAAATCTTCTTATAATTTTCCAAATAAGGTACTTTTGACTTTTTACCGAAAATGTGAAAATAATTCTTGATTTACTGTTAACCACATGATTGATTTATTCTACTATCTTGATTAATATTTGAATTGAGACATAATTTATAAGTTTCTATTTTGATTTTCAAAGAATTTTTTTCCCAAATATTTTTTAAATTTTTAGTTTTTAAATAAGTTATTTTAAACTAAAAGGGTATTTTCCTCAAAAATGTTTTGGTGATCTTTAAAAGAAATTTTCATCTATAAAAACATACCTTGATGTTTTTATGTTTTATTGGGGATATGATCCAATGTTACCATATTTATTCTTTCTCTATATGGTTTATTATTATGATGATAAAATATTAATGAAAATGATTTTCTATTCCATGGGTTAAGCTATGATGAAGTGATAAATGTTTTCATGATATCATGGAATATATAATAATAGAATATGATTATATGATGGGAGGGTCCATTATATCCCTCAAATTAATTGGGTAAATATTAATGTTTTAGAATCTCAAAGGGTCTAAGGGTGGTTATCCCAATCCAAAAAGAGGGTATATGCGTGGTTAACCTAAGACTACGAAAGGGTACATGAGGGGTTATACAAAGCTCGAAGTAGGTACAATAGTGGTTATCCCAAGACTAAAATGTGATGAATATATTAGTGGGTATCCTTAACATAATATTTCTCTGATTTTGATTATTCAACACTTTATTCCACTCATTTATAACATGAAATTTTTTCAATGTTATTCTCTAATAGATCACATTTTTTGATTCCTTTGTGATTCATGTCTAATAAAATACCAAATTTTTTTCCATGACTCTTGATAATGATCTATGAATTACTGGGTTTGGTTTTCAAATTTAAATCTCATATTCTCATACCCTTATGATCATGTTATTCTTAGATGATCATAGAAATATCCCTTGTTTTCCCTTACTAAGCATCCTAGCTCACCCATTATCATGTTAAATTTTCTATAATATATAAAGAAACATTTTAAGTTTGATATGTATAATAATGGAAATAGTTGTGGAGAAACTAGCGGAATATAGTGTAGATTATTTATGTACTAGTTATTTATATATCACAGTTTCCAAATACACTAAACCTTTATAGTTTCAATATTGATCGTAATGATATGTAATGAATAATCATCAAAATAATGTGCAATATTTAAGTATGAAATACTTGGGTCACCTCAAAAAATAATTAATAAATGATAATGAATGTCCAAGGATTGTGTATACCTTTGAGAAGGTATGGTTGAATCAATGGTAATATTTTAAAAATTATTTTCTCTAGAAATTTATTTCTATGAGTTGTTAATGTTTTGATCCTCTCAACTTTAAAACTCAACCTCACCCGTATGATAAGATTAATAAATAAATCAAGTAACATAAGTTTTTATAGGGTTAGAACCCAATGTGAGTACCTATTACTTGTTATTTCAACTCTCATTAATCTGTAGATATTCACTATATAATAAAGTGAATATAAATGATCTGACTCCCATCAATATCCGTCAATCTCCCAATATAAAATTATACTATCTCCCACTAGTTAAAAGTTTTATTATACTTTACTGAAAAAGAGATATTAAATCATTGAAAACTAATCAGAAAAATCTATCTAGAAATTCTCTAACTGGTACACTTAGTTCATTGAAACTTTTTCTGGTGTACCACAATATCTATCTGGTATGCCTTTATCTTTAGTGCCTCAATTCAGTTTACCTTATCCCAATGTGATGTTTTATACACCTCTGTATGATAGCTCGGTATGGTACCTCTTCTTCAACTAAGTGATTCCCTTGTCAGCTACTCACACTGAAAAAACATCAACAATTTGACTCTCTAATAATAAAAATATTTCATTTAGCCCGTACCCCTTTATATCGGCATTCTTCCTTCAAAAATAAAGGAGGATGAATAGGTTAAAATTTTAAATTTCCTGATCAACTCAATTTTTATTTTTCTGTATTTATAGATTTTCAAACATCAGATTCAATTATATTCTTATTCACTTCCTCAAATATCTGTTTCAATGACCTTCATAAAATATTATATAAATCTCAGAAATATTTATAAACATTTATTGAACATCTCAGAATCTTTATAATTAGTAAATTTATAAATATTATGTAATGTTATTAAAAACTTTATCTGGTAATATTGATAAGAATTGCTACATCAAAAAATTCTATAACACTTATCTATCCATTATTTTTTTCAAATTGTCCCTATCTAGTGAAATAAATCTTCCTCTATTTGGTTCCCTTCACTTGTTTTCTATATCATATGGACTCATAGAAGTTCATCTACCTTGATATTTCTAGTGATATGGCATATATCCATTTAGCCATCCTCTGTCCAATCAAGTATCTCATAAAGCTCATTTTATTAAACTTAGTCTGGTACAAAATTAAAATTTTCTCCATTTCTTGTAGTTTATATAGAAGTATTTAACATTATATGTCTAGTGATATTCCTGAATTTATCCATCTAGTATAATTTTTTTTTACTATTTGGAAAAATAACTATATTTCTTCCATCTAAAAATCTTTGTTTGGTAAACTCATAAATTTTCCTTCATTTGGTTTTCTCAATATGATGGATATTTCTAGAGTCTAACTGATCTACTCTTTACACAAGTGTTTTATGTTATTTTTGTGATATTGAGTTTTAGTTTCACCGTATCATAGACTAAAAATTTTACAGCTTTAGCTTTAACTTTATAACTTTGAACTTTTTACAGACTTCATAACATGAACTTTGTACAACTATCATTTTACAAAAACTTTACCTTAAACCAGGATAACCACTTAATAATCATGATGTTAGAAAAATTGAGGATTAAACAATCATATTATAACTAGGTGAGGAAAGTTAATCAATATTTATTCTAAAAAATAGCAACTTACTTTCTCTTAAAACACAAAAAAAATCACACAAAATAAGTTGATAAAAAATATAACAATCATTAAAAAAAACACAAAGGGTCTTAAATATCTCCCTTTGGATTTTTTAGTAATAATATAAAATATCATATTCTAAAATTTTCATCATTTCATATCATTTCTCATAGAAAATTTCCAAAAAAAAATCCAAATTAATCAATGTTTTTTAAATCATTTCATCCGTCAGTGAATATCAATTTTATCTCAATGATATTGATAATCTCTCCAAAAATATTCTAAACAATTATAATTATATATTATGAACCTTTAACTAATAATTTCTAAAATAAATCCAGTATTATATTCAAAAAATAAATATTATATAGTTTTACTTATTCTCCCCCTTTTAAAATTGAATCAAAAGGATCACGTGGGTTTACTGAAGAACTTTCTTAAGTTAGTGGTGGAGGTCGAACATGTAGTTTCATCCTCAACTCCTCAAATCAGTCTTTTGTAATGGATTTGGTGAAAATATCATAAATTTGATCTTTTATTTAAATATACTCAAGAATTACATTTTTATTACAATATTTCTTCTTGAGGAAATGAAATTTAATATTAATGTGTTTAGATTTGAAATGTTGCATATAATTTTAGGAGAGATAAGTGGAACTCTGATTATTATAAATAATATTCAATGGTTTTCAACATTCACCATCAAATATTCTAGATGAAATTTTATCCACATAATTTTCATACATGCTTGGTCAGTAGCAATATATCCAACTTCTATTTTACTCAAAGTAATAGAAGTTTGTTTTTTACTATGTAATCTCCCACAAATTTATCCTAAGAAAAAAGTTCCCCCTGATGTTAAATTTTGATCATTACAATCTCAAACACAATCATCATTAGGGAAAAAAATACATTTTAGGTAATTACACCATCTATACTTTAGGATATAGTTTGATGTTCCTTTAACATACCTGGGGATTATTTTTACTTCCAGTATGTGTGATTCGTTTTGATCACTCTGATATCCTGCAAAAAAAGTTATATAATACATAATGTTTAGTCCTGAAGTAGTAATATATAGTAAACTTATAATCATATTTTAGGATTCCTTTTAATTTAAACTTTTTTCAACTTCATCTTTACTCATATTAATTACAAAAAAAAATAGGTGTAGAAATTTTCTTCGAATATACCATGAAATGATTTTGTAATAACTCATTGGAATACTCTTTTTGTGAGATGAATATGTATATTCCTTTTTGTTGAAATTTTAATCCCCAAAAATATGTTAAATTCTCTAATAATTGTTATATCAATGTTCTTATTCATCTTCATAGAAAATTCTTCCTAAATATTACCCCTGTCATTAGAAAAAAAATTATCGTCAACATAAATAGTGAAAATCAAGGTACCTGTACTTATCTCTTTCACATATGAGACACTATTAACTTTTCCTTCAAATTTTTTTAACTACTTTAGAAAACTGTCATGTTTTCATTACTAGGCATGAGGGGCCTATTTTAACCCATGCAAATATTTATTCAGTTTACACACCATGGTTCTAACATTATCAAGTATAAACCCATTAGTTTTCTCAAAATAAATGTATTCTTCCATTTCTCTTTTCATGAAAGATGAATTAACATCCATCTGATAGAATTTGAAATTATGATTAGTAGAAACAACCAAAATCATTCTGATTGATTCAAGCCTTTTAATAAGATAAAATGTTTCTTTAAAATCAAGACCTTCAACATGTGAATAACCATTACAAACTAGTCAGGTTTTATTTCTTAATAATTCTCCCTGTTCATTGAGCTTGTTTTTGAATACCCATTTTGTTCCTATAACATCATTTCCTTTTGGTCTAGTAACAAGATCCAAATTTTATTTTTTCTAGTTTAATTTATCTCTTCATTCATCAAATTTAACCATTATTTATGTTAAAATACTTCTAAAACATACTATGGTTCCAACTGTGGGATAAGTTACATTTGATTAACAATCCTTAATTTCTATTTGGTCTAAACCATAGATTCTAAATATCTAATGATATTATTATACTAAACTTGTTTTTAAAGTATTTAATTTTTATGGTTTTATTCTAGTCTTACTTTCCTTATTACTAGACTAATCAGAGTAAACATGTATAAAAATAGGATCATAGTCACCTTCCTTCTCATTATCTTCTCTTGAATTCATAATTCTTTCTTTCATTATACCATCAACGTCATATTCATCAAATTTTGTTAAGGTGTAATGGGTTTAAATGTTTTTTACATCAAAGATGTCAACCAAATTATACAATCATTTATTCCATCACTTGTACCTTCTTTCATTAGATGAATATCCCAAAAAAATACTTTCTTTTACTTTTTCATCAAACTTTCCTAAATATATATTCTTTTCTTTTGTATGGAAGGGATCCTAAAAACCATAAACTATTTAATTTAGGATTTTTCTTACACTATATATAACAGGGAGTCATTTTTATTATGTTCGAAGATAAAATTTATTTTGAACATGTACAAATATACTTATAGCTTCTCTATATAATAATTTTGAATGTTTATATTCTGTGAGATTACATATTCTCAATAAAAATAAAACTTCTATCTTTCCTTTCTTCTAATCTATTTTCTTCAGATTGTAAGAATCAAGTTATTGGCATTTAACTCTATGTTTCTTCAAATAAGACTCAAAATTGTTACTTGCATACACTTTTCAATTTTATTTGCTCATCTTCATTATATATACACCCAAATCTTTCTCAACTTTCCTTCTCAAATTTTTGAATAATTTTGTTTCCTCTAATTTATGGTTAATGAACATTACATCAGTTATTCTAGTGAAATAATCAATGAAATTAATAATTTACAAGTCACCCATTGTTTATTGATATCTCATTATCCCATATATATCTGATTATATGATCTTAAGTGGTTTATTATATTATATTTCAACTTTATTATGCATTACACTAACTATCCTTTATTTTTTGAAAGCTGTACAAATGAAATCATTATTCCTCCTTATCTTTTCTAAGTCTCTTAAAGAGTATTCCTTTGAAAATTATCTCATAATCTACTTTCTAAGAATCCCAACTCTTTTTTTCTATAAAAAAAATTTCATCCTCAGTACTTAAATAATTGTAATTACTAGGATCTCCAATGTGGAATATATTTCCACTAGTTCTTTCTACCTTGGTTAAATGTTTTATATTTTTCAAAACATTCGATTAAACATGAATCTTTTATAAAGATAAATTATTCACCATCATCACATACTTAGCTAAAACTTATCAATATGTGTTTAATTATATTAAAAAAATAAATTTAATGTGAATTTATATTCTAATATTCAATCTAATTCATGCCAATTCCTCTTATTTTTAGGAAACTATCATTTTAAAAAGTGATTTATACCCATTCATTTTATTTAAAAAAATATGATTTTTAGATAACCTTTAATATGTGAGGAATTACCATATTCAAGAATACATGGTTTATCAAATTTTATATCTTTTAGAGTCATATTAAAAAAAATCAAATTATTCATTTTTCCTTTTCTCATCTTCCTTTTCTTTTTCGTTATAAGTAATTTTCTCCATAATATTTTTTATACAATATTCATCATAGTGACCTAGTTAGTCACACCTTCTTCAAATTTCCTCTATTGAATCAAATTAGTTTTTCCTTGAGATATTTTTGACTTATAATGAATTTATTTTTGTTTCTTCTTGATACATTAGAGAGTTACCTCCTTGTATTACAATATCTCTCCCATTATTTATTCCCTAATATCATTGATATAAATGTTTTTCTAATAATTGTATGACTTATTTCAGTTGTTGGGACCAAGAATGTTATTTTGAATATGCTGAAGGAGTTAATAAGATTCTGGTTTGAAGATAGTTTTGTTTGGTATTTTTCTGTTATTGATTAATGTTATATAATTAAATTTGTCAATTACACAAATCAACTCAATTTTATTATGATTTATAACAAAATTCATCGATCAATGAAAATTGTTCTGAGGCTACTAGATCAAGTCCATCGAAAAAAGTTTATTGGACTGAGTGTTGTGTTGAATGTTTATCCTTTTCATGCTTAGATGTTCCATATGATAAAGTTTTTAATGAAGAAATAAATTCATTGATGATATCACATTCTTAAATTTCTTAACAATGTGACTACTGATAGATCTAATAATCTAATATTAAGTAAAAAGTAGGAGAAAAATCATTCATGTACATGTAGTTTATACTATAAAGTTATATAAAATATTTTCAAATAGATGATTATCATAAAAGGTTGTATGTAAAAGGCACTCATATAAGGGTAACCGGGCATATCATAAAGGTTACCAAAACCTTTTATAAACATAAAAAAATATTTTTATTTCCCACATACAGGTAAATAGAGGGTTCATATAAAGGAAATCTCACAACTGCACGAGGATTAGAACACTATTGGCATTACCTCACAAAGTTTTTATATAAAGTTTATGAAATTTTGGATTTTTAATTCTATGAAGTATTATAAATCAATAATTTGCGAGTATTGATGAGTATAGGAGAAGTTTTTGAGGTATAAAAGGAAGTTTCTACAGAATTTCATCAGACAAAGTCCATCGAATAAAATCTCCCTATTATCGGACTAAGTTCATCAGAATTTTTTTGCAAGGTTTCGATAAAGAAGGTTATGTGTCTATGTAAAAAGTATAACTAATGGATTTGTATAAATATGTGAATTAATAGTGATATGGGATGATTTTATGGAAGTATGTGAATTATTAGATAGAGGGTTATGAATGAAGTAATCAGATAGATGTTTATGTATGAAATTCATTAGATAGAGAATGGTGAATGGAGGAATCAATTGAAGAGTTATAATGAATATAATTTGATTCAGGTATAAACTAGTGGATGTTTTACAGGGAAATACAATTAAGTCTTGCTGTAACATTAGATTAAGTTTCATTAGATGGGAGTTCTGTTACAAAGTTTCACAAGAATAAATTTTTGTTTAATGAATACTTCTTTAAATAATATTTATAATGCTTTTGTAACGATGAAAAAATAATGATGTTGTAATAATATTTCAATGTTATATATCTTTCCACCTTTAAGAAATTTTAAAGAAGTTACTTAACATTGAAGTTAAGGAAGTTTGAAGAAGTGTGCGGATGCTGGAGAAGTCACTTGAAGGTTCAAAAATAGTCTAGATGATTTCAGAAGCATCTAGTGAATTTTAGTTGAGAAAAAGTTTTGAAATTAAAGTTTTCACTGAGTGGGAAAATATTTCTTCTTACCATGTTTTCCTCCCATAGGATCAACTATATAAAGGGGATTATATATTGTATAAACAATTACTATTCGCGCATGAATTGGTTTGTTGAAGCACTGAAAAATTAGAATGTTGATCATATATAATTTTTTAAACCACATCAGATATATGTATACCAGATGAATATTTCCCATCATTTGGTATCGAATAAATGATGTTTATAAGTAGTCTATTGAATGATATGGAGACACAATAGTTAAATTTTTGGGGTCTAATTGGTTAAGGTATATCAGATATAGTTTTATATAATGCGGTACTAGATATACAACATTCCAAGGTGATCATATGAACAATGCATAAGAAGTGGTATCAATATTAAGAAGGAACTAGATATATATTACTGAATTGATGACCAAACACATCTTACCATATAAACAAGTGATTAGATATAGTTTTCATATGAAATTACATGAAGTAAGTCCTTCCCTAATACAAGGTAATAATGTAAAAGAATAATAATAACTTTTAAGAATAGAAAGTGTGAATAAAGTACAAGAAGTATAGTAAAAACATGGTAAATATTATGGGTTAAGGTTTCTTATAGTTGTTAAACAAATTTGTTACATCATTTATCTATATGAGGATCACATTCACTATTGATTTATTCCAGTTCAATATAATTTTAAAGATATTACCTAATTATTATAAACACAAATAATGGATTTCTTTCTAGTGGATATATCATATTTTATTATTTACAAACTATTCCACAGACTAGATTCTCTTATCAAGTAGTGAACCTTGTAATTATTTGTGTTCATGTGGTTGTTCTTGTGTGCTTGTTTCAGTAAAGTAATATCTCTTTAATAGGAGGTGAATGTTGTATTATAAGAAAGAAAAATCTAAAAAATAACTTTGAATCACCCCCACACATCTTGGTGATCACACAGATCCTGATTGGTCATTTCAAGTAGAATTAGATAAAATGTTCACTTATTTGACTCTTTACTGAAGTTGTAAGAAAAATAATTTATCCATATGTATTAGGATTATTTTAATAGTAAGTACATTTCTATATTTGATTGTAATAACAATCTTATCAGGAAATACAGAATATTTCCTTATGTCATGTTCTTTGTTTATGAAGTTCATGTGCTTTCTACAGATGGTTTCTCACCACATGTTGAAGATACTCCATTGATAGTAGCTGATAATAAAAATATGTAAAATTATGAGCAAGGAAACGATTATTTTTTTACTCACTCTTTGAAATTGAGTTTTTTACAGTTAAAATAATTTAAATGCCGAAAGGAATCAATTAAAATTTTAATAACATTTATTAAGGAAATACGAATGTAAATAAAGAAATGTTATAGATATGGAGAGTTAAGTATAAAGATCTTAAAATGGGTAAAGATTAATCTATTGGTGACTTATTTTCAAGTTTGAATGACAATGTAAACACTATAAGATGTCTGGGTGAGATGTTATAAGATTCAACCTTTGTTTAAAATATCTTATGAATTCTCAGAGACAAATTTGATTCCAAGGTATCATCATCAGAAGATAGAGATCTTATAAATGTATCTCTGGATGACCTTCAAAGTACTGTTGTCACTTATTATATGAGAATAGAAAAAGATATGGAAACCAAAGAAATGGATGATATATAAATTTATTTCAAATATTCCAATAATGTAATGTCTAATAAATTTATATATTAAGAATCCAATGAATCTGACACCAAAGAAAAGGTTTGTAAAAACTTTTATGATTTTATTTCTTTATTTTTGTAGCATCCAACATTTTACAAAGGTACATACCATTTTTTTAAATTCCTTTTTCTAGCCCTATTTAATCTTCCTAAAAGTTTCAAGTAGGATTCAGGCAAGCTTGGGTCTCATTCAAATACAAGATATCTAAAAGGGGAATAAAAATACATGGCCACATGGTTAGAAGAAATTGTACATCCCAATCTTCACAATTCCCCTAAACCACGTGGTTACAGATAGTGGAGCAGTAGGGGACACATATTTTTTTTGAGACCATGCGACCCCAGGTGCATGTAAATATGAGATATCAAAGGATTGGGATAGTTTTTCTTCATGAGATTAAACAAACCATGCACATAATCATGCAATGTGTCCCTTTGAAGCAATGAATGGACTAGGGTTTGTGTATGGTTTGGAAAATTGTGCATCTAAACCACGCACAATGTTAATTGTGGGTGAAAGTACTAATTTTCCAATATTAAATGATTTAAAACTAATTCCTTCTCCTACCATTATTATTATCTAGTAGATCACCCTCCATTTCTATGAGGAGCTCCTCCTTCAAAAGCTAGAGATCAAGCCTCCTCCTTCATTCATCATTTGTTTCTCTCACTATTGGATCCAACTAAAAGCTAGAGGTGAGATCTTGAATCATATCCAATATATTTAATGTTCTGTGTTCCATCTATTGTGCTATTTAAATGAAAGCTCATTTACTCCACTTTCAAAGAATTTTATGGTTTCATCAATTTCTTACAAACTAGATTGAATCAAAGGTTAACACTAGATGAGATAAGATATATAAGGATATAGTAGGTGGTCTAGGATATTTCCCTTCATTTCATTGTGTTCTATAAATCATTCCATTATTCCATGGGTTAAACCTTTCTGACATCACCTCTATTTTTTCAAAATGAATTAAAATGGATGTCTTAGCATGCATTTGATGACCTGATCTAGTGATGAATGAACCCCGTGGGTTGATCTCCATGAATCGTGCCATCCAATTGGGTGTACCACAACTATAATGTGTGTGTACATCTTTGCCTTAGTTTATTAATTCCCCCTTTGGGTTTTTTTATTCCTGTTAAATTCTTTAAGCTACGTCTTGAGTTTTTTGGTTGATGAACTTAATGACTGGCCCTTATCCATGAAATGGTTGAACTAAAATACAATCAACCAAGTTCTTATACATTGTTTCTCATGACTTTAATTCAATTTGACCAATGGAATTTCTTAACATATATGCCTTGTATGATATAAATGTATAATGCAATGAAATTGCCTCTTACTTGACATGCTATATAGGTATTTATTATTGGTTTAATTATTGTGACCTTTGTGTCATGGGTTAAACAAGGGGTTCCAACATAAGGACCCCTTGTATGGACTCTAGTGCCATAGTTAGTTTTTGTAATTCTTAGTATATATATTGGGGGTCACATTAGTTTTTCCCAATATAGACTCACTTAGTGTTATCTATTTTTACCTATAGATGAGTGACACCAATTCCCTAGGGTAGACCCCTTGGATGGGCTCAAAGGCACAATTGGTTTGACCATGCCTCGAGAGATACTCGGGTACCTATGTGCGATACCAGGTATGAACTTAGAGTCTAGTACCTAAAAATGTACACCATGATTAGAGTGACACATGAGAATTCACTTTGGTCCAAAATGGAACAACTCCTTAGCATTGGTCCTTTGATGAGCCCCTTGAGAAATACTAGGAAATTATCTCTAGATTTACTTGGATGGTCTCCGGGTGTCTCATTATATTTTTGAAAATGGGTTTCAAATTGAATTAAAGAAAATGTAGTGATGGTTTTAAATAGTTCAATGATACCTTAGTTTTTAAGATGTAGGTAAATGTTCCTCATGCCAAAGAACAATCTTGGGAATAGTCCATCCCCTATTACTTTGAACCTCTTACTTTACCATTGCAGGATCAATCAATTCAACTATACCAGCATAGAATGAAGAAGGTAATTAGGCATATATGCAAGTGGAACCCAACCCAATGCTTTAATTTATTTATTATTTATTGCATTTAAATACTATTCCACACTATTATCTTTATTATTTATGTTATAGATTGTCCTAGACACCGTGGGTGACGACCTACTGAGATTTTATAGAGAACATACTTTTTATTACATTATTATTACATCATTTTAAAGATAAACAACATAAAAGTGTTTCAAAACCAAGATCAAAAGGTTTAGTGTCTTGGGAAAATTAGGACCATACATAACATTTATAAAATAAAACATGAAATTTTATTTAATTCCATATTCTATAGATTTTTAGTGGTCCTTATGTTATCCTTAGTATAAGTAATTACCTGAGGATATAAATGAAAGAAAGGGTGAGCTAAAATACATGTAAGAGGATATATAAGAACATGGATCAACATAACATGGGGTTAGAATAATCATCATAATGATAAAATAATCATGGTATCATCATAATAATGATGAGAGGAAGCATTATATATATTTATGTAATGTTGAAATGCTTGAAAATTAAACATCATGTCTCAGTGGTCAACTACCACACATTATTTTGAACAAAGCTAGAATCGTGTTCATGCATATTTAACTTTATCTCGTGAGATTCATCACATTACCCAATGAATTAGAGCACTATATAATTATGGGTTCATCCATAACATCATAACATTTACATATGCTATATAATTCTAGGCACATCAATTACATCACAACATTTACATAATCATGCATGCCACAAAGAATGTATATCAACCATGGACATAAAATAACCCATGTAAATGAATGAGTTTAATTTCATAAAGTAGAATTTCATGAATAAAATTTGGGGTTCCCAAAAGAAAAAGGGAATAACATAATTGGTATAATAATAATCAATCTTGAGTGAGGAAGAAATAATATCACAAGAAGTAAAAGTTGTGTATTTAGAAAGAATATTTATTTTGGAAAAATATTTTATTTTGTCATAAAATCAGATTGGAAACATGTATATCCTAGGAAAGAAAAGTCCAGGATAAAGAAATTATATTTAAGGAACATTAAAGGAACAACTATACTAAAAATGTAGGAAAAGAGGGAAAACCCAAGGAAATGGAGTTGGGTTAGAGAGTCCCCTTACCTTATGTTTGAGTGATTTTTTCATTTTAATATCCTATATAATAAAATAAAATTCATTAATTAATAAATACATAATCTATTATACATGTATTTTATTTTTTATAGTTTTATTAAGTTCATTTATATCATTTTATATAAGTTATAGAGTTCAATTGCACCATCCATGAGTGTTTATTTTTATGATTTCCATGATCGGTTCACTTGAATATGATTATGGAAGTTTATGTAGAATGAGTATAATTCTATAGAATTGAGATTATATCTTATTAAGGAAAATAAATAGGATTAATTTATTATATATATGATTTTTTTAAATGTAATGAGGATGAATGATTAGATAAAAGGTTAGTGATAATCATTTATATTTTTTGGTTGGTTTTCGAACATCACAAACTAGTTTTGTTACATTATTTATTATTGTTTATATAAGTTATTTCCAAAACATAAAAAGGGTTGTTGCATATATTTTACAGTATTTACCAACCATTATAGTGTTATCATGAATAACCTTGAAGGAATTAATTATAGGTCCACTAGGCTAGATACCGAGGGGGTGAATTAGGGTATGAAAAATTAAAACAACTGCCCCTTTGATCTTGTTTAGTTATTCGAAAAAAATCTCTTCTCTCTCTCATTCCCATTGTAGAGTATAAAAAAATATTAAAGTATTCACATTGCACAATAATTTTACTTTCTTCAACCTCACGGGGCTACATCTAAGGATCACACACCGGTAATGTGCTGATGTACCCAATCCACTAAAAATGCACTGTAGTTTACAAGTTCGAAGCATACTCACTGTCCCTATTGGTTTACAACCATTCACAATTTGAAAACTCACTGCTCTCTCAACTAATGTGAGCTCACTGATTCTTAAAAATATCCACTCACAATTTATAGACATGTAGGTATCTTCGTTTTCACTAATGAATACATCCTTAATTATAGATAGATTCTCTGTTGAAGTTCCACCTTCATCCACTGATGAATAAAAATTTGCCTATGAACACTAGGAAGTACCTTTTAAAACTATTTTCCTAAGAAAATTGTCTTCATGAAGCTCCCATTTTTTTAAATCTCAAACAAGCCTTTGTAATTCTCCAACCTCTTTGCGAAGCTCACAGGTTCAGAGAGCCCATAGGTTTGTAGAGGTCACAGGTTCTTAGAACTCATAGGTTCACAAAGCTCACTAGATCACATAGCTCTCTAGACCGTAGAGCTCACTACTAATATTTGTCATTTTGAAAAGCTAAAAACTCCTTCACAAAGTTCATGTCCTCTCAAAAGCCAAACTGGCATTCACGGTGCACCTTTATTTCATAGATCTCAATTGCCTATGCAAATTCCCTTTGCTTTTCCAAATCTCCCTGCTCCATGAATCTCCTCCGCAATTCGAGAGCTTAAGGTTTTTCATTTGATCTCTCTCTTTCTCTCAAGGGGGTAGATGTCTATTTATAGGCAATTCCACCGACTTGATAACTTTCTGTGAAAATTCAGCACCATGTCATTTCAAATCACAAAGCCCCAAAATTTCAGTTGAATTTATCTATATATCGTGAAGCACCACGACAATTTTTCAGATTGTAGAGCTCATCGTAATCACGAAGCATTCTATAAATTCCTTTGTGCCACCACCACGATGCATCCTCAAAATTATTTTCACCTCTACTATTCATGAAGCTCATCGTAATCGTATAGCTCACCATCAACATTCTTCCAGTCTTTATGAAATTCACTTCATGAAGCCTATCTTCTTGAAAATCAATCCTTTTTTATATTTTGTTGAGATAATCAAGGAAATAAACTTTTCTAAATGCTCACCAAACACCAAATTTTAGAAGCAAATGATTTATCAAAGATTGGAAAATTTTGTCACCTTGTTTCTATTCTTTTTTACTGCCTATATATCTTCTATTCCCTTTTCATGGTTCATTGTCAACATGGATTGTCAAAAATATATTTAGAACTAAAAAATTCACCATGAGAACCTGATTTTTCAACAAACACAACCAAACCAAAAATGATACAATGTTACCTTGAGGAATTGTTCCCAATAATTAATGGAAAATAAAAATGCATCGTCCATGATTTTGGAAAATTGACACATCATGGGTGAGGATTTCATTTTTAGAATAAAAGAGAAATAGAGAAAGGAGTTTGGTGATGGATAATCCATTAACATGATAGAATTATATTATATTATAGATTTTATAGTTATCATGAATATTTGGATAGAGGAGGTGAGTATAGAATATGAAAACAAAAGTAAATTAAAATAAATTAATAGGAAAGGAAAGAGGGTTTTACCTCTTGAATTTCTCCTCCTTGAAAACCTATTTAGGGTAAAGGTTCTGGTATTTTTATGAGACCAAGGGCTCCTGAAAGTGGTTGGGAGGGGTGTCTTGGAAATATATTTGGGAAAAATTTAGAAAATTCTCAAATCTTGGAAGGTTTGAAGAGAAGAAAAAGTGGTGGGTGGTATTCATATGGAATAAGAGAGGGTTTTTCCCATTATTTTATTCATTATTTTATTATTTTGGGTTAATACTATGAATAGTTTGATAACTATCACTAAATATATTAAAATAATGAACAAGAGTTCTAGATTATGTTTATTATTTTAGTAATGACTTTAGGAATACTGTATTTAGCTTATAATGTACATATACTATATTTTACTATTCACAAAAAAATTAATTATTTCAGAAAAATCCCAAAAATTAACCCTAACCATTTTTCTGACATGTAAAATTTAAAAATAAAATCCATTTTATGAAAACAATTTTCTAAATATGGGAAATATAATTTTAAATTAAAATCACCATTTATTCAAAAAATACCAACTTTAAATTATAACTGATTTTATGACGCTTAAAAAAATTAACTAAGGTCTAATAATATTATCTTATAATCATAAGACAACAAAATATTAATTTATGAGTATATTTTATGAAAATAAATTTTCTTTTAAATCATTATATTAATTATAAAATTGTAAGTACATATATATGAATTATAAAAATACAAATACATAATTTATCATTTTAAGAATATTTATTTACTTAATTCATGATATAAATATATAATATTTCTATTCATAAGATACCTATATTTTATTTAAAATTTCAAAGGTTAAGTTACTATTATATTAGACAAATTACTATTCCTAAGGGTCAGGTTACTATTCCAAAGGTCAAGTTACTATTCCATCGGTATAGGTTCCTTAATTCTTGAAAAGGGCTCTTATTTTATCCATTATTCATTTATAATGATCTTATTTTGGTATATATGTGATTTTATATGATTTATACTAAACAGAATAATTATTAGAAGAGAGAAATTCCATTGATAAAAGTTTGGGTCGTTATAGATTTTATCACACACCCTGATCAGACACCATTGGTACCAGAGTAGAATATATGTTTGTAGGTATAGACAAAGGGAATCAGCTGGATTCCAATAATTGACTGACTTACATTTCTTGAATGAAGTTGGGGTAGTGGATCGAGTCTATGCTTGAGATGCTAGTTGTAACAATTTTTTGTTCATTTTGTACTTTTGATAGCATGTTGTATAAGTTTTTATCCCATGAACCATGAATAAATTTTTTTATATAGAACATGACATACCATCATCATATTGTACTTTCTATTTACTTGGATTCTGCTTATTGTTCCTTTAGCTTGAATGATTAATTATTATTATTTCCACTACTATCTGAATATTTTCATTGATTTTTTTATTCTTGTTATTATATCATAGTATATATATATATATATATTGATGTGATCCACTATGATCAATTAGGTAATAGTATACCCATAAAAACACGCTAGGATCTCACTACTAGTCGGTTTCCTTTAGTGTTTGGGAGGTGCACTTGTGGTTTTGTAGACCACCGTCTCGAGGAACCTTTAAGTGAAATCCATATCGGGACGCTAAAAAGTAAAATCAAAGCCTTTCATTTTCCTTTTTTTATTTATTTTTGGGTAGAATAAGATATTATAATTTGGTAACGAACCTATTCCTGGGATTAGATACCCCTCATACAAAGGAAATCCAAATTTTCTAGGATGAAAAATGCTGTTATTGCATTCATTGTTATAATTTTATGGATTCCAATACTGGGTGAATAACTTAATTATTGTTGTTATTGATTTTTATATTGTTAAAGAAGGTTTTTAGTCTTATCCCGATGATACGAGGGTACATAGAATCATGCACCACACTAGGCACAATAGAACTTATATTTCCATTAATTATGCCATTCCATATCTACTCTTCTTTGTGAATTGCTTGTTTTTCATGTGATTGTTGTTTTCCTTTAACTATTATGACTTGTAGTGTTGTTTGTTATGTGAATAAAATTGTGTATTTATTTCTTTTCATGGATGAGAAAAAAAATTGGCACTTAAAGAATCTACCATAACCTAATAGGGTTTTCCTAAAAAGGTTAAATTTGGTTCCCTAAGCAACCAATTATGGAACATTGAGCCATATATTATTAGTCACATGAGTTGGAATGTGTTGTTAATGGGATTAAATGGACACCACCATCCAATTTTTAAGGTGTATGGGACCCTACATATTAGAGATGGCAATTAATCTAATTCAGCCACCTAAATGAAATTTAAATATATGAATGAATAAAATGAACATGATCCCTTAATAAAAAATGGATTACTAATATGAGAACTTAACCCGACCTATCCAAAGGTTGTTTCCCCTATGTTCCTTTAGTGACTCGTTCTTATCACCCATTCCTGTCACTAGGAGCAGAAAGAGGTGTGTGTTTTATCAGTAGAATAGCCTTGTATCTATCATTTCCATATCACTTTCCCTATCTGTTGTCAATATTTTCCAAGGCATTCACTTGGAATTTATAGATCTATGATACCACTACTTCCTCATGTTGTATGATGGAAAGTATAGATGAATATACTCCAGACATGGTGAACCCTGATCCACCCATGATACCTCCTTTAGTTCCACTTGAGTCACCTCATGAGGATCTTCCACTTGGTGCTGAATCCTAGTTGTAGGATAGTTTCCTTTGCTTCTTGAAATCAATTTAGGGTGCTATTTGACCTTCCCATTCTATGGTAGATCTGACCCACAAGTTTTAGCAACATCATCCTCCCACCATCTCAGGGGTTGGTGGGGCTTAGGCTACTGAGTCTTGGTTAGAAGATACAGTGTAAAAATTTGATCATATCGATATGCCTCTAGAGAGGATGTTTAGGTTTGTGACCTATCAATTACATGACTCTGCCAAGAATTTGTAGGATGCTATAACTCAGTCTTTTTGACATCAGGGTATGGTCTCGGAAGACTTACTGATAGACTTCTTTGACTATTTCATCCCTAAGACTTTGAGAACTGATCACATTCATGAATTCATAAACCTTTAGAAATGTGACATGTCATTGATGGAATACTCACCTCACTTCATCAAATTGCAACATTTTTCACCAACCATGATTGGTGATGAGATTACTGGTATAAGGATATTTGAGGATGGGATTTCTTATTCCATTCGCTTTTAGTTGAACATATTTTGGCTGACCACCATTTTAGAGATCATGAACCATGCCCTTATCACTTAGTAGAGACTGGGAGAATCAGGTGATGTGAAGTAGGGCAGTTCAAATTCTAGGTAGAGTAGTGGTTTATCCAGCCGTAAGAAGAGATGCTTGGAGGCTACATGTAGGGGTTTCACCAACTAGGTGGAATACACTGGCATCTTTTTTGTGTGTCACCAGTGTGGTAGTTCGGTCCATAAAATCCCCAGTGTATGAGGAAGTTGATAGAATATACGGCTTGCGGTAGGATGGGTCACCTTCAACATTTATGTCAATAATATTCTCCAGTTCCAAGTGAATGGGGATCTGGTCTAGTAGTACCTTCATATGTAGGATCAGAAAAACCTCATCAGGCAGGAAGATAGTCTTCTATTTGTCGTTCAGGCCGAGCGCGTGGTCGTGGTTAAGGTAGTCATTTTTCCTACTTTCATCATCATTAGTGTCGACCTACTTAGGCTATTCAGGTAGAATCTCAAGGCTGCAGTTTAGGTCGTATCTATGTTTTTCAGCCTATAACAGAGGAGGATATCCCCAGGAATCAACCATTAGAGGAACTATTAAAGTATTATCTACTTTATTATGTGCCTTATTTGTTACTGGTGTATCACACTCCTTTATATCTTCTTCCACTATGAGAAGTCTAGGCTTAGTGGTATATTACTCGAGTGGTGTTATCACCCTTGATATGTTGTTAGGAGTTTGAGTAGAGTTTATACGTTAATGTAAAGAGTTTCCCCTTAAAAGAGGTGGGTACCATTTTCTATGGAGTTTCTTCATGATCAAGATGACCAGTTTTTATTTTATTCTTGGTATGGATGGACTGTTACTTATAGAGAACAAGTGAATTTCAATCACCACTAAGTGTTATTCACATCACCCAATGGAAACATGTATATCCATAATGGTGAATCAGATATTAAGGTGAGTTGAACTAGACTCAAGCAAACTAGACTAAGAGTACTAATATTCTAGATGTCTAGTCTCTTTATGAGAAATCCAGGAATGTAGCTTATAGAATTACCTCATGTTGTGGATCATTTTAGGGACATTTTTAGTGAAAATTTCTCCAGTTTACCTCCTATAAGAGAGATTGAGTTCACCATTGAACTTTTACTAGGTGTGACACCAGTGTCTATTCCTCCTTATAAGATGAGACCTATAGACCTCTAGGAACTCAATATATGGATTTAAGACTTAGAGGATAAGGGTTTTATCTGAACCAACAAATGACCATGGGGTTCTCCAGTGCTTTTCACCAAGAAGGTGGATGGTACCCTTTGATTGTGCATGTATTATCACCGATTGAACCGGTTTAAGGTGAAAAACAGGTATACACTACCTCATATAGATGACCTCTTCGACCAGCTCCAAGGAGAAACTATTTCCTATAATATTTTTTTGAGTTTGTGATACCATCAGGTTCATGTTAGGCCATCAAACATACCACGCAAATTATTCTAGATTAGGTATATCTTGTACGAGAATCTAGTCATGCAGTATGGTCTAACGAAGGCATCAACTGTCTTTATGGATCTGATGAATCAGGTTTTACACTAGTATCTTTATTCCTTTGTGCTAGTCTTACTAGATGATATCTTTATGTATTCTCACATGAGACATGACCTTGAAAATCATCTTTATATCTTGCTACGTACAATTATAGAGCACAAAATATATGAAAATATCTGTAAATTACACTTTTGGATTAGTAGAGTTCACTTCCTAGGTCATATTATATCTGAGGCAGATGTATAAGTTGACCCAGAGAAGGTGAGTAACATGGTTTCCTAGGAGAATCCCAAGAATGTGTTCGATATATCCATCTTCTTAGGGATTGCTGGCTATTACAGATGATTCATCCAAGACTTCTCATGCTTGGGGGAACTACTTATAGGCTTGACCAAGAATGGTGTGAAATTATACTGGACCGAGTATTGTGAGACAACTTTTCAGGAGTTAAATGGAAGACTCACTTTAGCTCTGATTCTAATTCTCCCTGAGTTGGGAAGAAGTTTTATTGACTATTGTGATGCTTCAGGTATCGGTATCGGTGCAGTTCCGATGCAATTTGATTGAGTTATGGCTTATGGGTCACACTAGTTGAGGCCACACGAGTGGAATTACCCTACACATGACCTCGAGCTAGCATCATGGTTCATGCCATATGCTGATGGAGGCACAACTTGTTGGGTGAGTGATTCATTGTTTATAAAGATCATAAAAGTCATAAATACATATCCACCTAGCGATACTTGAATTCAAGACAATGAGGGTGGGTATAATACCTGTAGTATTTCGATTTTGAACATACTTACACTCCTGAAAAGTGGAATGTCGAGGATGATTATTTTATTTAGAAGATTCAGATGAAATATTTCAAGGAGTCCAAAAGTGAGTGGAATTTCGTGGAACTGTTCTATGAGATTCATATTGATGTTTAGTAACAACACGGGTAAATATTTTTAGAATATATAGTATTGAAATGTTATCTTTTGGAATGAGTTCATATGTAGTAGTTGTCTTACTCTGAGGGACTCTTTTTTAGGGAGAGTTCCACAGGAGAGAACCCACCTCTTGTTTCGGTTATTGATGAAAGTGAGACCATTCTCTTTTGTGGGTGTGTATGGGTGCCCTAAAATATATAATAAGAGATTAAGAAGGAATAACATGACTCTGTATGGGATGTTAATCTTGGTCTTACCAAGATATATAGAGACATACAACTTCAGTATTCATGGTCATGTATGAAGAGGTAGATAGAAGGTTTCAAAACTTGGTGCTCCACTTGTTAGCAAGAGAAGGAAGACCACCAATGACATACTGGATTCTATATCCTCTATCCATTACCAAGTGGAAATGGAATGATGTCATAATGGATTTTTTAACAGGCTTGTCAATATCCCCTCATGGAAGTAATACAATATTGGTGATCATCGACAGACTGACCAAGGTTGTGTACTTTCTACCAATCTGGGAGTCCTTCTCTGTTGATGATCTAGAAAGGTTGTACAACTGAGTGAAAGTGTGAGTACATGGTGTACCCCATTATATCATTTAAGAAAAATATTCATGATTTACTTCATGGTTCTAGTAAGGATTTCATAAGGCACTGAGTTCATAGGTTGTCTTGAGTACTTCATATCACCCTCAGACTGACAGGTAGTCCGAATAGGCGATTTGGGTGTTAGAGGATATGATATGGACCTATATCCTTGATTTTGGAGGTTCCTGGGAGAATCATATCCCTCTAATTGAGTTTTCATAAAACAATAGATTTCAGGAAAAAATTTAGATGGCTCCATATGAGGACTTCTATGGTAGACCATTATGTTCACCTCTATACCGGATTGAGGTAGGTGAGATAGATCTACTGGGTCATTGTCTTGTTCATGAGACTTTATAGCAAGTCCAGTTGATTAATAAGAATATAAATACATATTAGACTAAGAAAATTCATATACTGATCATCACCCTATACATCTAATGTTTGAGGTGGGGTATCAAGTCTTTTAACGCGTATCTTATAAATTGGGTTAGAGACAAATTAGCAGACACAGAAAGTTATCACCACAGTATGTCATGGATTTTGAGATAATAGTGAGGGATGGGCTAGTTTCCTATAGGTTTATGTTACCTCAGAGGTACCTTTCCATGTATAAAATATTCCACACATCTCAGCTTCAAAAGTATCACACTGACCTGTCTTATTCGTTTGACCCCAAGGATATAGATATAGAATCAGATGCATCCATCAGGGAGTGTCCAATATGTATAGTTGATCAAATCATGAATGATCTCAAAGGATGGTCCATTCCTCTAGTCTAGGTGATATGGAATAAAGGATGTGCACCATATGATACCTGGGAGTGGGAAGATGATGTACATGCACAAGGGCCAGAACTCTTCTCAAATGACATTCTACTACCCTCGGAGTGAAAACTTGGTTACAAGTTGTCTTAAGAAAGGGAGGTTGTAATGTTTCAGAATGTTCCAATGGTAAGAACCGTTTTTTGGGGTTTAAATTCCTTTTTTTTACCCTATTTAAGTTTCCTAAAAGGCTCTAGGAGGATTTAGGTGCGTCTGGGGCTCATTTGGAAGCCTAAAGCCCTAAAAGGTTAAGAAAAAGACTAGGCAGCATGGTTTCCCTAAACCATGCTGTTTTAGACAGTGGAGCAGTAAGGGATACCTGGATTTTCTGAAACCATGTGACCCCAGGCACATGACCATGCTATATTTCAATGGTTTGGTACATCTTGTTTTCACATGTTTTGTGCATAGTTAAAAACTATGCGCCTAACCGTGCGATGTGTCCCTTTGAATTTGTGAATGCCACATAGTTAGTTCATAGTTTAGAAAAATATATGTATAAAACATTCATAGTATTAATTTTTGGTGAAATTAATACTTTTCCCTCTTAATTTATTTAAACCTAATTCATTATCCTCCCCTTCTTATTTTCTAGTGGATCCTCCTCTATTTTCACGTGGAGCTCCTCCTCCTTCAAGGGCTAGGGATCAAGCCCCCTCCACCATTCATCATCTATTTATCTCACTATCAAATCCAATGGGAATATAGAGGTGAGATCTTGGATCCTATATAATTTATTTCAAGATCTTATTTTCGTCTATTGTTCTATTTGGGTACAAGAACATTTTCCCCATTTTCTGGGAATTTTATGGTTTCATCGATTTCTTCAAATCTAACTTGAATCAAAGGTTGATGTTGGAAGAGGGAGCTCTATGAGGATAAGGTAGGTGGTATAGGATCTTTCCCTTTATTTTGTTGTGTTCTATAAATTGTTTCATTGTGTAGCTGTCCATACCTTTCTCGTATTGGCTCCAAATTTTCAAATTTAATTAAAATATATGTCTTTCCATGCCTTTGAAAACCCGAGAAAGTGGAAGATCAACCTTATGGGTTGATCACCACGACTCATGCCATCCAATTGGGTGTGACACGCCTATAATGTTTGTGTACCAATTTCCCTTAGTTTTTTTATGTTCTACTAAGGGGTTTCCTACTATTAAATGCATTGATATATGTCTTGATTTTTTGGGGTGATGAAACAATTGAAAACCCATGTCCATCCCACTTTTGAAATGGTGGAAATGAATGGAATTGGACAAGTGATTATTCCTGGTGCGTCATGACTTGAATGAAATTTGACTAGTGGAATGCCTTTACATATATTCCTTTTATGATATAAATGTTGAATGTAATGAAATGGTCTCTTATTTTACATGATATATATGTATTCATTACTGGTTTAATTATTTTTTCCTTAGTTTTGAGGGTGAAGCAAGGGGATCTGACTTAAGGACCCCTTGGACAGACTCTCATTCCATAGTTAATTTTTTCAATGCTTTGTAAACACACCGGGAGTAAAAATAGTTATGACTAAGATAGACTCACTGAGTGTCATCTATTTTTACCTCTAGATGAGTGAAACTAGTTCCTTATAGGATACCCCCTGAAGGGGCTCGATAGAATAATTGATTTTTCAATACCTCAAGAGAGACTCAAGCCCCTGTGTGAGATACCAGGTACAGACTTGAAGGCTAGTACCTAAGAATTTACACCATGATTTTATTGACACATGGTAATTCACTTTATCCCACCATATACGTACTCCATATCATTTCTACTTTGATGATTCCCTTTAGAGATACTATGAATGTCTCTCTGGATTTTCCTGAATGAGATCAGGGTGTATGTTTATATTTTATAAAATGGTTTTCAAATTGAATTAAAAAGGGTAATGAAGGTTTTCAATAGGAAAATGATCCCTTGGTTTTATAGATGTAGGGGAATGTTCCTCATGACCAATTAAAATCTTGGGAATAGTCCATGCCCTAGAAATTTGTACCTATTACATTACCATTGCGGGATATTTCAGTTTAGGCATATTTTCTTAGGCTAGATTTGGTAATTGGGAGGGTCTCCAAGTGGAACCCAACCCAATTATTTTATTTATTTATTTAAAATTTCATTTAATTACTATGGGATACTACTCTATTTAGTAATTATGTTATATATTAGCCTAGAAACCGTGGGTGCTGACCTACTGAGATTGTATCTCACACCTTGTTTGGGTACAATTCATACCTTAGTAGAAAATATGTCTATAGGTATGGACAAAGGGAAGAATCCAACTTCCAATGCCTGATTGACTTACATTTCCTGGACGGATTTGGGGAAGAGAACCATGCCTTACTCTAGATTCTATTTATATCAGTTTTTGGTCCTTTTTCTACTTTTGACATCATTTTTACATGTTTGTATCCCCTACCCCTTGCATAGTCATTTTGTATAGAACATAACATACCATCATCATATTGTACTATCTGTTTACTTAGCTTCTGCTTATTGTTTCTTTAGCTTGAATGTTTAATTATTAATATTTCCAATGCTATTTGAATTTTTTCATTTATTCTTAAGTTCTTGTTAAAATATGATATTATATATATATATATATATATATTTTCACCAATCTAATCAATGAGGTTATAGTCTCCCCATGGAGACACCCTAGGCCCTCATTCCTAGTTAGTAGCCTCTGGTATTCATGGAGGTTCACTTAAGGTCTTGTGTCTGACCATATCAAGGAACCTTTGAGTGGAATCTGGGGTGGGACACTATAATTTTATAAAAAGTGAAAATAGTCATAGAAAATTACAAATGAAAGTAACTGCTAAAATTATTTGGATGTGGAGATATTTTACACTTTTCTACAAATTATCCTCGATGAATGTAAGATAAATAAAGTGACGAAGATGAAAAAAAGTCAAGAAGGTATCTCATGAAAAATGACGTTAAATCCAATTCCATTTCTAAGGTAAACTATAATAATTAATCTAAATAAAAAGTGTAACATTCTATCTAAGTATGAGAAGATGATGAAAGTTAAGAATAAGATAATAACTTCAGTGGTGATGTTATTGAAAAACTTATTATCTCAGAAGTAAACAATGAAAAATCACTAGTGATGAAATCAGTAGTTGTGAAGATAAAGATGAAGAAACACATATAGAGTTTATGCTCAAGAGATAATTGAAAGAATTTTTTTCAACTTGAGAGGGAAAACATGAAGATGAAGAAATAAAATATTTCAAAAAATAATCATGAAACTATTCTTGAATACAAATACAAATTTATAAAATAGAATGATTGTCTGAAGAAATTTTTTGATGAAAATAAGGAACTAAAAATCAAGCTTGAATAAAATTTGAAGGTAAATGTGAAATAATTAGAGCTTGTGAAAAAAACTGAGCAAGGGATTACATGATTCTAAAAATATGTTACTAAATCTAGTAAATGTTCTAAAAAGTGTAAACTAAGAAGGAATAAGATGTTTATAAGAAAAATAAATACAATAATGTATATAAAAAAATATGAAGAGAAAAAAAAAAGTTTCCATGATTTAAAAGTTTGAAAAAAATTTCTATTACTGGTGATTGTGTCGAGGATGAGAAGAAATCTAAACTAAAGAATAAAATTTCATGGGGTAACCAAAAAATTAGTGTGAAAAAAGTGCCAAAGTGGAAGGATATAAATTTTATGGTAACAAGGTACACAACTCCAAGTAGTATGTACGCTTCAATGGGAAATAATCATTCAATGGTTACTACTAGTATTTTAAATTATTTTTAAATAGAGTGAATATAAGTTGGTTCAATCATCAATGTTACAGTGAATCTAATAGAAATTGAAAGAAAAGTTTTAGGGAAGTCAACCCGCTCAGACAATACATCCTTAGAAAGACATCTTGAAGATTAAAAATAGATTCCAACACTTTGAAACTATTTTTAAATGATATGAAAATCTTGAAGAACTCATAAAAGGTTTTCCTATCATTTTACTAGCATTAAAAAGTTTATACAAAGAATCTCAAAGGCCACATGAGAAGAAAGAAAAATTTAAGGAAAAAACCATAGTTTTTAAACCACTTTCAAAGATAACAAAGGAGAATGACCATTGATACTAGACAGAGGGTGTTCTTCACATATTATAAGATATTTAAAATTTTTCAATAATTTTAATGATTTTAAATATAGTATAGTGACTTTTGGAAACGATGAGCCAGTCAGAATCAATGTTATATGATCTCTTATTATTGGGAGAAAAAATTAATATAAAAAAGAGCCTTGTTTGTTGATGGGTTGAAATATAATTTTTTTAAGCATTTCAATACTTTTTTGATGAAGTTAACAAAGTTGTTTTTACAAAATATGTTTTTTAAGAGGATATAGTATGGTAAATTTATAATGAGAGGTCAAAAAACCAAGAGAAACTTGTTTCAAGTCGGTGATGATCAATGTTCATGTTATCTAAGAATGAAGAAACAAAATAAATTATGACATAAAAGTCTAGGGAATGTGTGGTAGATGAACATGAGAAAGATGAAAAAGAGAGAATGTATTCATGAAATTCATGACATGACAAGAAAAATTGATTAGTGTTGTTCTATATACCAAAAAAAAATATTACAAACTCTATGTGTAATAAAGTGGAGATATATTCAACTCATCCCTTGGACCTGATAAATTCTAAGATTTATGGGACTATGAGTAAGAAATCAAAAAACAAAGATATGTGCTTTATTTATTTTATTGATGATTTACTTGAATCACATGTATTATGTTTTTAAAATATAAAATAGAGGCCCTCAAAATATTTAAGACTTTTAGAAGAATTACAGAAAAAATGTGGATTTTCCAGGAAGTATATTCAAAAAATAGTGGGGGAGAATATATAAATGAAATGATTTTATTTTATCTTTAAAATCATGGTATTCGTTATGATTTTAGTGTATGTTATGAACCATATATTAATGGTTTTACTAAAGGAATAAATATAATTCTTATGGATATGTCATGGATAATGTCGATTGAACATGATAATTCTCAAAAAATTTAAAGCCAATCTATCTAAGCAGTATTTTCTGTGGATAATTGATTATTCTAAATTCTAAAATCAAATATGAATCCAAAAAATATGTATTATATATAAACCCAAAATTTGTTATACCTAAGGGTTTTTATTAGTCCTTGCATTATAAAATTCAATGGTAATAATCTTGGGAAGTCTGATTGGGGAGGTGTTAATGGAATCTTTCTTGGATAGATTCCTAATAGTAGATGATATGTATTTTATAATAATGAAATAATAAATATTATTGAATAAAGGTTTTTTAAATTTATTGAACTATCTGATAAGAATGTTTCATAGTCAATTACATATATGAAAAAATGGGATATTAGGTGGTAGCAGTTGAATAATATGAAAAATTTATTAATGATTGTAATAATGTTGAAGCTACTCAAGAAAAATATTACGACACAACTATCTCAATTGATGAGAAACAATTTCATATATCTCATCCTTGTCTTAAGAAGAAAGTGGAAGTTCATAACTTCATTAGAGAGCAACAACAATAGGTTCAAACCAGAAGATCATTATGGTCTATTTCACATACTTCTTTATACTTACATTTTGAAAAAAGAGATTTTGATGATTTTTTGGAGCATCAAGAGTGGATTGATTTTATGAATGAAGAGCTAGATCATATTTAAAATAATGATACTTTGGTACTTATACCCAAACTAAACAATAATAATGTGATTGGTACAAAGTGGGTGTTCTAAAATAAGATGAATGAAAAAAGGTGAAGGGATATAAAATAATAATGACTGGTTTGTAAATGTTACTTTTAAATTAATGTAATTGAATTTGATGAAAACTTTTCTCCATAGAATGATTATAAACCATCATAATTTTTATTTCTATCACTACACAACTAATATATAAAATATTTCAAATGGATTTCAAGTTATCTTTTCTTAATAGATATCTTGATGAATAATTTTATATTAAACATCCATGTGGATTCATTCTTGGGAAAGATGAAAGATATATATATATATATATAATTTGAAGAAGTATTTGTCTAGGTTGAGTAAACACCATGATATTGGTATTCTAAGATAGATACTTTATTATGGAAGCTAAATGTTATGAAAGTAAATGTTAATAATAACATCTATATAAGAAAAAATCAAAATGTTTCCCTCATAATGTTTTTTTATATTGATGATATCATATTTTTAGGGAATGATAAATAAACATGTGAAAAGTTAATAATGAAGATGAAGAATTTCTTTGAAATATCCATGTAAGGAGATATGAAATACTTTCTCAGATTACAAATATATCAAAATAATAAGTGAATATTTTCAAGATAAGTATACTAAAAAACTTATGAATAAGTTTTGAATGGAAGATTCCAATCTAGTTTCCACACCTATCTTAGTGCGAATTATATTTCAAAAATTGAGAAGGTAAGGAAGCTCTTCCTAAAGTGTTTATGAAATTGGTTGGAATATTTTTATATCTAATGGCTTCAAGACCAGATATAATGTACGTTGTTACATTGTATTCTTCGTATCAAATTTCTCAAAAACAAACACATATTATGTTTGGAAAACATATCCTTAGATATATCAAAGGCATAATTGATTTCAATATAAAATTTGGAAAACCAATTAAAATTTATTTTTTTGGTTACACATATTATGACTGGGTAGGTAAAGTTGATGATAGAAGATCCACATATGGTGGAGTTTTCTTTTTTGTATAAATATGTGTGATTTATCATAAAAATAATAAAAATTTAGTAACTTTCAATAAAATTGAAGTTGAATATATTTCTACCACTCAATATGCAATATAACATATGTGGATGAAAACATAGTTAGAATATTTTTTAACTAAAGAGTCCCATTCCCTAGGGTCGTGATAATAAAAGTGTAATAAATATCACAAATAATCTAGTTAAAAATTATCATTCTAAGAACTTTGATATCAAATATCACATTTTCAAAGAGTTTGTGGAAAATAATGAACTAAAGTTAGAGTATGTTCCTACACTGAAGAAAGTTGTTGATATTTTTACCAAACCCTTATCAGAGGAAAAATTTCATTTGATAAAATTAATCATGGGTGTAAAACCTAATTCTCTTCAAGTATAAGGTATTTAAATTCATCCCCTCTCTCATCATGCCTTTAGATAATGTTTTCAATGTTTTTTAAAATTTCTAACATAAATCTATCCATTTTTATTTTCTTAACCTTTTAAAGAAGAGCATATATTTTGGGACAATTTTTAATAGGGGTAAGATATAATTTTTGAATGTGTGAAAAATTTTAATAGTTTATTCAAGTATAATGTAGGAAGTTTGTTCTTACAAGAGGAAGCTATTCTTAATATACATTTTAGTTATTTTTCAAGAATTTTTTGTATAGGGTGCAATTTTTTTTCTTAAGTCACTAATTATATACAACATCGTATTTTTATTAAATGATTATTGTTTGATAAACTGAGTTTGATCATATAGAATTATATTTGATGGATAATAAAAAATCTCATGAGTCATAAAGTTTCAGTGATTTATGTTTGTTGGTTGACATCAAAATCTAAAGGGGGAAATTGTTGGGACCATGACTGTTGGAGATCATTTGAAGATACTGAAGGAGTTAAGAAGATGTCGGTTGTAAGAAAATTTTATTGGGGAGTTTTATTTTATTGATCAAAATTATATAATTAACATTATTAAGTGATTAAATAATCTCACTTTGATTATTCTTTCCAATAAATTTCATAAGATGAATAAGATCCTCTTAAGGTTACTGGACTAAGTCCAATGTAAAAAGGATATCAAATTGAGTTTTGTGTTCAACATTTATCCTTTTCTTGATCGGAAGTTCTATTGGAGAAAGTGTTTGATAAATAAACAAATAAAGAGATGATTTTCTATTCTAAAAGTTCTTAACATCATGGGTATTTAAAGAAGTCATGATCCAATAATGATTAAAAAGGGATTGAAAAATCATTCATGTATACAAAGTTCATACAATGAAATTATATGAATGATTTTCATATATAAGATTACTGAAAAACGTTTCTTAGTCTATGGTTCCCACATAAGGGTAAAAATTCATGGCATAAAGGTGAAAAATAACTTACATATATGTATGAAAATATTTCCATTTCATGACCAAAGGTAAAGAGTTCATTCATGTAAAGGGAAAATCATCATTATGTAAGGATCATACCACCACTGGTGTTGCCTAACGAAGTATGTTTATAATTTCTATGAATTTTTGGAGATTTGATGGTATAAAATATTATCAGTTAATTAGTTGTGAATATTTTAGAGAAGATGAAAATTTGTCAAAGCACCAATGGATGTTTTTAACAAATTTCATCAGATGAATTCAATCAAATGAAACCTCTCTATTCGTAGATTGAGTTCATTGAATGATCTTTTTTTAATGAATTTAGATAGATGTTTGCGTGTCAATATACAAAGTCTATAAAATTTTATTGTAGAAATTTGTGAAGAGAAGGTACTATTCCATGATCAAATGAAAGAATTTGAATCATTGAATAGAGGGTTGTGGATAAATCCTTCGAACATATGTTTCTATATGGAATTCATCAGACAGAGAATGGTGAATAAAGTCATCAATTGAAGTGTTTAGTTACATGTCATTGGATAGAGGTAGATACTAGATGATGTTTTTTAATACACTCCACAAATTTCAAGTTAGAACATTGTATGGAGTTTCATTGGATGAATGTTCTGCTACAAAGTTTATATATGTATAAATTTTGTTTGAATTCATATTACATTGAAGAATATTTATGATTTTTTTGTAAAGATAAAAAAATTAAGATGTTATACTAATATTTAAAAGATATATATCTTTATAGGTTTAAGAAAGTTTGAATATGTTACATAACATTGAATTCAAGGAATTACTAGGAATTGTGAAGATGTTAGAGAAGTCTCTCGAAGCATCAAGAATACTTTTGAATATTTGAGAGCAATATAGTGAATTTTAGTTGAGTGGGAGTTTTGAAATTAGAGATTTCTCTAGGTGGAAAAATATTTCAGGTTTCCATGTTTTTCACCCAGGGGGTCACCTACATAAAGGGGATTTTTTACTATATCAATAATCAATGTTTACATGAAAATATGTTTAATAAAGTGATATAGAATTGGAAGGTTTAGTAATTTTTTTAAAACTGCATCAGATAGAAATATACTAGAAAAAGATTCCCCATTTGTTGGTATCTGATAGAAGATGTAGAGAAATGATTAGTCAAACAGTATAAAAATGAATCAATAAATTTTTTGAGGTGGAATTGGTAAAAGGATACTGAATAGATGTTTTAATCAAGTAGTATCATATAGACAATATTCTATGTTGATCAGATGAATAATGCATAAGAAGTGGTATCAGACTTAAGAAGGAACTGAATAGAGATTACCAGATGGGTGGCCTAACCAAGCTTATCAGATAAACAAATGATCAGACATAGTTTTCATGTCAAAGTCTATGAAGGAATTTCTTTCCTCATATTGGGCAAGAAATTTAAAGAATAAAAAGAACCTTCAAGAATAATAAATTTGAATAAATTATAATAATTAAAGTGACAACATATTGAATCTATTCAGTGAAGGTTTATTATAATTGTTACAAAAAATTACAACATCATTTATCTATGTGAGGAGAGTAGGCCCTATTGATTGATTCTAGTGAAAAAAAGTGTAAGGATATTCGTTGTTTTTGGTAAAAAAATATAAATTTTTTTCTAATGTATTGTGTGGTATTTAATTGTTTTCAAACTATTCCAATGACGAGATACTCTTATTGAGTAGTGAATACTTTAAATACTTGTTTTCTCACGGTTGTTATTGTGTGTTTGTTTCAATAAAGTTATATATATTTAACAATAGGTGAAATTTTCTTAATAATAAAGAAAAACATAAAAAGGAAAGATCATTGTTTCACCCCCTCTCCCCCTCACTAATCAAACATATATTGATTGGTCCTTTTAGTAGTATATCCAATAATGAAAATAATATCAATTAAACCTAAATATTTTATAGAATCATGGTTTTTTTCTAGGATACGTTTGTTTATATTTATCCTACTAAAAAGAACTATTTTTTCTTGGTGTGGGGACACATTCTTGTAGTGGTTACTTTTAACTTCCTTTGATATGATGTATTTTTCAAATCCTTTATCAGCCCATGATCTCCCATTATTGATTCTTGAACCTGCATGGTTATTACAATCTGATTAACTTTTATGTTTAGTGGGTGTATATTTCACCTGATTCTTGGTATGTGTTATAACATTAGCTTAATATGTTTCAGACTTTACTTCTGATGATTTTTTGAAATTATCTTTCATTTTGTTCAAGGTATTTTGAGCCTCAATTCATATTTATTTATTCTTTAATAGCTATTATTCCTTATTAGTATTTTTTTGATCAATATTTTCCACTATTTTACCATATTTTTCAACTTTAAGATTGGTATTCTTAATTTATCCTATATATGAATCATCCTTTTTGAGAAATTATTCTTTTCCTTAATTATCTATCTCACATTACTTCTTCAATATTATATCTTATTTCTTGAGTTTTTTTCTCAATACATTCCAATTTTTTTGATCATATATTATATTCCATATAGGTTTATTCACATTATTCTTCTTCACTATTTAAATTATTTTAATTTATTTCAACACGATCCTTGAAGGTATTAAACATCTCTAGATTTTAATCCTGCAATGAACTATTTTTAGTACATTCATACTTTTCCCATTTACTCAACATACATCTTTTTGTCTTCTTATGATGAACCTTTTATTGATCCCAATGGATTTCTTAACTTCTTTAGAAGTTTTGCAACTTCTACGTCTAAGGTTTATCTTCAAAATCATTATAATCATATTCCCCATATTTTTTTGATATTTCATTTTAAAATATGTAATACCTCTACACTCAAAAAGTTTAATTGGGAGTTTACCTTTATATTTTCATTTACCTTTATAGTAATTTTTAATTATATGGGACATAATAATGTCACCCACTTCAAAATTATCTTACTTAATATTATAATTAACTAAGGCCCATTACCTCATATTTGAGTTCTCATATTTTCATCTTCCTCATATCTTCAAAAGTTATCTCTTCCTTAATTTTCTTTTTGAATACATGATATTTTCTCATTTCATATGCTATAAAGAAGTTATATAATTCATCAAAGGGATAAATAATCTTTATCTTATAAAGTATAGACTTTAAAATAAAACATGTCCCCAAAGTTATTCATTAATTTTTTAAATATAGTTTAATCTTTAAAAACCTCCCCAAATCCTATGATGTTGTTGACAATTTCATTAGATCTGGTGAATTATTCATCAATAGTTTCATCTTCTATCATATTGATATATTAAAACTTGGTTCTATAGATTTGATGTTTTTATTCCTTCACTTTTATATTTCCCTTGAAAATGATTTTGAGTTTATCCCCAATTTACTTTACTCTTTTGAGACCCATCACCTTAATATAAAAAATTTCTAACAAGGATATAAGAACAATATTGTTTTTCTTTTCCATCAACCTCAATATTCCTCTTATTATCAAATATCACTAGAGCATATTTATCCGTGGTTGTAAAAAGTATAATAGATGAATAAATAACATCTAGGAAAATAGAAAGAAGATACGTTATCACTCTATTTTTTAATCCAAGATATCTTTTTTCATCCATGGTAGGAATACATGTGCAATTAACTAAGTTGAGATTATCCATGATAAAGAGAATAAGGATATTACAGAAGGAAACTGTAGTTTTGATACCAATTTAAGATCTAAAGATTATGTAGACCACTGATTTGGGGGGGGGTGGTGAATTATAGGTAATAATTTATAATTTCTTTTCTCTTGAAATTAAACTCTAAAACTTATTAAAGTTTCAATCATATCATCATTAAAACTCAACACCACTCATATAAAAAGATTGAAAAATAAATCAAGGCACATACATTTTTAAAAGGTTTGGTTCCTATGTGGGTTACCTTTTCATGTTGACTCCCATCGATCCATAAATATAAATTATATAATGAAGTGAATACAATTGAGTTAAATACCTTTAAGATCCTTCTACCTCCCGGTAGGAAATTAGACTGGTTCCCACCGGTTAAAAAGTTTTTTTATACATCAAATCCAAAAAATATTAAAACCTTGACAAATACTCATAAAAATATATCCATAAATTAATTTTATGGTACACTCATTTCTCTAAACTTTTTTCTAGGGAACCTTAGTCTTCATCTGGTATACCTATGTATAATTTTCCCTAGTTCAGTGTTCCTTAGTACGATGAACTTTGTATGATAAAACATTATTTTTTATATATTATTAAGTTAACTAATTCATTATTAAGCTACTCATATTGAAAAAAATTCATAAATTTACTCTCTAGTATTGAAAATAGATCAACAGGCATACACACAATTATATTGGCATTCTTCCTCACAACCAAGGATGTGATGTGGGATCTAATTTTAAATATCATGCTCAACTCAATTTTCATTTGACTTACATCAAGGCTTCTGAAACATCATATTCAAAACACTTCAAATAAACATCCTCAAATCTCGATTTCAATGATCTTATTTAAATATTCCTTAAATATCAACTAGTTTTATGAACATTAAAAGAAAAAACCATCATTTTCATAGTTAATAAATTTACAAAGTTTATGTAAATTTCCTAAAAAATATGTATTGTAATATTGAAACGTTTTTATCCATATAAAACTTATAAGGCAATTATCTATATATTCTTCTTTCATATAATCAACTTGGTCTCATAAAATTAATATTTTTTTATACGGTGATCTTCACAGGTTTCCCTTATCCAATGGAATCATAGAAGTTCATCTGTCTTGAAGTGTCTGGTGAGATGAAATATATCTATATGATTATCATACAAATAATTAATATTCTCACAAATCTCAATCTAATAAAAATTTTCTGGTAATTTTTTTTTATTTTTCTCTATTAGATATATTTAATCTCATGGTATTCAATTTTTTTTGTTCAGTAATCTTCATAAATTTCCCCATCTGGTAAATATGGTTTTTTATAGATAAAATAACAAACTATTATCAATTTCATGATGTTTAAATAGTAAGCTCACAGAATTTACTTCACTTAGTTTAATCTATTTTATGGAGCTTTCTAAAGTTTTTCTAATTTACTATGTCTACGGGAGTTACATGATCTCTGTCTGGTATTTAGTTGTAACATCACCACATCATAGCTTAAAATTTTCATAGTAGTAACTTCAATGTTATAACTTCTAACATTGAACAAAATTCATAACCTGAACTTTTTATAACTGTCTTTGTCTATAAAATCGTGTTTGAACCCTGAAAACATTTTAGTAATCATGATGTTTGAAATGTTGAGGAACATAAAATCATCATATGACTAGGTAAGGAACGTAACTCAAACTTTTTTTTGATAAATAAAAATTATGTTTCACCTAAAAAAACATTAATTAAAAATATATTGAAAAAATATGAAAATAATTCCACAAACAACCAAAAGGATCTTCGGATAAAAAATAAAAATGTAATCACTCATAGAAAAATAAATAGGATTTATTTAATATAAAAAAATCTCATATATTATATGATTTTGTTTAAATGTTAAAATTATAATTTTTAAAACATGAATTTGATGAAATAAAATAATTTTTTGGAATCAACACATTTAAATTTTCGTAGATTTTATTTATTGTTTTTTAAATAGTTTATTTTTTATTAATATTAAAAAAATATAGTTTTTATGAATGTTGTATGATTTATGACATCCTCACGATATAAATATTTTTAAAAAATTTATAAAACATTTTTATTTATTTATAGTAAATTTATGGATTTATATAATTAATTTAAAAATAATAAGTTAAATTTATAAACCTATATTTGAATTTTTGAATCCTATGTTATATTTTATTATAATACAAACCTATTTTTGATTTGTTACCTTTAATTAAGTGTTTCCATTATTATATTCTGTTTTGATGGATTTTAATGTCAAAGTAACCTCATTTTTTTAATCCTAAACAAATAAAATTTATAAGAATCAATACTATACGTTGTCTTTGGCTTAAATGATAAAATAACCAATACTCTATTCTAAAATATGTCTTCCCTTTAACTATATAAATACCCCTCCAACACGTTATTTTAACTTTGAAAACTCTTTTTTTTTCAAATATCAACCTAAATCAATCACTAAACTCCCCTTCCCGCATCCTCAAGACCTTAGTGTGTCCAAAATCCCCTTATTTAAAGGCTTTAGGCTCAATCCAAAGGATGTGTCACAAAGAAAAATGTAAGGTTCTCACATCTCCTTATCCTTTATTATTTGAGACTATTTTCCCCTAAAAAACTTTTAAAACTCTACTTATTTGCTTCCATGATTCATTTTCTATGTAATTAACATCCTTTTTATCCATTATTTATGATATTTCACTCATTCCCTCTCATCAAACTCCTTTTTATAACTTTTTTCAGTGTTGAAAAAAGGTGTATTAATTCTCTCTTTTCATTTCTTATTTTAGATTACTTCATTAAAGAATCCTTAAAAAAATATACTGAAATGAATTTATATTCATCATATTATTTCTTTTCTATCTATTATTGATTATATATTACTAACTCCTTCTCATCAAACATGTTTTCATAATTCATTTATATATTAAAATATGTATTTCAAAAAACTAAGAATTTTTCTTTCAATTATCCCTTTACCTATTTAAATAAAACAGGTAATATTTGAAAATTAACCGTAAAAATTAGTTTAATTATAACCTAATATTTTTATAATACCCATATATTTATTGGTTTTCCCGTTTTAATCCTACATATGGTGGGTTAAACTACATATGTGAGCGATGTTGTTTTATTTTCACTTATACATTTTAATAATATTGTTAAAAATTGATTTAATGATTGAAAATAACATAATAATCACATAATACCATTCATATGGATTTTTAATAATATAATGATCATCATAATAATCGCATTAAATGTAAACAATCAAAGTTTTTTATAACAATAAAAAAATAAGCTTATCAGGGAATATTCTAAAATTTTGAAACTATTTACTGATTTATTAAACTCTATAAATTAAATAATGATAATAAACATATACCTTGAGACTTATAGATCTCATATAACCATTCTATACCGATAACTTACCCATACCATTTCACCAATGTAGTTTTGGAATGGTTACATGAAATACCTCAAAATTATTGATAAAAAAACATTTAAATTAAGAAATGAATAATGCATGCTAATAGAATAATTAAAATGATTAATAATAATTAAATATTTTTTTATATAATTAAATTATTAGTATAATTTTATTTTTCAATAATTTATAGGGCATATGAAGAAGATCATGACTCGAGGAAGAGTTTCTTTCCAAATATCCATTCCTTTCATGTATTATTCTTATATTTTCTGTATTATCTTATACATATCATATCCAATGTATTGAATGCATATAAATATCCATGATTTCCATAAATAGATATCTCATATGAATATATGAATATTCATTACATAGTATAATTATCCAAACCAAAATCGCTTAGTTCTAGTACCTTTGAAAACATTGATACATAAAAAAATGCTTCAGAAGTGAACCACATAATATCCCACTTGGTTATTTATTACGAGAGCCCTTAGATATATTATAACAAATACATTTATTCATAACCTAAGGAAAGGAAACATAATAAAGGGTGAGATCAAATGCTCTATAAGGGAAGAAAAGGGAGATATCAACATAACATGTTCATAAGGGTATGATGATATGAGAAAAACATTTTTAAACCATACCCTGCAAATCATACATCATAAACATGATTCATGGAATAAATATTAGTAATTCATAATATATGAATCATAAATTCAATCAATGGACATGAGCTATGAGAGCATAAAATTGGTGTAAGACAAAGATTTGTGGCATGCACATAAGCATATAAAATCCTATGCCAGGGATACCTACCTAGGTAGTCATAACATGTATGGTTTGTGATAACCAACCACGTACCTACTTTAGCATGGGGATAATCTTATATGTACCCTCTTTTTCAAGCTTAGTATAACCTCTCATGTACCCTCGTTTGGTCTTTGGATAACCTCTCTTGCACCCTCTTTTGAGATTGGGATAACCTTCTTTGTACCTTATTTTTGGCTTGGGATAACCTTCTGAATACCATATTTTGGGTTCTTCATAACCTCTTATGTATCATTTTTTGAGCTTGGGATAACCTCATTTATACCCTCTTTCATTATTGGGATAACCAATCATATACCCTTTAAACTCAAAGAACATTAATCATTTCCCAATAAATTGGAGGGAGATATGGGTCCCACCCATCACATAATTAAAATCATACATATGTGGGATATAATACCATTAAACATTAATTATATTAGAACCGAATAAAATAAATGGGTATCATAAAAATTTCATCATATCATAACCCATGGAAAATAAACTAGTTCCATAAACATTTCATCATTTGAACATAGAATAACCAATGGAAAATGAACTATTTTCATAAGCATCTAGTCATAAAAAGAATAAAACATACACAAAAATAAGGATGGTGTCATTGGATCATGTCCCTAGTATTTGTTGAGTAACATAAAAGGATCTAATCTTAGATGGAAAATTATTTTGAAAAATCACTTGGAACATTTCTTGAAAAAAATACTGTTTTTCATTGAAACCACTAATTTAAAATCTAAAAATTTTACAAATTTAAAGAATTTTTTTATTTAAAAATAACCTTTCAAACTTGTAAATTAATCATTAAACCATTTATTTTTCATGATGGTCAGAAATATTGTTCATTTCATACACATAAAAACAACGATTCCTTTTAAATTTTTATTAAAAACAAAAAATTCCTCATTTGAAAAATTAAAAAATGATTCCTTTTAATTTTTTTTGTAAAAAAAACAAGGGTAAAAATGAATTTAAACAATCATGTTATATTGGAAAAAAATCATAAAAATATTTTTTGAAAACATGGATATGAATGTAAAATCATTTTTGACTGAATAGGGAAATAAAGTCGATTTTCCTTGAAAAAATATTTTTGATATCTTGAGTACTTGAAGAAAGAAAAATGAAGGTAGAACATTTACTCTCAAGAAATAATAAAACTATAATAAAATTCATGAGTTTATTGAGATATATATCACACTATATTATCATCAGAAGCCTAACCATAAACAATCTCGATAAATAATGAGATTGTAACTTTAAACACTTACCACTATGGTAATATTATAATCCTAAACCCCATAAAAGAAAAAAAAATTATATGTATATGTAAATACCCATAACTTTTATAAGAATAATAATAAAATACATTCATGGGTTGTATATACACCACATAAAGAAACAAGTGGTGAATAGGGCATGTGTCTCAAATGAAATAACAGCGAGACAAAGTCCCTTAATTACTTTGACAACTTTTGAATCATAATCCCCATAAAATAATCACATTAATTTAAAATTTAAATATAATTAGAATAAATTAATAAATTATATAAAATTTCAAATAGGCATCATATACACTTCAAAAAAGAAATGAGTGGTGAATATAGCATATGTGTCCCCAAAATGAAAGTGGGATTATAAATTTCTTACCTCAAGTCTCGAATTACATAATACACATTCAAAAATTCTATATAATAAATTTAGTTTTATTATAAATCTTATATATAAACCTAATAATATATATCATACCATATATAATTCACTTATAACCTTTTACGACCCGTTTATTAAGAGTTCTTTATTAAAATCACTGTTTTGAGTTATAACTGCTTTGTTTTTCATGTATGTTTGGGTTCAATAGTTTTGATCCTTATAAATTAAACATAATTCAAAAATATCCAGTATATTTATCATGATATAAATATAATATATATATACATTACATATATAATAATCCATAAAATTTAGAGATGGAAAATGAATTACACCATTTATGGAGACGATATGTTGTACATACGCATGAACATTGTTTCCATTTTTTCAATGCATAGAATAAAGTAAAGGTAAATAATATATAAAATTTAATAATAATAATTATTTCATATATATAACATATATTAATCAAAATTATTATTATTACCTTATATATAAATTGTAAGTGAAAAACAAATCCCATAATTTCATGAGACGGTAGTTTGACTTACGCAGGAGCGACGTTATCGTATTCTTCCAGATTGGAAAGTAAGAAGTTATATGTGATATTATAATTCCAAAAGTATTATTATGTAAAAAATATAATATATATATATATATATTAAATCCATCATTATATCCACCAGTGAGCATCGGTGATGGAAAACGAACTACATTGGTTTGTTAGGTGGTAGTTCGCCATACTCACGATCGATGGTTTCATTTACCATTTGATGACAGAGGAGATGGATATAGTTCATTCCATTAAAAAAATAAAATTTTAATATATGAGAAATGTTTTTGTTTTTATATTTTCATTTTAAGATGATTTCAAGGATTAATAATAATAAATTAATTTTAAACACATGGTTAATGACTATATCTATTCCTTAGATAACCTCTTTAGGATTACACCTAAAGCCTTATTAAGAGAGAAGTATAATCAAGTTTAGGCATCGTGGATGTTTTTATAGAAGTAATTAATGGATTTGGGTAGGTATTGGATGATCCAAAATTCTTTAGAAGTATGAATAAAAGAGGGGAGGGGATTCCCTTTAATAAGTGGGGAAAGGAACCCACTTGGAAACTACTTGGAAATTTTCCAAAATAATCCAAAATGATAGAGTTGTTCCTAAGAAAAATACATATAAATGGATAAGGATTATAATTTGGGAAAATATAATGTTGAAACATGGTCATCCAATAGTATTTATACAAGTTTAATTGGAACAATTACCCTTAACTTTTGGTTTAACCTCTCGGTAAACCAATTTTAGCCTTAAGCGCATTAATTAATTGTTTAGAGTTTTCACTATTCATTATGATAAAGAATTAAGTTAACAATATTATATAATATTAATTATTATTATTAAAAATATTTAATATATTTTTAAAAATTAAATTCACAGAAGTTAAAGAATTTAATTTAATATTAAACTCACGAACATTACGAAAAAATGGTTTTCCAAAGAAAAATATTACAAAAGTAAATAGAGTATTTCTATCAAAATTAAACATTAAATTGATTAAAACGATCAAAATTTTATTAATAATAATATAATTGAAATAATTTTTCTTTCAAACCATTTTTAAACAATATATAACCTTTTAAATACTATAAATGAAAAGGTAGTTTTTAATAAAAATCTATGTTTTCACTATTCATCAAAAAATTAATATTTTCAGAAAATTCAAAAAACAAATCGCTCAAAATTATTTTTGATATGTTTATAGAAAAAATTAAGTTCATTTATTCCAATTAATTTCATAAAATGTTTAAAAATAAATTTTATTATATATTCACAATAAAAATTTTTATTGAGAAAAAGGTATTTTCAAAGATTATGAAATTTTTAAAAATTAAGTATTTATCTATAAGTATATTTAATTTATCTAAAACCATTTTACTTAATTTTTAAAATGTGTTTTTACTATTCATACTTGTAATTTTAACTACTAGGTTATAAAATTCATGTTAAAATAATAATATTAATAGTATATTGCGGTTCATTAAAACATGGTGTTGCATGTAACACAAGATATCAATGAAATTAAATTTATTTGAACAAAAATCATAAAATAGTGGGGTATTATATTATACCACATTAAAATGAATTTTTTCATCAATATTCCATCAGTCTGATACACAGAACAGATGATACTTTTGCCTCATCATATCCTCAGGTTCATATTTAACTTTTTTCAAGTTAGTGGTTTTTCCAAAAATCTTTGACTAGGCGAGTGGTGTTTTTTTCTAAGAAATTTATTTATTTGATATATAATATCCAAAGGTTATTATTCAAAGAAATATCATGATCCTATAATATAAACTCTTAGTTCAATACATGTGAAGGATCGGGTATGTACTTCCTCAGGAGAGATACATGGAACACATGGTGGACATCAGAGAAATTCGGTGGGAGAACCAAATGATATTCAAACATCCCGAATCAAACAAGAATATTGAAATGGAAAATATAAATTGGTATTATCTTTAATTTCTTTCTAAATCTCATAACCTTGTTACATAAATGAATTCATTGAAAAACCTTCTCACAAACTACAAACTGAAGTTCACACTAACGATTCTTAGCACAACTTTTCTATCTACTCTGAGTTTCCTTGATGTGAGTTGAATTTATTTGACCATATTTTCCATTTATTCATCTAGATTATGGCTTAATATATTTATTTATCTAACTTCATCCCCGCATGTTAGAGTTCTATACTTCTTTCTAAAGAGGGATTCATAAGAATCCATCTGAATGCTTGAGTAAAAGCTATAGTTATATAAAAACTAAATTAGAGGAAGGTGTTTATCCCAACCACATTTTAAATCAATAGAAAAAGATCTCACCATATCCTCTAGAATTTTAATGGTCATCTCAAAATTACTATATATCTATGGATGATATGTGATGTTGAAACTCAACTAGGTATCCAGATCTTGTTGAACACTTTTCTAGAACTTCGAGGTAAAAATCATATCCCGATCAGATACAATAGAATATAGTATTCCATGAAACCTTAACACTTACTTAATTTATATTCTGGTAAGCTGGTACAAAGATAAATTTTCTCTGATAGTGATGAAGTGTCATAAATTCATAAGGAAATCAACTACAAACCATATAACATTATTCGCTTTAGATATTTTAGGGAGTCCAACAAAAAAATCCACTTTGGTGTTTTCCCATTTCTAGTTTGGTTTAGGTAATGGTTATATAATCACCTTAGACTTTTGTTTCTCAACCTTGGAATTCTGATATACCAAGAACCAAGATACAAACTCTTCATTATCTCTCCTTAGGTCATCCCACCAAAAATATGATTTTAGATCTCTATAAATATTTATACTTCTAGGATGAATAGAGAATTAATAACTATGAGATTTCTCTAATATCTATTTCTTAAAATATTTTATGGATATAAAACATACATGGTTCATGAGAATTATAATTCCATTATAATAAAGGTTAAACTCTAGAATATTTTTCACCTTCTTCTATAGTACTACTTCCTCCATCTATGCCTCTTTAATCATCACTTATATAGATGGTTGAAAAGAAATTTGTGAATCATAATATTTCTCCCCTTACTTCAATATTTTGAGATCCATCCATTAAAAATAAATAAATATGTGATATTTTGTGATCCTCATCATAGATAAGCTAGATTAATCATTTTGACTCAAAATCATTGGCCACCTTGTTCTCTTTCCTAGGGTGGTAAAGTGTTAAACAATAAAAATCCTTAATTAGATCCAACCATCTTCTGTAGTTAATTTTCAAATCCTTATATGTGAATAGATACTTTAAAATCTTATGATTAGTGTATATATCATATCATTATCTATAAAGATAATACCTCCATATCTTTAATTCAAAAAATACGGCAGTTAACTCTAAATCGTGAGTTGGGTAATTTTTCCTGTGAACCATCAATTATCATGAGTAATAATTTATAACCATTTAATTTCTCATGATAACTCATTTCAATCCATTATTTAATGCATCAATATATATTAAAAACCATTCTCCACTATAGGGTAATATAAGTTCAGGTGTGTTAACTAATCTTCTCTTCAGTTTGTAGAAATTTTCCTTACATTCACCAGTCTAAAGGATCTTTGAACCCTACCAAGTTAACTTGGTAAGTGGATTAGGTAGTCCTGAGAAATTTTCCACACACCATTGATAATATCCAACCAAACCAAGAAAAATTATGATCTCATTAAAATTGGTTGGTCTGGCCAACATTTAATAACTTCAACCTTTGACAGATCCATAAATATACCCTCTCTTAGGATTATATAACTCAATAATTAAACTCTATACTACCAAAATTAACACATATTAAAATTTTTATATAATGTATTTTTCCTTAGGGTCTTCAATATAATATTTTGGTGACATTTATGCTCTTCCTTTCTCTTTGAATAGATAATAATATCATCAATAAATACTACCACATGCTGATCAAGGCAATCTATAAAGACTCTTTTTATTAAATATATAAATATAGTAGAGGAATTAATACGACAGAATGAAATCACTATATATTCATACTTTCCAAACCATGTAAAAAAAGTTTTATTGGGTATACCCTTCTTATTATCCCTTAATTAATGATATCCATAATAGAGGTCAATCTTCAAAAAGTATTCTGATCTGTGAAGGTGATCAACCAGGTCATCAATATAGGGAATATGACACTTTTTCTTGATTTTGAACTTGTTTAGTTACCAATAATCAATACATAGTCACATCAATACATCTTTATTCTTAACAAAAAAAAGAAGTTCAACCCAAGGTGACGTACTTGGCTAAATGAATCCCCTTTCAAGATTCTCCATGATTTTTCTTCTCCAATTCATGAAACTCAATTGGGTTTTTTCAATATGGAGTCTTCAAAATAGTTGTAGCACCAGGTATAAGTTTTATTGAGAACTCAACTTCACGATTTGGAGGAATACTAGGTTACTCTTCTGAAAATGCATTAAAAAACTCCCAAACAATTTTCATATCATTGATGTTGAATACCACCCCAACCATATGAGATAAAAACCCCTTTTGAATATGAATAAAACCCATATAATTGATTTGATTCCCATCAGAAGTTCATATTTACCATCACACTGATATATTATCTTATATTAGTTTGGAATATAAAATGGGACTTCCCTTAATTATAAATTAATGTGTTATTTATGTATAGAAATAAAATCCATGCCTATGAAAACATTAAATTTAAATAGAGGAATAATAATAATACTTTCAAAAAGAAAATTCCCACAAACATCAACTGGATAAGAATCATAGACTTGAGATGTGATCATCATACAATCAGGGGTTTTCACTCCTAATTAGATATATAATCACTTAGTATAAGAATTAACATTCCTAAATACATTTAATGATATAATGGAATTCATATATCTTTTCTTAGATGGTGGACTTCAATATTTGATCATACTTGTTACCACCTCAACTTCATGTTTTTATCTTCAATCCCTTAGTTAAACCAAAATTGTTAGCATAACTGTCCAGAATATTTGATCAGACTTATCAATCATTCACAGGTTGTCTAATTCATGACACCTTATTTTCAATATATGAAACCTTAGGTTTAACCAAGGCCATTAATAGTCATTATATATTCAAATACTTCATTATGGTTCAAAAAAGTTATCAATTTCAAAAAAATACCCCTCAAAAGTTTCAACCAAGTGTGCAGTAATTATCATTGTCATACATCAGGTGATGATCGAGTCTAAGACCAATGTTCCCCTTTTATAGTTTTTACCCCTAGGTAAAACTATGATAGAGCCACATCCACTTGTAGTATCTAGAAAGGGGTATAATTTCTTGGAAACCACTAACTCTATCATTCACCAAAATTCTAGGATATTTTCCTATACATTTAATTATACTTAGACATATCCTTAGTCATATCCCAAGATATCTCACTAATGTTTTCTCATCGTATTTTATAAATGTTAAATATACATTTCTTTGATACCAAATGTATGTACATAATATTTCCATGAATAGATATCAAATCTAAATAGATTAATATTCACTACATAGCATAATGATTCATGACAGAATCATTTTTGTATAGTTCCATTGGAATCTTGTATGCACAAAAAACTAGTTTATAAGTAAACTATATCATCTATCACTAAGTTCTACATTAATAGAACCCTTTTTAGATATATCATAATTAATAACTTTATTCATAACATGGGGAAATAAAACATAAGAAATGGTGAGCTCATATTCTCAGTAAGCATAAACAAGGGAGATATAAAGATAACAAGATCATAAGGGTATGAGGACATGAGAATAACGTTTTTAAATCAATCCCTACATTTCATAGATTATAAAAATGATTCTTGTTATGAATATTGGTAGTTCATAAGACATGAATCATAAATAGAATCAAAGGAAATGATCCATGAGAGCATAAAATTATCATAAGACATAGATTTATGGCATTCACATAAGCATAGAAAATATTATTTCAAGGAAAGTACCAATAAATTCATAACAAGTTAGGATTGGAATTTAAACCCATGTACCTACTTTAGGCTTGGTATAACCTCTTGTGTACCCTTTTTTCAGGCTTGGGATATACTTCAATGTACCCGGCTTGTGATAACCTATCAAGAACCCTCTTTTGGGATAGGTATAACCTCCTATGTACCCTCTTTAAATCTTGGGTTAACCTCACATGTACCATATTTCTAGTTTGGGATAAACTCCTATGTAATATATTTTAGGATTGGAATATTCTCCTATGTACTGTCACACCCCAACCTTTGAAATTACTTTATTTTATTATTTTCTTGATATTGGATCCTTTGGATGTGGTTTGGGTTGAGTCACAGTTTAAATTTTTGAGCTTTTGGAGAACAAAATAATGATTTTGGTATTTGAAGTAGGTGGCACACGGTAAGATTATAGTTAGGGGAAACTATGTGGATTCACCCAGGTAACCATTAGCCATGGTTTGGTGTCTAGTGAATGATGCACGACCTACACATGGTTAGAGAAACCATGAGGTAAGTGTGTGGTGTTGTTTTATAATTGGTTATAAAAATTTAACATGGTTTGCACATGTTTTGGGAAATCTGCATCCAAACCATGTGGGGTTCCCCTTTTTTTATTAGTGGGCTCACGATTGTCACACAGTTTGGAAAATAGTGCGGCCAAACTATGGGAGTTGCCCACATTCTTAAAAATATGAAATTCCATGTTTTCCCCTTCAATATTTTAACCCTATTTTGGATCTTCCTATATTTTATCAACCTAGGAAGACCATGGGGTCCTCCAAGATCATCTTTCCTTACTATCATTCCATTTTTTGAATCCCTTGAAGGTTCTATGGTGATTTTCTTTTAGATGTTTGGTTGATTTCCTCCCCTTATCTTCTCTCTGTCTTTATTTCATTGTTTTTATCGGTGAAGTTTTTCTCATGGATGAACCCTAGAGGAAAGGGATGATGTTTGGATTTATTTATTTTATGTTAGGGTGTGCATTTTGTCTCTAGATCTTGGATTTTTCTCCTCCTAAAGTTTGGTTGAGTTTTCACTTCCTTGAGGTAGGCGTTTCCATCCATTTCCTTTCCAACACATTTTATTGATGCATTATCTTTCCTTTAATAATTTAAAAATGATATAATATTTCTTGTGATGTTCTATAATATGTTTTTAGTGTTTTCATGATGTAATAAAGTTGAGAAATGGGGTTTTAAAGGTTTTATATAATTATTCCTATGTTATACACATGCATGTTTTTTGAAAAAAATGATAATTGAGTTTTAAAAGAGAAATTGAGTGTTTGGGGGTAGTTTTTTTCCCTTGGTTACATTTTGATAATATTTTTAGAGTGTGATTTGGGTGTTATATGTATAATTGGGTGACTTTTATGATATGGTAAAAATGTGTGGTTTTTTTATTGGTTTAAAAACAAGTAATTCTTTCTTAAAAGATGTTTTCAATGTTTTTTGAGGTATGCATGTGTTAAAAGTTGGTTTTCCAACAGAAATGGGGTTATTGAAAGTAAGATTATTTTTTATTTTTCTTTAATATAAATTCTGTGAAGGGTGAGAATCATGTCTGAAAATAGGGTTGGTGTGCATATGGATTTCACAGAGGCTTTTCCTATGAAAATGGTTGGGTTTTTAGGTTTTCCTTTCTTGAGTATTCCCAAATGGAATTTATAAGTTGTGAAAGTGGTGTAAAATGTGGTTACAAATGGACTTGGTTACTTGAGTGAATAAAAACGTTGTTTCAAATGTGTTTTCCAATTCTCGAACCATTTGGTATTATGAGGGATGGAATGGTGAGTATGTAGTGTGTGGAACTATGGCCTGAGAATTTTGTTGATATTGAATCCATAAAAACTTTGTATGGGATCCCCTCTAAAAGATCATTTATGAGAACACTATTGGTTATGGTTGTTATACTATGCGTTGCAAAATATTGTTACTATTATTATTATTATCATGGGATTACTGGAAATCATCTAGAGTGTTGAGTGACAGTTTCTTATAGACCCAAATTAGATGGGTTGGTACCTCCATTGACTTATTAGGGATTGGTGGGACATGCCACTAGATTGGATAGTTTAGAGCATCGAGTTGGTTATTAACTATAGAGTTTCACCATATACCAATAGACAGGTCTGATCTGAGAATGTTTGAGGATTACTCTAGGAATATTCAATAAATGTTCCTGAATTTCTATATATATGTTCTGTTAATTTCTACATCTTGTTGGATATTGTATTTTATAGTAGTGCCTCTTTTCATGGTTTCCTTTATTTTCTTCATAGCCCTTTTTATTATCTATCATGGAGTTATATTTCATATTTGGTTTTGATATGGCTTCTGGAAAGAAAAACGACTTTTGAAAATTAAAGTTTTATGTGTTTTCTTAAAAAGGTAACTGATAAGAAGTTATGTTTGGTTGTTGAATGCCTAAAAAATTACTTCGGAATGTACTTAAAACTAGTGTTTTTAGACTATTTTGGGGAAGGAAATGTATGGACTATATGGTGATTACCTACCGAGCTAATTAAGCTCACTCACTAATTGATTCACCCAACATTGGTAGACCCGAGGTATTTTGGAGGTACAGGTTTTTGGTTCGTTTTATATTAGAAGAGTTTGTTTTTGTCGATGGTGGTGTATAATAGGTATTGTGGAGATATAGTTGGAATTTTCTTGTTTTAGTTTTGTTTTTATCTTCTATTTTTTAAGCATTTGTTTTATCTAGATCAGTTGTATATTCATTTATATCCATTGGTTGATTTTCTCCATTTTCAGTTTGTTTATTTGATCCTTATTTATTAGGTAAAAAATAATTCTCATTATAATTAATTTGATGCATGATCTTAGTTTCTAGCTAATGAAAATCCAGAACGCCCCTCAGAACATGTCTCTTCTAACACCCCAAGCTTCCACGATATGATTCTATTTCAATAATGCAATAGCTTGCATTGTACGCAAGTTCGAGATTCTAACACACTACGACAAATCAAAGTAGCCATTATGAATAGTAATACCCACCTTTTGAAATTATATTAATTTTATATTTCAAAATTGACTTCATTTTCGTATTCGGAATATCAAAATTATCCTAACTTGAATTTTTTGTAATTTTCTGAGAACTTTCAATTTTCTATGAATTGAAAAATACTTAAAAACAACTTTTTTAATAAAAATAATTTATAGTGATAAATTATACTATTGAGTGGTTTTAAAGTATAATTAGAATATATTTTTACCATTTTATCCAATGGTTGTCATTATAATTAATTTCACTTTGAAATTGGACATAAACAATTGTCAATCTTTTGATATATATATTGTTTCTTAAAAACAGGCTATTTATTGTGACAACAGGAATTAATTATTAAATTAATTAATTCAACTTATATGTTTTGAATTTTGTAAAATAGAAATCATTTTTGAGTTTGGAATATCAAATATAGCTTAGAGTGAATTTTTGGTATTTTTTTGAAAAACTTCAATTTTTGATGAATAGTGAAACCACTAAGTGGTAGTTAAAAAATTGATTTTTCATTTAAATGAAACTTTACCACTTCTATGATTTTATTTTCAAAAATCCGACATAAATGGTTGTCATTAAGAAGTAAAATTTGGTTCAATGGGATTAAAATAATTTTTCGAATAGTAACTTTTAAGTTTTATTAATCGTGATTAAAGGTAATTAGTGTAATTTAAGGTGAATAAAATGTTATAATAATATGAAATTACCTTTATGCTTGTCCTACCATTATTGTATGAGTCATGGCCGACCAAGAAAATCCATGGGTCAACTTGGGGACCCCATGGAGCCACTTGGGTACGAAAATGACATTAATAACATTTTATTTAAAGTAAAAATAAAATTGTCACAAACATGTGTAGTTTTACTAAAACAACTATTACATGGGGTTATATAAGTTAAACATTCGAATATAAATATTCATTGGAAATATAAAAAGATTTCCTACATCTTAGTAATTTATTTATAATTTTTAGACATTAAAATCGTTTAAATGTTTTATGACACCATGATGATGCAGCGATTACCTCATTAATTAACGATTTAAATAAAATGAAAAGATAATGTAAAATCTAAGACATACACTTTTCAAAAACCTACTGTATGGGTATATTTAGAACCCTTATCACCTTATACTTTAAATATATAATTGTGGGACCTTTAAAATCCGAAAATAACTTCATAATAATGTAACATTTCATGAATTTCCAAGAGTGACCCTCATCTCCTCTTATAAAAGTCCCCCACCTCTACCACCTTATTCACACCATCAAACCCATTTTTCTCGGCCAAAATCTACCCAAATAATCTCTAAATATCCCTCTATTACTTCTAGAAGCCTCACTTTGTGCATAATTCTTCCCAAGGAAGCCTTTGGCTCAAATCAAAAAGAGTTACCCGATTTTAAGGTAATGTCTTCTCTTGTGTTCTTTTGTATTATTTTGATTCTCCAACCCCCTAAAATATTTTTATTATTTTATTTTGTAAAAACACCAGTATCTTCAATATACTAGGATGTTTTTATGAGAAGGATTTGATTTACACTTACACACACCTTCGTCTAATGGTTAATGAACATACTGTTTCTGTGGGTGGCGAAATACTAACTCACGAAACGATGATTGTTCAATATTCTTTTAACAACTCTAATGGTGGACATTATGATGAAAATATTTCTATATATGATATATATTATGTTTATGTTTTTCTTATGCTTCTTTATTTCTCATTTATGGCATACCTTTATGATTTCCATTATGGGTAAACGCGATAATTTCATTTTAGGAAGTGTGGACTACTGCCCCCTCAAAGTGATATTAATAATTAATGCCATATGTGGGACGTATAAAGGATAGGGAAAATGATATTATATATGATATTATTCTGGAATTATAATACACCTTTATATCATTATAATTTCATTCCATTAAATACGAAATAGAAATGAAATTAGCGTTCATGTGTACGTACGACTTACCGTCTCCATGAACGATGCATTTCATTTCTTACCTCTAAATGTTATGTAATATTATGAATGAATGTATATACTGGATATATATGATATATATGATATCTACATCATGAATATAATTCTGTATATAATTGATATTTTACCACATGAACAACTCGTAATTATAAGAAGTTTATTTTTGACTCAAGTACCAAAGATCAACAAAACGACGGTTATTAACATAGATAATTACATAATGTTCATACCATGGTAATAAGTGATATAAAAGGAATAATAAACTTGAAAATGGTTTTTAAGAAATTATAAATTATCTCTAGTTTATTATTTAGGAGGTTAAAGAATGATCGAGTCAAGTCAGACACGAGGTAAGGGAACTTCTTAACCCAATTTCCATTCTTTGGGTTAATCTCCTACTTTCAAATTATGTCATGATATTATTATGTCATATCTTGTATTTGTACTTTCATTATGTGTACTTATAGTGAATACACATAATAGATCTATTTTATTTAAAAAATGTTCTTTGTAAGGAACTTCTTCTCAATCTCCTTTCAATGAGGCATATTTTGTTTTATACACAACATTCCTTTATACGGTGTATAAACCCCTTTGACTTTTACTTTTATTCAAAAGGAATCTTTTTATATGAATCATTTTATTAAACTAAAAAATGACTGTTTTGTCTTACGTATGCGGTGAAAATGACTTCTCCACCGCCGGGACCATTATTTGAGTTTCGGCTTCCTCTACAAGCCATAACTTTTTTTAATTGAAAAATAAATACCAAGTTTCCGTTTTATTTTATTTTTGTATTGAAAATGGTTTTGAAAGTTTTTTTATCATATCAATGTGTTTTATTGATATATTGTGATTGAAATTTGCAAATTTTATGTTTCCTTTATGCAAGTTTTCTGTGATACGATTATGTTATGATTTATGATATGTTTAAACTTGTTCTTATGAGGAATTCATTAGACTTAATAAGTGACGGGTGGAGCCCGCTAAAGATCCTCGATGCATCGGTAGGTCTCAAGAGACAAACTAGTGTCTTGGCATGAGGCCTTGAAAAAATCTTATTTGTAGTCTTGGCACGAGGCCTTGGCTACGTGGTTATGATAGTCTGGCATTATGCATTACATCGTTATGAAAGTGGTTATTGATATGGCATGTGATTATTAGACTAGTAGAATATGAAAGGGAATAAGTAAATGGAATTATTTCATTTTATTTTTTCCATATTATGCTAAAGTTCAAGTTTAAAAGGCTTTTGTTTTAGTTATACATTGCCTTAAATGTTAATGTTTATTTATGAAAGCTTCCGCTATATTGTTATCCTTACTGAGAATCTAAGCTCACCCCTTCCAATGTTTTAATTTTTCCAGGATGTGAAGAATTATAATATGAATGACCTGCAGGGTTAGTATGAGGGGATATGAAGACAAGATGTTGTTGTAGTTTTGTATTACTTTATAATATAATGTGAAACTTATGAATGTATCTAGTTTTTCAAGGCTACTAAACTAATCGGTCTTTCGAGACTTGATCTTTGTGATCATGCCAATGTTACGCAATAATGCACCAACTCTGGGTAACTGGGGTCGGGGCATTACAGTTGGTATCAGAGTCTGTTTAGTACTAACCTTGGAAGCTAGATTTAGATAAACTCTAATTAGAGAACATAGCCCTAAGATAGACTTTGAGGGTTAATATAGAAGAACTTCCTATAATTTTGGTGTTATAGAGATTTTTTGAGTTTTCTGAGCAATACATCCATGTCTGGATACAAGCAAGTAGAGGAGGCTCGGGCACAGATGTACCTAGGGGTAAAACCCAAAAACACCTCTTTGAGATAGACTCGAATGGGAACTGGTGCACAACAACGTGCCTTGCTGCACTCTTGGTTACGATACTCCCGAGGGATATGCTTAGAATAATTATAATTTTCTTTACAAACAATTATGAAGGGTTTATGAGTATATACTTCCTAAAAGAAAACATTTTTATGATTATGGATTATATCCATAAACTGTTCAATTTATGTTAAGTGTTTTACAAGTATGGAATTATGTATTTTGATTCATAAACTAATCTAGATTATGCCATTGTTTAGAAATGGGGCCTAGTGGGAGGAATGAAAACCATATCAATGCACACACTCCATGTAGGGATTTTCATCCTACTCAAGATAATTATAATGGAGTTGGTGATACAACTGGTGCTGATAAGCTTATCACCATACTGGGGAAACTCACTTAGGTTATGAATAATAACCTTACTCGTATGGAGCACCCTGATCCGCAACGTGGAGGATCAATGTTAGACCACTTCATGAGGAAACAACCTACAACATTTAATGGGGGTACAAATCCATTAGTAGCTGAGAAATTGATAAACTCATTAGAGAAAATATTCCACGCCTTGGGGAGTAGTGAAAGGGAGAAGGTTTTCATGGCAGTTTACTGCCTCACTGGAGATTCCGATCAATGGTGGTCACTGACTCAAAACACAAAGGAAGAATAATAAGTATCAAGAATGGAATGGAGGGATTTAAAAGAGATTTTATTAGAAAAATACTTCCCTTGTGACCATCGAGAATATATAGAAAGGCAATTTCTGAGTCTGAGACAAAAGGAGGATGAGAATGTCACAAAGTATGAGGCTAACTTTAAAAGGTTATCAAGGCATGCAACAAATTATATACATAACCCAAGAATTAATATTGATCATTTATTTGATGGGTTAAAGCCATTTATTCGTCGAGTATTAGTCTCACAAACCTTATCGTCATACGAAGACATTGTCTCATGTGCTATCAAAATAGAAAAGGAATTCTCTTAATCTTATGACAATAAAGTTAAGCAAGAGAAGAAGAGAACGGTGGAACAAGAGACAGATAAAGGGAAATAGGGAAAGAAGGATTTTCCATTATGCGATAATTGTGAGAAGAATCACCCTGGTACTTACCTAAAAGGAATGGGAGTTTGTTATAAATGTGGAGAAAAAAGTCACTAGGATCGTGATTGCAAGGGAAAGAAAGAGGATATCAATGTTGAATGCTACAATTCTAGGGAAATGGGGAACTATGCAAATTAATGTCATAAGAGTCATGGAAACTTACCTCAGAAAAGGCCAAGGGATTAAGGATAATCTTATGTTGTTACTATAGTTGAAGTGGAATAATTATGGTATTGGTTCTTTTGGACTCAAGGATTATATTCTGGTTATAAGAATAATGTGATATATATAAGGATTGTACTGTAGTACTTTTTGTTTTCATTAATGTTTTAATTTGATGAAGGTAATCATATTTTTGTATGTGACAATAAGAGAAACATTACGTTGTTTGAGGAATCTGATGATACAATTGATTTTGGAATTTAGAGACCTTTTAGAGAGAGTCTGGACATAGGTATTTTGGATAACTATAAAGGTTGGAATGGATTAAGTTGATCGTTGGATAGTATTTTTTAAGGTTAAAGCAATTCTGAATACTATTTTTGGAATATTATAATACTATAGTTTTAGGAAAAGGACAACTTTCTGGTTGGGGGATAACCCATCGCGTCAGACAAAGCTGCAGGAATCAAACCCACAACCATAGTGCAACATGCCTTTATTACCTACAACTAGCCTACAGGAAGTCCCTGGTTATTACAAAATAGTTTTCCTAATCTAAATGGTATGCGTTAATATTTGGAAATTTTAACGATTTGGATAAATATAATATTTTTGAATTCTGTTATATTTTTGAGGAAAAGATGAGTTTTTGGTAGAAATTAGTTGAAGGTTGAATCTCTACTTGTCAAGTATATATATATATATACCTCTCTATTATTCTATGAATAAATTAATTCTTAAACTTTATTAAAGGGATATTAAAACAAAAAATGTGTTATCCTAATACCTTATGTTTTGTTGAACTGATGATATTTTAAATCAGCAAAGATTGAAGGATTTGAGGCCTTTAATTTTATACTTGTTTGTGATTGATTAACTCAATCAATCCCTACAAATATTTACATTTTTTATCCAATTATATGTCTCTAATTTCCACCAATGTTCTCCTAATTCAGATCATAATTTGGTGGTGACTTTTTCATTTCCCTTTCCCTCTTATTAAGGCTAAATTTTATTAACCCTATTTCCGATGTGGGTTTTCCACAAAGGTATTTTCTATTTTAAACCTTCTATTTTTGAAGAACATTTTCAAATTTCGAGGACACAATTTATTGAAGGAGGGTAGAATGTAACACCCCAAGCTTCCACGGTACGATTCTCTTTCAATAATGCAATAGCATGCACTGTACGCAAGTTGGAGATTCTAACACACTACGACCAATCAAAGTAGCGGTTATGAATAGTAATACCCAATTTTTGAAATTATATAAATTTTATATTTCAAAATGGACTTCATTTTTGTATTCGTAATATTGAAATTATACTATGTTGATTTTTTTGTAATTTTCTGAGAACTTCCAATTTTTTAGGAATTGAAAAATACTTAAAAACAACTTTTTTATTCAACAATATTTATTGTGATAAATTATACTATTGAGTGGTTTTAAAGTATAATTAGAATATATTTTTACCATTTTATCCAATGGTGGTCATTAGAATTAATTTCACTTTGAAATTGGACATAAACAATTGTCAATATTTTGATATATATTGTTTCTTAAAAACATGCTATTTGTTGTGACAACGGGAATTAATTAATAAATTAATTAATTCAACTTATATTTTTTGAATTTTGTAAAATAGACATCAATTTTTAATTTGGAATATCAAATATAGCTTAGAGTGAATTTTGTTTTGTTTATGAAAAACTTCAATTTTTGATGAATAGTGAAACCACTATGTGGTTGTTAAAAAACTGATTTTTCATTTAAATGAAACTTTACCACTTCTGTGATTTGATTTTCAAAAATCCGACATACATGTTTGTCATTAATAAGTAAAATTTGGTTCAATGGGATTAAAATAATTTTTTATAGTAACTTTTAAGTTTTATTAATCGCGATTAAAGGTAATTAGTGTAATTTAAGGTAAATATAATGTTATAATAATGTGAAAATACCTTTACACTTGTCCTACCATTATTTGATGAGTCATGGCCGACCTAGAAAATCCATGGGTTAACTTGGGGACCCCATGGAGCCACTTGGGTAAAAAATGACATTAATATCTTTTTATTTAATGTAAAAATAAAATTGTCAAAAACATGTGTAGTTTTACTAAAACAATTATTACATGGGGTTATATAAGTTAACATTTCTAATACAAAAATTCATTGGAAATATAAAACAATTTCCTACATCTTTGTAATTTTTTTATAATTTTTAGACATTAAATAGTTTATATTTTTTATGACACCATGATGATGCAGTGATTACCTCATTAATTAATGATTTAAATAAAATGAAACGATAATGTAACTTATAAGACTTAAACTTTTCAAAAATCTATTGGATGGGTATATTTCTAACCCTTATCACCTTATCCTAGAAATATATAATTGTGGGACCTTTAAAATCCGAAAAGCACTTCATAATAATGTAACATTTCATGAATTTCCAAGAGTGCCCCTCCTCTCCTATTATAAAAGGCCCCCACCTCTACCACGTTATTCACACCATCAAAGCCATTTGGCTCAGAAAAACTTTACCCAAATACTCTCTCAACTTCCATATCTTACTCCTAGAAGACTCACTTTGGGCAGAATTATTCCCAAGGAAGCCTTTTCCTCAAATCAAAAAGAGTTACCCGATTTTAAGGTAATGTCTTCTCTTGTGTTCTTTTGTTTTATTTTGCTTCTATAGCCCCCTAAAATCTTTTTATTATTTTATTTTGTAACAAAATAAGTATATTAAATATACTAGGATGTTTTTATGTGAAGTATTTTTTTTACACTTACACACACCTTCGTCTCATGGTTAATGAACATACTGTTTCTGTGGGTGGCGAAATACTGCCTCACGAAATGATGATTGTTCAATATTCTTTTAACACCTATAATGGTGGACAATATGATGACACTATTTCTATATATGATATATATTATGTTTATGTTTTCATTATGCTTATTTATTTCTCATTTATGGCATACCTTTATGATTTCCATTATGGGTAAACCCGATAATTTCATTTTAAGAAGTGCGGACTACCGCCCCCTCAAAGTGATTTGAATCGTTAATGCCATATGTAGGATGTATAAATGATGGAGTAAATGATATTATATATGATATTATACTGGAATTATAATACACCTTTATATCATTATGATTTCATTCCATTAAATACAAAATAGAAATGAAATTAGCGTTCATTCGTACGTACGACTTACCGTCTCCATGAACAGTGCATTTCATTTCTTGCCTCTAAATGTTACACAATATTATGAATGAATGTATATACTGGATATATATGATATATATGATATCTAAATCATGAATATAATTCTGTATATAATGGATATTTTACTACATGAACAACTTGTAATTATAAGAAGTCTATTTCTGACTCAAGTACCAAAGATCGACAAAACGACCGTTATTAACATAAATAATTATATAATGTTCATAACATGGTAATAAGTGTTATAAAAGGAATAATAAACATGAAAAAAGGTTTTTAAGAAATTATAAATTAACTCTAGTTTGTTATTCAGGAGGTTAAAGAACTATCGAGTCAAGTCGGACACGAGGTAAGGGAGCTTCTTAACGCAATTTCCATTCTTTGGGTTAATCTCCTACTTTCAAATTATGTCATGATATTATTATGTCCTATCTTGTATTTGTACTTTATTTATGTGTAATTATAGTGAATACACATAATATATCTATTTTATTTAAAAAAAAATTCTTTGTAAGGGACTTCATCTCAATCTCCTTTCATTGAGGCATATTTTTTTTATACACAACTTTTTTTTATATGGTGTATAAACCCCTTTGACTTTTACTTTTATTCAAAAGGAATATTTTTATATGAAGCTTTTTTACTAAACGACAAAAGGAATGTTTTTTCTTACGTATGTGGTGACAATGACTTCTCCTCCTTCGTGACCATTATTTGAGTTTCGACTTCCTCTACATGCCATAATTTTTTTTAAGTGAAAAATAAATACCAAGTTTTAGTTTTCTTTTATTTTGGTATTGAAAATGGTTTTGAAAGTGTTTTTATCATATCAATGTGTTGTATTGATATCTTGTGATTGAAATGTGGAAATGTTATGTTTCCATTATTCATGATTTATGTGATACGATTATGTTATGGTTTATGATATGTTTAAACTTGTTCATATGAGGAATGAATTGGACTTAATAAGTGACAGGTGGAGCCCACTATAGCTCCTCGATGTATTGGTAGGTCTCATGAGACAAACTAGTGTCTTGGAATGAGGCCTTGACAAAATCTTATTTTTAGTCTTGGCACGAGACCTTGGCTACGTGGTTATGATAGTCTGGCATTATGCATTCCATCATTATAAAAGTGGTTATTGATATGGCATGTGATTATTCGACTAGTATAATATCCATGTGATTAAGTAAATGGAATTATTTAATTTAATTTTTTCCATATTATGCTGAAGTTAAAGTTTAAAAGTCTTTTGTTTTAGTTATACATTGCCTTAAATGTTAATGTTTATTTATGAAAGCTTCCGCTCTATTGTTATCCTTATTGAGCATCTGAGCTCACCCCTTCCAATGTTTTTATTTTTCCAGGATGTGAAGAAGTATATTATGAATGACCTATAGGGATAATATGAGGGGATATGAAGACAATATGTTGTTGTAGTTTTGTATTACTTTATGATGTAATGTAAAAATTTTGAATGTATCTAGTGTTTCAAGGATACTAAACTAATCGGTGTTTCGAGACTTGATCTTTGTGATCATTCCAATGTTACACAATAATGCACCGACTCTGGGTAACTGGGGTCGGGGCGTTACATCTTTGACCAGTTCAGATGTCGGGTCAGATGACGTCCTATCTTGGTTCATGAGAAAATGGTATCATAATAGACTATTATTATTTGGGGTACCAGGTAGTTGGAGATTAGGACTGTTGGGACTCGAGCGATAGGTATGAGAATGATTTCATGAACCCTTTCTCATTTTAATCCTATATTCACAATGGTTAGTTTGATATTTGAGTCATTTTTTTTGGTTTTTGACATGAGTCGATGAGGACTAACAATAGAGGCAAGTTAGTGTTATGCGTGATCTCACATGGAGTAGTGGTTCATGTAGTGTTTGAGAACACTTTTCAAGGACCTCATAGGTGTCAGTGCTTACTTGGGGAATGACTCATTAACCATGTCTCCGAGTTTGTAATGGACACTAGTTTCTCATTCTAGTGGTTTGGTGTGAGTTGTGTTTTTTTGTTTTGCTTGGTGCAAGTAAGATTTTAAAATGAATTCAGTTTTTGAAATGAAAATGATTTTATACGTGGTTTCTGATTGAAAAGTGAAATGAGATTTTAAAAAATAGTGTAATTTATAATTTTTAAAACTTTGGGAAAATGTGGAAAGAAAAGTGAATTTGTAATTGGGGTAGTATTTTAGATAAGAGGATTGGATTAGTTTTGTTTATAAAATTATTTTTGAAAGAAGAAAAAATGGTTTCTGGAATTTTTTTTGAATGGTGGGTTTTTGTTTTGGGAAAAATGGATTTTATTATTTGAAAGGTGTCCTTGGAAGAAGGTGGTTTTGGAAATTTAAATAAAATGGTAGTCTTTGAAAATATGGTTTTTGGTTGTATTTGTGATGTTTAATTTGTGAGCCCATTATTATAGAATGAGATTTTCTTTCCGATTATGTTTTAGGATGATGTGGATTTTAGTTTTATGTTATTTTTGTTGACCAAGATATGTCACCCATAAATGTCCCCAAGTTTTCTAGTGATTCTTACCTAGTTTCTAGTTCTTCTTGATTGTTTCTCTTCTTCATGGTGATCGAGTCCTGTTAGAGGCTATGGAATGGCTTGAGGAAGTCGAGTGTTTTTTTAGATCTGTGGGAACTCCCTAAGTCGTAAGTGCACGTGTAGTTTTGGGTTTGTTTGAGGGTATATATTTGAATTAGTGGAAGGTGATGGATCTATCATTGATTCATGTTGGTATGACATGGTAGATGTTTAATACCACTTTTTTCTAATGGTTTACACCTGAGGAGGTGAAGATGAATAAGGTTGAAGAGGTCTTGAGTATTCATCAAGTCCAGTGGTCGGTAAAGGCCTATGCTGATCACTTGAAGGAGTTGATTTATTTATCCTAAAAAATAGTGTCATTGGATCTATTGAAAGCTCCTCCATTCATCTAGGGTCTTCATCTAGGGATCAAGGAGTGTATCCTTTTATCTAGTGAATTTTACTTCGAGAGGTTGGTGGATGAGACATTCTTAGCTGAGTTGGATTAAGGGGTGCAATTGATGGTAGGTGATTCTCACAAAGGTTGCCCATCTGGTGAGATGTGTGTGCTAAAGGAACCTATTTCCAAGTAACCTCTTTCAAAAAAACTAGTTTCTCATATGTCATACCATTCTCTTGTCTGCTTCCAATGTGGCATGTTTGGGCATTCAAAACCATCTTGTCAAAATCATCCAAAGACTTATCATTGTTGTGTCCATTTGGGCCATCTGGAGAAGTTTTTTATGAAATTTTTTCCAAGGACGAAGTCTTGATTAGAGGATGTAATCTTCTGGCTGTGAGAAAATAGATGCTTCATATATCAGAACTCCAGCCATAGTCCCCGATGTGAAGCTCGTGCACAGTTAGGAATTGTCAGGGGTGTGGGGAACCTTGGCCCAGATTTCATGTCTGATGATAGGGTGGGGTCATTTAATGTTTTCTTTCATTAGTTTTCTACTATTTTAAGTTCAATTTTTTTTTGTAATGGTGTGATGAACTTGTCATTTCATAACCTGAGTGATTACATTTATCAGAATGTGGGTCCTAAATTTATTCTTCCCAATTCTATGTTCTAATCCCTTGTGTGAGTTAGTCCTAGTTTTTGTTTTTTATCTTTTGGAAAATTTTAACCTTACGGTGTTGATGAATTGTGGTTTTGGTTTTCTATTTGGTTTGGATATATTCCATAGGCTTCCCTTTATGATGGGGGTTTGTTTCTTAGGTTGGGAGTTCTTATTTTTCATTGTGGTGGGTCTTTCCATGTCAGTTACACTATGTTTATATTTTAATATTGGTGGAGTTAGTTAGGTTTTTGTGGTAGGGAGAACCCTCTCATGTTCTTATAATATTTTTCATGTTGAGGATTTCTTTATAATTGGTCAGATGTGACTTGTGAATAATAACTTCACCGTGAGGTTTGTGGTTTTGTTCAGCTTTATTTAGTCTTGAGATCAATTTTTTTTTATCTTTTAGATGGGTGAATTTCTGGTGGGGGGGAAGTATTTTTGGAGGAGAGAATTGTCACACCCTAACCTTATAATTTTTTTTTATTATTTTCTCAATATGGGATCCTTTGGATGAGATTAGGTTTGAGCCCCAATTAAATTTTTTGATTTTTTTTGAAAGAAACAAATAGTGATTTTGGGATTGGAAGCACGCGCCACATATTTAGAACCCGGTTATGGGAAATCATATAGCTTCACCCTGGTAACAATTTGGCCTATGCTTTGGTGCCTGGGGCATGGTGTATGGCCTGAACATGGTTATGGAATCCATGTGGAAAGTGTTTGGTGTGGTTTTGTAACTGACAGAGGTATTTAGCAGGGTTGGCACACAGTTTGGGAAACCAAGAAACCAAACCGTATAGGGTACCCCTTTTGTTCAGTAGAGGGAGTAAGGTTGGCATATTGTTTCAAAAAAAATGTGGCCAAACCATTTGACTTTTCCATATTCTTAAAAATGGTAAATTCCATGTTTTCACCTCTGATATTTTAACCCTATTAGGGTTTTCGTCGCCTTTTTCGACCTAGGCATACTGGGGGGTCCTCCAAACTCCTCCCTTTCTCTCCATCCATTTTTTGAGGCCCCTTGAAGGTTCTATGGTGAGTTTCCTTCAGTGTTTTGGTCTATTTACTCCCCTTATATTCTCGCTCTCTTGATTTATTTGTTTTCATTGATGATGGTTCTCTCTTGGATAAAACCTAGAGGTAAGTTATTTTTTGTGGCTCGATTTATTTCATGTTAGGGTGTGAGGTTTGTATCTCAGGAATAGATCTTTTTCATCCTAATGTTTGGTCACATCCTCACATAATTGAGGTAGGTGTTTCCATCCATTTCTTTTCTAACAAATTCTATTGATGCTTCAACATTCCTTTAATTCTATCAAAATAGTATAATATTGCATGTGATGTTATAACATAAATGTTTTTGGTCTTTTCATGGTATAATAAAGGTGTGAAATGTTTTTCTAAAGGGTTTATTTGATTATGCTTATGTTAGATGCATATAAGGTGTTTGATAAAATGTTAACTGATCTTTTACAGTGAAATTGAGTGTTTTGGGGTGGTGTTTTCCCTTGGTTATATTATAATAATAATTTTTTTAGTGTGAGTTAGGTGTTATATGTGGAATTGGGTGACTTTTATGGTGTGACAAATATGTGTGGTTTGTTTTATTTGTTTAGAAACAAGTGATGCCCGCTTAAAAGATTTTTTCAAAGTTGTGTGACGTGTACATGTGTTAAAAGTGAGTTTTAAACAATAAATTGGGTTGTTAAAAGTAATATTATTTGTTATATTTCATTAATATGAATTGTATGAAGGGTGCGAAAAATGTTTGAAAATAGATTTGGTGTGTGTATGGATTTGGAAGAGGCTTTTCCTATGAAAATGGTTGGGTTTTAAGGTGCTCCTTTCTTGTGTATTTCTAAATGGAATTTATAATTTGTGTAAGTGGGGTGAAATGTGTTTCCAAATGTCCTTGGTTCCTTGAGTTAATTCAAATGTGGGTTCAAATGTGTTTTCAAAATATTGGACCATTTTGAATTTTGAGGCATGGCATGGTAAGTATATAGTGTGTAAAACTATGGCCCATTTGTAACTTTGGAGCATGATTGGTTTTGAAATAGCTTAAGGGGCCATTTTGTAACCTAATGCATGACTGCATATTTTTATATTGGTTTTGGAAATTGTTTTTGAATTTAAATTGATTTGGGAAAATGTATTTCTTTATTTGAATGTTGTGATGTTTTGGAAATTTGAATAAAACCCTGGGTAGTGTGAGGCCTGATTGTTATTTATTCACGATTGTAAAATAAATGGGTTTTCAGGTGAGTTTTGATACATGGATTATATTTTGAGACCACTTGATTTTTGGTGATATCCACTCTAGTGGCTCATTCATGGGAACATTTTTGATATTGAATTCATTAAAACTTTGGATGAGATCCTATCTAATAGCTCATGAATGATAACGTTGTTGGTTGTGGTTGTTATACTATGTGTTGGAAATTATTATTACTATTATTAATATCATGGGATTCCGAGACTTCATCTATAGGGCTGAGTTATGGTTTCTTGTCGACCTTGATTAGATGGGTTGGTACCCCCTGACTTGATAGGGCTAGGTGGGACGTGACACTAAATTATATAGTTTAGAGTGGTTAGTTTTTTATTTACTATGAATCTGCACCATATTCTAGTAGGTAAGTTTTATCTGAGTAAGTATAGTTATTTATCTAGGCATATTCATGAAATTCTCATGAATCACTATATATATGTTCTATTTATTTTTGCGCCTTTTTGGACATTGGCTTTTCTAGTTGTGAATACTTGCTTCGTTTCCATTATTTTATGCATATCCCTTTTTATTATCTATCTTGGTGTTATATTCCAGATTATTTTTGATATTGGATTTGAAAAGAAAACCTATTTTGAAAAATAAATGTTCTGTGTTTTATTTTAAAAAAGGTAACTTAATGGATGTTTTGTTTGGTTGTTAAATAACTAAAAACTAGTTTCTGAATGTAATTCAAACTAGTTTTTGTGGACTTTATCTGGGAAGAAAATATATGGACTCTAAGGTGATTACTTATTAAGATATTTAAAATTACACCCTACTTGTGTTACCCAATGTTAGTAGACCAGAGCTATTTTGTAGGGGCCGATTTTTGGTTCTGTTTCTCTTGGAGAAGGTTAGTTTTGTGGATGGTTGTGACAAAGAGGTTATGTGGAGATCTAGTTGGCATGGTATAGTTTTAGTTTTGTATTTAGTTTCTATTTTTTCATCATTTTTTGTATATTGATCAATTTTATATTTATTTATATCCAGTGGTTGGTTTTGGTGGGTTTCCAGTTTATTTATTTTATCCAATTTTATTTCGGAAAAAATGTTCCTATTGTGATTAATTTGATGCCCAACACTAGTTGTAAAACCAATGGGATTGGGAATTCCCTTTGGGCCATATCTCATACTGGGTTAAATTTTAGGTCAGATGACGTCATGACTTGGTTTGTGATAGTACCCTCTTTTAGGCTTCAAATATCATCTCGTGTACCCTTTGAACTCATAGAACATTAATAATACCCAATGATTTGGAGGGAGATATAGGCCCCACATATAATATAATTAAAATAATATATATGTGTTCTATAAGACTATTAATCATTAATAATATTATAACCCATGAAAATAAATGGGGTTCATAATCATTTCATCATATCATAACCCTTGGAAAAGAAATATATTTCATAAACATTTCATTATTTCACCATAGAATAAAATGTGAAAAAGGAAGATGTTTCATAAAAATATTATCATTATAATCATAAACCATCTAAAAAATAATAAGGAATATATTATTGGATCAAATCCCCAATAAATTTTATGTAACATCAATGTATTTATTTTAATATGGAAAATGATTTTGAAATATCACTTGGAACATTTTTTAATGAAAATACCCTCCTTTCCATGAAATAAATTATTAAAAATCTAAACAATTACCAAATATCAAATAAATAATTTTATTTAAAATAAAATTGATAACTTTTAAAGTATTATTTAAACCATTGAGTGGTCATGATGGAAAAAATACCATTTATGTCATACACATTCAGAAAAATATTCCTTTAAATTTTTTGGTAAAAAGTCAAAAGTGCCTCATTTGGAAAATTAAAAAATGATTCATTTTGATTTTTTTGTAAAAATTAAAACAAGGGTAAAAATTACTTTAAAAAATCATGAGATATTCTTAAAAACATCTTTAAAATATTTTTTGAAAACATGGATATAGAATAAAAATAATTTCCAACTGAAGAGAGAAATAACGTTGGTTTCCTTTAAAAACATATTTTTGATCTTTTGAGTACTTGAAGAGATTAAAATGAAGGGAAAACATGTATTATCAAGAAATAACCAGAGGATAAGAAAATTAATGATTTTATTGAGATATAGATAATAATATTTTATCATTGGAAGTATAATCATAAACAATCTCAACAAATAATGAGATTGTAACTTGAAACCCTTACACCTATGGTAGAAATTAAATCTCAAGCCCCCATAAAATAAATAACATTATATGGATATTTAAATCATAATAAATTTCATCATAATAATCATAAAATACATTCATGTACACTATATTCATCATATAAAGAAACAAGTGGGGAATATGGCATGCGTCTCACATAAAATAGAAGTAAGATGAAAGTCACTTACTTTCTTTGGTAACGTTTGAATCATATGCCCCATAAAAGAATAAAATTAATTATATCTTAAAATATGATTATAATAAATAAATCAGTGATATAACATGTCAAATGGGAAGCATATAAACCACAAAAAATTAACGAGTGGTGAATATGGCATATGTCTCCCAGAAATGAAAGAGTGACTAGAAATCCCTTACCTCAAGTATCTGCTCCCTTCATAAACATTTGAAACTATTTTATAATAAATATAATTTTATTATAAATATAATAATCAACCATAATCATGTATATAATACCTTATATGATTATGTTATAGAATTTTATTACTCATTTTTTAATAATTGTTTATTAAAATCACTATTTTGAGTGACAATTGCTTTGTTTTTCATTGATGTTTTGGTTATGTGGTTTTGTTCATTGTACATTGATAATAATTCAACCATCTCCAGTATGTTAATATTGATAAAAATATATTATATATATTCAGTATATACTTATTTATAATAATCCAAAAAAATTAGAGATGGAAAATGAATTACATTGTTCATAGAGACGATTGGTCGTACATACGCACGAATGTTGTTTCCATTTGTTTGATAGATGGAATGAAGGAAAGATAAATTATATATAAACTTTAAATAATAATTATGATTTAATATATATCAATTATATTCATTAAATTTATCCTTATTATCTTCCATGTAAATCATATGTGAAAAAAGAATCGCATCACTTCGTGAGGTGGTACTCCACCGTACACACGAGCGACATTATTGTATTCCATAAAAATGGAAAGTAAGAAGATATGAATGATATTATAATTATATAAGTATATTTATGAAATAAATATAATATATATATACTTTAAATCCATCATTATATACAGTCATGAGATACGATGATGGAAAATGAATTACATCAGTTCACAAGGTGGTAGTTCACCGTACACATGATTAATGGTTTTTTTCCCATTTGAAGGAATAAGAGAAGGATATAGGTCATTAAATTAAAATAATAAAATATAATTATATGGTATATTATTATTTTATTATATTATTATGGATTAATATTATTTTATGTAATTATAATAATAAATACAATGAAAATGCATGGTTAATAACCATATCTCTTCTTCGGAGAACCTCTTTAGGTTTACATCAAAAGCCTTCTTAGGAGGGTTTCATAATACAAATAATTAATTTATGACATGGGAATTAAATTAATTAAGGTATATATTTAGGTATTGGAAAAAATAAAATGCATTTAAATTGATAAGTGGAGAGTAGAGTGGATTTCCTTTATAAGTGGGGAAAGGAATCCATTAGGAAAGAATTTGGAAATTTATCCAAAGAATTAAAAATGATAAAGTCATTCCCTATAAAAATGCTTCAAAATTTCTAGGTATTAGAATTTTTTACAATAATTTTTTTTAAATATTTCCATAAAATATCATTTTGACAAGTTTAATGGGAAAACTCACCCTTATCTTTTGGATTAACCTCCCACTAAACCTGTTTTAACCTTAATCGGGGTAATTAATTTTTACTTTTTTCACTATTCACTATGAAAAAAATTAAGTTGAAATTGTTATATAATATTTAATATTATGATTAAAAATATTTAATTCATTTTTACAAATTAAATTCATAGAAGTGGTAGAATTTAATTTAAAATTAAACATATGGACGCGATGAAAAAATAAATTTTCAATGAAAAATCTTTAAAAAGTATAAAGCTTTTTAAACAAAATTCAACATGAAATTTACTTAAATGACCTGAATTGTATTAATAATAATATAATTAAAATATTTTAATTTTAAAATATTTTAAATAATATTTAATTTTTTTATATATTAAATAAAAAGGAAGTTTTTAATAAAAAACAGTATTTTTCACCATTCCTTGAAAATTTAATCAGTTCAGAAATTTATCAAAAATTTACTCTAAGTAAATTTTTATATGTTGATTACAAAAATTAATTTAATTTAGTTCAATAAATTTTATTAAATTTTCAAAATTTTATTTTATTACTTTTTCAGAAAAAAGAAATTAAAAATCATTTTTGAGAAAAAAGTATTTTTGAAGCATATAAAGATTTTCAAAATTAAGTATTTATCAATAAATAAATTTTATTTATCTAAAAACATTATAATTAATTTTTTAAATTTGGTTATTAATATTTATTCCACCATGTTTAACGACTAGGTTATAATAGTCATGTTTAAATAATATTATTAATAGTATATTGGGGTTTGTTAAAACTTGGTGTTTCGTGTAACACAAGCTATTAAAGAAATTAAATTTATTTGAATTTTTTTATAAAATATCAGGGTATTATAAGTTATAAATTTATTTTTTTCCATAATTTATAATGAATTTATGGTCTTCTTTCCCACCTTATGGATTTATTGTTCATAGGCTACATTATTCATAAGGGTTCATTCCCACTCTTTCTCATTTTTGATGATATATTCTTTGTCACCATATATCTCTATATATAAATTTGTATTTACCATGTTACAATATTCTTCATTTATATTCATTATGATTCTTTATACTTCCCTTTTATAGTGATATTCATTTTATTTTGTCTCCCTTCTTATTCTTCAATTAATTCAAACCCTAAATCATTTATAAAGGAAACCTTTACATTTTCCAATTTGCCTCCTCAAGTTTCTTTTATTTTAAATATATATATTTTCATGGTTCCAAAAATTCCCAATAGAATCAATTTAGAAACTTTATAGGAGAGTGAATCATGTGTTTTCTATTTTTACTAATTACCAAACTCATTTGGAATCTTTAACCCCCATTAGTAATCAACCTCTATCATCAGTTAGTGTATCTAGATATATTTTAGTGTTTTACCATTAAAACATCAACCAAATGAAAGAAAGTAAAGAATTAATATATAACTTGGTATTTTTACAAGGTTCGGTTCTAATACCCACTCCTTCCCTTGATTGGTAGTTTTCCCCAATCAAGGATTCCCCATTATAATCTGACTTTGATTTTAATTGGTTAAGTGCATCACACTACTATAATTACCATCATATAGTAACATCCCAAAACATCAAGGTACATTGTGCTTTAGTTTTTACATGTATTGATTTCCTTTTATTCAAATTTAAATATTTTTTAGAGGCATCCATTGATCAAGGATCAAAAGATTAAGGATGTGTGGGCACAAACTACTCTCTTAAGACCTGTTGGGGTGACACTGGATAACTGGTTTAATGTTAGTAGATAGATGGTGGATGTGGTTGTAGCCCAAGAATAACCCAGGTTTCACTAGCTATCCATTTAAGATCTACTATAGATCTAGTTAGGAGCCACCAACTAATTGATGGAAAAGGCGGTATCCCTAGGCTTTACATAGAGCTATCGGCAAGCCGATGGGCTCCAGATGGAATTGTAATTAAGGATGACCCCATAATTTCACTCCAAAGTCCCTATTTTATATTCAATTTTATTTTCTTAACCTTAATTCAACCATAACAACTTTAGGTCCCTCTAAGGTTTATTTTTATATATTATTTACATCTCTTCAATGCTTAAATATTTTTTCAATCTAGTGACTCTTGTTTAGTAATTTTAAGTTGTTATGAACAAAATGTTCTCTTTATATTGGGTAAAATAATATATTTATAATATCATGGATATATATATATATATATATATTTTATTTAATATTAATTTCTTTATTTTTTTATGGAAAGGTGATCAGGTTTAGAGAATTTTCATCACTCTCTTAATTAGATCTAGATATATCATCGACTATAGTTATCCTTGGGTAAGTCCTATTTGTTTCTATTCCATATTATGTTTTTTATTTTTTATTGTTATTCTATAATCACTCATGAGAATAATTTGGATTGGCTATAGGGAATTATTTGTGTGGGTTAGATCTAGGTGGAAATTTTTAGCTTTGGACATCAATTCTCTTAAGGTAAGAATTCATTATCATTTAGGGACTTTATATGAAATTGTGTGTTATGATTTACATGTGGGTGAGTGTGTTTCCATGAGACCTTTCTTGATACGAAATGAATTTAACTTTTTTTACATGTATGTGGATGTTTGTATTGCATGTGAAACATCTTCTTCTACTGTATGGTAATAAGGGACATGCTGACCCTTCAAGGATTGATTATTTCCTTAGAGGGGTAGAATTCATGAAATGAAGCCTAATGATTGTGTTGGGGGTAAAAGATGATAGATGATTGAGCATAATGGAATTTTTTCCAAACCTGATATTGGGAAGTGCGGCATGATGGCCTTATTGTCCGACTTGAGACAATTGGAGGGTCATGACTGCCTTGTGGCATGACTGAAAGAATTATTTCATTATGGAATTCTATGAGGTTTACATTCATGGAAAATAAAAATAACTTACTTCTAACATAGATCTTAAACACGTGGGTTCAAGGTTTTTAGAATCATATTTAGTGCACAATGACTTTGAATTTTATTTTTTTACTTATACTTTTGTGTTTTTTCATTTTTTATTCCTTTATATAAATTCTACACTTATGTTGAGGATGCCTTAGTGGTTTCATACTAGGTTTATGATCTCAAACTACATGGGAATATTGGTACACATTCCAAATTTATAGTTAATGATCTAGTTAAGCGAAAGGGACCTATGTTGGGTAGATGATTTACATGAGTAGGGAAGATAGTGAAGTTATAGTAGACTATAGGTTTCTTGTTATGGAATCTATTGTTATATTCCATAATTGTTTTCTTAGTACTTCAATTACAGTTTTATGGTTTTTTGGTTGTATTTTATGACATATTCTAATAGCATGGGTTGATGTTATGTTTAAATTATATTTTGTTTCCTTTTAGTTTTGTTGTTTACTCTCATTATTATGTTTGTTGTTGTATACACTAATTTATCTATTACTGAGGTAATAGTCTCCCTTTATTCTAGTTTAGGAAATCACTTCTATATATTATCCTCCAACATATATGGAGGTATGAATGAAGTCAGTTGAACCTCTAGATCATACCGCAGGATTTGGTTCATGGCACTACACATACCACTGGACTTATCTTTTCCAAGTTCCCACTAGAAGTCTTACAATAACATCCCACTATATTCATAGAGTCTCACTACGATATCCCTATATACCATAAGTTTCATGGGTGATATGGAGTCACACCATATATATAAAAGTGTTCTTTGAGGTTGTTCTTGGAATTATATCTTTGATTTTATACAATATGATTATGCACCAATGAAATTGATCCACTTATTCTCAATAGTAACTTATTCAAATGCAAGTAGATCTCCAAAAATAATATACAACTCATACATTACATTTCAGTGAACTTAAAATATCTTCATAACCTATTCATCAAGATTAGTATTTAATTGTGCTCATATATTCTATAAAAAAACAACTCTTCATCTTTTTCAAATCCTCAACAGTAATTTGGGAAAACATTCATGGTAGATTAGCCTCTCATTTTATTTTATATTTATCATCCCTCTGGAAACATCATTGTCATAAGAACACTTATTCCCTTTTCTTTAATACCCAACTAATATAACTCCTCATCATAGGATCTAATCCTCTATCATATTCTTCTTCATCAAGAGTTCTCTTTGATATTTCACACAGTACAACACCAAAACTCTTGGATTTTAGAATATAAAAAAATCCACTCAATTTATTTTTCCTTTAATACATAGGTCACTATGGATATATATTTTCTATTTTAGGATATTAAATATCCTAAAAAAATTAGTTTCCAAGATAAAAAATCAATTTCTCTAATATTTTATATGTCGTATTCCCCCATGATCTCATATTCATTTTGTCTCATAAATAGCCATCTCCAAAAAAATTATAGGAGTAAACTTTATTTTTTTCCTTTAAATTTATTTAACATTTTTATCTTATTTCTCTAGTCCATTAAAAAATAATCTAGAGTCTTTCGGTTTCTTCTAGTCAGACCTCGAGTCTTCTTCCTCTATTTATCATCTTCTTATTTCTTACTGAAACAAATCAATCATTTTTTCTTCAACCTGTAGAAACATTATTTGTAGATTAATATACATTTTATATAATTATTTTTTCTGGATAATATCCTCAAAAACTTCCATTCTAACTATACTTCAATCTCCATGTATGTATATTAATTTTAAAGAATTTTTTATTGTAGCTTGATTCTAGTTCATATAGCTTGAGAGATTCATTAAATACCTATACAGATATATCAAATATTCTACATAGTTGGATAAAAACTCATCATGACTCTTCTCACTTCATCTAAATCTTGAATTAGAACTCTTTGTGATGTTTCAAACATTATATAACAACACACGAATCTTCATATTCGTCTTCTTTATTTATGATCACCTAGATTTTCAAATATTCTTATTTGAAAATCCTCAACTAACTCAAGAAGTGATCTCCTAATGTTTCTCTTACTTAAATATTTCTCATTTAAGGCATATATCATGGATCTTAGTAGGATCATGATGTTTTTATCAATTTTTAATAGTTCCAACACTAATAGAAATCATTTCCTCTTTAATCTATAATTTCATCACTAATTCAACATTTAAAATGTTCCAGAAATAATCCTTTACATTGATCCCTTTCTCCAAGATTTATGGTTAACTTATATAATGACCAGATATCTAATTTTATATTTTCTATCAATAAATAATTTGTTTGATAGATTACTTCACACTCAATAACGAATAAAAAAATTGTGAAATATATAGGTAATATAAAAATATTAAATATGATCATTACAACCTAGTCATTGAATTAAAAGGTATGAATAAAAGTAACCCAAATATAAAATATGTGTATAATGAAAATAAAAAACAACATTTAATAATAATTAAATTAAATTAAAATATCTAAAATAACTAAGAAAATCATTTATACTTTAAAATATATTTTTTTAAAACTGGTGTTTTATTTCAAGGAAGTATATATATTATTATTAAATAAAAAAATATTGATAATATGAATAATATATTACAAATAAAGTAATTATTAATTGATAGTAGATAATAATAAAAAATAGTTCACATTTAAAAAATCTATTTTCCAATTTAAATAGTTTTCCACTATATTTTTGAATTCTATATAAATATTGAATTTTCAAATTTTAGAAATTTAATTTGAAAAAATAACATTAATTTTGGATTAAGTATAATAATATATTATTAAGATTAAATTTAGGTTTTTTTATGAAACATTTTATTTTTAGGAAAATAGTGAAATATACCATTTTCTCTAATAATTTTTTTGTGATTATTAGTATAAAATTATAGCATAGAAATTATAAAATAATTATGATAAAATATGTATTCCATAATAGATATTTTACATTTTAAAATATTTATTATAGTTTAAAAACCTATGATTAATATTTTATTACTTATGAAATATTTTTCTCAAAAATTATTTTAATAAATTATAAATTTATTACAATAAATTTAATTTTTAGCACTTTAATAAATTAAATTAGAAAAAATAGAATTCAAATTTAGAATAAGTAGGCCGAAATTATCTAATAATTAGAAATTTATTTATATTCATAAAGATTAGGTTTCCTTGGGAAAATATTAGTTACCCTAGTAAAATAGAATTTTTCAAAGAATATGTCATGTCCTGACCCCCCCCAGGGCCTGCCTGGCCAGTAGAAGTCCAAGATGAAACTACCTTCATCCTGACTAAAATGGTTTCGAGTCTAGAGAGAAACATCGAGTGGGAATATCACATACATGGGAGGCCTTATCCTATGAACTTGTACGCACACACACAAAATCTCCTTGCAAAAGTATAGAGGCAAACAAAAGATAAAACATCTAGAGTGCTAAACATGTATGAACAAAACTATAGGAAAAAATTAGAAAACAACATTGTAATAAAAAATAAAAAATGAAAAAATACACGCCCATCTAGAAAAGAGTCCCAACCTGACTGAAATTGGAAAAAAAGGAAAATATAAGAGAGCTCGACTCCATTCTTCAAACTAATCACTGAACATGGTCATCACTAAATCCACTTTTCTTAGTCGAGTCTAGTAATACCGAATTTAATAATGACATGACATTCATTTTCATAATACACAACATGTATGGGTAAATCCCATGTAGGGTTGAGTATAAACATACCTAGTAGCCTCCCTAAAACTCTCATAATAAAGGGGAGCGACAGTCACAAAATTTGTTAACGGATCAACCCGAACTCATAGTTTCTATTCAACTCAACGCAAACCAAAATATTACCAAAGAAATCCAAATGAGGCAGATAGGGTATGTCAATATCTATACACCAATTAATAATTATGTGTTTTCCTACAGATCTTTAGTTCCAACTTTGGTGTCCATAAGTCCTTTCCCCACTATCTTGTGCTCCTTACAATCTCTTAAGAACCCCAATGGAGAGGCCCACCCCTTTCCACTTCACTTTTAGTCAAGGGATAACTAGATCTAAAATAAGAACCACATGAATCCTCTTAGAAGATAAAAATGGAGGGACCCATGCCTCATCTCCAGCCCGCAGTAGAGGGGGTACTTACTCCAATCTATCTTGTGGAACCTATGAGAAACCCATTTAAAGATGCCCGTACCTTGAGGTGTTGAGGGAGCACTAAATCCTAAACAGGTATCACATGTATCAAGTGGATGGGATCACTCCTCAAAAGTATGATCCATAGTTAAGGGATTTCCTACTATCATGGAGGACTCATTCCCCACCATAGCTCCAAGAAGGGGGAGTACACTACAGGAAAATAACAATTTCACAGAAGTTTTTTTTGAAATGGCGGTGGTTTAAACCGCCGCCATATGATTCTGCAGTAGTTTCAAAAAACCACCGCTAAATTGTGTTTCAACATAAAATATGTGGCAGTTTCCTTGATTTAGCAACCGTTTATAGTAACCTACATAGTGGGTTTATTTAGCGGTGGTTTCCCTAATGAAAGTGTTTTTTTAGCGGCGGTTATAACCACCAATAAAAGAAAAATTAGTTTCGTTTGGAAAAGCCACCGCTAAAACCAAGTTAACCACCACAAAATAATAAAGGAATATGAAAACTATGTAGAGGTGGCTAAAACCACCACTAAATTATTGACCATAGAGGAAGTTAAAACCACCGCTAAATTATTGTCCATAGCGGTGGTTTTAACCACCACAGATAAAAAAATACCATAATTGTAGTGGTAGTTAAAACCACCGCTAAATCCATATTTACAAAAAACAATCATCTGATACTGCAGGTCCATTACCAATGCCCTAAAAACCCATTCCAATTGATATAACATATAATATGAATATGATAATGCGATATTTAAGATGATAGGATCTATAAATAAATGTGAAATGATGAGGCTAATGATACTTGATGATTTATAAATATAGTATTATGAGATTTGAGTCCAGGGAATAGAAAAAAATTAGTGTTATAGAGTTTCATAGAAATAACACTAACATATCTCACCACATCACCAAAAGGTTTCACAATTTCCTCCACTATCATTTCCACCTATAAATTCACTACACCACATAAACAAGACATTCCCACAAGCCACATTTCAACTTTATTTTCAATCCAACCAATTTACAGATTTTATAATTACCAACCATATTCATTCAATAAGAACATTCATTTAATGTTTAGAGATGATCACTTTAACAACACTTTTTACTTTAATTATATGAGTTCATTAATCATTCCATCCCATTATATTTCATTACCCATGTTAACATTATGAATATTATCTATAGTTATAGAGAAACTGCTCAATAAAACATGTAATAAACCATCAATCCATTAAAAAAATCACTTCACAACCACCCTATATCACCACCATCACACATAAAAACCACAACACATCACAACCACCCCACATAACAACCACCCCACATCACAACCACCCCACAAAACAAGCACCACACATCATAACCACTACACATCACAACCACCATGCATAATTTAGTTTCAATAATGGTTTTTATCATAATTACTAAATTATTATGAAGGGTATTCACACAGAAATACAATATTACATGGGAAACCAATTTCATAGTTCGATATATATTCTTAGTAGTTTTAATATGTGGTGAGGTTATACAAAAATACATAGAATGTTTTATAAAAACCAAAACAACACACTATCTCAAAATAAGTCATAATTGGAAAACCAAGTAAGTGTGGCCATATAAGAATAAATAACAACAACAGTTAAAAATCATGTGATTTCTCCCTTCTCCTCAAAATTAAATTATGCTTGTTCATTATCTTTATTAAGATGATATGTACCATTTAAGAAAATAAATAAAAAATCATGATATTTCACAATATACATATAAAGAAGGTGAGATGATGGATCCCCAACCTTGACTGAATCTTCAAGGAGAAATGAACAAGAACAAAGGATAAACCACCGTTGATCTCAAGTGAATCACTATTGAATCCAAAAAATCAAACATAAATTAGTAATTTAATATATTAAATAAATAGTATTGTCTTATAAATATTTAAACTAATGAAAAGATTACCAGAGCAGACCAGCTTCTAGAAAAACTCTTTGACCCCACAGTGTGGGATGACCTACTTAGCCTAGCTTGATGCATTCTTTCCTAAAATATCCTAAAATAAATAAAATGAAATTTAATAGTAATTTATTCAATGTCATATCCTCTTCATATACATGAATAAATGTAAAATGATATTATTATAGTATTATATATTTAAATACCATATTCTTCTCATCATGATGTTTTTTCAAGAAAAACATTCCATTTCTCTTTGGGTACCCCATCGGGTAGCTTGTCATACATCTATTGGGAGGTCAATGAAGTATTGTTGACATCTCCCCATAATATTTATTTAAAGTCTTTCCATTTTTTCCATGATTTTTCAATGTCCACTTTCGTGCTTTCACATCAGCAACCGTAATGTGGAAAAACATCAGTACATAGAAATTTATTTTGAAAATATTAATAACATGACATTAAATTACACCATAATGTATTAAATTTAACTTTATTTCAGAACCAAAAACATCATTTTTATATCTTATAGGAATATGTCTCCAATAATCATATGAAATAGGAAGGAAAACGAGCTCCGTGACTAGATGACCTAAAATCTAGCCATGTAATCCTACGACGTCATCTGTAGGGACCCCATATGAATCAAATGGAACAAATATATTATCTTTCGTCAGATTCCATACATCTGAAATTTTTATATTTTCCCCACATTTTCATTGTTTCCATATATAATTAACAAACAATTAGTATAAAAATGTACAATCAATTTATTCATATTAAAATTTGTACCTATAAAAGTCACCCTCTAGTATCCCCATGAAGAACTAGAAGTGGCACGTAGCTCCCCCACTACTGAAGATCCTGATGTTGGAGGCGATGACTGAGTTGCTAAAGGGAGGCTCATAGAGGGTGTGAGAGATGGTTCATGGGGGAAAGCGGATGGTGGAACCGATGTCGTAGAGAGGGAGACAGATGGATCATCATTTGTTGCAGTGGTCTATGAAACAATATATCACTTCCTCTTTGACATTCCTATCTTTTAATCAAATAAAATTAATTTCATAACATATATTTCAAAAACTTTATGCAGAAAAAAATTAAAAAAGATAACATATGCACAATACTAACAAACAAAATACACATAACAATGGTACTGAATGATTGCACAAATGAAATAAGTGGTTTCTAAATTTATTCATAAATATACAAACAATCATTTTATCCTTCAATCATATTGGTTGTCTACCACATTACTTCATCCAATTCATTCATCATTTCTAGACTAATATTTTCAATATCACAGAGGAAAAATAATTTCGATTCTTATTGTTGATGAGATTCAATGTCAGAGGTCAAATCTTCCACTTCATCACCCATATCATACAAATATCTGTGTTTTATGTGATAAACTACACTCCACCCTTCATCCACAACATCATTCACATAATATAATTTTTTTTCTTGTGATGATAAGATATATAGATCATGAAGTTCACGATCACCAACATCCCTCAACCAAGAGAAGTTCACATAAGTAAATTTCAAGGAAGCCCTTTTAACACCTCTAATAATATCAACCCAATTTCATTTGAATAAAACAACTGGAAAATGATCGTGGTAGTTTAATTCAGTAATATCAGTCATCTTTCCAAAGTATCCCACTTCAGAAAATGTAAATGTACCACTATTCTGTGTTTTCAAATCCTCTTCTCAATCGACTGTATGAAATCAAAATCCATTCACGTTGTAAGAGTCAAACATTATAACCTTTTTTAGAGGACCTCGAGAAAGAAACTTCAAATATTCTGAAAAATCTGCTCGAGTATCTGTATTCATGATCTAAAAAAATAAATATTCATTATTATAATTACAAAATACATGTGTCAAACTAATATTCATATTTATGGAAATATTTATAAACTTACATGTCATGAAAACCATTATACAAGATCTTTATTAATAGATTTCATTATATATTTCTCATTTATTGTTTGTACTCTCATTTGTTTCTTTTTTTGTATCCTCAAATCTTTAATAAATGGATCTAAAATTTCACTATTCAGCAGCACATATCTATGTGCCTATAATAAGTCCATTTCTGTCAGTGTAACATTTGAGGTCCTCCTAACTAATCGACCAATATCATAAAATATTTTCGATTTCCCATGTATTTGATATTGAGTTGATGTGTTTCCTCCATGTCTAACTCAATTAAAACTAGTCTTAATATCATCAAAGTATTTAGAAAAAATTATAAGACAATCCTATACCAAATATCCTTTAGCAATAGAGACTTCTAGTTGAGTTTAGTTTCTCACATATGATTTCAAATGCCCATGATATCTGTGAAATAAAATAAACAAACATAATTATAAATTTAATTAAGTGCCAAATTATTTTTACTTAACTTAAAAACAAATAAATAATGTTCCTCTCAATTGGATAAATCCATAAATAATGAATGAGGTCTCCTAATTTTTCTTCTTTAACCAAATGCACAGTTAAATGCATCATGATAGTAAAAAACAACAGAGGAACGATCATCTCTATTGAAAAAAGTGTCAATACAAAACTCTCCTAATTTTTGTCAAGCTCAAATGGATGTAGAGATTTCTCACATTGTTGTCTGAAATATGTGAAGAATTGGAGTACAACAGTAGTAACGTTTTTAGGTAATAATGTATGCAACACCAATGGTAGTAACTACTGTAACAAAATATGTGAATCATGAATTTTCAATCCATGTAACTTATGATTATTTAAGTCAACACACCTCGAGATGTTACTTGAATACCCATCAGATACTTTCACATGCATTAAAATTTGAATGAATTTATATTTATCCCTATTTTTCATTGCAAAAATTATTAGAGCATACTTTTCATTCTCATATGGCCAGAGATTGCATTTTTTGTTAATTACTTTTAATTATTTATGAGCATTGAGATGATCCTTCGACATTCCATGCTCATTAAGTAATGCGAAGATCAAATTGTCACATACACTCTTCTCAATATGCATCACATCAAGATTATTCCGCAACAAATTAAATTCCTAATACAAAAAGTTTGAAGAATATACTTTTTCTCTTCCATTGTTGCATTCCAATTTCACTTGATAATGCACTTCGAACCCATTTCCCACTATCATTCAAATGATAAACCTTACCAAATTATGTTTCAACTTTTCCATGTTGTGTCAATATTTCAGAACCAGTTAAAAAATTTGGAGGTGTTCTATGATCAATGAAACCGTTAAATTTTGATCTGTTCAGCTGAAATCTAAAAGATGCATCAAGAAATATTAGATGTCAGAAGAAGCACCATTTTCTAGTGTGAGGTAGCCATTTGGGCTCAAAATCAAATTTACAAATAAAACTATCCAAATGCATGTAAGTGTTCCAAAAAGATAAATTCCCATGCCTAGGGAAGTCACTAATGGTCTACATTAAAGCAGCATACATTTTGAACATTGTTTTAGAAGAAGCATCAAATGTCTCAACACCATTGCCACATAACTCCTGTAATTCTTCAATTAAAGGCTGAAAGTATACATAAATATCATTTCCAGGAATTTTTTTCCCAGAATAATCATCGAAATGATAAAATATGTTTGATGCAAACACATCCATGGAGGTAGATGGTAAGGGATAAAAACAACTAGCCTAATGCTATAATTGCTTCTCAATGTACCGAATAGGTTAAATCCATCAGTAGCCAATCCCAATAAAATATTCCTAGGATCTTTTGAGAAATCTGGATGTAGTGAATGAAATTTCTTCTTTGATTGTTAATATCATTGATGTCTCATTAACCCATCATTGTTATTATCTACAGAATTACACTTCATGTGTTTGGCAATTTTTGATGACATGAATAATATTTGCAATCGAGGATTTAAAGGAATGTAATGCAAAGCCTTTGCAGGTTTGTTCCTTTTCTTCTTCTTCATGGTAGTATGTTGATTTATACTTACAACATCACCCATTTACTTCTATATAGAGGAATAACATTTTTTGTAATCTTGTCTACTTGAATCCTCTCACCAATAAAGCATTAAATCATATGGACACACATGTATTTTTGTATAATTCAAACCAAGCATGTTAATAACTTTTTTAATATCATAAAAAGACTCGGGGATGTTTGCTTCTGGAAATTTATCACCCATAAATTCCAATATCATGGAAATTTCATTATTTGTAATTCCACATAGACATTTGATATGGTACAACTTTAGTAGAAAAGAATGTTTTGAATATTTCAAACATCCGCTATACTATTCTTGATTTACATTTTCAACTAAATCATGAAATGTATTTTACTCAGTGAAGTTTTATCTTACATTAGTCTCAACAAAATAAAGATGAGGATCCACTGATATGTTATAATCTACACTTGGTTGTCATAAAGTCTCAAAAACATCACTTGTCATGTTGTTATTTTTAGCACCCTCATCTGGTTGTTCTGATATGTTTTCATATTGATGGTGGTGTCCTGAAGTTCCAAATGCATCATTTGTAAGGTTTTTCATTTCATTTACCATTGTCAATGAAGTTGGGAGGTCATTCTATGGATTGACATCAAAGCTCAACCTTTCTGTAACGTTTGATTCTCTATGCCAAATCCAACCCCAATATTTACTAGAGAATTACTAAAATATTAATTGTTCAAAAAAATCATCTCTCTTCAACCATCTTCTAAATTTATATTTATGACATGGAAATCTTATTCACCCTTCAATGGATCGATTGGAAATTGAAAAATATAAAAACTCTTCCAAACCCTTAACATACCGAGGTGTGTTCCTTGATAATGTGATCCAGCTTTTATCCATGTATATCACAATGTGCCTACAGAATATTTAAAAAAATTAAAACACATAACTATTAATAATTAGGGAAAGATATTCATATATACTAGTTGAAAAAATATATAAATATGTTATATATTTGGAAAAAGTCTAGGATTAGATCAAAAAAAATCCTTAGACACTTTTCCCAATAGCCCATGGTAACTTAAGGCACTTTAAGATGATAGCTGGAAAATAAATTTCTCATAATATACCAATTAAGTCTCCAAAATACTATCTCATGTCTACCAAGACATCCCCAACTATATAAAAATTTAAAATAAGAGGCATGATTGCATTTGATACCAATTTGTCACAAACTAACCTAGATAACCTACCTAAGTGGCACATAATCTAGTTTTGGCAAATCCCAGTGGGTGTTCCCAATCCCCAAAGGCTAGTGACTAGTGTCTAGGAATCAAATCAAACCAGAAGAAATGATTTCACCATAAGTAAATCTAATCAAGAAAAATTAGATACTATAAAATGAAATATAGTTGGTATTACAAACACTTCATGAGGGATAAAAGCACAAGTAAATAGATACAAGTCTAAAAAATTGTATGTTTCATCAATTCAACCATTAATATAACAACCCAGATACTCCATGTAACAAGTGGATTGTACGTTCCAATAGTCACCACTAAATCTTTAGGTCTCTCTAATTAAGAACATCCACCACCTATGAGTGGATATTTCCATATTCTTAGAACATGAATAATAAAATCTATAAATTAATAAAGGAAAAGGTAGGGTGTGATAAAAAAGATAAGTAGGATATCACGAAGCATTTCATAATCAATATATAACAAATAATTTTTTTATAATTTTTAAATAAATTTTTTCATTGAAATATTTTTAACTTTTTTGGATAAAAACATGCTTGATAAAACATTTTAATGTCTAAGTTAAAACATTTTTCAAAGTTAATTTCCATAAAATTAGGGAGACATAAACATCTACGTCATAATAATAATGAATAAGCATTTCTATCAAAACATACATGATTAAATAATTTTAATCAATAATTGGAATGTATAAATCATTTTACATCATTTTCAATAATAGAACCATAGTGATAACATCTAGGGTTAGTACCACTCACAAGGCTTCACAAAATCTCAGTGAAATATTCCTCTAGGTGTACACACACTCCTTAGATCCATGATCTTAGGGGGAATATGATAACACCCCAAATAGTGAACTACCTTCCCTCAAGAAGTTTTGTTTCATTTTCATCATCAAGTCGATGTAAGATGTCAATTTACCTAGCATGAATATTCATTCTTTTAACAAACTTTAATCTGATGTGCTTCAAGGAAATTAGTCATAATTTGGGATATCATTCAATACAATAAATAATTCAATAAATAAAATAAATATTCCCCAAGTTAAAGTTTCAAAACATTCCTATCATTTCCAAAACCAATATCAAACTGTTTTTATCAAAAACTCATGCCTTTACGTTAAAATAATTTCATTTCAAAACATGAAACATTTTATTATTTTATATCTCATTAAATCATCCTTCAAATCATTCATTTCAAATAAAAATCATATTTTCATAAATTTACACTTTATTTCATTCCATTTCTAATATTTTTTCAACATCCTTAACTCAAGATTTAGAAATCAATTGGAAAACCAATTTGAGTTAAATATTATTAAAGGTTTATATTAATAGAATTACCTTCCTAAACCACCTACCATAATAAAGATCTATAACCACCCCTATGAGATCCACTAATGAAGATTAAATGGATAGAAAACTCATGGAAGAATATTAAATTGCTCCTCTAACCTACCAGAATGTCGGTGTGGTGGAGAGGTAGCAAGGCGATGAGAGGACAAGGATTCGGGGGTCACCAAGGGGGTTCTCGTGGGGGTCGGGGGGGGGGGGGTAGAAGTTTCGGGATTGAAAAAAAAATTAGAGGTAGTTTATTAAAAACTGCCGCTAAATCATTTACAAAACATTAGCGGCGGTTTAGTAAACCATCAAAAATGGCTATTAATGTTGTAGTGGTACCACTACAAAAATATAGGGCTAGCACCAATGTGTAGGGGAGTTTCTTATCTATCTATATAAATGATATGGGGTACCCGAACCCTGATGATACATGGGAGTTATGACCCCAGGAGAACTACTCCATGGGTAGGGGATCCACACCCTCTATAAGGGAGTTCCGTATTTACTAGTCTAAGAGGTAAGGGAAGCCCACACCCGATTAAATTAGGGGAGCACTAGTCCTATAGTCTCTCTAACAAACCAACTCAATCTCCAACATCCTTCATGAATTGTTGAAAGGATTGGAATTCTCATCATGCCTCATGTCGTACCACAACTATTGATAGAGGAACTTAACCCTAGTAATAGGGGAGTACTACTCTACTATCCGAAAGAGTCTAGGGGACCTACATCCTAGTGTGATAGGGAAGGTCACCAACCCCGAAATCTCTCAAGTGATCCATCCCGATCAATACCCATAGTCATATACCACAGAAGAAATGACTTTCTTGAATCTCACCAAATCATATATCTCAAGCCCCTAAAAAGGATACCTTCATATTATACAAATAAAATATTGTAGCTAGGTTAATCACATGCCTAAATTTGAGTCCCTAAGAAGAGGAGAGTCAAGGAGGAAATCTCCATGGAAAAGTAAACTACATGTAATGTGGTACAGATGATGAGTGACCCCACCTAAACATCAATCAGTGTCATATACCATATGGAATGGATGACTATGTGAGATTACACAACATGTACATGATGTACACAGAGTGTCTCACCTCACCTTCACCCTTTCCATCTTCTCATCCAAATTTCTTGGATGAATATGTGATCTTAAATGTTTTGTACCCATAGTACATAGAGTTTCCTATCACCTGGGGAATATGGTTGTGCCCTAAGGACCATTCCAATGAAATTACCTCATGTTTGTGTACTTTGGTCATGTACTCTAGTCATGTACTCTAGTTGTGAACTTCCACAAAGCCTCATCCCTTGACATGTCATGTATGATGACCACACGATTAGAGACAACTATACAATATATACTTTAAGTACATGATGTGTATTCCCCAAATATCTTCATCCCGAAAATAGAATAAAATGTGGGGTGTGATCCATCACTACATACTATGTGATCATAAAATCCAAACATAAATTCCTTCCAATTCACCAGAACTTCCAGTTTTCCACAAATTTTCCCCAGATCGACCCCCATGGGATCGAAAGTAGTCATAAAAAGGACATAAAACCTTGAAACAACACCTATAAAAGGGGTTAGGAATTAAAACTGAAAACTACCTACCTCATGTTGAAATGATGAATCTTCGTGTGTAGATCAAAACTCTAAATCCACTATAGTATGATCTATGAGTGATCATCATCATGATCAGAGTTTGATGGCACCTCTTCTCTCCCTCGATTACTCCTCAGGTGTTCTGGTATCATAGGAGAAGTCCCCCCCTCCACTTCCAAACTTGGGTGACAAAGGGGGAGGGGGAGGTTTATTAATTATATTTTATTAAATTAATAAACCTCTCACTTACACTCTGCCAATGGTAACCTCCAACTAGGTGCCCCATGCTGAAAAAATTTATGTTTCACCTTCGGTAAAACACATGTTTTGATGTCAATAATGGTATCATATTTAAAATATTAGACTTGGACCATGAGTAATTCCATTCTTACTAAAAAATCAGGTGTTTGATAAAAATATATAATTTTTTTAATATCACCTCACTTAGGTTCTCTGGCCCCTAGAATCACATGCTGATTCAACGCCTTTCTTCATAAATATTCCTAGAAATAATTCAAAGTTTTACAGGGAAAACACATAGTCGCTACATCCTCCCATTCATAAAGTATTTTTATCCCAAAAATCAAAAACCACATGGAAAAGGGGAAAATATTCTTGCAAAAAGTTATCATGTGATGTCATACCACATGAACCAACTGTAGGGTAAAACCATGTTTCCCTCTAGGAGTTGGTTGAAGTTCAATACTCCTAGTCACCTAACTTATCATCCATAGCATATATAGTTTTCTTATTTAAACAGTTATATAATAACCCTATAAATCTTCAACACACCATATTGACAGCCCAAGGGAAGTGTTAAACCCTATCACCACCTACTAACACAGCATGACTAGATGCACTATCTGTCCCTAAAAAAATGGACAATGTGCTCCCTTCCTTTGGGAATTCACCTAGGAAATATCCTAAGAATAGATACTCATATAGAAACTCATAGTATATATATATCAAATGAGCTTCACTCACATTGGATACCACAATTTATATCTCTCTCCATCAATGGTGAACCTCAGGCCACCATATGGAGTCACCCAAGTCTCTTGTGATGAAATTCCACCTATGTATATACCAAGTAAAATCACTCCATGCTTCAAATGACACCAAAAAATTTCATCTCGATTACTAAAAATTCCTATGATAAAACCTTTAAAAAAAATGGACTTAAACATACAACATAAAGAAATTTATCTACCACACCTCATCACTATTCACTTTGGGTGGCACTAACTCACCCATATGGTTTTAATCGTGTCATAGAGAATGTGTCTTAGTGGTGGAATGATACTTTTTCCCTATATACTTTATGTGTTAAAAAATTACACTGAAACTAGGATAAATTAATTACATATATCACCTTGAATAATCCCAATATCTATGAATATATCCCTCAAATTTTAACAAGCACTATCGATAGATGTGAAACATAGGTGAATCACCCCAATAGGAACCTCTAGCCAAAGCCACTAGCCAGAAGTTCCTATGGGAAACTACATCTATTACACAAAGGTTAGGGATGTGAAATAAATGAATCATGATTGTGTAAAAAAGTACTAAATAAAAATTATAGAAAACAAAACACACCTCAAATCATGTCATGTACCACCTAGTCATATCCCCCCCCATGGAATGCAGCTGACCGCAACATCATCAACTAACACCATAATCCTAATGTGGGATACCGAGTGGTGGTGGTGGAAGTATCTTATAGATATTGCATTAAGAAAATCCTCCCTTTACAGATCCACCTGGTCCCTCTCCTCTACCAGCTCTACATCTTTAGGGCCTTCTTGGACCACACTTGGGAGATCCCTAGTTGTAATGTTTCCTCTACCATGGGGGTCCATATACTGCTTGAACACCATTTAAATCATGATGGGTTAGGAAATAACATTCCATGTGACCTCATTTGTCATAAGAATAGTATGTACTCCCACATAACTAAATGGATCCTTGGTGAAACTCTGGTTCTAAAGACCCATGTGTTTGAGTTTGGTAATGGATGTGCCTTCTATGAAATAATCCTATCAGATGACATCTTCTAGATGCTAAAGATGACTCATCCCCATGATAAACACTACTGGATTCATCTGCATGACCCTCTACTAAGAAGTTCTCTATCACTAGATTTCACTATAGTACTCTCGCATATAAGGGAAGTCATAAAATGACCACACCTGCATAGATGTTTGTATGGTGACCCTTCTCAATCTTTCTTTCCTGCAAGTATCCATGTTGCCCCATGTCAAGCGAGGAATGTATGAGGTGATGAATCATACGATGTACTCAGTGACATACATGTCACCCTGTTTCATATCTAGGAGCTTTAAAATCCTCAAAAAGTGCATGATATAAGGAAATTACTCATCATAGAATAGTTTATAGAATTATGACAATGAGAGTGTTGTCTCATCATGGGAACTAATTATCAAAATCCACCACCAACTTGTTTCCATAAAAAGAAGACTGACCACAAGAACAATGATCTAATCAAATGTGCTCTATACTGTCCTGAAAATATGAACCACCGCCTTGATCCAATCCTCTTCTTCTTGAGGGTATGACTCGCTATGAAACCACAACGGGATATATCACTATAATTCATGAAACACATTAAACCTATGTTCATCCTCATCACACTAAACCATGAGATCTATATACTAATAAATAAGAATTCGACCATCTTCCTGAGCCACTGGAAGTGGATTTATGCACTGATAAATAAGGGGAAATACTTTTTTGTGCCTATCTATAAGAAACACCTCATTTAGGGGTCCTTTAAATGAGTCCTCATCACTAAATGAATTAACATCATGATCTTACAGAGTTACCCTAGCTAGCTATTTGCATGGATGAATACTGAAAGTGATCAAGACGTATCATGATTAGATGAGAATATACATATGGGTATCTAACACAAGAAGTAAAATCATTGGAATAAATCTCATATGATGCATGTACCACTAATATTTTCAACCAATGTCTCAATACACCAAGTTGAAAAATGGGTAGTCATAGTCTTGATGAATGGATACATCAGCCACTGCACCATCACTAAGTTCTCTGACCTAAATTCACACTCAAAATACTCTATCACAATTTCCCTAAGTCCCAACCATTACTAATTAGGGGTATAAATCTTACTTGAGGATGAACCACCTATAATACCACTATATCGCAACCTGACCCACCAGGTCTTCCTATCCAAAGGAAGGTCAAGATGAAACTACCCCAAGCCCACCTCTAATATTCCAGGGGCTAGTCACCAGCATTGAGTAAGTATATCTCATGAAAATAATTCCTTATACTATGAAATTTTATGCATACAGACAACATATCCATGAAAAAATTTAAAGGAAAACAAAATATAAAACATCTAGAGTGTAAAACATGTATCCAACAACCTCTAGGAATGCAACGATCCAATTTTTTTCAAAATAATATTTGTTTCATCAATAAATGTGTGTTTTATATAATATTATAAAAAATAAATAGAAACCTATAAAATTCCATCTCTTTAACAATAATCATTACATTATTCACCTCTGAACCTAGTTAAAATTCCAAACATCATAATTGGAACAAAGTATAAAATATAATAGCTAAAATGGGAAAGTAAGGATCTCCCCAATCTACTAAAATCATCACCCCCAATGAAAATGTTGTAAAAATAAAAAAAATTAGTAATCCAATCAAAATAATATGAAATGTAAATATAACCTTAAGAGAGTTTTAGTTAATTTTGAGGGAAATAACGAAATGGTATTTATAGAGTATAAATGAAAATTTAACTGTTGGTATTCAACTGTTATATGAACATTGATCAATATGACTATTGGTCAATATGACTGTTGGTCAATGTGACTATTAGAAACTATACTCTTGGTTTATAGTTTTACCATTATAATTAGTGTTTATAAGTTATAATGAAAAAGGATAATTGATATAGAAAGGAGAATCTATGGCCTCAACCAGTATATTTGTTCTATTTGAATCCCATTTTAAAGAAATTGGGAGGGGGTAATATCACTCGGGTTCACCCTTGATGAAAACCAATCCAAGATTCAAAAAGTGAAGATTGAACAAAATCACCAATGGGAGAAGTTCATGTTAGTTGAGATTACCACTTGGTCTATTTTATCCAAGTCACCCCATGAAACTATCACCATCGCACACCTTACCCTCAAGGCGTATGTGGGTGAAATAAGAGGTTACGTGTCCATACATTAGTTACATAACGAGTAAATTACTTTTTATAAATAAAATTTTTATTCAATCAATTCATCTTAAGAAATTTTTTTAATAAAATATATTCTTAATTGAGATGAATTTGAAAATTTTATTTTTGGATCCAAATAAAACGTAATTGTATTTATCAAGAAAACATATACAATTTTTATTTATAAAAAACGTATTATTAATATTTTTTTAATGAAATAGTATTTTAAAACACATTTATTTAAATAATAAATGATAAAATAATTTTATAAGGGCCTAGGAATTTTTTTATTAGTTTCAGGAAATTGACCATGCCTTAAAAGATGATATTTTTTAAAAAAATAAGGTTTTTATATTCAAAAGTTAAATTTCTCATATTTAGAGATTTTTTCAGAAAAAAATAAACATAATTTTTTAAATCATCACATTGAATTTGGATTTCTTATAATTTATGATAATTTTCTAAAATACTTTATTTTTCATAAATAGTAAAAAAATACAGTTTTAGGCTTTCAGTATGTTTTATGACATCATATTTATTTCATAATAATGTAATAATTAATTAGAAATAATCCAAAACCTATAAAAAGTTATTAAGAATAATTATTTTATTATATTTTATGGAATTTTTTAAAACTATTAGTCACCTTCCGAAGTCAAAAAAGGAAAATTTGAATTTTTTAAAAAATTAATTTGTAGAATCTTCACTTTTCCCTACCAAAAGATGTATTAAATAATGCTTTTCGATTTTGGAGGATTAAATTATCATAAAATGTGACCAAAATTTCCAAAACAATGAGAAAAACTCACAGTTAAGCCAATGGTCTTCCATTTTCCACAACCCAGTTTTCCAATACCTGTATTTCGAAATTATTAAACAATTCCTCAACTTTTGTTGTATATACCCCCCCCCCCCATTTCACCATTTCTCTTCCATACTAATCCATCCACTATGAATTTATGGTTATTTTTTCTCCCACAAATTTCCCCAATATTTTCTCAATCCCACAAGGTTTTATCCTCATTTTTTTGGAACAACCCTTCAAGGTAATTGAAATTGTCACTTCTCTTTTCCATTCAAGTTCCCTTTTCATGTTCTATGTCTTATAATTTCAAAAACTAAGTTCTTTTATTTGATTTATATTATCTAATTATTTTAGGAATATTATTTTATTAATGGAGGTCTCTTTTCCCCTCCTGTTTTTCCCTTTTCAAAAAACCATGTTTTATACCTATCATACTATCGAATTTACTTCTCAAATTTCACTCTTTTACAGGAAAAATTCTCTTTTACTTTTTATTTGAATACCCAAAACTATTTTCTTTTAAATATGTATTCAACTAGATTTAAAATTTCTTTTTTATTCATTTATTTTCATATATTTAACTCACAATTCCTTTCATGGGTTAAAAATGATGTAATGATCGTATCTTTATGTTCTTTCATATGCCATGATTTTTATAAGAAACCCATTATTTATTCGCCATGGGATATTAATGAAATGATTTATTGTGTGGTTCACATGAAATTAATACATATTAAGGGTGTTCTCTAATATCACACCAATTCCTTAGGTAAAGAATTTAATATCTAGATATTACATGTTTCACAGTCCCTTAGTGAGCAACCTTGTTAATTTTTAGTTATGAAACCTTGGTGATTATCCTTGGTGATATGCATATTAATGTCTCATTTAAATGTTGTAGTCACATTTCCATTTTATGATCCATGTTATTATTATTATGATATTCTTATTTATCTTGACATATCATTATGCCTTATGTTCTTATTGATATGTCTGAAGATCACATGTTATATGTCTCTCTCGATTATTACCTTAGGAACTTCATGATCACCCCTTTCCTTTGATGTATGTCCCTAGTATATGAGATACAATAATAGTTTCCTATATTTAACCCATGAACATATCTTTAATGTTGGTTTAGAATAATTTTTTAAGTATTCATGTATTATTTAACTTTTTTTCAAGAAACTAAAGTTGAAAATATCCTCTATTTGGGACCATGTGATGAAAAGTTATTTAATAAAAATAGGCAGGATTCTGTAGTTAGTTTGAAAAAACAGTTTAGTTATTTGTAGAAATTATGAATTGAAAATTTTTGGAAGAACCCTAGGGTCAATTCTAAATATATAAAAAAATACTAGTATTTTGGTGGGTATTAAGTATGTGGTTTCTGAGTGAAGAAATACATGTATGGATATGAATGAGTGGATGTGGTTCTAATATAGATGTACCCAGGGGTAACACCTGAAAAAGCCGATTTGAGATACACTCAAATGATAACTATTTCTTGACAATGGACCTTACTACACTCCAAGTTTGAAACTATTAACTTATATTCTTGGTTAATCAAAATCTTTTTATAAACCTTTTGGAAGGATATATTGAAAATTTAGTTGTCATTAGAAGAGCTTAATAACATATTTAAGCATGGTATTTTAAAACATAAAATCCCTTTAAAATTATAATATTTGTAAAAGTAACATGTTTCACTGTAAGGGTTTCTTATTTTATAAAACTTTTGGGAAATAAGAGGAACCATGTGAATGGTGAGTGAAAAAGGGAGATTCACTAACAACATTATGATGTAAGCTATAATGGAAAACTTCACGAGGATGGTGAATTGACTAACTCGAGTTATGAAAAATAAATTGAATCAAGTAGAGCGACCAGATTCACCTCAAAGGGAACGAATTTACATTGAGTTATTTATACGTCAATGAACCCCTTATTTCTGTGGATATAGTGACCCATTTATTTCTGAAGAATGGATATGTTCTATACAAGTGATTGTTTTTTGTACTCCGTTGTTTGGAGTAAGAGAAAGTAACCCTAGCAGCATACCACTTTGAAAGACTATGCTAGTTATGAAGAAATAGTGTTGAGTGCTATGAAGGATGAACTGGAGTTCCATGAGACACAGTGGTCACATAGGTTGAATTAGATAAATAGGTTAATAGATCTAAACTCAAGGAGGAACCTTGATCATGGTAGAGGAGGAAAGAAAGTTCCATTTCCCACATGCAACAAATGTGGGAAGAATCATTTGGGGAACTTCTTACATGGGAGTGGAAAGTGCTACAAGTGGAGAAGATATGGCCATATTTCTCAAAACTATTGTGATTATTTTAACCCTTAACTTCTAACCACTAATTACAAAGGGAATATGGTGAAGGCCTTGCCATAAGTTCAATTCTTCAAGTCTTTAAATCTTAGGAAATTTTCCAATCAATTTCCAAATTATAAGATAATGGAGGGGAACCACTATAAATCTCATTATAGGCCAATGGAGAAAGGTCAGTCATTTTCTATCATAATGGATGAAGTGGAGGCTCTGAATGATGTGGTGGAATGTACACTCAATTTTCTATCAAAGATAGTAATTAATTTGTTTATTATGGTTCTACGCATCCCTTTATTTCATCCTAGTTTGAAAAGAATCTAGAAGGAATACCTAAACTATTAAAAGTAGAGATATCATTCAACACACTTATAGGAATTATCCTAGCATAAACAGTGTATAGAAACTCTAGTATTAGCTTTGGTGATTACAATCTCATTGAAAATCTCGTAGTCATTCCCATTGTGGAATTTGATACTCTACTAGGGATGGGCTGGATCTCAAAGTATAATTTTAAGACCAACTGGAGAAGTAAGGAAATTTCAATAAACTGGAATACACAACCTAAAGTCATTTTCAAAGGAGAGATATCGTGGCCTAATATTTTTCTAGAAGAAACCCCCATATCTTTATTTAGGGAGATGATTGGTAAAGAGGGATAATGAAGTGAAAGTATAAAGATTGATAATGTCCTCATCATTCATGAATACATTGACTTATTTCCTAAAGAGTTACCCTAACCTCCCCCAGAAAGAGAGGTAGTGTTATCCATTGAACTAATATCTACATCCAATCCAATATCAAAGACCTCATATTGAATGGGAAATGTGGAGTTAGATGAATTAAATAAAGAACTTAAAGATATTATGGAGAAGGGATTTATCCAACCAAGTGCGACTCCTTTGGGAACATCTATTCTATTTGTGAAGAAGAAGGATAAATCAAAGTGGTTTTTTATTGATTATAGATATGTTAATATGATCATAGTGAAGAAAATTTACCCTATCCCAAGGATTGATGATTTATTTGACCATATTTACAATTCTTCCCTATGCACACATAGAAACTCGATCATCAGTTGTCACTCCTGATATGGATTCCTTTCCGGATAGGTTTCCGGAATCGTCACCCTTCGATCCAGGTCCCTCACAACCATCTATTATTCATTCTTCTGCTATGGATGGTGGTAAATATTTCAAATTTTCCCTATGTGGTGTTTCCTAATGTTCAGGGATTTTTGGATTCCTATAGATTGAACTGATCATCTCATTGGTTTGTATGGATTATTCTGGCCTATCAGTAGAGATCTTGTCAGAGGCTTATGATGAGGTGATTGGCTATCTAAAATGGAATCTTTTTTCCCATTTTGGATATACAAAACCACCTATCTCAATTTTTATGAATTTTGTTGATTCTTGGGGTCTCTTTACTCCGGAATAAGTCTCGTCAGTTTACCGTTCTTCCTTATGCCTTTTCGTTGCTTCTGAGATAGATTTTATTCGTGCATGGTGTAATTCTCTCCAAATAATGGGTTGATGGTGGTTTAGGTTTTCTCAATGGTCACTTGATGTGCACAGAGGGAGGGAAAGTCCTATTGCTGCTGTGTGGATCTCCCTTCTTGGTTTTCCACTACCACTGCATAATGGTTCTATTCTTAAAGTCATCAGAGAATATCTTGGGGATTTTATTTGTTCAGTTGTCAGGAAAAGATATGGTGCAGATGTTTCTACTACTCATATCTGTGTTAAACAAGATCTATCAATGACCTTCTTGAATATGAAATCCTTGAAAGTTAAGGGGTTTTTTTCCTAGAATAAAGATATTGTTTATCCAGTATCACCCAGGTACTACTCCCATTGTTGTCTTCAAGGTCATTCAGGGTAGTTATGTAGAAAATATAGATAGGGTGGGACTCAACCCTCAAATCCTACCCAGTCAAAAGGGGTGTACTGTCTGATACTGCCTTGGTTATCAAGTATATTATACCTGATGCTTCTAGTAGTGTCTCCATTAAGATACCCATATCTAGTGATGATCCTGCTATTAATAATACATATACTTCTTTCAACATTGGTACTTTAGCTATCGAACAATCACCCATAGACATGTTTCATGATATTACTGATTCTTTTCTTTTCTTGGGTAATTGTCTTTAATATAAGGGGGGAATTTATGCGCTGTCATGGTTAGAGTTTTGTTCTTATGTCTTTCTCTAAATTCCCAAGGCATCATCATTTCTTGGGAAGGTTTTTTTAGAAATTTGGTCCCCTGGTCTGGTACTATGAGATCTCTTGCTTTTCTATCAGAGCCCTTACCTTCTTCAACCTTTTTCCCAGTTGATATTGGTGAAAACTTTACCTCAATAGTTTTTTTCAAGGACTTACACATGTAATCAATGTTAGGAGATTAAAATATAAGGCATAGGTCTTCATCCCTCGAGTTATCTATCCCCCAAGAAAATTCAGGTGATCGCTTGCATGATGTTTTGATGTCTCCAGTATATAAGAATTATCATAACCAATTTCCTTTGGGAAATATGAGGAAGGATTCTTGGTGATATCATTCTATCTTGAATTCTCCTATCAAATATATATCTTCTTCATAAAATATAGTACACACTAGGGATAAGATTCTATTTATTAAAGTGTATCTATCATCCCAGTCCATTCCAACCAAGATGCCTAGGGCCAAATCCAGGCCTAAATTGTTCCAATGATTCTGTAAATTATTTGGAACACCCATGGCATTGGTGCTTGGGTGAAATATGATTTCATATCAAGGTAAATCAAGAAGTATAAAGTGTTTATTACTTATATTCTCGAGCATAAAAAAATCTGAGTAAGATTAATGAGTTTACTCATAAACTCAAAAAGCATGCAAGCATGAATGTAGAAATGGATAATCATCCTATATGGGTATTCTAGAATAAAGATGTTTCTGTGGATCTTTTCAAGGATAGAGACCAATATATTCGAGTGAAATTCATCATAGACATGGATTCGGTGTTTATTTCCTTTTTGTATGGAATCTGTGATGCTCAAAAGAGAGAGAGTTTATGGTAGGACTTCAATAGATTTGATTCTGCAGAACATCCTTGGATTGTTGGTGGTGATTTTAACATAATTACAGATCCAAAAGAAAAGAAAGGGATGGGTTCATTTCCTCATATGGATAACATGAATTTAATTTAGTCCATGTCTGAGACGGGGATTCTTGATATGGGTTATTATGGGGATGATTTCACATGGTGTAACAACAGGAAATGGAGTCAGCATTACTGGAGCTTCAATGATCATTTCTTATCTAACATTCATGCTATTTCTAGGTTCCCTAATGCTATGGTGGATCATATTTTTCATGGAATCTCTGATCAATCACATTTTCTTGTGTCTTTATCCACTATGAAGGTTGGAAATTAACGTTTTTGCTTTTATGATTACTAGAATGGTATTCATGGATATCATCCGATTTTCAAGAATTGTTGGAAGGAACCAGTTCAAGGCCATTCTTTGGGGGTAATTCAAAATAATTTGAAATGAAATAAATATAAGATTCATTCCTGGGTGAAGGATCTCCCTCTTATCGACCAAGAACTGGAATATCTTAAATAAGAGGTTGAGAGTATGGAAAAAATACTTGAAGATAGATGTGATGACACAATATTTAAGGATCACTCTTGTAAAAAAACTGATATGGCAACCCTAATCCTAAAACATGAACATATTGATCGTGAAAGATCTAGGGTGAAATGGATTTAATAAGAAGATATAAACATGGCCTATTACCATGCTTGTATTAAGTAACGTAGAAGGTTTGTTAAACTGAATATCATTCTTGTTGATAGATCTTTTGCAGATGATAGAAATGTGGTTGCAAACTTGGACTTCCCCATAGTCAAAAATTTAATTGCTAATCCTAATCCGAATATGGTGAATGGATATCCTCGTGGGAACATATATTTGTTTGAGTAAATACCTAATATAATGTATGTTCCTGAAAATAACCTACTGGAAGCTATCCCTGATGAGAAATAAATATATAATTCTATGATTAATGTTAATTGAAAGAGTGCTTTGGGTATTGATGGTTTTCCAAGACCATTCTACAGAGGCTCTTGGGATGTTGTTAACATTAATCCCATTTTTTCCATCTAGGATTTCTTTTGTGGTGTTTCTATTCCAATGGTCATGGGTGCAACTACTTTGGTAATACTTCCTAAGAATAAAAATCTATCTTCCATTCATGATTATAAACTGGTGAGCATGTGTAATTTTACATAAAAAATTATTTCAAGCATTATCAACTTGCGACTATCTGTGCATGTTCCGTGGTGGGTTTCCTTAGAGAAACATGTTTTCGGTCGAGGTCAATCTATTCCAGGAGTGGTTTCCTTGGCTCATGAAATAATCTATGATATCATCATTAAATTTCATGGATCATACATGAATTTAAATCTTGATATGAATAGATCTTATGATAGAATATAATGGGGTGTTATCATCAGATTGCTTAAGTGTATGGGATTCTCTTCATGGGCCATAGATATTCTGTTTCATTGCTTGAACTCTTCTTGGATGGCAGTTTTATTCATGGTTAAAACTTGTGGTTTTTTCAAGGATACTTTTGGGCTCAGACAAGAAGATACCTTTTCTCCAACTCCTTTTATTCTCATGTAATATACTCTTAGTCACCTTATTAACAAGAAAATATCTACAGGTACCCTTCTTCCATACTAAAGGAAAATGAATCATCCAAAACATCCCACTTGATGTTTGTGGATTATACCCTAATATTTATCAATGCAGATGATAGATCAGTTGGGGGTATTATTAAAATCCTCAATGAGTATGGTTACTGGAGTGGAAAAACATTCAACAGAGACAAAAGTAATCTGTATATTTTAGACAAATTTGTTGATAGTAAAGTTTCCTCCTTATCTAGAATGCGGAATATACATAGAGGATATATTCCCTTGAATTATCTTTAGTCTCCTATATCTCATGGTCATATAAGAATCTTATTTTTTGAGGGTATTGTGAACAAAATTATGAGTCATGTTCTTAACTAGAAAAACCTTATCTATCCTTTTGTGGTAGGATTGCTTTAATCAATAGTGTTTTACTGGGTATTCATATACATGTTATTTTGGCTAACAAAGTGCCTAAGGGGTTCTGAATAATATGGATAGAATTTTGGCTGATTTCATATAGGATGCTCTTTCGCAGGCGAAACCCCATTGGAATTTGTGGGATAGATTGGAAATACATGTTCATGAGGGTGGAATTAATTTCAGAAATATATTGGATATTGTGAACTAAATGCATGAAAAAACATTCATGGGAGGTAGTGGGGTTTCTGTAGAACATAAGAAAACTATTTTATATTTTTATTCAAACATGTGTTAAGGAATTGTTTTCAAGAATATATTCATATCAATACTTTGGAGGTTTCATAATGAGGTATAAAGATCAAACCCTACTTGTAACATAATTATCAGTAGACCTGAGACTTTTTTGTAGGATCAGGATCCTGATGTGAGTGCTTATTGTTGGATCCGGTTGGGATTCATGTTGGGGGTGACCAAGAGGTCACGTAAAGATCACAGGAAGATATGTTGTCACAAGAACTAAGTACCTTATGATTGATTTGTTTAGTGGTTTTAATGATTGGATTCATTCCCCCACTTTGAGAATAATATAGGTCAATATGCCTTTAATTCATTATCCTAGTTATTCTATAAGAAAAAATTGGGTTTGTAGGTCTCCTCCAACCATCGGTTACAAATATAATTTTGATGGTTCTTGTATCTTGGGGATTATTCATGGTGGAGGGGTGGTCTGGGATTATAAATGGAGTGTTCTTATTTCTTTCAGTACCCATTATGGAAATGGGTAACTTTATTTAGGTAGAGGAAAAAGCGATGTTCATATGTTTTAAATTATGTGCCCAGAAATGTTTTGATCTTGAGAAAGTTAAAATTGATTTCATGATTATTTATGACTCTATGCATGGTTAAATATACACTATTTGGTAGATTGCATATATAATCAGAAAATGTAAGGGAAGCATAAAAAACAACACTCAAGATGTTCACATGTGGCGTGAGGGAAATAAAGTTGTAGATCAACTTGCATCCATGGTGGTGGCGGACCAAGGGAGAAACGTTAATTGTTTTTTTTCCATTATTCAACTAAAACTGAAGGGGATAGAACTAATTAGAGGAGATAAACATGGTATTCATTATTTTTGGCCTCCATAGGCTTTTACTCTTTGGCATTTCCAATATCCCTATTTTATTATGGGATTCTTTAAATTAATAAATAAAATGAAACTTTGAATGAGGGTGAAGAAAGAAGATATTCTAGAGACTACCTTCCGAACAATATATGGGCATTATGAGTTTGTTATTATTCCCTTTCTCTTGACTAATTCTCATACTATATTTATGGATTTGATGAATATATTCTTTATGGATTTCGTTGATAAATTCATGGTTGCTTTTATTAATGACATTCTAATATACTCCAAAATTTGTGAGGAGAATGAGAATCATATAATGGTTATCTTGGGAACTATGTGGAAGGAGAATCTTTTCTTCTAAAATTCAGAAAATGTGAATTCTAGTTAGGAAAATTTTCTTTCTTGAGGAACATTGTAACCAATGAAGGAATATTATTTGAACCTATTATGAAAAAGTATGAATAGGAGTGGCCTCATCCTATAATAATAGTTGATATTCGTGGTTACCTTGGTTTAGCATGATACTATAGGAGGTTTGTGAAAAGATTTTCCTGAATTTCTAATCCACTAACAAAGTTTACTTGAAAAGGGTCTATGTTCATTTGGACTTAGTAGTGTGAATAATGTTTCCAATAACTGAAGAAGATATTGGTTACTACAACTATGTTAACTCTACCCTCTATCAAAGAAGGATTAGTCATTTATAACGATGCATCTCTGAAAGGGCTTGGGTGAATCCTTAAACAATATGTCAATGTGATTACTTATACATCTTAATAGTTAAATCCACATGAGAAGAATTATCCTACGCATGACATTGAGTGAGTTTTTATCATTTTCTCTCTAAAAATATGGAGGCACTATCTTTATGGGGATAAATGTGATGTATACAAAGACCAAAAATGTTTGAAGTATATTTTCATGCCAAAAGAATTGAACATGAGACAAAGGAGATGGTTAGAACTTCTTAAATAATGTGGCTGTTCAATTCATTATCATCCTAGAAGATAAAAAAAAGTCACTAATGCATTAAGTAGGAAAGACATTTTTGTGCTAGAAATGATGAGGATTCAAGGATATCCTTTGATCAAGGACATAGTAAAACAAGACATGGGAATCATAAGGTAAGGGGCATCATCAGCCCTAACCCAAATGATTTATCAACCATAATTACTTGAAAATATCAAGAGATCTCAAATAGAATATCATTTGTTCAAAAGGAAGATAGAGGATGTAAAGAATGGTAAGTTTTATGAGTTCAATATTGATCAAGAAGGTGTATTGAAATTTTGTACAAGTCTATATATCCCATCTATTTTGAATAAAAATAAAGAGATAATGGATGAAACTCACATATCTACATTCTATATAAATCCTAGAAGCACTAAAATGTATAGGGACCTTAATGATAATTATTGGTGGGATAATATGAAAAGGGAGATTTCTTGCTACACTTCATGGTGCTTGGTATGTCAGCAAGTGAAGGAAGAGTGAACATTCCTAAAGGGGTATTGCAACCACAACCCATACCAAAATGGAACTGGGACAATATCACTATGGAATTCATCACCAGTCTCCCAGGAAAATTCAAAAGAAATAATGTGATATGGGTTATAGTGGACTTTCTCACCAAGAATTTCCATTTCATCACTATTCAAGAAGATTTATCTCGTAACCAACTTATTGAGATATATGTGAAGGAATTATTGAGGTTGCATGGAGTCCCACATTCTATCATTTCTGATCATGATCCAAGGTTCACATATAAATTATGGAGAAGTCTCTAACATGATCTAAATACTGAATTGAATTTTAGTATGGCATATCACCTCCAAACTGAGGTCCAATCTGAAAGTGATGTAGAACTTCTACTTGTTAGGATGAAGTTGGTGAGAGGAAATTTCATGGGCCTAATTTTGTAAAAAAGATGATAGAAAAGGATCATTCCATCCAACAACACATAAAGGTAACTATTGATGCCGACCAAATGAGAACCCGAAAAAAATCACAAAGGAAGAAATAACTAAACATGGGTATTATCTTTCCCATGAAAGCAAGGAAAAAAAGGATGGTCAAAGACTGGTGGAGCCCCTAAAAGTATCATGATCACGTGACCAAATCAATGTCATGTGAAGTATCCATACATGGTGCTTAGCCCATATAAATCCCCACGAAACCCTCATCAGGAAGTGCCATTGCTCGCCAGTGACCGAATGGTGAAGGCCAGATGAGCATCCCCTGAGGCTTTTCAATTTTTCATTAGAAAGTTCCTGAAAACCCATTTGAAATCCCCCAAAAATCAACGTAAGTGACATCATAAAGAAGAGAACCCACAATAGTCACAAATATCACATTCGAAATCATCATTAGCAAGAATAAAATCCCCATATGATGTCCAAGCCATCTTGAGAGACCTCCAAGCCTTCACCACAAAGAACGAAAGAGGTAAAGTGGATGAGGCAAAAGGGGTTTATGGTTGATGGAGGATATGTGGTGTTCCCCTGAAGACACACGATTCATATGGAATCCCGTCTTTTTCTAACATAACTTTTCATTACATTTTACAAAACCGAGGATCTTTAAGGTTTAGTGTCATGGAAACCAGGAACTTATTACATGAGAAAAAAAACACTCTTCTTAAACACTTGAAAGGATTCTTCATTTGTTAATACTATGTTCATTACAGAATCTCATAACCTGGGAGCATACATCAAAAGAAAGGGTGAGAAAAAGGCCCAGTAAGGGAAACACGGGAAACATTTTACATGAGAACTTGAGATACATCAAAAGTCAGGAAAAATAACTTTAAGGCATGAGAAATAGATCATGAGGCATATCATAATAAAAATAACGTGTTTCATAACTTGAATATGTGGCTACAACATTTAACATAGGCAAACATTTCCATTTCACCAAGGTCCATCCCCAAGGTGTCATTAAAAATTACCAAGGTTATTCACCAAGGAATCAGTCAAAATGGTCATCTCTAGAGATTAAGTCTTTATCCAATGCATTGGAGCGCTATCAGGGTTCACCCTTAATTTGTATTTATTATCATGTGAGCCACATATATCATCATCAATAATTTCATAAACAACCCATATATCATCAAAGAAATGGGTTTCATTTCATAATCATAACGTTTTAAAAACTGCTTTAAAGACATTATCTTTATGTCACTTTAAACCCACGAAAAAGGAAAGCGGGTCTCATGTATGTAAATCTTAGAATTTAAAATAGAAAATTTTGGTATATATTTGAATACCCTTTTATAAGGATGATCTTTTAGTATTCACTTAATAAAATAAAATAATTTGAGAAAAAGTGAGAGACATTTGAGATGGAAATTCCGCAGCATAATAGCTATGCATCGGGGTTTTAGAAAACATTGAAAAGAGAGGGGACATAGGTCACCCACTCATAAATGATCCAAAGAACAGTAGAGGGAAAGAATATAATGGATATAATATCATGGTAATGAAATTTTAAAGACATAACATATGAACTGAAAAAAATGGAGGGAAGACAAAAATAAGATTTCTCTTATGAAAATTCGGCAGCCTAACGACGTCACTTAAACTTCAACAAAATGAATTGAATAGATCAAATAGGGTATCTCATCATATGAACATAGGATATCAATATAATAGATATAGAGATCATACCCCAACAAAATAAAAGGAACTTGAAAGACTTGACATGAAAGTAGAACTTTGAAAATGAGAAAGGTTAAAGAATCCCTTAAATATTCGGCAGCCTAACAGTGCCACTTAATCTTCAACAAAAATGAATTGATGAGATCAAATAGGGTCTCTCATAATATGAACATAGAAGATCAGTATGATATATATAGAGATAATACCCCAAAATAATAAAAAGGAACTTTAAAGGCTTGACACAAAAGTAGAACATTGAAAAATGAGAAAGGTGAAAGAATCCCTTAAAAATTCGGCAGCCTAACGGCGCCACTTAAACATCAAAAAAAATGAATTGAAAAGATAAAGCAGGGTCTATCATCATATGAAAATAGAATATCAGTATGATAGATATAGATATCATACCCCAACATAATAAAAGGGAACTTGAAATACATGACATGAAAGTAGAACTTTGAAAAATGAGAAAGGTGAAAGAATCCCTTAAAAATTCGGCAGCCTAACAACACCACTTAAACATTCTTAAAAAGAATTGATGAGAGAAAGAGGGGGTATCTCATCATATGAAATTGAAAATGGCAGTACTAGGAATATAAAAGAACATCCTCCAACATAAGAGCATGGAGCACAAAAGAAATGACATAAAAGAGATTACTTGAAAAGAAAGAGAGAGGTATGATCCCTTACCTTAAAACATAACTCTTAAAACACAAAGGTTGGGACCTTGTGGGATTGGGGTCACCTTGGGAGGACTCCTTGGGAGGTAATGATACCATATAATAATTGGGGTAGAGTTGGGAGTAAATAATAAAGGAGAAAAGGGTGAGTATTTATAGGGAAAGTGAGGGGACAAGGCATTAATGGCCAAGGGACACCTCACTAGTGGTTTTGGAAAAACCATGGGCTTACCCATGGTATTTGCCCATGGTTTTGTCCACATGGGACCCCTCATACAATAATTCATCTCCTTTAGTCGTACATCCGTTAAAATATCTCATTACATCATCATGACATAGTTATGATGTCATTAAACATACCGAAACCCTAAAACTGTATTTTTACTATTCACTGAAAATTCAAATTTCTCAGAAAAATCCCAAAATTTTACCTTAACCAAATATTGATGCTCTGATTAAAAAAATGAACTCCATTTTTTAAAAATAATTTTCTAAATATATTTAATATAATTTTTAAATTAATACACTATTAACCAAAAATGCATTTTTTTTTTCAGAAATAACCCCAAAAACTACCTTAACATAATATCGATGTTCTGAATTCAAAAATGAACTCCATTTTATAAAAATAATTTTCTAAATATTTTTAATTTAACTTTGACATAAAAAAACACTATTCACCTGAAAAAACTAATACTTTACTAATAAATAATGAAACCGTTATTTACCTATTTTATTGAATCACATTACTTAATCAAGGTGCCTAGATTATATTAATACTTTCTTTAAGTGAGATTACTAGTCCATTTGGTCACATTACTAACCCTAAGCATAAAATCACTATTCATAATTTATTATTCATCAAAAATCATGTTGATCTTATTAGACTCCAAATTTATTACTGAAAACATTTGCAGAAGACCGTTTTTCAAAAATCATTACACATCATTAATTATTCAAGGTTTACAAAAATATTTTAAAATATCCTTTTTTTCAAAATTCATCAATAAAATACATCCTATATTTATCTGGACACTTTGAAAATTCACAAACTTCACCATAAGAAGAAATCACAATTTTTATTTATCAAAGGATTACATAAAGCAGTTACGGTCTCCTTACATAGCCGCTTATAACCCCAGCATAGGACCTAAGTGTAAGGTGTCCTAAGGTGAGAGAATATGAGGGCGGTTCAGACAACATCGCACGAGTAGTAATCTATATTAGTTTGAACTTCTCACGAAGTCGATTCCGTTCTAGCTTCACACGATGAAGTTCGGCTTGGGTTTGGTCCACAGAAAACCCCAGCGGTGCTACCTTCTTCCCAAGTTCTGTTAGATGGGCGATTGGACCGAGGCTATTGGATAAGGCCATCAAATCTTCTTTCTATATTAATTAACCAAGATCACTTGAATTTAGAGACAATAAATGCAACATTTAGTTTCCAAAGGTCATACTGAATAATAGTCATATAATAGTCAAAACCCAACAGTCTCATTTTTATTATACTTATTCTATTAAAAAAAATTGTTGAGTATAAAAATAAAATAACACATAAAATTAGGAAAAAGGATTTATTCAAAATTTTGGGTCGTTACAATCTTCCCCCCTTAAGAAATTGCATCCTAGAAATTTTTAAAATTGGGTTTGGAAATTTCATTGAAAGTCCCACATCGGAAAAAGAGTCAGTAACACTATTACTTTAAAAGAAAGAAAAGGAAGTACAAAGGTCACCCGAGTTAACCCATAATAGGATTCCATGTATGAAAACATTAACATAGATGAGAAAACAAAGGGTCACGTTTTGAGGGAGAGTGATAGAAAACATGATGAGGAGAAAATTAACAACAATAAATTCAAATTCTTATGATGGGTCAAGCGGTATTTGATTTCCTAGTAGGAAACGTTAACATAAAACATTTTTGTTTTATGTTCCTTTTCATAGTTTAGAGGAATTCATTTACTACATAGAATAAAAACATAAGGAAATATACCTACCTTCAAGATGAGTTTAATCCTATAATAAGTTTCTACCAAAACTAATCTTTTCTCCAAATGATGAGCATTCAAAAAAACTTGGTCTCATCAAAAGCACAAGAATAATTTTCTAGAGAATCACGTATTCCACAAAAAAAATCTATCTATCTTTAAACATTTATCCCAAAAATAGAAAGGTTAAGATAAAAAACTCTTGAAAAAGAAATAACCCCATAGGAAGGGAAACTACTTTAAATCTTCAAAGTTCCACGGTACTACCCAAAGTTTATCATAGACCATTCCATAAATAAATGTCCTTAAAATTCCTCAAAAATAAACCAAACTAAGATCGAAACCCAAATACAAGAAGGATTTGATAACATAGTCTTCCAAGATAAACTTTATCGTTCATCTCCAAACAACGTCAACCACTCCTAACATCTTATAACAAAATTAACTAACCTAAACATATTTTCCCCTAGGTAGGTAAATCATTTCCATAAGTAGCCTATAATACCATAAGTTCACCTTAAATTCATCAATTATTCAAAATATAAGTCAACCTTTACTCCTCAAGAAAATAACGTAGTAATCCATTTACCTCGATCATATAGTGTTCCCAAAATAGTGAACTTCTTCCAAAAATAATAATCATCATTTAATCCCCTAATCAACTTTATCAGATGAACATCCTTGAGACTTCCTCTTCTTCTTCCTTGATGAATTTAGGCATTCAACTAGGTACCAATTATTTATTGTGATTTTTGATAGCTGGTTTGGCATAATCACAATATGTTCAACTTGATATCTCATTATCTCTATCATATTAATATGGAAAAATTCACATTTCCTATCACATTGGTTGTTGGGACATGCTCTTCCATTTCCTGCCATTAACTATGAAAAGAACGTATAATTATGGGGCTTAAATACATAGCCAATAATCATGAAAAGGAACTTAAATAATAGAAGGATAACTTGTAGAAGAAAATTATACCCTAACTTGTGATCCCATAGGTTCCAAACTAGGTTATCCATGATCATATATTCTTATGTGAATCTTTATTTTATTTTATCTTTGTTCGTTTAATAATGGTTCATACTAAGCTTATGAATTTACCGAAACATATCCTCTGGGAGTGTTGTAACCAAGAGTGCAGCAAGGCCCATTGTTGTGTACTAGTTCCCATTTGAGTCTAGCTCAAAGCGGTGTTTTCGGGTTTTACCCCTATGTACATCTGTGCCAGAGCCACCTCTACCTGCTCGTATCCAGACATGGATGTATTTGCTTGGAAACCCCTTACTCAATACTCACCAAAATACCAGGAAGATTTCATATATTTAAACTTTTCTATAGGCCTCTTCCCAATGTTTTCATATCCTAATTTCCACAAATAACTAAACCATACTTTGAAACCAACTATGGCATCCCACCTTTTTATAACATAACTTTTCATTACATTATACAAAACCGAGGATCTTTAAGGATTAGTGTCTTGGAAACCAGAAACTTATTACATGAGAAAAAAAACATTATTCTTAAACACATGAAAGGGTTCTTCTTTTCTTCATCCTAATTTCATTATAGCATCTCATAACCTGGGAGAATACATCAAAAGAAAGGGTGAGAAAAAGGCCCAGTAAAGGAAACAAAGGAAAAATTTTACATGAAAACTTGAGATACATCAAAAGTCATGAAAAATAACTTTAAGGCATGAGAAAGAGATCATGAGGCATATCATAATAAACATAACATGTTTCATAACTTGAAGATGTGGCTACAACATTTAACATATGAAATCATTTCCATTTCACCATGGTCCATCCCCAAGGTGTCATTAAAAATTACCAAGGTTATTCACCAAGGTATCAGTCAAAATGGTCATCTCTAGAGATTAAGTCTTTACCCAATGCATTGGAGCGCTATCAGGGCGCATCCTTAATTTTTCTTTATTATCATCTGATCCACATATATCATCATCAATTATTTCATAAACAACCCATATAGAATCAAAGAAATGGGTTTCATTTCATAATCATAACATTTTAAAAACATCTTTAAAGACATGATCTTTATGTCACTTTAAACCCACGGAAAAGGAAAGTGGGTCTCATGTATATAAATACCAGAATTTAAAATAGAAAATTTTGGTATATATGTAAATTCCCCTTTATAAGGAAGATCATTTAGTATTCACTTAATAAAATAATATAATTTGAGAAAAATAGAGAGACATTTGAGATGGAAATTCTGCAGCATAACGGCTATGAATCAGGGTTTTAGAAAACATTGAAAAGAGAGGGGACATAGGTCACCCACTCATAAATGATCCAAAGAATGGTAGAGGGAAAAAATATAATGGATATAAGAACATGGTAATGAAATTTGAAAGACATACCATATGAAATAAAAAATATAGAGGGAAGACAAAAATAAGATTTCTCTTATGAAAATTCGGCAGCCTAACGGCGTCACTTAAACTTCAACAAAATGAATTGAAGATTTAAAATACGGTATCTCATTATATGAACATATAATATCAGTACAATATATATATAGATCATACTCCAACATAATAAAAAGGAACATGAAAGACTTGACATCAAAGTAGAACTTTGAAAAATGAGAAAGGTGAAAGAATCCCTTAAAAATTCAGCAGCCTAACGGCGCCAATTAAAATTCAACAAAAATGAATTGAAAAGATCAAATAGGGTCTATAATCATATGAAAACATAATATAAGTATGATATATATAGAGATGATACCCAAACATAATAAAAAGGAACTTGAAAGACTTGATATGAAAGTAGAACTTTGAAAAATGAGAAAGGTGAAAGAATCCCTTAAATATTCAGCAGCCTAACGGCGCCACTTAAACTTCAACAAAAATGAATTGACGAGATCAAATATGTTCTTTCATCATATGAACATAAATTATCAGTATGATAGATATAGATATCATACCCCAACAAAATAAAAAGGTACTTTAAATACTTGACATGAAAGTAGTACTTTGAAAAATGAGAAAGGTGAAAGAATCCCTTAAAAATTCGGCAGCCTAACGGCACCACTTAAACATTATTAAAAATAATTGATGAGAGAAAGAGGGGTTATCTCATAATATGAACTTTAAAAGGGAAGTAAGAGGAATTTAAAAGAACAGCCTCCAACATAAGAGCATGGAGCATAAAATAAATGACAGAAAAGAGATTACTTGAAAAGAAAGAGAGAGGTAGGATCCCTTACCTTAAAACATAACTCTTAAAACTCAAAGGTTGGGACCTTGAGGGATTGGGGGCACCTTGGGAGGACTCCTTGGGAGGTAATGAGACCAGATATTTTTTGGGGGAGAGTTTGGAGTAAATACTAAAGGAGGAAAGGGTGGGTATTTATAGGGAATGTGAGGGGACAAGGCATTAATGGTCAAGGGACACCTCACTAGTGGTTTTGGAAAAACCGTGGGCTTGCCCATGGTATTTGCCCATTGTTTTTTCCACATGGGTCCCCTCATAAAATAAATCACCCCTTTAGTCGGTCATCCCTTAAAATATCTCATGACATCATCATGACACAGTTATGATGTCATTAAACATACCGAAACCCTAAAACTGTATTTTTACTATTCACTGAAAATTCAACTTTCTCAGAAAAATCCCAAAATTTCACCTTAACCAAATATCGATGCTCTGATTACAAAAATGAACTCCGTTATATAAAAATAATTTTCTAAATATTTTTAATTTAATTTTTAAACAAATACACTATTCACCGAAAATTCATTTTTTTCAGAAAAAACCCCAAAAATTACCTTAACATAATATCGATGTTCTGAATTCAAAAATGAACTCCATTTTATAAAAATAATTTTCTAAATATTTTTAATTTAATTTTTAAATAAAAACACTATTCACCCAAAAAAACTAATACTTGACTAATAATTAATGAAACAGTTATTTACCTATTTTATTGAATCACATTACTTAATCAAGGTGCCTAGATTATATTAATAATTTCTTTAAGTGAGATTACGAATCCATTTGGTCACATTACTAATCCTATGCATAAAATCACTATTCATAATTTACTATTCATCAAAAATCATGTTGATCTTATTAGACTCCAAATTTCTTACTGAACACATTTGCAGAAGACCGTTTTTTTAAATCATTACAAATCCTTAATTTTTTAAGGTTTACAAATATATTTTAAAATACCTTTTTTTCAAAATTCATCAATAAAATAAATCCTATATTTATCTGGACACTTTGAAAATTCACAATTTTCACAATAAGAAGAAATCACAATTTTTATTTATCAAAGGATTACACAAAGCAGTTACGGTCTCCTTACATAGCCCCTTATAACCCCAGCATATGACCTATGTGTAAGGTGTGCTAAGTTGAGAGAATCTGAGGGCGGTTCAGCCAACATCGCATGAGTAGTAATCTTTATTAGTTTGAACTTCTCACGAAGTAGATTCCGTTCTAGCTTCACACAATGAAGTTCAGCTTGGGTTTGGTCTAGAGAAAACCCCAGTGGTGCTACCTCCTTCCCATGTTCTGTTATATGTGCTTCGATTGGCCCGATGCTACTGGATGAGGCCATCGAATCTTCTTTCTATATTAATTAACCAAGATCGCTTGTATTTAGAGACAATAAACACGACATTTAGTTTCTAAAGGTCATACTGACTAACGGTCATATAATAGTCAAAACCCAACAGTATCATTTTAATTATACTCATTTTATTAAAAAAATTTGTTGAGTATAAAAATAAAATAACACGTAAAATTAGGAAAAAGGATTTATTCAAAATTTCTGGTCGTTATAATGCACCCCAACCTATCTTATGCATCTTGCGGAGCCCCTTTGGCTTATCAGCCTTGACACATGGGAACTACCTGAAAATTTAGCAACGATCTAAGGAAAAATTGATAGTTTTGGCCACAATACCTATGCACTCTCATATAATCCACATTTTTCACATGATACACCACCATAAAATTGAGTAAAAATCATGTGTATTACTTGATAAAACTCACATACCTCCAAACCGTTGTCAAATAAAACAAAGAGGATCAAAAGGGATGAGGCAATTAGTGCCCACGGTCACTAAAAGACATGTGACGCACACCGCAAGTGACCTGAGAGACACCACGGGACCTTAGTGTCATGACCACCTCACCTCAAGAGGTCCCTATGGATTGTTAGTTTCCCCGCAGGAAAGACTTAGTTCATGTCCACACAACCCCACGATGCTCAAAGGATGAACATATAGGGTTTTCCATGAAATATTCAGGCATGACCATGTGACCCATATCAGTAATGAAACTCATCTCTGAAAAATAGAGGAAATAACCTCAGTTTCATATAAGCAATCGTGCAAGACTCTCAACCTTCATTGCATAAAATAAATGAGATGAAAAAGGGGTAGGCGAGCAGGGTTTGCGGTAGCTGAAGGACACACAACATGTCCATCTCACCCTTGGTATAGATGGAAGGACCCTAAGATAGGCCATCCAAGGACTTTTGAGTGCCATATCATAGGAACTTGGATTTCACAAAGACCCATGGACATGTAGACATGACGTAACGATGTCTCATTAAGGCATGCGTCTTCAATAATTGAAAATAATCCTATAATGGAAGGATGGCCCCGCATTCTCTGAAAACTAGGAGGTTACCTACAAGCAGTCCACTATAGACACTCACGAAACCACATAATGCCAAACCCCATGTTGACTCCATCTTGGACTCTTGTCCCATGCCCCATACAAACTGTTGAGTACGCGTGATGGATACGACTATAAATTCTCTACTCCAACTCAAAAAATGGTTGTTTGGCTAGTAGGTTGGTGCATTAGTCGATTGACTAGACGCTAGAGGCTACACACATTAGTGATCAAATCTTGGGATTTTGTGCACATCTGATCATGTGATAGCCCAACATTCTTCCAGTTAATACACCGACTGACTGCCAGAGAAATCATGTGCGAAGTATAATGTTCTTTACGCGATCAATCAAAGATCACGAAAATGACTCCTAGAGAGACATGTGAAGACCACATCACATGTCTTCTAGATACCGAAAGACCCAAAAAAACTGACACTGAACCAAGCTGAGGCACTCACAATACAATGGAAAAATTACGGATTCGAAGTGAAAAACTCAAGATGACACAATTGCAGACCTCTATGGGCTTCACATTTTCCATCCGAAGACATGCGACAACACCAAGTCTCACAACCTTGATCTAACGACATCTCTTTATCTTGTCATCTGGGATAAGCATAATTATACATACTTATTGGGACATGTGTTTCAAACCTTTTACGAGCACCACCCAGATCCCACGAACCCTATGGGGTTTTCACCCTGGACATAAGACATCCTTTGGACGCATCACCTGACTCATATGAATGTGCTTATTGACGTTATCTGAGTATCGTTTACACATATGGACATGATGAACCATATCTTACGGCATAACCCCTTAAATGAGTCATCTGAGACCCAAAAAAACCATTGGACATGTCGTACCAGTGTTGCGGTCTCTCCCAAAAAAGTCAACAAAGACATACGACACAGCTCTAGACATGTCATCATGGATTCACGATGTCTCCCCATGGTGTCATCCAAGTCATGCGACACCCCATGGACCACACCACCATAGATCTTGCAACAATCCCCATATGTGTCGAGATAGGTCACATGATGTATCCCAAGTTATGAAGACTGGATCTTGAGACACCTTACAGATATGAGTGGCCATTCATCATGGAATTCTTAGTGTGTAAGGCCCAGCCTTAAAAAACATTGAGGACTCTGATTACCTACACAACTGGGATACGTAGGATGCCTCCTTAAAGGCTCGATCTCCACATCAAATATCTCATGGACTTCTATAATATGCAGATCTCATATCTACATGCCATGAGGATGATCAGGAACTCCCTCTTGTTTCTCACAATGGGCATTGATCATGTGGGATTGGGGGGTAGCAATGAGTACCTCATTAGGCATCATAAATATGGAAGCCTCAATGTGTAAGCCCCATCCTTAAAGAACTATTAGGACTCTGATTCCCAGCATAATCAGGATATGTAGGACACCACCTTAAAGGATTGAGCTCCATATAAAATATCTCAAGTACATCCTCAATATGAATATCCTATATCTGCATGCCATGAGGCTGATCATGCACTCCCTCTTGTGTCTCACAATGATCATGGCTCACATGGGCTTAGGGGGATGCAAGGAGAACCTCATTAGGGGTCATAAATAGAAAATTCATAGTGCGTAAGTCCCAACAATAATCGAATTAGATGGGTTTTGATTCCTACAACAACCAGGATATGTAGGATGCCTTATAATGGATAAATAACATCCTCAGACTATCAAACACCTATACACATGGGAACATAACCCAAATCACTTGGTCATGTGACTTCAGCACATAAGTGATTTACCGCTACAAAAAAATGATGGAGAACCTTGGATACATAAAGTTGAATCACGATCTATTGTATATAAAGGAGAATGAACCCATATCCATTTTTCCAGGGTAACTGGTCCCATATTGGTATTAGGTAGAGATTCACAAACACGTCTTAAATCTATAAGAGAGTCCCTGAGAAGGAAAATTTCCCCCCGAAAGTGTGCAATTAGCCCAACCACCCATCTTCTCAACCAATGAATGTTCCTAAGAGTCGTTGGGCCTTAAAACCTAGATGACCACCAGATTTTGGAAAGTAGGCCCATATTTATCTATGGATGGAGGAACCATTGAGGGTTTTTGGGAAAAGTGGAATGATAACATGATGAGAAAAACCCATTCCATGCTATTAAATCCATCTGAAAAAAATAGTTAACCCTGTGTGAATCTTTGAAAAAACAAAATGATCAGGTGATGATTTATCAAGCCATGTTGATTTCCCCTCACATGAGAACATCATTAATAGGCTTATTTTGAACCTATAGGGCCACTTTTTTGGTGATTTATATTCAAGAAAAGCAGTAAGGCCTCCATAAACTGAGATTTCTATATGTCCATCCTTGTGTTGATGATTCTATAAGAGAAGAATGGATGGAAAAGAAATACATAACAATTATGTTAACCATGCATATATGATTGAGCATTATAATTCTTATGATATAACACCGACTATTTACCTTGTTATTTATTTTTTGCATGATTTCATAATATCAATCCGAGAAAATGTATTCATCCTCCAACACCTGTTCTGAAACTTTATCCAATGTTGTTATCTGCATGGGTCATAAAATAGAATCACCTACCAAATGGATCCATAAGTAGGTATAAAACACGATGATTCGAGAGTACCACTCATAAAGAATGATCCTAACTATGGAAGTTCCTCATGAAATTCTACAAGTGAAGTAACTGTCGAGTCCATGTTGCTTTATGAATGTCGCTGCTAGGCCAGTGGCCCCCATCATCATGAACAATCACTATGGGAGCCTATCCCTAGAGCATGACAACTGCCACCCTACGTACCTGATGAAGGTGGATCAAGAGGCCAGATCCATCTCTCCTAAGGTCCAAGCACCACTGAGGAGGGAGACAACTAAATGTTTTCACCAGCATCATCATATTGTTACCTATCGACCACTTGATGAGGGAACCTTCCAATAGACAACTATATCGGACGACCATAACGAGCTCCACTGAGAAAGAGTCATAGAAGGAAGAGGATTCTGGATACCCAGGAGATTACGAATATCCCCACTCTTATTGACATGCTTTCCATCATGCTTTGGTGAGGACCATCTAGCGGGATAATATCCATACTCTCCTTGAACATGTTTGTAGGAATATTCCTACCACAAACATGGAGGGGGGGGGGCTCATACTCCTACTCCCATGCATAAATACCATGGGCATATCCTGATGGAACATGGAGGACATAAGTGGGTGCATATCCCGTCTTAAATAGAACAAATATGTTCACATGTTATTGAAATGGAGGACGTGTAGGATTATATTCATTCAAACACTTTTCTAAAGTGCCAATACATTTTAGCAATAGCTGAAGAACTCTCACAACATATTCCGAAAATACTGAAGATTATGGGACAAGCCCATTCTCTTATCTCTACAGCCAAAATGACTCAACAATCTAATCTTTAGGATAAAGGTTATCGTACTAGATAAATCACACATTCTTAATCCCACCTAGGAGGATTATCGGCATATACCGATAAAGGACGAGGCATAAGACTAGGCTCATAATCTCATTATAACTGGGGAAACCAGGTGAGAGTGGCACACACCTCAGGACAGGGGTACATGCATGTCAAAGAAGTCCTGTGACATGATCCAAAGGCTCGAGATCATGCTCATATCCTCGTTCTGTCCAAGTCTAACCAGGTGATAGGGGCACAAGCCTTGGGATATGCCCATATTATTGTTAGTGAACCTTATTGGCATACTCCAACACAACATAGAAAAAAGGTGCATATTCTTTCTTCTACCAATGAATGACTACGCCAGCATCATTTCAAGGAAATATAGGCAGAGTCTCATATTCCTTCTCCCATTCTAGAGGTCCATCAGTATATTTCGGTGGGGAATTCAAATTCAGAACATGCATATATTCTTGATCCAAATTAGGCTAACCAAGTGGGAGTGGAACACACATCAGGACATGCTCATATACCCATCAACAAAAAGGTGGCATATCAACATATTCCAATAGATCCTCAGTAGTGGGACCTTATCTCCATAACACTAGACAATTATATGCAAATTTCGGCAGCCACCATACAGTAGGCACATATCCATGCACAACCACCAAAGGCAGACTAACATACTTTAGCCACAATGTAGAACATGACTCATATTTATAATTTTCTCAAATCCAGTGTTCGTGATGTTGTTAGAGAGACACTCTCAATACCACAATGGTCTGTCAACTCTTATATCTAAGTGGAAGAGGGAGATTCTCATTATTGCAATCTTTGTCCTCTTGGTAATGTGGAGATGGATCACATGGACTCTACTCCTGACATCCACCATGGTCAACCTCCCCACGATGATATCTCCCATGGGAAAGGTAGTCCTCTCTTTTTCCAGACATGTTCATATATAGAGGTGAACCAAACACCAATACCTTCATATAGAGAGGTGATCTAAATTTCACGAACAACTTTATATAGTTCCACATCAGCATCCAGCAGTACTCCACTCCCATCAACAGAAGACCATCAGAGTCATATTTTATGGTCTAACCAGATGGAGGAATGTATGTCTGATGAGGAATAGGATGAAATTGAAATATGGAGAGAGTTAGTAAAAAATATCCTCCCCATCATGTTATGGACCCTCTCTACTTCTATCCATGAGATCCCCAATGAGATAGAAAAGGAGTGCATTCCTTATCAAAGCTACAATATGTGGGCCACTCATCAACGACTAAAGGATTGTTATATCCCTTATCTAATATATGAGTTTCACCTATAGAACATCAGTATACTCTATTTCTAGCCTTACCTAGCTATTATCACCATATCATGAGATCCAAAACTAGAAAAGCACAGTGCAAATTTGCAACATGCTTTCCACCATTTCATCATGACACTTCAACAGTTGATCTAAAAATCCATGTTAAGAATATGGATTCAAGGAAGGGGACAATATGGAACATTACACTTAGTCACTCCCCTAGAATAGTAGATCCCCTCAAACATATAATCCTACAATTTTAAAGCCTCTGGTGAATTTAGAGGACCAGGGAATTCTTGAGCTAGTTGGTCACTGCAATAGAAAACCCCCACTCAAAAAATTCCTAGAAATCAGAGATGGGGAGAGAGGATAGAAAACAAGACTTCAAATTGGACTCACCAAGATAATAAGAGGACGTTCTAGGCACAACGATCAAAGTTTTGATCACCCGGAAAACTAACCACAAGGAGTGATCCACATCCTGGGCTACCATCGCGCCCCATCTCTCAGACAATCACAATTGCACCACATCACAGAGACAGTAGTAGCAGCCGCTATGGTGGCCGTACAGGATTAGACTCGAACCCTTGGCCTAGGAGAACATTTTACACAACCTCCACCTACCCGGTCATCATTCCTTGAGAAAATTTAGGATTTGGTTACAACATCATAGAAAAATCCCATCCCATAGGGCTGGGGTAATTTATATCTCAATCGTCATCTTCAAATTCATCATCCCATGAAAGGACCTGCAAGACACTAATGATGATTCCAGATCAACCCCATACCACTTGGATGGGATTTTTTTATCATCATCACCACCACATAAGTAATCTGTATTCTTTAAGTTGGGAGTAAAATATCAATGGTCGGGGTCCTTCCAGTTCCTCCCATCGCATGAAAAACTCCGTTGGCCGGTGCTCATTTGGAGACCCCGACCGGAAATTCCCTAAAGTTCATCATTCATAAACCAAGATTAGAGGAGCATATAGTGAAAGAAATCCAAACCCACCAGGGTCCCAAGACAAAATGGCCCAATAGGGCCATGGTTTTTAATACCGACCCTAATGAAAGGCTTGTAGAGTTCTCTTTCCATGTGGAAAGAAATGGCACAACCACCATTTCTTGATATTCCACTACAAATGTTGTCACTATTAACATGGTATTAATTGATCAAGATTCAGATGTAGAGGATCACAATAGGTAAGACATACCCCATGGGGAGGGTGATTTGGAGGCACCAAATAAGGGTGTGTGCACCCATAATCATAGAAGGCTCCATAAGTTGGCACCACCGAATAATGAGTTACCACCTCCTCAGTGGAAAATCTCTAAAGATAAAGGGAAAGAAGTGAATGTGTCTAGTTTTCCATCTTCGGAAGAGAAATTATCATAATATGAGAGTGAGATATAAGCTCTCCAAAATCTCAGTGAGGTGATACTCAGGGGAAATATTCCCACTGGGTATTATCTCTATCCAAAGGTTGATATTACCTCTTTTATGGATGATCCTCCATCCAGGGAAATATTTGGATATCAGATTGGCATCGGGTCTAGATAACTCATTCACATAAATGAGGAAGCTGGAAATGACTACGAATTCCATCTACTATGATGATAGCCTCTCCCTCACTAGGGTAACTCCTCATTCATAGAAAAATTATATGATCAGTGAGAGATGAAAGTGGGACCACATCATTTGGCCCCACCTACTGATTATAGATGGGAAGTGACTCAGATTGTAGTTCCTAGAGCTGATCACTTCCATTAAATCCCTAGATACTTAGATGGAAGCCATAGAAGGGTGACACATGCTAGTGCAACCTGAGATGAATACATACCCTGAATGGGTAGACGATACCCTGCCTTTGCACAATTTTGGAAATCCTACCTTCTCCACCTACAAATGTTTAGGGGATCTTGAGCAACATCACACACACTTTTTGTCTTGATGTGGGTTTATGATAGTCCCTCAAAATCAGTTGGAGGTTACCAAACTGAGGTGTTTCCTATAAACATTGACAAGGCCAGCCTTTTTCTGGTATAGAAATCTATCCATAGGGTTTATCACAGAATGTGAAGAACTTATCCATTAGTTCAATTACCAATTCAATTTAACACTGAGGAAGATGACTATCATTGACCTGATGAACTGCAAGTAGTGCGAGAATGAGAGGGTGTCCAACTTCATAGAAATATGGAAGGGTCTATCCTATTATATCTGCATCCCTCTCTCATAGGAAAAACTACTTGAACTCTATGATAAAAATCATAGGGATGAGCTATAGACACCCCTAATTTCCATGAAATATCCAGGTGGATTCTTAGAATTTGCTGAAACAACCCAACAACATGAAGAATCTATCCATCAAACTCGATCCAAGTCTTAGATCATACCTAAATCACATGAGGAAAAGTAAATAAAATTAGAATTTGTATTTATCACCCTCAAGAACACAATGATATAAGAACCTAGGTAAGTTTTGAACATCCCATCACCCTTGATGACCGACGGAAACCACAGAATAACCCTTGGTTGGATGCACAAATAAACCTAGTCCATCTAGGATTCTAGGAGAAGATAAATAAGGTTTACTCATTCCAAAATGAGAAAATATTAGGCTAATTCTAGAAATAAATATAAAACAACCTTCTCACACTTCTAAAAACTAGGAAGCCCAATGAAGTCAATCTCACCGACCATCTTGATTACTTCCCTTTCCATAGAAGGCTTAGTCATAATATCCAAAACTGTTTCGTCTTTAAGGAAATCCTTCAAGGTATGGTAGAATCTAGACAGGTGAAATTAGATTATTCTATAGAACAAGTGTCTTGCATAACCATTGCCCAGTCAGAGGAAGAGGAAGGATGGAAGAATGTTCTTACAATGCAAGAACAAAATTTTGACAACTAGATTACTCGTAAAATAGTTGATCGAGACCATGACGCCCTCAAGGTGAAATTTAAAAGAATCACAACATCTCAACCACCCAAAAAGGAGAAGTCTGATGTACCTCCCAAGGGTGGGAGTGACCAATATATGTAGGAAGAAACAGATGAAAAAGATTCATATCTGCTCCAAAGCAGGCTCTAACTCTCGCAGATTTATTCCTTGAAACATCTACAGCATGGGCCCCGCCCCACCAAATGGAATCCACATTAGGTGAATAAATCATATTAAATCATATCAACACAAATACACTTGAATAACCCCATATCCAATGATGAGTATTCCCCTGAATATGGTTTCCTACATATAATAGGGGAATAAGAGGACACATTTGCTAAAGCCGAGGATACAGGGGACAAAACATATATGGTCACAGTCAGTATCCTAATCATATCCCCACATAGGACTTATATAAAGACAAGACTTGCAGGAAAGCACTCCAGCAGGCTCCTATGAGGTAGGGAGGTTCCTTAGAGCCCTCCATTAGCTAACTGCACCTGATTATCTTGCATTCCATTTAGAGGGGGTTCAACCTTATCAACCCAAGACACATGAAAGGCATATGAAACCTATTCCACTGGTGGTGGATATTCCCTCGGCCTCCGTATAGGCCCTAGGTCTATCGGCTTCAACTTCTTCATCTCTTAAGATACATGCCGGGAAGAGGTGACCTCTAGTGAAAAAGTATGATGTTATGAAATAGTTAATATATAGTACCAACATATCTATCAATCCATGATGTTCTTTTTATTTCTAAATAACTTAGGATGAAACATGTTGAATACCTCTAAATCCCACAGGTATTTGAGACAAAAGTCGCTACATATGAGGTCTACCGAGTGGAAACCTTGTCCTAAGGATGTCATGTCGCCATTTCATTCACTAACAAAGATAAGGAAGAGGATATTCTAGGACACATAAGACCCTTGTACATCACATGAAGGCTCAATAATGATGACATCCAAAGGGAGTTGATAGATAATGGAACCAGGATAAATCTCATCCCATCCTAGACCCTCTGATGTTTGGGGTATTGTGAAGGGGGCTTATCCCTTATAAAGCTGACCATCCATAGGTATGATAAGCGTGATAAAAGGACCCTTGGAAAGATTAAGCTAGATACCCAATTTGGGGAGCTCACATCTGATGTTGAGTTCATGGTTATCCAATAACACACTGCATACAATGTCTTACTTGGAAGAACCTAGCTCCACAGACACTTGGTATTCCCATCAACATTCCATCAATATTTAAAATATCCCATAAATGGAAATGTCAGAATACTCTATGACGAAAATGACCCCTTTAAAACTTGTGGAGTTGTACATGATGATGTATATTTCTATAAGAATATAGGTTAAAAAAATTATAGAAGATGATGTTATATAGGATGGATCCCCTAGTGTCTTGGAGACCACCACTCTAAATCTTTTGAGCTTGCATGATGAAGAATACATGTTCTCCCTAAACATGGTAGAAATAGCAGGCTCAGTCCTAGAGGTCCAACCCTCTTCATTCCTCAATAATAGTCACCCTCAGCATCTATCTGCCACAACCCAGATGATGGAAGATGATGACATTTCTCCTGATAATCTCATTCACCCTGATAGTGATGGAGAGTCCTCCAAACATACATCTTCTCCTGGAGTTGTCCTCAGGGATTTAGAAATAGAAGAGGATAAGGATGATCTCAAAATCTTTCCTCTTTTATTTGAGTAAGGTATTTCCACCACTATAGACAAGATACAGTAGATAAACCTAGGGAGAAGAAGGTCCACATCATAATTTGATTAGTGCCGCCATGCCTCTCGATGAGAAAGAGATGTAAATTGCATTCCTGAAGAAGAACTGATATGTGTTTTCCTAGAACTATAAATAAATGCTCGGATTGAATCTAGATATAGATACACACCATCTCAGATAACCCAATGTTCATTGAGGCTTCAAGAAAAAATCCAAAACAATGAACCCCTTCCATTCCAAAAATTTAGAGGCATAGGTTGCCAAGTTGATCAAATTAAACATTGTATGAGAGGTGAAATATACCAAATGGATTTCCAACATCATTCCCATTAGGAAAAATAATTGGTAGATCATTGTCTTCATTGATTTTAGAGACCTTAGTCAGCATTTCTCGAAGTATGATTTTCTATTTCCAATCATAGAACTCTTGATTGATGCAACCACTAGCTTCCAATCCATTTCCTTAATGAATGGGTACTTGGGGTATAATCAGATCAAAATTAAACTAAGGATGAAGAGGCCACCACCTTAAAGGCACCCCAAGGGGAAATTTTGCAACCAGGTCATGCCCTTCAGATTAAATAACATTAACACCACATATCAGTACATCATACAACGCATCTTTAGTCCATTCTTGGGTATGATAGCCGAGTGTTATGTCGACGACCTATCCATCAAATCTAGGAAACAATGTGATCACTTCACGGATCCCCAAGAAATATTTGACAAGTTGAGAAAACATAGTATGAATATGAATTAGCTAAAGTGACCTTTTATCGTAACATCAAGCAAGTTCCTTGGAATTGTGGTATTCCACTTGGGAAATGAGGTTGAACTAGAGAATACAAGTGATATCTTAGAAATGTCTCCCCATGGAACCTCAAAGAACTAAGGGGTATCTAAGGGAACCTCACCTACATTCATCAATTCATATCCAACATGGCTGAAAAATACCTCCCCTTCATGATGCTAATGAAGAAGGGAGTCTCTTACCAATGGGTTGATGATTTCCAAAAAACCTTTGAGAATCGAAAGTAGTATCTACTGAACCCACCATTTTTATGACTACAGTGGAGGTCAAGCCACTCATCTTATATGTGGCAGTCATGGAACACTCACTAAGTTCCCTACTCGCTCAAAAGAATGGTGTGGGGAGTGAGAATAGCCTCTACTACCACAGCTAGACTATGATGGGTACCAAGAGTAGATATTCCGATGTCGAAAAGAACTACCTTTCGTTCATCTTCACAGTGAAAAAGATGAGGAATTACTTGTAGCATCATGAGATCCACCTAGTCTCTCATATCGACCAACATAATTATATACTTTTCCACCCTATGTTGATAGGGAATTTGGCATAGTGGGCAGCCATCCTCTAGAAATACGACATCCAGTTCGTATCCTAGAATTCAGTAAAAGGGAAAGCCTTAGATGACTTCCTTGTGAAATATAATACTCTAGAAAATGCACCAGAGGACATCGAACTCCCTGAAGAAGAGGTTTTTTATTCCCACGACACTCCCAGGACATGATATATGTATTTTAATGGAGACACTCAAAGTCCTATCGGCTCAAGAATAGAGAACCCAAAACTCAATCGTGTTGTCCTAAGTGTTATATTTTTATACCCATATAAAACTGTTCCCCCTATTCATTCTCATTTTTTAAAGGCTACATGAAAAATGAGGCCAAGTACCAAGCCCTCATCGATGGGATGTAACTGGCATCACAGTTACACATAGCCTATCTGAACATCAAAGGGGATTTGGAGCTGGTGATAAATTAGATCAATAGAGAATATTCCAACAAAAAAGAAGAAGTAAACCCTCTCAATGGCTATGTCAGGGGCCTAATGGCAGAGTTCCCCTTTGATCCCACGTTGCATTATATACCTCAATCATATAATGCTTGTGCTGACACACTAGATAATGCATCGGTTGTCTTTGCAGACCCTGATCAGGAGGAAGCAACCCTTTGTATAACACATCAAATAATGGTCTCATCAATTATCATGTGTGATATGAAATAAATCAATTAGATTAGCACCACACTAGTGTGCGATGAACCAGATACAACCTCTAGATGGAGGAATCCTATAATCAACTATATTTGGGATGAGACTCTCTCAAAAGATCAATATATAAAGGAGAAGATTCGGCACTAAGTGGAAAACTTCACCTTGAAGGATGGTCCAAATGATTATAAAATCTAATAAAAGCATGGATTCAATGGAATTATCCTCAAATGCATAAAAAATGGATAAATTATCACTATTATAGAATAATTACTTGTGGGTTCTTGTGGCGTCCACCAATCTGGGACTAGGATTTACCACTAGAATAGAAGGTTGGGGTATTATTGGAAAAACATGATACAATACTACATGAAATTCAACAAAAAATTTCATGCATGCTAGATTCATGAAAAATTCATCCATTATCCCTCAGAATTATTTCACATAGCTAAATACTCCTATCCATTTTTGTTTGGGTGATGGATGTTATGGGGCCATATCCCCAAAACCATATCCAAGAAGTTCATGTACATCCTTACTACTACCAAATTATTCTCTAAATGGGTTGAGGTGATACCCCTTAAGGAATTTGGGACAGAGAATATCATCAAATTTGTATAGTCCCACATCATTACCAGGTTCATATTCTCTCACACGATATTGATGTGGAACTATACAAAGTTGATGATATTATATTCGGAGTATAAAATTGAAGATGTTATATTTGGAGTATAACATTGAATCCAATCACTCATCGCACTATCATGCAGTGGGAAATGGAAATATAGAGGAATTTAATAAGACTCTATCGAATATTCTCCAAAAATTGGTGAACAAGGATAAGAAGTCCTGTCTGAAAAAACTCCTCCATGATTTATGGGCCTATAGTACCACCATGCGTATTTCTACATAAGGAATTCCATACTCATTGGTGCATGATACTGAGGTGGTGCTACCCATAGAGGTCCAAATACCATTCCTCTGAATATCAATTTGTGGGACACCCTCAATTGATGATCAATTAGAAAAAATGGCTGGATGCGTTGGAACAAATAGATGAGAAGAGATTGCGCACACTTCAAAACCAAGAAGTCCACCATAACCGGATAGCATGGGACATCAATAGAAAGGTTCACCTCCATTCATTCCTCCATGGAGAATTGTTGATATCTGTTAGAACCCTGATGATACCGGGTAAGAATCCCATGAATTTGGAATCCAATTATAAGGGACCCTATGTCACAAATAAGGTCTATCATAATTGAGCCTATTCGCTGGTCACCATGGATGGGGAGCATGTCACATGACCCACCAATGTGAGATTTATCAAGATATAATTTTCATAATATCTAGAAATAGGGAGTCCACATTGGTGTAAGTCCTATACTCTTCTTTGTTTCATGACATTAAACTTCCTGGAATGTCTCACACATGTCAATAAAATTTTCAAAAAAGTCCTCACCACATAATGTTAAACTTAACGGTCTCTTTAGAACTACATATGGATTGATTCTCATTATCAATGAGATACGTAGGGATTCCTTGATCCTATATCTTGTACTAGCCTCCACATGACATAAAATACTCACATCCTATCCTCCATGCCTCTGAACGGTGGGATGGGTCCTTTTCATTCATTATTTATCACATCGAGCATAGCTCATGCGGGCTTAGGAATTCTGACAAGGGTTTCTCCAAAAAAATAGGGTGTGAAGACTTGGGATTAAACATTATCATCCTAAATATAGGGAGACAAAGGGTATGTCATGATTCCTCACCGCATGACATTAAATTGCACGGTCGATTTCCTTTACACAACATGAAACTGTATGCCCTTGTGGACCTCATCTGAGAGGATCTCCATAAATGGTTTTAGTCTCCTACTGTGACATCATTTCAAGAACTATGTGTGGCTTGATTCTCATTCTCAATGAGATACGTAGTGACACCCAAACCCTTGTTTTTGGGCCCTATCATAGGATTATGTTCCTTTCATGTCGGGCGACCTCCATTCTCCCAACATGAAATTAAACTTTGTGGAATATCAAGAACTACGTATTGCTTGATTCCCATCCTCATGGGATATATAGGAACACCAGATCATTTTTCCATGGGTCTATCCCTAGACCCCATTGACCTTTCTTGGCCCCTTGGACTAAGTACCCTATAAGGAGTGCGTGGTGTGATGCTGACTACTTTTATCCCCATTCACTTTAGGTTTGGTTTACCATTCCACATGTATCCCCTTAAGGACAATATCCCCACTTTTTTGTAATAGATGCATGGAAAAAAACTGTGTCATCCCCCTTCATCCTTACTACATGATGTTAAATTTCAATGATCCTTCTAGAACTACTTACTAATTGATTACCATCCCTATGGGATACGTAGAAATGCCTAGGCATTTAGTCTTTGGGTCCAGCCCTAGCTATCGAAAAAACCAGCCTTCTTTTCAACCATTTTTCTTCATCCCCTTCAGGGATGCATGGCATGGTGTCGGTATCTTTGGACCTCATTCACGTTGGTTCTACCTTCATCCTCACCACATGATGTTAAAATACATGAAATATCAAGAACTACGTGTGGCTTGATTCCAGCCCTCATAGGATACTTAGGAACACCTAGACATTTTGTATTCATGTCCATCTATACGCACCACAAATCATTACATATCATTTTCGGGCGTCACGGACCGTGTCCTCTCTAGAAATTCACATGGTGTGGTGTGGACCCCTTTTGTCCTTATTCATGTTAGATATATTGTACCACACCATGTGCATCCCCCTGTGGCACATTATCCCTCTGGTGTTTTAGCCGTATGATAATAAACTATGACGCAACTTACATCCTCACTACATGATGTTAAACTGCACATTTCTTCTAGAACTACATTGACTTTGATTCCCAACTAGATGGGGTATGTAGTAAACCCACTGGGTTTAATCCCAATACTTCACAAACCTCATACATTCCTATTTTTTCATTTAGGTCTGCCCTTATCCTTACTACATGACTTTAAATAGCATAAGTCCTCACCATAAGATGCAAGGAAGCACATCCCACTACATAACAATAAACTATGTAGGTCATCATCCATAACCCATCCTTAACAATGGACTAGAAGAGCCTTACATTGGACAACCAGATAACAGAGTGCCTCTATCATATTTTTAAGCACCTCAACCCATGCCCCACACTTCGTGTCTTGAGTGTATCAGGCCACCATATACCTTATATGGACCTTGGAAAGGATATCAATCTTTAAATACCCTTGGATTGACTATGAATGCGTTCTCATGACTACTGCATATGCACCTATGGACTTTAACCAGATATGTAACTATGAAGATGGAAATTTCAATTCCCGTGAGCCCTAGCATCATCAAGGAAATACTCAACACCCCAATGTGTCTGAACTTCTCTCTGTATGACTATCCCATACCATCACTAATGACCTGATAACCTTAATCCTTGATTTATAATTCCTCCACCTCCCACTCAGAAGGATGTTGGAGTACTCTTGACCTTAGGTATATAATAAGCCTCTTGTGTATCACCCCCCATACTAGGTCCAAGTGGAATGACCATAAAATTCTCACACATTGGTCAAATATCTACAACCATAAACTCTATCACATAATGGTCCAAACTTAAAGACCTTAAACTTCTAATGAAAGAGACACAAAACTCGTCCGGCTAAAAACTCACAAAGGGAGACCATAGAAAAAGTCAAGTAATCAACCGATAAATTCTTCTTCTCCATATTTTAGGAAAAAATTAGGACACAAGTGAATGAGTAATAAATCTCATAGGATCTACTATATATCCCTAATAAAATCCAAGTTATTCTCACTAGACCCCTTAGAACATGCAAAAATAAGAGCAAGAATTTGTCACATCTCCTCCCCTTGAGAATATTTTCGATAGGTGGTGGTGAAACTTTTGGGGTGCTTGAACCCTTCTTGGATCTTATATTTTCTATATACCCCACTTCATGATCTAAAGCATCTCAAGTCATCTCAAATTATTCATTTACCCTGAAGAGGAAAAGAGATATCTCTACTTGGAAAAGCTATTGATGCAACGTCTCAGACCCAACTACCAAAGACATCTTGGTCCGATATAAAGGGCTTTCAGATTCTTGTGAGCCTAACATCACCAAGGTGGAACTACGTGCCCCATTGTGTTATCGGTTACTCTTAAATGACTTTACCATACCTTTTTCATAACCTGAGCACCTTGGACTATGATTTACAATCTTCATATCAGACTATCCAAGCAGATCCTATATCCTAAATGTTGAATCACCATGTTTTGTACCCATTCTCAAATATAGAATGCAACCCTTCGTTCTTGAACATGTTTCCCACACCTCAAGATTCAAAACCACAAGGAATAGGGATCAGGCTATTAAATTAGGAGCTAAGATACCCTAGGGTGCAAGAACCCTTCTGGAATAGCCTTCCCTCTATAACCAACTTCATCATCTTGATGTTTCAGCCTTCATAAATATCACATATCCCCTAGAAATAAAAGTAAATCTCTCCACCCGGCCATGCTACCAATGAAGAAGGTCTTAAACCCACTGACATGGGATATCTTGGTCCAACATAAAGTGCCTCATAATCCTTGTGAGCCTCAACAAAATTGTGGTGGAATCGGACACCCCCACAGTGTCAAGGGATATACCCGGCATGTCTACCCCATTCTATATCATTCAGATCAAGCTTCTTGGTTGTGATTTATACCACCCAAATTCAAAATATTTCGGTAGGCCTAGCTTCCATAGTATTTTGATCTCAATCATGTTCACCCCATAAACCTTCCATAGCCCTTGTAACTCCTATCCTCATGAGACCTATCAGTATCACAATAGAAATCAACTTCCCATAATATTTTTCTTCATTTTTGGCATGTTGGCCCCATATCCAACAGATTATACAAGCTAAAAGACCCTAAACTAAATCAACATATGGTTCAAACTAAAATACATACAACTAAAATAACATATAGTCCATGATAAAAGATCCTAAACTAAAGCAACTGACGATCTAAACTAAAAGAACCTAAACTAAAGAAAGAGACAGTATAATCTAAAAGACACTAAATTAATGAAATTGATGGTCTGAGATAAAATACCCTAAACTAAAGCATGTGACATATGGTCCAAGATAAAAGGCCCTAAAATAAATCAATAGATGGTCCGAGCTAAAATACCCTAAACTAATGTAACATATGGCCTCAGCTAAAAGACCCTAAACTAAAGAAACAGATGGTCCATTCTAAAAGACCTTAAACTAAAGAATGTGATAGATGGTCCGAGCTAAAAGACCATAAACTAAAGAAACAAATGGTCTGATCTAAAAGACTCTAAACTTAGGTAACATATGTTTCAATCTAAAATACCCTAAACTAATGCAATAGATGGTCTGAGCTAAAAAACCAAAACTAAAGCAACAAATGATCTGAGATTAAAGACCCTAATCTAAAGAAACATATGGTCTGAGCTAAAAAAACCCTAAAATAAAGTAACAGATGGTCCAAGCTAGAAGACCCTAAACTAAATAAGTAGATTGTCCGTGGTAAAAGTCTTTAAACTAAATCAATATATGGTCTGAGAAAAAGGTACCTAAACTAAAGCAGAAGATGGTACGATCTAAAAGACCCTAAACTAAATCTTTTGATAGTTTTTATGAGGCCCTATCTATGGCCATATCATGCTTGAGATACTTTCCATAGATATGCAAATCACCCATTGTTGGGGACACATATCCCACCTTGATGATCTCCTTGTACATCAAACATTCAGGCTCATATATCACAATGAAAGAAAGAGACATCTATAGTGATTCTTAATGAAATGGAACCACAAAGTATTATGAAAATAATAGGATTGGATAATAGGAAAAGCTCATTTATTCATTGTATTGAAAAGGGGGACGAATCTCTGTATTTTGGAGTCTCTCCAAAAACCAGAAAAAATGGGGTGTAGTGCAATAATTTGGAATACAGTACAAGGAGAATGAATTCCAGCAAAATATGATCAAGGGCACTAGAAATATCCTCAAGGGTTTTGAAAGATACATCAATTGAGTGCTGAAGTGTTGTTCTCCCTTCTTCCTCCACCTGTTATATAGGACGAATAACTTCTACTAGAGTAGTTAGCTCCTAAACCCTCTTTTAAATAGTGTTCAATGAGGTTAATGATGTCGAGATATTATAATTAAGCTGAGAAATCATCTCTTAATACCTCTATATATGTATTTTCTAAACATCCATATGAGATTGAAATTTAGAAGATAGTTGAAAACCCTTATCTAGGGCCTCCATCGTCTCTTCCAGTTGGTTGGTGAGGGAGGTCTTGTTCTTAAAATCATGAAGGCTGCTCTATTGTGCAGAAAAGTCTCTTCAGTCTAGGAAGAGTTGTTACATAATTTCAAATAGAGGCTTTCAATAAAAAAATTTACCCCAAACTATTGAAATAATTGTAAAACCCACTCCCCTTGGTGTTGGAAGGATCCCACAAGTATCTCAGTAATTAAGGCCTGGATGCGCTACCATACCAGTCTACGACATGATCGAGCCTCAACATCATATAAAGTTGGTATGGAATAAGGATCACCAACTAGGAGAATCAATGATTAAATAAGAGAAGATTATCCAAACGTACCCCTTTCAATAGGCGAATCATCTATAGCATGCATGGGAGAATTGAGTTCATCAAAATAATCTGGTATGTTATCCAAACATTTGTCATCAGAATGAGGACGCTTCATGGATGCCTCGAAAACATCCTCAATTAGGTCCATCGATATTACAGATAGAGGAATTGGAAACATGAGAGGCTTATCCACATGAAATACTAGCTATCCCAGCACACCACTAGGACAAGCCATCATCCAAGCCTAGGAATAATCTAGGGTGAGGCAGGCAGGATCATTGGCTGGAGGTAATATAATCACATCCCCAGTGTCTTCATGGGAAAACATATTATAAAATTTGTAAATGACTCTAGGATGTTGTTCCACATGGACACTGGACAAGGGAATAGGGAAAACCCTCTATAAATAGACAAATTGTCGGGAAAACCGATACAGTGAATACGGTTCATAGATAACAAGATCATCCACCATCACTACAAGGACCCCATCTTGAAGGGAGAACATATAATATCTATCATTAATGTAACTGCTTCCATCATCGATGATTGAACCAGCTAGTATATGTGAAATAGAAAAGTCTACATTTTCATACTGGCACAACGCGCCTTTGACCTCCGTAGGGGTTAGGGACATAGGACCACCTCTAGAGACGTACAACAGTCTTGGGTAAGATATGGGATTTGGAATCTAGAAGGTATTATAGTACTCATAGAAATTAATGTGGTCCCCTATCCAATGTAATAGAAGTTGAAGAGGATCACCAATTCTGTAGGGAGTGTTTCTTTGTTGGATATGGCCCAACATTAGGTAAAGGCACTCAAGGACTGGTACTACCAAATTGAGGTGTATCCCCTCTATGATTCATGCCTCCATCACTAGGGTGAAAATGAAGATTCCATAGAACACCTCCCCATATGGGATGATCCATCTATTTAGAAACATAGCAAGAAAACCCGCTAGCCTAAGTTCTGGAGAAACCTTTGGGTTCACTTGATAGCACCATGAAGTATAGTCCCCAGTTTCCAAAATGTCCCAATATGAGTTTACATCATTGTGAAATAGTTAAGAGGGACACCAAAAAGGGAGAATAATGATCTATTTATCCCCATTTCTATACAAGAATATTTTGATCCAATCAGTGATGGAAACGATCGAGCACACTGTCAGATCTCCCCATAGTTTCTTTTTTACAAGGAAGAGCATCTTTTTTTGAAGCCGAATTCTGTAGGGGATTGTCCCAAACATTTTCAATAGAGAGAAACTCATCATACATCTCTTTGAGAGATGGAATCCCAACCAAATGATGGATATCCCACAGGATAATGCCCACTTCAATATGGGAAGGATCTAATGTGTTGGCCCCAAGGAACCAATGGTTGATTATTTCTCAGAGGAGTTCAGGCTGGTGGTAGATAATGAACTGAGATATCCACATGTATTCATGAAGGTAAACCATATACAAATAATTAAAAAATTCCAGATAGATCTATCAAACCCCAAATGGAAAATCCCATTCATCAGAGAAATTTATATCAGGTCAAAGGTCCCACTTAGAATACCACTCGCTTCTAGGAATATTTACGGAATAGGAAAATATTCTTGAATAGATCCGGGCGATAGGATATTGAATGAGGTCATGGCCATCTGGCCTCGGGGGTAGTTCACCAGAAGATAGGAAAAACTCTATGGTTGGGTATTTTCTAGCTGGCCATCCTTGGTAATCGACATTTGAACATAGTCAATAAAAATGATACCCAATGAGATGGAAGATTGAATCATAGAAAGGGAATAACTATTTTATCCATCAGACCAAAATCATATAATGGAATATGGTCCAATCAGGGATAATACTAGAGGATTGGAAAAAGGAACTTCAAAAAATTCTTGATATCACAATGCACATGATAGTGAGGGTCGACATTGAAATTTCGGGAAGTTAGGGCCCTTTGATTATCCAAAATTGAGGAACCTTGATGGGATCTGGAAGCCATATAAAGAATATGTAAGTGGAACATGTCAGACAGAACAATAAAAAGTCTTGATAGAACTAAAGGAATGAAAATTCCCCATAGGCATCATTTTCATCACATGAATCATCCAAGGGTTCGCAAACCACGTAGAGAAGATCACGAACCACCTAGCCTCTAGAGGACATACGGGGTGCATAACCCCTGAAAGGCCCCAAGCATGTAGTAAGGCCTCCTTTAAGAATCATAATCGAATGACCTGGACATATTCACATGAACCTATTGAGAGGACAAGCTAGAGTAACTTGGGAAGTACTCATGAAAATGACCTAAGTCTTAAAAATTTCTGATGTTTAGTCTGCAGATGAGACAGATGATTGTATGAGTAGGAAGTATTCTTGCGCAAGATTAGGGCTTGCGATCCGGAATAACAATGGAGACTTGCCGACAGGGCTTGCAATCAAGGTTCATGGTGAAGGCTTTCAAAATGGAATTAGCTGGAGTTCTCTCGAGAAGATGGTGACTGGTGGAATGAAATTTCCTCCACCCCCACCCCTATATATAAGTGGCTCATAGAATACCGAAGGCCACCTGGTGAAACAAAAATTGTGTGAAAGAACCAGTTCGTGATACCACCAAGGAATCTAGCGATCATCTTTTTTTCCTTAGGAACATGTCATTTTTGCCTCATACATCACTCCAGAGGGGGGACATTTGTCGACACCCGCCAAATGAGCACCAACAGAAAAATCACAAAGGAAGAAATACCTGAACATCAGTGTTATCTTTCCCATTAGAGAAAGGGATAATAGGATGGTCGAAGACTTTTGGAGCCCATAAAATTATCAAGACTGCGTGACCCCCTCAAGGTCATGTGAACTCTCCATACATAGAGCTTATCCCACAACAAGCCCTGAGAAACCCTCCTTAGAAAGAACCCTTGCTCACTAGCGACTGAATAGTGAAGGTCAGAAGAGAATCCCCCAAGGATGTGTAGTTTGTCATTGAAAAGTGCCTCACAAACCATTTGAAATCCACCAAAAATCAAGGGAAGAAAAATCCCAAGGAAGATACCCCCAGTTGTCACAAAGATCATGCACCAAAGCATCATTGGGAAGCATAAAATCCCTAGATTATGTCCAAGACATCTCATGAGACCTTCGATCCTTCACCATAAAGAATTAAAGAGATAAAGAGGTGGAGATGATAGGGGTCCACGATCACCAGAGGACATGCAGTGTGCCCTTGAAGACATGTGAGACACCCTAACATCTCTAGTGCATCTCGCAGAGCCCCTTCGACTAATCAGTTGTATCACATGGGAAATGTCAGACAACATCGGTGTGCTATAAGGACAAATGCATGGTTTTTTCCACAATACTTGCACACTCTCATATAATCCACAATGGTCACATGATAAAGCATTATAAAATCGAGTAAAAATCAGGTATATTGCATGAGAAAACATGATCACCTCCCAACCCATGTCAAATAAAATAGGGAGGATCAAAAGGTAAGAGGCGAGTGATGTCCACGGTCATTGAAATACATGAGACACATGCCTTGATTGACTCATGAGACACCATGAGAACTCAATTTTATGACCACCTTTCCTTATGAGGGCCCTCTAGCTTGTCGGTTTCAGCGCACAAAAAACCTAGCAAATGTCCAGACAACCTCGCGACACTCTAAGGATGAATAGATTGGTTTTTCCATGAAATAATCATGCATCACCATATGACCCATATTGGTTACGCGAATCATCTCTGAAAAATATAGGAAATACTCTCATTTCCATACATGAAATTTCGCATGAATCTCAACCTTTGTAACATTAAATGAATAAAATGGAAATGGGGGAGGTGACCAGGGTTCGTGGTTATTGAAGGACATGCGATGTGTCTAGTTCACCCTCAGCATAGATCTCGAGACCCCGAGATATGCTATCCAAGGACTCATGAGTGACCTCTAACATGCACATGGATCTCACAAAGACCCATATACATGTCAATATGATGACATGGAATCCATTCAAGGAGTGATTCTTCAATAATTAGTTATAATATGATAAAGTAAGGATGAGCCTACTAGTATTGAAAATTAGGCGACACCCTAGATGCGGTCCACTGCACAGACTTGAGAAACTATGTGACGCCATACCCCACATAAAATCCAGCCTAGAATCACGTTAGATGCCCCACACAAACCGGTGAGCACAAGTGATGGTTTCACCTATAAATTATGTATTCCAACTCAAAAAAAGGGTTGGTTGGATAGTCGGTTGGTGAATTGGTCGATTGACTGGACAATAGAGGCAACAGACATTGGCAATCAGATCTCAGGCTTCTACACACATTCAATCACACGATTGACCAACTTTCCACCAGGTAATACACCAGCGGACCTCCATAAAAGTCATGCGCTATGTATAAATTCCTTCACATGATCAATCAAATATAACACAATGGAATCCTAAAGAGACATGCGAAGACCACATCACATGTATTCCAGATCACGTAAGACCCAAAAAAAAAAGAAACTGAACCAAGTCAAGGAACCAACAATACAAGGAAAAAATACGGGATTCAAATTAGAAAACTCATGTGGAGGACATGATCGTAGAACTATGTGGGATTCACGTGTTCCATCCGAAGACATGTGACAACACTAAGTCATGCCACCCAGATCTCACGATCTCTCTTTTTTATGTCTTCTAGAACATGTAGAACAATCTGAACATGTCAGGGCAGGTCTTCTGAATCTTCGGCGAGCACCACCCGAATCCCATGAACCCTCTAGGTTTGTCACCCTAGATTTTCAACATCTTTTGGACGCATCACCTGACTCATATGACGGGTCTTACACACATCATTCGAGTCTCATGGACACATCTAGACATGACGAACCATCTCTCATGACCCCCTAAATGAGCCATCTGAGAACCGCGACACCTTCGTACATGTCGACCCCATCTCACAGTGTCTCCCGAATAGGTTAGCTAAGACATGCACCACACCTCCGGACATGCCGGCCTAGACCTGCGATGTATGCTCAAGGTGTCATCCAAAAAATGAGATAGCACCCGGACCATGCCACCATGCCTCTTGTGACACCCCCCATATGTGTCGATCCAGGCCACATGATGAATCCTAGGGTACATAGATAGGATTGTAAGAAACCTTCTAGATTCGAAGGCCCATTCATCAGGGCAGCCTCAATTTGTAATCTCTAGCCTTAAAGAACTGTGATTAATATGATTCCCTCCATGACTAGGATAAATAGGAGGCATCTTTAAAGGATCAATATACATATCAAATATCTCAATAAATTCACCAATATGAATATCACATATCCACATTCCATGAGGCTGATCATCCACTTCCTCTTGTTTCTCACAACAAGCATGGATCATGTGAGATTAAGGGGGTTAAATGAGAAACTCATTAGGAATCATAAATAGGGCATCCTCAGTGTGTAATCCCCAAATTTAATGAACGAAAAAGACTCTAATTCCCGCCATAACCAAGATACATAGGATACCTTTTTAAAGGATTGTGATCCATATCAAATATACCAACGGCTGCCCCAATATTCTGATCCCAAATCCACATTCCATGAGGCTGATCATGCACTCCCTCTTATTTCTCACAATGATCATGGGTCACATGGGCTTAGGGGGATGAAATGATCATATCATTAGGCATAATAAATAGGGAAGTTGTAGTGTGCTGGCCCAAATGCTAATCAAACTATGTTGGTTTTGATTCCTATAATAATCTGGCTATATAGGATGCCTCATAATCGATCAATCCCATCCTTGTAATATCAACTACCTCCACCCATGGGATCATATCCCAAATCACTTGGTCATGTGACTTCAGCACATAAGTGATTTCCCACTATCGAAAAATGGTGTAGAACCTTGGATAAATTCAGATGAATCCTGGTTTTTTGTACATAAAAGGGAATTGATCCATAGTTGTTTTCTTAGGGTAAAAAATCCCATATCAGGATTAGGGAGAGATTCATGAAAATGTCTTAAATCTATAATAGAGTATTAGAGTTTTTAATAATTCCACCTAAAAAGGGTGTGATGAGCCCAACCTTCCATCCTCTCAACCAATGTGAGTCCCTAAGAGTCAATGGACCTTAAAATCCATATGAACAATATACCTTGGAAAGAGGGTCTGTATTCAGCTACATATGGGGGAACCATTGGGAGTTTTAGTGAAAATTGAAATGGTAAGGTGATTAAAAAAACCCATTCCACACCAAGAAATCCGTCTAAAACAACTGCTTAGAGTCAGAAGAAGAGCTATACTAATAGTTATCAAAGGAAATTAGAGTTTAATATTGGGGACTAATTTTTCCTTTGAATATCACTATGGAAAAGGTTCATGTAGTTTGGGAAGAAATGGAGTCTTAGTCCTAGGTATATCACCCCTATGAAATCCTTGATCACATTGGAAAAATGGACTATTATATAGAACATACACAAAATATTGTTGATGTTAATGATGTATTCCATGTTTATCTCTTAAGAAAGTACATACATGATCCCTCACATGTACTGAATCTAGAGGTTGTACAACTAGAACATAACCTCTCTTATGAAAAGTAGCCGATGGAGATTTTGGATCGTAGGGAAAAGGTTCTACACAACAAGACTAAAAACCTTTTCAAAGTGTTGTGGAGAAACCATAAACATGAAAAATAAACATGGTAACTAGAGGAGTAAATGAGACATAATTACCCTTACCTTTTCTCAACTAAGATAATGAGTTGAAATTTTTGGAATTAAATTTCATAAGGGGGAAAATGTAACAACCCGTAATTTTTAAAATGATAGTTGTTTCATAAATAAACATGTGTTTTATATTATATTATACAAAGTAAATATAAACCAACAAAATTTCATATCCTTAGAAATTATCATTACATTAGTCTACAATGAAACCAATTATAATGGCACACATTACAACTGGTTGAAAAAAAATATAAAATAGAACAACTAAAATGGAAAAGTACAGATCTCCCTAATCTACTAGATTCGTCTCCCCCACTGAAAATGATATAAAAATAGAAAATATATTAGTCAACCAATCATAATCTTATGAAATGAAAATATAACCTTAAGAGAAATTTTAGTGAATTTTAGGTGAAATAATTAAGTGGTATTTATCAGGTATAAAGAGAAATGTGACCAATAGTATTTGACTGCTATATGACCACTGGTCAATATGACCATTAGTCAATATGAAAAGTGGAAACTATACCCCTGGATAATAATTTTACCATTATAATTAGTGTTTATAAGTATAAATGACAAAGGATAATTGATACATAAAGAAGAATCGATGGCCTCAACTAGAAGAGTTGTTTCATTTGAAGCCCATTTGCCAGAACATGGGATGGAGGTATTATCACGGGTGTTTTCCCTTGGCCAAGCCCAATCAAAACTTCAAAAAGTGAATTTTGAGTAAAATATCATATAACATAATTTCATTTTAGTGGATATTACCACTCATTAAATGATAAAATATTCACCCCAAAAAACTACCATCATCGCACTCCTTACCATTAGGGAATGTGCAGGTGTAATAAGGGGTTACATGTCTAGAACATAGTTAATTATAGTGTAAATTAAAATTTATAAATAAAATTTTTAACCCATAAATTCCACTTAAAAATATTTTTCATAATAAAATATATGTTTAATTATGATGAATTTAGTTATATATAACCAAGGTATTTTAAATAATATTTGTTTTAATGAAATATTCTTTTTAAAAAATTATTTAAATAATTAATGATAATATAATTTTATAAAGGCCTAGGAATTTTTTTATAAGTGTCAGAAATTGGACTATGCCATAAAAGTTTCTATTTTTAAATAAATACAGATTTTTATATTTAATAGTTAAAATTATCATATTTAAAAAATGTTTCTGATAAGATAAAAATTATTTTTGAAATCATCACATCAAAATTATGTTATGGTGAATCTTTTATAATGTTTGAAAATACATTATTTTTAAGGAATAGAAAAAAATATAATTTTAGGGTTTTGGTATATTTTATGAACTCATATTTATGTCATAATGATTTAATAATTAATTAAACATATTATATGACCTAAAATATGTTATTAATATTAAGTATTTTATTAGATTTTATTCAATTTTTTAAAACTATAAGTTACTTTCCAAAGTCAAAAAAGGAAAATTTGATTTTTAGAAAACATTAATTTTTGAAATCATCAATTTTCCTTGCCAAAATACGTATTAAATAATGTTTTTCAACTATTTAGGATTAAAGTATCATAAAATGTGACCCAAATTTCCAAAACCATGAGAAAAACAGATAATTAATTGATAACTATATTTTGTATACATATTTTGATAGGTTTTTACGTATAAATTCACTGCATATTAATTGCTATGATATGATTTATGTGCCTAATATTAATGTTTTGTAAGTTATTATAAAACATTTTGTTTTGTAGTAAAATAAGGAAAACATGGAAAATGTGGAACAAAATGACACTTCATGACGTGAGAAAAGTGGCACGACACTGGAATTTCAAAGATGAAGTAGAGAAAAAAAACTGGAAAAACATTAATCCAGTGGTTTATCATTTTCCACAACCTAGTTTTCTAAGACCTATATTTAGAAATTATCAAACAATTCCTCCAATTTTGCAATAAATACCCACCCATTTCACCATTCCAATTCACTCCCAATACATAATTCATGAATTTATGGTGATTTTCATCTAAAGGAGTCCCCTAAGGCTTCCTCAATCCCCCAAGGTTCCATCCTAATTTTTTGGGAACAACTCTTCATTGGAAGGGAAATATTCACTTCTCTTTTCCATTCAAGTTTCCTTTTCATGTGGTATGTATTCTAATTTACAAAAATAATTTATTTTTTCCAATTTAAATTATCCCATTACTGTAATAAGAGTATTTTATGAATGGGATACCCTTTTCTCCTCTCATTTTCCCGTATCTAAAAACATGTTTTATACCTATCATGATACCAAATTTACTTTTCAAATTTCCCTCTTTTATATGAGAAATTATCGTTTCATTTTTATTTAAATACCCAAACCTATTTTCTTATCAATGGGTATTCAAATATATATTTCAAAATTTCTTTTTTATTCTAGGATTTACATATATAAATCTCACATTTCCTTTAATGTGTTTAAAATGATGTAATGATCATGTATTTAAGCTCTTTCATATGACATGGTTTGTTATAAGAATACCATTATTTATTATCCAAGGGTTATTAATGAAATGATTTTTTATATGGGTTACATGAAATTAATACATATGAAAGGTGCTTCGTTATAACACTCCAATGGATTGGGAAAATAATTTAATCTTCATATATGACATGTTTTATTATACCTTGGTGAATAAACTTGGTAATTTTTATTTATGACACCTTGGTGATATGCTTATGAATGTATTGTTAAAAATATTTAGCCACATTTCAATGTCATGATTCATTTTCATATTATTATAATATTCCTTTTTCTCATTCCTTATCATCATGCCTTATGTTCTTATTAGTATGTCTCAAGATTATATATTATATATATCTATTTCTTATTCCATTATTGGGATTCATGATCACCCATTTACTTTGATGTTTGCCTCCAATATGTGAGACATCGTAAAAGTAACCTAGAGTGAACATGTGAAGATTTATTTCATGTGGTTTTATAATAATTTTTATATATTTCATGTATTATGTAACCTTTTTCCAAGAAACTAAACTTGAAAAGATCCTCTGTTTTATATCATGTGATGAAAACTTATGTAATAAAAAGGGTGGGATTCCATAAGGAAAATAAATGAATACAACAACATAGTAAAAAATTAAAAAGAAAAAAATACATGACCATCCATAAAAGATTCCCAACCTAACTAAAATTGGAAAATAGGGGAAACTTAAGAGATCCTATCTCCAATATCCAAGTCGATCACCAAACTTGATCAATGCCAACGATATTACAACCCCATAATGTCCAAGACCACAAATATCACCATCAACATGGTGATAGTATTCATATGACATAACAAATTTGGTAAATTCTCATGTAGTGGTGAATATAAACATACATATTAGGTACCTGAAAAACTAAAAATAAAGGGGAGTGACTACCACACAATCAGTCCACAACTCAACCCAAACTCATCAGTGTTGGTCAACTCAACCCAAACCAAAATATACTAAAAGAAACCCAAAATAAGAAATTTTGTTTAATCCTATATATCTCTAGGTCTAACTCTGGCACCTAGCACTAGAGGTCCTATCTCCACTATCTTGCATCCTACACAAGCTTATAAGAACCTTAGTGGAGATGCCTGCCCTCACCGCTACACTCTCTGCCGAGGGATAACTATCTCTAAGAAAAGGACTGTATGAAACCTATTTGGAATAGAAAAATTGAGGGATGCGTATCTCATCACCACCCTACACCTTAGGGAGTACTAACTCTTATCCATCTCATGAAACCTATGAAACATTATATGGAGATTCTCGCACATCACCAAATTGAGGGTGCACTAACTCTTAAAGAAATGGCATGTATCAAGTGAAGGGGAACACTCCTTCAAACTAAAATCTATAGATGAGGGACATTCTACTCCAATGGGGGACCCACACCCTGTAAAACTCAAAGATGGTGGAGTACCACTCCATAGATAGAGGACTCACACCTGTATATAATGGAGTTTTGTATCTATTTGTATAAAAAATATGGGGGACCCACACCCTAATGAGATATGGGAGTTCCAACCCCAGGATATATACTCCAAGGGTAGAGGATCCACACCCTCTATGGGGGATTTTTGTCTCCATTGGTCTAAGAGTTATGGGAATCTTGTTCCCTATTAATATAGGGGAGCACTGGTCCTATAATCTCTCTGGAAAACCAACGTAATCTCCAACATTTATCAAGAGTCACTGAAAGGAGTTTCATGCTCATCATGAATCATGTGATATCACATCCAAGGATAGATTACCTATTCCATATTAATATGGGAGTACTACTCTATCGACCTTAAGATTCTTGGGAACTCACGTCCTAGTGCGATAAGGAAGGCTACCAAACCCAACATCCCTCGGGTGATTCATCATGATCACTACAACGAGTCAAGTATTGCTGAAGCAGTTTCATTCTTGAATATCTCCATGTCATATATCGTAATCCACTATAAAGACTATCATCGCATTATACATTAAAAAATACATAGGATAGGATACTCAAGAGCCTAAATCTGAGTCCCAATGAAAGAGAAACATGGGGTGGAAATTTCTAAGAAAACATAAATTACATGTACTAGAGTCCACATAACATGTGACCCTACTTGAACATATAACTGTGTCCTCGAAAACATGGCTTGGATGGCCATGTTAGCTTAAATTGAGTGTACATTAAGTATATGGTGTGTCTCGCCTCACATAAACCCTGGTCATGTTCTCTCAAACATGCCTTGGTTGGCCATGTGATCTTAAACAACATTTACCATTGATAGATGGTACTTCTTGAAGCCTGGAGAAGATTTTCTTGTCCTCCATCCCATTCCCATATAAGTACCCTGTTTCCATAAACTCTTGATATGTACTTTGGTTGTTTACTCTATTCACGTACTTCCACCCAGCATGGTCCCTTGATATATTAGGTCTGCTAGCCACACATCCAAATACTACTACACGGTGTGTACTCTCAGTACATGGTTTGTAGTCCTCAAAGATCCTCTTCCTTAAATGAAATTAACATACGGTGTGTGATCCTAGAATACACGCCACATGATTGTAAAATCTAAATAGAAATTACATTTGATTCTCTTGAAACTCTATTTTCCCCAAATTTACCTTAGATAGACCCCCATGAGATCTGCATCAGTTGTAAAAAGGTTCTAAAATATTAAAACAACACATATAAAGGGTATAAGAAATTAAAACTCAAAACCACCTAACTCATGGTGACATTTCAAAGAATCATGTGTAGATCCATTATCTTAAGCTGTTTCAGAACAATTCAAGAGAGATCGGCCTCATGATCGGAGTTCGAAGGCACCTCCTCTCTCCCTCAATTTCTCCTTAGGTGGTCCATCATCATGGGAGAAGGCCTCCCATAATCTTCCAAACATGGGTGAAAAATGGGGAGGGGTAGGCTTATTAATTAAATTTTATTAAATTAATAAAACAATAGGTAAAACTCTACAAATGGTCATATCCAACTGGGTGCCTGATGATGACAACTTTTATGCCATTCCTTTGGTAAAACATGCATTCTAATCTCAACTATAATCTCTGATTTTCAAATTGACACTTCGATATTGATTTATTCCATTTATACTAAAAAAATGTGCATGAGAAAAAAATATTTAATATTTTAAAAATCACCTCACCAAGGTTATTTGGGTCCTAGAGTCCCATGCTGAATCATCACATGGCTTTAGAAACATTCCTAGAAACATTCCAAATACTTATAGGGGAAAACCAATAGCTTTATAGAATAATAATTTTCTAAAGATTGTGAATTTTTCATAAATTAAATGGATATATTTTAAATTAATAAACTAATATATTTTTAAACATATATTCAAATTAATTAACACTCATTTAATTGGTAATCAATGTCAAATAATATTAATAAAACTTAATGATTAAAACAAAATTTTTTTATAAAAACAATTTTCAACACATTATATGTTTTAATTAAAAGATAATTTTATCATATTTATAAATTAATTAGGTAAAATGGAGTTAAAATTTGGATTCATCATGTTTAAATTTTGTAAGAAGGGACTTTTTATATTTTTAGTAATAAAATAACTACTATGGTTACTTTTTAATATAAATTAATAAGGTTAAAAATGGGAAAATGAAGTCTCTTAAATTTTTAACAATTAAAAGGTTAATTAAACCTTCTAGGATTTTTTATTAGGTATTAAAATCATACCAACATATCAAACAAACCATTTATACACCTAATTCACCTAACTCGTCAAACCCACCTAACACCCCATGTGATTCTATTATTACCCCATACCTAACTCCAGTTTCCATGAAAAAGACCCTCTTTTCAATTATAAAATGCATTCTCTCCCACCAATTATCTCATAAAGTTCTACCCTAGAGTCATTTATAATTAATTTTCCTTCCCCATGCCTATATAAATCTCTTTAATGGAGTTTCTAAGGGTCTAGGGTGTCCTCTCATGCTTTAAGAAGGTGCTTAGTAAGGTAAGGCTCATTTTCCTCCTCATCCTTTTAATTCAAGTACTTATTTTTTATAAGAACATTTTTATTTATCTATTATTATGCTTTAATGTGTTAATAGTAAATAATATATGATATAAGTGATTCCCTAATGATAATATATTTCCCTTATCTATCATTAAACCCATTTTATAATCCCTTTTTTATAATTTTCATGACATTGAAATCACTCCTTTATTCACTCCCTTTTATTTTCAATTCAATAACTTCTTTTTTTATAAGACTTTTTATTTATATGTGATTATTATTTATTAGATTCATATAAAATAATTTAATATACTAATAATTCTTTATTGGTGACAGACTGTCATTCTCCCTCATTAATCTATTTTATAATCACTTTTCTATAGTTATCATGTTGCCAAAATGATTCCTTAATTTTTTTTCTTCATGTTTAAACTAATATATCATTAAATTATATCCATATAAATGAAATTTATTAATGTTTATAGACATGAAAAATGTTCTTAAATATTTGAATAATATAATTATTTTTGTTATACACGAGGTTAGAGTGAAGTCAACTAAGCGAGAAATCAAGGTATGGGTTTCGTTGTCTCAAATTTGAATCCATTAAAACACGTTTAATCTATAAAGAATGTTTCATTTTCAAGGGTTTAACTAATTACCTATTTTAATTTTTTATTTTAATCCACTAATATTTCATGACATTAAATTTTCTAATTAAATTTATACCTCTCATAATGTTTTGATTAAAAATTTACAATGGTCTTAAGGTGTTTATGTGACTCAAATCTTTTCCTAGGGACATAAACACTTTTCTTTAACTATTACCATTCATGATTTAAATATTATTAAATATGATGATTGAATATTTTATTTCTGACAATATTTATATGGAAATCATGTTTCACAACAAAGTCTTCTTCCTAAATAATTCTATTATTTCGTTAAAATGATTTTTTTAAGAATGTTTCCCATTTTTTAATTTTTTTACTCCATATCCATGTTTATACTTCCCACTAATGTTATCCTCACTTTTTGGAAAGTATAATATAGATTACTTTCTATTATTTTAATATTTATATTCACCCCTTTTCAAAGTTAATTTTTAATACTTTTTTATAATGTGGGTAAAGGCGTCTCAAAATATTAAATAAAAAGTGTTTTCAATCCTTTAAAAATAAAATGTTTTATCTTCCACTCCACATTTTTTATAAACATTATATATTTCAAAGTATATTATATTATATTTTTTTTAAAATATTTCTCTTTCCTTGCTAAAATATTCTTTTGAAAGTAATTTCCACTTCATCTTTTATGAAAATGTTAAAATGTTTTTTTGAAAATATTTGAATTTTCACTCTTATTTTTCCTTCATGGTTTATCTCCCAGGAAGTGATATTTTGATAATCCTCTATATTTTATTATGATATGATTCCTTTTTGGAAAATGATATTTTTTTATCATATGATATTTTTATTTTATAATATATAATCTTTTTGGAAATTTTAAGAAACCCATTCTTTTTCCATTGGTTCGTTAAGATATTATTATGATTGATTTTAAGTGGCACACATATGGATAGATGATTATGGGTGGGACACTATATCAACCTTCAATGAATTGGTTTAAGATTATGTCTCATGAGATCAAAAGGGTACGTAGAAGGATTTATTACAACGAAAAGGGTATATATAAGGATTTATCCCAAGCCAAAGGGGTACAGAAGAGGATTTACCTCAAACCAAAGAGTATATGGGAGGATTTATCTTAATACATATGGGTACATGAGAGATTTTATCCCAAGACAAAGTCAACATGGGATGATTATCCCAATACCATGACGGTACAAGGGTGGTTATCCCAATAATACTATGTGATGAATACCTTGGTGGGTAGTCATGACTTATGATTTCAATGCTCAAGATTATGCCACACTATTATGTCCTGATCTTGTGCCTATTATTATCATCCTTATCTCAAGTTTAGTTTCTCAAGTTTCTGCACACTTTCTCCATAGTATATATTTGTTCATTTGATATTAAATCATTAATTATAAATAATGATTATTAATCCATGTAATTTTTAATAATAAATTTCTCTTATACCCATGTTTTATCATATGCTTATAATCTAACCCTTGATGACATGTTTCTATGTATTTCCTTACAATGTATTTGAGCTCACCCCATTCTTTGTTTTATTTCCCCATATTACAAAGAGAAGTACAACTTTTGTAATGTATATAAGGATGTTTAGAGAAGTTTAATTATGGATAAAATATTATAGATTAAGGTGTCTATATAGTGAATATCCATGTCACTAAACCTTAACGTCCTTGGGTTGTGTGACTATTTGTGAGATGTATTATTTCAATCATGAGATTATAGTATTATTTATGTCATGTTTAGTTTGGTTTTCTTACATTGTTATTAGAGTAAAGTTTAGTTATTTTTAGAGATTAGTTTATTGTTCTTTAGTGTTAGGGTTATAGAACCATAGAAAAAACCCTAGAGATGAGTATAAGTATAAAATGATATCATAAAATATTGGAAATTTTTTGAGTAAATGGTTTTCCTCAAATAAATCCCTATATGGATACTAAAAGTGGATGTTGACTCTAGAAAATATGTTTCAAAGAGTAATAACCCTAAAAATAGCGTGTTGGATATTAACAGAATTGTCACCTGGTGCCCCAAAAAGAGGCCAAACTGTAAACCTAGTTTGACACTCCCATGAGATATTATTTAGTTAATCACACGATGTTAATAACCACTATGAAATATTAATTTCATATTTAATTTAATGGATTAGATTAATAATTATAAGATAACCCAGCATATAGTAGCCTAGGTCAAACTAAGATTGAGAGAGGTTGAACTAAGAAACTATAAACCAACATGATAATGTAAAAGAACAATACATTTTAATATTGAATTCCATTTATGTTTATGATAATTTACCCATATTATTAATGTTTCTTCACTTATATCAACCCTTTTGGTTTTAGTAGTGGCTATAAATATAAGGAACCATTGGTGTGAGGGACTATGTAGAGATTTTCTCAATGAAAAACTGATAATATGGGATATGTGGTGAGAAACCTTATGATTATTATTAAATGTGATTAACAATGTGAATATAGTTAAAATCCCAAACACACCAAATAAGATAAATATAGAGTCACATGAAATATCAAGTAATGAAGATGATGAATGAAAAAATGTTCTATTTCATATATATTAAAAATGTGGGAAGAAACACAAAGGGAATAGACTCAATGAGGCTGGTATTTTCTTTACATATTGAAGAGGGGGTCATAGAGCACAAAAATTCTATAGGAAAACGAAGAGTTTGGTTAACAGGATTTATGGAAATAGAGTTAATTCTATGGTACCATTTATAACTCAACATATAACATGTGAGGAACTTTTGAATTATCCAAGTCAATTCCCTAATCCAAGGAATAACTAAAATGCTGAGCATCACCAACCCCCAAGACCAAGAGAACAATGGAATACCTATGAAAACACTACTATAAATGTGGATATTGATATTTAAGGTACATATAACCTCCAATATATAATTTTTATGTATTTTTTTGAATTTCATTCTTGGAACTATAGTATATATAAGAAGTTTTCTATGATCCTTAAATCACCACCATGATAATTTGAGTGTCAAATAAATCTTCAAGCAATATATGCATTATATTCCAAGTTGAAGCTTATAGATATTTGAAATTTGGAAAACTTATTATCCTTATTTTATATAAATTTAACATGATTTTAGTGATGTATTCATTTTCATAACATAGAGAGAAAATTATCCAGAGTAAGGAAAACACATTTCTTATTAACCTATGATATTTTATGAAAGGATAATAATAAAAATTCTCTAGGAAAAAAATTATATAATGTGTGTCTTATTACCAAATTATGAAATACTCTTGGCCCAAATATATGGAGAGAAACTCAATATTAGAGATAATACTATTTTCAAGAAATAGATATGTTGTCCAGGTTTGTAATATTGATATCTCTCAAGAAATCATATCCTAAATTCTCTATATTATTAAAATTACCTTGTCTATTTTTATTAATATGTGATAATTAAAATTTCAAGGATACAATTTATTTAAAGTGGACAATGTAATGAAATATGATTTCACGATAAAATTTCGTTGAATTAGTATTTTTTTGATAGATTTCTCCACATGAAACATCAAACTAAAATGAAAATTGTGATATATTTAGGAAGTATAAAAATATTAAATATGACTTTTAAAATCCGGTTGTTAAATTAGTGGATATGAATAGGAATAACTAAAATATTAAATTTTTTATAATTAAAATAAATATAAAATTTAATACTAATTAAATGCAATTAAGATAGGTAAAACAACTATGAAAACTATACTATGCAAAAAAATATATTTTTCTAAAATTGATGTCTTTTCATGAAATTAAGTATATTATGATTAAATAACAATAATATATTTTTATAATATTATATATAGATTAAATTAATTATTAATTTATAGGAAATAAGAAAGAAATAGTTAATATTTTCAAAAGTTATTTTCTAATATAGACATTTTTCTACTATATTTTTGGATTTTATTTAATTATTGAATTATTAAATTTTATAATTTTAATATTACAAAATTAATTTTTTTGTGTTGATCATAACAATGTAAGATTAAGATGAAAATTTGAGATTTTTTTGAAACATTTTATGCTTAGGTAAATAGTGTAACATATCATTTTTACCAATATGGAATCTTTTATGTCATTATTAGTATATAAGTAGGACTTGGAAACATATGAAACATTTTTAATGAAAAAACATGTAAATAATAATTAAAATTATACATTGTAAAATATTTATTATAGTTTAAAACCCAATGTTTAATTTTTTAAAACTTAAGTAAAATTTTACTCAAAAATTGTTTTTATATATTATACATTTATTATATAGAAATTATTTTTTAACATTTATTGAAATTTATTCATAAAAAAATAAATTTAAAATTTATAATAACTTTTCCCAAGTTATCTAATAAGTAACGCTTTATTTTTATCCATAAAGGTTAAGTAAAAATGGGTAAATTTTATCTACACCAGAAAAATGGTTATTTTTCAAAAAATAATATTTTTCAAAATATTGTATATTTTTCTTAAATAAAATAGATCAATTTTAAAATAATACTCTAATTTAGTTTTTAAACATATATAAAAATTAATGAATACTCATTTAATTGGTAATCAATTTATAATAAGATTAAGAACACTAAATGATTAATGCAACATTTTTACAGAAATTGTTTTCAAAACGTTATATGTTTTAATTTAAAAGTTAACTTTCTCATATTTAGAAAACTAATTAGGTAAAATTAAGTCCAAACTCATATAAATCATGTCGAAATTTGGTATGAAGTTTTATATTTAATTACAACTGGAAACTAAAGTACTTACGACAGACCATTTGTGACGGCATCTCATCGCAAATGGCCTGTTTCCAAAAAGATCATCACAAATAGATTCGTTACAATAGGAACCATACCCATCGCAAATAGTATATCCCATATTTTTTTAAAAACCTTTTCCGACAGGTGGTTGTACCCGTCACAAATAAGTATCTATGACGTGATAAATTAACCATTGAAAGAAATTTAAAGAAAATATAAAATAATAATAAAATAATAATAATAATAAAATTTAATAAATAATAATAAAAAAAAATTAAAAAAATATAATAAAAATTAAAAATTAGAAATTAAAAATTAATAAAAATAATAAAAAACAATCAAAATATAAAATTAATAAAAATATAAAAAAATACAAAAATAATAAAAAAACACAATAGTCACAATAATATAAATAATATTAATAAAAAATAAAAAATAAAAAATTAATAATAATAATAAATAATAATAACAATAATAAAATAAGAAAAAAATATTCGCAACAATATAACAAATGAACTATGTACAATTACAAATATATGAATTAAAAAATATTAAAAAAAATATGTACATTAAAATGTTTATAAAAAATTACATAAATCACTGAGGGGGAGGGGACATCTGGAGGTGGTGGTGGAGTGAACTCCATCCCTAAACCTCGAGTCAGATGTCACATGTACCTCATCGTCTACTCGTACTACTGCACCTGCCATCGACACATCTCTTTCTATGACTATTGTTGTTATCGACAAAGCTCCTCTTTCTCCTTACGCATGGTCTCTATAAGTTCACCCTAAGATCGTAGCAACTCCTAATACTGTGTAGTAGAAGATAATGACTCCCCATGAGATCCCCTTGAGTTGGACACCAACATCATAGCGGTACCATAATAACTCTCAAGCATCAATCGAGATCAGATACTAATAACCCATCCTTTATCAAATGCATACTCAGTTTCTCGTATCTATGATGCATCATTTAATGTTGATTTAGTGGTAGTCTAATCTTCAGTCTCGACCTGACACTCATCCTGTTTCTAAGAAGTCATGATGTCATATCAATGCTACAATGGAAATTTAAAATTAATATAGTTAAAATATTATTTTAGTAAATTTCATAACTAAAAAAATACTGACCACAATATGCCGCTGGTGATCACCTATAATCTCTTTAGTGACAGGATCGGTGTACATCCTCTTATAAACATCAAATTCTATAATATAGGGATGTTCAACCACCTGTATGAGTATAATATCAAAAAATTACGTTTCAATTTATATAAATTATAAAAAAGTACTTACTATATTTCGTCGATACATACTGAATGTACGACTACCAGATCAATGCGTCACCTCTTACCTCCCTTGATTTTGTCGACCAAATGATTCTCTCCTCTAAAAAGTTATTCCCATCCAATATGAACCTAACTCATTCCAAATCTGAGATGATATGTAATTTGGTCAGTGGGTGCAATAAGAATGATTAAATTATCATTATTGTTTACTAATTTGTTACCAATCACTGCTAATTAACACTAATTTTTATTAATTACCACTATTTTTTACTAATTGCCACTAATTTTTACTGAATATTACTGGTTACCAGTAATTTGTACTAATTACCACTAATTTGTACTACCTACCACTAATTATTACTAATTTCCACAAATTGTTACTAATTATTACTAATGTTAACAAATTATTACTAATTATTACTAATTTTCACTAATATTTACTAATTATTACAAAATAATACTAATTACCACTAATTATTACTAATTATTAATAATCATTACTAATTTCTACTAATTAACACATATTATTACTAATTTTTACCAATTACCACTATTTTTTACTAAATTTTACCAATTACCAATAATTATTACAAATTATCATGAATTATTACTAATTATTACTAATTACCACTAATTATTACTAATTACAACTATTTATTACTAATTACCACTATTTTTTACAAATTATTGCTAATTATTACCAATTTTTACTAATTTTTACTAATTTTTACTAATTTCTACTAATTAGAAATAATAACCACTAATTATTACTAATTACCACTAATTATTACTAATTACCACTAATTATTACTAATTATCACTAATTATTACTAATTATCACTAATTATTACTAATTATCACTAATTATTACTAATTATCACTAAATAATACTAATTATCACTAATTTTTACTAATTATTACTAATTATTAAAAAATTCCAATAATTAATACTAATTTTCACTAATTAATACTAATTACCACTCATTATTTCAAGTTACCAGTAATTTTTACTAATTACCACTATTTTTTTGCAAATTTCCAGTTACTATTACTAATTATTACTAATTATTACTAAGTTTCACTAATTATTATTAATTTTAACTAATTACCACTAATTATTACTAATTACCACTAATTATTACTAATTACCACTAATTATTACTAACTATTAATAATATTTACTAAATATTATGAATTATTACTAATTGCCACTAATTAATACTATTCACCACTACTTATTACTAATTGCACTAATTATTACTAATTATTTATAATTACCACTAATTAACACTAATTATCACTAATTTCTACAATTTTTAATTACCACTAATTAACACTAATTATCATGAATTATTAAAAATTATTACTAATTTCCACTAATTATTACTAATTACCAATATTTTTTACAAATGTTTTCTAATTTTTACTAATTTTTACTAATTTCACCTAATTACCACTAATTAACACTAATTTTTAATAATTACCACTAATTTTTACTTATTATTTCTAATTTTTATTAATTACCACTAATTATTGCTAATTCCCTCTAATTAATACTAATTACCACTAATTAATACTGATTACCACTAATTAATACTAATTACCACTAATTTTACTAATTACCACTAATTTTTTCTAATTACCACTAATTTTTACTAGTTGTCACTAATTATTACTAATTACCACTAATTATTACAAAACATTACTAATTTTAACCAATTATTACTAATTTTAACCAATTTTTACTAATTATGACTAATTTTAACTAATTGTTACTTATTTTTAATAATTATTACTAGATACCACTAATTATTACTAATTATTACTATTTTTTACTAATGTTTACTAATTTTTCCTAATTTTTAAGAAGTATTACTAATTTTTACCAATTATTACAAATTATTTCTAATTATTTCTAATTATTGCTAATTATTTCTAATTATGACTTATTACCACTAATTTGTACTAATTATTACTAATTATTAGTAATTGTAACTAATTATTACTAATTGTTACTAATTATTACTAATTGTTTCTAATTATTACTAATTATTACTAATTACCAATAATTACAACTATTTTCTACTAATTTTTACTAATTATGACTAATTATTAATAATTATTACCAATTTTTAAAAATTATTACTAATTATCAACAATTTTTACTAATTATATCTATTTTTATTTTTTTTTGTTTTTAACAATTTCTTTTCAATTTTTTCAATTTGTTACTAATTATTACTAATTACCACTAGTTGTGACTAATTACCACCAATTAATTCTAATTATCACTAATTATTAGAAATTTTTACTCATTACCATTAATTTTTACTAATTTCCACTATTTTTTATTAATTATTACATATTATTAATAATTATTACTAATTAATACTAATTATATAAATTTAAATGTTTAAAATTTATAATTTTTTTATTAATATATTATAATGTAAATTATTTTATAATAATTTATTACTAATTTTTACTATGTTATTACAAATTACCATTAATTAGTACTAATTACTGCTAATTATTACTAATTACAACTAATTATTACTAACTACTGATAATTAAAACAAATTATTTCAAAATAAAACTATTTAATTTTAATTAAAACCATTAATGAAAATAAAAATAAAATATTTCAAAAAATAATTAATGCACTATAGAACTAATTAATTATAATTAAATCTAATTACTACTAATTAATAATAATAATTACTAATATTAATTAAAATATATTAAGTAAAAAATAGAAACAAATAAATACCTTTAAATTAAATCTCTCAGTGGATGCAAAGCTTGAAAGTTGACCCCCTCTAAAATTTAAAACATCAAAAAGTTTAAACTAAAAAATATAAGAGCAGAGAAGTTGAGAGATGTTCAAAGAAGATGAGGCTGAAAAAAATTGGGGGGGGGGGTATATAAAGGTTCGATTAGTTGCGATGAGACTCTTTACAATGGAACCTGTCACAAATACATCCACGATTATTAATTGAGTTGGTGGTAAAAAATAGCATTTGCGATGAGTTCTGTCACGAATACTATCCTGCCGACACATCATTTGTGAAGGGAGAAAACCTCCATCACAAATAACAAAAAATGGGATGAGCATTTGTGACGGGGGTTTATCTTTTTCTTAAATGCTCATCCCGTGCTTTGGGCACACAGGGCACTAAAATTATTTTCAATGAGAAGTTATTTCCGTTGAAATTATGTGTTTTTATCAACTATTTGCGACGAGATACGACTCCCATCAGAAAAAGCAGAAATTCCCATAATGTATGTTCAGCAATAAATTAACTACCATGATTAAATTTTAATCAAGATTATAAAGGTTATAAATGGGTAAATGAAGTATCTTAAATTTTTAAGAATTAAGAGGTCACTCACACCTTTTAGAAATACTTTTTATATATTAAAGTCATACCCTCATGTATCACCTACCATTTCTCCACCTAATTCACCTAACTCACCGAACAACCTAACACCCCTTGTGATTCAATTCCTACCCCTTACCTAACTCTATATTCCATGAAAACACCCCTCTTTTTAAACTATAAAAGGAACTCACTCTAACCCATTTTATCATCCCTATCCACCCAAAATCCCTTTATCATAAACTTCTCTTCCTTGTCCCTCTCTAATCCCTTTCTTGTAGTTCCAATGTTTCTAAGGAGCCCTCCCAAGCTTTAAGAATCTACTTAGTAAGGTATGGGTCATTTTCGTCCTCCTTTTGATTCAAGTATTTTTTTTGATAATCCATTTTTATTTACATATGATATGCTTCTCTGAATTCATAATCAATCATTTACTAATCAAATTATTCCTTAATTATGCGATATTACCCTTCTCTCTCATTAAACTCATTTCATAATCCCTTTGTTAATTCATCATGCCACTGAAATCAGTCCTTGATTCTCCCCCTCCTCTTTTCAATTCAAGTGATTCCTTTGTTATAATCCTTTTTATTACCAAATGATTATTCTTTAACATATTCATAATCCATCCTTTATTATCCTAATAATCCTCTATTGATGAGATACTATCGTTATCCGTCATTAATCTATTTTATAATCACATTATTATAGTCGTCATGCTACCAAAATCATTCGTTGATTTTATATATTCATGTTTAAACTCTTATATCATTCAATGGTATCCATATTAATGAATTTTATAAAATATTATAGAAATGAAAAAGGTTCTGAAATAGTAGACTAAGATAGTTATGTTTTTATAAATGTGGTTAGAGTGTGATCAACAGAGCGAGAATTCAAGGTAAGGGTTTCTTTGTCTCAAATTTGAATCCCTTGAGGCACGTTTAATTTGTACACCATGTTTCATTTTCAATGTTGTAAATAAAACCATAATGTAATTTTGTATCATTTTCCTCTTATAATTCATGATATTCAATATTCAATTTAAATTTATACCTCTCATAGGGTTTGGATTCAAAATTTACAAAGACTGTCAGTGGTTTTTGTAACTCAAATCCTTTTATTAGGTCATAGTCACTTTTATTTGACTATTATCATTCAATATTGACATATTCTAACCCATGATGATGTTATGTTGTATTTTTTCAATTTTATTTGGAGAAATATTGTTTCGCACAAAATTATTATTCCTTGATGATCCTATTTCTTTGTTAAAATTTATTTTATAAAGAACAATTTCAATTTCCTTTAAATGAATATTACTCCATATCCATGTTTCAACTTCCCATAAATCTTATCATTTATTTTTTTGAAATCAAATCTGGATTATTTTCAATTATTGTAATATTTATCTTTAACACTTTTTATAATTAGATGTTTAATACTCTTTTTATGATGCAGATAATGGTATCTCAAAAAATTTAAGAAAAAGGGTTTTCCATACATTAAAAATGATTTTTTTTATATTTCATTCCATATTTTTTATAACCTTTATGTATATTAAATGATATTTTATTAAAATAGTTTTTTAAAATATTTAATTTTCCTCATTAAAGATGTTTTGTAAATTAATTTTCACTTCTTCTTATATAATAATTTTTAAAATTCTTTATGAAAACATTTGTATTTTCACCTCTATTTTTCTTAAATGGTTTATCTCTCATGAAGTGATGTTTTTACCATCCTATATATTTTATTATGATATGATTCCTTTTGAAAAATTATATTTTTAATATTCTATGATCTTTTATGTTTATGTTATGTAATGTTTTTATAAAGTTTAAGAAACACATTCTTTTTCCATAGGTTTATTAAGATATGTTTATGATTGATTTTAAGTGGCCCACATATGTATTGATGATGATGGTTGGGGTCATATATCATCCCCTAATTAATTAGTTTATGTTTATGTCTCATGATCTCAAAAGGGTACATGTGAGGATTTATCCCAAGATAAAGGGTATATGGGAGGACTTATACAAAGACAAATGGGTACATAGAAGGATTTATCCCAAGCCAAAGGGTATATGGGAGGGTTTATCCCATGACAAAGGGGTACATGGGAGGTTTTAACCCAATCTAAAGGGCACATGAGAGTATTATCCAAAGCCAAATAATGTACATGAGTGGTCATAAAAATCCGATCTTGCGATGAATCTCTTGGTGGGTATCCTTGAATTATGTTTTCTATGATTAAGTTTATATTGAACCCTTATATCACCGTGTTGTGCCTATATTATACTACTTTTCTCATGTTTATTGTCTCAAGTTTCCATACAATTTTTTCAATGTACATGTTTGTTTATTTGAGATTATATGATGACTTGTGTACAATGATTATTATTTCATGTCCTTATTAATAATAAATTAATTATCTACCCTTGTTTACTCATATTCTTATGATCTAACCATTGATGAAATCTTGTTTTATTTTCCCTTGATAAGCATTTGACCACACCCCATTTCTATGTTTTCATTTCCATAGGTTATAAAGATAATTATAACTTGTGGAAATTCTAGAAAATAGTTAGAGTTGTTTGATTATAGAGAAAATATTGTATATAAAGATGTTTATGTGGCTAATATCCAAGTCACTAAATCTGTAGGTCCTTAGGTTATACAAACTTTTTTAAGATGTATTATTTAAATTTGAATATTAATGTATTATTTATTTCATTTTAATCATGGATATATTTATCTTATCTTGATTTTTTATCTTTAATCACAAACTAATTTGAGTGTTTATGATTTGTAAATCAATTAAAAATTGTCCTTGTATCGTCCTATTTTAATTTATTCTTTGGATAATTAAATATTGAATCCTTTATTTTCACACCCGAGTTTTTTAATTTTTCTCAAAGTGTTGGACCAACCATATGATCAGGAATACAAACGACTGTGTGGTGGATTAGCTGCATGACCATTTTTATTGACCAAGAGGCATAAACAAACAATCGACTATAAGTTAATCTAATGCATGGTGAATTTATGAGAGAATCAATTATATGATCAATGTATCAATAGCATGAACAAAGTACTTATCATGTTATTGAACATACATTTGTTGGATCGACCACACATACCAACAATGATTGAACATGAGGTAGTGTATCAACTGCATAACTTAATTGATCAACTGCATTAGTAATAAGATTAACCACATGGTACTGTGCGATAACATGATTGATTGTATGATGTAAATTCATTATTTGGTCAGTAGAACGACATTTTACAACCAAACATAGCCAAGAAAAATATATATTCTATCAAGATCATGTCTAATGAAAACTACCTCCATCCATTATAAATCATTTATAAACAGTTCAAATCACTATTTAGAGTTTATGAAACTTCCTTAAAAATATTATTCAATTTTCCCAAGGACTTGCATTATATATATTCAACCATGAGTATTAATAGTATTCCACTATGACTAAAACTTCATCCTCTATATAAGAACTTAAAACCTTTATCAATGTTATAGTAACAATTATTTCAGTAGTTACATATATTATAACACTGGTATGGCCTTCCTAACTCTTAGGCCTTCAAAATCTATAATCAACTATCCTTTTAACACTATTAATTACAACCCTTCAAAATGTTCACTATATAAAACATTTCCTTTATTCCAAACTATTTTAGACAGTTGAAAAACACCATATTAAGGTCTTTTCATTTTTATAAAGAAACATAATCTCTTTTACTCATATGATGTAAAGGGGATACCCTTAAAAGCTTTCCAGCTAGTTGTTCCAAGTTTTTCAGCACTTTCAACTTCCTTTTCCAATATGTGAGATTCACTTTTCAATTCCAATAATAGTATATAATTTCTTATTTACCCAAACCAAATGGGAATCACATTCAATCTCCATGTACTCAGTGGATTCTTTAATTTATCACCCAAGATCTGAAGTTCCAAGCATATATTAACTTATGCACCATGCGTTGATGGATAAAATCAAATACAATATATGCATAATCAAAACCCAAGGGAACTTAAATATCCCCCTTTTGGATTTTTTTTCCATGCCAATTTCATCAAAAGTAATTTTTTTACTCCCCCTTTTGAAAATAAATACAATTTGGTTACTTTGTTTATCCCCCTTAATATAACGGTCCTCTCAACCACATGAAATATCAACTTATTCTCCCCATGATATTCCACTATCCTTAAAGAATGTAGGAAATATTGATTTCTTAGAAATGAGAAATAATTAAACCGTTTATAAGTCTATGTGGTCTAGTTCGATGTAAAAAATAGTGATTTTACTAAAGCATCAATGTTGTTTATAAAAATATCTCAATGTGGTACCAACTCAGAATTCAACTCATCACGGCTTTATAAATAGATTATAAAATAAAGTTTATTAATATGAAATCATCCTAACAAACACATTAGTATATTCAATTTTAAGATTTTTTTAATTCCTTATTTTTTATAAAACAACTCCCCTTGGTAAATACAATAATTATACCTCATAACAAGGAAAGGATATTGAATATCACGCCTCAAACATAAGAATTTGTTGGGGCTATATAGATTCCATATTTAAGGTACATTATAGATTTCTAATATCCATCACTTATCTAATTACCCCCTGAAGGGATGTATTCTATACTTCATCACTGTGGAAGTTTAATTATAAAAATAAACTCTATTAATTATGATACCAGTTGAAACTGATACCAATTGTAAGTGAATACCAATTTAAACTTCTTCTATGGTGGTCTAAATTTCTTCAACATAAATATTAATTCCCAAAATTTTAATACAAAAACTATTTTTTGGTAATAAGATGGACTTCATCGCCTCATTGATTGTAAAACTTGGGATAAGAATTATTTCCCAAAAAAAATTATTTTTTTCCTTGAAGATCTAAAATGTTTTTTTTCATGCTTGTATCCACTTTAGGTTTATATATTTGAACACATTATCATGTCATAGATTCTTTCTTACTATGTTTTCATATTATATATAAAATAATTATTTTCTTGAGAGAGAATAGTAGTTTCACACTTTGATTATTTCTATAAATTCATCATTTCTTCCATTTGATTAGGATATATGAATAATATATCATTATTTTTATTCTCCTTCATAATTTTCTATGTATACATAATCTTTGTAAAAACCTATTTGGTAATAGAATCCATTGTTTCTTTACCTTTTTTATTATTTATCTCTTTTTTAGTATGCAAACAAGTAATACAATTGTTAAGGATGTGGCCTACCCTATTCAACCTTCCACACATAGTTTTTTGGCCTTTATGTTACCATTATTGGGAATACTCTAAATATCATCATCAGTAATGTATTCCACCATGTTAATTTTCATGTGTATCTATTTTATTGAATTCTTATTGATTTTTAGATTTCCCCTTTTAACATTTTTCCACGTATTTTTGTACAAAAGTACATTGTGTTTCCTCTTTAACCATAATAGAAGCATAATTTTACTATAGGTTTGAAACACTAGTTAGATATTTTCATTAACTTCGTAAGGCTATGTAATGGATCTCCCTCTACCCTGTCTAAAGAGGACTTTTATTTAATAATAAATTGAGGCTTTGACCCCAACCTTTAAAAAAAAGAAAGATTTTATTCAATTTTTTTTTCATCTCCATTAGTTGTAATGAAATATTATTCATATTAGTATATGATTTTTGGATGGTTATAACACAATATAATTCATCATATGTGTGGACATAAATGTTTCAAGAATAAAAAAATATTTCCAACCTTTTAAACCTATTATTTTATAACATATTATTTGTTTTCTATGAAATTTAATTCTTTCGTACAATATATTTTTTATATATTTTATATTTTATACCTCTTATTATAAATCTTATTTTACTTCAATATGTCGATATGTTGTATTAATAATATATGTCCTTGTTCCCAAATCTCAAACAACACAAATAGTATCTGAAAAACCTCATAATCTTTCCTTTGATGGAAATCTATATATATTTATATTCATATTTTTTCGGGATGATACACCTCTATTTTGGACTCATTTTAGGGAAAAAATCTTAAAACACTTTCTCACATATAACCATAATGATATGGTAGGATTATTAGAATTTTTCTTTACCCACATATGTACAAATTGTTTCTTTTTTACAACCCTATTTGGAAGAATATATTTAGTAAATGCATCTCTTTGATGATTGTGGTTGATTATCTTATATGTTCTTGACATGTATGCTTACCCAACACTTCTTATAATCTATTTACCACTAAAAATAACCATTTTCAGGTGGAAAATTATCTAAATATGGAGTGGATGTTCTCCTATTTTCAGATCTTTTAGAAGATCCAACATTAACCAGTTCTATATATTACAATTAATCTTTTGCAGAAGACACTTATGGTTGAGGGTAATATGTCATATTATATTGATCTCAACTTGACTTATTAGTTTCTCTTTAGATTATGAGCTTGGCCATCATGAATATTACAAGGCTCTAATAGTGAATTACTAACCTTCTTCTCTCTTTCGGTCTTTGCATCTAGTTGTGCATCCTTGAATATTATAGTCTCTTTTCATATATTTTCTAATACATGGAGTAATTTTTAAACAATAGTATTAAAAAATTCATTCTTAGTAAATTCTCTTCATAATTGTTCATAAATTGAGGAGATGTTATCAATATAAATTGAGTTCATTAAAATATTGGATTTTAGTAGTTTTTAGTCATTATTTCATCGTTTACCTTGTTTCACAAATGAATTCTCCATAGAATAAACTTCTTATTTTATCTTTGAATTTTCATCAAATACTTCATTGAAAAAACCAATTATGTATACTATAAATTAATCAGGAACATTCTTCAGATAAACTTTTACATGAGAGTAAAAGTATTCAATTATTTTAATCACTTCATTCTTTTCATATATTGAACTAAAGCCATTAAAAGGATCTTAAACAATAGATTCACTAGAGGTGAACTTACCACTTTGTTCATATTTAAGTAGGGGTGATCTCTGTGATTCCTCACATTATTTATTTCCTTATTTACCACTCTCTTCATTCTAATTTTTAATGTCTTAGAAGAGACTTTGGATTCTTCATTTACTATAATAGAGATATATTTATTCATTCGAACTTATTCTTAAAACATTAAAAATCTACAATTCATTAATTTGAATGAAATCGTGGTAGTTTGAAAATATAGATTCAATTAAAGGATAACCTTTACTATAATACCAATTAAAATTTCTGGTTGGATCTATGTAGTCACTTGAGAGGTGGTGAATTAGGTTTTTCCTATTTTTACCAATTACCAAACTCACTTCGAATAATTAACCCACAATAGCAATTAACATTTATTTTCAATTAGTGAATGTGAATCTATTATATTATTTTACTAAGAAACCATCAACCACATGCTTTTAATAAAATCTATAAAAGAGAAAATAGTTTTTTACAAAGTTTAGTGTAAAGACCTACTCCTTTCCTTGATTGGATGTTTTCCCCAATCAAGGATTATCTAATGTAATATGATATTTAATACAATGGGTTAAATTCACCCCACACCTATAATTTCTAGAAACCCACTAGACTTCTCTATTATATTTTCCACTATACTTCTCCTCCAAAGTAACATTTTTATTTTCAAAAACACTTTTAAGGTTAAAGTGAGAAACTACCCAGTTCAAGCATCAAGAGAAGTTTCATAACCATTGAAAAGAAATTTGAGCCTGCTAGACGCATTATCTCTAAGAAGTTTCCAAGATATAGAGGATACTCGTATGTCTAGAACACCCTTTAATGAGTCTTCAAAGTGAGACTCCATCTTGTCCCAAGTTTTCATGTACTCCTCTTGATTATTCTTACCTCTATTGTATCCCCTTATCAATATAAGGTCTTTCTTGTCAATCCATGCACTCTGCTCTTCAGTGGTTTCTACTTTAAGCAACCTTCCCATCATCTTGTTAGCTTCTTCATCAGAGGCATTAATCACCAAAATACTTTACACTATCTCTTCATCCGAATGTAAAAGAACCTCAATGGATTGCTCATGGGCCTCACTTGACTCCCGTAGCTGAAGGGTTGTAGAACCATGATCTGCGGGCTCAACATAGCCACTAGAGGTTTTGGAGTCACCTACAATCATCCTGTCCTTCGACTTTTTGGCGGACCTTGTTTCCATTGGGAGAGGTAAGTATGAATAGTACTTTCTCCCTTTCCCCTTCATGATTTTTCTTCTCCTTGGGCTGGGAGGCCCTCTATCATGAAGGTCATCAGCAGTATCACCTGGTGAGAACTCAGCAGACTCATCGCTGGACACCCCCTTCCCATCAGTCCGAGCTGCATCTAAGTCCTGAACCAGATCTTCAGTCACCAGCCCTTCAAACAGTTCCCCAACTTAATAGATGGAACCTCCCTCCTTGGGCTATAATGAATCGGTAGACCACCCCCTATGTCATGTTCCTATCCCTTTCCACCTAATAACACTCCCTCTATTCCAATCATCTGAGATCTACCTCTTTCACTTGAACCACTTCTAGCAAACAGTGCCTCTGCATAAGAAGAAGTCAAGGGAGTCCTTGAACCTACATCTGTTTCCATCACTATCTCAACATCCAGACAAATGCCACTATCACATAGCACAACCCCTCTTAAACTCCCTACCAACATCACATCGGAGCCCTCCTGCTTCGAAGAATCATGAACAGGAACATTTAGGTCCTTGTGCAAGTGTTGGAGTACCTCGGCCACCAATGGGTTTCCCCCCTGGGACCCACTTTGCACCTCCTTAATACCAATTGTGGCCTCTAGTTGAATCTGTCCAGACACACCCTCACCACATTCCGACCCATTTCTGTTGTCAACTAAACTTGCATCCTTTTGAGGATGGAATTCCCTAAGACACATAGGTTCATGAAATCCCACTATATATATGTAAGTGTTTCTTTGAAGTTAATCTTAGTATTAGATTACCGATTCTCTAGAGCATGATTCTGTACTAATTAAATTGTTCAACTGTTTCCCACTAATAGCTTCATAAAATGCTGGAAGATCTCCAAGAATACTTTATAACTTGATAACTACTTGAAACTTATATTGAAATATCATCATAACCTATTCATCTTTTTTCCTCACTCACTAAGCTCTTATTATCTTTAAACCTAGTATCTACTCATATTTCTTCAAATTATCAATGCTAATAAATGAATACATTAATATAAGATCATCTTCTCACTCTATTTTCTTATTCTCAAGACTCTACAACAATTACTAGCATAAGAACATCATCTTTTTTTCCTTTAGCTTTGAAACCTAATAAACCTAGATCCTTAGCACAAACTCAACTCCATTTTTCTCTTCTTCATCAATATTTCACTTTGATATTTCACATTTTACAACACCACAACTCTTATATTCTTGAATATTGAACTTTTATCCATCACTATTTATTTTTCACATAGGTTACCAAGAATATCAATTTTTTTATTTTGTAATATTCAATATCCTCAAAAACATTGGTGCCCAGGATCCTCAATTAATTTATCAATTTTTAATAAGTGGGATTACCTCATGATGTCATATTTATTTTTCCACAAAACGGTTGTCTCCTTCGAAATTCTAGGAGTACCATTACTTTTTTCCCTTTTATTTCTTGATTATTTTTATCTTATTTACCTCATACATTAGAAGATATTCTAGAGTCCTCTAGTTTCTTATAATTATCCCTTGAGTCTTCTTCCCCTCGTTTCCCTATTATTATTTCTTAAAAAAATAGCTCAAGCCCTTCTTCTTCAAAACTATAGAAACATTATTCACAACTTAAATTACATTTTAGATTCTCAAATTATAGGATTAGCTCCTCAAAAACATCCATTACAACTACAATTCAATATCTTTGGTTGTATATTAATTATACAACATTTTAGTAATATCTTGGTTAATCTTATCATATCTTGAGTGCTTTATTAACTACTTTTGTAGACATATCAAATGTTATACATATCTAGATAACACCTCATCTTGACTCTTCTCACTTAATCTTATGATAAAATCAGAACTATTTGTGATGATTCCAACATTATATCATAACATAAGAATATTCATATTCATATTATTCATTTAAGATCACTGAAATAGATTTTCAAAAATTCTTATTTTAAAATCCTTAACAAATCGAGTATTTATCTCCTAGTTGTTTTATTTCTTTACACTTTATTAGACAGAGAATGTATCATGGATCTCTGTAGTATCATGATGTCTAGATTGATTTATAATAGTTACATCATCAGCAAAAATAATTTCCTCTTCAATCTAAAATTTCTTAATTAATTTATCATTTAAATGTTCTAGAAACACTCCATTACATTGGTCATTTTCCCATGTTTAATGCATATAATTTTTTATTTTCTTTCTCAAATCACACACTAATTTGAGTTTTTTATGTTTAAATCAATGAGGAATGGTCCTTATATAACACCATTTAAATTTAATTTTCATATAATTAAATATGGAATACATCAATTTCAATCTACAACTATTCAATTTTTCTCTATGTGTTGGACCAACTGTACACTCAAGAAAAAAGAAATCATGAGGTGGATTGGTCACATGAACATTCAAATCATCTATGAGGAATAGGAATATAAGTGATTGTAAGTCAATTTACCACATTAATAGATGGATGATAATTATATTTGAGAATACATTTAGTGTATCGACCTCATGAACAAAGTACTTAATTGTGATCAACCACACATATAAACACCAATCAAACATGAGGTAGTGGATCAAATATATTACTTAATGGATCACCTACATGACAAATCATACCAAAAAAAATGTACCATGTGGAATCTTGATCGACTATATGAAATAAATTGGTCTTGTAGTCAATGGATCATCTATAAACAACCAGAATTAACCAAAAAACATAATATCTTCAATCAAGATCAGGTCTTCTTAAAAGTACCTCCATCAATGTTCAATAAGTTATAAATACTTAAAATCACATTTGGGAGTTTATGAAACATCCTTAAACTCTTCATCACTCTTGTCAATTACTTGCATCATATATGCCCAACCATGAGTATTGATAAGATTCCACTACACTTCAAACTTTATCCTCCTTCCAATCACTTCAAACCATTATCCATGCAATATGAACACTTATTTTAGTAGTTATATACAATATCACAGTTGGATAGAATTCCCAAATTTGGGTATTTAAAATCATCATTCATCTAGACCTTTATCATTGTTAATAAAATCCATTCAATCTATTCCCTATAGCTATAACAGCTAGATATTTAAAATTATATATTCCTTTAAAACATAATATATTCAACAATTTGTGACATAAGAAACATCGAACCACAATGAACCATAGAATAGTATATAACTAATAAAATGTTGCCATATAATTTGTGGATAAAAATATATGTATATTAATTATGATATATATATAAAGTTCATTATTCATGCTATGGAATTGATAAATTAAATTAGTGTATCTAAATAACTGATAAGACTAATTTATACATTAGAATGTAATATTTAAAAAAAATATTTTTATATAAATATAAATATATTATGGATAAAATATATTTTTATATGAATAATATATTAAAACAAATTTTATTAGTAATTTATAATAAATAATAATAATAATAATAATAGTTAATATTTTCTAAAAATATTATTTTTCTATGAAAACAATTTTCATTACTTTTTATTTTTTTATTTATAAGTTCAATATAAAATTTTTAGAATTTTAATTTTATAAAATAAACTTTACTTTTAGAATCTTAATTTCAATATTGTCTTAAGATGAATTTTTGGGATTTTTCTAAAACAACAAATTTTTAAGTGAACGGTGAGAAATATAGTTTTTTACTAAAACTATAACTTTTATGACATTATCATTATATAAGTAAGACCTATAATTTTAATAAAACCTTTAATGTTTACAAATATGAATGAATTTAGTAAAAATATACAATAATAACATTATTAATTTATAAAACTTGTGTTTAATATTATTTGAACGTAAGAAATATTTTCAAATTAAAGAATTTTTTTTCTTTTACTTTTATTAAATATTATTTTGATAAAATAAGATTTTGGATTTATTTAAAATGAACATGATTTTTTTTATAATAAACAAATTATTATCATAAAAACTAAATACATTGATAATTTTATACTACACATAAATTTTAAGCTTAAAAATACACTTTTCTAAAAAGGGGTTTTTTATGCATTACATGCACTAATGTTAAAGTTTATTTTTCTTACACATAGGAATTTTATATTACAAAATGGATTTAATATTTTTAATTAGCATGAATAATTTATATAATAAGGTTCATTTTATTTTTATTCATAGGATATTTTTTATTAGTTAAAAATTAGTTACCATGGTGAAACCAAAAATGGTAAAAGTAAAAATTATAAGAGTAATAGACTCAAAAAAACTTGTTCAAAACATGTAAAAAAAGGATTTTTTTGGGTTTTATGAGTCTTACATAATCCTCCAATCCATTATTGTCCATTTTGTATTCTTTTTAACATGTGAAACGTGTGATCTCATTATATTAAGTTGAAATACTTACAAAAATGTCATTCTCACCACATATAGACGAGGCCTCTCACTAGCCCTTCAAAACCACCCTAAAGATTCATTTTAAAATTAAAAATATTCCTTTTTATTTCCATATAATCCTATTAATTTTCCATTATCCTATGGTCACAAGATATTTTCCTTAGACCGTTTCCAAGGAGTCCTCCAAGGGAAAACTCAAGTCCTTATTATGGGTACTAATTTTTCCTAATTAATTTTAATTTCATTCTTACTTTCCCAAATGTAATTTTATAATTCATATATAATGAAATAAATATTTTTTATACTTAATTTTATTATTCTAAGGGATTAAATATTATACACCTTTCCCTTTTTCTATTAATAAAAAATAAAATCTTCATCCATGCGTTGTGCAGACCACCACCACCATAAAGTGACGTCTTCCATTTTTCACCACCATAATTATTCACTAGTTATAAGTATTGAATTGAATAATAAATGTAAAATATATCATTTAATTATGATTATGAATGTTTAATATACAATCCCCGCTGATCCCTCTCATTTGGTGAGAAATAAAAATATTAATTGTGTGTTGTGCGGATTACAACCTCCACAAAGTATTGTATCTCCTTTTTATCTAGTTTATTTATTATATTTAAAAATATATTAAAAAATGATTCATCATTTTAGAATTATCTAAATAATATCATTATTCTTCTATAATAATATTTTTATTCCAAGACAACCACTTTCATAATCATAATCATCTATTAATTTAGATATGTTAATGTTTTGGTCAGTCTAACCACCTTATCAAAAAATTCTATAAAATTATATTGTTGATGAATATGAGATATTAATTACTGATTATATCTTATATAAAAAGTAAAATATATATTTTACCTTGGTTTTGGAATAATAACTTTAATTTTAAACTGATTAATTAAGATACAAACTTCCGCTCGTGCATAATCACTGAAACATTCTCATAATCGATATCATATTTAAGGATAGTAACCAAAACTCTCATTGAATTAAATTAGAAAATTATAAATAATTATAAAAAATAAATTAAAGTACCTTTTACGATTTATTAATGATGAACTTTTGGAGATGAATGAAGAAAACCATCAAAATTATGAAACTAGTTCAGAACGATCAAGACTACTCACACCTGGTATTGAAAATAGATAATAGAAAAAAAATTTAAATATTGATAATAATTATAAATTAAGATTATAAAAGGTTTTATATGACAATAAGGTTATTAAATTGGTGATTAAGATATTTATTTTTTAGATACAGTATATTCAAGAACATTTGTGGAAGTCTTAAATTAAGGTAATAGTTTTTATCTCATATTTTAAACCATTGAGACATATATGTTATTATACACCATGTTTTCTTTATAAGGGTGTATTTATTACCCCATTAATTTTTTGTCATGATCCTATAATTATTCATGGAATTAAAATTTTCATTTTAAATTCTATCGTTTAATGGGTTTTGATTTGAAATTTTCTAAATTCATAAGTGTTATTTTTCTCTATTTTCAATTTCACGAGACATGTTTGATATTAAACACCATAAGATATTTTATATGGTGTATTCACTACCCTATTACATTTAAAATATAAGTAATATCCTTAATTTACTTATATTTTAATTTCATGGTATCCCTCTCATGTTCTTCTTATTCTTATATTACCCTAAGTGTAAGGGTTATTTCATCTCAATATTACTTCAATGTGATATGATTTATAATACCAACTTAGTTCCCTTTTGTGGTGTATATATTGTTCATGGATTACCATTTAAATACTATCATACTATTTTATTTTGGGGTTTTAAACTCACCTAAATCTATCACTTTTTTATCTTTCCAAATCATCATTTTTTTATATGAATAATTTTTCTTCTAATGCCTTTCCTCTATGAACACTAGATATTTCATTCATTTGATTGAACATTATTCACATATATTCCATACATTGGTTGATTGTGTAAATATTTAAAATATGTATACTTGTTATTCTGATATGGATGTTTATTGATTACTCGACCAATTTGATTATGTATTATTTGACGATCCGCCTTTCTTCTTCATAAGGGTTATGGTCAGGTTATCCATTTTATTATCATGGGGAGAAGTATTGATGTTGCATATGTTTTTATCTCAATATGTATGTTTATTATATCTTAGGAAAATTTTATTATGCACTGTATTGATATTTATATCTTTTATATGGTGAATTCATTGTACTTAAATAAGTGGTAGGTGTATCTTGGTATTATATAGCTCATTGATAAATTAATAAGTCTCATGAGACAAACTATATTGGGTATTATGGTGTATTTATTACAAAACCAAAATATTTCCAAGACATAACACCTTGATGGTGAGATCTCAATGTCTAAGAACTTGATGTCTTGGCTTAGGGAATGGAATTATTTGTCTAGTATTATGAATTTTAGAACTACAGAACCAATTATTGTTATCCATGTGATCTTTTCATTTCCATTTTTATCCATGGGTATATTTTTTTTTTAGTTTTATTCTATTATAGAAATATTTTTGGTGATCTATTACTACTATATTATTTATTCTCATCATATTCTCACTTATGATCATTTATTTTTACATCTTATGTTTAACCCTACTAAGCATTTTATTTCACTCGTTCCTATGATTCCATTTCCCTAGGTTATGAAAAAATGTATAACACATGATATGTCTAATATAATATCTTCTATGGAGAATTTTTCAGAGATTATAAAGACTATTTTGGATTAATTGTTTTCTTATATACTGATAAAAAAATTTCCATTAGTTGAGAAAGGCACATGCTTTATTATTTTATGATATTTCATAATTCTATAATGTTATAAACCTGAAAGGTAAGGGTTTTAATATTCCAAATATTACTTTTAGTAACTTACATCCCCTTATATTGATCATATTTTGTTAGATTATTTTCTATGGTTTTATTGGGTGACTTTTGGTAGTTTTTAATGGTTTTTGGGAATGTTCACAATTGGTTCATGGTTAGGGAAAATTGCGTGAGTCTACCTAGGAAAACGGGGTTCTCATGATAGAGTTACAAAGAAGGGTGTATGGTTGGTCTCTTGGTTAGTACAAACCATGCATCCTTATCCTAAAACTATTCTACCAAAGACATAGGCGCTTTGATATATTGTTTTAAATTTTGTGATTCCTCAAGGTATCCAAAACTTCCCTCAAATGAAGATCATGATCCACCTCAATTTTAGAATAATACAAGATGTTAACCATAAATATCATAATGAATGTGTGAAGATATTGGTTGAAAATATTCTTATCTGGTTCCATAAACATGGAAAGAGCATGGGTCATGCCGAATTTCATAACAAGATACTAACAATGACCATACGTGCTCCCAAATTTGGTCTATGGAATGTCAAAATCTTTGATCCTAAGCTGGTGGAAACCATATTGAAAATCATTCATATAGAACAACTTATACCCTTTCAACTGATCAAATAAATCATCAATACATGTAAATGGATACATGATCTTTTTCATAACCCTATTAAGTTTCTAATAATCAACACAAAAGTGAAGGATTCCATCAACTTTCATGGAGAAGAACACTAGTGATACCCACGGTGACACACTTGGTAAAATGAAGCCTTTAGACATCATTTCATACTATTGATCCTTTAGTTCCTTTATTTAATATGGTTCTATATGGTAATATGTAATGGATATTGTCTACGTACCCATAGCCAATTTGATAGAGATCTCTACCTACCTGTTTATTGTTAAAACAAAAAAGTATTATAGGCTCAATTCTAGAAACTCAATGGATACTAGAGTATGTTCACTACAAGTTATTTCATGCTTTAGTTAAAAAAATAGGGATATCATCCAATCTATTTCCAAAGGAGGAGGTTTAACTCGGCTATCCCTCAGGTCCCATTATCCTTGAAAGTACATGAAACTCCACATCAGGGGTAGTAAAGGACGCCTACTAATGATAATAGTCAATCAGATATTTTTGATCCACCAACCAATCCATTCCAAGAATAACATCCATGGGTTTCATATCAAGAATAAAAAACACTCAGATGAGCTCGATCTCTAATAAAGAGAAGTCATAAGAGGGGCATCATAGGTCTTTCTCTCTCTTTATCCTAGGAGGTGTTGTAATTTTCATCACATAAGACATGATATCCATATGAATATCTAACAATTCTAATTTATGGTTACATATGAAATAGTTAGATGCATAAATATCAAATAAAGTAGTCACTAATGGTGAATACATATAAATTATACCTCTCATTATCCTAGGACCCACATCAGTTCCCACTAGAGACTATTCTACAACTTGAAGTTGATTTTTTAGATATATGTTGATAGAACCCAATTTTTCCGGAACCATTTGATTTCACCACAAAACCACTTAGTCATTATGGTAATATACCACTATGTAGAGTGTTAAAAACATGGGAAAATATTAGAAAGCGACATGAGCATCCATATGAGCTGTAGATTTTTGGTTCTTCCCTATAAGAAAACATTGAGTGTCCAACCATTCCACACTAGAAATAAGTTATTTTACCTTTTATAGACACTAAAGATGGTTTGGAAGAATTATGGTTTTGATGACCACCGTGAGACTCATTTCATTTTCTCTTACCGTTAAAGGAACCATTAAAACTACCACTAGAAATAATAGGAACTCCCATAAACCTTGAATTTCCAGTTAAGTAAAGTTCCAATATCATAGATATATCTAGAACATTATAATATGAGGTAAGATTCAGAATAAATACATGAGATTATATATCAAATCAAAAACCCATCCCAGAACTTTGAGTCTTTAGTTTCCTGTTCGATACCACCATAGGTGAAAGTTAAGAAAGTTCAAAAAAAGGACTGGAGTATTGAGTCACAGACCCTTCACCATAGTGAATCTTAAAAAAGTTCCTAGAATTAGAAAATACTATTGATCTTGGATTGGATTTTTTTACTAAAATGGTATTTAATTACTTATACTCTAATACCTCACTCTACTTCACATGAACTATAGCATCCTACCCTTCAAGCTTACGGATGAAACATTTCACCTTAATGGAATCTAATGTCTCTAAGAACTCAAATATTCATTCAATATTCCCAAAAAAACATATTATTCTTGAGAATCATTCATTTCCTAGAAATATGGTGGGTTATAATGAAGAGACTTCTGGTAATGATCTCTGTTATGATCCCTTCGAGGCTCCAACCCTACAACCCAAACGGGGAAAGGTACATAACCTTGGCCCGATTCTTGGACTGCATAAACTGATACCTTTATGAGTTTCTGGTCAACTGAAAGTTAGAATGATATTTTTCATCAAGATATACCTTCTAAATCCTATTCATACATCATCTTAGCGGCATGGTACTAAATAAAATCAATAAAAAATAATGAAACATCAGTCAAGATACATAAGAACATTAACTCTATCAATCAAAATTCAACTTGGGGAAACAATATCATATCATGGTTTGGTAAAATTAGATAATTAGGTCAATAAATTTCCACAAACACACATTTTCCTAACCACCCATTGTAACTTAAATCTCATTATGATGACATCCAGTAAAGAAAATTTCTTGTAACCTACCCCTTAAGTCCTAATAATCATTTCACATGTTTCCCAAAACATCCCAAACTATATAGTGATATCTAATAAGATTCAGTACCTTATTTGATACTATTTTTCATGAATCAACCCCTATAACCCTGTAAAATGGTACCCATATCAATATTGACATGGCCCAAATGTAATTCCCAATCCCTATAGGTTTGCAACTAGAACCTATCCATCAAAAAAATCAAGAGGTAATGATTTTGGAACAAGAATAGTTCAACAAGAAAAAATAAGTTAAAAGAGACAAAACATAGTTGGTATTCCAAAACACTCATCAAGAGAAAAATACCATAAGGTAGAAAAGTAAAAATCCTAAAATAGTACATTAAAGCAAAACATCATAGAGACTGGGATCTTGTCATAACAGATGAATCACATACTCCACCAATCATAGCGAACTCCCAAGGTCCCACTAACAAGAAGACCTACAAACTCTAAGTGATGCTTTCCCTTTCCCTAATCCTAGAAAATGATTGTTTACAAATTCATAAAGGGAAAATAGGGTGTGAGATACACTATCCTAGTATGATTCCATCAACAATTCCATAATAATTCTAGTCAAAATAAACCAAATATACTCAATTTTAAATAAAAAATGTCATTTTAATATTTCACATTTTATAATTAAACATTTTTTTAAAATAATTACAATGGAAATTATAAAATGGGTACAAAATTTAACTCCCATCAATTCAGTCATGTAAAATCATCTCAATCAGAATAGGAAAGAATAAATTATTTTATAATCATTAGCATGTATAATTCATTTTCAATCAAAACTACATGGTTACAAGGTTCAGGGGTTATTTAGTTTTAGTCTCAAATATCCTCAAACATCTCAGTGAAATATTTCTACATGGGTGCACACATCTATAGATCATAGAGCTAGGGGGAATATGAGTCCACCTCCAACAAATAAACTCTCTACCCCCATCATGTTTAGTATCATTATTGTCAAAAATCCCTGGATAGGTAAAACTAAAACATTCCTAGTGTTATTATTAGATAATACCCACCTAACTACCCTTACTTCCATGTACATCAAGTTAATCAATCACAGGTAAAATCATTCATCTCAAATTAGTTTATAAATCATCATATAAGAAGCCTAAAATCATGTTTTTAAACATTCTATTTATTTTTAAAAACTAACATCAAGTGGTTTTCATCAAAACTCATGCCTTTCAAAATAATTAATTTCATATAAAATTTCATACCTTCTTTTCTAAAAACAATCATCAAATTCTTTCATCAAGTCATTAATTTTAAATAAAGATCATTTTATAGAAATCAACAAATTTATTTAAAAATCCATTTCAAATAGATTTCATCACACACACACACACGTGTGTGCCATGAAATTAAAAAAACATTTATCAAAAGTCTCAAATAATTCTTTAGAAATCAATTGGAAATCTATTTCAAATTGAAAATGGAACAATGGTTTAAATTCATATGAATTTCCTTGTGAAAATACCTACTTCAGTCTTGATATCATAAAAAACCAACATAGGATTTTCACTCAAAGAGAGATGAAAGGCAGGAAACTGTCAAGAGAGAATCAATGAAACATGAATAAAAAATCAATATTCAAATCTATCAATGACAGAAGGATCTATAACTCTCAAATAAGGAGAGAGATAAAGAAAGCATAAATAATAATTAGATATAGTTTATACTCATCAAAAGAGATTTAGAAATTAAATATATGAATATTTGAGGTTGTATGGGACAAAATATCATCAATAGAGCCTCCAATTTTATAGGTTTTGAATAAGGTTTGATGGATAAGAGTTTGGAGTTAGAGGGTTTCATAAATTAAATCCAAAAAAACAAAAAACAAAAAAAAATTCATGTCATATGGTTTGGTGAAACTATTTTTCAAACTATACGGCAACCATTCAACCTTTCTAGGCTACTAGAATAGCCACATGGTTGGGTCACACAAATTATAAAATTATTCTCCAAACATTAAAATTTCATATGTCACTGGTGACATAGTTTTAGGGCAAGGCTGCATGATTTGAACTAACCATGAACTTAACCATGAACCCTTATCTATAACTCCTAGATGAGAAGATCAATTTCATAGTTAGACCCAAACTATATTCCCTAACTGTGAACCATCCATGCACATTCTTAGGAACCTCTAAAAACGCCCAAAAGACACCCAAAAGACCTGATAAAAGTATCAAACAAAATATGATAAGAGAAAATGGATGTAAGTGCCTAAATGCAAGATCCAAGATGTTATAATGGAAATGTATGTAAAGAAATATTTGATTTAATTCATGTAATTATTAGATAGTTATGTCTAAGAATCTGTAGTCTATATAAAATATGCTATATAAATTATGTGTTTTCGGCACCAAATCCATGAGTGTGGGATTAAGGAGCGACAATATTCAGTATTTCCTCAATTACAAACTATTATAAATAGTATTGGAATTCATTCTTCAATACTTTTCATGTCTTTTATTAAAGATAATATCTTTAAATCATCTGATATAGAGAGGTCTCCCTTAGAACATGTCCAACTAGTTGTTCCAAGGTAGCTAACACTTCTAAATTCTATTACCATCAAGTGAGACTCACTTTTAATTTATAATGGTAGAATCTCATTTCTTCTTTACCCAGACTATATGAATATCACCTTCAATATATACATACATTGAATATTCTCCAATCCATCACCAAAGCTCCAAAGTTAAAAAATACATTAACTTCCTCACCATGCATTGATAATTAAGAAAATATATAATATAAGAATTATCAAACCCTAGGGGCACTTTAGTTCTATTATTCAGAATTTTTATTATTAAAATAATATTTTAAAATCTTCTTTATCCCATTTTAGAAAAAAATTTAAGTAATTAATTTCTCTTTTTTTTACAAAAACATAAAAAAAACATGAAACTACTTTTCAAGAATTATATTCCATTTTCATTTATATTTTTATCAATATTAATTTTCAAAGAAATTATTTAAATTTTATGTTATAATAATTATTAATTTTTAAAATAATATTTTAATTCCGTCTAATATTTATGTTCTTCCCTAAAAATGGTATTTTCTTTTTATGTATTTTAATGTTGTGAAAAAAACCAAGAAATTGTATTCTTAAAAGCTATATAGCTTTTTAAATCCCTCTTAACGATTATTAATATATATCAACACTCTTTTTTATTCTACACTTTGACCATATCATGTATCATATTTCCTTTACTTATATATTTTTCATAGTGTCCACTATGTTAAAATAATTCTCTAATTCATTATCCATGTTCTTGTGTATATGTGGTATAATGTAATTGAAATCTCTATGAGAGGTATGTTCCATAACTGGTTTTATATTTCCTTATCATCAATTATAAATAAACATAAATTTTTATTCCATTTTATTCCATTGTGAATTCCCTTAATTTATTATTCTGATTAAATATTTTTCACCAAGATACCCATACATTTGATTAACTAGGGAGATTATTTACTAAATCATAAACACTTTATTCTATATGGTGTAAATATATAATAAATCATTATCTTATTTAAAGGGTATTCTCCTAATGGGTTTTCATGGATCTAAATTTGATCCTTTACAATGGAATAAAATCCATCTTGTGAAATCTATATTTGATTGAATTACATGAAATATAAATAAATAATATAAATTTTTATACCTAGAGGATAGCCAGCTCCATCAGAAATATTAAATGGAGTATAATTGATGAAAATCATGAAAGAATAAGATTAAATCCTCATACTTATTAGGAGATTACACTGACCAAATAATCCCCTGACATTTCTTGAGGATCTATAAATATCGAAGGGGTTCCATAACCATCACTTAGTGATAAATTGTGTTTTAGGAGGAAGAGAGAATTAAGATTCTTGAACAAATTCAGTCATATCAAACATTAGGGATCATATTCCATTATATATCTATCCATGATTAATTCCATTTAATAAAATCTGTTAGGAATATTAGATGAATCAATATACATTTATTCCCATTAGAATTATTCACTAAATTACTTCAATGAATTCAAGATATTTAATAAATACACTGTGGATTTAATTTATCTATTAATAATGGATTATAATTTATAAAATCATATGGGAAGATACATGAACCGAAATTTAATTTATTCACATTTATAATTTAGTTTACACCCATCAATATCCCTCTTTCACTAAAATATCATAAAGACTGTATGTAAAACTTCACAGCTCTTTGTGAATAATTATAAAACTCTTTTAGGATAGGGTTTTGTCATACTCTATTTATTTTGGAATAAAAACATAGTCTAAAACTTAATATTTATCTAAATGACTAATTGTGTGACCCCATGGGCCTTAGTATAATTTAATTTTTCTATGAAATCCCTCTTTTATATATGTAAGAAAAGAGTAACCTCTATTAAAGAATATATGATACTCAATCTACTAAGGGTTCTGGTGTGACCTCAATAAAACACTATCTCAATATGAACATGTACAAAAAAATATATTTCAAATAAATCTCATATATATCTATATAAACCCATTTTCTATGACATAGAGTGATTACTAAACATGAATCAATATCAATCTAGTATAGGTCATCTCATCTTTTCTTAATTCTCTTGAATAGACTACCTAGTTTTTTGAATACATCATATTTCATTCATCTAACAAATGTGAACATCGCATGTCCCTTATATTAGTAGCTAAACACATCATATATGACTCAACTAAGAATGGAAATGTTTTTTATTATTTTAATTAAATCAAGGTCTAGATGCCTTAACTCATCATATTAGTGTAAAAATTGTATCTGTGTTGCACTCTAACCAAAAAATGATCAAAATCATACCTAACCATCCTCAAATTATTTAAGTCTATATATACACTTATGTAAGTAAGGTATCAATGTATTAAGGTTCTCATACTATATATTTTCCATATAAGGTAATGAGGATTGATAATAAGCATACTCTCCTAAGTATATCGATGACTATATAATATTCCATGACATATGTATAACATCCCAACTTTTTATAGTGGTATAGATTCTTTTAAATTTAATCGAACCCTCATTATGTTTTTCTTTTGGATTAGGCCTTGATAACTACAATTTTAGGCTGGTTGGTTTGTTTTTTTGGAGAGGTAGGTAGTAGGGGGAGAGAGCCTAGCTACATAACCAATTCACGACATGAATTGATCTATCCAGACACAATGAATTTTTACTATATGTTTTGAAATCAATTCATTCCATGAATCATATTAATGATGTGAAATGATTTTTCCTAGAAGTTAAATAAAACTCATGGAATTTAGGATATGAATTCTATTCATGTCATCAATATGTTGCAACCCATTTCTTAAGGGTAAGAACCCCTAATTATAACTTATCCACTTCTTTTCTTTTCTAGGAGCCACGTGAAGAGATCCTACCATTCTTAAACATAGTCATTGATCTCTATCTTCTATCTTAGCTCTGATTCATTAGCTATCAGTTGTGATGGATGTATATTAGTAAGATATTCATTCCACTAAATTCTTTTCTTGGTCTATCTCACCATATTTGTAGCAATTTTAGTGCAAGCTAATATTCCCTATTTTTACGTAATTTGATTTTTCTATGAATTCTTCCATTTCAGATAGATTTAAGGGATGATAATGGATGAGGATAGTTTTACCAACATAATTTAGGTGGTCTAGTTCTTTTACCAAATGTCTTGATGTTTTATGTGGTGTGTTGTTTTACCACACGATGAACCCTTATAGAAATGCCTCCTAAATGTAAAATCAATTCAATTAAATGATGTTTCCATGATTATTGTAATTATAGAAAGCCATTAATAAATATTATAAGATAAAAAACTTTACATGATCCACCAATAGGGTGTTACTTCCTTAGATTCATAGGATCCTCATGATTTGGCCTTATTTTGAACTATCCTTTTAGGTGTATTTAAATTTCTACTTGTGATTATGGTATATTTTAAATTGGACCAAGTAAAACATGGTAGGACATATGTGTAGGCCTTTCCCCTCATGTTTTAGCTTGGGTTAACAATATTAAATGACTTAAAATGTTTAAAAAGTATTATTAAATGGTATGAGTTTGATGCTAAATATAAGAATTATTTTATACCAAGCTAAGGGAGATACAACGGTCCTTATTTTGGATGCCTTGGATGGGATCATTGAGATTAAAAAATATATGTTGTAAGTTATTATAGCATATTGAGATTGATACATGGGTTCTTTATATAGCACCATGGATGGGATAACCAGGTGGGTGTATTTATACTTACTATGTGTGATATAAGGTTCCCTAATCGATTACCATGGATGGGATCGATAGGCATTGTTATCGTATCATTCCATGAGTGATAACTTGTTCCTGTTGGGATTCACCATTGAAAGACTCAAAGGTAAATGCTTTATACCATTCCATGAGTGATACATGGGTCCTTATATAGAAACCTTGGAAAGACTACTACATCTATGGGTTTATTAGTGTACTTGGAGCGATACTTGGATTCCATATAAAGAATGGATTGGACACGATCAGGATGCTAATTACTCCAAAAATAAAGATGTGTTTGCTAAGAAAAATAAAATTTATTGGGTTCATTCCATATTTTATATTGGTCTGGTATGACGGTTCAGTTATATCTTTGTATTCATATTCCATGAGGGCTGTGAAATCCCTCATAAGTAATAGTGGATGCATTGTGTAAAGACCCAGAAATTTCATGGAAAATTTTTTTTCTTAATTTTCTTTGGAATTTTACAAGAACGCAGTTTATGACGGCGCCTAATTCCGAGGCCCGGTGTGCCCCAAATTAATTTCCGAAGTTTGGCTCGGGTACGTTCAGTGAACGAACGAGCGGGTTTTTCTAACTTTTGAACCGTTGCTCGGAATCGAATTCCTAGGGTACCGATGGAATCGTAGCGCCAGTATTTTCTTAGAAACGCCTCTTCCGGGGTTGCATTTTCTCAGTTGTGGTTTTTAATTTTTGGGTTTTAAGTAAAGAAATAAAATAAAGTTGTGCTATAATTTTATTTTTATTTCACTTAAATCCGCTTGAAGACCACTTAAAGCTACTTAAGCTGAGTTGTTTTAGATAGGGTGCTATCCAAAAATATCCTACCCTCTCGGTAGGATATTTGTGGGGTGGGGCCCGCACGAGCCCCACCGTTTCTTTTCCGCTAAGTAACACACCCGCGAAAACCCGCCATCATGAAAGTCAACTGATGCGTTTTCTTAATTTATTAACGCACCAATTAATTGGGCGATTTTATTCATTAAATTAATTCGGTGGTTTTCTTCGTTGAATTAATTCTACGAATTAATTTATTCGTTTCTTAATCTGTTTGAAATCTGTTGGCGTAATAATAAAATAAGACCAACACACGACTTCTGGAAAAATGTTCGTTGGGAGGATTTGACAGAAACCAAGAATTCTTCATCCTCCTTCGCGAAGAACGTGAAGAACGCGAGGAACGCGAAGAACGCCGACCTCCGAAGAAGAACGCCAAACCCGCGGAAATCGACGACGCGACTCCGTGTGCCGCGACGCTGACGTTTCCTCTCCTGCGACGTTCTTCGGCGACGTTCCTTAATCCGCAACAAATTCTTCGATCATCCGTTGAGGTGAGAGATTGTGGTTCTTTATTTTTCTTTGTGGTTTAAAACAACAATATGGATTTAATTATTATTAATTAAATCTATATATTCTTGAACCTCGGAGTTCGTCAACGTGCACCGTATTCCACGACGACGCGACGCCCTTCCTCGACGACGCGACACCTTCCACGACGCGACGATCGCCTCCTTCTGTGACGATCAATTCCACGAAGAACGCGCGTGCGACACTTGATGAGGTAGGGATTTTATTTTAGAAATACCTTTTTATTCCTGTGATCGTTTCTTTTAAAATAAATAACCCAGTTTCATAAGGACAATTTTAATTTTTTAAAATTGTTGTTTGATGTGTTGAATAATTCTCCCGACTGTTGTTATCTAACACGGAGGGTGCGGGCCAAACAAACACGACCCAAAAACTCTCCGCCGGTCTTCGTTGTTGTGCGGATTTGGCGAGCGACGACAAAACGTGACGCAAGGGCGTTTTGATGATCCCGCAGTGAAGAACGGAACCCGGGAGGAACAGCGACGTAGACGGGAAGGAAAACGGACCACCAGAGCAACTCCGGTGGCCCGCGGAAGTCTCCGGCAGCATCGGCGGCCGGAGGCGGCGGTGCCCCGGCGCGACGCCGGACAGGGCCGCCTTGGCGGCGGTGGCCAGTGGACCCACGGCCGCGCGGGTCCGGCTTGCCCGCACGGGACGTGGCAGAAGCCGCGTCCGCTGTTGTCCAGTGCGGCCCTTCGAGGGCCGCAGCTTCCTCAACCCGCGGGGGCGGCGCCCCATGGCTGCCGTGCTCGGCCGCTCGGCCGAGCCGAGCCAGGCTGGGCCGCGCCCTGGCCAGACCGGACCGAGTCCAGCCAGGTCGGACCGGGTCGGGTCGACCCGGTTCGGCCGACCCAGGGGGGGGGGGGGGGGGGTCGGCCCGGGTCGGCCCGGGCCCTGTCTTCGGACCGTTTTCGGTCTTTTGCCCGTAACTTGAGCTACGGGCCTCCGAACGACGCGCCGTCAGTGGAGATGTGATCCTTGGATCGAGACCGTCGTTTCGGTATATCACATTCATGGTTTCGGAATACTTTGGGTTCGTCCGGGTTGGTTCGTACACGAAACCAACCGGGCCCTCGGAGCGGAAACACTCATATCTTGAGCTCCAGACGTCCGATTGACGTGCTGTCGACTTTGGTGGATTCCTCTAAGTGAGACAGATCTTTTGGAATACTCCGCCTGAGGCTTGGACGTAGGTGGAGTATGTTCAGGTTGGTTTGCCTTAAAAACCAACCGGGCCCCTGGGACGAAAAAGCCAATAACTCTCAAATCGGGTGTCCGATTGGCGCGCCGTCTGCGACGTTGAGTTCCTGTTGACAATACAGAACTTTTGGATACATCAACTCTAGACTTTAAGTCAGTTGATGTATCAGCCTCTCGGATCGTGGAGCGGACCCTCCCGAACGAGCTTGTTGTGTGCGGGAACCTTAGAGCTGGCTGCTACTGCTGCTGTGACGGTGATGACTGTACAGAGATCCTCAATGGATTCGACTACGACAATGATGAAAACCGTACGAGAATCCTCCGTGTTTTTGGCAATGACCACTACGGTATATCTTGGGATACATCAACTCTGGAATACATGTCAGTTGATGCATCTACCTCTTAACTCGTGGAGTGGACCCTCCCGAAACGAGCATGCTGTGTGCGGAAACCCTAGAGCCGGTTGAGACTTGACGACTGCTGATCGAACGACTCGGTGTGTTACAGATAGCCCGGTGGGGGAGCGCTTGGTTGTAGCGGCACATGGGAGCGCTTTTTTGTAGCGGCAGACCCAAGACAGAGGTGCGCTTGGTTGTAGCGGCATAGGGTAGCACTTGGTTGTAGCAGCAGACCCACGACGGAGGAGCGCTTGGTTGTAGCAGCATAGGGGAGCGCTTGGTTGTAGCGGCAGACCCACGATGGAGGAGCGCTTGGTTGTAGCAGCATAGGGGAGCGCTTGGTTGTAGCGGCAAGCCCACGACAGAGGTGCGCATGGTTGTAGCGGCACAGGGGAGTGTTTGGTTGTAGCGGCAGACCCACGAAAGAGGTGCGCTTGGTTGTAGCGGCACCGGAGAGCGCTTGGTTGTAGCGGCATGCCCACGACAGAGGTGCGCTTGGTTGTACCGGCACGAGGGAGCACTTTGTGGTAGCAGAAGGCCCACAGTACCCGATAGGTGGAGAACTACAATAGTCCAAGGTAAGAGGGAAGCGCTTGGTTGTAGCGGTATAACCACTCACTTAATGGAGAAGGAGTTTCCCAATAGCTTTGGGTTCAACTTCATGATCGAACCTGTGTGAGCTGAATCCTGTTTGCTTTCCTATGTGGATTGTTTTGTGCTATCTTGTGTGGATTACATTTTTCTTTCTTGTGTGGAATACGTATAATTTCCTGTGTGGACTGAGTTGTACTTGGGCTCAGAGGTTGGAGCGTATTGGAATTGTTGACTTAGGTATATGTATGGGCATATACCTAAGCAGTGTCGGTTGTTACTTCGTGATTGTATCTTTCCTTTGTGGTTTATCCTTTGTGGATTTTGGGAGACCCCCGGGGGTCTCGGGGTCCCTACTAAGTAGCTTATACTCACCCCTGCACGGGCTATGACCGCACTACGTTGTGTTGGTTGCAAACGACGGAGAGCGTTGATCGTGGTTGAGGCTTGCAGAGCAGAACGGTACCTGGAGGAGGACCACTGGGCGGGACGTACTCGGAGTAGACGGCAGGACCCGAGGAGCAGTGGAGCTATCTATACCCACCCTTCAAGTGGGATTTCAGTGGATAGCTCGGAATAGATGCTTTTACCTTTTACTTGTTGTTTTCCCTTTTGAGTTGTACTTTACTTTCAGTTTGGCTTTATATTCTGGCCCACTTACTTTCCGCACTTGCAGTTGTACTCTGTTTTTACTTAGTGATTACCTTTTTCCACTTTCTTACTCTGAGGTGCTTGTTTACTGTACAAAGGCAATGCCTTCCTTGTTTATTGGGATTTACGCCTTGGTGCTAGTCGCCCGCCCCTGGCCTATAGAAGGCGGGTTTGGGGATGTCACGAAATGGGCCCCGAGGACGGGTCGTGACAAATTGGTATCAGAGGTGGTCGGTTCTACCACAGACTCTGATCTTTCTTCTATGTGAAGCAATAGTGTTTAGCGTATTGGGTGTGGTTATCAGTCCAGGGAGTCCAGTGTTGGTACGGCGGCTGACGTATCCATACACCAGGACCCTGACTTCTGATTTCCGACTTAATGCACGAAAACATTGATTGCATGTGTGTTTCAAGTTTTCTTTGTGATTACTTTATGTCAGCTCACCAGGTATATTGTTCTGACCGTGGCGCACCTGTTTCCTTTTCAGGATGGCTCCACGACGGCAGCCATCTAGGGTTCTAAGCGATGTGCGTGGTGAGAGCCCACCGAGCATCGAGGACTCGGTACAGGGCCCTTTGACAGCTGAGGCACCGGCGGTACCTATACCCGCCGAGCCACCGATGCTACCAGCCCCAGCCGCTGACGATGCACGTCACCTTAGTGCACTGCATGAGTTCCAGCGCCAGGGACCACCCAGGTTCCGCGGGGAGACGGACCCTCAGGCCGCCGAGGACTGTCTGGAGGTAGTTGTACGAGTTTTCAGATTAGTGAGGACACCAACAGACCTCATGGTGATCCTTGCAATGATCCTCCTGCACGCAGCAGCAGGAATATGGTGGAGCTTGATGCTCCAGGTGCACGACGTGACATCTCTCCTCTGGACAGACTTTGAGAGCATCTTCCGCTACGAGTTCTTCCCAGCCACCCTCCGAGCGGTGCGCATCCAGGAGCTACTACAGCTATGGTAGGGAAGCATGACAGTGGCCCAGAACTCGGCGAGATTTACTGATCTCTCGCGCTACTCCACAGATATGGTATGAGACCCATTCTTCCGGGCCCATACCTTTGAGCAGGGACTGAGTCACGAGATCAGGGCTTCAATGATCTCCCTCAACATTCCGACTCAGGCAGGGGTGTTGGAGAGAGCCCTCTTAGTGGAGAGTTTCCTTGCTTAGCAGTCTCTAGCAGCAGGACCCACCACTTGCCAGCATGCGGCCGAGTCTTCTGCAGCGGGAAGTAGACAGATGACGCAGGGGTCCAAGAGGACTAGACCTACAAGTGGTCGACAGCATGACTCTGGATCGTTTGTGCGAGGCACTCAGGGTGGACAACGACTTGCCATGAGAGGGCAGTGTTACTCCTGTGGCGGGATTGGTCACATGGCTCGTGACTGTCCGACCTGCCATACGGATGACCAGTAGATGGACGAAGGGCCCCCCAGGCAGAGGAAGAGGTTCGATCAGGGCGGGCCGCAAGGAGACGGCGGCCATGGTAGGGGAGCGGCCATACAACTGGAGGTGGACGACGCTTCGGGGTGTTGCCACCACCACCACCAGGAGGTCCACCCCGACCGAAGGGGACAGGAGGACATGGGAGAGCTCAGCTTCAGGCAGCTGAGGCCTACGATCATGGAGCTCCGGGAGCAGATGGACAGGAGCGGGACTAGCTCCAGACCTAGATACTTTTGTTCATGTTGCTTCTAGTTTTGTTGATGTATGTTTGTAGATGCCTTGTGTCTTTGTACTTGAGCTGCAGTAATAAAAGACACCCTTTCTTGTGGCATTTACTTCCATGTCCTCTCTTGTGTTGTTACTAAGAGGTTCCGGTTTAGACTGTTGACTTGACCCTCACTTGAGAGGTACCTACTGGAGGATACCCAGTTACCACACACTGATGCCGACAGTGTGACTCAACACTTGGAGGAGAGAGTGACGGTTGGATCTCTTGGTAGTAGTGTCGAGGCCTTACGACATCATCCTTGGTATGTGTTAGTATCATCCATGTCAGGATTGACTGTATTAGGCAAAGAACATGGTTCATCCAGGGGATGAGACCAGATTTCTCTTATCGGCAAGGAAGAAATCATAACAGCTCTTGTGGGACCAGAGGTGGTACTAGGCCACGATAGAGAAGGTCCAGATCATCCAGGAGCGGATGAAGACAGCTCCGAGCCGACAGAAGTCTTTCGCTGACAGGAGGCGGAGGCCACTAGAGTTTGAGGATGGCGACCACGTCTTCATGTAGGTCTCACCTTGACGTGGATTACAGAGTTTTGGACGAGGTGGAAAGTTTTCTCCATGTTTCATCATACCCTTTCAGGTCCTCATCAGGATTGGCGAGGTGGCTTACCTCATAGCTCTACCGCCTTTGTATCCCTATTTTTGGTTGAAGCTTTACGGGGACGTAAAGCCTTGTGTTGGGAGTAATGTAAAGACCCCGAAATTTCAAGGAATTTTTTTCCTTAATTTTATTTGTAATTTTACAAGAACGTAGTTTCTGACGGCGCCTGATTCTGAGGCCCGGTGGGCCCAAAATTAATTTCCGAAGTTTGGCTCGGGTACGTTCAGTGAACGAACGAGCGGGTTTTTCTAACATTTGAACCGGTGCTCGGAATCGAATTCCGAGGGCACCGATGGAATCGCAGCGCCGATATTTTCTTAGAAACGCCTCTTCCAGGGTTGCTTTTTCTCTGTTGTGGTTTTTAATTTTTGGGTTTTAAGTTAAAAAATAAAATAAAGTTGTGCGAAAATTTTATTTTTATTTCACTTAAAGCCGCTTGAAGACCACTTAAAGCTACTTAAGATGAGTTGTTGTAGATAGGGTGTTATCCAAAAATATCCTACCCTCTTGGTAGGATATTTGTTGGGTGGGGCCCACACGAGCCCCACCGTTTCTTTTCTGCTAAGTAACGCACCCGCGAAAACCCGTCATTATAACAGTCAACTGACGCGTTTTCTTAATTTCATAACGCACCAATTAATTGGGCAGTTTTATTCGTTAAATTAATTGGGCGGTTTTCTTCGTTGAATTAATTTTACAAATTAATTTATTCGTTTCTTAATCTGTTTGAAATCTGTTGGCGTAATAATAAAATAAGACCAAAGCACGACTTCTGGAAAAATGTTCGTTGGGAGGATTTGACAGAAACCAAGAATTCTTCATCCTCCTTCGCGAAGAACGCGAAGAACGCAAAGAACGCGAAGAACGCCGGCCTCTGACGAAGAACGCCGAACCCGCGGAAATCGACAACGCGACATGTGCCGCAACACCGACGTTTCCTCTCCCGCGATGTTCTTCGGCGACGTTCCTTAATCCACAACAAAATCTTTGATCATCCGTTGAGGTGAGAGATTGCGGTTCTTTAGTTTTCTTTGTGGTTTAAAACAACAATATGGATTTAATTATTATTAATTAAATATATATGTTCTTGAACCTCGGAGTTCGTCGACGTGCACCGTATTCCGTGACGACGCGACGACGCGACGCCTTCCACAACGCGACGATCACCTCCTTCCGCGGCGATCAATTCCTCAAAGAACGCACGTGCGACACTTGACGAGGTAGAGATTTTATTTTAGAAATACCTATTTATTCCCGTGATCGTTTCTTTTAAAATAAAGAACCCGGTTTCATAAGGACAATTTTAATTTATTAAAATTGTTGGTTGATGTGTTGAATAATTCTCCCGATTGTTGTTATCTAACGCGGAGGGTGCGGGCCAAACGAACATGGCCCGACAACCCTCCGCCGTTCTTCGTTGTTGTGCGGATTTGGCGGGCGACAAGAAAACATGACGCAAGGGCGTTTTGATGATCCCACAGTGAAGAATGGAACCCTGGAGGAACAGCGGCGCATACGGGAAGGAAAACGGACCACCGGAGCAACTCCAGTGGCCTGCGGAAGTCTCCGGCGGCGCCCCCCCGGTGCGCCGCCGGACAGGGCCGCCGCGGCGGCGGCGGCCAGCGGACCCGCGGCCGCGCGGGTCTGGCTCGGCCGCACGGGACGCGGCAGAAGCCGCGTCTGCTGTTGTCCAGCGCGGGTCGGACCGGGTCGGGGCAACCTGGTTCAGGTCGACCCAGTTCAGCCGACCCGGTTCGGCCGACCCAGGGGGGGTCGGGCTGGGTCGGCCCGGGCCCTGACCCCCCCCGTCTTCTGACCGTTTTCAGTCTTTTGCCCATAACTTGAGCTACGGGCCTCCAAACGACGCGCCGTCTACGGCGATGCGAACCTTGGATCAAGACGGTCGTTTCAGTATATCGCACTCAAGGTTTTGGAATACTTTGTGTTCGGACGGGTTGGTTCGTACACGAAACCAACCGGGCCCTCGGAGTGGAAACACTCATATCTTGAGCTCTAGACGTCCGATTGACGTGCCGTCGACTTTGGTGGATTCCTCTAAGTGAGACAGATCTTTTGGAATACTCCACCTGAGGTTTGGACATAGGTGGAGTACGGTCGGGTTGGTTTTCCTTAAAAAACCAACCGGGCCCCTGGGACGAAAAAGTCAATAACTCTCAGACCGGGCGTCCGATTGACGCGCCATCTGCGACGTTGAGTTCCTGTTGACGATACAAAACTTTTGGATACATAAACTCTGGAATTTAAGTCAGTTGATGTATCAGCCTCTCGGCTCGTGGAGCGAACCCTCCCGAACGAGTTTTCTATGTGCGGGAACCTTAGAGATGACTGCTACTGCTGCTGTGACGGCGATGACTGTACAAAGATCCTCAGTGGATTCGACTGCGACGATGATGAATACCTTACGAGAATCCTCCGTGTTTTCGGTAGTGACCACTATGGTACATCTTGGGATACATCAACTCCGGACTACATGTCAGTTCATGCATCGACCTCTTAACTCGTGGAGTGGACCCTCCCGAAACGAGCATGCTGTGTGCGGAAATCCTAGAGCCGGTTGAGACTTGACGACTGCTGATCGAACGACTTGGTGTGTTATGGATAGCCTAGTGGGGGAGCGCTTGGTTGTAGCGGCATAGGGGAGCGCTTGGTTGTAGCGGCAGACCCAAGACAGAGGTGTGCTTGGTTGTAGCGGCACAGGGGAGCGCTTGGTTGTAGCGGCAGACCCACGACGGAGGAGCGCTTGGTTGTAGCAGCACGGGGGAGCGCTTGGTTGTAGCTGCAGACCCAGGACGGAGGAGCGCTTGGTTGTAGCAGCACTGGGGAGTGCTTGGTTGTAGCGGCAGTCCCACGACACAGGTGCTCTTGGTTGTAGTGGCACAGGGGAGCTCTTAGTTGTAGCGAGAGACCCACGATAGAGGTGCGTTTGGTTGTAGCGGCACAGGGGAGCTCTTGGTTGTAGCGGCAGGCCCACGACAGAGGTGCACTTGGTTGTAACGGCACAGGGGAGCGCTTGGTGGTAGCAGCAGGCCCACAGTACCCGATAGGTGGAGAACTACATTAGTCCAAGGTAAGAGGGAAGCGCTTGGTTGTAGCAGCATAACCACTACACTTGATGGAGAAGGAGTTTCCCAATAGATTTGGGTTCAACTTCATGATCGAACCTGTGTGAGCTAAATCCTGTTTTCTTTCCTGTTTGGATTGTGTTGTGCTATCCTGTGTGGATTACGTTTTGCATTCCTGTGTGGAATACGTATACTTTCTTTTGTGCACTGAGTTGTACTTGGGCTCGGAGGTTGGAGCGTATTGGAATTGTTGACTTAGGTATATGTATGGGAATATACCTAAGCCGTGTCGGTTGTTACTTCGTGATTGTATCTTTCCTTTGTGGTTTATCCTTTGTGGATTTTGGGAGACCCTCGGGGGTCTCGGGGTCCCTACTGAGTAGCTTATCCTCACCCCTACACGGGCTATGCCCGCACTACGTTGTGTTGGTTGCAGACGACGGACATCGTTGATCGTTGTTGAGGCTTGCAGAGCAGGACGATACCAGGAGGAGGACCACTGGGCGGGACGTACTCGGAGCAGACGACGGGACCCGAGGAGTAGTGGAGCTATCTGTACCCACCCTTCAGGTGGGATTTCCAGTGGACATCTCAGCGTAGCGGCTTTTTCCTTTCAATTGTTGTTTCCCCTTTTGAGTTGTACTTTACTTTCAGTTTGGGTTTGTATTCTGGCCCACTTACTTTCCGCACTTGCAGTTGTACTCTATTTTTACTTAGTGATTACCCTTTTCCACCTGCTTACTCTGAGGTGCTTGTTTAATTTACAAAGGCAATGCCTTCCCTGTTTATCGGGATTTACGCCTTGGTGCTAGTCTCCAGCCCCTGGCCTATAGAAGGCGGGCTTGGGGTAGTCACGACACGGGCCACGAGGACGGGTCGTGGCACCTTGGACATTCCTCTTAGGTCCTAGCTATTATTACATAGATATTTATATGAATAAATTTGTTTGTATGTATATGAGGAATATAAATACATACCTTTATATATGAATTTAAATTCAAGGTAGCATCTGTTCAGAGACATACGGCTTAGGCTGAAGTACATAGTATTGGTTGGGTGTCCTGTGAGGAACCCGGTCCGATATGATTTAATTATTTATTCATTTAAAGTATTACAATAATTATTAACTATATATATATTATCATATATGTAATGACTGGATAGTTCTAGAAACTATTGGTGGTGGCCTACTATACATATCTCACACCCTGTTTGGGCTACCGGTTGGTACCCATATAGACCTTATGGTTACATGTAGGTAAAAAGGGATGCATCCAGGTTTGGATGTTTGAATTACTATCCCAGGATAGAGTATGAGATTAGAGGAGAAAGCCTATGCTCATGATTCAAGTGGGGGAAGTTTTTGGCATTTTGTATTTTTTATAACATATTGTATATATATGTACCATTTTATCTCATGTGTATTCCATTTTTATTAGTTCCATGACATGATCATCATTTTTTTATATGAAATTGATTCAGATCTTTCTTGTTGATTATATTCGGATGATTTATTATTATTCCACTACTGATTATTTATTACTATTTCTTCCACTTACAATTGTTATATATTGCTATGATAAACTATGATCATGGGGGTATATTATCCCCAATATACTAGCATAGACCGTTTCTGCTAGTCAGTAGCCTATAACATACATGGAGACACGCTTGAGGTCATTTTGCTAACCTGTTTTAGTTACTTATGAGTGAACTAGGTCCTGGATGCTACTAAGTGGTATCAGAGTAATTTTTTTCATTTTTCTTACTATTAGGGTGTTATAAAGGTGACTAGGAACATGTAGGAATTAAATAATGAGTATGTTCCTAGGAATAACTAACCCACGTATAGGGGAAATCCAAATTACTAGGGTTGGGATATTTTTTATTGGTTTTGGTCTAATATAGTAGTTTTGATATTACTATTGGGGAACACACATGTTTTTTGGAATTATTTTTATTGATATTAATATTATTGACTTCCTTTTCTTTATCCTAGTACAAAAAGAAGGTATCATATCATGTATCATATAGGCACCTAATAATTCACATGTCATGCATTATGTCATGTCATATTTATATTACTGGTATCACTGCTTACATTAAATTACCTATTCCTTGACTATCATGTATTTTAAATGTGCAAACTTTTCTTATAGGGATAGTATAATTGGATTAATTAAACTATCTGAATAAACCTAACTAGTTTTTTCTATATAGATTGATGATTAATCATTAATTTCTAGTTATTCCACATTAAAGTCATGGACTTCTAGTACCATGAGATGAACCATTAGTTTATTTTATTACATGAGTTCCAATTATAATTTATGAAGCACGTGCTTCTACAAATTGGTAATAATGATTAATTTAATCAAATAATTTTATATTTCCTCTTAAATCCTAATATTATATGTAAGGTCAAGGTTATTATTTCATTATGTGACAATTTAAATTTATAAGGAGTATGGGCTTTTATAAATTAGGAATAGTGATGCATCTTACTTCACCAATATATATATATATATAAGAGTATGAAATTAAATGAATTTAAACATACAAATGAAATTGTTACCTTTAAATTAGGATGTTTATTTCAAAGTAATGGGTGTTTCCCAATATACCTTTAAATTAACACTCCCTATAATATAACCCTTATGGAGTTATATGAGACCTTGATACTGACCCAACCTTAGTAGAGGTAAGTTGGCAGTCTCTGTTGTGAATTTTTTGACCTTTATTGTCACCTAGACCTGACTTTGGGAGTAGAAAGAGTGGTGTGAATCATTTTATAGGAAGTATTTATACCTATAATTTTATTTTATTATTGATCATATCTAATTTTAAATCTCATATGATTAGTGAATTTGGAAATTGTATCGATATGCAGCCATGATGTCCTCAAGTTGTGTGCTAGGAAGGTGTTGATGATCATGCTCTGAAGGTAGTCGGGAATGATCCACCAATGTTTCATCTAATATTTCTACCCGATGGACCTACTTCTTTTTTTTAATATGGAAATTTATTTTCACTTCAAAGATATATTACTATTATTCATGTAGTCTGTATAGGGAGTTTTGTGACCTTCCCCTTCTATGATATAGTTTATATGGGATTTACAACAGTAGCGTCCTCCCACCTTATTGGGGGATGGTATTCCTCAGGTTGTTGAGTCATGGATAGATGCCATGTTATTGATTTTAGAGAATTTGGAGATGGATCCATATTATAGTGTCAATCTTGACACTAATATGTTCTGTGATTCCACTAATCATTGGTGGGATGTTATCACCTAGGCTGGTCAACACCATTGTATGGTCTGGGAAAACTTACAGATATCCTTCTACGAAAAATTCTTTCTATAGATTCTAATATAGGGCTGTTCTAGGGAGTTTATGAACTTATGGTAGGGTGATATGTCAATTATGGAGTATTTGAATTGTTCCACCAAGCTTCAGTGCATCACACTGACCCTTTCTAATGATGAGTTGGTAATTGTGAGGTGGTTTGAGGATGGGATTATGTACAAAATATGACCGCAGGTGAGTTTATTTTTTCTGAACATCATTTTAGAGATAATTAACCATGACCTGATACCCAAGATAAACTTGAGGGAGGCTGGTAGTGTAAGCCAAGGTGGTTCAGTATTGAGATAGGGAGACAATTCATCCAGTAGTAGGAAACATCAATTCAAGTCTATTCATGGGGTATTCTCTAGTCATATAGAATTTACCAATAGTTATGTGGTGTTCCACCTTTATGGTATGGTGGTCCCTAAGGATCCCCAGTGTATGAAGGTACTAATTGAGTGTTGATCTTATATTAGGATGGGGAACCTTTAGCCTTTTTTTGTACTTTCCCTCTAGTGCCTACAGATAATAGATCTGCACCGACCCCACATTAGGGTATAGGATCAGTAGCTCCATGTTAGGTTGGGAGATAGGACACTATTGTCGGATCAATCTGATTAGGTGGACATGGATGAGGTAGATAGACTTTATAGGTATAGTGCTGATATAGCATACATGCTTTGGTTAGTCATGTTGCATCTCAAGGCCGTAGATCTGGCCGTATGTATACAATTAAAACTACTCCTACGGATTAGAGTTTGAGGCCTTCTATGGTTTGAGGTACTATTCTAGTATCCTCTAATTTAGTTTATTCCATATTCTATATATGGGATTTTCATTATTTCATATCTTCAATGAGTATGGAGAGTTTGTGTATAGAAATGGAGTACTAATGTGGCGTGATGACTCTCGACACTTTGTTGGGGATCTGTATTGAGAGTGTACACCAATGTAATGGATTATCACTTTAGATAAGAAGTTATCTTTTTCTATGGGATTTCTCCATCCTCGAGATAATGATCTTATACATTATACTCATGTTGGACTGATTAGTTTTTTATCATGACCATTTCGATTGCTATCGCCAGAGGGCATACTTGAAATCCCCCAAGGGTGGTTCCTACCTTCATAAGGAAGAATGACATGTCTAAGAGAGTTGATATAGACCCAAGAATCATAATATAGGTGGAGTGATAGGCCATATATTTATCCTATTTATGAGCGATCAGGGTATATGACGTGTGGAGTTACCTCTTATACGGGTTCATTTCAGGGATATTTTCCCAAAAAAATTATTTGGATTACCACCTATGAGAGAAGGTAGATTTCATTATTGAGATAGTTCTAGGAGTGAAACTAGTTTCTATTCATCCTTACAATATGGAACCTATAGATCTTCAAGAACATAAGAAGTAGCTATAGGGGTTAGAAGCTAAGGGTTTTATCAAACCCTGTACTTCTCCATGGGGTTCATTTGAGATATTCACTGAGAAGGGTGATTGGAACCTTAGTATTTTTATGGATTATAACTAGTTAACCAACTTAGGGTTAATAACTAGTATCAACTATCATGTATAGATAATCTCTTCAACTAGTTATGAGGAGTGATAGTTTTCTCCAATATTGATTTGAGGTCAGGCTACCATCAAATGTTCATGATACCATCTAACATACTCTGTATGGATTTTCATAGTTCATATAGAATCTATGAGTATTTAGTTATTTTTTTCAGTCTTATAAATATTCTAGTAGTTTTCATGGGCCTGTTTAATCAGTTTCCACCCATATTTGGATTCATTTTTGGTGGTATTCATGGATGATGTCTTGGTGTATTCTCATACTCGGAACGACCATTCCAAACATCTTGAGATTGTGTTGAAGAAAATTATAGAGCACTAGTTGTATAATAAACTCATTGAATTCCACTTTTTTATTGATAATGTTTGATTATTTGGTCAAGTCATCTCATAGGTAGGAGTTTCTGCTAACCCAGATATGGTGATCATCATAGTTTCCTAGAAGCATCCCAAGAATGTATTTGAAATAAATAGTTTCTTATGGTTTAATATATATTATAGAAGTTTTATTTTTATAATTTTCACGCCTAGAAGAACCTATCATGGTATTAACTAAAAAGGGTGTTAATTTCTTATGGTCAGATGAATACATCACAACCTTTTTGGAGCTAAAATGGAGGATAACTTCAGCACTGATCTTGATTTTACCATTGTTGGGAAGAAGATATATGGTTTATTATGATTCATCAAGTAGTTATGATATAGAGATATCAAGCTGTATAATACATGTACCACCAACTAAGACCTCATGAGTGAAATTACCCAATTCATGATCTCAAACTAGAAGTAGTGGTTCATGTTTTAGATTATTTTAGGAATTATATATTGGGTAAGTAGTTTTAATTTACACAAACCATAAAAGTATCAAATAAATTTCCACAAATTTTTATTTTAATCTCAGGTGTTGTAGGTTGGTAGAATACCTATAGTTGTTTGACTTTGAACTCACTTATACACCTGGAAAGGGAAATGCAGTAGCTGGAACCCTGAGTTGGAAGACTCAATAGTAGGTTGTCTAAGAGGATAGTAGTGAGTGGAAAGTGATGGAACTTTTTTCTAATATGCACAATGAGGTTTTGGAATATCATGGGAAGCCTTTTTTAGAAGATTTGGTAGTGAAATATCCCCGTATGGAATGGCTAAAGATGATATAGATTTAAGATCTTGAGGTCCTAGTCTTGAGGGAGAGTGTATTAGGGTAGGACCTTCCACTTGGTTGGGTTATCGATTTGGATATTATTTTTTACATCCATGGATATCTCTGGGTTCATTCATACATATGGAAGAGTTGATGTGGGAGTCTCATGTCTCTATTTTAGAAATGAACCCTGGGATTACTAAGATATACCGAGACATACGTCATCAATATTGGTGTCCATGTATGAAGAAATATATTTCAGGTTTTATCACATGGTATTCCACTTATCATTAGGTAACGGTAGTGTACCATTGGCCTACTATAATTTTACAGTCTCTATCTATTTTTGAGTGGAAATGGGATGACATCACCATGGATTTCTTAATATTCTTTCTAATATACCTTTAAGGTAGTGACTTGGTATGGGTGATCAGTGACAGTTTTACCAAGGTCCCACAATTTCTACCAACTAAAGAGACATTTTTAGTTGACATGATTGGGAGGATTTACCTTTGTGAGATTGTATGCATTCATGGTGTTTTTCATTCTATCATATTAGATATGGATTCTTGTTTTACATCATGGTTCTTGTAGGGGTTATGAAAACCCCTAGAACCATAAGTCAATCTGACTATAGTATACCACCCACAGAATGAAGGTCAGTCCAAGCATATAATACGGGTGTTGGAGAACATGCTCCAGACCTGCATCCTTGATTATTGAGTTTCTTGCGAGAAAAACCTACCTAACATTATTATTTCTTACAATAACAAATTTTAGAAAAATATTCAGATGGATCCTTATGGTGACTTATATGATAGGTCATTCTAGTCACCCATGTGCAGGTTAGAGTCAAGTAACCTAGTGCTGCTAAGACCTTATCTCATTTAGGAGACTTTGGAGAAGGTATAACTTATTCAAAATTGTATGGATACATATCAATCATGGGAGAAGTCCTATACCAATCATCACTTCCAGCCTCTAAATTTCAAGGTGGGTCATTAGGTATTTTTTTAGTTTATCCTTGATTGGGTCATAGAAGGATTCATAGATAGTCCAAGATATCACCTCATTACATTGAGCCTTTCGAGATCTTGGAATGATTCAAGCTAGTAGCCTATAGGTTTGATTTAACATAGAGGTATCAGGCCAAGTTTTATATCTTCCATGTATCATAGATTTCCTATTATTATTCCAATCTTTCTCACTGGTCTGATCCTAATGATATAAATTACAGATGAATGTTTCATTTGAGGAGCATCCAGTATGTATCATTGATCAGAGCATGAAGTTTCTCCATGGTAGTTAAGTTTCTCTGGTATAGGCACTATGGAATCATAATCATGTAAAGGAAAAATCCTAGGAGAGATAAGCCAATATACGTGCTCAGTGGCTAAAACATTTCTCAAATGATGTTTTTCCACCATTAGAAATCAAACTCAGGGATGCATTCATTTAAGGAGGGGAGTTTGTAATGTCTCAACTCTTCAGAGAGTTACAGATTATTTAAGATTTTTTTGAACCCTTATTAAGTTTTCATTTTGGCTCAGGACCCAGTAACTGTGACTATACATTGTTTGTTTTTTTAAATAGGAATATAGAAGGGGGCTGGAGCCTTGTTACAGAACCAATTCATGATGTGAATTCATTTCAAAATGTAAATGAAATTCACAATGTGATCTTATCTACATAAACCCCATGAATTTTTACTATAAGTCATGAATTAAATGCATGTCAGGAATCCTATTTATAGAATAAACTAGTTTTACATAGTAGTAAAAGAAAACCATATGAATTCATGATGTGAATTCCATTCACGTCATGAATATTTCACAACAAATTTTTTGTAAAAAAGGGGGAAGAACCCCTCATTATATCCTACCCCTTTCTTTTCACATGAATAAACCATATAGAGAATGACTCATATTCTTAAATATAGGCATTGATCCCTTTCTTACTTCTGAGCACTAATTCCATCACCACCAGTTGTGTTGGATGCTTATCAGTAAGAGCTTCATTCCTCTTCCTCCTTTTCTCTTTTTATCTCATCACATTTTGTGCTATTTTGATGCGAGATAATATGCCCTATTTTCATGGCATTTTCCTTTTTTAAAATTTTCTCTATTATAACTCAATTTAATGGTTGGAAATGGATGTGTAGAGTTATACCAACATAAGGTATGTGGTATTTTTCTTTATCCTAAAGTCTTGATGTTTTATATAGTGATTCATTGTTCCATGTGACAGACCCTTCTAAGGACACCTCCTAAATATCAAATCAATTAAATTAAATTATGTTTTTATGCTTTTTGTAACACTAGAAACTCATGAATCATTGTCATTGGATAAACACCCTAACATGATCCACCCCTAAGAGTGTTCCTTTCTTAAAGGTCTAGGATCTTCATGGTTTGGAATTGTTTTGAAATACCTTTTTTAGGTTTATCGAAATTTACCATTATGATTGTCCCACATTTTAAATTAGACAAGGAAAAAACGGTAATCCATATGTATAGGACTTTTCCCTCATAATTTATCTTAGATTAAAAATATTAAATAAAATGTAAAAGATGACTAAAAATTAATTTTTGAGGGTATGAGTTTAATAATAGCTATGTGTATTCCATTATTCCAATCTAAGGGTGATACGAGGGTCTCGATTTAGGATTACAGGGACGAGTTCATCGATCTTAACAACTAGAAGTTATAATTTATTATAGAACACCGAGAGTGATACAAATTTTATTTATGGAAAATTATGGATAATCTCACTGATCATATGTATTTATGAATCCCATGAGTAATACATGATTACCTAGTGAATCAACTTTGGTGAGATCGGTAGACATTATTACCGTAGAATGCCATAGGGGATGCTTGGTTCCTGATGTGGTACATCATGGATGAACTCAAAGAAATATTCTTTATATCATTACACGAGTGATACTTGGTTCCTTATACATATTCCTTGGATGGAATCCTATGGAAATTGGTTTATTAGTGTACCTAGAGTGATAATTATCTTCCTTATAAAAAAACACTTAGAGTGGTTAGATATTTGAATTACTCCGAATCTAAGGATGTGTTTGCTAATCCAAATAACATGCTTGGGTTTGTTCCTTATTTTATATTAGTCTTCCATGAATGTTTAATTATATCTCAATACTCATATGCCATGAGGGTTGTGAAACCCCTCATAAGTAATGGTGGAAGCCTTCTTCTTACACTTTGGGTCTTGGATACTGCTACATAAATATTTAGATTCACACATATGTCTATATGTATATGATTCCTACAAATACATACCTTTATACATGAATTTACATGTAGGGTGATATCTCTTTAGAGAAATATGACTTAGGATGAAGTAGGTAGTGCCGATTGGGTGTCCCATGAGGAACCCAATCCGATATGATTTATTTAATTACCATCTTACATTCATTATTACATGCACCCTACTTATCCTATATCCACTGACTTGAAATTTCAAGAGACTATGGTGGGGCCTACTGAGTATATTTGACACCCTGTTTGGGCCACTGATTGGTACACTACTACAAATATGGGCATTAACAGCGCTAAAAAATGGGCTTTAACAATGCTAAAAAATCACTGTAAAGCTCGGCGCTGATAAAGGGGTACATTATCAGTTCTAAAAAAGCAATGATAAATGAAACCTTTATCAGTGATAAAAACACAATGATGAAGGTAGACATTATCAGCGCTAAAAGAGTACTGATAAAAGCCTGATTTATCAGCACTCTTTTAGCACTGATAAATGCCCTCTCTACTGCTATGAAAAAATCTACAGCAGCACACCCGAACACCTGCAAAAAAAAATCAGCATCTCAATAAGCTAATTAAAGCAATTATACCCATATAAAATTACCTCATAAATCATAAGTTAATTAGACCAAGTATACCCATACAACAAGTATAAACATACACCATTAACACATAATTCATATGTTAATTAAGTACATAAAGAATTCAATTTAGAATTCAGGGGGTTGGGGGCTGTTCAAGGGTTTGGGGTGGTTGTCCAAGGGGGGGTAGGGGGTGTCCAGGAGGCTTTCCAGGGGGTGGTCTCGTGTCCAAGGTGTCAGGGGGGGGGGGGGTTATAGGGGGTGGGGGTGTCCAGAGGGGTGGGGGTGTTCAGGGGGTGGGTGTAGTCCAGCGGGTGAATTGGTGTCCGAGGGGGCTTTCCAGGGGGGTGGACTGGTGTCCAAGGTGTCGGGGGGGGGGGGGGCATTACAAGGGGTGGGGGTGTGGGGTCTAGAGGGGTGGGGGTGTTCAGGGGGTGGGGGGTGGTCCAAGGGGTGGATTGGTGTCCAGGGGGGGCTTTCCATGGGGGATGGGCTAGTGTCCAAGGTGTCGGGGGGGGGGGGGGGTGGGGTGTCCAGAGGAGTGGGTGGTGGATTGGTGTCCAGGGGGTGGGGGGCAGCCTATGGGGTGGATTGGTGTCTGGGGGGGAGGGCTTTCCAGGGGGTGGGATGGTGTCAAAGGTGTCGGGGGGCTTTACAGGGGGTGGAGGTGTCTAAAGGGGTGGGGGTGTTCGGGGGTGGATTGGTGTCCAGGGGGGTGGGGGCGGTCTAGGGGGTTGGTGGGATTGACTCGTACACATCACCAAGGACCCTTGGATTGTTCTTATAAAAGATCAGTGCAATCCAACTGCGTTTGGTCATATTTTCGTAGGTCAGTTGTTGTTTTCAATTAAAATTGCGTCCATTTTAAACAAAAGAGAGACCCTTGGAGTTCTAGAGACCACACCATGCCTCAGATTGAGGAAAGGATGACTCGTACACGTCATAAAGGACCTGTGAATCATTATCCTAAAGGATCAAGATAATCTAAATGCGTTTGGTCGGATTTTTATAGGTCAGTTATTGTTTTCAATTGAAATTGTGTCCATTTGAAACCAAAGAGAGACCCTTTGAGTGCTAGAAGCCACACCGTGCCTTGGATTGAGGCGGGGATGACTTGTAAATGTCACAAAGGACCAGTGGATCATTCTCCTAAAGGATCAACAAAATCTGAATGTGTTCGGTCGAATTTCTGTAGGTGAGTTGTGGTTTTCACTTAAAATCGTGTCCATTTAAAAAAAATAGAGACCCTCTCAGTGGTACTGGCCACACCATGCCTCAGATTGAGGTGGGTTTGACTTGTACACGTTTCCAAGGACCCTTGGATCATTATTATAAAAGATCAATTCAATCCGAATGCGTTTGGTCAGATTTTCGTAGGTCAGTTGTTGTTTTAAATTAAAATTGTGTCCATTTTAAACAAGAGAGACCCTTTGAGTGATATCGGTCACACAGTGCCTCAGATTGATGTGGGGTTTACTCATTCACGTCAAAAAGGACCCGTGGATCATTCTCCTAAAGGATCAACACAATCCGAATGCGTTTGATCAAATTTCTGTAGGCCAGTTGTTGTTTTCACTTAAAATCGTGTCCATTTTAAACAACATAGAGACCCTTTGAGTGGTACCGGCCACATAGTGCCTCATATTGACGCAAGATTGACTCATACACGTCACACCTTTAGATCATTCTTATAAAATATCAAGGAAATCCGAATGTGTTTGGTTGGATTTTCGTAGGTCAGTTGTTGTTTTCAATTAAAATTGTGTCCATTTTAAACAAGAGAGACCCTTTGAGTGATAGCAGTCACACCATGCCTCAGATTGAGTCAGGGATGACTTATACACATCACAAAGGAATCGTGGATTTTTCTCCTAAAGGATCAACACAATCTGAATGCGTTTGGTGGGATTTCTGTAGGTCAGTTGTTGTTTTCACTTAAAATCGTGTCCATTTTAAACAAAAGAGATACCCTTTGAGTGGTACCAGCCACACCGTGCCTTATATTGAAGAGAGGATGGATCATACACTTCACCAAGGACCCTTGGATCATTCTTATAAAAGATTAAGGCAATTCTAAGGCGTTTGGTCATATTTTCTTAGGTTAGTTGTTGTTTTCAATGAAAATTGTGTCCATTTTAAACAAGAGAGACCCTTTGAGTGATAGCGGTCACACAATGCCTATTATTGTGGCAGGTTTGACTCTTAAACGTCAAAAAGGACATGTGGATCGTTATCCTAAAGGATCATCACAATCCGAATGCGTTTGGTTGGATTTCCATAGGTCAGTTGTTTTCACTTAAAATCGTGTCCATTTTAAAGAAAATAGATACCCTTTGAGTGGTAGCGGCCACACCATGCCTCAAGTTGAGACAAGGTTGACTCTTACATGTCACCAAGGACCCTTGGATCGTTCCTATAAAATATCAAGGCAATCCAAATGCGTTTGGTTTGGTTTTCGTAGTTCAGTTGTTGTTTTCAATTAAAATCATGTCCATTTTAAACAAGAGTGGCCCTTTGAGTGATAGTGGTCACACCGTGCCTCATATTGAGGCGGGGTTGACTCATAAAAGTCAAAAAGGACCCGTGGATCGTTCTCCTAAAGGATCAACACAATCCGAATGCATTTGGTCTGAAATCTGTAGGTCAGTTGTTGTTTTCACTTCAAATCGTGTCCATTTTAAACAAAAGAGATACCCTTTGAGTGGTACTGGCCACACCGGACCTCAGATTGAGGAGGGGATGGCTCGCACACATCACCAAGGACCCTTGGATAATTATTATAAAATATCAAGGCAATCCTAATGCGTTTGGTCATATTTTTGTAGGTCAGTTGTTGCTTTCAATTAAAATTGTGTCCATCTTTTAAAAAAAGAGACCCTTTGAGTGATAGTGGTCACAAAATTCCTCATATTGAGGCGGGGTTGACTCTTACATGTCACAAAGGACCCTTGGATCATTCTCTAAAAGGATCAAGACAATCCAAATGTGTTTGGTCAGATTTTTGTAGGTCAGTTGTTGTTTTCACTTAAAATCATGTCCATTTTAAACAAAAGAGAGACCCTTTGAGTGGTAGCGGTCACACCGTGCCTCATTTTGATGCGGGGTGGACTCATACATGTCACAAAGGACCCGTGGATCGTTATCCTAAAGGATGAACACAATCCGAATGTGTTTGGTCGGATTTATGTTGGTCAGTTTTTTTTCACTTAAAATCGTGTGCATTTTAAAAAATAGAGAGACCCTTTGAGTGGTACCGACCACACCATGCCTCGGATTGAGGTGGAGATGACTCGTACATATCACCAAGGACCCTTGGATCATTCTTATAAAAGATCAAGGCAATCCTAATGAGTTTGGTCAGATTTTTGTAGGTCAGGTTTTGTTTTCAATTAAAATTGTGTCTATTTTAAACAAGAGAGTCCCTTTGAGTGATAGCGGTCACACCGTGCCTCATATTGAGGCAGGGTTAACTCATAAATGTCACAAAGGACCCATGGATCATTCTCCTAAAGTATCAACACAATCCGAATGCGTTTGGTCAAATTCACATAGGTAAGTTGTAGTTTTCACATAAAATCGTGTCCATTTTAAAAAAAAATAGAGACTCTTTGAGTGGTACTGGCCACACCATGCCTCAGATTGAGGCGGGGTTGACTTGTACACATCACTAAGGACCTTTGTATAATTCTTATAAAATATGAAGGCAATCCGAATGCGTTTGGTCAGATTTTCATAGGTCAGTTTTTGTTTTCAATTAAAATTGAGTCCATTTTAAACAAGAGAGAAACTTTGAGTGATAGCGGTCACACCGTGCCTTGAATTAAGGCAGGTTTGACTCATACACGTAAAAAAGGACCCATTGATCATTCTCCTAAAGGATCAACATAATATGAATGCATTTGTTCGGATTTCCATAGGTCAGTTGTTGTTTTCACTTAAAATTGTTTCCATTTTAAACAAAAGAGAGACCCTTTGAGTGGTACCAGCCACACCTTGCCTCGTATTGAGGCGGGGACAACACGTAAACATCACCAAGGACACTTGTATCCTTCTTATAAAAGATCAAGGCAATCCTAATGCATTTTTTCATATTTTCGTAGGCCATTTGTTGTTTTCAATTAAAATTGTGTCCATTTTAAACAAGAGAGACCCTTTGAGTGACAACGGTCACACCGTGCCTCATATTGAGGCAAGGTTGACTCTTACATGTCACAATGGACCCATGGATAATTCTTATAATGGATCAACAGAATCCGAATGAGTTTGGTCAGATTTCTGTAGGTCATTTGTTGTTTTCACTTAAAATCATGTCCATTTTAAACAAAATAGAGATTCTTTGAGTGGTACCGGCCACACCATGCCTCAGATTGAGGAGACGTTGACTTGTACACATCACTAAGGACCCGTGGATCGTTCTTATAAAATATCAAGGCAATCCGAATGTGGTTGGATGGATTTCCGTAGGTCAATTGTTGTTTTCAATTAAAATCATGTCCATTTTAAACAAAAGAGAGACCCTTTGAGTGGTTCAAAATTATTTCATGTTGCGGGTACATATCATCTATTAAAATGGGAAAATTAATCATTGGATAAAGGATGTTTTATTTAATAACAATTACAATTTTTTTACGAACATTTACATACAACAATGTTTCATCTTTTGATCCCCTTAATCCCTCTCAAAAAATGACCACCAATTGTACATGTCCCCATGTCAGATCTTCATTGTATTTGTGTACAATCTACCATCAGGTATGCGGCCCACTCGTTTCTGAACACATCTATATTTTCTTGTGAGTATGAGGATTTTCGGCAGTCAGAGTAGTACTAAAAAATATAAAAATAAATAATTAATAAATAACATAAATGAACTAGTAGTTGTTTTTGAAAATACCTCTTTAGGGATGCTAGTTTGCTAATGAAAAACGATCTATTTCATAAATTTACAAACATAATAACCGCAATCATTATCGTTTGTTTGTTTTGGACACTCCAAAAAAATTGATCATTAGGAGAATAAGTAACTTGTGTTGAGATGTGTTTGGATTGTGAAATTTTATTATATATACACTGATATTTGTCCAGACGTAGTACTTGCTCGCCTCCCTATGCTTAGACCCTGTCCTCATTCCTTTTTTTAGATGATAATGATACATCGACCTATCATAATAGAATCCTCAATAAAAGATAATATAAATTATATTACATTATGTTTAGACCTAAAACATAAGATGTAGTGTCTTATAGATTCACAAACTCCATCATGTGTGGTCGGTTTTATGGAAATCCTTGCTTTGAATCCAGAAAATAAATCTTCGGAGTATCCAAGTTCACTACAATTAGCAACCAATGTTTCCTAAAAAAATGAATACGAAATAAAAGAAGTGAAAATATAATTGTTATTCTTTAATCATAGAGTATTACCCCTGTATGGTTTGTATTAGGAAAAGTCTATCATCTGTAATCTTGCTTTCAAACGTTTTCAGCATGCCATTCACTATTGCATCCCTTTTTTATGTCTTTATTTTTGTAAAGTGTGTTTATGTGATATGAGGACTAACGAGTCTAAATCTTGGATCATGGGAAAATTCCTTCAATTATTCTTCATAAATGCGTCTGTCAAAAATATAAAATTCATTTAGTCATAATTTGCACATTAGATCATCTTTTAGAAAATCAATTCATGGAAACATACCTCATATATACATTTACAACTATGACATCTTGCCAACCATTTTCAAGGATTTCATTTACATTTTCAGCAGCAATGAAATCTTGACTTTCCACTCTGTATATATTCTCTTTAAAAATAACTATCTAACTATTACCATCTTTTAGCTTCGTATCCACATGAGTCTTCAATGCTAGTAAATGTGGGTAGAGAACATGTGGTGTTATTGTGCTTTCAGAAGCTCCTTGGGATCGGTTTGTCGATCCTTTAGATGGTTTTGAGCCAACATTTTTCACCCCCGTCCCTTTCTCCTTCTATAATAACAATCATTGGTTCAGACCCTTTTTTCATTAATTGGTAAGTGTTTAGCTTGAAAAAAAGGAAATAAATACCGCTTTGTCCACATGTACTCTTAAAAGTTCTGACGGCTATGCAATGAATGTCCCAATATCCTTTTCGACCGTATGAATATCATCATCATCAAGTGGAATAGGTAGCTCTGAATTTGGCTCAGGAGCTACAGTAATCATAACTTTCAGATGATCTTTCGGAAGTGGTCTATTATGCAGTGTGACATCAGGGATATTGAACACTGTAGACCTCGCTACAAGGTGATAGGTGGGTGTTGATAGATATAAATCACAATCATTATCACCCTGTAGAAGATCAATATAGAAAAATTATCAGTGTTTATATGATTCACATTTCATGGGAACAATTTTTAGAATTTTGGTTACCACATCTAAGACAGTTCTTTAAGGCGAATGGCTCGCCTCAAAGCTGGTGGGGTTGGGGAGGGATGTTCATGCGCTGGTTGTTCCTGAGTTGTGTCTTCCCTTTGCTTCCCACCCATAAAAGTTTCTAGAAACTCTTCCTTCCATTGAAATCATTCTTCAAGGGTTGCTATTTTTTCGCTCATTTGTTCCAATTTTTCATCTGTATCATCCATTTTTTTTTCTACTCAAAATTTACACAGGGTGTCACACCAAACCCTGTACCTCTGACACGACCGTATTTTTCTTGGCTGCTTCAAAGCCTTCGATAAAAGGTCTGTATCCTCTACAGGAGTAGCTGATTCCTATGACTGTCGGATATAGGAAAATAACTAATTATTTTTATGTAATAACAATTTTAAACAAATATTTTTATCATTGTGTCATAATTACACATATTTCCCACACTTTTTGTGTGTTCTCATCTACTAACTTCCCTTCTTAGTTCACACATGCCTCCTTCCATAGCACATGATGTGGGATGGAAGTGCATTTGGTTTTAGACTCATTAATCTACATATAAACATAGAAAGATAATTATGATGTTTTTTATCGGCACCTAACAATATTACTAAAAATTTAAAATACCTACCATTTTCTTTTCTAATGAAGCATACCCCATCCTTGATTTACGATAGGGGTATGTTGGTTTTGATGCACGTTCGTTATTTTCCGTACAGATTTTCTGTTTCATAAATGAAATATTGACAATAAAAGTGATGAATACAGGTATCTCCAACCAACGTATTATCACCCACAATGTACCTGAAACTTCTCATCCCCACGACGGCCAATAAATGCATCCCATGCTTCTTGGGATATCAGGTGAGCGTAGACAATGGGTGGGTGGGGGTTTATTTTACCTTTAGAATCTTTTAGGTGGCATCTTGTTAAAATAGTGTGAAAACCTCAATTAATATTTCCTGCAAGCCTTAGTACATAATCCTTGTGTGAATCATCTATTATAAATGTACTCTGCAAGAGATTGAGAAGAGTAAGAAATTGTTTCATTATTTTATTTTCTAGTAAATTAAAGAAATAAATTCATAATGTTTCTGTAATTTCTTCCCTGATCACAGCATTCAGCCCAGACACAACATGCCTCCATGAATCAATGTCAATCGACATGCGTTGCTGAGTGACAACTACAATGTAGATATTAAACATAGCCTTGTTGGGATTCACATGTTGGCCTAGTGCATTCCATCTGACTTCAAATTTGATGCCTTTGCTTTTTGCCTTAAGAATTTTGGCTAACACCGTCAAACTACGACACACCTGTGTTTTTTGCGACTTCTTTCCTTCATTACCAACCATTTCATTGATATCAAAATCATCTATATGTTCATCTAGAATGGTATTAATGACATGTGCTGATGGTTGTTGGACCTCAACACTAGGAGCAGCAGGAGCCGCAACAGCAGGAGCAGTAGCAGCCGCAGTAGGAGAAGCGGGAGCCACAGCAGGAGGAGCAGAAAGTGCAATAGGAGCCACACCAGGAGAAACAACAACAATAGCATGAGCTACAAGAGAAGCAGGAGCTGCAGTAGCCGTAGCAGCAGCAGCTTGAGAGACTTGTTCAGCCTCAAGGTTAGGAGCACCAGAATGTGCCGAAGTCATTATCTGCAAAAGTGGTTGAACAGTTAATTCATATTACATAAATTCAGTAATGATAAGATAATAATGTGACATAAAAAGATCTATATTACAAACAAAATATAACCTATTTACTGAACTTTCTTTCTTTTTTTCAAATTTTGAAGAGATTTGACACCTCTATCGACTATCCATATCCCTTCATTGTGGTCTCCTCTAACATACAAAACATCATCTGCATTGGGACCACTCCAAAATGACTGCGACGTACCAATAAAAGGATCGTCCTCAACTAAATTTTTCATCAGAACCTTAAGTAGTTTTGGATGATAACAGAACAATCGACCAATTTCGGTTTGCGGGATCTCTAACATAAAAAACTTGTACCGATTGTGATGCCGTTATAAAAAGTTTGTCTTTGTACCCTTCTTTACTAAAATCGACTTTCACAAATCCCCATTCATCTATTTTAACACCACTATTGTTATCAATCCATTTTCATTGAAAAATAGGCAATTGGAATGTCGTATAATCCAAATCCTATATTAGTTTGATAATGCCATCATATGACATATTTTCATAAATTGGATTTCTGTCCTTACAACCAGAAACATGCTTCGCTTCAGCCACTAGTGTAACTCCACTATTTTTCATGGTACTATATTCATCATGTTCATCTATATATAATGTATAACCTTATTATATAACCACTATAAGATAATACATACACACTTGGTCCAACGGCTGGCCATCGAAGTCGTTCTGAAATTGAATTCGGATTTTCATCCAACTGCATAAAAATATGGTCTTGAAACCATCCTATAAACTGGTGATTATGTGTATCTAATAACCATTTTTTAGCCCTTGATGGATTAAACTGCATAATAATTTCTTTGTGAGTTTCAATATATGGAGAAACCTCCCAACTGTTATGAAAATTATAAATATGAGCCTGCTCCCGATCTGTAATACTAATTGTCACAACTTCTCTTCTAGAAATTCCCTCACCCTCAATGCATCCAGTGTGACAAGATTTCGGGAGACCAATTCTTTCCACATCAGATAGGTATTCAATGCAAAATTCAATGGCTTCCTCAACAATATATTGTTCCACTATACAACCCTCTAGATGACTTCGATTTTTGACATTCCCTTTCAAAATATTCATACACCATTCAACAGGATACATCCATCTATAGAGCAAAAGACCACAAAGTTGAATCTCTCTCACCAAGTGAATCATCAAATGAACCATCATATCAAATAATGTTGGCGGGAAGAACATTTGTAATTCACATAATATGATGAAAATTTACCATTCCATAGCTGGCAATTTCCCTGGGTGTAAAACATTGTTATATATATCTTTGAAAAAGAAACAAAGTTTGGTTAACGTATGATGAAAATTCTTGGAAAAAATGCAACGTAAAGATATACAAATTATATCTTGCATCAAAACACGGAAATCATGTGTTTTCAAACCTTTTAACTTCAAATAATTCATTAACACAATGTTCTTGATATTTTATGAGTGCCTCTCTGGAACCTTTACATCATTGCAGATGTTAAAAAACTGATATCTCTCCGCCCTAGAAAGAGTATAAGTAGCTGGAGGAAGAAATATTCGATTTTCACCCTTCACGCGAGCCAACTCTTCTCGTATTCCCATGTCAACCATGTTCAACCTTGCCTTAATTCCATATTTTGTTTTGACATGGGCATTTAGAAATGTTCCAATAAAACTTTCACATATATTTTTTTACACATGCATCACATCGAGAAAATGTCTGACGTATAAACAATTCCAGTATGGTAATTCAAAAAAAACTGATCTCTTTTTCCAACCGATTTTCGTAAGGTTTTCTGAAAATGGTTTACCAAAAATAGTGTTTAGATCATTTACCTTCTCAAACAGCTGATCACCTGTTAGTGGATATGGTGTTGCACGTTTTTCTGAACATCTATTGAATGATGTCATCCAAGATCGGTACTTATTCCGACGAGGTAGAAATCTACGATGTCCTCGAAACACAAATTTCGATGAATTTTTCAACCTAATTGATTCTGTATCTTCTTCACACACAATACACCCTTGAGTTCCTTTAATGCTATAGCCTAAAAAATTTCCATATGTAGGGAAATCATTTATTGTCCCATAAAACATCGCTCTTAACTTGAAGTATTCACTTTTATAAGCATTATACAACATTACACCTAAGTCCCAGAATAACTTCAAATCCTCGATCAAAGAAGCTAGATAAACATCAATATCGCTACCTAGTTGTTTTTTTCCTGATATAAGCATAGATAACCCGATGAATTTCCACTTCATGCTTAACCAGGGAGGCATGTTATAATTTACCAACATAACAGGCCATGTACTATGAGTGCTGGTTTGAAAACCAAAAGGATTCACTCCATCTGTAGATAATGCAAGACGAAGGTTTCTCAGCTCTTTTCCAAATTCAGGATACTCATGATCAATTTTCTTCCATTGAGGAGAGTCGTTCGGATGACATGATAAACCATCTTTATTTATTTTATCTACATTCCATGACAATTGTCTTGTAGTTTCTTGACTTCCATATAGACGTTGAAACCTTGGAATGATTGGAAAGTACCACAAAAATTTCTTAGGATTGGATTTATCTTTCTTGTATCAAGAAGCACCACACTTTGGGAATTCTGAAAGTTATTTATTCTCCTTTCAAAACAATATACAGTCTTTCATGCAGGCATGTATTCTTTCAGAAATCATTCCCATCGAGCATAGCATTCGTCTAGCTTCATATGTCCGGATTGGGAGCTAATTGTCATCTGGGAGAATGTCATTCAAGAGAGAATGTTGTTCCGTAAAACTGAAATCACTCCATTCGTTGCCTGCTTTCAATTTATACAACTTCAGTACAACTGAAAATGTTGTATACTTAGTGCAACCAGCATACAATATCAGCTTTTCACAACTCTTTAACTTCTCAAAAAATTTTGGGCAATCAAGGAGTTCATCTTGAATTGTCTTTGTCATTTTCTCAATACGATCTTCATCATCATTGAAATCTGTAATCACATCCTCCATATGTTCTTCTTCATTATCCATATTTGTATTCATATTTGACGATCCATAAAACACAGTTTTATCCCACCCAATAGATACATTCGCTTTTTCTCCATGTTTATTCCAACATTTATAACTCCGATCTATTCCGTGTCATTTCAAATGTTCTTCCAACTCATCTTGAGTAATTAGTCTAGAATAAAAACAACGTAAACATGGAAAAAGGATTTGATAAGGATCCTTTGCGTGATCCTTTGCAAACATGATGAACTCTTTCACTCTGTTCTCGTACTCTATTGCTAAATGATAAGAATCCATCCAATCTTGATTCATCTTCATCCTATTTGAATATCAAATATTAGTATTTATTGTTCAAGTACACAAAACAAGACTTCCAAATATAGTATAAGAGAACCACTTCCTTATAAAAATAGTTATTAATAGAGCCTAACCATTAGTATTTATTCAACTTCATTAAGTATAATTACTTTAGATTCATTATTGTTTTCTCAAATCACCCAATACCAAACACAAGAATAATCAAGAATGATACATCTACCACTCCTAGTTCTCTGCCCTACATTCAATATCATTATGCCTAAGTACCCATATATCCACACATACACATGTCACAAACACATAAAAAACCATATCCACATCAGAACCGAAGTACCAATATGAATTTCAAGAATGATACTTGACTCAAGTGGTGGTGTGAATGAAATAATAAGAAAATATAATAAGTATATAGTCACACATAAATCTTAAAAACATGTACCAATATGGTATCTTAGTATTTACATATTTTCAACATCACATACTTTCATAATAAAAAAGATGGAAGATATATAAAAACTGACTTAAATGAAAAATGTGTATAAAACACTTATATAAATTAGTTGGCATGAACAAAATAGTTCTATAATCAATGTCATGTAATAAAAAAAATTATATCATAGTAACATGTATCAAACCCTATGGTATGCTAGTTTCTAGTAATATGATCCTCACACAACTCAATCAGTGATCTTGGCTCAATGTGTGAACACATCCCATAACTCAGGTCATCAGGACTCAAATTCCCATTGGGAAAAAATTCATGTCATAGTATGTTTAAGTTAGTATTTTCATCATAAATCTAGTGATAGGAGATTATATCCTAATATTCTTATCTAAATTACCACTAAAAAACCTGGCTTCATATACTTCAAGTCAAATAATCAACCAAACATGGGAAAATCAATCATTACAAATAATTTCATTTATTACAATCAAATACCCAATTTTAGTTTTCAAGATGAATTTTCATTTCAAAAACAACTAATAGGTTTTCATAAAATAAATTCCCTTTTCAAATCCTATTATATTTTAATCATTTTTATTGAAATCAAGGCCAATTATTTAATAAAATATTCCCACTAAAATATATAGTTTCTCAAATCATTCAATGACAGAAAAAACAACTAAGAAGGGGCTTTATTTCAAATATACATGCCTCTAAAATCACAAATAAAATCCACTTTAATTCAAATAATTTTAAATTATTTTTATAATTCATATTGAATAAATCAAGAAAAAAATATTCAATTGTGTGGAAGAAACATTATGGAACGACCTTCCTTTAATTAGTGATCAACCCAACATAATACCCATACTGGGATCTGTCAAGTAATAATGAAGGTGTAGGAGATCAAGTAGTCTAACCTATAATCAAGATTCATAAAAAAGAATACTAGATTCACTAAAAAGATGATAATCTATCACTCTATAAGGAGGATATAATATGAGATAGAGGATTTCCAATCGATGAGAGATCCCCTTATCAGAGGGAAACCAAACGCATCCACTGGAGCTTTTATCTGAGAAGAAGGGTGTTTGGAGGAGTTAAAATGACTATTGTAAGCCTTAAAGAATCATGATTTTAAATGAGAGTTGTGTAAGAGAAAAAATAATATAAAATGGGGCTCATGGAATTTAAGAATATAAAAAAAGATACCACATTTCAACCTCCCATGGACACGGTATAGAAAGGATTTAGACAACTATACTATGGTGTAGACTTCTTGTCATGAACTAGGCCAGGTTTCCATCCCACTTGACACCTGACCCAACTCGTGAGAAGGTCCAAAGGGAATTACCAATCCCTATGGGTTGTAACTAGTTCCTAGGCATTGAGTAACACATTTGGGAATGGTTTTTTCATGTAAAAAACCATAAATATTATATAATAATCAAACACCATATCATAACAAAATTTCACAATATAATAGACCAAAAGATAACACTGAAATAGGGGATAAGAATTTAACAATTTCAACCAAAACCAAAATAACAAAAAAAGGTATGGGAACCAACAATACAACCAAGCCTCCATGAAACATAAGGGTCAACATCCCCATTCCACAACCAATAACAGTCACCAAAAGGGGAACTACTATCACATATATCCACCATCACCACCAAGGGAACCTTGCCTTTAACTAGGTAAAACATAATAAGGTCTACATAAACATGAGGGTGTATATAAGGTGTGATCCAACATTCCTAGTATGACACAAAAAAAATAGATTCCATGTAATGACATTATGATAAACATTAACATGTTATTTTTTAAGAAAAAGGAAGATACAATTTATATAAAACATTCTTTGAAATAAAAGAGAAAGTAAACGTGATAAGATAATGGTAAGAATAATATGAGAACTATAGAAAATCTCTAACGTATTAGGGTTACTAGGGTCCTAGGATCCTCGTACTCTGGGTGATCACATCTCTTAGACATGAAGGTCCTATTTGAGCCTCCAATCCATAGCACATGAATGTTTAGTTAGTGTTGTTATGTATATTCTTATTAAGGAGACCAATCATCATCCTGGCTAATTCACCTAATATAGTAGACCTAGTCTACCCACCTAGATAACTAGGATTCCATTGTGCTCAATTTCACCCCCTATATAAAATTATATCTATTTTATACAATCAAACTTCCAATAATAGAAACACACATGACAAAAAACCATTTACAATAGTCAAATCATTATCAAATCCTTATGCCCAACAAAAAATTGGAAAACTTGTTTCCCACAACCCAGACAATTTATAAAACCATTTTAGAACCAAATAAATCATATTAAACACCTAAAACAATGTAAAATAATGGAAAAACCTACCTATTTCTTGATATCTTCACAAAACCAGAATGAAACCACCAACTGAACTAAGTAACGACCATAAGGATGAAATTAAACACCATAACCATAAAGATTTAACCCAAATAAACGAGATTAAAGCCAACCTAGGTCAAAACCATTTTTATAGAAAAATAACCCAAGAGTGAAAAAAGTAGTGACCAAGAAAGGAGAATAAAAGAGAATATGATATTCTTACTTATAGATTCCTTATAGATAAAAGGCCAAATCACCCTAAAAATGGAGCCTAATGGAAGAGAGAAAGGGAGGGTGTTTCACCTTGGGATAAAGGGTCAAATGGGAAGATTCACCGAATAATGGACCAATATGAAAAAATTAAAACGAACTGATAACCAATATTCCCAAGAGCCCATAATGTATATCCTCCAAGAAAATCATACATCTCCAAATGACACTTCTACATCACTAAGAAGCGAGAAAATCCCAATAATGTTCAGAGACATAACATAGGTATCCCAACCATTTAAATTTTCACATAAATGGTGGGACATAAGATGGAAATATACTAAGAACACATCCCTTCACCCAAACAAGAGACTACAACCACTAACCATAAAAAATCACTAAGAGAATAATTTGAAACCTAAGGAAAGGTACACCCAAAACATACCAATGAATCTAAATGAAATAACACAATCAATATACATCAATGATTCAACCAACAAAAAGAACAATATTAAAAAAATATTTGGAAAACATGCCTTAATGGGAGGTCTGTCAAACCAAAGATGGCGTTGCGGGCGGCAGAGGTCCGGCAATGAAAAGCGAGGGCGGCAGAGGTACGACAATGAGAAGCGTGGGCGGCGGAGGTCCGACAACGTGAACTCAGTGGGTGGAAGAGGTGAGTCGCAGGGTTCCAGTACAATGAGAGATTTAGGTCGAAATAAAACGAGGGAATTGTGCGACTAAATTTATAAAATATGGAATAAGGTTTTATCAGCGCTAACAAAGTGCTAATAATGGTACTCTTTATCAGTGCTAAAAAAGAACTGATAAATCATTCTTGTATCAGCACTAAAATTTTGGTGCTGATACAGAGATTCTTTATCAGCACTTTTCTAGCGCTGATAAAGGGTCATTTTATCAACGCTTCTTTAGCGCTAATAAATGTAACCCTGTATCAGTGCTAAAATTTTAGTGCTGATAGAGGGATTCTTTATCAGCGCTTTTCTAGCGTTGATATAGGGCCTCTTTATCAGCGCTAGAAAAGCACTGATAAAGAATACCTGTATCAGCACTTTTTCTTAGCGCTGATATAAGGGGGCCCTTCCCTTGCCCGTTTTTTTAGTAGTGGTACCTTAACAGACCTTATGGTTATAGGTAGGGAGAATGGAGAGCATCCAGCTTTGGATGTTTAACTTACTATCTTAGGATGGAGTACATGAGTAAAGGGTCGAGCCTATGCTTGTGATACTGTGAGAGATAGTTTTAATCCATTTTGAATATTTTTTTAGAATTTTTTAGAATTATATACATATATATCCCATGTGTATTACATTTTTATTAGTTCCATGATACAGTCATCATTTTTTATAGGAAATTGATTCTACTTCTTTCTGTTGATTATATTTAGATGATTTATTATTATTCAACTGCTGATTTTGTTTATAATTGTTAACCATTCGTAATATTATTATATACTAATATGCTACACTCTAATCATGGGGGTATATTCTTCCCATCATACAATCATAGACCCCCTACTAGTTGCTTGCCTCTAGTATATGGGGAGGTGTGCCAGAGGTCATGTGGTCAACTTGGTTTGGTTACTTATGAGTGAAGTAGGCCTAGGATTCTTCAATATACTTGGGAAATTTATCTATGTAATATATATCTACTTATTACCCCATGTATATATTCATTGAATCTCATATATAAACAATTATATTGAGTAAAATATTTTATTCATGTTAATCTTATTATATCACTACAAACTATATTACATAATGATGATAATTTATTATGGAAAAATTAAATTTTATATTTTAAGGAGATATTATCCCTCAACTATTCATGTGAATTAAAATATATCACACATTAATGAATGATAAGTGGAGGTTTTCTTTACTAAAAAATAACGATACATCATATATCCATTACATAAATCTCTCAAGTATTGAATACCTAGAGACCTTACATGACCATCATGTTGTTTCTATGGTAATGGATTCATCAGTATATCCACTACATTATCCTCTGTAGTCACCCAATCTCTTTTTACATCACCCCTCTCAAAGATATCCCATATAATATAGTATTTACAAAGAATTTGTTTGGTCATTTGGTGAGACCAATGTTCCTTTTCATGAGTGATAGCTCTATTATTGTCACATTAAAGCTGAATCGCTCCCTTGATTCTAGGAACCACCTCATGTTTATGGATTAATTTTCAAACCCAAATAGATTTACTCATAGAATATGATATTGTATTGTAATATTCTAAAATTTTGGTGTCCTATATGGAGAATTTATTAGAACTCCTATAAGTGATAGTTCCACCATATAGGCAAAAAATGAAACCAAATTGATATTTTATATCATCTTTATTAGATTGAAAACTCTCATTTATGTAAAATTTTACACAAAGATCATATTCTCATCTAATAAATAATAACATATATTTATTCCTTATCAAGTAAATTAATATTTAATTTACAACAATCCATTGACTCTAACCACTATTTGATTGGTATCTTCTGGTTATGATGGGAGCATATGAGACATCTAGTTGAGTACACAGCATGTAATACATGATGAAACCTATGGTAGATTCATTGGGAATTATATCCATCATTTGTAACTCATTATAAGGAGCTTGAATATTCTTAAGATTTATTCCATGTAATACCAGGAACGACCACTTAATAGAGTTGTCCTTGCTAAACTGTGTTATAACTTTACCATTGTATGTGTCCTGATAAAGTCCAAGCAGCTTATTAGATCTATCACTATTGCTATTTATACCTTGTCAAATCTCTATGGAGTGAAGATTCATGATATCATATTTGATAAGAAAAATTTCATCCACATACAAAATAAAAAACATGACTATGCCCCGACTAATCTGTTTGTATACAAGAGAATCATCTACCTAGACACATCTTCATAGAGTGATGATTCAAGATATCCCAATCAATAAACAGTATTTCATCCACAAAAAAATAAAAAACACCACTATGGTCCTAATAATACTATTGTATATGTTGGAATACACTATATTTTTTATGAAACCAACCTCTTTTGTTACATCATCAAACTAGATATTCCATCTCTAAGAAGCTTACTTTAGTCCTTAAATATATTTTTATAACCAGAATAACTTAGAAATCTCATTTGGAACTTTGAAACCTTAGAGTAGTATGATATACACATCCTTTAATAAATTATCATTAAGGAAAATAGTTTGGAATACATCTGATATATCTCATAATCATAATGAGCTGCTATAGTAAAAAAAATATGCATGAATTTTATCATTACTATGGGTGAGAAGGTGTCTTTATATTCAAGACTATAATTTTTTTTTGTAAAAGTATTTCACTAAACAATCTTTATAGGTATAAATTATACCATCCACATTAGTATTCTTATGGAAATCCAACTTTCACCCTATGGGTCTCACCCCTTTAGGTGAATCCATTATGTTTCAAACTTGCTTAATGTACATGTAGTCAGCTCAGATTCTATAGATTTTAACTATTTATTGAATTAAAACCCTAAAAATACTCACGATAGGTACTATGTTCATCCCTTATACACGTCAATTCATTGTTATTATCCATAAAAAAATCATATATCTCAGGTAATCAATGAATCCTACTAGACATTTGAGGTTCTTGTGTAACTAGAGTCAGTTCTTCTTCCACAAATCTTTGTAGAACTTTCTCAACTTCTATATTAGAAACACTTTTTATTTTCTTGGTTTTGAACTATTACACGTTTTAATTTTCTCCCAATGACTCATAGATAAATATATTACTTGTCATGGAAAACCCTTGTTCAGGCCACAAACACTTTTTTTTAGTTGGGTAACATAAATGATATCCCTTGGTTTCCTTAAGATAACCAATAAATGATAATTTCTTTGATTTAGGTTCAATCATATTAGAATATAATCATCATATTAGAGATTCAAAAACCCAAATATTAAAAAAATAAAAATTTTTAAATTTCCCATACCAAATTTCATATGGTTTATTTATGATTTATTTATATGGAGCATAGTTTGGTCAAAATGAATCAATCTCTAGTGCATAATTCTAAAATAAAATTGGATGGTCACATTGCCTCATCATTGAAAAAACCATATACAACAATGTATGATTCCTCCTCCTAGAAAAATCATTCCATTTTGGTCTTTTAGGAGGAGTGAGTTGTGAAATAATTTCATAATCCCTCATAATATCTAGAAATTATTGTCTCAAGTATTCACCACCTGATATTATCAAAAAAATTTAATAATTTTTAGTCGTTGATTGTGCAATTTTTTTAATGATTTTTGAAATTTTAAAAAATATAATGTTTGTGTTTTATTATATAAACATAACCATTTTGACTAAAGACATCAACAAAGATAAATAATCACCTAAAACCCCAAGTTTCTTATTTACTCATTATCTGAAGGCATCACTAGGTATGATATCCAATAGTCCCATAGCTATTTCACCCTTTCTATTAAAATTTTACCTTTTTATTTTATTTAATAAATATGATTCAAAAGAATCAAATTATTTATAATCAAATGAGTCTAAAAATCCACCTCTATAGAGTCTTTGAACACATTTCTCATTTATATGTATGTAACGATAATGCTAAAGGTTGTTGAGATTATAATCAACCCTGACCTTCGGGTTATGAATGTCATAAATAGTATTATCCATATCTAGAATATATAAAATGTTTATCATAACCTCAATGACATAAAAAAGTTCCTTATTATATATATAATGACTCATGTTATTTATAGTAAATGCAAATCTCATCTTATCCAAAAAATATACAGAAATAAAATTTGTATTTATAGAAGAAAAATAATAAAAATTTCTTAATTCTAGGATAAATCTATAAGGTAAAATAAGATCATTAGTTTCAATATCAAATTAAATAGATTTGGTAAAATTTATGGAATCTATATAAACTTAACCCATTTTTAATTACCTATTATATCTAAGTCTATGTTTGTAAACACATATGTGTGATGCACAACCATGTATGAGTCAGAGTTAGTGAAATTGTTTTCCATAAAATTCACATTCAAGGTCTCTAAATTCTTCTCTATGAGAACACATCTCAACCCTAGATACCAATTTTTATCTTTTTTATATTCTATAACTATTAATGTGCTTAAAATGATTTCCATAAAGATTGTAATAATATATAAAATCTCATATCAATGAGTGAGTATCATGATTTATATCTTTTCATCTAAAGTTTTTAATGGTAGTTCTCCCACAAAAATTGATGACTTCACACATCATACCTATGTAGTGAGAAAATATTTTTATTTCACAAAGAAATTAATCCTCTATGGAATTTATCTCACTTATTATCTATTTAGGTAGGATATCATCCCAATCACAATAGTTTTGACTCTGATATAATTGATTATACAACACTTTGTCCATATCCATCAGATGTATTATGATAAACTCTTTTACTCTAGTAACCTGATCCAATTAGGGTATCCCAACTAATGTAACTTAAATAAAATGAAAAGAATAATCAAATAATGGAAAATCATGGGTCACCAAAATAGGAAATGAACTAACCAATATGATAATACATAGTTACTCATTACTTGATTACTTTAAAAAGATAACCCATGGCCACCCAACTATTGAATGATTTACTTTATTGGATGATTAGGTCTTGAAGAGTTTTACTTTTGAAGGAATATCACACTTTGTATTTTATGGGTTTCTAAAGCCTAATCTATGTAATATAAATCTTATTCATATTAAATTAATAACTATTGAATATTTTGAAATATTTTTCTTCTCATATTTCATTCCTTTGTGTATTCATGCTTCTAACAAATAAAATTTGGAATCCCTATTTCATCAACAAAATATAGGTGTTCACACCACATTAATGTGTAACCATTTACACAATAGAGAATTTTTGTTACTCACCCAAAAAATATGAACCAGACATATTCATACTTATCTAAATGCATAATATACATAAGGTACATGAAATATTCATGTAAATGATTAAAACTATATAAAATATATAATATCTACATGAGTAATCCCAGAGAAACATATAGATAACCCCACACCTTTATAGAACAATGTATAAGCCTCTAATAAAGTGGGAAATCTAACCCCAAGTCCCACTCCCAAGATAAAATTTACTCAATAGAGAATATAATTCATGATAAATTTAAAACCAAATATATACAAACCATTACCAATAACTAATTTAATGCTAATAAATTCAATTACAAACCAAGGTTAAGTTAGATGAAAACTAAATTTTATGGAGTCATACCTAGAAGGTAATCCATGGATTTATCTTCTAGAAGCAATATATCAAATAAAATTTTCAAAAAAAGAATCACATTTCATAAAAAATATACTTAACCAGAATATTAAGGAATTAAAAAATAAACAAAAAATTTTATTTATTTTCCAAAAAACATGAGATAACGATTCATTAACAATTTGTAAATAAAGGAAAACTATAAACATGTTATAAAATAGATATTATATTATGGATACTTCATAATATTGAGTATTAACAATTTTTTACATCTCTTATAATATGAAATTTTCATATTATACATTATATGGCCGTTATATTTAAATACATACTATTTTACTAATTATAAAAATTTTATAATTTGGTTTTTATTATGTAAAAATTTGAAAAAATAGATTTATCAAATATTAAGAATTATTTAATCCATTAATCATAAAATAATATTTTATGTGATCTAAATAACAATACAATGAGGATCTAAATTTGAACATTTCAAATTAATGATGAATAATAATAATATTTAAATATAATAATATATAATAAGACTTATTTTTTAATTTATAAACTCTTTATAAATTACTCTAATAATTTATCATATAAACATTTTATATTTAAATTATAATTTATTTCATATAAATTTGGGAAAAAATTTTCTTCATATTAACTCTATAATATTAATTGAATATTTGTAATAATTTTTTCAAAATTATCTAAACAATTAATCATAAAAATTTAATAGTTAATTAACTTATAAACATTTTTTTTAAAAAATTATATAAATATTCCAAAATATTTAATTCAATTATTTATAAAAAAGAATAAATAACCTAAAGCTCTGATGAAATGTGATCCCAAAATTACATTATCATGTATCGTAACTTTAAGAGGAAAACCCAATTATGATTTCATAAAACCAGTTCTTCATTTAATCGTGTAAGAAACACATTGATTTGATGAGTAAGTTGTCTTTGATACTATGGATGGGTTTTCATGGATAATCATATGATCTTTATCTCTAGATGAAAACCCATTTTTTGTGATCTATCTTAGATTGAATCGATATACAATATAAATAAAGAAGATAAATATGCATATCTGGATGATAGTAATCTCTATATTTAATATTCAATGGAGTATGCTTGATGAAGATCATAAGTATAGTATATGAAAGCCTCCTTCCTCTGAGGGGATTATATTATCCAAAATATGTTGGAGCATTTCTTGAGGATCCATAAATATGAAATGGGTAAATTCACCTTCTCCTAATGATAAACATTATTTTTGGAGAAAGAACAAATTGGAAGGGTTGGATACATTCATTCATCTCTAGTAGGAGGGATCACATCCCTTTATATATCCATCCATAACACTTTTCATTTAATTAAATTCATTGGACATATTCAATATACCAACATAAGATTATTTTCATTGGAATTATTTGTTGAATTCATTCAATGAATTCAATACCATTAATCCATTCATAATGGATTCCATTCAATCCAATCATAATTAATTATGAATGATGAAACTATGTGGGAAGATACATACACCTAAATTTAATTTATTCACATGAATATTTTAATTCACATCCTACAATACCAAGAGCGATACTTTATTTAATTATATGCCTGTTTTTTCCATGGTTTAATAATGATATTATTTTTTTGTGGATTTATGATTCTTTTTATATTCATATGGTATAGATATGCATGATTTATAATGAAGTGATCGTTGAAACTAGAATTATACATCCCCCTAATAAATTAGGTAATGAATTATGTTCCATGAGTTCATTTTGTAACTACATAGTGGTGATCCTTGGACTATGTTTATGCTTCTTTAATAGCAATCATTGTCCTATTTTCATGACACCTTAGTGGTGAGCCTTTGAATATATTTATGATGCCTTGATTGTAATCCTTTCCCTATGTTTATGACGCATTGAAAGTGAGCTTTGTCTTATGTTTATGACGCCTTGGTGGTGATCCTTGGCCTATATTTATGATTCCTTGGTATTAAGCCTTAACTAATGTTTATGAATCTTCGGTGGTGATCCATGGACTATGTTTATGATTACATGGTTGAAAGCCTTTTCTTATCTTTATGATTCCTTTTCGGTGATCCTTGGCTTATGATTATGACTCCTTTAATGGTGATAATTGCACTATATTTATGATTCCTTGGTGGTGATATTTAGCCTATTTTTATGACATATTGGAAATAAGACTTTATTGATGTGTATTGTAACATGAAATATGTATTTAAATGGTGGTGACCGACCTATAAAATGAATTCTGGCCAATTTCTAGTGCCCAATAGTGTATAGTAGTAAATAAATCGTTAGATTTGATCTCTATGGTGAGATCACTAGGAGTTTCAAGGTGTAGTTCCTACTTGATTAGGTGTTTTAGGATTGAAAGGAACCCATCCCATATTTTATAAATATTTTACTAAAGTTGACTAACTATAGTAGTGCTGACCAAAGATGCTGACAGTCTGTATTATAGCAGTGTGGACTTAAACCTGGGTATTATATTAGGTTATAATTTACTGAAATGGGTAATATATTTCTATATACTTTACATCCATCTATTACATATCATAATATACCAAATATTAATGGTTTGGGAACTAAATAAACATGGGTTGTTATAGATTGGTGTTGCTTTAAGAGCTAATTTCAAGTAGGTTTTGTGATACTTTATGCATTCCTGATACTTTTCTCTGTGATATAGTAAAACAAATTCAATATATGGACATACTTATTATTACCAAACCATTAAACTACATGTGTTAATTTGTATGTTCTTATTCTTATTCTTTATTTTTCTCCCATTTTCTCACATTTTTTGAATCAATTTCCATTGGTGCTCCAGATGTTTCCATATCAGATGGTATTATAGATTGATTTTGTAAGTTCAACGTAAGATTTATCAAGTTTAATGATCGGTATATAATATGGTAAGCTAATTATAAATAATTTTTGTAGATCTAACTTTAGTTTCTAGAGAATTAAGATCCAGGATTAACTTTATCAGAAGAGGTATCACTTGCTGCTTTTGGGTGTATAACTAACCGAGATGAATAAAATGTAGTGGGAGTTACTGTATTAGTAAGTTTAGTAGTTTCATGCCTGAAATTGGAAAAATTATGTGTAATTTAATATCATATCAAAGACTATGATTACTGGTCTGATAAATTCACTCATAAACTTGTACTTGAATCATTCTATGTCGAATAATGTGTACCTGATGTGAAAATTATTTAATCAAAAAATGATTTAAGGGAATATTTTTGTTGGCCATGTGAATAAATTAAACAAAATCACAAATGAATTTATATTGGTTAGAATTATTATATATGATGATTTATGTGATCATATTTTACTATCTTTATTACATGATAGTTGGGGAACTATCATAACACCCTTAAGTAGTTATTTAGGGAATACAAAGTTAAAGTTTAATTATATTCAAAATTTGATCCTCATTGAGGATTAATTGGTTATGATTTTACAATGGAAGGAACAGGTACATCAATTTTAACACCCCAAGATTTTATTATATATATTTTATTAATAAAATATTATATTGAATAAATGTTTCCACATGCAACACAAAACTAAAAATAACTGTGATGCATTTTATTAATATAAAATTATAAACATTAAATGTGACTGTTATAATGTAATCATTGAATTGATGATTATAAATTGAAGTAAAATCATAATGAAATAGGAATAGAAATAAAAATAAAGTTCATTTTTAATACTAATGAACTGATAAAATTCAATTAATATATCTAAATAACGAATAATACCATTTTATTATTAAACATGTATTTTAAAAAAATGACTTTTATGGACTATGTATTTTTATATTAATAAATTAAATAAATTATTATTTAATGATGATAAAATATATTGTTGATGATAATAATATATTAATAATAATATAATTATTAATTGTTGTGAAATAAAAATAATAATAGTTTATATTTTAAAATTCGTTTTTTTGAAAAAAGAATCTTTTAATTATATTTTATAATTCCATTTAAAAGTTAAATTCATAAATTATAGAATTTGAATTAGAAAAATGAACTTAATTTGTGGATTTGTCATGATTTTATTATCTACTGATATATTTTTTATTTTTCTGAGATGATTAATTTTTTGTGCATGGTAAAAAATACTATTTTTATAAATACCATGACTTTTACGACTCTATTAGGATATGATCATGAATTAAAAATCCATTAACCCTTTTTCATAATCAAATTTTTTTAATTAAATTATATATCAAAAATATTAATTTTAATTTAAACACCTATTAAAAACATTTTGCAATCTCGTTAATTTTATTTATAAAAACTTTTTTATGCCTTAAACACTTATTATTTTATATTTTTTTTATTAAATTTTAGAATTTTATTTTTATTTATAAAAATAATTTACCAATGGTAAAAAAAGAGTTACTACGGTTAAAGTAAATTGGGGTAAAAGATAAAACTAAGGATAAAATTCATAGAAATCCCCAAAAAAATTTACAAACATTTGTTAAAGTATTTTATTCACCCACACTCTTCCCCTATATATTATTTTCTTATTTTTTTATCCACTTTCTTTAGGAATTTCACCTCTTATTACAAAAAGCACACACCCCTCGCTTATAAAAGGAGACTTTCACTACCTTGCTTATAATCATACCACAATCCCCTTAGTTAAACTAAAATATTTCAAAATACCTCCAAAAAATTCCTATAAAAGTAATATATGTTAAAATATCTTCAAAATACAACCCCTAAAAGTATTAATAAAATTTTTAATTGAATTATTCCAAGTAGTAAGGTAAAATTCCAAAATCACACCTTTTTTATTTCTATATTTAAGTCTTCTTATTATACCTCAACGTTTATTATAACATATAAAAATAATAACAAAATTATCGTTTTTATACTTAAATGTTATTATTTTTATATAACAATTATTATCTATTTTTCTACCTTCTCATTAGATGAATGAAAATTCTATTCATGCGTACATGCGGATTACTGCCTCCATGAATAATAAGTTTTATTTTATTATTATTGAATTACATGGATAGTTAAAAAAATTTATTTTATAAATAATATGATACTTATATAATTTTAATTATTATTAAAATATATATTTTTATACCTCCCTCCATCTCTATAGAAAATGAAAATGTCATATGTATGCGTGTGCAGACTACCCCCTCCATAGAACGATTCCATTCATTTTTCATCACCACCTTATATAGAAGGTTTAAAAAATATTTGATGAATATATATGATATAAAGGATTCATATATATATCATGAATATGGTTCTGAAATTATGTCCTGAAAATTGATGATCAATATGAAGTAATCCATTGAAATCAGTAAATTACTCAAAAGAAGCTCATCCTAGATCTAATTCTATCAAACCATACCCATATTTCCATCAAGTTAACAGTGGGTTGCATAAATCATTGAAAAAAAATATTTTCATATATTTTATAATTTTGAATTATTAATTATTCATCAAATAATAGAGTTTTATGTATCCCTTATTAAACATGCACAAAACAATCACAATTATAATATCCAATAATGAAAAGAATTGATAACTAATGAATGTATAATAAATTATTATAACCAAAGAGTAAATTTTTTTATAGATATTAATAAGGTTATGAAATTATTTATTAATATATTTATGTTTATTATAAAATATTTTAAATAACATCCATTGAAGATAATAATTAAGGTAAGGGTTTCTGTCTCAATTTTGATTCATTGAGACATGTTTTGTACTATACACCTATTTTTATTTTTATGGGGTATATAATACCTATGTAGAATTTTTAATTATTATTATATTTTATTAATGATAATTGATGTTCTATTTTTTTTATATTTTAAATGGTTGTTATTTTAAAGTTATCAAATTCATAATTGTTTCCTCGTCTCAATTTTGCTTCATTGAGATATGCTTCGTATTCACAAATTATTTTATTGTGCAATGTATATACTACCCATGGATATATTTTAAATATAATTATCATTAAAATCAAATGAATTAATAATCCATCTTATTTGATACCTTTCATTGGTTTTTTTATTTGGAAGGGAAAAACGTTGTAAGGGTTTCTTTCCAATATCATTTCAAATCGAGATTTTTATGAATGAAATTCCATTTAGGGAAAATTTAGGTGAAATTTATCCCTAAGACCGTAAATATTTTCTTATCCTATTGTTAATATTTTTATTTTACATTTCCTCTCTCAATTTAATTTCCCCTAGTATATAATTTAAAATATGTGACGAATGTAAGTGAAATCGACATGAACTTTTCTTTTCCGTCGAGAATATTCCTCCTCTATGTCTATATTCATTGGATAATTTTATCGATATCGTTATATATTATTTAATAATTGAGTAAGGTAATTTTCTAAAATAATAATTTTTTACTAAAGTATGAAAATAATATTTTAACATATTCTACACTAGTTATTTTTCAAAATTATGAATGGAACCTCTTTTTAATGTTTTCCATGTGAACACATTATTTTACAACTAATAATCTTTATGAAGTTTACTTTTCATATTTTTTAAAAATCCTAATTATTTTAATTCATAATTAATTTTTTAACAAAATAATTATTTATAAATTTTTCAAAAGTAAAAGTTTTATTTTTGAAATGATTTTTTCATTTTAAATGAAATTTCAATGGCTAGTATTTTTAAGAAGGAATTCTTCAGTGTTTTTATGTTCTCTCAAAGAAATTTTGTGACAGAATATTTCTTTTATAAAATTTGTTTTTTGAAATAACTATTTAGTTTTAAAGGGTTATTTTTAAAATATTTTATCAAGTTAAAAATATTTCATTTCAAAGAAAATACTTTTATAGATATTTCAAGCATTTAAAAAAGGATATATTTCTTTAATATTTTCAAAGTGATTTATCTAAATATATCACAAGGGGTATTCATCTATTTAAAAATCCATTTATGTTACTTATTTATCATGTGGGATATCTTATTATGATACCAAACACCATCTTTCTCTTGATGGATTCTGTTGATGATGAGTTTTTAAGAAAGTTTTCATGAAACATATTTCTTTCCCACTAGTTGATTAAGATTTTATGAAATAATGATTTTTATGATATTATTGCATGATTATGTATATTTATCTTTATATTATGGGTGTTCCCACAAATATATATCCATATAGTTCATTGGGTGATGTTTTATATCTCATTAGATAATTAAGGGAATCAAGTATTGATGCTCACTCCACTATGGGAATCAGTAAGTGATGTCTGTTCTACTATGATATGAGAATCAGGAAGTGATTCCTACTACACTATATTTTTGGAATCAAGAAGTGATGTATTATCCACTATGTAAATAGAATATGGTAGTAATTCTTACTCTATAATGTTATGGGAATCAGGTAGTGATTTCTACTACAACATGTTATGTTATACAAGTAGTGATTTATACTTCAAAATTTTATGATTTATAGTCTTAATTTTGTACCACAATCATATGTCTTCATCGTAATAATGTAATTATGATTAGATACTTTATTTTGGTATTATGACCCATATTTATTTGGGTATGAACTTTTAATATGATGTTCCTGGATTTTGGTTTTGTTCTCATTCCCCCATGCTTATCTTATAATCACTTATGATCATCAATTTCTATATCTTATATTTACCATTATTGAGTATCTATGCTCACAAATATCTTATGTTTTTATTACCCAGGATATGAAGTTGATTATAATATATAAGAAGACTAGAATTGGTCTGGCGGGTTGCGATTATAGAAGAATGTTCACAAGTGTTTTAAATTAAATTATTTATATATTTAATCAACAAATACGCTAAATCCTTATAATAATTGGGATTATGTTAGATTATTGTGAGATCTAATTTTAATATGATATATATTAATGTTAATATTGGGCCATATCACTTTTTATCAAAGATATTATTTAAACTGTGTTTTTTTAGCACTGGATCCAGGAGTGCGGGTCTGGGGAACCACATACTAGCAGTGGGATAATCATAGAGAATGATTAAAATAAAGAGTCAATAGCAAAGAAATGTAAAAGGGAATGGATACAACTACTAGAGTTGTGGTAAGAAAGGACAAAACAAAAATGAGTGTTAAGAAAAATAGAATGCACTTGAAACCAAATCAAAAAACATAATAGGTTGAAGGAACTAATGATGTGTTGTTATTGAGTGTCGATATCCCTATGAATTATTAGATTTTAGACATAGGGGAATCATTAAATTTCATGTAGGATTTGGGGTTAAAAAAATTATGTTTTTTAAAATATTGGCAAGTTACATCTTTTTGCTGAATAACCCTTACAGTTTGTTGGAAAGGGTGATATACAGATTAAAACTAATAGTGAGAGCTTGATCATTTTAGAGAATATGTGATATATTTAAATATTAAGAAGAAATATTATTTATATTGAGTAACTTTATGATGTAGAATTTAGCACTATGTTCACTAATTATTCATGGAAAATTACTAATGGAGTTATAATAATAGATCATAGAGTAAATAATGAAACCTTATAAAATAAGACAAAAAATATTCATAGACATGGTTGAAACAGAACAAACTTTTGGGGATTCACTTTAGTGTAATTTTATGTTATTCCAAATGAGTGATAAATATATGAAGGTTATGGAAATGAAAGGAGTTATAGTAAATATAATGTTGATGAAATTTGGACTATGTGAATATTGTATCTTTAGAAAGTAAAATAATGTATATTTTATAAAAGTAATAAGAACACCAAAGTCTATAAAGTTAGATATGGTTCACATTGTTGTTTGGTGCCCTATAAAAATAAATTCCCTTATATGGTTACCATATTATGTGATATTTATCAATGAGTAAATTAGGAAGGTATAGGTTTTCTTTCTAAAAAGGTGATCTAATTTTTTAATAGGATTCAGAAGTGGAACACTCTAGTTATGAATGAGTTAGGATCAAAGCTAAAATACTTGAGTCATAACAATATAGGAGAGTATAATAGTAGATAATTATGGTCATTCTATGTTAATAATTGAATTCAAAGAAGGAATACTCTTCTAGATACAAGATAATATTATATTTTGGATGAGCGGATGAATAATTCATTGAATGGATGTATTAAAAGTATGCGGTTATTCTCTATTTTACCCAAGATTTTTTTGGGAAGAGTTAGTTAAAATAGATACATATCTCATCAACTTGATTCTATTTGTACTAGGTGGATAATCTATCCATAGTGAGATATTTTCAGAAAAACAGTTAAGACTCTCTCATTAATGAGTATTTAGCTATTTTTAATATGTACATGTATGTGATGATGTAAGGGACAAGCATGATTCTAGGATCAAATAATGTTTCTTTATTGGATATGGTACTGAATAGTTTGGATATCAATTATAGGATTATTAGAAATATATTATCATTGGAATTAGTAATGTGATGTTTAATGAAGCTTCCATGTATATGAAACATCATGCAATTAAAGTGGGTGTTGGGAATAAAGAATCAGGGTTCCAGGAGTAAGTAGAGCATGAATCTCTACTTGAGCATGTGCCAATAAAAACTATGGAACCAACTCCTCAAGTGTATTTAAGAAGGTCAAAAATCGTGAGAAAATTTGTATAGGGGTATTCTTCATCACTACATTAATTTTTATTGACTGATAGTGGAGATCTTAAATTCTTTAAAGAGGTAATTTAGTGGAAGGATCCATGAAAGTTGAAGTTGGCTATGAAAGAGGAGTTTTTTTCATTACATAATAAAAAATGGGAGCTAACTCCTTTTCCATAAGGAAAGAAATATTTTCAAAATTAATGGGTGTAATAGATCAAAGAATAACATAATGGTAAATAATGGTACAAGGAAAGTCTAGTGGTGAAAGTATTTTAACATAAGTAAGGTGTGGATTTAATAGAAAGTTTTATCACTTTTAGAAAATCTTATAATAATCTTCGTGGACCATAATATTGTTATATCATAGAATTTTTATTTGTATCATCTTTATGTTCATACTACTTTCCTTCATAGATATTTAGGTTCATCCATAGGTCTTTGTTGAGTCAGTAAATAAATAATTTTTGTGAAAATTCAATAAAATTTTATATGGGTTGAAGAAGGAACCCATATAGAGGAACAAGTTGTTTGATGCATTCAGGAGTAAAACTAAATAAAATCTGATTTTTATGAATCAATAATAACATATCAAGTATTTTTGTGATAAATACATTATATTTCTTATGTATGTAGATTTCATGCTCATTGTAGGATCATGCATTTGAAGGATTGATGATCTAAAAAGGAATATAACAATGAAATTTGAGATGAAATATCTTGGATAAAATATAAAAACTTGGGCATAAAGATCAATAGATACCATGCTAATGTAAAATCGATGTTATCCTAAGATCACTACATTGAAAAGGTTTGTGTAGATATAGTATACTAAAAAAATCTAGTTTCTATTCACATAGAAATCCATTTTATGTTGACTAAGGAGGAATCACCAAAGATCATAGAAGAGGTTCACTATATATAAAAGGTTCCTTATGCATTATCTATCAGAAGATTTATGTATTTCATGGTCTATATCCGACCTGATATTACTCATACAGTGGTAGTTATGATCATGTATATATCTAATCTAGGAAAATAACATTAGGTTGTTTTAAAGTCAATACTGAGGTATTTGAAGGGAAGTAAGGAGGTATCTATGTGTTATGGGAAAGAAAATTTATTATAGGGATACATGGTTTATAACCTTATAAGTGATGTTTAAAAAATGAGGAGTACCAAAGGTTATTCGTTTAATTTGAAAGGAACAATAGTAAGTTTGATATCGTGGTTACAGAAGGTTGGGGTTTCATCCACCCTAGAGATAGAGTATATTATTGTAATAGAATCCTAGAAGGATATAGTTTGGATAAAAAACTTCTTAGATAATACAAATAGAAATGGATAGGGAAATATATTACACCATGATGTTCGAAGTGATATAAATATTGAAAATAACCCATTGTTTCATACCTGAATGAATCATATTTTATTAAAGTACTACTTTATCATAGGCTTAATAAATGATAGGTTTTTGAAATTTTAAAAGATTCATGGAACCAATAATATGGAAGACATATTTAAGAATCTGATGGTGATTAATAAGTTTATGAATTATTGTGCCTCTCTCGTCCTTTATTGATAAATGGGGGATGAGAGACTGAAATATTGAAAAACATTGTGGGAGAATGGAAGGGAAAATAACTAGATTTTCATGAATTTTTAGCTTCAAATTGATACTTTAGAGGGAATGTTATTATTGGTGAGTAAAGAAGAGGATGGATCTCATTAGGTAAGTTATTTAATATACTACCATGTAAGGAGGTCAGTTTTTTTGGATCATGATCCAAGTTTGATATTGTTGAAATGGTGGATCTCAATCTATAAAATGAAGTTGGGGAAAATGTAAGCTACCCCCACTATAAACCAGTCCATAACTCTCATGGTTCGACCTCTATGGTGATGTCATTGAGAATTCTAGGGGTAATTCCCCTTTTGGGTGTCCAGGTAAAGAAGGAACCCAACACCAATTTTGGTGGTACTATAGAATAGCCAACAAACAATAACATAGTTAATCAGTGACACTAAAAGTGAGTATTATAGAAGTGTGGACTTCTACATTAGTATCATATAATTATGAAATTTACCAAAATTGGCACTATAACTCCAAAAAAATTATTTCCATCTACATTATAACTCTATAAAACCCAAAAACTAATCTCCAAGGACAATCTAGAATTCCTCATAACCTCAGGCATGACTCTCCATACTTTAGAGGCTACTGACTAGTTGCAAGGGTCTCAAGTATAACCATGGGATGTCTATACCCTTAATAAGAGTGGTTAATAATAATAAATAAACCAACATATAAAAATTATACAATCAGAGTAAGAAACAAAATATATGTTATGAAATCCTAAACCCAAGTTCCACTCAAAGGTGCCTCGAGACCGGTTGACCACATGGCCTCAAGCACATCTCTCCGAATGTCAGAGGTTTTTAACTAGTAGTGAAGGCCTGGGGTGTTTCCATGGAATGATTATTCACTCATTACCAATGTGAATCATAGTAGATAAATATAATAATAGGTAAATAGAATAATCGGTATGTCAAAATAGATAGCATAGAAGAAGAAGACATGAATAATAAATTACAAAAGAAACAGATAATAATACTCAATGTTGATAATAATTTATGTCATGTGTCCAAAAATACAGAAAAAAATTTATACATGGAAGAAGAAAATACATTCTATATAAAAGAAGAAAAAATAATCCAAAAACTATCCAGGCATCTCGAGCTCCAAATCAGTCATCTGCTACCAAGCTCCATCCTAAGAAAGCAAGCAATATCAGGTGTCTAATGTAGGATGCTTCCCCTTTTAAACACCTGCATACATGTAATATGCCTAGGTACCAATGGTGTCTTAGATAGGGTGTGCTATAAATCTCAATAGGCCACCACTAACGTTGTCTATAACATCCAGTACGTGTAATTTAAATTGAAACAGTGTGAAGGCATGAATATATAAAAGTAAAGCAGGATATTAATGTAAATACTCAAGTACCCTCTTCCACCTCAGTTGGTTTCTGAACATATAACTGATTCATTTTTTAATTATATTTTATTTTATAAAGTAATTCATGTTAGTTATAACTAGAAAAAATATTATTTCATGATGATAATAATAATAATGGAGGATCCAAGATATAACAAGACATCATGTAGTGATGATAATAATGAAGAGGATATAAGGTAACAACCAGGGAATACTAGACCGTATGGTTTGAACCAAATCAGTAATAACCTGTATCCAATCTATAAGAGTTTATGTGTAATCCAAGGGGCATCACCTAAGGCATTCCACTAATATATGATCTAATTGAGACTAAGGAATTCATCATTGGTAGAATGGGATATGCAATGACTAGGCCCAATGGTGTATCCAAGGCGCCACATGTCCATATACATCATGTTGGATCCAAGGAGTGTATCCAAGTCATCCTATAATGATAATTTATGGATCCTATGGGGTCATACCATTCATCCACATGTAGAAAAATATTAGGTTCGGAGGCGGGTCACACCCATGGTAATTGAAATCCTTGAATCAGAATGGCGTCAACGAGTGCTCAAGTAATTCCCTCAAGAATCCAATTCTAGATCAAGCTTGACCACTCCAATAAGGGTGAATATTTCCATATGTAATAGGAACCATATACTTGATTCATTTAATTAATTAGTCCATCTATTACTCATTTGATTTGATAAGTCTTTTGGTTCAATTTTTTCCTTTCATTAGTGTGATAACGCATAACTAGGAATGAAACCATTTAATTATTGTTTAATTAATTTTCTTATTCATTTATTAGGTTCAATATTTTTCCTTACATAATCATGGATGGGTGTAATAAAAATGTGAAAACAAGTATGATTCTATCATAATATACTAGACCATGTAATAATTATCAATATACTTTCAATTTATCATTTAAATAATTCATTGATTAATTATAATCACTTACCTTAGAGGGGTAAAGTGATACATATTTGTAATAACCATTTAGAACACATTTATTTAATTCAAATACTTACCTTTATCAAGGTAAAGTCATAACACACTTGAATTGTGGTTCAGATAGGCTTAACAAGCTACTAAAAGCATAAATATGGAAAACACCCTACATGGGATGGTTAGAATTGAAGTTGATACCTCCAATAAAATGACTCATATTTACAAAAAGGGTCTTATAAAATGATTCTAATTACTATAACAAAATAAAATGAATTTAAATAGGCAATTCCTGATGACATCGGCATGCTCACAACAATGAAAATTTATAAAAAATTGAAAGTTTAGGGACGAGTCATAGACCACCTACCATAATATCATGCGATTCTCCTCGTCCAATATCATCCTTTAGTTTGGCATGGATTGGAAGAAATATAAATAATGGATCAATTCCATAAGAATAGGTTTTATGATCTTGAATCTAAATAGCATCTTCAAGGTAATGAATAAAGAAGAACAACTAAAAAGGAATCAATTTACTAATGCGCATCCAACATGATGAATGGGGATTGAATCAGACATTGGATGGACGAATGGGATCAAAGACAACCAAAAGGGGCATGAGAGCTTCAAATCATTAATAATGAGGACACCCTTTCCACTATAATGATCCAATGAATAATATGGGTTATGATATTAAATTATTAAGGGTAGTTTCATAATTACATCCCAAAAACATAGGTGCACAATTTGGCTATAAGGTTTTCCAAACCATTTACCAACTATTAATGGATCAATGTTTAAGGAGGGAACCCTCACAGTTAGGCCACATAGATAGAGAAATTTCATGACAGTTGTGAAAATAACCTCTTCTAAAAAGTATATAGTTTTTCATGGGTTTGTGGCCCCCAACAAAAAGTTAGGGTAATGTGTGTGCCCTAATTGACCCCACATTCCAACCCCAAACTTTTAGAAGAGACCATGTGGGTTGGGTCACATGGTTTCTACTAACTAATCCCCAATTTATTTTATCCACCAGTCGGGGTTCCAATCTCTGAACAACCCCTGAAAAACCCTGAAACCTTTCTAACCTCATAGAAAATCCATATTAAGTTCAAAATAAAGAAATAGACCAAAATTTAAAGGATCCATACCTGAGATAAAAACTAATTTCATACAGTCTTCCCCCTTTAAAATAACTATTCTGCAATTTTACCTTCCAAGGGCGGTGAAACACTATCTGAGAACAACTCTGGCCACTGAGCATGTATGTTAACCTCCTGCTCCCATGTCTCATCCTGTACATGGGCTGGATTCCATATCACCCGTACTAAAAAAACAGACTCGCCTCAGAGATCCTTCACACTCCGATCAATGATGCATATAGGATAATTCTCAAATAAAGCATTGACATTAAAATAAATCTCCTTGGGATCAGAAGTATGGGATAGGTCAACCTGATACCAGTGAATATATAAACTTTTTAAGACATCGTGCATGGAATGTTACCTCTGAGGTAATAAAAAATGACAGGATATTAGTCTGAATCTTTCCAAAATATCAAATAGACCAAAAAAGAATGGTGGTAGCATCAATTTCATTTTTATCCTTCTTTTACCAATCCTGGTCGATATCCGTAGGAAAATAAATCCCTAACCTCAAAATCCAGAGGTCATAGAAGGTGATCAACATAATATTTATTTCTATATTCAGAAGTAGACATCTACTTCCTGATTAGTTTTACCTACTCCAAAGTCTCCTACATGAGATGAAAAACTAGTAGGTATGCCTCTCTTACCTCTCACCAACACAGGGGTGAACAAAATGACCTACAATTCAAGGACTCAAAAGGATACATTTGAATCATTGCACGAATTCTATTATTATAAGTGAACTAAATGACAGGGTTATGTTATTCCTAAGAACCAATGAAATAAATTATGTATGATCAGAGCAAGTCCTTTAAAACCTATATCACCTGTTCCAACTGGCCATCAGTCTGTGGGTGAAAAGTTGTGCTCAAAAGCACTTGTTCACCCATATATCTTTGAAACCTCTACTAGAACCTTGATGTAAAATGAGAATCCCAATATGAAATGATAGTATGACCAACCCTATGTAGTTGTATGATCTCATGAAGATACAATATTCCCAACTCATCAACTGATAATTTCTCCCAGATAGAATGTGAGATAATTTTTTCAGTCTGTATCGCTACCTCGAGGCGTCCTTGGTAAGCCGAAAACAAAGTCCACGGAAAAATCTTCCCATTTATATTTTGGGATTAGAAGAGGTTGTAACAAGATTGTAGGTATTCGGTGCTCTACCTTCATTAGCTGATATGTGGAACTCCTAGTAATAACACTTATTATTTAATGTTTGATCTCCGGACAACAATTCTGGCATCGCATATCTCAATACATCTTGGAGTTTCCTAGATGAACTTCCCACTAAGAAGTATGGGACTCACTCATCAGTTTTCTCTCATGACTGTAATAACTCAGACATTTCTTGGTATGTGTAGGATTTTTTCTCTATCCACATACCAATCCGGTGGTAGGTCATTTACTCAAATACTCTCTTATAGAACCATGCCTATAGGATCTAAAAATTGTATTTTCTTTACCCTCTCAAGGAGTGAAGAGGTAACTTTAAAGGATAAGAGATAAGTATAATCATGACTATCATTAAACTCCGGATGTATCACAAAGAATAGGGCCAACAATTTCCATTAATCAATGGCTTATCATACACCCTATTCCTGATTTTTCTGACTTAGTGCATTAACTAAAGAATTTCCCATTCCAGGCATATATGTAATTTCAAATTTTAATGAATGAATATAATTGACCCGTACTCACTGTATGATATTCAATTCATGTTGTGTAATGATATATTTGAGGTACTTGTGGTCTGTATATACCATAAATAACATACCCATCATATAGTGTCTCCATCAATGTATGTCCTGGAAAACTGATGCTATCTGAAGATTGTGTGTCGAGTAATTTCTCTCATGAGGCCTTAATAGCCGAGATCCATATGTGATGAGTCTATCCTCTTATATGAGCACTATACCTAGGCCAATGATGGATGCATCATAGAACACTGTATAACCTCTTCTAGGGTCCGGAATAATCAGAACTTGTTTCAAGGTAAGCCTTCCTTTTAGCTCATAAAAGGATTTGTTATATTGTTCTGACCACATGAACATATAACCCTCCTTTGTAAGTCTACTAATAGGTGAATAAAGGTGTGAGAAGTCCTGTATGAAATTATTATAATATCCATCCATCCCCAAAAAATTCCATATATCAAACATGTTCTTGGGATGATCTGATGAGACTAAAACAATAACCTTCTCTAGTTTAACAAATACTCTTAATTCTGAGATAATATGACCAAAGAAGTAAACATTTTCAATCTGGAAGTGGTACTTACCATGCTTGGAATAAAAATTATTATTACTCAATATATTCAAAATGATCTCTAGATTCTTAGCACGGTCACTATGAGTACGATAATACACAAGGATTTTATCCACAAAGACCATGATAAAAGAATCAAGGTAGCGGTAAACCACCTTATTCATCAAACAAATGAAAATTGAATTTGTGATTGTAAGAAAAAATGGAATAAAAAGATACTCAAACAAACCATACCTTCTATGGAATGTTTTATGAGGTATGTCCGAAGGCCAAACTTGCACCTGATTATAGTCCGATCTCAGGTTGATCTTAGAAAGCACCCCAGATCCTCAGAGCTGGTCAAAGAGATCATCTATTATAGGCAGTGGATATTTGTTCTTAATAGTAAAATAATTTAACCATATATAATCCATGTATAAATGAAGGGTCCTATCCGCATTTTTAGTGAAAAGAATAGTTAAACCCTATGAGTAAGTGCTAGGACATATAAACCCTTTGTCCTCTAGATACTCAAAATTTCATTTGAGATCCTAGAGATTAGTAGGTTTAATCCTATATGATGGAATGGAAACTAGTTCTACTCTTGGAATGAGATCAATCATAAAATCTACATTTCTCTCAGGAGGTAATCTAGAAAAATTATTAGAAAATACATCCTTGAAATGATCTACTATGGGAGGAAAATATGATTGAGGAAAAACTAGATCATACATGAAAATAATAGAAATATGGGTGGTCACTCCACCTATACCATGATTATTAGGTCCATCTCTACTATCCTATACATCCAACTCACCCTTCAGTAGATGCCTTCTTCCCTATTGTGATATTAAATGCACCCTATAGTGATATAAGTCCAAAATGTTTTGATATGGGACCAAATAATCCATCCTAATAATGACATTTAAGCTTATCATCTTTATAAAAAAGTGGTCTCATAAGAAAGGGTGACTGCCTACCTCAAAGAGACAGTCCCTGAATTGGTGTATGCACTCTTATTTCAATCCTAGTGGTGTATTAAAGGTCATTACACCACCGTAAAAATATAATTTATATCTTGATAATTTTCGCGATATATAAAGAGATGAAGGATTGTGAATCAACTATATCAAATGAGGAAGATGCTATAGTGGATGCTACAAGAATAGTACCTCATATTGTTGATGTTTCTACACTCTGATCCTTAGGTATCAGCTATAAATCATGCATCTGGCCTTATCCATATCCCTATAATATAGCTGGACTACCCTATATTTGATCACTCTGTAGGCACTACTGATCTAGAGTCTAGATATCATGACCACAACCACTTCCTTGGCCAGTCCTATCGGTATTACTCTAACTCCATGACTGATATGATGTAAAAGAACCTTCCCTTGAAGGTAGATCTAGTATCGATCCTATTCCATTAGAAGTATATGGAAATGTATATCTGAATCCCTAAAGTTTCCCCATATAACCACAAGAATGGCACTCCATTGAGTCTCTATCACATTGAGACTTTAGATGACCCAATCTCCCACACTGATGGCATACAAAGGAGCTTCTAGTGTCGTTACTCTGACATCCACTACTCTAATGTGAAATCTTTAAATAATGTTTCCTACTAATGGAAGAAATAATGGCCTATCCTAGCACTGATACACTATGTCCGGTAATAACACCTTTTATTAGGTTTCACCTAGTGGTAAGAACCTCATTAAAAATATCAGCAAAATTAATTAGGTGAAAAACATTCACCTGAGTACAAATGGCATACTGAAGCCCATCCTTAAAGCATCTAGAATACAAAATAATATCACCATCTAGAATTGGTTACAAGCATTGTAACACTATAAAATAAGATGAATAGTCCATGACTGACATAATACCCTCCTCTAGATGAACAAAATCTTTGGTTTGATCATCTCATAGTGTCCGAGCATAAAAAAGAAGTCTTAAAATCATCCCATAACATTCCCTGATGATTACCATTATATGTAATCACATCCCTATAGTAACTGGCTGAATCACACAACATAAATGTAGAAATATTGACCCCCACTCTGGAGGAGTATCTAGATACTCAAATACAGATAGAGTGACCTCCAACCAATAATCAGGAGCCTGTGGACTGCCATCCCCCGAGAATATGGGAGGATGCTACTTCTGGAACTCAGATGTTAGATCAACCATTATAGGTTAAGGTCATGGAGGAACCTTCATGGACTGCATTCAATGTATAAAACTCTCATGAAACTGAGTATCAGCTCCCATATCAAATATAGAAGGTAGTTCCTCAAGTTGTACTCCTGACGACAAGACTAACAACTCAGGTCCTGCCACATCTAGAGAATGGAAATCTCCACCTCCTAGTGCATGAATTAAGGATTTCATGGTGACATTGGTCTATAAATTCCAAGATCATGCCTCAGAACAATATTTTATAATTTCTAGAAGCAATAGAAAAAGTATAATGTAAAAAATTAGGGCTCACTATCAAAGTTATACTACCCCAACAACCCTATTATAAGGAAAGATATTGGTAAGTGTTCATGTTTGAATTATAGGGGATCCATTATATGAAGGTTCAATATCTCATTGCCACTTCATTTACTATAAACTATTTATATTTAAGTTGTTTTTCACATTTTTAAGTTTCATTATCTTATAAACTTATATCAAAGTCTGATTAAAATGGATTATTATTCCTAGTTAATAAATTACCATACACTTTATCACTGAAATTGACACCCTTTTAATTTATAGTAAACCCAGTATACATTTAGACTCAGGATTTAATGGGTTATATGTAATGGATTGACTCATTAAACTACCCATCCAACCCTTGAGGGCCCAGACACCTCATAAATTGATACTTTTAATCACTCAATCATATCCAAAGAGAAGAACAAGCATATAAATAAACAATTCTCAATCAGCATTCATAGGTAATACAGGAAAATGAATGTAATGAAATGAACTTATATGGCATGGCCTATAAATTCTAGGTGCCTATGATGATGCATGTAACAATTCTCATATCCCCCACGTCATTATTCCAAGGATGAAATGAAATCATCAATAATAATAATAATAAAAATTAGAACAACAACAACACAACAATCACATAGCATGTGATTCACCAAACGAAGAATGGTTATCAACTGTAAAAGGAAAAATATAGAACAAAAACTATTATTCATGCTACTCAAAATTTACCCCGAACATGGGTTTTATACAACCAAGCATGGATAATGACCAAGTTCCAAAGTGTTCCAAATATCCTATCAATTTTCTCTAAATAGTAAAGTATGAAAGGAAAACTCTGATACGACTTTGTGATGTCCCGAACCAGGGTTCCACTCAATGGTTCCCTGATCTTGGTTGGCCACATGGCCTTAAGAACATCTCCCCAAATTCTAGAGGCTATTGGATAGAAATGAGGGCCTAGGTTATGTTTATAGGGAGACTATTCTCGTTTTACTAGAGTAGAGCGTAATGGATAAATATAATAACAGGTAAATAGAGGAAACATTATTATAAAATAGATGGAACAATATAAGTGGAAAGGAATAATAAATAACTAAAGAAACTGATAATAATAATCAAAGATAATGATAATGTATTCCATGTATACCAATTTTCTTTATTTTTAGACATGTGACATACATTATCATCATATTTGAGTATTATTATCAGTTGATTCTATTGTTTATTATTCCTTTATACTTCATCTATTCCATCTATTTTATCATACTACTTCCTCTATTTACTTATAATGATATTTATCTTTTATTATCCACTCTAGTAATGAGGTCATAGTATCTCCCCAGACACACCCTTTTCCATCAGTATTTGTTGTCCACCTATAGCATTTGGAGATATGCGCTTGAATCCATGTGGCCAACTGGTATCGGGGAATCATTGAGTGGAACCCTGTTTCAGGATGTCAAATATATAAACTATATAAATGTAGGTGAAAAAAAACACACTCAAACCTCAGTAAAGATTAATGATCACCCATAAGGATGATCACATAAAAAAAATAAGAAAGAACAAAGTACAAGTGGTTATACTCCCACTCAATGACACATTTCATCCTAATATTCAGAGTTATAGTGAGCGACCCCGCTAGACAATCAACCCTGGCCTCTGGCCAACATGAACCAATAATTAGTGGGGGCTTCTCGGGTACCCAAGTGTTATGGTCTTCTGAGAAAGGTGTGAATTCAACTCAGTACGAAACCACTAATATGATACAGTGCCTAACATGTAAAATTTAGTGTATGTATATTTGATAAACTTAGTATAAAGTAAACAAGAAAAACTTAAATGTGTATGAATTACATGAAATCACCAGGAACACACTAGCAGTTACAACTATGTGTTGAGAAGTCATAAGCTTACTAGTTTTCTACAAACCCAAATCATAACTACTTTAATGCCATTCAATATGATAATCAAAGAAGTCATAAATGATCAGCACTAGCCTCAAGGCTTTCAACATGTCACTCAATATCCATAAGGTTCCTTGAGACGATCATGATACCCGATATCCACAAGGTACATTGAGAAAATAAACTTTTCTTGGTATCCATAAGGTGCATCCAGTAACTCCACATTACTCGATATCCATAAGGTTCTTTGAGTGATAGTTAGGACACAAGGATATCAATCTCTTACCCCATACTCTGGTCATACGTCATCAACATTATTATCCATGCATACTTACCATCAAGGGACAACCATACTAAGATGGTCCACCTATTCCAGATATAGAATAAATACCTCTAAAGGTATTTCCAACACACATAGTAGGGTAGATCATAAAAGAATGCCATAGAATATCATGTTATCATAAGGAAAAATTAGAAAAAAATCATCTGAACATCAATTTTATTTGGTAATATAGGATACGTAATCATGCTCATAAGAATCTTAAAATGGTCTCCCATCCCTGAATACACCCATGTATTATCACAATGAAATATGGTCAACAAGATATGCCAAAACAGGTATCATATCAAGGATACAAGAGTGACCAAATAAACAGAGCATATTATATCATCTACTGCTGTAGTAGCTACACATGTGATCAAATATCAAACATTGTCTTATAGGATCTAGGTATCAAGTATCACAAGAACTCACCTCAATGTCTTTATATAGTCTAAGACAATCAAATGTGGTCAAGCCTCATCCATCAACAGTTGATATCAATCCAGTGCATAAGGGTTCGTCAGGTCCCTTGGCACTTTGTCTAATTATATTAGGTATGGTTCCTTTTGTTAATTGAAACCAAAGACTCTTTAATTAGTTAAGTATTATTATTATTCATAATTAATTATAAAACTCATTTTCATTTTTGAAAGGTGGTGAACCTTATATATAATTCCAAATAAACATGCATAAACTACAGGGTATAGTATATGGGAACACCTTCCTCAAATGGAGTCAACTCTATGCAAGGCAAAGCCTGAGGTCCTTTTCAGAGTCTCCCAAGTCCATTCGACCACCATAGATTTCCATGAAAATATAACATAATCCAAGTAATGTCAAATAATTAATTAGATGAATATTAGAAAAACCCATAGATGAGGGTGAAAGGCATACATGCTAAAAGACTTACTGGATTTCAATGTTAAGGTTCCTCAAGGAAACGTCACTCGTAATATGCCTATATGACAAAATGATCACCAAGAATTCCTAGAGCCAATTCCATTATTATATTTCAAAAGATAAGTAAAATCACATGGAAAAATTTCTATCACCTAGATAATTTATTAATTATCTATTTAATTCATGGAATTCTATATCCATTTCTTCTTTAAATAATAATTATAATGCCTTATGTGATAACATCCACTCACTAGAATAATTTGAGGAAAGAATTATAATTATTATATATAATTTTATGCTAATTTTTTGTTAATTATAATTTTAAGAAAATGCTTTTATTTTTCTTCTTAATGATTCAGAAGGCTTAACTTAAACTGGCTGTGAAAATATTTAAAGAAAAACTACCAAGGTATCATCTTTTGAAAGCACAGTTCCCAAAATAGAGGAGAGGGAGAGAGTCTTTTCCATGGTTGAGACCAAGATGAGGAACCTGGTTCATTTGAAGAACACTTATCATTCTTGAATGAAGGAAAATTGGACTATATAGATTTGAGAGGATCTCCAAAACTGAAGGCAACAATGGTTTGTGAAATTTTTTTATAGACAACCATGTAATGGCTCCAAGTAATAAAACATAAAATTAAATCCACCATTTAATTTGTATATTACTCATATCTTGGATGCAGATTGTTTAGAAATCCTTTATAAATGGTTCATAATATTAAAATAATTCAAAATAATCATTTCACATTTTTTTAGATTTTAAAATTGTTAATACATGCTACATAATCATAATGGGTTATAAGGAGCTAAAATTCTGAAGAATAGTGTAAAAATCACTATCCTTATGTAAATTCATAGCGATGTGTAAGGGTAAAATTATTTACCCTTATTTTATGGTAGGATTATGCTACCCATATACAACACAAGCCTTAAATATAAGTGTAAACTCAGTTTACCTTTATCAAACCTTTAAAAATATAGCCTTACCTATACATATCCATGGAAATACCTTTATATAGTTGAGGATTACCCTTATAGGGATCTTAAAGAACATTATGAAGTGCATGAGGTATTTACACTAACCTTATGTAATATAGAAAAAACAATTCTTACCCTTATAGAAACTATAGAGGTATCCTTACACAGGTCCAGACATACTCCTACACAACACATGGACCAAGGAACTTACCATTACACAAGTGCATTACCCTTCCAAAGTTGGTAAATTACCGTTATACCACAAATAAAAATCCAAACCACTCTTACATATGATTTAACCTTACATAACTATGAAAAATCTACATGCATATGGGTAGGGTACACTTACCTTTATGTGGGACCTAAGCTATCTGTAATGGTTAAATAATGTTTAATTTTTTACATTTTCATATAAAAAACACAATTGAATTAAAACCAAGAAGGGTCTATAAAAATGAGGATGTTATAATTCTCTATTTATAACGACTTCTCATCCTTGAGATGTTTCAAAAACTGTCCTAACCAACACCTCAAACATACGCAATATGATGATCTCAATGAAGCTCTGACACATCGTATTCAGGTTTCCATAGAAACACTAGTTGGAACATTTATAATTGTCTTTCTATAAACGTAAGCGGTATAAATAAATGAAACTCCACAAACCACTAAACATGATACCTTAAATCAAGGAGGTGTTGTTTATATGGTCCAAAATCCTAAATTATGTCCGAACAAACTTTGTAAGAGTTTTTATCATGATTGGTTCACCAACTTCTTTTACCAACCACATTGATCATAATTGTGCATCAATTCACCAATGATATGAATCCTTCTTAGCTTTCACCAATTTTTCTCCCAATTCCAATTCCCACATTTAATTTAATTTCAGCACTATATATGAATCAAACATCAAAAAAATTATGCAAACCTAGTTACTCTCGAGTCTACAACACATTTATTTCAAGAGTTACCATGATTAATAAATGTTCAAGGATAAACCATCCTTAACAAGTCAAGGGCATCATTATCATAGTTAGGAACACGTAGATGTTCAATACCATGACCCTTAAGCTAAGAGAAATGTTTCAGACACAACTATTATTATTCTCCCCACCATAGTAGTATCCTTTTAGTCACCTCTCAATGATTTTCACGGTCTACATGGCCCACGTCTAGTTCATCACCAAATGTGATAAATATATGTGATCCACCATTCATACCTGATTTATAGGAAATCATCAAGTACTGCATAGTCTATATTACCCTAAATGTAGTCCACTACATCAAATGATCCATTCTTTAAGAGCACTATGTTATACCATAACCTAAGCATAGGTTAGGACACGTAACATAAATGGATATCATCTCCTTGTGAAAACAACTATTTTGAATCCCAGTATCTCCACCAATGAAAAAGCTGGGTCGAACACACAGTAAGACCTAGATCCATTTCAGATGTTGTAATCTACCATAGAACCAAGAATATCATCAATGGTCAAATCATCACCTCACTTCACGGGTTCAACTAACTCTATGTTTAACTACCACATGAATTCCATGGCATCAAGGATTTTCTAACAAAACATGAAAACACCACTCTTTACCCAAATAGAGTGATTTTCTCACGAGTCATGGACCTTTAAGATAGTCTTATATTCCTTAATCCATCTAAACCATAAGGTGAATTTCTTCTAACCCCAAGCACACTTGGTTCTCAAATTTAGAAAGAGAATCTTCTTCCTATTGAGATTCATAGTTCCCCATCTAACACATGGGTGTTAGGTCAAGTCATTGAGAATCCATCCATTCTCTAACCCTTCAAGGTATGACCATCTAGTATTTCACTTGGTAACCAATGAGAGTTGTGTTGTGAACTAACATTCCATAAAAAATTGTATCCTTCCCTTAATAAAACAAGCATTCAATATCTCAGTAACAAACCCTTGTATCATGATTACTAGAACTCAAGGATCTCTTTAATTATGAGTTTCAATAAAACTTACCAGACCTTCTTATAGTCCTTACAACGGTTACTCACATGATCATATCATTTTCTTCAATGAATATTGTCCCTTGATATTAACATTGACTATTCATTCATAAGGAATATCCTCACATAGAATACTTCCATGTAGTATAAGGCTTGAATTGTCATTAATAAGAATACCATAAAGGCCATAAGGTCATTCAAAGATTACACACAAGGTTTTGGAGTCGGTTAATTTTTAGGTAACATCATATAGGTACATATACACAAATATGTTATGATGGACACAACCTTAGATTAACCACATAAAGAATTCACAGACACATAGTTAATTAAAATAGTATTCCACTAGGTGCTATATGGATAACTCCACATTGATAGTAGTTAGTGTATTAATTAAATAGGCATATCAAATGAATAATCACACAAGGTTCTTCACTAAGGAAATTTAATGCTCAACCTCAAATAAACAAGTGCGATGCACGATCTATGTATATAGGGACCATATCAACATCACTATCATCATCATTGTCATCATTACCTTCATGATCACAATCTTCACCTAGGTCTAACACACTATAGTCTCACATGAACCACTATTAAAAGTGGACATGAATAGTATTAAATGTGATTAGATATAGGTAGAAAACATGTCAGGTAAAACCTACATGAAGAATATGATACATGTGACACCTCTTACTAATACGAATGATATTCGAACACATATAAAATCACAACCTCAAAATCCATTGGTTTCACAGAAGGTGAAAACATATAAAAACAACACAAACCAAGAACATAAATCACATTCCCTAGTAACCTGGACTTACCTTGAATATGGTGTTCATGATGCACTAGTCTATGTTTCATCAGAATCTATGAAACATTCCTATATCACCTATCCACTGACTCCCCAAAGAATTAAAAAAAGATATAATATGTTATGATACAATTTTTTAACATCTTAACTTGAATCACTAGGTCCAAGATGGAATACCACATTATCCCAAGGTCACCTACTTTTTTTCCAGAGGCTACTAACTAGAATTAAGGGTCTTAAGTGTGACCTTAGGGATAATATACCATCAATCATAGTAAAAAATAACAATAAATAATAAAACATGTAAAAAATATCCAACCATAGTAAGAAAAAACAAAATATATACCACTTGTCTAAATATATGTGGAAACAATAGACTCAAACCTGAGTACCATTACTACAGATGTTCCCTTTAACAATGTGAAAAAGTATATTAATAGTGCTAAAAGTTGTATTATCCTTAACACTATTAAAGGGGGTCCCCGTTATTAGTATTAGAAATAAAAAAGGTAAAGGCCTAGCCTTCTAGAGTGTCCTATTTATATAGAAACACATCCAACACAAACATGTAATGTATATATGAAAAATATATTATTTAACTAAAATAAAGTTAATATCATGAATAAAAAAACACTACTATAGACATTTAAAACAATGTTTTATATAATTACATTAACAATTACCCAAATATATTTAAAAATATTAATGTTTCAACTTTTGGCCCCCATGATAACCTCTAAAAAATATCTTCCCATGGTATCTGCTTCTAAACAAATCATCTCAACCCAAGAAAAATAATCCACCAATACAAGAAAATAAATCTTATGTTATCAATAAAATAAATCAATTAATTAAACATTAATATGAAATAATACATTAATAAAATTTCAATTTTTAATAAAAATATACACTTGGAGTTATATCAGTCACACCGTGCATCGTATTGAGGTGTGGTTGATTCTTATAAATCCCAAATGAGTTATGGGTTATTTTTCTAAAGTATAAAAATAATTTTAATGTGTTTTCTTGGTTATGAGTATGTCACTTGTTAATTTTTCTTAAAAATGGAATCCACAAGTGTGGACTTTTCAAACCCTCCACATATGGGACCCCTCCCTAGGAATATGTCACTCTAGAGAGTTCCCCAGCCAGGAAGGATCTATTTTCAACTAATATTGTAGAGAATCCCAAAGGATGAAACCCTGATCGGTGATGGTTCAACACAAAATACTTCATCAATCTGTCCTGAAGGGTGTCATTCCAATTCATTACTAAAATTAATGTCAGTTTTAAATAATGACACACTTGGAGTTATACTAGTCACACTGTGCATTAGATTGATGTGCGTCTAATTATTACCTGAAAAATATTTCTTATGGATCATTTTTCAAAAGTAACAAAATATTCTAATTTAATATTCTCATTTTTTAGTATGTCAGTTATGTTTTCTTTACTAAAATGTCATTTCAAACTTGAAAAACACACTTTGAGTCATAATAGTACAATCATGTGTCAGTTTCACATGAGAATGATTCACACGTGTCACAAATTACTTATGGATTATTTTCCTAAATTATCAAGATAATCAGAGAATGTTTTATTGGTTTTCAGTGAGAGACACATGTTTTGAACTAAATTGTCAATTTTAAACTGATAACAGAAATGTTGAGTCATATTGATAACTCTGTGCATTGTATTGAGGTGAAATTGATTCCAATAAATCAAAAATTAATTATGGATAATTTTCCTAAAGTGTCAAAACAATCTGAATGTGTTTTCTCAGTTTTCAGTATGTCACTTTTTTTGTTTACTAAAATTAATGTCAATTTTAAATAAAAAGACACACTTGGGGTCATATAGATCACACCGTGCCTCATATTGAGGTTAAGTTGACTTCTACATGTCAAAAATTACTTATCGATCATTTTCCTAAATTATAAAAATGATTTTAATACCATTTATTGGTTTTTAGTATGTCACGTGTTTCTTTTACTAAAATTAATGTCAATTTTAAATAAAAATAGACACTTTGAGTTATATGGGTCACATCATGCATTATATTGATGTTTTTTGATTCATAAACATAAAAAATGACTTATAAATCGTTTTACTAAAGTATCAAAACAATATGAATGCCTTTTCTTGGGTTTTAGTATGTTACTTGTTATTTTTAATAAAATTAATGTTCATTTTAAATAAAAATACACATATAGAGTTATACTGGTTACACCGTGCATTGGATTGAGGCGAGGTTAATTCCTACACGTTATAAATGATTTCTAAATCATTTTATTAATGTTTCAAAACTATACAAAATTGTTTGGTCCATTTTCAGTATGTCGCATGTTCTTTTTACTAAAACTAATGTCAATTTAAAATAAATAGATGCAATTGGAATTATACTAGTCACATCATGCATCAGATTGAGGTTCATCTGATTACAAAACATTAAAAATGATTTATGGATCATTTTACTAAAGTATGAAAACATTATGAATGTGTTTTATTGATTTTTAGTATGTAATATATATTTTTTTATTAAAATGACATTTGAAATTGGAGACATGTACTTTGAGTCATAACGATCACATCATGTGTCAATTTGACATGAGACTACTTATTACATGTTAAAAATGACATATGAATCATTTTTTTAAATTATCAAGATAATCTAAGTGAGCATTCTTGATTTTTAGTGAGTGGAACTTTTTGAACTAAAGAATCAATTTTAAACTCATAAATAACACTTTGAGTCATACTAGGAACATCATGTATAGTATTGAGGTGAGTTTGATTCCTACATTTCATAAATGACTTTTTTATTTTTTTAATAAATTATAAAACCAATATGAATGGTTTTTCTTAGTTTTGAGTCTGTCAGTTGTGTATTTTTTAAAATTAATGTCAATTTTAAATAAAAGGGCGCACTTTAATTCATATTGATCACAACGTACGTTGGAGTGAGGTGAGGATAATTCATACATGTACCAAATTACTTATGGATAGTTTTACTAATGTATCAAAATAATCTGAATGCATTTATTTATTTTGAGTACGTCGCCTGTATGTTTTACTAAAATGTCATTTTAAACTAGAAACACACACTTTCAGTCATGCTGGTCACATCAGGTGTCTTTTTTATGTGATAATGATTGCTACACATCACAAATGACTTATGGATTGGTGTTCGGAATTATCAAAATATTCCAAGTGTGTTTTCTCATTTTTTACTAAGTGCATGTTTTGAACTAAAATGTAAATTTTAAACTGATTATAGGCACTTTGAGTCATATCATGCACATCATGTATCAGATTGAGGTGTAGATGATTCATACACAAAAAAAATGTCTTATGGCTCATTTTTATAATGTTTTTAAAATATTTGAATGTATTTACATGGTTTTGAGGAGGTCAGTTGTCCTTTAGTAAAATTGATGTCAATTTTATACAAATAGATGTACATAGAGTCATACCTATCACACTGTGCATCAGATTGAGGTGAGGCTGATTCTTAAATGTTGAAAATGATATGTGGATAATTTTCCTAAATAATCAAAAAAATATGAATGTGTTTTATTAGTTTTGAGTATGTCACATGTATTTTTTACTAAGATGTCATCTTAAACTAGAAATATACACTTTAACTCATATCGATAACATCATGTATCGATTTGAAACGAGACTAATTCCTACTAATCAAAAATAAAATATGAATCGTTTTCCGAAATTATCAATAATATCTAATTTTGTTTGATTTATTTTCAGTGAGTGTGACTTTTTGAACTAAAATATAAATTTTAAACTAATTACAGGCACTTTGAGTCATACCAGACCCATCGTGTATCAGATTGAGGTGCATCTAATTCATACACCTCAAAAATGACTTATGAACCATTTTCTTAATGTATCATAATAATAAAAATAGTTTTTCTTTGGTTTAAGTATGTAAGTTGTCGTTTTTTCTAAAATTTATGTCAATTGTAAATTGAAAGAAGCACTTGGAGTCATACTGGTCACACTGTGTATTTGATTGAGGTAAAATAGATTCTTACACGTCCCAATGTATCAAAACAATACTAATTTCCAATGTTATCATGATTTCAATTTTCATTATTTGTCAAACTACCAACACTGCGTATTTACAAAATGTTCTTAGCCGAAAAAGAAATCTCATTATTAAAATACAGGAGAGTAGAGGAAGCTCATGGTCCCATTATATTTAGAGAAGTCACTATAATGATAAAATGAGATTCATCTACTCTTATGGACATTAATAAGAAGAGTTTTTTGGATGATAACATTGACTCAATATGAAATGTTTGAATCTTGACAAAGAAAAGAAATGTAAAGTGTAAAGATCCATGAAAAAAACAAAATAATTTTTAGTTAAAAAAGATAAGGAAATAAATTTATAAATAGTAGATAAAATTATGAAAAAATAATTAAATACGTAGTAGTAATTAACCTTTTCCTAATGTTTGTATACATTCTTGACCTATTTTCTTATTGTTGTTATCCTAGTTGTAGCATCAAAGTACAATCTCTCACGAGCATAAAGAACTTCAAAAAAACACAGCAACTAAAACAAAGGAATCCACCTTTATAAGAAAACAATTCTTATGTGAGTAATATTAAAAAAAAAATTTAAACAAAAATATGAAACAATCCATTAATTCTATGGAATTCATATAATCATGTTATTTGTGTATATTATAACATCATGTATCCTACCCATTCATTCTGAAATTGAATATTGATTTTTATCTAAATCCTTAAAAATATGGTCTTCAAAACATTCTACAAACTATTGATTATTTTTATTTGTTATCAATATTTCATCCCTTCATGGATTCAAATGACTGAGAATTTATTTGTGTGTATAAACATATAGGGAGACATATAAACTATTATGAAAAATGTAAATGTGGGCCTACTCCCAATCTGTAATATTGATTGTTATAAAATCAATTCTAGAAATTCCTTAACCCACAGGCCACCCAGTGTGATGATTTTTCGGTAGTCTAATGCTTTCCACATCGGATAGGTAGTCGGTATCGAATTCAATGACTTCCTCCACAATATATTTCTCCACAAGATAACCATTTGATAGAATTTGATTTTTGACGTACCCTTTCGAAATCATTATATATCATTTAATGGGGTAAATCAATCTATAGTGTAAAGGACCACATAGTTAATTCTCTCTCACATAGTGAACCATCAAGTGAAGCATCATATCAAAGAATACTAATGGGAAGAAATTTCCAATTCACATAATATGATGTAAATTTATTTTCCCGTAGTTATAAATTTTTCTATGTCTATAACTTTGCTTTATTTATATTTAAAAAAGAAACAGAGCTTATTTAAGGTATGATGGACATTCTAGGTAAAAATAAAACGTAAAGCTACATGATTTAGATCTTGAATCAAAACATGGAATTCATGTGATTTCAAACCCTTTAACTTGAAATCAGTAATTGATAGGATATTCTTTATATTTTATGAATACCCCTATGGAACCTTTACATCATTCAAGAAGCTTCAAAACTGATATCTCTCCTACCTAAAAAGAGTATAAGTAGCTGGAGGAAGAAAAGTTCATTTTTCACCCTTAACTGGTGCCAACTCTTCTTGTATTTCCATGTCTACCATGTCCAACCTAGCCTTAACTACATCATTTATTTTTCTGGGTGCATTTAGTAACAATCCAATTATGCTATCACATATTTTTTTAACAAAAAATACCAAGAAAATGTCTGACATATTGATAATTCTTGTATGGTAATTAAAAAAAACTAATCTCTTTTTTCCAACCGATTTTTGTAAGGTTTTTCAAAAATAATTTACCAAAAGAATTGTCCACATATTTTACTTTCTCATGTATTTGACCATATATTAGTGGAGAAAATGTTATACATTCTTCTAAACTTTTATTGAATGTTGTCTTCCAAGATTGGTACTTAAGTATTCGCGGTAGAAATCTATAATATCCTAGAAAAAGAGTCTTCAATGAATGTTTCAACTTAATTGATTGTGTACCTTGTTCACAAAAGGGAATCCCTTGAGTTCCATTAATGTTATATCCTATCAAATTTCCATAGGTAGAAAAGTAAATTATCATCCCATACAACATGGATCTCAATGCGAAATATTCATTTCCGTACGAATCATACAATGTAACACTTTAATACAACAATAATTTTAAATCATTGATTAATGGATCCAAATAGACATCAATATCATTACCTGGTTATTTTGATCCTAATATAATCATTGATAACATGATGTATTATCATTTCATGAATAACCATGGTGGAAAGTTATTACTTACCAATATAACCAACCATGTACTGTGAGTAATTCTTTGAAAACCAAAAGAATTCACTTCATATGTAGATAATGCAAGATGAAGGTTTATCTTTTCATTTCCAAATTCAAGATACTCATGCTCAATTTTATTTCACTATGGAGAGTCTTCCAAATGACGTATTTTCCTATCTTTTTTTATTATATCTACGTGCCACATAAATTTCCTACATTCTCCTCACTTCCATATGGCCACATAAACCTTGTAATGATTGGAATGTATCATAAAATTTTCATAGGAACCGATTCAACTTTATTGTATTGATAATCACCACACTTTGGGAATTCTTTAAGTGATTTTTGGCCCTTGCGAAACAGTATAAATTCATTTGGGAAAGCATGTATTCTTTCAAAGATCATACCCATCGAACATGTCATTCATTTGGAACCATATATTTGATTAGAGAGATCATTATCTTCTAGGAGTATATCATTAAAGAAAAAAAAGTAGCTTAATAACACTGGCATTTCTGCATCCATTACCTTCTTTCAAATTAAATAGTTTTAGTATGGCTAATAATACTGTATATTTAGTGCAACCAGCATAAAATGGAATCTTTTCCAAAATCTTTAACTTCTCAAACTATTTTGGGAAATCAGGAAGTTCATCTTCAACTATCCTTGTTATTTCCTCAATACACTATTCATCATCATTCACACATGTAATAACATCATTGATACGACATTCTCCATTATCCACACATGTAATCAGATCAGATGATCTTTAAAATGTTGTGTTATCCCAGTCAATAGCTACATTCTCATTTTCCCCAAGTTTATTCCAACATTTATAACTTTGATAAATTCCATGACAGATCAAGTGTTCTTCTAACTTCTTTGGAATAATCAGTCTCGAATAACAACAATGTAAACATGGAAAAATGATTTAAGAAGGGTCATATGCATGATCTTTAGCAAACTTGATAAACTATTTAACTCTATCTTCATACTCTTTTGTTTTATGATTGGTATCCATCCATTATTTATTCATATCCATATTATATAATTAGTAAATATGAATATTTGACAAAATAAGTATAGAAAAGTGTTCAATGAATATGTATTTCATGAATTTATTGAAATAAAATAGAAATATTTTAAATGGTTTATCATCTCACGTGATCAAAAAAAATTATTGAAGGAAATTTATAAATACAGCTATTGAATATAATAATTGAAATAAAAAAAATAAAAGATAAATTATTTAAAAACCCTTTTCATAATATAAAATACATCTACTGAATGTAATAATGGTTTCACAAATAAAAAAGAAATTATAATATTTTTTAGAACAACAATCCATACCATTGAGAAAATCAGGTTCATTACATGAGACCCATGGATTTAATATAGTGATGTGAGTATATGTCTTTTAATAGAGAAAGTGAATAGGTCTAAAATGTTATGTGTAAACTAGAATTTGATATTTAAGAAGGGGTTTTGATGTGTAATTTTACTTGGATAAACAAACTTCTCTAACTCTTTTAGGAAGATAAATTTGAATTTGATGGTTTTGAATAAATCTAGGGAAATATTTTATTTTTGAAATTTTAGGATATAAACTAAGAATTTTATATGGGGGTACTTTATTTAAAATTATATGGAAGCATATTTTTATGAAAAAACATAGGATATAATGGCATTTTTCAAAAAACCATTGGAAAATTATTATCTTAAAATATATATATTAAATTCAAGAGGTTGTAACTTTCCCAACTAAGGTTCTATATCCGTATTCAACTAAGGTTACCATATTTCTTACCTGTTTTACCACATGTTCTCATATTAGGGATTATCATAGGACATCTATTTTTTTACATGGTAACAGTTCCACTTATGTCACCCTTCAGTTTGCCTCTTATAATTCCTCTCTCATTAGTCAAAGTATTGCCTTTATTAGTGTCTACATGAAACTTATGTCACGATTAAGGTTCCCTCCTATAATTATACTTTTATTACTGTTTTATTCTCTCAATTCTATTTTCCAAGCTTTTGAGATCAAGAACATACTTTAGAGATTGTATCAAATTGACTCGGGGACATGGTTTGTTGACCTGAGTTGGTTCATTAAATTAATTTTGTATTTTTGTTTTGTATTATAGTAATGAAATAAAAGACCATGTATTGTACAATGTCTATTATAATTAAATGTTTATTATAGTGAAATCTCAAGTCTTACACTATCCATGTGATTTTATTTTTATAAAATAAAAACCATGAAAACCATGAATTAATTATAAGTCTGTTAAATTAAACATGCCTTTCCCTAATACTTTAAAAATATATCATGAAATACACCTTATTTTTTATTTAACCTTCCATGTTCATTTTTAAAAGATTTATATTTTAAAAAATTGACACTATATTTTAATTTAAAATACATTTATTTTTTCATTTTTTAATAAATTAATGTATTCACCCAAAAAATGAAATTATAACCTCATTATAATTGAAAGAATGTAAGATTGATGACCTTTTTTACAAAATACATGATTTGGATTCTCAATTAACTAAACTAAGAAATAGATAATAAATAACCCCTATAGTGAAATGCATAGTTTGGGAAATCATTCATCTGTAGAAATTCATCCACTGTGGGTTAATTTCTTTAATTTGATACCGAATATCCTTTATGACATTACTAATTTCTAAAAGTATCTAATTATGGTGTGTTAAAACCTTTGGATTAATACGAATTCAACTATTATAACCATATTGAATGTATCTTTGTCCAAAGATAGACATATACCAAAAGTTACTAAGGACCCACCCAAATGAAAATCAGAGCATTTACCAAAATGAAAACCATCATTCCATGTCAGAAAAGCCAAGAAGAATTTTAACTTTTTATCATAACGAATCTATGGTACCCAAACTCACAATTTCCCCTACACTGACTAAACCTTCAAAACCAATGACAAACAAAATTATTAAATTTCAATGACTTTATATAGAAATATATAATCCATTAACAAATCATCAAAACATAAACTATTGTTGGAACACTTGCCTAATAATTCCAATGAATTCTCATCCTTGCCTCTATCTCTTGAACGAACCCAAATACCTCATCTCTATATTAACACTCAAACTCATTCCTATAAAAAATTTTATACGAAAATATAATTAATTATACCCAAAACATAATATCCTAATTTTTGTAGATCACATTCATCACAACTAAATAAAACCTTTCTAGACCAAATTTCCTATCATTGAACTAGACCATATCAATTTAATAAATTGATATTTATCTTTAAACAACCTAATACCATAACTCGAGACACAAAAAATTTCATAATAATATATAAAGGGGGTAACACATAAACTATTTTTTGAGAATAAAAAATTGTAAACCAAAAAGAGAATCAGTTTACAAATACAAAAAATATGATTTGAATAGAATACCTTTAGTTTTGATGGTCTTGGTTCGTCAAAAAATGTTCAGTAAATTCACAATAGAGATGCACCGGAAGTGGGGTTTGGCAAGGTGGTAGTGGGGTTCAGTGAGGCATTAGGGGGACGTGGCAGTGGGGTTTGGAGAGAGCAACAATGGTGGAGCGGGAGTAGGGTTTGGCTAGAGCAGCCGACCAGTGGCAGGGCGGTAGCGGTGTTCGGGGAGATCGGTGGTGTGGTGTTAGTCGACTTCCTCGAGTGCTTAAAGATGTGTGAGAGAATACTACTAGTTGGGGTTCTTTTAAAAAATGGATAGGGATTTTATCAACGCTAAAATCGAAAACACTGATAAAACATGTCTTTATTTGTGCTAAACTATAACGTCGATAAAGAAAAGTATTATCAACGCTTTTGGAGCACTGATAAAGTGATATCTTTGTCAACGCTATGAAATGGCTTGTAAAGATCTAATGTTAATAATTTATTTATATTATTATATATATATTTAAAATTATATATATTATACATATATATATATATACGTATTTATAATTATAACTATAGATATATATATATATTTAAAATTATATATATAATAAATATATTTATATAATTATATATATTTATTAAATTATAAAAAATATATTTATTATATTTATAATTTTATAATTATATATATTAAATATATTAATTATATATATTTATAATATTTTATATATGATAAATATATTTATTATAATTTTATAATTATTTTAAAAAATATAATTTAATAATTATTTAAGTAATTATAAATTTATTTATACTTATAACTATAAATATATAAATATTTATTTATAATTATAAAATTATAATAAATATATTTATTATATTTATAATTTTATAATTATATATAATAAAGATATTTATTATAATTTTATAATTATAATAATATATATATTTTTATTAATTTATAATTATAATTATAAATATTTGTATTTATTTATAAATATTTGTATATAGTTATGAATATATTTATATAATTATATATATTTACAAAATTATAAGAATAATAAACATATTTATTATAATTTTATAATTATTTAAATTTATATATATATATATAATTATAATTATATATAAATATATTTATAATTATTCGTATATAATTATAAATATATTTTTATATATTTATAAACTAATAATAAATGTATTTATTGTAATTTTATAATTATATAAATATATATATTTATAATTAATATTATAAATAAATATATGTAAAATGTATTTATATATAATTAATAATTTATAATTATAAATATAATAAATATATTTATTATTTAAATATATTTATTATAATTTTATAATTATTTATGGGAACATAATAAGTTAATGGGTATAACATGACTGAATCATACCTAATAAGGTATAGATTGTAAAAAATGAGTCAGCACATATATACGAAAAGCATGATTAATAAGGGTGTTAATGTATAAAGGAACATTCATGAGTCATGAATACATAACATATGCATACGTCATCATAATATAGGCAATCATAACATTTGTAACAGAGAAACCCACAATCATGTTCACAAATAAACATACAATCATATAACGTCAATTATATGTACCCATGCATCAAAGTATGAACATAAATAACGTCAATCATGTCAACGAATATCATCATTATCTCTTGATGTATATATTTATTGACCAAATTCATTAGAGACATATATTTATTCAAATATATATTTAATAATATGATTAAAATTATAAATAAATAAATTTAAAAATTAGAATTATATAATTATAAATAGAATAAATATAATTATTTTTTTTAAAATATTATAATTTTATAATTATTTAAATATATATATATATTTATAATATTATAAATAGTTTTTAAAAAAATTATATATATAAATATATTTTAATTATTAATAAAATATTAATTATAAACTTTAGTTTTTTAATTAATGTATATAAATAAACATTAATTTTTAATATAAATATAATCATTTTCTATATATTAATAATAATTATTTAAAAAAACTTTTATCAGCACTAAGAATAGCACTGATAAATATATATTTTATCACCACTAAAAACGCTAATAATTGATACACCTCTATCAATGCTTTTTTATCACTAATAAAGGTTACTTTAATCAGCACATTGAGCTAGTGCTGATAAAATTGTGGCTTTTACCAACACTTTTTGCTTAGCACTGATAAAAGATGGAACATCCCTTACCTGGCTCTATGGTATTGTACAAATTAATGATTGCCCATCGATCTAATCATAAATACAAATAAGAAATAACAACGTGCAATATGCTCTACTCCCACTCCAAGAAACATCACATCCTGGTCTCCAGACTCATAGTGTGCTACCCTATTAGATGATGAACAAGAGAGTCTTACAACCTATAACCATAATATATAAGGGCTGTTCAAGTACCCAACTGCCATGGATGCCTGGGCAAGGTTTGAGTAAAACTTAGTAAGACACCACCACTGTAGTCCAGTACCCAACCGATAAAATGTAGTGTACGTGCATGTGATTAACTTAGAAGAAACTAAATAGAAAAAACATAATTATATAATCATAACATGAAATAACCAATTATACACAAGAAGGGAAAACTATTTATTGAGAAGTCATGTTCATACCAAGCTTCCACAAATATCATCCATACCTATTTTGGCCTCATTCCAGTTGATAATCTAAGAAGTTACAAATGATTGGTACTAGAATCAAGTTTGTTGGTATGTTACTTTGTATTCAAAAGGTTTATCAAGATGATCATGTTATTTGGTATCCACAAGGTATGTCGAGTTAAGGAACTATACTCAGCATCCACAAGGTGAATTGTCTAAGGGCCCATATCTCTCTGGCTCAACCCTTTGCATGTTTCAAAAGATTTTGCTGCTCATCGCAGGCTTAGATGAGTTTGATGTATGTTTGGATGCTAAAATATAGAATCATGGAGAATATATTCTGTAATTACGAGTTTATGGTGTAATAGGGGGTTATGGAATAAGTGGGCTGAGTCTTGTGTTATTTGTCCAATAGAATTTATGTCATAAATTGGAGATTTGCGACCCAAATCAATTGTGGGTCAAAATGGTCGAGGATATTAATTTTTTAGTGGAACTAATCTCCAAAGTATTTACAACAAAAAGGAGGGGTTTTCACAATAAATATTCCCTTGGTATTATGTTTATTATGTGTAGTTTCACTCTACTTCATTAAAACCCTACCCATTCTACCAAATATCTAGACGGTAGCATCAATTTTCTTTAGGGATTTCAAGATCCTTTAGAAAAAGATCGATTCTCGGATTCCTGTGTTTGATATGTGATGATCCAAGGTACGTTCTACCTTTTTATATCATGGTTTATTAATATGGATCCTCTATCTTCTTCTTATCATGCGATAGTGGTTTCTCTCTATAATTTTAATGTATTTCTCTTGGTTTCTTGTTGTTATGTTGTGGCACAATTTCCTTGGATGGAAAAAATCTTACGGGAGGGGTGATCGGGATCTGTGATGTTGGACTGTTCTTTTGAGAAGAACGTTGACACCTTTGAGGTAAGGGATTTTTGTCTCATCCTATTTATTTATGTGAAATAATAATGTTAGTATGGTTTATCCCTTTGGATGGAAATAGAATTAACTTAATAATTGTTTAACTAGATTAATAAATAATTAGTTTTAGCGATCTCATGTTGTATATTTCTACTATGATAATAGGTTTTCTCTTGATCTTATAAATATTTATTTATCTATTTTATTCTTGTTATCATTTACTTTTATGTTTTGGATTCTCATATTGTTCTTTATAGAAAATGGTAAAGAATATAAATTCATAATTAATTCATTAATTCACCTAATAATTAAATAAGAGGTGTGTCAAATGAATCCAATTTTTATTTTGATTTAATGGTAATTAAAATTTATACAATGTGATTGCTTAATTAAATGTGTTTTTCTATGATAATGGAATTGATAAAGAATTTGAATCATGTTAAAGCTTGTTGAAAATATTGGAATGAAAAGGCATGTTAATGAGAATGATACTTCTCTACGTTTACTGAAATTGGCTTTAATTCTAAGATAATATTTAACTTCTGATAGATAATTATATATTAATGCCTTTGGATGCCTATAGTTGGAACTTATGAATAATGAAATGTTTCATTCATATTGGAATAAAACTTGGCTGTTATATAAAGATAATTGTTAAGTCCTAAGTTTCCCATCTTCTTGAGAAGGTCGAGTGACTTGAGCTTAGAGATATAAGAGCATGTTTATGTGTGAATTCTAGATGCATTATTTTAGGGCCTAGAATTCCATATGGTATCTTCTTATTTGTATACTTATTCATTTGTTATGTGATTGAGATATTATATTCCCTTTGTGATGTGATATGAGCCCAGGATGGCTGAGCCTAGGATAGTGGACCCGATATGGGTGTGGAGGCCTAGATGATGTGGTGGTAGGTAATGCCTATGATGGTGAGAATAATTTTAATATTCATGTAAGTATTGGTGATGGAATCATAGATGATGTAATAGGTTGAAACTATGATTACCCATTGATTTGATAAATATGGATGCTTGATTGAAATGAATTTTTTTAGTGGTCGATAGTCGATTTTCTTGTTTTATCTGCATTCATTTCCCTACTGATTGAGGTATCTGGGTGTGTTTGGTTGCATGATTCCTCTTAGTGGTAGATTATAATGTTTTTACAAGACTACCATGATTATTTAATGATTATAATAATGAATAAATAACTCTTAACCAACCCATGGGGATGTTTTTGTTAGAATGAAAATGTTGAAAATATATTAATCTAGGAAAACAGTGGACTCAGTTTAGATTGTGCCTAGAGGTCATGAAATTCATGCTGGTGGTTAATGAATATATTATGAAATAATGGTAATGGATAATTTAATGGATAATAAATAAATTAATGAGAGGAAATGATAAAAATAAAATAACTAATTAATGTAGCTCTTAAAATTCTTATGTTCCTATAAGATATCCAGTCCCATGTAGTGGCAGTCAGGTGTCTGAGAGATAATAGTTGCAGTTTATCTTTGGAATAGGTTATGCCCATATTATGGATGTAAGATATATTTTATATTTATATTCTTTGATTTCATATTCTACCCCACCCATTTTGGTTAGGGAGAATGACTCCTGGTGCACTCTGGGAGGGTGATTTCCCCGACATCTCATTGGGGGGATAGATGGATGACTACCCCCTCTGATCCCTCTCTCCTCTCTTGGTGGTTACATGTTTTGGTATGCACAATGGTTAGTTTTCCCATATATGTGTGTATAGGGATGTAATTTATTGTGGTTATATTACACACATGTACCCTCATATATAGTATGCAAAGGATAATTATAGGTATGGTGTGTATGGGCTGTGATGGCTTGAGGTACTTACTCGGTGTAAGGGTTGTGATGTCTTGAGGTAATTACTCAGTGTATGGGTTGTGATGTCTTGAGGTATAATACCTGATGTCTTCTACACATCATAAAGGTTCCGGTGGATTCCAAAATAGAGCTATTACTATGCAAGGATATGTGCATGGGATGATGTGATGATGTGATGCATGAGATTAATGTTTTGATCTGTTGGGCAAAAATCCCTCAAGGTATCATTGAAGAATTTTTGAGGTGATTGTGTTTGTTGACAAAGTGGACATCTGAGTAGTGATTTTTGACAAAGAAAAACAATGACATACAAATTTGTTGATAAAGAGGATTTCATGGTGGAATGTCGAGTTCAAGAGATGAGGTCAACGATCCATGTTTGATTCAAGAACGTCGATAAAAGGAATGGATGATCTGGAGGCGGTACAAAAGAACAGATACAAGGTGGCACCGTTTTCCAGTGTTTGCCAAATTTTAGGGCCTAAAAATTGGCAAATGAACAAAAGTGTTTTTGGCAAAAGGCCTTGCGCGCTGAGGACTTGGAGTATATGAAACATGCGCGCCATTTGTTTTTCAAGATTAGAAGATCAAAATATGGATAAGGAAAAAGGTTCGCGCAAGTTTGGGAGTTGGTCGCGCAAGTGTCTAAATGACAGGGGACTTGCGTGCCGAAACTGGGTCACGCAGGTGACGTGCGCGCCCTCGCGCAGGGTGGTCAGATTGCCTATAAATACTGGACCACCCCTCCTCATTCTCACCAGAGTTCAACACTTTGAGAAATCAGAGCTCCCGTCGCGCATGTGTGGTGGTCGCGCAAGTGGTGAGTGTGGGTCGTGCAGGTGAATTTGTGTGCCAGTAGTTGAAGTTGTGCGCCAGTGTTAGAAGTTGCACGCCGGTTGGCAGTTGCGCGCCAATATTGGTTTGGGCGTAAAAGGAAGAGAGTCGCGCAAGTTTGTAGTTGAGGAAGCTTGAGTCACACAAGTGGATGAGGAGGACTTGCGCGCCCATTGTGACTTGCGCGCCGATACTTGCGCGCCAATATTGACTTGCGCGCCAAGTAAGGTTTTGTTCCAGCAGTGATTTTTGGACTGCGTGGAATCTGGAAGTTTGCCCGATACCTTCGGTGCAAAGAGAGATTCATCTACGGATGAAAGTTGAACTTCAACAGAGCATCTACATACAAGATAAGATTCATTCATTCATGCAAATGAAGAGACCTACAGGTCTATAAACTGTGAGTGGATTCCCTTACAGAGTAGTGAGCTTAGGAAGAGGAATAAGGTGATCCTCTCCACCGACAGTGAGCCAGAGAGAGAGAAACAAGGCGTGACCCTTGGTAAAGCAGTGAGCTAACCCTAAACATTATAAAGGCAGTGAGCCTGGGCATAGAAGTGATCTAGCCCAAACTTTGTATCCACATCTAGTGAAGAATAGTGGAATTTGGTACGACCGGCAACCTGTCGGCATATGCTCCTTGGACGTAGCCCAGTGAGGGTGAAACAAGTAAAAATCTCTGTGTCTGTCTACTTACTTCCCTGCACTTCATTTAAAGAATCATCATCAGATAAAGAAGAGAAGAAGTGATCATAATAAACACACAATTACAAACAAAGTGACCCTTGTAATAAAGAGGTCAAGATCCAGTGGGGCAGGAAGGACTTTGAAAAAGAATATACATACCCTGATTCACCCCCCTCTCAGGGTATATATGCCCATATTGGTCATAACATGATCATTTACTAAGTGTTTAGTGGATGGATTATTTTTTAGAGAGATGACTCAGGACATGTGATGTTGGGGAAGAGTGATAAACCAGTAGGGAAGTGGGAAAAGGGAAGCCTATTTAATTATTAAATTATATTCTCTCTTATATGTGATACTGGATGAGAGTTATACATGGTGTGGTTGGGAACTTAGTATACCTATATAGGTGATGAGTACGTTTTGTTAATGTTCATTGTGGTTTAGTACGATTTATTTACCTTTTTGATGAGAGGCTCTAGGGAGGATCAAATTGAGTTTACTATTATGATAAGCCTATATATATATATATATATATATAATTTCAGGTCATCCAAAACTGTTTGGAGATTGAGATGAATATTACTAGCTCATGGTTTTGAAGGAGCTGTTTGGAATTCATGGTCATTACCATATTTACCTTTTTTGTACTTATAGATTTCCTTTTTGTTTTTTATTTTTTTTATTAAATTTGATGTTTTTTCTTGGTATTTATTTATATATACGTTTTATAATGTGTTTATTTTTATATCCTTTTTATTTCTCTATTCCACATGTTTTTCTAGAGGGTAATTCCTCCCATGTGTTTGTTTATTATACCCTCGATGCAAGTTGCCATCCTAGGGCCTACTGGAGGAAGGAATGAAGAAATAACTATCTCCCTTATCTCATTATCGGCCAAGTAGGGGTACCCTTTAAGAGTATTGGGTCATGAAAGAGTGGTACCATATTTTGAGGTTGATAGATAAGATGGATTTTGGAGTTAAGCATATATGAGATTACATGGGTTGGTAGGGAAATGGTGTCAGCTAATTTTAGTCAGTGATGTAAAAATAAGAGACTATATGAGACATGGGTACTTATGGACCCATATGATTTTATTCATAGACCTCTATGTTTAATGATCCCAATAAATGAAGAGATAACAATTTCAAGTTGGATACCTAATAAAGGATTATGCCCCATTCTTCTTTTCACCTGTGATTGAAATGGGTAGACCTTGGGATAGTTTAAATCCTTAATAAGATAGAAATTAATTAATTAATTAATGTTAAATATTCAATATTACAATTTTAGGATGTCTAAGTTTTTTTTCTATTGTAGGAATGGCTACAAGTCAACGTCCTCATCGATTTTATGCTAAAATGTTCACCAGGATATGCCAAAAGATCACCACATAGTGGAGGTTGGAAATGAAAACACTTGGAGGAAGATACTCTGAGAGTTTCAACATCAAATTCTATTGAATTTTGAGGGATCCATTTTTATTTCATTCATAGAAAACTGGCTGTATATGGTTTACATATATTTCAATTTTATCAGTGCTTAAAATGAGAATTGGGTTTTGTTGGATGTGAATATATTGTGTGGAGTAGTGAGTCATTGGTGGTTCTTGTTCCTCTAGGATCATGAGGAGTTGGAAGTCTCATGGGAAAAGTTTCAAGACCAATTTTGTGTAGAGATCCTTTCTTTGAATTCAAAGGTGTCCAATAAATAGGATATTATTACCCTTATAAAGGGGAGTTCTAGTGTGCAAGTGTTTTTGATTTATTTTAGGACCCTTATACGGTATGATTCAGACCTATTTCCATATAAGGAGGACATGGTGATGAATTTTGATGAGTATTTTTGTCTATACCTCTAGTTCTAGGTCACCTCATTTATGCTGAAGATGTATCTCATGGTGATGGAGAGAGAAGAAGTCACTGAGAGGATGTTGTCCCAAACTCGATCTTCATGAGTTGGGAGTCATCAAGTATATTTATGAAGTAGAGATGTGGTTTGGGGATCCCAGTTTCCTAGACAGAAGAGCTTTTGGTTGGTTAGGTGTAGGTATTATCCCTCATCCTTGCATTTCTCCATGGTTGGTGTTTCTCATACCAATTACAAGGGATTAGAAACATGTTTTTTTTGTGTGGAGGCATAGTTCATTAATAGAAAGAGTGACCAACATTTTGGATCAGTTATTGTGCTCATGATGTTCCACGTCAGGTTCCTCCGTAGAGGCAGTTTTATCCAAGGTAGTAGTAGTAGGTTGTTCCTAATCGGGATCAACATAGAGGAGATGGGACAGGAATGGTACAACTAGGAGACACTCTTACTCCTAAGAGAGTATATTTCGTCCATGTATGTGGTCATTAGTAGGATAAGAGAGGTCATGGAGAAAGTCATGGCCAGCTTCATGATTTATCATTTCCACCAAAGGGTTAGCCATATGTCATTTGAGGTACCCTTTTCTTTTATTATATATGGGTGACATATTTCTTGATTCAAGAGTGAAACAATCGTTTATATCACCTAACAAGGATTCCTGTTCCATTGGCAATGACTATGATATTAGGAGGTTGATATTAATTGTATGAAGTATGTAGAGACTGGGAGATATTACTATGTAAGCACCACTCTTGGGAAGATTTACTATGTTTATGAATATAGCCATATGGCATCATCCTCAGCATGGATTGGTTTTATTTGGTGAAGGATATCATCTATTTATTCATGAGGTGTGTTGTGTTCCATGCTACTGATGAAGATCCAGTAGTATTGGTTGAAAATCAAGACCCTCAGATGGGTCATAGGCATGTTTTGTCCTTATATCATTTGATGGATGAGTTGATGTATAGTTCATATTAATATCAGAAATTAGTGTTTCCCAAGGTTGTAGAAGAGTACCCTGATGTCTTCTAGAGGAGGTTGTAGTGTTACCCCCTAAAAGGGACATTGATTTTGGGATCGATCTATAGTTGTTCATATCTTTTAACTTAATGTCTCTTTATAACATGTCACCTTTTAAGTTGTGATATCTATGAGTACATCTTGACCATCTATTACAACAAGGTTTTTTTGGGACGAGTGTGTTAAATTGGGGTGAACTAGTTATGTTTCAATGAAGAATGATGGTGGTTTGTGGTTTTGTATCAATTATCATTTGTTAAACCAAGTGATAGTGAATAATTGTTATCCACTTCAGTGGATTGATGTTTTATTTTTTTCATTTTAAGGGAGAAAACTTGTTCTTGAAAATCGATTTGTTTTCAAGATATCTTCATATGTGTGTAAAGAACGGGGATATTCAGAATACTACTATACATTATCATAATAGGCATTATTAGTTTGTTTTTATTTCATTCAATGTTATGAATTCACTATAAATGTTCATGGGGATGATGATTGATGTGTTTAGAGTGCTTCTGGAAAAGTTCATGGTGGTTATTATCGGTGACATCCTTGTGTACTCTATGTTTGAGGATGAGAATGCAGAGCATCTACATGTTGTTTTGGGAGTTCATCTTCATTACAAGGTAATCAAGAAGTTTTAAAAGTTTGGTTTTGGGGATTATTAATTCTATTTCTTGAGGAATTCCATGTCCCAACAGGGAGTAGTTGTGGATCCTTCAATGATAAAGGAAGTTGTTTCTTCAAAAGCTAACAAGATAGTGGTAAAGGTGCAAGGTTTAATTGGTCTTGTAGACTATTAGAAGAGTTTCATAGTGGATATATCTTAGTAAATTACTCCTATAATATAAGTAAACCAAAATTATCAGGTTCTCTTGTGGTCGAACAAGTGTTATGAAACTTTTGATTACTTTAAGGAGAAGTCAGTTAGTGCTCTAGTCGTTTTTTTGGTGGTGGGAGTTTAGCTTGATTTTTTTTATGATTCTGCACATCTTATATTGGGTTTTTTTGAAATTTAGTAGAGATTTTTTGTTTCTTATGGGTCTCAATAGTTATATCCCCATGAGAATAATTATTCCACCCATGATCTTAAGTTGGCAGTAGTTGTGTTTTCTTTGATGTTGTGGTGAAATTAGTTCATTAGCGAGCGCTTTGTCATGTTCACTAACCATAAGTTCCCAAGTTATATCTTCTCCCAAAATTAATTGAACTTCCAAAAATGATGGTGGATATAATTTACATAGGATTACTACTTTGAGATTTTTCATACGCTAGGAAAGGGAAATGTTATTGGTGATGCACTAAAGGGGAAGTCATGTAGTGACGCCATCACAAAACTGGAGATCCTAGAGAGTGATGGAAGAACTCTTAGTGACGAATACATATATATATAAGAGTTTGTATGTAGATGTTTTATTTTACATATGATGGTGCATTAATATTTGGTACAGTAAGATGAGTCCCAGCTAGGGGATTCAGAGGTGTAGGTTCGGAGGGACCGAGTAGATTTTTGTGATGCCCCTAATGGTTTGTCTAGGGATGGAAAGCACCAGGTTTTGTTCCATGGAAGTATTATCATTCCTTTTGTGATGCATCATATGGTTATATGTGATTTCCATAGATTTACATTGGTGGTACATCACAATTTGAGTAAGATGTATCAAGATTTGAGAGGTTAGTTTTGGTTGCATGGGTTTAAGCATGATGTTTCAGATTTTGTTTCTCAGTGTTTGGGGTGCTAGAAGGTGAAGGTTGAGAACCGTGTTCTGAATGGTTTTTTCATACATTATATATTCCTTATTTGAATTGGTATTACATCTTGGTAGACTTATTTACTAGTTTACCTCGAGCTCAAGGATTCTATGATACTACATGGGTGATAATAGATCATTTGAAAAAAAATCCAACTTTATAGTGATCTAGGATTCATGATTAGTGGAGGTTTTGTTGAGGTAGTATCTATAGGATGAGGTGTGAGTCCACGGACTCTCAAGGATGGTCATCGCTAATCAGGATCTTATTTTTACATCCATTTTTGTGGATATGTATCTAGTATTCTTTTAGATCTCATTTAGGCCTTAGAACTGCTTTCCATCCACAGATGGATGGTTATATAGAGTGTTCTATCTAGACTTTTAAGACATGTTTCACTATTTTGTCGTGTATTTTGGAGGTTCATGAATGAGACACCTTCCATTGGTTGAGTTTTCCTAAAACAATATTTTACACTCTACCATTGGTATGAAATCCTTTGAAACTTTGTATGGCTGAACTTTCCGTTATCCATTGTTTTGGGATAGGGTTATTGAGGTATCAATTCTCATGTTGGAACTAGTAAAAAATACGATATATATAGTTTATGTAATTTTAGAGAGGATAAAGTCAGTTTAGGTTCATCAAAAATTATATGTTGATCATAGAAGGATGCCTCTAGAGTTCAATGTTATAGATTATGTGTACTTAAAGGTGACCCCTTATCCTGGGAAGTGAATGTTTGGTCGTGGGAGTAATATTTCTCTTTGGTTTGTTAGAAATTTTGAGGCATTAGTGTAAAGACCCGGAAATACCAAGGAATTTTATTTCTTAAATACATGGGAATTTTACGAGTTCGCAGTTTCCGACGGCACTTGTTTCCGAGGCCCGGTGTGCCCGGAATCAATTTCCAAAGTTTTTTTCGGGTATGTTCAGTAAAAATACGTGAATGATTTTCTATCCTTTGAACCAGTGCTCGGAATTGAAATCCGAGGACACCTATGAACTCGCAATGCCAGTATTTTCTTATGGAGACCTTTACCGCAGTTGCGTTTTATCGGGAGTGGTAGTTAATTTTTGGGGTTTCTAAGTAAAATTTAAATAAAATTATGTGTTGCATAATTTTATTTGGATGGTAGTTAAAACCTCCAAAGGGAGGTTAGTGGTGGGTCCCACCTCCCACATAACCTCCCATGGGAGGATATTATGGGGTGGGGCCCACACGAGTTCAAACACTTCACCTCCCCTTTAAACTCTCTTGAATACCCTTAAACTCTTGGAATTCCATGGTTTAATTCTTTCCAACACCCAACCGTTAATGAAGAGAATTAATTCAATTTTAATTCAAATCTTTTTGAATCCATCCCTCCACAATTAATGTAATGTGTTGTCAAATTTAATGACAGACAACTCTTGAGTTGTTGTGCCATAAAAATAATAGAGAAAAATCTCAATTATTTTGGCTTACCTTTGTGGATAGCTAAGGAGAAGAGGGAGAGCCTTCTTCCCACAACGAACACGAATAACATCTTCTATATTCTTCAACCGGGGAAAGAAAGGGAAGACGTGGCCCGTGAAGAACATTTCCAACGACAACGAAATTCCCTCCGATGTTGATGGAATGATGTCTATCTTCCACAACATCATCTTTCGTGACTTCAACAACGTTCCTTGAATCGAGGTAGGGGTTACTTAAATGTTTGATTCTACCCACTGTTCTACATTGTTAAGTTGGTGGAATGTTGGGCTGATTGTTATCGATGTAACGAGGGGGGATCGGTCCGCATGAACATGACATGAACCTTTCCCTTTCCTGTTGATCTTTTTGATGACTTTGGAGATAGAACCAAAAGGGTGTGGTGCCGTCGCACCGCGCCAGAGAATTATCCGTGGCCAGGAGGGTTGTGGCGGATGAAGAGGCGCAGTGCCGTCGAGTCGTGCTGAGGAGCCGAAGGACACAGCCAGGTCGGGTCGTGGTGGTGGAGGACTGATGCCGTCATGCCGGCCACATGGAGGTGTAGGGAGCAGCCCACATCCATGGGCTACTCAACCGAAGCGAACAGGTCGGCCGCCTGTTGGCTGGGCTGAAGAGCCACGGCGCCCGTAGTGGGCGCGTGGTGGAAGACCGCGGCCCGCTTCCGCGGGCCCCTCTGCAGAGAGATTTTTTCGGACAAGCTGGTGGACCGCGGCTCCCGTAGGTGCCACGCAGAGGTGAACTGGAGCCCACTGTGCAGGCCGCGTGCACCGGGCAGAACCGGCCGGCTATGGCCGACCGGGCAGGGGAGTGGCGGCGTCGCCGGGCAAACCGGACTGACCCGCTCCGCGGGCCGAGTCCGAAGGGGGGTCGCGCCCCACCGGGCTGGGCCGACCCCCCATATAGGTCAAACCTGCCAAACCGGGCCGGGCCGACCCCCCAGCTGGGTCGGGCTGACCTACCAACCCACTGGGCTTGATAAGCTGGGCCCGACTCCGCTTAAATTTGAATATCTTTTAGACCGCGCGTCCGATCAGCGTGCCGTCTTTGGAACTGAGACACTCACTAAGAGGAGGTCATTTTTCGATAATCTAAGTGAGTTTTTCACAAATATGGTAAATGGTTGGGTTTGGAACGAGTGTAAATCCAATTGGGCCCCTAGAATGGAAATGACAATAACTCTTAGACCGGGCGTCTGATTGAAGTGCCGTCTATCGAGTTGGGTTACTTTTGATGAGACGGAACTTAGGGATACATCATCTCAGGAATTTGTGATAGTTGATGTATGGACACTTTACTTGAGGAGCAGACCATCCCAGAATTGAGCGTGCTGTGTGTGGGAATCCTAGAGCTGACTACAACGAATACTGTACCAGATTCCTACGTGGGTTCGACAACGATGACTAATGTACCAGAATCCTACATGGGTTCAAAAGTGAAGACTAATGTACTGGAATCTTACGTGGGTTCGAAAACGATGACTATTGGTAGATGAGGATTGGCTGGAGGAAATCATGAGAGTTTTTAGATTGGTAGGGACACTAGCCGACCTCATGGTTATCTTTTCCATGAGTCTTCTGCATGCGACAGTAGGTAGATGGTGGAGCCTGATGCTCCAGGTGCATGAAGAGGCATCATTACTCTAGACAGACTTCGATAGTCTCTTTCTCTCTTAGTTTTTTCCAGCCACCCTTCGTGCGGTGTGGATTCATGAGTTACTTCATCTATAGTAGGGAAGTATTACTGTAGCTCAGTACTCAGCGAGGTTCACCGACCACTCACACTACTCCACAGATATGGTACAAGACCAATTTTTCAGGGCCCAAACCTTCAAGCAGTGACTCAGGCATGAGATTAGGGCTTCAAAGATTCCTCTCAGCATTCCGACGAAGGTGGGGGTGCTGGAGCGAGCACTTCTAGTGGAGAGTTTCCTCGCTGAGCAGTCACCACCGACGAGACCCACCACAGGGCGACACGTAGCGGAGTATTCTGCAGCCGGTAGTAGATAGATGATGCAAAGGTCCAAGGAGACCCGACCATTAGGTGGGTGACCACAGGATACTGGTTCGGTTGTGCGGGGCACACGAAACAAAGCCATCTATAAGAGAAGCAGGCAGTGATATGCATGTGGCGGGCAGGGCCACATGGCTCGTGACTGCCCGACCCACCATACAGATGAGAAACAGACTGTAGATGGACCTCTTAGGTAGAGGCAGAGGTTCGACCGTGGTGGTCTTCCGGGAGCAGGCAGATGTGGAAGAGGAACTGGCCGAGCAACGGATGGTGGACGACCTTTCGAGACTCTACCACCACCCCCACCAGGAGGTCCACCACGACCACAGGGAGATGGAGGAAAGAGTCAGGCTCAGCTCTAGGCAGTCGATACCTATGACCATGGCGCACCCGATATGATTCAAGGTACTATCTGTCTCTACTCCACCCTTCCTGCAGTACTCATAGACACAGGTGCGAGTCATTAATTTATTTCCACTGCCCTTGTTCGGAGCTCAGAGATTTAAACTGAGCCGTTGGCTTGATCCTTACGGCTAGAGACTCATACGCGAGCAGACTCGACGATTACGCACTGGTGCTGGTAGTGTGAGCTTACTCTAGGAGGCTTGAGCATTGGATGAGATCTTCTTGTAGCGGTGTCAATGCCTTACGACTTCATTCTTGGGTATGGACTGGTTATCCACAGCTCATGCTCATATTTACTGTATTAGGAGTAAAGTGAAGTGTATTCGCATAGATGGGACCAAGTTCACCTTCACCGGTGAGAAGAGAGCCTACGAATTTCATGATGGAGTTACGCAGAAGAGGGGGCATCCGATCACACATCAGTTGGCTAGTCTCATCCTCAGAGTAGTTGATGTGTGGAGTCCGGGTTTTCCTGTTGTGGTGGATCAGTACGCAGATGTTTTTCCTAAAGACATTTCAGGACTACCTCCTCACAAGGAGGTAGACTGATGCATTGACCTGTACCCTAGGAGAGCACCAATTTCTACTCCATCATATCAGATGGCTCCCACCGATCTTCGCGAGCTGCGATTATGGCTGGAGGAATTGTAGGGGAATAGATTTATCCGACCCAATGTTTCACCCTGGGCATCTCTGATTTTGTTCGCCAAGAAGGAGAATGGGAGGTTGCGACTGTGTGTTGACTACCATCACCTAAATCAGGTGACCCTGAAGAACAAGTACCCACTCTCGAGGATTGATGACCTCTTTGATCAGCTCAAGGGAACACGATGGTTCTCGAAGATAGACCTAAGGTTAGGCTATCACCAGCTCAGAGTTCGAGATGAGGATGTGCAGAAGATGGCCTTCAGGTGTCGGTATGGCCACTACGAGTTCTTGGTTATGCCCTATGGCCTAAACAATGCTCCAGAAGTGTTCATGTGTCTCATGAACATGATCTTCTAGACTTACCTTGATTGCTTTTTCGTAGTCTTCATCGACGACATACTAATTTTCTCGACTACTGAGGAGGAGCACGCCTACCATTTTCGTGTAGTACTGGACACACTATTAGAGAACCAGCTTTATGGTAAGATCTCGAAGTGACAGTCTTAGATTCGAGAGGTTCACTTTCTGGGACACGTCATCTCAGAGACTGGAGAGGCAGTGGATCTAGCGAAGATTGAATCAGTGCTTTCTTGGGAGCCACCTAGGAGTGTGACAAAGGTGAAGAGTTTTTTGGGACTGGTTGGGTACTGTCGGAGATTTGTGCCAGACTTATCCAATGTTACAGCCCCGATTTCATCTTTGACGAAGAAGGGGAATCCCTTCGTGTGGTCAGATAGATGCCAGATGAGCTTTCAGGAGCTGAGGAATAGGTTGACTAGTGCACCCATCTTGAGGCTACCAGAAAATAGAGTAGGGTATGTAGTTTACTACTACGCATCAGGGACCAGACTCGGGTGTGTCCTGATGTAGGAGAAAACAATGATTGTGTATGGATCATGATAGTTGAGATATCACAAGCAGAACTACGCTACCCATGACCTGGAGTTAGTAGCAGTGGCCTTCGCCTTGAAGATGTGGTGACACTATCTGATGGGCGAGCATTTTACAGTCTACTCTGACCACCAGTGTCTCAGGTACATCTTCTCATAGAAGGACCTGAACATGAGATAGTGGCAATGGCTCGAGTTCCCCCAGGACTATGACTTCACGGTAGTCTATACTCCTAGGAAGTGGAACATTGTAGCAGATGCTCTCAGTAGGAGATCAGGCATTCAGCTTCAAGGAGAGGCGACAGAGTAGATGGCCGCATTGCACATATCCTTTGTGGATAGAGATGGACTAGCCTTTCTACAGTCTCTCACAGTCACTCCTCCACTTCTTCAGCGAGTCAGAGAGGCACAACGTGGGGATGTTGACTGTAAGACGCGATGTGCTCAAATATCCACAGGGTAGGCACCTGATGGTTTTTATAAAGGTGGGGATCATGGAATCCTCTTCTCAGGATGTACAATGGTACCAGTTGCACTACATGAGGAGGTGTTGAGGGAGTTCCACACTTCCCCTCTAGCGGTACATTCAGGAGTTGCGAAAATGTATCAGGACCTTAGACAATAGCACTGGTGGCCGGGTATGAAGAAGGCAGTAGTAGAGTTTTTCTCGCGATGCCTCACTTGTCAGAAAGTGAAGGTAGAGCACCAGGTTCCAGTAGGCTTGGTTCAGCCCTTAGAGGTCCCAGAGTAGAAGTGTGATGGGATATCCAATAATTTCGTGATGGGACATCCACGTACATCCGAAGGACACAACTCTATCTGGGTGTTGTCGACCAACTCACCAAGTCATCCCACTTCCTACCGATCATAGAGCAGGGCTCAGTAGAGATCTTGGGATTCCTCTACATAAAGAATATCATTCGTATTCATGGTGTACCATCGACGATCATCTCTGACTGGGATGCTCATTTCACTTCTCGTCTATGGAAGGGGTTGCAGGAGGCTTTCGGGATGTGGCTTCGCTTGAGCACCACCATCCATCCCCAGACGAATGGTCAGACTGAGAGGGCTATTTAGACTCTCGAGGACATGCTTCATGCTTTTCACCTTGACTTTGGTTGTAGTTGGGAGGATCACTTACCCTTGGTGGAGTTTGTATACAACAACATCTACCACTCCACCATCGGGATGGCACCTCACGAGGAATTGTACGACCGACCATGCAGATCACTACTATGCTGGATTGAACCAAGGGAGTCAACACTTGTAGGACCAGAGATGGTGCAGGATACAAAGGAGAAGGTGCAGATCATCCAAGAGTGGTTGAAGACTACAAAGAGCATATAGAAGTCCTATGCTGATAGGAGACAGATACCACTGTAGTTCGAGGATGGCAACCACGTCTTCTTACGGGTCTCATCTCTAAGAGATCTATGGAGATTTTTCAGGGGTGTAAAGTTATGTCCTCCATTCATTGGACCATTCCAGGTTCATAGTAGAGTAGGAGAGGTGGCATACCACTTGGCCCTTCCACCTCAGTTGCACCAGGTGTACGACGTCTTCCACGTATCTTAGTTGAGAAGATACGTGCACGACCCGTCCCACATCATCGACCATGGGGAGCTAGAAATCAATGACGGGGAGACATTTATAGAGTTTCCAATAGAAATTTAGTATCCACAGGAGTGGGTCCCATGTGGATGGTTGATTACTCTGGTGCGTATTCGCTAGAAGCACGGGAACCTCCAAGAGAGCACATGGGAGCGGGATGCTCAGATGCGTGCTCAGTACCCCCATTTGTTTCCCTAGTGTGAGTTGTAGCTTACGGGGACGTAAAGCCCTGAGGTGGGGAGAATGTAATGACCCGGAAATCCCGTGGAATTTTTTTTCTTAAATACATGGGAATTTCATGAGTCCACAGTTTCTGACAGCGCTTGATTCCTCTACCCGGTGTTCTCGGAATCAATTTCTAATGTTTTGTTCGGGTACGTTCAGTAATCATACGTGTAGGTTTTTCTAGCTTTTGAAACGATGCTGGGAATTGACATCTGCAAACACCGATGAACTCGTAACGCCGGTATTCACTTAAGGAGACCTTTACCGCAGTTACATTTTATCGGGAGTGGTAGTTAATTTTTGGGGTTTCTAAGTAAAATTTAAATAAAATTATGTGTTGCATAATTTTATTTGGATGTTAGTTAAAACCACCAAAGGGAGGTTGGTGGTAGGGCCCACACCCCACATAACCTCCCATGGGAGGATATTATGTGGTGGCACGCACAAGAGTTAAAACTCTTCACCTCCCCTTAAACTCCCTTGAAACCCCTTAAAATCTTGTAATTCCATGGTTTAATTCTTGCGAACACCCCAACATTAATGAAGAATATTAATTCAGTTTTAATTCAAGTATTTTTGAATCCATGCCTCCACAATTAATCTAATGTGTTGTCAAATTTAATGAGAGACAACTCTTGAGTTTTTGTTCCATCAAATTAATACAGAACAATCTGTATTATTTTGGCTTACCTTTATGGAGTGCTAATGAGAAGAGGGAGAGCCTTCTTCCCATGAATAACACAAAGAAAATATTCTATCTTCTTCAACCGGGGCATGTAATGGAAGAAGCCGCCCTCGAAGAACATTGCCAATGATAACGACATTTCCTCTGAATTTGATGGAACGACGTACGTCTTCTGTGACACCATCTTTCGTGACATGACAACATTATCTGAATCAAGGTAGGGGTTACGTAAATGTTTGAATCTACCCTCCGTTCTAAATTGTTAACTTGGTGGAGTGTTCTGCCGATTGTTGTCGATGTAACGAGGAGGGCTCGGTCCACATGAACACAACTTGACCCTTCCCCTTTCTTATTGATCTTTCTGATGATGTTAGAGATGAAGCCAAAGGGCGTGATGCCGTCGCACTACGCCGAAGAATTATCTATGGCCAGCAGGGATATGATGGATGAAGAGGTGCGGCACTGTCACACCACGCTGAGGAGCCTAAGGCCCCAGCCAGGCCGGGCCACGGCGATGGAGGACTGGAACTGTCGTGCCAGCCGCATGGAGGAGGAGGACGTGGTCCGCGTCTGTGGGCTGCTCGGCCGAAGCGAACCAGTCGGTCGCCTACCAGCCGGGCTGAAGAGCTGTTTTGCCCATAGGCTCCATGTGGTGGAAGACAGCAGGCCGCTTCCAAAGGGCCTCTCTGCTGGGCGAACGGGCCGTCCACCAACCAGCCGGGCTAGTGGACCGCGACACCCGCAGGCACTACGCGGAGGAGAACCGGGGCCCACTGTGCGGGATGCGTGCACCAGGAAGAACTAGCCAGATACGGCCGGATGGGCAGGGGAGTGCCGACGCCGCTCGACGCCATTGGGCGAACCGGACCGGCCCGCTCCGTGGGCCGGGTCCCCAGGTGGGCCGCGTCCCACTGGGCGAGGCTGACCCCCTAGCCAGGTCAGACCCATTAAATCGGGCAGGGAAGACCCCCGAGCCGGGTCGAACCCGCTGAGCCGGGTCAGGTTGACCCACCATCCCACTGAGCTTGATGGGCCGGGCCCGACTCTGCTTAAAATAGAATATCTTTTAGACTTCCCGTTCGATTGACGCGTCGTCTATCGTATTGGGTTTCGTTTGATGAGACAGAACACTGGGATACATCAAATCCGAACTTCGTGATAGTTGATGTATCGAAACTTGACTCGAGGAGCGGACCCTTCCGGAATCGAGCATGTTGTGTGTGAGAACCCTAGAGATGACTGCGATGACTACTGTTCCAGAATCCTACGTTGGTTCGATAGAGATGACTACTGTACCAGAATCCTACGTGGGTTCGACAACGATGACAACCATACCGGAAATCCTACGTGGGTTCGACAATGAAGACTACCATACCGGAATCCTACGTGGGTTCGACAATGATGACTATTGTACCAGAATACTCCATGGGTTCGACGACGATGCTACTGTACCAGGATTATCTGTGGGTCCAATAGTTCTGACCTCTGTTCCCATATCCTAAGTGGGTCTGATAGAGTAGCTGGTTCTGTATCTTGTGTGTGACCGACAGTTTAGCTGGTCTTGTATCCTGTGTGGGTTCGACAACTTAGATGAATCAGTGACTACATATGATCATCTCCATCTCTCTACGAAGTATGTATACCGGTGTGATCTGAGTCTTGTCTTTCAATCATTATCATCAATGTGATTGACCTTACTTCCTTTGTGGACTGGGTTATGTGTGGGCTCGAGAGTTGGAACTGAGTCTTTGACTGGTAACATAGGTATATATATGGGCATATACCTATGTAGGTTTGGTTGATACTTCGTTTTTGTATCTTTCCTCTGTGGTTTATACTTTGTGGATTCTGGGAGACCTTTGGGGGTCTCAGGGTCCCCTACAGAGTATTTTCATACTAACCCCTGCACGGGCTTCGCCTGCACCTTGTTGTGTTCTATGAAGATGACAGACAACAGTGATCGAGGCTCAGGGTGACGGACGGAGGCGGCTCAGAGCTGGACTAGGTGGGACATACCGTAGGGACAAGTTGGTCGAGTTCTATACCTACCCTTCAGGTTGGATTTATGGGCGGATGATCCAAGAGCTATTTTCCCTTTTTACTTGTACTTGTACTTGTTCTTCAGTTGGGTTTGTATACTGGCCCTGTTACATTAAACACACCTTACTATTATAATCTAGTACTTGTTGCCTCTACTGCTTGTGTTTAGACTATGTGTGTGTTACAGTTTAGAAAGGAAATGCCTTCCCTTTTTATCAATATTATACCTTTGGTGCAAGTATCCAGCCCCTAGCCTATGGAAGGCGGGCTTGGGGTAGTCACGACACGAACCCTGAGGACGGGTCGTGACAATTAGATCATGTTAGAGTTGTGGTGTATTGGATAGAACTTCCCCCACAAATGAGTTGGATACATGACATTTTTCACATATCGTATATCCACTGTTATCTTCATGATGACTCTCATGGGTCATATCAATGTTGATAATGATGAGAACTTTGAGGAGTGGCCTATTGATATACAGGACCACCAGGAGAAGGTGTTGTGTTGGAAATATATTCCATTGGTTTGTTTCTTGTGGAAATATAGAAGCATGTAGGAGAGTACATGGGAACCTGAGTCTCATATATGTTCTCATTAACCTAATTTGTCTGATGTTTATATCTTCTCTTATTGTAAATATCATTATAGTTATTGACCTTTTTGGTTTATGATATTTTTTCTTCATAATGATTGTTTTGTCCCTACTCTCATTTGAGATGTATCTTCCTCAGGAGAGTGTTTAAGATCTGGTTGTTGTGGTTTCTTGGTTTCACAATGGTCATATAATGAGGTGTTTGAGCTACTGTGATAGAGACATCACTGAGAGGTATCTCATGGGGTGGTAGTTTGAATGAAACTTATTCATTTTCTCTCTGGGTTTTGTATTAGATTCACGAGGAAAATAATTTTTTGATTGGTATCTCATGTAAGGTCCGAGATCCTTGTATCCTAAACCATTTCATGTTTCTAAAGATCATAGTTCTTGGAGGATGCTTAGAGTAGTTTCGAGGGGTGTCTGGTGGTTAAAAGATATAAGTTTGGGTTTAAAACATAAGTATGGGTTTATGACATAAGAGGGGTTTACAACATAATTAGGTTTATTCTTGTGTTATTTATCACATGGAATTTATGTCATAAATCAAATATTTATGATGTAAATAAAATATGGGAAGAAATGGATGATTTCAGGAAAGTTTTGTCATAACATAACATCTGATTTATTTTCAACATAAATAATGGGTTTATACCATAAATATACCTTGTGTGGTGAATTTATAATGTTTAGTGCCACCAAACATTACTCAAACCCTACCCCTTCCCCCACGTTTCAAGAGACATTTTTTTTCTTCAGGCGTTTCATGATCCCTTCAACTGAGATCGATTCTTGGCTTCTTGCATTCAATCTGTGGTGATCCAAGGTACATTATACCTTTTTCACTCATGGTTATTAAAACTAGATCCTCTTAATTATTATTTCCATGTGGTGGTGGTTTATAAATTTCATTTTAATGGTATTGAATTGGTTTTTTATCAGTGTGGTCCCGGGATGACATCCTTGGAGGGATGTAACTCTTGCAAGAGAGGTGATCAGGATCTACATAATTGGTACATTTTCATGTGAAGAACATTGATGCCTTTTTCATAGGGAATTAATTAATTGTCATATTTATTTTTGTTAAATCATAAATTTAGAATCGTTTATCCCTCTATATGGAAATGTAATTAACCTATCAATTATTAAACTAGATTAATAAATAATTGGTTATAGAGATCACACCTTGTTTCTTTCTATATTTATAACAGTTTGCCTCTCAATTTTAAAGAGATTATCTTATCTATTTTATGCTTGTTATCATGTCTTGTTATGATATATATAAGAATTTTTTTCTTTATGGAAAATGGTAAAGAACATAAATTCGAAATTAATTGATTAATTATCTTAGTAATTAAATAAAATACAGGTCAAATGAATCCGGTATTTCTTATAATTTGATGGTAATTAAAATTAATGCACTTTTCATACTTAATTAAATCTTTTCTTCTATGATAATTTAAATGATAAGGAATGTAAATCTTGATAATTATATTTGAGAATGTTGGAATACAAAGGAATTTTAATTAGAATGGTACTTCTCTATATTTTTTAAAATAGTTTTAATTATAAGAAAATGTTTATCTTTTGATAGCTTGTTATAGCCTAATTTCCTTGGTTTCTCATAGTTGGAACCTATGTATAATTAATATATTAATTATATACAGAATAGAAACTGGTTGTTTGATAATGATAATTTCTATGGTATAAGTTTCCCATATTATTGAGAAGGTTGGGTGCTTTGAGTTTGGTGCTTCGAGAGATCGTTTATGTGTGAAGGATGGATGAATTATTTTACGGCCTATATTTCCTTGTTGGATATTCTTGTTTGTTTAATTATACTTTTTTGATGTTCTATGGATGCAAGATTCACTTTTAAATGTGATATGATCCTGGGATAGATGAGGATAGGATGTATGACGTGATATGGTTGGGGAGGTCCAGATGATGTGGCAGTAGTTAACACCTATGATGGTGAGATGCATCGGGATATTCATGTAAGATTTAGGGTTGGAATATGAGATTATGGAATGGGTTTATTATGGGATTACCCATTTATTTTATAAATCAAGATTCTTTCTTGAAATGATTTTTTTAATGGTCGATGGTTGGGTTTCTTGTTTTATTTGTATTTCTTTCCCCACTACTTGAGGTGGCTGGATGTGCTTGGTTGCTTGTTTCTTCTTCATGGTATCATAATATTGTCATCCTAGAGTACCAAGAATATGTAATGATGATAATAATGAAAAAATATTGATGAAACCACAGGGTTAGCGTTGTTGAAATTGAAATGAAAAAAAGATGCTAATTTTGATAAACGATTGACTCGATTTGGGTTATGCCCAGAGGGAATGGAATTCATGCTGGTGGTAAATGAATGTATCTTTAAATAATGTTAATGGTTAATTTAATGAATAATAAATTAACTAAAAAAATTAAATGATAAACAAAAATTAATTAATTAATATATCTCTTAAAATGCTTGTGTGCCAATAAGATATCTTGTCCCTAGTAGTGGCAACTGGGTGTCTGATAGATGATTGATACAGTTGATATTTGGTATAGGTTATTCCCATAGTGTGTTTGTGAACTATATTATATCTTTTATATTTTTTGATTTCATATGCTGCCCCACCATTGTGAGTTTGGGATACAGACACCCATTGGACCCTGGGATGGTGTTTTCCAAAACATCTTGGTGGGAGGAAGGTTGGTTGGCTACCCCTCTAGACCCACTCTCTTATCTTGGCAGTCACTTGTGGCGGTATGCATGGTGGTTAGTTTCCACATATATGTGTATAGAGGGTTGTAATGTCTTTTGGTTGTTTCAAACACATGTATATTTGGATTTGTGTCCAAAGGATTATTATAGGTATAACATGTATGGGTTGTGATGGCTTGGGGTACTTACTCAGTGTATGAGTTGTGATGGTTTGAGGTATAATATCTGATGTATGATACATGTCATACAATTTGTGGTGGCTCCCATAACTACTAGGTTACTATATACAGATATGTGGATAGGATGATATTATTATGTGATACATGAGGAGCACGTTGTTATACCCTACCCTTGAGTCTGTGGGCTTGCTTATTTTTGAGAGAGATGTCTCAGTACATGAAACATTGGGGAAAAAAGAAAAACCAGTATGGAAGTAGGAGAGGGATACCTTTTATGTTTCATTATTATAGTATGTTCTCTCTTGTATTTGATACTTAGTGAGATTTATACCTAATGAGGCCGGTAACATAGTATACCTATTTAGGTGACGAGATAGTTTCACTGTTTTCCATTATGATTTAGCATGATTTCTTTATCTTTTGCATGAGAGGATCTTGGGAGGATCCTATAGGGTATAATATTATGCTCACCCTACATATATATAAACTATTTTTTAGGTCATCTAGATAAGGTTGGAGATTAGGCTATATATTACTAGATCATGGTTTTACATGATCTTTTTAGGATTCTTGGTCACTAATGTCTTTACCTTTTGGTACTTTTAGATTTCTTTTTAGTTGTTTAGTATTGTATGATATTTCATGTTTTCACGTGGGATTTATTTATATATATATGTTTGATCAGGTTTTTATTGGTGTATCTATCTTATATCTTTCTTTCACATATTCTCTCAGACGTTAACTCCACCCATATGTATCTTTATTATACCCTTGGTGCTAGTTGCCAACCCAGGGCCTACTGGATGCAGAACTCTGTATATCACCATCTCCCTTCTCTCATTGTTGGACCAGGAGGGGTACCCTTTGGGGTAGGGGGTCATGACACTGAGTAATGACATGTTACATGGTATGCACAAGGTTTTTTAGTAATTGTCAATTGACAAGGCTAACAAACTCCTACCTCATACTCAGGCCCTTCTTCATCAACATCACGATCCATGCATACTTTCCATCAAGGGAAAGCCATACTATGATGGTCCAACTATTTTATATATACAAGAAATACCTCTAAAAGTATGGCCAACACACATATAAGGTTGAATAATAAAACATAGACCCAATATAACATGTCATTTTGAGGAAATAATATAGACAAAAAACACACAATCATCAATCAAACATGGTAATAAAGGCTACATAATCATAATCATTGAAATGATAATCTTAAAAGGGTCTCATGGGTAATAAAACACCCACATACAATCAAAATTGAACATTAAAAACAAGATATTTGAAAACAGGTATCATATCAAGGAAAAAAGAGTGCACAAATAATCAGAGCATGAAATATCATTAAGATTCACAGAATATACACAAGTTATCAAACACCAAACATGGTTTTATGATCTCTAAATCTTAAGTAGCACAAAATACACTTCAAGGTGTATCTGTAGTGTAAGGAACTCAAATTTAATCAATCCTTGATAATTGGAAACCATTATCAAGCTAGTACCCAAGGGTTCATTGAGGCCCTTGTCACTTTTTCCAATTACATTTGACATAGTTCCTTAAGTAAATTGCGAATCATGCCTCATTAATTGATTAATAATTTTTATTATTTATAATCTATTATGAAAATCATGGTCATTTTCCCAAGGTAGTGAACATCATCTCTCATTCATAATAAATGTTCATATACCATAGAGTAGATTTCACAATACTTCCTACCTCAAATAATGTAAAATCCATGCCAAGAAAATCCCAATGGCTTCTTTTGAGTCACCAAAGTCCTTTCAACCACCATTGATCACCATGAAATTCTAACACATGACTAGTCATTCTAAATAATTAGTTATAAATAAATTATAATTAATTAAATGAATACAATAAAAACCCACAACTGAGGGAGAAAGAAATACATTTCAAAATGCTTATCATTTTCTGATAATTTCATGTTATTTATCATTTTAATAAACTGTTATTATTATTTTTTCATAAGTTTTCAAAGGGATTAAAATAAAATTCCTATAAAAATATTTAAGGAAAACTTACCTTGGTTTCATCTTTTAAAAACATAATTTCCCATAATGGAGACAAGAGGGGGGGGGTACTTTACATGCTTAGAACATAGTTGAGGAACCTTCTTTATTCAGAGAATAATTGTCATTATTGAACAAGGGAAACTAGACTACCCAAACATAAGAGTATCTCTAAAACTGAAAAATGAAATGGTTCATCATTTTTTTATGAAAACAACCTCACACTGGATCATAGTAATAAAATCAAAAATTAAACTTTTCATTTAATAATTATATTACTTTTATATTGAATGAATATTATTTAAAAATCCTTTAAAAATGGTTTACAATTTATAAATGAGACCAAAGAATCATTTCCAAAAAAAAAATCATTTAAAATAGTCAATGCACACTACAAAAATGTTTTGGGGGAAAAGAGAGTAAATTCTGAAAAATAGTGTAAAAATCACAACCCTTATATAAAGTCATATAAATACATAATATTAACCTACTTTAAGCTTATGTACTAGAAAAATTCCTATAATCATATGCAACATAGGCCTTCTACATAAGCATAAAGCAAGTTTATTTTCCAAAACCATTGAAAATCCAACCTTACCAATACGTATCCATATAACTACCTTTATGAGGTTGATGATTTCCCTTATGTGGAGCTTGAAAACCTTTATGTAGTGTATGTGTTACTTTCACCAACCTCACATAATAGTGGGAAATTAATTCATACACTTATAAAATGATGGAGTTACCTTACACAGGTTCAAACATACCCTTAAACAGTATAAGGTCTAGGAAACTTTCCATTACACAAGTTACTTACCATTACAAAGCACCTTAAAAACTAACCTACCATTAAATAATAGCTTATTTACTTTTAAATAACCTCTAAAAATATCACTACGTATGTTTAGGGTACACTTACCATACCTTTATGTGCGGCCTAATCCATGCATAAAGAAAACTAAAGTTTATAAAATTTACATTTCACACAAAAAACCTTTGAATTAAAACCAAGAAAAGTTTACAAAAATTAGTATGTTACAAGAATAGTGGACCAACCATATATAATATAGGTATTATAGAAACAAGGGTTATTAAACCTCGACATTTATTTAAGAGTTCATTTCAAGATGGGATTTTCGATATAGTAGGTGTGCCCTATAATTTTCTCCTAGTTATAATGAAACTGTTATGCCTCTCTTTGTACATAGGGAATGTCCCTTACCACATAAGTATACCTGTTTGTATTATTATTCTTTATTTTTCTCCCATTTTCACTCATTTATAGAATCATTTTTGGTTTGTTCTTCTGATGTTTTCGTAACATTATTTTTCTTCCACATTATTATGTTTATCATGATTACCATGCTCATATGACATATTGTCTCTTATGCCATGTTTTTATGATTGATTCCTTATTATGATTATTTACTCTCTTGATATCTCACTTCATTTTTATTCTGTGATTTATGATTATTATATCATTTCTCATTTTCATTTCTTATGATTTCATATGTTTTTCTGTTAATCATTCCATTCATACATGATCATGTATCTCACATTCTTATGATTAATAGTAATTTCACTATGTATCATTGATAATGTTTTACCTTTTATTGTGTGCTTGATGTCTCTAAATTTTTATGTTTCCCTCCTCACCCAGGTGATCAAAGGTAACAAATAGATTATTTCAGATTACAAGGGATCTATGATGCATAGTTGATTAAATCTTATAATTTTATGATGTAATATCTACCTAGTTACCAAAGGCATTGAACTTTTAATCTTGGAATTTGGTTGTTATTTTTATAATGTATGAAAAGTATATATACTTAGTAACTTATCCAAAAGTGAAGATATGATAGTGCATCAAATATCATAATGATTTTTAGGAATTAAAAAATTATCTTCTAAAGGTATAGTGTTAAAAAATAAGAAATAATGAAAGGGTTTTCTTAAAGTTTTGTTATATTCAAATGAAAGTAATGATATGGGTCACTTTAAATATAATTTTAATAAGTGACATAAATTCTTTTAAATCCTTATTTGTAAAACAAAGTAATAAAGTTATTTTGAAAATAAATATATCTAAATTAGAATATATTTAGAGAGTAAGATTGGAAATTTTACATAAGTAGAAAGAAATAACTTTTTAGCATTTTCATAATTATTTGATGTAATCCACATCAATGAAAAATAATACAAAATTTGATATTACAAATAATTAAAATTAAATATGTTTGGAAAAAATAAAATAAACATTTAACTTATAAAATAATAAAAAAATAGTTTTTCTAAAAAATAATATGGATATAGAAGAGAAATATCCAAAAAATGAGTGAAATTTTCCCCTTGTAATGTTGTTTTTTACGAGGAATGAATCAATCAATATTGTGATTATGGGTAGAAAATATATATCTATAAAAATAAAAGGAAGTGAAATATAAGATAATAAAAAGTTATAATATACCCAATCATGGAATAATATAGTTAATGAAGAATGAAAATAACTCAATGAATGTAGATTGAGTCACGGATCCTCTTAAATTTACTCTTATCTTTCTTAGAAATACTCTATTAACATATATAATCATATTTTAGTGATTAATAATCTATTTTAATTTTTTTTTCATATTTATTATCTTTTATATTAATCAATTATATTAATTTATTTCATATATGTTACTTTGTTATAATTTATTTTGATTATTGGATATTAATAGTTCTAATTTTTCTGTGTTAATTCCAATATGGAGATATCAGTCATTGTTTCTTATTTATAAGTTCATAATCTCTAAAAATTTGATGAATAATATATAATTTTTTATTATAATTTTTTGTAGCCCCATTATAATTTCATGAATGTTTCAATTATGATTTGTAAAGAATAATTTGTAATTCTTTCATTTGTAATTATTCAATCAATAAAAAGTTGTTGTTTTTAACTATAAATTAATATATAATAATATTATTAATGTTTAAATACATAATAATTTTGTCAATAATATCATATATTTCAATTATTGTTTTTTCATAATCACTCATGATGAAAATTTTATAGCATTATCCGTGTAGGTGGTTAAACCGACCCAAACATAAACATAATATAATTAAAGGATAAGTGTGAATATGAAGTGATTTTATTATAATATCATTATTAAATAATTATAATATTGTTATATTGATTTTATAAATTGGTAAATAAAATCCAGAATATGGTATGTGAAGATTAAATAAATAAAGGGAATTACTACTTGTACATGATAACTTTGAGTTTCCACTTAAAAACCTTCCTTATTTGGATAGTGTTTTTCTTGAAACCAGGGGATTTCAAATATTATAGAGACTTGAAGAGGAGAAAATTTTTATAGAGTGGGGAAAGATAACTTAAACTTAGGTGTGTCTTGAAATTGGTGGGGAAAGGCCTCTTATATATAAAAATGACTGGTATTTTTGTAAATACTCATTCCTTAACATATAAAGAATGTAATTTTTACAAGGAAGGTTACTTAAAAATATCAAATAATTAAGATAATGCTTGAATTACCTTATAAAAAAATTAACTCATAAGGTTTAAATATATATTATTGTTTTATTCCTTCTTTTAACTATTTAATTTATTTTACCATTTACCTTCATAATTCAATTTTTAACTCGATAAATTGTTTTAGAATAAAAAACATTTCTTTATAAAAAGTTTAATTTATTATTATTCTATAATTATTACAAAGATTTTAATAATTTATTTAAACACTCTATTATCATTATTATAATTTTAATAATTTTATAATAATATTCACAATAAAAAACATCTAAAATGAAACTTTAATAACATTAATAATTATATACTTATAATGCATAGACATCTAATTTCATAACCCCTAAACAAGTAAACATAAGACCTAAAATTGAGATAATAAAATGTTGTATTTTTAGATGTTCACGTAACTAAAATAGATCTTGTAGTGATCTGTGTGATATTTACCTTCACCCACAGATGATTTTTCTCAACCTATACTGATTGAATATCAGCTTAGGCTTGGTCGAGGGAAAACTAGTGTGATGTTACCACATGGATATATATAGACCCAGTAATATTATATTCGTAACATATATATGTTACCAATGGATATTTATTTTCAAATACCATGTGATAATCACTTTACCCTTTTTTATTTCAATATTTAACCATAAAAACCTATTTAAAAATCATCCATTCCAATTCCTTAAAAATATATATCATATTTCTAATGTATCTCATTGGTTATACACTTATACATGATGTTATAATGCTCATGGGATACCATAAATAATAATACCCTAACCCTTTGGTCTTTTTATTTACTTGTTTTATATTTCCTTATTAAATTTTTCTTAATTATGTTCCATTTATGTCTATTATAATAATATTTATTATTTCATTTTAAATTGACATATTATTAATTAATGAAATAAATTATTTTTAATTTTAGCTTGGTATTGCGTGTGTAATAAGTAATTCAACACATGTAAATTATTAAAGGGAAATTCATAATAAAATTGTGGGGTGATATATTCCCCCCCTTAAAAAATTTTCACTCGAAATTTCATTACTCAGATAAAAAATGATGTATAAGGCACCAACCTTAAAAATTAAATAATCCTGAATTTAGTTAATAATTCACATTGAGGATCTTTTCATGTTTAGATCATTAGAGAATTAGGTCATAACATATACAAAACATCTTGAATATTACATTTAGAAACTTCTAATAAATATCCATTTTTTATAAAATAAAAACTCTAAAAAGAAAAGAAACATTTTTAGTTCCATGTTTTAAACACAATGACTTTTCTGTGATCCCATCCTTGACCCTATTCCACCTTATGTCCCGTGAAAAACATTTCAAAAACTTGGGATGAGCATAAGAAGCTCTGTAAGGGATACAGAAAGAAGGAAAGTAGTTAGTTTTCAAAACAAAATGTAAAACATGCATACTTTATCATAAAGTAATAATTTTTACCTTAATGAAGTAGCAAAAAAACTTTACTAAATATAAGTTCATTTTTACCCTTTTTGTAACCAAAATATTACCATAAATCCTATAAGAAACAATGTATATCATATAAAGGTAACATGGAACATAAACATATATAAATGGAATAACCATATGGTCGACTTCCACACATATCACTAAATGGAATAGCCATAAATCGGACTCCCATAGCCAATTAATTTGAGGATATAATGTAACCACCCATCTTTAATTTATCAAGGAACCACCCATCATTTTTTTTATCACATAACCACCCGTAAAATGTCCAAGTACCATTATATAATCATCACACATACATGATTGAAAATCTCCACATTTCAAATATAAAATTTCATTTGAAATCACAAGAAATAATTTCATGATATTGAAATATTAAATATACTTTCAAAACCATTTTAAATACCAAAATATGTAAAAAGTGTATATTGTATTTATTTTCCATTTAAAAACATCATGGCTTGTTAAGGAATCAAAATATCAAATAATGCCCGTAGTGCTGAAGAGGTCATTGTCACCAAATACATTAAAAACATTCTTGTTGTCATTTAGTAAAATTATACGTAGAAAAAATATTTCCTTTAAATAAAAAACAAGTAAAAGGTGTTTATTATACACTGTGTAAAAGAAGGTTGTGTATATTACCAAAACATGCCTCAATGAAAGGAGATTGAGACAAAGTCCTTTACCTCGAGTCCGAATTGACTTCTTCATTCTTTAATTTCTTGAATAATAAACATAAGTTAATTTATAATTGATTTAAAAACTCTTTAAAGTTTATTATTCCTTTAATATCAATTATTAACTTTTTATAATAATTGGCTAATTTTTTGAGTTCATATCGGAGATTTTGCCGATGTTCGAAACTTGAGTAAAAAATGAACTTGTTTTAATTATAAATTGTCCATGTAGTAGAAATTTATTTATCTCCAGAATGATATTAATGATTCATATATCATATATATCATATATATCATATATATCCAGTATATGTGTATTTATAATGGTCCATAACATTTGGATATAATAAATGAGATGCACCGTTCATGGAGATGGTAAGTCATACATATGCATGAATGCTATATTTATTTCTTTTTCATTTTTAAAGGAAATAAAACTAAATTATTCATAGGTATATTATAGTTCCATTATAATATCTATGTTATATATGTTACATAATTTCATTAAATCCATATTTCAAATGTTCCAGGTATAGCATGACTGAGTCATATCACTTTGAGCGGGCGGTAGTCCGCACTTCCTCAAATGAAATTATCATATTTATACAAAATGAAAAGAATAAAGGTATGTTCTAAATGACAATTATAGAATCATAGAGATAAAATAAATATCATAAATATCATATATTATTACATTTACATCATAATGGACACCATAAGATGTGGTAGGAGAAGAGTGAACAACCATTGTTTCGTGAGGCATTAGTTCTTCGTCCAGAGAAAAATTATGTTCTATACCCATAAGACGGAGGTCTGTGTAAGTAAAGTTGGAATAATTCTCTTAAAAACAACCTAGAATATTGATTACATTGTTTTTTATGCATAAAAAGAATAAGAAGAGCATATGGATTGTAGAATGAAAAATAATGGAAAGGAACTTGAGAGAAGACGTTACCTCAAATCGAGTAACTTCACTTGATTTGAGCCAAAGGGATCTATTGAATTTCCTTATGCATAGATGAAGGCTTCTAGGAAGAAGAGAGGGATTTTGTGAGATTATTTGGGCAGAGTTTGTATGAGTCAAGGGGCTTGAGAGGTGTGAGTAATGGGTTAGAGGTGATGAAATTTTATAAGGGGAGGAGGGGATCTTTAGAAAAGTTGGAAAAATATTATTTTATAATAAAATTATTTTCGATTTCAAAAAATAAACAACTAATTAAATTCAAAGATAAGACGACTATTCTTTGAAATAAAATCATCCAATAAGAATTGGACCGGGTTTGGATATTTTTTAATCCTTATCTTTTTTATTTAACCGTTTTTACTCTTACCATTTTATCAAGCATTTAACACTTTGAGAATCAAAATAGTTACCAAAACATGAAATATATATAATTAAATATTAGATAATAAAATTTTAGACTTATTATAACTATTTCTCTGTATATTATATTTTTTGTAATTTTATATTTTAAAATATGTATTATTTCAATTTTGACACTATTCATATCATGACTTTTTAGAAATTCATAACAACTTGATTGATTCAAAAAACATCAATAATAAAAATATAACATGTAAATATCATCCAAATTATATTTATTTTACCATTTGTAATATCATTTATTTTAATCCTTTATTAATGAATCAATCACTACATCATCATTGTGTCATAATTAAATTTTTTATTTAATCTCTAAAAATTATAACTAAAATACCATGATGTAGGAAATCTTTTTATATTTCTAATGATTCTTTATAGTCTAAAATATAACATAGATAACCCTATATAAAAATTGTTTTCTAAAAGATATATGTTTATGTTACATTTTCCTTAATATTAAATTAATTTTTATAAAATGTCATTTTCACTTACAAGTGGCTCCATGGGGTCCCAAAATCGAACCAATATTTCCCATGGTCATAAATGTATCATCCAATCAGATTAGGACACATGTTAGGTTAATTTAATATTATTATAATATTATTTTTTACCCTTATTTACCAGATTTACCCTTTAATCATATTAAATAATTTTTTTTCTAAAGTTACTATTCATAATGTCTAAAAATAAAAGTTACCTATTTAAAAAATTTGGAGAACTTGATTCCAAACATGGAATCCATTTCTACAAATTCAAAACAAATAATTTTCCAAAATTAATTAAAAATTAATTATCATTGTCAAAACCAAAAAGCGTGTTTTTATGAAATAATAACTATCAAAAGATTCACATGTGTTTATGTAAAATTAAAAAGTAAAATTAATTAAATGAAAAAATTGTATTAAATGGTAAAAATATAATCTAATTAAACATTAAAAAAAATTAAAATGATAATATAACCATATAAATTAATAAAATGAGAAGACAATTTTAACTTAATATTCCGCATTTTTCATTATTCATTTAAAAAATGTCCTTTATCAGAAAAATAACAAAAAATTACCCAAAGTAAATTATTAATGTCCCTCTTCTATAGAAGAAGTTTATTTTGTCAAATGGAATATATAAAAGTTAAAAGAACTAGATTTAAAATGGGTTCTCCATTAAAAGGTGGTAAAACCACCCTTTAAAAATATTAGAGTATTTAGGATAAAAATTGAAGTCATTCTCATTTTGAGCCTCTAGATTTTATTCAATAAATGTAAAAACATTTAAAAAACATTTTTAATTATAATATGGTTATTTATATTCATTCCCATGAATATAATGGCAAGGAGTTAACTACGATTTAGAATAATAAAATTATATTATTATTTTTTAGTATGACTCAGCCTTGTGTTCAACTTGATATTTAGGAGAAACTCACTGTTGTCTGTCAGGTATGCCATCAAACATAGCATCCAATTTAAAGTAACTTTAATATTTAATTCACAAATATTAATAAATATGAAAATTACAAATTATTTATTGACCCAAGATTTTTTTAAAGGTAAAGGGGGAAAGCCCCCATTTATCAAATAAGTGATTATATTTATATCTCATAGAATTTTCAGATTCCCATGTTTCCTCTTCAACCATATGATTTTTCTAATAATCGTTTACCCAATTAATTACCTTATTCTGAAAAAATTCTCTCTTTGATCAAGAATCTGGACTGGTTGTTCCTCATAATAAAGATTCTCTTCCAACTAAACTACCTCTAGACTCAAAACATTAGATGGATCTGGCATATACTTTCTCAACATTAAAACATGAAAAACATTGTATACTTTGGATAAAATTGTAGGTAATGACACTATGTATGCAACTAATCCAAATTTATCCAGGATTTAATAGGGTCCAATGAACCTCAGACTCAACTTTCCCTTCTTACTATGCATCACACTTTTCTATGGAGAAACTTTGTGAAATACATGATCACCTACCTCGAAAGAAAGATCCTTCTTTTAGTTATTCACATAACCTTTCTACCTGCTCATTGTTGTCCTCATGTGTTTCTGTGTCAACTAAACTTTCTCTGCCATCTCTTATACCGATTCTGATCCCATCAGTTTCCTTTCACCTACTTCATCCTAAAAATCTAGAGTTAGACAATGCTTTCTATATAATGCCTCAAATGGAGACATCTGTATATTGGAATGAAAACTGTTACTATAAGGAAACTCAACCAAAGAGAGATATTGGTCCCAACATCCTTGGTATTCCATTGAATAAGCACATAGCATATCTTCCAAAGTCTTAATTCATTATTATGATTGCCCATCTGATTGAGGATGAAAAGTTGTACTAAAATTTAATTTAGTACCCAAATACTTCTGAAGGCCTTTCCAAAAGTTAAATGTTAACCTAGGATCATGATTAGATTTAATGGAGATGGTAACTCCATGTAACCTAACTATCTCTTTAATATACAATCGAGAAATTTGATATAGAGATAGAGTATCTCGAATAGGAAGAAAATGATCCTATTTAGTCAATAGATCAATAATAACCCATATTGCTTGATCACCTCGAGATGTCTTCAGTAATCCCATAATGAAGTCCGTGGATATATTTTCCCATTTCCACTCTAGCATCTGTAATGGCTAAAGCATCCCTTTCGGTAACTACCACTTTGCTTTAACCTGTTGACAAGTCAAACACTTTACAACAAAGTCAATAGTATGTCTTTTCATTCTATACCACCTGCAATACTCCCTAAGATCTCTATACATATTAGTATTTCTAGGATGAATTGAAAACAGATAACTGTGAGCTTCACATAACAACTCTTTCATTAACTTTGAATCACAAGGAACACATAATCTCTTTCCAAAACTCAAAAAACAATCATTATGAATGTTCAATTTAGGAAACTTACCCTTCTAAACCAACTCAACCTTTTTCTGCAAATCACTGTCTTCTTTCTATGCTTGCTTTATTCATTCTGCTAGAGATAATTACTTTACCCCCGGAAACAAACCAAAAGAATTTTATGAACCAATAACCTCTATACCAAAGTTCATAAAATAATTAATCAATGGATATTGTTCCAAATGTATCATGGTTAATATAACATTACAGTTTCGAATCCAAGTGTCATCCACTTTATTTTCATTTCATGGATGGTAATGGATCGTGCAATCATAATCCATGCTTAATTCTAAAAATATCCTCTGTCTCATGTTTAATTCCTTATGAGTGAATATATACATCAATGTTTTGAAATTAGAATATATTTCATACTTTACACCATACAAATTATGAATCCAATTTTTTAAGGAAAAAACAATAGTAGCTAATTCCAGATCATGGGTAGGGTAATTAACCTTAGGAGGTTTCAACTGACGTGAAGCATAAGCAATTACCTGATCATTCTATATTAGGACACAAACATCTCCTTTCAATGAAGCATCATTGTAGATAAAAAACTACCCATTTCTTGAAGGTAATGCTAATATTTTAATATTCACCAATATTCTTTTCAATTCCTAAAAATAATAATCACATTGTTTTTTCCAGAAAAACATAACACCTTTTTGAGTTAACTTTGTTAGTGGGCTAGATAACCATGAAAAAGTCTCAACAAACCTTCTATAATAGCCTATCAAACTAAGAAAACTATGAATATCTATTATATTTTTAGGCATTGTCCATTCATAACCAACTTTTGTTTTAGTAGGTTCAACAGTTATGCTATTTTTTGAAACAATGTGACCAAGGAATGAAATTTTTTATAACTAAAACTGAAACTTTCTGAATTTCTCATACAATTTATTTTCATTTAAGGTATTTATGAAAACCATTAAAGGACTTTCATGTTCCTTTTTACTTATGTAAATACCAAAATCTCATCAATAAAAACAACCAAAAACATTTCCAATAACACACGGAAACTTATATTCATAAGATCCATGAATATAGTAGGTACACTGGTTAACCCAAAAGGCATAGATAAAAAATTATAATAGCCATATCTAGTATGAAAGGTGGTATTTGGAACATCTTCTTCCTTTACCTTAAACTAATGGTACCCCAACGTCATGTCAATCTTCAAAAAATATTTAGCTCCCTAGAGCTGATCAAACAAATCATCGATATAAAGAAAAAGATATTTGTTCTTAATAGTTATATTATTTAAGGCTCTATAATCAATGAAAAGTCTCAATGAACCATATTTCTATTTAACAAAAAATATTGGATCACCCCACGATGATGTTATAGGTTGAATGAAACATTTATCTAACAACATCTAAAAATGTTTCTTTAACTCTAAAAGTTCAATTTGTGCCATTCGATAAGGGGGTTTTGAAATTGGATTAGCATAAAGAACTAAGTCAACAGTAAATTCAACATCTCGACCAGGTATAATACTAGGATAATCATTAGAAAAAACATCAAGATAATCATTTACTACTGGCACATCATTAATCGGAATTGTTCCTTTATTTTCAGCAATATGTGCAAGGTAACATTCATTTCCATCTTTCACTAGTTACTCAACTTCCTGATATGTTATCAGTGATAAGGGTTCATTTTTGTACAGAAACTGAAATTATTTCTAAAATGAAACTTCTTTAGCTCTATAGTTAATCATATTATTGTAAATAGAAAGCCAATTCATTCCAAAAAAACATTAAACTCTACTAGAGGAAAAAATTAAGGTTTTTAGGTAAATTCTTTCCAAAAATAAGTATAGGAAGATTCTTATAATTTCTTTTTTTCCAAAACATTTCCCCAAGGTATTTTTACCAAAAGTTCGGGATTCATATCTTGAGATCGAATTCCAGAATTATTAAAAAATTTCTCAGAAATGAATGAATGAGTTGATCCTAAATCAAACAACACATTGTCATAATCTGAAAAAAATTACCTGATACCACTTCATTTTATGGTCCCACATCAACCGCAGTAGTAGAAAAAGATTTTGCCCCACCCTTCTACTTTTGATATGTCTGGTTTCCACCATGGGTAATCATGTTTGGACACACATCGGCATAATGTAAAAACTCATTGCAACTAAAAAATATTATCGCTTTCTTTTCATTTCCTACTTGATCATATTCCTTATAGTTATAAGCAATATGACCAGTCTTACCACACCGAAAGAACTTTCCATATTTTGAGATACATTCTCCAAGATTCTTTCTACCACACTTCTCATAAGATGGAAATTTAATTTTCTTACCTCTAGGATTCTTTGATGAATTATTTCCCTTTGCCTTCCAATTGGATCTTTTCTTTTTCTTGCTCTCTTGGAACACCTGATCATCAGAGAAATCCATTTCTACTTTCTCAGAAAATATGACTAGTTCCTCATAGATTTTTAATTCATGAGAAGGTAATGCTATTTGATATCACAACTTCAATCTTGAGTAAAATCAATATATCTTACAATCAAGATATCAGATGAAATTTGGAGCATACCTTTCTAGTCAAGTAAACATTTCTTCGTAAGCAGCCACCGAGTCATCCTACTGCCTCAATTAAAAGAATATTTTTTCCATCCTAAGTTGTATAAACTTAGGAAAATATTTATCAAAGAAACATAACTTTAAATTATTCCCAATAAATTGCACCAAAATTTTCATTATCCCTGATATTTTTAACCATCGACCACCATTGATCTGCTTCTCCATCAAAATGATAAACAACAAGACTAAACTTTTGATTTTTTTCCTAACCCATGACATCGAGAATAATTTCCAATTATTTGATCCACACTTCAGCATGAACATGGTTAGATGGTCCTCTAAATGATGGGGGAAATTTACTTCTGAAATGATCTACTATATACATGCTCTTCTAGGGTTGACCTGTTTGATCTCATGCTTGTATAACACTACCATTTATCACTAGATTCAACTACACCATCAATGAAAAAACTGTTCAGTTCTGATTCCGACTATCATAGGATGCTTATTTAGAAGGTTATTCTACTCTATATTACTTCCCAACATAGCTTCCATATTTCCTATGCAGAAAACCATTTTGAACAAAAATATATTAGATAATGAATTATGTTAATCTTAAAAATCTATATCATTTCAATTTGACCATAATGTAAAAAACATTTATGGATATTCAATTAACAAAATTATAACTCCTAATGTTGTCTAAACCGTCCTCTAATACAAATTATAATGCCCTAACCTTAAAGGTTACATAATAATTAATTAATATAATAAATCACATTGAGAATATTTTTAGGTTTAGAGATTTAGAAAATTAGTTCATAACTAATACAAAACATCATGAATATTACATGTATAAACTTCTACTTAGTATCCACTTTTTTCATAAAATAACAACTATGAAAAGAAAAGAAACATGTTTAGTTCCATGTTTTAAACACCATGACTTTTCCTGGATCCCATCCCTGACCTAATTACACCTTTAGTCCTCTTAAAAACATTTCAAAAACTTGGGAGGAGCATAAAAATCCCACTAAGTGATTCACAAATAAAAAAAGCTATTAGTTTTCATAACAACATGTAAACCATGCATACTTAATCATAAAGTAATACTTTTTACCTTAAAGAAGTAGCAAAAACACATCACTGAATATAAGCTCATTGCTTACCTTTTTTTGTAAATAAAATTTACCATAAAGCCCATAGAAAACAACGTATAACATATAAAGGTAACTTGGAACATAAACATACTGAAATGGAATAACCATACGATCTACTTCTACACATATCACTAAATAGAATAGCAAGACGACCAAATCCCATACCCAATGCATTGGAGGTTATAACATTACCATCTATCCTTGGTTTATCATAGAACCACCCTTCATTTGGTTTATCATGTAACAATCATCAAATTTCCAAGTACCATTATATAATCATTACACATAAAAGATTAAAAATATCAACATTTCAAATATAAAATTTCATTTGTTATCACAAGAAATAATTTAAAGATATTGAAATAGTAAATACACTTCCAAAATAATTTTCAATAACAAAATATGTAAAAAGGGTATATGGAATTTATTGTCCATTTAAAAACATCACATCTTGTTAAGGAAGCCAAATATCAAATAATGATAATGGTGGCGGAAAGGCCGTTGTCACTACATACATTAAAAACATTAATTTTTTCATTTAGTAAAATAATAAATAGATAAAATACTCTCTTTAAATGAAAATAAAAGTCAAAGGGTTTTGTTATACATCGTGTAAAAAAAGGAGGTGTATATTACCAAAACATGCCTCAATTAAAGGATATTGAGATAAAGTCCCTTACCTCGTGTCCGACTTGAATCATTCGTTCTTTAGTTTCCTGAATAATAAACTTAATTTAAATTAAAATTAATTAAGAACCCTTTTCAAGTTTATTATTCTTTTTATATCATTTATTACCATGCTATAACAAATAGATAATTATTTGAGTTCATATTGGACATTTTCCCAATGTTCGGAACTTGAGTGAAAAATAAACATGTTATAATTATAAATTATCCATGTGGTCAAATTTCCATTAACTATTGAATGATATTCCTGAATTATATATCATATATATCTAGTATATATGTATTTTTAATAGTGAATATAATTTGGATATAAGAAATGAAATACAAAGTTCATGGATATGATAAGTCGTACGTACACATGAATGCTATTTTCATTTCTTTTTCATATTTTAAGGAAAGAAAACTAAATGATACATATGTATATTATAATTATAGTATAATAAATAATTTATATATGTTACATAAGTTCATTAATTCCATCCTTTATACATTATATTAATATCATGAATGAGTCATATCACTTTGAGGGGGCGGTAGTCCGTACTTCCTCAAATGAAATTATCGTATTTATACAACATGAAAAGCATAACAGTTTGTTATAAATGAATACTAAAGAATAATAGAGATAAAATAAATATTATAAATATCATATATATTATAGTGTCATCATAATGTCTACCATAAAAGGTTATAGGAGAAGATTGAAAAATCCTCGTTTTGTGAGGCAGTAGTTCACCGTCCGCATAAACAGAATGTTTTATACCCATTAGATGGAGGCGTGTGTAAGTTTAGTTAGAATAATTCTCATAAAAACAACCTATAATAATTAGTATACTTGTGTTTTTATGCAAAATAATATTAAGAAGCGCATTGGGAGTGGATAAGGAAAAATAATGGAAAGAAACTTGAGAGAAGACGTTACCTCAAATCAGGTAACTTCTTTTGATTTGAGCCAAAGGTCTCTCCTGAATTGCCTTCTTCCTAAGAGAAGGATTCTATAAGTAATAGAGAGTTTCTTGGAGCTTATTTGGCCAGTTTCTGGACAATATAAAGGGCTTGAGAGTTGTGAGTAATGGGTTAGAGGTGATGGCCTTTTATAAGGGGGAGGAGGGGCTCTTTAAGAAAGTTTTAAATTGTTATTTTATTATAAAATGATTTTCGGTTTCAAAAATTACAAAACATATTAAATTAAATGATAAGATTACTATTGTTATAAATAGAATTATAAAATAATAATTGGACATGTTTTGGATTTTTTTTAATCCTTATCTTTTTTATCTAATCCTTTTCTACTCTTACAATTTTATCAAGCATTAAACATTTTGAGAATAAAAATAGTTACCAAAACATGAAAAATATCCAATTAAAGAGTAAATAATAAAATTTTAGACTTTTTATAACTATTTTAAAGAATATAATATTTTTTATAATTTTATAATATTTAATAAAATATTTTATATTTTAAAATATGAATTATGTCAATTTTGACAATATTCATATCATGACTTTTAAAAAAACCATAACGACTTGATTGATTAAAAAAATACTTAATAAAAGTATAACATGTAGCTATCATTGAGAAAATTGTTGGATGAAATCAAAATAACAAAATTTTATTTATTTTAACATTTATAATATCATTTATTTGAATCCTCTATTAATGAAGCAATCACTGCATCATCATTGTGTCAAAATTAAATTTATTTATTTAATATTTAAATTATTTAATTAAAATACCAAAATGTAGGAACTCTTTATATATTTTTAATTTCTGTTTATAGTTGAAAATATCACTTACAAAACCCAATATAAAATTGGTTTACTAAAAGATATATGTTTATGTTACGTTTTCCTTAAATTTAAATTAATTTTTATAAAATATCATTTTAAATTTCAAGTGGCTCCACGGGGTCCCAAAATCGACCCAAGGATGCCCATGGTCGGACATGTATCATCCAATATGATTAGGAAACATGTTAGGGTAATTTAATATTATAATAATATTTCTTTTACCCTTATTTACCAGATTTACCCTTTAACCATGGTAAATAAACTGAAGTTACTATTAATATTGTCTTAAAATAAAAGTTACCTATTTACACAATTTGAAAATCATGTTTCCAAAAATAGAATCCATTTCTCTAAATTCAAAACACAAAAGTTTTAGAAATTAATTTAAAATTATTTCTCGTTGTCAAAACCAAAATGCGTGTTTTTAAAAAATAATAAACATCAAAAGATTGACATGTCTTTATGTATAATTAAAAATGGAAATTACATAAAATTACTAAAATTGGATTGAAATTTAAAAAAATAACCTAATTATACTTTAAAACCAATTAAAAATATAATCTAACCATATAAATAAATCAGATGAAAAGGCGGTTTTGACTTAAAATGTAGTATTTTTCACTATTCATTAAAAAAAATGAACTTTTTCAAAAAAATACCAAAAATTTACCCAATTTAAATTTTGATATCAATATTCTAAATAATAAGTTTATTTTGTCAAATGGAATATACAACAGTGACGAAAACTAGATTTAAATGGTGTTCTCTATTAAAAGGTGGTAAAACTACCCTTTGAAAATATTAGAGTATTTGTGCTTAAAATAAGATTCATTGTCATTTTAAGCCTCTAAATTTTATTGGATAAATGTAAAAACACTTAAAAAACATATTTAATCATAATATTATTATCTTGGTTCATTCCCGTGAATATAACGTGTATGTGATAACTACCATTTAAAATAATAATAATATATTATTATTTTTCAGTATGACTCAGCCTTGTGTGCAACATGAGATTATAGAGAAACACATTGTTTTGTGTCAGGTACTCCATAGAAAATAGAATCCATTTTAATTTAAAATTTATATTTAATTCACAAATATTAATATATATGAAAATGTCATATTCTTTATTTACCAGGGATGTTACACGATGAGGGTAATATTTTCACATTACATATTCAAGAGTATCTTTTTCTTTCTCAAACTTATGATTTCACCATAAGAATTTTTTAATACATTGACATTTTAAAAGAATTATATGGTCAATAGCATACGTGACATGCAACACCAAGCTTTATTGACCATGAAATATTATTATTTAAATGCGACTGTTATAACATAGTCGTTGAATAGGTAGGTATGAAAAGGGGTAAATACATTATAAAATTGGCACATAAATTTTATAATCAATAAAAATTTATTCATTTGTTCTTATAAAATAATCACTAAATTTTTATTAAATTCATTTTATACTTAAAAAAATTGGTTTTCTTCAATAATTTCTTTTATTGCTTTTTGTGAGAAAAAATATTGTAATTAATTTCTTCCACTTTTAGACACTATATTTGATAAAAAATAAATAATTTTTTATATCAGAATATAAAAATTATATTATGGTAAAATTTTGGGTTTTTTATGAAAATATTTATTTTTTAGTGAATAATGAAAAATACAGATTTTATAGAAAAATTTCATTTTTTCTAGTATATAAAGAGTCCCATTTTGTTTTAAATTGGTTTTAAAATTTTATTATTTCATTTTGATTAAATATAATCCATTAATTTCATTTTAATTTACATTATTTTTAATTTTGATATAAAACCATTTTTTATACTTAAAATACATTTTTCTGGAAAACAGTTTTCATTACGTTTTACCGGTTTATTTTAAAAGTAATTTATTCCACTTATAGGAAATTATTTGATAAAATAGATTCCATATTTGGAATCATAATTTTAAAATAATATAAATAGTTCAACTTCATATTTTGACATAATGAATAGTAACCTTGGTAAAAATGTTGTCACCACGGTAAGGGTAAAACAGGTAAAACAAGGTTAAAACTATGAAATAAGGCTTCAAAATCATTCAAAAACCTATATATATTTCATTTAATGAGTTTAATTCAAAAAATAATTTCTTATATTCTAAAATATATAATTTTATCATCAATTTTATTTGGTAAATACGCTTATCCTTTTTTATGTAGAGGAAAATTCAAAATGTATCTTTCTTTCTTTTAATATCTAAAATATTTTGTGATAGGGAAAAAGTTATGAATGGTTAAAATTTTTTATTTATAATATTAATAAATTTATTTTATTATGGGAATTTTATATTAATTAAATGATTACCTTAAATGCTTATGCAAGGCTGACATGGTGTTTAAGCAAATAGTACAAAAATCATGTAAATGTTTTCAAAAAAATTAAAAGTTATTTTTTTAGTGATTTGTGGTGTACTATGAATTATTTAGATAAATATAGTGTATTAGTGACTTTTTAAAATTTTATATTATAACTATAGATTTTTCCTGATTTTTTAAGTAAATTATTTCAATAGTCTTGAAAATGACTTTAATGGTATTTTATGATAAATAATATTTTATTAAAAGATTTAGAATTCATAAAAATATTATATTTTGACAGTTTAATAGTATATGGTTTATAATATCAACCATTTCACATTTATATATCACTTTTCCTTTTATTATAACTTTCTTCACCCTTAAAGAGTAAAAAAACTAATATTGGGGTAATAATCAAATGGGTTAATAGGGATTAAAACTAAGAGGCAAGGGTTCAAACATCACATAAATTTGTCTAAATTATATTGGATGACATTATTTATGATTATTTTTATTATATATTCAAAATATATAATTTTTTTATCTTTAATATGAAAATAATCTTATATTAATTAAATACATTAAGTAATTCAATGGGTACCCCTCTCTTCTCTTATATAAGGACACCGACTCTGCTATGTTACACACAATTATTGTGACAATTAGCTCAGAAAAAACCTACAAAAATCTCTTAGAAACTTCCTTATAAACATTATATATTTTATGGTCTTCTTAAATTACCATCCCTATGGTCTTTACTAATATATCCAAAGGATGTTCTTCAAAGAGCTGGTAATTCTCTCAACCAATATTTTTCATTTTACTTATTCTTTTACCTCCTTCAATTATATCCTATCCATTATAATTTAATTATATAATTATATTAAAAATAATTATATGTTATTATGTTAATTTTATAACATTATTCATCCCCTTTTTCAATCAAATGTGAAATGAAACCATAATATATGCGTACATACAGACTACTGCCTCACAAACCAATGTATTTCATTTATCATCACCACATTTCAGGGATGGTTATTGTGATATATTTATTATATCTAAATTATATTTATGATATAATTATTATTTTTTAAATATAATATATAATATATATTCATACCATTCCATTTATTAAAAAAAATCATCGCATTGACGTACGAACAATCTACTTTCACCATGTAGCAATGTACTTCAATTTTCTTAAACCGCCTCTCATGAATGGTAGTAGGGATAGATTTAATGAAGTTATTTTATATTTAAAACATTATAATTATTCTATAAAGATACTTTTTTATTTTATTTTTTTTTCCAACCAAATAAATGTAAAAAACATCACTTGTGTGTACGTATACACTACCGCCTCATGAGCCAATGTATTTTGTTTTCCACAAATACTTTTCATGGACGAATCTAAAAATATTATATATATATATATATATAAATGATAATTATATCATTATTATTATTCTATATAGGATGTAATAATAACCCCTTTTACCATGGTTAACCTACCATATTCATTTTTTAATTATGAATTAAATGTCCTCAAAAGACCCTACATAGACTAAATCGATTCTGTAATTACATTTCCTTCAAATAAATGAAATTAATGGTTTAATGATAATTTAATAAACCTGGTAAAGGAAGTTAAAAAATTTAAAAATTAATATAATTTTATTATACAAGAATTAAAAGTACATACATAGAAAGTTGGGACTCTAAGTAAGGGGTTTCTTAACTCTATTTTTTCATCGAGTTATAACACTTATTCATTGACTTTATTATGCCAGGATTATGTGTGTATTTATATCTAATTTTTTTATGTTTTATTTACATTTTTAAGTGGATTTACATATATTAACATAATTAATAAATGGGTTAATTATCACTTCAATTGTTATAATCTTTCTAAGGGTTTTCTTTTTCACATCACATTTTCACGAGACATGATTCATGTAGGGCACCAAAATTTATTTTTATGGTATACTCACTACACTATTAATGAATTTTAATATATTACTTCATTTAATTAATTATATTTATAGAGTCATATTATATTCTTTTTTCAATGAATTTTTATTTAAAAGTTACCAAAGCGATAAGGGCTTCATATTACAATCACATTTCATTACAAGATTATTTATGTTCACGGTTCCTTTGCGGAAATTATATGATATTAATTTTTTGAATCAAATATATGTTCTATTCCTCGGTTTTTTTATTATCTTTACATTATTTCCTTTTATTTTCATCCCTTTCTAATTTAATGAGATCGAAAGAACATTTTTAAGAAAAAATGACTTTATTTCTATTTTTCTCTAGGAATAATTTAATATCCATATACCTAATCATTAAAATGTTTTCATGAATTTTACTTTATATAAATAAATTATTTTTTAAATTATTTTTCAAATATAACTTACTTTCATTAAAAAGTATTAAAATAAATCTTATAGTCCTTTTCCAAACATTGTACTTTGGTTTTTATCAGATGTTTGAGTGGAATATTTTTTTTAACATTTTTTAAATGAATATAATTTCCTACCATAATAACTATAATTTTATTTATGTTTAATTCAAAAATTTCCATGTATATTTAAGAAAAAATTATTTCTCTCAATATTCATAGAATTTTTATTTAAAATATGATATTTTCTATGTTTTCAAATAAATGTCTTAAATGTTATTTTAAATGTATTTTACATATATGAAAATATAATTTATTGTTTTATTATTATCTAATGTGGATATGTTATAATTTACCATCCTTATTCTTTCTATGGATATATTATGATTTATATTTTCATTGAAATCATTTATTTTCTATAGTTAAATCAAATTAAAAAGGAATGATGGTTGTTTTTAATGATGTTATATTGAAAAGAACAAGATTATTATTGTTTTTCAAGTCTTTAATACTTATACATATGTATGAATAATTTATGGGTGGTTATATTATAAACCAAGGATGGGTGGTTAAATTATAAACCTAGGACTAGTGGTTATGTAAGGGCCGAGATCTTTCTAATTTAACCCTTTATGTGTTTCTAAAGTTGTAGGTACTAATAGGAGGTTTAGAGAAGGTTTGGAGATGTTAATTAATGGTGTGTCAGGGTTTCATGTCCTGAATGAATGGTTCATGACTTGGGTGAGAGCTCGATTCACATCCTGAAAGTTGTTTGCATTTTGTGTAAGGCTAGTTCATGGGGTGCCTCATGACCTAAAATAAATCTGGATTGAATAGATTGTGGTTGCATTTTTTAGGTGGGATTTATAAACCTAATAATTTCATTACATGAAAGGGTTTCACATCATGAAAAATCCATTCTACAATAGTCCTTAATAAATACAACACCTCAGGTTTTCTCAAAGCCTACATCTTTTCTCTCAATTTCTAGGTGATCAACAACATTCTCTTTATGTGTTTTGGGATCCCTTTAATAGGGATCTATTCATGGATTCCTATTTTTGGTATGTACTGATATGAGGTATATTTTACCTTTTCACGCATGGTTCTTAGATCTGGATTGTCCAACTTCTTATTTTAATGTGATGGTGGTTTCTCTCTATCGTTTTAATGGAGTTTTCTTGGTTATTTGTTGGTGCAGTTATGTCCTGGTGTCTTTTGAGGGATGAAACATCTTTTGGGAGCAGTGATAGGGTTATACATTGTTGGATTATTCTATCATAAATAATTTGTACACCATTGAGGTAGGGGATTGGTTTCTTATTTTATTTAATTATGTGAAATCGTAATGTTAATAGGGTTTATCCCTTTAGAATGAAATAGAATTAACCTAATAATTATTTTAATGTATTAATAAATAATTTATTATAGCAATCAATTGTTGTTTCTTTCTATAGTGATAATGACTTACCTCTTTATTTTCTAGATAGTGTGATATATATGTTATTTTTAGTATTTATTTTTATGTTGTAGATTGGCATATATTTATTGAAGGAAAATGGTAAATAATGTAAAGAAAGAATTTATTTATTAATTAGATTAAGAATAATTAAAGAATAGGAATGTCTATAATATGTTGTTTTTTGTAATTTGATAATAATAAAATTGGTGAAATCTCATGTTTCATTTAATATTTTATTCCAAATTTTTATAGAATTTGATAAAGGACAAGAATAATTTTAATTCTTGTTGATCATAATTAAAAGTCATGTTAAATAAGTGCAACAATTCTCTGAATTTTTTGAAATGGGGTTTACTGTTAAGAGTATGTTTTACAATTTGATATCTTGATTTAGCAAGATTCCTTAGCTTTCCCGTAGTTGGAACCTTTGAATACTAAATTAGTTAATTCAATATAAAATAAGAACTGATTGTCTAATAAAGATAGTTGTTAGTTCCTGAGTTTCTCATCTTCTTTAGAAGGTCGAGTGCCTTCAGTTTAGAGATGTGAGATATCATTTATGTGTGAAGGTTGTATTCCTCGTTTTAGAGCCTATATTTCCTTGTGGTTGTGCTAGGTTTTTTTATCGTTTCTGTGTGATGTTCTCTAGATGTGATCTTTTATATTCAATTTTTTTATGAGCCTGGGATGGATGATCCTGGGATGGTTAATGTAATATGAGGTGGGGAGGCTCAGATGATATGGAAGTATTTAACTCTTCTGATGGAGAGGTTCATCGAGATATGCATGTGGGTGTCTAGAGTGGCACTGGAGATGATGTAATAGGTTAACCCAAGGATTAACCACTGATGTAAAAAATCTAGATGATTTTTTAACATGAATTTTGATAATGTATGATGTAAAAGTTAAATTTTTTTTAGTATTCTTTTCCCCAGTTCCTATGGTATCTGGAAGTGCTTGGTTGCATGCTTCCTCTAGGTGGTGGATTAGTATTTTTTCCCTAGAGTACCCAGTTTATGGAATGATGTTAATAATGAATAATAAATACTAAAACCCCCGGGTTGGTGTAATTTCCTTAACCTACTTCCCTCAATAGTGACTCTACCCGATTAAACAATGACCTCAATCATGACTCTCTATACACAAGTGGCTACTGACTAGCAGTGATGGTCCATGGTAGAATAGTAGGGATACTATACCCTCATGATCATAGTGTAGCACAGTGGTATAATAATATCAAACAATAGTGGAATCATAAGATAACTGAATAGATAAAGAATAAACATTCATCATATAATAACCAGGTAATCACATCCAATAATGTCATATAAAAAATTATGATCATAGAATGTTGTACAAATAAGGAAAAATAGGAAAACATGGAATAAAGTACACATACATAAAGGTATAACTAAAAAAAATACAATATATTATATCTCTATATAGCATCGTAACCCATAGCTCGATCATGTGATCCCATTCTCTCGTACTATAATAAATCAAACAGCAGCAACTGGATGCTTTCCCATGTCCCTACTTGTATCAATTATGTGTTTCAGGGTACCAAAAGGTGTCCCCTGCAGGGTGTCAGATAAACTCAGTAGGCCACCACCAACGGTGTCCAGTACCATCATGTTTGTGAACATATAATAATAAGTGTTGAGGTAATAAAATGATGGAAATGAAGTTTAGTAATAAATAACCCACATATGTTTGAGTTCCCATGCAACACCCATCCTTTGCTACCTTATTCAGCCTAAAATGGACTATCTTTGAGTAATCAATCAAACATGATTTCATTAATAATGAAGCCTCTAGACATGGATTGTATCCCAATCATCCCTATCTAACCTATCCAATAGGATGTGTATAATCATTCAGTAAGTAAATTATAAGGCTCTGACTGAATCTAAGAATATTATTTGGATTTAAAGATACATCTTATAATAATTTCATTAATTAATTTAAAGGCAAAATTTTCTCATCCTTTGAATTCTAATGTTTGAACCCTTGTATCATTCTAGGTATAACATAAACCAAACCCCTTATAATCCCATCCTATGCATCCCTCATAGGGACTCTAGTATCACTCTAGGTGTGGTATAACTTCACCACCCTCTGATTTTATCCTTGGTAGTCCACACATGGAGTCCAAGGGTCACTCATAGTGTATATAATAATCTTCCCTATGAGTCCATCCTTGGATTTCAACAAAATGGATTCCAAGTATCACCCTTGGTATGATATAACTGAACATCCAAGTGATTCTATTTGTGGTGTTCATATAAGAACTCATGTCTCACCCACATTTCATAATAACCAATTAATTATAATCATTTAATTAAAATAATATGAATGATTCCATTTTCGAATTCCTAAATTGGAACCCATATCTCACTCTTGGCGAGGCAATAAGAATGGTCATGGGCTTATAGTCTAATATTACCATAAAATCACACATTTTAAACCAATTAGACATCACATTTATAAAAAACTCACCTAAAAATGTGGTTTAAATAATACAATAGTCTTAGAATTCCTAGCATCACTCAGATACATCCATTCGTCTTAATTGGCCATTTGAATTATGAAAGACATCCCAAAAATAAGTGAGAAAGGACATTCACCAAAGGACTAGAGAAATGGTCTTCCATTACCTAATTACTTTATTGAAATTATAATTTAATGAATTTATATGGAATCTATAAGGAAAGGGGGGAAAGGTTATACCTCAAAAGTTGAATCAAACATAAAGTCCACCCATAGTGATTTAATATCATTTAAAAACATACCCAAAGGGGTGGATTGAATTCAAGTTCCTTAACTTTTATCATTAAAAAATGGTCTCGTGAGTGGTATAGTTCAAACCAATCCAATTAATTTAAGAATCAATCCAAATTAATAAGCATCACTTTTAAAATCCGGCACACTGAAAATTGGAATATATATAAAAACTAAGATTTTGAGGAAAATCACAAGACCGCCTACCTCATCTTGGTTGTTTAATCCTCATCCATTATTGGCCTTTAATTCAGGATAGAATGGAATAAACTGAGCAAATATATAAATGCCCTAAAAAAGGACATATTATCTCACAATAAAAGAACTCTTTCAAGAGGAAGAAAACGATGAAAGGAACAAGTGGAAAAGAGAACTCACCGGTGGGTATCCAATGAGACTGAATGTATTCAAATTAGACTCTAGGTCAAAGAGATATTAAAACCCCTAGGTTAGGCTTATATCAGAGCTCTCAATGAGAGAGAAAAATATATGGCCACCATAGGAGATATAAGTAAAGGGGGAGGGGTTTAAACACATAAATCCCCTAAAGGAAAAGAGGGTCATTTTATAGAACTTTAAAGTGGTCACATTGTTTGGATACATTTTTTTCCAAGTCCCACACCTACAGTGCACCCAATACTCTCCCACGACACCCCTTGCATTGGATAAGTTCACAGTTTCACTAACCATGCATAGCCTATATGAAACCTCTCTACCTCAAGTCTGAGACATGTCACACAGACATGCATCCTAGATTGCACAGTTAAGACAAACCTTAAATCCATCTACGGTGTATTAAAATAACCCGAATAGTTTTACCAAATAGTAATTCCTAGGCTACACAGTTTCTACTAACTGTGTGGACACTCTTCTTGATATGTGACCCTATGATATAGCATGGATACCCTGAGAAATGTCTCTATGATAGTGCAGTAATTATAGTGTTTAGATACCCTATCCATGACCACATCCTTATCTTGATCAATTGGAATCACTCTAGATTTTTTCCTGATGAGAAGCTTCTAACCCCTCTCTTGAACGTGGAACCGATTCAGAAACATTATCACTAGCTACATGATGAAAAGATCTAAAAATCACTATATATGGCCCATATTTCTCCAAAATCATCACTCTAATAAGACCCCTGTGTACTGAGGTTTCGTATGTCCTAGTCTACCACCCTGATGGATCCTCACCTAACTACTTTGACTTAAAGTTATTTTTTATTTATTGAAAAAAAAGAAGGGACACCACACCAGCCATTTAAGGGTGGGAAAAGTGATGGAGACCCAAAGAATCCCCTTTGACAATGTTTTTTCACTCATGAAGAAGAGATTCTAATCTATCATAAACCAGAAGCTCCTCCTCATGTCTACCTAGCTTAGCTAGAGAGTCAGCTGCAAAATTAGTTTCCGTCCAACTATGGTAAACAATATGCCCATATTTTGTCTCTCCTTTTCATTGTCGAATATGATACGTCATGTCCCAAGGGACCGCATGGCGTCCCTGAAGTGCCCTCAAAAGGACCTCATAATTAGATTCGACCTTGTCCACCCGTAAACCTCTTCTCCTACAAACTATCAGTCCGGAAAAAAGTGCCCGCACTTCCGCTCCCAATGAGTTTCCCGGGACATTATAGGCGCTTAATCCGAAAAGAATCGAGCCCCATAGATCGAAGAGAACCACCGCCCCACCCCTCATGAACCCTTCCATAAGGGAGCCGTCGATGTTCAGTTTCAACCCACTAGAAGGAGGTTACCAACGAACCCAAAGACCGCTCCCTCTACTCGGATTATAAGGCTGATTGGTAATGTTGAAAATGGACACCAAAGATTGCACTCCCTTCACAAGTGATGAAAGCTCGGAAACGACAGATTTAAAGTGCATCTGTGTGAACAAAAGAGATCGACTGGATCCCAACCACACACTATTACGAGCCTCCCAAATGGTCCAACAAATATCATCCAAGATAATCGACCAAGCGGTGCGCTCCAAGGCATTGTTCTTAGTCCCATTAACCCATGCACAAATAAATCTATGCATGGATAAAGTGTCTGGATCCATGTGGAGATGCGGACTGACCAGAGACCACAAAAAGGAAGCCCACTGACCCTGCAAGAACAGATGGACCGTCGACTCCGTTCTTGGGCTCACACAGTAATAACAGCGTGAATCCATAGAAAATCTTTTCTTCTGAATGTTTTCTTCTATTGGGATGGATTTATTCTTGATCCACCAGAAAAGAAAATTCAGTTTCATCAGAATCTCTTTGCACCATATTGAAGGAGCCCGTAAATCCGAAGCATCTTCCTCCTGGAGAATTCCTCTGTAATCCTTAATGTTAAATCGGCCGGAACCAGATCTGGTGAAGTAGCATGTATCTGGATCGTCAATCATGACAATTTTTTCGAATATGTGCATTTGTTGTGGGTTGAGAGCCTCTTGAATGAGATCATATTGAGCCACTACCTCTTTGAAAGATTCATCTGGATACGAACATCCGGGAAAGGCCAGTCTCTCCCCAGCCCAGTCGGATTCCCAGAAGCTGATGTCTCCCCTTCCAATGATCCACTGTGTGTGTCCTTATAGCACCTCGATGTGCGACGCCATGAAGCGCACCAGCGCGGACATACCATGTTGCACACTCTCTCCCCCATGGAAGTCATACCACTTCTTGAAGAACCTTTCCCACAACGATTCTCCAGTGATCACCTCCCAAGCCAGTCGGCCCTGCATATCGGAGATAGTACCCTTAAGATCCGAAGACCAACCCCCCCCCCCCCTCGGTCACTTGATTCACTAAACGCTACCAAGAAGCCCAGTGACATCTCCAAACCTGGGTCACATCCCACAGGAATGTATTCATCATTTTTTCAATTTTCTCAACTACGGTTTTGGGAGGATTGACAATGGAGAAAATGTGCATCGGGATGGATGTGAGAACACTGTTGATCAAATTGACACGTCCTTCAAATGAGAGAAATCTATTCTTCCAGGTGAATATAAGTCCTAAAAGCCGATCCAAAATGCCATAAAAGTATTTCTTCTTGCCGTGGCCGCAAGAAATTGGGATGCCGAGATACAGGATTGGCAGCTACCTCTACAGGCACCCCAAAATATCTTGGATACCTCTACATCTGATATCTGAACATTTATTTGAGATGAAAACGTGTCTCTTTGAGGCCTTAACACTTTTACCGCTTAGGCGTCCATAGAAATCAAGAATCTCCATGAATTGTAGGAGAGAACTATGGCTGCCATTCATGAAAATAAGAACATTATCAGCAAACATAAGATGGGAAATGTTCTCCATACCCTGATTTCCATAAAATGGTTTCATCCTGCCCTCCTCCAAACCACAATTCAGATTCTGTGACAGCGCATCCTGAGCCAAAATAAAGAGAGTTGGCAACAACAGATCTCCTTGACGAACCCCCCGAACTGATTTAAATAAGCTGAAGCACTTCCCCATAAGGGAGACCTAAAGCCAAGGTAAAGAATAACATCTAAAACATAAATCATAGAACTCCTCCTGGAACCCAAACCTCCTCATAACCCAAATAATAATGCTTCATTAAACATTGTCATATGCCTTATTCCTCAAATTTCTTGGATTAAGATATCTCATCACCTAATAGAATAGGTTAAACATGATGGAGATCCCTGAAATGGGAAGAATTGTCCATGAATTATAAGGAGACCTACTTCAAGTGCGTAAAATCTCAAGACTTATCAGACCTCAATGAATTAATATATAAATAAACAAAAAAGTACATTTGAAAATCCCTCCCATCTATATCCCTATGATGATCCATCTGACTAATAAAATCTCACCACCTCTTAGTGGAATCTTGCATAATATATGTGGGTACATTCATGCTCTTCATGAGAGGTTTCTAGAGATGCTATAAAATCTATAGTACGATCTATATCCATGAATCTACACCCTATGGTCCGCCAACCACAAAAAATGTGGGCAGATATTGCTGCTTGAACTAACACGTCAACTCTACCATAGTTGGGGCAGGTTATAGGGCTCCCCGAATAGTCAGCATATTGCATCAGAACCCATATAGAAACTAGTCATCAACACCCATATCAAGTAAAATTGGTGGTTAAACAAGAGTCACTACTATAGGTTCTATTGGTGACCCAGATCCCGGAACCTCCAGATCATGGTTGTATCCACTCTCCTGGCACATAACTCGAGGTTATCATGGTGGCATGTCTCTAAAAATGACAAACACATGCCTCTACACAAGATTTTATAACTGATAATAGCCTAGTTATAATAATATTTTAGGTATAATCAATCTTATATAAAAGTTACACCCCTTTCCTACTCCTAAATCTAGTTCTAGGTGACATAAAAATCATAAGAAAATAATGATGCACTTCCTACTACCCACTACTGAGGTTAGATCAGGGTCAAGTTATCAGCTATAAGTCTAGGGCCCTAGTATATAGAGTTTCAATTTCAATTCATAGAGTAAAATACCCTTTAAATTTCCCTTTACATTTCTATTTAGTGGTTACCACTTCATTTTAAAATTCAATTACATTTATATTCATTCTCATTCATATAGAAATTATCTTTAAATTGTTGAATTATATAGATCACCATTTTTAATTTATAAGGACCCGTACACCTTATAAATTTAACTATGGCATTGATTTAATCAAAACCACTTATTTATCAAGTCTCTACGTAAAATGTTATCACAATTCCATGGAAATAGTAATAAAATCACTAAAATATACTGTAGGAAATGCATGTAGTAAGGAAACATGTCATAGCCTAATGCACGATATATAACTCTTCAAGTTCCTATCATGATACATGATGCAATACATCCTTGCTATATCGACCAATGGTAAAAATTTGTAGTCATAATAACATTAACATCAAGTGCATCACCCTACGGTGAAATCAAGGCCACTACAATATACATGATCCAAAACAACAAGTCCCATCCTATGTAATTTTCTTTTCACTATATGTGGGTTAAATACTCCCAGTCATAGGCTCATGATCGAATCCTAACATGTTCTATTCATCCTTTCTACCATCCCAAAATAGTAAGTCAAAGAAAGGGAGCCTTTATGACATCTCAGACCTGGTTCACTCAATAGTAACTGAACCCAGTTGGCCAAATGACCTCAAGTGTGCCTCCCTATATGCTAGATGATGTTTACTAGCAGTGAGGGTTAATAGTGGAACAGTGGGGATACTACACCTACATGATTGGAGTGTAGTACAATGGTATAATAATATAAAAAAATAGTGGAAGAATTAGATAACTGAATAATTGAAGAATAAACACCCATCATTTAATAACTAGGTAATCACATACATTAATGTCATATAAAAAATGTTGATCATGTAATTCTATACAAAAAGGAAATACAAGAAGAAATTGTTGTAAGTACATATTCATACACGTATAAAAAAAGAACCAAAAATACCAAAAAGACTATCTTTAGATAACATCATGATCTATAGCTCGATCATGTTCTCCCCTAACCCCATGATATCATAAATCAATCATTTGAAACCAAATGATTACCCCTAACCCTACCTGTATCCATGAAGTCGGTCTGATCATCGAAAGGTGGCCTGAGTAGTGTGTTAGATAAACTTAGTAACACACCACAAATGGTGTCTAATGACATACTGTCTATGAATATATAATAATAAGTGTATAGTAAACAATAATGATAGAAATGCAGTGTGGCAATAAATAACCCACATAAGTCTAGGTTCCCATGGAAGACTCATCCTCTATTTCATGCTTCAACTTAAGCTAGACTGTCTCAGAGTAACCAATCAATCATGATTTAATTTGTAATGAAGTCTCAAAACATGGATCATATCCCAAACATCCCTCATGTAACATATTCAATAGGATGTGTATAATAAGTTCATAATTAAAATGTACGGTTTCAATTAAATCAAAGAATGTAGTTTGTCTTGGAAGATGCATCATTTCATCATTTCATTAATTAATCTAATGGAAACCTGTTCCCTTCCTTAGAGTTATTAAGTTGGAACCTAGGTATTTTTCAAGGTACAACGTGAACCATAAAACAGAAAATCCCATCCTAGGAATTCCTCATAGGATCTCTGGTTTCACTCTAGGTGTTGTATAACATCAATAACCTATGATTCCATCCTTGGATGTCCACATAGGGAGTTCAAGTGTCACTTATGATGTATGTATTAATATTCCCTATGAGTTTTTCCTTGGAAAACAACCCATGGGGTCCATGTTTCACCCCTATCATGATATAATTGATCATTCACATGATTCCATCGATGGAATTTGTAAAAGAACCAATGTCTCACTCATGGATCATAATAATCAATTCATTATAATCATTTAATTAAAATAAGTAAAATTATTCTAATCATGGCATTCCAAAATTGGAACCAATCTCTCACTCTTGGTGGGGAATAATAATGGTCATGGGCCCATAGTCTTACCATACCACATAATCTCACATTTTAATTCCTCTATTCATCACATTTATAATCAACTAACTCACCTAAGAAGGCGGTTTAAATAATATCACAAGATTAGAGGCCCAACTTCACATGAATCCTTCCATTCATTTTAATTAGACATTTCAATTATGAAATATGTCCAAAGAATAAGTGATAAATGACAATAGACAAATTCCGGTAGACATGGACTTCTATTCCCTCTTTTCTTTAATAAAATTACAATTTAACCAATTTATATGGCATTCGAAAGGCAATGGGGATAATTCACACCTCAAATGGTGAATCAAACCTAAAGGCCGCCCATGGTGGTTTAATATCATTTAAAACACACACCCAAATGGGTGGTTTGAATTTGATTTACTTAACCTTTATCATTAAAGCAATGGTCTCATGAGTGGTATAGGTCGAAAATATCCATTTAATTTAATAATCAGTCCAAATTAATAAGCATCTCTTGTAAAATATAGCACATAGAATAATGGAATATATATAAACCCCAATACTAAATATCATGAAACCACATACCTCATCTTGGTATTCAACTCCTCATCTGTTGATAGCCTCTAATCTGAGCTAGAAAGGAAAAATTGTGCAAACAGAAAAACACCAAAAAAATAGGGACTAAGAGCTCACACCAAAATAACTCCATTGAGAGGAAGAAAAATAATGAAAGGCACGAGTGTAATAGAGTACTCACTAGTGGATATCACGATGTTCTAGAGATATATCATAAATAAAATATTATGATTAGATAGGATATCTCAAAGAGAGAGAGGGAGATTGACACTACTGGAGAAATAAGAAAATGAGGTAGGGGTTTAAACCCATTAATCCTTTATGGTCTGAAGGGTCATGTTTTCAAAAATTAAATGGGGCTTCATGATTTTTACTCCTGGTTGGAAAAACCATGTACCAACCCTTCACCCAGTATTGTCCCATGACACCCCTCGCATGGTCTAGGTGGATGGTTTGGATAATTGTGTGTAGCACATGTGAAACCCCTCTGCCTCAATTTGGTGATGAGTCAAACAGTCATGACCCAATCCAAGCTAGAGATCGGCCTAAAACTACCCCAACCCCACCTCCATAGGCTAGGGGTAGCGAAAAATTCTGAAGGAAAAACTAACTTAAAGAGGCCTTTAACTGAGAACCTTTACACATGAACATGTCCAACTCAACGAAAAAGTGCAAAGGGAATGAAATAAAGGATGTAACATTGCTATAAATATACCAAATATGCATGGACTACTAAATAGAAAATTGTATTGTAGTTTATAAAAAAAGTAAAAAGAAAAAAATAAACACCCAAACTAGAAATATTCCTCAACCTAACAAAAATAGAAAATAGTAAATGGCTAAGAGAGCCTGTCTCCTGTATCCCAAGCTACAACCACCGTACATGGTCCAAGTACCTTGTATCCCTATGATCCTCTAAAGTAACAATCATCATGTCCTACTTCTAAAAAATACATGACACGTTTTGGGAAAATCCTATGTAGGAGTGAGTATATACATACCCAGTATAATTCCTTGGAAAGGTGAAGGGGGAGCAGTAAGAGATACAACATAAGAGGAAAGCATTAGATAGAAAAAGGTATAGTGAGAGAGTACAAGTCAACCCAAAAAGATACTGAAAGTGAACCTTTCCAAACACAAGGATCTCAACATGGTGAGAATATGAGAGATTAGGATATATATATATATATATATATATATATATATGCTCAGTCAAAGAAGCCCAAATAAGAGATTAAGTGGATCTCCATCTCACAGCTTGGTCTAAGAAGAAGAGTTGTCAAAAGTTCTAAAATAAGTCCACAAATCATGCCCAACATCTCAAATGGCTTCCCTAAATGCATAATTATAAGAGACTCAATCATTGCATCTTGATATTATCCTCTTTGGGTGGAATTTAGTTGCCCACATAGTTTTAGGTCACATCGTAAGGATGCATCTCAGTGGGTAAATCTTCCCTCTTCCTAGTGAGTCCAAAAATACATCAAACCACATCTCATCACTATGTCTCTCAGTCTAGGGGCCACAAATTCTACATGAGGATCACATTCCCTTGTACAATAAGAGGGTCATAGTATAATAGCCACTGAGTAACTCCACTTCCCATCCTGGCTGGAGGGTTACACTCGAGATTGTTATCGGGGAATGCCACTGCTCAGTCCTACTGAAGGGTAATCTTAGTGAGTCATCAAGGAACTCCAATTCCTAGACCAACTGAAGGGTTACACTTGGAAGATGTAGTTGGGGAATGACACTTCCCATCCTAGCTAGATGGTAAGCTTGGAACATTGAATAAATCTACCACCCATCCCTAATAGAGGGTAACTCGGGAGGATCATCAGGGAATTCCACTGCCCATTCTAGCTAGAGGGTAAGCCTGACACTATATTTGGTGATCTCCACTACCTAGACCAGCTGGAGCGTGATCCTAGTACTATCCTCTGATAATGTCACTACCTTGCCCAGTTGGAGGGTCATGCTTGGGATGCTCTAGTGATTCTGTATGATTTCATCCATCATCGAGTGTTGCCTCAACATGTGTTAGACCCGAAACATTGCACACCATATCTCAAAATCCTTGTCTAAGGGAACCATCATGTACTACATGAAAAAATCAGTATATTCATCTCATGGGCCAAAATATGATTTCAAAAAGAGGAGTTAAGGATGTTTGAAGATCACTCAGTAGAGCTCAAGGGGAACATAGCTTGTGAGGGAACCCGCACTATATGTTGTCCCTATCTATAGCCTGGCCATGTCTTTAATATGTAAACAACTCCACCCCATGTCATAGAAAACACCATTTAGGGGGACTACACATCATGTCTTATCTAACCGGGATCATGGCTGTGTCATGTTGTCTTGTCCATGTACATTTGTACATGGCGTGTGGATTAACATAGGATGTCGCCCATGTGGCCAAGTTGTGTATGTTTACTCATCACATGGTGTGTGCCTAGTCATGTGATCCTTCACATGTAATCCCCCCATATATAGTTAGTACACAGCGTGTCAAGGGGAGTACATGCCATTCCATCCTTATGGGTTTCCAAAACCCTAGCATCTTCACTTGATAGGGATACACACTATGTGTTCATAGTTTAACATGGCGTACAGTCGGGTTTTTGATAGATATCTTGATCTGCAGTCTTCATGGAATATCTGGTTGATTCATAATATTTCCCCATAGTTCTCACCTCCAATCTTCCCATGAATATCGAATCTAGTATCGATCTACCATTTCGGCTCTTCGGTGGCTGAAAACTAATATCGATTGGGTTGTGTGTTCCTAAATTCCACTACACATATCAGTTATTCTATGGTTGTTTCCTCATGAATCATTCATTGAAATGAACTCCCACAATTTGTAAACATTCCAGATCTGAAGTCACTTCATCGATCCATCATTGCTTCACTGATTTTCCACAAATCGAGGCACCTGATTTGGCTTTGGTTTCCTGACAATATTTCAAATTGGGAACCATGAAAATCCATTGGAGAAGAATGAAAAGAATGGGGAGGGAGAAAAAAAGAACCAAGAAGAAATTTATAGAACATCATCATCCAAGTGTTCCTGGATGATGATTTAGAATGGGGTACCAGGTTAGATAACAATTGTTTTAAAAAAAATTATTTTGATAATTGGGCACAAGGAAGGGGAAAATGGGGAGAGTATCATAGAGAGAAGAATGATGCTTCGTAAAAACTTAATCCAAGATGTAAAAAATCACTAAATATGATTCCTACCTCTATTTGGATTTTGTTGGTGATGAACCCACTCACACAATTTTCGGAAGAAGCTGATGTATTCATCATGCTACAATTCTTTTTAATCTAGAGGTTTGTCATTGATCACCAACGGGGGAGGGGAGGAGCTCTCACCAGCGGATGGGTGAATTATTCACCAACCTTAGCCGATAATCTCTAATGACCAATGTTTAAACGTTTTATTAGTCCAAAGTTTAATTATTCAATTAATTAATTAGTTAATTCACCTAAATTTACCACTAATGAGTGAGGGGTCCAGATGTCCTGCACCCATTCATTTTATATCGCACCTAGGGTAAACACCATATTCCGGACACAACTGTGATCTTCAATTTAAAAACAAATCAACCCTTTAATATTTATCACATTTTATTTAATTAACCATACATTGTCAATATAATATGTATTTAATATTTTTATAAAATCAATTCTAGGCACACCGGGTCTCATTATTTCATGTCATATCATCAACTAGAATTGTAAATATATTTTGAAATATTTAAATGTATTTCAATTAAAAACCAGGGTCTCTAAATCATTCCCTCATTTAATATTTTCATCCTTAAAAGAAAAAACTAATAAAAAACCTGGGATACTAATCCCACAACTGGCTCTCCCACTTCTAAGAACTCTCCTGCACATTATTGTGTTCCGCTCCAATCGGTCCTCGATCACCACCAGGTGCACTGCAAAGGTGGTTCCATCCCCAATGTACAACTTTCCCCATTTAGTGAAGTGTGTAGGCTTATTCACATATTTCCTCCACTATGAAACATGGAAGACACCATGCACTCTATCCATCTGTGGGGGTAGGGAGAGGTGGTAGGCAACCTCGCCAACCCTCTAAATGATCTCAAATGGCCCAATAAACCTCAGGTATAGATTTCCTACCTAACCAAAACTCCGTATTCTACATAGTGGGGAGACTCTTAGGAAAACATGTTCTCCATTTTCAAACTCTAAGAGCCTATAACGGTGATCTGTATAAGATTTTTGTCTTCTCGGGGTCATCCTCATCCATTAATGGATGACCTTCACTTTCTCCATTGTTTTCTACACCAACTATGGTCCAACAAGAGATGAGTCCCCAATAATTTTCCATCACAATTTTTACCTACAGGGTATTCCATATATGTCCTCAAAAGGTTCCATGCTGATGGTAGAGTGGTAGTTTTTGTTGTACGCATGATCGACCAATATTATGTGATCCACCCAGCTCTGGATGAAGTCTACCATGAAAGCACTTAGCAGGTCCTATAGAACCTGGATAGTGCATTCAGTCTTCCAATTGGTATAGGGGTAAAAGATTGTACTCATATATATATGAATCTTGAATTCATTTTTCATGCCTCTTTGTAATCATGACGTAAACCATGCTTCGTGATTAAGGATAATCATTGAGGGTACCTTTTGAAGGCGGATGATCCCCCGTATGTAAAACTATCCGAAACTCTCCACCTAACTTTTATCCCTAATGGATAGAAAGTGTGTCAACTTTGTGAGATGTCCAACTTTCACCAAGATGGATTCAGGGCCCTTCGCTACGCGCAGAATCCCTATTATAAAATCAATGGATATTATGTCCCATTTCTACTCTAGGTTATCAAGAGGCTGCAACAAACCCATTGTAACTTGGTGCTCAGCTTTCACTTACTGACAAGTAAGGCACCCTGAGATGAAGATAGATGCACTTTGTCGCATGTCAGACCACAAAAACCATCACTGAAGGACTCTATACATCTTCACCACACCATGATGTACAACTAAGGGAGAAGTGTGTAAATCCCACATCACTTCCCCCCGCATCACGACTGGAATCACCTTTCTCCCCTCGAACAAGATTTCTTGATAACCTCCTTCAGAATATCTATCTGGTATATCACCCATGGATATCTAATCACACAATACCTCATAGTTTATTTATCCAAACTAAGAATCTCTCAAACACTCTAGGAGATAAAGAGTCAAGACCATCGACTATAGAAAAGTTGTAACCTTATGTTCCACTAGGTCCAACTACAAGCAAGCGAACTGCTCTAAAGATTCCCACACTAGGTGAGCCTAGGACTTCTTGATAAAGGAATCAGCTAAAACATTTATCTTTCTTAAAGTATAAACTATCTCGAAGTAGTAGTCCTCCATGAACTACAATGAGCATCACTGCCTCAGGTTTTGGTATCTATGAGTGAATACATACTTGTGACTCTAATGGTATGAGTAAATTAAAAAGGACACTACCATGAGGAAGTGCCTCTACATATTTAAGGTGAAGACTACCACTGCTAGATCTATATCCTGAGTCTCACAGTTCTACTCATGGGGTACCAACTTCCTTGACCCATATGCGATTATTTCCAATCATTGCATCAACATGAAACTGAACCCAGATCCTGATGCTTCTCAATACACCACAAACTCAATGCATTCATTTGGTAGTATCAACACTAGATCACTCATCATACTCTACCTCAACTCCTAAAAGGCTCTTTAGAACTTCTCAGACTAGGTAAACAGTTGTCCCTTCCACATCAGGGTGATCAAAGGGGATGCATTTTTAGAGAATTCAACCACAAACCTCCTGTAATACCCCTCCAATCCAAGAAAAATCTACACCTTGAACACATTCTTGGGTGGATCTGAATAAATCAATTCTTCAATATTTTCTAGATCCATAGCTAAAACTTTTTCTGAAATGTCATTCCCTATAAAGTGAACTTCATGTATCCAAAACCTACACTTTGAGAGATCTCTATAAAGCTGGTGATCTCTAAGTAAATCCAAGACCATCATCAAGTGATTTTCGTGATCCACCTCTATTGAAAAATATACAAGTGTTTCGTCAATGAAGACAACAAAAAACTGGTCTAAGTATGACAGGAAAACATGGTTTATCAAATCCATAAAGATGGTGGTGGAATTTTTCACACCAAAGGGCATCACTTGGAATTCATAGTGTCCATAGTGACATCAGAATGAAAAAATTGGAATATCAGCCTCATAAACTCACAATTGGTGGTAGTCAGACCTGTGATCAATCTTGGAGAACCATATCACACCTTGCAACTGATCAAATAGGTCATCAATCCTCGAAAAGTAGTACTTGTTCTTTGTCATGTCTTGGTTTAGGTGATAATAATCCACACAAATCCATAAGGTCTCATCTTCATTTTTTACAAATAGAATTGGAGCTACCCATTGGGACACACTGGGTCCGATGAAACCTTTCTCACAAAGGTCCTCCAAATACAATCGTAGCCCCTAGATCTCGGTAGGTTCCATCCAATATGCCACAAAAGATATCAGGGTAGTCCCAGAATGAAAGTATATAAAAAATTAATATCATGCCATAGAGGTAGTCCCATAATGTCAGCGATGGAGATGTCCATATAGTCATCCACAACTGAAGGAACCCAGATACCTAGAGAGTCTATGACACCAAGGGATACACTATCTAACTAATTGGTTATAGGATATAACCTCCTACTCATAGGATGAAAAAGGTTAACCATGTCCCATAAGAGCATCAAAATTTGACTAATTTAGAGTGATAATAAATCTGGGATCAGACCAGGGAAATCCAATCCGTGCCCAAGATGATTTCATAAGGTTACATCATAATGACCAAAAGGTCCCACGTGAACCTCTCTCTACCAAACGATAGCTCGCACTGCCAGAATATGGACACAGAAGAAGCATTCTCTGTGAGAACATCTAGACCAAGCTGATGCGCTAGAACCTCCACTATGATCTCAAACTCTCATACCAAGAGTATCATACTAAAATAATTTCTGTAACCTGTTTCTACTAATATTAAGGAAATATTAAAAAAAATCATAACATAAATCATCTTATTTGCTGTAAGATCGTAGACATCCAAGGCATGTCGTTGTCCATGGCCCCGACCACCAGCTCCCTGAGCCTGATGTGGGCAGCTTGGTGGTGGTGGTGAAAGGATCTCTTACTGCCTTACTCCACCTATAGATCCTCTTGTTCCTCTTCTAGCTCTACCTCATGGTGACCACCTTATCCCCACATATGAGATCCCAAATCATGATGTTGTCTCCATTATGGAGTTCCATCAGAAATATTCATTGGATGCTCATTATGCCTGGTTGGGAAGCCTCATTCCATGTGACCTCACCCATCATAAGTAAATCACTACCCCTATATGGGCTACTATGGACCCATGCACTGTCTTGGACCTATACAACCAGGTTCTTGAGACTGCTCATAAAAGGGTCTCTTATTCTAGGATCTCTTGAGTCTACCTACTCCTATATATGACTCAGCTCTGTTGTGACCACTACCATATCTAGCTACATGGAATCCATGTAATATAAAACTCTACATGTCACTAGTTCCTATTCCAGCACCATGGAATAGGTGGGGATGGAGAAGAGAATTAGGTTGGCTCAGATCTCTCTGTAGAGTCCCTGCTCGAACTTCCATGCTCTAAAGAAGACATCATGGATCAGGTTGAGAGAGTACTGGATAAGGTATGTAAGCCTAGTACGGTACTTATCTATAGTCATGCATCCCCACTGATGCTCTAGAAGGTTATGAATCTGAATTGAACCTAAAAAAGAGGGGTTGTAATCCTTATGGAACAACTGTTGGAAGTCATCCCAAGAGAGTGTTGAATCATCATGAATATGTGTAACCAATATCGACTAACACCCAACTTCACCCTGGAAAATATTGGATGCCAAATAAACCATCTGATCTATCAATGTCTAGAAAAGTAGAAAGATAAAAACCACTAATTCTATCCAATGATCCACTTACAGAGGATCTAGCTTTCCATAGAACGTCAATAGTCTTTGGTGATGGAACTTTCAGAGTGAACTCAGCTTGCGCGCATCCTCAACATACTCTACTTGGATGATATACTACTCAATAGGTTATGGTTCATCTACCTACTCACCCGAATGAAGGGGATCACGATATGAATCCTGAACTAATGCATCATCGCTCATAGGTTCATTGTCATGAACCGGGGTTGGTATCCTAGATGGATGTCATTGTAGAGGAATCCTGAAAGTTATCAAGGAGTACCGATTTCAGATGAGAATATACATATATATCAACAACAATGGATAGGTGAATCAAGAATTAAATTCAAACAATCAATCCTATATGATGCATGTACCATTGATCCTTGTAAAAAATTTATTAGCTTGCCGAGTCGATAAGAAGGTAGTCATGGTCATAATTAATGCATACGCCAACCATCGCACCATCATTGGACTGACTGGCATGAGAGACACACTCATGAATCTTAGACATTGTTGACCTAAATCCAACCAAAATCTTTTTAGGGAACCATACGAACAATATCCCAAGGGTTGAACCACCTTTGAAACCAATATATCACAACCCAATCCAAGATAGGGCTCGAGTAGCAACTACCCCAAGCCCACCCCCATAGGCTAGGGGTGATGACAAGCGCTGAAGGCATAACTAACATGAGGATACCTTTTCCTAAACACTTGTACACACACACATGGCCAAATCAATGATAAAGTGAATAGGGATTGAAATAAAGGATGCAAACTTGCTCTAAATATATGAAATATTCATGGAACACTAAATAGAATGAAGTATAGTAGTGTATAATAAAAAGTAAATGAGGAAAAATGCATGCCCAAACTAGAAATATGTCTCAACCTAAAAAAACTATAAAAGAGTAAATAGCTAGGAGACCCCAGCTCCTATATCTAAAGCGATGACCACCATACACAGTCCCATCACCTTGTATCCCTAAGCTCTTCTGAAGTCACGATCAAACTACATGTCATCTCCAAAATAAATTAAATGTGTTTGGTAAATCCCATGTACAGGTAAGTATATACATACCCAGTACAACACCCTGAAAAGGTGAGGGGACAATAATAGATACAACTAAGGAGGGAAGTAGTAGATAGAATATGGTATAGTAAGAGAGTACATCTCAACCCAATAAAAGAGTGAAAGTGAACTCATCCGAACATAATTATCTTGACTCAGTTAGCAGATGAACTTATTATTGAGTCTTGGCTACCTATAGTAGGAGTGTACTCATCCAACCATGAGAAGTTAAACAGAGAATGCAGGCGGCATACCCCATATGTCTTCACCTCTCTTGGAAGGAGAGTAATTATACCCACGGAGTGGGTACTAAAGTAGGATATATATATATATACTCTTAGTCAAAGAATCCTGAATGAGAGAGTAAGGGGATATCCATCTCACAGCTCAGCCCAAGAAGAGGAGTAGCCCACTATTCCAAAATATTTCCATCAATGATGCCCAACATCTCACATTCCTACCCTGGACACATAATTTGAAGGGACTCAATCACCAAACCTTGATATTATCCTCTTTAGGTGGCATTGAATCACCCACATAGTTTTAGGACGCATCACAAGGATGTGTCTTGGTGGGAAAATCATTCATCTTCCTTGTGATTCCAATGCTACATCAAACCATGTCTCATCACAATGTCAAACAGTCGAGGGGATGAAAATTCTAGTTAAGGATCTCATGCCCCGGTATGATAGGATAGTCCTACTTTGATAGTCAGCGAGGAACTCTACTTCCTAGCCCGACTGGAGGGTTAGGCTCGGGATTTTCATCGGGGAATTCCACTACCCAATCCTATTGGAGGGTAATCCTGGTGTTTTGTTAGGGAAATCCACTGCCTAGATCAGTTGGAAGGCTATGCCTCGAATATGTCACATCCCATACCAATAATAGGGTAATCCAAAAACATCGATGAACTCCACTCCCCCGTCAAACCAGAGGGTAACTCCGAAGGATCATTGGGGAATGCCACTACCCAAACCAGTTGTAGGGTAAGCCCAATACTATAGCTGAGTAATTACACTAATCATCCCAGCTGGAGTGTAAACCTGATACTGTATTCGGGGAACTCCACTACCTAGCCTAGCTGGAGGGTTGCACTTGGGATGCTCTGTTGATTTTGTATGATATTTGTCATCATCAGGTGTCACCTCAGTGCATTTTAGACTTGAAAAATTTCACACCATATCATTAAAGCCACTTCAAGAGGAAACCATCTTTTTATATACAGAAAAACAGTCAGTATAGACATATCGCAGGCCAAAATCTGAGTTCAAACATAGGATTTATAGACATTTAAATTTTACTCAGAATAGCTCAAGGGGAACACAAAGTGTGAGGGGACCCACATGACATGTGGTCCCTCTACACATCCTTCTATATCCCTAGATAGAAAATGGATTCACCCCATGTAGTACAACATGTTGTATAAGTGGGCTGTATGTCATGTCCTGACTAACTAGGATTGGGGCTATGTCATGTGGTTGTGTCTATGTACATTAGTACACAATGTGTGTATTAACATGGGATGTCTCCCATGTGGCCAAGATGTGTCTGTGTACTCATCACATGCTGTGTGTTGGGCTATCTGATTTTTCATATGGCTTCCCCATATAGATAGGCAGTACATGGCGTGTCAAGGGGAGTGAACAGAATTCTATCCTTATAGGTTTCCAAAACCCTAGAACCACCACTAGGAAGGGATACACACCACGTGTTCTTAGATTAACATGGTGTGTAGTCGAGTTTTTGACAGATGTCTAGATACACAATCCATGAAATAGATCTGGCTGTTTCATTCTATTTCACCACAAATCACACCTCTAATCTTCTCATGAATGTTAGATCCAATCCAGATCTACTATTTTTAGCTCTCTGGTGGTCAGGAATCGATCTCTAATTAGGTTGTGCATTCTTGAAATACTTTTCATGTCTCGGTTCTTCTGTAGTTAATTATTTATTAATCAATAATCTAAATAACCTCCCAAAACTCATAATATTTCCAAATCAAGTGTCTCTTCATCAATCCTTCATTGCTTCGCTTATTTTTTGTGAATTCTGGTACCCGATCGGGCTCAGGTTTCTAGGAAACCTGTCAAACTGGGAACCATGGTATTCCATCAAAGAAGAATTCAATGAATGGGGAGAGTAAAAATGACCAAAAACATATGTTTAGAACATCTGTGATCAAGAGTTCTTATCCGATGATCAATAATGGAGAATCATGTTAGATAAAAAAAAATTAAACAATATTTAATCCAATACTTGGGCACATGTAAAGGGAAAACGGGGTGAAGATCGAAGAAAGATGAATGATCCACTCAAAAAATATAATCCAAGGCATAAAAATCATCAAAGACGAGTCCTAACTCTATTTTGGATTGATCATTGGTGAATAACATTCCTTCACAATGTTTGGAAGAAGACGATGCATTCATCATTCTTTGATTAGTCTTGATCCATAAGTTTTTCATCGATCGCCAATGGAGGAGGTGAGGAAATTTCACCAAAAGATGAGAGAATTATGACCCAAACATAGCTAATTATCCCTAATGAACTATTTATAAACTATATATTAGGTCAAATTTTAATTAATCAATCAATAAATTGAATAATTCACTAAAATGTAACACCAAAGAGTGAGGGGTCCGAATGCCCCATGCTAACTAATTTTTTGTCACGCCTAGGGTAATCACCAGATTCTAGACCCAAGCATGGTCTTAGATTTCTAACCTAATCAACCATTTCATATTTATACCATTTTCTTTAATTAATCACATGCACGTAATATAAAATTTATTTAATAATTTTATAAAATCAATTTGGGAACACCGGACCTCGGAATCGCATGTTTCCTTAGCTCCTAGCTCTGGATATATATTTATAAATATTTTAAAGTCTTACATGGAAAAACTGGGTCTCTACATGCATAGCCATGTGGCCTAGGACACATAGTTATTACAAACCGTGTGGTCCTCAACTATGCACTAAAACATCCTACATGGTTTAGCCAAATCATGTGGCTGGTGCTGCATGGTTTCTACTAACTATACAGCTGAGCTGCCTCCTCCAAAAACATAAGCTTTGGGGCCAATACAATACTCAGACACCCTAGTTTCCTCCATGACCCCACTAGTCACTCATAAAATAATAAAATTAAGGAAAAAATTGAAAATAAATGGTTTTATACCTCATAGAAAAATATGGGTTCTTATAGTTGATGTTCAAATAATAAAAATGTGGAAAATATGTTAATTTTAAAAAACCATGGAATCAGTTTGGATTATTCCTAGAGGTAACATATTTCACATTTTTGGTTAATGAATATGACTTGAAATAATTTTTATGGTCAATTTAATTTCTAATAATTTAATTAAAAAAAGGAAATTATCAAAAGAAAAAAGTAATTAATGAAGCGCTTAAAATTCTTGTGTACTTATAAGATACCTAGTCATTAGAAGTGGAAAATAGGTATCTGAGATATTTTCTACAGTTGATTTTAGGAATAGGTTATTCTCATAGTGTGTTTGTGAGATATATTATATCTTGTATATTAAATGATTTTATATGCAACTCCACCCATGTTAGTTAGGGAAACTGACCCCCAGTGGTCTAGGAGTGTGTTTTTACCAACATCCTGATGGGAGGATGGATGGACGACTATCCCTTCTAACCCCAATCTTTTATCTTGGTAGTTACTCGTGTAGGTATGCATGTTGGTTGGATTTATTATATATTTTTATTAAGGGATGTGTTGGATTTTGGTTATTTTACACACATGTATCTCCAGATATAGTATACAATGGTAGATTATAGGTATGATGCCTATAGGTTGTGATGGACTGTGGTTCCATGCTCAGTTTATCGGCTATGAAGGATTGAGGTATAATACCTAATGTATGATACAAGTCATATCAATTTTGGTGGATCCTAGAAGAAACTTGGTTATTATATATTGATGCGATATTGGATGTTCTGATGATGTGATGCATGAGGTACATGCTGTGATGCCTTCCCAGGTGTCTCCATGTTGGATTATTTTAGAGAGAGATGAATCAAGATGTGTGATGTTGGGGTAGAGAGGAAAACTAGTAGGGAAGTAGGATTGGGGTAAGCTTTATTTTCCATTATTATATTATATTCAATCTTTTATGTGATAATTGGTGATATTTATCCATGGTGAGCTGGAGTACTTAGAAAATCTGTTTAGGTGATGAGTTAGTTTCCCTGCCATTCACTATGATTTAGCACGTTTCATTATGTTTTACATGAGAGGCTCTATAAGGGATCCTACTAAGTATACTATTATGTTCCCCCTATGTATATATAAACTATTTTTAGGTCAGCATGAGAAAGTTGGAGATCATGATTGATATTACAAGCTCGTGGTTTTACAGGAGTTGTTTGGGATTCATGGTCACTACTATCTTTTCTTTTTTGGTAGTTGTAGTTTCTTTTTCAGTTGTTCTAGTACTATATGACATTGTATGTTGGTAATTTGGATTTAATTTATATATTAGAATATGTTTTGATTAGTATATCTACATTTTCTCTCTCTTATGTATGTTTTCTTAGAGGTTAATGCCTCTCATATGTATTTTTCTTATACCCTTGGGACTAGTTGTCAACCCGGTCCTACTAGACGTAGGACTCATGAAGTCACCCACTCCCTTCTCTCATTGTTTTCCAAGGAGGGGTACTCTATGGGGGGAGGGGGTCATGACAAAGTGGTATCAAAGGTTCAAGTTAAGGGATAATATGGAGTTTTGAGTTAGGCACATGTGAGATTTCATGGGTTGGTAGGGAAATGGTGTTAGATATGTTTAGTAAGAAATCTAAAAATGGAAGGTCGGCTAAGACACAAGTATTTAGGGTCCCCTGAAATCTGATGCATAGACCATTAAGTTTACTGATCCTACTAAATAAAGTGATACTGGTTATGGGGAAGATACTAAGGAAAGGATCATGCATCATTATTATTTGTCCCAGTGTTTGAAAAGGGTAAAATTTGGGATAGGTTAAAACCCTAAACATATAACAATATATTAATTAATTAATGTTATATATTATATATTTTAGGTTTAAGATCTATAATAGTTTGTTCATTTTTGCTAGCGTGGCCCTAGGTTAAATTCCTATCTAGGTTCATACTAAAGATATTTTGTAGGATGTTCCAGCAGATCATCATATAGTGGAGGTTGAGGATGATGAAACATAGATGAGGACACTATTAGGGTTTTAGTTATATATTCAACATAAGTATGAGAGATCCTTTTTTAGATGAATTCATAGAAGAATAGTTTGCGGAGGTCGAGATATATTTTGGTTTGATCCATGCTTGGATGGTGTACTGGGTTTCATTGGCTATAAATATGATGTGTAGAGAAGTGAGGCAATGGTGGTGCTTTTTCATTCGGGGTTATGAGGAGTTGGAAGTCTTGTGGGAGAATGTTTTTGACCATTTCTAAGAAAATTCAATATCTTCAACCATGAGGTTGGCTGGTCACTAGGAGTTTCTTACACTTTGACATGGTATTTTTAATGTGAATGATTTTAGGATCCATTTTAGGAACCCTCTATGTTATTCTTCATATCGATTTATATATGAGGAGTCAATAGTGAGTAATTTCAAGGATGCTTTGCATCTAGATATCTAGTTCCAGGTCACCATATTTATGCTGAATATATATTTCATGGTGCTGGTAATAAAAGATGTTATTGAGAGGATGTTATCTAGAACCGGATCATCACTAGAGGGGATTCATCACGATTCATCATGATGTAGGGCTATGGCCTGAGGTTACAAATTTCCTACAAAAAAGTTCTTTAGGTTATTAGGGGGTAGGTCTCATCCCCAATAATAGCATTTCTATTGGGGAATTGGAACTCAAATATATTCCAAGGGATCATACACATGTTTTTCTTACGGAGGATATGGTCATCAATAGAAATAGTGCCTAAATATTCGAAGCTGTTAGTGTGTTCTAGGTTTTCCACTTCAGGTTCTTTCGTTGAGGTATTTTTAGAAAAATTAGTAGTAACATAGTATTCTAATTTGGGATCAATAGAGACGAGATGGGGATGATAGAGTACATCCTTGAGACACTCCTTGTCCTTAGAGCGAAGGGCATGGCCATGGATGTGGTCATCAATAGGGTAAAAGAGGCAGTAGAGTAAGTCATGGTCAGCTTCATTCTTTAGAATTTTAGTTCAAGGTGATCCAAAGATCATTTGATGTACCCTATGCTTGTTTTCTACATGGGTGCATGATTTTTTTGATTCAATAGATACACACTCCTTTATATCACCTGACCTCATCCATGCTTTTGGAATCGAGGTAGAGAGGATTTCAATTACCTTGGAATTGAATATTACATTTGGAGGTTAAGTTGACTTATTTGAAGTATATAGAGATTCAGAGTGAGTGTTGGGGAAACACTGCTCTTTGGTATACTTCCTATGTTTACAATTATAGCCATATAACATCTTCCTCAACAAGGATTGGTTTTAATCGATGTTGGAATTCATGTATTTATTCAGGTTTTAGGTTGTGTTTTATTATTCTAATAGATATTTTTGGTGTTTTATGGCGATAGAGACCCTTGGATGGGATATGGGCACGTTACATCCTTATCTTCCTTGATTGTCGAGCTGATGTTGAGTTCATCAGAGGTTTAGAAGTTACTATTTCTCAGGGTTGTAAAAGAGTACCTTAATGTCTTTATAGATATGGTTGTATCATTACCCCCTCGATAAAAGATCAATTTTAGGATAGAGTTATATTCCATCATGTCTCATGATGTCTCTAAATAGGATGGTGCCTTCTAAGTTATGAGATATGTGAGTATGGATCAATGATCTATTCCAGTGAGGTTTTGTTCAGCTATGTGTGTCACCTTGGAATGCAACATTTTTTTAAGAAGGCTGATGATAGTTTGTGGGTTTTCATCAATTATCATTTCTTGAACCATGTGATAGTAAATAATGACTATCCTCTTATAAAAGTTTATGATTTATTTAATCAGTTGAAGATATAAAGTTGGTTCTCAATGATTGATCTATGTTCATGATATCATCAGATACATGTGAAGTATGAAGATATTTAGAAGTCTGATTTCTATTATCATCATGGATATTATGAGTTTTTTGTGATATTGTTTAAAGTAATGAATTATCCAACCATGTTCCTAGGGTTGATGAATGTAGTGTTCAGATATTTCCTGGATAAGTTCATGGTGGTTTTCTTTGACAAAATTCTTGTGTACTGCATATCTAATAAGAAGAATACAAAGCATCTGTATGTTGTTTTATCTATTCTTCATCATCATAAGTTTTTTTTCCAAATTTTTCAAATTGTGAGTTTTGGACATAAGAAGTTCATTTCTTAGGTCACGTGTTATCCTAGCAGGGAGTAGTTGTGGATCCTTTTAAGATTGAGGTGGTTGTTTTATGGGAATCCCCTAAGATAATTGTAGAATTGTGCATTTTTATTGGCTTTTAAATCTATTATTTGAGGTTCATAAAATATTTCCCATGGTTTTAAAACTCCTCTAATAGCCTAAAACAAAAATAATTAATTATTCTTATGGACTGACCAGTGTTATGCAGCATTTGAATACCATAAAAAGAAGTTGGTCAGCACTCTAGTCCTTTGTTTTCCAATGAAGGGAGTTCATCTTGAAGTCTTATATGACTATTCACATCTTGTCTTGGTTTATGTTTTGACGTATCTTACATTTGATATTTCTTATGGGTCTTAGTAGTTATTTCTACATGAGTGTAACTACGCCACCAATGATATTGAGCTGGTGACAATTGTGTTTTATATGAAGTTGTGGTGACATTACCTCATCGGTGAGCATTTTATGGTTGTTACTAATTAAAAGATACTAAGGTATGTATTCTTAAAGGGAAACCTAATCTTATATTAATGAAAGTCGATTGAATCCTTATCGGATTATGACTTTGATATTTCATTTATGTCTAGAAAGGGAAATTTTGTAGTCTATGTGATGAGCAGGAAGACACATAGTAATGTCCTGCAAGAATCAATAGATTTATAAAGAGTAATAGAATAACTCGTAGTGATGCATCAAGATATTTGATAGGTTAGAGGTTGAGGTTGAATTTTCCAGATGATAGAGCATTCGTCATTGGTGTAGTGGGTGGAGGAGTATTGACTTGGGGATTCTAAGGAGGTGGTCTAGAGGGTCCAAATTGTTTTTAGTAATTCCCACGATGGTTGGTTTGTGGATGGATAGTAACAAATGTTATTTCCATAAAATATTTTTGTCCCTTTGAAAGTGTGTGATATAGTTCTCCATGATTTTCACAGCTCACCCTTGGTGGCACATCCCAATGTGATGAAGATGTACCAAACACTGAGAGGTTAATGTTTTGTCTTGGGTTGAAGCATGTAGTTGAAGTGTTTTTTATCAATGTTTGGGCTACCAAATGGTGAAGTTCGAGCACTATGTTCCTATTGTTTTTCTCTATCGATTATATGTTACTCAATTAAAGTGTGTGGGAATCTTGATGGACTCAGTTACCAATTTACCATGAGCTCAGGTAGGCTATGATGGTTTTTGGGTGATAGTGGACCATTTGATGAAATCATCCCACATCATAGTGATCAGGGAGTCAAGATCAATGGGGTTTTTTAGAGGTATTATCTGGAGGATAGTGTGTGACTCCATGGAGTACCATGTATGATCATATCTAATCAATGTCATATTTTTAACTCTAGAGTGTGGGGAGGTCTCCAATATTCTTTTTGCTCTTAGTTATTCCTTAGCACTACTTTCTATCCCCATACAAATGATCAGACAGAGTAATACATCTAAACTCTTGAAGACATGTTGTTCTCTTGTGTCTTAGAATATAGAGGCTTTTGGATGAGGCACCTACCCTTGGTCAAGTATTATTAAAATAATTGTTTCCACTCCACCATTGTTATGTAACCATTTTAATATTTATAAATTCAACCATATAGTTCTCAATTTTACTAGGCTAGGGTCAGTAAGGCCACAATTCTCAAGATGGAACTAGTACATAATATGATAGAGATGGTTTAGGAAATTTGTGAGGGGTTAAAGGTAGCATGGGATCATTAGAAATATTATTTCAATCATAGGAGGATACCTATAGAGTTCCAAAGTGGAGATTATGTGTTCTTAAAAGTGATTCCTTTTTAAGGGAGTGATTTAGACCTTTTGAGGTGTTGGATCATGTTGGAGTCATCAAATATCAGATAGTAAATCTCACAAATATGATCCATATACATGTTGTTTTTTCATGTGTCACATCTCCATATTTATCTTCATGATGACTCCCATGTCATCAATTGGATTGAGATCAATTTTGACAACAATGTGACCTTTTAGGAGTGGCATGTGGAGATGTCGGACTGCCAATAAAAGGTGGTTCATGGGTTTAATATTCCATTGGTTTGTGTCTTGTGGAAGCACAATTTTGTTGATGAGAGTACCTTGAATTGTTATTCATAGATTCAAACTCATTACCACAAGATTTTTTTTATGTTTAGATATTACCTTTTAATGTTATTCATTTTTATGGATATTGACCTTTCTAATTTGTGAGATAGTTCCCTACTATTTTTTTGGTAACTTTTCTCTCATTCAAGAGGTATCTCTCCTATGAGAGTGTTTAAAAATGTATTTTTATTATTTCATGATTATTTTTTGTTCATCTAATTAGGGTTTTTAGCTCCTATGATATAATGATCTTTGAAAGGTATCTCACTGGGTGGTGGTTCGGACAACCCCTTTTCATTTTCTCTCTGAGTTTGGTTTTGGATTCTCAAGGATGAGAGTGTTTTAATAAGTATCTAATGTAAGGGACTGGATCAATATACTCTATCACTTTATGTGATTTTAAAGTTTGAGGTACTCATAGGAGGCCTAGATTATGTCTGGATATGTTTGGCTGCTAAAAGATAGTAATAGGAAGAATTTTTGATGTGTAAGAGTTTCACATAAATAATATGTGGTTCAAATCTTGGGTGAGAGCCCGATTCATGACCCAAAATCCATTCATATATTATGTAAGGATGTTTTATGGGGTGCCGCGTAAAGTGAAATAAATTGGGGTTGATTAGTCTAAGGTGATGCATTTTTTAGTAGGACTTAAAAACCTGATACTTTGATGATTTAAAAGGGATTCATGCTATGAAAATCTATGGTATAATTAACCTTTATAAAATTTGGAACCTCAAGTTTTCTCAAACCCTACATCATTTATCTCAATTTCTAGCTGATCTGCAGCAGTCCCTTCATGAGTTTCTGGATACCTTCTATGAGGATAAATACTCATATTTCCATGTTTGGTCAGTGGTGATCTGAGGTATGTTTTACCTTTTCTTTCATGGATCTTCTATTTGAATACTCCTACTTCTTATTTCCATGGGATGGTAGTTTCTCTTTATCGTTTTAAAAGATTTTTATTGTTTGTTTGTTGGAGTGGTTGTTTCATTGCTTCTTTGGAGGGATTCAACTTCTTATGAGAGGGGTGATAGGGATCCACAACATTGGTCTATTCTCATATGAATAACATGGAATCATTTTAGGTAAGAGATTTTTAGTTTCTCATATTTATTATCATGAAATCATAATGCTAGAATGTTTTATCCCCTTCAAAGGAAATGGAATTAACCTAATAATTATTAAAACAGACTATTAAAGAATTGGTTGTACTGATCACATATTATTGTTCTCTACCATGATTATTTTTTTACTCTTGGTTTTCTAGATAGTGTGTTATCTATGTTATTCTTGTTAGAATTTCGTATTATGATATGAATTTGTATATCATTCTTGATTGGAATGGAAAAGTACATAGATCTAGAATTAATTGATTAATTCGATTAATAATAATTACAAAAGAGGAATGTTTTCAATATGGTGTTTGTTGTAATTTTATGATAATAAATTGTCTCAATTATATGTTTAATAGAATATGTTATTCCATGTGTTGATGGAATTTGATAAAGAACATGAATCATATTAGTTCTTGTTGATGATAATTAAAAGGTATGTTAAATGAGATCATTACTTATCTAAATTTATTGAAATGATGTTTAATGATAAGAGCATGTTTTTTAATTTGATAGTGTGATATAGCTTGATGCCTTAAGTTTCCCTTAGTTGAAACCCTTGAATAATGAATCAGTTTATTCAATATGGAATCTGATGTTATTAGGTGATAATGATTATTTCTAAGGCCTGAGTTTCCCATCTACTTGAGAAAGTTGAGTGCTCTATGTTTTGATCAGTTAGATATCATTTATGTGTAAAGGATAGATGCCTTATTTTAGGGCCTATATTTCCCTATTGGTTGTGCAATGTTTATTTATTACTTCTTTGTGATTTGATCTCGATGTAAACGTTTCTATGAGCTGTTTTATTAAAATGGGATTGCTGATCCTAGGATGGTTGATGTGATTTGGGGTGGGGAGGCCTAGATGTTGTAGCATTAGTTAATGCTTCTAATGGTGATATGCGTAGGGATATTCATGTGGGTCTTGTAGATGGAACCATATATGATTTAATGGGTAGAATATGGGCATTACCGTTGATGCGATAAATATGGATGCCTTCTTGACATGAATTTTTTTAATGGTTGATAGTCAGGTTGCTTGTTTTATCCGAATTTCTTTCCCGATTACCTAAGGTAGCTTGATGTTCTTGGTTCCATGTTTCCTATTATTGGAAGATTATGATGGTCTAACTAGAGTACCTTTTTTACGAAATGATTTTAATAATGAATCATAAATGATAAACCCACAGGGTTGGTGTAGATTTAATGAAGATAATGAAAATATGTTAATCTTGAGAAACCATGCACTCGGTTTAAATTATGTCGAAGGGAATGTAATTCACATTGTTGGTTAATGAATTTAACTTGAAATAATTTTAATGGTTAATTTAATGTCTAATAAATTGATTAATTAAAGGAAATTAGGAAAATAATAATTAATTAATGTATCTCTAAAAATTATTATTATTTGTCTATAGGATTTCTAGACCCTAGTAGTGGCAACCAATTGTCCAAGAGATGATAGCTACAATTGATCTTAGGGCTAGGTTATGACCATAGTGTGGTTGTGAGGTATATTACATATTTTATATTCTTTGAGTTCATACACTACCCCACCCCTGTCGGTTAGGTTGACTGGAACCTCGTGGACTCTAGGAGGGTGTTTTCCTCAACATCCCAAAGAGAGGATGATGGATGACTGACCCCTTTGGACTCACTCTCTTTTCTTGGTAGTTAATAATTCCGATACATATGGAAGTTAGTTTTCCAATATATGTGTATAGTGGGATATGATGGCTCTTGGTTATTTCACACACATGTATCTCTGGATATAGTTTCCAAATGATGATTATAGGTATGATGTGTATAGGCTGTGAAAGCTTGAGGTCCTTACTCTGTGTATGGTATGTGATTGCTTGAGGTATAATACTCAATGTATGATACATGTCATACAGGTCATGGTGGATCTTAGAAAATGCTTAGTTTCTATATGGATATGTGATATGGGATGAGGTGATGCGTGAGGTGAATGTTGTGATGCCTTTCCCATGTGTCTGTGAGCTTCCTTATTTTAGAGAGAGATGGCTCAAGACGGGTGACATTGGCCCAGAGTTAAAAAGTAGCGGAGAAGCGGGAGAAGAGTACCCTTTATGTTTCGTTATTATATTATATATTCTCTTGTATGAGATACTTGGTGAGAGTTATCCATGGTGAGGTGGGGAACTTCGTATACTTGTTTAGGTGATGAGTTGGTTTTAGTATCATTCACTGTGATTTAGAATGATTTCATTATCTATTACAAGAGAGTATTTGGGAAGGATCCTAATAATTATACTATTAGGATCACCCTATATATATATATATAAATTTTGTTCAATTTAGTAGAATCAGGTTGGATATCATGTGGGATATTACTATCTCATGGTTTTGCAAGAAATGTTTAGAATTTACGGTTGCTTCCATATTTACTTATTTGGTACTTATAGTTTCCTTTTCAGTTATTTCAATAGTTTATGACATTGAATATTATCCCTTGATATTTATTTTATATGAATGAGAAAGTTTTTGTTGGTGTATATGTATTATCTCTCTCTTTTTCATGTTCTCATAGAAGGTAATTACTTCTAAATGTATTTTTATTATACACTCAGTGTTAGTTTCCATCCCATGGCATACTGGAGGTGGGCCTCGAGTAGTTTCCATCTCCCTTATCTCATTGGCATCATAGGAGGGATATTCTTTGGGGGTGGGCTTCATGAAAGGTTTCATTATAAATCAAGGGTGAGGGAGTCTGTTATTTCCTATCTAATTCATTGGGTAATGCGATGGACTAAATTTTTTAAGTTACACCTAAGAGATGACGAAGTTTACAAAATGTGATTAGATCCTAAAAGGAGACGGAGTTGACTATTTTAAATTAATCCTAATAGATATTGGAATTATCCTATTTTAGGTAATTCTATTTTTTTGTTTGATGTTATAAGTTACCATCATAATTTCTTTATGATTGAATTTTTTTTTAAATTTTCCATTACTCATGGATTATTTTCACGTGTCTCATTATTATTGAATTTTATAAATCTTGTCTTATTTTAATACTTTATTCCATGTCTCATGATTTATGATACACATTTTTATGGGTATGAATTATCTTATTTTATGCTTAATCACTTTGATTATTTCATCATACCACTATTATGATCTTATTCTCACTAATGAAATTCAATTGTTAGTGCTTATGTTTACCCTTATAGAGCATTTGAGCTCACCATTATTATGTTACATTTTATGAAGTTATACAGAAATATTTTAAATAAGACATGTCTAGATGGGTTTCATGTGGGTGATGATGAAGAATTAATGTAGAAGAATAAAATATTCTTATAAAGGGAAAAATTAATCACTTAAAGATATGGGTATTATTATATAAGAGTTTGTCCTTATTTTATAAAATTCTAAACCTAAAATTACCTTAGGTATGTAAGTGATCCAATATTTCTATTTAATGGTGTAGGTTTTGGATAGATAAAATTGAGTCATGCTTATCATAATCATATCTAGAAATGTAATGATTATTTTTTAGCACCAGATCCAAAATTGTGGATTCGGGGGTGTTATAGTTCGTATCAAATAATGGTTTAGATAACTTTGGAGATTATGATGTTTTCATGTGAGTTTAAATTAAGAGTTTTGGATACCATAAATAGTTTGTAATTTTAATTTTGATCATAACTTAAATTGTATAGAAACCACTTTGAGGCTTTAAATTATGAAATTTTTAAGTGATTAATTATATTTTGGGGGACATTTTATAGGTTTAATTTACAAGAAACCATTAGGTGTATCATGTGATTTAATGTAAAGGATTATTTTGGGGAAATTCAATCAAATTTTTTAGGGATGTGAGATTAAAGGTATGTGGTAACGTTTGAGGTTTGTGGTTAATTTAGATATAGGTTTACTTATTTATGGAGTAATCTAATTATAACCTTGGGTGTTGTTGTGAACATTTTGGAGTTAAATGACTTATTTATTCATATGATGGTTTTTTTATTTTGGGAATTATCGTACCTTGTGCTAACTATTTTTTATTTTTTATACATAAAAGTATTATCATTTTATCCTTGTCTATATCATGTGATATATTAAAAATTGATTCTTTAGGCATCATAAATATTCATTGTAGATACCCATCCCTTGGAATATGGGATAAGGTTGTGGTGGAAGATTTTTAAAACATGAAACCAAAACATGAAATTGAATTTATGGATTTGAAGAAATTAAAGTATTTATATTTTACAATGTTTTTATTAATGATAATAAAAAAAATCCCTCACATATTAAAAATGTTATTGTTTTCTAATGATTTTTTATTTATTTATGGTCCTCTTTCTCTCTTATTAATTCATGATTTTTTGGTTATTATCTTTCTTGTGATCGCATTATCTATCACTCCCCATCATTATTTGGATACTAATTTTGTACTCCATGTCCACATTTTTACCTCCCATTAATTTTATCCTTTTTGGAAACCTAGTTATGTGTTATTTCAAATGACCTCCAAATTTTCCTTTCCTTATTTTCAAAATGATGTTTTAGTAACCTTATTTATGAATTAGATTTTCAGTAAAGGAATTATTAAATATTTAATCCTTGAATTTTCAAGATGAAGATAAAATTATGAGGATGTAATTTTTTTAATAGTGTTAATATAATAACAAGATATTTTAAAAGGAAAATATGGTTGATGACAAAATGGACACGCAACACAAAGCTTTAACGGCCGCTAATTTTTTTTAATATGACCCTTATAATAATTTCGTTGAATTTGGGGGTATGAATAAGGATAAATACATTATGATATATATATATATATATATATTTCCAGCTCAATAAAAATTTTCTTATTAACTCTAATGAAATATGCACTCGATTTTTAGTAAAGTCAATTTATGCTTCAAAAATCTATTTTCTTCAAATATGGGTTTTATTTATTTTTTTGGGAAAATATTTTAATTAATTTATGAAATTTTTTAAAATTTTATTTTATAAAAATGATATCATTTTTTAATTGTAAAAAAAATTAGATTATGGTAATTCTTTTTGAAATATTTAGAAAGATTGATATTTTAGTGAATAGTGAAAATACTGATTTTATATAAAGATGTAATTTTTTTTCAAGTATTTAAAAACACCCATTGTTGTTTATAATTGGTTTTAAAATTTAATTAGTTTATTTTGAAAAAAAATAATCCAATTTATTTCATTGAATAAAAAATATTCATAATTTTGGTTTAAAATTTTATACTAGAAAATGAATTTTTCTTAAACATAATTTTTCATCGTGTTTTTGGTTTATTTTGAAAGTAATTAATTCCAATTATATGTATTGAATTTGATAAAATGGATTCTATATTTGGAATCATCATATCAAAATTTGGAAAATATGAAAATTTTAGTTTTGATCATAATTAATAGTAACCTTGGTAAAAATGTTGTCCCCACGATAAGGGTAAAACCTATAAAATAAAGTTAAAACTACAAAATAAGGTTTCAAAATCATCCATACATGTCACAAACTTTCCTAAAGGGTCCCATTCCATGAATACCGTAATCCTATCTCTAATAGGCCAGGGGGTGGTGAGTATCACTGAGTAGGAATATTCCAAAAATGGGAGGTATTAGCCTAAAGTACCTATACACACACACACATCTCCCAACCAAAACTACTGAAATGTTAAAAAAACTAAGTAAAAAATACATGAAACCACTATATCCCACAACCAGAGTACAACTGTTAAAGTGCTAGAAAGTAAACAGGCCCAAAACAAGCCCATCAAAAAGTGTCTGTAACCATAAGTCCAACCTATGAGAAAAGAGGTACATGGACTGCTATCTGAAGCAGAAGAACACACATCATCTGTCTGGCCTTACTAAGCACCACCTAGTCCTAGACCACCTTGGACTCCGTCAAAGGGTCTACCATTTCCATAAGATATGACATGTGTTGGAAAAGCCTGTATAGGGGTGAGTACAACAGTACTCAATAGTACACCCCAAAAAGCACAAAAATACAACAAAGGAAATACCACAAAGGAAGTACCATGAAGGAAAGACCACAAAGGAATGTAGATTTAGCTACACATAGCTACATGTCCACAATTCATGTAAAAAGAATAACCAGATATACTCTATCCAAGATACAAGTCTAGGTGTAAGTCACAACCAATTACCAACAATAGGATTCTGGCCGAAGCATACTTATTCTGGGAGAACTTAATCATTGAGCCAAGATATCATCAAAAACACTCATTAAGAGGACTAAATCATTTGGGTCTTTCCCAAATGAGAATGTTTTGTTCAAGGAATATTATGATACATATACAAGGGGTCCTTCCCAAAAATCCTAGGGAATACTAGTAACCCAATATGGATCAATTCACAACATAGGGGATCCTTCCCAACACCTTGGGAAATACCACTAACCCGACTGATGTGGCACACTAGAAAGAGGACCAACACCCTACTCTAATAGGTTACATCAATTCCACTAAACTACACTAAGGGTGATAAAGGATCCAACTCCAGTCCCACAAAGGAATCCCATAACTCTATATGGGACTCGACCTCTATAGGGGACTACAATCCAGTAATGTGGATGTAATGTCATACTGAACCCTTTAGGAAAGGACCAAGGTAATGCTATCAAACAATAATTGTCTTGGATAAAAACTCACCAAATTATCTCAAAAGGACCGTCTCGATGTCAGGGTCCCAACACCATAGATGTCTTGTCATATGGATATACCAATTGAAATTCATAGCAGATTGATGTTTCAGTGGGGGTCACTATGCCTGTGGACTGACCACACAGTCTCTCCACTGACTTCCACAGTCAACTACCATGGTCAACCATGCCCCCAGCTATAATGGTCGCATGAAAACTGGAGAGACTGTGGCTCACGGTTGACTGACGTAGTCGACCCTGGCTCGGCTCCAGCCGAGTCTCCCCTAGTCTGACCCGCTCAGCCTGTCCCAGTGTACTCATGCACGGGATGTCTGGGCTACCACACACGGCCCGTCTGGATGCATCTGTAGCCTCTACTTCATGAGGCCACCATCGCCACCATCACCGCCTCTGGTCGTCGACGCCACCGCCTCACCTCGTCAGACAGCCATGCTGGACCCATGTTAGTGGTCCCTTCTACGAACCACCGATCCACCTCTGATGCCCAAAATTTGGAATGGTCATAGATCTAAGCTCCTGAGGTCCTAATTTAAATAGATCTATCCTCTTTTGTCATTTTACCTCAAATCTAGGGTCCGATCATTTTCATAGCCACCTTTCAAGTTGAATCATGGACACAGGGATCCAACAGTGAACAACAAAATGAACAGGGGAGATAAAACCAGAAGGAACTCCCTAATTAATAAACCAGACCTTTTATTGTATCATCCTCAATCTGTTTCCCTTAGAAGGACAAAGGAATAATAATTAAAAATAAATCTCCCGATAATCCTATAGATGATATCCCATCCCAAAATAATGATCGAACCATGGATCAATCTATTCGTGGATTGACTCGCATTCATCATGGAAATCAAGAATGATGAAAATAACAAAGAAAAAACTACCTTGCCTTAATTTGAATCAGTCGTTGATAACGTACGATCGTTGTTTCGTTGCCGTTGGAGAGTTTCCTTCAAATTGGTTGTTTATTGATCATTGATCCATAATCCATCACTGTTTTTTTTGAGAGAGTTATTTCTCCACATCTAAGAGGAATTCCAAGGTTATGGTGATAACCATGAATTTTGGAAAAAGTATTAATAAAAAGAAAAATTCACTGCATTAGAAAAATATTTTTTATAAACTTTTTTTATTTATAGTTAGACCCTCTGGGAATTTTTATACAAATGAATGGAGCTGAAAAAACTTATGTTCGGTATAGGTTAAACACCATATTATCAACTCAACGGTGGTCTCATATTTACAATCTGAGTCACCATTCGTGAGTTATTAGGATTAAAAATAAAATAAAATAATTTAATTATTTTATTTATAGTTATGTCCTTGGTTACTTTTTCTACATATGGCACGCGTCGACCAATGTTAGATTGCGCCTATGGTATAGACACCATCCCGAGATCAACTATGCTTTCATATTTTTGATCAAGGAATGATTTTAAGAGTTATTCCACCTTTTCATAAAAATTATGCATGTGTTCTATTACAATATTAATATTTTTCAAACAATTATTCTGGGAAAACCAGGCCTCAGAATCATTGGTCATATGAGCACCTAGTCTAAAAATCATTCCATATAATTTCTAAAAATAATACATGGGAATATCCAAGATGTTACATTCTCCACACCTTGGGGATTTATGTCTACGAAATCCAAAACAAAGGCTACTTAAACAAATGATAGTACCGAGCATGAATTTTCGCATCCCGCTCCATTGTTCTCTATAAGAGATTCATGTGCTGTCATTGAACATGCACCAAAGGTATCACCTCCCCATGAAGGATCCTCTCCTACCGATCTTCGATCTCCATTAGGTACTCAAAAAAATTCTCTCCATCCTCAATGTGCATCTCACCTCAGTCGATGACATGTCATGGTTCATGCAAATACCTCCTTATCTATGACACGTCGAAGATGTCATGTGCCTGATATAACAATGGTGGTAGAACCAAGTGGTACACCACCTCTCCAACTCTGCATAGTATCTAGAAATGGCTGATGAACCTCAAAGAAAGATTTCCACCCTGAACAAATCTTCATAATCTCTATCAAGGTAAAACCCAAAGAAACACAAGGTATCCTTCCTAGAACTCCAATGGCCTCCATATCTTGTTAGAATAATAATTATAATATCTCTATGCACTCTTCATCCATTCCTAGATGATCTGTACCTTTTTCTTAGTATCTCGCACCAACTCTAGACCCATGAGTCATGACCCTCCTAGATCATTCTAGAAAAGGGGTGACCTGAAGGTTCATCCATAAAAGTCCTCTAATGGTGACATACCAATGGTAGAGTGATAGTTATTATTGTATGAGAACTCTACCAGTGGTAGGTTATCCCAAAAACTATGGCCAGAGTCCAACATGCGCACCCGTAGCATGTCCTCTAGAACCTGAATGGTCCACTCAGTATGGTTGTCTATATGTGGGTGAAATGTTATGCTCAAGTGTAACTGAGTGACAAATTCCTCCTTTAATCCCTTCCACAATCAGTATGTAATGTATGCATCATGATTTGAAACTATCATCAGTGGAACCCCATAAATCCAAACTATCTCCTACACATAGAGATGTCCCAAGCTCTCTACAGAACTCTACTCTCAGATATATAGGAAGTGGACCGACATGGTGATTCGGTCAATGATCACCCAAATGTAATTGTTTCCCCTATACATATGTGGTAAACCCATCATGAAGTCCATCGATATCCCATCCCACTTCCATTTCGGAACCTCAAGGGGTTATGATAAAACCGTTTGAACTTGGTGCTCAACCTTCATCTGCTGACAAGTGAGGCATTGAGAGACAAACTCTTCAACTCCCTTCTTCATCCACGACCACCAAAACTGACATCAAAGGTCCCGATAGATCTTCGTCACACCTAGATATACCACTAAAGGGGATTAACAGAACTCCCTAAAAACCTCCTCCCACAACACCAAAGGTATAACTGTGCATCCTTTGAAAAAAATAATGTTCTCCGCACCTTCAGAATATCCATCAAGATCAAGCCTTGTGGACAGCTGAGCATGTTGGGTCTCACATTTGGTATCCAAAAAATTTACCTCCCTTAATCATTGTAAGAGTAGAGGGGTGATAACCATTTACTGTACGTAAGATACTCTATCTCCATCCACAATGAATATCTACAATGAGTCCAACTACTCCAATGCCTCATTCATTAACTACAAACTAGATCTCTTACTGATATCATCTTCCCCCACGTCCATCCTTCCAGTATTATAGACAATATCAAAGTCGTATTCCTATAGGAACTCTATCCATTACCTCTGTCTCATGTTCAGATCCTTCTGAGAGAACATATACTTGAGACTCTTGTGATCAGAGTAGATGAAAAATCGTTGTCCCATCAGGTAGTGTCGCCACATATTTAACGTGAAGACTAACATTGATAGCTCAAGATCATGGGTTGCATAGTTATACTCATGTAGTTTCAAATGGTGTAAACCATAAGCAATCATCACTTTACTCTGCATCAAGACACTACTAAGACTAACCCCTAATGCATCATAGAACACCACGTACTTGATGCCTTCCTCCTACAACTTCAAGATGAGAGCACTATTCAACCTCTAACTTATCTCCTAAAAGAACTTCTAGCATTTTTATGGCTACACAAAATAATATTATTTTAATGTCAAGGATTTTTAAGGTTACTATAGTCTGGAGAAGTTGGGTATAAACCACTGATAGTACCCTTCCAACCTAAGAAAACTCTGTTCCTCATTAAAACTCTTGGGTGGATCCTAAGAAAGAACTACCTCAACCTTCACTGTATCCACTGAAACTCTAGCCTCCAAGATGATGTGTCTCAGAAAATTGACCTCTTAAATATGAAAATTACACTTTGACAAATTACCATAAATTTGGTGCTCTCTAAGTGTGTCAAGGACCATCCTTTAGTGTCTCATGTACTTATCCTTGGATACTAAGTACACTAGGATGTCGTCAATGGAGACCACAATGAAACGGTATAAGTAGGGCTAAAATATTAAGTTCATGAGTCCCATGAAAACTACTGGTGTGTTTTTCATTCCAAATTGCATCACCAAGTACTCATAGTGACTATAACGACATCAGATGTTTGTCTTCGGTATATCCTCATCCTGTACTCGCAATTGGTGATAGCCTAATCTGATGTAAATCTTCGAGAACCATCATGCCCATTTTAACTGATCAATGAGTTCATTGATCCTCAGTAGTGGATACTAATTCTTCACAGTCACATGGTTCAAGTATCAATAATCCACACTTAATATCAAGCTTTTTTCTACCTTTTAGGAAAAAACTATGGATACACATGGTGAAACACTGGGCATCACGAATCCCTTCCTCTATAAGTCCTCCAATTTCACACTATGTTTGAAAAGCTCTACCAGAGCCTTCTTATATGCATGTGTGGATATCAGGTTAATCCTAGGGTATAGATAAATTCATAATTCTATCTCCCTATGAGGAGTTAAACCAGGAAAATCTTTAGGAAATACATCCTCATACTCCATCACTATAATAGGAAACTGAGGACTCATATATTCCACTACACTAAGGGTGAGGCTATCCAATAGATGAGTAATCAACTACCACCTTATATGTGTGAGTCCATACTGCACTACCTACGTTTCCTTTTCACCAACAAAGGACAACCTAGTTCCATCACTATAGTCAAATTGAAATCTATGCCTCAAATAGTCAATATAGGCATGGACTATGAATAACCATTCTATACCAAAAATGACATCGTAAGGTCTTGACGTCGCTACCAAAAGATCCCAACCAAAACACTTTCTTCCAGGAGTCAGGGCACACTACTGGAACCAATTTGTGTTCATTGAATCTTCTCCCATAGGAGTCTCCAAGCATAAGGTTCAGATCAACGATTCAATCAAAATCTCCATGTATCGAACAAGTTTCATGGAAATAAAGGAATAACTATCACATATGTCTATCAAAACAATAGATAAGGTGGAAAAGACACAAATCATATTTTTAATAATATCTTGAGTCTTAGGGTCATAAGCCTCCATTTCCTAGAACTAGCCTCATCCCTATCTGCCAATTCCCTAAGCCTGGCGTGGACCACCAGGGGTGGTGGTGGTAATAGGTCAAACGTCTGACCACCTACTTCTATCCTACTTACTCCTTTTCCATGTCAACTGCCCTGTAGACCACCTTGCTCATGTCTCTACCTCTGCCACAACAGTCCCTCGACCATCCCTGATCAGATATATGATGGGTCAGGTAAATTCAGTCCAGATGTTCCTGACCATCGTATGTGTAACACCATCTATCCCTGGGTTGATTTGAGCCACCCCGAGTTCCATAGACTGCTGAACCTAAGTCCTAGGGTCATCTCCTGAACTGCCTAACCCACTTGGGTCTCTACAACTACCTTCAGCTACCTATTGTTGAGGTCTCATCTACCTAGTTCTCACTGCTAGCACCCAATACCAATGTCTACTCCTCTAGAAAACTCTTCAGTAGTAGGGCCCACTCAAATATCCCAACATAGGTAAGAATTCTAAGGGATAACATATATTCCCTGATGTCCCATTGTAATCCCTGCTTGAAGGTCTGAGTCCTAACAAACTGGTCTCACACCAAGTCCATGAAGTAGCATGAAAGATCACTAAACCTCACTAAATACTCCACCATGGTCATATTGTCCTACTACAGGTGTAGAATCTCTTATATGTCTACCGATCATAGCATGGTGAGATATAACTCTTCCTTGGAGAGATTATCAAAGTATGTATAGGAGAGAGTTGTCTTGTCTTATGTTTGAATCACTAAGCTCCCCCATCACCCCATAGATCCTTGAATAAGACACGTTGTGAGGATTTCCATTTGGTCGACATGTTTCCTCACAAGGATGAAAACATGGGTGACTGCCTCTAGCCAATACTCATCCAACATGGGGTCCATCTCACCTTGAAACCTAGGAGGTCATTACCTCTAAAACTCATACAACATGTTCAGCCTGTGTGGGTCCTCAGATAGTAGTGTTGGTAATAGTTGTTCCTTAAAGGGTGGTGGTATAGTTGGTAAACCACCTAGAGGGTCTATATCAGGAACAAGCCCCTATATTGTTGCCTTTTTACTAGCCAGGTCATCCTCATGACCACACAGTGGAATCCCAGCTAGCTATATTCGCGGAGGAATCCAAAAAGAAAACAATATGTACCAAAATTAATAGAGTATATCTGGAGAGAATACTCAATAAGGGAATGGAAAACACAACCATTTTTATATGATGCATGTACAATTGTTTTTCCCTAAAACTAGTGCTTTCATATAATGAGTTGAAAAGAAGGTTGTCAGAGTCTTGGTGTATGGATACATTGGCCGCCACACCAACATTAGTGTCCGTATCCTGAAAACAGAATTCGAAACACTTAACACTATTTACCCAAACCAACATCACTGACTCTCATTCCTAAGGCAGAATCGACCTCCTCTGAGACCACTCTGTCATGACACATCCCATAGAGGACCATATCGTGGCTACCCTAAGCCCACCGGCCAGAGGCCAGGGGCTAGCGACTAGCACCGTGTAAGAATATCCCACAAATGAGAGTCATTAGACTAAAGTACTTGTACTCATGCACACATATGAAAATCACAACTCCTCAAATATAAAAAAACTAATTAAACAATGAATGAAACTACTATATCCTACAATCAGAGTACAATAGTGAAAGTACTAGAAATTAAATATTTCCAAAAAAATCCTACCAAAAAGTGTCTGTAACCATGAGTCCAACCTGTAAGAAAATAGGTATTGGGACTACTGTCTGAACTACATGAACACACCACATCTATATGGCCTTTTTAAGCACTACCTGGTCCTAGAACACCTAGGAATCCATCAACGGTTCAATCATCTTCATAAGACATGATGCATGTGGGGAAATCCCATGTAGGGGTGAGTACAACAATACTCAGTAGGACACCCCAAAACAACAAAGGAAAATACTACAAAGGAAATACCACAATGGAAGTACCATGAAGGAAAGACCACAAAGGAAAGTACAATCATCTCCACATAGGTATATGACTACACAACATGTATCAAGAATACTCAGATAAACTCAATACAAGACACAAGTCTATGTGTAAGTCACAACCAATTACTATCCATATGATTTTTCTCCAAGCACGCTCATTCCGAGAGAACTCACTCCTTGAGCCATGATATCATCTGAGATACTCATGAAGATGTTTAGCTCATTTGGGACCTACCCAAATGAGAACGTTTTTTCAAGGAAGATTATGATACACAAATATTGTATTTTTCCTAACACCTTTCAGAATACCACTAACCCAATCTGGATCAATTCGTAAAATAGGGGATCCTACCCAACACCCCGGGGAATACCACTAACCCTACTGATGTGGACCTTTAGATGGAGGACCAACACCGTGATCATGGATGTTATGCCAATTCCAATAAAATCCACTATGGGTGATAACGTATACTTCTCTAGTCCCAAGAAGGAACACCATACCTCTATCTCGGACTCAGCCTCTAGAGTGGACTATAATATAGTAATGTGGATGTAATGTCGTACTGAATCCTCAAGAAAAGAACAAGGGGAACACTCTCAAACTTTACTTGTCCAAGAAAAAACTCACCACATTATCTCAAAAGGAACATCTCAACATGAGGATCCCAACAAAATATTTTGATCGTCAAATGGACATACCATTTGAAAGTATAGCAGTTTGATGTTTTAGGAGGGGGTCACTGGGCCTATAAACCGACCGCACGGGCAGTACACTGACCACGAAAATCAACCATTGTGGTCGACAACCCCAACTAGCAACCCCATTGAAGCTAGAGAGACCGTGGCTCACGTTCTACTTTCGTGGTCAACTGTGGCCCGACTCTAGCTCGGTCACCCTGAGTCCAACCTGGGTCCGACCCACTTGGGCCCAACTCAATTAGCATGGCCCGATTAGCCCTTCCCACTATTACTAGGGCCGAACCACTCGGCCTAAGCCCATCCCATCACCCTTGTCCCAGATCACTCGTGCGCCAGCCACCAGGGCTACCACACACAGCCCGCCTAGCCACTTCCATGACATCTTCTCCACACGGATGCTGCCACCACCACCTCTAGTCGCTGCCACCTATGGTCGTCGGCACCTCGCCTCACCAGACCCATGTTGGTGGTCTCTTATGTGGACCACCAAGCCACCTCTGACGCCCATAATTCTAAATGGCCATAGATGTTAGATCCTTGGGTCCCGATCTATATAGATCAAGCCTATGTTTTTGGTTTCCCTCCAATCCAAGTGTCTTATGACCTTTAGAGCCACCCTAAAAGTCAAATTGTGACTATAGTGGGTCCAATGGTCAATAACACAAAAAATGGGGGAGATAAAATCAAAAATAACACCATAAGGAAAACCTCAACCTTTGTTAATTTTTTCCTCAACCCACTCTTGTTAGAAGGATAAATGAGGTTCCATTAAAAATAAATCTCCCGATAATCCCACATATAATATCTTGTCCTATAACAACGATTGAACCATGGATCAATATTTTTGTGGATTGACCCATGTTTTTCCTGGAAATCAAGAACAAGGAAAATAGAAAATAAACAAATACCATACATCGATTCAGATTTGTCACTAATGAAGGATGATCATTATGTCATCATCATTGGCGATATTACTTTGAATTAACTACGTGTTGATCATCAATCCATGATCTATCACCGTTTGTTCGAGAGAGTTATTTCTCAACATCTTAGAGGATTTACAAGGTTATGATGATAACCCTATATTCATGAAAATTATTAATAAAAATAAAAAATCAATTCTTGATAAAAATAATTTTTAGAAAATAATTTTAATTACATTTATCCCTCTAGGACTTTTTCTATAGACAACCCATGTTGATAAATGTTATGTCACGACTATTGTAAGAATAAAATTAAGAACTCAACGACAGTCTCATATTTATAATCTGAGTTACCATTCATGATTTATTAGTATTTAAAAATAAAATAATTTTATTTAATAATTTTATTTATGATTATATCCTTGGTGGATTTTTCTACAGATGGCCTGCGCCGACCAAGGTTAGGTCATGAATAGTGTAAGAACACCTTTCTGATCTCAATAGTGCCCTCATATTTCTGATATGAGTATGCATTTAAGATTTATTTCACTTTTTCAAGAAAACTATGCGCACATGCTATTAAAAGATTAATATTTTTCAGAAAATTATTCCTGGAAAACCTGGCCTCAGAATCGTACGTTGTCTCAATGCCTGGTCATGAAATCATTCCACAGAATTTCTAAAAATAATACAAGTGAAAATCTTGGATGTTTCAATACACTTACTTATATTTCAATTAATGGGTTTAATTCTTTAAAAAACCCTTCATATATTCTAAATTATTGAATTTTGACTCCAATTTTTTTGATAAGGGATTTATATTATTTTAATTAGAGGAAAATTATAAAATGTATCTTTCTTTATTTTAATATATATAATATTTTGTGATAGGGAAAAAAGTTATGAATTGTTAAAAAAAATTAATTTTAATATTAATAAATTTATTTTATAATGATAATTTATTTTTAATTTTCAGTTATGAAATAATGGGCTTAAATTCTTACGCAACTCCAACACAGTGCTAGTGCAAGCTGTAAAACAATCATGAAATAGATTTTAAAAAATTTAAAATTAATATTTTTTGGTGATTTACGGTGTCCCATTAATTTAAAAGGTAAATATATTGTATTATTAATTTTTTAAAATTTTATATTTTAACTACACTAGTATTATGATATTATTTCAAGTCAATTGTGTGAATACTCTCAAAAATGACTTTAATGGTATTTTATGCTAAATAATAATTTATTAAATGATTTAAAATTAATAAAAACATTATATTTATCCAAGTGAATGTGAAATGTCAGATCATATAAACCATTTAACACTTATAGATCTCTTTTACTTTAAGAGTAACTTTCTTGAGCCCTAAAAAGTAGAAAAAATTGATATCATGGTAATTATTAAAAGGGTTAACATGGGTTAAAACTAAGAGATAAGGGTTAAAAAACCAGATAAATTATTTAAATTTTATTATATGAGATTAGTTTGAATTATATCCCTCATATATTTTAAATATATCTATTTTATTTCAAATTAATATGAAAATCAATTTAAATTAATTTAACACTTTAAGTAATTCAAAGGGTGCCCCTCTCCTCTCTTATATAAGGACACCACCTATCCTCTATTCAACAAACTTTTGGAGCCACTTATCTCAACCAAACACTTCAAAAATATGTTATAAACATCAATATACAAGCTAGAGGTTTTTTATTCTTTAAATATTATCCATAGGATCCTTATGGAGAGATCTAAAGCATGTTCTTTGAAGAGGAGGTAACCATCTAAAACAAGTCTTTTCATTTTACTTTATTTTATACCTACTTAAATTATATATTAAATATTCCAATATTATATACCATATATTTAGATTTTATTATGTTAATTTCATAACCATATTCATATCCTTTTTTTATCAAATGGGAAATGAAAGAATCATTTGTAAGTATGTGTGGACTACAGCCTCACGAACCAATGTATTTAGTTTTTCGTCAATATCTTTAATGGAAAGTTATTATGATGGATTTAATATATATATATTATATTTATTACATAATTATTATTATTCAAATATAATATTTTAACTATCTTCATACCATTTCAATTTCTAAATACATAGTCGTCGCATGTGCGTACAGATATACTATTGTCTCCTTGTAGAGATGTACTTTATTTTTTTATAACTCACCTCTCATGTTGGCTATGGGGATAGATTTAATGAAGGAATTCTATTTTTATAACATGATGATGATTATGGGAAGATAAAAATTTATTCTATGTCTTAATTTTCCATATAATGAAATTTAAAAATATCATCCGTATGTATGTGTGGACTACTACCTTGTGAGCCAATGTATTTTGTTTTTTATAACTATTTTTCAAGGATGGCTCTAAAAGTATAAAAAATTTATAAAAATGATAATTATTTCATGATTATTATTCTTTAAATTATAGAAAACAGACCCCTTTTACTATGTCCAACCTACCAAATTCATTTTTCAATTATGAACCAAACATCTCCAAAACATCTAACATGGACTAAACTGATTAAGTAACCAAAAATATCATTGAAAAAATAAAATAAGTTGTTTATAAGGTAATAAAAATAGAAAATGTTATTAAAAATAAATTATTAATATAATTTTATTATATATTACTCAAAGGATATACCTAGAATGTTGGGACTTGAGGTAAGGGGTTTCTTAACATAATTTCCTTTCATTACGTTATAACACTTCTTCATTGAATTTGTTATGACATGATTACAACTGAATGGATATCTAAATCGTTTTATGATGTATTTAATTTTTTTTATTTGAATTTAAATATATTCACATCGTCTATTCATGGATTAATTAATACTTCAACTGTTATGATCGTTGTAAGGGTTTTCATTGTCACGATCTCATTTTCTTGAGGCATATTTCACATCATGCACCATAATTTCTTTATATAGTGTACTTACTGCACCATGACTGAATTTTGACATATTATTTAATTTAATTAATGGTATTTATACATCCATATCATATTATTTCTTTCAATGACTTTTTATTTTAAATTTACCAAATTGGTAAAGGCTTCATGTTACAATCTCATTTCTTTTTGGGATTATTTATATTTTGGGTTTCATTGGGGGAAATTATATGATAATAATTTCTTAAACCACATATATATTCTTCTCATCTATTTATTTATGAGTTTTAGTTGATATAATTTCATTTTACTCTCTTTAGTACTTAATTATATTAAAAGGACGTTTTTAAGAAAAAACCAACTTTATTTGTCATTTTGGTCAGGAATATTTTATCTTCCATATATGTGATATTATAAATGTTTTCAAAAATAATTCTATCTATGAAAAAATGATGGCTTAAATTCAGTTTTAGATGTATTTTACATTATTTACAATTTTATAAATGAATATTTTTTTCATTTTCCATATAGGGTACTTTTTATTTCTACCGGATGTGTGAAAGTGATATTTATTTAAACAATAACAAAATGAATGGATTTTACCCCCATAATAACTATTATTTTCTTTGAGGTTTCCATTAAAAGTTTTTAGGTTTATTTTAAAATAAAATAATTTTCTCAATATTCTTGGAATTTTTATTTAAAATGTTTTCAAAATAAATTAAAATTTTAGCAATTTTTAAATAAATGCAATAAATGGTCTTTTAAATGTATTTTTCATATATAGAAATATCCTTTATTGTTTTCATATGCTCAAATGGGTATAAGTTACAATGATAATATCCTTTTTATTTATTTGGATTAAATATGATTGATATTTTTATGGGACCCATTTCTTATTCATAGATTATTCCAGCTATAAAGGAATAATGCTTATTTTCCAGGCTGTTATGTTGAAAAGTGTAATCTTATAAAAGTTTTATGTATTATATATTACTCAAAAATATGTATGGATGATTTATGGAATGTATAGATACAAACCATGTATAGGTGGTTATGTTATAAACTAATGACATGTGGTTTCATTATAAACCATGGATGGGTTGGTCTGTTATATCCATCTAATGTATTGGATAAAGTGGTGGAGTTAACAATTTTATGTTACTCCCAATAGATTAGGGATTTTACTAAAAATGAGTTTATCCTAAAAGAATATGGGTTTAAATATTTTAAGTTACTCCTAAGAGATATTGGAATTGTTATTTTTTAGGTGATTTCATGATGAATCTTTTATCTTTCAAGTTACCATCATAGCTTATTTATACCTATAAGAAGTTCTAAGGATTCCTTTACTCAAGAATTATTTTAATATGGCTCATGATTGTTGACTTCTGTGACACTTATCTTATGTTAATTCTTTATTCCATGTCTCCTAATTTATGATCAACATTTTTATAGGTATGAATTCTCTTATGTAATGATCATACACTTTGATTATGTTATCATACCATTATGCTCATATTTTTCTCATTGATGAAATTAAATTGTAAATTATAATGCTTACCATTATTGATAATTTGAGCTCAACCTTATTATGTTTCTTTTACCCACATTATAAATGAAGAATTTAAATAAGATATTTCTAGAAGGGTTTCATGTGGGTGATAGAGAATACTTAATTTGGAATAAGAAAAGATGATTATAGTGAAAAAATTATCACATAAGAATATGGGTATTGTTATTTAATTGTCTTTTCTTAAATCTATAAAATAATAAACCTATAAGTTACTTGGGTATGTAAGTGATCTAGTATTTCTGTTTGATGTTTTACATTTTGGATGGCTAAAATTGAGTCATGTTTTTCAGTATCAAAGCCAAAAATGTAATGATTGTGTTTTATCACCATATATGGGAGTGAATATTTGGGTATGTTATAACATTAACAAAATTGGTGGTCCTATTTAATAGTAATTTATCTCTATGATCCAAAATCTCCATGAGTTATTAATTATAAAAAATATCACACTCTAGGTCTACAACCTATGAGTTTAATAAATGTGATAGATCTAGTGTACACATCCTTATAAGTGATAAATAAAACATATTGTGTTTCTATGACAGGTTTATTGGATGCACGAGTCAATAATATATTAGCCACATACATTCAATAATAATCAACTATCACTTCATCTTAAATCTCATGATCCTCTTCCACGGTGATATTTAAATTAATACATTTTTTTGACATCAAATCATGAAATCATAGATAATTATTAATAAAACATTTATATTGTCTTTTTCATACATTAATATTTCATTAAATGGTTTGAGTATTATCTATCATTTTATAAAAATTATTTTACCTCAACAAATTTCTCTCTATAACTTTATCCCATCATGTTGATGTTCTACATATCTTCCCATATAGATCCTTATATACTATCATTTGAATGATTTAGTAGAAAATTTTGTTATATGAGAACTATACTAATCGAATATGTTGATCTTGGACTCCTTTGAAATCCATCAAGAAAAATCTCAATAGATCATCCAAATTATGATATTAATCCTTTATTTAAAGGTGATAATTAGTACTAAAGTTTAGTTCTATATTCAATGATTATGAACAAATTATCCATAAATTTTTTTTGGACCATAATTCTCAATTAGATATAATTGAATGTTGTACTCCATGTATCCTTTCCACTTCATTTATGTGTATCTTTAAATGTTAATAAATTTAGAAGTCCACTCAAATATAAATGAAGTAATCTGACTTTTTAATTAAATAAACCAAAAAAAAATAGTATTATTTCCTTTATAGGTCTTGGGAATATCTATGAAAAAATATTGATATTCTCTCACATATATATATATATGTCTGTGTAATGGTTGCATCACCCCCTTATAAATTTGACATAATGAATTAACTTACTAGAAGACTAAGCATCAGGATATATAATATATAATTTTATTATTTATATTTTCCACTAGAATTGATCCCTATATCATTGAAAATATTGATCTCCAAAATATTTACAACCTTATTTTTCAGATCGGTGTCATTCATTTATGCTTATTTAATCTTTATATAGAGAAATAGTTGAGAAATAATTTGGGAAAATTATGATTTTATACCTTCCCATTTGACTTCCATGTCCATCCATTTCACATCCATAAATATTGATCCTATTAAAATCCTTATCATGGATAAGGTATCATGATCCTTATAACTAAGAGAATCAACCACCTTGTTTCACATTTTAGATAGGAAATGTATTAAATAATCACAATCCTTTATCAACTCCTACCATCTTCTTTGGCATATGTTTAACTCCTTCTATATGAATATATACTATGTATATCACACTTCACTACCTATATAAAATAACTACAAATATTTAATGCATAAAATCACCTATAATAACCACATATAATGTTTCATGTAATTTTTCTAAAGGATCTTTAAATGATATGAGGTATAAGTTACCACCTTATCTTTTTGTATGAGAAATCATTTTAATCCTTTCTAGAAGCATCACTTAATATAAAAAACTCTTCTCTATTGAAGGGTAGGTTGAGTACAGGTGCACTAAAAAAACACTCCTTAAGATCTATGGAGTTTTATTCACATTATCTAATACAGATAAACATAAATCCATTCTTAGTTAACATGATTATTATATTTGAGAATCGTGAAGAAATTTATCGCAAGACATCAATGGTATCTACTTGATCCATGAACCTTTGGATCTTAGTTACAATGGTGGGTTTGGCACATTATTAAATCATCATTTTCTATAAAGGATATGTAAATATACCCATTCTTGTTATTATAGGACCTATGAATGTTTATTTCTATAAGAAATATTTGCACTTATTGAATTTAGAAATTAATTCTTCTTTTCTAAGGTCATTAGCACAATCTCGAAATGTTTCTCATGTTCTTCCTAACTTTTAGGATATATGAGAATATATTCTATAAAACTACCTTAAATTTATTGAATTAATATATAAATACTGTATTTATCAAATCCATGAAGATTTTATAGGAATTTATAATTTTAAAATGAGTCACTGAGAATTTATGGTGCTAATAACTTTTATGGAATGAAATCATTGGAATATACTCCCTTTTCACCATTAGTTTATAATATTCATATGAATGATCTACATTTGAAAAGTGTTGATCCCAAAAAATTTAACTGACTAAGTCATCGATATGAGTTAGAGGTCTTGATATTGATCTTGTTATTATTATGATAATCAATACAAATACACATTCAAACATCCTTATTCTTAATAAGGGATTAGTACACCTCATGGTGAATCACTTGGGTGTATAAAAATCTTATCAAAATTATCTTGTAATTGATTTTCCAATTCTTCCAATTTTATAGTATACATTCTATAAGGACACTTTTATATAAGCATAACACTGGGTGTGATCTCAATTGAAAACTAAATATCATAATCTAGGGGAAGTCCAATCAATTTTTTGGGAAATCCATCAATATATTCATGCAAAATAATAAAATATTCAATGTTATGTTTTTATCTAAACATTTGAGACAAATATCCCTCATTATTGGGTATTAGGACCCATATTAAGGAAATAGTTTCCATATAATGTTTAAAATAATCTTTTAATCGATATATGATAATGGGGTGCTCTGGGTTATGAAATGGGAATTATTTATCCTAGAAATTGATATTAAATATATGTAGAGAGATCTAATACATGTATAATATTAATTTAAATTATACTAAAGGACGGATAATTTTGTTAGGAATTATCTTCCCATAAACATTGATCATGGAATAATTATATACTTAGGATGAAACCACTACACTACTAGATTTTTTCAATTATAACTCAATATATAATATTTGAGGTGCCGAATTAATAATCATAGAAATGATATAAAGGAGTGTATAGAAATGGAATCAAATAAAACATTAATAATCATTAAATGAATAATAAGAATCCCCTTCACCACATCATTGTTGTGATCCACTGTATAAATTTTTATTGAATAAGTTCTTTCTTACTCCCATTGTTTTACATGTTACTAACATTAATTTTCCTAATTTCCCCATATATGGGTGTATTGGTATTCATAATGACCAAACATATTAAAATTGAAACATTGGACTATTGGTGGTGTATTTAGTGGAACTTTATTCTCCTATATTATATTGATTAGCTTCTGCATATCTCTTCTGAAATCATATGCTTGATTTAATCCTTCTCAACAATTGAAACATTTTATAGTTCCTATGAGGAAATTTCTCGAGTTCTTCTTCCTATATCATTAGCATGTAAATCGTAGAAAATCTTTCCCCCATTAAATTTATCATTTAAGATTCTACAAAACTCCATTTTACTATTCTTATCCCGGAATCTATTAGTATAATGAGAGTTTCAAGTTTTTATTTACACTTTAAGATAAAATCATACAATATCATCTTTATTACTAAAGTCTCTCATCAGTAATGAATTTTACAGACTTTTTTTAAACCACTAACTAATCAATAGATTTTAATTTTGGGGTCAATGATAAAACATTAGGTGTTCCATTAAATTCTGACGATGTTTTCTTCATAAAAACCACAATATTCATTCACATTTTTCTTATACTCAATCAATTATCTCTCTCTGTTAATGTGAGTGTTTTAGGGGAACTGTTTATTTAATAATATTTTCTTACACTCTTCCCATTCCATGGAATGAATTTATTCCTTTTTTCTTACGTTCTTGATTAGTGTTCACTATTGATCAGTTTCACCTTCCAAATAATAATATATAAAAATCAAATTTTCATATTTTAATCATTTTAGAATATGTTATATCTTCTTTTTCATGTGGATCTGTTTCTCAATAGTTAGTGGATCATAAGATCCATTAATGTAAGGTATTAGTTGTTGCATTAAGGACTCCAAAGCAAGATATTTTATTTTTGTGGATTTTAGATTTAATAATTGATTAGGTTATTCTTTCTAAAACGAGTTATCTATGTAATAATGGAAATGGGGTTTCACACACAATCTTCTATATCATTCAGTTGTTTTTTGGGAGAATCATTACATTATCTATCCGTTTCATTATTCCCTCAATTACTCCTGATTCCAATAATTTACTAAAACCAAAATGATTAATGTGAAAAATAAAAAATAAAATCTAATAAAATCAGAGTAAAGAATCATATGAATATAAAATATTAATCCAAATATGTATTAAAATATAACACCCTCATCATTTTTTAGGATTCTTTATGTTTTCTCCTATTTTCTTTATAACTAAATATATAAAAATAATTCAACCACATGATGATATCTACTAAGATGACCCAAATATATCATATATTGATCTTACACAATTATACATTTTTGTACAAAATAGATCATAATTAAGAAAAATATTTGTGTGGATGATTTTATGAAAACATGGGAAAATATGGCCTATATATCTGCAGACCTCATCATGGATAATCCGTAAACAAATGCCACTCCTCTTCAATGGAGTCTCTCTGCAGGTAAGGTTTCTAATAGGCTTAAACTTGATTTCAAAAAATCGGTAATTTATTATGGTGTCGGCTGATAGAATGTATCAAACTTGAATAGTTTCCAACTATTTCTATAAAAGTGATTTGCACAATAATAAAGTCAATTTTCAATCAGTAATAATTAAAAACACATACAACAAATGAAAAGGTTTTTTCTATTTTGATATTATCTACATATACCTATTATTTTGTAATAAAACATATATTTCTTCAATAAAAAAGTCCACACATGCTTCCGTTCTAGACATATAAATACATATAAAATCCTAGGGAGATACATAATAAAATAAAGGGGTGAGATAAACAACCTAGTAAGGGGTAAAAAAAATTCAATGAGTCATATATGATCCATCATTAGATTATAAAAATGTGAGAAACATGAATGTGATAGAAATTTAATGATTAACAAAATAAGATCATGGATTATAATAAGTGATGATGAGTCATGATAACATTATCATATACCATGGTATAGAAATATAGAATCATAATAGGTTAATCATGAAAAAATAACATATACTATGTAATAATAATGTGGAATAAATAATCATAAACTATGGTGACATAAAATACGAACATGGTACATGAATAAATAAAGAAAATAATAATATATGTTAAGGATCTTTTTTAAGAACATAATAATGTAATGGATGAAATATATCCTGTGACATAATAGACTAGGATAACCTCCCATGTCCCATACATGTCATCTCATAAGATATAAAATTTACCCAATGTATTATAGGGATATATAATTTTGGGTTCATCCATTACATAGTGATATATGAAAACATATGTATTCTATATAAAAATAAAAAAAATCAAAAATCAATAATAATATATAGCATGATAAACCAATTATAACAAAATAAGTAACATATCATAATCAATAAAATGGATATAAGTATTGATATTGATATCATAAATAATTATAAGATATGAATAATGTAGTTAAGTGTATTTAAAGTGTGTGAGATAAATATCATAAAGGTTTTTAGGAATGAAAAATGTATCTTCTAAAGGAAAAGTAGAAAACATAGTAGATTAAAACAAATATTGTTCTTACAATTTGGTGATATCATAATAATAATGATATAATTCACTTTCAATATAATTTAAAAAATCTAGAAAAAATATTTTAAGTCTTTATTTTAATTGTAAAATGTACCAATAATATAACCTTGAAATGAGATAAAGATAAATTTAACGAAATTTTTAGAGGAAGACATGAAATTTTAAAAAAATTAAAAGAAATAATTTTCCAAAATTTCTATAAATATTTGATGTAACACACATCAATCAAGAAAAATAAAAATTTATTTTAAGTCAAAATAAAGAGAAATATATTATGTCTAGAAGACAATACACATTTGTATTTGAAAATAATAAATATATATATTTTATATAAGAAATAATATGGATATGGAAGGGGAATATCTAAAACAGAGATCGAAATTTCCCTCACAAGAAACTTATTTAATGAGGTAAGAATTAAAAAAAATAAGATTATGACAAATAAATGTAAATCATTATAAAACTAGATGATATAAAAAATAATACAATAAAATGTTTGAATATACCAAATCTTAAAAGAATATAGTTAAAAAATAAAGAGCATAAAATAATGAAAAGATATTAATTTATGAATCCCCTTACCTTTAATACTGATTTTCTAAAACGTTTTCTCAACTTATAATTATTAATCACTTATTTAATAACCTAATTTATATTTATTACAGTTTATATTAATAAATTATATTCATTTATTTGATATATATTACTTAGTGGTAGTTTATTTTGATTATTGGATGTTACTAGTTCAAATTTTTTTGTGATTTTTTATAAGGTGGTATCGATCATCATTCATTATTCATAAGTTATTCATCTCTAAAAAGTTTATGTAAAGAATATAGAGTTGGTTGATGGATTTTTAGAGTTCTATAATTATTTCATGGATGTTACGATTATGGTTTTTAATTAATCATTTTTGATTCTTTTGACTGTAATTTTTTAATTAATAATAATTTCATTTTTAATAATAATTTATTATATGATATCATTGAAAAATTTAAACACAATAATTTCATTATTAATTCCATATACTATCATTATTTATGTTTTCATAATTAAACATGATGAAAATTTAAGTTTTTATCATTAATATTATATATTATAGAAGTATAATGATTCTATTTAGATGAAATAGAAGTTCTATATCATATATAAGAAGGAAAAAAATGTGAATATAAAATAAAAATAAATAAAAGGAATCATTACATACCAAGAACATCAAGATTCCACTTTTAAACCTTTCTTGTTTAGAGAACATAGGTTTTCTTTATGAAACCAGCAGCTTCCAAACAATAGAGGTACTTTAAGAGGGAACAATTTGGATAGAGTAAGACTATAGAACCTAATAATAGGTGTATCATGAAGTGGGTAAAATAATACTCATTTTATAGATGATAATGACTGGTATTTTTAAAAAGACGCATTCCTTAATGTATGAGGAATGTAATTATTTAAGAAAAGATACCCAAAATGGGAAAAGAATAAAAATAGGTATTGAATTACCTCATTAAAACAATTAAGTGATAGGGTTTAGAGATATTTTCTTACTTTATTAATATTTTTAATTATTTATCTCATTTTATATATTACCAGAATTATTCATTTTTTACCCCAATAACTTAATCTTTTTTCCAAAAAATCAAATTAATTTTTTTCCAAATTATTACTTATTGCTTATAAATATTAAAACTAATTTATTAAATTTAACCTATAAATATTATATATTTAACTTTTATATAAAAATATATATTATATAGAAAGATATTTTGTTAAAATAATAAACTGCTTCTTTGAGAATATTTTTATTTCTTATCACCCATTAATTATTCAATGAGTGTTAATTATTTATTTAAAAACTATATGATTATTATTATTATTATAATTATGTTTATAATAATGTTAATAAAAAAATATATTTAAAATTAAACTTGTATAACATTAATACTTATATGTTAATAACACCCTAACATATACATAACTCCTCAATACATTCATGTATGCGCTAAGATTCAGATAAATCATAGTGATATTTTAAGGGGGTGAGTCAGAAAATATGGTTCTTGTAGTGAACTCTATGAGCTTGAACATCTCCTAATAATGATTTTTCTCAAACCATGCTTTTTAAATTTTAGTTTGGGCTTGGTTAAAGAAAAAATCTCATAATATTATCTCGATAAGTAACCAATGGCTTTAAAATTTAGTAGGTGGACAATTATTATAAGTAGTAACAACTTCTCTATTTTTTCTTGAGCATGAATATAATTTTTTATGGACCATAAATTAATAGAAATATGAAACATTGAATTTTATTGGTTCCTTAATGTTAATCAAAATGATTTTTGTATTTTGTCTATAACTTTGGATACAAGTGTCTAATAATCTTTAAATTTTGAGGATGGATCATTAAGATGAATTATAAAAAGCTTATAAATGATCAATTTTATAGATTTAGAGTTATGATGGGTCAAAAAAATCATACCAATACATTAATTTGTTTTAATTCATGATAAAAAGATTTTATTTTGGGAATTATAGAATTAATTTGGGAGAATACATTTGATATGTCAAGAGATATATTAGAGAATTATATTAATGTGAGTAATTTAATATATGTAATTTAATACGAGTAATTATATTGAATAATATAATTAAGGGAAAGAGACCACATTCAATATATTGTGGCATGAGAGAATATTTTTCTATCATATGAGTTTTAACATGGAATGAATATAGATTTGGTTGATGGTTTTTTAGAGTGCCACAATTAGTTCATGGATTTTATGATTACAATTTTTAAATAATCATTTGGGATTCATTTTTTTCAAATATAAAATCAACGAAAATAATTATTTTTAACAATAAATTATTATATGATATCATTTGACATGTGTATTTTTTCATTGGTTCAAGGGTTGTCAAAATTGTTTTGTTTTTACTACTAAATTTCAAAGGTTTTAAATAAAAAAGTATTTGATATCTCACATGAATGGTTACACATTATGGTTTAATCCTTTGAGGTAAAATAATTCCTCAATGAGGATTTAATCCACCAACACTAGTTATCAGCCTTTGGTCATCAGGGAAACATGCTTGAGGCCCTCTGGCGATTTAGTTCAAGTTTCAATATTTAGGGTTTTTGGCTAGGTCATTACATATAAATTATCATATCATGTTGCTGCATCAGAACATAACCCAGAATGTAATATAAAGCAAAATAATAATCCTCATAAGAAACACCATCCTATTGTGATCTAAAAATCAGTGAAAATGTTAATCACATATTTAGAAAATAAATTTTTTATAACACTCCTCCATTCAAATATAAGAATTTTCATTCCTAGTCAAAGATGAAGAAGAAGTTGAAATCCAATAAAAAACATAAAAAATCCTCCTATAATATCCATCTAAACGAAGAAAATTAATCAACTTTGAAACATTCCTTGGATACTTATAAGATACAACCACCTAAACCATCAGTGGGTCAACTGCAATGCCACTCTCATAATTCACATGACCTAAAAAATACTCCCCAAACTAGAAAAAGAAAATCTTTTACAACATCTTATACAACTAATTCACATTAAATTACTCTAAGAAAATCCAAAGCTGGTTTTCATGCTCATTCTCTAATATCACACACACACACACATATATATTTTTATTGAATAGAGAAAACACATAATAAAAGTTTTGTGGGATGAACCCTACCAGCTTGCGGCCAAAAGTTTTAGGGTGGTATAAAAAAATTGAGTCCAAGAGGGTCACCTCTATCAATGTTTACACGCTCTACGGGGAGGGATTACATACTGTAAAATGGAATAAAGGCATCATCATGAATGTACCTCAATGAAAAAAAATTCATCACCTTCTTTCCTTATCTCCAATTATGATATAAGTTAGTCCTTCTATTAATGAGAGATCTATATCACCAGATAAGTAATGAAATGAACTAGGGAGTTGTTCTGATATCATTGAGAGAGCTATAAATATTTTTTTAATTCTTCTCAAATTCTATGATAAAAATACTCCTGGTTTTGTAGAATTGAATTCCTTGAAGGAGGGCCCATGCCTACTCTTGAAGTGAATCCCCTCTCTTAAAATTTGAACTAAAAATTCAATGAAAAAAACTTTTAAGTCTCGAAAAACATCTCCGCCCCCATCTCAATATGCATGAACTGCAAGTATTGAGCTCCCACCCGGAGGATGGGTGGTTCCAACAGAACTATAACTTGTTGAAGTTGATTCTATAACCAACTTGATGATGATTAGTATATTTCTACAAGTTCCTCATAGAAGGATAATCTTACCATTTTTTATAAGAGTTCTTAAATCATAAATAAGACACCTTCTTTCAGAAACCAAATCCATATTAGAACATGAAATTCCCTCATGGAGTTCCTAATTTCTTACCTCCCAAATTAACTAACACCCTACAGACAACATTACGACTCTTGACTTCTACTATACATTGTTCTTAACTACCCCTTGAAACCACCCTTGAAAAAAAACCATCATAAAAGGTATTCTCTTAGGATCCCCCAAAATATTCTCACACTACTTTCCACACTGCATTTTCCCACTCACTCTATAAGAATAAGTGTGTTTTAGTCCAGATGCAAGGGTGCTCTAAATAGAGACATTTTGACACAATATTAATACCTTTCTTTCTCACCTCGGTGTTAGTTGGTATCATTTGATTCCACAAACTATGATGGAGAAATTTGTACTTTGGATATATCTATTTGAACCATAGGAAATCACCCTATGAATCTTCAGCATGGGTAACCAATAGTGTTGATTTGTCAGCCTTAAAATAGAATAATCCTATAGAGGTGGCCTTAAACAAACACTTTTCATACTCACCTGTGAGTTTAATCAGCTGGAATAAAATTGTTTGGTCTTTATCGAGCACCTCCTAGATGAAATAAAGATATCAACTTTCTTGACAAACTGAGATATTTGGATTCGATCAACCTAGAAAACCAAGTGAAATCCTTGCCTGATTATTATTCCATAGGCTTATATCTCCTAGCCCAATAATCCAGTATGCCTGCTGCTCGATACCGGTAACATCAACCCTATAAAAACTGAAATAACATTTTTCAAACCAAATGGAATCACCACATACTCATAATTACCATACCAATAGTAAAAAAATAAACTTCAAAATATGCTCCTATTAGATCATCAACTGATGATATCTAAAATTCTAATCAGCCATTAAAACCCTACTTGCACTACAATTCTGTTGAAAGAGATCTTCAATTATCTAAAAAAAGAAAATAGTTCTTCAATATCACATGATTCAACTGAAGAAAACTTATACAAAAAATCAAAATTCCATCTTAATTGTTCAAAAATAGTACTAGTGCACCATATTGTGACATGTTAGGACAAATTAAACCCTTCCTTGAAAATTCATCAATCTGATGCATAATCTTTTGCAACTCGGTTAGATATATCCTATATGAATATAGACAGATCTATTTAGTACTAGTATGCAACTCAAAACTAATCTCAACCTCATTCCATGGAAAAAAATAACAAATATTCTCAAGGAAAACATCTATAAACACGTAAACTACAGAAGGAAAATCTCTCAATGGCTCCTCTACTATACACAACACAAAAGTCACCCACTACAACGAAACCTGTTGAATCAAAAAAAACATATAGATCTAACGAAATAATCTCACACTCCTACAGAGATAGAAGAACCACTATTATTCCTATAGAAAAACAAATTTATATAAAAAAAATCAACACAGGAACACATAGAGAATAAATAATTGATTTTTTGAGTAATAAGGTTGTCTCATGAGAAACATAAGATCCAAATGTAAACAATGATTCCCTAAAAAAGTATCTAAAAACCTATTACAATCCGCCAATTGGAATCAACAACTCCATAAGTCATCCTAATATCTCAATAGAATAACCCAAACCATGAACAAAAGATGTAACAAAAAAAATGATAATCTCATGTGTCTATCAATACTAAAGAATGATTCTAATAGATATATATCTTATATCTCAGTACCTCTAGACCACCATACTAATCCACCTCAACATCATAAGACTAACCTCTCTCATCCACTCCATCAGAACAATTTTCTTTGTTTTCCACAGCCTCTTCCATAATCTTAGGGAACTTGCACACCACTCCACTACTTATCTAAACAATCTCCTTGCATCAGTGGACCAATGGGATAATAATACCATTCGAGATGAATTTTTTATTATGGAGGTATCTGAACCTAATGAGAAGAACTATACATCATTTTACTTTGTGCCTTCCTCATATGATAACCTTGAAAAGAGAGTAAATCAGACCAATAATCCATAATTCTACTTAATAGAAACACATAAGACCATGACCACCTACACAATATCTCAAACTATAAACTTTAAATGATTGATAAGTCACATAATTTGATTAAATATGATCATTATGGAACCTCCACAACCCTATAATACAATATCCATAAACTCTATCTCAGCTATATCCACCACCTTGCATCACATAAGAAGTTAGATCCAACAAAATATCAATGATATTATCACAATCAATATCCTCAACATGGTTAATAAGATGCAAAGTACCAATATGACTATAAATATTAGGATGAATCAATTCCTCAAAATCCCTATTTTACAGCTCATTATTTTCCATCAAATATAAGGAATAATGAAGCAACCCCATAAATCTATCACTAGACTATTTAACATTGGATATCCCCTAAATAATTGAAAAAATCTATTGTTGATGATTCACTTTTAAGGTCACCGATGGGAACTCTTATAAAAATAATCATAAAACTGATTCCATGAAACTAAAGTCTCATAATTGTCTCCCATGTATAACCTCCACTACTATAGGAAAAATACCCATAATAAAATAACCGATATAGGAACATAATGTTCCATCAGTATTTTACTAAACTAAAATGATATGACAACATCCCCTAGCCAGTTCCCAATCTCCTAATTTGTCACAAATACTTCATACCTCTATAAATATTAGTTTTGAAAATAATTCAATGATACACTCTAAGCCGCAAACATTTCCAAAAAATATTATCAATCCTCTTTTGAAATGGATCAGGATGCTAAGGCTCCTGATCTAGAAAAAACCATTGGTGAAATACACATGGAATAACTACAGAATAAAAAATACTTCATCAAAACTGATCTCAATAATATGATTCCATATATAAATTCATTCTCCCGTTATCCCCATTAATACAATAATTTTATAATAACATGTAATAGTCATGACCTATAAGTACATGATACATGTATCATGCCTATTATAGTACCCCACTGTCAAAATCCTATCATTTAGTACTGATTTGAAGATAAACAAAGCCGTAGATTGTATCACAACTGACTGACCCGTCCCCCGAGGCCCGTGTCGTGACTACCCCATGCCCAGCTCTCATAGGCCAAGGGATGGTGACTAGCACCGAAAAGTCATACCCTAAAAGAGAAGGAATTGCCTTTAAACCTGTAAACATAGAGACATGGAAGTACTACACAATGCAAACTGCTAAGGAAAAGAATGTTCAATCACCACAACGTAAAAGGCTACACTGATAAAAAAAGTGGCCAAAATAAAAGCCCAATTGGAAAGAATGTATAGTAAAAGAAGTACAAGCTCAGAAGTCATCCACAAAGGATCCTTCATAAAGGGTAAGTACAACTCAATGTCAGATGACACTACAAAACACCACGTCTAATGATGCACCTCCAAGCATCATCCAGTCCTAGCTCCCCACAGTCCCAATCAATGTTTTTTGTCATCCGCACAAGACAGAACAGGTGCTGGAAATGCCCGTGAAGGGGTGAGTATAACAATACACATTAGGGACCCTGAGACCCCCAAATGCCTCTCAGGAATACTCAATGAAAAAATACCACAAAGTAGAATAACACAATGGAAGATCTCAGACACATAGCACCAAGTAAAGACTCATCTCACACAAGGTATAAATTAAAGTACAAAGTTAAGGATGATTAGTCGTAATGCTAGATCATATTATTCTTTTGAGAGGTTCTATTATTGATCCATGAAGGGTGGATGTACTCCTGATCCACAAAGGGTTGCTCTGCTATTGATACATAAAGGGTTACTCTCCTGTTGATCTACACAGGGTTGCTTAGCTGCTGATCCACGACGGGTCACTCTACGGTCGATCCACATCAGTTTTCACTACTTCTGATCCACGAAGGGTCACTCTCATGTCAATCCATGAAGGGTTTCTTTTAAGCTGATTCACGAAGGGCCTCTTCTATTCCAATCCACAAAGGGTTGCTCTTCATTCTACATGTCACAGATAGCCACTATATTCCTCACTAAGCACACTTGATTTTGAGAGGATACGTTCCCCAAAACATCGATCGTACTTCAACCACAAAAAATTCCCAAAAATATTAACCCAATGGACCATCTCGTCATAAGGGTCCCAACGCAATAGACGACATGTCGTTCGGACGCCCATTCTGTAAGATAAGGGGATTTTTGTGAAAAGGGTTTGGAAGGATTCGAGTCCGATCCAGCTTAGTCATATCTCAATCTATAGAAAATCCCATAAAGAGTATCTCCAAAGTACGGTCTTGTCACAAGGGTTCTTACACCATAGATGGCGTATCAATCAGACAACTGGTCTAATTTTTATTGCCATTTTAGGGAAACAGGGTCGGTTGGCTTGGGGTCTGGTTCGACCCGGTTGGACCGAACCGACCCGACATGGTCGGAGGGTCCAGCGTGGGTCTGACCTAGTCATCCTGTTGGGCCCACGAGTCCATCCCAGTAGGATGGGTATGGCCTAGCGGTGCGGGTCCGGCCTGCGTTTGGCTCGGCCTGCCATGTGGGGTGTGACCCACCTGATGTAGCTCGGCCCGCTGATGCGGGCCGGTTCCCTAGCCCAAATGTTGCCTTGCCACATCCGGTTCTCCAGCTGGCACTTCCCCTTAACCTAACACGGCAGGTCGTTATTCACGCACGCAATCAACAAACTACGTGCCGCCGGTGCACTGAGCGGCTGGACGTGGCCGCTCATCCATGCGGCACCGAAGGGCAGCACACCTCATAACTGCCAACCTTCGCCCGTGGCCTTGATCCACTATTGGTAGCCACTGGAAGGCCGAAACGTTGCTCGGTGGACCACTAGACTCCCTCCGGTGGTCCGTTCTTCACACCGCCTACTCCTATGGTCCTCAGAGATCTCCCTCTTCACGAAAAATGTCTCAAAACTGTTGCGCCATCATTTCTTGAATACTGTCACCATGAACACACAAGCATAGGTGAAAGAGCCTTGATCATGTCTACCTAGTCTATCCGTGTAAGAGGTTTAAACAAAGAGGTGGTTCAAGGATTGAAATAAAATCATGCTGTCAACAAATCCTACACAAAACCCCAAGTGAAACAAACTACCACAAGAACATCCCATATGAGGATCAACCCATTCATCTTTTGATCGACAATTGTTGTTTTAGAATGAATAACAGGGAATTTAAACATAAAGTAAAACCCTAATTAGATGTGTTGGATCCATTGAGGGTGAACGAAGATTTATGCATCGTCGTTGATCTGCGATCTTTGGCATTCGTCACTGCTCGTCGATCTTCAGATTCGATTCTATAACACTCATCGTCCCCTGGTTTTGTTATAAATTGGAGAGGAATTTTTTTTGCGATTCATCAGAGATAGCCTGTTGAATAATTTCCCTCTCTCCAAATCGTCAACACAAAAAAAAAATTATGTCGACGCACTGTTTCAATTATGAAAAAACATCGCTATTACATATCAATAACACGTCATTACATTGTGACTTAATGATCCATTAATGAGTCCCACTAATGTTCCTCGTTTATACCTCTTCAATACTCCAGAGTGTCATTGTCCGCTGCTCGTCATTTGAAAATAGAAAATAAAATAACTTTTTAATGTGATTTTATTTATTTCTGAAAAGTCCAAAAATAATCTTTTTCATTCGGCCTTTGCTAGCCAAACTTAATTCCTTTCTAGGTGAATCAAGGCACTCCGAGTTTAACCGTTACCTATGATTTTTTAATCTGAGCTTCGGTTCTAAAGTTTGAAAAACATGCTCACACATTTACTTAAGCATACTGAAAATAAGTTCAAAATTTTTAATATGGGCTCACAAGGCCCCAGAATCACATTCCATGAAATTGTATGGACTTAAAATAATTCCATTAAAGTTAAAAAAATTACATTTAAAATTATGGGTCACTACATTCACCCTCCCTTTGGGATATATGTCCCTAAAATCCAAACAAGGGATAAACCAACAAAAGGGGGTACTGTGTCTGCATTTGAGTCTTCGGCTCCCCTATGATCTCTAGGAGATTCATGTGCTACCACTAAATGCATACTAGAATAATCGACCACCTATGGAGGGTCCCATCCTATCGATGATCTATCTCCACTGGGTACTCCATGAAGGTCACCCTGTCATCAATCTTTAGCTTGTCACGGTCGATGATGTGAGAAGGGTCATGCGCTTATCACCTCAGTTGGGATATGTGGAAGATATCATGAACCTTATCCAACTATGGTGGTAGAGCTAAGCGATACACCAGCTCGCCCACTCTCCGAAGAATCATAAAAGGTCCAATGAACCTCGGTGACAGCCTGTTTCCTTGGCCAAATCTCTGTTGTCTTCATCTACGGGATACCCGTAAGAATACATGGTCCTTGTCCTAGAACTCCAAAGGTCTCTATCAATTATCTACATTTAACTTCTTCTCACTCTGTGGAGTCTTTATCTGTTCCCGGATGACCTGCACCTTCTCAGTGGTAGCCCATACCATCTCTGGAACCACAAGTGTTGACTCTCCCAAGTCTGTCCAGCACATGGGCGATCTACACAATCATCCATATAGTCCCTCAAAAGGTGTCATACCGATGGGGGAGTGGTAGATGTTGTAGTACGAAAACTCCACCAATGGTATATGGTCCTCCCAACTGAGAATAAAATCCATGACACCAGAACGAAGCATGTCCTCCAAGGTCTGGATTATCTGCTACGTCATACGATCAGTCTGAGGGTGGAAGGTTGTGCTCAAGCATAGGTGAGTCCCGAATTTCTCCTGAAATATCTTCCACAATCAGGTTGTAAAGGGTGCATCACAATCTGAGAAAATCTTCTAAGTCACCCCATGAAGTAGCATGATATCCTGAACATAGGGGTGTCCTAATCTCTCTAAGGAACCCTTCTCTCGAATAGTGATGAATTGGGACAACATAGTAAGTCGATCAACAATCACCCAGATGGTATCGTGTCCTCTAGATGTACTTGGTAAACCCTTCACGAATTCCATCGATATCCCATCCCACTTCAGTTCCGGTATCTTGAGGGGCTGGGCCAAACTCGCTGGTACTTGATGATCAACCTTCACCTGCTGGAAAGTGAGGCACCTGGAAACAAACTCTTCCACTGCCTTCTTCATTCCCAGCTACCAGTACTGGTGTCGGAGGTCCTGATACATCTTCACTAATCCTGGATGTACTACCAAGGTGGATGTATGAAACTCCCTCATCACCTCCTCTTGCAATGCCACTGGTAAAACAGTGCGCTATCTAAAACAGATGATGTGCTCCCCACCTCTATAATATCTATTAGGAGCATGTCCCTTGGATATTTAAGCACATGTAGTGTAGTAGCTGTTATGTTCAAGATGAACCTCCCTGGCTCGCTATAAGTGTTGAAGGGAAACTACAATCAACTGAAGGAAAAATATCTCATCTCTATCCATGAAGTATGTCTAGAGCAATGACAACTATTCTAATACCCCGTTCAGTAACTAAGAACTCGACCTCCGGCTGAGAGTATCTGCCACCATGTTCCCCTTACCAGAAGTATATACTATCTTGATGTCGTAGTATTAGAGGAATTATATCCAACACCACTATATGAGGTTCATATCCTTCTACAAAAATATATTCATGAGGCTCTTGAAGTCCAAGTAGATGATGAACCGTACTCCCTTCGGGTAGTGTCACCACATTCTTAGTGTGAAGACCACGACTGCTATCTCCAGATCCTGAGTCTCACAGTTCTGCTCAATAGGTATCAATTATCATGAGCCATAAGAAATCACTACATCACCCATGCATCCCGACACACCCTAGCTGGGTTCCTTATGTGTCATAGTAAACCATGTAGTCAATTCCCTCCTCAGGAAACCTTGATATGGGAGGGTTGGTCAAGCTCTGCCTCAACTTCTAGAAGCTTTGTTTTCAACTTTCCATCCACACTAAGGGTTTTCCCTTCTTTTTAAAAGCCATTATAGGTTTTTCTACTCTGGAGAATTCAGGTACGAATCTCCGATAGTATTATGCCAACCCACAGAAATTTCATTCCTCTGTAACACTCCTGGGTGGCTCCCAAGAAAGCATTGCCTCAATGTTCGCTGGATCCACTACAACTTCAGCCTCCAAGATGACATGTCCAAGAAACTGACCTTTCATATCCATAAATCACACATTGAGATATTTTTGAAAATATGGTGCTCCTAGAGAATGTCCAAAACTATCCTTAGGTTTATTGCATGATCCTCCTCCAGTGCTGAGTACACTAATAGATCATCAATGAAGACTACCACAAAACGGTCCAAGTATGTATGGAAGATTTTATTCATGAGTCCCATGAACATGACCAGGGTGTTCTTCATGCCAAAAGGCATTAGAAAGTAATCATAATGTCTATATTGACATCTAAAGGCTGTCTTTGGGATGTTATCATCTCGTACATGATTCTAGTGATAACCTAATCATAGGTCTATCTTTGAGAACCACTTTTCTCCTTTCAACTAATCAAAGTGGCCATCTATCATCCGCAGTGGATATTTGTTCATCATGTTCACCTGGTTTAGGCACAAGAAGTCCATGGATAGCCTCAAGCCCTAGTATTCCTTCTTGGAAAACAACACCGAGGGTGCCCATGGAGAAACACAGGGCCTTACGAACCCCTTCCTCTATAGATCCACCAACTGTACCCTCAGCTCCCGGATCTCCGCAGGATCTATCCAATATGTAGGTATAGATATTGGTGTTGTCCTTGGGTACAAGTCAATGTATAAGTCTATTTCTATGTGAAGATTTATTCCTTATACATATTCTATAAATATGTCAACATACTCGTAAACTACCACAGGAAACTGTGGAATCACCCCATACACAGTATCGAAGGTCGTGTTTTCCAATCGATGAGTGATCGGCCGCACCCTCCTAAATGAAAGTCCATATAACTCTTCTCTATCTTCCTTCTCACCCACAAAGGAAAACTGGACTCCATCTTAACATGTACTTCGCATTGTACTTCTCAAGTAGGCGATCTGAGCATGAACTGCTAAAATCCAGTCCATGCCCAGTATGAAATCTTAGCGATTCAAAGATGATACTAAGAGATCCCATCTGAAACTCCCTCCTTCGATAGTAAGGTCACACTATCGTCACCATCATGTTACCACTACATCTCTACATGTGGGGGTCTCTAATAACAAATATCGAGCCAAAATAATCGATTGAAATTGTTTTTTCACAAAAGATAAGTGACAAGGAAGGAGTTACTGGAACCTGTGTTGATAAGCACTATAGATAAAGTAGAGAAGCCACAGATCATACCTCATATAATCTTAGGAATGTCTGGGTCGTTGGTCTCTTCTACCTGGAGCTGGGTCTATCCCCATCCACCTATTCTTGGAGCCCGTGGTGGACCGCCGGGGGTGGTGGTGGTAGTGGCTCATACCTGCATCCACCTCCTACCACTCGCCACACTCCCCTACCATGAACGCCTCTTTCTTCGTTGTCATACTACTTCCTATGCCTCTATCTTGGCGGCCCCTTGACTGTCTATTGATCATCCATGCAGGGAGTCAGATAGTTGTGAGCTATGTGCCCCTATCCACCGCAGGAGTAACAAACTCCAGCCCTCTACTGACCTTCTATGCCTTGTGATCTCCCCACCTACGACACTACATCCTAGGGTCGTCCTCTGAAAGGTTAGTCCCATTTGGGCCTCCACATAGTCTAGCTACTGCCTGCTGTAGATGACTTAGCCACCTATTGTCTAGTGGTGGCTCTCATCATCGATGTCTGCTCGGCTAAAAATATCTCCAATAGTAGAGCTCACTCATGTACTCTTGCCTGTGTCCGGATTTTGAGTAAGATCATCGATGCCATGATCTCCCATCAGAGCCCCTGGTTGATGGTCAAGGCCTTAAATAATGGGTCTATACCATGTCGATGGGGTAGAGGGAGAGGTCAGTAAAACTTGCTGAGTACTAGGACACAGTCATACAGCCATCCGTAGGTGCAATAGCTCCTAAATACTCATTGAGCATAGAGTCACTTGTACGAAATCTTCCCTGAATAGGCTCTCAAAATCTGACCAAGAAAGAGATATATACTCTTGTGTCTAGAGAGTCAAGCTCCACCATCTCCCTACTATTACTTAAAAGAGACTAGCAGTTAGGATAACCATATGGTCTTCTAGTGTCTCAATCAAATAGAAAACTCATGACGCAGCCTCCAGCTAGTCCTTAGATGTCTGAAGATCTGTCTCACCTTGAAATTTTAGAGGCCTCATTCTCTGGAACTCATGCAACGCACTCAGTCAGTTTGCACTATCCACTGGTGGGACAGGTGGAAACTGATTCCCTATAGGTGGTGGCATTGCTGGTACACCACCCAAAGGTTCCATAGATGTAAGAGGGTCCCACATTGATGCTTGATTGCTCAGTGGACCGTGATCATGATCTCTCAATGAAATATTGGTTGGCTATCTACGTGGAGGAATCCGGTAAGAAAACAGATTCACCAATGTCAATAAGTTATTCCAGGTGAGATAAATCAAAATATATCAAGTGTAAAACATTTTAAAACCACATAAAACTAGTGGTTTTGCATACTGAGTCGGAAAACAGAATTCTGGGTCTTGGTTTATGGATACATCGACCGCTACACTAACACTGAACTCCATAGACTGAAAGATGAACTGAAGACACTTAACATTATTGCAAAAATTGCAGACACATAGTTCTTTTGGTAAAACCGACTACCCTCTAATACCACTTTTTAATGACCCATACCCAGGGCCCATGTCGTGACTACCCTATTCCCACCTTTAATAGGCTAGGGGATGGTTACTACACCATAAAGGCATATGCCAAAAGAGAAGGAATTGCATTTAAACCTGTAAACACACAAACAGAGAAATATTGCACAAAGAAAACCACTAAGGAAAGGAATGTACAACCACTACAACATAAAATGGTACACTGAAAGGAAAAGGGGCTAGAATACAAGACCAATTGGAAATAAAGTACAATAAAATAAGTACAAGCTCTGGAAGTCTTCCACCAAGGATCCTACCTAAAAGGTAGGTACATCTCATGGTCGGATGTCACTGCAGCACACCACATCTAATGATACACCACCAAGCATCGTCTAATCCTAGCTCCCCACAGTCCGAGTAAACATTGTATGTCATCTGCACAAGACAAAGTAGGTGTGGGTGAAGCCCATACAGGGGTGAGTATAAAAATACTCAATAGGGACCCCGAGACCCCCGAAGGTGTCTCACGAATCCTCAATGGAAAAATACCACAATGTAAGATCTCAGACACATAGCACAAAGTAAAGACTCAACTCAAACTAGGAATAACATAAAGTACAAAGGAAAGGATGATTAGTGGTAAATATAGATCATATTATTATGTTGAGAGGTTTTTCAACTGATCCAGGAAGGGTCGTTGTACTACTGATTCACAAAGGGTTGCTCTACTGCTGATCCACGAAGGGCCGTTCTACTGGTAATCCATAAAGGGTTGCTCAGCTGTTGATCCATGACGGGTCTCTCAACGGTTGATCCACGTCAGGTAGCGCTACTGCTGAGCCACAAAGGGTCACTGTCATGATAATCCATGAAGGGTCACTTCTATTATTATCCACTATGGATCACTTTTATGTTGATCCATGAAGGGTCACTCTTCATTCTTCACGTCACAACCAACCATTGGATTCTGCACTGAGCACACATGATTCCGGGAGTATTCGCTCCCCAAACCATCGGTCATAATTCAACCACCACAAATAATCTCAAATAGTAACCCAAAGGACCGTATCATAGTAATTTTCAAAATGCAAAATACGACGTGTTGATCGGATACCCGGTCTGTAAGATATGAGCATTTTTATAAAAAGAGCCTGGTTGGATTCAAGTCTGATCCAACCCAGACATATGCCAATCTCTAAAAAAACTCATATAGAGTATCACCAAAGTACCTCATTCTTGAAAGGGTCCTTGTGCCACTGATGGGTCATCAATCAATTCATGGTCTGATAGTTATTGGAATTATAGTGAAATGGGGCCGATCGGGTCCAGGTCCAGTTCGACCCAGTCGAACAGACCCGACCCGACCAGGTCCGAGGGTCTGGCTTGGGTCTAGCATGGTTCTAGCCTGGTAAGATGAGTCTAGATCAATGGATGGTCCATCCCAGCACCGTATATCTGGCCTGGCGGTGTGGGTGCGGCCCGTTGGACCACGGGTCCGGCCCGCGGTTGGCCCGACCCACCAGGTGTGGTGCGACCCACCTAATGAAGCCTGAACCGCTGATGTAGGCTAGTTCCTCAGCATGGACGTGGCTCGGCTGCATCTGGTTCTCTAGTTGGTGCTGCCCCTTTACCCTACATGGTCGGCCAAGCAGTCGGCCGTTACTCCTGCACGCGGTCGATGAACCGCGTGCCACCAGCGCACCGAGCGGTTGGACGCGACCACCCCTCCACGTAGAACCGACAAGCACCACACCTCCTAACCACTGTATCTAGCCAGTTGTGGACTCTAGCCACCATGAAGTGCTTCCGGGTGCACCACCACCCTCCACCCACAACCACCGTGGGAGGGAATACAGGTTGATCGACAGATCACCGGACGTGCTCTGGTGGTCTGTTCATTGCACTACCTAGGCCTATAGTCCTCGGGGCTCACCCTATTCACCACGAAGGCCTCAAAACTGCTGCTCCATAATTTCGAGAATACAATCACCATGAACACAAATGTGGAGGTTCTTCGGCCTTGTTTGTGTCGACTTGGGCCTTGAGTGTTAGAGGTTTAAATAAGGGGGAGGTTCAGGGATTGAAGTTAAGTCACACTATCAGCAAATCCCTCACAAAACACCAAGTGAAAAACCCTCCCTCAAGAAAATCTGATATTTGGATCAAATCATTCATCATTTGATCCACACATGTTGTTTTATAAAGAAGAATGGGGAATTTAAACACAAAGTAAAACACTACTTGGATACATTAGATCCATTGAGGGAAAAGGAATATTTCTGCATCATCCTCGATCTGCGATCATTAGCATTCATCGGTGCTTGTCAATCGCTGGATTCGATTCTCAAACATTAGTCATCCCACAGTTTTGTTCTTTATTAGAGAGTAATTTTTCTGGCAATTCATCAGTGATCACCCATTGATTAATTTTCCTCTCCCCGATGCATCAACACCAAAAAAAATTATGTCGCCACACTTTTTCATTTATGCAACAACGTCGCTGTTATGTGTCATTAACACTTCATTACATTGCGAGTTAACAAGACATTAATGAGTCTCATTTATGTGCCTTGTCGCCGCCTCATCGCTACTTCACAGTTTCATTGTCATCCACTCATTGGTTGAAAAAAGAAAATAAAATAACTTTTTTAAAGTTGTTTTATTTATTTTTGGAACGTCTGAAAATAAACATTTCTGTTTAACCCTTGCTGACCGAACTTAAGGCCTTTTTAAGAAAATCCCATTGCTCTGAGTTCAATGGTTCCCCCATATTTTTAATCCGAGCACTAGTTCAAAAGTTTGAAAAATACGCTCGCATGTTTACTTAATCGTGCTGAAAAGAAGTTAAAAAATTCTTTTCCAAGATCATTAGGCATCAAAATCATGTGCTGTCAAAGCGTGTAGATTCAGAATAATTCCATCAAAATGAAAAAAATTTACATGTAAAATTCTTGGTGACTATAGAAAGGTCCCTTTTACACTATGTTTGTGTCTCTAGTATACTTCACATACTAGGTTCACGAAATAAAACTACCCTACCATACATCTAACCTCACAAGTGAGACACTAATATCGACACTCATTTTGATGTCACTTTGTCATAATCTAATTTTTGTCGAAACTATGCCCTAGATAACCAAACAAATCAAGTGTGATTCCCCAAGTCCATCTCTAATAGACCACGTGATAATAATATAATTTCAGAGTATATGACACACATACAAGAGAAATTACCCTGAATAATTCAGGATTGAGATGTAAAATAAGGGATAAGTAAGGTAAAATATCTAAAATAATGTAAAATCTAAGGTGATATTCCATATATATCATTAATGTATATAATTTCATGAAACAAAATACAATTCAATAATTATTTGTGGAAAAAATACAATCTCGAAACGCCCTAATGAACTAAAAACAAAAATCCTATTACACTTTCAAAATAAAATACTATTACTCATACTCCAATTATAAACCACCCACTAAGATAACGTCACCCAAAATCACCACCAACACACTCCCAAATATCTAAAAATTATATATGAATGTAGGTATGAATATAAACCTATCTAGTACATTTATACTACATCATCCAACTATAAAAATTCAATTAAAGATTTATAATGATTCTATGACTATAAAAGATAAACCAAAAATCCAACCTACACCAGTGTAAAGTCTAATAGAACTACTGCATAATTCACCACAAAACACTCCCCAAAATCAAAAGCGTATACATAAATAATAACTCACACTAAAATAGTCTATAAAAAAGGGCCCTCACAAATCCCACTAACTAAACTAGTAATCTACTCCCAATGAAACATTCCATGCCTCAACCCACCATTGACATTGTCATATCAATATTTATGGTCATAATCACAACATCCACAAGAAGATAAAGGATACTAGGTCTAATTAGCTAACCATCCCGAAGACCCCCCTCTCTACTGGTATGTTGAGACACACGCATCCTTCCCTTACTCGGGTCATGAGTTTCATAGTGAATGACTATGTGTAATCACTCAAATATCATAACATCTAAGGAATAAAAACATATAACAATATTCTAGCCACACTTTCCATCACTATAAACCACATGACTCCTCTCACTACATCTCTGGAATAGGTGTATCCCAACATTGCAAGTCATACCTCTACCCGTAGAGGGAAGATAACAACTTAACCCCTAGTATAGTTTAATCCCAATGCCACCAGACATACCATTACATGAATAGGAAAGGTATGGTACATAGCTCACAACTCTGTCCTAGGTATATCCCAACACTACATTTCATGCCTCTACCCAAAATTGGGAGGAGATGATGCCTAGTATCTCAAACCCTTAAACTACCCTCCACATAAGAATAAAACTTCTAAAGGAAAGTATAGCATCACATTTCTAGGGATAAACTATAAAAAAATGCATTTTATAACATTGACAATACAAAAAACACCCTCTGGATGCATTCTCATGAAATCAACTTACAGAAACTAACACAATCATCTCCCTCCAGAACATGCAATCAGATCACAAAGCATCACACTCTAAAACTTACAACTGGATTGAAAACACCATTTTACAGAACATGAACTTGAATTAAAAAAACCATCCCCTTGAAAGGGGTATCCAAATAAACCACTATAGTCATTAAAATATCAATAAGGGGATTAAAAAACAAGGGATCAAGCTTCCAATATAATCAAAACAATGGCCTCTGAACTAGGTCTTACCTCGTTTCTACACACAAGTCCTATAATGACTTAAATCAATTCATAAACCATAATACCCTGTGACACGATTATATAGACTAAATCATAACCACTACCTAATTACAAAATTAAAACCCTCTAGAGAAACCATATAATTCATTAGGTATAAAACATCCCATCAAATATACTAGATTTAAATAAAAATTATAGAAATGTAGTTAAGGAAAACTCATATTCTGTTAATTCACGTAACTGATAAATTCAAACTCTATCTACTACCCATGAACTTATAGTTATCCAAAATTTCTTCCAATGAACCCTCTCCCACCTTACACTAATATGAAGTAATTTTTGGATGTTCACCTAAATTCTAGAATAAGACTTAAAGTCAGGGTTCAATCAATTCACAATACAATTATCATGAAAAATGATAGTCAAATAGAAAACAACCATATAAAAAATACAATTCACTTCTAAACTATGGAAGGAAAAGTTATATAGATACACAAACAAATTTATAAAGAATAAATCAAAAACCTCATGCTTCTAAACAAATTACCAACTCTAAATAAAACTATAAAACCCTTCAAAACATCTACTTATAAAAATTATCCAACCTATAAACTCTAATATATTTATAGGGATAATAATTATCCACTCTAAATAATGAAACCTATAAATAATGAAAAACTCTTCCAAATTCCTTGAATATAAATTTTAACTCTAAATTCCCTGAAAACTTTAATAGAAAAAATATATAAGAGAGGGGGATCACTCCTCAAATGAATCTTTTATGGGTAGAAATCGACCCCCAGGTAATGGAACTGGAAGTTTAATTCCTTTACGATAGAGAATGAATTCATCTAGAGTAATGCAGATAATTTATATTACCAGAAAGATCTTGATGAAGGGGGTTTCATTATTATTCTTATAAATGTGAATGATGATCTTTTTTTGGTCCAAGGAGATATCAGATATAGGATTTGAAAAAAATTTATAGAAAGTTTGAGTTTAAGGATCATGGGGTTTTTGAAGCTGATTTTGTGGATACAGATCAGAAGGTACATGATGACTAGATTTTTTATCTCATTTGGAGTATGTATAAAAGGTCTTTTAAATATTCATAATGATAAAGTCTAATCATGTGATGAACTATCTATTGAAACACTTCAATTCAACCAAAGGGAAATCACCAAGACTGAAATATGATATTGGGTATATGGTGAGGGTTCCATATGCATCAGTAGTGAAAATATTGATGTATTTTATGGTTTGTATGAGGATGTACATTTTTTATGTATTGGGAGTCATTAGTATGTTCATAGAGATTTTGGTAAAGGTGCATTGGGAAATGATGAAGTGGATACTATGGTATCTCAATGTTTTGGTCGACATGTCACTTTGTTTCAGAATGGATTATCCATTATAGGGGTTTTTATATTTGAACATTGGATTATATATAGACACATTTATTTAAACTAGTTAAAGGGGTTATTAGAGGATCTCATTAGAATCCAAGGAAATGGAATGTTGTTCAATGATAGTCATAGCGTGATCAATCTTGTGAAATATTTGATGTTTCCTCTAGGAAAAATAATATTAAGATAAAAGTATAACATAATCCAACAAAAAATAGATGGATTTTTGTAGCCAGGAAGGGTTGATGGCTATTCAAACCACATGGATGTGTTGACGAAATTCATTGTATGGTAAATTTTGGTGCAGTATTTCCCCTTAGTGGGGTTTAAAAGATATGAATCATTGTTGGAGTAATATATTACCACTATGGAAGTAAAAAATATGGTATAGATATGGAAGTGAATAGATGACTTGATGAATCCCAATAAATAGTCTTCAATTCAAATATTATGATGTTTGGATATGAAGAAATTGTCTTCTAGAAAGTATTATATTTTCAAAATGTGAAAATACAAAATGAAGGTTTTGAAACCAGATAGAGGTATGGAAGAGGAACTGATTTTTATAAGTGAAATAAGTTAAAGAAACATTCTAAAAGTACATAAAGAGATGAAGGATGTGTTTTAGAAGCTTTCACTATTAACCAGAAGTTGTGGGTGAATTTAATGCATTAGTGAAATTCTAGTGATTTTCTTGGTTGATATTATCTACATCCATAAATATTGGATGATGGTGGAACTAATAGGACCATTTGTATATTTTGGAACTAATATCTTAATATATAGATTGGTCACGTATATTGTATACATGAGTGTACTCTTCTTTTTCAGTTTGTGTTTGTAGAAAAGGTAGTGTAGGAATCATGTCTTTTTCATGGTAGTGTTTGTGCCTATTTTGTATATTCTTTATCAAATTTATATTATTCCTCCCAAGTATTAAGTTATTATAAGGAATACAATGACAATAATAAAAGCTGTTTGTAGTTAAACTGAATATTTATTCTTCATAAAAGGCATTTTATAATGTGATAGTGTATTACTACTAGTTTTTTAATAATATTAAAAGTTTTCAAATAACCTTATTTTAGGAAATTACTAATAACACATCAAGTAAATAAAATCAATTAATTCCACACATATAGGTCTAATAGTTTCTCTAAATTATTGAGTAAATCAATTTATTAAGTATTATGAAATATACAAGTGTTATATGTTAATTATTTTTTATAACTATAAATTTTCTATGTTGAGGATATAGGTGAAAGAGGTCAGTCTTCAAGTTGGAAAAATTGAGATATGGTTCAATGTGCCTATTTGGATGGGATTTATTTGAATGAATTTGCCTAAAATATTAAGGAAATAATTTTGAATCATTATTTTATTTTATTAAATCACTTTATTATTTAATATTATTCAATATTTAGGTTAAAATTAAGGAGTCATGGGATGCAAATCTCTTATAGTCATTGTCAGTTTCCTAAGGAAATATAATTGCCTATGTTTTTTTCAATGAGCATATTATCCATTTTCAAATGATGGGTTTTGGACCATCTCTATCCCAAATATTTGGGACATTCCCTGGTTCCTTCACTATGACTCCAACTACCATGGGTCCCAATTTTGTTTTTCATAGTCGAGCATCATAATAAATAATTACGATGTTACAGAAAAAAATACAAAAGAAAGAGTAAATAATGAGACCTCTAAATAAGTAGTTTAAATAAATAGATTGTTATGGATAATTTATTTACAAACATGATAGGAAATATTCCTATAACAATTTAATCTAAAAAAGGATAGGTTCAATTAGTAGTGAACACATTCTCAACATGGTTGGAAGAAGTCCCAAAAAATGGTTAGTTTTGTAGAATTCCAAGAATTATACCATATGTAAAAAAGTAGCCAACAAATAAGAAATTGATTTATAAAAATTGGATGTGAAGATAGAAAAGTATATCATGAATTTATGAGTGGGAGTTTGGAATGTTGTACTCCTTTTACCATCATTAGGTTTTTTCCACCGGGTTTTCCAAATAAGGTTTTTAGTGAGGTAGTATAGTAATGAATCATGTTAGTTTAGCTTCATTTATTTTTACCAAAGGGGTTTTTAAGGTATTATTTTTATTATATCTAATTAAATTATTTCATCCAAGGGGGAGAGTTATAAATTATCATTTATGATGCAGATGTTATAATGTTTTAATTAATGAAGACTTTTCATTTCCCAGCAAAACTCATCATATGACAAACTTTTTTATATTCCCACTACTATACATGATTTGTAGAGATTAATTTTTAAATTTGGGTCAAGTAATTTGTAATATATATATATATATACGGTGATATATTAATGGAAGGGTCTGATTTGTTTGGTCATATACTTGTGTTATTTATCTCTTCTTCTTCTTTTCTTCACATTTTATTGACTTTCACCATAATCATCATCATCCCCAAAATAAAAAATCATTATACATTCATCATTGATTCATTTATTATTGACCATTACATGATTAATAATGACTCAAATTGATAATTTTTACAACATTTGTTTATTTATTTTACAACCATAGCTCAAGGACATGCTATTATAAGGTGGGGATATTATAAGATCCCAACCTTTTTTAGAGTTTTGTAAGGCTTAAATTCATGTAAAATTTCTTAACTACCTTTAATTGGAGTTATGACTTGAGGGAGTTTTTGGGTGGAGGTTTAAGATAAATTTGAGAAAAGGGTGTTGTGCATGGTTGGCACATGGTTAGGGTAAATCTGGCGCCCAACCCAACTAACAATGCGAACCAAGGAAGAGGGGATCTACATGGATAGCGCATGATTAAAAAAATTGCGCACTCAAACCCAGTACCCCGTGAAACCCCAGATTGTGAGGGTCATCATGGTTGAGACATAATTTTTCAAACCATGTTCCCCTGTATAGAAAATCATGCATAAAATTTTATTTTATCTAAAAATTATTTTTACAATCCCCAAACCAACCAAACACCTTCTATACAACCTAGAATCGATCCTTGAGGATTTAGGATGATTTCAGAGCTTTTTTAAGGGTTTCCAAGTCAATCCAATCGCCTTTCTTCAATATTCGAATCCTGAAATGAAGATTCACTTTTCTCCCAATAAGTAGATCTCATCCTGATTCTTATTCCATCAAGTCTTCTCTCTTCCATAAATCTTTTGGTGGAATTTATCCTCTATTTCATTATATAACAACCTCATTGGGAGATATAGATATTGATTCATAAGATCTTAATACCCTTTATCTTGATTTAGGGATTTAGATCTAGAAATCCGATCTATGTCTTTGTGCTACTTGATCTGGGAGAATTATGTTGGGCGAACAACCATCAATGAATCGAGGTAGGTGGTATAAAATTTAAATCATATAGTCATGAATTTTTTTTGTGTATGAAATTATATATTTTCTAAGGTTGATTACTAATTTGAGTTCCTATGTTGAATTAATTAATGTGGTCAGTTAATTTATTGATAAATTAGGTGATATGATTGAATAATGAATTGTGGGATTTGGAGTTAATTAATTATGAAATTAGTTTTGAATATTGTGGATTGATACGTAGAAAATTATTTGTGGAACTAATTGTGTTATTTTGGGGTTATTGAATTAATATAATTAATTGTATAATTAATAATGTTCTATTGAAAAGGTTTCCTTGAGATAAATACTTGTTGAATTAATTGATGGCTTTGATATACTTAATTAATTTAGGAATTAATTGAGGTTGTTTATTTAATAAACTAATTGGAGAATTTGTAATGATATTTGATGAAGAATAATTAATTAATTAATTAATTATGTGTGAAAGAATGGGAATATGGTTATTATAAATTGATAAGTACAAATGGTAACATGGTTATTGTACTTATGAGTAAAGGAATGGGAACATGGTAGTTCAATTGAGAAGTAAAAATGGTAACATGGTCATTATACTTGTGAGTGAAATAATGGTTACATAGTCATTCTCTTGAGAAGTAATCATGGTAACATGGTCATCCTACTTATGAATTTGATTTTGGTAACATGGATAATTAAATGTGAAATTAAAGAATGGGGGTAAAGGCACTCTAATATATGGACTCACATGAGAATAATTCAATCTCCAGTATGATTTGAATCAATTAATTAGATATCACATCACCTTTGAATACATGAATCTCTACAATGAGTCATAGAAGGTATTAATAAATGATATTACCTAGGGAACACTTCGATCTCTAGCATGAGTTGAAGCTAGTATTGAGGTACGGGTATCCTCAAGAAACTTGGAGTTGATGTTTTCTAATAAAGAATAAAATATAATATAATAACTACTTAGTTATAAATTGTATTCATTTATCTATTCAACTACATACAAAATTTACTGGACTTGTTTTAGACACCATTGGTGGTGGCCTATAGAGTTGTACTCACACCCTACTCGGGCTTCCTGATTGGTTCCCAAATAAACATTATTGTTACAGGATAGGTTAAAGGAAATGGCCCTAGATTAGATTGCTGATTGGGGATGGATCTTGGATGAGGGAACCAAATATGGTTTAGGACCCATTTGGGTGTCATTAGTGTCTTTACTTTCAGTTTCATTTTAGATGCTTGACACTTACTTTGGCATGCCATGTTTCTATTTTAGTTGAATATTGTATATCTTGTTTTGGTTATTGTGTGAAATTGGTTTTTTTATTGTTATATATGCCTCCAAAATTGTATATTTATTTCCTATGGTATTTTACACTAATGAAAAAGGGTATAGTCTCCCCATGACCGATTTACTAGACCGTTACTGCTAGTCGACAACCTCAAGCATATGGGGAGGCACACTTGAGGTCATGTGTCCGACTGGATCAGGGCACTATTTAGTGTCATATGGGTCAGGAAGTTACAATGTGGTTTGACCCTAATAAGCCTAATAAAATTAATTTAATGTATAATTCATTGAAATTAATTCCACCTCAAAGTTTTTTTCTTTAAATATAAAATAATCAATAATTTAACGACATAAACCCACCTCCCCTCGAGTATAAATACCAAACCATTTTCAACCCAAAAATACTTTTAGCTCCTAAAATATCTATCCAAACCGCTCTTCATCAATCTCCCTACATCGAAGTACTTCTGGTCTCACTAAAAGAACAAATCCAAGGTCCAAAAGTGTCTCTCAAGGAGGTGATATTCAAGAGGTAATTTTCCCAAAGTACCTCTCTTAATCTCTTTTCTTTTTATAATTTCCCCTCATCTCCTTCATCCATAAATTCATGATAAATATAGAATCATGTATATAATAGATTATTATGTTTCTAATGGAATATATCAAATACATTTCATTTATCAACTCCTCTTATTCAAATAAATGATATTAATTTCCAAGTTATATCGGTTAATTGTCCCCGTGAATAATGTTTTTGTTTTTTTTCCATTACCTCATTCATGTATGGCCATAAAACTATTTTTATGGATAAATATTATTTTATTATGTATATTATAACCTATTTAAAATTATGGAATATTTATATTAAACATACCTTTAACAATTCAATACTACAGATATATGATAACTTCATTTGTGGATGTGTGGACTACCGCCTCCTCAAAGTAATGTGATTCATTCACACAACGCATTGAATATATTAAGGATTGTTTTAGTAAAAATATATGATATAAGTGAAATATTAATTCTACTATAATTATATAATATAAATATATATATTTATATATATGTCATTTACTTTTTTTTCATTCAATATGATAGGAAAAAAAAACATTGTTCATGCAAACATACGACCGACCATATCCATGAATGGGGTTTTTTAATATTTAAATGTTATTATAAATTCTCATATAAGGAATATATAAGATATTTATAACATTTTTTTATAATATGAATAATTAAATATTGAAAATAAAGAATAAAAATTCAAAACACATACGATTAACAAAGAAAATGTCACATAAAACGTAACTTAAACATGGATTAATTATTAAAAGGGTAATATAATTTATTTAGTAAATAAAATATAATATTAAAAATATGATTATAGATATGTTATAGATTAATAATAAACTTATACATATTATACAGGAGGTCTAAACATGTTTTAAGGAAGTAAAACATGAGGTAAGAAAATTTCTTAACCCAATTTCTATTCTTTGGGTTGAACTTATACTTCTTGTTATGTTGTGATAATATTATGTGTGAAATTAATTTTGAATATATTATGTTGTATTTAAAATTTTTTATGTGGATTTACAGCAGATATTTATATTCTATTCATTTTATTAATTTCAACTTCCATGATATGATATTTGTAAGGGACTCTTTAACAAAAACATCATTTTAAATCTTTTTAAAATTTATTCTTATAAATAATTCTCTTTAATGTCCATGTTTTAAAAATAGTTTATATGAATATATTTATATAGACATGAATGTTTTAATATGTGTATATTTTAGTTTCGTTTAAATGTTTCAATGTGGTATGGGACACTTTGATTCAAAAATCTCTTCAAAAATTTTTAAAATGGTTTTTGAAAATGGATTAATTATTTCAATATCATTAAATTATTTCTTGTGATTGAAAATAATATTTTTAAGTGATATTATGAAAATTGAAATACATTATGTGTTATGATTATATTATGGTACTTTTAAATTTGATGGGTGGTTACATGATAAACCAAGGACGGGTGGTTACATGATAAACAAAAGATGGGTGGTAACATTATAACCTCTAATTCACTGGGTACTCTAGAGGTGGAGGTCGATAATTTGGTTATTACATTTATAAGGGTAATTGGTAGATTTATAAGGAAATTATTTACAAAGGAACCCATGTGATTTTTTATGATTTCTAATCATTTTTTAAGAGGAAAAATTTAATGGGTTTTCATGTTTTTATTGAACTGATTGTATACTTTCTTTATGTCCCTTACTAAGATTTTGTACTCAACTCTAGTTTTAAAAAAATTCAAAAGGTTTAAGAAATATTTGGATTAAGGACGATATCAAGGGATGATTGAAAAGATGCATCTTCAAAAGAAACCATGTTTTATTTTAAAAGGATTTCCTTTGGTGTAAAAAGTGGATACTGAGTATAAGCCTATGTTTGGTGATATTTTAGTAAAAGAAAACAAATGATTTTATATTTTATAAAAGAAAATAAATGATTGTAATTTATATCCTTGTGTTTGGATCAATAACTTAGTAAAATAAAATAAAAGATTTTCATTTTTCTCCATCATGTTTGGTGACAATTTTTAAAAGAAAAGAAAAGAAACTATTTTGGTGCAGATTACACAAATAACCTTTGAAAAAAATAACACATACAAACAGGATTAAAGGGAATAAATTCCCGGGATAAAAAAAAACCATAAATTAGATCCCCATATACCCCACACCTAACACCATGTATATCCAACATCAATAATTTTTGTTAAATGATACAAATAACCTTTTAAAAAAATGTATTTTTATTACCTTTTTTATAAAAAATAAACACATGTTAAATTTGATTTTAATCAATAATTATCTTTCATATCACAATAATTACGTAAAAAGTAAACTATGATCATATATTAATAAATTTATTAAAATTTTATAAAGTTAATTAATGATAATAAAAATTATTTAAATAATTTGTTAATTCAAATTTATTAATTCAAGTTAATAAAAATTATTAATTCAAAATTATTAATTAAAAAAATTATTAATCAAAAATAATTACTAATTCAAAGCATTTATTAATTAAAAATATTTAATAATTCAAAATTAATTATATATTATTTATATAAACTATTAATTCAAGATAATCATAATTGTTTACAATCAAATTTTTTTATAAATTTTTTATGATTATACACATAATTAGTTACAGTCAGATTTATTTAAATACACATTATCAAAATTATTTATATCTGATTTTTATTATTATTTATAAATTATTCGGAACATAAAAAAATCATTATTTATAAATTATGTTGAACAAAATATTTAGATACCCGTAAAAAAATATTGTTTGTTGTTATTATTAAAAATTAAAATTATTTTCATTTATGTAAATTTTAATTCCATAAAATAGTATAGATTATGAATAAGGGAAACATTTACATATTTTATGAAACTAAAGGAACCATAAATTTTGATTTATCAACTAAATAGATTTATTTTCTCATTATAACAGACATATATAAATTATCAAGGAAAATATTATAACCATGCATGTTATGAAAAAGTTATTCCATTAGTACCTCAAATATTTTGGAGATTCACACATTAATAAAAAAACTTCTCAATAGGTCCAAATAGAATTCAAAACATGAAGCTAAAATACTCATAGAACAATAAATTAAATGATGAAAATCTTGAAGGTGGATGATGTCACAACTTAAAGGAACAACAGTAGAGGACTAGTGTAACAGTAAAGAAACTATAAAACCTCTTGTTAATGGAGAATTGGGTAACAGTTTGAAGAGAAAAAGGTGTGAAATGTTTATTTATATTGAAATATAGGGATAATATAAGAAATTTTAAATACACTTAAAGGGAGAAAACCATTTTCTTCAGATACATCCCAATTTTGGGATGATTCAAAATGGAGGGTTGAAGAGAAATGTTTCTCCACATTTCCCCCCCTCATATTTAATTCCATTGATTTGGTCTCACTAAATGATTGAAATCATTGTCAATTACTATGAGTCATTTATTTTATTCCTAACTCTACACTTCCAAATGATCCCTAAACGACTTCTTGGTTGAGTAACAGGATCACATAAATGAGCTCAACCCTAAAAGTATTCCTGTAATTTAAGAGTTTATTATGTAATATTTTCTCCGAATTCTCTAAAACTCAAAACCTAAAAGATCTTTGGGAAATTAATGGGATTTCATGTTTTAAAATAATTGGACTTTATTATGTTTAAGGTCAGTTATTTACAATTATCCCCTTTAATATTAGGAATATATAAATATAATGGAATGAGATTAATTTTTTTATAGAAAATAAATTACACAATAAAAAGTATATAAATTATAAATCTATATGTATAAGAAAATTATTTATGACAAAAATTTCAATTACAAATAAAATTATTAAACTAAGATCATTTTTTATACCTAAAATAAAATAATAGTTTCACTTCCCATGAACACAAACCAGACAATAGAAATGGAATCTCTAATTTATTCCAAGATACGATAAAGCTCATAGAGATGTTCAGAAGAATGAATAACCCGGAATATTTCTTTTGATCATGATATGGATCACATCTGCATCAAACATACTTACAATGACCATATATATTAGACCCTGAAAATTTTAAAAGTATAAAAAAATGTTTTAGACTATGAAAGTATGAAATAACATGAATTGAGGAAGCATAAACCCCTTTAAAATCATACATGGATTCAATAAAATACAGTTATTAATATAGGAAATCGAGCTGATACCAATTTGAACACATTTTTAAAAGATATTATAGAATATAAGTCAAATCAATAAGATAATTCGAAAATTTGAAGTGGAAATTTCAAACAAAACAATCGAATTCTTACAAAAACTATCCTCAATAACTTTATACATAAAACAAGTTACGGTAAATATGACATGGAAAAGAATAATTAAAAAATTATGAATCAAATATTGATGTAACATTATTTCACATCAACATAAAAAACTAGAAGCAGTTGGGTAGACTCTAATTTTCAACATACTCAAAGAGGATAAAATGATGCAACCATCCAATATAGATAATATTTATGTAAAATATGTTTCTAACCCACACCAATGAAACCAAAAGCCAAGATTCTATGTCCCATGCCAAATTTATGAACCTAATGGTTTTACAATACCATAAATTTTATGAAAATATCAATTAGGTGGGATAAAATTGAGAAGTGTTAAATATAAATTATTAGTAAAAATAATGGAGTAGGAACATTCCCACTAATGTAAAAAGATAAGTAACATTGATAATATAGATAATGATTTCAAATAGAGGCATGTTAATAGCAATCAATTTTTTAAAATAATTTTAATCAATTTTATATAATCAAAATGATGACTATACATATCTGGAAAATATAACATAGATATATAAATATAAAAAATATTTAGAAATTAATACTAAATTGAATGGATTTGAAAAAAATGGACCAAACGAAATTATTAATGGTAACATGAATTAGATAAATGGTTGCTTTGTGAAATACTAGCTGATGGAACTAATGAATTTATACAATATAGAATGTATGAAATCATACTGAACAAAATGGATGAAAATTTATTAGATGGAATAAATGTAATCGAACCTGATGAAATCATAATAGATGAAACAAAATAAGTGATGCAAAACATAAAGTATGAGGTTATGCTATATGAAATGAAAAGGATTTAAAATATATAGATATTAATGTAAAGTAAAACTTCGAAAAATATCAAGAGTAATGAAAAAGATTAAATATTGAAAACATATTGGAAGGCAGGGATGAAGTTGAGGGAAATATTGAAGGGGTTATGCATGCGGGGAGGAGGCAAACTAAAAAATAGTTTGGGATGAGTGATTTTTGTATAAAAGAAATGATATGGAGTAGGGAAATATATTTATAATGTTTGGTGATCAAATTCTAAGAGGAAAGAAAAGATAATAGGATATATAGATTTTTATCCTCTTATTGTTTTTAAATAATCCAAAAATTGGGATGATTTGGAAAGTAATGATGATGGATGCTATTTAATATTTTAAATTTCCAATTTCATCCCTATTTTATATATCTATCACAAAATATTTTCTTTTCTTTTATTTTAAAATTATTTACCAAACAAAATGGGGATAAATTCAAGTCGTTTCTTTTTTTTTCTTTTATAAACTATTAGACCATTTATTTTATTTTACTAAAATCTCACCAATAACAGTGTAATAGTGAAGTTGGAGAAGATTTTTAATTGATGATGTGGTGGTGATGGATTAGGTTTTTTGGATAGCCGATTGAAGAGGAAATCATGAAAAGGGAAGATAGTATTAGGAAAGATGTGTGGATGACCTATGTGAGGAGGAGGGAGTGGAAAATTAAAGTGGGAAAAGGAAGAATGTGTGGACAAAATTTTTATGAGGAATTATATAGTTTAATATAAATTTAGATAATTTTTTTCACCATAAGACTCAACATGTATTTTATATTTGATTTTTCTAATTTAAATTGATTAATACATTTTTAAAAAATACTATTTTTTACATTTTTATTATATATATTTCATCAATAAAAATTATATATTGCTCTTTTTATAAAAAATTATTATTGAAATTTAATTTATTTTAATGTATATATTAAAAAAACATATATGAAAAAATAAAAAATAAAAATAAATTTTTTATATATAACTTATTCAAATTTATATTTAAATTTAAAATAATGAATTTTTTATCACATTAATAGTATTAATTATTAATTTTCATTTTAATTAACTATATATTTCGAAATTTTCTAACATATATAAAATATATTTCAAATTGTTTTTAAATAAATGTAATAATTATATAAAACATATAGATTTATTTTGTTTAATATGGATGAGATAATACTAATTCTATTTCTAATTTTTTGACCTTGTATAGAATCATCATCAGGATTTTAATTTTATCCAGGTAAGATAGATTTTTTATATTAAACTACATTTAAAAAATTAAAAAATATATTTTCTTAAACTATTTATCACATACAATTGGTGAAATAAATTTTATCTATGAAAATAAATTCTTGAGTAAATTATTTTTTATAAAATTTATAACACATAACCAATGAGATAAATTTTTATTTTATATATAAACATTAATGTAATGTTATATTGAATGATTAATGTTGTTGTCAAACATTTTTCTTCATAAATAAATGATATTTATTACACTTACTTGATAAAATAAATATAATCTCAACATTTTTTAAATCTTAATCTTTTTAATGTTTTTCTAATATTTATATAACATGATGAGTGTGATGATATTTTAAGAATATATTATTTGAGAATTTTTTTTGTCTAAAATGTTTATTTTTTATAAAAAACAAATCTAATTTGAATTATAAAATAAGATAAATGTGGTATTAAAATTGTATAGTGTTATTTATTTAATGAAATTGGTGAGATCAATTATCTACATAATAATACATGTTTTAAAAATTGAAATTCTTCTCACATATAATGTATAAATAAATTTCCTATATTGATATTAGTTTTAAAAATGAAAATCATCTCAAATATATCATGGGACAATTTTAATTAAAAATGATACAACTTTTAAAAACTAAAATTTATCTTTTGTGTGAGATGAGAAAAATTTACAATACCATGATATATTTTTATTGAAATGACATTTATTTAATATGTGATATGTGATAAATTTAATGTATAATGATATATAATTTAAAAATAAATAAATTTATCTCATATGCGAGATGTTACAAATTCTATGTAATATGTTATATCTTTAAAAAATTACATTTATTTTATATATGAGATGAATAAAAATTTGTGTAGTGTGTTATAATCATTACACTTCATTAAAAAATTAAAAGTGTAAAATATATATTATTAAATTATTTAAAAAATAAATCATATGATGTTGATGTATCCTTGGTCAAACATAACATGTAAAATTCATCATCGATGTCGAATTGGTTGATAGTTTGTGTTCACTGAGATTGTTTCTAAAATATGAAATTTACCGCATATATTATTTGAGATAAATTTCATGTACATTGATTCATATTTTATAAAAGATATTCTATATCATGTATAAGATGAGATAAATTTCACCTACGATGAAACATCATTTTTAAAAATAAATTTATATCATGTATAACATGAGATAAATTTTTCAAACTATGTTATATATTTTAAAAATTAAATTGATTTCATATACAATATTAAATAAATTTCATTTAGAATGATTCCTCTATTATAAAATGACAATGACTCCTCTATTATAAAATGGAATTTATCTTCTATAGAATATGAAATAAATTACATGTATAGTGGTACATTAATTAAAAATAAATTCTATCTCATTTGTAATATGAAATAAATTTCACATAATATGTTATATACTCTCTCTTGATATATTTTATATCATTAGAAATTAAATGTATTTAATTTATGGGATGAGACAAATTTCAGGTACATTAGTGAAATCAAAATAATCTCATGTGTCTGATGAGTTAATTTTTTGTATGATGATATATCTTTCATAAATTGAAAATGATCTCATGTATGAGATGGAATAGATTTCATGAACAGTAACAAATATATTTTAAAAAATAATATTTATCTGATGTATGAGGTGTAATATATTTAATGTACTCTGATGTTTCATTTTACAAAAAGAAAATTATTTTTAATAATACATATTTCAACAAATAAAAAATTAATCCATTCCTGATATGGCATAAAATTTATGCATAATGGTACATTTTTTAAATAATTTCATTTTTTATCAAGTTGTATATGAAAGAAATTTCTTATACAATAATTTCTATTTTTTAAAATAAATGATAATCCCTAAAAATTCAATCTCATGTGTTGTATTGACCCAAACTCAAATACCCAAATAGTACCAGTCAGACCATAATAAACCTCAGGTGCACCTCCAGATCACCAAAGGCTGGTGACTGACATCTGTGTTTAAGAAATACTAGTCATAAATGTTTTACCTATTTTTTATTAATCAAATAAAACAAAATAAAAACTAACATGGTTCAAATGGAATGAATTCTATATAATAAAAATAAACTCAAATAAATGTTAGTAGTATAAATAAATTTATTTATATAATGGGTCAAACCTTCATGGACCTTTACGTTGCATCTTGTATCTGTTAGAGGCATCAAGAGAAGGGTGGAGGAAGGGCGGTGTTGCTAAAACTATGATTTTAGTTAGAAGAGGGTAATTGTAAATTCTAGTGTGTTGGTCCATTTCAAATAATTTTTGGCCATGTCTAGAATGAACCTTATATATCAACATTTTTCATTAAAATGAACCTTACATAACACTCTTTTATCATAGAATTAACCCTCATGTATCACACTATCATAAAAGTGACCCTTATGTATGATTCGGGTACCCTTATGTACCATAGTGTATCTCTATACCATGAAAAAATTTTCAGTATGCAAGAGTCTTCATTATAATTTTTAAAAGTAAAATATTGGTATGTAAAAGTAAAATATTGATATGTGAAAGTGAAAATTCAATATGTATGAGTAAAATTTTTATATATAAGAATAATTTACCTATACATAAGAGGAAATCATTTTGCTGTAGAAATGAAAATAATTCTTTTTTGTCTTCAACTATATTTTATGATTGATAGGTTCATTGTCAATCATAATTCATAAATTTATTTTGGAAAACCCTGATACATGAGAATAATCACCATCATTAGTGAAAGGTCTGCCCTATGATTTTTTGGAATTCATATGATGTGGTGTGGTGATAGTTATTATGTTTTAACCTTCTTTAATCATATAAAAATTCAGATAATTGAATGAGATATTAAACCAAGGGTAAATACCTAAGATAATTTCAATGTGACACATGCATATGAATTTTTCAATTCAGGGTTCCCCTCTCTTTGGCTAAATCTTTCTCACTTCCCTTAGACCCTAGGTGACTGGAGATATTTCTTTGGAGTCCTATGATTTACCTTAAATATTTTTTGAACCATAGTTTCGAGATATAAATCACTTCGAGATAAAAGTTGAGTTTATCGTCTCTTATTATTGGTTCCCTCCCGGTTCTTCTTCTTGGAGAGATTATGGTAGTGGTTGGATTTAGTTTTTTTGTTCATGGGTCATGGTTTTGATGAAATTATTTGTGCTATGGGTTTTTGAGATATTCTTTATATGTTATTTTCTTTACAAACATATCCATCTCCTCATCCTTTCCTAACAAATTACTGAGTCTCTATTTGGGGTAGTGGATTTAATATTTCTATTTTAATTATGTGAAATTGTGGAATTATCATGCTTTTATTAATAATTGGGTTGATGGTGTGAATTCACATAAGAATAATAATAACCATTTGAATGAGATTTAAGGGGTACAAGTTTGATCACATGAGCTTCATTTTAATTCATGTTATTGGTATATTTTGATGATTCCTGACCGATGCCATTGTTATGATTTTATTTTTCTATTGTGATACTTGTTATGTTTTAGTGACTAAACTGTTGAATGGATAACCTTTCATAGAAGTTTAAAAACAAAATGATTTCAATTAATTGGTTATTTTATGTCTATTATTCAAGATATTTAACTTATTTATGAGGTATTTAATTAATATGATAACATGTTTTAAAACTAGGGGATTGTTAAAGTGTTTTGTTTTTAAAATTGGGTATTGTTTGCTGTCGGTATGGTTTCTTCATTTTTTTTGATAAGTGTGGCCTTTTAGTGTGTATTTTGTGAATACAATTAATATGTTGATGTGTTATGGATGAAGTGGTATAAATCAAAGGTATGATTTTTAATTTCTATAGAATATAGTTTTGTTGATTAATGTGGAAAGAGGTAAATGGGTGTTGGGGTTGTTGTGGTTGTTTATGTGAGATTATGTGGTGGTTTCTTAGAATTATCTGACATGGTGATTATTGTAGAGAATAGTTTCTCATTATGGGGTTATGTTATATATTCTTGATGGTATGGAATATGGATGGAAATAAAGAAAATAATAATGTATAATGGGCTGGAATTTGATAAACAGTGGGCTATTAATGAAAAATTAATGTTTCAAATAAACAGGTCTTGGTCGACATAAATGTGGATAATGGATAATGAATAGTTTGATTTTAAATATGGATAAATTAATGGCATAATTAATTCAATATGAATTGTAAAATAGTTAATTTAGAAATGGATAATGATGGGTTTACATAGAAAACCTTGGAAATTATTATAGTTGTTTTGGAGTAAATTTTGGAGTCAGAATTCCACATGTACCCTTTTTTGAATTTGAAACCATAACCTAATGAAAATCCATTTAAATGTTATTTTCACTCTTTTTAATGGTTTTATAAACATTGTTGAAGGAGTTTCAAAAATTGGTTGTTCCATTTTACTCCTTACCATTTTGAAGAAGGAAGCCTTTGTGCAAGGATCTGTTCAAAGAAGGCCCTCCTCTCTCACTTCAACTTTGTGTTTCTTGAAATTTTTTCTTGTAACCTCTCTTTATATTCAAAAAGAATTCTATGTTATTCTATTTAACTCTTTTTATTTTAGTTATTGGTGTTGGAATATAAGAGTGGAGATGTTATTGGGTTCTTCCATTTCAAACCATTGGTTATGAAAATCAACTCCACAATGATAACTCCACCCATGGAAGAGTAATTTTTTTGTAGAAAATATTGGGTTATTCCCTTTCCAACCTTTTCTTATGAAAATCATCTATGTGATGGAAAATTCACCCATGAAAGAGTATTTTTCATTGTTATTCAATATAATACCTACCTTATTCGTTTATTTTTTTTAAATACTAGAACAAACTTTAATTCATTAATAGTGATCAATTAATTGTGTTTGGATTTATAAGGAACTCAATCTATTTTCACTTTGACCATGAGGTTGGACTTGTGTGTATCATGAGAGAGAAACTTTAATATATAAATATAATTAAATTGGGATTTAATTTTAGGGTTCATGTATAATTCCCAAAGTAAATTAATTTTAATATATAGGGAGGAAATGTTGACCTAATTGGCTATTGAACATAACATGGATTTTGGATCACAGTCAAAGTAGGGTGCTATGGTTGGAATTCTTGAAGTTGACTTAGGGTTCATTTATTCCAATTTTTATTGTCATGTTAATTTAAATATGTTTCAGGGGTTAACAAGATTATGATATCACATTTAATGGATTTTAATCACATGGTATAATGATGAATGAATGGTGAAGGGGAGGATTATATCGATTATGTATTCTCATATTGGTGTTTTTATAGAAATTGTGTCCTTGATTACTTAATTTTATTTTCTAGTTGTTTAAAAATCACTCAACCCCATCAAACTTTTATCATTATTCAAACTTATTTTATTTTTTATTTTTCAAGAATATCTGGGGCTGTTTAATTCATTTCCTCCTTAATAAAACAAACTATTTTATCGATTGTGTGGTACTTAGTAAAAATCACAAATATTTTGGGAGTGCATGTGACAACCCTCATTAAATTTGTGTTGTTTTCGGGGATGAAGCATTTTCTTCAACCTATTTTAGTTTATTTATTTATTTTTAATTATTTTTTTGTTTTTTACTCTCCTAACACTTTTGTAACCATATTCCTTATCCATATATTCTTTTTTATACATAAATTGAAACCTCATTTGATGATATTGTGGTCCTCTTATTTGTATTTTATTTTATCTATATAATCGATGACATGATCCAAGATTGAAGTTCATTTTGAACTAGACCTATAACTACCATATAATTTCCATATATATATATTACATATTTTTAGATTAATATTCATTACATTACACAAAATATACCTGAGGATCATGAAGGTATTGTTCCTTTGGAAACTTATACACCAAAATAACTTGTCCATAACTGAGCTATAACATATCCCATTATGTTAATTATAACTCAAAAAAATTTTAAACATTTACTACATAATAACGTTTTCATATCCTAGGTAAATGAAATATAATAAATGGATGAGCTCAAATGCTCAGTAATGATAGATAATAGAGATATCAATTTAAAATGAGAATATGTGTATGAGAACATGATGATAACATATAAAAACTATACACTTCATATCATAGATCATAAACATAAGTCATGGAATAAATCTTGGAAGTTCATAAGGAATGAATCACAATGGAATCAAAGAGCATGATCCATGAGATTATAACATTTGAATATGATGTAGATTTGTGTAATATATATTATCATGAAATATCTTATGTCAAGGATACCCACAAAGTGATTTATAACATGTTAGGATTATGAAACCACTTGTGTACCTACTTCAGGATTGGGATAACATCCTATGTATCCTCTTTAGAACATGCGATAACCTCCCATGTATCATATTTTGGGATTGGGATAACCACCCATATACCATCTTCGGGCTTGGGATAACCTCATGTGTATCCTTTGAGCTCATATAAATTTAATAATTACTCAATGAATTTTAGGGAGATATAGGTCCCACCTATTACATGATTAAAATCAAACAACATGTTCCAAAAAAACTTTAAACATTCATCATATCAGAACACATGAAAATAAATGGTTTTTATAATCATTTCTTTAAAGAAAAACACATAGAAAAAGAAAAATGTTTAATAAGAATTTTATCATAGTATAACCTATGGAAGAGAAATGAGTTTCATAAACATATTGTCATCATAAACAGAATCCATCCTGATAAAGAGTGAAAATGGTATCCTTTGTTCATATCCCTAATAAAGAATAATTAACATCAAAGGGTTTTCATCTCAGATGAAAAATTATTTTAAAATAAAAATTACTTGGAACGTTTCTTGAGGAAAATATACTTTATTTGAAATAAAAAATTTTAAAAATAAAAATTCATAAAATATTTTGGAAATATATTTATTTGAAAATAACCTCTAAAACTTATATTTGAATCTTCAAAAATCATTTAAATATATTATTGAGAAAAATATCCTTTCCAATTTATAAAAAACTTCTTTTAAAAGATAAATTATTTTAAAAATAATAATATTTTAAAATAACCTTAAGAACATAAAAATTAATATTCAACGAAAATAATGTTCATTATTGAAGTTAATTTCATTTTTGTCCTATATGTTTAAATAAAAATTCCTTTCATATTTTCAATAAAATAAAACGAGAATTTTTTGAAAAATGACATGAAGATCCCTTTAAAAAAATTGTTAAAATGAAAACATGGGTAAAAATTATTTAATAATTCATTTTAGTAATGTGAAAAAAAATTTATTTATTTTTTATAAAATATGGTTTTGGAATAAAAAGTGGGTTTTTAGTGAAAAGAGAAATAAATATGTTTTTTTCTTAAAAACATCATTTTAAACTCTTGAGTACATAAAGAGAAGAAAACAAATGGAAAGCATGTATTCTCCAAAAATGAACCTAGTATAATAAAATTCATGAGTTTATTTAGATTTATGATATATTATTTCATTATTTAAATCCTAATCATGAACAATCCCGATAAACAATGAGATCGTAACATAAAAACCCTTAACACTTTCATAACTTTGAATCATAGGCCTCATGATAGAATAATGTAATATGAAACATAGAGTATCATGAGAATAAATAAATAAATAATATTACATGTAAAAATGGTTGTATATAAACATAATTACATTATATAGGTTCATAACATCAATTAGGTCTCCAAGAATGTAATTTGAAACAAGAATCACTAACCATTTTGGTAACTTTTGAACCATAAAACCAATGAAAGAGAGATCCTAAAATTGATAAGTAAATTCCCATAATTTTATTTATAATAATCATAAAATAAATTCATTTTATGTATTTATAAAACATAAAAAATATAATTGTTGAATATGACCTATGTCTCAGTGAAAATAAAAGTGAGACAGAAATCCCTTACCGTAAGTCTCGACTTCCTTCATAAACATTAAAATCTATTGTATAATAAATATATTAGATAAAAATAAATACACACACTCAGATTTATAAATATCATACATTATATGTTTTACATATGACCTTTTATTGCCCTTTTATTAACAAATCCAAGTTAAAGTCACTTTTTGGGAAATAACAACTCTATTTTTTGTGTATGTTTTGATTTGTTATTTTTGGACTTATTAATTTGATCATGGTTAAATCATATCCATAATGTTAAAAATTATATAAATATGATATATATTCCACATAAATATATTTATAGTGATCCATAAAGGGTAGAAATAGAGAATGAAATACACCGTTTATGGAAATGTTTGGTCGTACATACGCATGAATATTGTTTCCATTTTCTTAAGGAAAGAAAGAAACAAAGGTAAATAATATATCACAATTAAAAAATTATTTTTATGGATATTTATAACATATTTTAATTAAACTCATCCTTATTACCTTCCATGTAAAATTTGAATGAATCACACGCTTTGCAACGCTATATTCCACCTTATACATGAGCGTCATTGTCATATTTAAAAGGAATGGAAAGTTGGAATAAATATGTGATATAATGATTACATAAGTATAATAATATCATATATATTATATATTAATAATAAATCTAAAATTATATTTCATATTTATAGGTGATTATGGAAAAATGAATAACATCAGCTTGTGAGGTGGTAGTCCGTCATATGCACGAATGATGATTTCATAACCCATTTGATAGAAGAGTGGATGATTGTAGGTCATGTTATTAACATAATTAAATATCAGTATATATAAGATACTTATTTTTTTATATTAAAATGGTTTAATAATAATTTAATTAGGAGTATAAATAAATAAAATAAATTTTTTGGATGGGAACATTACCTCTTCTTTTTACTACTTCATTTCGTTTGCACAAAAAGCCTTCCTAGGTTTGCTTTATGACCAAAATAGTTATTCCAGAATTATATGAGTTAATTAAGGATGTTATTTGGCCTCAAAGTTTCAAAACAATGGGTTTTTAAATTTCTTATAGGATAGAAGAGGGGGTGGCCTTTTATAAGTGAGTTGTGTGTCACATTTGTATTTTTTGAAAAGAACAAGGGTTACCCGCATTTTTCAAATGAAAAATGGATCCAAAATGTTATATTAGTTATAATATAAGATAAAAGTTCAAAAAATGTCCATTAAATAGGTTTTGGAAACGTTTTGGGACATTATTAACACTTATCTTTTTAGTTTAACCCTCAGATAAACCTATTTTTACTTTAACCGTAGTAAATTTTGTTTACTTATTTTACTATTCATTATAGTAAAAAATTAAGTTGACTTTATTAGATAATAAAAATTATTTTGAATCATAATATGGAATCAATTTTTTAAAATTAAATTAAAAAAATTGAAAAATTTTAATTTCAAATTAATCCTACAGACAAGATAAGAATGTGGGTTCTCAAAGAGAAAATGTTCAAATGTTTAAAAAAAATTTATATCAAAATTAAATATTAAAATGATTCCATTGACCTAAATTGGATATATATATATATATATATAAATATATATATAAATAAATATATAATTTAACTAATTTTTATTTTAAACCCATTTTAAAACAATTTGGATGTTGTTAAAATCATTAAAATAGATAAAAATTATTAATAATAACCATTATTTTTACTATTCATTGAAAAATTTACTTTCTCAAAAAATTCTCAAAAATCCACCCTAATATAATTTTGAATTGAGTATTTCAAAAAAAAAATTATTTTTTTAAAAAAAAATTCTAAACGTTTAAAAAATTATTTTTAAAATAATTGTACAAAAGTTGAAAAAACATATTTTTAGAAAAATATAGTTTTTATGAATAAAATTGGATTTATTCTTATATATTGTCTAAAAACATAAAATATGAGTATTAAAATTTTTATTGAATATATAAAATATAAATTTAATTAAAATAATTTACCAAAAGTGATTAAGTAAATTTATTGAGGAAAAACAATTCTTTACACAAAAAAATGGGTTTTTAAAAAAGGATTCCCTTTATTATCAAATGGTTTTAATTTTTGTTTATAATTAATTAGTCACCGAGGAATTCATTATATATATACATAGGTGTAAACCATATTCTCTCGCAATTTATTTATTTCTATTCGTACCCTCAATTACAATGGCAAGGTGATAAGTATCATATTAAATAAAAGTTTCTTAATATTAAGTCTCGTTTTGTTTAAAAACAATGTTGCATGTAATATAATATATAATCAAAGTTTCATGTAAATAAATCAATAATTGGTGTTGTGTGTAATGAAAAATATCAAAAAAAAATATTTTTTAAAAAATAATTCACTGAATCTCATGGTGTTATAAGGCCCTGAGGTTGAACGAAGCATTAGATCTCAAATTAAAAAATATAAAAAATTCAGTAAGTGTCAAAATTACCCCTCTTAATTATTTCAATAATTTTTATAGTAGTGATCCTGGTATCTCATCTAAAAAATATTATTTTCAAAAAATGGATTCAAACAACACTGAACTTGAAAGAATAATTTGAGAGTTGGATGCTCTTAATGTTAATCATCAACCACCATGCATTTCGTACACAACTCTTGAATCGAACATTGAGTTAAAATATGGGTTAATTAATCTTATCCCTATAATTTGTTGACCTATTTGGGAAAGATCAAAATATTAATATTAATTAATCTAATATGGTTTTCTCAATTTTCATTCCAAGGAATGTCTCTAAAGTCCAAATAAAATTATGGACATTCCAATTCTCACTTGTTGGAACGACAAAAATTGGATATATTAACTACAACCTGAAGATGTTATATCATAGAATGATTTGAAAGGTATTTTATTATATATATTCTTTCCAACATCAAGGGCCATAAAAAATTTAATGTAGATCTATATAATCAAGCAAACATAAGAAGAGTTACTGTATGAGTATTGGGAGTGGTTCAAGAAGTTATGTGCAAGCTTCCCACATTACAAAATCATTGAGAAACTCCTCATAAAATAATACTACGAAGGTTTCACTCACATGGAGAGGAGTTTGGTGGATGGGGTAGAAGTAAGAGCATTGGTTGAAAAAAAAACTGATGGATTCTGGGGTATTGATCGACAAGATTGAACAAAACATGAAAAAATTCGATGATCAAGGTATGGTGACTATAAGAGGAGTACATCAGGTAAGTCCATCTTCTTTTGAAAATAATTTAATTGATATTTAATATGATGTCTTAACCACTATGGTGAGAAATACATCCTTATCTCAAAACTATTTTCCACCCAATCAAGTGAATATTTATGGCATTTGTATTACACCATCCCACCTAACCGATTATTTACCACAAATACAAGAGACATATTATTGTGTATTAGTATTCCCAGAGAGAAAATTTCCACAACAAAAAACACCCCCACAAAAATAATCATGATTCTTTTACACAAATATAAAATCAAGGATGAAAAGACCACATAGATATGAGGTGTGGATCTAGACAACAACAATGGGATAATTTTCACCAAAACATCCAACAACTTCCACCTTACCATTAAGTTTTTAAAAAACCCCAAGAGATATTATAAGCCTTATAATAAAAAATTCAACAACAAGGGAATCCCTAAAAAATAATATATTCTAAAACATATGATATTTTGAACAAATATTTTCTTAATCAATTGAATGATCTGAGGATTCAAGGCATTTATTCGAGGGAGATAAATATGAAAATGAGTTATATTGGAACCACCCTACATGAAATGGAAAAAAGAAGTTATGAAAACCTTATATTCTAACCCACTCCAAATATCAAGGGGGAATTTTAGTTCTATCACACTATGTAGTGGGAAAAAAATAAGCAAGTCAAGTGTTCATAGAATTCCACTAGGATTCACCCAACTTGAAGAGATTCTTCCAATATCTCTGGTCACTGAGAAACAAAAGGAGAAATAAAATTTTAAAAAGAAAATTGATTATATTCTTCTTAAACCCCTTCATTCTCCAAATAGATTTGTAAAAACCAAAATGATGGCTGAATATTTTATATAAAAAAGGTTTTGGAAACATTAAAGCATGTTGAGAAAAACATCTCCCTTCTTTAGGCCATTAAGAAAATCCAAAGGTATGTCAAATTATTAAAAGAACATTGTGATAATTGAAGAGTTCTCAGTGAAAATTAGAAAATCAATCTGGGAAGGAATGTGTCAGCACTCATTACAATAACTCAAGAAATTCCAACCAAGTTCAAGGGTACTAAGACATTCACCATACCATGCACAATAGTGGATTTACACTTTTATGGTGCATAATGTGATTTGAGAGCTTCCATAAATGTTACACCTCACTCTATTTTATATCCTATATATGTAGGTGAGTTCAACATGAAAAGAGAGGTGGTGCAATTAAAAAATAGATCTACAACATATCTATCAGTATTCCTTGGGTTTGAACTTATTCCGGCAAGAGACATGATCTTTCCTATATATTTATACATTCTTAACATGGATGAAGATTGGGTAAATTATCATGATCACATTATCTTAGTTAGTCCCTTACTCAAAACTACAAAAAAGATTAAGAATTTCCATGAGGGTACACTTTCCATGGATTTTTGAGATGATGTTGTGAGATGTAATGTTATGGACTCTATAATGCTCCCCTCTGAGGACCATTATTTTTTTATCTCCCAGTTTGAACCAAAATATAAAAACCACTTTTATTTTTTTCTAATACCTTGATATATTATGAGAATTTCTTATAGTTCGATTTCTAAAAGAATTTCCACACCTGTTTATTATTTTTGATACCAAGTGTTTCATTTGTTTTCAATGGGATAATATTTAATGTGATAATGCTTGGAAAATTGTTATGGATTCAAATTATGGAATTGGATGATATTATTTGAAAATTAAATTTTTTAAATGTGATGGTTTTTTGAATTAATATTTAATTCGTAGGTACATGTGATAAGGTGTTTTCACATTGTATACTACAAGTGAAGACCGTGAAAATATTTTTATTCATTATAAAGATGATTTGAGGCTTCCATAAAAAATGAAAGTAATTACATGAAGGAATAAGAAAAATGATTTAAAATGATTTAAATATATATTATATAAACATGAAAAATATTTTTAAGAATATATTTATGTTTGATGGAATTATATGAGGATTTGAAAAAATTCTAGAATGGGCCTTACACCAAAAATTTTTCCAACTAGCCATAAATGGCAGTGACAAGGGGAGAACCTACATGAGTAGGAGAACATGAACACACAGAAAAGTGAATGAGCATAGAGTGGTGGATCCACTGTGGGGGGTACTATGATAGAAGAGGAGTTTACATGATTTGGTATCAGCAGAGAATCGGGAGCAGACCCGGTTACTTGCATATGTTGAGTCCCCAGAATGCATTATATTAAATGAAATCACTCGACTAAGGAAATTTTCAATTTCATGGGTGCACTGTGGGTATTTTTCACCCATGTTAAATAATAGTCATATTTCATGAATTTTTTAATTAGATTAATCAGATCCATTTGATCATCATTGAAATCGTCTTCTTCCCCTCGATGATCAAAGAGAATCTATACACTGAGATTTTTGGCAGCTTGCAACCCTCAGATCCACTGAAGCCACATCCATATTAAAGAAGGACCTGATTACCACCTTATTTCCAATTGTGTCCAAGATGAATTATTCTCACAATATTCCTTCACTTTCAAGCATGAACAAAGGGATCCCATGTCATGAGTATCCTTGGATGAAGAAGAGGCCTTGGAGAAAGTAAATAGCGGGATTAATGCACTGTTGAGATTGAATATTCATGCAGTTACACAATCATACATGAAAAAATGAAGAGTAATTTAAGAGGATACAAGATTGACTGAGTATTTTGGATTTTTTTGTCAAGTGATTCTTAAATATCCATGTGAAGATTATTTTCATGCATGGAGAGGGTGATCCATGGGTGATCACTAAGCCATGTGAAAAAGAAATGAATAGACTAATGCTTTAGGCATTCAAATTTAAAATGATGAGATACATCATGAAGTGAATGAGATTCATGCTATGGTTATTTTAAATGTTTATGTCTCGTGGATTTATTATCTAGATGAAGATTCTGAATACCCAGACATACTATCAGGTATTAATATGAATTTAATGGATAAACAAAATACCTACATGAACAAATAAAGACATAGAATACCCTTGGGTATTCTAATTTTAGATGAGGAATGATACTAAACACACTATCTTCATGTATTCAATATGAGGGGGGAAAATAATATCAAACTTCCAATGAATATTCATATTTTAAGAAGTAGAATAAATGTGTTACTCCTAACACATTTAAATGAATATTTAAACTGAGAGAGGGAAAACTATTGGCATGAAAATTTTAAAAATTATTTTTCTTTAATATTAATCCTCTTTAACATTGATATAATTTCCTCACAAAGATATTTATTCGATGATTTAATGTAAAAATGTTTTTTAGGCTTAAAATTAAAAATTCCATGAAAATTATGTTTTCCCAAATTAAATTTTCCATAGAAATTTTGTCATAAACTTTTATTTGTATCAAATTTTGATATAAAATTTTATGGTTGAGTTTTCCAAAAAAAAATTCTAAAATCTTTATTAAGACCATTCAAGATGGATTTCACATTTGTAGTTCTAAAAATGGAAATTAATGCAGAGTTGGGATGGATTTGAAAAATTGGACCTTGCTTCACTATTTAGGGAATTTTGTTTTCATCCAAACATATAATGGAATGAAAAGTTTCAAAATAATTGCAAATAAAATTCCACAAAATTTAATTAAATAATGTAAATTATAGTTCATGTCGGAACATTCATGAAAAGGTAGATCAATACAATGTAAATTTCCGAGGTAGAATTACACATGTACCATTTTTGTAATTTGAAACCTTAACTATCCAAAACTATATTAAATTATATTTTAAATCTTTGGTAGATTTTTTAGAATCTTGGTAGAGGAGTGACCGAAATAGGTGGTTTCATTTCACTCCCTAACCATTTTGATGAGGAAATCCTTTGTACAAGGATCTCTTCTAATTAGACCCTCCTCTCCCACTTCTACTTTGTGTCTCTTTGTATTTTTTATTGTAACCACTCCTTGTATCCATTAAAAATTCTATGTTATTATCCTTTAATATTTTTATTTTGGTCCTTGTTATTATAATATATAATAAGATATGATATTGGGTGTCTCCCTTTCAATCCATTACTTATGAAAATCATCTCCAAGATGACAACTCCACCCATGGAAGAGTGGTTTTTTCTCATAGTAGATCTAATACATACCCCATTCATTTATTTATTTTTGAATAAATGAAAATTTTTAATTCATAATTTGTGATCAATTAATTGAATTTGAATTTATATGTAACTCATTTGATTTTCACTTTGACTGTGAGGCCATAATTGTGTGAATTGTGACAGAGAAACATAAATCTCCAAATTTAATCAACTTTAGATAGAATTATAGGGTTTAATTATAATCCCCAAAATAAATTTATTATCCCTTATAAGAATTATATGTTTACTTAATTTTCCATTGACCATAAGTTAGATTTTGGATCATAATCAAAGAAGGGTATTTTTATTGGAAGTCTTGAAGTTAACCTAGGGTTCATTCATTCCGATCTTTATGGTCATGTTAATTTCTATTGGGTTCATGGGTTGATAAGGTTACGGGATCACAATTTAATTTATTTTAATTACATAGTATAATAATGAATTAATGGTGAAGGGATAGATTATATTAACTAATAATTCTTAAATTAGTGTTTTAAAATAAATTATGTCATTAATTTCATCAATTTGTTTGTTTAATTTTTTTGTTGTTCCAAATTCACTCAACTAAAACCACCAATTTTTTTTCTTTATTTTAGATTATTTTATTTTTTTATTTTAAATCCTATTAGGGGTTGTTTAATTCACATTATCCTTAATATAATGACCTACTTCATCTATTTTTATTCACTTATTAAAAATCATAAATGTTTTTAGAGTGTGTGAGACAACACTCATCAATTGTTATGGGCCTTAGTAGTCCTCTATTGGTATGATCCCTTAGTTTCAGATTGTGTTTAGATATTATATATATCTTTTATTTCCTAATAATTTAATATGAACTCCACCCAATTTGAATAAATTTATCTATGCCCCAATGTTTTGGATACCAGGTGTTTTCCCCAATATCCATGTTATCGAGGGAATCGATTGAGGACTAATCAATATTCCCCACTCATACTTCCAAGTGTATTATAGAATATTATGGTCACACTAGGTATATGGATGATGATTTTAATGGATTAGGGTTATTTTTAGTATATAATATAGTTAATTACTTGGACATATGGTTGTGATGTTGGTAAAAGGTAGGGGTCAGTCATGGTAGGAAGAGGGCATGTGGTTGATTCCCTTCATGTTCATGATACCCTATTATAGTGTTAATATGAAATGTAGTTGGGATATGGATATTTGTTTATAGATTTGGATATTTGATTATTTTTTTGATGTGGTGTGTGGCTATTGGATGTGACATAGAATATGATGTGTGGTGACACAATAGAAAAAGGTATATAAGCACACGATTTTTTTATTAGGATGTAAGAGAAGTAAACCAGCGAGGAAGTGGTTTTTGGGAATCTTCTTGATATATTATTTTTATAACATGGTATTATACATGGATTTGATATTGGGTAAGTGAGCCTTAGTTAGGTTGTGTGATAGTTTTATAGACTTAGGTGTGTGACATTTCCGTTATTTATTCCCTAGGTTATTAGTATGTATCTCCCAAATCAATCGATAGGCATTGTGGTATATTGGTTTTTATTTAACATAAAGGATTTTATTGGTGGATTTTTTTATATTCCTTAGATTATGAGGCTAATGTATCCATTTTTGTGTTTTTTACCCTCAGTTCTAGTAACCAACCCCTGGATTATTGGTGATGGTCTTCAAGGGTTGCATTTTTAAACACATGGCACACATTAATTCTTAATGAGACCAAAATATTTTATAGATTCATCAAATATAATATTCCATGATCTATATTATTTCATTAATCAAAAAATGGATGTCTATGGCTTTCATTTCTTATTGTAATGACCTAGAATCAAAAGCCCTACTGGTTGTGTTATATATAAATCTTCCTAATGGTTTCCATTAAGGAAAGAAGTTCTAAAATCCATTTATCAAATATCATAATCATAGAAAGATACTATGTAATTTAGAATTATTATGGTTTTAAACATAGAAACAATAGAAAAGGTTTCATCATATTCAAATGCCTTGGAATATTTTTAAACCATTTATCCATTAGTCTTTATTTAAATGTATTTACTTCACCTTCAATGACCAGTTTTCTCTTGAATTATCATTTGAATTCAATAGGTTTTACATCAACTGGTGGGCTATCCAAAACTCATACTTGGTTCTAATACATAGAAACCATATCAAAATTTATGGTTTCATTCCATATTATTTCTTTAAGCTATCTATTTCTTACTTATAGGAAAGAGATTCACCAATGTTAACCAATAATTAGTCATCATCCTCAGTATCTATAAAACCATATCTTTCTAGTTATCTAACCTCTCTGGTGCTCCTATATAGTACTCTTGTTTTAGAAATAACCTCTTCTATATGGAGCCATGAAATCAATTCCTACACCAAATCTTGTTTATCTTTTACATCATCCTTATTGGAGTCAATCTTTCTCTCATTATCTTTCACTAGGATTTTTCCTTCTCTAGAAATGTGGTGTGTCATTAAACCACATTTATTTTATCTAAATATTTGTATAGGAAATATAATTTATTTTCCTTAGGATATAATTTAGAGAAATACTTCACACAAAGAGGTGTTATTTTGTTACCTATTAAGGCCTTAAAAAATGTGTTGCATCTCCATGAATGTATGTTTGAAAATACAGATTCCTTTCTAGTCCACAACTGGTATGAGATACCATTTTCCACTTTGGTTGGCACATAGTTTAATGTGTATGCTGAAAATTTTAATGTATATCCCCAAAAGGTTGGTGGAATAATTTCATAACTCACCATCAACATCTCCATATAAATCAAGGAATGGTTCTTCATTTCACAGACACCATTCTACTATGGTGTATAAGGATTAGTGAGTTGGAATATAATCTCACACTCTTGTAAATGGTCAATGAACTCTTAGTTATGATACTCACCATCTCGATGAGATCAAATATTCTTTGAATTTTTCAATAGACTAGGACTTATACCTCATTAAATATACTTGTATATATCTACTTAAATCAACAGTTAATGTAATAAAGTAATAATATTCACCTTTAAATTATACAGGAAAAGGACTGTACACATCAATGTATACCAATTCCAGAAGATCCATGGTCGTGTCACATTTTTTATCAAATAGGGGCTTGGTCATTTTTTCCATGTAAACAAGTGTGTCATCTATCAAGTGGTTTTAGATCAAAAGATACTAAGAAACCATCTTGATAGATATTTATCAAATACTTCTTATATACATGACCAAGAAAGTGATGCCACAATTGAGTGTGAAATAATTCATGAAACTTGATTCTTTATTAATGGACTTGGTTTTCATAATATATTACATATACTATTATTGAGTTGTGACATACCATAATAATGTCATTTTTATAAAAGTATCATTTTTAATTGGATATTAAATCCATCAATGTGAAGGATATAAACAGAGATTATTTTATTAGTAACATTGTTCAAATAATAATAGTTCTTTAAAATGAAGATAATTCAGGCTAGAAAAGTGAGGTGGTAGTCTATAATTGATAGAGCATCCAACCTCACATTATTAGCTACCCATAAATCCACCTCACTTTATATAATCATTAATAATATACTTGGTTCCTATATTCGAATATAGATGTGATCACCACAAGTTGTATCTAAAACTCAATGTGTTGATTTAAAAAGATTTCACTCAATAATAAATGCACCTAAATCATACCCTTTATTATTTAATTACATTCATTTCTTCTTCTAGTGGCCCAATTTCCCACATAAAAAACATACTATATCCATTTTCGTTATCTATCTTTGGAATTTCTTTTTCTTAGAAGGGTAATGCTCAAGATCCTTAGGATTTGTGTGAGTCTTGGGACCCTTTTCCTTGTTATTATTTTTATTCACTATAAGAAATGAAAGTTTTTCATACCTCATATCCTTGTCGACTTAGCAAAGTAATGTAAGGACCTTCAAGTGAGGCTTCCCGCCATATCTCATATTATAATTAATAATCAAATGAAAGAATCTCTCATATATTAAGGATAGAATGTGATCTGTGTGTAGCTCATCATATATTTTAAATCCCAATATTTATATGTGCTTAATTTATCCTATTATGACCAGATGATGACAACACTTTAGTATTGCACGTGAATAGTGAATTTAAGATCCCATGTATCTCTTGTCTCTCATTCTCTTGTTAAAGATTACAAATGTGAGACAAGATGTTATATGCATCCATATGTTTGTGTTTTTTAAAAGATCACTATTCCTAAACAATATCATGAAACATTGAACATTTGTGGAATCATCCAAATGTTTCATAGAGAGAGATAGATAGAGATTTCATCCCATTGGCCTCTTTTTCATCTGCTTTAGAAATAGGGGTTTTCAGCACATATAATTTCCATCCATGGTGTTGTGTAATGCGTACGTGGCTACACCATTTCTAGAAATTCAACCAAGTGAGAAGGTTATCCTTCTCTAATATGGATCATATTGATATTATCAAAGTCATATCGGTTTTCATTTATACAATAAATAAAAGTAGATTTTAGTACTTTATCTAGATTACAAAATGGATAACAAATTTTATTTAATTTGTTAATATCTTCATGTTTTTTTTTAAAATAAAATAGTATTCAGCATTGGTTTTGGAATATCCTATTGTGTGGATATTATATTGGAAATTATTCATACATTCCTTCCCATAACCTAGACTATGTTTATTCAAATTACAAGAATAAATTTATTTATACATAACTTAGAAACTACATTAACTCATTCTTCCTTAATCCGTTGAGTGGAATCCCAAAATCTTGAAATCATGGGATTTGATTTCCTTAACACTTGCCTCTAAAATGGTATTGTAAATACTTTGTCCATTTCATCAAATAGAATTTTGGTTGACATGAACCAAAACCCTTATAATAATTCCTCAATAAAAATAAGTGATCACACTTTGTCCTTAAAAACACGTAGTTCTGTGGTTTCATTCTTATTCAATTAGGAAATTTTGAGTAACATAATATCTGATATGAGATATTTGTTATCTTTATGTGAAAACCTCCCATTATATCTTATCACATGATTTTTAATATTAAGTGGATTTAAATTAGGTGTTTAACCATGTATTGATAAATTTTACACATATTTTAATTTAAATTTTAATTTTAATTTCATCTTCCATGCATGGTAATTAATTAATTTAATGATTAATCATCTATAAATAATTAAGCATGAAACTGATAGAAATAAAATAAATAGTTATGGATGTTAAACCAAACCTTCACCCTAAAGAATAAAATACAATAACCATTCCAAATTTGATTTGTAACATTCCAACTATGCTCCTATTTACCGCCTCGATTTATTTCACCTCAGTATCAAATTTAAATTGTCTCAGTTGGTCTCCGAGCTTCACCCATTACATAATTATTTACTCACATGCCGGTGAGGGGAACCAAATGATTGGTTAATGAGGTATACATTAAAGAAACCATATAAAATCATAGCCTTACAGAATTAAAGGATAGGAATGACACAAAGAACATTATTTAATTGAATAAATTATATAAAAAACCATACAATAATAAAAAAATTAAATAAAACAATCACATACACAAGCTATTTTAATCTCATGATCATCCATATACATGCAAATAATATAAAAAAGTACTATAGAATGTATTCAATTAAATTCATTCTTTATTATTAAGATAAAAACATTAATGAATTTATTTTATCTTAATGTCTCTTCAAATAATTTTAGAGATACTCATCATTTGATTCATCTCTGTAAATAAATGGATTAACTAGCAATTAAATATAATTACAGGGAATTAACTAATCATTTATTAATAATGAAAACCTATTTTACATAGTCAACACACCATATTCTATGAATGTAATTGAGTTTTAATGTTGTAATTAATTATTTTCTATATAAATTAAGTTTATTTATTACTGTGTGGCTACACGACATGTACTAAAAATATGCATGGTATGTTTTTTCGGTTACTGTGTATTTGGAATAGATGTCAAGGGACTCGGCATGTATCTCAATCAGGATACATAGTGTGTGCTAATGAGCTATACATTTTTTATTCCACTTTACCTATGTCTTCAAAATTCACCTATCAACTCAATGTGTTTCTTAAATTTGGTGACTAGTGATTCACATCGTTTCTATGAATTTCACCATGAAACAATGTAGACTACACGATGTGTACACGAGAAACACATTGGGTAGTCCAACAAACCATGTGTCAATATGACTTGGCCAATACAAGTTATACTCAATTAATTAAATGAAAAACCATGGGTCACTAATCATTTGATGTATCATTTATCCCGCAATACGTCCTGTTGTGATGATCCTTGGTACATGATCTGTAATTTCAGCACATGCTATGTATCAGTTTCTACCAACTAGAACCATTAACACCAACCAATGGAATCTATAATAATTCTTCATCTATTCTTAAAAAATTTAAAGAATTATGAAAATTTAATGAATCTTATCAATATGTCGAAAACATATTAATTAAATTATGGATTGAAATATGAAAAAATTAGATGTGAAAAATTAAAAAATTTCTCATAATCAATCAACAAATAATACATTAATATAAATTATTATGTGAATGCTCTGAAACGAATTGAAGGTTTTGAATGCAGTAGAAGTTCTTATTGGGAAGTTAGAAACTCATTTGTTATAATAAATGATAATTCTGAGATATACATGGTGAAGAATGCCATAAACAAAGAAATTAAATCAAATATTAGATGACAAAAACATTGTAACTAGGAAGATAGGATCTTTTCAAATACAATTTATAATTTATTTATTTTAATAAATAATTACCTATAATTAAATTATCTCTTTGTTGTCAATGATCAGAAGAATACCACTTTTCATATCATCATGCCATCAAGGAATCACAAGTATATTCTCTTTAATTGTGATCCACACGTGTTCTGGGAACCTCCTGTCATCACTATAGAATCCTCTAGGTGCTAGTGCGGATGGTTCTAATGCTTGCTACAATCATTATTGAATGCGGTAAAATCCATCATGGTGATAAGGAATCATTTTCGTGGATAGGAATTGTTATGTGTTCTTGATAACATTATAAAGGAAGTTATCTCTATGGTTAGAGAGAAATAAAGTAAGAACTCATTGTACACAAGGATTAGAATGGCTAGTGTTTCAAAAAATACTACAACTAGGTATAAACGAAGCTAGGATAAGAAAATAATAATTTTCACAAGGGCTCTCATTATTTTCTTAATCCCCGGTGGACCCCATGTCTAAATAATAATATAATTTTTATTATTTAGTTGACATATGCTAAAGTCATAGATTAAATAAATATCATTTCCTTGAGTAATTAGTTTAATATTCATTTAGATAATATTTAATATGAAACTTCTCTTCAAAAAATTCAACTTGGTTTTCCAATCATCCTCAAGATTTATCAGACATTGAATAATGATTATTTATTTAATTAAATAAATATCCCTATATTATTCACCAATAAATAAATAAATATTATATTCACTAAATTAGTGGATAAATATTTATTAAATATTCACATAACAAGAGAAATAAATATTACCTTATGAATAAACTATAATAAATAAATATTACATTCACATAATTAAATAAATAATTAACGGATGAATAATTATTTATTAAATATTCCACGCACATATATATTATATTGAATAACTAGTGATTGAATATTTATGATCAAAATAACATGAATATTTATTAAACCAAATGTAGTGATAAAATTTATTCAACATGTTAAATTCATATATAATTTAATCGAGGTTCCAAATACACTTAATGTGTGACCCCTATCCCCCTTTCTTAGTGTCCTTAGGTTACATCACCTAAATTCTAATTTTATCATCTAGAAAAACACTAAGGCTCCCATAGAAAATGAATTTAATTTCATAAATATATACAACCTTCTCCAAATGTACATTGTATAATATAATCTCTTTTTTTATGGTATCTCTAATCAAGAAAGTTGTATGCTAGTGTCATCAATCTATATCCCCAATATCTTTTTCTTTTAATTTCCAAAAATGAACTGACTAATAGAAGTCCATGACCATGAACATAATTAAGCATTTACTTTCTCAAAATAGGGATTGCGATATCAACTTATATTAAAGAAAAAAAGTTACAAATATTTTCTCTCATTATTCATTAATATAATATCAATCATAACGCACCCAACATACTCAGCTTCATTGCAAACATATTTTTTCATGGTTTATAACTATACCTCAAATTAAGTGAATCATGATATGAATTAATAATAATCATAAATACTATATATCATTACACATATCTTCATATAGGAACATCCAATGATACATATGAATGTGGATTTCCTACTATCGGGTCAAGTTCTCATAATCACTTTTCTTAAAATTATCAAGGATGAACTTCATAAGAAGAGGTATTGATGACTTATGAGACCTCTACCCCTGATATCATGGATCTTTTATATTGTTTCAAATGATATCATTCAATTATAGACTATATATTTATGAATACTATCATGGAACTTCTATGTTTTCATTATAGAAGGGAACTACTATAACCTTTTAATACGATAAGTACAATTAGAACATTATCAAATACTATTTCATACATGATAACAATCATGATGTGATAAAACATTATTAATATTCAAAATGCATGAATATATGTAATCATAAAATATATAGAATTTGGTTCTAGGGACCCAAATCAAATAGTTGAAATAAAAAAACAAGAGAAGGATAAAATCAAAAAATTGTTTTTCATTTGTTTCATATGAATTACCTAAAATCACTATGAGGAAATCTTAGATTGGTTCTTATTATTATTATATTTCAATTAAGATATATGTGTAACTATAAAACCCATTTTTGGAATTACTATTATTTTGTGAATCTCTATATTTCTCTAAAAAATGAAAATTTAGAAATAATAAAGAAGAATTCTTTTGTATAGTACAAAATGCCAATTTCATATGGTGTGAAATGGATGACATGTTTTATTAAGTAGGTTTCTTGGTTGTCTATTAAAACTAATGATTTTATATCATATGTCCAAGTTAAAATAAAAAAACTCCAAAAAATGTATCATAGCATAATTTCAATTTGGCAGAAATCGCATTCTATGAAACAATCTAAATGATTTGTTCTTTAATTTCTTATAATCAAGATCATTCAAGTCTTAGTTTTTGTTATCTAATTGAATAAGGTGATCAACATGGTGGCCTTATAAAACGCATTATTTCTTTATGTTCATAAAATATGATATCTATGAATATATTTTATTATAAAACTTCAACTCATAGTGTGCAAGTTTTTTGAGTTTATACTTTACAATGAGCATATAATAAAATCATAATATATTAGGGAAGTAATATGATACTACATGAGTAAATTTTTTTTATGTATTTATTAAATGTAATTTATTTGATAAAATATTTCTATATTATAGTATTTTTTAAATAAAAACATTTTGATTATATTTATGAGGGTTCAATAAATGTATCATTGAATATGAAGAAATTAAAATTCATATTATTAAATATTTTATTTAAAAAATATGAATTGTTCATATCAGTGCCCAAATTTAAAAAACCAACATCAACACATGCCAAAATATCCATGAGAACTTATTTCAAAGCAATGATTTTTTAGCGATTCAAAATATAAGAAAATATATTTTATATGAAATTTTCATATTTATTCTCTATCATATGGTGTACACCTAGCCCAATTTTTTAGGTTGTAAGGATAATATCCAAGAGGTTAGGGTATGGGAATGTGAGTGTAAGGGATGAAGAAAGGTTGGAATGAAAGGGATAAGTCTTTAGTAATCTAGATGGTAATCAACTGAATATTCCCATATACATCAATTTCCAAAGGGGATACATAAAAGTCATGTTTCTAACACATAAGTGTGTCAATGGTGTGGTGTCTAATATGTAAAGGTGACTGAGAGGGACACATAAATGTATCTTATACCAGAGGGGGAATACATAAGGGTAATTGATAATAAATGGAGAATAAATAGTGTTAATTGGAAGGGGGTGTAATTTAATTTTCATTCTTTTAAGTGGTTATTATGGGGAGTATAAATAGGGGTAAGGACTGAATAGGTATGAAATTTGTTTATTTCTATTAAAAATATAAGTTATCCTTGGTTCTGTGACTAATCAATCAATAAAAAGGGGTTATTTTTAATAATAAATTATTATATAATAATATTCTAGAACTATAAACACATCATAATTTTTTTCATTAATAAAATATATTACTATAATTTATATTTTCATAATCACTCATGAGGAAAATTTCATATCATTGTCCATATAGGTTGTTAAACAGACCCAAACCTGAACATACTATAATTAATGGATGAGTATGAATGTGAAGTGAATTTATTATAATATCATTATTAAATAATTATGATGACATTATATAGGTTTTATAAATTGTTCAATCAGATCTAGAAAGAAAGGGTATGGGATGATTAAAGAAAAAAATAAAAGGAATCATTATTTATACATAATAACTTCGAGTTTCCACTTGGAAACCTTGCTTGTTTGGAGAACTTACGGTTTCTTCATGGAACCAAGGGCTTTCAAACATTATAGAGGCTTAAAGAGGATATAATTTTGTTACATTATGGGTAGAAAACTTACCCTTAGGTGTATGTTGAAATTGGTGGGGTAAGGCCTCTTATAGATGAAAATGAGTGGTATTTTTGTAAATACTCATTTTTTAACATATAATGAATGTTATTTTTGCAAGGAAAGTTTCTTAAAAATGAAAAATAATTAAGCTGATCCTTAAATTACCTTATAAAAAATTAATTGATAAGTTTTAAGGATAGTATATTATTTTATTCATTATTTTAACTATTTACCTTGTTTTACCCTTTACCGTCATAAATCACTATTTAACTCCGTAACTTATTTTTAATTAAAAAATAAAATTAACCATATTACCTAATTTTGAAATATTTATTAAAAATATGAAATACATTTTATTAAATTCAATAACTAAATATACGAAATTTTTCTTTTAAATAAAAATATATAATATATAGAAAAACAATTTATTTTAAAATAAAGACCATTTCATTGAAAAAGTTTTTATTTATTATCATTCCGTAATTATTCCATGGATGTTAATTATTTATTTAAACACTCTATAATAATTATTATAATATCATTACTTAAATAATAATACTCACATTAAAATACATCTAAAATGAAACTTTTATAACATTAATATTTATATGTTTATAATGCATAAACATTTACTTACATAACCCCTGAAGACATTCACATAAGCACTAAAATTGATGTAATCCATGGAATTATTTTTGGTCATTACTCGAGTAAAATAGATCTTGTAGTGATCTATATGACCCACAAATGATTTTTCTTAACCTACACTTATTGAAGTTCATCTTGGGCTTGATCAAGAGAAAACCCTAGTGATATTACCTCCTCCACAAGATAGAATAATTGAGATTAATATAGAAGACTTATACAAATTTATACCATTAATTATTATTATATATCACAATGGTTACTCATATCTATACTCACCATGTTAACAGCTATATTATAATGATCATATCTCATGATTACTTTTTTGAGAATATAATACTCTCTAACTAACCATATAATGAAATACTTTATCCATTTAATCACTTTTAACACATGGATATCTATAAACCCAGATACTATATATTACTAAAATATATATGTACCTAATGGATATATATTTCCAAATTCAATGTAATAGCCACATTACCCTTTTTTATCCTATATACAACCTTAAATACCTCTTTAAAAACATTTATTCCAATTCATTAAAAATATCTATCATATTTTAAATGTATTTCATTATTTCTACACTTATACTTGATGTTATGATGCTCATGGGATAAAATTAAGAATAATAAATAAATATTATAATCTTTTTACTTACGTTTATTTTATTTACTTATTATATTTTTCATTATTATGTTCCGTTTATGTTTATTATAATAATATTTATCATTTCATTTTACATTCAAAAATTAATATTTAATTAAAAAATTATTTTTCATTTTAGTTTAGTATTTTATATGGAATAAGTGATTCAAAACATATAAACTATTAAAAGGAAATTCATAATAAAAATTTTGGGTGTTATATTCGCCCCCTTAAAAATTTTCACTCGAAATTTTATTACTTGGATGAAAATAGATGAGGGTCGTTTTTTAACATTACATATTCTAGATTATATGTTTCATTATTATACTTATGATTTCACCATATAAATTTTATAATACCCTAATATTTTAAAATAATACTATGGTCAATAGCATATAAAACACACAACATCGAGCTTTAACGACTGTGAAATATTATTATTTAAATATGATAATTATAACATAGTCGTTGAATAGGTGAGCATGAATCGAGGTAACTATAATATGAAAAATATGTTTATATAAATTTTTTACTACATACAAATTTATTCATTAATTATTATAAAATAATCACACATTTTTCAGTAAAAGCATTTTATATATCAAAAATATGCTTTATTTAATAATGGTGTTTATAGTTTTTTAGGATAAAATATTATAATAAATTTCTTAAACTTTTATTAATTTAATGTTATAAAAAGGTTATCATTTTTGAAATTAGAATATAAAAATTAGATTATGGTGAATTTTTTTGATTTTTATGAAATAATTTATTTTTCTTTGAATTGTGAAATATACTAATTTTTTAGAAAAAGGTTATTTATTTTCAAGTATTTAAAAAGTCCCATTTTGTTTTGAATTTTTTTTTTAAAATTTATCTAGTTCCTTTTTATTAGTCATAATTCAATTAATTTCATTTTAAATTAAATTATTCTTAATTTTGGTAGAAAAATTTTTTTTAACTTCAAAATGATTTTTCTAGAAAACTGTTTTTCATCGCATTTTATAGGTTTACTTTAAAAGTAATTTATGACAGCAATATAGATTGAATTTGATCAAATTGATTCAATATTTTGAATAAAAAATTCATAATATTTTAAATATTTAAACATCGTTTTTGGACATAATGAATAATAATCTTGGTGAAAATATTGTCACCATGGTAAGGGTAAAATGGGTAGAACAAGGTTAAAACTGTGAAATAAGGGTTAAAAATCATTCATATACTTGTTTGTATTTCATTTAATGGGTTTAATTAGAATAATAAATTAATATCTTATAAAATATGGAATTTAGGAGCCATTTTTATATGATAAATACCTTTATATTTTTTAAGTACAGAAAAAATCAAATATGTCTATTTCTTTCTTTTAATATATATAATATTTTTTGATTGGTAAAAAATTTATGAATGGTTATAAAAGTTTATTATTAAGATTAATAAATTTATTTTATTATGATAACTTTTTCATTAAGTAAATATCTACCTTAATATCTTACACAATGCCGATACAATGCTTCTGCAAACATTAGAATAATCAAGTAAATTATTTTAAAAAATTTTAAGCATAATATTATTTTGGTGATTTATGGTGTCCCATGAATATTTTAGATAAATATAATGTATTAGTGATGTTTCAATGCCCCATGGGGTGTTTTTCAGTGGTTACAACCTATTTGTTCCCATGGTTGTGAGTCGAGGAGGTCCTGGTTTCGAAGCTCCGTGTCTGAACCTTTCATTCCATTATACCCCCACCCCGAACCTACCATATATTAGCGGTGTTTTAAAATATTTTACAATTAGATATATTGATGTATTTATATTATTCATTCAATTATGTTAATATTCATGATAATTACTTTAATGGGTTTTTATGATAAATAATATTTTATTAAAAGTTTCAAATTTAATAAAAATATTATCATTGGAAAATCGAGTGGTATATAGTCTATAATATCAACCATTTTTCATTTATAAATCACTTTTACATTTATATTAACTTTATTGACCCCTAAATAGTAAAAAACATTTATTTCTTGGTAATCGTAAAAAGGGTTAATGGGGGTTAAAACTAAGAGGTAAGGGTTAAAACATCACATAGACTTATGTAAATTTTATTTTATGATCTTATTTATACATAAATAAATTATATATTAAAAATATATCTATATTTTTCCACTTTAACATGAAAATATGTTTGTATTAATTTAATACTTTAAGTAATTCTATGGGTTCCCCTCTCCCCTTTTATATAAGGACATCACCTCTGCTTCCTTCCATGTACTTATTGAGCCACTCATCTCGACAAAAATCTAAAAACACTCTTCTTAAATTACTTATATAAATTATATATGTTCTTATATTCTTAAATTATCATCCATAGGATCATTAATAAGATATTAAAAGTAGCTTCATCAAAAAGTAGGTAATCGTTGCAACCGAGAATTTTCATTTTACTTCTTCTTTTACCGCCTTAAATTCTATATTAACCATTCCAATATAATAAAGTAAACATATAACATGTACTTTTTTTTCCTGAAGATTTTTTTATTAAGAGCAACACTTTTACGGGAAAAGTTAGAAACCAAAAGTTCAGCAAAAATCAAAACATTCCAAAACAAAACAGGAAAAAATAGGATACCTCATTCCAGCAATAGTATCAACCACCATCCCCATGCAGGACACTCGACGATCCCATGCAAGCATGGTCTCTCCCGATGTTGTCATCCCCCCAAAACAACCATGTCCCAAATGGCCTACAAAGATGATGGCAGAGAAACCGAGCCCACCAAGGAGATCCTGCGGCGAGCCAACAAAACCACACAAACCGTTGACATAGGAAAACCACCAAACCCTTGGTAACAATAGGATAAACAAAACCAATTAGTCCGGAGGTGATGCCTTGTAGGAATATGAAAAATTACCAAAGCATAATCTAATCCTGTTAGTGCTTTCCTCTCTATAAAGATTCCACTTCATCAACCATACCTTGGCACCAGGTTCTTCCCCAATGATGTCTTCAAATCGATCCTCCATTTTGTCCCATGTTCGGATATATTCAACTTTGCTAATTTTTCGATTGTTGAAGCCTCTGATTAGAATCAAATCCTGTTTGTCAATCCACCTGGCCTGCTCACTGTTGACCTCCACTTTGATAGGTCTTCCCATCATATCGGCCTCCTCTCGAGGGATGTTGACATAGAGAAATTCCTCTACCATATCCTCTTCAGAGCAGATGATAGGATCTTTAATGCCTTTTCCCATTTTAGAACTGCTTCCCATTCAATTATTATTCACCTTGGACCCAACCTAGGGGTCCTCCTGCACGAGAACCTTGTCAGATGATGTTTCTTTCTCACCTAGTTTAGATTGTTTACCTGACCGTGTTTCCATCAGCTTTGGTAAAAATGAGTAATCCTTGCGTTCTCTCCCTTTGATCTTCTTAGGTAACATCCCCTCCTCCTGGACCTTGTCAACTCCCGAACCCCCCTCAATCTGCCCATCCCCTTCAACCTGGTTAGGATCAATGGAGTGGAAATAGCCAAATGAATTGAATGTGTCAACACCATTTTGGGTCCAGCACTTCCCTACTGGTGTCTTGGTGCCTCCCGAAGAAGCAGCACCTTTATCATTTCTAGGTGAATAGACCGCCTCCTCATCAGGACCAGAACCAGGATCCATCATTCGTGTGAATGTACGGTCTACCACATAAAAAACTGTAGTATTTCATTTTATATCAACTTATTTCATGGATGGTTATTAGGATGAGTTTAACATATTTAAATGATATTAATGACATTTTTTTTAAATATGATATATCATCTATATTCATACCATTATTATCAATAAAAATTGAATAATCGCACGTACATACGAATGGACTATCATCTCCACGTAGTAATGCACTTAATTTTTAAAAAATTGTGTCTCATGGAAGGTCATGGGTTTGGAATTAATGAAATTATTTTATATTTAAAACATGATAATTATTATTTAAAGATAATAATTTTATTTTATTTTTTTTCCATCCAAATAAAAGTAAAAACATCACCCATGTCTATGTGCGGACTACCTCCTCAAGAGCCGATGTTTTTTTTTCAATAAATACTTTTCATGGATGACACTAAAATTATATTTGATATATAAAAATGATAATTATGAAATTATTATTATTCTAGATATGATGTAACAATGACCCATTTTACTATGGTAAACCTACCAAAGTTATTTTTAAATTATGAACTGAACGCCCTCAAAAGAGTTGGCGTGGATTAAACCGATTAAGTAATTTTACGTCCATGAAATAAATGAAATAAGTGGTTTAATGATAAAGGGAATAAACCTATAAAAGGTTCTTAAACAATTAAGAAGTTAATGTTTATTTATTATGTTGATCAAGTTTTTTTTCAACAACACTCTATTTTATTAAGGGGAGATCATTGAGAACAATACTCTATCTCTTTATGATGATTTTGATGTTCACAAATACCCTTATTTGTTATTCTAGTGATTTTACATTGAGTATATTTCATGAAATTAATATTCTTTATTTCTCTATTTTGGAATAATATTAAAGAATTTAATCCACGTGGATTATTTGATAAAGTGCTCGGAAATTGTTTTTGCATATTAGTGTGTTCTGGAAACACTGTTCATTCTCTATATGTTCGGAAATCATTTGATCATGTTCTAGAAACATTATTCATACACTTCGTTGATAAGCATAGCATATGAATGGAATCTGTCATTTACTTTATGACATATCAGTAAAGTATGGTTAAGAAACCATACGTTACAGACAAAATTATAGAAGAAGAACCCTACGTTTGGAAGGAACCTTATGTTAAAGATATCAGAAGAGAATAGAAGAGGAACCCTATGTTAGTATGGAATGTTATATTTGTTTCTCAAAAGTATGGATCATCAAACTAATTTTGAAAACAAAATTATGTATTATCAAAAATTAGGATAATATACCTTACGTTTAGAAGCTGATAAAAGTATGGATCATCAACCTTACTTTTATAATGAACTTTTCAGATCATGTATCTTATGTTTTTATAAAAATAAAATTATAGATATTGTACCGCACGTTTGAGAGTTTAAGAGAAAAGTATGGTTGAAAAAACCTATTTTATGAACCATACCTTGTTAACCATACATTATGAACCTTATGTTGTGAATAATACGTTGCAAAAATTACATTTAGAGAATGTATTCTATACAGTTCAACCCTATATTTGGCATCAGAGATTTAAATTACGACATTATTGAGCAATGTTCTTTATGACGACTATTAGGCTGATTTCAAGCCAAATTCAAAGCCTGATTTTAAAGCACATCATTGATTAATTCAAAGCTGTTTATTTTTGATTTAATGAATCAATTTAAGAGGAGATTTTCATGAAGAATATTCAGTGTAGTTATGACTGCTCTGTTATTAAAGCATTTGAATATCGCGATTCTAATGGTGACTTTTGTGGATCTAAATTTTTAAGGAAAATGCTCGTCGTTATTATATATACATCTGTGATATTTTTTATTACAAAGAAGGGGAGAATCATCAAGAAAATATATTACAAGATATTGAGTTCTTTACGAATATAGTTTTACAGAGTCATTCGAGATTTACAGATCTACTGCTACCAAGATATATCAAACTCTTTATTTGGGAAGAAGATGAAACACATTGAAGATTCACCGTTTATACATCAAAGATATTTCAGGAATCCTGTGTTTTTGGAGTTGCTGAAATTATTTATATATATATTGAAATTGGATAGACTCATAACTTCACTTATATTAAGAACATCATTTCTGAAGATGACGATCTATCTACTATCAGTTGCGTGCTGTTGCAACTGTGAAAATCAACAGAAAAGTATTTCAAGACAATTTCTCTTATTATTTTGAGTAACTGAATTCTCATACTAAGATGTATATTCGGTTTTTTGTATGACCCAGAAGGCTCTGTTTTTAGCCTGAACTTGTAAAGGTGTCAGTTTCCTATACTCAGTTGTGGACGGTCTGTTGATAAGAGGACCATATAGTGAAATTCACCAAGCTCGTGGAGTAGAGCGTTAGTGGAGTGGACTAGGGGCCTTATGTTCCCCGAACCACCATACATCATTGTGTTCATTAACTAATTTTTTTACACTACTTAAAAAACCTGATAAAGACAAGAGGACAGACTCGGGCTTCATCCCAATTCGTGAAGAATTTGTAAAAGACACAATTCACCCCCCCTCTTGTGTGTATTTGGTATAACCTGATCCAATAATTGGTATTAGAGGATGACCTTTTGTCAATCCTGTAACAAGATGAACGTTTTTGGATTATACAGAGCAAAATTTATGATACACAAGAGGATATGTCAATGGTTTTAGCTCCCTACTTCATCAGTGAAAATTAAGGATGCTTGAAATCAAGGATGATCATTTACTTAAAGAACCTTGGATACATAGTTTACTCAAAAAATTTAACTACCTATGTGATTCCAGAGAAACCTGAAAGCTGGAGTGCTGATACAGAGGTAGAGTACGACATTAAATAGAAAGATATGAATTATATCATATGTGGTATTGGACTAGATGAATTCAACCGAGTATCTCAGTGCCTGACTGCTTATGAAACATGGAAGACAGTTGCAGTTGCTTATGAAGTAACTGCCAATGTCAATAAGATGCGGTATGATGCAAATAAATTTAAATTCCACAAATTTGGAATGTTTGAAGGAGAAATCATCACCAAAATGAATGGAAGTCTTAATTTTTTTTTAATAAAATCACTACCTTGGGAGATCCTATCAAACAAGAAGATCAAGCCCTGAAAGTACTGAGATTACTACCAATTAGATGGAATGGGATATCAGTGGATATTAGATAATCATCAGCAGTCAATGATCTATCTATGAGATAATTAATTGGAACTCTGAGGATATATGAATCTGAGATGTAAGATTAAGGAAATGATCATAAATACTTGATCAAGAGAGAAAATAATACTTTGAAAGTAACATCCGAAAATAAGAGCAGAAATATGAAGAAATAAATCAAAATGAAATTAGAGGATTCTGATTCATCTAATTCAGATGTGAAACTGGCTCAGATAGCTATAAAGTTTAGTAAATTCTATAGAAAGAAGAAGGGATTCAGAAAATCCATAAAAAATTATGAAAAAGAACAAAGGAATTCAGATGCTACGAATGAAAGAAGATGGGTCACATTAGACACGACAGTCCTCAATTAAAAAGATAAAAGAATTTTTTAAAAAACAATGATTATGAGAAGAAAGACAAAATGGAAATGAGAGATACTTTGAGTGTTTCTGAAGACTCCAACATCTCTTCAAATTCTGACTCTAAAAAATAAGAATCAAATCTAAAACAAATTTGTACATTATGGTATAAGTTGATGAGGTACAATCTTATTACTCATCTAATTATGATTTTAGTTTTAGTTGTTAAAATAATAAACTTGTATCCTACTACAACATGCTTTAATAAAAATATGATTCTTTATTTAAGAAAAATAAATCACTAAAAAAATATTCGCAGTTCTGTTTTTGGAGAAAGGGACACTCGGCTAAAACAACATCAGGATTTAATTGAAAAATATAATTCATCAAACATAATCTGTATAGATAATGAATCTAAAATAAAAACACAAAAATAGATGTAGAAATAAAAAAGTGCAACTTTTATTTTTTAAAAATGAGAAAATAAATTAAATGAAATTCTTCGAAACAATGTGATTAAAAAAGGAATGATATGAAATGGTCAATAAAGGTGAGAAACCTAAATAGTATAAGAACTATTTTGTTCCAAGTACAAAAGGTAAAATTTTCAACTATTGTAGAACAAAAGGTCTCATATCTAAAAAATGTTATTTAAGGAAATCAAAAATAAGTGGGATTAAGAAATCCTTTATTGAAAGCTATTTATATGATTCTATTGATTATATAAAAACAAAGATAGTCTGGATTCCCATGACTTCGATGGCTAACACTACTAGACCCAACAAAATATGGGTACCAAAAAAAAACCTTTAATTAAATGACATTGTAGGAAGAATGTCACATAAAAAGAATGGAAATATGGTATATGGATAGAGGTTTCTCCAGGTATATGAGTGGGAATTCATTGAATTTTAAAAATTTAACTCAAAAGGATGGAGGATTAGTCACATTTGGTGGAAATGCCAAAGGTAAAATCATTAGCATTGGAACTGTGGGAGATGAAAAAGCTATCTCAATTAATAAAGTACCCAATGTACAAGGATTAAAACCCAACCTGATAAGTATCTCTAAACTCTATGAAGATGGTTATTTTGTTGATTTTTCTAACAACCACTGTTCTATTTTTAAAGATAAATTACTCAAATTTAGAGAACCTAGAACAGATAATGTTTATACTCGGGACTAAAATTCCTTATGTAAACAAAAAGTAAACTACATAACTGCATAGTTAAATGAATCTTGGATCTAGCATAGAAGAATTGGACATGGAAATGTATATACTTTACATAAGTTATCTAAGAAACAATTAGTTTCTAATTAGCCTAGTATCAAATTTAAAAGTGATTGATTTTGTGATAAAAGTCAACTTGGCAAGCAACACAAATCAACCTTGAAATCTCTTAACAAAATTGCAACATCTAAACCCCTAGAACTTATCCATATGGGTTTGTTTGGAAATTCAAGAATATCAAGCTTGGCTGGTAAATTTTATGTATTTTTTATCTGATGAATATTATAGATTTACTTGGATTTATTTTTTAAAATATTAGAATAAAGGTTTTACTATATTTGAATGTTTTTACAAAGATGTGTAAAATGAGAAATGTTTTAAAATAATTTAAATAAGATGTGATCATGGTGGAGAATATGAGAATCTGGAATTTAATTTCTTTTGCTCAAATATGGGTATTAAACACATCTTCTCTTCACCAAGAACACCTCAGCAAAATGGAATTATTGAAATAAGAAATATGATTATTCAAGAAATGGCTAGGAATATGCTAAATGAGTACAGTCTTCTTACCTATTTCTAGGAAGAAGCTGTATGTACATTGTGCTATATAATAAATAGAGTTTTAATCAGACCAATTTTTAAAAAGTCACCCTATGAACTCTGGAATAACAGAAAACCGAAAGTAAATTACTTTAAAATTTTTGGATGTAAGGTTAACCCCTTAAACACCATGGATAATCTTAGTTTGATCCAAAATCGGATGAAGGAATTTTCATAGGATAATCTGTTACTTCCAAAGCTTATATTGTTTTTAATAAAAAGTTAAGGATTTATAAAGAACCCGTTTATGTGAAATTTAATGAATCTGATCCCTTTGAGAAAAGGAATGACCAAATTGACGAATCTAACTCTAATGATAACATGAGACTTGCGAGCTGAAAAGTTTATTTTGAAAAAGATTTAAATGAAATTTAGTCCAGTTCCGAAGAACATGAATTTCAAGAACCTAATAGTGTACTACCTAGACAGTCTAGAACCCTAAAGAATCACCCTTTAGAAACTGTTATAGGATACCTAGACACGGGAATAATGACTAGAATAAATAAATTTTTTTTAAATTCTATGCCTTTATATCCCAATTAGAACCTAAGACATTAGAAGAAGCCTTAGTTAATGAATGTTGGAGGATAACAATGAAAGAAGAACTAAACTAGTTAAAGATAACTGAAGCTTGGAATTTAGTTGAAAGACCTCAGAACTATCTAGTTATAGGAAGTAAATGGGTCTTTATAAATAGACAATATGATCAAGGAAAAATAACTAGAAAAAAATCAAGACTGGTAGCTAAAGGATGTAATCAAGAAGATGGTATAGATTATGTTGAGACCTTTTTCACCCATAGCTATATTTGAAGCTATTAGAATCCTTTTAGACTATGCATCTTATATTAACTTTAAATTATTTCAAATGGATGTTAAGTCTGCCTTTTTAAATGGTTACTTATTGAAAGATGTTTATGTTGAGAAACCTCATGGTTTTAAAAATTCACAAAACCCAAATTTTGTTTCTTAACATACTAAAGCTTTTTATGGACTTAAACAAGCACCTGGAGATTGGTATGAAAGATTAAGTTCTTATATATTGAAAAATAATTTTATTGTTAGGATGGCCAATCCAAGATTGTTTAAGAAAACTATTAACTCAAATATTTTACTGGTTTAAATTTATGTTGATGATGTAATCTTTAGTTCAATAATAAAAAAACTTTTTCATGTGTTTTCAAATTTAATGAAGAAAGAATTTTAAATGAGTATCATGGGAGAATTAAATTTCTTTTTAAGACATCAAATTTATAAAAAGGATTGTGGAAATGTTTTAAATAATCGAAAATACATTACAGATTTACTAAAGAAATTTGGACATCGAAATGGAAAGACGTATACAAATCCTATGTGTACTAATATAAAACCTGATTTGGATGAAACTGGAAAATTAGTTGACAACATGTTATACAGATGTATGATTGGTAGTTTATTATATCTCTTTTCAATCTAGACAAATATAATGTATTTATTAGGTATTTGTGTTAGATTTTAATATAATCTTAAAGAATCTCACTTAAGCACTGTTAAAATAACTTTTTGATATTTAAAAAGAATTGTTTTTAAATATATTCTCAATCCAAAAACTTCTGATTTTAATTTAATTTCATGTTTAGATGCTGAATTTGGAAGTTGTAGATGAGATAGAAAAGGAACCTCCGGGACTTGTCCCTTTTTAGGAAAATCATTAGTTTCATTGTCTAGTAAGAAACAACACTCAGTTTCCCTATCAATAATCGAGGAAACATATATATTTGCAGGCAGTTGCTGTGCACAAGTTTCGTGGATGAAAATAACTCGTATGGACTTTGGACTAAATTTAAATAACACACCTATTTTATGTGAAATACAAGTGCTATAAATATTTCAAAAAACCCTATTAATCATTCTAGAACAAAGAATATTGATATCAGACATCATTTTATAAGAGATCATGTTCTTAAAAAGGATATATTCTTAGAATTTTTTAGTACTAAAATTCAATTAGCTGATATTTTTACTAAACCACTACCCACTGTGAGGTTTGATTTTTTTAGGGGGAGCTAGGTTTATTTAATTTTAAAAGAAATTTTAATTTTAATTTTAACTTTTTTATTTTTTCATCACTGTTTTAAATAATTTAATTATTATTTTTAGAATAATGTACAAATTCATTTTTTTCCGCATACGTTTTATTTTTATTAAATAATGTAATGATTATTATGTATGTAAATTAAAAAGGATTCAAGGATGTCAGAAATCGTTTCAAATTCCATACCCATTGATTTGCTAAAAATCATTCGAAACACCAAAAACCCTTACCAGCTTCTTCTACATTTGGTTAAACCTTCGAAACCATAAACATTCAAGCCTTTAGATCTTTGTAAAAAAAATTACCATGACATAGAGAATCGAGGAAGGAGAAGCTATTAATTCCAAGCGCCAGTGCATAGTAGGAAGAAAGATTCTACAGGGAAAAGCAATCGACCTATAATTGTTGTATTAAATGGATCTCATGCCGCGGAAAACCTCGCTTTTCAGAATCTTGAGGAAAAATTTAGTAGATAAAATACAGAGTTTCTATATGAGGTAGAGTTTCTTCACTTCTTTAAATCCTTTCAGTTCAATCTTAGAGATACAAAGGACACCATATTTGTGAAAATTGATGTTCGGAAATTTTCAATTTCATCTATAGAAATTTCTAGAACCTTAAATATCCCTCATGAGGGATTTTATCATTTTTACTTAAAGAATATTGAAGATGATGAACATAAGTCAGAGTAAATTATGTCATTTTTATTTGGATCTACAAGTATAAGGAAAATGTTAGTGTAGGATCTAGAACCTAATCAGAAGATTCTTGTAAGTTTGTGCAAATAGAGATTCCAGCTATAATTTCATAGTATAGAATATTTTTTTCCTGATATGTTCGTAATGTTTTTTCTTATGAGTGAAATCAAGTTGAATTTTTTGAGATATATGGTAAGATATCTCAACTATTGCTATCAACCGAAGACTGGAATAAACTTCTATCCCTATTGAAGGTTCATTTAAAAATTACTGTTTATGTCTGCTATGGTATGATTAATAGAATCCAGAGTAAGATTCCATCACAACAACATTTTCAATGCTTGAACTATAGGGAAGATTAGATTCTTCTGGAGTACTGTGAAAGGCATGCTTATGCCTGTTGGAGACGAGGAAGACCAGGACTCGACTGATGGGGATAAACCTACTAAGTCTAAGGAAGGCATGTATGAATCAAGAGAAAGTGGAACCTCAAGAAGACTGAGATTTGAAGAATTTGATCCACCTACTAATGAGGAATGTCAAGAGAGACTTTATAGGAACAGACATCGAGTGGATCCAATTGGTGAGAAGCCTATTCAAGCAACTGTTGATGCAACTGAATCTCTTCTGAGCTACAGATTTATTAAATAACCCAATATATAACAAATTTAAAAACCAATAGTTTCCTAGATTGAGGTTAATCATCAAGTGTAAAATGAAAATGTGCCTCAAATATTTGAAAATCCTAGATAAGTTGAAGTGGCTGGTCCGGAATTTACAAAAATTGTAAAACCTACTGATATTGTTCAAAAGGAATTAGCTCAAGAGGAACCTATATTATAGGATCCTGTCTTAGAGGAACTCAATGAAGAAGATGCTCAGGAAGAGAAATAACTAACTGATGTGAATTTAAAAGAGAATCCTTCTGAGATATATACTGAAGTTATTAATGAATTTTTTTTTATGGATGAGTCAGTTCATGACACTGAGGAAAAATCTGTTTAGCTACTAGTAGAGAATACTACGGATTAGATATTTGATTCCCAATATTTGCCTTTAACTTTATTAAATCAAGTTGAAAATCATTCATAGGGTGTCTTTGATTTTGAGAATGATCATGTGGGCGGTTAATCCATTAATTTAATAAATTTCAAGCAAAAATGCTTCTTTTAGAAGAGAATTAGTAAAATAGAGAAAAAAAATTAGAACGTGAAAGATAGTTCTGTTTCAAAAAAAAGAAGTGGAAGTTTTTAAGAATTAAATGTTAATTGAAGTTGGAAAACTAAAATCTAAAATGTTAATGAATTCATATTTAGAAGATTTTATGATTTTCATGGAGCAACAGTTTGAAACTATCAGGGACAGTCAACCAGGTACCTCAGGTACTTCTCTAAATCTGATAAGGAGATTTCAAGCCATTACAGAAATAATAAGAAATATGAATGACAGATTGCAGGACTTACAATGTAACAATACTCTATTATCTATTTTTCTGGATAATCAAAAGCATCTTGTTGACCAACTTAATTCAGATTAACCAGGGGTCAGAGTTCTATTAAACAGATTCACAGAGAAGCTAAATCAGTTTATAGAGAAGGAATAGAGGTTTCATGAGTTTTTTAGAGTCAATTTGATTGAAGATATCAATCTCACTCAGGATGGAGGGGATCTAATAGTCCAGTTAGGTGATGGACTAATGAAAAGGTTGCGACTGCAGATGTCAGAGCTCAAGGAAGTCATTCAAAGGTGGTAAAACCTATTTCCCAAACCTTTTTAGCCTAACCTTGATTTTCATTGTCATTCTTTTACTTGTAATTATATTTTCATGAAAATATACTTTCATCTAATTTTTATACGTTTTGATTTGTTTTATTATACTGTCTATATAAAAATTCCAGTAATCCAGTTTCAAATATTGATAAATAGTTTATTATATCATTTTCTTAAGTTTAGTGCTACATTAAAATAGATTTTATTACTTCTTCTATCATTATTTTTAAAATTACAGAAGGGGGTGAAATATAGATAAAAACAAATTTTTTTATATAAATATTTTACTTAAAGGGATAAAAGAAAACTTCTCATTTTAAGGGGAGAAATTTCTTAATGTTTATTTAATGAAGAAATTTTTTGATGAAACAAAAATTATATTTTATTTATTTATAAATAAGGAGATATTATTTTACTTTAAAAATAGGGAAAATTTAATAATTAAGAAATAATTTTGTTAAAATAAAATATTGTTTCTATCATTGAAAAATTCTAAACTATATACAATTAATTTTACAAGATAATTTCATTGGTTATTTCATGGGTTTTGTGGTCATCAAAAAGGGGGAGATTTTTGAGCAGGTGTTGTTTTCAAAAAAAACTCTATTTTATTAAGGGGGGATCATTTTTAACAATACTCTATCTCTTTATGATGATTTTGATGTTCAAAAATACCCTTATTTGTTGTTGTAATGATTTTACATTGTGTATATTTTAAGAATTTAATTCTACTTATTTATCTATTTTAAATAATATTAAAGCATTTAATCTGTGTGGAATATATGACAAAGTGCTTAGAAATATATTTTTTATATTAGTGTGTTCTAGAAACATAGTTCATGTTCTACCTGTTCAGAGATAACTTGAGCATGTTCTGGAAACATTGTTCATTCCCTACGTTGAGGAGTGTAGCGTAAGGATGGAATCCATAGTTTACATGATGACATATCAAAATATTATAGTTAAGAAACCATACATTATATAAAAAAGTATGGAAGAAGAACCCTACGTTTGGAAGGAACCATATATTCGAGATATCAGAAAAGTGTAGAAGAAGAACCCTACATTAGTATGGAACTTTTTGTTTATTTCTCAAAAGTATGGACCATAAACATTACTTTTGAAAACAACCTTACATTTTATCAAAAAGTATGGATCATATATCTTACTTTTAGAAGCTGGTAAATGTATTGATCATCAACCTCACTTTTATAATGAACCTTACAGATCTTTTATCTTATGTTTTTCTAAAAAGGAAAGTATAGATATTGTACCGTACGTTTGAGAGTTGAAGAGAAAAGTATGATTGATAAACCTTACGTTGTGAAACTTAAGTTGTGAACCTTATGTTGTGAAACTTAAGTTGTGAGCCTTATATTCAGATAATGTTTTCTATGCATTTCAACCTTACGTTTGGTGTCAGATATTTAAATTACTACTTTATTGAGCAATGGTCTTTATACAGATTATTAGGTTGATTTCAAGCCAAATTCAAAGCCCGGTTTTAAAGAACATCTTTTACAAATTCAAAGCATTTTAATTGTGATTCAAAGGATCAATTTAAGATAATATTTTCATGTCAAATATTCAGGGGATTTAAGACTATTCTATTTTACAAACATTTGAATATCGTGATTCTAAAGGTGACTTTTGTGGATCTAAATTTTTATAGAAACACTCGTCGTTATTCTATATATATCTGTGATATTTTTTATTACAATGAAGGAGAGAATCATCAAGAAAATATATAGCAAGCTCCTCAGTTCTTCACGACTACAGTTTGGAAGTGTAATTTGAGATTTACAGATCTACTGCTACCAAGATCTATCAAACTCTTTTTTTTCTGAAGAAGAAGAAACACATCGAAGATTCACCATTTCTACATTGAAGATTTTTTATGATTACTTTTTTGTTGTGGTTGGTGAAATTTTTTATATATGTATTGCAACTGGATCGACTCAAAACTTCCATTATCTCAAGAACATATTTTCTAAAGACAACGATCTATCTTCTGTTAGTTACGTGCTACTACAACTATGAAGATAAACTGGAAAGTATTTCAAGACAAATAATCTTTTTACTTTGTGTAATCGTCTTCTCATACTATGATGTGTATTCAGTTCTCTGTATGAACCATAAGGCTATGTTTTTAGCCTTAACTTGTAAATGTGTCAACTATCGTCACTCAGTTGTGGACAGTCTGTTAATAAGAGGACTAGATAGTAAAAATCACCAAGCTTGTGGATTTGAGAGTTGGTGGAGTGAACTAGGGTCCTTATGTTCCCCATACCACTATACATCCTTTCATTATTTAACTGTTTATTTCTTACTACATAAACAACTAGCTAAAGACAAAAGGACAGACTCAAGCTGCATCACAATTTGTGAAAAATTTGTAAAAGACACAATTCACCCCCTCTTGTTTGTATTAGGTATAACACAATTCAACATATTATATAGTAATTGAAATTACATACATAACAAGTTTAGACTCTAATTAAGGGATTTCTTAACTCAATTTTCTTTCATTAGGTTATAACACTTATTCATTGACTTTGTTATTCCATGAATATGTATGGATTGATCTATAATTTTTTTATTTTGTATTTATATCTTTTATGTGGATTTATATATATGAACCCAATAACATTAAGTTTGATAATAATTTAAAAGGAATAAAAACCCCATTTGAGGTTTTAAATGACCATATTCTAATGTGATTAATGATAGTTTGGGAGATGTTTTATTGGGTTGAGTTATATGTAACCCTTAAGTGTATCATCTAATTTAACATAAAGGATTATTTGGGAAAAATGACATTACATTTTTGGGGATATAAGATTAAATTTCTGAGATAATGTTGGATGTTAAAACATTCTTTAAGGATGAGGTTATTGAAGTTAATTGAGATATAGGGTTAATTATTTCTATAATAATTTAAGTAGAACCTTAGATGTTATTATGGAAAAATTGGAATTAAATGTCTTATTTCTTAATTTGAAGGTTTATTCATTTTGGGTATTATCTTACCTAGTGATGACCATTTTGAATTCTGTAAATATAGGAATGTTATCTTTTTATCCTTTCCTAGATCATATAATCTATTAAAAATGATGCTTTACGCAATAGAAAGATTCATTATGGATACCCATCACAAGGAATATAGGATGAGATAGTGGTGGATACTTGTTAAATAATGGTACAAAAAAATGAAATTTCATTTAAGTATTTGAATAAAATTAATTATGTATATTTTCCAATTTTATTTTTCAATATAATAAAATAATACCTTATAAATTAAAAATGTTATCTTTTTATAATTATTTATAATGAATTGATGGTCTTCTTTTTCTCTTATTAACTCATAATTTGTGGTTGTTACCTTTGTTGTGATAACATTCTCTATCACTCCTCATCATTATTTGGACATTAATTTTCTTCTATTTGTCCATATTTTCACTTCCCAAGAATTTTCTCCTATTTAGAAACATAGTTATGTGTTATTATAGATGAAATTCATATTTCCATTTCCCTGTTTTCAAAAAGAAGCTTTATTAACCTGGTTTATGATGTGGGTTTTCAACAAATGGATTATACAATATTAACCCCTTGAATTAAAAAGATCAAGATTAAATTGTGAGTATGCGATTTATTTAAAATGGTGGATATAATAAATTGATATTTTAAAATAAAATTGTGGTCGATAGCATACTGGACACACAATACCGAGCTTTAACATTCACAAAATATTATTATTTTAATATAACCGTTATAACAAAGTCCTTGAATTTGTATGTATGAATATGGATAAGTAATTAAGAAAAATATATATAAATTTACAACTCAATAGAATTTTTTTATTAATACATATGAAATAAGCACTCAATTTTTAGTAAAATCATCTTATTCTTGAAAAATATGTTTTACTAAAAATGGTTTATATGGATTTTTATGAGAAAATATTATAATTAATTGACACTATATTTATATATTTTATTTTACCAAAATTATATCATTTTTTAAATCTGAAAATAAAAATTATCTTAGAGTGAAATTTTGGGATTTTTCTGAAAATAATGATTTTTCAGGGAATAGTTAGAAAATTGATTTTATAAAAAAAGTTCAATTCTTATGAATAATTTAAAATTTACCATTTTTTAAAATTGTTTTGAAAATATAATTAGTTTATTATGATTAAAAATAATACAATTCATACCATTGTAACTGAAATTATTCTTAACATTGGTATAAAAAAAATTTATACTTAATAATGCATTTTTGGGAACACCGATTTTCATCGTGGTTTTTGGGTTTATTTTAAAAGTAATTTATTGAAATTTTAGGGTTTTAATTTGATAAAATGTAGTCCATATGTGCAATCAGCTTTTTGAAATTTTTTAAATATGATAGTTTGGTTTTTTGTCATAATGAATACTAACCTTGGTAGAAATGTAGTCACCACAATATGAGTAAAACAGATAGAATGTGGATAAAACTATGAAATAAGGTTTAAATATCATACATAAATAGAACTATATTGAATTTGTTTAATTTACAAAAATCATATATACTAAATTATGGAATTTGGGATCCATTTTTCTTTAATAAAGGTCGTTATATTATTTTAATTAGAGGAAAATTATAAAATGTATCTTTCTTACTTTTAATATATACTGTATTTTGTGATAGGTAAAAAACTAGTTATTAATGTTTATAAAAGGTTATTTTTAATATTGATAATTTTATTTTGTTATGGTAATTTATTTTTAATTTTTAGTGATGAAATAATTACCTTAAATGCTTATGCAATGGCAACACAGTGTTTGTACAAGCAGTAGAAAAAACAAGTAAATGATTTTAAAAACTTTAAAAATAATAATTTTTAGTGATTTATAGTGTCTCATGAATTTTAAGATAAATAAAATGTATTATTGGTTTTATAAAATTTTATATTTGAACTAAATTATTGTTGTGATATTTTTTAAGTCAATTATGGAAATATTCTTGAAAATGACTTTAATGGTAGTTTATGTTAAATAATATTTTTTAAAATGATTTAAAATTCTAAAAATATTATATTTGAAAAATTTAATGGGATATGGTTTTTTATATCAACCATTTTCCACTTATAAGTCTCTTTTTCTTTCATAGTAACTTTCTTGAGCCAAAAAGAGTAAAGACCTTCGATATCATGCTAATCATCAAAAGGGTTAATGAGGGATTAAAAATAAGAGATAAAGGTTAAAAAATCACATAAACCTGTCTAAATTTTATTTTATGATATTATTTTTGACGTATATCCCTCTTTTATTTTATGAATATCTATTTTCTTCCATTTGAATATGAAAATATATTTAAATAAATTTAATACTTTTATGTAATTCTAAGGGTGTCCCTCTCCTCCCTTATATAAGGACACCACCTATCCTATATTGAACATACTTACTGAGACACTAATCTTGAAAAAAAATATACCAAAACTTCTTCTTAGATAGAACATATATATATTTTATAGGTTCTTTTCTTCTTTAAATACAATCTCTAGGTTCCTCATGTAGAGATCCAAAGGAGGTTCTTTAAATATGTGGTAATTGTTTGAAGAGAGTTTTTCATTTTACATCATTTTCTACGTCCTTTAATTGTATCCAAACCATTATAATATAATAAAAAAATTATATATCATATATTTAGATTTTATTATGTTAATTGCATAACCTTATTCATATATGTTTTCAATAAAATGTGAAATGAAACTACCATTTGTGTGTATGTGCATAATACCACTTCATGAACCGATGTATATCTCATTAACGCCTTTTAGGGGTGGTTATTATGATAGATTTAATGTATATATATGATATTTATGAAATAATTATGATTATCTAAATATATTATATTATCTATGTTTATACCATTCTAATCATTATATATAGAGCCATCATACATCCATACGTACATATTATTGTTTCCACGTAGAGATATACTTAGTTATTCAGAAACTGCCGCTCATGATGGTCATTAGGATGGATTTAATGAAGGGATTTTATGTTATATCAAAATAATGATTTTGGTGAGATACTATTTTAATTTATTTCTCTATTTTTCATCCAATGAAAAGTAAAAAACATCACTCGTGTGTACATGTGGACTACTACATCACGAGCCGATGTATTTTCTTTTTCATAATTTTTTTTCATGGATGACTCTAAAATTATAGATGAAGTATAAAAAGGAAAATTATTTCATGATCATTATTTATTATATTATGTAATAATGACCCCATTGACCACAAGCATCCTACTAAATTCATTTTTCAATAATGAACCAAATGTCCTCAAAACACATAGTGTGGATTAATTCACACTTTAAATGTTATGATCATTGTAAGGGTTTTCTTTGTCTTAGTTTCATATTCTTAAGAAATATTTCATTTCATGCACCATGATATAATTATATAAAATACCTTCTGAACCATGAATTAATTTTGACATATTAATTCATTTGATTCATAAGATATATAGATCCATATTTTATTATTTCATACCATGATTTTTTATTCTTACCAATGTGGAAAAAGTTTTATGTTACAATCACATTTTTTTGTTAATATTTATGTCCATGGTTCCTTTGGTGGAAATTATATGATATTAATTTTTTGAACCACACATATATTTTTCTCCTCTATATATTTCAGAGTTTTACTTTATTTAATTTCATTTTCCTCTCTTTATTACTTGAGGTGATTAAAAGAATGTTTTTAAGAAAAAACCGACCTAGTTTCTCTTTTTGGTCAAGAATATTTTCTCTTACATATCCATGATATTTAAAATGTTTTCAAGAATATTTTTTTATGAAAAAAATTATTTTTTAAATCAATTTATAACTATATTTAATTTTTTTACAAATAATTAAAAGAAATATTTTTTTTCATTTTCTAATTATGGTACCTTTGGTTTTTAGCAGGTGTAAAAAAGGGATCTTTGTTTTAACATTTGAAAAATTAATGGATTTTCCCATTATAATAAATATTATATCCATTGAAGTTTCCACTAAAAAAATCATGTAAATTTTAAAAAAAATATTTGGCTCGATATTCAGAGAATTGTTATTTAAAATTTTATCAAAAGAAATGGATATTCTCTGTATTTTCAAATAAATATCTTAAATATTCTTTTAAATGTATTTTTCATAAGTATTAATGTCCTTTATTATTTTTTTATGCTCAAATGGGGATATGTTACAATGATAAAATCATTATTATTTCTCTTGATGGATTATGATTGATATTTTCATTGAACCCATTCCTTTTACAGGGGTTAATCATGCTAAAAAGGAATGATGATTGTTTTCAAGGGTGTTTTGTTGAAAATTGAAAGCCACTAAATTTTTTGTTCATTCAATAGTACTCAGACATATGTATGAATGATTGATGGGTGATATAGTTATAATCGAAGAGTGGGTGGTTATGTTATAAACCAAGGATGGGTGGTTATATTATATTCCATGGACACGTGGGTTCATTATATCCCACCAATGCATTGTGTAAAGAAATGGAGTTAACTGTTGTAAGTTACTCCTAAGAGATGATGGACTTTATAGAAAATGAGTATCTCCTATGAGGAAAAGGGGTTAACTGTTGTATTTTAATCTAAATAAATATTACAATTATCATGTTTTAGGAGATTCCATGAGAATGTTTTGATGTCCCTAGTTACCAATATAGTTTTTTATTCTTTTAATAAGTTATAATGTTTCCTTTACTCAAGGATTGGGTTCACATGGCTCATGATTGTTTAATTATATGAATCTTGTCTTCTGTTAAATCTTTATTCAATGTATTTTTATTTATGATCTACATTTTTATAGGTATGAATTATCTTATGTTATTCTAATACACATTGATTATGTTATTATACCACTATGATCATCTTATTCATAACGATGAAATTTAATTGTTGATGCTTATGTTTACCCTTACAAAACATTTAGGCTCACATTTCTTATGTTTTTTCCCATGTTATAAAAAAAGTTATTAAATAAGATATTTTCGGAAATGTTTCATGTGTATGATGATAAAGACTTAATGTGGCATAAGAATAGCTTGGCGTAGCAGAACAAAAATACTCACTTAAGGCCATGGGTATTATTATGTAATATTTTGTCTAAATTCAATAATACTCTAAACCTAAAAGTTCATTGGGTTTGTATGTGACCCAATATTTCTGTTTGTTTTATGTTCTGGATGGATAAAATTAGTTTATGATTGTCGGTATCAAATCCATAAATATAAAGATTGTATTTTAGCACCAGATTCGGGAGTACAGATTCAGGTCTGCTATAAATTTAACCAAATTATAGGTATTATTTCATAGTAATTTATATATATGATCCAAAATCTCTCCTAGCAATTCCCTATAAGAGATCATTCTATAATTTTAAAACCTATGATTTTAATACATGTGGTGTATCTAGTATACACTTCCTTATAAGTGATAGATGAAATATGTTGTGTGACTATGAGAGGTTCAATGGAAGAAACATTCAATAAGATATTGTCCATATCACTTCATCCTTAATATCATGATCCTCTTCCATGGTGATATTTAAAGGAATAATTTTTTCTCACATAAATCCATGAAATTATCGATGATTATCAACATAACACTTTAATTAACATTATGATACTTTAATATATCATTGAATGATTTCAATATTAACTTTCATTAGATAAGAATGATTGGACCCAACATATTTTTTATTCAACTTTATCCCAACATATTGATGTTCCACATATTATCCCATACATAGCCTTATATAGTATGAATTGAATTCTTTAGTGGAAAATGTTGTTATATAAGAACTCTACTAATGGAATATATTGACCCTGGAATCCATTAAAATCCACCAAGAAAATTTTCAATATATTATCCAAATTTTTATTGGTCCTTTTATATTAACCATTGATTTAAAGGTGATATGTTGTAATAAATTTTAGTTCTATATTAATTTATTTTAAAAATTTATCCATAACTTTGAGGTGAACCTACTGTATCAATTAGAGATACAATTGAAAGTGGTACTCCATGTATACTTTCCACTTCATTTACTTATATCTTGTAAAGTTAATCAAGTGGGAATTCCACTCAAATGTAAATGAAAAAATATGACTTTTTATGTCAATTAAACACTACTTAAATGGTGTTATTTCCTTCATATCTGTTGGGATGTTGTCTGAAAAAGTCCATGGTAATGCATCACATTTTTATATGGGCATGGGTAATGGTAACATGACCCGCTTAGAATTTCAACATTTATCCTTAAATTGATGGAAGACCGAACATCATGATATATAATATATAATCTATCTCTTTATGTTTTCCCTCTATAAGTTCTCCCTTGGATTTCCATACATCTTTGTACTTCTTGGGTGAATGTAGAATGATGAGCTATGTACATCATCTCCTTATCTAGTTCTGGAATGGAGGGGACCCATATTCATGTTCAAAATCATTTAACTCTAACTCTGTAATGATTGAACTCCATAATATTTCCAACCTTCTTTTATAGCTTCATTTCATTCATTTATGCCTCTTTAATCTTCACATGGATAAATGGTTGAGCAGTCATTTGGGAAAGTTATTATTTTATCACTTCTCTTATGATTTTCATGTTCATCATTTTCATATTCATGAGGATTGAGACTCTTTAAATCCTCCTAATAGATAAAGTAGCATGATCCTTCTAACTAATAGAATAAACCACCTTCTTTCTATTTTTATATTGGTATCCTATTAAATAATCATAATCCTTTATCAACTACTACAATATTTTGTGATGCATGTTTAACTCCTTCTGTGTTAATATATACTATATATATCACACTTCACTCCACATATAAAATAACTCCAAATTTTTAATGAAAAAAATTACTTTTTCTAACTGCATATCAAGTTTTAGTTAATTTTTCTTATATATCTTTAATTGAAATGAGTATTAATTTGTCACCTTATTATTTTTTATGAGAACATGACTTAATCCCTTCTTGAATATTCATTGTTTTAGTTCTTCTTTCCATATATTTATCATGTAAACCATTAAATCTTATTTCATATGTGAAATTTATCATTCAATCTTCCAAGAAACTCTATTTTCTTATTCTTATCCCCAAATCCAAGAGTATACTGAGAGATTTTATATTCTATTTCCACCTTAAAATAATATCAAACATCCTCCTTACTCCAGAAGAATATATAAGTTGTATAAATAATTTAATTCATAAGAATAATTTCTACCAAGCTCATGGATTGATATAACTTTTGAGTTAAAGAGTAGAGAGAAATGATAACTAATGGTAAATGAGTTTTCACAACACAATCTTGTATATTTATTTGATTTTTGGAACCTACTTTTATATATTTCAGGTAGTTTCCTTTTAAAAACTCTATAATGTAAAACATTTAATTACGAGTTCCCAATGTTCAAATTACAATTTGTTTCATCATTCCAAACATGTTTTAAATTTTTTTGAAAAATTAAACCATTTCTAAAAAACATGAAAAAATTTAACCAATAATGAATGAAATGATTGGTAATATTATTATATGATATTGCAAGTAGATACATGATAGATTATAGTGGATATAGTAAACAGTATACATGAATTATCACATAACTATAGTGTAGTAATATTCATCTTGATGTAGTTTTCTTCATCACAAACTACAATGCACTGAAATTCATCACATTGTGTTTTTTCTTCAATCCATATTTCTTTCACATTGTACCTCTATGTTCTTCTAGAAATAATTTTTATCTACTTCCACTCGTGTTGAGAATAAATGAATCTTTATCATATCATAATATATGTCATGTTATAATTCATTAGTTAATACCTTGGTCATTGCATGTATCACATGCATTCATCTACCATCATGTTAAATCTTACAGAATGATCTTTTAAATGAAATCAAAATTGGAAATTATTCACCAGAATGTCATCACTTAAGGATTAGTTACAACTGTAAAAATCCCATGATACATTGAGATAACATTTTCTAAGGATATTTATCTCATGTATATTATAATATATTGGTCTAAATGTATTTTAATTCCTCCACTTAAAAATATATTGACATCAATATATTCTCAAGCATTTGTTTAAGACTACACACTATAGAAATGTAACCATAAGGTTGTAGTTTACAAAATACATCCCATGTGATATTAGATTTAGGTCATATTTATATCAATCTCCCACTTTCACTAAACCCTAAAATACTTTTTTCCATTTCACATTATATTGAACCATTTAAAATAACTTGTAAAATCATATCCCAAACTCATTTGGGAAATTTATCATTAACTTCACCTTATATTACATCATATATAATACCTTGTGAATACTCATCCAGAAAAATTAGATTAAACTCTAAAATGATTTTGGAATAGCTCTTTAAGTAAACTCAAACCCTAATTATTCTACCAAAAAGTGTGACCCCATGATACTTTGTACCCTTGACAATAAAGATGATTCTTTTGATCTATAATTTTAATAAAAGAGATACCTTTATCAAAAAATCAGTGTTACTCAAGCTATAAAGGGATTTTGTATGATCCCCATCAAACACATGTATATTTATACTTGTGTACACCAGTCACATCACATGCTAGAGTGCACTCTCATTTATTCCCTTCATCCAATACATAGAGTGACTATGGGACATGGAGTATGTCAATATCATATCGTCTACTCATATGTTCTTGATTCACCAAGTATAGACTGATCAACTCGATGAATACATCACATGTCATTCATCTTTATGGATGATCACATCACATGTCCCACATGCATATAGATAATCACAACATATGTATTATCTAGGTGAGAACTCACACTCCATAGTCTTTATCAATTGAGGTGTCATATGTCATACTCATCCAATCAGAGGACACGTCTGATTTTTATTGAGCTCCATTCAATGACATGTTCAGAAACATACCCATCCAAACCCTGATCACCAAAGATACAATGGATTGCATAAGAAAAGTATCAAATTATAAAGGTTATAATTCTAGGCATCTCAGTAGCCTCATGTAGTGGTGATGGAATATGATCAATGCACCACTAGAATACTAGAGACATAGTGTATGACACTCAATGTAGTATACTTAGTAGGTCATCCAACACACACAAAATAATCATTATTTTGTTTTATGCCTCGTGATTATATTCTATATCTCTATATGAGAATCCATCTAATGTTATCCTTAACATTTCATCATAACATAAAATAATCCATGATGAACATTGGCTAGGTATAACTCATGGTCATATTTTGAGAGGTTAGTTATCATCGAACTTCATGAAATTTATATCTGTATATATGTTTATACAACCAATGTGAAAGAATGATAAAATGAATATTTACTATTATATGATACATTTAATATTCATTAAAACCTTTTAATAATACATAATAATTCACAACATAAGCATTGTTCTATCAAATCATATATGGTAAACTTACAAACTAGAATTATGTTTGTAGTACTTTTGGGGGTATAGTTAACTTATTACATCTTTATGAAATTATCACCACATCAAAATGTGACCATCTAATAAAACCATTCCACTAAATTCTTTGGTGAGTAAAATTAATGAAGAAAACAAATTTGAATAATGGTGATATTTATAAATCATACTTCCAATGTTTAACCTTAAACATATTCACACACATTAACTTTACAACATAAAATGATACTATATCAACCTATGTTGTCTACTTAGAAATATTTATATATTTAATATCATCAACCTTATATGCCCAATCCAATAAATTTTTTTCCATAAAATAATATAATGATTTACCTTATTTTTTACCATCACAACATAAAATCCTTTAATATAGAGTGATATTCATTTTTTAACTAGCATAACCATTTAAGAAATAACAATATTGACTTTCTATTGGTATCTAAATGAAACTCATTGTATATTTTTTCTTTTTATTCACTTATCCTATGTAAAAAATCACTTTAATCCTAGATTGTTATAAACATTTATTTGTTTAATACAAACTTATAAAGTCCAAGCATACTCCCACTAGCCTCTTAGAAATTATTTTTTTTAAAATATCCTTCTAAGGTACATAAACTAATTTTTGATTAGGAAATAACTCTTATTTCCTTTTATAGGAATATTTATCAAATAAACTATTGTTTTATATCTTATATAACATCCCGAATCTGGGTGCCACTCAACTAGTGTCTCATACCCGGTTAGACACATGGCCTCCAACGCATTTCCCCAAATGTCAGACGTTGTTGAATAGTATCGAGGGCATAGGGTGTGATAGTGGGAAAACTATGCCTTCATTGGAAAAGTGTAATATAGCAGAATAATAATATATAATAATGGAAGAACTAAACAGTATACAACTAAAATAAACAACATAATACAAATAAGATAGAGAACCAAGCATCATTATATACGAAAGAGGAAGCAACATGTCATATGTCATAAAAAAGTTGAAAAAACAAGTACATTGTAGGAATATACAATATATGTTCCAAAAAGAAAAGAATAAAAGGAAACTAAGAATCATTGCATGCCTCAGCTCGGTCCCATGCTCTTTGGCTCCTAAACAGTATTTCAAGTACCTGTAGATAAGTGCTTTCTCTTATCGACACCTGCTACAATATAAATTTTTTGGTCCATAAAGCATGACCCAAATAGAGTCTGAGAAATAAATCCCCACACGAAACCACCAATGATTTGTACATATATTCTATTGAGTACATGCAACAATTATGGTACAAAAGGAAAGATAGTAAACTAGAAATTAAATAGATGTAAACAATCCTACATGTCATTTTTTTCGATTTTCATTCATTATGGTCAGTTCAAACATTCAATTAAATTGAGTTACTTAAGTCTCAACATCCAGCCTAATCCCTTCAATCCATTGAAGAAAGGATCCTCAACAGATAGTTGAGTAGGATATCTAAACAAGTAAAGTGAAGACTGAATCCAAGCTTGTTATTTGGCTTGGAAGATGCATCATAAGTCAGTCCATTTCAATATTTGATTCAATATCTTACCTGCATGCATAGAAAAAACCCTACCCATAGGCATAACTAAATCCTCACCCTTAGGCCTAACAAATATTCCATTATAAGCATAAAAAATCCTCTCCCAGAGGCATAACAAACCCTTGCCCACATGCAAAAAAAATCAATCAGGGTCAAGCCCAGTATATCAGCATTTCAGCATAATAAACAACACATGTAAATTGAACTATTACATGGTTAACATATAGCAACTCACTTTGGAAGCATACATATCAAGAAACAAGTGAATTAAAATGTCACAACGATTAAATGATAATTAGCATATCATGGGGAAAAGTGGAAATCACTAATACCAAACTCTTTAATCAAATCAATCACAATTTACCATAATTGTAATTTGATTATAAATTTAATTCATACATGAAAACCTAATAATGGAAAACAAAGCATCCCATATAGGAAACCTCGGAGGAATGACCATAAATGGTCATTCAAGGGAAACCCACCCACGGGGTATCCCTCAATCAAACCAGCAAGCTCAAAAATGATTAAATTAATTCAATTCATGACTTAATAATTAATAGGAAACAACAAGGGTTAATCTCAAATCAAGGATACTCCCTAAACACTTGTGAACAGTACTATGGCACATATAAACAACTTGACGTTGAGAGAAAGGCACAATACCACCAACCTAGTCATAGTACGACTCTCCTCATCCATCTTTAACCTCTCATTAAAGATAAAACAACGTAGATCTAAAAAGATATGATAAATTCTCAACCATAGATAAATTCTTGAAGATCAAAAATCATAAATAACATCTCAATAAGAATCAAGATCTTATCTATCAGGTTCAAATGAAATCAACGATAAAGGAATTGGGGTCCGAATGATCAATCGGGAAGAAAAACATCCCTTGGAACTTCTGTTTGTGAACCTGAATGATCCTTTGTCTCTTTTCACAAAAACGATTCTACTTTACTTTTTAATCAAAAAATGTACATAACATGTAGTTGAGACTACATGCTGTGTCTATATAGTTTTTTCTAGACCATTACATGACTGTGTATCAGTATTATATGGCATGTAGCCAAACATACCTGACTTGTACCAATAAGTACCTAGCGTGTAGTTCCCAGTCATGTCATGTAAGATGCCTAAATATATCCCATGAATTATTTCCCCTTGATCTTATGTATAAAATAAAAAAGAAAATATTCATACCTCAAAGGAAGAACTGGGTTTTTACAAATTTCCCCCCTTAAAAAAATTTGTCCTTGAATTTCCCTTCCACGGGTGATGAAGAAATATTTGAGAACAACTCTGGTCATTGCGATCTTATGTCAGCCTCCCTATCCTAAGTCTCGTTGTGCACTCGACCGTGTTGCCAAAGAACCAATACCAAAGGAATAGACCGACCAAAAATAACCTTCATGCTACGATCTATAATATGAATGGGATGCTCTTCAAAGGACACATCCTCCTGCAACTCCACTTCCTCTGGCTGAAAGGTGTGAGACGGTTTTGAAAATTAACTTTTCAATTGAGAAATGTAGAATATTCCTTCCATAGTCTTGAACCACTTAGGTAACTGCAATCAATAGGAAAATGACCCAACCCTCTCTAGAATATCAAACAGATCGATGTATCTGTCATGACCCTTCCTCGGGGCCCGTGTCGTGACTGCCCCAAGCCCTCCTTCTATAGGCCAGGGGCTGGCGACTAGCACCAAAGGCGTAAATCCCGATAACTGGGAAGGCATTTCCTTTATAAAAGTAAAGAAAACACCACATAGTACAAGCGGAAGTAAAACACTAAGTTCAAAGAGAAGTGCTGAAAGGTAAATGGGCCAGAATAAAAACCCAAAAGGAAGTACAAATACAACTGAACAAAGTACAACAGAAAAAGACAACAGCTGGAAGAAAGGAAGCGGCTCTTGGGTCGTCCTCCTCGGATCCTACCTGATGGGTAGGTACAGATGGCGTAGCTCCTGGATCGTCCACCACGGATCCTACCTGAAGGGTAGGTACATATATCATCCTCAATGCTCTCGCCCGTCAACCTCCTCCGTGTGTCATCTCATTGTGTAGTCCACCTCCGGGTACTGACTCGTCGTATAGTCCACCTCTGGGTACCATCCAGTCCTCGAACACTCGGCCTCCGTCAGTACTGCCCGTCGTCTGCAACCAACACAACGAGGTGCGGGCATAACCCGTGCAGGGGTGAGTATGACGATACTCAGTAGGGACCCCGAGACCCTCAAGGTCTCACTAAAACCAACAAGGTTAACCACAAAGAAGATCTCAACAGATAACCTCTACTTAGGTATATGCCCATGCATATACCTAAGTTATCAGGTAACCCATCTCAATCATGAGGAAAACGCCAAGATCATGAAATCAACAGATAACCACTACCCATGTATATGCCCATACATATACCTAAGTTATCAAGTGACCCATATCAATCATGAGGTAAACACAAAGGTCAAAAGTCTGAGCTCAAACCAGGATTTTCATTATCGAAACCGTAACTGCTGAAGAGCTCCGTCTCTGGAGTGTACAATGGTCATGTCACGACTCCGAGGTACTGCTCACTGACCTAAGACTACTGAGGTACTCCTCCTGTCGAGTACCGTGGGTCAGCCACCCAAACACAACAGTGCTTCCCGCCGGGGTATGTCACCCAAACACAGTAGTGCACACTCTCAAGTAGCCTACTGAGGTACTCTCTGGACGAGTACCGCGGGTCCGCACTGTCAAACAGGTAGTTCTCCGTCCGCCATGGGTATATACCTCACAAAGTAGTGCTCCGTCCACTGGGCTAGTCGACTCACTCCAAGTCGAGTCGGTCAAGCAGTCGTCAGGTCTCAGTCCGCTACACGGTCTCCGTACTTCGCACGCTCATCTCTGGAGGGTCCGCTCCACGAGCTACAGGTCGATACTCCAAGTATCTCAAAGGCCCATGAAGAAGTATCTCAAAGGACCGCCTCGTCATAGGGGTCTCAACGCAACAGACGGCGCATCAATCAGACGCCCGATCTGTGAGTTATTAGCCTTTTCGTCCCAGGGGCCCGGTTGGTTTCGTGAGCGAACCAACCTGGCCGTATCTCAAATGTACCCCGAAATCTCATAGGGTATAATCATAGGGACCGTTTCTCAACGTGATCACCAACGCCGCTGACGGTTCTTCAAACGGACGTCCAGTATGAAAGATATCAGTTTTTCCGCTCCAGGGGCCCGGTTGGATTTTGGGTGCAATCCAACCCGGCCACTATCCAACTGCATCCAAAACTCGGGCTAATTATGCCAAAAGTTGCATCTCATAAAGAGGAAAACAACGAGACAGACGGAGCGTCAATCAGATGCCCGATCTGTGAGTTATTGGCATTTTTGTTCCAGGGGCCCAGTTGCTTTCGTGAGCGAACCAACCCGACCGTACTCCGACGACATCCAAACCTTGAGCGGAGTAATCCAAAAGAACTGTCTCACTTAGAGGAATCCATCAAAGTCGACGGCACATCAATCGGAAGTCCGGAGCTCAAGATATAAGTGTTTCCGCTCAGAGGGCCCAGCTGGTTTCGTATCCGAAACAACCCGGCCGAACCCAAAGTATTATGAAACCTTGAGTATAATATACTGAAACGACCGTCTCGTTCCAAGGATCGCTACAAAACTGACGGTACATCGATCGGTGGTCCGTATCCCAGGATATGGGCATTTGACCAAAGAGGGTCCGAAAAAGCGGGGTCTGGGCCTGGACCGACCCGGCCCGGCCGGCTCGGTCCGGCTCGACCGGCCAGCTGCGGCTCGGCCAGCGCGGCCGGGCGGAAGCCGCGGAGCGGGGCTGCGCGGTCCCCCCCCCCCTCTCCGCTAATTGAAGACGGCAGCTACCGCCACCGCCAACTATCCGCTAGTCGCCGGCGCCGCCGCGCCGGCGTGGCGCGCCGCCACCACCTTCCGCGGACCATCGGACGTGCTCTGGTTGTCCTTTTCTCCTTCCGTCTTCGCCAACGGTCTTCCCGGGACCCGAACTTCACTACGGAGGCCTCAAAATTTCCTTGCGGCCTCGTTTTTCATCTCCCGTCAATCTGCACGTAAAAAAAATCGTGCCATCTTCGGGGTTTTCCCGGCACGGCGCGTCGGCACTGTGCCCCTTCGCCGCGGCACGACTCCGACCGTAGATTCGTTCATCCCCAAAGGGGCGGCGCAACGACGCCGCACTCTTTCGTCATGATTTTCTAAATTTCTGCCCGGTCTTGCGTGGTGCGATGGTTCCGCGCCATCTCCGTTCCAAACAACAACAGGAAAAACAACAAGATAAGGGAGGAGGGTCGGTCGTGTTTGTGCGGTCCGGCCCCCTCCCGTTAATCGATAGCAAGGTGTCTAAATTTTTAAACTGAGAACGTCGACGGTACTAATCACGAACGAAACAAAATAAACCCCTGCAGTTCTCCCCATAATCAAGATTTCCCAACCCGTAACATAATCTTAGCGGATCAACTTAATATTTTGTTGATCCATGTTCTTAGATTTAGAAGGGAGTAAATGAGGGTTTTCAAATGAGTTCCCTACCTTGGATTCAAGAACGGTGCACGTCAACAAGCCGCGGAAGACGAGCATCGCGGAGGTCGGGCGTCGCGGAAAACGAACATCGATTCCGTTGTCATCGAGGTGCGTCCGAAGAGGAAACGTCGCAGAAGAAGAACGTCGTGGAAGAAGTTCGTCGTGGAAGAAGTTCTCCGCGTTCTTCGGCGGAGATGTTCTTCGTTGAATAACGGTGTTCTTCGTCGGAGTCCGAGGTGTTCTTCACGTTCTTCATCTAAGGAGAAGATGTTATTCCCAAAACCTCTCAACGACAAAACTCAAACAACAAAATAAAATAAGATCCTTTCTTAATTTATTAACACAACAAGCCTTTTGAAATTCAAAGGTTTGAATTTCAAAAACTTACATTAAACACTCAACATTAAAACCATATGTTTGAAAAACTTATGTTATCAACATTTAAATGGGAGTTGAGGGGGTTTAGAGGATATGAAGGGGTGGGGTTCGTGTGGGCCCCACCACTCTCATAACCGCCCAAGGGAGGTTTGGTAGTTACCCAACTTCCATCCAAACGATAAAACACTTAGAGTAAAATAAAAATTGTAGAATTATTATTAAATAAACTTCCACAATTTTTATCATCAACTCTTGTGAAAACGCAACTCCGGAATAGGTGTTTCTATGCAATTACCGGTGCTACGGTTTCATCGGTGCCCTCGGAATTTGATTCCGAGCACCAGTTAAAAAGTTAGAAATTTCCGATCGTTCGTTCATGGAACGTACCCAAGCTAAACATCGGAAATTAATTCCAGGCACACCGGGCCACGGAATCAGGCGCCGTCAAAAACTGCATTCTTGTAAAATTCAAAAAAAAATTAAGAAAAAAATTTCCTTCAAATTTCCGGGTCTTTACATTACTCCCACCTTAGGGCTTTACATCCCCTTAAAGCTTCAACACAAACTAGGGTCACAAAAGCGGTATTGAACACGCACCGGAGCCTTCCGCTCCCATGTGCTTACCTGGAGGTTCCGTACTGCCCAAGAAAGCGCACCCGAGGAATCGATCATCCTCGTATGATCCGCTCTTGTCGATCCTAGATCCCCACTGGAACCTCTGTGAAAAACACCTCATCGCCATCGTCCAGCTCCTCATGGTCGATGATATGCGAAGGGTCGAGCACGTATCTCTTCAGTTGAGATACGTGGAAGTCGTCGTGAATCTAGTGCAACTGAGGTGGATGGGTCAAGCGGTAAACCACCTCACCAACCCAACTGTGGACCTAGAAATGCCCGTTGAACCTCAGAGTTATCTTACCGCCTTGGCCACATCTCTGTAAACCTCGTCGAGGTGAGACCCGTATAAGGACATGATCATCATCATCGAACTCTAGAGGTCTCCAATTCCTGTTAGAACTGGAACTCAAAGCGACTGCTTCCACAAGGGTAAGGTTGACCGAATCAAGAGTGATCGGTCGCACCCTCCTGTGAAAGAGTTTATCATGTGCTGCCTGGGGTTTCCTTTTCGCCGACCATGGAAAACCCTTCCCGAAGTTTTCCTAAGACCGTCAATTTGAGTATGAACAATTATAGCCCATTCCATACTCAAACTAACGTCGTAAGGCCTGGACGCTTCCACCAAGAGATTTCAACCGAAACTCTCGCCTCAAGGGTCTGACCACACCGTCGGCGTAAGTGTGATTATCGAGTATCCTCCCAAGGAATCTTCAGACGTGAGGGTCAAGTCCACGGCTTACCGGAAACTCTAGGTCTGGGGAATGATTTGTGAAAGCGAGGAATGATTCATATCGACGTCTATTACTACAGCAGCAAGTAGTGGACACAGACTGTCCCTTAAATCATTTTTAGAGCCATTGGGTTACACTCCTTGACCGCATGCAGCTGCAATCTTCCTCCGTTCTCCAACTCCCTAGTCCTGGCAGGGATTACTAAGGTGGGTGGTTGTAGCATGTTATGATGTACACCACCTCACGCTGCTCTCCTTAAAGCTTCCTCTTCATGAAACATTTAACACACCCGAGTCTCTAAGTCTGGCGCTGGTTTCCTGTTTCTTACTGCACTGTGCAGTCTTCATCCGCTCCTGGATGATCTGCACCTTCTTTGCCTATGACTTGAAAGAGCTGCTAAAATTTCTCCTTTGCCGAAAAGAGAAACTCAGTCTCATCCCCTGGATGAACCATTCCCATTGCCTAATACAGTCAATCCTGTCATGAATGCCACATTCATTCCATTGATGACGTCGTAAGGCCTCGACGTAACTACTAAGAGATCCAACTGTCACTCTCGCCTCCAAGGGTTGAGTCACAGTGCCGGAATCAGTGTGAGGTCACTGGGTCTCCTCCAGTAGAAATCTTGAAAGTGAGGTTCAAGTCAACAGTTTAACCGGATCCACTCAGTATCAACCAAAAAAAAGGACAGGAAAGCAAACAAAGATAAGTGTCTTTTTACTATTACAGCTCATAGTACAAAGACACGAATACAACAACAACATGGAACTAGAAGTACAAGGGATGTATCCACTAGTTCGGATCCTGTCCATCTTCTCCCGGAGCTCTACTGCCTTGTCCACTGCTCGACTGTTGCTCAAGCACTCGTCGCTGCTTCTGCCTCGGTGGATCCTCCAATGCATGTGGCTAAACTGTACGAGGAGTCGGATAGTCACGTTCTAGGTGACCCTTCCCGCCGCATGAGTAACACTGTCTGTTTCTGGCATGCCTGGATCTAACCTTACCCCGGTTGCCCCGCACCACCAGTCCTAAAAGCCGAGATCGTCCAACTACTAATGTGGTCTTCCTGGACCTCTGCATCATCTGTCTACTGCCCACAGATGACTCGGCTACTGATCGAAAAACACGCGGCAAAGGAAGAAGCTCCTGTACACGCTCGGGGTGTAGAGCTACTGGCAAAAACTACACCCTGAATAAGGTCTCGAAATCTTCCCATGCGAAGGTCATCCTGTCGCAAAACTGAAACAAGTGGCTCCACCACCTACCTGCTGCTACCTGAAGAAGGCTGGCATCAAAGATCACTATGATGTCTGCTGGTGTCCCCACTAGCCTGAAGACTCTCACCACAGCCTCCAGCCAAACCTTAGCCACCTGCAGGTCCGTCTCTCCCCAGATCCTGGGTGGCCTCTGGTGCTGGAACTCGTGCAGCGCACTCAAGTGGCGTGCATCGCCTACTGCTGGGGCTGGTGGCATCGGTGGCCCAACGTATGGTAGTACCGCTGGTGCCTCCGCTGGTGCCTCAACTGCAAGAGGGCCCTATACCGAAGCCTCGTCGCTCGACAGGCTGTCAGCACACACATCCCTCTGGGCTCTAGCTGGTCATCCGAGAAAAGGCATCCTGAAAGAAACAACGTGACACGGTCAAACGATTATACCTGGGGAGCTGACCTGGTTTGAGGTGATATTTAAATAAAACTTCGGGAAAACACACATGCAATTAGTGTTTTCGTGCACAAAGTTGGAATTCAGTTGTTAGGGTCCTGGTGTATGGATACGTCGGCCGCCTGCACCAACACTAGATTCCCTGAACTGAAGACCACACTCGTTACCCTTAACACTATTGCTTCACAGAAAGAAAATATCAGAGTTATAAGTTCTGCGGTAGAACCGACTCCTCTGATACCAATTTGTCACGACCCGTCCTCAGGGCCCATGCCGTGACTACCCCAAGCCCACCATCCATAGGCCAGGGGATGGCGAATAGCACCAAAGGCATAAATCCCGAAAACTGGGAAGACATTGCCTTTATATAATTAAAGAAAACACCACAGAGTACAAGCAGAAGTAAAACACTAAGTACAAAGAGAAGTGGTGAAAGGTAAATGGGCCAGAATACAAACCCAAAAGAAAGTACAACTACAACTGAACAAAGTACAACAGAAAAAGACAACAGCTGGAAGAAAGGAAGCAGCTCCTGGGTCGTCCTCCTCGGATCCTACCTAAAGGGTAGGTATAGATGGCGCAACTCCTGGATCGTCCACCACGGATCCTACCTGAAGGGTAGGTACAAATAGCCTCCTCAACGCTCTCTCCGTAAACCTCCTCTGTGTGTCGTCTCATCGTGTATTCCACCTCCGGGTACTGACTCGTCGTGTAGTCCACCTCCGGGTACTGACTCGTCATGTAGCCCACCTCCAGGTACCATCCAGTCCTCGAACACTCAGCCTCCGTCAGCACTGCCCGTCGTCTGCAACCCACATAACGAGGTGCGGGCATAGCCTGTGCAGGGGTGAGTATAATGATACTCAGTAGGGACCCCGAGACCCTCATGGTCTCACTAAAACCAACATGGTTAACCACAAAGAAGATCTCAACAGATAACCTCTACTTAGGTATATACCCATGCATATACCTAAGTTATCAAGTAACCCATCTCAATCATGAGGAAAACACCAAGATCATGAAATCAACAGATAACCACTACCCATGTATATGCCCATACATATACCTAAGTTATCAAGTGACCCATATCAATCATGAGGTAAACACAAAGGTCAAAAGTGTCATCTCAAACCAGGATTTTCATTATCGAAACAGTAACTGCTGAAGAGATCCGTCTCTGGAGTGTCCAGTGGTCCTGTCACGACTCTGAGGTACTGCTCACTAACCTAAGACTGCTGAGGTACTACTCTTGTAGAGTACCGCGGGTCAGCCACCCAAACACAGTAGTGTTTCCCGCTGGGGTATGTCACCCAAACACAGTAGTGAACACTCTCTAATAGCCTGCTGAGGTACTCTCCGGACGAGTACCGCGGGTCGGCACTGTCACACAGGTAGTGCTCCGTCTGCCATGGGTCTTCACCTCACAAATTAGTGCTCCATCCACTGGGCTAGTCGACTCACTCCAAGTCGAGTCGGTCAAGCAGTCGTCAGGACTCAGTCGGCTACACTGTCTCCGTACTCCACACGCTCGTCTCTGGAGGGTCCGGTCCACGAGCTACAGGTCTATACTCCAAGTATCTCAAAGTCCCACGAATAAGTATCTCAAAGGACCGCCTCGTCATAGGGGTCTCAACGCAACAGACCGCGCGTCAATCGGATGCCCGGTCTGTGAGTTATTGGCCTTTTCGTCCCAGGGGCCCGGTTGGTTTCGTGAGCGAACCAACCCGGCCGTATCTCAAATGTACCCCGAACTCTCATAGGGTATAGTCATAGGGACCTTTTTTTCAACGTGATCACCAACGCCGCTGGCGGTTCGTCAAACGGACGTCCAGTCTGAAAGATATCAGTTTTTCTGTTCCAGGGGCCCGGTTGGATTTCGGGTGCAATCCAACCTGGCCACTATCCAACTGCATACAAAACTCGGGCGAAGTATTCCAAAAGTTCTGTCTCATCAAGAGGAAAATAACGAGATAGGCGGCGCGTCAATCGGACGCCCGGTCTGTGAGTTATTGGCTTTTTCGTTCCAAGGGCCCGGTTGGTTTCGTGAGTGAACCAGCCCGACTGCACTCCGACAGCATCCAAACCTCGAGCGGAGTAAGCCAAAAGATCTGTCTCACTTAGAGGAATCCATCAAAGTCGACGGCCCGTCAATCGGACGTCCGGAGCTCAAGATATCAGCGTTTCCGCTCCGAGGGCCCGGTTGGTTTCGTATCCGAACCAACCCGGCTGAACCCAAAGTATTCTGAAACCTTGAGTATAATATACCGAAACGACCGTCTTGTTCCAAGGATCGTTACACAGCTGACGGTACGTCGATCGGAGGTCTGTATCCCATGATACGGGCATTTGACCAAAGAGGGTCCGAAAATGGGGGGTCTGGGCCCGGACTGACCCAGACCGACCCCACCCCCCTGGGTGGGCCCGAACCGGGTCGACCCAGTGGGGCCCGACCCAGCCCGGCCGCCTCGGTCCGGCCCGGCCGACTCGGTCCGGCTCGACCGGCCAGCCGCGGCTCGACCATCACGGCCGAGCGGAAGCCGTGGAGCGGGGGTTCGTGGTCCCCCCCCCCCCTCGCCGCTAATTGAAGACGGTGGCTACCGCCGCCGCCAACTATCTGTTGGTCGCCGGCGCCGCCGCGTCGGCGTGGCGCACCGCCACCACCTTCCGCGGACCACCGGAAGCGCTCCGGTGGTCCGTTTCTCCTATCATCTTCGCCAACGGTCTTCCCGGGACCCGAACTTCACTGCGGAGGCCTCAAAATTTCTTTGCGGCCTCGTTTTTCGTCGCCCGTCAATCCGCACGTCAAAAAAAAATTGTACCGTCTTCGTGGTTTTCTTGGGATGGCGCGTCGGCACCGCGCCCCTTCGCCGCGGCCCGACTCCGACCGCGGATTCGTTCGGCCCCAAAGGGGCGGCGCAACGGCGCTGCGCTCCTTCGCCATGATTTTCTAAATTCTCGCACGGTCTTGCACGGTGCGATGGTTCCACGCCATCTCCGTTCCAAACAACAACAGGAACAACAACAAGATAAGGGAGGAGGGTCGGTCGTGTTTGTGCTGTCCGGCCCCCTCCCGTTAATCGATAGAAAGCGGTCTAAATTTTTAAACGGAGAACGGCGATGGTACTAATCACGAACGAAACAAAATAAACCCCTGCAGTTCTCCCCGTAATCAATATTTCCCAACCCGTAACATAATCTTCGCAGATCAACATAATATTTTGTTGATCCGCGTTCTTATATTTAGAAGGGAGTAAATGAGGGTTTACATATGAGTTCCCTACCTTGTTTTCAAGAACGGTGCACATCAACGAGCCACGGAAGACGAGCGTCGCAGAGGTCGGGCGTTGCGGAAAACGAACGTCGATTCTGTTGTCGTAAAGGTGCGTCCAAAGAGGAAACATCACGGAAGTAGAACGTCGTGGAAGATGTTCTTCATGGAAGAAGTTCGTTGTGGGAGAAGTTTTCCGCGTTCTTCGGCAGAGATGTTCTTCGTTGAAGAACGGTGTTCTTCGTCGGAGTCCGAGGTGTTCTTCACCTTCTTTGTCGAAGGATAAGATGTTCTTCCCAAAACCCCTCAACGACAAAACTCTAACAACAAAATAAAATAAGCTCCTTTCTTAATTTATTAACACAACAAGCCTTTTGAAATTAAAGGTTTGAATTTAAAAAACTTACATTAAACACTCAACATTAAAACCATAAGTTTGATAAACTTAAGTTATCAACATTTAAATGGGAGTTGAGGGGGTTTAGAGGATATGAAGGGGTGGGGTTCGTGTGGGCCCCACCACCCTCATAACCTCCCAAGGGAGGTTGGGTAGTTACTCAACTTCCATCCAACGGATAAAACACTTAGAATAATATAAAAATTGTAGAATAATTATAAAATAAACATCCACAATTTTTATCATCAACTCTCGTGAAAACGCAACTCTAGAACATGTGTTTCTAAGCAATTACCGGTGCTACGGTTTCATCGGTGCCCTCAGAATTCGATTCCGAGCACCGGTTCAAAAGATTGAAATTCCCGCTCGTTCGTTCACTGAACGTACCCGAGCTAAACTTCGGAAATAAATTCCGGGCACACCGGGCCTTGGAATCAGGCGCCCTCAGAAACTGTGTTCTTGTAAAATTCCAAAGAAAATTAAGAAAAAATATTCCTTGAAATTTCCAGGTCTTTATAGTATCTCAGCAAAAGCTTACCCTGTCTCCGGATTCTCTTGTGTCCCAACCTCGTTGCAACACACAAGAAAACTCTATCTCTAGGCTCGAACTCCAGAGGCCATCTACGATGATCAGCGTAATATTTCTGACGAGATTGCACAGTATCCATCCACTTTTGAATCAAATGGTCCTGCTCAAAAGTCTCTTACATGAGATGTGGTCCTAGTAAAGATGCATCGCCTGCCTCCAGCCAGCACATGGGCGATCGACATTGCCTACTATACAATGCCTCATAAGGTTTCATCTCTATAGTCACATGGAAACTGTTATTGTAAGAAAATTCAACCATGGGAATATAATTCCCCCAAGAGCCACCAAATTCTATGATGCATGTTCGTAGCATGTCCTCTAGAACTTGTATCGTACGCTCTGACCGGCCATCTGTCTGAGGATGGTTTGTTGTGCTCAGATTCACTTGTACACCCAACACCCTCTGAAAACTCTTCCACAAATGAGACATAAATAGGGAGTCCCTAACTAAAATGATATAATGAGGGACCCCATGAACTGGTACCACCTCAGGAATATACAGTTTCCCAAGCTCATCAACACCTAAGGACTCCTTGATCAGTATGTGAGCGACCTTTATAAGTCTTTCAACCACCACTCACACCACATAATTACCTCAACGCAACCTCAGTGAACCTATCACTAAATACATCATGACATCGTCCCATTTCCACTTTAGAATAGGTAACTATTGTAAAATCCCTACTAGCCACTGATGTTCTGCATTCACCTATAGACAAGTAGAACACCTTGTAACAAAGACAACCACCTATCTCTTCATACCTAGCCACTAGTACTGAAATCACAAGTTACATTACATCTTGGTAACTCTAGGATGTAATTCCCAAGAAGAAGCATGAAACTACCACATCAAATCCTCACATATATCCAATGGAACCCAGAAATGCACATGGATATGTAAGATCTCATCATCACCTACCATCCAACCAGTTGGTGGATCCTCACTTACTACACTCTCCCACAGGACTAGGCCCTCAGAATCTGATAGTTGTCTCATTCTCACTCTTTCCAGGAGGGTAGAAGTCACAGCTAAAGAAGAAAGGAAAGTATGTCCTTGACTATCATGCACGTCTAAGTGCGTCTCAAAGAACAACACCATAAGCTTCCACTCGCTACTGGAATCCTACACTATCGGCATCTGACTCCCCCTATTTAGTGTATCAACCACTGCATTGCCTTTTCCAGGCGTCTAGGAAAGCTCGAAGTTGAATGACTGAAGGTACCTTACCCACCTTCATTTCTTCAGATTTAGATCATGATGAGTAAAGATATATATGAGACTTTTGTGGTCCGTGTACACCACAAAATGCACCCCCAATAAGTAATGTCTCCAACAACGTAAGGCATGGACAACCACGACTAACTCGAGATCATTCGTCAGATAGTTCCTCTCATGTGGCCTCAACTGCCAAGACCCATACGCAACGACTCGACCCCCCTACAAAACCACTACTCCTAGCCTGAGACTTGAGGCAGTACAATATAAAGTATAACTCCTGCATGGATTTGAAAAAATCAGTATCAATGATGATGTTAATATCCCTCTCATCTCTTGAAACGTCATCTCATAATAATCAAACCATACATACTTTACACCCTTCTTTGGAGAGCCTTTCATCGACATTGCTAAACGTGAGAAGTCCTGTATGAAACGCCTTTAGTAACCATCTAGACCTAGAAAACTTAGCACCTCAAAGAGGTTCTTGGGATGCTACCAGGTAACTATTTCCCTCACCTTCTCTAGGTCTAATGATACTATTGTCTCTGAGATGACATGACCCAAGAAGTGAATCCGATCCATCCAGAGTGGAACTTTGAGAGTTTATCATATAACTGATGCTATCTCAGTGTACTACAAAGGATAACAAGATGTGTGGCATGGTCGTGTCGATTAGGGGAATACACCAAGATATCATCCACAAAAATTACCAAAAAAGAATCCAAGGATGGAACACTCAGTTCCTTAGTTCCATGAAAATTGTTGTCATGTTCGTGAGACCGAACTGCATAACCAGATACTGATATAGACAATACATTCTACGAAATGCAGTATAAAGCATGTCTGAAGGTGGAACATGTACCTGGTGATATTATGTCCTCAATTAAATTTTTATGAACACTTTGGATCCTTGAAGGTGATCAAATAGGTTATCTGTATGTGGAAAGGGATATTAGTTTTTAACCATTAGCTGGTACAGTTTCGGATAGTCCTCGCATAACCTGAGGGTACCATCTGCCTTTTTCTAAAAAAGGACTAGCAAACCCCATAGAGAAGTACTGATTTGGATAATCCCCTTTCCTATAAATCTTCTAGCTGCCTCTGCAGCTATTTTATCTCATTTATAGCCTTCATGTAAGGAGTAATGGATACTGATGAACCTCCTGTCACTATCTCGATCAAGAAAACCACCCTTCTCACTAGAGGAAACCCTGAAAAGTCATCCAGGAAAACATCCTTGAAATAATCACCCACTAGAGGTAAATATATCTGATGTGTTATCTATCATCTAGATATAAACTAGAAATATATGTTGTCATCCCACTCAACCCCTGTTGCTTGGGTCTACCTTGACATGCCTGGACATCCCACTATCCCTTGTATAGAAACTATCTACCTTTTAGTGACGTAAAAGTCACCCTAAAGTGATAAAAATCAAAAAAGTCATGAAAAGAGGCTAACCAGTCCATTCCGAGTATGAAATCAAAGCTTGTCATCTCTATGTCATAGAGATCCCATAAGAATTAAAACTCACTAATCTCAAGGGGTCACTCCTTACACTGACGTAAACCTTTCATCCTTATCCCTAACAGAGTTTCAAGCATCATAACAACATTATAAGAGAAAACACAGATCCCAAGGCTCTCTAAAATAGTCAAATATATAAAATTATGTGAAACCCATATATCAAAGAGTGCAGATGTTAAAAAAGGTTACTAGAATAGCATCTCTGACAGTAGAACGTACGGGGTGCTGCTCGTGTTGGGTATGTTGTACTACAGAAGTCTAAACTGTACCATGTCCCTGTGACACTGTCTGGCTACCCTAAGCTAACCCACCCCACTATCGCTGAAATCTTGGGACCTAGCTACCACTACCACGACCACTACCTCGGCCTAAATGGCCTGGTGTATTCCAATTCCCTGACTAGTGAGAAGCTGTTGACCCTACTACTGAACGTGGAGTTGGTGCAAAAAATATCTCACTAGTTGCTTATGGAAGCACCCTAAAGTTGAATTGTAGATGTAACGTCCTACTATAAGCTCATCACTCAACTGGGTCCATTGGACTCTGTGGTCTCATATTCCCAGCTCCTCCACACTAGTAGCACCTCTCCCAGCTACTGGAGAGTCACTGGAGGTGTATCTCAATGAGGAAAAACTATTATGGATTGATAGCCAGGACTCAATTATGGATGGAGGTTTCAACAGAGGGGAAATCAGCATTGAGGAGCACATTCAGACCTGGGATCAACATGCTGCTGGGTTTGAGAAGAGGATTTAGGAGGTTTTTGATCAACAAGTTTCAGCCTTATCCTGGAAGATTTTTAGGGAGAGGGATTCAGGTAATATTAAGGTTATCTTTAATGTTTCTGTTTAAGCTAGTTTTCCTGGTCGGTTGGTTTGATAGGTTTGTTTTTGCATGATCTGTTGTCCTTTGGTCCTTTCTATTTTCTTCTTCTGTTAGGATGCATGGTTCATGTGTCTAGAGCTCTACTTAAACCTATGCTGAAAGGGGATAAGAACGTGAAGTCTTCAGCAGTTCATGCCTTTTGAATTTGGTGGCTTGAGAGGGTATGGCTAGGTCATCAGTAACATGCCTGTGCATTCCGAAGGGACTGCATGCCGGATGGTCATGTGTTGGTAAAGTCTTGTTTTCATGGCACAATTCTAGGGTGGGGTAGGTTCAGTAGTCAGTTGTGGCGTTTATTTTCAACTTGTGTTGTTCTCTATTTTTCAAACTATTTTTTTGGTTACACACTTTCCCTTAAAAGTGGTTTGATAATAAAAAAAGTATTTTTCAGTCATCTATCCTTGAATCTCTTATCCCATTATGTCTTTTCACCGATTAGAATAGATGTGAATCTCTAAAGCTCAATGAAATGGGCAGAGTAGTCCATCATTGCCATATCGTCCGACTCCAAATGCATGAACTCCTAGGCTCTATTGGCCGCTAGCGTCTTATGACAATAGTATTGATAGAATACCCTATTAAAATATCCCCATGCCATATCCCGATGATGCTATGGCTGGGTGATAACATCTCACCACCTCTTAGCCAAATCACATAGCATATAAGTCGTGAGCTTGACCATCCACTCAGGAGTCGTCTCTTGATGCTCGAAGATCATAAGCATGGACTCCATCCATGAATCTGAAGCCTATAGTCCACCATCCACTAAAAACATAGGCGAATGCTACTGCTGGAGTACTTGCGTTAGTTCATCCACAGACGTGGCATGATGAGGTACTCCCTAGAAGGTCTGTATAAACATCATGAAGCCTTCATATAATTGTACATCAACACCTACATCTGATATAACAACTGGTGTTGCAACGGGCATGACTGGAGGATCCAATGTTAACCCATGGTCTACCACCTCTAGGGTACGATCATCACCACCCACCTGGTGTACTAATGGAGGTCTTCATGGTGGCATTTCTATGTAAAGTCCAGCACATACACCTCAGTATAAGATTATTCATCATGGTACATAGTTCAAGAGTACAAGAACTAAATAGAAGAAGAAAATCCTCAAAATATAACAAAATATGAGTATACGATGTGTAGGGATAAAAAATGACGTGTAAACATAATCCCTTATTTTTTCTTGTAATACCACTTGCCTGGGCATGTAAACGCCCAAGGTACACAGCGTGTGAGGCTAACACATGACGTGTACTCAAGTCTTCCCTCATGGCCATGTACTTTTACATGGCCAGAGCTACATGAGTCTACTTATATAAAACTGCCCAGGGTGTATATAAGGTACATGATGTGTTGTAATCAAATATCAACAACCTATGTTTCCTCTCACAAGGCCGGTGACACAGTCATCCACCACACGGCATGTACTCCGAGTACATGGCATGTACTTATGAAAATTTATTTTCTTCCCAAACAGAAGAACAGATGGCATGTGTTCATAGGACCACACGTCGTGTTGTTTATGTTTCTATACAAAAAGCCTCAAAAACATCGCTTAAAGTACTGTTTTTTCAAAATAAAGAAATGGTGTGCCAAATTCCGATCTTTTGGGGGCCCATACTCTCCACGATTCAAAGATTGGAATCCATATATAATGTATAACAACAAAATTTATATATCATGGATGAAACATGATACACCAATTTATGATCCAAGGGGGTCCATACTCATCAGGGACCAAATTTTGGTGTCCATCCAATTCAACCATAATATGTACCAATATACCTATCAAAATAACACACATATCTATCACAATATGTACAACACCAGAATGCATATCTAGCACAAAATCTATCACAATTGAATGCAATCAGTAATGATCTCTAAATGGCATGACAAGAATGTATGAAATATGATTTATAACAAGTTCCTATATGATTCATGAGATGGTATACCCTCATCTCATCAGGTTGCAACAAAATAGAACCACAATGACATCATTACTAATAGAACAAAACAACTGTGTCAGCCAATGGTGAAATCGAATCAACTATAATAACTCAAAATCCAAAAATCATAATTTCATTCAAGGTAATTTGGATTTTCCATGTACATTGGGTAGGTAATCCTTGTAACAACTAATTACCAAATTTAATTTCTTTCATATTGTCACCAAATAGTAAAAAAACTAGAAAAGAAATCCTCTGATACCACTTTGTAATGTCCAGGATCTAGGTGCCACTCAACTGGTACACCATACCTGGTTGACCATATGATCTCAAATGCATTTCCCCAAATTCCAGAGGCTACTAACTATCATCAAGGGATGAGGGTGTGATAGTTGGGAAACTATTCCCTAATTGAAAAAATGTAACACATCGGAATAATAATATACCATAGTGAAAGTAGTAAATAACATACAACTGAAATAAACATTAGGAGATAGATAAGATAGATAACCAAGCATCATTCCATACGAAAGAGGATGCATCATGTCATATGTTCTAGGAAATAATCCAAAAAAGTACATTATATTAATACACAATATATGTTCCAAAAGATAAATAAATAAAGGAAACTAATAAGCATCACAAACCTCGGCTTAGTCTCATGCTCTCCATCTCCTAAACAGCACCTCAAGTACCTGTAGAAGTGCACTTTCCCTTATCGACACCTACAAAAATATAATATATTTGTGCCCAAAAACATGATCCAAATAGGGTGTGAGAAATAAATCACAATAGAAAACTACCAAAGATCTATGCCTATCTGTCCGTGAGTATATGCAACAAGTATGGTATAAAAGTAAAGGGAGTAAACTAGGAAGTAATCAGAATTAAACAATATTACAAGTCTTGTTGTCCATCTTCATTCATTATGTTCCATTCAACCATTGAATTACATTGAGATACATAAGTCTCAAGATATGGCCTAAGCCCGTAAATCCCCCATATAAAGGATTCTCAATAGATAACTCATAAGGCTATATAAAAAATTAAAGTGAAGTGTGAATCCAAGCTTGTACTTTGGCTTGGAAGACACGTCATAAGCCATTCCATTTCAATATTTGAATCAACATCTTTCATGTAGGCATCACAAAAAACCTTTATGCGGGCTTAACTAAATCCTTTCCCTCAAGCCTAACGAATTCTTTCCCACAAGCATAACACATCCTCACCCACAGGCATAAAAAATCATCACCCACAGACATAACAAATCATTCAGTGTCAAGCACGTTATATCATCATTTCAGCATAATAAACAACTCATGTAAATTTAACTATTACATGGTTAATAGATAACAACTCATGCTGGCATCATACATATCATGGAACAAGTGAATTAAACTATCACAAGGCTGAAACGAAAATTAGAATATCATGGGGAAAAAGGGAAATCACTAATCTCAAACCCATTAATCAAATAATTCCCAATTTACCAGAATTTCAATTTTATTATAAATTTAATTCATACTTATAAACCTAATAAGGGAAAAATGAATGCCTCATAGGCAACATCATCCAAAATACCATAAAATGTCATTCGAGGGAAACACACCCATGGGGTGGCCCTTAATCAAACCAACAATCTGAAACAATCTTAAGTTAATTATATTCATGACCAAATCATCATTTGAAAACAACATGGGAAAATTTAAAATCAAGGATACACCCTAAACATGGTAGAATGGAACTAAGATAGATATAAATTACTCGACATTGAGTGAAAGGCAAAAGACCACCAACCTGGTCATAGTGCGACTCTCCTCATCCATCCTTATCCTCCAATTCAAGCTAGAAGGACATAGATCTACAAAATAATGAAAAATTATCGACCATAAATAACTTTTTCTAGATCAAAAATCCTAGGTAATGACTAAAAAGGAATCGATAGCTTACTAATTGGTTTCAAACACAACTGATGATGAAGGAATCAGGGTGTAGATGATCAATCGATAAGAAAAATGACCCTCGACACAAATAATCGCGAACCTAGAAGAGCCACTTTCTATTTTCACAAAAATAATTATATTTCCCATTTTAATAAAAAAAGTACACGGTACGTAAGTGAGACTACATGTAGTTTCTATACAGTTTCTGTTTAGAACATTACATGGCCATAAACTGAGATTACATGGCGTGTAGCCGAACATACACGGTGTGTACATGGAATGTAGTTCCCAATAACATCGTGTAACAAGCCTGAATCCATCCTATTGTTTAGATTATAGTACTCAAGAGGGGGGTTGAATTGAGTATCTATAAAAAAATATCATTGAAAAGGTTTCTTAAAAAGGTTCCCCAATAAAAATAAATACAACCCAGTTAATCAAAGTATTACGATTATGAAAGTTTGACTGTTTAAATAACTTCTCAAAAGATTGATTAATTCTAAGTAATCTTAATATTAGTTATTAACATTAATTTTGAAGCTATTCTAAAATTTAAAAGAAATGATAACGTATTTCCAAGATTAACATTCAAATCAAGTTTAGTGATTTTTTAATTGTCTGTAAAATAGAGAAAACTAAATTAAACAACACAGTGGATATAAAACAATTGTTTCGGTCTCAAGATAAGACCTAATCCACTCCACTTGATGATCACCTGACATCAAGAATTTTATATTAATAAACTTGATCCAAAACCCATATCAGGGTATACAATAGTACATAAGACTATCCAGGTCACACAACCTCTTCCATAGTTCTTCGTGGGTATAAACTTTCAGGTCACATAGGGACCTATTCAACACTTATATGTGGGAGTAAACAAGTGTAAAAGGATATGATAGGAAGGATATCTTGTATACTCCAATTTAATACTAGATACAATGCATGTTTTTATACAAAGACATACACACTGCTCGAAAGCTAAATACGACACACAAAAGAGAAAAATGATGAGATGAGGTTAGAAGTGATATGAGTGTAAATCAATGTATCTCTGGACTGCTAGGATGAAGCAGATGCAGGAATCAAGTCCTCTTATGAAAAAAAGTATAACAAGTCAGTTAGATCTAGATCGTGTTCTTTGTGGAGTTGATAGTGTGAGATTTTATCGACTCTGATATATGGTATCCCAAATTTTTGGATTCTAGAATTCTTTGTGTATTCTTCAGAAGTGTTGAGTTTCACATTTCAGTTCTTTTTTTCAGGAATGCTCATGCTTCTTCGTTATCGTGAACACTTGTTTTTATATACTTTCTTTTCGTTTTTTGGCCACACTATTATTTTTATTATTTAATTTCATGTGTTGGAGCCAACATGATGCATTTATTCTGCACCCCTTAGTGTCATGTGACATGTCTATAATGAAACATTAATTATGTTAGTGTATTTAAAAGGCTCAAATATGACCGTTAAAAATTAAATTGAAAAATGAAAAAATAGATTAATGAACGACGTCACAGTCTGTCTGGATCACGATGTATGGTCACGGTGTATGGGTCTCGGTGTCTGGGTCACGGTTTCTGGTCACGGTGTCTGGTCACAGTGTGTGGTCACGGTGTCTGGGTCATAGTGTCTGGTCACGGTGTTTGGGTCATGGTGTCTGCGTCATGATGTCTGGGTTACGGTGTCTGGTCACGGTGTATGGGTTATGGTGTTTGGTGATGGTGTTCGGTCCTGGTCTCTCAGACATAGCGAAAGTATCTAAATACAGAATTAAAAAATGATATTTATAGAATGGATTGACTTAATCATTTATCAAGTAAATCCATTATTACAAAAATTATAAATAGTTTACAATAATCCAACATAGCACATGAGATCTTGGATATGTTTATTTAAAGCATAAGGAAACCAACCATCTGTACACGTGATTTGAGACAGACTAAACATGATTAATAAGATTTATATAATGTATATGATTTGTGATCATTAAAACAAGATTAACACATTGGGAGTCCTAAAATATCTCCCTTTTTTATGATCAAAAATCATGTGAGTGAGATATCTATTTTTAGTGAATGTGTCTCTCCCTTAGTGTGCTTGTCTCTCCCCCTTTTGGGATTATCAAAAAGAGTAATAAAATATATAAGAGAACATATAATAATTGTTCACAATGTATTATATGGATAAAAAAGTGTCATTATAAATAGTTAGAAACATAAATATAGAAATCATCCCTATCAAAAGATAGTCTTAATTTTTCTTCAGCATCGGCTGTCTTCTCTTTGCCCATGGTAGCAGTATCACTAGAATCCAGAGGAGTAGAGGTAGAAGTAGAAGAAATAAGTGAAGAAAATGACAGAGATGGTAGATTAAGTCCTTCAAAAAAAGAAGGGGCCAAGGTAGGTTTGGTGGAAGATTGAGGCAAGGGTAGATGATGATAAGTTAGGCAAACCGGGTCACAAGGGTTCAGTTGTAGGAGCCACAATATCAGTGCTCCGTACATGAAGATAAGGCCTCAAAAGTTTGATGAAGTCAGTAATGACATCACCACCAAAATGCATCAATTTATCAAAGTCATCCTTGTTCTCTATGAACTTTTCCAACAAAGGAGTGAAATCCATAAGATTTTGAACTTGAGTTTTAAAATCATGAGTGACATTAGGGATTCTCAGATACTCTATGTGGTACATGATATGGTTGGTCATGTAATGATTCAATAAGATCCAATTGAATTAGAAGTCTACCTTCTTAGTAATATCTTATTGGGATTCATTTGATGTTTTGGAATGAATTCTCACCAAATGAAGAACGTTGACCCTGTTCTTGAAAACCTCAAATAGAGACTCTTTTTCAAAGCCACTGAGCATAGATCGTAGGTATTGTTCAAAATCTTTTCTGAGTAAATCACTATCCAAAGAGGTTTTAGATGACTATCTAAAAGTTTTATAAGTTTTAACAGCCGAAGTAAGGGACTTTAATGGATTTAGGACTTTTTGGAGACAACCCTTATACTCATCAGTCAACTTATTAAGACCAATAACAAGATCACACATAAATTAAACAATTTTTTAATTTCTTTCAGATACCTTGTCAGCCAAGGAGGATAGATTAGGTTGAATCAGGGATACAACATCCTATGGAATCTAAATACTAATATCCTCAACAGGATGAGAAATAGGTTCTGTTATTGATTTCATCACTCTACCCATATCTTCAACCATGCCTCTAAGAGACTTCACTTCATCACTTAACTATTTGTTTTAAATAATGGTCTCTTGAATCTCATGAATAATTATGGGATTAATCTTCCATATTATCTTTTCCAACAACAGGGCATCATCTATTTTAGACAAATTTTTTATAGGAGCTGGTTGGGTATTCATGAGCTTTTCAACCCTAGCCAACAGGGTAGCTTCAAATTCTTTTAAATCAGCCTTTCTCACCAAGTTTGAAGGTTCTTGTAATGGTTCTAGAATAGGAGCTGAGATAGGCTCAGGTTCCTTTGCAGCTATGACATCAAGAGCAGATACTGGTTTCAATTGAAACACAGTAGACATATCTGTACCTTTAACTGAGTCTTCCTATGAATCATTCTCATCAAAACAACTAGGAAATTTTAACTATTTATCTAAATACCTTGAATAAAACAGATTTGGAACTTTAAGATTTTCTATATTTGAGTTCTACTCCCCCTCAACATGTGCATCTTCCTCAGGACTAAGAGATATAGATCCTTGATCTAATTCTAAGATCTCATCTGCAATAGACTCACCCATTTCTTATCTAGATAATTGATATGTTTGATCTATTCTTTCATCATTAGATGGGATAATTTCAAGAATAGATTGTTCCTCTGGGTTTTTCTCAAGAGCAACTTCTTTCTCAAGATAAAGATCTTCTTCTAAAAATTTCCCCAGAAAAACCTTTTCCCTTTCAAAACAAATTGTTTTATCTTGAGAGATAGGTTCTTCCAAATCAAAAACTTCTTCATGAACATGCATTTCATTCTATTTATGGTATCTTTGGAAATACAAAATTCATAGTCCTTAATAACTTCTTCATATGGTCCAACCAACCCTTTTTCATGAAGAATAGCTGAGTTAAACCTTGAGTAGAATAGGTAGGTTGACTAAAAGGTTGTCTTGATCAACACACACATATGGAGTATAAAATATTTTCATAGGTTAATATTGTATCCATTTTTCATGAGATGTATCAAAAATAAATCTTGATACTGGACTTTAGAAAATCACCTTTTTTGGGGATAATCAGATTTTGATGAAATTTAAATAGAATTCTGGTTTCACCATCTAGCTCAGCAGCTATAACTCTTCTCTTTGATTCATTTCAAATTAAGCTTACCAGTGCTTCTTCCAAAACAAAGATATCACTTGGAGGTGGAGGACCTATCTAGTAGACCTCAAAAATACCCTCATGAGGTATCATTAGGAATGCAACCCATAACCTCAAAGAAATGGTACATCTCGGGCCATGGATCGAGCTTCTCATAACAAAACCATCTTTTGTATTAAAAGAAAATTGGATTAACTGATAAAACTGTTCAACTAGATTTGGGTATATTGGCCTATCCTCTTTTGTGAACCAATCCATCCATCCTTTCACCTTTATTAATTTCAATACTAATTACTTACTTGATCGAAGCCACTCAAGGAAAATTTTATTTTTGGGTACCATTGTTCTGTTCACCAGGTTCAGATTCAATGGTTCTTTGGGCTCTAAATTCAGTGTTATTTTCACCTTCTTCTTAGATCTTAGCATTTTAAGATTTTATGAGGATGTACGTTTCATTTTGGGCATTAAACGAAGGTTTAAGAGAGAGAAAGGTTGAAATAGGGGTTATTGTATGAGAGAAGAGAGCTCGAGTGAAGAACGGACTGAAAATTCTTTCATTTTTATCAATTATGGATACCAAGAATTGTAAAAAAGCATGGGAAAGTAAAATAAAAATAACTAATTACTGTGATATGGGTTATATTATGTAAATAAAATAATAAAGAATATTTATGGTGAGACTATAACATAATTTTATAGTGAGATCGTAACTGTCTTTCACTATGAGACCGTAACTGGCTTTCACGGTGAGACTGTAAAAAGTTTTCACGGTGAGTTGTTTATTGTGTGATTTATAAACTATGTGGCCATATTGTTTGAGATATTAAGTGAAAGACAGTAACTGTGAGATAGTAACTGTGAGACCATAAACATGAAGAAACAACTCTTAAGATAGTAAAAATATAGAACTGTTATAGTTAGACAATAGTCTTAAGGCAATGACTTGTGAAACTGTAAACTGTGAAACAGTAAGCTTACTACTTAAGATTTATCATTACCAACTCATGTATTATGTAATCTATTCTTTTGGAATTTAATGTTTTGGTGAATATATCAGCAGACTGATATTCAGTTCCTATAAATTCCAATGTGATATCACCTTTTTGATAATGATCTCTAAAAAAGTGATGTATTACATCAATATGTTTTGTCCTAGAGTGTGAAATATGTTTTTTGAGATTTTAATAGCACTTTTATTATCAAAAATTATTTGTACATTTCGGAATTGATATCTATAATCTTGTAATGTGTGTTTCATCAACAAAATTTGTGCACAACAACTACCAGCAGCTATGTATTAGGATTCTGCAGTAGATAATGCAATATAGTTTTGTTTCTTACTACACCATGATACTAGTGACTTGCCTAAAAATTGACATGTTCTAGAGGTTCTTTTTCTATATAACATATAACCACTTATGTCTGCTTCATAATAACTAAATAACTCAAATTGTTTTCCTCTAGGATAGAATGGTCCTAGATTGGGTGTTGCTTGAGGTATTGGGAAATTCTCTTGACATATTTTAAATGATATTCCGTAGTGTTTTCTTGAAAAAAATAACACATACAAACACAAAACATAATGTAAGGTTGACTAGAAGTTAACCAGAGTAAGTTTCTAATCATTCCCCTATAAGTGTTTTGATCAATAGATTTTCCATCTTCAGCAAGATCCAACTTACAAGTAGTACTCATTGGAGTATCACTACATTTAGAGGTATCTAAACCAAAACATTTTAGAAGATCTCTAGTATATTTTCTATGATTTAAAATAATACCATAATTATTTTTAATGATTTGAAATCTAAGAAATAATTTTAGTTCACCCATTAAACTCATTTCAAATTTGTTTTGCATCATTTGAAGAAAACTTAATACATAATTAATTTATTGAAGATCCAAATATAATTTCATCTACATAAATTTTAACTTCTAAAACACCCATGGAAATTAGTTTTATAAAAAGGTTAGGATCAACTATTCCTTTGGTTTTTTTTAAAAGGTGAAGCTTTGGTCAAAGACCAAAGCAAATTTTATTGAAAGTTAAAAAGGATTACAAGAGGCGAAAGGAAGGTATTTTTTTACAATCTCTATCAAAGAGATATAATAAGTCAGAAGGAATAGAGTCCAGCCATGTCATGGTCTGATGAAGACAATTGTTGGCAAAAGAGTCAACAACTGCATTTTCTTCACGGTAGGCATGAGTTTCTATATAATCAATCCCATGGAGCAAGTTGAGGCAGTTCATCCAATGAGCAGTAAGAGGACAGGATAGATGGATGTTGGCATTCCAGATGGCATGGATGATAGTGGTTGAATCACTTTCAATCCACAGCTATCTCCAACCACTTTGAAGCGTGATATCAACCACATGAATGGCCCCAAGCATTTCCGCCTCCAGAGATGAAGAGTAACCACAACCAACATAGAAGCATCCTTGGCACTGGCCAGCCAAGTCTCTAAAGATCGAACCGCAGCTGGAAGGACCTAGATTGCCTTTGGAAGCTCCATCAACATTCAATTTGATCCATCCTGGCATTGGAGATTTCTAGAACACTTCAAAGGAAAGTTTAGGCTTTGGGAATATTCCAGGAATATAGAGGTGATGAAGAATATCAAAATCACCAACCGAGTTGTCACAACAGTCTTTTTGAATTGAGGAAGCTTCATGAATCGCAAGAAGAATCCGAGATTTTCCCACATTAAGATTGAGAGAATTATTATTGTAAATAAGATCATTTCTGACATACCATAGCTCATGCAAGAGTTCCACCACTACCGCAAGAAACATATTCTTGATTTGAAGAGAAGCTTCATGTCTAGTGTAGTTTTTTAAGAACAAGGAGATTGAGTCAGTAAGGGGTTTTCTGCAATTAAATAAATCAAAAATAAAATTCCACAGGGCAGAGGCCATCACACAATATAGAAAAAGATGATTGGAATATTCTCTGTGTTGGTTACACAGTCGACACTTAGAACAGAGTTGAATGCCAAGGACTTGCAGACCAATTTCAGTAGGTAGCCTATTATGAGAAATGCGCCAAATAAGGGTAATCCTCGATGGTTTAATCCATGGTTTATTAAAATGATTCACCCAAAGGAAACTAGCTTCATTTTCAGAGAAATTATGCTTATAAAAGTTTTTAGAATCTAGAATCCCATTAGCAGAAGGTTCCCAAACAAGAAAATCACCATTAGGGGAAAAAGGATAATTATTAATAGTTTGAAAAATATTGTCAGGGAGATCACATTGATTATATTGTTAGACCACCTTTATAGTCTGTTTAATATCATCAGGAGGATTATTAAATGGTAACAAAGATATCAGAGGGTTACCACACCATTTTTCACACCAAAAATTAATTGAAGAATCAGCACTGACAATCCATCTGGAATTATGCATGATATTTTGGTATGAGTCACGGATAGAGGGCCAGATGGACGAGTTAATGAAATTAAAGTTCCCTTTTAAAAGCATAGAGAAGAATCTAATTTTAAAAAATTCAGTATCTTTAGAAGTGGAGTTAATAATGCACCAAGTAAGACGAGCCTGAAGAGAATCATTGAAAAGCTTTAAATTTTTAATGCCAATTCCACCATTAGCAATGGCTTTACAGAATGAATTCCATGGGATAGTAAAAAGCTTCTTTTCAAAAATGATTCCAGACCAAATGAGGTTTTTGATATAAGTATTTTTTTTTAAATCCCAATAGGCCATTTGTAGACCATAAGGGAATATACCATTTTAGAAACAATGGTCGATTTGACTAAACAAATTCTCCCAACCATAGAGAGGGATTTCCCTTTCCAGCTGGAGAGTTGATTTGTGATTTGATAGATGGCATTAGAAAAGTGGGTAGCTTTGGGTCGACCTCGGAATATTGGAACACCCAAGTAAGAGAAAGGTAAGTGACCCTCCTTAAGACCCAGATACGTGATGATACTATTTTTCCTTCTAATAAGAAAATTCTTACCAAAATAAATATAAGATTTACTTCAGGAGATAGCTTGACCAGAGATTTCCTCATAGTGAGATATGGATTCTTTGAGAACATGAATATTTTTCAGGTCACCTTTCATGAATAGAATAATATCATCAGCGTATAAGACATGGGTGGGGGAATTTATGTTCATGGAAACTTGAATAAGTTTAAACATATTTTTATTAACCAGATCATTAAGGAGCCTGTTAAAGTAATCTTCAGCAATAACAAAGAGGATGGCAGAAATCGGATCCCCCTGCCTGACAACTTTTGAGCATTTAAAATAACCTCTAGGGGTACCGTTAATCAGAATAGAGATATTAGTAGAGTGAAAAAGAGTCTTAATTCTACCAATGAAGGAATCAAAAAAGCCAAAGTTTTTTAGGACTTTGAAAACGAAATTACAGTCAATGGTGTCAAAAGCCTTTCTGATATCCAGTTTGATAGCCACACAAACCCCTCTAGTGTTTTTATTTAAACTAGTAGAACATTCAGAAGCAAGGCAAATGAAATCCTGAATAGCCCTCCCCTTAACAAAACCAAATTGATTCCCGGAGATGATTCTATTGCAGATAGAAGAAAGTCTATTTGCAATAATTTTGGTGATAATTTTATAGATGGTGTTAATCAGCGCAATAGGTCTGAATTGATGGATCTCAGAAGCATTATACACCTTAGGAATTATGGTTAGGAATTGAGAATTTATTCCATGAGGAAGAGATCCATTAGTGAAAAAGATCTTTATAAGGCTACAAACATCATTTTGAATTATATCCCAATGATTTTGGAAAAAACCATTATTGAATCCATCCGGACCCGGAGCACTGTCTGAGTTAAGAGAAAATATAGTGTCTTTAATTTCATGATCCAGATGAGTACTTAAAAGAGACGTGTTGTCCCTTTCATCAACCATTAAAGGAATAATATCAGGTTTAAGATCAATATTAATATCCAGACCATTAAAAATATTATAAAAATACGAGGTAACATGATCTGCAATGGCTTCCTCATAATCAATGATCTGGTTATTATGTATAATCAAGGATAGCGGATGACTGACCTTTCTAATTCTTTGAAGACAATTATAAAATTTAGTATTGCGATCACCATCAGCAAGCCATTTTTTCCTAAACATTTGTTTATAGATATTTTCTTTAAAGGGAAGCAATGAGTTAAGATTAGAAGAGATATTAGCCTCCAAATGAGGATCCATATTAAAATCATAATTAGTGTTTTGAGATTGGAAGCGACTGAGATCATCTTAAAGATCAGAGATATACCAATCCATTTGGGTGTATGAAGTTTTGCACCAACCTTTAAGAGATTTCTTAAGGATTTTCAATTTTTGTAAACAAGAAAATGAGACTTTGTGATGTTTCATGGAGATCCAGGTGTTATAAATAAAATTATCACAATCATGATTCGAGGACCAAGAATTATTATATTTGAAAGGAATGACATACTTACGATCATTCATGGAAATACTAACAAGAATAGGATGATGATCAGAGTTGAGTCTAGGTAGAGTAACACAAGATATTTTGTCCCAGATGTCAAGAGCCTTCATGTTGACAAAAGCCATGTCAAGTTTACTTACAACATTTTTATTATAATTTCTTCTATACCAGGTGTATTTTTCACTAATAAGAGAGATTTAAAAAAGGTTACAATCTTCAATTGTGGATTTAAATTCCCTGCAAGATATAGAATAATGTGAGGGCCCAATTTTTTCATAAGGGTAAAGAATGGAATTAAAATCACCCAAAACAACCCAGTGATATTGAATAAGATTAGCCATATCAAGAAGTTCAGACCATAAAGTTCTCATATCCTGATACCTGTTGTTGGCATAAACCAATGTGCAGTAGATATTTTGTCCATTCCAAAAGCAATCACATGTGAAGTGCTGGTCTGAAGCTCTAAAAATGTTAATATTAATTAAAGTAATGTGGGAGAATATCCACATTGATTCAATATGAGGACCACTTTTACAAGAACCTAGAAAACAATAATTAAGAGAGACAAATCTAATGTAATTCATTTTGAAATAAACTTTAGGTTCAGCAATGGCAAAGAGAAAAGGTTTGTGAGTGTTTAAAAACCTCCTAAGTGTATTGGAGGTGTCATTGTTAGCAATGCCTTGGCAGTTCCAAAAGAGGATATTAATTTTCTGTTGTGTTTTGGGTTATTACCCTTCTTTTTTTGATTTACCATAACCCTTGTACTTTTGGGATCTCATAATTATTGAAAAGTAAGCATATTTTTTTGATTCTCATCAGTTTCAGAACTATGAGAGGAACCAGAATTCAGATCTATATTTAGATTAGAAACAGAAACTGGGGTACTCACTGGGTCATTACTATCCAGTGTGTGAGGTTTCCCAGTAGCAAGAGTAGAGGCATGATCAAAAGAGAGTTGTTTCACCTCTTTAATGAAAGAAGGACTGTTCATATTGATATTCAAAGCAGCATAATGGGAATGTGAGAGCATAGGCTGATAGAGAGGGTCAGTCAGAGACTGGATAGTTTCAAGTTCTGTTGGTTTTGAAAGATCAGATACAGGATTACAGTCTTGGGAAGGACCATGATTGACAACAGGAGAGATGGAAACTATCCCACTCACCAAACAGGGAGCAACTGTTTGAACAGAATCAGGAAAGGCATCAGAAAAGGATGGTGGGGTGTGTGAGGTACTATGTTCCAAATGAATACAATCAGAATCAGCATTTGTAATATGTGGTACAGAAACAACATCAGGAATATCAACATTTTCAACAGCTACAAAGGAAGAGTTATCTACCTTAATCTACAGAGAAGCAGAAATTTGCATGTCAGTAGGGGAATTAGACATCACCTTGTTAACAGAGGGAGATTTCACTTTTAAATAAGAGTCATAATCAGTAGTGTGTGCAGTAAGGTGTGCAGCAGTAATACAAGAAGAGTCAAGGTTATCAGTTTGAGACTCTATTATAGATGTTTCAGAAGCAGTAGAAACATGTTTAACTTCAGAATTGAGTTGTATAGGGCTACCTGGATCTGCAGTGTTTCCAGACTTACTAAGTGACTTGCTAGTAGCAAGAGTATTTTCCATGGGATCAGAAGGTACGAGAGCCTCCAAGTCCCTACAAGAAATCTCATTTAAAGCTAATGTACCATAGGGAGAATCATTGTTAGTGCAATTAGAAATGGTAATAGGATTGTTCTTGTCTGAACTACCACTGTTACAAGCATCTCATGTTCCTTCTATACCAATGGTTTTTTCATTTTTTTGTAGGTTTTATTCTTCCTCAACCAAGACAACCCATGATTTTCCTTCTAAAGAAGATGGGGGACAGGATTTTTTAACCCATATATCATGCTTTTTCAGAGGGGGTTCAGATTTATCTGTGACAATTTTCCCTTTTTTAGCATGCTTAACCTCTTGCCAATCATTAACAATAGGAGGGTCCATTTGCTTCCTAGCTACCCTACAGATGGCAAAGATATGCCCAACCAATTTGAAAACTTCACAAAATGATGGCTTTTTTCATATTCTATACTGAGTTCCATTCTGCGATCAGGGGCATTAAAACCAATGTTAAAAGGTAATTCATGTGTTAAGTTAATATCAACCTAAACTCTAGCATAAAGGCCTATGTCCCCATTCAGAGTCCTATGATCAAATTTTATCGGGGATCCTATGCAAGAAGCAATATCATTTAAGATCTTTGGATGCAAAAAAAAACCAATAACCCCATGAATTCTAACCCAGACCTGTGCCATATTGTTTTTTTGTGTGTACAGATTAAAAGAAGGATCCCAATCTAAGATTCTAAGATAGACAGGTTTAAGCTACAAATTTTCAATCTTCCATACCTAATCAAGCTCACCCTGAGAGCTGAAGAGGATATGATAGTAACCTTTACCTAAGGGGACCATCTTCCATTTTAGAGAGCCCCAGCAGTGCACAATCCTTTTCTTTAGCTCCAAAATTGGCCATGGCTTATCCCTTGTGTTGTAAGATACTCAGCTATATACCCATTTAGGAATTTACTCTTAACATCCATTTGATATAGTTTAAAATTAAGATTTGTGGCATAATTCAGCATAATTACTATGGCTTCATGTCTAGATACTGGTGAAAAGGTATCTTCATAGTCAATTACTTTTTATTGACTATAGCCTTGTGAAACAAATCTATCCTTGTTTCTAACTATGTTACCAGCTTCATCTACCTTATTTCTAAACACCCACATAGTGCGAATGGTAAATCTGTCTATAGGTATTTCAACAAGTTTCCAAACTATGTTCTTTTGAAAGTGATTAATCTCTTCTTAAATAGACATCACCCAAAATTAATCTTTGATAGAATAATTAATGACTGTAGGTTCATGTTGTGAAAAAAACACTAGATGTTCAACCATATTTCTATGATATGCTCTAGTTTGAGATCTTTTATCTAAGTCTTCTACAACAACATCAAAAGGATGGTTCGTAAGAGTTATAAGAGCCCTAAAAAAATAAGGACTAGTGATTTCAAGTTCTTCAATAGGTTCAGGTTCATTGTGACTCTAATATAATGAATTACAAAAATTTGAAGCTTTCGCAGATTACTTTACAGGATGGTTAGAAGATTTTGAATTAATTTCCGAATTTGATACATCATCCTCTATGTTCTCTAGAGTGGTTTTAGGCTCATGTGGATATATTTCATCAAATTTTTTAGGGAAATATTCTTCCACACATTTAGTTATTTTATTAATAACTCTATAGGTTTTACTAGAGTGTGAATATCCTAAAAATATTCCTTCATCACTCTTGTATGATAATTTGTCAATATTTTCCATAGTATTAAGGATATGTACTTTTCAACAAAAAACGTTGAAGTACATTAATTTGGGTTTTCTATTTTTCAATAACTCATATGATGTTCTTTTATGAATAGGTCTAATCACTACTCTATTGATAATATAACATGTTTTATTTACATATTCAACCCAAAAATAAATAGGTAAGTCATATTCACTAACTATGGTTCTAGAAATCTCTTATAAGGTTATATTTATTCTTTCTACAACTCCATTCTATTGAGGTGTTATAGGGGAAGATAAATTATAACTAGAACCATTTTTTGAGAAAAATTATTGAAACTCTTGATTTTCAAACTCACGACCATGATCACTTATTAAGGATGTAATTCTATGTCAACTAAGATTTTCTACAGATTTGACATATTTGATAAAATGAGAGTAGACTTCACTCCTGTGAGACAAAAATAAAGTCCAAGTATATCTAAAAAAATAATCTACAAGCACATAAAAATAGTGATTCCCATTTAAAATATAAACTCTAGATGGCCCAAACAAATCCTTGTGAACTAATTCTAGAAGTTGAGAAGTTGACACTTAATTCTTTGCTTTGAAGGAAATTTTTTGTTGCTTTCCCTTTTGACAAGTATTACACACTCTATCATTTGGAAACTAAAGTTTGGGTAGGACATTGACTAAGGTATATCTACATAAATTTAAAAGAGAGGGAATAATAAAGTGTCCAATATCCAATGCCAATGCCAAGACACTTTGTAAAATACACAAAAACATGAATCATTTTGAGAGACTAACGATTCTAAGTTAACAAAATATACATTTTCATATCTTAAGGAAAAAAATACTAATTCATTTTTAGAATTGAATACATTGAAAGTATCATTTTCAAATTTAACATGAAATCCATCATCCCATAGTTTTGAAATACTAAGCATATTATATTTCAATCCCTCAACAAAAATTACTTTGGAAATTAAAACTGAGTTAGATTAACCATTTTTCCAAGGCCAATGATCATTCCTTTGGAATTATCACCAAAGGTGACATTTCCACCATTAATTTTTATTAAATTATTGAAGCAGGAATATCCCCTTATCAGGTGTCTTAAGCACCCACTATCGAAGTACCATAAGCTTTTACAAGATCTCTTTAAGCATATTTCCTATAAAATAGTCAAATAAAAACATATTTTGGTACCCATATTAGTTTTGGTCTAGTAATATTAGTGATTAGTTCATTAGGAATCCATATCTACCTCATATGTTTCCTATAAGAATCATGTAATGTATATGAAAAATAAACACTATTTGGTCATGAAAATCTTGAAACAAGAGAGATTTTATCATAACTTGAACTAGTTGAATGTTTTTCAGAACTAGGAGTAAAGTTTTATGTCCTAGACTTAGCAAAAAAATTAGTTCGTCCAAAATTTCTTCTTCCAGGTTGATAGCCAATACCTGTAGTATATTTAGGAGAAATATATTTACCTAGAATTGCTACCAATGTATCTATACCATTAGTAAACCTTTCAATATCCCTTTTAAATTACTCATTAGATAGGTTTAGTTCATTGTTTTCTTTGAGTAATTGATCATTTTCTACCTTTCGATAGCATGTTCAGATTGAACATTTGAGTTAAGAGCATGATGTTTCTTTGAAGATTTATATTTATATTTTAGTTAATTACATGTCGCTTCAATAATATTACAGTACTCAAAGATTTATTCCTTAGTCATATTTTCATATTCACTTTCATCTCTAGAATAATAGGAATTGTGTATAGTATATTCTAGTATTACCTCAGATGTGTTTGTCATAAAACACATATTGGCTTTGTTATCCTGTTCATCATGTGAATATTTTGAGCCTCTTGAACTATCTTCAGAAGCACTCCGTGTTGCTTTAATTTCAATTTTATACTTTCTATTTTTGTCCTCATATTTTTTTTATACTTGAGCATAGGAAATTTATCTTTTATATGTCCCATTCAATTACATTCATAGAATACAATCTCATCAGACTTGTCACTTCTTTTCCAATCTTTATTTTGTCTTCCTTTTTGATCATATCCTCACTTGAAGTTAGGATTTTAGAATAATTTCTTCTTCTTGTAAAATCTCTTAAACCTCTTGGCTAGTTGAGACATCTCCTCATCACTTCCAGGTGATGATTTTTAACTACTAGAGCTTTCTACAGAGACTTACAATTTCCCTTTCTCTCTATGTTTAGAGGTTGTGGTCTTAAATGCAACTGATTTTCTTTTGGGTTCATCCTCCTCTTAATTGTTGACTTTCTGCTCCTCTTCATACATAATTAGTTTCCCAATGAATTCTTGAAAAGGTATCTTTCTTATGTCACATGACTATTTAATAGAGACATAGGTTCCTCTACATCAATCGTGTAGTCATCTGAGAATCCTCATAACTTGTTCATTGGTAGAAGCTTCTCTTCCAAGAGAAATCATTATGTGGACAATTTCATTTAACCTGATATACATTTCAGAAATAGGATCATCAGGTTTCATTTTAATGTTATAATATTTAATATTATAAGTATTAAGTCTCATTTCTTTCACACTAGAAGTTCCTTCATGTAAATCAAACAATGTATCCCATATTTCATGGGTAGTTTTACATGCAGAAATTCTCTTAAATTCCTCATATCCGAAAGAGAAATATAAATCACTCATGTCTTTAAATTTTTTATTTTAAGAAGTCTTGGTAGGTTCATCCCAAGTGATTCTATTAGTAACAGGAATCTTATACTCATCTACAATTGGAGACCAAATTTGAAAACACATACATTCAAAATGCATTTTCATTTTAATTTTCCTTTGGGAAGAATTGGTTCCATTATAGAATGGTGGTCTGTTTTTTTCAACACCTTCCAATATATTATCCATAATAAAGAAATACTTTTAAATATCTTGAAATTTATAATTAACAAAAATTTATATATCTTAAATGTAAAACTAAATTCATAGTCGAATAGGGTCAAAAAATACTTGACAGGAATGAAAACAACCTTTTATACCAAATGTTGGTCAAAGTAGAGTACTCAAGAGGGGGGTGAATTGAGTATCTATAAAAATTTCAGTATGAAAAGTATTATGAAAAATAATCATCAATAAAAATGAATACATCCCATTAAAACATGATTAACATATGTGGAGTCCAACACATATCTTGACCTCTTTTCCCTCATTCTCTTAAGTATAAACAGAAAAGGAAAGATCTTTACCTCAATGTAAGAACCATGTTTTTACGTCATACATGAAATTCAATGCATCTGGAACATTATTCTCTAAAATATAAATATTTTTTAAAATATTACACTAGTAAGTTGTGGGAACACCTTTCCCTCACATTTTAACAAATATATGGATAAAATCGTTATCCAAGATATTTTTTTCTTGTCTCCTTTTCAAACATGTTATAAAAACCATTGAATCCTAAAATATGTATATATAATTAATCACCTATTTTTGTTCTTAACAACTAATTATTGATGAGAAACTTCTATTATCTTATAATAGAAATTATATAATAATACACATCCTTTTAAGATTCATTCGAGCATGATAAATTTATTTGAATTAAAATCATTGTGGAAACAACTCCTTGATTCACTATCTGAATGAAAACTATGATCTCTATCAATTCATCCATTTTTATTAAACTCTTGTATACTTAAAAAACATTTATAACATATAATTTGTTTCTCATACCCTTCAAAACATAATAATTAATTTATATAAATTTTGAGACCACTTTTTATATTATATTTTTTTGAAAATGATTACCAATGAATATAAAATATCAAGGATTTTTTATGTCAATATTGAAGGAAGAGTAATTAAATTAATAAGGATATCTTGGAATTTATAAGATCCTAATAATTATTTCATGTGTGTAAAGAATGGAAGTTATATCTTGTGAGTTGTGTTTTAATGTTGTTTGTAGTCCATGGTGAATTTTTTGGGACACATTATATATCTATGTGATAGTGATTGTAATGTTGAAGTATTTTGTGAAATAGAAAAGAAGAGGGTAGAAGTTTTTCTATGTGTTTAACATTAATGGACTGGTTATTTTGAAAAAAGAAATGATAAGAAGTGAAGGAGGACTTGGCCTAAATAATTTGGCCAAGTCTCAAGGCTTAGGCCACCCAAGAAGACCAATGTATAGATCGGGACAAGATTATGATAAATACTACCAAGTTCATCTTAGTATATAAAGTTAATGGGTGAGGCATCACACATGTAGCATGGGTATATCATAGAGCATGTTGGTGGACACTTTTGAAGAATAAAGGTGCTTAGCTGCACTAGTGAGGGGAGACATGAAAGACTGAGGGTGGGCATTGACATGAGGATTTCATTACCATTGTTAGGGGGTGAATTGGGTAATTAATAAGCATTATGTTGAAAATCTATAAGTGATAAAAAAATGTAAGTGGATAATATTCACATGTTAAAAATATTTTTACATTTTATAATTTTTGCAATTGGATGAAACGATACCACATCAATCATCTTTAACCTCTAGTCGAGTCTTGTAATCCTAGATCAAAAGTCTTATTACATTTATTCAAATTAGAGAACACACAATACCACATTCTCATGTCATGAATTTTTTGGATCAATGCACAAATAGGATGGTTGAAATGAGGATATGAATAATGATTTTTTAATTATGAAAAGTCTGTTAGTTCCACTAAAAATTGGAGTTGATGAAGAAAGGAAGATGATATTCAATGGAGATGAATTATTGAAAGTTCATGCATGCATAATCAATTTTCATGTCTAAAGAAGACAATACTAAAACACCATAGAGAAGAGGATTGGGGTATATTTAAAATGGGGAGTAGGAGGAGACCACATCATAGTATAACTCATAGGGCATGTGAAATAGGGATCAACAAACCATTATGATTTTATAATCCTCACAGTCGGTCTCCTTGACCATTTTGTTCATGTGATTGATCCTGAAAAAAAAGTTGATTGAATGTATACATGTGGTTGAAAATCAGAGTTTCTTTACATGATCAATCCCCATAATATGTCTTTAGGGTTGGTGTGATCTATGTAAGGTAAGTCCTCTGTGTAAATATCACTTGTATAAGAGATATTGTTTCTTAACCATCTCTATAACTATCACTGTGTAAACATTATTCTAGTTTGTACTGAGAATTTGTAAGGATCATTTCATGTGATAATATTGTATGTGTAAACATCAGCCTGGGTATTTTTTTAAGAATGTAAATCCAAGTAAAGAATTGTATCCATTCGATTCCATGTTAACATATCTTAAATGAAAATTTCATGAAAATATTTATCATGATTTAGGTCTACTTTGAAGATAGAAAGAAGAATATTTGCGAGTCTTTCACTGTAAATCAAGAAGAAATTACCAGAACTATAAATGTATAAATGTTCATGTATATGTGGAATTTTGTAAATTAATAGATATTCATGACTGAATTTTAAAGAATATAAGGATGAAAAAGTTTATAAACAATGGTAGAAATAAACAGAGTCCACGTGAGAGATTCAAGGGGCCTTGAAAATCAAGATTCAAAGGGGTTTTGGATTATCAAAAATCTTTGTAATTCAAAACTACATATTTCCATTGTATAAAGAATATTTTTTTGAATAAGATGAATAAAAACACCATTATTCTATAACTCATATAAATCGATATTATAGGTTAAAGAAAAAGTGTGAGTGAATTTATACATTGTTTTTCCAAAAAAAGAAAAATCACTATGTCAAGTTAAGATAAGAACTAATAATACATAAAAACAATATAATCCATGAGTAATAAAGAAATAGGTTGGTTTTGTGTTGTTCATATGAACCAAAGGAGAAGAATAAGAAGAGGTTAAAAATCAAATACAATATTTCATTCACTAATGTAGATGAAGAAAAACAAGAAGATGAAGAAGAATGAAGATGAAGAGAAAAAGATTCATGTGCACATTAGTTCATACAAGAAGAGACAAGATATTTTAAATAAAAGAGTAGTATTTTTTTAAGTATTGGAAGAAATAACATTATGCTATGAATTTTATTTTTCATAGATAAAAAGGAGAAGAATCACTACTAATTGCTACTATATAGAGGTGTGTTCACTACCATACTTAAAAAAGATAAAAAAAGTGTACTTCCATGTTGTTGTGAAAGTAGAAGAAGAGATATAATAGGAGAGAATAAACACCACAAAAAAGTAAATTCTACACTAGATACAAACTTTAATCCCACTATAAATCACTTCAAGAAGTTCCACAATTTAGGTGGGTAGTGTAGAGATCCAAAAAGAGGTTATATTTTGGTTATTCTCTCGGTAGCCCAAGGGAAACATACTATTTTATACCCCCTTGTAAACTGTAGGGATCCACACTTTAGGATCAGATTACTCCATGAACAATCCACTGTATCCATTATTTCATTATAGTGGTAATTTTTTTATTAGTATCTTTCAAACACAAAAAGGAATAATACTCTCATTTAGTGGTAAACCCTGTAAAAATATCACGTTTCATCATTTTTTGGCTTACATATTCTTGCATATGATAAGGGAGAGACAACCAAGGATGAGAGAATCAATATCCTAAATGATCTAAGAGGTAATGGGATAGAAATTTAAAATTGGATAAAAGACACTAAAACCGATTCACCCCTCCCCACACAATTTTGAACATATCCCAAAGTGTTACTACAATTAGTATCAGAGTGAGGTTACATATCAAATTGGTCTATCTACATATAATTTGTTCTTCTTTAACAATTTGAGTCTCTTTTAAAATTTATAATGAAGTGGAGTTTTTCTGAAGATCTATTTATTTCGGAATATAAGTCCATACCTACTAAAACCACAATGACCAACAATAATAATGGTAAGGGAGATTGAAGAATGAATCTCTCTCATGCCAAAAAGTAATTTCAATTTATCCTTATAATAATGTTATAGGTAGTTTGAAAGGATTATAAGATGTGGTTTAATCTATCACCAAGGATGTATAAGATTCTTCTACCTCAAATGATTCAATAAACTCAAGTGATCATGAGTTTATTCTTGTCTAACATTTCCTAAAGAAGATCCAATTATTAGGAAGAGTGATCACATACAAATAGATAATTTTTTTAATGATTTAAAATAATTTTTGTATTGTTTTTCAAAATAAATTATTTGGTTTCTGTAATTCGTAAAACTCATTGGGAAGAGATAACCCAATATGAGGATGAATTATAGAATATATATAAGGCTTTTAATGAAAAAGTAATATCCTATGTAATTCTCTTCAAACAGATTGGAGATTAAGAAGATAAAAATATAAATATTGAAGAAAAGTGATCAAAGTTTGTAGAATAGTGTCATAATATAATTCAAAAAAGGATGAGGCCACTAAATAATTTTTGGAGAAGATCCATGCATTGGAGAATAGTTTGAAAAAAAATGATGTCAATATTGCTTAATTGAATGTTAAATCCATGAAAATCAATGCAATTGACACAATGTTATAATAAAAGATCAAAATTCATGATGATGAATTCAGAAGATAATGTTGTATTAGAATGAGATAATTGAATTCATTAAAAATCATAATAATTCTCACAGTATTATGTGTCTTGATTTGGAAGTAAAATTACCCAACATAGAAATAACACATATTGAATCTTCAAAATTGAAGGAGAAAGAATCCTCTTCTATTCATTTTTCTAATAATTTTTATGGTATTATAAGTACATTACTCAATTTAAAGGTCATAAAGTCATCAAATGATCTTACCCAAGAAACCCATTGAAATAAGCTACCATCCATTCTCAAATATGGTGTATGTAATAAATCTATTTATGTAAAAAGTGATGGTTTAAATAAATAAATTGTACATATATGGATTAGTAAAATTGATGAGAATTTTACCTACATGTTTGTGGTGGATATAAATATGATTATGGAAGTCTATTCCCCAAGGAGAGTCTAGCCAGGGATGGAGAAAGCACAAAAATAACTTGTTTATAAAACTAGAATTTCTAGAGAGCAAATAGTTCAAGAAAAAATAACATTGTTTAAAGGGATTTGTTAGTGTTAAAATAGGATTGGGAATAGTGGCTTAAATTTTTGGTATATTTTGTCATCTTTAAAAACATAATGTAATCCCATTTCAATGGGAATTAATCCAGAGAAGATGCAATAACCCACAGATTAAGAAACGTTTTTATAAAATAAATAGATTTGAAGATCTTGAATATTTCTAGTGAATGTTAAATGAGTGTGTTCACAATGATAATTCATGTTCATCTTAAAACGTATCAAATTTATATGAGAATATATGACACCAAAAGTGGAAGAAGAAATAAGAGTAATCCATGGGGTAAAATAAAGAAAACTACAAAACAAATTTCACCCAAGAATAATCAAAAAAATGACGAGTCATACTTAAAAAAAATTAAAAGGGAACCAGATTGAAATATGGTCTAAAAATTTCAATACAGGTGTTACAACTAAAGATATTGGTTTGAAAATAATAACTCTTAAGAATAATCCATGTGGAGACTCGAAGAAAGCTACCAATGCACTGAATGATATTTTAGTAATTTTGACAATAGATTGGGAGAAAGTAGGAATGATAGAGGAATTACATGGAAATTTTTTTAGTCAATTTAAAATAATGGATTCTATATGAGAATATTTAATTTCATGGGGTTTTTCATTACATCCTAATCCCAGATCAATGATATGTGACATGGCCCGATAGGACATGTGACATCAAGTGTGCATCCCCGTACGTTAGAGGATGCAGACTAGCTATGATGGTCTGTGATAGTAAAGTGGGGAGAATGTACCCTCATGATTAGAGTGGAGCACAATGCTAGATATAATGAATAAAAATTTAAAAAGATAATAAAATAACTAATCACCTAAATAAATCATCTAGATAAAAGAACTGTCGAAAACATTATCTAGTATCATATAAGAAATAAGGATATCATGATGCTCAACAAAAAAATGATATTAAAGGGGGAACATAACGTATGCATAAATAGTATATTCTATATGAAAATACATAAAAGAATAAAATCTAAAATAATCCTATGTCATGAGTAATACCTCAATCCTCTACACTCGTACTCCACCCTAATACAAAAAATCAAGCATTCATAATTGGGTGCTTCTCATTGTCCCTACCTACAATCGCAAAGTCTATCAGGGTACCAATCAGCCACTCAAACAGAGTGTGAGTGAAACTCAGTAAGCCATCATCAACTACGTCTTGAACTATACAGTCTAAAATTATAAAGAAATAAATGTAAAAGTATAATAAATAAGGGTAGTAAAAATAGTATATCGATTCTGGTTCCTTATGTGATACTTGTCTGATACCACCATCTTCGACTTGAACTGAAATGTCTTTGAGCACTTTTCATTTTATGGTTATATTCATTATGTCAGGACCCAAGGGATACAACCAAGGAATCCATGTAGTTGTGTTGTTTATATAATTTTTCATAATCATTCATGGCCTTTACGTTTTAAGAGATGGGTGAAATATACATATGTATACCATTAGCATTTCAACTTAAGTGAAATTTATACTCGATCCCTAAGAACTTGTCCTGGGTATCCTTGGTGTGAGACTTGAAAGGATGACAAGGTATAATCCAATGTGGTCTATAACATCAAGCCTAATCCAAGGAGAATCATTCAAGGCATTCATTTAATTACTAGAAATATAGTTGTACCCTCAGTGCTAATATGGGGTATTCACAATCTAAGATAAAGATCGAATCTAGGTGTTGTCTTTCTCATGGAAGATTCATAGCATCCCATGAGTGTGTCCAAGGTAATACACAATGAGAAACCAAGTATCACCCAAGACATGGCGCACCTTTAAATAATTTCATGTCCGTGAACATAATCAAGCATGATATAATAATTAATCAAGTGTACATATCAATAATAGTATCCATGATTAGAGAAAATTAATAAACAAGGTCAAGGTGGAATATTCTTACCATTCACCTTTAATTTTTAAATCATTCATACATTTCAAAAGTAAATTCATGTCAACCCACCATAGAAGGTGGTTTCATTACACACCCATCGTATAGGTCCTAACAAGGTATCATCCCATCCCATTCAATTTGATTAAACCATTTCATTTATAATGTCTAATTCAACAAACCTCAAAGTTGGTTTAATTCCATAAATAGGCATATAATTGTTAGGAATTTTATACAACATGCCATATAGGGGTGTATCACGTTGTGGCCGAAAACCTTCGACCAAGAAAATTAATTTCTAAGGACAACTAATTCAAGGTGCTAATAATTCATTACATTTATTTGATATTTAAAGGCTCCACATGGAAGGCATGAAGCATGGAAACATGTGATATAGATATCCAAACATTTAGAGGAAAGATATTGACCACCTACCTTATATCAGTTGTAAACTCCTCATCATGTATCAACATTAATTTTTTTGTAGGAACAAGAAGAAATAGAGAAAATAAACACCCTGAAAATAAGGCATTTAAGTATGGATATAACATTTAATAGGGATAGAAAAACAATAAACTGAATCAATAAGACTTATAGACTTACTGAGGGTGACCAAAAATGACTAAAAACACTTTATTTGGACTCTGAATGAGGGAGATCTTACAATTCCCAGTAACAGAGACAAGGGAGAACCTAAGAGGATATTATGCATTAAATGAGAAGAAAATGTTTAGAAAGATCAAGAGGCTATTGTTCATCGAATGAGAAGGAAAGAGAGAGAAAGGGTTAAAGGATAGAGGGTAAAATCATAAGTAACCATTTTAAAATGTGGATTATGGTTCTGTTGCACAGTTGAAAAAATTGTGCACCATTATTGTCTAAAAGGCACACCCATCGCATAACACACGGTTTGTCAAACTATACATGGCCCATGATTCACCACTATCTAACTTGTCCACCCCCTCACATTCTCAATGCATGATTAAGAGAAACAATGCTCCAACCATGATAAACATATCTGAAATTTATTGAAGGTTTTTTTGGTCATGTGGCCTCCCACATTATTAAGAAAACCATGATCCTCTATGGGACACACGATTGATCCACACAATTAGTACTAATCACACGTTTATAATTCACCTCAATATGTTTCTCTAAAATCTGAAGCTTTGGATTTTGAACAAGTCTTGGATACTCTAAAACCCTTAGGAACATTAATTATATTAAAAAGGGATTAAAAATAAAAATTAAGGATTCCATACATCATCAAAAAAACTGAGATCTTACAACACCCCCTTCTTAAAACAACTCATCCCTGAGTTTTATTTATGATGGTTGAGAATCATCCAAGAATAACTCTGCCCATTGAGCACATATTGTAACAACCAACGATTCCATGGTAATTTTTCCTTTGAATAATGCAGTAGCTTATGTTCTACGCAACGTGGAGTTTTAACATACCATGACCAATGAAACTAGCCGTTATGAATAGAAAAACACAATTTTTGAAATTTTATAAATTTTAATATTCAGAATGGACTTCATTTTTCGATTCAAAATATCAAAATTATCTTACAGTGAATTTTTGGTATTTTTCTGAGAACTTTCATTTTTTGATGAATAGTGAAAAACACCGCGTTATTGTTTAAAACCGAATTTTTATTTAAATAATTAGTAATTTTATATTAATTTATTTTAGGTCAAAATAGATACATATTACCTATATATGTTCAATGTAATTCATTGGAGTCATTTTATAACAAGATTAGATATATAAAATTTTATTAAATTTTTTACAGTCTTTTACCCAATTTCTAGGAGCATTTACAAATTTGTATAAAACTAAATTTTAACTCTTCTATAAGTTGAATTTCATGAATCCAAGAGGCATGGTTGAAATAAATAAGTAAAATGTGGTTCAATAAGATGAAAATAATATTTGGTGAATAGTAACTTTTGACTTTTATTTACCATGGTTAAAAGTAAATAAGGTAATTAAGGGTAAAATGATATTATAATTACCCTAAAACATGTCCTAATTCTATTAAATAAGTGTAATTAGAGAAAACAACCTTAGGAATAAAACATGATTCTTTTGGTCCATTTGGATTACATTAGGTCATTTATTATTATTTTATTTAAACAAGAGTTATAAGTGTTAAATTCAAAGTTTAATAACAAAACCATTTTTAATATAGGGTTTCACACTATATAAATTAGACTATAAATATTCATTAGAAATATAAAAATATTTCCTACATAATGGTATTTTATTTATAATTTGTAGTCATTAAATAATTTAATTTATTTTGGACACAATGATCATGCAGTAATTACCTTTTTAATGATATATTAAAAAAATTGATATTATAAATATCCAAATAAATGAAAATTGAGAGTTATGATGAATTAAAATAATTTTATAGGTTAATATGATAATTTATGGATGATTAAATATATATATTTTGAATTAATCATGCTTTTATGATTTTCAAAAAAATGAAATAATAAATTGTGTTAAAACGGACATAATTGAGTTTTTAAAACAAATACTATATTATTAATTGATGTAATATTAAAAAAAATATAAGATTCATACAAATGACTTAAATAAAGTCTTATATATTAATAATTAACCACTTGGGGTTCTCTTGTCTTGTTATAGTATGATTATTAACCATATAATATAAAAATACAAAGAGACATGGTAAATTTCAAACAATTTAACTACAAGTTAAATCTAATAGATAAAGTTAATATGTTGTCCGAAACCAGTCTAAAACCTATTGGTTGAAAGGTTTTCGACCCATAACCAACTAATCCTATAAATAAATTATTTTTTAGCCATTATAAATCGAATATGATTTTATTATAAAATAATATTTCAAAGTTTTCCTAAAGTGACCCTCACCTCTCTTATAAAAGGGCACTTCCCCTTCTATTAAATTCACACCTCCAAAGTCATTTAGCTCGACCAAAACCTTCACAAATATCCTATCAACTATCCTACTTTATACCAAATGGCCTTAATTTGATCATAAATACAACATAAAGATCCCATTTGATCAAATCAATAGGAAACACCCAAAGAAGATGTAATAATTTACCACCCTCTTCCAGGCTCTTTTCTTCTTCCACTACCTCTTTCTATGTTGTTTTCATACCAAAATAATCAATCCAATACCTTTTACATACTATTATGTTATTATAAATATGGTACAACCATATTATTTATTCTATCCATCCTATAAATGATAATGTCACCATATGTGCGTACGTACGACTTTCCATCTCCACGTCGTGGTGTAGTTTGTTATTCAAACAATAAATTATTTTGATGGGTATAATAATGAGTATAACTGATTTAAATAATAAATGTAACAAGTTAATGATTCTGTATATATGATATAAAATCCAATTACATACGATTTCACCATCAATATAATGATATTTTCTCTCATGTGTACGTACAGATTACCGTCTCCACGATGCGATGAGATTCATTTCCACTCGTATGTACGACCTACTGTCTCCATATATTGTGTTTTACATTTGATATATCTATCTATAATAAATATTTATATTATATATATATAATATAAATCATGTTTTATATTTTGGAAGTATTTAATCATGATATATGTGATATGATCAAGAATAACAAGTTAAAACACGTACGATAAAGAAACCGATTATTACCCGAAATGTTAATTTAACATCGAAATAATTTTTAAATGTCTAGTATAAAGTCATAAATGAATCATGTATGATATAATAAATATGAAAATGGTTCTGTTATAATTTAATAACATACTATGGTCATTATACATGAGGTTGAACGTACCCTCGACCAAAGGAAAGTGCAAGGTAATGGTTAATTCAACAATCTCTTTGTTATCCAAGGTTGTTTTTATGTAAGTATCTACTGGGACATATTTATTATCAATGTCAATGTTTCATAAAAGATTTTTCAAAGGGATTCTTTTTAAGGGATTTTTTACTAAAAAATCATTTTAAAATTTTACAAGATTTATTCTTATAAACCTTTCTCATTAATGTCCATTTTTTCAAAATGGTTTTAAGGATTTATTTATATGGACATGAATGTTTTAAAATGTTAATTACATTAAAATGTTTCAAAGTGGTATGGGACACTTGGATTCAGAACTATCTTTTAAATTACTTCCTTTATATATTTTGTGACTTTTAATTGATTTCATGCGTAACATCCCAGGTAAATAAAGAATAAAGAATTTTCATATTTATTTATATTTATGAATTAAATATTAATTTTAATTAAAAGGGGTTTCTACGTTCGATAGCGTACTCGGTACGCAACGATGAGTTTCTTTGAAAACTTACGTTGCACACAAGTAATAAAATAATATTATTTTAAATGTTAGTTAACGAGTAGCCGTTTTACTGGCGGTAATGGATAGAAATAACTAAAATATGATTATATATGTTTTTAAATGTTTTTACATTTATCCAATAAAAGATAAAGCCTTAAAATACGGAAAGAGTTCAATTTTAGGCATTTATACCTTAATTTTTCACGAAAGGTCCACTTATCACCTTTTGACGGAGAACCGTCATTAAATATAGTTTTGATCGATCTTATAAATTCTATTGGACCAAATATAACTCTTCGTTAGAATCGGGACATCAAAATTTACTTTGTGTAAATTTTTGGTACCTTTCTGATAAAGTTCATTTTTTTAATGAATAATGTAAAATGTTGTATTTTAATTCAAAACCTCTTTTTAATATAATTTATTTATATGATTATATTATCTTTTGAATGGGTTTTAAAGTGAAATTAGAAAATATTTTTACCATTAAATCCAATATTGGTCGTTGTAATTAATTTCACTTTGAAATCAGACTTAAACTAGTGTCAATCTTTTGATACTTATTGTTTCATAAAAACACGCTATTTGCTCTGACAGCAGGAATTAATTATTAAATTAATTAATGTGACATATATGTTTTGAATTTTGTAAAATAGACTTCATTTTTGAATTCTTAATATCAAATATAGCTTAGGGTGAATTTTTGGTAATTTTCTGAAAAACTTTATTTTTTGATGAATAGTGAAACCACTAAGTGGTACTTATAAAGACTGATTTTCCGTTTAAATGAAATTTTGTCATCATTGTGTTTTGAATTTAAAAAATCCGACATACATGGTTTTCATTAAGAAGTAAAATGTGGTTCAATGGGATAAAAATAATTTTTTTGGTGAATAGTAACTTATTAAGTTCTTAATCTCGATTAGTGGTAATTAGGGTAGTTTAAGGTATAAATAATGCTTTAATAAAATGAAATGACCTAGACACATGTCCCAACCTTATTGGTTGTGTCATGGCCGACCAAGACAAGCCATGGGTCAACTTGGGGACCTCATGGAGACACTTTGGTTGGGAAATGACATAAATAACTTTTTATTTAATGTAAAAGTAAAAATGACACAAACATAATATGTTTTACAAAAACAATTTTTACATGGGGTTATAAAGATCAGATTTTTGATTATAAATGGTCATTTGAAAGCTAAAAAGATTTCCTACATCATAGTATTTTTTTTATAATTTTTAGACATTCAATAAATTAAATTATTTATGACATAATAATGATGCAGTGATGACATCATTATTTGACGATTTAAATAAAATGGAAAGATAATGTAAACTCTATGAACTACACATGTCCAAAACCAATTGGATGAGTGGATTTCGAACCCTTATCACCTTATCCACGAATTATATCAATTTGAAACCTTTTAAAACCGAAACACATTTTCAAATAAAGTAATATTTCTTTACTTTCGAAAAGTGCCCTTCCTCTTCTCTTATAAAAGGCCCCCACCTCTACCTCATTTTACACACTCCTCAAGCCTTTGGCTCGGCCAACCCCTGCCCATTTACTCTCTCCACATACCTCTCCTCATCCTAGAGGATTCCGTTTGGGCGGAATCCTTTCAAAGGAAGCCTTTAGGCTCAAATCAAAAAGAGTTACACTTTTAAAGGTAATTCATTCTCTCTTGTTTATTTGTTTTATTTTGCTTCTCCAACCCTCTAAACACTTTTTATTTACTTCTTTTGTAACAACACCAGTATCTTAAATATACTTGGATGTTGTTATAATATTTATTCGAGCTACACTCTCACACAACTACATCAAATGGTTAAAGAACATACGGTTTCTGTGGATGGCGAAATTCTACCTCCCGAAACGATGATTGTTCAATACTCATTTAACACCTTCAAAGGTGGCTATTATGATGTCACTATTTTTATATATTATATATAATATGTTTATGTTTTCCTTATGCTTATGTTTTTTTCATTTTGGTTTTACCTTTATGGTTTCCATTGTGGATAAACACGATATCTTCATTTAAGGAAGTGCGGACTACCGCCCCCTCAAAGTGATGTGATTCGTTAATGCCATATGTGGGACGTGTAAAGGATGGATTTAAAGTTATTATATATGATGTTATACTGGAATTATAATATACCTCTATATCATTATTATTTCTTTCCATTAAAGTATGAGATAGAAATGAAAGTAGCGTTCATGCGTACGTACGGCTTACCGTCTCCATGAACGATGCATTTCATTTCTTATCCCCAAATGTAATGTACTATTAAAATTACATGTATATAATGGATATATATAATTAATGATATATCTAAATGATGAATATAATTCTGGAATTAAAATATACATACCTCTCATTTAGTTTTAATTCCATTAATATGACAAAGAAATGAAAGTAGCGTTAATGCGTACGTACGGCTTACCGTCTCCATGAACGGTGCATTTCATTTCATACCTCTAAATGATTATGTAATATTATAAATACATGTATATGCTGGATATATATGATATATATGATATCCAAATCAGGAATTTCATTCTGGATATAAAGAACTTTTGACCACACGAACAACATGTAATTGTAAGAAGTCAACTTTCGACTTAAGAACCAAATATTGACAAAACAAACATTATTAACTTAAATGGTTACATAATGTTTATAACATGGAAATAAGTGATATAAAAGGAATAATGAACTTTAAAAAGGTTCTTAATCAAGTATAAATTAACTCAAGTTTATTATTCAGGACGTTAAAGAACGATCTAGTCAAGTCGGACCCGAGGTAAGGGACTTCGTCTCAATCTCATTTCATTGAGGCATATTTCGTTTTATACACAACTTTCTTTTATACGGTGTATAAACCCCTTTGAATTTACTTTTATACAAAATGAATCTTTTTCTATGAAGCGTTTTACAAAACGACAAAAATGAATGATTCTTTTAACGTACGCGGCGAAAACGACCTTTTCCGCCACCGCGAGTATTATTTGGTCTTTGGCTTCCTCAACAAGCCGTAATGTTTTTAGAATAAAATAAATACCATATACTCTTTTATGTATTTTGGTATTGAAAATGGTTTGATAAATGATTCTATTATGTCAATATATTTATGATATATTGTGATTGAAATGTAGAAATGTTATCATTCCTTTATATTGGTTTTATGTTTTATGATTTTATATTGGAACTTGGACATTTTAACGGGTGGTTACGTTATAAACCATATGATGGGTGGTGTCGTGAATACCAGGACGAGTGTTTACGTTATAACCTCCAATGCATTGGGTATGGAAGTCGTTCGTATGGCTATTCCATTAAGTATGTATGGAAATTGTCCGTATGGCTATTCCATTAAGTGATATGTGTGGAAGTCGACCGTATGGTTATTCCACTTAAATATGTTTATGTCCCAAGTTACCATTATATATGTTATGTGTTCTTTTTATGGATTTCATGGTAATCCTCTGGTTACAAAAAGGTAAGTAATGATACTTTATTCAGTGAAGAGTTTTTACTACTTCATGAAGGTGAAGGTATTACTTTGATAGAGTATATATGGTTTATTTGATGTTTGAAAAACTAACAGTTTTCATTCTTTCTGTATCCTTTACTGAGCTTTTTATGCTCACCCCAAGTTTTTTTTGAAATGTTTTCACAGGACTTAATGTGGAATAAGGTCAAGGATGGGATCAAGGGAATGTCATCCTATATAAAACATGGAACTAGACATGTTTCTTTTTTAAAAGTTTTTTTATTATGGAAACTTAGTATAAGTTACTACTTTGTAATCTTTTGAGATGTAATAGTTATGTTCTAATTCTCTAAAACTCTAAACCTGAAAAGATCCTCAACGTGAATTATTCTTTTAATTCAATATTAATTAAGGTTTAAGGACGGGGCCTTATAGTTGGTATCAAAGGTCGGTTTAGACAACATTAGGAGTTAGAAAAGTGTTAAATTATAATATGATTGATATGATATAGCATTTATGGATTACCATGTTGCTTCGCCTAAGATATTTTTGTGTTCAGAATGGTTTTCCGCAAAGGAAACAAAGCAGCTATGTTGGGACGACATCAGGAGAAAGAGAACCTTCCAAATCAGCAACCTGAGATGGTCAGAATCGGATGTGAACAGTTTATTGCAGTGATGGCACAGTTGACTCAGGCTATAAATGGTGGTGGTATCCATGCACGAGATCAGCCAGATCAACCGCAGAGGAACATGTCAGTGGTGGAACATTTCATGAGGCAACATCCCCCATCATTCAGAGGATCATCTGACCCTGTGCAAGCTGAAGGGTGGATTAAAGAACTGGAGAAGATTTTTGATGTCATGGGGTGTTCAGAACATCAAAAGGTTAGTCTTGCTGTTTACCGTTTTGAAAGTGAAGCGGATCGGTGGTGGTCGATGGTAAAAAATATAAGGGATAGTGATGAGATTGAGGATCTTCACTGGGACGAATTCAAAGGTATGTTTCTTGAGAAATATTTTCCTAAGGTGGTTCGCCTTAGGATGGAAAAACAGTTCCTGGAATTGAGGTAGGAGGATGATTCAGTGGCTTCTTATGAAGAAAAGTTCACTCGATTGGCAAGGTATGCTCCAAACTTCATACGAGATCTTGATAGTAAAATAAACCGTTTTTACTCAGGGTTAAAGCCAAAGTATCGAATGGCTTTAGCTTCTCGTGAGTTCAAACGTTATGAAAAACTTGTTCGATGTGCGGAGAAGGTGGAAATGGAGTTTGCCGATGATCAGGTGTTCTATGAAAAACAACAGAATAAGAGGTCTAGTTGGCAGGCAAAGGGGAAGAATTCATCAAAGAAGCAAAGAGGTAAGAAAACCAAATATCCATCTTGTGAGAAGTGTGGAAAAATGAATCCGGGAGAATGTTTATCCAAGTTTGTTAAGTGCTTTTGGTGTGGTAAGTCTGGTCATATTGCTCGTAACTGTAAGGAAGATGATCAAGTAGGAAATGAAAAGCCAACGGTAAGATGTTTTAAGTGTAATGAAATGGGTCATTATGAAAACGAGTGTCCAACGAAGAACTCAACTGGGGGAATACAGCCAGACTACAATCAGAAAGGGGTGGTGAAATCCTTTGCAACAACTTTAGCAGATGTTGGGCCATCAAATGAAGTGGTATCAGCTCCAGGGAGCTCAGTATTTTTTGAAGATTGACTTGAGGTCGGGGTACCATCAGTTGAAAGTAAAATAAGAAGATGTTATGAAGACTGCGTTCCGTACTAGATATGGCCATTATGAATTAGTAGTTATGCCTTTTGGGATAACCAATGCACTTGCTGCATTCATGGACCTTATGAATAAAATTTTCCATGAGTTCTTGGATAAGTTTGTGAGTGTGTTTTGAGGTTTGGGAAGAGGTTATGTGTGCCTTGTGATTCATAGTTTAAGAATGAGTTATTAAGTGAGGTTCATAGTTCCCCATTTTCAGTTCATCCTAGAAGTACTAAGATGTACAGAGATCTGCGGGAGTATTACTGGTGGGATGGAATGAAAAGAGATATTGCTGATTTTACTGTGAAGTGTTTGACATGTCAACATGTTAAATAAGAGTGGCAGTTACCGAAAGGGATGCTTCAGCCTTTACCAGTGCCAGAGTGGAAATGGGAGAATATATCCATGGACTTTGTTGTGGGATTACCGAAGACATCTCGAGGTAATAATGCAATCTTGGTTATTGTTGATCGCTTGACCAAATCTGCTCATTTCCTTTCTATACGAGATACTTTCTATCTAGATCGACTTTCCCATTTGTATATTAAAGAGATAGTCAGGTTACATGGAGTTCCTCTCTCCATTATATCGGATCGTGATCCCAGGTTTACTTCTAACTTTTGGAGAGGCCTTCAGAAGTCGTTGGGTACTGAATTAAATTTTAGTACAGCTTTTCATCCTTAATCAGATGGGAAGTCAGAACGAACAATACAGACATTGGAGGATATGCTACGAGCTTGTTTGATGGATTATCAGGGAAGTTGGGACCAACATCTTTCTTTGGTTGAGTTTTCTTATAATAACAGTTTTCATTCCAGTATACAGATGGCACCATTTGAGGCATTATATGGGAAGCAGTGTCGAACTCCAGCATTATGGAATGAAGTGGGTGAAAGGAAGTTGATGGGACCAGAATTGGTAGAAGAGATGGCAGAGAAAGTTCAGCTAATTCAGAAGCACATGAGAACAACTCAGAGCAGGCAGAAGAGTTATGCGGATAACCGGAGGAAAGATCTATCTTTCGAGGTAGGTGATCATGTTTTTCTCAAGGTTTCTCCTTGGAAAAGTGTGATGAGATTTGGTAAGAAAGGAAAGCTGAGTCCAAAGTTTATTGGACCATATGAAATTCTGGAGAGAGTTGGATCAGTTGCATACCAGGTGGATTTACCTCCGAGTTTATCTCAGGTACACAATGTTTTTCATGTTTCAATGTTGAGAAAATATATGCCAGATCCATCTCATGTTTTGAGTTCAGAGGTAGTTCAGCTGGAAGAGAACCTATCTTATGAGGAACAACCGGTCCAGATTCTTGACTACAGGGAGAAAGTGTTACGGAATAAGGTGATTCATCAGGTAAAGGTTTTGTGGAAAAACCATGTGACTGAAGAGGCAACGTGGGAATCTGAAAATGCTATGAGGGATAAATATCCCCACTTATTTTGATAAGTGAATAAAATTACGAGGACGCAATTCCCAAAAGGGGGGAAGGATGTAACATCCCAGGTAAATAAAGAATAATTAATTTTCATATTTGTTAATATTTATGAATTAAATATTAATTTTAATTAAAAGGGTTTTCTACGTTCGATAGCGTACTCGGTACGCAACGATGAGTTTCTTTGAAAACTTACGTTGCACACAAGTAATAAAATAATATTATTTTAAATGTTAGTTAATGAGTAGCCGTTGTACTAGAGGGAATGGATAGAAATAACTAAAATATGATTATATATGTTTTTAAATGTTTTTTCATTTATCCAATAAAAGATAAAGGCTTAAAATACGGAAAGAGTTCAATTTTAGGCATTTATACCCTAATTTTCACGAAAGGTCCACTTATCACCTTTTGACGGAGAAACGTAATTAAATATAGTTTTGATCGATCTTATAAATTCTATTGGACCAAATATAACTCTTCTTTATAATCGGGACATCAAAATTTACATTGTGTAAATTATTGTTACCTTTCTGATAAAGTTCATTTTTTTAATGAATAGTGTAAAATGTTGTATTTTAATTCAAAAACTCTTTTGAATATAATTTATTTATATGATTAGATTATAATTTGAATTGGTTTTAAAGTGAAATTAGAAAATATTTTTACCATTAAATCCAATAGTGGTCGTTGGAATTAATTTCACTTTGAAATCAGACTTAAACTAGTGTCAATCTTTTGATACTTATTGTTTCATAAAAACACGCTATTTGCTCTGACAGCGGGAATTAATTATTAAATTAATTAATGTGACTTATATGTTTTGAATTTTGTAAAATAGACTTCATTTTTGAATTCGTAATATCAAATATAGCTTAGGGTGAATTTTTGGTAATTTTCTGAAAAACTTCAATTTTTGATGAATAGTGAAACCACTAAGTGGTACTTATAAAGACTGATTTTCCATTTAAATGAAATTTTTCCATCATTGTGTTTTGAATTTCAAAAATCCGACATACATGGTTTTCATTAAGAAGTTAAATGTGGTTCAATGGGATAAAAATAATTTTTTGGTGAATAGTAACTTATTAAGTTCTTAATCGCGATTAGTGGTCATTAGGGTAGTTTAAGGTATAAATAATGCTTTAATAATATGAAATGACCTATACACATGTCACAACCTTATTTTTTGTGTCATGGCCGACCAAGACAAGCCATGAGTCAACTTGGGGACCCCATGGAGACACTTTGGTTGGGAAATGACAAAAATAACTTTTTATTTAATGTAAAAGTAAAAATGACACAAACATAATATGTTTTACAAAAACAATTTTTACATAGGGTTATAAAGATCTGATTTTTGATTATAAATAGTCATTTTAAATATAAAAAGATTTACTACAACATAGTATTTTTTTTATAATTTTTAGACATTAAATAAATTATATTATTTATGACATAATAATGATGCAGTGATGACATCATTATTTGACGATTTAAATAAAATGGAAAGATAATGTAAAATCTATGAACTACACATGTCCAAAACCAATTGGATGTGTTTATTTCGAACCCGTATCACCTTATCCACGAATTATATCAATGTGGGACCTTTTAAAACCGAAACACATTTTCAAATAAATTAATATTTCTTTACTTTCCAAAACTGCCCCTCCTCTTCTCTTATAAAAGGCCCCCACCTCTACCTCATTTCACACACTCCTCAAGCCTTTGGCTCGACCAAACCCTGCACATTTACTCTCTCCACATCCCTCTCCTCATCCTAGAGGATTCTCTTTGGGCAGAATCCTTTCAAAGGAAGCCTTTAGGCTCAAATCAAAAGGAGTTACACTTTTAATGGTAATTCATTCTCTCTTGTTCATTTGTTTTATTTTGCTTCTCCAACCCTCTAAACACTTTTTATTTACTTCTTTTGTAACAACACCAGTATCTTCAATATACTAGGATGTTTTTATAATATTTATTCGAGATACACTCTCACACAACTACATCAAATGGTTAAAGAACATACGGTTTCCGTGGATGGCGAAATTCTGCCTCCCGAAACGATGATTGTTCAATACACATTTAACACCTTCAAAGGTGGCCATTATGATGTAACTATTTTTATATATTATATATAATATGTTTATGTTTTCCTTAATCTTCTGTTTTTTTCATTTTGGGCTTACCTTTATGGTTTCCATTGTGGGTAAACACGATATCTTCATTTAAGGAAGTGCGGACTACCGCCCCCTCAAAGTGATGTGATTCGTTAATGCCATATGTGGGACGTGTAAAGGATGGATTTAAAGTTATTATATATGATGATATACTGGAATTATAATATACCTCTATATCATTATTATTTCTTTCCATTAAAGTATGAGATAGAAATGAAAGTAGTGTTCATGCGTACGTACGGCTTACCGTCTCCATGAACGGTGCATTTCATTTCTTATCCCGAAATGTAATGTACTATTAAAAGTACATGTATATAATGTATATATATAATTAATGATATATCTAAATGATGAATATAATTCTGGAATTAAAATATACATACCTCTCATTTAGTTTTAATTCCATTAATATGACAAAGAAATGAAAGTAGCGTTCATGCGTACATACGGCTTACCGTCTCCATGAACGGTGCATTTCATTTCTTACCTCTAAATGATTATGTAATATTATAAATACATGTATATGCTGGATATATATGATATATATGATATACAAATCAGGAATTTCATTCTGGAGATACAGAACTTTTGACCACACGAACAACATGTAATTGTAAGAAGTCAACTTTCGACTTAAGAACCAAATATTGAAAAAACAAACATTATTAACTTAAATGTTTACATAATGTTTATAACATGGAAATAAGTGATATAAAAGGAATAATGAACTTTAAAAAGGTTCTTAATCAAGTATAAATTAACTCAAGTTTATTATTCAGGACGTTAAAGAATGATCGAGTCAAGTCGGACCCGAGGTAAGGGACTTCGTCTCAATCTCCTTTCATTGAGGCATATTTAGTTTTATACACAAATTTCTTTTATACGGTGTATAAACCCCTTTTAGTTTACTTTTATACAAAAGGAATCTTTTTCTATGAAGCGTTTTACAAAACGAAAAAAAGGAATGTTTCTTTTAACGTACGCGGCGAAAACGACCTTTTCCTCCATCACGAGTATTATTTGGTCTTTGGCTTCCTCACCAAGCCGTAATGTTTTTAGAATAAAATAAATACCATATACTCTTTTATGTATTTTGGTATGGAAAATTGTTTTGATAAATGATTCTATTATGTCAATATATTTATGATATATTGTGATTGAAATGTGGAAATGTTATCATTCCTTTATATTTGTTTTATGTTTTATGATTTTATATTGGTACTTGGACATTTTAACGGGTGGTTACGTTATAAACCATATGACGGGTGGTGCCGTGAATACCAGGACGGGTGGTTACGTTATAACCTCCAATGCATTGGGTATGGAAGTCGTCCGTATGGCTATTCCATTAAGTATGTATGGAAATTGGCTGTATGGCTATTCCATTAAGTGATATGTGTGGAAGTCGACCGTATGGTTATTCCACTTAAGTATGTTTATGTCCCAAGTTACCTTTATATATGTTATGTGTTCTTTTTATGGATTTCATGGTAATCCTTTGGTTACAAAAAGGTAAGCAATGATACTTTATTCAGTGAAGAGTTTTTACTACTTCATGAAGGTGAAGGTATTACTTTGATAGAGTATATATGGTTTATTTGATGTTTGAAAAACTAACAGTTTTCATTCTTTCTATATCCCTTACTGAGCTTTTTATGCTCACCCCAAGTTTTTTTTGAAATTTTTTCACAGGACTTAATGTGGAATAAGGTCAAGGATGGGATCAAGGGAATGTCATCCTATATAAAACATGGAACTAGACACGTTTCGTTTTTAAGAGTTTTTTTTATTATGGAAACTTAGTATAAGTGACTACTTTGTAATATTTTGAGATGTAATAGTTATGTTCTAATTCTCTAAAAATCTAAACCAGAAAAGTTCCTCAACGTGAATTATTCTTTTAATTCAATATTAAGTAAGGTTTAAGGCCGGTGCCTTATATCATGAAAATGGGATATTTCTCTCAAATATTTTTACTGATCATTTTCAACTATGTCAACATCCTTTATAGAGTATTATTCTTAATCAATGTTGATTTATTATGATAAAAATTATCCATATTGTATTGAAGGTTTTGTGATATGTTTGACTGTGGATGTGTTATCTTTATACCATTCATAGTTTATGAATAACTTATTGACATTTCTTATGCTAGTTTTAATATGAATTTTTATGTTATGTTTAATCCATTTAATATGAGGAATTCATTGGACTTATTAATTGATGGGTAATGCCTTATATAGCTCCATGATGCATTGGTAGGCCTAATGAGTCAAACTAGTGTCTTGGAACAAGGCTTTGAAAAAATCTTATTTGTAGTCTTGGAATATGGCCTTGACTATGTGGTTATAAAGTCTGGCATTATGAATTACATCATTATGAAATTCGCTATTGATATTGCATGTGATTATTAAACTATTAGAATATCCATGTGAATAATTCAATCGAATTATTTGATTTATATTGGCCATATTATGCAGAAGTTTATGTTTGAAAGGCTTATGTTTTAGTCTTATACATTTCCTTAATTGTCTATGCTTATTTATGAAAGTTTCCACAAAAGTTTTATCCTTACTGAGCATCTGCGCTCACACCATTCTATGTTTTATTTTTCCCAGGACGTGAAGAAATATTTTATGGATGACCTACAAGGATAGGCTAAGGATATAAGTGTAGTCAATGGGGACAAAATTCTGTTAATGTTTTTTTTACTACTAAAAAAAGGGAAAGGGAAGCACTACCCTTTTATCAGCGCTAAAAAGCGCTGATAAAGGGGTCCTTTATCAGTGCTAAAAAAGCGCTGATAAAGGGGGGCCTTTAACAGTGCTAAAAAAAGTGCTGTTAAAAGTGACCCTTTATCACTGATTTTTTAGTGCTGATAACGACCCCCCTTTATTTGTGCTTTTTTAGCACTGTAAAAGGGGACCCCTTTATCAGCGCTTTTTTAGTAGCACTGATAAAGGGGGGCTTTATCAGCGTTTTTTCATAGCGTTGATAAATTTTAGGTTTAAAAAAAATAATTTTTCATGAAAAATTATATTTTGTTATATAAGTATATTTATATTGATATAAATATAATATATATTTTTAAATATACACATAAATAGACTATTACATTTAATATATAAGAGACTTAGTGAAAATGGTTTTAAAATATTTTAAAAAATATAATTAATTAATAATTTTTATATTATTATCGATTAAAAATAATTTAATAACAATTTGAGGGCACAAAAAATCAAAACAATTAATAAAAGATATAAAATAAGTTGAAAATTTATCTCAAACTTCAAACGGCCATATATTTTGATCTCGGTGTCCGTTAGAGCTCTAAAGCATATCAAATCGACGCCTGCGACGAGCTCTACGCGCTTATGACCTAAGAAAAGATTATGTCACATTTTTCGAGGCCAAAATGGCCCAGAAGGCCTCCAAAACTGAGTTTTTAGTCGGGATACCCAGATTTGTTAACATTCAAACATGTATAACTTATGATCCGGATGTCCGTTGGGCATGTACCACAAATCATATCGAGGATTGTTTCATTTTATTAGATTTTATTGGTTGTGGAGTTGAAACATGCTTCTATATTAGAATTTATGGCCATTTTAACATTTAATGGCTTTTAAAATACACACATATATATGTATTTATTTGTATACATATATATATATATATATCTGTGTGTGTGTGTGAGTGTGTGTGTGGTATATATGTATGTATTTATTTATTTATTTAGAAACACACATAAAAAACATATTTTATAAATGTATTTAAAACAAATCTTATATATATATATATTAATATACAAATAAATATACAGATAACAAATTGTATCTAAAAATATATATAAAAATAGATATAAATATATATTAATATTCAAATTAATATATATACTAATATATGAATAAAAATTTATGTATTAATATAACTAAATATATTTATATTAATATGAATCTATATTAATATACAAATAAATATAATTATATATATATATAAATAGATGTATTATTAAATTGAAAATAAAAAGAAATGGCTTAGTGGTAAAGGTGAAGGCGTGCAAGGGGGAGGTTGCGAGTTTGAGTTCAGGTGGTAGCATAGAAGTGCACATGAATGTGTGGGACACACAGGCAAGGGCAGCGCGTGGGAGTGGGAGGGGCCGCCTAGCGGTGATACAAGGGGGGTCAAGCACTGTTAAAAGCTCCCCTCGAATATATTTTTTTTAATTTTATCATAGCTTTTAAAAATAACTAATAAAACACCCCTTTTATCAGCACTAAAAAAATCAATGATAAAAGGGGTATTTTATCAGCGCTTTTTTTAGCACTGATAAAAGGGTCCTTTTATCAGCGCTTTTTTAGCACTGATAAAAGGGGTATTTATCATCACTTTTTTGAGTGCTGATAAAAGGGAACCCCCCTTTATCTTGGCCTCTATTAACAACACTTTTTTTAGCACTATTAATGCACTTTTCTAGCGTTGATAAAATCCATATTTTTAGTAGTGTTTCATGATGTAATGTAAAGCTTATGAAAGTATCTAGTACTTCTAATGATACTAAACTGATCAGTCTTTCAAGATTTGAACCCTTGTGATCATTCCAATGTTATGTAATAATGCACCGACATTGGGTAACTTGGGTCGTGGCATTACAATTGGTATTAGAGGAATATTAATACAAACTAGGGAAGCTAGATTTAAAAAAACCCTGATTAGAGAACATTACCCAAAGATAGAATTTGAGGACTAGTATAGAAGATCTTCCTAGAATTTTGGTGATGAAGATATTTTACGAGTTTTCCAAGAAATTAATCCCTATCTAGATACAAGAAGGTATAGGTGGCTCTATCGAAGATATACCTAGGGGTACAACCCGAAAACACCACTTTGAGTTAGACTCGAATGGGTAATGGAGCATGACAACGAGCTTTGATGCACTCTTGGTTAGGACACTCTTGGGGGATATGCTTAGGATAATTTGCATTTTGTTTACAAACCATTATAAAGGATTTATGAGTATATACCTACTCAAAGAATTTTATTTTGTGATTATGAATTATATCCATAAACTGTTCAATTTATGTTAAGTGTTTTACAGGTTTTGAATTATGTATCGTGATTCATAAACTAATATATTGTATTCCACTGTATAGAAATAGTTCTTAGTGGATGGAATGGAAACTATATCAACGCACGTAATCCATGAAGGGAATTCCCTCCTACTCAAGATAATTAATGTGGAGCTGGTGATGCAACTAGTGCTGATCATCTTATCACCATACTAGGACAAATCACTCAATTTATGAATAATAACCCTACCCTTATGGATCACTGTGATCCAAAATACAGAAGATCAATGTTAGAATGGTTCATGTGGAAAAAACCACCAAGATTAAATGGGAGTACAAATCCATTAGTAGTTGAGCAATGGATAAATTATTTAGAGAAAATATTTCATTCATTGGGGAGTAGAGAAAGGGAAAAAGTTTTCATGGTATTTTATCACCTCACGAGAGATTCAGATCAATAGTGTTCATTAATCCAAAACACAAAGTATGATGAAGATGTATCGAACATGTAATAGAGAGCATTTAAAGATATTTTCATTGAAAAAACATTCCTCATGACCATCGAGAAGATATGGAAAGAAAATTTCTGAGTCTGAGGAAAATGGAGGATGAGAATGTAACAAAGTATGAGGATAACTTTACAAGGCAAGAAAGGCATGCATCATATTATATACACAACCCACGAAGTAATATTGATCGATTATTTTATGGGTTAAAACCATTTCTACATCAATAATTAGTCTTACAATCCTTCTCATCATATAAAGATATAGTCTAATGCGCTATCAAGTCAGAAAAGGAATTCTATAAGTCTTACAAATATAAATCAAAGAAAGAGAAAAAGATATCTGCTAAAGGCTATGGAAATGGAAATAATGGGAAGAAGAGAAAAGTTGAATTTCTATCCTACTGTAAATGTGGGAAGAAACACCTCGGTACTTTCCTGAAGGGAATGGGAGTCTGTTATATATGTGGTGAAAAAGGCCACTAAGCTCGTGATTGCAAGGGAAAGAGAGAGGCTGTTAATATTGAATGCTACAATTGTAGAGAAAAGGGGCATTATGAAAATGAATGTCCTATGTGCCAAGGGAAATTAACTCAGAAAATCACAAGGGAGGAAGTCCAAGATTATACCATCACTACTACTGAGGTTGATGCTTTGAAAGACATGGTGGCAGGTAATTTAATGGTATCTTCAAGTTTAGCCAATGCTTTATTTGATCTCGGATCATTGCATTGTTTCATATCTTCCCAGTTTTCTAAGAAAATTAGATATTTTCAATTTGAATTAACAAGGGAGTTTTCAGTAAAAACACCTAAGGGAAGTATCATCACAACAAAGTTTTGTGAATCAGTTCCCATTAGGGTATATACATGTTCTTTATATATTGATCTCATTGTTATACCCATGATTGAATTTTATATTATCCTCGAAATGGATTGTCTTTCGGACCATGATCCGAAAATTTATTATATGAATAAGGAGGTTATAGTTTTTGATGATGAAAAGAAGTACCTTGTCTTCAGAGTAGAAACGTCACCACCTGATTATTATCTAGATCCCCCACAGTCGCTCTACTAAATTCAATTATTGGGGAACAAGAGAATGAAATAACTATGGGTGAGGAAAATAATGTTCAAATGGAGGACGTACCTATTGTGAAATAATATGTTGATGTTCTTCTAGAGGATTTACCTAGACATCCTCTAGAACTAGAAATTGAGTATTCCATTGATTTAATTCCTAGTTCAAGGCCCATATTGAAGACCCCTTATAGAATGGCCACTGTGGAATTAGTGGAACTAAAGAAACAACTAGAGTAATTGTTTAATAAAGGATTTATTTTGCCTAGTGTTTCTCCATGGGGATCCCTATTCATTTTTGTTAAGAAGATAGATGGATCAATGAGGTTGTTCATTGACTATAGGGAGATCAATTCTATAACAATAAAGAACATGTATTCCCTACCTCAGATTGATGATTTATTTGATCAACTTTATGGAGCTCTATATTTTTCAAAGATTGAACTTCGATCTGGATACCATCAGCTGTGCGTGAAGAAGGAAGACATTCCGAAGACTGTATTTCAAACTAGGTACAAGCATTACAAGTTTACAGTAATGCCTTTGGGATTGAATAATGCGCCCTTTGTCTTCATGGATCTAATTAATAGTGTTTTCAAAGAATATCTTGATGACTTGGTAGTAGTATTTATTGACGATATCTTAGTATACTCCAAAAGCTACAATGATCATGAAAATCACATGCGCATTATTTTAAAGACTCTTTGACGAAATAAATTATATGGGAAGTTTAGAAAGTGTGAATTCTGGATTTATGAGATTTTATTTCTTGGACATATTTTTTCTATGGATGGAATATCTGTTGATCCTTCAAAGACCAAGGAAATCCAAGAATGGATAGAACTTATAAGTATAAATAAATTACACATTTTTATTGGTTTAGCAGGTTATTATCGACATTTCATTCAGATTTTTTCCCGGTTGGCTAACCCATTAACCGAGATCACCTGTAAATGGGTTAAATGTTTTTTTGGATAAAAGAGTGTGAAGAATGTTTTGAAGAACTGAAGAGGAGTGTAGTCAATGCTTCAATCATGACTCTACCATCAGGGGATGATGGTTTTTTAGTTATAGTTATGCTTTAAAGAAAGGAATTGGTTGTGTCCTTATGCATAATGATAGATTTATTGTCTATGCATCATGATGACTAAAAATTCATGAGAAAAACTATCCTACTAATGATATTTAGTGAGCAGTTGTATTATTTTCTCTATAAATATGGAGACACTATCTCTATGGTGAAAAATGTGAGATTTAGACTGATCACAATAGTTTTATGTATATTTTCTCGTAGAAAGAACTGAACATGAGGCAAATATGATGGCTTGAACTACTGATGGATTTTGATTTCACTATACACTACCACCTGAGGAAGGAAAATAAGGTTGAAGAGGCTTTGAGTAGAAAGGATCATGGAGTTTTGAACAAGATGATAGTTGAAAGGGATCTTGATTTCATGGATCTGGTAAAGATGGATATTGGAATAACAATGGAATTTGAAACAAAAATACCTTTTCAAATGGTTGGAAAACCATCTATACTAGAAATGATAAAGAGTTCTCAGATTGATTATGAGGTGTTTCAAAAGAATATTAAAGATGATAATGATGGGTTATTGTGCGAATTCATATAAGAAGATAGAATTTTGATATTTGGGAATAGAATTTGTGTCCCTAACATACCTGATCTAAAAAGGTAATTGTTGGATGATGCCCATAGCTCCAATTTTTCTATACACCTTGGGAGAACCAAGATGTATAGAGATTTGAAGGAACATTTTTTGTGGGACAACGTGAAGAGGGAGATTTTTGATTTTGTGTCAAGATGTATTGTTTGTCAACAAGTGAAAGATGGAAGGAAACAACCTAGAATATTCATGAAACCTATTACCATACTTGAGTGGAAATTGTATAACATTACGATGATCATTGTCATGGGGCTACCAAAGACCCCTAGAAGGAATGATGCAATATGGGACATTATTGATCATGTTACCAAGCCAGAACATTTTCATACTATAAGAGAAGATTTACCACTTGAACATATGGAAAGACAATATATTAATGAAGTTATAAGACATCATGGATTACCCCTATCAATTGTGTTTGATCGTGATACCCATTTCACATTATGATTCTAAAAACGTATTTAGAAGGCTATGTATACTGAACTTCATTCGAGTACTACCTACCACCCTCAAACTGATAGTCAATTAGAATAGACTATTCAAACCTTAGCAGGCCCGTTGAGATCTTTCTCAGATGACTTTCAAGGTATGTGGGATCAATATTTACCTATAGGTTAATTTTCCAATAAAAATAGCTTCCATTTAAGTATTCAGATGGCACCATATGAAGCGCTATGAGAAAAAAGATGTCGCACACCAACTTGTCGGAATGATGTTGGTGAAATAAAACACGTAGTCCCAGAACTTGTTGAGGAAATAATGGAAATGGTGATGTTTATCCAAACCCACATTAAAGCATCCCAAAGTAGGAAAAATAGCTATGCCGATAACCGAATGAAGGATTTGGAATTTCAAGCAGGAGACCATGTTGTCTTGAAGGTATCTCCATGGAAGGGTGTTATATGTTTTGGTAAGAATGGTAAATTGAGTCCCAGGTACATCAGACCTTTAAAAATTCTAGAAATAATTGAAGTTGTAGCTTATCATTTTACAATGCCTCCATGTCTCTCCAAAGTTCATGATGTTTCCCATGTATCAGTGTTGAGAAAATACATGTCTAACCCAATGCTTGTACTCACTTATGAGGAAATTGAACAGGAACCTGATCTATCTTATTGTGAAGGGCATGTCAATATTCTTGATATAAGAGAACAAGTGCTGAGAAACTAGACAACTCGTCTGGCATAAGTTCTATGGTGAAACCATAAGATGGAAGAGGTAATGTGGGAACCAGAGGAACTTATGATGAAGAACCACACGAATCATTTTATGCAATAATATTCATGAAATTTTGAGGGCAAAATTATTTTAAGGAGGGGAGAATGTAACACCCCAAGCTTCCACGGTACGTTTCCCTTTGAATAATGCAGTAACTAGCATTGTACACAACTTGGAGTTTTAACACCCACGACCAATGAAACTATCCGTTATAAATAGTAATAACCGCTTTTTAAAATTTTATAAATTCTAATTTTCAAAATGGACTTCATTTTAGGATTCTGAATATGAAAATTAGCTTAGGGTGATTTTTTGGTATTTTTCCGGGAACTTTTAATTTTTGATGAATAGGGAAAAATACTGTGTTATTGTTTAAAAAAAAATTTATTTAAATAATTCATAATTTTATTTTAATTTATATTAGGTAAAAATAGGTACATAATATCTATATATGTTCAATTTAATTCATTGGATTCATTTTATAATAAGTTTAGATTTATAACATTTTATGGAACTTTTTACGGTCTTTTACCAACCTTCTAGGAGCATTTACAAATTTGTATAAAACTAAATTTTTCCACTTCTCTAAGTTGAATTTCAAAAATCCAAGAGACACAGTTGACATCAGTAAGTAAAATGTGGTTCAATAAAATGAAAATAATTTTTGGTGAATAGTAACTTTTAAATTTTATTTACCATGGTTAAAAGTGAATAGGGTAATTAAGGGTAAAAATGATATTATAATTACCCTAACACAATTAATAATTCTATTGGATAAGTTTATTTCTACCAAAAACAACCTTAGGAATAAAATATGATCCTTTTGGTTCACATGGATTAGATTAGGACATTTTTTGTTATTTAATTTAAAGAAGAGTTAAAAGTGTTAAATTCGATGTTTAATAACAAATAAATTTTTAATATACGGTTACACACAATATAAATTCGACTACTAATATTAATTATAAAGATTAAAATATTTCATACATAATGGTATTTTATTTATAATTTTTATATATCAAATAATTTAATTTATTTATGACACATTGATGATGTAGTAATTACCTTATTAAAGAAATATTAAAATAACTGATATTATAAATTTCCAAATAAATGTAAATTGAATCATATAATGAATAACACTAATTTTCTAGGTTAATATGAAATGTTAGGGTTGATTAAATAATTTTTTTCAATGTAATCATGTTGTTATGATTTTCACAAAAACCAAATACTAAAGTGTTTCAAAATTGACATAATTGAGTTTTTTAAACAAATTCTATATTATTAGTTGATATAATATTCCAAAAAATTATTTTTTGGTCCAAAGGACTTAGATAAGGTTATATATATTAATAATGAACCACTTGGGGATCTCTTGTATTGTTATTTTAATTTTATTAAGCATATATTATAAATATACAAAGAGACAAGGTAAATGTCAAACTATTTAACTAAGAGTGAAATCTAAAAGATAAGGTTAATATGGTGACATAAAACTATCTAAAACATATTAGTTGAGAGGTTTTAGACCCATCCCCACCTTATCCTCTAAATAAATCATTTTTGAGCTATTAGAAACTAAAAATTATTTTATTATAAAATAATATTTCAATCTTTTCCTAAAGTGACCCTCACCTCTCTTATAAAAGGGTACTTACCATTATCTTAAATTCACTCCTCCAAATCCATTTTGATCGTCCAAACCCTACCAAAATATCCTATCAACTATCATCCCTTTTAATTAGAGGCCTTACTTTGATCATATATCCAACTTATAGATCCCTTTTGATCATCTCAAAAGGAAACACCCGAAGTAGAGGTAATAATTTCACCATCATCTTTCATGTTCTTTTCTTCTTCCACTTCCTCTTTCTTTGTTGTTTCCATACCAAAATAATAAATCCAGTACCTTCTACATACTGGGATATTATTATAAATATGTTACAACAATATTTGTTATTCTATCCATCCTATAAATGATAAAGTCACTATTTGTGCATACGTACGGCATACCGTCTCCACATCGTGGTGTAGTTTGTTATTAAAACACTAAATTATTTGGATGGCTTTACTAATGTGTATTACTGATGTAAATAATTAATATAACCAATTTATTATTCTTTATATATGATATAACAACCCATTACTTATGATTTCACTATCAATATAGTGATATTTTCGCTCGTGTGTACGTACGGATTACCGTCTCCACGACGCTATGAGATTCATTTCCACGTTCACCATATAACAATGATTATATGAATACATATTATTAATAAGAATGTAATATATGAAATAATAATGCTACTGTATATGTATATATATATATATATCTGTGTGTGTGTGTGTACTTTCATATATCTTATTCACTTACTTTCGTTCAATACAATATTAAAACGAAAACTACGTTTATGTGTACGTATGACCTACCATCTCCATAAATGATGTTTTCTATTTCATATATCTGTCTATTATACATATTTATATTCTATATATATTTATGATATAAAAATCATGTTTTATATTCTGTAAGTATTTAATCATGATCTAATTGATATGGTCAACAATAACAAGTTAAAACAGGTACGATAAAGAAAGCGATTGTTAAACGAAATGGTAATTTAACATTGAAATCAATATTAAATGGATATTATAAATTCATACTTTAATCATGTATGATATAATAAAAATTAATATGGTTCTGTAACAATTTAATAACATACTATGGTCATTATACAAGAGGGTAAATGTACCCTCGACCAAAGGAAAGAGTAAGGTGAGGGTTAATTCCCCAATCTCTTTGTTATTCGAGGTAGTTTTTACATAAGTGTCTACTAGAAAATATTTATTATCCATGTCCAGGTTTCATAAAATAGTTTTCAAAGGGATTTTTAAGCGATTTTTTTACTAAAACATCATTTTATATGTTTTAATAATTTATTCTTCTAAACCTTTCTCATTAAAGTCCATGTTTTCAAAATGGTTTTAAGGAATTATTTATATCGACATGAATTTTTTAAAATTTTAATTCCTTTCAAATGTTTCAAAATGGTATATGACACTTGGAATCAAAAATTTCTTTTAAATTACTTCCTTTATAAGTTATGTGACTTCTAAATGATTTCATGAAAAATGGATATTTCCCTCACAGATTTTTACCGATCATTTTCAACTATGTCAACAGCCTTTATGGGGTATTATTTTTGATTGTGGTTGATTTATTATGATAAAAATATTATATATTTAATTGATGGTTTTGTTATATGTTCGAATGTGGATGTGTTATTTTTATACCATTCATGGTCTATGAATAAATTATTGAAATTTTTTATGATAGATTTAATAGGAATGTTTATGTTATGTTTAGCCCTTTTCAAATGAGGATTGAATTGGACATAGTAAATGATGGGTGGAGCCTCAAATATTTCCTAGACGCAACGGTAGGTCCCATGAGACACACTAGTGTCTTGGCCTGACAAAAACATAACTGTAGTCTTGGCACAATTTTTTGACTATGTGGTTAAGAAGTTTGGCATTATGCATTCAAATATTATGAAATTTTCAATTGATATTGCATGTGATTATTTGACAAGTAGAATATGCATGTGAATAAGTAAATGAAAGTATTTGATTTACATTGGCCACATTATGATGAATGTTATGTTTAAAAGGCTTATGTTTTAGTCTTATACATTGCCTTAATATTTTATTTCTTTTTATGAAAGTTTCCGCTATATTGTTATCCTTACAGAGCATCTAAGCTCACCCCTTTCTATGTTTTATTTACCCATGATGTGAAGAAATATTTTATGGTTGACTTATAGGGATATGATAAGGATATAAGTGTGGTCAATGGGGATAAAATTTTGTTGATTTTTTTATTTCATGATGTAATGTAAAACTTATGAATGTATCTAGTACTTCCAAGAATACTAAACTGATCGGTATTTCGGGATTTGATCCATTTTGATCATGTCAATGTTGTGTAATAATGCACCGACTCTGGGTAATTGGGGTCACAGAATTACATGTATGTACGACTCCCTCTCCCAGGTATTATCCTATAAATTCTCGTGATAACATGTCACTAGGAAAAGTGGAATCATCCTACCTCAAAGCGCCTTCATGATACGACCCATGATACACACTGAATACTCCTCAAAAAAAGAATCAACATCCAAATGAATCTATTTAGGATCTAGAATATATGATGGGTCCGAATGATAAAGGTGAAACTAAGAAATGTGAAAAAACATTATGCATATTCCTTTATCTCTGAGGGAGTTCTATCTGATAAGCCACTTGTCAAACCCTATAAAAAATCTCAAAAGTTCGGAGAACTGATGAAATATATTACCTTGATGCCTAAATATTTGATTCTATAGTCTAGTCAAAAAACATAAGAAGACTCAATCCTTGACCTGGAACTCCATAGGTCATCGATGTTGATCATCATATGACTTTTGTCTAGAATGTGATGCATATATACACTTTATAGTAATCTACACATGCTCTGAAGTCTCTTAAATGAGATGACGTACTAGTAGTGTTTCCTACCCTAACTCTAACTAGCATAGAGGTGATCGACATGACTTAGCATATCTGGCCTTGTAATGAGACATCTGAATCTTACCTTGGAAATTGTTATTTTGGGGAAATTAGAAAAGTGATATATGTTTCTCCCAAGAACCTCTAGAATCAAGGAAATTCCCATAAATCATGTCCTTTAACACATGTATCATATGATCGGACAAACCATCAGTATAAGGGTGGTATGTTGTGCTCAAAATCCCTTTGAACAAAGATCCTTCCGTAACCCATGGAAAAATTGTGATGTAAAACAAGTTTTATTGTCCAATATGATATTACATGGAACCTCCTGAAGGTGTATAATCTAACAGATGTAGATTCTCTCAAGCTCATCTCCAGAGGTCTCCTTAATAGTTAAGAAATGAATGACTTTTTCCTACCTTTCCACTATTAATCATTTTGCACCACTATATCAAGGTGACCTAGGTAACCCCATTATGAAATATATAGTGACATCGTCCTATTTACAATATTGGAAAGGTAATGGATGTAAAATACTAGAAAGTCGTTGGTGCTCTGTCTTCACCAACTGATAGGTAGAACACTGCGTAACAAAATACGTTATCTTCTTTTGAGTCCCTAACCACTAATAATGGAAGCATAAATCATGATACATCTTAATAATACCGATATGTATTGCCTATTTAAAATTATGATATTCTTGCATCAACTCCTCTTGGATTTTTGCAGGACCCCAAATGCGTCCAGGAATGCCGAAGATCTCATCCCTGCCAATGACCCAACCAGGTGGTGGGTCCTTTTTTGCAACACTCTCCCCTCCAACTAAGCTCTTGAGATCAGAAATCTATCTCATCTTCACTATATCTAAAAGTGAAGATGCCACTGATAACAATGAATGTGTAGGATGTATATAATGGTCTTGAGCCTCCAAATGAATCTCAGAAAACAAATCCATCTATTTTCATTATCCACTAGCCTCCTAAACTACTTGTCTATGTCTTTTAACTGAGAGAAGTAACAGTTACATTGACATTATTAGATATATAAGCATGGAAAAAAATCTAAAGACTGAAGGAATTGAACTCGTATTCATTTTCCAAATTTCAAATCAAATTGAGTGAATATGTATTTTATAATTTTTTGATCCATGTAAACCACAACCACTCCCAATAAAAAATTCCCCAAACAAAATAAATAGTTTGTTTGTGCATTTAGTAAATAGTGAAAACTACCTAGCTCACAGTGAGGTTATAGACTAGTTTTTTTTCTCATTCATTCACTTAAGACATTGTTTCCACCAACTCTTTTAAGAATAACATTTTTATGACCCCCTTTTCCCAAAAAAATCATTTATATATAAATATGAAATGAATACATATAGTTTAAAAAACCATTCTTCTCAATGGAATCTAAGAAAAAAATATCAATACTAAGAAAAATTATACTACATTATTGAATGAAAATTTTTCAACATTCAATTGACTAGGATTCTGGTTTCATCAAACAATAGTAAATAAAATTAGATAATATTTTCTAAAAAATGATACAAATAATAAAAGGTAAGATAGAAGGTGAATCTTATAGAATGAGGAAGATACAATTGTTATAGAGTTGTTGAAGTATATATTATGGAATTTAGATACCTGAAGTAAGAGGAAATTTAAGGGAAAGGATGTGGTGATTGCATTTGTGGGGAGGTGGAGGCATGATAGGGAAGGTATGGAATAATTGGTAATCAGATAGAGGGAAAATCTGGTTAGGGATTTTGGAAAAATAATTTAATTTAAAAGAATGAAGAGGGTAGAGGGGACATGCTCATGGGGAGTGGGTTGTGCATGTGAGGATGGGCAGGGAGGGGAATGGAACCAAGTAATGGAAGAAGTAGATGGTGAAACATGTACATGGAATGACACAGTTTAATATAAGTATAGAATTTTCAAATTCCAAATAATAAAGAAGACATCGATTACTATAATTTCTAAAAAAATTAATATGCAATAATTCAATAATGAAACATTCAATTTAATATGAAGGACTTATATATATATATTAATATTGGAAAAAGTGGATGCATACCATTAGAATTCACTGATATTTTAGATGAGACCATTTGATATTACATATTTCTTATACTGTGTATTCATGGTGAGGTAAGAAGTATTTATAAATGAGATATTAGTAGTTGATGATATTAGAGTTTAATCTAAAAATAATGTTTATTAATTAGTCTGTTGCATAAATATGTACCGAGATATGGTGGTGAAGGGAAAATGCATTTAAATATATGAAAATAAATTATGAAGAAGTCAATTTCTATATAAAAAATGGATTATTAAAAATTTTGTGTACTTGTTGTATATATAGAAAATATTGTACAATATATGGAGTTAATTTTGGAATTTGGTTTCAGTTCTATATTAGTGTCCGGTTGGGAAATATTAATAGTTAGTTCTATAAACTGAAAAACTAAATTGTGCCTAGAAAAATTAAATAACTTTTGGAGAATGAAAAAATTGCAGTTTTATAAATATAAAAATTTATAGAATATAAGAAGTGAAACAAGCTAAAACAAAATAAAAAAAATGACATGCATACATAATATATCTAAAAGAAGTAAAAAAATAAAATTTCATTGGATCAATTATAAGTAAAAATTCTAAAAGATAATAAATTATGTAAAACATTATTAAAATAATAACTTCTAATAAATCTTAATAAACTATATTAGACATCATTCATATTCATTTACAATATTAACATTAAACAATCTATATTTCTAATACTCAAATATAATATATAAATTCCAACAAAAAATCAACAACTATATTCTTTTATATTTTACATAAAATATATAAAAATGAAATTAGATATCAAATATAACACAATTAAAAGCAGTTTTAGTAATAATCAAAACTAAAATCAGTCTAAATAATCTACCAAAATAATTATGTAGATTCATAATATCATTTTAGTTGCCTATGTTTAATATAGTATATTTTGTAAAGAAAATTAATTTAAATACAAATAGAAAATAAATGTTTGAAAATATTTGATATTAACAACTATTATAGGTTATAAATTAATACATAATATAACAATTTTTTTAAAAAATGTGCATATATCATTTTATAATCTCTATTACATAGAAATTAAACCAATTTTTTTCTTATAAATTATTGAATAATCATGTAAAAAACCTAGAAAATGTTAATCATGTGTATAAAATATCATAAATAAATCAACTCAGCAAATATATAGTAAATAAATGATATATAAAATTATGTATTCATCAAATATAAATTAAAAATATAAACTATAAAAACATTATAATTGATAAATTGTAATCCATTGTATTATAGGAAAATAATAGTTTTCAACTTTTATAGGGATTGCGTTTTTTGTATATAAAGGCATTACAAAAAATATATACTACAAATGAAATCTTTAAGTTATACAACTTTATAAATCAACCAAACTTTGATGTAAAAATACCAATTAAATGATATGTCAATCCCAAAAAATAAGAATATTAAAATTTGGGTAAAAATAGAAAATCACCTTACCTATTAATCAAAAAAATTATTTGTAATGTGAAAATGAAAAAAAAGTTTTTAAATGTTTTTGAAAGAGGGGGTAGAAATATATCTGGACTAGTTATGAGAGATAGTAGGTGTTTGTTCGCTTCCTAAATCAGAATTTGTTTTTTATGAAACCCTAATAAAAGAAAACCACAAAGTGTATAGGATAATATAAAAAAACATACATCTTTATCTTGAAAATGATATTTTTGTGAAATCAAAGACAACTGATACTAATTTGGGAATATTTTGTATCCTTATAGAGGTATATTCTAATGTAAGGAAAACTTAACATGGTTGTCCCTTTGGGTGGTGAAAAGAGGATATTAGGGATGTGAAAACAGACAATAAGTAGAAATTAGGGATAATAGGGATAATAAAATTAAGGGATTGAGGACATGTGAAAAATAAATGAAGTATTGGAAGATTATAAATTGGATAGATAAGTAGGTGAAGGAAAAGGTGGAGGTGGAGGGGGAGGTAGGAGCTAGGAGGTTGAGAGATGGGAAGCTGGGAGATTGAGAGAATAAGTGGTAATATTAAATATTGCCGTTTGGAGGGAATCAGAGGCTAGAGAATGTTACATATGTATTGGAGGAGTAAAGGCTTTTAAAAAAGTATAGATTTGAGAACCTTTAATATAATGAAATTATTGATAGTTTATTATAATCAATGGATAAAGAAGTAAAGAATGATAAATTTCAATCTATTGTTTAAACGATTCTCAAACAAAAAACCAATCAATTAATCAATCCAATTGAATATAAACCTAATACTTTGTGAATATTTTCCATATCTGAAGTGATGAAAGGATAGAGGAATTCATGTTTGGTATGATTTTTACAACAAAAATGACATTATTTTCTTTGATCTTAGGAATATATAAATGAAATGGAATGAGATTACTTTTTCTAATAGAAAATAAATCACATGAAAAAAAGTACATAAATTCTAAATCTTAGAGTATAATAAAATTAATTAAAAAACAATTTAAATTATAAATAAAATTATTAATCTAATTTCATATTTCATGCATAAAATAGAACAAAAGTAGTTTCACTTCCCATGAACATGTACAATACCATAAAAAAGGAGTATCTATTTAATTACAGGACACATTAATGTTTATGGAAGCATAAATACCAATTAATATTTATTAGTCTCTAGAGAATTATCATGTCTATATCAAACATACTTATAATAACCATAAATATCAGGCCCTTCATATTTTAAAAGTATAAACAATGTTTTAGACTATATAAATATTAAAAACATGAATTGAGGAACCATTCACCCATTAAAATTATAAATTAATTTAATAAAACACATTAATCAATATAGAAAATCATGATGACCACAATGTGAACACATGTATAAAGAATATTATAGATGATAAGTCAAATCAATAAGGGAATTAAACGTTTTTAAGAGGTAATTTAAAATAAAAAAATTAAAATTCTATGAAAAATTATCCTTAATAACTTTATATAACAAACAAGTGATGGTAAATATGTCTTGGAAAATAATAATGAAATATTTTATGAATCAAATATTTAAGTAACATAATTTCACATCAACAACAAAAACTCTAAGTGGTTGGGCAGACTCAAAATTTCCATGTACCCAAAGAGGATGAAATGATGCAACCATTCTATATAGATAAGTTTTCTGGATAATATATTTCTAACCCACACTAGTGAATCTAGAATCCAAGGTTCTATGGCCCATGCCATATTTATGAACCAAAATGTTTTATAATTCCATAAAAAGTAGGAAAATCTCATTTAGGAAGGATAGAACTGCAAAGTATTAAAAAAAACAATTTATTAGTAAGGAGCACGGAGTAAGAACTCACCCATTTATGTATAAAGATAATTCATTATGATAACACATATAAAGATTTCAAATAGAGGCATGTTAAAAAATTCAAATTTTTTAAAATAATTTTACACAATTTTACATAATCAAAATGCTGACTATAAATGTCTAGAAAATATAACATTGATATATATAATATAAAAAATATCTAGGAATAAAAATCAAATTGAATGTATTTGAAACAAATGGACCAAAGGATATAGGTAAAGTTAACATGAAAAATATGAAGGGATGCTTTATGATATCCTAGAAGATGGAATGAATGAATTTATAATAGATTGAATGTATAAAATCACACCTGATGAAATGGATAAAAATCTATTAGATAGAATGAAATTAATTGAATCAGATGAAATTGATGAATTCATACTAAATTGAAAGGATGAAGGGATTCTTCGTAAAACAAAAGGGATTCGAAATGGATGGATCCTGATACGATGTAAAACTCCAAAATAGATTAGGAGTAATGAATCTGATTCAATGATAAAAACACATTGGAAGGAAAGGATGAAGATGAGGGAAATATTGTAGGGGTTACACATGTGGTGAGGAGGCGGACTAATTAGGAAGCTAGGGAAGAACCGTAATCAGAGAGGAGGTGACATCAGATTTGGTTTTATGGACTGGTGATTGAATATGGAAGCATGGAAATGGGAGAGAGAAGGGGAAAGGTTTTAGGGTTGGAAAATTAAAAGTAGGAAAAGGAAGAATGTAAGGGTGGCATGTTTAAATTGATATAAATAATTTAATAATTAAAATGTCTAATATAAATATAGATGGATTTTTTTTACCACATGACTCAACATATATTTTATATTTAAATTTTTTAATTTAAATTGATTAAAAAATATATAAAAAAATATAAATTTATATGTTTTTATTATAATTATTTCATAAAAAAAATTATTTATTTATCCATTTATAAAAAAAATTATTATTGAAATACAATTTATTTTAATGTATATAATAAGAAACATTAATAAAAAATTTTACAAAAACACAATTTTTTATACAGAACTTATTCAAATTAATATTTAAATTTACCGTATCAAATTTATTATCACCTAAATAGTTTTCATTATTTATTTTTGTTTTAATTAATTATATCATTTAAAATTTTATAACATAAATAAAATAGATTTCAATTATTTTTAGAAATGAAATAATTATATCAAACATATAGATTTATTTTGTTTATAGTGTATGAGATAATACTAATTCTATTTCAAATTTAATGTTAGTGTACTAAATTATCATCATGAGTTGAATTTTATTCGGGTAAGATGGATAGAATCTATATTAAAATATATTAATAATTTTAAAAAATTGATTTTCTTGCACTAATTATCACATAAAATTTGTGAAAAAAATTTATATATGAAAAATAATTCTTAAAAAAAATTATAAAATTTATTATAAATAACCAATGCGTTAAATTTTTTATTTATATATATAAATTAAATCAATTTTTTAATGAATGTGTAATGTTATTTTAAAATATGTTTTCATAAATAAATAACATTTATTACATTTAATTGATAAAATAAATATCTCAACATTTTTTTAAGTCTTATTCTTTTTATCATTTTTCTAAACTTTTCCTAACATAATGGGTGAGGAGATTTTTTTTTGAATACCCATTCGGAAAATAAATCTAAAATGATTATTTTTTATAAAATAATTATCTCATTTGAATAATAAAATAAAATAATTGTGGTATTAAAATTGTGTAGTGTTATTCATTTCATATAATTGGTGAGTTGAATTTCATGCATAATGATACATGTTTTAAAAATTGAAATTTTTATCATGTATAATATGTGATTAAATTTCTTGATACCAATTTCAAAAATGAAAATTATCTCATGTATATGATAAGAAAACTTTCATTAAAAATGATACAACTTTTGAAAACTAAAAATTATATTTTTTATGTGATGAGATAAATATACAGTTCCATGATATATTTTTATTGAAATAAAATTTATCTAATGTGATATATGGGCTAAATTTATTGTATAATGATACATCATTTACAAAAAATGAAATTTATCTCACATGCGAGATGTTACAAATTTTATGTAATATGTTATATCATTAAAAAAGGAAATTTATTATATATATGAGATGACATAAATTTGAAGCACCCTATTATAAAAATTACACTGAATTTATGAATTAAAAGTAAAAAATATATATTATGAAATTATTTAAAAAATAAATCATCTAGTGTCGATGTGTCCTTGATTGAACTTAACATGTAAAATTCATCATCAATGTTGAATTGGTTTATAGTTCATTTCCATTGATCTTGTTTATAAAACATGAAATTTATCTCATGTATGATATGAGATAAGTTTCTTCTACAATGATTCATGTTTTATAAAATATATACTATCAAATGTATATGATGGGGTAAATTTCACCTATGATGAGACCTCATTTTTAAAATTAAATTTATCACATACATAAGATGAGATAAAATTTTCATACTTAGTTGTATCTTTTAAAAAATGAAATTGATTTCATATACAATATGAAGTAAATTTCATTTAGAATGATGTCTCTATTATTAAATGAGAATGATACCTCTATTATAAAATGAAATTTATCCCATATATAAGATGTGATTAATTACATGTGTGATGATGCATAAATTAAAAATAAAATCTATCTCATGTATAATATGAAATAAATTTCAGATACTATGTTATATACTATCTCTTGATATATTTTATAGTATTAAAAATAGAATTTATTTCATCTATGGGATGATATAAATTTTATGTTAAATAATAAAATCATGTAAATCTCAAGTATGAGAAGAGATAAATTTTTAATATGATGATATATTTTTTATAAATTTATATTTATCTCATGAATGAGATGGACTAGATTTCATGTATAATAACAAAGATCTAAAAAAAATAAATTTATCTCATGTATGAGTTGTAATATATTTAATTTACTCTGATGTATAATTTTTAAAAATTAAAGAATATGTTATAATGAATATTTTAAAAAATAAAAATTCAATCCATGTATGATATGACATAAATTTCATGCCCAATGGTACATTTTTTAAAGAATATAATTTTATGACATGTAATATATGGAATAAATTTCATATAGGGTAATTTATATTTTCAAAAGAAAATATAAGTCATAACAAAAATCAATTTTATATTCTATAGTAACCCTAACCCAATTACTTTAGTAGTACCAATCGCAATGCTACACAACCTTAGGTGCACCTTCTGGTCACCATAGACTGTCGACCAACATCAGGGTTTGTGAAATACCAGTAGAAAATGGTTTACACATTTTTTATTAATCAATTAAAAGAACAGAAAAACTAAAATGATTCAAATGGAATTAATTCCATATAATAAAAATTCACAACTCAAAAAATTGTAAGTAGTATAAAACACTCTCTGACTATAATGGGCCTAACCTTCTTGTGTCATTACATTTCATGTTGTGGGTGTAGAGGTCTTGGGAGAAGGATAGAGAAAGGGTGTTGTTGCTTAAACTGAAATTTCATCTAGAAGAGGGTAATTTTATTGTTTAGTGTGTCTGTCTATTACACTTAATTTTTGGCCAAGTCTAGAATGCCCATAATATATCAACCTTTTTCGTGAAAATGATCCTTTCATATCTCTATATTATAATGGAATTCATCCTCATGCATCACCCAATGTCAAAACATTGACCCTTATGTATGAGTCTGGTACCCTTAAATATCAATGTGTATCTCCCTAATTTTCATCAATTTCTAGTATGCGAGAGTCATCATTGTAATATGTAAAAGTAATATATTTGTACATAAAAATAAAATCTTGATATGTAAAAGTAAAACATCTATATCTAAGAGTAAAATGTTTGTATATAAGAATAATTTCCCTATACGTAAGATTAATTTCCCCTTACATAAGATTAAATTCTTTTCTTGTAGAAACTAAAATATTCCTTCTTATCTTTAACAATTTTTTATGATTGATAGGGATATTATCAATCCGAAGTCATAATTTTTTTTTGGAAAAAATTGATACATAAGAATTGTCCCAATATTTAGTGCATGGTTTTCACCATGATTCTTGGTAATTAGTATGATGTGGTTTAGTGATAATTATTATGTTGTGACCTTCTTTAATCATATAAAAATTAAGAGAGTTAGTCAAGTTTTTAAAAAAAAGGGGGAAATACCTTAGTTGTGTTTTGATGCGATGCATGCATCCTTTCTTTGGTTAAATATTTCTCATTTATCTCATACCTTAGGTGACTAGAGATATGTATTTGGAGACTTTTGAGTTCTCTTCAATTGGTTTTGATCATTAGTTTCAAGAGATATATCACATTTAGATCCATGTTGAATTTATTTTCTCTTATTATTGCTTCCCTCCCCATACATATTATTGGAGAGGTTGTGGAAGTGGTTGGATTCAGTTTTGTTAGTCTTGGATCATGGTTTTGATCTAGGTTTTTTTTATTAGGGTTGTTGAGGTTTTCCTCACAAATTTTTTTATTTGCAATAATCTCCCTCACCATATCCTTGTATAATAATTTGTTGAGTCTCCAATTGAGGTAATATATTCAATATTTATCATTTATTATTTGAAATTGTAGAATTATCATGATTTTATCTTTCATTGGGTTGATGGTGTGAATTATCAATAAAATTATAATAACCATTTTAATGATATTGAAGGGTGGAAAGGTTGATCATGTGTGCTTTATGTTAATTCATTTTATTGGTATATCTTGTTGATTCTTGACTAGTGTTATTGCTGTGAGTTTTTTGGTTTTATGTTGTGATACTTGTTCTATTTCTATGACTAAACTATTGAATGGATCACCTTTAATAAAATGTTAAAAACCTAAATATTGTAATTAATTGGTTATGTGAAATATAGAGTTTATGAGATGTTTCTTCTACAATATGTGTTGAATGAATATGTTGAAATTCTTTAAAAGGGGGAATTATTGAACTATTTTGTTATTGAAATGGTGTGTTGTGTGTTGTTTGTATTCTTTGTTAATATTTCTATGATAGGTGGGGCCTTTTTAGTGAGTTTTTTGTGACATTGATTAATGTGTTGATGTTTTAAGGATGTAATGGTAGTAATTGAATGGATGATGTTTCATTTCTATATCAGATGGTTTTATTGATTGATGTGGAATGAGGTAAATGAGTGTTGTGGTTGTTGGTGCGAGATTGTGAAGTGGTTATTAGCATTATCTCATATTGTTATTGTTGGGGTGATTAGTTGGTTATTATGGGGTTGTGTTATATATGCTTTATGATATGGAATATTGTTGGAAATAATGTATATGATAATGGGTAATGGGATGGAATTTCATATGTATAGTGTTTTTAATGAACCTTTAATGTTTAAAATGAACAGGTTATGGCTGGGATAAATTTGGTAATAGAATAATGAATGGGTTGATATTAAATTTGAATAAATTAATTTCATAATTAATTTAACATAAATGGTAAAATAGTAAATCTATAAATGGATAATAACATGTTTATATGGGAAATCATTGAAATTGTTATAGGTATTTTTTGTGAAGTGGTGGGGATGGGTTGTGGTATAGATATAACAATGATTTTTAGTAAATGGTGATAATAATGTGGTGGTGATTGATATGAAATATTTTTTAATGTATTTTTTTGATATTGATTCATATAAATTTCCCACATTTATATTTATTAGAATATCTAATGAAAAAAATATGTTTTGAGGTTGAAATAGAAAATTTCATGAAAATTATGTTTTCACCCTTTTAAATCAGCCCTAGATATTTTTCATAAAATTTATTATGTATTGAATTTTGACATGAATGATTATGGATGTATTCTGAACTAAATTTTCTACATTTTTTTATTTAGACCATGAAAGATGAATCACACATTTGGATGGCCAAAAATGAGCATTAATGAAAAGTTGAGCTGAATTTGAATGACTGGACCTTACATAACTATTTTGGATATATATTTTCTATTCATGTATGGAATGGGATGAAATTTTACACGATATTATGGAATTAAATTATGTAATTTTCATTAATGTATAGTGAAATATATTTTTCATGGAAACTCAGTAAAAAAGGTGGATCAATATAGAGTCAATTTTGGAGGCAGAATTCTGTATGTACCATTTTAGAAAATTGAGACCACAACTCTCCCACACTCTGTTTAAATAAGATTTTCACTATTTAGAATGGTTGGTCAAATATTGGGGAAGGAGTTTCTGAAATTGTTGGTTCAATTTCACCCCCTACCCTTTTTGATGAAGGAATACTTTGTGCAAGGATTTGTTCCAAGAAATCCTTCCTCGAACGATTTTATCTTTTGTTTCTTTAAAATTGTGCTTATAACCTATCCTTATCCTTAATCAAACTCATGTGATATTCTCTTTTACTGTTTTTATTTTGGTTCTTGGTGTGGAAATATAAGAGTGTAGATGATATTGGGTGCTTCCTTTTCAATCCTTCACTTATGAAAATAATGTCCATAATGACATATCCACCCATGGAAGAGTTGTTTTTTTTCATAGATGATATTGGATACATCCCTTTCAAACCTTTTTTTAATAAAATTGTCTCTATAATGAAAAATATACACATGTAAGATTAATTTTCATTTATAGTCAATATAATCTCTACCACATTCATTTATTTGTTTTGAATCCATGAACAAACTATAATTCATAAATCGCGATCAATTAATCGAGTTTGAATTTATAGAGAACTCAATCAATTTTTACTTTGACCATGAGGATGGACTTGTGTGAATCATGAGAGAGAAACTTTATACATCGAATATAATAAAATTGGGATAGAATTTTAGGGTTAAATTATAATCCCAAAACACAATTAATTTTCATTTCCAGGGAAGAGATGTTGGCCTAATTATCCATTGACCATAAGTTGGACTTTGGATAACAATCAAGGGAATGTGATATTATTGGAAGTCCTGAAGTTAACCTAGGGTTAATTTATTCCATATTTATGGTTTTTCTAATTTTTATAGGTTTAAGGGGGTGGAAAAGGTCATGGGATCAAAATTTAATGGATTTAATTAGATGCGATAATGATGAATGAATGGTTAAGTGGAAGATTAAATTGTTTATTTATTATTATATTGTTGTTTTTAAATAACTTATTTCCTTGATTTCTTTTTTTTTTGTTAAAAATTCACTCAACCAAACCCCACCACCAACTTTGTTTTTATTATTTGCATTTATTTTATTTATTCCTTTTCAAGCCTATTATGGGTTGTTTAATTCACTTTCTCCATAAGATAATGATCAAGGTAATCCACTATGCTACACTTAGTAAAAATCCCGAAAAAAATTGAAAGAACGTATGATAACGCTCATCAAATTGGCACATTTTACAGAAACTAAGTGTTTTCTTCAACCTAATTTAAGTGATTTCATTCACTTTTATTCTCATTTTTTCTTTTATTCTCCTCCCACTTATTTATCTTCTTCATTCCCCACCTCTTCTTTCTTGTAACATCAATTTAAACATTATTTTATGATATTGTGGTCCACTTATTTTTATTTCATTTTCTATCCCAAATTATTGAGAAGAACCAAACCTAAAGTTTATTTTGAACTATGCCTTGAGATTTAATGAAGCTTTTGGGCTCAAATCAGACAATATCAAAATTTATGAAGTGTAAAAATATCCCCTTTTCATTATTTCCATCATTCTAATAGTAGTGATCCTAGTAGCTCATCTCAAATACGATATGATTTTCAAAAAATGGATTCAAACAACAATGAACCTGAAAGATCCATCGAGAGTTAGTTACACCAGATATTAATCATCAACTACCATGAATTTAATATCCAAATCTTGAATTAGAATTTGAGCTAAAATCTGGGTTAATTTACTTTTTCTATAAATTTAATGGCCTCTCTGGTGATGATCCAAATATACATCTTAATGAATTCAATATGGTTTTCTCAACATGTATACCAATAATATCTCTCAAGGACAAATCAAATTATTGGCATTCCAATTCTCACTTGATAGAACTGACAATATTGGATGTATTACCGACAACCAAAACATGTTACATATTTGAATGATTTGAAAGGTCTTTTATTACATAGATTCTTTCCATCATCCAGGACCATAATAATTTTAAAGGATATATTTGGAATCAAGAAAACATATGGATATTCAATTTATGAGTATTAAGATCGGTTTAAGAAGGTATGTGCGAGCTTCCCACATTTCCAAATTAGTGAGAAACTCCTCATACAATAATTTTATGAAGATCTCACTCCCATGGAGAGGATTGTGGTTGATGAAAAATTAGGAGGATCATTGGTTGACAAAAACCCAATTTATAATCAAGCATTTATTACCTAGATGGAATAAAAATCCCAAAAATTAGGTCATCAATGTATAATGACTATAATGGGAGTACATCAGGTATGTTTCTCTTATCTTGAGAATAATTTAATTGATACTAAATTGGATTAATTAACCATTATGGTGAGACAGATATACTTATCTAAAAAAGATTATCCAACCTCTCAAGTAAATTTTGTGGATTTTTTATTATAGCAGACCACCCAAAATATTGTTTTCCACACCTACAAGTGATAAAGGATTGCATAGTATTATTGCAAGGGATACCATTTCAACAAAAATAAGCATCCCCCAAAAATAAGTATGATTCATTTTCACTAATAAACAATAAAGGATGGAAATATCACTCATATATGTGGCATTGATATAAACAAAAAAATGTATCATTTTCACTAAAAGTTCAAGCATCCTCTACATTACCAGCATGGTTTTAAACGACGCCAAAAGATATTTGAATCATGATAATCAATAAGTCAACAATAAGGGACTCCCCAACCAAAGGTAGATTAAAAATTTGATGATATTTTGAAAAAAAATCATAATCAATAGAATGAGTTGAAGAGTCAAGGTATGGAGTCAAGGGATCTAAATATTCAAATGATAAATATTTCCATCACCCTCCATAAAATGGTAAATAAGAATTCTAGAAACCTTCCATCTTAACACTCTCTAAATCACAATGGAAATGTTGGTGCTATTACACTGATTGGGAAGCAAACAAGTGAGTGAAGTTTTCCTAGTAGTCCACTAGGATACACCCAACTTGATGAGATTTCTCCGACACCTTTAGTTACTAAGAAACCAAAGGATAAAGACACAGTTAATAAGAAAATTATTTATATTCCTCCCAAACCCTTACTTTTTCAAATAGAGTTATAAAACCAAAAAATATGGATAAAGAGTTGACAAAAAATAGGTTTTGGATATTCAATCATGTTAATATAAACATATCCCTTCTTGGGTCCATTACAAAAATTCAAATTTATGAATAATTCTTAAAATAACTTTGTACTAATCAAATATGGATCAGGGGAAATGAGTGGATCAATTTTGGAATTAAATGATTAGAACTCATTACACAAAGTCATGAAATGACAATAAAGTGAAAGAATCATGTGAAATTCACCATCATATGAACAATAGGGGATTTACACTTTTTTTATGCTTCATATGATTTGGGATCTTCTATAAATGTGATTTTTCACTGTATTTTATCTACTTTAAGGCTGGTAAGTTGAAACTGAAAATATTGTATGTACAATTAGAAAATAGAGCTACAACATATCCAGTGTGAATCCTTGAGGTTGTACTTGTTTAGGTATGATACATGATATTTTCTATAGATTTAAACAAGATTAAAAAAGAATAAGTATATGTAAATTATCATGATTCCATTATCTTAGGTATACCCTTCCTCAAAACTAAAAAAACCATTATAAATGTCCATGATGTTACACTTTCCATGGATTTTAGAGATGAAGTTGTGATATTTAATGTTATGTGATCCCTGAATAACCCCTTAGGAGACCATTCTAATTTGGTTATCTCTCATTTTGAACCACCATATAAAAACCTCTTAGATTATTATTTCCCTATGGTTAGAGATATTATGATCATTGGTTCTAGTTTGATGAATAAGAGAATTTGCACACCTATTTTTAATAGTTGATACCAAGTGTGGAATTTGTTTTCAATGGGTTAATATGTCATGTGATGATGCATGGAGAATTTTTATGGATTCACATTATGACATTAGATGTAATGCTTGGAAAATTTTCCTTGTCTAATGTGATGCTTTTTTGAACTGAGATTTAATTCATAGATACATGTGCCAATGTATTTTAACATTATATACTACAAGTGGAGACCACGCAAATAATTATTTTCATGATGAAGAGGAGTTAAAGATGTTATGAAAATAGAATGTAATTTAATGAAGTAAAAATAAAACGGTCATGAAATAATTTAATTATATATTATCTAAGAATGAAGAATATTTTGAAGATGATATTTAAGTTGGGATGGTATTATATGAGAATCTATACCACTCTTGGAATGGGCCTTACACTAAAAAATGTGCCAACTAAACAACAATGATTGTGACATGGGGAGATCCTACTTGAGAATGTGAGATTAATCTATGAGCATACAGAGGTTGTGCCATCGTGTGGCAAGGCATGATGATGGAGGAGATAAAATGAGTCATTTTGAGCAGGGAATCAAGAGCAGACCCTAGTACTCACATCTACTGCTTCATTGAAAAATGTTTTATTAAATGGAAGAACTCAACCGATGATATTATTAATGTGGAATGGGTGCAATGAAGGTACTATTAAACCATGTTAAATGATACACATATATCATGTGTTGTATAATAAGATGAACATGAGTCATTTGATCATCACCGTGATCATCTTCTTTCTCCGGATAATTAAAGATCTTCTGTACACTGTGGTTTTTTTCAGCATGCATCCCTTATATTAACCTAATTCACATCCACATTAATGAAGGTCCTGATTTACACTTGATATCTAATAAATCCCATGATAACTATTGGAAACTATATTCATGCACTATCAAGAATGAACAGAGGGATCCCAATCCAGGATGATTATCAGATGAAGTAGATCCTTCTGTTGATGTAAATGTTGGAATTAATGCACTATTGAGATTCAAATATGCATGAAGTCCAAATAAAGGATAATTAATGAGTATAAATGATGGACAATGTTTTTAGGATTTTTTTTCTAAGTTATTCTTGAATATCCACAAGAATAAAACATGTTTGTGTACAGAGGGCGAGCCACAGGTGATCACTAAGCTATGTGTTGAAAAAAAAGAATAACTCGGTCTTTTTGGCATTTATATATATAATGATGAGATGTAGTTGGAGGTTAATAAGATACATTCTAGGGGTATTTTAAATATTTAATCTATATAGTGTTAAATATTTCTAAGAATATTTATAATTCCTTGACATAGTATTGGTTATTTGATATGAATTGCATGGATAAACAGAATAATTGTGTGAAAAAATAAATACATAAAATACCTTTGGGTATTCATACTTGATATGAGGAAAGAGACTAACCACACTATCTTCAGGTATTCAATATGAGTGAGTAAATTAATATTAAAATCCAAATGAATATTCATATTTAAAGAATGAAAATAAATGTGTTACTCCCAAATCATTTAAATGAGGATTTAAACTGAGAGGGGTCAATCAGTGGCACACTATTTTTAATTTTTTTTATTTTAGATTCAACCTATTTAAATTTTTATATAATTTCCTAGCACTAATATTTATTGTAATATTTAATATAAAATGTGTTTTGGGATTGCAATTGAAAATTTCATGAAATTTATGTCTTTACCCTTTAAAATTTAACCTAGTAAAATTTTCATAAAACTTTCTATGTGTCTAATTATGATATGAAATTTTATGGTTGATTTTTCACTATTTTTTATACATTTTTCATTTAAATTATCCAAGATTTATCTCACATTTAGTGGGATAAAAATTTGAATTAAGGAAGAGTTATGCTATATTTGATAGATTAGAAATTGCTTCACTATTTAGGACTCATCTATTTCATTCATGTATGGAATATGATGAAATATTTAATTTTATTAGAGAATTAAATTACATAAATTTAATTAAACTAGAGTAAAATCTTGTTCTCATGGGAATTCCATAAAAAGTTGGGATCTATATGGGGTAAATTTTGGAGGTAGAATTATGCATGTATCTTTTTTGGGATTTGAAACCATAACCCTCCAACACTATATTTAAATGATATTTTAACTCTTTGGAATATTTGTTAGAATATTGGATAAGGAGTGACAAAAATGTGTGGTTCAATTTCTATCTATATCCATTTTGAAGAATTAATCCTTTGTGCAAAGATCTCTTCCAATAAGGCCCTACTCTCATGCTTCTACATTCTGTTTCTTTGCATTTGTTCTTCTATCCTCAATTTATATTCAACAAAACTTTTATTTTATTCTATAATCAATTTCTCTTCGTTTGTTTATGGTGTTATAATATAGAATAAGAGACTATATTGGGTGTTTCCCTTTCAAAACAATGATTATGAAAATAGTCTTCATGATGTCAACTGTACCCATGGAAGATTAGTGTTTGTTCATAGTCAATCTAATACATACCCCATTCATGTATTTATTTTGAATAAATGAAAAAAATAATTAATAAATTGTGTTCAATTAATTTAGTTTAAATTTATATTCAACTCAATCCATTTATAATTTGATCTAGAGTCCAAACTTTTGCGAATCCTGAGAGAGAAAATATAATATCCAAATATAATCAACTTGGGATAGAATTTTAGGGTCCAAGTATAATCCCCAAACTTGATTAATTTTAATTTATAAGGATTATATTCTTCATTAATTTTACCTTGAGAATTATTTATCTTTTGGGTCATAATCATATCGGGGTGTTGTAATTAGAAGTCAGGAAGGAAACCTAGGGTTCATTTCTTCCAATATTTATAGTCATGTTAATTTTCATAGGGTTTGGGGGTTCACAAGGTTAGAAGGTCACAATTAAATTTATTTTAATAATGTGGGATAATTATTAATGAATGGTTAAAATGTATATTATATTGACAATGTCTTCTCATATTGGTTTTATAAATAAATTGGGTCCTTGATTGCTTCTCTTTGCTTGTTTGTTATGTTGGTTATTCAAAAATCACTCAATCAAAACCCCCAAATTTTGTTATTATTATCAATTATATTATTTTTTATTTTTCAATACTATTAGGGGTTGTTTAATTAACTTCCTCTTTAAGAGAATTACCTAGGTTAGCCACTGTGCTTCACTTAGTAAAAAACAAAAATAATTTTAGAGCGTGTGAGACAACACTCATCAATGATTATGAGCCTTAGTAGTCCTTTGTTGGTATGAACCCTTAGGATGATCTTTTATGTGGATATTATATATATGTTTCATTTTCTTATGATTTCTTATATACCCCACCCAAGTCAAATAACCTTATAGTTTCTCAAATATTTTGGGTTTTAGGTGTTTTCCCTAATATCTAAACTGGTGGGGGAATGAATGATTGACTAATCCATCTTTCCCACTCCCCATTCCAAATGTAGTATAGGATATGATGGCTCATAGTAGATATATTCATACTAGATGTAATGGAATATGGTTATTTTTTGTATATAATATAGTTTTTGACTTTGTTTTACAGTTGTGATGATGATACATGGTGGGGGTTATCCATGGTAGGAGGAGGGAACATGGTTAATTCCCTTAATGTTCACGATACCCTATTATGGAACTAATTTTTTATGAACTAGGGATAGGAATATGTTGTTATAGTGTTGTATATCTTATCATGGTTATGATTTGGTGTGTGTATTGTTTTTGTGACATGGAATATGATGTGTGGTGACACATGAGCAAAAGGTATGGAAGCACCATATGTTTTTCATTAGGAAATAAGTGAAATAAACTAGTGGGAAAGTAGTTATATAACATATTATTGATATATTATATTGATACTATCTTATTATACATGGATGTGATATTGGGTGAGTGATCCTTCATGAGGTTGGGAGATATTTTACAAGTATTAGGTGTGTACTGGTTCCACTATTTATGCACTGAGGCATATGTATACTTCTTACACATCGCACAATAGGTATTTTGGGATATTGGTTTTTATTTTAAATTAAGGATTTTATTGGTCGATTTGTTTATATATTCCTTTTATTATTTGGTTAATTTCTCCCATTTGTGTGTTTGATACCCTTAGTTTTAGTCACCAACCCATAGGAAATTGGTGGTGATCTTCAGGGGTTATCTTTGTAAACACATGGCTTATATTCATTATTTATGAAAAAAAAAATCTTCTATTGCATCATCGAATCATATTTTCCATGATCTAGATGCTTTCTTCAATCGATAAATGTATATATACATCTTATATATCTTTTTGGCATTACCAAGATTCATAAACCTTTAAAGTTGTGTCATACAGACATCTACCTAAAAGTTTGCACTAAGGAAACCGATTTTTTACATCCACTTTTCAAATCTAATAATCATGGAAAATTTCTAGGGAAATTATAATTCTTATTGAATTAAACATGGAAACTAGAGAAAAGGATTGATCATAGTAAATTCATTGGTGTGGTTTAATCCATTTAGCTGCTAGTGATTCTTTATAGGTTTTGGCTTCTCCTTTCATGACTAGTTTTCTATTTAATACTCATTTTCACCCAATAGGATTTAAAAAAAATAAAAGACTGAAAAAACCCCTACTTGGTTATGATATTTAGAATCCATCTCAGAATTCATTGCTTCTTGACATATTACATCTTTTTATCTCTTTATTTTCTTTTTTTATAGGAAATAGGATCATCATTTTTAACCAATAATGATTCATCATCCTCTATAGCTAAAAAAATATGTTTCTAGTTCGTTAACATCTATTGAAATCCTATATAGTACTCATGTTTCAGGAACAACCACTTATATAGGGAGCTATGGAATCTATTCCTACACCAACTCTTTTTTACTTTTTACCTCAACATCATTGAATTAAACCATTCACTCATTCTCTTTCTTTAGGATGTTTTCCGTCTCTATAAAGGAGGGGTATCAGTGAACAAAAAATATTTTATTTGAATTTTTGTATAAGTAACATCCTTTTATTTTCTTTATATGTCCTATAAAGATACACCTCGCACTGCGTGGTGTTATTTTGTTTCTTGTTAATATCTTAACAAACATTTCACATCCCCAAGCATGTAATTTTGACAATATGGGTTCCTCCTAAGTCCACAAATTGTACAGGATACAATTTTCTCTACTTTATTTGGAACACAATTTAGTGTATATGCTATAATATTTAATGAATATCCCCAAAACAATGATAGAATATTTTCATAAATCATGATCAACCTCACCATTTTAATTCAGGTATAATTCTCATTTCACTGACACCATTCCACTTTGGTGTATAAGAAGGAGTGAGTTGTCATAGAATCTCACACTCCTATAAATGGTTGATGGACTCTTATTTATGATACTCACCATATTGATTAGATCATTTCTTAAAATATTCTGGCTTATTTTTTATTAAATATACATATATATAACTACTTAAATCATTAGTGAATGTAATAAAGTAATAATATTCACCTATATATTCAATAAGAAAATGATAACAGACATCAATGTATAGCAATTAAAGAAGCACCATAGCCCTTTCACCTTGTTCATCAAATAGTGGCTTGGAAATGTTTTCGTATAACCATGTGTGGCATCTTTCATGTGGTTTTTCTCAAAAGAGTATAATCCACCTTCTTCATAGAGCTTTGTAAAAATGCTTCTCATTTACATGTACAAGATGGTGATTCCACAATTGGGTGTGAAATAATTCATGTGAACATGATTCATTATAAATTTCAAAACTTGGTTTTCATAATCCATTATATAGACCATTATTGAGTTGTTCCATACCATAAAAATTTAATTTTTATAAAATTATCATTCCGTATTTAAAAACTGGAAAATAAATCAATCCATGTCAAGAAAAGAAACAAAAATAATGTTCTTGGTAACACTAGAACCATAATAACGGTTCTTTAAAACCAAGATAATCCATGCTGGTAATGTGAGGTGGTAGTACCCAATGGCTAGAGCATCTTTCCTCACTCCATTAGCAACTCGTAAATCCACCTGACCTCATATAATCCTTATAAATATAATTGGTTCATGAATTTGAATAAAGATGTGAGAACCACAAGTTATATCTAAATCTCATTGTGTAGATATAGAAATATTTCACTCGATACCAAATACACTTAAAGCTTCCCCTTACTTCTTTAATTACATGCATTTTTTCTTACAATGGCCGAACTTTTCACATGAAAAACATACTATGTACTTATCCTTTCTCTATATTATAATCTTATTTTTATTGTAATGGAGAATCATAGGAGCCTTAAGATTTTAGTGATTCTTGGAGCCCTTTAACATTTTATTCTTTTTATTCATCATAAGAACCATATGTTTTTCACACCTAATATCCTTTTCAACATAGCAAGTTGACCTAAGGAGTTCCAACATGTACTTCTTACCATTGATAATATTATAATTAATAATGAAACTAAATAAGATCTTATATGGTAATGATATAATGAGACCAGTGTGTCTCTCATCATGGATTTTAATTCCCATTATATCCAAGTGCTCAATGTATCCAATTAACACCAGAAGATGCCAACACTATAATATTGCACAAGAATGGTAAATTTAAGATTCAATGTCTCTCTTGTCTCTCCTCTTCTTCATAAAAATCACGAATGTAACATGATTTTATACACATACAAATCATTGTGTTTCTTAAAAATATCATTATATACACATGATAGTATGAAATATTAGAAATTTATGGAATCATCCAAATATTTCACACATATATATATAGAGAGTTAATTCTCATTAGCCTCATTTATTTGTGCTTTAGGAATATGGATTTCCATCAAATATAATTTCTATGGATAGTGTTGTGTAACGCACAAGCACCTAAACCATTCATGTAAATTTGATCAAGTGACAAGGTTATCCATATCTAATATTGATCGTAGTGATATTATCAATTTCAGATGGGTTTAAATTTCAATAATAAATAAAATTAATTTTTAGTTCTTTATCTGGATTAAAAAATGGATAATAAAATTATTTTAATTTATTAATCTCTTAATTTTGTCTTGAAATACAATAGTTTTCACCATTTATTCAGAATATCCTACCGTGTTGATATTCTAGTGGAAATGATCCATAAATTCCTTCCCATAACCCAAAATTGTGTCATTAAAATTACTCAAAGAAATTTTGGTAGATGTAACTACCAACTGTATTAACTCACAATTCGTTCATTTGTTGAGTGGACTCCCCAATCCTAAAATCATAGACTTGAATTTCCTCAACACATGCCTCTAAAATGGTATTGGAAAAACGTTTTCCATTACACCAAATACCAATTTGGTTATGTTGAACCAAAACATTAATAAAAATTCCTCGATAAAAATAAGTTATCAAACTTTGGTAATGAAAACACTTAGTTCTATGGTTGCATTATTATTCAAGTAATGGAATGATTGTGTAACTTAATATTTAATATGATGGATTTTTTTATCATTATATGTAAACTTACTATTTTATCTTTTTACATGAATGTTGATATTAATTGGATTTAAATTAAGTGATTAAACATGTCAAGAAAAATTTTACACATATTTTAATTTTAATTTTGATACCATATTTCATTATTTTAATAAATTTATTTAATGATTAAACATACATAAATAATTAACCTTGAAACATACATAAATAAAATAAATAGTCATGGAAAATTAACCAACCCTTGAACATGGGGAATAAAATCCTAGAATTATTCCTTATTGGGGCTATAATATTTCACCAATTCTCTTACGTACCTCATTGATTGATTTCACCATGGCATCAAACATAAACTATCTCGAATCATTTGGGAGCTTCACCCATTACATATGTTTTTACTCACACGTGGGTCAGTGGAACAAAATAATTGGTTAAGGAGGTATACATAAAAGAAACTAAACACATGCATACCATTACATAACGAGAGGATGGGAAATACACACAAACCATTACTTAATTTAATAAATTATTATAAAACCCATGCAATAATAATAAATGGTTTTTGAACTCCTAATCATCTATATACATGCAATGAATATACAAAATTTATCTAGATAGTATTCACTTCGATTGATTATTTATTATAACGATAAACATGTTTGAATTAATTCTTTTTATCTTAATGTCTCTGTAAAGACATTTAAAGATACCCCTTATTTGATTCCTCATAAAAAACAAACAAATTAACCAATAATTACAGATAAATACATGGAATTAACTAAGCATTAATTAATACTAAACCTACTTTACATAGTCAACACACTAGATTCAAACAATGTTAATGTTTATAAATGATGAAATTAGTTATTTTTTATGTAATTTAATTGTATTTATTTCTAGGTGGATACATGAAATATACTAATGAGCTGTGAACTATGTTTTATAGGTGACTGTGTATCTGGGATAGATGATTAGGGACTTATCATGTATCTAATTCATGAGACATGGAATCTACTAACGAGTGATACATCATGTGTTCTGATTGATGTGTGTGGGTGAAACATGTCTATTGACTAAATGTGTTTCCCCGATGCAGATATTATTGAGTCACATGGTTTCTATGAATTTCTCAATGAAACCATGTAGACTACGCGACGTGTACACCGGCTACAGGACATTTAATCCAAAAAAATGTGTTGGGATGTATCATTAAATGCATGGTATATTTAATTGATTTAATAAAAAACCACATATCATTAATCATTTTATGTGTCGTGTATCTTGGAAGATGTCTAGTTGAGATTAACCTTGTTACATGATGTGTACTATCATCACAAGTGTTGTATTATTGTCTACCGTCTAGCGCCCTTAGCACCTCCCAATGGCATTTATAATCGTTATTCGTATATTTTTAATATATTTAAAGAAGAATGAAACTTTATGGAAGCATATTAATATATATAAAACATGTAAATTAAACTCTATATTAAAAAAAGAATAAATTATAAGCAAAAAATAACAATTGATCATAATCGATCAATGAATAATAAATTATTATAAATTATTATGTAACAGATTTTATACAACATGATGGTTATAGGCATAGTGGAAGTGCGTATTGGGAAGTTTACAACTAGTGTTTTTATCATAATCAATTATAATTCTGAGATGTACAAGGGGAATAACGTCATTACCAATGAAATTAAATCAAATATCAATTGACAGAAACACTAAAACTAAAAAGAGAAGATCTGTTCACATATAATTTATAATTAATTTATTTTAATAAATAATTACCTCACATTTAAATTATTATTAATTTTAAATGATAAGAAGAATACTTCTTGTCAAATCATCCTGACATTAGAGGAATCATGAGGAGATTCTCTCTAGTGGTGATCCACACATGTTCTCTGAACCTCTAGTCCTCTCTGTAGAATCCTACGATTACTAGGGTGGAATGTTCTAATGCTTGCGGTAAACACTATTGATCACAATAGAATACTTCAAGGTGATAAGGAATCATGATACTGAAGAATAATTATTCTGCATTGTTGAGAACATTCTAAGGTATGTTCTATCTATAGATAGAGATAATCCTAGCTAAAACACGTTAGAACCAATGATTAAAAAAGCCATGGATTTAGAAAATCTCATAACCAGGTTTAAGTGAAGCAAGGATAAGAAAATTATAATTTGCACAAGGGCCCTTATTATTTTGTTAATCCCCAAATTACACCATGTATAAATAATAAAATAATAATAATTATTTACGTAACATGGGCTAAGATCGTAGATAAAATAAATATTATTTATTCGAATAAATAAGTTAATATTCATTCAAATAATATTAAATATGACATTTCTTGTTGGATTATTAATCATTGTCTGTTAATTATCCTCAATATTTATCGGACATTGAATAATAACTATTTGTTTAGTTAAATAAATTTCATTGTATTATTCACCAATAAATAAATAAATATTATATTTATTGATTTAGTGGATAAAAATTAATTATATATCCACATAACAACATAAATAAATACTACCTTGTGAATAAAATATAAAAAATAAATATTATGTTCACGTAATTAAATAAAAAATTACCTGATTGATAAATATTTAGTAAATATTCAATTACATATTTATTCTCTTGAATAACTAGTGATTGAATATTTAGGATTAAACAAGCATGAATATTTATAAAACCATATGCAGTAATAATATTAATTCAACTTGTTAAATTCATATTGAATTTAACTGAGGTTCCGAATACACTTGGTGTGTGACCCCTACCCCCTTTCTTAGTATCATTAGGTCACATCACAAAAATTCCAAGTATATCATCTATAAACTCACCAAGGATCCCATATATAAGGAATTTAATTTCATAAAGATATAAAACCTCATACAAACACACAATGTATAATATAATCTCTTTATGGTATTTATAATCAAGTAAATTTCATGCTAGTGTCATTAATCTATATTCTTGATATCTTTTTATTCGAATTTCCATAAATGAACGTTCTAAATAATAGAAGGAAAATATCTTTTCTTGCATTATACATTAATAAAATATCAATTGTAACACTCCCAATGTACCCAACCTCTCTATAAATATATGTTTTCATGGATTAAAACAATACATCAATGTAAGTGAATAATCATATGAATTAACAATAATATTAAAGTCTAAAAACTATTATACACATGCACGAATATTAAAATTTAATGAAGCATATGAATGTAGATTTCCTACTAGCAGGTCATGTTATCATAATCCACATTCTTGAAATTATAAGGGAATATCTTCATGAGAAGGAATCTCAATGACATATTCTCCCTCTACCCCTATTATTATTTATCATTTGTATCATGTAAAATTATATCATCTAGTCATATAACTTGTCTTTAAGAATATTACCATTGCACTTCAAGGTTCTCATCATAGTGGAACTGATATGACCTTTTAATGTGACATGTACACTTAGGACATTATCACATACTGCGTCACATAGAATAACATTCATGATGTGATAAAAATTTAGTAATATTAAAAATTCATGAATATAGGTAATAATAATATACATAGATTTTGGTTCTAGGGAACCAACTCTAATAGTTAAAATAAAAAAAACAAGAGGAGGAGGATATTAATAAAATATTTTTCATGTTATTCATATAAATTACCTAAAATCACTCCCATAAATTTTTTTGGTTATTGTTGTTAATTTTTTTCATTTAAGGTATATGAGTACCTATAAAACTCATCAGTGTTATCAAAGTTATTTGGGGAGACTCCAATTTTGTCTAAAAAATGAATTTTTTAAATAATGAAGAAGAAATATTTCATACAGTATGAAGATCCTATTTAATAATGTATGAAATGGAATGAAATTTTTTCATTGGGTGGTTTCCTAGTTGTATAGTAAAACTACTGATGTTTTATTATATGACTAAGATAAAATCGAAAAAACTCAAAAACAGTGTATCATGTCATAATTTCAATTTTCAAAAATCATGTTATATGAAACAATAGAACTAATTTTTTTTCATTTATTATATTACAAATAAAGTAACTCTTAGTTTATAATATCCAATTGAATAATGTGATAAACAAGGGTGTCCATCTAGAACTCCTTATTTCATAATTTTCATATAATATGAAATCTATAAATATATTTTATTATACAAAATCAAATCATAATATGCAATTTGGATGATTCAAGAAATTACAACAAGCATATAACAAAGTTATATTATATTAGAGAATTAATATAATATGACATGAGAAAACAAATATTTATGAAATGAAATTTATAATATAAACTGATTCATATTAAAGTATTTTAACAATGAAAAATTAATATTATATTTATGAATGTTCAATAAATTTCACTTAGAATATGAAAAACTATGAATTCATATGATTAAATATTGAATTTAAAAAATATGAATTGTTCATATCAGTTCCCTATTTTGAAAAACCATCATCGAAACATTCTCTATTATTAAATAAGTATAATGATGTTAAATTGATTTTATAAAGTGGTAAGTTAGATAGAGAAAGAATGGGTATGTGAATATTAAATAAAAAAAGAAAAGGAATCATTACTTATACAGAATAACTTTGAGTTTCCACATGGAAACCTTCATTGTTTGGAGAACATAGGGTTTCTTATTGAAACAAAGGGATATCAAATATTATATTGCATTAAAGAGGGGATGATTTTGGTAGAGTATTGATAGATAACTTAACCTTATGTTAGTCTTTAAATGGGTGGGGGAGGCCTCTTATAGATGAAAATGAGCGGTATTTTCATAAATACTCATTCCTTAACATATAAGGAATGTGATTTTTTCAAGGAAATTTACTTAAAAAGGACAAATAATTATTATAATCCTTAAATTACCTTATAAAAAATTAATTTATAAGTTTTAAAGATATTTTATTATTGTTTTCATTATTTTATCTTTTTAATTCATTTTACCATTTACCATCATAATTATCTTTTTAACTAGAATCTTATTTTTTATAAAAAAAATAAATTAACCATATTACCTAATTTTGAAATATTTACTCCAAATATGAAATATATTTTATTAAATTCAAACTTTATATATGAGAAATTTAAATTTTAATCCAAATTATAAAATATATAGAAAAATATTAATTTAAAATAAAAACTATTTCATTGAAAATGTTTTTATTTATTTTCATTCAATAATATTTCAATTAAAATATTTTTCTCAATATTCATTGAATTTTTATCTAAAATGTTATCATAAGAAATGGATATTTTCTCTAATTTCAAAGAAATTTCTTAATTGTTATTTTAAATGTATTTTTTATCTATAGCAATATACTTTATTGTTTTATTTTGATCTAATGTGGATAAATTCCAATTATACAATCCTTAATATTTCTATAGATGGACTATGATTTAGTTTTTCTAAGAAACCATTTATTTTCTAGGACTTAATCATACTAAAAATGAATAATGGTTGTTTTTGAGGCTGTTATGTTAAAAATTGAATGATTCTAATTTTTATGTTCATTATATTATGCTCTTACATATGAATGGATGATTGTTGGGTGGTTATGTTATAAACCAAGGATGGGTGGTTATGTTATAAACCATGTATGGTTGGTTGCATTATAAACCAAGGATGAGTGTGTGTTTTATTTCTCTCTAATGCATTGAGAAAAGTGATGGATTTAAACTATTGTAAGTTACTCCTAAGATATGACGGTGTTTATTGAATATGAGTTTCTTTTAAGAGATGATGAAGTTAACTAATGTAAGTTAATATTAAGAGATATTGTGAGTATCCTATTTTAGATGATTCCATGATAAATATTTTATGTTACAAGTTACTATCTTAATTTATTTATGCTTGCAATATGTTCTATGATTCCATTACTCATGGATTGTTTTCACATGGATCATTAATGATGAATTATATAAATATTATATTATGTTAATACTTTATTCCATGTCTCATGATTTTGGATAAACATTTTTTTGGGAATGAATTATCTTATATTATTTTCATACACTTTTATTATGTTATCATACCACTATTATGATATTATGCTCACTGATGACATTTAATTATTAATGCTTATGTTTACCCTTACCCAATTTTTGGGAACAAAAATCTTTATGCTTATTTTTCTGAAGTTATAAATAGATTTGTCAAATAAGATATGTCTATAAGGGTTTCATATGGGTAATGGTGAATTCTTAAATTGGAATAAGAAAATCATGATGTAGAGGTGAAAACACTCACTTAAAGGCATGGGTATTACTATACAAGAGGTTGTCCTAATTCTCTAAAAATCTAAAACATAAAGGTCTTGGGTTCTGTAATTGATCCAATATTTCAATTTGATGTTGTATTTTTTTGGATAAAATTGTTTCATGTTTATCGGTATCAAAGTCAGAAAAGTAATGATTATGTTTTATCACTATATCTGAGAGTGAAGACTCGGGTTTGTTATAGTTGGTATTAGAGAAGGGCTTAGATAACATTGAATATTAGAATGTTTTCATGGGAGGTTAAATTAAGAGTTATAGATACCATTATGAGTTTATAATTTTAAGGCTACTTATAAGTTCAAATTCATAGAAACCCCCTTTTGGGTTTTAAATGATGGGATCTTAAAGTGATTAATGATATTTTGGGAGATGATTTATTGGGTTGGGATAGAAGAAACCCATAAGTTTATCATGTGATTTAATAACAAGGATTATTTAATGAAAATTCCATTACATTTTTGGCGATGTAAGCTGAAATTTATGAGATAACATTTTAGCTTAAAACATTATTTAATGTTGGGGTTATTGAGTTTAATTAAGACATTTCATTAATTATTTATGGAATAGTCTTAGTAGAACCTTGGGTGTTATTGAATAAATTTTGCAATTAAATGCATTATTTATTCATATGAAGGTTTATTCATTTTGGGTATTACCTCACATTTTGATATCTATTTTGGATTTAGTAAACATAAGAGGATTATCTTTTCTATCCTTGTCTAGATCTTATGATCTATTAAAAATTTATGCACTAGGCATCAGAAATATTCATTGTGGATACCCATTGCTTAGAATATGGGATGAGATAGCGGTTAAAAATTGATAAAACATGAAACCAAAATATGAAAATGAATTTATGGATTTCTATAAAATCAATTATATATATTTTCTTATATTAATAATCAAGATAATAAAATAATCCCTTATAAATTTAAAAAAATTATTTTTTTACAATCATTTCTGGTGAATTGATGGTCTTCTTTCTCTCTTATTATTTCACAATTTTATGCTTATTAACATTCTTATGATCACATTCTCTATTACTACCCACCATTAATTTGAAATTATTTTTCTTCTCCATGTACATATTTTTACTTCCCATGAATGTTCTCCTATTTTGAAACATAATTATGTGTTATTTCATATAAATTTCATATTTCCTTTTAACTTTTTTCAAAAAGAAGATTTATTAACCCTATTATGGATGTGGGTTTTCAACAATGGGACTGTAAAAAATTAAACCCTTGAGTTACCATAATCGGGATGAAATTGTGAGGATATAATTTATTTAATTAGGTGAATATAATAACCTGATATTTTAAAATAAAACTGTGGTCGATAGCATACTGGACATGCAACACATAACATTAACACCAAAAAATATTATCATTTTAATATGACCATTATAACATAGTCGTTGAATTAATGAGTGTGGATAGGGATAACCGCATTATGAAATATATATATATATATATATATAAATAGCTTGATAAATAAATATTTTTTATTAATGTTTAGGAAATAAGAACTCAATTTTTTAGTAATGTCATTTTATACATCAAAGATATGTTTTATTCAAAAATTGTTTTTATATATTTTAATGAGAAAGTATTATAATTAATTTATTCCAGTTTTAGAAATATTATTTATAAAAATGCTATCATTTTTTAAATATGAAAATAAAAATTAGCTTACGGTGAAATTTTGGGATTTTTCTAAGAGGATTGATTTTTTAGTGAATAGTTTTTTATAAGATTCCTCAACAAAAAAAGGGAAATGAATTTATTAATAAAAGAAATAATGAAATTTATAGGATCCTAAAAATGGGATTTAGTTAAAATCTCTTCTATAATCTGAAACCAACTCCACCGAAATTTCATCTGACCAAGTGAGATCCCTAATGACTCCATTATTTACTTTCCCATGTGTCACCATATTAGCCTCCCGATAGACATGAATAATAATAAAATTGTGACTCAAAAGTAAATCCCTAAATTCTATCCAGTGAGTAGTGAGTCTCCATGAAAGATGTAACATTCCATTTCTTAAGGCTTACACTATCGTAGTGGAGTCACCTTTCCACCATAAATTATCCCACTCTTTTTCTATAGTGAAGCTAATAACATTGAAAACACCCCATATTTCAGATTCAAGAGATTATGAAATAACAAAATATTCATAGAAACAACCAAGAATCTCACCATTATAATCCTGAAAATGCACACCACATCCTGAGGGACCGAGGATTAGTTTTGATGCACCATCTGAGTTATTTTTAATCCAATTGAACAATGAATCTTTCCAGAACACATCAGTAGTACCATTTTGTGGATTATAGTTTCCAAAAATTACAAGGCATCTAAGAATCATGAAAAAAAAATTCAATTTTTTTTTGAATTAATGATTTTGATTCTTTGACAGAAACCACAATCTTCACAAGCACTAATCTTTGATAGAAACTAGTTCCCTCTTGGATCTCAACATTGTGACTTAACTAGATCACCGGAAGGAGCTCTGTTACTACCACCATAAAGTGGTTTCGAATTTGAGTATAAAATGTGAGTTTTTTCAAATGTGAAAAAGTTCTTATATGTATTCCCTGAAATTTTTCCTTTTCTCGAATAATTTGAATATTTATTTACATAGTGGTGAGGCAGTTACACAACTGAGGAACAGGTGATCTGCATCCTCTCAGTGCTGATTTCATAATGAAAACCTAGAACATAGATAAATATAAAACAATTTAAAACAATTATTAGGGGGAATTATGTTATTGGAAATTTTCCAAATAATAGTAAATTAAGAGGGATTGATTCAAGATATGGTGAAGTAGTGTTATCTTCTCTAAATTCCAAGAATATCATTATATCTGTGTTCGTAGAAAAAGAAAATATTCATATGTCTATTCGTGGAAGTTTATCAAACCACAAAATCAACACATGATATAAAAGGATAATATATAATGATACATTAATCCTAAACCTAAATAAAAATTTGATAGGTCTCAAGGAAATCTCTGGTAGATATTCGAGAATCACATAAATATTATTTAGGTTGAAAATCCTCATAAAGAGGATGACCTGTCCAATTATCTATCTAGAATTTGAGTGAGTAATTCATGTAAACAATCTACCATTGAAAATTCATAATATTATGGAACAATTATTTAATAGTAGGAAAAATAAATTCGTCCATGTAAGCATTATTTCCTTATATTATCATTTCTATGAATTTATTTCTAATAAATATAATATAATTTGAATAAATTTTGATAATATTCCACATAAATCGGGCTAATATAGATTCATTAAAACCCTGTATGTAACACCCGAGAGTTTTATGAGAAATATTTTGTTTTTATGTAATATAGATCATCAAAGGAATATTTCACTACACACAACACTAGCTTGGCTTGCTTTTCATGCAATCACGACCTTCCTCGATTGCTTGCGTCAAACGCAATACCGGGTTTAACTAAACAACGATATATTATTATGGACTAGCCATTATGAATAGTATTAACTACATTTTGGATTTTATAACAATATTATTCATCTTACACATTTTCTAGAATATGGTAAGAGAAAAAAATAAATTTTTCAGGAAAAATAAGTATTTTTAAAAAAATGCAGTTTTTCTGCCTTTTGATGGAGCACCCACATTAAATCTAGTTTTTGAAACGTTTATAAGTTCAATTTGACAAAATAAAATTCCTCTTTTGAATCAGGATATAAAAATTTACTTTGGAATATTTTTGATATTTTTCTGATAACTTTCATGTATTGATGAATAGTAAAAATACGCTAATTTTTAATTAAAAACAAATTTTTCCATTGAGATAATTTATATGGTTAAATTATAATATTGAATGGTTTTAAAGTATAGATAGAATATATTTTTACCATTTAATATAATTTATGTCATTATAATTAATTTCACATTGAATTCATAGGTAAAAACATTTCAATCTTTGACAATGTTTTAACTTCTAGAACCCGTTTTCTTAACAATGAGAATTATTTTAAATTAATTACTGAAACTTATGTGTTTTGAATTTTGAAAAATGGATTCCATATTTAGAGTCAGTCTGTCCAAATTATGTTAATAGGCTACGTTTTATTTTTTGGGCTTTATGAATAGTAACTACGGTAAATTTTATTTACCATAGTTAAAGGTAAATCGGGTAGTTAAGGGTAAATATAAGATTATAAAATTACCCTAACACCTGCCAAAATCATATTGGATGACTAAAAGTAGACCAATATCACCTAAGGGACAGATTAGATTCATTTAATGGACTTTTTTCCATGCAAATAATTTAATTATTATTAAAACCAAAGAATGTGACAACATGTCATTTTCTTAAATCTTATAAGTATAATAATTTTAAATTATTGATATACTTAATAAAACTTAGAACATGAATAGTCTCCAGAAAGATAATACAATTATATACATCATAGAAATTTATTTATAATTTTTAGGGATTAAATAAATATCATTAATTATGACACAATAGTGATGTCGAAATTATTTTATTAATTAAAATATCAAATAAATGGTATTAAAAATATTAAAATAAATATTATATGAACTATTTAATGTGGTCCCCTAATTTTATAGATAAATATGATATTTTATGGATCTATTAATGTTTTTAGTTCGAACATATCTTCTGTATATATTTTATTTAAATTTAAATAAATGAATAGTGTCAAAATTGACACTATTTTTATTTTATAAAAATAACATATTATAAAATTGTTTAAAAATCACAAAGAAATTTAAAAATTATAAATTAAATTATGTATGTTCTAAAATGTAATAAAGTGTCATATTATGGAAAATTAACAACACATATGTAATTATTTATAATAATTTAAAATTTTGAATATTATTACCACAAATAAAATTAAATTGATAAATAATGATAAATAAAGTTGATAATGTTTAAAATAAATTCCTAACAGATATAAATTTTATTTTTTGATGATATTACAACCCTATATCATCTAATATTTGGATATGAGTTATTTTCGAAGTTTTTTAGTGGGGTTGGGATTTAATATAAACTAATATTTCGTATATTTCCAATGGTGCCGCTCTCATCCCATATAAATGGGAACCTCCTACCTCTCCTCCTCACAAAAATTTTAGCCTTCAAGCTTGGCCAATCTCTGCCCATTTCACTTACCCACTTTACTAGAAACATCCTAGAGGTACTGGTCTTCTTCAAAGACCAATTTTAGTGCCCTAAGAGGAGGTCTCAAAGTTGCGCTTCAAAGAGGAGTTAATGTCTGTAACCGATTCTTTCAAATTTATTTCTTCTTCCACATATTCTTATTTAGTTGTTTCATTATGAAGTAATAACATCATTATAAATCATATATGGGTACGTTATTATAAGTATGAAACTACCCTATTTCACCATCTATCCATCCTACGGAAAACGAAATCACCGCGCGTGCGTACGTACGGAATACCGTCTCCACGCCATGGTGTAATCTATTTTCCACCACCACCTTACTTGTATGGGTGAAATGGTGTAAATGAAAACTATATATGATTATTGTAAAGTGATATTGATTCTGAAATAGTATACATACACTCCAATACAATTCCATGATCATGGGAACGATATCATCGCTCGTGCGTACGTACGGAATACCATCTCCACGATGTGATGCGACTCGTTCTACATGATCTTCATTGCATAATGATTATATAAATGAATTGAATAAATGAATATGATATATATTACACTAGTACTATTCTGGAAATGAGGTATCTATAACCTAAAGAGAAGAATAAGAATTTTTTCGACAAAACACGCAAAAGAACAAAAAGTAATAAACACCCGAATTACAAGTAGCAATGAAATATTACTAATAAAGAAGCTAAGAATATGGCCATATATTATATCATAAAAATGGGTATGATTCGGGAATAAGTCAATGGCATTATTTAAATCATTATACAGGAGGTTCGGACACTTACGAAGCAAATCAGACCTAAGGTAAGGGAAAATCTCGCAATCTCATTTTTATCCGAGATTGTTTATACATAAGAATTTACTTGGAAATATTTATCATCCACATCCATGTTTCCTCAATATGTAATATTTATATCCTTTTACAACATTTTATGTCCAATTTTACCCTTCTGTGAGTTTTTAGTAAAAGATATGAAAGGACCCTTTTGTCGTTTTTCGTATGAGGTACTTTTTGACTTTTCCGACAAAAGTACGAGAAGAATGTTTTTTTAACTTATACGGCATGAATGGATTTTTAAAACATTATTTCCAAGAAGCTTCATTTAAATGTTTTCAAGTTTATTTTTAATAAACTTCTTTTAGTTTAATATTGTATGACATATTAAGAACGGAAAAATGTTTTTGAAGTAAAAAGGATATTTTCTTCAAGAATGGAGTTCAAGTGTTTTATCAAAATTATTTTCCATCTAAGATAATATAGGGTTCTGTTTCTAACCCTATTGATACATTGATTTGATGATGTTGTGATGGAATTATTTTTATGAATTCCTTTATCTTATATGAATTGTTTTATGATGTCACGATGTTTATGAATCCCATTTTTATTACATGGGTTATGCAATGATATATGATTTAGGATTTTGTGGCACACATAAGAATGGTATCATTATGAGATGGGTGGGACCTATATCTCCATCCAATGCATTGGGTAAAGATTTATATCTCATGATATAGACATGGCTAGAACGGCAGGTTAAACCGGTTCAGTGAAACATGACTGAAATGAAAAATGAACTCGGTTCAGAAATGGACTTTCTCCGCTAAGATAGTCTTGGCAATGAGTCTGGACTAATAAGAAATGATTCTCTATGATTATGTGTGTATGCCACAAAGATTCATATTTTATGTTATGATTATTGGGATTTCATTTCACTACAATGATTTATTCCATGTTATGAAATAATGATCTCTTTTGCAGGTTAATATTTCCAAAATGTTATGTTCTTATGAATATGATGTGATTGATATTTCTTTTGTTTACCCTTACTGAGTATTTGAGCTCACCCTTTTTTATGTTTTCTTTCCCCTGGTTAGGAAGAAGGTTATTAATTAGGATATGCCAAAAGGGACGCTAGATATGATGAAATAAATGGGAGACAGTGTAGATGCTTTATGAACCAGTTGTTTCTGTTTCCCAGTTTCTAAAGACACTATACCTACACGGTCCTTTCTTGGTTTGGTTATATGTTTTAATAAGTGTAATTCAATTTTGAAGTACTAACAATTTATGTAAAGTATGGGTCGCTATAGTTGGTATTAGAGGAAAGGTATAGTCATCCTTTGGAAACTAGGATGTGAAAGACTTAGTAAGAACCCTAAGGATAATTCTAAGCATAGAACAAAATATTAGTGTTTTAAAAATGGCCATGAACAACCTATTATAAGAACTTAAGTGTGAAATTTTATTCTTGATTATGTGTTTTTCCTATTATAATTAGTGTTGCTCACACTATTCTTCTTAATTTTAGTCAATGGCTGGAACCTGAAGAAATCGTGTTAATGCAGAATAAGATGGGAAATTCAATGATTGTACCCCTGAGCAACCAAACGTTATGGGAGATAGAATGAAAAATGTTGTATCCATGCTCACACAACTTTCTCAAGCTATGAATCATGCAGGACTTCCAAATGAGCAAAGGAGAAACATTCTGTTCAATCCTTCATGAGGCAGCGTCCACCTTCATTTAGCGGGTCTTCTGATCCAGTAGTGGATGAACAATGGATCAGTACCATTGAAAATAGTTTTTTAGTTCTTCAATGTTCTGAACATGATAAATTCATCTTAGCAGTGTATCGTATGGAAGGTGATGCTAATCAATGGTGGAATCTTATTAATAATACAAGGAAAAGGGATGAAACTGAGTCCATGGAATGGGAAGAGTTCAAGAACTTATTTTTCAATAAGTATTTCCATCGTATTCTGTGAATAAAGATGGAGAAGGAATTTCTTGAACTAAAGAAAAAGGATGATGAATCTGTTGGTACCTATGAAGAAAATTTTACAAGACTTGCAAGGTACGCTTATGGTATTATTATCCAAGATGAGAGTAAGATTGATCGATTCTTTAGTTGATTAAAACCAAGTCTTTGAAGGGAATTAGCCATAAGGGACATCAATATCTATGAGGAAATTGTTCGATGTGATCTCAAGGTTGAGATGGATATTAGAGTAACCCATCAGTCATATGGGTTTGATAAGAAGAGGAAAATGGAATTCAAAGGAAAATCTAAAGAGCACACTGAAAAGAAGATGAGCTTTCCCTTATGCTCAATGTGTGGAATGAATCATGGAAGAAATTGTCCTACAGTGAAAATAAAATGTTATAAGTGTGGAAAAGAAGGTCATCGAGCAATTTAATGTCGAAATAATTGGAAGAAGATGTCTAATGATGCAAATAAAGGAAGCGATACACAGAATGAACCTACTACACTTCAATGTTTGAAGTGAAAGGAGATGGGGCATTATGCCAATCAATGCCCAAATCCAAGGGTTGATGATGATGATCGACGTTAACAAACTCTTAAGGACAAAGACAAAGGAATGTAACATGCAATTACTATCGGCGACGTGGAGTACGACAACGAAGTGGTGAGAGGTACACTTACCATCCACTCTAAAGTAGAAAATGTTTTATTTGATTATGGATCCACCCATTCTTTTATTTATGAATAATTTTCTAAGGGTATCCCCATATTACCTCAAAAATTATATGTTTAGTTAGTTGTGACAACCCCTAATGGCATAACAGTTCCATCAAGAGTTTATAATTCTTCTCCGATTGAAGTTTGTGGGAAAGTGCTTCCTGCAAATCTTGTGGTCCTTCCTATAGTGGAATTTGATGTGATTCTTGGAATGGATTTTCTTACTTTATATGGAGCTCATATAAATTTCCAAAGAAGGGAAGTCACATTTCATATTCCAGATCAATCTATGATCGTCTATCTATGCAAGGATGAACATAACATTCCAGTTGAAATTTCTACCATCTTATGGGTCTTGATTCCACTAAATTAAGGTTATTTAACTCAAATGGTTGGTGAGAAAATCACATTTAAGAATATTCCCATTGTACGAGAGTTTGATGATGTCTTTCCAGAGGAATTTTCAGGTCTTCCACCAAATCGTGAAGTTTAGTTTTCAATAGAACTCGTACCAGGTGCTTTGCCTATTTCAATGACACCTTATAGAATGGCCCCAATTGAGTTGCAGGAATTGAATAAGAAACTCTAAGAGAATCCTGATAAAGGATTCATATGCCCTAGGAAATCACCTTGGGGAGCACCTGTTCTGTTTGTTAAGAAGAAAGATGGATCAATGAGACTCTGCATTGATTATCGATAACTTAACAAGATCACTATCAAGAACACATATCCTCTCCAGCGCAATGATGACTTATTTGACCAACTATGCAGAGCTCAATAATTTTCAAAGATTGATCTTCATACAGGGTGTCATCAATTAAGGGTCAAAAGGGAGGATATACCAAAGACGACTTTCCGTAAAAGGTATGGACACTATGAATTTATAGTGATACCATTTGGTCTTACTAATGCCCCTGCTATCTTCATGGATATGATGAATAGAGTCTTTAGAGAATATCTTGATCAGTTTGTGGTAGTCTTTATAGATGAAATTCTTGTCTATTCAAAGAGAAATGAAGAACATGAAGATCATTTGAGAATTATATTGAAGACCCTAAGAAAGTAGAAGCTTTATTCCAAATTTACCATGTGTGAATTTTGGCTTCAAATAGTTTCATTTTTGGGTCACATAATCTCAATAGAGGGGATATCTGTGGATCCAAAAAAAAAGAGGTTATCGAAAGATGGTCGAGACCAACAACAGTAACTGAGATCCGAAGTTTTCTTGGTTTGGATGGATATTATCGATGTTTTTTGAATGATTTTTCACTATTATCTAATCCACTCACCAGGTTGACTCGATAAAGAGTCATGTTCGTGTGGATGGAGGAATGTGAAGAGAGTTTCAAGGAGTTTAAAAGAAGTTTATCTAGTGCACCTATACTCACACTTCCTTGTAGTGGAGAAAGGTTTGTGATCTACAGTGAAGCATCCAAGAAGGGACTGAGGTATGTTCTTATGCAAAATGATATGGTGATAGCTTATTCCTTATGACAGTTGAAAATCCATGAGCAAAATTACCCAACTCATGATTTGGAGTTAGCTGTGGTAATATTTTTATTAAAGATTTAGAGGAATTACCTTTATGGAGAAAGGTGTGATATTTATACTGACCATAAAAGTTTAAAGTATATTTTCACACAAAAGGAGATGAATATGCACCAAAGAATATGGTTGGAGCGGATTAAGGATTACGAATGCTCAATTCATTACCACCATGGGAAAGCAAACAAGGTGGCAGATGCATTAAGTCGACAAGACCATGCTATCTTATCCACGATGAGGATCACAAAAGATCCAATATTTATGGATTTACGAAGGATGGATCTTGGAATTATAATGGAAGGGGAAAATCGTATCTTTCTCAAATGAATGTCCAACCATCTATACATGTGAAGATTAAAGAGGCACAGAAAGAAGATATAGAGTTACAAAAGAAGGTGAGAAATGTTCCTGAATTCAACCTTGATTGTGATGAGATAATAAAGTTCCGGAATCGGGTTTGTGTTCCTCCCATCCCAGAATTAAGGAAGCATCTGCTGGATGAGGATCATATTTATTCATTATCTATTCATCCTAGATGCACGAAGATGTATACGGATCTGAAAGAGTACTTCTAGTGGGATGGAATGAAAAGAGATGTTGCTGAATATGTCTCTCGATGCCTAGTTTGTCAGTATGTTAATTCTGAGAGACAGAATTCTAAGGGGATGTTACAACCATTACCCATACCTGAATGGAAATGGGAAAACATCACTATGGACTTTGTCATTGGACATCCTAAAACATCCAAAGGAAATAATGCTATCTGGGTCATAATTGATCGTCTTACAAAGTCTGCACACATCATTTCTATTAGATAGGATTTTTTTCTAGATCAGCTTGCCAGGATATACGTAAAGGAAGTGGTAAGATTGCATGGAGTACCACTTTCCATTATATTTGATTAGGATCCGAGGTTTACCTCGATGTTCTAGTGAAGTATTCAGCATACTCTTGATACAGAGTTGAGTTTCAGCACTGCTTATCATCCTCAGACAGACGGTCAGTCTGAGAGGAAAATTCAAACTCTAGAAGATATGTTGAGAGCTTTCTCTAAAGATTTCAAAGGCGGTTGGGATCAACACCTACCTTTGGTGGAATTTTCTTATAATAATAGCTTTCACTCCAGTATTCAGATGGCTCCTAATGAAGCTCTCTATGAAAAGAAATGCAGGACTCCAACATTTTGGGATGAAGTTGGGGAAAGAAATCTATTAGGACCTGATCTTGTTGATGAAATGGCAGAAAAGGTCAGATCTATTCAACAACACATAAGAGAAGCTCATAGTCGACAAAAAAGTTATGCCGACAACCAAAAAAAAGACCTAGAGTTTGAAGTGGGTGATAAAGTGTTCTTACGAATATCTCCCTGGAAGAGGGTCATGAGATTTGGAAAGAAGGGAAAGTCGATCCCTAGATATATCGGTCCTTTTGAAATCTTAGATCGTGTTGGGAAGGTAGCTTACCGATTGGAACTTCCATCGAATCTCTCTCAAGTTCACGATGTGTTCCATGTATCTCTCCTGAGAAAGTACATACCTGATCCTTCACATGTACTCAGCTCAGAAGTTGTACTGCTGGAGCAAGATCTTTCTTATGAAGAACAGCCGATAGAGATTCTGGATCATAGCGAAAATTTCCTATAGAACAAGACCACTCTCTTGGTGAACGTTTTATGGTGGAACTACCAATTAGAAGAAGCTACATGGGAGCTTGAGGATATGATGAGGGAGAGGTATCCTCATGTGTTTGTTACAAAGTGGCGAATTTCAAGGGAGAAATTCATTTTAAGGGGGGTAGAATATAACACCCTAGAGTTTTATGAGAAATATTTTGTTTTTATGTTATATAAATCACCAAAGAAATATTTCACAACACACAACACTAGCTTGTCTTGCTTTACACGCAATCACGACCTTCCTCGATAGCTTGTGTCATACGCAATACCGGGTTTCACTAAACAATGATATATTATTATGGACTAGCCGTTATGAATAGTATTAAATACATTTTAAATTTTAGAACATTATTATTCATCTTACACATTTTCTATAATATGGTAAGAGAACAAAATAAAATTTTTGGGTAAAATAAGTACTTTTCAAAAAATGCAGTTTTGACGCCTTTTGATGGAGCACCCACATTAAATCTAGTTTTGACACGTTTATAAGTTAAATTTGACAAAATAAAATTCTTATTTTGAATCAGGATATAAAAATTTACTTTGGATAAATTTTTGATATTTTTCTGATAACTTTCATATTTTGATGAATAGTAAAAATACGCTAATTTTTAATTAAAAATAACTTGTTCCATTGAGATAATTTATATGGTTAAATTATAAAATTGAATGGTTTTTAAGTATAAATAGAATATTTTTTTCCATTTAATATAATTTATGTCATTAGCATTAATTTCACATTGAATTCATAGGTAAAAACATTTCAATCTTTGACAATGTTTTAACTTCTAAAACCCATTTTCTTAACAACGAGATTTAATTTAAATTAATTACTGCAACTTATATGTTTTGAATTTTGAAATATGGATTCCATATTTGGAATCAGTGGGTCCAAATTATGTTAATAGGCTACTTTTTATTTTTTGGTCATTATGAATAGTAACTACGATAAATATTATTTACCATAGTTAAAGGTAAATCGGGTAATTAAGGGTAAATATAAGATTATAAAAATACCCTAACACCTGAAAATATCCTATTGGATGACTAAAATATGACTCATATCACTTAAGGGTAGTATTAGATTCATTTAATGGACTTTTGTTCATGAAAATAATTTAATTATTATTAAAACCAAAGATTGTGACAACATGTCACTTTCTTAAATCTTATAAGTATAATAATTTTAATTTAGTGATAAACATAATAAAACATCAAACATGAATAGTATCATTAAATATAATACAATAATATACATCATAAAAATTTATTTAGTATTTTTAGGGATTAAATAATTATCATTAATTATGACACAATAGAGATGTTAAAATTATTTTATTAATTAAAATATGAAAACAATGGTTTTAAAAATATTAAAATAAATATTATATGAAATATTTAATGTTCTTCACTACTTTTATAGATAAATATGACATTTTATTGATCTATTACAGCTTTTAGTTCGAACATATCTTCTGTATATATTTTATTTAAATTCAAATAAATGAATAGAGTCAAAATTGGCACTATTGTTATTTTATAAAAATAACATATTATAAAATTGTTTAAAAATCACAAAAATATTTAAAAATTATAAATTAAAATTCATATGGTCTAAAATGTCATAAATTGTCAAATTATGGAAAATACACAACACATATGTAATTATGTATAATAATTTAAAATTTATAATATTATTACCATAAATAAAATAAAATTGATAAATAAGGATATATCAAGTTGATAATGTTTAAAATAAATTCCTAACATGTATACCTTTTATTGGTTGATGAGATTACAACCCTATATCATCTAATCTTCTAATATGAGTCATTTTGGATGTTTTTTAGGGGGTTGGGATTTAATGTAAACTAATATTTCTTATATTTCCAAAGGTGCCCCTCTCCTCCCTTATAAAAGTAAACCTCCTCCCTCTCCTCCTCACACCAATTTGAGCCTTAAAGCTCGGACAATACCTGCCCATTTCACTTCCCCAATTCCCTAGAAACATCCTAGAGGTCCTGGTCTTCTTCAAAGACCAATTTTAGTTCCCTAAGAGGAGGTCTCAAAGAGGCGCTTCAAAGAAGAGGTAATGTCCGTTACCAATTCTTTCAACTCTATTTCTTCTTCCACTTCTTATTCTTTAGTTGTTTCATTATGAAGTAATAAAATAAGTATCACTCATATACTGTTATGTTATTATAAGTATGAAACAACCCTATTTCACCATCTATCCATCCTACGGAAAACGAAATCACCGCGCGTACGTACGTATGGAATACCATCTCCACGTTGTGGTGTAATCTATTTTCCACGACCACCTTACTTGGATGGGTATAATGGTGTAAATAATAACTATATATTATTATTGTAAAGTGATATTTATTCTTAAATAGTATACATACACTCCAATATAATTCCATGATCATGGGAACGATATCATCACTCGTGCGTATTTACAGAATATCGTCTCCATGATGTGACACGACTCGTTCTACATGATCTGCATTGAATAATGATTATATAAATGGATTTATTAAATTATTAAGATATATATTACACTAATACCATTCTGGAAACGAGGTATCTATAACCTAAAGAGAAGAATAAGAATTTATTCGACAAAACACGCATAAGAACAAAAAGTAATAAACACCCGAATAACAAGTAGCAATGAAATATTACTAATAAGAAGCTAAGAATATGGACATATATGATATAATAATAATGATTATGATTCTGGAATAAGTAAATGACATTATTTAAATCATTATACAGGAGGTTCGGACACTTATGAATCAAATCCGACCTAAGGTAAGGGAAAATCTCGCAATCTCATTTTTTTCTGAGATTGTTTATACTTCATAATTTACTGGGGAATATTTATCATCCACATCCATGTTTCCTCAATATGTAATAGTTATATCCTTCTACAATATTTTATTTCCAATTTTACCCTTCGGTGAGTTTTTAGTAAAATATATGAAAGGAATCTTTTGTCGTTTTTCGTACGAGGTACTTTTTGAATTTTCTGACAGAAGTACGAGAAGAATGTTTTTTTAACTTATACGGCATGAATGGATTTTTAAAACATTATTTCAAAGAATATTCTATTAAAAGTTTTCAAGATTATTTTTAATCAACTTCTTTTAGTTTAAAATTGTATGACATATTAAGAAAGGAAAAATGTTTTTGAAGTAGAAATGATATTTTCCTCAAGAATGGAGTTCAAGTGTTTTATCAAAATTATTTCCCATATAAGATAATATAGGGTTATATTTCTATCCCTATTATTACATTGATTTGATTATGTTGTGATGGAATTATTTTTATGAATTTTTTTATCTTATATGAATTTTTTTATGATGTCACGATGTTTAAGAATCCCATTTTTATTACATGGGTTATGCAATGATGTGTGATGAATGATTTTGTGGAACACATAAGAATGGTATAATTATGAGATGGGTGGGACCTATATCCCCCACCAATTCATTGGGTAAAGATTTATATCTCATGAGATAAACATGTCTGGAACGGAACGTTAAACCGGTTCAGTGAAACAGGACTGAAACGAGGAGTGAACTCGGTTCAGAAATGGACTTTGTCCGCTAAGATAGTCTTGGAAATGAGTCTTGACTAATAAGAAATTATTCTCTATGATTATGTGGGTATGCCACAAAGTTTCATGTTTTATGTTATGATTTTTGGGATTACATTTCACTACTATGATTTATCCCATGTTATGAAATTATGATCTCTTTTGCAGGTTAAGATTTCCAAAATTTTATGTTCTTATGAATATGATGTGATTGATATTTCTTTTGTTTACCCTTACTGAGCATTTGAGCCCACCCTTTTCTATGTTTTCTTTCCCCAGGTCAGGAAGAAGGTTATTAAGTAGGATATTCCAAAAGGGACGCTAGATATGATGAAATAAATGGGAGACAATGTAGATGCTTTATGAACCAGTTGTTTATGTTTCCTAGTTTCTAAATACACTATACATATACGGTCCTTTCATGGTTTTGTTATTGTTGTAATAAATGTACTTCAATTTTTAAGTACTAACAATGTATGTAAAGTATGGGTCATTATACTATATATTCATGATTCCCAATACCCCATTGTCAATAGATTGGGAACATTATTTATAAGGGAGAATAACCATTTTACTTTCCAATATGTTCCCATTCCAGATAATTTTTTTGATGGAAACATTAAGATGCTTCATCAATCCCTTAGGCCATATATAAATAATAAAATAATTTACTATCCTGGAAACAATAATGGATTTAACCAAGAAAATTAAACCTACCATTGAAGTAGTCTTGACTTTCCAAGTTGAAATTTTATTTTTAACCTGATCAAAAATACTAGTGAAATAAGAGGATTTAGGCCTCCCCCAAAACAATGACACCCCAAGATATGTAAACTGAATGGATATCTCTATAATACCTAAATCATACAAAATATTTCATTTTTGGAATGTGGGAATCTTTGACCAACAAAATAAATGAATTTTCCCAACTAATGGATTGCCCAAAAATACATTCATAATGATGAATATTTTATATGTTACCTGATATTCTTTTTTCCACCTTGTAGAAAAAATAATGATATCATCATCATAAAGAAAATGTGTACGGGAAACAAGAGACTTGGAAGCTTTAATTGTTTTAAGCCTACCATGTTCAACCATGTGAGAGATCAATCCTCTAAGTTAATCTTTAGTAATATAAAAAAAAGTGCTGAATGGGGGTCACCTTTCCACATGCCTCTTGAGAACTTGAAGAACCCCTTGGGAGATCCATTAATGAGAATTGAGATGTGGGAGGAGCCAAATAAATACTTCACCCAACTAATAAAGGCCCTAGAAAATCCAAATCTGTGTAACACTTTATAAATTAAATTTCAATCCATTATGTCAAAATCCTTCTTAATATCAATTTTAATAGATATTATTCCTTCCGTTCATTCTTTTATGATAATATTTACACATTCGGAAATAGTTCCAATGTAATATTTAATAGATATTCCTTTAATAAAACCAAATTTATTACAAGAAATCATTTTATTTTTGATACGAACAAGCCAGTTAGCAAGAATTTTTCTAATCAACTTGTAAATTATATTCAATGAGGAAATAGACCTGAAGGGAAGAAGCTCACAAGCATTTTTCACTTTTAGAATCAAAGAAAGAAAGTGAGCATTAATGACTTGAGGAATGATTCAATTGGTAAAAAATTAGGACATCGGTTTTCCAACATCAAAATTACCACATCCTAATATCATACTATAGAGTAATTAGAGAATCTATTTAGGCCAAGAACAATACTTGTGTTAAGGATGACCACGATGTCCTTAATTTCACATTAAAGAGGGATACTAGTAAGCATATTGTTATCCATAGAGTAGAACAAATTGAGAATAATAACATCCATTGTGGTATTATTGAAAATATTTTAGTAATAGGATAAAATTTTCTATAAAATAATATCTTTATCCTGAATAATTTGATCCTCCACTTTTAAGAATGAATGAGGTCTTATTACTCTTCAAACTCTTTGTAAGGAGTTATAGATTTTTTATTACTATCCCCTCCGTGATCCATTTGATTTTAAAGGCTTATTTTTGCAACCTTTCTATCATTGAGAGAAGAGAGTTCAACATAAAAGAAATATCAACTTCCTATGATCTATCCCAGTTGAAGTATTACTTTGTGAATTCATCCTAGAACAGTTGAAGAGAATTCTCTAGATAGGATATGTCAATTTATACCCTGTTTAATGTATCCTTAATCCCAAACTTAAGTTTAAGTTTTATAAGTTTCATCTTTAAAATACAAGCATAACCCTCCTTACCACAATACACAGTACTCCAAAACTCCTAAAATCATCCTGTCACATTCATGAATTCTATCTCAAGCATTGTTAAGTATAAAAGGGAAAGGTAATTTTAACTCTTTATTCATGAAACTAACCAAAATAGTGTGATAGTATAAATTGATATTATAGAGAGTAATGCTAGAGATAGAGTCCCATTTTTTCAAATCTCTCTCGTTAGAAAAAACATGATCCATTTTACTAGCTACTTTTTTGTTAGAGTATCTTCTATATATATTTTGCACCAACCATATTAATCTCCACAAAATCATTACCATCCATACAAGCTTTTAATTATCTTAGAGGAATATGATAGTTGATAGCTCCAATTTACTTACCATAACACATAATAGTATTAAAGTTTCTAATCATAATATATGTATAACATATGATGGATTCAAACCATCCAATACTGATCCAAAGATATCTTTTTTCATTATACATGTTCTTAGTATAAATAAAGAAGAATAACATCTTAAAATTGTTATGTGGTTACATACATGTAACCATATGGTCCTCTGAACTGATGATGTAAACCTTTCCAATTGATGCGTGATAAAATACCCATAGTGATTTAAATTGTGAAGAGAATATATTATAATCCAGGAAATGATATGAAATTTTATTAAGACTAAAAAAACCATTGTTGAAATAGGACTCAATTTTTGAAATTTCCAATGTGTTGGGTTTATGAACATGGAGGCATCTATACAAGGATTTGGCTCTTTTGGAATTGGTCAATCCTTGATAATTCCAAAAGATATATTTTGTTTTAATCCTGATTTTTGTTTGAAATATACCTCACTTTCTCTTGTTTTTTACTTATTTTTTCTAGAGGTTTTCTTATCCCCACCAACAAGCCTTGAGAGGCTCCTATTATGGATTTGATTAATAGATCCCTCAACCAGACTATCACCTATATTTGAGGTTGTATTTGTATTGTTAACCATTTCTTGAGTTAACCCCTCTATGGAACCACTAGCCACTGGTGCGCTTGGACAACCAGGTGTTGAGTTAGCCTATCTTTCCACCTCTTCCACCACTATTTTTCTCCATGACCAAAGATTCTCCATGTTGAAAGAAGAAGGGTCATTAGTGGGCACCCTTGTTTTTTTCATATTATTCGGGGGAGATTGAGACTCTAAATAAGTTTTTTCAACACTTTTGGTCCTTGTAATATAATATCAATAGAATTGGAAGAGTCATCCACAATCTTAACCATTCCATAATTCTAATTATCTAACGTTAAAAGACTAATAACAACTTTTTTCTCACATTTTTCTATATTAGTCCCATCGTCTATTAGTGGAGATCCTTTTTTAAGGGAATTTATCCCTGTGTTGGAATCAACCTTCATTAGTTCACTATCAAATTGTATACTCACAACCCCAAGTTTAACCATTACATTGTTCTGATAATCCAATGTGGGGTGTTTATTCTCATAATTTTTTGTATAACCTATTGCTTCAGTCACTACATGTGGCTGAGACGATTCCTCAAGAGTCCTTTAAAACCTTTTGTTAAGATTAACCTCAATTGATTCTCCATTAAAGGGTGTAATCACAACAAAATCCTTCACTCTATTATTGGATTATATAGACTGCCCCTCCAAAATGATAGGAGGATTATTGTGCTCAATCACAATTTGTTCTTTTGATTTATTTCTAGAGTGTTCTCCCATTTCCATATTTTTAAGACTTCCCTTATTGGTCCACACAAGTTCCTTCCAGGATTTTTGTTTCTCCACATAATAATGTTTTACCTAGATTTGAATGACCCTACAATTTGCATACTAATACCCCACTATTTTTAACACCTCACATAATGGTGTTATGTATTAATAATCCACCGTAATTTCCAAATTCCTATCATTTACCACTAGATTAATCACATCAACTATCTTGGATTCCCTGTCATGTTCCAAAAAACATGCGAGCATATAAACCATTCTCTCTATCAAGAGCGTTTTGATCCAATTTCATAGGATCTCCCACAGATGATTATAAGTCACTAAGAATCTAGGGATTCCAAAATATGCAACTCAAACCATGAAATTTTATCCAAACCTATATAGAGGTTTTCCTTTGAGTAAATGGATTAAAATTCATGTTCCATTCTAAGAGTCTAAATACACATGGTTTTATAAGAATGTTTTCAGTATTACATGATTTTAAAAGGACTTCCTTGAAGTTAAATGCAGTTTGAAAGTATCCTTTACTGATCAAAATCAACCTATAGTTTCCTAACTCCAATCACTAACTCAATTTGGTCTTAATGTCTTCATTACTTTATGGTTTATCTCTTTTTAAAATAGAGATGTGTCCAAAGGTTGAGTATTTTCATAGATCAAATCATTGTTTAAGATCATATGGATATTCCAACATAGATAAAGTACCATAATCCAACCTATTTGGAGTGACTGATGGAGTGATATCATTATTATGATTTTGATAATCATCTTGTATCACATATGAAAAATAAATCCATTTGGCCCAAGGAGCATTATCATACTCCCTTTCCACTGGGGCTTTCACCTTAATTTCCTTCACGGGAACCATTGAAAGCTCCCATTTAGGATCTAATAAATCCATGAGACCAAATAAAGGCATAGAAAACACCAAATATAGGGTTTAGGAGGTTATCTATTTTCTAATATAACTTTCTCATTCTCTATATAGCTAAGTGTCCTTTCAGTAAATTGTAAAAATACCGATTTAAAAAAAATATTCATTTATTTTCAAGAATTTACAAAGTCCAATTTTTTTATTTGGTTTTAAAATATAATTCGTAAATTTTGATTAAAAATAACCCATTTAATGTTATTGTAATCGACATGTTTCTTAATTTTGGTATAAAAACATTTTTATACTTAAAAGTGCATTTCTCTAGAACACTATTTTTCATCACGATTTGTGTGTTTATTTTAAAAGTAATTTCTTCTATTTATAGTTATTTAATTTCATAAATATATTTCATATTTTTAACATAATTTCTAAATTTTGTAAATATGATAATATAATTATTGGTCATAATTAAAACTAACCTTGGTAAAAAAGTTGTTGTTATGGTAAAGGTAAAACAGATATAAATAGTTTTAAACTTTGAAACAAGGCTTCAAAATCATCCATAAACTTTTATATATTTCATTTAATGAGTTAATTTTTTTTAAAAACCTTAATATATTTTAACATATAAATGTTTTGTTCCATTCTTCTTTGATAAATGCCTTTATATTAATTTAATTAGAGGAAAATTCTAAAATAAATCTTTCTTGATTTTAACATATAAAATATTTTTTGATAGGTAAAAAATTATCAATTGTTATAAAAGGTAATTTTTAAAATTAAAAAAATTATTTTATAATGGAATTTTATTTTTAATTTTTAGTGATTATATAATTGCCTCAAATGTTTATACAACGCAAACACTGTGCTTATGCAAGTACTAGAAAAATCATGTAAATAATTTTAAAAACATTAAAACAAATATTTTTTTGGAGAAATATGGTTTTCCATTAATTTTTTAGATAAAAATATTGTATTATTTATGTTTAAAAGTTTATATTTGAACTACTTTACTTTCATGAAATTTTTTAAGTCTATTATGTGAATAGTCTCTAAAAAGGCTTTAAATGTTTTTTATGTTAAATAATATTTTATTAAATGATTTAAAATTCATAAAAATATTATATTTAGCCACATGAATGGGATACAATCGATCATATCATCCATTTTCTACTTATGGGTCAATTTTTCTTTTATAGTATCTTTTTTACCCCAGAGGATTAAACGAATATGATATCATGGTAATCGTCAAAAGGTATAATATGGTGTTAAAACTAAGAGATAAGTGTTAAAACATCACATAAAGATGTATAAAGTTTATTGGATGTGATTATTTTTAAAAATATTCTTCCAATATTTGAAATATATATATTTTTATTCCATTTTAATATGAAAAAAATATATTAATTTAATACTTCAGGTAATTCCAAGGGTTCCCTTCTCCTCTCTTATATAAAGACACCACCTCTCCTCTATTCTACACACTTCTTGAGCCACTTATCTCTACCAAACTGTAAATAAATTTCTTATAAAATTCCACATATTTGTATATATATTATGTATGTTATTTTCCTCTTAAAATACCATCCCTAGGGTATTAATGGAGAGATCCAATGGAGGCTCTTCAAAGAGAAGGTAATCATCTGAACCAAGTCTTTTCATTTTACTTTATTTTCAACCCCCTTCAATTATAACATAACCATTCCAATATAATGAAATAATGATATGATATATTTTGAGATGTTATTATATTAATTTCATAACCATATTCATATGATTTATTATCAAATGTTAAATGAAAAAAAACATTTGTGTGTGTGTGCGGGCTACCACCTCGTGAAACGATATATTTTTTATTCACATAAACAATATTTGTGGTTGGTTATTATGATTCATTTAATGTATATATATGATTGTTATGAAATAATTATTATTATATAAATATAATTTATTATCTATCTTCATATCATTTCAATCACTAAATACATATTCATCACACGTGTGTACATATGGAATATTGTGTCAACATAGAGATGAAATTCATTTTTCAAAATTGACTCACATTTTGGTCATGAGGATAGATTTAATGAAGTTGTTTTATTTTTATAACATCATAATTATTCTGGGAAGATAATATTTTATTTTATTTCTTTTTTTCATCTTATGAATAGTAAAAACATCGCTCCTTTGTACACGCGAATTATGACATCATGAGCCGATGTATTTTGTTTTTTCATAATTGATTTTCATGGATGACTCTAAAATTAAATATTATGTATAAAAATAATAATAATTTCATGATAATTATTCTTTATATGATTTAACAATTACCCTTTTGACTTTTATCAACCTACCAAATTCACTTTTCAATTATCCACCAAACGCCCTCAAAACACCCGATGTGGACTAAACTGATTACATAATTTAAAATGTCATTGAAATAAATGAAATTAGTGGATTGATTATAATTTAATAAACATAGAAAATTATCTTAAAAAATAAATATTTAATATAAGCTTATTATATATGAGTTAAATGATATACATAGCCACTTGGGACTTGAGGTAAGTGGTTTCTTAACTCAATTTCCTTCAATAGGGTATAATGCTTCTTCATTGACTTTGTTATGCCATGATTACATGTGAATAGATCTATAAACTATTTTATGATGTGTTTATAATTGTTTTAGGTGTATTTAAATATATTCACATAATCACTTAAAGTATTAATCAACACTTCCATTATTACAATCTTTGTAAGGGTTTTATTTGACTCAATTTCATTTTCTTAAGACATATTTAATATTGTGCACCATGATATATTTATATAACATACCTACTGTCCCATGAATGAATTTTTACATATTAATTATTGTGATTCATGGGATTTATATATCCCTATAATATTTTTTCTTTCAATTAATTTTGATTTAAAATTTTCCAAATTTATAAAGGATTTATGTTACAATCTCATTTCTTTTCGGGATTGTTTATGTTCAAGGTTCCTTTAGGGGGAATTATATGATCTTAATTTATTGAACCATGTATATATTTTTATCCAATATTTATTTCAAATATTTCATTTATTTACTATAATTTTCATCAATTCATTAATTATTTATATTAAAAGTACGTTTTTAATAAAAAATCATCCTTATTTCTCTTATTGGTCCGGAATTTTTTCTCTATCACATCCATGATCTCTAAAAAAATCAAGAATAATTTTTTCTATGAATCAATGATTATTTAATTTAATTTTAAACTATATTTGACATTGTTTAAAATGTTTTAAATGAAATATTTTTTTCATTTTATAAATAGGGTACTTTTGGTTTTCACCGAATGTGAAAAAGGGGTCTTTGGTATAACATTTTCTAAATGAATAAATTTTCCCACTATAATAACTATTATTTTCATTAATGTTTCCTAAAAAAGTTTTCATGTATAATTAAAAATAAATTATTTAACTCAATATTATTTGCATTTTTATTTAAAATGATATCAAAAGAAATTAAAATTTTCCTTATTTTCTAATAAATGTCTTAAATGTTATTTTAAATGTATTTTTCTTATATGGAGATATCAATTATTATTTTTTATACCCAAAGGAGATATTTTACAATGATAAATTCCATATTATTCTTATGTATGGATTATGAATGATATTTTCTTGGAACCCATTTCTTTTACGTGGGTCAATCAAGCTAAAAAGGAATGATGCTTGTTTTTAAGGGTGTTATGTTGAAAAGTTAAAGATTCTAAATGTTTTTTCTTTCTATAGTATTCAGAAATATGTATGGATCATTACTGGGTGGTACAATTACAAACCTAGGATGGGTGGTTATTTTATAAACCTAATATGGGTGGTTATCTTATAAACCAATGATAGGTGGGTCCGTTACATCCCACCAATGCATTGGGTAAAGTGATGGAGTTAACTATTGTAAGTTACTCCTAATAGATGATAGAGTTTTCTGAAAATGAGTAGCCCATAAGAGACGATTGGGTTAACTATTTTATGTTACTCGAAGTTGATTTTGTAATTATCATGTTTTAAGTGATTCCATGACAATTTTTTGATGTTTCAAGTCACCAACATAGTCTCAATATGATTTCAATAATATCTATTACATCCACTACTGAAGTATTTTTTTCACATGGATCATTATTATTGACTTATATTACTCATGTATTATATTAATTCTTTATTCCATGTCTCATGATTTATGATCCACATTTTGATATGTATGAATTCTCTTAGGTTATTATCATATACTTTGATTATGTTATCATACTATTATGCTCATCCTATTCCTATTGATGAAATTTGATTTTTAATGCTTATGTTTACCCTTACTGATCATTTGAGCTCACCCTTCTTATGTTTCTTGTCCCTAAGTTATAAATGAATACTTTAGATAAGATATTTATAGAATAGTTTCATGTGGGTGATGATTTAGTCGTAATGTGGCATACGAAATGTTGGGTATGGTGTAAAAAATGCTCACTTAAGTACATGGGTATTGTTATGTAATAGTTTTTCTAAATTATTTATAACTCTAAACCTAAAAGTTACATGGGTATATAAGTGATCCAATAATTCTATTTTATATTGTATGTATGGCAAAAATTGGGTCATTTTTATCTGTATCAAAGACATAAATGTAAAGATTATGTTTTATCGCTAGATCTGGGAGTTCAAATTCAGGTTCGTTATAATTTTAACTAAATTGATGGTATTGTTTCATTGTAATTTATCTCTATGATCCAAAATCTACACCAGTTATTCCTTATAAGATATATCAAACTTTATTTTTAAAACCATATATTTTAATACATGTGATGGATCTAGTATACACATCCTTACGAGTGATAGATAAAATATGGTTTGCGACTAAGAGATGTTTGGTGGATGAAATATTCAATAAGATATCATCCCCATGCATTTTAGAATCTTCAAATATCACTTTATCATAAATAAAAAGATCCTCTTCTATGGTGATATTGAAAGGAATAATTTTTTTTCTGACATCAACTCATGAACTCAAAAATGATTATCAACGTAAAACATATATTGACTATGTGATGATTTAATATGTCTTTAAATAGTTTGAATATTCTCTATCATTGGATAAGAAATATTTTTACCCAATAGATTTCAATGTCCAAGATTTTCCTAACATGTCTATGTTTTATATTTCTTCTCATATAGAGCTTTATACAATATTATTTGAATGGTTTAGTGGATAATTTTGTTATATGAGAACACTACAAATGGAATATGTAGATCCTGGCCTCCCATGAAATCCATCAATAAAAATATCAATATATCATCCAAATTCTAAATGACCCTTTTACTTTAACCATTGATATAAAGGTGATAAGTGGTACTAATGTTTAGTTATATATTCAATGTTATCTAAAAACTTATCCAGAACTATGAGTGAGACTTAGGTCTCAATCAGATAAAATTAAAAGTGGAACTCCATGTATAATTTCATTTAATTTATATATATAGGAAATTTATTCAAGATAAAAGTCAGCTTAAATATAAATTAAGTAATATGAAATTTTTTAGTCAATTAACAACAACCTAAAGGGTATTATTTCCTTTATAGATCTTGGGAAGACCTATGAAAAAATATGTGGTAATTCTATCACATTTTTATATGAGTATGGGTAATGGTTACATCATCCCCTAAGAATTTTGACATATATCCTTAAATTTTTTGAATACTAAGAATTATGATATATAATATATAATCTACCACATTATGTTTCCCCACCAGAAGTGATATCTGGGACCTCCATACATATTTGTACATCTTGGGTGAATGTATAATGATGATCTATATACATCATCTCCTTCCCTAGTTTTGGAATGGAGGGGGACCTATATTCATTTTCCAAATATTGTAACTCTATCTTTGTAAATATTGATCTCCAAAATATTTCCAAACTTCTTCTATAACTCCATGTCATTTTTTATGCCTCTTTAATCTTCACATGGATAAATGGTTGACAAATCATTTGGGAAATTTATTATTTTATCCCTTCCCTTATGATATCCATTTATATCCTTTGGATATCCATGAAGATTGAGCTTCTTTCAATCCTCATCATAGATTAGGTAGGATGATCTTTATAACTAATAGAATCAACCACCTTTATTAACTTTTTATATTGGTAATTTATTAAAAATCATAATCCATGATCAACTCCTACCATATTTTTAGAGTGTGTTTAACTACTTCTATATGGATATATACTTTATATATCGAACTTCACTCCATATATAAAATTCCACTAAATATCTAATGAAAAAAATATAATTGCCAACTGCATATCCTGGTTCAGATAATTTTTCTCGTGGATCATTAATTGATGTGATGAAAAAGTTATCACCTTATAATTTTTTATGAGAACTCAACTTAATACATTATTAAATATCACTTATTATCACAAAATCTTCTCTACCATAGGATATAGTGAGTACAGTTGCACTAACCAAACCCTTCTTACGATATGTGGAGTTGTCTTCAAATTATTCTATAAATAGAAATGTCACTCTCTTCAGGGTTTACACAGTTAGTTGATTTTAGAATCATGAGAAATTTCACACAAAGCATCAATGGTATCAATTTGGTCCAAGAAAACATTGGATATCAGTTACAATATCTGGTTTGTTTCATTATTAAATCATTATTTCCTTTTAATGATCTATAAATATTCCCTTGTTTTTTATTACAAGTCCCAAGAAATATAATTTTGACCACCAAAATTCACACTTACTGAATTTGGAAAATTATTTCTCATTTTCTAAGGGATTCATCGAAATCTATAAATGCATCTCATGTTCTTACTTTAATTTATAATACATGTGAATTTATTCTATAAAAATAACATTACATTTATTATGGTGATCTATAAAGACTCTATTTATCAAATCCATGAAGATAGTTGGGCTATTTATAATTATGAAATAAGTCACTATGAATTTACAGTTTCAGTATATTTTAAGGAAGGGAATAACACATATATCCAACCTTTTCACCCTTAGTTGATAATATTCATATCAAATATCCTCATTTGATAATTATTTACTCCCACAAACTTAATTTACTAAGTCATAAATATGAGGTAGATTCTTATTATTCCTTTTCATAATCTTTTTTTTATTATGATAATAAATAGAAATATGCATTAACCCATCCTTATTCATAATAATGATGATCGATGCACCTCATGGTGAAGAAATTGGGTATATAAAACCCTTATCAAAATTCCCTTTTAATTCATTCTACAATTCTTACAATTCTACATGATCCATTCTATAAAGACACATTGATATAGGCATAACACTGGGTGTGATATCAATTGATAACTAAATATCATAACCTAGGGGAAGACCAAATTTTTGGGGATCTCCATAAATATATTCATGCACAATTAGAAAATATTTATTGTTAAGTTTTTATCTAACCATTTGATCTAAATATCCTCATTCTTGGGTATTAAGACCCGTATTATTGAATTAGTTGGAATATTAATTTTAAAACCATAATTTCATCTATATATGATCATTAGATGATTTGGGATAAGAAATGAGAATTCATTATCCAAAAAATTGTTATAAATTATTTGTAGATGGAGACAATGCATTCCTAATATTTCATTAAATTATAATAATTGAAGGGTAATTTGATTTTACGAAATTATATTACCATAAAAATTAATAAAGTAAGAATTATATACTTAGGATGAAACCACATCACTATTAGGTCTTTTCACTGAATACTCAATATCTAATATTTAAGGTGGTGAATCAATAATCATAGAAAAATTATATGATATAAAGAAATATATAGATCCCGGATCAAATAAAACATTCAAAATTCTTAAATGAACAATAATTTTACCCTTCACCACTCCATTTATATGATCTACTCTAGTGATGGTGATTAAATAAGTTCTTTCTTACCCCCGTTATTTAGAGGTTGCATACATCATTTTTCTTCATTTACCATTAGATTGGGGTATTGGTTTTCATAATGACCAAATTTCTTATAATTTAAACATTGAATTTTTGGTGGTGTATTAAGTGGAACTTTATTCTCCCCTGTTATGTTGATTAGATTCTTCATATCTATTATGAAATATTATTCTTGATGGAATATTTCTCAAAAATTGAAACATTTTGTAGTCCCTTTAAGGAAATTTCTCAAGTTCTTATTCCCAAATATTTAGCATGTCAATAGTTTAATCTTATTTCCTCCATGCCATTTATCAATCAAGATTATATACAACTCTATTTTCCTATTCTTATCCTCAAATTTGAAGGGCATGAATCCGTCTTGTCCAAAACAATGTGTTTTTTTGAAGCATGTGGTGCTCAGAGGAAGCCTATAGTAGGGTCTACAAGTGTTAGACTGCCAAAAACTAGAAGAAAGAAGAGTTTCATGTTGTGAGGGTGTAGTTCATGGCTTGGGAGAGAGCCCGATTCATGGGAAGTCTAAATGGATACATGTAGAGAATTGACTACATGGAGATCAGTTATATAGATTGATCGACTATATGAGAAATCAGATATGTGGAAGATCAAATATGTGAATCAGCTACTTAGATAATTCAACCCTGTGGGGAATTCAGCTACTTAGGGAATTCCATTAGGTGATTTCGGCTATATGGAAGAAAACTGTTGTGTGGGGATTTTGGATACGTGGTGCTTCTAGCTATGTGAAATTTTCTACATGGAGATTTCCACCTGTTTTATAAAATAACCATGTGGATCTTTCAGTGTTGCGATCCAAGGGCCATCAATGGAAGAAATGGTAAGTATAATTATATCCTTGTATATATTAGATGTATGAGGTTCTGAATTCATTCTTATGTGTGGATCTAAATGTGACCTGAGATAGTTAGAATAAAATCAGTGGCGGTCTATAAAATCTGATCATCCCGTATATGTTGACTCAAAAATGAAGGTTCATTTATTTATTCTTTCATGGATTCCTTATCTCAACACTATACATTCCAAAATTCTTTCTCCGGAGTCATGGAACCCTTCTGTCATTGGCATGTATTTCCTATAGTGGTGATTCCATCTTGGGGACACCCCCTATTTTTGGTACAGCGAGTCATGTGAGGATTCTTCTTCTTAGTAGGGGTTTAATTGCTTCTCCTATTTATTTACACATAATCGTAATGTTATGTTCTTTTATCCATTTGTATGGTAATGGAATTAACCTAAAAATTATTCAACAATATTAATAATGTTTTGGTTGTAGTGATCGCATGTTGTTTCTTTCTCCCATGATTAATGTTTGACCCTGGATATTCTAGATAGGGTTTTATCTATATTATGATTTTTACCATTTATTGTTATTCTATAGATTGACATGTTGTTCATTATAGAAATTGATAAATAATTTGAATCTAGAATTAATTGATAATTAATTTTCTAATGAATAAAGAGGTGTATTAAATAAATCTGGTGTTTTTTGTAATTTTATAATGATCAAATTGATGCAAGTATGAATGTTTGAATGAATATGTAAATACATGTTTTGATGGAATTTTATAAATAATGTTAATCATGTTGATTATTTTTGATAAAAAGTATTAAAGGCATGTTAATAAATTGGAATTCCATAGGCTTGTTGAAACTGGAATGTATATTGGGAAGCATGTTTAAATTAATTGTTCAATGAATTTTTTTGATTATTATATATTTATGTATTAAATTTCCTAATGTTAGAACCTATAAATAATTAATTGGTTAATTCAATATGGAATAATAACTGGTTGTGTGATAATGAGAATTATTTGGTTCTGATTTTACCATCAGCTTGAGAAGGCCGAGTGAGTTGAGTTTGGAGCTGTGAGAGATCATTTTTTGTAAAGGATGAATTCCTTGCTTTATGGCCTAGATTTTCTTATTTTATGTTCTTTTTTTCCTACTGATTTTGTGATGTGCTATGAATATGAGATACGCTATGTACTGTGAAATGGGGTGGGTAAGCTCGGATGTGATATGATCCTAGGGTGGCTGAGCCTAGGATGGCTAATGTGACATGGGTGGGGTGGACTGGATTATGTGGTAGCATATGATGCCTATGGTGGAAAGATACATCACGATATTCATGTGGATTACAAGGATGAAACCAGAGATGATGGAATGTGTTGAAGTTGGGCTTAACCATTGATGTGTTGCTGAGAGTAGGGATGCTCACTTATAATTATGTTTAATGGTTGATGGCCAGGTTTCTTGTTTTATCTGCATTCGTTTCCCCACTTATTGAGGATGTTGGACGTTCTTGGTTTCATATATTCTCATTGTGGTAGAATAGGATGGTTTTCCTAGATTACATGGATTATGGAATGATGTTAATAATGGATAAATAATTCATAATCCATGAAGTTTGTGTCAATGGAATGAAAATGCTGAAAGGATGTTAATCAGGAGAAACCGTGGACTCAGTTTGGATTATACCTAGATGTTATGGCCTTTACTTTGATGATTAATGTAATGAAATTCATATTAATTTTGTTGGATAATTGATGGATAATGAATTGATTTTCATAAATTGATTTATTAATTAAAATATTTAATTTAATGTATCTCTGTAAATACTTGTGTGCTTATAGGATATATGGTCTCAGCAATGATAGTTGGGAGTATGAGAAACATTAGTACCAATTTAGTCTAAGACTAGGTTATTCTCATAGAGTGGTTGTGATCAATATTATATCTTGTATATTTTGTGATTTCATATACTACTCTACCAATGTTCAATAGTTGACTGAAAACCAATGGGATCTATGCGGGTGTTTTCCCTAACATCCTAGTGGGAGGATGGATAGATGATTAACCTGTGTGCCCCCACTCTCTTCTCTTGGTAGTTACTTCTACAAGTATGCATGGAAGTTAGTTTTCCTATATATGTGTGTAAATATTAGTGATTTATTGTGGTTATTTAACACACATGTATCAATAAATATTGTTTCCAAAGCATCAATATAGGTATGACATGTATTGGTTGAGATTGATCGAGTTACTTACATAGTTTATGGGTTGTGATGTCTTGAGGTATAATACCTAATGTATATACACGTCATACATGCTATGTTGGATTCCTAAAACTACTTGGTTACTGTATATGGTGATGTAATATGCAACGAGGCGATGATGTGATACATTAGGTAAACATTGTGATTCCTTTCCCATGTGTATTTGGGCTAGCTTATTTTGGAGAGAGATGGTTTAGGATGTGCAACATTGGGGCAAAGCAGCAATCCAATGGGGAAGCAGGAGAGGGGTACCCTTGATATCTCATTACTATATTATATTGTTTCTTGTATGATATAATTGGTTATATTTATCCATGGTGAGGTTGGGAATTAAAATACCTATTTAGGTGAAGAGTTAGTTTCACTCTTGGTCACTTTGTTTTAGTGTGTTTTATTTAACTTTTTCATGAAGGGTTTCATGGAGTATCCTACTTAGTATACTATTAAACCCACCCTATGTATATATAACCTTTATTTAGGTTATCCAGAGTAGGTTTGAGATTGATTAAGATATTACTAGATCATGGTTTTGTTGGATCTTTTTGGGCTTTATGGTCGTTGTCTTCTTTATCTTTTTGGTTCGTACAGTTTTCCTTTCAGTTGTTATAGTACTATATTAAATTACATGTTTAAACATGGGATTTATTTTATACATATCTCTAGGTAGGGGTTTATTGGTGTATCTATCTTATCTCTCACTTCTACATGTTCTATTATATGGTAATGCTTCATATATGTATGATATTATACACTCGGTGCTATTTTCCAACCCATGGACTACTGGAGGTAGGACATGGGTGGTCTCCATCTCCTTTCTATCATTTATGACATATGCGAGGTACTCTTTAGAGGGAGGGGGTCATGATGGAGTGGTATTAGAAGTTAAAGTTGATGGATATGATGGATTTTGGAGATAAACATTTGTGAAATTTTATGGAATGTTTATAGATAGTGCGTGCTATCATGGACTAGTTCGGGAGGAAGATTGTGTTCTATGATGCAGATGGAGAGGCAACAGTGTTTTTTGTTGAGAGAGACTCTAAGATGGGTTGTAGGAATGTTCCTTCCTTGTTATATATTATGGTCTAGTTGATGATGTGTTCATCGAAATTTCAAAAGTCATTCTCTCCTAGGGTTGTAGAAGAGTACCATGATGTCTCTCCAAAATAGGTTCTATCATTACGCACTCGATAGGATATTGAGTTTTGGATCGATCTATAACTAAGCGTGTCTTCTATCTCGACGTCTCTATATAAGATAGATTCTTCTTAGTTATGAGAGTAGTGAGGGTAGCTCGTTGATTTTTTATAGTGAGGTTTTGTTCGGCCAAGTGTGTCGGCTTAGGGTGAACTAATTGTGTTCGTAAAGAAGTTCGATGGTGGGTTTTGACTTTATATTTATTATCATCACTTGAACCATGTGATAGTGAAGAAATTATATCCTCTTTAATATATTTATGATTTATTAAATCAACTAAAAAGATCGAGTTGGTTCTCAAAGATTGATCTTTGGTCAAGATATCATTAGATGTGGGTGAAGGATGAAGATATTCGGAAGACGGCTTTACACTATCATCATGGACATTATGATTTCATTGTAATATCATTTGGTGTGATAAATGATTCAACCATGTTCATGGGGTTGATGAACATATTATTTAGATATTTTTTATTTAAGTTCATGGTGGTTTTTATGAATGAAATCCTTGTGGACTCCGTGTCTAAGGACGATCCTGTAGAGCCTCGACATAGCCTTTTGGGATTTCTTCATCATGAGTAGTTGTTTAGGAAGTTGTTGAAGTGAGAGTTTTGGGCTCGAAAATTCCATTTTTTGGGGAATGTCTTCTCTCAATAGGGAGTGGCTGTGGATCCTTGGAAGATATAGGTGGTTGTTTTTATGGAATCCCCCATGACAATGGTAGTGGTGCAGAGTTTCCTTAGTCATGTAGAATATTAATGGAGTTTCATAGTAGATTTCTCTCAGGTTGTGACTCATTTGATAGACTTGGCCCATAAAGATAATAAATTCTTGTATATTTTTCAGTGTTAGGCATATTTCGAGTACATGAAGGAGAAGTTGGTCAATAGTCTATTCCTTTATATTCTAGATAATAGTGTTCAGTTGAGGTTTTTTGTGATGCTTTACATATTGTATTTGGATGTATTTTGATGTAGTAGATATTGGTTGTTTCTTATGGGTCTTGTAAGTTTTCTACCCATGAACATAATTATTCCTACCATGATATTGACTTGGCGGTTGTTGCGTTTACTTTGAATTTTTGATGACATCACCTCATCAGTGATTATTTTTTTCTTTTTTACATAGCATAAGAACCTGAGGTATGTCTTATCCCATCATGAATTGAACTTTATTCAACATTAGTCAATGGAATTATTATATTATTATGAATTTTAGGTTCCATATAAGCCAGGAAAGGGAAATTTCATGGCTGATGCACTGAACCAGAAGTCACTTAATGATGCAGTGCCTGAGTCATGGGATTCTTGGAGAGTGATGGTACAACTCCCTTCAATGAACCTAGATATGGGAAAGCTTGGATATAGAGGTTTTATTTTCCAAATTATAGTTTATTCATATTTGGTGAAGATGGTGGAGTAGTCTAGTTGGGGGATTCTAAGGTGGAGTTTTGGAGGTATCGAGTGGTTTTTAGTGATTCCCCTGATGGTTTGTCTAAGGATGGATAACACCATGAGCTTTTATATGGACAGATTTCCATTCCATCAGCGATGTGTGAGATGGTTCTCTATTAGTTATATAGTAATCCATTGGAAGTACATCCCATCATGAGAAATATTTATCAAGCTTTGAGAGTTCATTTTTAGTGTCTTGGGTTTAAGTGTACAATTGAAAAGTTTTTTCTCGATATTTGGATTGTCATAAGGTGAAGGATGAGCACCATATTACCAGTGGTTTTCCCCAACCGTTATATTTTCCCCAATGGAATTTGTAGGATATCTTGATAGACTTAGTTACCAATTTACCTTGAGCTACATGAGGATATTATGTTCTATTAGTGATAGTGGATAGTTTAATGAAATCAACCCATTTTTAGTGATCATGGAGTCAACCTTGTTAATGGTTTTTTGGGGAATTATTTGGATGATGTGGTGTGACTCCATAGAGTCCTGAGGATGTTCATCTCATACCAGGATCCTATTTTTACCTCTACGGTGTGAAGAGGTCTATAGAATGATTTTGGATCTTAGTTATTTCATAGAACTTCTTTTCATCCATAGAAGAATGTTCAGATGGAGCGGACCATTTAGACTTTGGAATACATGTTTCACTCTTGATTCCCAGATTTTGGGGGTTTGTGGAAGAGGTACCATCCCTTTTTCAGGTGTGAATATAATAATAGTTTCCACTCCACTATTGGTATGTAGTGATTTGATGTTTTTTATGGATGACCTTTTCATTCTCCATTTTTTTTGTACTGGGTTTGGGGAGGTAGTAATTCTTTGGCCAAAACTGGTATTGTATATGAAAAAGATGGTACAAGTAATTCATGAGAGGATTATTGTAGTGAAATATCATCAGAAATATTATGCCGATCATAGTAGGAGATCTATGGAGTTTGATGTTGGTGATCACATGTTTTTTAAGGTGACTCCTCATCATGGGTAGTGAATGTTTGTTCATGGGAGTAATCATTCTCCCTAGTTTGTTGGTCCTTTCAAGGTGTTGGCTCATGCTGGAGTCATGGAATATCGTATAACACTTCTCCCATAAATGAAAATAATACATGATGTTTTTCACATGTCACAACTCTATCATTATCTTCTTGATGAATCTCATGTCATTGAATGGGGTGAGAACGATGTTGATGATGACACAACCTTTTCAAGGTGACCTGTTAAGATCTAGGACTTCCGATGGAATGTTTTGTGTGAGAATGCTATTCCCTGGGGTTTTGTCTTATGTCAGCACAATTACTTTGAGGAGAGTTCCTAGGAATGTGATTCGTAGCTATGCACTTAGTACCCAGAGTTGTTTGATGTTTATCTATTCTCTTGTATTGTTTTTTCTCTTGTGGATGTTGGAATTTTTCTTTTATGAGATGGTTCTATCTTGTTTCATATTGGTAACCTTCCTCTATTTTGAGTGGTATCTTTCATAGGAGAGTCTATAGAAGTTGGTTGTTTCTATTTAAGGGTTTTTGTCCTGTTTCCTCTAATGAGTTGGTTAAGCTCTTGTGGTTGTAAGATCCTTCAGTGGTATCTTGCGGGGTGGCTGTTCAGATGACCCCTTTAGTTTTCTTTATGGTTTTGGTTTTGGATTCTCAAATATGAGAATGTATTTATAGGTATCTAATGCGAGGTACCAAATCTATATATTTTTATCCTTTGTGTGTTTCTAAAGCCCAAGGTTCTTGGAGGAGTCCCTATAGGCATTTAGATTCAAAAAACTATAAGTGGGAAGAGTTTCACATCATGAAGGTGTGATTTACATCTTGGGTGAGAGCCCAATTTATGAGTAGTGGAAATAGTTACTTGGAGAGAATCAGATACATGGCGATCAACAATGTGGAGTGAGTAGCTACATGAGTAATCAACCATATGAGTGATATCATATGTGAAGAATTAGACTATGTGGGGAACTCGACTACCTGGGGAATTAGGCTATGTAGGGAATCAGACTACATAGAGGGAATTTGGATATGTGGGGAATTAAACTTTGCAGTAAATTCAATTACTTGAAATCAGCTACATGGCTAAAAATGGCTATAGGAAATGTCTTCATGGGGTGTTTCTCTATGTGGTGGTTCTAGCAACATGAAATATCCTATGTGGAGAGTTCATTATGTTTCATAAAATGGCTATGTGAAACTTCAGGTGGCATTAGTCAAGGGAATTCAAAAGCTGAACTGTTAAGGTTAATTATACCCTTGGATTTAAGAGATGGATAAGTATGTTAATGTGTTCTTAGAGATAGAGTTAAATATAATAAGTGATAGTTGGAATTAAATATATTATGATCTGGAAAACCTGATAATCTAGTATCTATTGACTTGAAAATGAAGTTTATTCCATTAATTCCTTTTTTGTTATATTCTCTCATGACCATATGTTCTAGAACCCTTTTATTGGAGTCGTGGAACCCTTTATTTATTGGAAAATGTTTCCCCCATCTTCAATTCCATCTTGTGTGTGCCCCTATTTTTTCTGCAGTGATTTACGTAAAGATTCTTCTTCCAAATAGGGGATTCATTACTTCTTATATTTATTTACATGAAATCATAATGTTATCATGGTTTATCCCATTGTATGCCAATGAAATTAACCTACTAATTATTGAATAGAATTAATAAAGAATTCATTGTAGCGATCACATGTTTTTTCTTTCTACCATGATAATAGTTTGAATCATGATTTTTAAGATAGTGTGATATCTATGTTATGAATTTTTTTAAAAAACTATGTTATGGATTAACATATTTTTCTTGATGGAAATTGGTAAAGAACATAAATCCAAAATTAATTGATAATTAATTGGATAGAGAATAAAGAGGCATGCTTAATGAATCATTGTTTTTTTAATCTGATACTGATCAAATTGATTCATGTATGCATGTTTAATTGAGTATTTAATTCCATGTGTTGATGGAATTTGATAAAGAATATGAATCATGTTGGTTATTATTGATGGAAATAATTAAAATCATGTTAATAAATTGGGATTCAACATATTTGTTGAAACTAGAATGTATAATGGGAAGAATGTTTAAATTAATGGTTTAATTAATTTAGTATAATGTTATAGCTTGGTGCTTAGGTTTCCCTAAGTTAGAATCTGTGAGTAAGAAATCAGTTAAATCAAGATGGAATATGAACTGATTGTGTGATAATAATAATTTCTAGGGCCAGAGTTGTTAGTCTTCTTGAGAGGGCTGAGTTCCTTGAGTTTGGAGTCATGAGATCTCATTTTTGAGTGAAGGTTGAATGCCTTGATTTAGGGTTTTGATTTCACTTTTGGTTTTTCATGATTGTTTCCTTATTCTTTTGTGATTTTCTCCAAATGTGATCTTTTCTATGCGATTTGATGTTGGGTAGGGAGGCCAGGATGTGATATGAGCCTAGGATCATTGATATAAGGATGTATGATGTGATATGAGCAGGGAGGTATAGATGATGTGGTAGTAGATAACTCCTCTGATAGCGAGATGCATTGGGATATACATGTGGGTGTGGGGGATGTAACCAAAGATGATGGAATGGGTTTAAGTTGGGTTTACCTATTGATATGATGCTGATAACCGAGATACTCGCTTATGAATTTGTTTAATGGTGATTTTCAGGTTTCTTGTTTTATCAGCATTCCATTCCCCACTATTTGAGATAGCTAGATGTGTTTGGTTTCATTTTCCTCTTGGTGATAGTTTAGGATGGTTCTTTTAGAGTTCATCGACTATGGAATGATACTAATAATGAATAAATAATTCTTAACCCATGTGTTGGTGCTAATGGAATGAAAATGATGAAAAGATATTAATATGGAGAAACAATGAACTCAGTTTAGAATATGCCCGTATGGCATGGAATTTATTATGATGATTAAAGTAATGAAATTTAGATTAATGTTTTTGGTTAATTAATGTCTAATTAATTAATTAAATTAAAGTGAATTGTTAATTAATATAAGTAATTTAATGTATCTATTTAAATTCTTATGTGCTTATTGGATATCCGGTCTTAGTAGTGGAAGTAGGCAGTCTAAGCGATGTTGGCTGCAGTTGATTCTAAGACTATGTTATTCTCATCGTATAGTTGTCAGATATATTATATCATGTATATTCTATAATTTTATAAGCATACCCACCCATATAAGCTAGGGAGAATGAATCATAGTAGACTATGGGAGGGTGTTTTTTCTAGCATCCCATTGGGTGGATAGATGACTGACTACCCCCTTTGGCATCTCTCTATTCTCTACATAGTTACTTGTGATGGTATGCATGATGATTATTTTTCCCATATATGTTTATAGAGGTATGTGATGGATTGTAGTTATAATACACACATTTATCATAATATATTATATTCAAAGGATTATTATAGGTATGAAGTGTATAGGATATGATGGATTGAGGTACCTACTCGGTTTATAGGCTGTGATGGATTGAGGTATAATACCAGATGTATGATTCACGTCCTATGGGCTATGGTGGCTCTCGGAAACTACATGGTTACACTATATGGTGATGTGAAGAGGGATGACGTGATGATATGATGAACGAGGTGTATGCTGTGATTCATTGCCCAGGTGTCTTCAGGATGGCTTATTTTGGAGAGAGATGGCTCAGGATGTGCAATGTTGGGATAGAGCGGAAAACTAGTGGGAAAATGGGAGTAGGGTACCCTTTATGTTTCATTACTATATTATATGCTCTATTATCTATCATAAATAGTGAGAGTTATCCATGGTGAGGTTGGTAACTTCGTAAACTTGTTTAGGTGACATGTTAGTTTCACTATTATACATTGTGATTTAATAAGCTTTCTTTATCTTTTTCACGCGAGGATTTAGGGAGGATCCTATAGAGAATACTATTATGCTCGACCTATGTATATATAAACTATTTTTCAAGTTATCCAGAGTAGGTTGAAGATTAGGATGAATATTACTGGCTTTCAGTTCTTATGGAGCTGTTTGAGATTTGTGGTCATTGTTATCCTTATTTATTTGGTTCCTGTAGATTTCCTTTCATTTTTTATAGTAATTTATGGAATTGCATGTTTTCACTTGGGATTTATTTTATATATATGTCCGAGTAGTTTTTGATTGGTGTATCTATCTTATAAATATCTTATTAATGTTATCATAGATGGTAATGCCTCCCATATGTATTATAATATACCCCCGATGCAATTCACTAACCTAGGGCCTATTGGAGGTGGGACTCAGGCAGTCACTATCTCATTTCTCTCATTGTTGGCCTAGATAGGGTACCCTTTTGGGGGAGGGGTTCATGACACAAATCTATAAGTATGATGAGACTTTCAATTTTCAATTTCCACCTTAATATCACATCAAAAAATCTCATCATAGTTTCCAAAGACTCTTATTGATAATGATATTTGGAAACATGTTTTTATGCCACTAAATATTCAATCAATTTTACATTAGGGATAGGTAATAAAACATGAGATCTTCCATGAATCTATCATAATGTTTTCTTCATGAGAACCAATATATTCATTCTTTTTTGTATTAATCTCATGTAATTACCTATCTATTTTAATGTGAAGTGTTTAGTGAGAATATTTATTGAAAAATATTTTCTTACACTCCTCCCATTCTATGGCGTGAATTCCTTATTTTTTTCTTGTGTTATTGATTAGTGTTCACTATTGCTCTATTTCACCATTCAAATGATAAACTATAAGAAATAATATTTTCATGTATTAATCATTGAAGAACATATAATATTTTCTTTTTATGTTGATCCATTTCTCAATAGTTCGTAGAATAAAAGATCCACTAATGGATGGTAGTTGTTTTCACATGGAATCAGATGTGTGATATTTTTTATTTGGTGAATTTGTGATTTAAACATGGATTGGGTTATTATTTATTACCTAAGATGACTGGGTAGGCATGGAAATAGAATTTCATACACCATATCCAATATTTTTCCTTTTTTTGTTGGGAGAATCATCTCATTGTCTATCAAATTCATTGTTCAATTGATTCCTCCTGATTCCAATCATTTAGTAAAACCAAAATGGTTGTTGCGAATAATAAAAAATAATATCTAATAAAATTAGAGTAAGAATCATATTGATATAAAATATTAATCCAAACATGTCTTAAACTATGAAAAATTTGGTTATACCTAGGTTTATTTAATTTTTATCCTCTTTTTCATTAAAAATTAATATATCAACTTAATTCAACCTCATGATGATATCAACTATGAAGACCCAAATATATCATACATGTATTTTACACAATTATACATGATTATATATAACAACTGATAATATAAGACACACTCCAATAATCATAAGGTTTAGTTTCTTTGGTTATTATCTACATATACACTTTATTTTATAATAGAAAATACATTTCATCCATAAAATACTACCAACATGCTTCCCTTATAGACATATAACTGCATACAAAAATCCTAGGGAGATACATAAAAAAAGAAAGGGGTGAGAAAAAAAAACCTAGTAAGGGGTAAAACAATGTCAATGAGTCATATAAGATCTATCATTAGATCATAAACATATGAGAGACATGAACATGATAGAAATTTCGCGATTAATAGAGTTAGATCATGGATTAATAATAAGTGATCATGTGCCATGATAGCATACCTATATACCTTAGTATAGAAATATGGAATCATAAATGGTTGATCATGAAATAATAACATATACCATGGAATAAGAATTTTGAATAAATAATCATGAACCATGTTGACATAAAATAGAAACATGGTGCATTCATAAGCATAGAAAATAATAATATATGTTAAGGCACTCTTTTAATAACATAATATCAAAATGGATAAAATATATCCCAGGACATCATAGATTGGTATAACCTCCCATATCCCATACATTTCATCTCATGAGATATAAATTTTACCCAATGCATTGGAGGGATATATAATTTTTGACCCACTTGTCACATAATGATATATAAAAACATATGTATGCTATATAAGAATAAAAATAATCATAAATCCATAATAATATATAGCATGATAAAAAAATTGGAACAAAATAAGTTACATATCATAATTAATCGAGGGTAGATAAGGACTGATTTCGATATCATAAATACTTATAAGATAAGAATAATGTAGTAAAGGGTTTTTAATGTGGGACATATAAATTACATAAAGGTTTTTTGGAATAAAAATTTATCTTTGAGAGTAATAGAGGAAAATAGATAAGATACAAAGAAATACTTTTCTTAAAATTTGGTGATGTAATAAAAATAATGATACAATTCTCTTTCAATACCATTTTAAAAAGATAATACAAAGACTTATAAATTTTTATTTTAGTTATAAAATGTACCTATAACACATCCTTTAAAGGATAAATGAATAAAGTTATATAAATTTGGAGAGTAAAATGAGAAATTGTAAAATAAAGTAAAATAAATAATTATCTATACTATCTGTAATGATTTTTTTGTAACGCACATCAATGAAAAAATAAATAAAATTTGATGTTAAGTAAAATTAAAGAGAAATATATTATTTTTAGAAGACAATACATATTTAAATTTCAAAATAATAAAAATATAATTTTTGGAAAGAAATAATATGGTTATAGAAGGGGAATATCATAAGCATAGAGTGGAATTTTTCCCCTTAAAACATGTTATTTAATTTGGTAATAATTAATAAAAAATAATATTATGAAAAATAAATTTAAATCATTATAAAACAAGATGATATACAATAGAATACAATAAAAGGCTTGAATATAACCAATCTTAAAAGAATTTAGTTAAAGAATAATGTGTATAACATGATGAAAGGATATTAAGTTAGGATTCCCCTTTCCTTTACACCTGATTTTATTAAAAATGTTCTATTTCCTTATATAATCAACATTGAATTATTAATTGGTAATTTCATAACCTTATTTATATTTATTAAGTTTTATATTAATCTATTAAATTCATTTATTTGATAATTATTAGTTAGTCATAGTTTACTTCGATCATCAGAGGTTATTATTTCCAATTGTTTTTTCTTGTTTTAGTATAGTGGTATCGATCATCATTTATTATTAATAAGTTATATGTATATAAAAAGGTCATAGAAATAATACAAATTTTATTGATGGATTTTTGGACTACCATAATTATTTCATGGATGTTATAATTATTATTTAAAAAAATTATTTGTGATTCATTTGTTTTCAATTATTTATTCAATAAAAATAATATTTTTAATAATATTTTTTTAATGATATCATTCAAAAAATGTAAACAATATAATTTTATCATTATTTCCAAGCGTTATCTGTATTTATGATTTCATAATCATCCATGAAGAAAATTTACATTTCTATCATTAAAATTATATATTATAGAAGTATAATGATGATTTTTAGATGACATGAAATTGGTAAATCATATCTAATAAGAAAAGTAATTCCATGATGAAAGAAAAATAAATAAAAGAAATCATTACATACCAAGAACTTCAAGATTTCAGTTGGAAATATTCCTTGTTTAGAGGACTTAGGGTATCTTTATGAAACCAAAGTCTTCCAAACATGAGAGTGACATTAAGAGGGGAGAAATTGGGTAGAGTAAGACTATAGAACTTAACCTTAGGTTTATCATGTAATGTATAAAATGATACTCATTTTATAGTTGGGAATGAGTGGTGTATTTAAAAATACACATTCCTTAATGTGTAAGGAATGTAATGTTTTAAGAAAAGTTTCCCAAATGGGGAAAGAATTAATATATGTCATGAATTACCTCATAAAAACATTTAAGTGTTTAGAGATATTTTCTTACTTTATTCATCATTTTAACCATTTATCACATTTTACATTTTAATATAATTATTAATTTTTTACCACAATTGCTTAAATTTGTTCCAAAAAATAAAATTGAACCTCTTACATAAATTTTAAATTATGATTATAAATATTAAGTCAACTTTATTAAATTTAAACTCTAAATGTGAAATATTTATCTTTTATAAAAAATATATAATATATAGGAAAATATTATTTAAAATAGAAAATAGTTTCTTTTAGAATATTTTTGTTTCTTATCATCCCATAATTATTCAATGAATATTAATTATTCAATTAAACACTGATGGTAGGGGTTTTTTTTCACATTTCCCAATTCAATTAATTTGTTATTTTTCCTAAAAATGTACCATAGTGGCACACCCTAGGGTCAATATCAAGGAGGACACTTAGACACATTCAATTTTATATTGTCACTTTTCAATTTGACTAATATAAAACTAGATTTTATAATATATATCGGGGTGGATTGAAATGAACTAAACTAAGAAATTAATAAATAAATAATAAATATACATTAGATATTAGATATCCAAAGCAAACCAAACTGAGAAATAATCCTAAGAAGGCAGCGGTGGATAATCTTTGATCTTTGGACTCTCCCTTAAACATTGTTTATGAATTTATTTTAGTTAAATTATCCAGTTTATACCTCAATACCTCGATTTATACACCTATTTGGACCCCAAAACATATTGAAATATCAAACATGGTTTTTTATCCACTTATGAATGTGAACTAATTTCCCAAATACCTCCAAGAAATTAAAACTAGTTGAACATGTTGTGCTCATTGGGGAGAATTCATCCAATGAAGTTTAAAAAAAACAACAATTTTAGATTAATAAGTAGATAAATGATATAGAAAAAATAGAATAGATTTAAATAAAATATGGAAAAATATATCCTTCATCATGAAAACAAAACTCAAGATAATTTAAAAGAAAATCATTTACATTAAAAAAACTCAAAATGAAAAAATCCTCAGATCTTTGCTGGCCACCACCACTTGGATTTTAGACAATAATGGATTGATTACTGGTGGAACTCCTCTTCAATAGAATGGTATCTCTAACTCTTCTCCCTCTGGTTCAGGAATCCCCGGAATGGTGTTGGGAAGGAATGGAATTAGTTGAGAGGGAGGAGCTCCCCTCCTTTTATAGGCCAGATTTCTATACCCCTAAACTGAGCACATTTTTGACCCAATAAGGGCTTATTCACACGTTTTGTTCTTCATAATTTCTTTTAATATTTATCTTTTGAGTTCACCCTCAAAATTTCATCTTCATTGGATGCAGCTATAGGGAATTATGAATTATCTATTGTCTATGACTTTTCCTGGAGGAAGGATTCATGAATCTTCCTTCAATTTGTTTCAATAAATGGCCACCATAATGGATTCCAAACTAAATGAATTTTTTTTTATGAATTCTCCATTAAGTCTTGTTTCATCCCCAAGTAGAATCACCTAATTTTGAGGTGTGCAGACTGAATTGTGCTTCCGTTAAGGATGTGGGGTCCACCTTGTCCGCTAGGAAAAATCTATAACTTCATTGATTTTTAGGCCAGTAAACACTCAAAATAGCCCCGAGTTAAGAAAAAAAAGTTGAAGAAAATAAAATAAAGATTCCAAAAAACCTGAATCACAAAATTTTGAATTTTATTTTATGATAAAATGACCATAATATCCCTATGATAAAAATCTTTTAAAAATCCAAAATTAATCCATTTTTTCATTTAAGCTCAAAATATGACCAAAACATTAATATGTGACAATAACCCATAAAATTACATTATTGTGGGTTTAAAAACATTGAATTACAGAATTCAATATGTGAAAATATCATCTTCATCAACACCCTATGATTATTATTCTAATTATTATTATGTTTATAATAATACTAATTTAAAATATATTAAAAATAAAACTTTTATGACATTAATAGTTATATGTTAATAACACCCTAACTTATACATACCTCCTCAATAAAATCACATAATCCCTAAATTTGAGATAAGTCATGGTGATATTTTTTGGTGGTGAATTAGCCAACATGGATATTATAGTGAACAATATGAGCTTAAACTTCTCCCAATGACAATTTCTTTCAACCCATGACTTTTAATGTTTAGTTTGGGATTGGATGGAAAAATCTGGTGATTCTATATATCTAAGTAACGATTGAATTTCAAATTTTATTGGTAGATGATTAATATAGGTAGTAACAAATTTCTTATTTTTTCTTGAGTGGGAATATATTTTTTATGGCCCATAAATTAATCGAAATATGAAGAATTGAATTGTATTGGGTCATTAATTTCAATCAAAATGAGTTTTTCATTTTGACTATAACATTGGCTTCAAGTGTCTAATAGAATTGAAATTTTGTGGATAGATCATTTAGACGAATAAGAACAACTTTTTAGCTGGACAAATTTCTAGATTTAGAGGTATGCTGGATCAATAAATATTACCGATTCATTATGTTGTTGAAATTCATGATGAGTTGATTTTATTTTGGGAATTAGAGAATTAATTTGGGAGATTACTTTTATATGTCAAGAGATATATTACAAAATTATATTAACATGAGTAATATAATATATGCAATTTAATATGATTAATTAAATTAAATAATATAATTATGGGAATGATTCCAAATTCAATATATTATGGCATGAGAGATTATTTATCTAAAATGTGAGCTTTGACATGAAAAAAATAAAGCCGGTGATGGATTTTTGGAGTGAAATGATTACTTCATGGATGTTATGATTTTGATTTTTAAAGAATCGTTTGGTATTCATTCATTTACAATTATTTAATCAATAAAAATAATTTTTTGTAATAATAAATTAATATATTATATCATTCAACATTTGCCTTAATTTATTGGTTTGAGTGTTGTAAAAAAAAATTACAGCTAAATTTCAATGGTTTTAAATGAAAAGGGTTTGATATCTCAAATGCATGGTTTCACATTATGGTTTATTCCTATGGAAAATAATTACTCAAGGGTTGTTTTATCCATCGACACAAGTTATCAGCCTCTGGTGATCGAGGGAACATGCTTATGGACATGTGGTGATCTGATTCCGGTATTGAGATTCATATTCATAGGCTAGGTTGTTACATATATTCTATCAAATCATGTTTCTATATTAGAGAATAAACCAAAGCATGATATAAAGCATCATAATACACATCATAAGAAACACCAAACTTGTAATCTCAAAACAGGTGAAAAGGATAATCAGTCGTTTAGAAAATCAAACATTTTCCAGCACTCCAATATCTAAACAAATGAATTTTCATTCCAAGTCAAAGATGGAAAATTAGTCAAAACCCAAGAAAAATTATTAATAGACCTTCGCGTCAATCGGTCAGTGCGGCCGGCCAGTCCTCCCGCTCCGCGCCCCAGCTCACCCGCGGCTGCTCCATCTCAGGCCGCCTCCCACTGACGCCTCCATTTGACCGCCGACGTTGCCTCACCCTACTGTCGACCACCCGCGCCGCCCTACTGCCAAGCCGCCACAGACCGCCCGGCCGACCACGCCTCTTCCTGGACCCCTACCACACCACCGCTCTTGGTTGCTGGACCACCGCGCTAGACCGCCGGAGTGCCCAGATCCACCATAAAAACTCCCAAAAACACCCCGGACTTCGTCTGACGACTACAGTCACCTTGGAATAGGGATCTCAAATACTAAAAGGGCAGAAGAAAGCTCAAAAAACATACTATGCAAATATGTTATTTTCTCGAAGATCAAATGACAATTCGACTCAATCAATCGAGCTCAAAGTAGGTGCGGAAAAATTAAAATGAAACGAATGATCCTACTTCTTGGGCGTATCCCAATGCTTCGTAATTATTCACCAGATCCCCGCACCACCTAGGGGAGGATAGGAGATGGAGGATAGATTTTTGGAGGAGCTCCCTAGAGAGGGTTTTTACAGAGGAGGTAAAATGGGGAAGAAGGGGATGAGTTTAGGTTTAAATAAAGAAAACATAATTAAAATTTTAATTAATTTAAACCCCCAAATTAACCCGTATCTGAAACTCTTGACAAGGTCAAGGTTAAGAATCCCCTAGGGTAAACACCACCTCCCTAGCACAACGGAGGTCTTGGAATTTTAATCATGAGACCTCTCTCAAAAGTTATAAAACATAATGACCGTGGCCACTAAATTACGAAAATGCCCATGGGCCCATTTTCCACAGAAGGCCCGTGTGCACGAAACTTACACCCCTCCTAGAGAAAACAACATGCTTCGGACTCAAAGGCACCCTCAGTTTTCCCATCCGAGAAATCGTTTAAGAGATACTTGAGTTTAACCATTAAATGAATAAATTAATTATTTTACTTATCCATTTAACGATCAGGTAACGGGTGAGGGGTCCCAACGTCCCGCACCGACAAGTTTTATGTCGTTCCTAGGGTAAAAACTCCATTTCAGACCCATCCGTACTCTCAGATTTAGGATCCGAATTACCGTTTATGAGTTATCCCTTTTATTTGGAATTGCCAGTGTGAACACACTGAAAATTTAATTCTGGCCACACTGTGCCTCTGAGTCACACGCTGTTTGGAGGTGCTACTCGAGAATAACATCAAGAATATTCCAAAGTCGTTTATAGAAAAAAAATGTTCTTACATAATTCCCACCTTCAAGCTTATCATCCCCGAAAAGAAAAACTAGGGAACAACTCAGGGTACTGAGCCCACACCTGGCTCTCCCATACCCAGAAGAACTCTTGCACTATCCCACGTCATCGCACACAAACCAATGGATTTGATCTGGTCACGAGAGGTCTTCCATTTCCGATGACGTGCATAGGAGCACACTCACTTTATCTCAGGTGAGTCATGTGGGAGCTTCATGCACCAACTCTAGACCTTGGGGTTAAGGAAAGGTGGTAGGGATACTCACCATCCCTTCGCATGGTCTCAAACAGCCGGAAGGATCTTGGGAGTAGCTCAACTCCTCGACCGAACCCCTACGTCGCACGCCACAACTGGAATCACCATTTGAACTTGGGACAAATCTCGGTGATTAGATCCTTCAGAATATCCATTTGGTGAAACACCCAAGGATATCTGGTCACGCAAGATATCACAGTCAATGTCCCATGACCCAGAATCTCTTACATGCTCGGAGAGCGAAGGAGTCGACACCATTGAATAACGAAATGGTTCCACGTTTTCTAATATACTGACAAAGGGTTACACCGATGCCCCGAGTCACCCTGGTAACACCTCAATCAAGGAGTAGGGAGAAATAAATTTCACACTTAGAGTCTAACAATTCAACTGCAAAAAAGTATAAGAGTTATAAAGAGTACGTCTTATCACCTAATTATCTGCAAAAATGTAGACATCCAAAGCTCTCGGTTGTCTGTGTTCCCACCTGTCAACTCCCAGAGCCTGACCTGGACCACCTGGTGGTGATGGGAAGACATCGTAAGGTCGTACTCCACTTTCCTCCCAATCCTTTGAAAGCACCACCTCTTTGGGTGGTACTCCGATCATGGAGCTGCCACTACCGCGGTGGTTCACCTTCTACCTGCTTGATATTCTCAGCATGTCTGGTCGGGCAGTCCCGTTCCAAGTGACCTAAGCCATCACAAGCATAGCACTGGTGCTCTCTGGGATGCCCTAGTGCCCTCCGGCGCCACTGTGGTGTACGACCACGTCCCGGAGACCACTCACAGAAGGGTCTCCTCGGCTGAGGCCCTACACATCGCTGCCACAGTGGTGCACGACCACATCTCCGAAACTGGTGGGTGGAAGGCTGCGTGCGTCGAGGTTCTGTCTGCAGACGCCTTGGCTCTATCGTGCCTACTGCCACCATCAACTGTAAAGCGTGACAGAAAGATCTCTATCACCAGCGCCATCTCTAGAACCCCGACATAAGTGGGAATTCCCAAGGGTACTATGACAACACAAATCTCTCTACAGAGACCATGGTCAAACTTCATTCTTAGAAGTTGTCGTCGTGGACCATGTTTGGGGAAAATGTTACACGGTCTGCAAAACCAGTCGCATACTCAGCCACCATCATCCCTCCCTGCCAAAAATGCAAGAGCTCCTGGATCCGAACGGAGTGTAAGTAGGCGGGGTAAAAGTCCTCATGAAACATTAGCTAAAAGTCTCCCCACGAAAGCGATGATTCGTCAAGAAACTGAGTCACCATACTCCACCAACGCCTAGTTGTTTTGTGGAAAAGGCTAGCGGCCAAAGCCACCATAAGATCTATCGGCGTCTGCACAAGCCTGAAAAGGTGAACCACTATCCCAAGCCAAACCTCTACTTCCTGAGGGTCTGTCTCACCATTAAACCTCATCGGTCTCTGTAACACCCCGAGCTTCCACGATACGCCTCTCTTTCAAGAATGCAATAGCTTGCATTGTACGCAAGTCCGTGTTCTAAAACACCGCAACTAATCAAAGTAGCCATTATGAATAGTAATAACCACTTTTTAAAATTATTGAAATTTTATATTTCAAAATGGACTTCATTTTTGGATTCGGAATATCGAAATTAGCCTATGTTGAATTATTGGTATTTTTCTGAGAACTTCTAATTTTTTATGAATAGTGAAAAATACTTAAAACAACTTTTTCAATCAAAATAATTTATAGTGATAAATTATACTATTTAGTGGTTTTAAAGTATAATTAGAATATATTTTTACCATTTTATCCAATGGTGGTCATTATAATTAATTTAACATTGAAATTGGACATAAACAATTACCAATCTTTTGATATAAATTGTTTCTTAAAAACACGCTATTTGTTGTGACAGCGGGAATTAATTATAAAATTAATTAATGCGACTTATATGTTTGGAATTTTGTAAAATAGACATCATTTTTGAATTCAAAATATCAATTATAGCTTAGGGTTAAATTTTGGCCTTATTCTGAAAAACTTCAATTTTTGATGAATAGTGAAACCACTAAGTGGTAGTTAAATAACTGATTTTTCGTTTAAATGAAATATTACCACTTCTGTGATTTGATTTTCAAAAATCCGACATACATGGTTTTCATTAAGAAGTAAAATGTGGTTCAATGAGATTAAAATAAATTTTTGGTGAATAGTAACTTTTAAGTTCTTAATCGCGATTAGAGGTAATTAGTGTAGTTTAAGGTAAAAATGATGTTTTAATAATATGAGACGAGCTTGACACATGTCCTACTCCTATTGGATGAGTCATGGCCGACCAAGAAAACCCATGGGTCAACTTGGGGACCCCATGGAGCCACTTTAGTTGGAAAATGACATTAATATATATTTATTAATGTTAAAATTAAATTGACATAAACATGAGTTGTTTTACTAAAACAGTTTTTAAGTGGGGTTACACAAGTACAAATTATGACTATAAATATTAATTAGAAATCTAAAAATATTTCCTACATCATAGTATTTTTTTTATAATTTTTAGACATTAAATAAATTAAATTATTTATGACATCATTATGATGCAGCGATGACCCCATTATTTAACGATTTAAATAAAATGAGAAGATAATGAAACATACAAGGCATACACTTGTCCAAAGCCTATTGGATGAAGAGATATAGAACCCTTATCACCTTAGACACGAATTATATAAGTGTGGGACCTTTATAATCCGAAAATCATTGTATAATAATGTAACATTTCAATCTTTCCAAAAGAGCCCCTCCTCTCCTCTTATAAAAGGCCCCCACCTCTACCACTTTATTCACACTTTCAAGCCTTTTGGTTCGGCCAAACTCTGCCCAAATACTCTCCCAACTTCCCCCTATTACTCCTAGAAGCCTCACTTTGGGAAGAACTCTTCCCAAGGAAGCCTTTGGCTCAAATCAAAAAGAGTTACCCGATTTTGAGGTAATGTATTCTCTAATGTTGTTTTGTTTTATTTTTCTTCTCCAACCCCCTAAAATCTTTTTATTCATTTCTTTTGTAACAAAAACAGTATCCTAAATATACTAGGATGTTTTTATAAGAAGGATTCGAGCTACACTTACACACACCTACATCTAATGGTTAAAGAACATACAGTTTCTATGGATGGCGAATTTCTGCCTCACGAAACGATGATTGTTCAACACTCATATAACACCTTCAACGGTGGCCATTAAGATGTCACTATATTTATATATGATATATAATGTGTTTATGTTTTACTTATGCTTCTGTATTTCTCATTTATGGCATACTTTATGATTTCCATTATGGGTAAAACGCGATAATTTAATTATAGGAAATGCGGACTACCACCCCCTCAAAGTGATTTGAATCGTTAATTCCATATGTGGGATGTATAAATGATGGGGTAAATGGTATTATGCACTATATTATACTGGAATTATATTATACATTTATATCATTATGATTTCATTCCATTAAATATGAAATAGAAATGAAAGTAGCGTTCATGCGTACGTACGGCTTACCGTCGCAATGAAGGGTGCATTTCATTTCTTACCTCTAAATGTTACGTAATGTTATAAATGAATGTATATACTGGATATATATGATATATATGACATCTAAATCATGAATATAATTCTGGAGATAATGGATATTCTACCACCTAAACAACTTGTAATTATAAGAAGTTTATTGTTGACTCAAGTATCAAAAATCGACAAAACGACCGTTATTAACTTAAATAATTACATAATGTTCATATCATTGTAATAAGTGATATAAAAAGGATAATGAAATAAAAAATGGTTCTTAATAAGGTATATATTAACTCTTGTTTATTATTCAGGAGGTTAAAGAACGGTTGAGTCAAGTCAGACACGAGGTAAGGGAACTTCTTAACCCAACTTCCATTCTTTGGGTTAATCTCCTACTTTCAAATTATGTCATGATATTATTATGTCCTATTTTATATTTTTACGTTCTTTATGTGTACCTATAGTGAATACACATAATAGATCTATTTTATTTTAAAAATGATCTTTTTAAGGACTTCGTCTCAATCTCCTTTCATTGAGGCATATTTGGTTTTATACACAACTTTCTTTTATACTGTGTATAAACCCCTTTGACTTTTACGTTTATTCAAAAGGAATCTTTTTTATACGAAGCGTTTTGATAAATGACAAAAGGGAATGTTTTTCTTTCCGTACTTATGCGGCGACAATGACTTCTCTGCCGCCGTGACCATTATTTGAGTTTCAGCTTCCTCTACAAGCCATCATTTTTTTAATGAAAAATAAATACAAAGTGTTAACTTTCTTTTATTTTGGTATTGAAAATGGTTTTGAAAGAGTTTTTATTATATCAATGTGTTGTATTGATATCTTTTGATTGAAATGTGGAAATGTTATGTTTCCTTTATGCATGTTTTATGTGATACGATTATGTTATGGTTTATGATATGTTTAAAACTATTCATATGAGGAATGTATTGGACTTAATAAGTGACGGGTGGAGCCCGATATAGCTCCTCGATGCATCGGTAGGTCTCATGAGACAACTAGAAGAGGAATTGGCCGAGGCCCTTTCCCAATTTGATTTATGGTTTTGGCCGAGGCCTTAATGATTTTAGATGTCTTGGCTGAGGCCTTGAAAAAATGTTTCAGAATGTCTGGCAGTATACGTTCCCTCATTATGAAAGTGGTTATTGATATTGCATGTGATTATTCGACCAGTAGAATATCCATGTGAGGAAGTGAATGGAATTATCTCATTTTACTTTTGCCATATTATGTTGATGTTCAAGTTTAAAAGGCTTTTGTTTTAGTTATACATTGCCTTAAATTTTTATGTTTATTTATGAAAGCTTCTGCATTATTGTTATCCTTACTGAGCATCTGATCTCACCCCTTTCAATGTTTTAATATTTTCCAGGATGTGAAGAAGTATTTTATGAATGACCTGCAGGGATTGTCAGAAGAGGATATGAGTGTGGAATATGGATACTTTGTTATTGTAGTTTTTCATTTTATGATGTAATGTAACGTTTACGAATGAATCCTGTGTTTCCAAGGCTACTAAACTAATCGGTCTTTCGAGACTTGATCTTTTGTGATCATGCCATTGTTACGAAGTAATGCACCGACTCTGGGTAGCTGGGGTCGGGGCGTTACAGTTGGTATCAGAGGAAGTTTAGTACAAACCTTGGAAGCTAGATTTAGATAAACTCTGATTAGAGCACATAGACCTAAGATGAACTTTGAGGATTAGTATAGAAGAACTTCCTAGAATTATGGTATTGTAGAGATTTTGTGAGTTTTCCGAGAAATACATCCCTGTCTGGATACGAGCAGGTAGAGGCAGCTCTGGCACAGATGTACCTAGGGGTAAAACCCGAAAACACCGCTTTGAGCTAGACTCGAGCGGGAACTGGTGCACGACAATGGGCCTTGCTGCAATCTTGGTTACGACACTCCCGGGGGATATGCTTAGGATAACTCTCATTTTCTTTACAAATAATTATGAAGGGTTTATGAGTATATACTTCCTCAAAGAAAACATTTTTATGATTATGGATTATATCCATAAATAGTTCAATTTATGTTAAGTGTTTTATAAGTATGGGATTATGTATTTTGATTCATAAACTGATCTAGTTTATGCAAATGTTTAGAAATGGCGCCTAGTGGAAGAAATGGAAACCGTAGAAATGCACGCACACCATGTAGGGATTTCCCTACTGCTCAAGATAATTATAGTGGGGCTGGTGATGCAACTGGTGCCGATCAGCTAATCACCATACTGGGACAACTTACTCAGGTTATGAATAATAACCTTACTCGTATGGAGAACCCTGGTCCGCAACGTGGAGGATCAATGCTAGACCCATTCATGAGGAAACAACCACCAACCTTCAATAGGGGTACACATCCATTAGTATCAGAGCAATGGATAAACTCCTTAGAGAAAATATTCCATGCCTTGGGGAGTAGTGAAAGGGAGAAGGTTGTCATGGCAGTTTACCGCCTCACTGGAGATGCCGATCTGTGGTGGTCACTGATTCAAAACACAAAGGAAGATGATGACGTATCGAATATGGAATGGAGGGAGTTCAAAGAGATTTTCTTAGAAAAATACTTTCCTCGTGACCATCGAGCAGATATGGAAAGGCAATTTCTGAGTCTGAGGCAGAAGGATGATGAGAATGTCGCAAAGTATGAGGCTAACTTTACAAGGTTAGCGAGGCATGCTTCCGATTATATACGTAACCCAAGGAGTAAGATTGATCATTTCTTTGATGGGTTAAAACCATTTCTCCGTTGAGCTTTAGTATCACAATCCTTCTCATCATATGAAGATATTGTCTCGTGTGCTATCAAGATAGAAAAGGAATTCTCTAAGTCTTATGACAACAAAGTAAAGCAAGAGAAGAAGAGAACGGTGGAACAAGAGACAGATAGAGGGAAAAAGGGAAAGAAGGATTTTACATTATGTGATAATTGTGGGAAGAATCACCCTGGTACGTGCCTAAAAGGAATGGGAGTTTGTTATAAATGTGGAGAAAAGGGTCACCAGGCCCGTGATTGCAAGGGAAAGAAAGAGGATGTCAAAGTTGAATGCTACAATTGTAGGGAAATGGGGCATTATGCAAATGAATGTCCTAAGCGTCCAGGAAACTTACCTCAGAAAAGGCCAAGGGATCAAGGCCAATCTTATGCTGTGACTACAGTTGAAGCAGAATAATTAATGTATTGGTGCTTTTGGACTCAAGAATTATATTCTGGTTATAAGAATAATGTGATATATATATGGATTGTACTGCAGTACTTTTTGATTTCAGTAAGGTTTTAATATGATTAAGGTAATCATATTTTTAGTATGTGACAATAAGAGAAACTTTTCTTTGTTTGGGGAATCTGATGTTACAATTGATTTTGGAATTTAGAGACCTTTTAGGGAATGTCTGGATGGAGGTATTTTGGATAACTATTAAGGTTGGAATGGATTATGTTGAACCATGGATAGTATTGTTTAAGGTTAAAGCATTTCTGAAGAATATTTTTGGAATATTATAATACTATAGTTTTAGGAAAAGGATAACCTGCAGGGTGGGGAATAACCCGTCGCGTCGGACAAAGCTGCAGGAATCGAACCCACAACCATAGTGCGACAAGCCTTTATTTCCTACCACTAGCCTACAGGAATTCCCTGGTTATTACAAAATAGTTTTACTAATCTAAATGGTATGTGTTAACATTTGGAACCTTATACAATTAGGATAAGTATAATATTTTTGGGTTCTATTATCTTTTTGAGTGAAAGGTGAGTTGAAGGTTGAAACTATAATTGTCAAGCATAAATATATATATACCTATCTGTTATTCGATGAATAAATTAATTCTTAAACTTTAGTAAAGGGATATTAAAACAAAAGTTTTTTTATCCTAATACCTTATGTCTTGTTGAACTAATGATATTTTAAATCAACTTAGATTGAAGGCTTTGAGGCCCTCAATTTGACAGTTGATTGTGATTGATGACCTCAATCACTCCCTACAAATATTTACATTTTTCCTCCAATTATATGTCTCTAATTGCCACCAATGGTCTCCTTATCGAGATCATAATTTGGTAGTGACTTTATTATTTCCATTTCCCTCTTATTAAGGCTAAATTTTATTAACCTTATTTCCGATGTGGGTTTTCCACAAAGGTATTTTTTATTTTCAACCTTTTATTTTCAAAGAAAAATATCAAATTGCGAGGACGCAATTTATTGAAGGAGGAGAGAATGTAACACCCCGAGCTTCCACGATACGCCTCTCTTTCAAGAATGCAATAGCTTGCATTGTACGCAAGTTCGAGTTCTAAAACACCGCGACTAATCAAAGTAGCCATTATGAATAGTAATAACCACTTTTTAAAATTATATAAATTTTATATTTCAAAATGGACTTCATTTTTGGATTCAGAATATCAAAATTAGCCTATGTTGAATTTTTGGTATTTTTCTGAGAACTTCTAATTTTTTATGAATAGTGAAAAATACTTAAAACAACTTTTTTAATCAAAATAATTTATATTGATAAATTATACTATTTAGTGGGTTTAAAGTATAATTAGAATATATTTTTACCATTTTATCCAATGGTGGTCATTAGAATTAATTTAACATTGAAATTGGACATAAACAATTACCAATCGTTTGATATAAATTGTTTCTTAAAAAAACGCTATTTGTTGTGACAGTGGGAATTAATTATAAAATTAATTAATGCGACTTATTTGTTTGGAATTTTGTAAAATAGACATCATTTTTGAATTCGAAATATCAATAATAGCTTAGGGTGAAATTTTGGCCTTATTTTGAAAAACTTCAATTTTTGATGAATAGTGAAACCACTAAGTGGTAGTTAAATAACTGATTTTTCGTTTAAATGAAATATTACCACTTCTGTGATTTGATTTTAAAAAATCCGACATACATGGTTGTAATTAAGATTTAAAATGTGGTTCAATGAGATTAAAATAAATTTTTGGTGAATAGTAACTTTTAAGTTCTTAATCGTGATTAGAGGTAATTAGTGTTGTTTAAGGTAAAAATGATGTTTTAATAATATGAGATGAGCCTGACACTTGTCCTACTCCTATTGGATGAGTCATGGCCGACCAAGACAACCCATGGGTCAACTTGGGGACCCCATGGAGCCACTTTAGTTGGAAAATGACATTAATATATATTTATTTAATGTTAAAATTAAATTGACACAAACATGAGTTGTTTTACGAAAACAGTTTTTATATGGTGTTACACAAGTCAAAATTTTGACAATAAATATTCATTAGAAAGACAAAAATATTTCCTACATCATAGTATTTTTTTTATAATTTTTATACATTAAATAAATTAAATTATTTATGACATCATTATGATGCAGCGATGACCTCATTATTTAACGATTTAAATAAAATGAGAATATAATGCAAAAGCCAAGGCTTACACATGTACAAAGCCTATTGGATGAGGAGATGTCGAACCCTTATCGCCTTATCCACGAATTATATAAGTGTGGGACCTTTAGAATCCGAAAAGCATTGTATAATAATGTAACATTTTAATCTTTCCAAAAGTGCCCCTCCTCTCCTCTTATAAAAGGCCCCCACCTCTACCAACTTATTCACACTTTCAAGCCTTTTGGTTCGGCCAAAATATGCCCAAATACTCTCCCAACTTCCCCCTCTTACTCCTAGAAGCCTCACTTTGGGCAGAACTCTTCCCAAGGAAGCCTTTGGCTCAAATCAAAAAGAGTTACCCGATTTTGAGGTAATGTCTTCTCTAATGTTGTTTTGTTTTATTTTTCTTCTCCAACCCCCTAAACTATTTTTATTCATTTATTTTGTAACAAAAACAGTATACTCAATATACTAGGATGTTTTTATAATAAGGATTCTAGCTACACTTACACACACCTACATCTAATGGTTAAAGAACATACAGTTTCTGTGGATGGCGAATTTCTGCCTCACGAAACGATGATTGTTCAACACTCATATAACACCTTCAAAGGTGGCCATTAAGATTTCAATATATTTATATATGATATATAATGTGTTTATGTTTTACTTATTCTTCTGTATTTTTCATTTATGGCATACTTTATGATTTCCATTATGGGTAAAACGCGATAATTTAATTTTAGGAAGTGCGGACTACCGCCCCCCCAAAGTGATTTGAATCGTTAATGCCATATGTGGGATGTATAAATGATGGAGTAAATGGTATTATACACTATATTATACTGGAATTATATTATACATTTATATCATTGTGATTTAATTCCATTAAATATGAAATAGAAATGAAAGTAGCGTTCATGCGTACGTACGGCTTACCCTCTCAATGAACAGTGCATTTCATTTCTTACCTCTAAATGTTATGTAATGTTATAAATGAATGTATATACTGGATATATATGATATATATGACATCTAAATCATGAATATAATTCTGGAGATAATGGATATTCTACCACATAAACAACTTGTAATTATAAGAAGTTTATTGTTGACTCAAGTACCAAAAATCGACAAAACGACCGTTATTAACTTAAATAATTACATAATGTTCATATCATTGTAATAAGTGATATAAAAAGGATAATGAAATTAAAAATGGTTCTTAATAAGGTATATATTAACTCTAGTTTATTATTCAGGAGGTTAAAGAATGGTTGAGTCAAGTCAGACACGAGGTAAGGGAACTTCTTAACCCAACTTCCATTCTTTGGGTTAATCTCCTACTTTCAAATTATGTCATGATATTATTATGTCCTATTTTATATTTTTACGTTATTTATGTGTACCTATAGTGAATACACATAATAGATCTATTTTATTTTAAAAATGATCTTTTTAAGGACTTCGTCTCAATCTCCTTTTATTGAGGCATATTTGGTTTTATACACAACTTTCTTTTATACGGTGTATAAACCCCTTTGAATTTTACGTTTATTCCAAAGGAATATTTTTTATACGAAGCATTTTGATAAATGACAAAAGGGAATGTTTTTCTTTCCGTACTTATGCGGCGACAATGACTTCTCTGCCGCCGTGACCATTATTTGAGTTTCGGCTTCCTCTACAAGCCATCATTTTTTTAATGAAAAATAAATACAAAGTTTTAACTTTCTTTTATTTTGGTATTGAAAATGGTTTTGAAAGAGTTTTTATTATATCAATTTGTTGTATTGATATCTTGTGATTGAAATATGGAAATGTTATGTTTCCTTTATGCATGTTTTATGTGATACGATTATGTTATGGATTATGATATGTTTAAACCTATTCATATGAGGAATGTATTGGACTTAATAAGTGACGGGTGGAGCCCGCTATAGCTCCTCGATGCATCAGTAGGTATCATGAGACAACTAGAAGTGGAATTGTCTGAGGACCTTTCCCAATTTGATTTATGGTTTTGTCCAAGGCCTTAATCATTTTAGATGTCTTGGCCGAGGCCTTGACAAAATGTTTCAGAATGTCTGGCATTATACGTTCCCTCATTATGAAAGTGGTTATTGATATTGCATGTGATTATTCGACCAGTAGAATATCCATGTGAGGAAGTGAATGGCATTATATCATTTTACTTTTGCCATATTATGTTGATGTTCAAGTTTAAAAGGCTTTTGTTTTAGTTATACATTGCCTTAAATTTTTATGTTTATTTATGAAAGATTCCACATTATTGTTATCCTTACTGAGCATCTGAGCTCACCTCTTTCAATGTTTTAATATTTTCCAGGATGTGAAGAAGTATTTTATGAATGACCTGCAGGGATTGTCAGAAGAGGATATGAGTGTGGACTATGGAGACTTTGTTATTATAGTTTTTCATTTTATGATATAATGTAACGTTTACGAATGTATCTAGTGTTTCCAAGGCTACTAAACTAATCGGTCTTTCGAGAATTGATCTTTTGTGATCATGCCAATGTTACGAAGTAATGCACCGACTCTGGATAGCTGTGGTCGGGGCGTTACAGTCTCTGATACTGGAACTCACGGAGCGCGCTCAAAGTGCGCTCAAGCTCAGTCTTCATTGCTAAAGTTTTTTGCTGCTCACAAGGTGGGGGTGCTGCTACCAGCCCACTCAGAGAAAGGGACTCGCATGATGGGTCTTGGACTGAGGCCTCATCGCTCACAGGGTCATCGTCACGAACCAAAGATAGTATCTTGGCTGGATGTCTTTTCAGAAACATCCTGAATGTTATCCAGGAGTGCCGCGATCAGATGAGTATATATGTATATAACAGTAACAACAATGGGGAGCGGACTCAAGAAGGAAAGTCAAGACTCAATACTATGTGACCCACAAACCAATTTTCCCTTCAAGGAGTGTCTCAACATGCCGAGTAAACAAGCGGGTTATCAGGGTCCTGGTGAATGGATACGTCGGCCGTCGCACCATCACTGGACTCCCTGGCCTGAGATCCTCTCTCGAGACACATTGAAACCTTTTCCCTAAATCCCATCCAATTCCTTTTTAGGGATGTTTGAACAACTTCCCAAGGAACGAACCACCTTTGATACCATTTTTTCATGACCAGACCCTACCCGGGATCGTGTTGAAACTACCCCATGCTCGCCTCCATAAGCCAGGGGTTGGCAACAAACACCGAAGACTAAATAACATGGGGAGGCCTTTTCCTGAGTACCTGTACACACACATGCATCAAACTCAATGAAAAAGTGTAGAGTTAATGGGAAAGTAAATTACCAACTCCTATAAAAAACCACAAAAGTTCATCGACCTCTAGACAGTACAAAGCTAGTGCTTAAGGTAATCTGAAAAGAAAAGGAAAGAAACATACACCAAACCATAAAAGTACCACAACCCAGCAATAGGTAATTAAAAGTAAAACAACTGGGAGAGTCCCACACCTGAAACCCGACTACGACCACCACATACGGTCCAAGCTCCCAAACTCCAAAGCTCTACTAAATTCAGGTCCAACCTCTCTGTCGTGTTCATGGGAACATGATGTGTGGGAAAAGCCCAAGCAGGGGTGAGTATAAAAATATTCAGTAGGATACCCCGAAGGCTCGAGGGAGAAAAAAATGGAGGTATATAAGGGTGAGAAGTATATCGAACAAGGAATAGTAAAGGAGTACAATAGATAGAGTGCAATAAAGAGTACAACTCGACCTGAAAAGAGGCAGGAAGTAGACTCATCCAAACACAAGGTGCTGAAAATGGTGAGATGATGAACTTCTCATCGAGTCTTTTCTACCTATAGAAGGAGAGTAGACACTTCCAACCACGATAAGCTAGACACGTACATCATGTTGTATACCTAGCGCGTCTTCTTCTATCCTGGATGGAGAGTAACCAAAACCCAAGAAGTGGGTACTGAAACAAGGTATATACATATCCATTTGCTCTCTAAAGAAACCCGAATAAGATCTTAAGTGGATCTCTGTCCTGTAGCTCATCCCAAGAAAGTGAGTAGCCAATAGTCCCAGAAGTAAATACCATTGATTCCTAGTATCCGCACGTCTGACCCGAACTACATGTCAAGGGGATCAAATCACCACACCTCAACACTATCATCTTTGGGCGGCACTTACTCGCATGCACGAATTTAGGTCGCGTCACAAGGACGTGTCTCGGTGGGGAAAGAGCCCCTCATAATTGAGAGTTATGGGGGAGCATCAAGCCACACCGCATCACTGTCACAAATTTGAGAGGTCTTCTCAAAGTCGACAGGTTCCCACTGCCCAGCCCTGTGAAAGGGTAATCCGCTGGAGGGCGACCTAGAACCACTCTGGTCGTCCCTGCTAGATGGTACCCCACTGGACATCCCTGTTGGATGGTACACCACTAGGCATACCTACTAGATGGTACCTCACTGGCCATCCCAGCTAGATGGTACACCACTGGTAATAGGAACACGTAGTGGGAAACATGTCACGATAGATCGTGGAAGGAAGATATGATCTCGATACACAGCTAGGGTGTCTGCGCCCAGGGCTCACTGGGGGCTCTGTACCCTACTCGAAACAGCGTCCTGGGTAGTTGATCGGGGCCCACGTAATGTGTTGGACACCCTTATACCCAAAGAAGTCTACCAGGGTACATGAAGGGATGTGGGGATCTCCCGGGGCCTATCGGGGTGATCATGCTCCAATCCACTAAGTCACCGTCGAAGCGGACCGAGACAACTCACTCCAGAAAGTGGGAAAACACCCACAATATACGAATGCAAGTAGTCGTAAATGATGCCGCAGTACATTGAAAGGGGAATTATACTAAAAACCCTCATAGATTGAGAAATAGGGGAACCCAAACATCTCTTTCAGGCAAACCATCGAGAACAGAATCAAGGGGAACCCAACCCTGCTGGTCGAACCCATCAGGAACAGAAGGACCCTCTACGTCGCGAGAGGTCAATGGTATGTAAAGAAGTACACGACATGAACATGGAGCCCACACGACGTGTGGCCCAAACTCATCTCCAAACCAAGCACTCAAACGTTCTTGGGTACAAACTAAAACTTGTACCTCCAAGAATTCATGTATACTTCGAGAGCATGCCCTATTGTCATCCCAAGGCTATCATGCACACGACACCCAATGCCAACGCATAAAGGCGCAAACATAACTTCGCCAACCTGCTTCATCCATGGCCCTAGCACGTCCAACCACATCTCTGTAAACACTAACTTCACTCTCAATGTATTGAACATGATCACACGCCAAGGGTTCCCTACAAACACTATCGGAAGAACCACCACCGGTACACCTTTCATGCTTCCACATTTAAAAGAGATCCTGAAAGAGACTCTGCACATCCAAATGGATCATACCATTGTAATCCTCGTGAAAAAACATTCAACAAATATTATTTACTCTCCACCAATAGACATCCATTGTAAAAGTCGTTCAACACTTATTTACGCCCGAACTGTGTCCCGTGTTCCCGAGCCTCGGCCCCGAAAATAGTAGGGCGCATCGCACCATTGCGATCTCCTTGGAAAGACACATCAAATTGATTTCTCACTTGTGTGAAACAGATATCCAGAGAAAATGATGTATTTCTCCATACCACACATGAGCGTTGCTTCGTGGGACCCGCATCCCGGTCTCGAAGCTCTACGAGCGGATCACACCATTGCGATCCTCTCAGAAAATTACATAAGATTGACTAGTCACTTTTCCAAAATGGACACCAGTTGATAAAGATTAATAACACCACCCACTCCTAAAATGGCCTCGTGGGGCCCACACCATCCTATAGAATTAAAGCAGGAAGATTGCGCCAATGGAACGCCCTCGTAAAAACACCCCGAATCAACTTCTCACATGCCCTGAACGGACGTCCGATAAAGAAGTTTCTAAACGCTGCTCGCAGCTTAAAAGACGGCGCATGGGGCCCACACCCCGACTCTAGTTTCAATGCCCAAAAACTCCTTTTCAATCTTCGTCTTGAAGCTAGGGTCACAATGCTGATTACAGTGCTCAAAACAGACATCGGATGTGTCTACGCCACTTAAAACTAGAATCTCGGGAAAAGAGCTATTCCACTTAACGTACGCGTCGCTCCACCGAGGCCCCAATATCATGTGGTTAAAACCCCTAAAACCATCTTATATTCTTCGCCTCGAGATGAGGTTCATACTCCCACAGACAGCATGCAAAATCGACACCCGTAGTGGGAGATACGGGTGTCCGAACTCAGAGGGGACGAACCCCTAGGGCCGGACCGGCCTGGTCCGGCTGGTCCGCCCGGTCTGGACCTGCCCACGCCGGCCGTCCCGGTTCGCAGCACTGGCCCGTGGCTAAGCCATGAGGATTGGTTGTGGACCCGTGATCCACCCCCATACTGGATGAGGGCTGATAGTATTTCCACGTGAAGACCCGCCGAGGGTGGGTCTTTGTTCCCCCGTGGGGTCACGCACCGCGACCCCTGTCCACCCGCATCAACCATCCAGCGCAGCTAGCCGGTCCTCCCGCTCCGTGCCCCTAGCTCTCCCGTGGTAACTCCACCTCAGGCCGCCTCCCGCTGGTGGCTCCGTTCGACCGCCTACGCCACCTCGCCCTGCTACTGACCGCCCGTGCAGCCCTGTTGCCGAACTGCCGCTAACTGCCCAGCCGACCGCGCCTCCGCCTGGACCCCCACCGCGCCACCACGCCTGCTCACCAGACCACTGTGCTAGACCGTCGGAGTTCTCAGATCAGCCTGAAAAACACGCAAAAACTCCCCAGACATCATCGGACGACTGTGGTCACCTCGGAACTCGGATCTAAAATCTGAAATGGGCAGCGTAAAGCTCAGAAAATATACTACGCAAGTATGGGGTTTCCTCAAAGATCAAACAATAATTCGACACAATCAATCGATCTCAATGTATGTGTGGGAAAATTAAAATGAAACGCACAATCCTACCTTTTGGGCGTAGCCCGACGCTTTGCAATGATCCACCGGAGCCCCACACCACCTTGGAGAAGAGAAGAGATGGAGGAGAGATTGTTGGAGGAGCTCCCTTGAGAGGATTTTGCTAGAGGAGGTGAAATGGGGAAGAAAGGGGGTGAGTTTAGGTTTAAATAAGAAAACCTAATTAACATTTTAGTTTATTAAACCCCCAAATTAACCCGTACTTGAAACTCTCGACGGGGTTGAGGTTAAGCATCCCCTAGAGTAAACACCACCTCATGAGCACAATGGAGGTCTCAGAATTTTAACCCTAGGCCTCATTCAAAAGTTATAAAACATAATGTCCGAGGCCGCTAAATTATGAAAACGCACAGGGGGCTATTTCCATAGAAGGCCCACACACGCGAGACTTACACCCCTCCTAGGGTAAACAGCACGCTCCCGACTCAAAGACACCCTTGGATTTCCCATCTGAGTAACCATTTAAACGATACATGAGTTTAACCATTAAACAAATAAATTAATTATTTTATTAATCCGTTTAACGTTCTGGTAATGGGAAAGGGGTCACAACGTCCTGTGCCGACATGTTTTATGTCATTCCTAGGGTAAACACCCCATTTCGGACCCATCAATACTCCCATATTTGTGATCTGAATTGTTGTTTAGGATTTATCCCATTTATTTGGAATTCCTAGTGTGAATGCACTAAAAAATTTAATTCTGGCCACACCGGGGCTTGGAATCACCCGCCGTATGAAGGCGCTGCACTGGAATAACATTAATAATATTCCAATGTCTTTTATAGAAAAAACAAGGTTCTTACATATCTATATGGGTTTGTGGTATTTTTTTAATGTCATTCAAGTATAACGCAATTTATGGGAAGAATATGAAATACATTTAGAAATATTTCTTTCCATAAATAGGGAGAATTAGGTTTATTCCATGATCTCTAAGTTTCCCATTTTGATTGACCATGTTTATGTAAGATCCTTTATTTCTCGGTACAATAGTTTTGAAAAGAAATTTTATTTTTTCCTTTCGAATTCATTCAAATCAGTAATATTGAATTTCCCCTAGCATATGATCTCAGATGATTTTTCTAATAACTCGATTTCTCCCAGAATAGGGTTTTTACCTTAGGATATGAGTTTGGTAGAAATATGATCCATTTTAATTTTGGAGGAATAATTAATAATTAATAATTATTAAATTAAATATTTATTTATTCATATAGGTTAGTTTGGATGTAAGTTTTGAACTGAGTGTAATAATGATATTATATCTACAATGTTTATTTTAGAACATGGATTTTAACCTAGGTGAGGCGTAAACATTAGTAGGGAACCATGGCCGACCTTTTCCCCTTTTTTTCTTCTTTTCTTTATTTTTTTTCTTTTCACATTTCTTCTACTTCCTTCTCATGCACGACCCTCTTACAGTAACCCCATTTTTGAGACATAAAGAAGATAGGTAATATGAGAAAGTGTGTAAGAGAGAATGAGAGGGAGGAGCTGTCACGATGCTCTCAATGTGTTGGTTTGACGTGAAACAATAGTGGGCTGCTAAATCAACCCTATCTTAAGAGGTTTCCAACTAAAGGTAGTACCATTAATGTTTTCACCACTGATATCCTTTAAATGCATTTTTTCATTTTTTATAGCCATATATTTATTTCTTGTGGCCTCTTGATCCATGATTATTAGTTTTGGGGGGTTCAAGAGATTTGAGGGTTTTCCATTCAGGGAAACCAAGTTACATGATGTGTAGTCCAAGGTGACATACCATGTGTTCTTATAATTCATGGAAAATTAATTTTAAAGGAGAAAACACTATGTATGGATTATACACACACAGTGTATTGGTACTTGGTCTTGTAGCTGAGTACCCGAGCATTTCTACCCATGTAGGGTTACATAGTCATGTAGAGTACATGGCCATACCTTGTGTGGGTGACACATCATGTAGATGTACATGACCTGGACAAGTAAATGGACAATCAATTTTAGGGCCATAGGCATGTATCTCATGTAGGGTGAATTCCTAGGACATAAAGAGTACATGCCCATGTGGCACGATGGTAGTACACACTGTGCACCAAGGTTACATGTTGTATACCAAGGTTACACACCGTCTACTGTCCCCTTGTAACCCTTTGGAGGGGGTTCATGTTTTCTTGCCCCGATATAATAATTGGACCTAAGAGTATTCCAATATGAGTTTTTATACATGTAGACCGTGATGGTGAAACCCATGGAGTGTTTTGAGGACTCCTAATGGATGTTTTGGTGATTTTATCTAAATGAAGTGGTATTTACTCTAGTTTTCATTTTAAGTTGTCTCTTGGGAGAGAGACTTGGTGTGAATGATCAGTAGGGTGTTTGGACCAACCTAGTTGAGACCTTTGATATGAGATGAGCTCTGAGATATCTCTCATGAACTATGATTTTGAGGATGTTTCCCTGTTGAGACGTTCCCTTCTAGAATATGAGGCTGTGAGATTGGATGATTCTAAGGCCCCCTGAGGGATTCCTTTTCTTATATGATGATATGGGGAGTCTGTTCTAGGATCCCTTATTTGTGTACCATTTTGAGGATCCCTTGTAGGATTCCTCTATTTTCCTAGTGATTTTTAGGATCCTATGTATGACTCCTATTTTACTATTACAACTAAAGATCTAGAGTAGGATTCCTTATCTAGTAATATTTCCCTTGAGGATTCTGAGTAGGATGCCTCTTAGTTGTAGGTTTGTGGAACCCACTAGGTTACTATTGCATGACCGACCCTGATTTATAGGTCAGGTTTGGGTAGAGATGGTGTTCGGGTGTCACCTAGAAACTATGCCGAATGGGTAAGCACATGGGGTTGTGTCTAGAGTGTTGGGTTGGGAGTTCAAGCCAACCTCACAAGTTATTTCAGATTTTCATGGTTTTTGTGATGCCTAAATGTTTACCATAGGTGATTCCTAGTTGGTTGATATTGATTTTGAAGTGAGGAATCCTTCTTCTTGTTGGCGTGACCGAATGTTCTTCCTTGGATCTGTTTTTCTTATTGGGAAGCCAAAATATTCTTCCATGGGATTGAGATTCAGATCTATTTTATTTATGTCACTTTAGTCAAAACCATAAGTATTACCTAGTACATGGATTCTGACCCTAGATTTATATATATGCATTGTGGTATATATTTTTTTGCGACATCTAAAGTTGTTTCTTGGTGTCCAATTGTCGAGACTTACGTTTTTACTTGTATTCCATAAGTGATACTTGGATACTCAATGGAGGAATGATTTGTATGGGTTGAGTGAGATTTTTATTTAAGTCCCCTATGTGATACTTAGGTTCATGTTGTAGTAATTCCTTGTATTGGATCAGTGGTTTGATGATTTTATATAGACTGAGTGATACTTGGATTCCCATTGTAGGAATGCCTTGTATGGCCTAAGTGGTTTGAATTATTATTTTCCCAGAGTGGTAAATGGATCTAGTTGAGGGTTTTCTTTGATGGGCTCCGTGGTATTTTGAATATAATGAAACCTTGAGTGAATCATGGATCCAGTTGAGGGACTCCATGGAAGAGCTCATTGGTTTGATATGTTTGTACCCTGAGTGATACTTAGATCTAGTTGAGGTATGCCTTGGATGAGATCATTGGGTGATAGAATTATGTGATCTGAGTGGATCTAGATATGGGATGCCTTAGATTGGCTCATAGGTTGGATGTTCTATGATCGGAATGACAATGATCTTCCAAATCAGTTGCAGGACATGGGGGTGTATCATGGTATTTCACAGGATATATGGATGTTTTTCCTAGAATCTTTCGTTATAGGATTGACTATCGGTATATGGAATCCTTGATTCTGTGATTGGAGGTGAGTACATGTGAACGTAGATGTACGATGAGTATCCTCATGTGGTGATGTACCTTGCTCAAATAATTTTCTGGTGTTGGACAAAGTAGGTATATTTCAATTGGTATTATGGACCTAGAGATCAACTTAATGATATATGAAATGATTGGAACAACTTCTAACTCAATGCCCTTGTATAGAATGTTCAGTTGAATGGGATTATGGACCCAAGGTTTGACTTATGATGTGGTTTCATGTTATTGATTCACATACATATGAATATTCATATCCATGAATATATTTATAGGTATGGTATTATAAATTTATATGTATATAGTTATGGACATCCATGGTGGAACATTCCCAACTGATTGGGATTAAAAACCCAGGGTTCGACTGTGGTTTCATGTTGGGTTTTACTTATCTTTTCAATGTGATTTATCTAGTATGATGATGTTGCTTTGTACACACTTTTAGCAGCATAGTTACAGGTTTCTTATTCGAGTGGCCTACAATGATTCTTTCTCACCCTTGCATGTGCACCTCAGTGTACGTGTAGGCGTTTTGAGGTTGAACACGAGGTGAACGGTGGTTAAGGTTGAGGGCTATAGTTTCAAGATAAAGTGGAGATTCTCATGTGGTTCTTGATCAGTCTGGTGTAGTTGGATGATGTCTGGAGATGGGGTACATGGTATAGCTCAGAGTTAGTCGGAGAGCCCTATACTTTTCCTTTCAATTACTTTTGTACTTTGGTATCTGTATGGTCGGTCCAGTGGGTGACCAATGTTGTATTGTATGAAATTGAAGTTGAGGATTTTACAAAATTTCATTTATTATTACAACACATTATATATAATTTGTATACTTCTTCCACACTATTTATGTTCCACAACGTATGATACTTAATATTTTTTTTACAGTATTATTACTCTGATATGAGGGAATAGTCTCCCCACCATCACCTCCAAGGCCCTTTCTTCTAGTTGGAAGCCTCAAGCATACGGGTAGGCACGCTTGAGGCCATGTGACCCACCAGATTAGAGCACCTATTTAGTGGAACCTAGGATGAGATGTTACCATTTACATTTTAGGGTATGTCATATCAGAGAGCTAAGTACCTGCCGGTCCGGATTAAGGTAGATCAATGGTTTCTTTGGAACATCATAAGGATTTTCTTATGTAAATTTATTTCTTATCGTTTCCATTTATTACAAAAGATTTATCCAAGACTTTCCTTATTTGTATGCACTTATGATAAGACTTACCAAAAAATGGGGTGAGGTTCATCTGGTCTAATTTGTTCAAGAGAACTTTTATTGATCAGAAGAGGATATTGAATAAAATATTGATATTGACCTTACCTTAGTTAGGTAAGGTGTATACCATATACTATGAATCATCAGGGGTTTGGTTGAGGGAATTCTTAATGAAAGGTAGCTGTGTGTTTTTATATGGGATAGACAGTAGATGGAACATGATTAGAATCACCCTATGCATGACCATGATTTAACAACAGTAGTATATGACTTGAGACATTGGAGGAATTACTTTTTACGGGAGTGATTTATGGTGTACATGGATAATAAAATCATGAAATATATGGATAGGGATTTATGGTGTATATAGACCATAGAATCCTGAAATATATCTTATCACAAAGTGATCTAATCCTTCATTAGTGAAGGTGGGTCGAGTATCTCTAGTCCTTTGATTTTGAGTTGGAATACACCTTTAAGAAGGGGAATATAGTACTCCATGAACTAAGTTGGAATAAGGAAACAAATTTATTTTGAGCGTCTAGTAGTGATAAAAATTTGATGGATCTATTTAATGAGATAATGATAGATATTAAGATGTATTAGGTATGAGTGAATCCTATATCCTTATCTATTTCTCCTTCACTTATCAATAAGATAAAGAGATGGAAGTAATCAGATATGTAATGACCCGTAAAATTCAAGGGAATTTTTTTTTCTTAATTTTCTTTAGAATTTTACAAGAGCGCGGTTTCAGACGGCACCTGATTCCGAGGCCCGGAGTGCCCGGAATTAATTTCCGAAGTTTGGCTCGGGTACGTTCAGTGAACGAACGAGCAGAAATTCCTAAATTTTGATCCGGTGCTCGGAATTGAAATCCGAGGGCACCGATGAACTCGCAGCGCCGATATTCGCTTAAAGAGACCTTTTCGGGAGTTGCGTTTGTTGCGGGTTGAAAGTTTATTTTAGGGGTTTTTAGTTTGAGTTAAATAAAATTTGTATAGAACAAATTTTATTATAACTTGTTAAAAACCTACCAAAGGAGGTTGGAAGTGGGACCCACACCCACTTAACCTCCCTTGGTAGGATTAAGTGTGGTGGGGCCCAGACGAACCCCTAAACCTTTCAAATTCTCCCAACTCCCTTAACGCCTCATTTATTGGCTTGAGTTACCTTTTTAATTATGGGAGTTAAACCTTTTGAATTTCAAACTTTTGAAATTCTAATGTGTTATGTGATAATAAAATAAGATGTTGTCTTATTTTATTTTGGGGTTATTTGTTTGTCTTCTTGAGATGTGGAGAGCTCTTCTTCTTCTTCAAACTCAACGAAGAACGCTCAATTTCCGACGAAGAACGCCGCTCCGCTCTTCTTCGTCTCCCGTGTCAACGAAAGAGAACACCGCTTCCTCCTCGGACCTTCTTCGTCGGCATACGAAGATTCGCCAACGACGTAACTCTTCAGGCATATCTCTTCGTCAATGGATTGACGAACGACGACCGCGACGCCCGACCACCGCGACGTTGTCTTCCGCGGGACGTTGTCAAATCTTCGATCTTATACCCGAGGTAGGGGTTGTTGATTCAATATTTATTTATTCCATTTCTTGAACGTGGATCTCGCATGTCTAACATGAGGCTTTGAATGTTTAAGTTGAGTTATTTATTTAACGTGAGGGGGGCCGGACCGCATGAACACGGCCGAACCCCCCTCCTTCGTTTATGTTGATTTATCTTGCGGGTAGAAGCAAAGTGGCGTGGTGCCATCGCACCACGCGGACATTCATGCATTTATTTTACGCGGCGCCGTCGCGCTACGCCGAGGAGAATCTTCAAGAACGCGACGCCGTCGCGCCGCGTTGAATGAAATCAAGACACGGCGAAGGGGCGCGGTGCCGTCGCACCGCGCCGGATAATGAACGCCGCGGCCAGTTCCGGGCCGCGGCGGGACGAGGAGACCGCGGCCGGTTCCGGGCCGCGGCGGGAAGAGAAGACCGGCGGCCGGGCCGCCGGCGTCGGAAGCCGAAGGGGGGACCAGAATTTCCGGTCCCGTTGGAGAAAACCGGCCGGCCAGCTGGCCGGCCGGAAGGCATTAAACCGGGGGAATTAATCCCCCGACCAACACCCAAAACCCCCCTCTTTAAGAGGGGGGCGTTTTTTTTAAAGGGAAGGGGGAAGCCGGCCTCCCCTCCCCGGTTTCCGCTCAAATCAGGCCCCCCACGTGTGGGGGGCGTTTTAAAAATTTGTGCGCGGCACAAAGGCCGCGCCGCCTCTTCCAAGAAGCGGGGCTTAGCCCCGGCGTGCGGCTCCTCGCGGCACCCCGAGCCGCCGCGGCATCCCGCGCCGCCGCGCCGCCGCCGCCGGCCGCCGCCGCCGCCCATGGGGGGGGGGGGGGGGTCGGGCCGGGTCGGCCCGGACCCGGACCCCCAGTTTCGAACCAGAATCGGTTTTTGGGCCATATCATGAGCCTCGGACCTCCGAATGACGAACCGTCTGCGGCAACGCGATCCTTGGATCGAGACGGTCGTTTCGGTATATCGCACTCAAGGTTTCGGTTTACTTTGAGTTCGGCCGGGTTGGTTCGTTCACGAAACCAACCGGGCCTTCGGAGCGGAAACGCTCATATCTTGAGCTACGAACGTCCGATTGACGCGCCGTCAGTCGCGTTGTGTTCCTCTTAGTGAGACGGATCTTTTGGCATACTCCGCCCGAGGTTTGGACGCAGGTGGAGTACGGTCGGGTTGGTTTAGCCTTAAAAACCAACCGGGCCCCGGAGACGAAAATGCCAATAACTCTCAGACCGGGCGTCCGATCAACGCGTCGTCTGTTGCGTTGAGTTCTTGTTGACGATACGGAACTTTTGGATACATCAACTCTGGTCTTTGTGACAGTTGATGTATCAGCCTCTCGGCTCGTGGAGCGGACCCTCCGAACGAGCTTGCTATGTGCGGGAACCCTAGTGCTGGCTGCGACTGCTACAACTGCTACTACTGCTACGACTGCTACTGTGACTGCGACGACGACAGTACAGAGATCCTGTGTGGATTCGACGACGACAGTACAGAGATCCTGTGTGGATTCGACGACGATGACTACAGCACTCAGCGATCCTACGTGGATCAGTGCTACAGGTCCTGTGTGGGCCCGATCCTGTGTGGGTCCGCGCTCAGCGGTTCTGTGTGAGCCAGCGCCTACAGGTCCTGTGTGGGCGCGATCCTGTGTGGGTCTTTGCGGGGGATAGTTACCTATCGATCCTTCGTGGGTCCGACGACTTAGATGGATCAGTGATCATCTTTATCGTCCGTGAAGAAGTATACCTGTGTGAGCTGAATCCTGTTGCTTTCCTGTGTGGATTGTGTTGTGCAATCCTGTGAGGATTATGTTTTGCTTTCCTATGTGGAATACGTATACTTTCCTGCGTGGACTGAGTTGTACTTAGGCTCGGAGGATGGAGCGTATTTTAATTGATGACTTAGGTATATGTATGGGCATATACCTAAGCAGTGTCGGTTGATACTTCGTGATTGTACTTTTCTTCGTGGTTTATCCTTTGTGGATTTGAGAGACCTTCAGGGGTCTCGGGGTCCCTACTGAGTAGCTTATACTCACCCCCGCACGGGCTTCGCCCGCACTACGTTGTGTTGGTTGCAGACGACGGACAACGTTGACCTTAGCTGAGGCTTGTAGAGCGGGATGGTACCCGGAGGTGGACCACTGGGCGGGACGTGCACGGAGCGGACGGCGGGACCCGTGGAGCAGAGGAGCTATCTGTACCCACCCTTCAGGAGAGATTTCCAGTGGACAGCTCGGAGTAGCGGCTTTTACTTTTTAGTTGCTGTTTTTCCCTTTTCAAGTTGTACTTTACTTTCAGTTTGGGTTTGTATTCTGGCCCATTTACCTTTCCGCACTTTCAGTCGTACTCTGCTTTGTTTAGTGTTTACTTTCCGCTTGTTTACTATGTGGTGTGTGTTTACTTTTCAAAGGCAATGCCTTCCCTTTTTACCAGGATTTATGCCTTGGTGCTAGTCACCAGCCCTTGGCCTATGGAAGGCGGGCTTGGGGTAGTCACGGCACGGACCCCGAGGGCGGGTCGTGACAAATTGGTATCAGAGGAGTTCGGTTCTACCGCGAACTCTGATCTTTTCTATGTGAAGCAATAATGTTTAGCGTATTGAGTGTGGATATCAGTCCAGGGAGTCCAGTGTTGGTGCGGCCGCCGACGTATCCATACACCAGGACCCTGACTTCTGATTTCCGACTTAATGCACGAAAACATTGATTGCGTGTGTGTTTCAAAGTTTTCTTTGTGATTACTTATATCGGCTCACCAGGTATACTGTTCTAACCGTGGCGCACCTGTTTCCTTTTCAGGATGGCCCCACGACGGCATCCAGCTAGGGTTCCGAGAGTCGAGCGAGACGACAGCCCACCGAGCGACGAGGCCTCGGTGCAGGGCCCTTTTCCAGTAGTGGCCCCGACGGTAGCTTTACCCACCGATCCCCCGATGCTTCCAGCAGCAGCCGCTGACGATGCACGTCGCCTCAGCGTACTGCATGAGTTTCAGCGCCAGCGACCGCCCAGGTTTCGCGGGGAGACGGATCCCCAGGCAGTAGAGGACTGGCTGGAGGCAGTGGTTCGAGTGTTTAGGCTAGTGAGGACACCAGCAGACCTCATGGTGATCCTCGCTGCGAGCCTACTACACGCAGCAGCAGGACGATGGTGCAGCTTGATGCTCCAGGTGAACGATGAGGCATGTCTACTTTGGACGGACTTTGAGAGCCTCTTCTGCTCGGAGTTCGTCCCAGCCACCCTTCGTGCGGTGCGTATCCAAGAACTTCTACAGCTGCGGCAGGGCAGCATGACAGTCACTCAGTACTCGGCGAGATTTACCGATCTCTCGCGCTACTCGACCGACATGGTACGAGACCCATTCTTCCAGGCCCGGACCTTCGAGCAGGGTTTGAGACACGAGATCAGGGCATCTCTGATCTCCCTCAGCATACCGACTCAGACAGGAGTACTGGAGCAGGCTCTTCTGATCGAGAGCTTCCTTGCTAAGTCTACACCAGCACAGAGACCCACCGCAGGGCGGCACGTGGCAGAGTCATCTGCAGCAGGCAGTCGACGGATGACTCAGGGGTCCAGACAGACCAGACCTTCGGGCAGACGATCTCAGGGCACTGGCTCAACAGTGCAGGGCACACAGCGCGGAGCCAGTCTTACGAGAGGCAGACAGTGCTACTCGTGCGGTGGGCAGGGCCACATGGCTCGCGACTGCCCGACCCGCCGTGCCGAGGAGTAGCAGTCAGTTGATGGACCACCGAGGCAGAGGCAGAGGGTCGACCGTGGCGGTCCGCAGGGAGGAGGCGGACGAGGCAGAGGAGCTGGACGAGCAGCCGGTGGTGGGCGACACTTTGAGGCTCTGCCACCACCACCACCAGGAGGTCCACCCCGACCACAGGGAGCTGGCGGGCAGCGACATGCACAACTCCAGGCAGCAGAGGCCTACGACCACGGCGCACCCGAGATGATTCGAGGTACTATCTGTGTCTATTCCACCCTTGCTGCAGTTCTTATAGACACAGGAGTGAGTCATTCTTTCATAGCCGCTGCCCTTGTTCTGAGCTCGGAGATTCCGACAGAGCCGTTGGCTCGATCCTTACGGCTAGAGACTCCTACGGGAGCAGACTCGACGATTACGCACTGGTGCCGGTAGTGTGAGCTTACTCTAGGAGGCGAGAGCTTCGGCTGGGATCTTCTTGTAGCAGCGTCGAGGCCTTACGACGTCATCTTGGGCATGGATTGGCTGACTACGGTCCACGCACAGATTGACTGTTTTAGGCGCAAGGTGCGATGTGTACGCACCGACGGGAGCAGGTTCACCTTCACCGGCGAGAAGGGACCCTTAGCAGCACAGGATGGACTTCCGCGGAGGAGAGGACAGCCCATCACTCATCAGTTGGCTAGCCTTATCCTTGGAGCAGTTGACGTGCGGAGTCCTGGTTTTCCTGCAGTGGTGGATCAGTTTGCGGACGTTTTTCCCGACGACGTTCCAGGGCTACCTCCTCGCAGAGAGTTAGACTTTTATATTGACTTGTACCCCGGGACAGCCCCGATATCCACTCCAGCATATCGGATGGCCCCCGCCGAGCTTAGAGAGCTACGGGTACAGTTGGAGGACTTGCAGGGCAAGGGGTTCATCCGACCCAGTGTTTCACCCTGGGCTTCCCCGATATTGTTCGCCAAGAAGGCGGACGGGAGCTTGCGACTTAGTGTTGACTATCGTCGCCTGAACCAGGTGACAGTGAGGAACAAGTATCCGCTACCGAGGATTGATGACCTCTTTGATCAGCTCAAGGGAGCACGATGGTTCTCGAAGATAGACCTCAGGTCAGGTTATCATCAGCTCAGATTCAGAGACGAGGATGTGCAGAAGACGGCCTTCAGATGTCGGTATGGCCACTATGAGTACTTGGTTATGCCCTTCGGTGTAACCAATTCTCTAGCAGTGTTCATGGCTCTCATGAATAGGATCTTTCAGCCATATCTCGATCGGTTTGTCGTAGTCTTCATCGACGACATTCTGATTTACTCTACGACAGAGGAGGAGCACGCCTATCACTTGCGAGTTGTCCTTGACACACTCCGAGAGCACCAGCTTTATGGTAAGCTCTCGAAGTGCCAGTTCTGGATACGTGAGGTCCACTTTTTGGGACACGTTATCTCTGAGGCGGGAGTTGCAGTGGATCCCGCGAAGATTGAGGCTGTGTTAGCATGGGATCCACCCAGGAGCGTGACTGAGGTTCGGAGTTTCTTGGGACTAGCTGGATACTATCGGAGATTTGTGCCGAACTTCTCCAGAGTTGCGGCATCACTCACAGCTTTGACGAAGAAGGGGAAACCCTTCGTGTGGTCAGAAAGTTGTCAGCAGAGCTTCCAGGAGCTGAGACAGAGATTGACTAGCGCACCTATCTTGAGGTTGCCTGAGGAGGGAGTAGGGTACGTAGTCTACTGCGATGCATCAGGGACCGGACTCAGATGTGTTCTGATGCAGGAGCGGGCCGTGATCGCCTATGGATCACGTCAGTTGAGGCCGAATGAGCAGAACTACGCTACCCATGACCTGGAGTTAGCAGCAGTGGTCTTCGCTCTGAAGACATGGCGACACTATCTGATGGGCGAGCGCTTTACAGTCTTTTCCGATCATCAGAGTCTCAGGTATATCTTCTCGCAGAAGAACCTGAACCTGAGACAGCGACGATGGCTCGAGTTCCTCCAGGACTATGACTTTTAGATAGTCTATACTCCTGGGAAGGGGAACGTAGTAGCCGATGCCCTCAGCAGGAGGACGGGCATTCAGCTACTCGAGGAGGCGACAGAGCAGCTAGCCTCTTTGCAGATATCCTTCGTGGATAGAGATGGGGCAGCCTTTCTTCAGTCTCTCACAGTCACTCCTCCACTACTGTAGCGAGTCAGGGAGGCACAGCACGAGGACGTTGACTGTGAGACGCGGCGTGCACAGATATCCTCGGGACAGGCACCTGATGGTTTCTCCCTTGGAGCAGAGCACAACATCCTTTTCAGAGGGCGTACCATGGTACCTGTCGCTTTGCGAGAGGAAGTACTGAGAGAGTTTCACACTTCTCCTTTAGCGGTACATCCTGGAGTGGCGAAGATGTACCAGGACCTCAGACGACAGCATTGGTGGCCGGGTATGAAGAAGGCTGTAGTAGAGTTCGTTTCTCGATGCCTCACCTGTCAGCAGGTGAAGGCATAGCATCAGGTACCAGCAGGCTTGGTACAGCCCTTGGAGGTTCCGGAGTGGAAGTGGGACGACATATCTATGGACTTTGTGACTGGACTTCCACGCACATCCAGAGGTCACGACTCCATATGGGTGATTGTTGACCGACTCACTAAGTCGGCACACTTCTTACCCATCAGAGAGCAGGGCTCAGTGGAGAGCTTGGGACGTCTCTAAGTTCAGGAGATTGTGCGGCTCCACGGCGTGCCATCATCTATCGTTTCTGATCGAGATGCCCGCTTTACTTCCCGGCTTTGGAAGGGGTTACAGGAGGCGTTCGGTACGCAGCTACGTCTTAGCACAGCTTTTCACCCTCAGACGGATGGTCAGACGGAGAGGACCATTTAGACTCTCGAGGACATGCTCCGCGCATGTGTCCTCGACTTTGGTCGTAGCTGGGAGGACCACCTACCCTTGGTGGAGTTCGCATACAACAACAGCTACCACTCCACCATCGGGATGGCACCGTACGAGGCGTTGTACGGCCGACCATGTAGATCTCCTTTGTGCTGGACAGACCCTGGAGAGTCAGCACTGGTGGGACCGGAGATGGTCCAGGCCACGACAGAGAAGGTCCAGGTCATCCAGGAGCGGATGAGGACAGCTCAGAGCCAGCAGAAGTCATATGCTGACAGGAGGCGGAGGCCACTGGAGTTCGAGGATGGCGACCACGTCTTCTTGCGAGTCTCACCTCGACGTGGTATTCAGAGATTTGGCCGAGGCGGCAAGTTATCTTCGCGCTTCATCGGACCCTTCCAGATTCTCAGCAGGATTGGCGAGGTGGCTTATCGCCTGGCTCTACCACCTCAGTTGCACCGGGTGCACGACGTCTTCCACGTATCTCAGCTGAGGAGATACGTGCATGACCCGACGCACATCATTGACCATGGGGAGCTTGACGTTGACGATGGGGCGACTTTTACGGAGGTCCCAGTGGAGATAGAGGATCGACAGGAGCGGGTCCTGCGTGGGCGATCGATTCCTCTTGTGCACATCAGATGGCAGCACGGGAATCTCCAGGAGAGCACATGGGAGCAGGAGGCTCAGATGCGTGCTCAGTACCCTCATTTGTTTCCCTAGTTTTTGATGTATTTTTACGGGGACGTAAAGCCCTGAGGTGGGAATAATGTAAAGACCCGTAAAATTCAAGGGAATTTTTTTTTTTCTTAATTTTCTTTAGAATTTTACAAGAGCGCGGTTTCAGACGGCACCTGATTCCGAGGCCCGGAGTGCCTGAAATTAATTTCCGAAGTTTGGCTCGGGTACGTTCAGTGAACGAACGAGCGGGAATTCCTAACTTTTGATCCGGTGCTCGGAATTGAAATTCGAGGGCACCGATGAACTCGCAGCGCCGATATTCTCTTAGAGAGACCTTTTCGGGAGTTGCGTTTGTTGCGGGTTGAAAGTTTATTTTAGGGGTTTTTAGTTTGAGTTAAATAAAATTTGTATAGAACAAATTTTATTATAACTTGTTAAAAACCTACCAAAGGAGGTTGGAAGTGGGACCCACACCCACTTAACCTCCCTTGGGAGGATTAAGTGTGGTGGGGCCCACACGAACCCCTAAACCTTTCAAATTCTCCCAACTCACTTAACGCCTCATTTATTGGCTTGAGTTACCTTTTTAATTATGGGAGTTAAACCTTTTGAATTTCAAACTTTTGAAATTCTAATGTGTTATGTGATAATAAAATAAGATGTTGTCTTATTTTATTTTGGGGTTATTTGTTTGTCTTCTTGAGAGGTGGAGAGCTCTTCTTCTTCTTCAAACTCAACGAAGAACGCTCAATTTCCGACGAAGAACGCCGCTCCGCTCTTCTTCATCTCCCGTGTCAACGAAAGTGAACACCGCTTCCTCCTCGGACCTTCTTCGTCGGCATACGAAGATTCGCCAACGACGTAACTCTTCGGGCATATCTCTTCGTCAACGGATTGACGAACGACGACCGCGACGCCCGACCACCGCGACGTTGTCTTCCACGGGACGTTGTCAAATCTTCGATCTTATACCCGAGGTAGGGGTTGTTGATTCAATATTTATTTATTCCATTTCTTGAACGTGGATCTCGCATGTCTAACATGAGGCTTTGAATGTTTAAGTTGAGTTATTTATTTAACGTGAGGGGGGCCAGACCGCATGAACACGGCCGAACCCCCCTCCATCGTTTATGTTGATTTATCTTGCGGGTAGAAGCAAAGTGGCGTGGTGCCATCGCACCACGCGGACATTCGTGCATTTATTTTACGCGGCGCCGTCGCGCTACGCCGAGGAGAATCTTCAAGAACGCGACGCCGTCGTGCCGCATTGAATGAAATCAAGACACGGCGAAGGGGCGCGGTGCCGTCGCACCGCGCCGGATGACGAACGCCGCGGCCGGTTCCGGGCCGCGGCGGGACGAGGAGACCGCGGCCGGTTCCGGGCCGCGGCGGGAAGAGAAGACCGGCGGCCGGGCCGCCGGCGTCGGAAGCCGAAGGGTGGACCGGAATTTCCGGTCCCGTTGGAGAAAACCGGCCGGCCAGCTGGCCGGCCGGAAGGCATTAAACTGGGGGAATTAATCCCCCGACCAACACCCAAAACCCCCCTCTTTAAGAGGGGGGCGTTTTTTTTAAAGGGATGGGGGCAGCCGGCCTCCCCTCCCCGGTTTCCGCTCAAATCAGGCCCCCCACGTGTGGGGGCGTTTTAAAAATTTGTGCGCGGCACAAAGGCCGCGCCACCTCTTCCAGGAAGCGGGGCTTAGCCCCTGCGTGCGGCTCCTCGCGGCACCCCGAGCCGCCGCGGCACCCCGCGCCGCCGCGCCGCCGCGCTGCCCAAGGGGGGGGGGGGGGGTCGGGCCGGGTCGGCCCGGACCCGGACCCCCCGTTTCGAACCAGAATCGGGTTTTGGGCCATATCTTGAGCCTCGGACCTCTGAATGACAAACCGTCTATGGCAACACGATCCTTGGATCGAGACGGTCGTTTCGGTATATCGCACTCAAGGTTTCGGTTTACTTTGAGTTCGGCCGGGTTGGTTCGTTCACGAAACCAACCGGGCCTTCGGAGCGGAAACGCTCATATCTTGAGCTACGAACGTCCGATTGACGCGCCGTCAGTCGCGTTGTGTTCCTCTTAGTGAGACGGATCTTTTGGCATACTCCGAACGAGGTTTGGATGCAGGTGGAGTACGGTCGGGTTGGTTTAGCCTTAAAAACCAACCGGGCCCCGGAGACGAAAATGCCAATAACTCTCAGACCGGGCGTCCGATCGACGCGCCGTCTATTGCGTTGAGTTCCTGTTGACGATACGGAACTTCTGGATACATCAAATCTTGTCTTTGTGACAGTTGATGTATCAGCCTCTCGGCTCGTGGAGCGGACCCTCCGAACGAGCTTGCTGTGTGCGGGAACCCTAGTGCTGGCTGCGACTGCTACAACTGCTACTACTGCTACGACTGCTACTGTGACTGCGACGACGACAGTACAGAGATCCTATGTGGATTCGACGACGACAGTACAGAGATCCTGTGTGGATTCGACGACGACGACTACAGCGCTCAGCGATCCTACGTGGATCAGTGCTACAGGTCCTGTGTGGGCCCGATCCTGTGTGGGTCCGCGCTCAGCGGTTCTGTGTGAGCCAGCGCCTACAGGTCCTGTGTGGGCCCGATCCTATGTGGGTCTTTGCGGGGGTTAGTTACCTATCGATCCTTCGTGGGTCCGACGACTTAGTTGGATCAGTGATCATCTTTATCGTCCTTGAAGAAGTATACCTGTGTGAGCTGAATCATGTTGCTTTCCTGTGTGGATTGTGTTGTGCAATCCTGTGAGGATTATGTTTTGCTTTCCTATGTGGAATACGTATACTTTCCTGCGTGGACTGAGTTGTACTTAGGCTCGGAGGTTGGAGCGTATTTTAATTGATGACTTAGGTATATGTATGGGCATATACCTAAGCAGTGTCGGTTGTTACTTCGTGATTGTACTTTTCTTCGTGGTTTATCCTTTGTGGATTTGAGAGACCTTCAGGGGTCTCGGGGTCCCTACTGAGTAGCTTATACTCGCCCCTGCAAGGGCTTCGCCCGCACTACGTTGTGTTGGTTGCAGACGACGGACAGCGTTGACCTTAGCTGAGGCTTGTTGAGCGGGACGGTACCCGGAGGTGGACCACTGGGCGGGACGTGCACGGAGCGGACGGCGGGACCCGTGGAGCAGAGGAGCTATCTGTACCCACCCTTCAAGTGGGATTTCCAGTGGACATCTCGGAGTAGCGGCTTTTACTTTTCAGTTGCTGTTTTTCCCTTTTCGAGTTGTACTTTACTTTCAGTTTGGGTTTGTATTCTGGCCCATTTACCTTTCCTCACTTTCAGTCGTACTCTGCTTTGTTTAGTGTTTACTTTCCGCTTGTTTACTCTGTGGTGTGTGTTTACTTTTCAAAGGCAATGCCTTCCCTTTTTACCGGGATTTACGCCTTGGTGCTAGTCGCCAGCCCCTGGCCTATGGAAGGCGGGCTTGGGGTAGTCACGGCACGGACCCCGAGGGCGGGTCGTGACAAGATATAAGATATTTATCTCTGAGGGTTGAAATGTGTGGTAGGTAGCTACCACTAGGCTAGAAACATGATGATGAAGAGGTTATTCATGTTATTATTTGTGTCTTGGTTCTCATGGATAGACATGAAGAGTTTATTTGGGAATTTCATGCTACAAAGTTGGAGGTACACCCTGATCTAACTTAAATCTATCATGACATTCACCAACAATACTGGTGGATGAGAATGAAAAATGATATGGTGGGTTTTTTTTGTTATATAATTCACCTGTAAGTTTGTGAATATTGAGTACCATTGGACCAGTGGTCTCCTATATCCATTACCCATCTTTGAGTGAAAATGGGATTACGTTACCGTAGACTTTGTGATAGGGTTACTAAAGATACCTTAAGGTAGTGATGTAGTATGTGTGATTGTGGTTCAATTAACAAAAGTGGATCATTTACAAAAAATTAGAGAGACCATTTAATTGGATGATATAGGTTAAATATACATCCTGGAAGTAGTACACTTAAATGGGATTACATGGAGTATATTTTTAAATAGATATACCCATTCCAAATTTCATTTTTTGTAGGGACTATAGAATGAACATGGTATAAAAGTGAATTTGATCACTACCTATCGACCGTATATATACGGGTATTATAATAGGAATATTCATATCTTAGGGGATATGTAAAGAGAATTCATCCCTAATTTTGGATGTTCCTTGGAGAACCACTTAGCCCTAGTGAGGTTTGTCTACAATAATAATTATTAGGAATATATACAGATAAAAACCTTATGAATATTTGTATTATAGACAATTTATTTTTTCTCTATGTTGGTTGGAAGTTGTTGAGTTAGCTATGACTGGTTTGAGTCTAATGTAGTAGACTTCAAATCATATACAGTTAATTAAGAAGTTGATAGAACCTTCCCATAATAGGAAGAGATCATATATAAAACAGTTTCACTAAACTCTTGAGTTTTAGGTGGTGATAAGGTTTTGTTATGGGTGTAATAAGGTATGGACATATTTGTGTTTAGAGGAAAGGAAAGTCGGTTCAACTGTATGTGGGGCCATTTAAGATAGTAGAGAGGATCATTCCAGTGGAATGTTGTTTAGCTGTCCCACATTATTTCAATTCCATACACAATTCATTTCATGTACCATAGCTTCAATGATAAAATGTTTATATTTATCATGTAATAAACACTAATGATATTGAGTATGAAGCTAACATGTCCTTTGAGGAGCATCTAGTTAAAATAGTTGATCAAAGGGAAAATGATATTCTTGGTAAGAAAATTCCTATGGTATGTGTATAGTGGAAGCATAGACATATCTAGGAGGAGATATGGGAGTGAGTGTTGGTTAGGAGGTCTCAATGGGTAGAGTTGTTTTCCAACGAGGATGGGTAATGTTTGAGAGTGAAAATCAAGGATGAGATGTTATATGGTGAGGAGGTATAAAATTTCATTCACTCTTGAAGTGTTTTTAGATTTATGTTTCAACCTAAGTTCATTTATTTTATTAGTTGAGATGTATTGGAAGTGGTAATAAGAGTGGGAGAGGCTCTTGAAATGATTTGGGTTTGGGAGGCATAAAATTATAAAAAATCAGAGTTACAGAGCATGGTGAATGGTTAGTGCATGATTAATACTATTCACACACACCAACTATGTGGTGAATATAAGCTGACTCATAGTTTTTAAAATGTGAAATACCTAGTTAAAACCAGATTAAACATATAAAAAATTGTAGAGGAACTTAATGTGGTTGGTGCAAGATTTTTTTTAACCGTGCAGCCCAACTGTGTGATGTGTTGTGTGTTGAATAGTGAGGACATCATCATTGGAACTTAATTTTCCCAATAGTGAGGCCAAATATGTTTGACCCATTTAAAGGTTTAAAATTTAGAAAATTAAAATTATTAAACTATTGATTTAAAATACCCAAAACCCTTACTCCCTCTCTCGTTTGACTAAAAGGAGTGCACAATACCTCCCTTCCACCTCTCATAGATTGTGATTTCTCCTTTGTCTCTTATCCATTTAATGTATTGTTTATCTATATGCTAACATACTAGTATGTCCATCCATTAATTTTCATTATTTATTCATTTATTTCATTTTATAGTGGTATCACACTATTATTCTCTATTTCCAAGGCTTCGTTCTACTTTTTATTTTTTATCCATTTTAGCTTGAACTAATGGACATTATTGGATGAGTGGATGTTTATGCCCATAAAATGGGAATGTTGAATCCATCCCTCAAAGAATCACCTTATTTCTTATGTGTATGATATTAAATCATACCAAAACACTATACTATTTACCATTATTAACAATTAAATGTTGTTGTTCCTAATCCTAGAAATTCCATTTTCCCATAGGCCATGAGTGGTCTGTAAGAAAGGGACTATATTTCTAGCCACTACTTGTGGTGAGTGATTACATGTAATTGAAAAGGAAAATCTAAGGGTATGACACTATGAATACCTCATACTTATGAAATGGTTTTGTATTTTTAGGGGGATTCCATAAACTTACTCTAGGATATATTACATGTGCTTATTTTGTGAACCTATAAATGATTAATTTTAAAATTTTGATAAATTGAGTTTCACGGGGGCTGGTTCCTAATATGCTTGCCCTAAAAAAAATTGCAACATTTTTTTTAAATTATTAAAAATATATTTCACAAGGTGATAAATTGGTAGCCTATGGGTTTGAGAATTCATTTAATATTCCACTAGATTTCAACCTTGATCCCTTTTAACATTTTATGTTTGGAGAACCTAGGTCACCTCTAAGGGGTTGACAATAATTCTTGAGTCTCGATACCCTATAGGATCATATTTTATGTGCCAGTGATGATTATTGAATTATTAGAAAAAATAATATTACCTTCTAGGGGACGATGATTCCTCTATGTTCTTTGGACCACAAAGGATTACACCAAAAGGGTCTACGGTGACACCTGATTATTACGGACTACTATCATACTAGGAGGGGTTGGGAATTATTAATAACTATTAAATACCACATTGAATCACCTAATAGGGGTTACAAGTGATGTATTATTACTCTTTACCACCTAGGGTTAACTCATGGGTGTTGGTACTTGTTCCAGATGATACACTATGATAAGAGATATATGAAACTATCCAAAGTAGGTATGGTCGATCTAGGTGTCATCAAATAACTTGAAGATCGATGGTTGTTTTATTTATTTAGTCCTTGAATTTATTTTATTATTCACATTAGGATGCACTATATATTCAAAATGAATATTCTTTAGACCCAATTTGGGGTGGTGCTGGAACTGAATTCACTCTTAGAGGGGAGGGATGGATCTGGGTGACATCAAATTTGTGCCTTTCACTTTCAAAATATTTTCCTTGGGTTTCTAGGAATATTCATTGAATATATTATTTATTTTTAATGTATAAAAACTAAACTTAAATCACATATTTAGAATATAAATCATACACGGGAACTTGTATGTTACTTGATTCACCACTAAGAACTACTCAAGGGGGCACACACAAACCATATGTTTATTTTCTAGGGGATGTAAAACTCTTTGTAAGGATATTACAATGGATTTAGGAATATTTCTCTAATAATACTAGGAGTAATTCATATTATCTACTCTCATAAATTTATCAAGTGTGGTATGAGTTAATTTACAGACTTCAGGGTCTATTTCATAATTTTCTGAATTGTAGGACTATCTCTATCAAGTGTGAGATTTAAATATTAATATTTATAAAAATAAAGATAATATATTATGAATATCCTTTTTATTCTAAATTATTCATTCCCAGATGTGACTAAATCCTTATGATGAGTCTATTCATGTACGGTTTTCTTCCAACACCAGATGAGAGTATCGTTTGTGTGAGGATAAATCAATTTATTCTTAATAGAAAAAATTCTCTTATATAGATAGGAATAATTCCAAACTAGAATGATACTATAGCATTCTTCTTCTTCTTCTTTAAACTAGATAGAGTAGTGGAATCTATTCTTCCCAGAATCCTCTATCCATCAATACAAAACCTTACATTGAAATAATGTTCTATAGAGGCTCTCCATCTTCGCCTCTTCAAGAACCATATATGGTATTATGTGAAAAATATTCCCTTTTTTGATATTAGATATTATCATATGTCACCTTCTACTTTGAATAAAATCTTCATATAGTATTTATAAATGCATGCTCAAATTTAATACATCACAAACCTTAGAGTATATCACATAACATTAATTCCTATTTTTCATGATCTTGACATGTTTCACATATAATAACACATGTTAATGATATTTACAAAATTGGCATGTGAAATATTTTTTCCAGACTTTATATATTGAATTCCTCCATAAATCACAAGCTCTATACCTTCTTGTTCAAGTTTCCAAACACCATTTTTCATCAAGCTAGATATTTATATATGAGTATCCTCTATAAAACAAGATTTATAAAATCCATCTATCCTATACAATAATACATAATTAAATTAAAATAATGCATCCCTAACATGGTTCAATGATCCCAATAAATAATTTCCATATAAAACCATATTTATATCATGTGCGAGTAACTCCATGAATCATGGTCAGTAAATCACATGAATAAAGCTCCATGATCTTTAATATTTGAAAAGTTGTTTCCATATTATATACTCATTCATTTATTACCAAAGATCCACATGTATCTTTATTTTTAATTTATTAATTTAAACCTTCCATTAATAACCCCACAAGACTCATACTTAACTAAACTATTAGTTTCTAAAATATTCAATTCCCTCGAGTAAAAGACTAGATCATCATATGTTTGATTTCCATTACATTACTGGAAAATAATTTTTTATTTTCCAAAGAAAATTTTAGGATAATGTGGGAAACTACATAATAACCACATGTGATAAAACATGCCTAATAGGACCCACCATTGTAGAAAGAAGTCAAAACAAACCCATTAATCACTTTTATGGTTGAGTGAGATCTTCAAGTTGAACCCAAAAACCATCCTCATAAAAACCATCAAAATAATAATGTCCTCTCTCAAAATAAAGATCTGAATCCTCACACACGAGACCCGATTGGTATCTAATGGGGCGGGTTAATCTCTTTTAATTTAGTAAAAAATTCATTCCACATAATATATGAACACTACATTATGAATCCACCACTTAAATGCATGGATATTTCTATTTCTATCATAGAATATTCTTCAAAATAATTCTTAAAATATGGAAGTTATTTTATTGTTTGAATATTCCCTTAAAAATTTATTTATTATCCAGGGAAATTTTATTTAAATATGCCTCAGGGAATGGTCTATTTGTTCTTTTGAATTCTCCATAAAATTTATTTTTTATAACCAATTTAGAACTTCACCAAAATAAAATCTTGTTTTTCTTCAATTTGGACCACCGTCTTACAATGTGGAACACATCTCAATACTTTTTTAATTCCTTCCTAAATATAAAATATTCTATGTTTAAAAGGTTTATAAAGATTTAATATGTAGATACAAAGTCTGGTACTTATAAACTTATAATTTTTTTACCCTAATAATGTCATAAACTAAAGTAATATTCTCAGATTTAAATGATTATACCCATATTCCAAATTCATACACTCATACCTTTTCCAATTTTCATATCATTGAAGTCATACAGTCAAGTAATGTACTCAAGTAAGAGGATCATAAAGTCTTATAACCCTTAACACTTAACTCAACATTAGATTCAAATATGTCCTGAACTGACTGTACTTTGAGATCCAACTTACATAATGTTGAAAAGGAAACGAAAAAATGTTGAGTTCCATCCGACCATGCAAAAAAAATCCACAAAGTCTTCAAATAACTGCTTGTTGAAAACAAACTGATGACATTTTGTGTTCCAACCAATGGTGGCTAAAACATCTATATTCTTGAATCAAATGCACACTAGAAATCAACATACAATATGATGAAAACCAACTAAAGGTAAATTGAAGTACAACCAACCATGTGTGAAAATTTCATGGAGTTATGGACTAACTACTTGATGAAAACAAACTAACAACACATTCATGTCCAACTTAAAATAATTCAAATTTTCAAAAATTATTCCACCAACAACACATTTTATTTCCGATAATGCATGAATAAATATTGATCGGCTGTAATATTTTTCACCAAACCGTTAAATAGATTTTCTAACTTAAAGCCTTTATGTAACCTTCATATTTTAAATACTTCATGAAACCAAATTTGTTTATAGAATTTATAGTATGAAAAAAAACACAATTATCCTTCCATGAAACGTTGAATGAAATAATCAAATGTTTTGAACCATGTATTCCAAAAATTCATAAAAACATATTCAAAAGCTGCTAAACAATACCAGAAAAATATTTTCATCAAATCCAATAACCTAGAACCAAGGTCTAATCATTATAACTCTTAGTATTTTTGTTGATAATTTCCAATAACATCACACTTCCCTCTTACCCTTTTTTAAAAAATACAATTGTTCTTGTATCCTTCTTTGGGAAATATTAAATCCATATTTAAAAAATTCATATTCATTCTCACTCCCGTTATTTCAACAATTCTATAAATTAATCACCTTATTCCTCTTTTATGGACTCTATATTTATAGAAACAATACCCCAAAAATTTACTATAATAACCAAATTTCATCAATCAAAAATAATTTTCATTTAATTATGAATAATCCATTCACAATACTTTTTATTTTCATGTCATGGGTTCAAAACATCATTCAAAATTGAATGATTGAATCACTTCTTAGTAAATACTTGTAAACTATTACTCTAAGACTACTGAGCTGAATCATGAGGTAGGAAACAAGATTTAGATTCATCATTTTCAATGTAGTCTATTATAACTTCACCATATATTCTCAAACCATATGAAACATTAGATATTTCACCACCAAGAAATAACACATATATCTTACAGTTATTCATGATACACCTTCTTTCAATAAAATGAGGTTGAAGAACCTATAAATTCGCATCTTCATATCCTAATAAATGTTTACTCCTTATGGACACCACATGTTGAAATGTTTTTAGCATGGGAGTCACTTTTTGTGGTCACAAATTTTTAATGTTATCTACTTCAAAGATTTTCAGTATCCAGAAAAAAAATATTAGATGACACCATCATGTTATCATAAAACGATACCCAAGAAATATTAAATGTATCTACTTCTCCAATCAATTTTTAATTAATTAATCGGGGACATCCATCATTATATGGGTCATGTAATTATTTTTAGATAATTGAAGCATGTATCAATATTTTTTATAAGTCCCAATTCTAATATTTGAATCTTAATCACTTAAAATCATCTCACGTATATTTTTTACCATGAAATTATAGTATATGTAGAAAGATTCTATAATTAATTGATAGATTTGTTATAATGTTATAGGTTTTATATCAACTTACTTATGATGACTGATTTATGTTCATAGATATAGAACCTTGATACCATCTCCTTCATTTCCTCTTTATATAAAAAAATCCACCTCCACACTGATTCTCACATAATTTAATAAAAATATTTTTCTTGATACTTTATTTCATCATGGATCATTATTTAAAAAAAAATTTCACTCAATCAAGAATTACATTTTTGGAACAACCGCTCTATGGATCACAAATACCCTATAAACCAACATTACTTAAATAAATATATATATAAACAAAGTTTAAGGGAAGAGGGGTACCTATAGAGAGAATATGTTTTAAGATTTTGGTTTTTCATGGTAAACAATTACATTGGTCCATACTATACTTAAAGACTTGATAGTAGTTAATTCTTCACCACCACTTGTGCTGGAATCATTCAAGATGTTCTCACAACGATTATTTACCATCCATGGCTAGGGTTCTTTATTCATTGTGTGACTAATCCCACTTATACTTTTCTTCTCTCTTGATGTATTCTTATTTCATCTTTTAACATGATTCTACTTCAAATAGGGTTCTATTCAACCAACCTAGTCTTCTTACTTAGGGGTGTGACAAGAAATTTCACTAAGGCATACTCCTTGGAAAATCCTCTTTTATTTTCATGATCCTTTATCTCACAATTGGATTAAACTCATCCTCTTTATTTAGGTTCCAAAATTTCTTCATTTCACTCCAAGAGGACTATTTCAGTTATAACATGTATGGTTTTTATGGAACCTTCATTTAAGATTCATATTTATCCTCTAAACTAGTAAATCCATTTTACAGCATAACATATTTATTTTTGGTTAATTTTATTCTCCATTATGTCAAATGTTCCTTATGGATTCTTTGGTTATACTCCAAATATAATTTCTTTCCATGTGTCTAGGTTTAGAAAAAATAAATAATTTCCCAAAAAAAATTATACCATTTCAAATTTCTCTCAGTTGAGATGTTGATGTATCCCATTATCTTCCACCATCGAGCCTGAGGAATTCTGGACACAAACTCTTGATGGTCCACATTCTTCTATAGTAGTAACTCTATAAATCTACCATATTTTCAGAACCATTTCTATCAGATTTGGTAGGAATATTATTATTGTTCAATTATTCTAAATTTATGCATAACTTTCTACAAGTTCCTATTGTAGATGTTACCTTTTGAGGGATTATAATCTTTTCCATGCCTTTCGACGAGACTTACTCAGATTCAAGAACTTTGATATTATCACCCTATTATTTTAATTAAGAAACCAAATCATTTGGGTTATAATTGGATTCTACAAAAAATTATCTCATCTCTCTATGTTGTGCCTTGAGAGGAAGGATTCTTTAACTTAGTCCCTTCTCTTAGACAATTTATTTACAAATTTATTCTACAAATTATACAACTATACCAATTTTTTCCTTTATTTTTGTACCCATGTTATTGATAACAATGTTTAGGGATACTTAAACTATATTAATAATTTATATATCCATGAAAAAATAATCAATAATAGAAAGATTAACTTAGAGTATGGAATCTCATTTAATAATCTTTTTATACAATGATTAGATATTTTTCTGATTTCTAAATGAAAAATATTTATATAGGTGGATTGATAATACTTCTATTTGTTATATATATTAATCATCTATGTCTAGTTATATAAGAGAGTATGTAATGATGTATTTCTATGTATCTTCTATAATAATTTTAGAAATATATGTATCAACAATATCTAAAATTTTCACCTTAACTAGATAATTAATCTTCCGAGGAGATTCACTTTTGGTTTTCTTCTTCTTAATTTTTTTTCATGAAGAACACTTTATCAGGTTTGAAATTTTAAACTTCTTTCTTATTTACGACCAAATTATTCCAATAGATTATTTTTAAAGATTTCAATATTTCAAAAGGATTTCCATAATGGATTATTTTATTTTAACCACCACTCAAAAGATATATTATTGAAAAATTATCTATCCATTCATCCCATATCTTCAATTATGACTTTTCATATTTGAATATCTCTGAATAAAATTCATAACTTCTATTAAACAAAATTTTTGACATATTATCATATACATCATCCAAGAATAGAAGTTATATCTAATGAAATAATGAGGCATTATCCTAGGTTCTATACTTGATAAAAATCTCAAATAAAATTTAGAGGTTGAATAGAATATTAAAACCATTACCCTATAATACCACATTTTGGAACCAATGTCACACTAAGAGGGGAGGGGAGAATCTGGGTGACACAAAATTTTTATGTTACAATTTCAGGATCCTACCATTGGATTGTTAAGAACATTCATTCGACATGTTATTTCATTCCAATCTATCTAGACCACATGTCAAACACATATTCATAATTCAAATCACATAAAGAGAATATAATTTTACATGGTTCACTACAAAGGTCTACTCTATGAAGAATACACAATTAATGAGTTGATGATATAGGGGATGTAAAACTCTTTGGATGGATATTATTGTGGATTTAGGAATGGATCACTATTAGTCCCAAGAACAATACCTCCTCTACTCTCATTCATAAATAAAATAAAGGATGAGTTTGTTTATAGACTTGTGTGTCCCTTATAAAATTTTATAACTTATAGGTTTATCTCTAAAAAGTGTGAGACTGCACATTTCATCTTTATCTCCTAGTATATGATTTGTTATGAACATACTTATGTTGATTCTCACTTAATATACAAATGTGATTAACTATTTGTGAGTAGTATTGTTTTTTTCCTTACTCTTAAAATGAAATATGTGAGTATCCTCATTATAAGGATAACCATGTTTCTTTACTAAAATTGTACTTATCTTCTCTAGATAATAATAATTCTAAACTAGAATTATACTATATCTTTCTTCTTCTTCAAAATATATGTAGTAGTGATATTATATTCTTATCTCATTTCCATAAATCATCAATATAAAACCATATATAGTAAGGATTTCCAAGATATTCACCCCTTTTTCTTCTATCTAGGAACTAGATATAACAATATGTGTAAACTCTTCTCTTTTGAGATATTAAATATTAGATTATATACCCATATCCTTTACAGAACTACTTCATGATGTATTTATTCACATATTCTCAAGATCAATGCATCATAACCCATAGTGTAAATCATACAACACTCCTAACTATTTTTCATGATCTTACCATGTGTTACCTGTAATAATTGGAATTATTGAAATTTTGATAATAGGGACAAGAAATATTATTTATATATTTTAAATATAGAATTCATCCATAATCATGGGCCCCAAAAAAATTCTTATTTGAGTTTCTATACACTCTAGTCATCCAGATAAATATATTTTTATGATTAATGTTACAAACCAAGGTAATATATATATATATATATATCTTTAAAAGAGACTTGAAGTATTCAATATATTATTTTACACACAACCTCAAGTTTAAAGGACCCATGATATAGTATACTATTATAACATATATATTGGAATTGAAGCTATGAATAGGATTAACCAAATTAAAAATATATATATAAATTTTAATGTAAAATAAATAAGTACCATTTTTTGTAAAGTCATTTATGATTCAAAAATATGTTTTAATCCAAAAATAGTTTTTAATAAATTTTGTTCATGGATATTATAATTAATTTACAACCCTTTTATAAATATTATTTTGTATAAATGATATCAATTTTTAATTCAACATATCATAATTTTTAAATGTGAAATTCTTGGATTTTTCTAAAAATATTAAATTTTTTGTGAATACTGTAAAACACTAATTTTATAAAAAACTGTATTTTCCATTCAAATATTTTACAATAACAAATTTTTTAATTGATTTTTAAATTTAATTAGATAATTTTGATTATAAATAATATAATTGATTTCATTGTAATATTTATTATGATTAATTTTGGTATATAATATTTTTATACATAGAATGTATTTTTCTAAAAGAACTGTTTCCCATCGAATTTTACAAGTTAGTTCTTAAATTAAACACTATCAACTATATAAATTTAATTTGATAAAATTTAATCCATATTTGGAATATTATAGTACAAATTTTCTAATGATACCACTTTCATTTTTTCTTTATGAATAGTAACTTTAACTAACATCCAATTACCACAGTAAGAGTAAACACAAGTTAAAAGGGTTAAAACTAAAATGATATGAGATAAAATAACCTAAAAACTCATCTAATGATTATTTTATATTCATATTTATAACTTAAATAATATTATATTAGAATATGAGTAATTTTGGATTCATTTTCATTGAATAATATAAAAATATATTTTCATCTTTTAAAAATCCCAAGTGTGTCCTCTCCCCCACTTATAAAATGACACCACTTATCTTCCCTTCTTCACACATACATATCCTCTTATCTCATAGACTACCAAAAACCATTTTATATAACTATACACACATCCCAGAGGTACTATATTTTTTCAAATACCATCGTTTCATGTCTTAAGTTGTAATCCAATGGAGGTCTCTCAATGTAAGGGTATAACTATTAACTAAATACATTCAATTTCTTTTCTTCTTCCACCATCTATAGACCTATTTTATAAATAATAAAATGATGAATATTTTATAATAAATATAATTAACTTTTATTTTTATAATGGAACAAATATTTCCCCCCTTTTTTTATTAAATGGGAAATGAATGTATTACTCCAACATACATGTGAATTACTGACTCTATATAGAGATATGATTCATTTTCCATCACCATCAGTAATGGTTAGTTATTTTAATAGTTTTAATGTTTATATATAATATTTATAACATAAATATTCCTTTCTAAAAATAATTTCATGTGTAACATCATACCTTTCCATCGGCAAGAAAATGATAACGTCGCTCGTGCGTACGTGTGGACTACCACCTCTATGAAGTAATGTGATTAATATTTCATCACCACTTTATATGAATAATTATAAAATTATATATTTTGAATAAATATTATACATATTTTATGATTAATATTATAGATATAATGAAATCATAATAATGTGTAAGTACCAGAACTATTTAACTAAATCATGTATGAAAAAAAACAAGATTTCACCAGAATGATCATTTTAATGAAGAAATTGTTAATAAAAGGATTATTAAAAATTATAAAGCAATGTTAAATAGCTATTAATATATTAATATGAATCTATAATATAATTATAATAATTCTATATTTTTTATACAAGATATTTGGATGCGTATGAAATAACATAGAACTTGTGGTAAGGGGTTTATCTTATAATTTAATTTCATTTGGATATTTTCTATTCTAAATATCCATTACATGAAATTTTATAGATCATGAATTTAAATACCATAAATTTTCCACTCGTATTTTTATTATTTAAATGTGTATGTATTATTTCCATTACCCTCTATTTAGTACATAAAATTATTGAGAAAATGTTTTGAATGAAAATTTGACCGTATTTCCTCTTCAGTCATCAAACCTTTTTATTTCATATCTATGCTCTTCAAAATTTTTCTACCGAATTTTTTACCTACAATTAAAAATTTTCAAAAAGTCTGTTTTCATTACATTTTACTTTATTTACAATGGGTTAAAATGATTTTTTTTAGAAATTTTTTCAAAACAAGTAATTTATTTCTTTTTTAAAAAGTGTTAAAAGAATGTTCTCTTTTAATATGTAGACTATGATTTTTTTTTCAAACCACACTAATAGTTTTTGTTTAAAAATTTTTCTTACAAATTTTCATTTTGTTTTTAAAATAAAATAATTTTTCCAATATTATGTGAATTTTTATTTAAACTTTTATCAAAATAAAATTATCATTTACCCATGATTTCAAGTAATGGTTATAATATTATTTTAAATGTATTTTTATCCTTGTAAAAATCCTATAAGAATTGTAATGGTTCATTGTAGATATGATATTATAAAACTATCCAAATTATTTAAATGGAACCAATCTAAACATGAAATAAAAAATACCTTAATCTCATGATAAATATAATAAATATCACAACAACCGCAAAATCTAAAGAAATAAAAGTTTAGTGTTTTGAAAATTAGCCACATAAATATCTTATTTTATTACACTTTGAAAAAATTATCTATATTCATGATACTATAGAACCTTTTATAGTTGTATCACATGATATAATAATCACCATAAATTGGGGATTGGAAATATAAGAAAGGGGTGATCTCATACACTTAGTAAGATAAAAGAATATCCTAACATGAAGGAAAACATAAAGAAGACATAAATAGAATAGATTATAAACAAAATACCTTATATTATTATGGTAAAACATGTCCGAGTAACAAAATGTCTGAAAAATATCATTAATGAATCATAAAAGTCATGATATGGATCAAAACACATCTAAGTATTCCTATAACTTATGATAATGACATAAAAGTGTAGAATGATTTAAAAATAAGGCATAATATTGAAAATAAGGCATTTCATGGAAATAAAATGCACATTGAAAATTTAGCATAGCTTGATGAACAATATAGAAATGTGGTGGATCCATAATAGTAGAAGAAACAGTGTGAGGAAAGTCATTATATTATCATTCTTATTTAAACAAACTCATTATGTTCATAGATGAAAATTTGAGCAAACCCATCTTGCCCATGCCTATATGAAAAAACTCATTATATCCACACCTGACTATGTCATGAAATATAAACATAAACCACATCATTAAAGGGTTATATATTATATAACCTATTATTATATATGCGTATGTGTCCCAATTAAAATCAATCATCATCATGTCTTAATGAACCCATGGAAAATTTATTTATTTCATAAACATCCAAAAGAAAATAAATCACTTTTTATAAAGTACCCATGGAAATAAAATGGATTTCATACAACATAAAAATTATATAACATAATGAATAAAATTATTTGATATTGCAAACATAATCACCAAAAACAATCTCCTAATTACAAAAAATACAAATTGAAAAATAAAATATAACTCCACGGAAGTAAATCATTTTGAATATTTAGAGTAAAATAGTAACAAAACAAAAAAAGTGATTTCTTGGTTTTTTTAAAGTCATTAATGTAAAATTCATAGTTATGAGTATCTTTTCTAAAGGTATCCACAGTTTTCTTATAAAAAGTGAAATTGAGAAAACGAATGACATTTTATTTGAATTAAAAACCCATTTTACATATAAATTAAAATAGAACATCATTCAAAATGATTGTCTTGGTAAACAAGGTTCAATAATAATTTGTATAACATAATGAAAGAAGTTTTAGTTAACAAATCCATTACCCTTACCCCACATTCCCATATAAATTTTTTAAACTCCTATATAATAAAGATAAATATCTTAGTTACCTATTTTAGAACCTTATTCTTATATATTTTTGTTAATACCCTTCATTAATATCAATTCAATTCATGTATAATTTTTTAATCTATTTTCAGCTTTGGGTTTTATTACCCATAAAAAATATATTCTAGATCTTGAATCCACTTATAGTAACTATATATGGATACAATTTATAGTATAAAAATACAATATATACTCTACTAAAACATCAGGATGTTATTCTGTACTTAAAAGTTTCCCTTATACTTTTTCCAAGGGGTTTTTTAATGTTCTATAAACTAATATCTAAAAACCCTAAACCATGATTTGATACCAACTAAAGTGAATCAAGATAAACCTAATATTAATAAAAAATTATTATCATGTTTTAAATAATACATCTCTCCATAATCTCACAATATAAGGATTGAAGGGAATAGAATCTTATAAATTAACATTATAAACATATTATTTTATTACAATTGAAAATATTTGTCCATAATCAGTCTCCTCTAAAAAAATTTCTAGATATATTACATGATATAATCATCCTTATAACCTAGATATTTGAAACATATGAAAGGGGTGATTTATGATTCTTAGTATAATAAAAACATATCAAAACATGACATAAAACACGAGGAAAGCATAAATAGCTTAATAAATGATCAAAATACCTTTGAAGATAATAATAAAATAAGTTAGAGTAACATAATATCATAAAAATATAACTAAGGAAGCACAAAATATATGAAATAGATCAAAAAACATCTCAATAGTAATATAAAATGTGACAATTACATAAAAGTTTATAATACATTAAAAATAAACCATAATCTTAAAAATATAGAAATTCATGTAAATGAATTGCATCTTGAAAATTTAGCATAACTTTATGAAAAACTTGAAAATATTAAACATCCATAAGAATAGGAAAACCTTTGTGGGGAAACTCATTATTTTCATTCTTATGTGAAAAAACTCATTATGTTGATGCCAAAAAATGTAAGAAAAACAATCATTCCCAAGTCAATGTTAATAAAATATTTAAGATCATGTCTGAAAATCTCCTGAGATATAAACTAAAACTAATTCATTTTAGGGAGATATAATACACAACCATAATCATCCATACATGTGTGTGATACTTAAAATCAATCATCATGAAATCATAAATATTATATGAATATTTTTTAGTTTCATAAACATCCAAAAGTAAATAATTAACTTCAAATAAATAACCCCTCTAAATAAAATGGGTTTTATAGAACATTCAAATGGTATACTGTCATGAATTGAATAATTTTACACTAAAAACACAATCACACAAAAATTATCACATAATAATAGAAAATATAGGGTGAAACTTAAAACCTAACTCCATTGTAGATATATCATTTTGAATATAAAGACTAACATGAAAACTAAATCACTAACAATTTTTCTGGAAAACATTTTTAACTCATTGATGTAAAAGTCATATTAACACGTCTCTTCAAAAAATATCATTTTCTGTTAAAAACAGTGAAAATAAATAAATTCATGAAATCATATTTAAAATAAAAACTCATTTTCACTAGAAATAAAAATAGGAAAGCATTTTAAATGAATAAATATGAAAATGTAATTCAATAAGAACTTGTATAATTCAAAGAAAGGACTTTTAGTTAAAAAGTCCTTTACAATTACTCTTAATTCAAATGAAAATTATTTAACCTTATGTATTATAAAGATAAACAACATAATTACCAATTTTATAATCTTATTTTTATATATTTATATTTATACCCCTCATTATTAACAAATCACTTCATGTATATTATTTTTGTAATTTTTTTCTACATCGGGAGTTAACAATGTTAACCATTTTTTCATAAAAGAGGTCTTTATATTCCTTTTTATCTCAAATATGAACGTTTAAAAACCATTAATAATTCTATAATTTATGTTTTATAAAGACTTATAATGTTATAATTCCATTATAATGGTGTTCTAGTCTCATTCTATGAAATATAAAAGAGTGAGAACTAGTTTAGGGCTATTTAATGATATAGATGTATTACCTTATAACAATAATTAATTTATTTTGAGATAAAAAACATATTAATGGTTTATATATAAATTAAATATAAATATAATATGTTCTTTTTTAAATATAAACAAAACCTAAACATGTTTTTATGTTAAGGAAAATTAATCTTATTTATTTGTGGATGTGGTAATCCACATAATGCACGATTCACATGTTAATTTTTCAAAATGAAATTTGGAGGGTGGTTAATTATTGTTCCAAAATTATAATAACATAATAGTATAATAATAATAATTTTATCATTTTATTATTCTGAAATGAAATTTTAGGAAGAACAAATGTCTATAAATAAATATAAAAAATAATGAGATGTTAGGAACTAATACCTCACTTCATGGATTATCTCATTTTTTAAGGGGATTAAACCATTGAGGGGTATTTTTTTGAATATGAGAACCTAATTATTCTTCATAGGAGTGTGTAGGAGTGGTTTGGGTTGATTTTGGACTAATATTAAGTGTTTTTTTGTGTGAGGGTAAGTGATAAGAGAAGTTCCCTTTTTATAACCAAAAAAGAGTTCTTTTTTTGAAAATACCCAAAACATTATAATAATGGGAATTAAGGCTCACATAAGTGGATAAAAAAATGATAACTAATTAATTGGATGGTATATAAGGCCTAATAACACATTATAATTTCAAATAGAAACATTTTCTAAACATGTAAGGTCCTTTACCTTTAGGGTGACTAACATTTAGTTTTCACCACGATTACTATTTTTAACCTAGGTTATTTATCTTATAAAAAATGGTATTTATTAAATTATTTGGGCATAATAATAAAAAATTTAAATAAATTTTTTATTATATTTTTAAAAGTGGTTAAAATCAATTTTAAAATAAAAAATGCACAATGTATTTCAATGATAATTGTTATGAAAAGTATAACATAAATGATAAAATTTCAAATATGGGTTTATTAAAAAAGATATTTTAAAAATTATAAAGTCAAAAATAAAATATATTTTTTTATTATAAATGGTTTCATTCATTTTCAATTCTTTATTACATACAAATTATGTCAAAAAGTCATGTTATTTATAAAAATAGTATTTTATAACATTCACCTAAAAATCAATATTTTTAGAAAATTATAACAAATTAATCTTAATATAATATGACTATGATAAGTAAAAAAAATTGATGATAATTTTTTCAAATTCCAAAGAAAAAAAATTTAAAATTTAAAATTTAATTAAAAATAGAAGCTATAATAAAAATAGTTTTTTATAGGAAATTTACTTTTTGTATATTATACATTCTTCTTCCAATGTCCTATAAATTAGAAATTATACTAAAGATAATCCTTTATTCTTATCAAAATATATAATGATTAAAAAGAATTAAATTTTATAAAATAGATTTCATTAGTTGATTAACATCACTGGCTGAGTCGATAGTTAAAGTGAACTTTATTTTGATTATATATATTTATATATTTACATTTTAATAATTAAATTACCATTATTTATACTACCAATTATATGAATACTTTACATGTTTCCATATTTTTTGGTTATGGTGTTGTGTGTGTATAAATCCATCAATCACAACATTTATTAATGGGGAAAAAATCTAGTCATTATGTTTTACCCACTAAAAATACTTTCTTTGTATAAAATTAATTACATAGAAGAAAATAAGTGAAGTAACTTTTCTCTCATCACATCCTCAATTTACCATGTATCCTCATCAAAATTATGATTTCACAATAAAAATTTTACTACAGAAGTGTTATTATTTTGCACCACTTTATCTCTTCGATCGAGAATTTCCATCGATTGTTCCTGATATGAGGGATCATATTCAAGTTGCATAGCTTATGAGCTTAGAACACGCGAAGGGTCCAAAATAAACATTCTCAAAAGTGATACATGGGACATATATTGTACTTGGGAGATGTGTTCAGGGAATTCTATGTGATATGATATAACATCGAAATGATGAAGGATATTGAAGGCCTTGATGTATCTTGGGATCACCTTACCCTTCTTTAAAAATATCATATCTCTCTTCCATGGAGATATGTAAAGGAACAACTTTCCAGCAACATTAAACTCCAGATATCATCAATGATTATGTACATAACTACTCTATCTAATTTGTTCCTGTTTAATGTTATGATGAATGTTTTTAACAATCTCTGTTATTTATTGGACAAGGGTAAAACCTATCAGCTTCCTCTCTCAAACTTTATCCCAACCTGTTGGAGTCATGCATCTCTTCACATAAAAGACCCAAATGGTTCCGTATTAATTCTTGAATGAAAAATGTTATTATAAGAGAACTATACCATTGGTTGGTGTTGATCCCAACATCATTTTAAATCCATGAAACATGAACTCAACATCCTCTAGAGTTTGAATTTTCCTCTCATCCTGACAATCTATATAAATATGATATATAGTGACAAATATTAGATCTCTCCCCAAAAATTTCTGAATAATTATCCACAATACCAAGGTAAACCCTAGATCCAAATAAGATACAATAGATTATTGTGCTCTATGACACCTAATCACTTCCATTATGTATATCATGCCATGTTGGCCATGGGAGAAATATTTTTTTATGACAACAAAATTTGTTGCCTTTATTAGGCGGTAAAATTAAACCCAAATATCATTATGGGATTTAGATGTTTTGGGGATTCCTATGATTAAATCCATTATAACGTTTTCCCATTTATATACTTGTATAAGAAATGTTTTCAACATTTTCTTATACTTTTTTCATTCATCCTTAACTTTCTAGCATACCAATCATTTGGAGACTTATTCTTTAATCTCTAAATTCATACAATCCCCACAGAAATTTTTTATATCACTATAAATCATTATAATTCCTAGATAAATATAATAGGATGATATATGTGAATTATGGATAAGTTCCTTCATCAATTTAGGATTTTATGGGACCAAAATTCTAGTTTCCAACCTTATATCTCTATCTTTTTCAATGTTGAACTCTAGAATATTCACAAACTTTTTATGTATATGTACATCAAATTTCTTGGCTTAATTGATCTTTAGATGAATGAATGGTTGATAAGTCATTTGGGAATGATTGTATTTATCTTCCCTCATTATGAATTCAAGATTCATTATCTACAAAGCAATGAGTATTAAGTATTTTCAATCTGCATCATAGATAGAATAGCATGATCTTTCCGGATCAGAGTATCAAACACTTTTTTTCCTTCCCTAGGTGGTAATGTAGTGAGATGTTATAATATTTTATCAACTCTAACCAAATAACATGTTTTATATTAAATTAATTATATGAGAGTATATATTTCATGCTCTTATGATTAGTATATAAGTCACACATTTATCTATAGAGATAATGTATCCAAATCATTAGTGTAAAGATCAATACTTCCAGCTCTAAATCATATGTCCAATAATTTTACTGATTATTATTTATTTTTGATGAACATTAATCAATTACCATAACATTATTCATTGGGATCCAACCCAATGATTTTTAAGCATCATTATCTTATATAAACCCTTCCCCACAGTAGGGAATTGTATGTACAAGAGCAATAACCAACCTGTTGGATGTGAACTAAAATGTACATGCATGAGATGCATGTATACATGCATATAATGCATTATATAAATATATATATAATATTGGATATTATATATATGGTTTTTATTTAACATAGGAATTTTATGTCTGTATTATTCATACATACAATGCCTGAAATAATAAATTTACATATATATATATATATTATTTAATATATCTTTAATTGTTTATTCATCCGTTAATAGTTTTTCATTTAATTCATTGAATCTGCTCAATTAATTATATGTCAACTAGAATAAATTCATATGATGAGTTGGACGACCCTCGAGCATTGATTATATAAGAGGATGAGATTCACCAATTGTTTAGGTCTGGTAGTATATTATTCTCATACAACTATTTATCATTTCAAAAATGAAGGTACTAGAAATCCTTAAACATTTGAGTATCCTAATGATATGGTCATGGATCCATGTAGTTAGTATAATACCATAGAGGCATGGTACTTTTATTCACTATATATTCCCATGGTCTTCCTCAAGCATTGTCCATGATGGAAAATGGAAAATGTTGCCACCATTAGATACCTGATACTCTATTTATAGTATTATTTAAATGTTATTTTTCTTGAAGACATATCTCATGTGTTTGGGTTTCTTCCATTAAAAATGATCATAATATAATCATATGAAATATATTAGTTGAATAAAAGGGAGTTTCTTTAGGTTTATAACGTTTTGGATTCATTTATTTTCAATGAAAAATGGAATACAATGTTTTCATAAAATTGGAAATGCATAATAGATACTTAAGTGACTTCCATAATGGAATATATGATTTACTATTATGAAGGTTGGGTATGTAAATGTATATTAATGTTGATCCCTTATACAAGTATTTCCATAATGGTAGATTAGTGTTGTACCCTTACACAAGTTGTTGCATAATGGTAGTTTTACCATTACCCATACGTAATACCCTTATGCAGATACTATACATAAGGGTGGCCTCATTTATTATCTTTATAAAATCATGTTGTGTAATGGTATAAAAATTACTTGAGAGATTTACAAAAGGGACATCAATACATTGAACCTTACCTATAAATGTAATAGAGTTGTCTAATGGTCCCTAATGTTTATACTAACATAGTGTGTGAAAAATACATATTAGTCTTATGTAAAGGAGTTGTATAAAGGTAATTCTTTTATGAAATATATGTTTATAAAGGTGATATTCATATTAACTTTTATGCAATGATATTGAGATATTTAAAGTTAAAAGTTGCCATTACATATGCTATTTAAAATTTCAGTTACCCTTATACATATTTTTTGTGCAAGGGTAAATGGGATACACCATTTTCGCAGAATGGGGGTTCTATGTAACGTTAATCATATTTTTTTTAATTTTATTAATATATTTAATGACTTTTATGGGTTATAAATCATTTATGAGTCATGTTAAAAGGTATTTCTGGAATATTTAATTTATACGGATTTAATCAATTAAATATAATTTGATTATAATTAAGTAAATAATTGTTTATTAAATATTTTTCTCAAATATTAGAGGTCAAAAGTTTAAAATACCTTTTTAAAATTGAATTGTATTCCTTGTGATATAAAAATATATGGTTTATTAAGAAATAAAAAAGGTGATTTATGATGTGTTTAAAAATTACAATATATATGATATTTATATTCTATAAAATGATTATACAATAGATATTTAATTATTAAATGTTTAAAATTCATGAAATAATATATAAATTTTATTTAATATAAAGTATGAAGGGGTTCATATAGAAATAAATTTAAATTTTTTATATCCTTTCTAAATTATAAACTATTTATAATTAGTATTTATTTATGAATTGTTTATAAATGTGTCATGTTTTGTAAAATAAATGAATTGTTTATTTATGTGTTAAATTTATTTGATATCCATGTTTAGTGTTTTTTATGATATATGAATATCAAATATGCCCATTTATATGTTAAATTTATTTTCGGATAGAGCATTTCAGATCATTTTAGGAATGATATAATAAAATTTTGTTTCCATCTAACTTGATCTATATTTTTAATTTTAGTTGTGACCATGATAGTAGTTGTTCGGCATAGTGTGTGAATATTAGGTTTTGGAGTTTTTCATGAAATTAATTCTCTCTGGAGTAAAGTCTCCTCGTATAGAGGGGATTAGGGTTGAGACCACCTTTATTCCCTGAGTCTTACCTAGGATATGAATGTTAATAGAGTTGGTTATCTATCACTACGCGATTACCCAGACAGTGTTTGTTAATATTATATAACTCTATGTCTTTACATGGAGAATTTATATACCATATTCATATGATTCATTTGTATATGTATGAATATAGATAACTTCTATTTTTGGGTGATTAACATGAATATGTGATTTTTTGTAAAGAGTTACACATTATTGTGGCATGATCACATAAATTTGGTGGTTAGAATAGGGATTAATTAATCTAAATAGATTGAATAATGCATACAAAAAAGGAAATAAAACATTAAAATATAATTATTACATATGATTTAGTAGTTTTGAATTAAACATACAAATGATGTATATTAAATTGATGAGACTAAAATACATATCGAATACTAAGTGTGTGATTCCTTCTAAAGAAACACTTATCAATACATTAATCATCCAACTGGGTTGTTTCATACCAAATCTAGGTTCCCCTGAGTTATTTTGTGCAAGTCACAAAAAGTAATAAGTTACACTGGATTGTCTTTTTGGGTAGTTTTATGAATACACTAGGTACCCATGGATTTTCCTTGGTTATCTTTTTTTGGCATTGTATTTTGGTTAAACTAGCTAGGAATCCATGACGGTTAAGTTAATAATGGAATATAGTTGATAATATCTATATGATGGATTTGGATATGTGGTTATATGCTCAACTATCAATGAGTAACAACTATTATGATTGATATTATTCCCTACCTAAAAAATAAGTAGTGATATGAATGCCCATGTGGACTCATTTATTAGTGAAATATAGATCTTGGATCATTAATGGATATTATTTCTAGATTCATAGTGGAATCACTTACATTTAAATCCCTTAATGAAATAATATAGTACAAGATACTCACACAATGATATGACGTTTTTGTTGATTATGTAATCATTCACACTATTCATATTGAGATCATTAATATGTATGACCTATAAAATAGTTAATGATTGGTATCCAAGATTGAAAATTGGTATCCAAAAGAAATATCCAGAGTACCCAAATATGAAGTTTATAGAAATAAATTTCTATAACTCTTACTCATAGATATTTGTAATCGCGTATGCATCAAACATTTTTACTGATAAACACAGACTCAGAGATAGGATGGAATTTATGAGGGGTGAAGTATATCTTCATTTTTGGAAATGGAGAAAAAGGTGATACATTTGATATTGAACCTCATGATGTAATTTAAATGAGTGGATAAATTAAATAATTGAATAACTCTTATTATGTTCTCTCCATAAACATGAATTTTCATTCTATATCTTGTTTTGAAATTATTGTATTTTCATTCAATATTAAGAGAAATGATTGTTCTATTTATAAGAATAATTTTTTTCATTGGGAATATAATGAATTATTTTTATATTATGGACATGAATAATCTTATATATAACATTCAGACTAAGGAGTTCAAGGTTGAGTCTAATCCCACCTACCTTTGATATTGTCTCCTTATACTTATAAATGAGAAACACATTCAATGAATTCATAGATATGTATTACTAGGCTCATTTAATTATGAATCATTTGATACATGAGAATCTTATTTATTAAGAAAAATGAAAAATACACCTATTAGGATAAAATGTGAGAAAGCTATTGGACTATTGTATGTTATAAATAGTGATGTATGTGAACTAATTAATCCTCATAAAAATGGTGATATTAGGTACTTCATTACTTTTCTAAATGACTTTAGTCTGTAAGGGTTTGTGTTTCTGAGAAAACACAAGTACAAAACTGATATAAAGCTAATAGAGTTTCAAAATAATGTATAGAATCAACTAGAAAAAGACATTAAATTCCTCTATTGGATTAGGGTGGTGAATACCTAATCCAGGAATTCATAGATCATCCGAGAGATTATGGAATTTCATTACAAGTCACTCCTCTTATAACACAAAAATGGAATAGTGCATTTAAAAAGACGAATCATTACTTTTTAGACATGGTTTAATTATTGCTGAGTTTATTTGTCCTTCTTATCTCATTATGGTGTCATTATCTTAAGACTACTAAAATCTTACTTAATTGCATTCTATCTAAATCATTCATTATTAAACTACATAATATATAAACTAGGAAGCTTCCCATAATTTATTTTATTAGTATTCTAGTATCTTAAGTATCCATACAATTAATAACCTTAAAAAAAACATGATCTGAAGTCTTATAATTTCTCATTTGTTGGTTGTTCCAAGAAAACTGGTGGATATTAATTTTATAAAACAAACAAACACAATGTTTTTTGGTCCCTTAATAATTTTTTATTTAAGTAAAAACAAATACATTGTGGAGTCATTGTGGGGGTATTTTAACATAGATAAGTTCAAGGGGAAAAAATAGAAAGTGTTCATATGTGGAGGTTGATCCCTTAATACAAACAGTAATAGAAAAAGAACCAATTCAAGTTTCAAAAGAAACATGATGTTATAGAAGGAATAATTTTAAGCTCATATGATATAGATATCTCAAGGATAATGATGATGAAGAAACATTTATATAAGATTAATCTATTTCATACCAATGTCCATTAAGAGATCTTATTTTCAAAAATTGTTAAAATCCATGGATTTTGAGATGGATTACATATACACAAGCCATGATTAGAACATGGTGGATACACTATAAGGGGTGATTCCCCTAGGATTCAAGTGTATTTTTTAAAATAAAAATAACATGGATGGTAGAGTGTCTTCTTATAAATAATGATAGGTGGAAAAGGGTTTCAAACAAGTTTATGGTATTGACTATGAATAATCCTTTTTATTTTTTTAAGATGATAAATTCCATTAAAATTTTTATAGTAATATAAGGTCATTATGATTATGAGATATATCAAAATATTGTGAAAACCATATTCTTTATTTTAATTTAGTTGAAGATGTTTATATAGTAAAGAATTTTTTTTGAATGTCCAAATTGTAATGATATGGATTACAAGTTTCCACTGTTTATTTATGGACTAAATTAAGTTTCTCATAGTTGAAATATATTGATTTCATGTTTCAATCAAATTGATTAGTTTCATTAACATCATGGATGAATTCAGTTTATATGATTTTCTTAGTATGATTATAGTAATTTTTATGAGAATACATTCATATGAAATACTACTAGTTTGAAATGATTTCATGAAACTTTACTATGTAAAAATGTCCCTAAGTAAATGTTTCATAGTAAAATCCATGGGTGAAGTAGTTTACATAATCAGTATGAGGATCTATAGATATATACCTAAAATGATTATTATATTTAGTCAATACAAATATATCAATAATGTGATAAAGTGATTTATCATGGAGAAGTTTAAGAATGGGTCTTTACCAGTGTTGAATGGCACAAATATTAGGAAGATTCCGGATCCTTGTAATGATTTAGAATGGATCAATAAGATTAATTTTTCATATTTCATAAGATCTATCATGTAGAAAATTTCATAAACTCAACATAATGTCTCATATTCGTTTATCATAACTAGTAGTTGTTGTAATCTGGCCACAATTTTTATAGGGTTTTCTCTCATGGATCCCTCCCGCCTTCGATATCTTAGGGACCATGGACAAGACATTGCATCCCCTACTCGACCCTTTCTAGTGGGGGGGGGATGTTTCTCCTCTTTTTAAGTCCCCTAATTATAATTTATTTCATCCTTTAATTGAACCTACAATCCTCCCCAACATTACTTCAATGAATGTTTTCCCTAATTTCTAATACTATTAAAATTGTGTTCTTCTGGCTTCGATATCTTCCTTAGTGTTCAAGATAGCATTGTCGATGTTAGATCTCATTTTGAGAACCTACATTGAGAAGAAATGACCCAATGTAGATTCCTTTGAAATAGTTTCCTTCCCTTTATGAATGATTTATGAACATGTTATTGTTAGGATTTGGGATTTGAGGCATATCTTGACCCATTTTTTGAATGAAGGTAAACTAGTCTATGGTTGGGAAAGTAATCAATGTGTTATGACATGTTTCCATTTTCCCTTTTTTTGTGGTCATTTAACTTTAATATGAATCAGGAAACCTGATCAGAGTGATATGGATATACATTATTGGTCTTCCATTACCCTTTCAGAATCTGGGTTTTCTTTATTTTATTGTCAATATGATGGGTTATTTCCTCTACTCGAATCCACACACATGTGATATTTTCTATGATGTTTCTCTATTATTTATGTTAAATTTGACATATATAAGGAACCATTGGACTTCAAAAGCATAGAGGATGAAGGAAAAATGTTTTTGTATCAAAAGTAATTCTATGAATTTTGGGTTTCATTCTGTTTGGGTTGTTGTTATCTTGGAAAGGAAGATAATAAATGCCGATGAAGATTGTCTTCTAATTCTTAGGGATCTCTCCCATATATTTATTTATTATACAATCATCCAATAAAGGGTTTGGGGGATAATAGGTTGAATATTATAGAAGATAGTACAACTTTAAATGTTGAGGATGTGGGTCATCTGGGTGCTAGAGAGTTTGAAAAGTCTTCAGTCATCAAGAAAGAGTTGAAATTTAAGAATCAAAGGTAATGGTAGTGGATGTGTTTGATCAACTATGGTTTGATTTGGCTATCATTAATCTGTCAAAATAGGTCTATGGTAGTGTAGTGGAGGATGAGGTGGTACCCATGGTTCTAAGAGGATGCTCTAGGTTCTCTCCCTCATATGTACAAGTATTGATTCATAATAGAAAATATCTCCAAGAGGCCACGATTTAGAAGATAGATGAGGGTGTTCCATATAGTTTCAAAAGATGGGTAAATGAGAGGCGTGGTTGGCTATTAATACAGGGGGTGTGTAGGTTCATGATGTTGAGTGTAGTATGTTGTATCATCCAGTTCATACCAATTTAGTACAATAGAGAAACATTATTAATAACTTGGTGGTGGTTATGGAGATGGTTTAGGAGATAAGTCTTTATATTTAGTTATCACTATAGGGCACCCCAACTGATTTTATTTTTCTAAGGTGTGAATCCAATAGGACTAGTAAAAGGAAAAATCGGGGGATCATTAAAAAAATATAACTAATTTCTAGCATTGGTTACTCTGGGTTTAAATCAAGACCACAGTGGGGCCCCACTGGAGGAGAATAGAATTTAAGGAAATAGTATATATGGGGTGTCCAATGAGAATGTTTCTTTTTTACTTATTAGAGGAAAATATTGGAGGAAGTATTTGAAAAGTCTTGTATAACTCAAGGATGAATAAGGGGAATACTACTAATTGAGACTTGTTGAGTTTCATTTTAACTAATGGAATGAAAATAAAAGGGTGTCAGGACTAACCATGTTTACCAAAACCAATGGAGACCAGGAAAGTTGAAAAAACAAAAGCAAAGGAGATGGAGTGCATTTCTACTGGTATTGATATTATGATGGGAAAATATAAAGTAGCGGATCCAGATTATAGTAAGAGAATGGATATCATGGTCAAGGGTGATATGACTGGTTAGAAGCCAGAGAGAGGTGTGAAGTATGCCACTAATGAAAAAATGGATCTTTTTATCCACTAATAGTAATACATAGTGGAGGAGTTTCTTATGATCAATTACCCAAAAGAGGAGTCTAATAGTATGATGGAAAGGTAGCTTCTTGTGGATACTAACTCTGAGCAGAGTGAATGGATTGACATGAAAGAACAGATACTAGTAAGGGGGTTCAATGAAGGGAAGATAAATAGGGAGGAGTGCATTCAAACTTGGGACAATATGGAAGAACACTTTAAATACCATATAAATGATGATCCAGAAATATAGGTAAACACTCTCCCCTATAAATTATTTATGGATAATACCTCCAATAGACTTAATCTATTATTCAATGATTTTGTGATATTATAAAATGTTTTTCTTCTAGGGTGAACCTATATGGTTTATCACTTTTCTTAAAAAAAAAATTCTAATAAAAAGATTTAATTTGGATAAATATGTAGTTACCAATAAAATCCTTGATATAATCACTAGATAGATGAAAAGAACATCCTTATTTACTTGATAAGGAATAAGGATATGTTATTTGTCTTTGGAGGAGAGTATGATCTCTTTGTAATGATTTACATTGATGTAAATTCTCAACAAAAAAATTGATATGAAATTTCAATATGGTTAAAAGTTTTTCCTAAATTTAAGACAAATTACATGTATGTGTTCCAAATAAGAAACCACAGAAATATCAAAAACAGAGGTAGGATACCTTGCTACATCAAATGTTGGGAAGGAATCTTTTTGGATCTAGAAGTTAATTTTATAACATGGAGTGGTTCCTTGAATCAATTAAGTAATTGAGATATATTATGACAACATTGGTGTTGTTACTCAGGATATGGAACCCTAGAATTATGAAAGGACTAAACATATCATTCATAAATACAATCTAACATGAGAGATTATTGGGAGGGGTGATGTAGAGATCTGTTGGGTTGATACATAGAAGAATGTATGAGATCCATTGATGACACCATTATCAAAAAAATATCAAGAAAGTCATATAGAATATTTGGGTGTCAGACCCATAAGAGATTAGATATAAGTTTTTTAAATATTATCATCTTACTATAATAAATGGAATATCCAATTATCAATCGTTCATATGTGATATAATTTTAGTTTATATGAATGGTCGAATCATAATATCCCCTTAAAGTATGACATTGAGTTATCCATAACTGATGATTAATATAGATTATTATGGGTTGAAGTGCCATGATAAGGTTATCATGAATATAATTTTATACATTTTCTATAGAGTTATTGACAAGATACAAATAATAGATTTATGAGGTAATAAGTAGAGACTTATATGTTGGATTAGTCTTCTAAATCACATCTCATAGAATGTTATATAGTAATATATATAATTATGGGCGTGGGATCATTATCAATCCTTCTTAGATGATATTGGTGAGATACCAAGAATAATAAACACAATACATTGATATTTTACTTATGAAAGTAAATATATAAAAATAGATAATTAGGTGGTGGTTGGGTATTTATTTTATCATGTCATTTTTTGGATTTCAAGAAAAATAATATTCTCCCACTCTTATGATAAGAAAATAAATCTGGTCCTTGATTGAATTTGACAAAGGAAATTCATGGACATGATTATTTGTATCACATATCATGTGTTCAAATAATTTGATATGTGACATGTGATGTGCTTATTAGGTAGATGAATGAAATGAGATATATTGATTTTCTTGGTTAGTTATTTTCGAAGAATCGTTAAATTATGACAGAACAATACTATATTGACATGTTCCATGTCTATTTGTCACTTGATGTCATGTAAAGTGAGACTATATAGGATATATATGATTCATATGATAAATCTTATTTTTTTACATGTTCATATAGAGATATGTGTATGTTTGATGGAGGTCACCATATACCCTTTAGTTTCTTGAGTAGCACTGATGCTTTTCTAGAGGTCTCTCTTTACTTACATATATTAAATTAGGATTTCATAGTTGTTTTCAATGCTCCAACTACCCATAGGGTCATATAGTCAGTTAAGTTGAATAAGGATAACATTTTGACCAATTTTTTTGTTCAAAATGAAGAGAGTTTTATGAAAAAACTATATCGAAAAGAGTTTGGATAAATTCACAAAGATATGTGATGCTTTTCATAAAGTCTCTATGGTATTTTAGTTATAGTGGGATATTGTTTGATGTGAACAAAAATTTATATTCATGAGATTCATATACACATTCATATAATGCATGATATATATTAATTTATATAAGATATTGAATATTATATATATGTTTTACATTTAATATATTAATTTTATGCTTGTTTTATTCATGAATATAATGCATGAAATAATATATATATATGTAATATCATTTATTATCACCCAAATGGTTTATTCATCTATTAATGTATTTTCATTTAATTCATTAAAAATACTTAATTAATTATATCCAAACCTAAAGAAATACCTAGGATGTGTTAGAGGAGCCATAGAATTCTTATATATTAGAGGATGACATCCTCATATTGTGTAGGTATGGTTTTATAAGACATTTTTATGCTCACTTCTTCCCATACTACTATTTATCAATTCATAAATTAAGGTTCTATAACACCTTCAACATTAATATATCCTCACGATACATTCAGGGATCCATGTTGCTGGTGGACTCCCTTGGAGGTAGGGTACTTTTTTTCACTACTCTCTAAGATCTTCCTCAAGAATTCTCCATGAATGAAGATGGAAACTATTAAAACAATTGGATAACAAGTATTCTATTTAAAGTATTATTTATGAATTGTTATTCATGAAGGTAGATCACCAATTTTTGGGTTTCTTCTAATGAATATGATTATAACCTGATCATATAAAATACAAAACAACATATTCTATAGTTCCTTAAAAATATATTCATATTACCTTGTTAAAATGAACTTTAACCCCTTATATTTTCACTTGGTTAGTGCATTTTATATCCATAAGAAGTTTCTCAAAAAGCATTGGTAATATCCTATTAACCCAACAAAACTACGGATCTTAGTTAGAGTGGTCTATCTATGATAGTGATCGATAAATTTTATATTTGTTAGATATATTAATATTCAATTTATTATGATTACATTACCCACGAATGAAAAAAATTTTAACCAAAATTCACATGTTCTAATTTCAGAATACTACATATTATTTCTCAAATCCTTTAACATAATTTTCAAATGATATTCATGATATTCCTTGATCACTGAGTAAATAAGAATATTGTCTATAAAGAAAACTACAAAATGATCACGGTAGTCTCTAGAGACTCTATTCATTAGATCAATGAAGATAGTAAGAGAATATGTATGTATAAATGGAATCAATATAAATTCAAAGTGTCCATACCTTTTATGGAAATCTATCATTGATATATCCTCCATTATGACCCTTAATAGATGGTATCTAGATCAATGATCAATATTAGAGAAGTATTGAGCTCCTAAAATTTAACCAAATATTTCATAGATATATGGTAGATGATACATGTTTTTTATTAGGATTTTATTAATCTCATAACATGTAATAAAAATAGGATTCAATACATCATTATTTTTAACAAAGAAGACTAATTCACCCCATAATAAATAATTGAGGTATATAAAACCCTTCTCCAAATTTTATTTTTATTTATTCATTAAATCCCCTAAATAAATGGGATCTATTATATATAGAATCATTGAGATTGGAATAGATCCAGGAATAAGTTTGATTGAAAAATAAACATCATTCACTTGGGTAATACCATGCAATTAAATTGGAAATATATCTGTATATTCCAATAGATTATGCATGTTACCAATGCTGACTTCCAATTTGATCATTTGAGATAAGATTACCATATTATTGGGTACCATAACCCACATTATAGAATTTTCATCCATAGGGAGTTCATAATCATCCTTTCATCGATAAATGTTAATAGGTAGATTTGGGATATGAAATGAGATTTTATTATCCCAATAGTTGATATCTTATTTATGTAGGGAAATCCAATCAATACCAAATATTATAAAAAATTTACATGAAGGAAGAATAATTGGATCTATAAGAATTATCCTCCCAAAAATCTCAATTGGGGTAGATTTTTAAATATTAGATATGATCATTGTTCCACCATTGTATTTCATTGATAGTTTAATATTTATTTTCCTTGGTGGTGATTCCAAATTCATATAAATATTTTATGATATAAAAGAATATGATGAACCAGAATCAAATAAGGTATTAATATATTTATAAAGTGGATCAAGTCTACTACACATCACTTGATTATCATGATATATGATAATAATAATGATCATGAATTCCCTTTGGTTCAGAGATTTTCATGACCTATTTTCTTGATTTCCCTAACTGTTATCATATTAATTCACATAATTCCCAAACAACTTTCACACGAGTCATTGTACTGTGGTCGGATCATCTTTTGGGACCTTCTTCTCTTATGTTTTTTAATAGGCCTCTTACACTTATTTTAATATTTGTAGTCTTACTATCCTACTTTACCACAGTTATAACGCTTCCCTCATCCCCTGATATAATTAAAGAAGTGTTTTCTAAAATATTTATTTCATGTAAAAAATTGGGATTTCTTCCAACCATGTGTCATATCATCAGTTCTTATATGATACTCAACTTTCCCTTTTATTACCCAAGAATATTGAGAAGTTCCAGTTTTTATATCAACCTTAAGAGGACATCAAACAATCTCTACATATGTTTGGAAGTCTCTTATAACTAACTCCATTTGATGACTATGATTTAATATACTAAATACGAAAATAATTTTAGTCTTGGTATCCAAGATAAAAACAGTGGCATACCTAAAAAATAATTTGAAAATATCTTCTTATTATCTGATAGATTTATCTTTTTTTAATTCCAATAATTTACACTATATTTTTTAGTGAATATTCCATAAAAATTATTAGTGAAAAATAACTTATTGAAATCTTACCATTCAATAGAGTCTACATAATCATTTTCTATTATATTATTAAGGAGAATCTATTACTCGTTATCATCACATTCTTGATGATAGGCAACTAAAACCTCCATATAATGGTCTAAGAACTAGATAATATGAAAAAAATTCCATTGCATTGACCAACTACTAAGTAACTATAAGATTATAAGACTTTATAAAAGAGGATAGAAATTACCTCATAAATAAATTAATAGAAAGTTTCTGTTTCCTCAAACAACCTGAGATATTTGGGAGAGCATTTCCGTGATATATTTAATTCCATTCCCAATCACATTAGGTTTACTATTGGGAAAATATTCACATTTTCCATATCACTTGTCATTAGATTGGTTCTTTTGGGTTCCCACCAGTACCTAGACTAATAGAAAACTAGGAATGGGTTTACATAAAATAATAATTATACAAAAAGTAAACTATGAACTTGTTAGAGTGATGTTATAAATGTTGTGAATATGTTAGTATATGAGTCTCTAGGTTTTAGTCAATTTTACCCATGACTAGATTTATATTTTAACTAGTCACATATATTATAATACATTGTAATGGTTTTAATGATAATGTTATTAAACAGAGAATGTGTCTTGAGAGTGTCAATGACGGTGTTCTGTTAGGCCTCTTTTTCATGCACTAGGCCACAGTTGAGTTAATACCCACCATGACCTCTTCAGGGATATTAACCATATGTAGAACTATTATTGAGCATACACACACTTATAATATCATATCAAGAACACAATTCTTAGATAAATATATAATCTATAATTTTTTCAAAACATTAGGATATTATCCTATACATAGAATCATCCCTTAGACTGTTACCTAGGATTTTCTCTAAATTTATATATACTAATATCCAAAAATATATAAATAATTATTTGATAATAAATAAAGATACCCAATCTAAACATAATATAAATAATTCATTAATATCATGATTTACATAATACATCTAACCATCGACACATAATACAAAGACCAAAAGGTGTTGTGTCTTAGAAAGTAGAGACACAAACATCCTATTTTATCACACTTTAGATCATTTCTATATAATCATGATCCTTTAGAAACTTTTCTGTATGTATCACATGATATATTCATCCTTCTTACAAAGGGATTGGAAACATAATAAAGGGGTGGGGATAGATTCTAAATATGGAAAAAATATGTCATAACATGAAGGAAAACATTAGGAAGACAAAAATAACATAATAAATGATCAAAAAACCATTGATGATAATCATAAAACATGGTACAATAAAATAATATCTTAAAAACATAATTACGAAATCATAAAATATATTACATAGCTCAAAACACATTCTAGTAGTCATATTACATATGATAATGACATAAATGTGTAGAATACATTTCAAATAAGGCGTAATCTTGAAAACATTCAATTTCATGGAAATGAAATGAATATTAAAATTTATCATAACTTGACGAATGACATGGAAATGTGGAACATACATAAGCTTAGGAAAAACTATATGAGTAAACTAATTATAACCAAAATTATGTGAGAAGACTCATAATTTATTCACCTAAAAATGTGAGAAACCCCATCATGACCATGATTATGTGAACGAACTTTTTATGTCCATTCATTACTATCTCATGATATATAAACACAAACCAATGCATTTGAGGGTGATATAAGATCCCAAACAACAGTTCCTAAACATATACGGTCCACTTTAAATCAATCAGAACCATATCTTAAATAACTCATTGAAAAAGGAATGGGTTTCTTAAACATTGAAAAGGAAATAATTAGTTTTAAATAATTAACCAATAGAAATAAAATGTGTTTCATAAAACATCCAAATGGTATAACATCATACACTGAATCATTTGATACCAAAAACGAAATAACCCAAAATAATCACATAAGAACTGAAAATATTGGGTGAAATGTGAAATATAACTCTAGTTAAGATATATATTTTTGAATATAGAGAGTGAAATTAAAACCAAATCCCAAACAAGATTTTTTTATAACACTTTGAAGTTATCTATGTGAAAGTCATAGTTATGAGTATCTTTTCAAATTGTATCCTCTGTTTTGATAAAAACTGATGAAAATAAAGCAATTCATGAAAGTGTATTTAAATTTAAAAATATTTTATCCTTGTAATAAAAATATTGAATCATTCAAAATGAAATTATTGGAAAAACATATTTCAATATGAAGTTTCTTAAATAAATGAAATGAGTTTGAATTAAAAATTCCCATACCTATACCCTTGATTATAACATAAATGATTCTGAATCACATATCATAAAGTTAAAAAAATTAATTACCTTTTTCTGAACACTATTTTTATATATTTTTATTTATACTCTTTATTAATAATAATTCTCTTTATGTGTAAGACTTCAGTAATCTCTTCTTAACCTAACGTGTTAATATTCTTAAACATTTTGAACTATGTTCATAAAAGCAGGATTGGTATTATTTTTTCTCCAAAATATCATAATTTTAAAACCATTTGAGGTTATTTAATTTATGTTTTATAAATACTTATAATGTTATAATTCCATTACAATGGTGTTTTAGCCATGTTTTTTGATAATGAAAATGACAATGAACTAGTATTGGATTATTTATTGATATTGATGAATTACAATAAAACACTCATTAATTTTTTTATTATCCAAAATAAATACTAATGATATATATATACAAAATATAAATATAATATATACCTATAAAATATAAACTAAAACCATTCATTTTTGGAAACGAAGGTAGATGAAACATTTTTATTCATGGTGGTGGTAGTGAGCACAACACGAGATTCGCGTTTTCAATTTTCATAATCGAAAATGGGAGGGTGGTTAATGCTTATAAAATCATTATAATAACATAACATTATAATAATTAAACTTATTTTGTTATTTTATTATAGTTAAATGAATTTTTAGGAAGAATAACATCCTATAATTAAATTCAAAAAAGAAGGAGAGCTTAGGAACTTATACATCAATCCTTGGATTATCTCCTTTTTAAACGGGATAAAACCTCTTAAGGATTATAATTTGAGAAGATAAAAACCTTATTAAGGTATATAAGAGTGTGTAAGAGTGGTTTTACTAGAGTTTTTTCTGAACATAAGTTGTTTTGTGTGAGGTGAAGTGAGGATAGAAGTGGCATTTTATAAGTGAAAATGACCGGCTTTTTTGTAAATACCCAAATCTTTTCAATAATGGGAACTCATTATCAAGAAAATTGGATTGATAATTGAAAAATAATATATTATAAGAGAAATAAGTTATAACCAAACCTACAAACATAAAATTGAAACATGTTTTAAATATTCTAGGCCCTTAACCTACAAAATTACTCACTTTTACTATTTTAGTCTTTACCATTGTAACTAGTTCTTACCTAGGTATTTTATCCTTTAAGCCCAAAAATAAAATGGTAATTATTATATAATTTATACATAATAATTCCAAATTTGAAATCAATTTTGGTTCATTAAATATTTATAATTGATAAAAAGTAATTTTAAAATACTAAATGTATAATGTATAAAAAAACAATTTTTTTAAAAAAAATGAAATTTATATTCTAATATGTCAAATTTGAGTTTATAAATTAAAAGTTATTTTTTAAAAAATAAAAATTCACTTAAAATTTCTAAATTTTTTCTTAGTAAAACGTTTTCTAATGTTCAAATTAATAATTATATACTAATTACGTTATAAAGTAATGCTATTTATAAAAATGGTATTTTATAAATTTCACATGAAAATAAATCTATTTAGAAAAATTTTATAAAATAAACATTAAGATAATATGACCATGATAAATCTAAAAATGTTTTTTCAAATTCACATCCTAAAATTTATAAATTTTTCCTTTAATTAATAACATAAAATATACCAAATATTTTTTTTACAAGAAAATGAGTTTTCATATATTACATATTATTCTTTACATTTCATTTTAATAACTAATTAAACTAGTTTTAATGTTTTATTCATATAAAACTATATTATTCTTGGAAAGAAGTACATTTTATAAAATATATTTAATTAGTTTCTTTGCTTCACTAGTTGAGTTGACATTTTAAGTGAACTATATTTTTCTTATATATATATATATATATATTCATAATTCCTCTACCATTGTTTATAAATTAATATTTTATGGATACCTTATAATGGTAAATATTTTTTTAGTTTCAGTGTTTAATGAGGAGTGATCCATTGAAATCAATATTTATTCGAGGGGGGAAAACTGGAGTCTTGACATTCTTTCTCTAAGTGGATTATGATGATAATGATTTAAGGATGATTATAAGAAACCCATTACATTCCAAAGGATTAATTAACTTATAATGAAACAATAATGAAACCCATTTTATTTCCAGGGGTTATGTTATAATGAAATTATGAAACTTTTATGGAAAATGTTTTCTTTCCAGGGGTTATTACAAGATGATATAATGTACAGTTTATGACCTCCCAAAACAAAAATATATGGTTTTCATTTTGTGATTGGTGGGACTAGAATTATACATCCCTCTAATTAATTTTCAAAATATGGACATCTCATCAGATAATAAAGACATAAATGAAGAATGAAGCTAGTTTGGTAAGGGAATCTATCCACGATGATAGTCTTGGGAGTGAACATTGACTATAGAAATAATGGAATAGGAATGAACCCAATCCACTATGATAGTCTTGGAAGTTATACTTGACTAAAAAAATGATCTTATATTATTATGTGTATGGAAAAAGTAATATCTTATGATTATGATATGCTCTAATAGATGCTGATTAATTATGGATGATTCAAAACACTTAGATATTTTCTCTTTTGACAGAAAATACCTTATTCCAGGATTTATTATTAAATATATTTTACTTATTGGGTATAAAATTATTATGTTTTGTTCTTGTTTTCATACCTTTATTTTTATAATCACTTATGATCGTTGATTGACATAACCTATGTTTATCCTTATTAGAAATTTGAGCTCACTCTTTCTTATATTTCCATCAACCCGAGGTTATGAAGAAAGGTAATAAATATGAAATTCTGAAGAAGGGTATTATGGGAGAAGAACATTATGGGAGATGTTTAATATCTTTTATAAAATAAGCTGATTAAGTGTTTGGCCTTTGACAAAAATAAAAATTTATAGTCCTGAGGTGTGGAGTAATTTAAAATTTATTTAATATTCATCAAAATCAGTGTAAAAATTTTATACGCAATAATTGATTCATCTCATTAGGTATTAAAGGCGGGCTTAGTTAGTTTTTGGAGATTAGTGTTTTAATAAATTGGTGAAAACCCTGAGGAAAAGACTACGATAAGGATAAAATCCTAATGTTTTTTTAAAGTATATATTTTATTGTTTCCAATAAAATAATTTCATGTTTTGATATTGTTAGGAGGATGTGATAGTGGAATAGATTCACCTAGGTGTAACAACTCTGAAATTGTAATATTGGTCATTAACCTGATTATCACCAGTGCATGATGAGTCAACCTAAGACTAAAAACCTATTTAGATACTCTCATAGGATATAATTTGGTAAATTAACATTTACATTATGAATAATTATTATGTATTTGAATAGATTATGATCATTAATGGAATAAGTTAAACTAAAGGTGTCATAGAATGAAAATAATGTGTCATGATTTAGACATCCAACCAATGATTTTTTAGTATTATAGGACTACTGAATATAATTAATATTGTTATCATTAGGGTTTTTTTGGATTAGTCAATGGATGTATCCATTAGTAATCATGTTATTAATGAATGTGATAAGAAATGAACAAACCATCCGAATAGTAAAATAAATGAAATAGGAGTTCAGATGAAAAATATTGTGATTATTCTCACCCAACTATCACTAGATATGAAAAATAACATAAATCATGCTTGAAATTTAATCCGAAAAAGGAAAGAATAACTCACTATTGATTATATTATGTGAAAACATCCACCTTTATTAAATGGTTTCTATGATCAATTTATTATTGATAAATGGATCGATTTTATGGAAAATATATTCCTAGTTATCCAATTCTCAGATCATTAGAAACTTATTTAAGCTATGTATCATTCAGAAGGTGAAGCTAATAAATGGTGGAATCTTATCAATAAAACAAGGAAAGAGAAAGAAATTGATTCCATGAAATGGGAAGAGTTTAAGAAGGTATTTTTAAATAATTATTTTACCTAATACCTTAACTTGAAAATGTAAATTGACTTCCTAGAACTAAATATAAAAGATAATTAAATCATTAGTACTTATAAAGAAAATTTCACCAGTCTTTCAATGAACACATTTTGGTTTTATCATTTATACTAAAATAAAAATTGATTAACTAATTAGTGGTTTGAGACTATGTATCTATGTTGAATTTGGTATAATTGAATTATATATCTATGGATAAATTGTTCGGTGTGATATCATATAGTAAATTGAATTTAGAGACTAGTAGTGTTCTCATGGTTTTGGGGACAAAAAGTGAAAGGTGAAACTTTAAGGAAATTATAATAATAAAACACATTAAGGAATGAAAATTAATATTATTTTATGTTAGATGTATTGAAAGAATCATTAGGGAAAATTTCATTATGGGGTTTGGTAAATATTTTAAGTGTGTAAAATAAGTCCATTGAGAAAAATAATAAGAAAGTAGTGTTAATAGGCCAATCAATGAAAGAAATATTAAAAAAGATCTACTAAATATGCCACCTATACTCAAATTCCATAATTATAATGAGTATAGACATTATTACACTTAGTGGATGAATATGAGGGTTGATTATGAAAAAAACATTAGTAAACTCTAAATTCTAGTGACAAATGGAGAGATCATGTGATCACAACAGGTGATGTGGGTCACAAGAATGAAATAGTGAGAGGAATACATTCCATCCACTCTGTAAATGAAAATATTATATTTTATTATGGATCTTCCCAGTCCTATATATATAAATAATTAACCAAGGTTATCATATCACCAACTCAATGATTAGATGCTGAGTTAGAGATAAAAAATCATAATCTATGATGAATGGATCTCACTTATATCAATTCTCTATGATAGAATTTTTTGGGAACGTGATTCCAAAAAATCTTGTGATTTTACCTCTAGTAAAAATGATGTGATTTTGGAAATGGAATGGATTTATCTATATATAGATAATATCAATTTAAAATTAATGTAAACCAAATTTTATATTCATAACCAATCTATGATTGTATTTTTTTGTGATGATAAGTATGAACTTATAAAGGAAGTTAATTTTGTGGTATATTCCATAATACCTATTAATGATGTATATTTATCTCAAATGTAGGGGGAGAAACTTAAAATCAATGATATTCTTATTTTATAGGATTATGTTGATGTATTTACTGAATACATTCCTAGACTTCCCCCAAATAATGAAGTTCAGTTTTCAATAGAACTCATACCTCATGCTACACTTACATCAAAGAAACCATATATAATGGACTTGATTGAGTTGTAGAAATTAATGAAGCTACTATAATAGAATCTTGATAAGAGATTAATATTCCCTCGTGTGTCACCATGGGCTGCACATGTAATTTATATTAAGAATAGATATGGTTCAATGCATCTTTATATTAATTATTGGGACCATTACAAGATCACTATCAAGAATAAGTACCCTCTATCCTATATTGATGACTTGTTTGATCAAATATATTTCCAAGAGTGACCTTCCATCTTGATATCATCAATTTAGGTTCAATAAGGAGGATATACCCAATAAGACCTTCTGTATGAGGTATGATCATTATGAATTTTTATTGATTCCATTTAGACCAAATAATGACCCACTATCTTTATATATTTAATGAATATTGTATTTAGAGGTCACCCCAATCATCTTTTCATAGTCTTTATAAATATATTTTTATATAATTCATAGTTAATGTAAGATAATGAATAATATATTATTATTGTCATAAAGATCTCAAGGAAGGAGAATCTGTATGCCAAATTTAGCAAGTTTCAATTATGGATATATAAGGTTTCATTATTGGGATATATAGTATGAGGAAAGGGTATATTAGTGGATCCCTAAAAGAGGGAAGTTATTGAGAAATGGCCCAGACTTACCATGATGACTATGATTCAAAGTTTTAATGTGTTGGATAGATATTAGTGGAACATTGTGAGGTATTTCTCATAGCTATCTAATCTAACAACTAAGTTAAATTGGAAGGGATCCAAGTTCCTTTGGACAAATGAATGTGATAAAAAATTTCAAGGAGATAAAAATAAGGTTGGTTAGCACACTTGTACTTATAGTAATCTTCAGTAGATAAAGGCTGGTGATCTATAGTGATGCATAAATTAAAGAAATGATATGAAACCTCATGTAGAAAGATATGGTGATATATTATGCCTCATGTTAATAGAATTTTTTTTTGAGAAAAATTAAATTCCTCCTGATTGGAAAATTGTCGAATTATTTTTTTCATTGAAAATAAGAGCCATTATATTTATAGTGGAATGTGTGATGATATATATATATATATATATATAAGTATTAAAAAATCTTGAAGTGTATTGAAACATCTTGGATCTGGGTATCACCCAATGGTGCCTCATACCTGGTTGGTCATATGACCTCAAGCGCATTTACCTGATCTCCAAAGAAAACTGACTAGCAGTGGGGGACTTGGGGGTGATAGTGGGGAATCTATTATTTTATTATATGAGTAACACAATGAAAACAAATAGTCAACAGTAGCAGAAGCTATAGTACTATACAATAGAAGTAAACAGTGGAAGACTAAGTATTTTGACGTCTTCTTAAAAATAAATTAATGGAAAAAACTTCATAACTGAAATGTGATAGGATAAAGTTGGAGAAAGAATAATATTGGGTTCTAGTATAGTTAAGGAAATTATATAGAGGGTTAGATTCATTTAGGATCACATCATTATAGATTAGAGTTGAATGAAAATTTATGCAAATTATAATCAAGTAAATCTAGAGATTCATGTTGGTGATAAAGTATTTCTTTGAATATATATTTGGAATATGGTTATGATATTTAGAAATATAGGAAAGTTGATATCTAGTTATACCATCCCCTTTGAAATTGGGGAGTTTATTAGGATTGTTTTTTATAACTAGGTGATTCCATTGAATCTTCCTCAAGTTCACGATGTGTTCCATGTATCTGTCTTGGGGAAGAACAAACTCGATCGTTCACTTTTACTAAACATAGAGGTCATACCACTAAATAATGCTCATTCTTTTACAAGAATACCCAATGGTGATTCTAGATTGAAGAGTTAATGTTTTTTAAAACAAGAACACTCGCCTCGTAAAAGTTTTGATGCGAAAATAGAAATTTGAGGAAGCTGCATGGAGAATTGAAGATATAATGAGGTAGTAGTATCCCCACTTTCCTATACTAATGTTATAGTATTTCAGTGGGGAAATTATTTTAATGTAGTTATAGTGTAACAACCCTAAAATTTATATAATTATATTTCACTGAAATAATCTTGAAGTATGTGATATCTTGTTTTAGACACAAACATGAGTATAAATGATCCATGATATAATATACTATTATATCTTATATATTGGAATTGATGGTATGAAGAATATTCACTATGTTATAATTAAAATATTTTTAATGTTTAATTTATAATACACACGTACCCAATTTTCAGAAAAGTCTTTTTATGATTCAAAAATTTGTTTTCATCAAAACTAATTCTATTATATTTTGTGTTGGCATATTAGAATTAAAATTTTCCATTTTAGAAATTTAATTTTATAAAATGGATAAAATTATTTAAATCGAACTTCAAAATTATCATGAGGTGAAATTTTGGGATTTTTCTAAGAAGATTAATTTTTTATTGAATAATGAAAAATCACTGATTTTATAGAAAACAATCTTTTCCATTCAAGTATTTAATATAAAAATTTTATCTTAAATTGATTTTAAAATTTAATCAGTTCCTTTTAATTAAATATAATTCAATTAATGTCATTGGAATCTATATTAGTCTTAATTTTGGTAGGAAAATATTTTTATACATAGAAATGCATTTACAAGGTAAATTGTTTTTCTTTTTTTATCTATTTTTAAATTAATTTATACCACATATAGAAATTTAACATCATAAAATTGTCTAAATATTTGGAATCATCATTTTAATATTTTTAATGAGGCCACTTTATTTTTTCATCATTATGAATAGTATTTTTTTTGTATAAATTTAACTACTAATGTTAAAGTTAAAAAGAGTTAAAACTAAATTGATAAGGGTTAACATGACCTAATAAATTTTATAAATCGAACTAAATGGTCATATTTTAAACATATATATATGGAACACACCTTAAAATACTACATAATCTTGAGTTAAATCAATATTATTTCTATATCTCATATTATGGATCTTTTCAGGTTTAGAGTATTAGAGAATTATGCCATAAATAATACCTAAAATCCATAAAATACAACGTTTCCACTATGAATAAGTAGCCATTTTTCACTATATAAATCCTAAAAAATTCAAACTTGATCTCTCCTTTTTTAATTCTTTATGACTAACAACATGACTTATTCCAATACCTTACTCATCCTTAGTCATGTGAAATACATGAAAAAATGTGGGATGAGCATAAAAAGATTAGAAAGGGATATAAAAAGAAGGAAACCATTAGTCTATTTATAAATGTTAAGAACATCTGAAAACATTAATATGAAGTAATAATTTTCACCTTGATATGTAGTAAATAATTTTCTTTGATAATAATCTCATTTAATACTTTTTAATAATCAAAAGATTACCATAAAACCCATAACAAGTACAAAAATACAAAAAGGTAACTTAGAAAATCATTATACTTGTCAATATTATAAATGGAGTTACCATATGGTATACTCTCATGAATTTCACTCTTAGAAATGGAACATCCATACAACCGAATTCCATATCCAATGCATTTGTAACGACCCAAGTCTGGATCTCCTCTACTGGTGCCCCGTACCCGGTTTGCCACATGACCTCAAGCGCATTTCCTCGAATGCCAGAGGCTGCCGACTAGCAGCGAGGGCCTTGGTGAGTCGGTGGGGAAACTATGCCCTCATTCAGTAAGGTATACAAGGTAATAAAACAACAATAAACAGTGGAAGCAGTAAACAACACGCATAACAACAGAAACCAAACAGCGAAAGCAATGTAGATATATAACTATGATGAAAATGATGCCGCAAGTATAAGTATCTAAGGAAAATAGAAAACACAAAAATGTGATGAAATACAACTGAAACCAAGTTCAAAAGAAAACAAATAAATCTCATCAGCATCGCGATCCATGGCTCGGTCCCATGCTCCCCAGCTCGTAATGTAGCCAAGATCCTGAAGAAGAATGGCGCTTGCCCTTATCTATACCTGCAGCAACACAGTCTTCTTGGGACCAAAATCATGGCCCAAAAAGGGTGTGAGATACAATCCCAGTAGGCAATCACCCAATTATTTGTTCCTAACAGTCTATGAATACATTGCAGTAATAAAACAAGATGTAGTAAACAGAAAAGCACAAGCAACAACAATCCACAGTCCTGGAAAACAAAGTACACAAGTAAATAGCCAACAACAAAATAAGAATCAGGTAACCCTCTAGGTATCTCTCACAGTCTTACCCCTATGGTTCAACCTATAAGTAATAGCTACCCTCTGGGAAGCATACACAGTATCACCCCTTTGGTTCAGCTACGTAATTAAGCAGAGTCTCTGGGGAAGCACTCACCGTAAATTCCCCCTATAGTCTCGTATTGTGCTGAAGGCTCTATGGGGAAACACTCAACGTCAATTCCCCCTATGGCCCACGTCGTGGATATACAGACTCTCTATAGAAGCACTCAATGTCAATTCCCCCTATAGTCATGCATCGTAAATAAAAGACACTCTAGAGAAGACCTTTCGTCAATTCTCCTTTTGGTCTACTATTCTAGGTTCTAACAGTCCTGAGTATAACTAAACATGCTCAGCGCGCATGTATATCGTCCAAGTAAACCTCAAGAACTACATGGCTATCAACAAAGGATCAACAGCAAAAAAGGCAACAGTCCACAATACTACAACTAGGTATGGAAACTGGAAAAACTCCAAATAGGCAGAACAAGCATGGAAAAGCAATCTGAGCACAAACAAAATACTCTAATCACAAGCAATAACCTCTACTAAAACAATCAATCAAATTAGGAAAGTAACAAGGGAAAAACATGAAACACACAATACCCCGTTCAAGGGTATTGGTAGAAATTGCACAAAATATTCATCAACTTTCTACGAAAAGGCACAAAAAATCGACCTCGATCCGAGGAGATCGACATACGTGAACCTCGACGACCTATTCCTCTTATAACAATGTTGATCTGAGAAAATGCACAAAACATTCATCCCATGATAACTTGCAAACGAGGAGGAATAAATAAACAAGGCTAAAGAAAAAGGATGAACTCACCGCTGCGATTGCAACGCAATCGATCATGCTTGAATCGGAGAACGGACGGCGAGGCGGGAGACCATCGATGATCCGACCATATGGTCGCTCTCGGACTCTCGAAAACTGAAGAAGAAGGCGAAATTGGTGGTTAGGTACGACCCCGGTCCATTTAATGAAAAAAAAGAAAGTACACGGTGTGTACTTTTTCAGTACACGACGTGTACTTCAATTTTCCGTACTCTGAAATAACCGGCCTCCACCATAGGCTTACACACCGTGTGTATGGCCCAGACACGACCAGCACACAGCTTCGAGCCAGAACAGAGTACACGACGTGTACTCAGAAAGTACACGGCGTGTACTTTGAAAATTTCCAGAAAATCCATTTTTCATAAAAAATCCAGAAAAAAGGAAAAACATACCTGAACGAAGATCCGGGTTCTTACAAACTTCCCCCCTTAAAGAAATTCATCCCTAAATTTCCCTAACGGGCGTAGAAGAAGAATTCCCGAATAGTTCCGGCCACTATGATCGTACATTGGCCTCCCTCTCCCAGGTCTCATCCTGTACTCGCCCGTGCTACCATAGCACTCATAACAGAGGAATAGACCACCCACGGAGATCCTTCGTACTGCGATCGACAATCCAGATAGGATGCTCATCGAATGATGCATCCGCTTCATGCTTGACTTCCTTGGGATGAAAGACGTGAGATGGGTCTGAAAAGTAACGTTAGAGCTGAGAGACGTGGAAGACGTCGTGCATGGCCCGATACCTCTGAGGTAGCTGCAACGGATAGGCAACCGAAACCACTCTCTCCAAGACCTCAAACGGCCCGACGTACCGCGGTGAAAGCTTACCCTGTCTCTGAATCCTTTTGTGTCCCAACCTCGGTGCGACACGTAGGAAAACCAGATCACCAACCTCGAACTCTAGAGTTCATCTCCGCTGATCAGCATAAGACTTCTATCGAGACTGTGCTATATCCATCCTCTTTAGAATCAGCTCTATCTTCTTTGAAGTCTCTTGAACAAGACGAGGTCCCAACAAAGCTGCCTCTCCTTCCTCTAGCCAGCATAAGGGTGACCGGAATGGCCTACCGTACAAAGCCTCATATGGTGCCATCTAAATTGTTGCCTGAAAACTGTTGTTGTAGGTGAACTCCACCAGAGGGATATGCTTCTCCCAAGAACTTCCAATGTATAGGATGCATGCTCAGAGCATATCCTCAAGCACCTGGATCGTGCGCTCGGACTGGCCATCAGTCTGGGGATGGTATTCTGTACTCAAAAGTACCTGTGTACCAGAGGCCTTCTGAAGTCCCTGCCAGAACCGAGAGGTAAAGCACACATCTCTGTCTGAAACAATAGACCGCGTAACTCCATGAAGATGAAAGAGCTCTGTAATTTAATGTTGTCCCAGATCATCGACACTGAAGGTCTCCTTGATCGGCAAGAAGTGACCAACCTTCGTAAGTCTATCGACGGCAACCCAAACAACATCATTCCCTTGAGGTGATCTCAGCAACCCGGTCACGATGTCCATAGAAACATCATTCCACTATCACTCTGGAATGGGTAACTGCTGTAAAAGGCCTTCTGTTCGCTGATTCTATGCTTTCACCTGCTGACAAGTAGAAAATCTCATGACAAAACCAGCAATATCCATCTTCATACTTGGCCACCAGTACTGGCGATGAAGATCCAGATACATTTTGGTGACACTAGGATGAACTGCCCAAACAGAGGAATGGATATCCCACATCAGCTCCTCGCATATATCTGATGGCACCCATAAGTGTTCCTGGAAACGCAAGATCTCATCCTCGCCCACTGTCCATCCAGGAAGAGGGTCCTCTCTTGACACACTCTTCCGCATGGCTAAGCCTTCCAAGTCTGATAGCTGCCTCATCCGTACCCGATCATGTAGCATGGAGGTAACATCTACAAAAGATATAAAGGTCTGTCCCCCCCTGTCTTGCACCTCCAGATGCATATCAGAGAATAGAGCTATCAGCTGCCACTCACTATTGGCCTTTTGAGCTGCCTGAATCTGAGTTCTCCTACTCAACGCATCTGCCACAACATTTCCCTTTCCTGGCGTATAAGAATGATCAAAGTCAAAAGGCTGAAGATACTCAACCCACCTGTGCTGCCTCAGATTCAGATCACGCTGAGTGACGATATACTTGAGACTCTTGTGGTCAGTGAAGACCACAAAGTGCTCTCCCAGAAGATATTGTCTCTAATAGCGCAAGGCATGAACAACAGCTGCCAACTCCAGATCGTGCGTAGGGTAGTACATTCCATGTGGCCTCAACTGCCGAGACCCGTACGCAACGACTCCATCTCCCTACATAAGCACAGCTCCAAACCCAATACCTGAAGCATCACAGTAAACAGTGTAGCTCTTGCCTGGCTTTGGAAAGACTAGTATCGGTGCTGACGTCAACCACCCTTTCAGCTCCTGAAAGGCTGACTGACAAGAATCTGACCATAAAAACATCGCCCCCTTTTTGGTCGGACCTGTCAAAGGTTATTATAGAATAGAAAAGTCTTGAATGAAGCGTCTGTAGTATCCAGCCAGCCCTAGGAATCTCTGCACCTCAAAAATGTTCTTCGGCTGCTCCCAGGAAACTACAGCTCTCACTTTCTCTGGGTCCACAGATACTCCTGCCTCTAAGATGACGTGACCCAATAAGTGAATATGATCCATCGATAAATGGCACTTCGAGAGTTTAGAATAAATCCGATGCTCTCTCAGTGTACTCAGAACGATCTCAAGATGGGTGGCATGGTCATGTCGAGTGTGAGAGTACACCAAGATATTGTCCACGAAGACCACGAAGAAGGAATACAAGCAAGGATGGAACACTTAGTTCATCAGTTCCATGAAAACTGCAGGTGCGTTCAGGGGTCCAAACGGCATGACTGTATACTCATAAAGAACATACCTACTCTTGAAGGCTGTCAGAGGTATATATGATGGTCTAACACGCAACTGATTATATCCGGACCTCAAGTTGATCTTTAAGAACACATGGGATTCTCAAAGATGATCGAAAAGATAATCAATCCTCAGAAAAGGATATCAGTTCTTGACCGTCAACTGGTTCAGCTTCCGATAATCCACAAAAAGCCGAAGGGTATTTTATGCCTTCTTCTCAAAAAAAAAACAGGCAAACCTCAAAGAGAAGTACTGGGTCAGATGAATCCCTTAGCCTGTAGCTCCTCCAACTTCTTTTTGAGATTCTATAACTCTGGTGTGGCCAACCTATATGGAGGGATGGACACCGGTGCTGCTCCTGGCATGAGCTCAATAGAGAAGTCTACTTCACGCTCTAGAGGCAAACCCAAAAAGTCTTCTGGAAAGACATCCCTGAAGCGATCCACCACTGGAGGAAAGTCCAACTATGGAGTCCCCTGATCATCCATATAAAGACTAGAAATCTAGGCCATCACTCCTCCTATCCCAAGATGCTTGAGTCCCGCCCGACTCACCCGAACATCCCATTCGCCTCTATGAAGGAATGATTCACCTTCTGGTGAAATGAAACTGACTCTGAGGCGATAACAATCATTGACTACCTGGAAGGAAATCAACCAGTCCATGCTGTGAATGAAATCAGAGCCTATCATCTCTAGGACATAGAGATCCCAGAAGAACCGATGCCATGCAACCTTAAAGGGGAACTCTCTACACTGGCGTACACTAGATGTCTTCATTCCCAAAGGTGTGTCTAGTGTCAACGAGTCGGAAGAAGAAAAGATTAATAGTCCAAGGCTCTCCACAACGGCAACAGAGATAAAGCTATGCGTAGAACCAGTATCGAAAAGGGCTGAAGATAAAACTGAGGCTACTAAAATCGTACCTCGAATAGTAGAAGGGTCGGGATCCTGCTCATGATAAGTCTGCTCCACGGCGAAAGACTGTCCTGCACCGCGGCCTTGCGCCCATGACTGACCACTCTGAGCTGAACCTCCCTGTTGGTGCTGAGGGACAGGTGGATGACCGCCACAGCCTCGACCTCCACCTCGGCCCAAACGGCCGGAAGAACTCCAGTTCCCTGACTAGTGAGAGACAAGTGGGGCTGCTCCTAAATGAGGAGTCATTGAAGAACCCCGGTCACCGGCTGCAGGTGAGAAAACCCGGCAAAAATGCTGAAGGTGACCCATCTTGCCACAAGATCAGCACTCCACGGGGTCCCTCTTGCACTTCGGCCTCGTGTGCCCTATCCGGCCACACTGGTAGCATGTCACCTGGCTACCTGATGATGCGTCTCACTTCCTCGAATCACTGCATGTAGGCTCCCTACGACGCTTCTTGCTGTCATCTGGAGGAAGGAAAGCTCTGGAAGAAGAACCTCCCTAACTCACAGCTCCATAGTCTCTCAGATTGCGCTCCGCAATCAGTGCCTGGTTGACGATGGAAGTAATGGAAGTCAGTTTGAAGATGTTCACCTGCGAGCGAATCTCCCGCCTGAGTCCATCCTCAAACTTCCTTTCCAAGAACACCCCACTCCCATCCCGAAGGGGTGTAAAACACTGAAGATCAGTGAAATGAGAGGAATACTCCATGACAGATATAGTACCCTTCTTTAAACTCATGAACTCCCGGGCTCTATCAGCCCTCAGGGTCTCTAGGTAGAAGTAGTCATAGAACACGCGCTGGAAATCCTCCCAAGCCATAGCATGCTGCTGACCCACCTGTTAGATTACGTCCCACCACCTCTTTGCGGAGTCTCGGGGCATGTAGGTGGAAATCTTGACTCACCTCTCTGGAGAGGTTTGTAGATGCTCAAGGATAGTCAGCATGGATTCCAGCCATGACTCTGCAACCTGAGGTCCTCCCTTCCCCGAGAACGTGGGAGGATGTTGCTACTGTAAAACCCACGTCAAGTCTGCCATAGACGAGGCAAGAGGTGGTGCTCCCTGGAAAGCCTTCTTCATCCTCATGAAACCTTCCCTGAACTGCGCATCAGCTCCAGCGACTGGTAAAACGACCGGTGCCAAGGCTGGCTCGGCTGGGGGATCGACAGGAAGTCCCTGATCAGCCCTGTCTGGCATCTGATCACTGCCTGACGATAGACATACAACCAGAAGACGTCTCAGTGCCATATCTCTGAAAGATCAAAAGCATACCTTAGATCAATAAAACAAGGATAGAGAACAGAAGAGTACAAAATGGGAACAGGGGAAGAAAAAAACACAGAAGATTGCGAAAGGCGACTACACGACGTGTATAAAAACTACAGGGCGTGTCTACTTATGCCACTGACATGGGCGTGTACGCCTTCCATTAAAGTCATGTACACTTCAAACTATACGGCGTGTTGACCCCCACACACGGAATGTACTTAAAAACAATTCCCCTGCCGAGTCTCCTTACACGGATAGCCCATACGGTCCGACCCAACCCAAGACTACACAGCATGCACTAGGCAAGGCTTAGATGGTATGTGTTGTTGAGTACATGACCGTCTACACAGATAGACCTTACACGGCGTGCTCCAATCAAACAGGGCGTATATAGGCGATGGTGACACAGCCCCGTGTTGTTCGTGACACAGCCGGGTACCTCAGCAAGACTACACGGCGTGTTCCAAACAAACACGGCGTGTGGATAGGAAGGTAACGCCGAACCGTGTGGTTCATGACACGGTCGGGTACCTGGACAAGACTACATGGCGTGTTCCCTATGGACATGACGTGTTCTACCCGAGCTTCTCCGGCCCGTGTTGTTAGTGACACGGTCGTGTACACAGCGTGTTCGTGAAGTTACTCCCACGACACCGTGTTCTGCTCACACCGTCAGTGACATGGCCAAAAAAATAAACGACATGTATCTAAAAAGTACACGCCGTGTATTCTGGGGTTTTCTGGGTAGTAGCTCAGAAACTACGCAGAATTCCAGAAACACAAAAAAACAAGGGAAAAGATGCCAAATTCTGATCCAGGAGGGCCCATAACACCTCAAGAACCAAAATTTGGCATTCATTTTAAGCAAGGAACAAAAAAAAAAGTTTTCTAACACAACTATAGAGAATCTATCAAACATCTATCACAACAGCATGCATAATCTACACAGAGCTTATCACAACAGCATGTAATCGCTAATGCACCATAGATGGCACGACAAGAATGCAAGACATGTGATTTATACAAGTGCCTATATGATGCATGAGATGGAATACCCTCATCTCATCAGGTTTCAACATAAATAGAACTGAAATATCAAAAAAATAACCTCAAAAGTCATGTGAATCACTCTCGGTGAAGTTAGATCAACTGTAAAATCTCAGAATCAGCAACTGCAATTAACAAGGTAGTATGAATTTTCCCTGTACATGGGTTAGCTACTCCTGGGCACAGCTTAATGCCAAGTACCGAATCCGTCCTATCCAGGTCTAAGGTCTCTAAACAGTAAAGCAAGAGAAAATAACTCCTTTGATACAACTTTGTAAGGACCCGAGTCCGGAGCCCCTCCACTGGTGCCCCGTACCCGATTCGCCACATGACCTCAAGCGCGTTTCCCTAAACACCAGAGGCTGCCGACTAGCAGCAAGGGCCATGGTGAGTTGGTGGGGAAAATATTCCCTTGTTTGGTAAGGTATAGAAGGTAAGTAAACAACAATAAATAGCGGGAGCAGTAAAGAACATGCATAACAACAGAAACCAAACAACGGAAGCAGTGTAGATATATAACTATGATGACAATGATGCAGCATGTACAAGTATCTAAGGAAAACAACAAAAACAACAATGTGCTGAAACTCAAATGAAACCAAGTGCAAAAGAAAAAAAAATAAAGCTCCTTATCATCGCGAGCCACGGCTCGGTCTCATGCTCCCCAGCTCCTGATGCAGTCAAGATCCGGAAGTAGAAGGGCAGTTGCCCTTATCTATACCTGCAGCAACATAGTCTACTTGGGCCCAAAATCATGGCCCAAACAGGGTGTGAGATACATTCCCAGTAGGAAATCACCCAAATATTTCTGCCTAATAGTCAATGAATACAAGGCAGTAATAAAACAAGAAGCATTAAACAGAAAAGCAGAAGCAGCTACAATCCACAGTCCTGGCAAACAAAGTACACAAGTAAATAGCCAACAACAAAAGAAGAAGCAGGTAAACCTCTAGGTAGCACTCACAGTCTAACACATATGGTTCAACCTATAAGTACTAGCAACCCTCTAGGATGAACACATAGTCACACCCCTCTGGTTCAGCTATGTAATTAAGAAGACTCTCTGGGGAAGCACTCACCGTCAATTCCCTATATAGTCTCGTATCATGCTAAAGGCTCTCTGGGGAAGCACTCAATGTCAATTCCCCCTGTGGCCCGCTTCATGGATCTACAAACTCTCTGGGGAAGCACTCAACGTCAATTCTCCCTATAGTCTCGCATCATAATTAAAAGACACTCTGGAAAATCCCATCCGTCAATTCTCCCTTTGGTGTAATACTCTAGGTTCTCAAAATCCTGAGAATAACTAAACATGCTCAGCGCACGTGTATATCGTCCATGTAAACCTCAAAAATTACTTGGCTATCAACTAAGGATCAACAGCAAAACAAGGCAACAATCCACAATCCAACTACTAGGCATGACAACTGGAAAAACGAAAAATAGGCAGAACATGCATGGAAAAGAAATCTTAGCACAAACAAAATACACTAATGAAAAGCAATAACCTCTACTAAAAAAATCATGAAAAGCAGGCAAGTAATAAGGGAAAAATAGGAAACACACAATATCCCGTTCAAGGGTATTGGTGGAAATTGCACAAAATACTCATCAACTTTCTACAGAAAGGCACAAACCACCTACCTCGATCCAAGGAGATCGATATACATGACCCTCGACAATAGATTCCTCTTAGAACAACATAGATCTGAGAAAACGCACAAAAAGTTCATCCCACGATTTCTTGGAAACGAGGAGGAATCAATAAACAATGCTAAAGCAAAAGGAAGAACTCACCGCTGCGATTCAAACGCAATCGACCATGCTAGATTCGGAGAACGGACGGCGAGGCGGGAGTCCGTCGAAGATCCAGTCGTACAGTTGCTCTTGGACGGCTGAAAACTGATGAAGAATGCGAAATTGGGGGTTAGGTGCGACCCTGGTCCATTTAATGAAAAAAGAAAGTACATGGTGTGTACTTCTTGAGTACACAGTGTGTACTTCAATTTTACGTACTCCGAAATAACTGGCCTCTACCTCAGCCATACACACCGTGTGTGTGGCCCGGACACGGCCATCACATGGCTTCAAGCCGGAATAGAGTACATGGCGTGTACTTTGAAAATTTCCAGAAAATCCATTTTTCTTAAAAACTCTGGAAAAAAGGAAAAACATACCTGAACGAGGATCCAGGTTCTTACAACAATAGAGGGATATCACAGACCCACCCATTGTTGGTTTATCATACAACCCCCCATAATTTGTTTATTAAGGAATCAACTGTCAACTATACAACTACATTTTATATAATAATAACACATAAAAGAATGCAATTTTGATCATTTCACTCATAAAATTCGACATTAAATCACAGGAATACATTTCAATATATTGGAATAATCAATCCATTTTGAAAACCCATTTTTAATAAAAAAAATAACCATAAAAGAATTTTTTTTTTCATTTTATAAAACATGAAATCTTAAAATTGAATCAAAATATTAAACAATGCCCATCGGGGTAGAAAAATCACTCTCATTGTGTACATTAATAATATAACATTTCTTTTTTCTTTTGTCAAAACATTCCGTAACAAGAACATAAAAAGATAATTTTTTAAAATATTTTAATGAAATTAAAAATTGACCTAAAATTACCTTTATAAATGTTTTATATCCCTATAAATAAATATTTAAAATAATATCAAGAATACTTCCATGAAGAAAAGATTATGAAATTAATTCTTTTAAAATTCAAAGTGTCCCATACCACTTTGAACCTTTAAATTTTAAACCCTATGAAAGATTAAAATTAAAAAAAACATTAAAAAACATTATAATTGATAAAATCTGGATATATAATGTCAAAGGGGATGTATATAAACCTTATAAAATAATAAGTTTCATATAATCAAGAATTTCCTCAACGAAAGGAGATTGAGAAAAAATCCCTATCCTTTTGTTCAACTTGTCTTGTGTGTCTATAACTTCCTGAATAATAAAATTATATTAATTACTTATTTTTTATGACATTATTTAATTTTTTTTTCATTTATTTCACTTATTACAAGGTTTCATACAACTAATTAAAAAAATTTACATTGGGTGTTTTGGCCATATTCAGTTTAAGCATCAAAATAACTTTGGTAGGTCAAATATCGTTAAAGGTTTTATTATATGAAAATATATAGAATAATAATTAAATAATTATTATATCTATACATAAATTACAATTTGAAAACCAATCATGAAATATGGTTATGAGAAACAAACCATGTTACAATCTTCGAGTCCATAGGTCGTACATACACATGGGTAACATTCTTATTTTTCAAGGATCACTATGGAAGGAATGAATGTAAATAATTTATCTTTCCAGAATGATCATTATATAATATATAACATCTTATTTGATAATATAAACTTATACATAGTATTTTGGTGATTTAAAAGGAATCAGATCGCTTCGAGGAGGCTATAGTCCACACATCCACGAACGACGTTATCACATTTTTAGTGTTTAAAAATGTTTTAAATAAAATTATGTGTAATATATATAAAAAGGAAATTATTTCATTAATATAATATATATATGTTATTTATTTTACATATATTTAATTAAACTAGTCTTTAATATGTCCCATGTAGTTTCGGAACATATCACATCACTTTGAAGAGGCGGTAGTCCACACTTCCACAAACAATGTTACCGTATTTACATCAAATGGAATGTATAAATGTATGTGTTGTATGATAATTAAAAGATAATAGAGAAATAAAAAATTACATACATATCATATATAAATAGTTTCTTCATTAGAATTACCATCGGTCAAAGTGGTAAAAGAAAAACTAACAGCATTGTTTTGGGAGGCACTAGTTCCCTATAAACTAGAACAATATGTTCATCACCCATTAGATGGATGTGTGTGTAAGTGTAGGTAAAAATATTATCATAAAAAATTCTAGTATATTTATGATTATGTTTTTATTTTGTATTCATGGAATAAAAATATTTGTGGAAGTGGAGAATGAAAATAAAATAAAAGAGATTGAGGAAGGGTGTTACCTATAAATAGGTAACTCTTTTTGGTTTTCACCAAATGGGTTACTTTGATGAATTTATTCCATTGGTGATACATATACGATGATTTGATGGATTTTAAGGAGCTATTTGGGTAGATATGTTTCAATCCAAATTGTCTTGAGATGTGTGGGTAAGTGGGAGGTGTGAGTTCCTTTTATAGGGGAGGAGAAGTGGCACTCTTGTAAATTTTTTAAAATGGAATTCCACCTACATTTTTTTCATTTCAAGTGGATCCAATAATGAAAAAAGTTATATAAATAGGAGTATATGGTATAAATATGTGCATACAATGGATTTTTGACATGTTTCTAGGTCATTTGGGCCCTTATGATTATGGTTTAGTCCCTTATTCTGTTAATTTTTCTCTTAAATATTGTAATTAATTGCAATCACATTCCCTAATATTTTTGGTCAAAAATTAAGTTAAAAATATTTGATATTATAAACAATTATAATTAAAAATATTGTACCTATTTTTCCAAATTTCAATAATAGAAGTGGAGGTGATTGTCTCATCAAATTCTCCACTATTAAGATAATCACATATTGTACATTTTGTTCATATATAGTATTTAAAAAACTACAATTTATAGATAATGTAAAATTTTCTATAATAGAATAAATTTATGTATTCAAATTATAATTATTCCATGTCGCTGGTCTGGATTAATATTAACTTGTTAGTTCCTTCTGAAATCAATTTTCGTATTTCCTCTATAAAAAACAATTCTAAACATTCATTTTTTTCAGACAAATAATCATGGAAATATTCTATTTATATATGTTTATAATGATAAATTATAAAATATTACATTTATTTTTACACATTATCCTATCCTTTAATAGTATCTAAACCTTCTGTAAAATCACTAGTATAAGTAAACATCCCTAAATAATTTGTTAAATTTATTTCATTGAAATTGAATATTTTTTAAAAATTCTTGAGGGAATTTTATTGATATATGTTTACAAAATTAGGTCTTTAACATTAAATAAATAAATATTTCTCTAGATTTTTAACTCGCACACTCTATGTGAATTTATCCCTCAATAAAACACACAATGGATATAAAAAGTTTTCTTTTCAAGAAATATATTTCACATTTTCCATATTAACATTGTAATTGTCCATAATAGATTTGGAATATTCTAAAAATCATTTAAAAATGTGGTTTGATAAAATAAAAATATATAAGGAATATATAAAATGAAAAAAATATACAAAATAAAAAATGGATATTATTAAAAATTTTGTTTAACAATTAAAATTGGTGTTAAAATATTTTTCCTAATAAATAAAATAAATTTACATAATATTATCATTAAAAATTTCATAAGAAATCATAAATGTAAAAAAATATAAAAAATGATTATTTTAAATCATGAAATATTCATGAAAATATTAAAAAAGTTATTCATTTCACACATATGATGTAGATGAATCCTCCCACTAAACATACACTCACTACCTTACCATGAAAAATAATATGATTTTGTTATAAACCCATATAATTCATTAATAAGATTAGTAGGTAACATGGGAAATAATATTATGTCTCTTTTACAATTAATATTAAAAATGGACTGACCTACTTAGTAAATTATAATGATCTATTATGAGATACTGAACTAGTTATGTTCATCCCATTGACCAATTCATTTTTTGATATGAATCAGGTTCAACGCTTATTTTTTATAATAGGTCAAAAAATATGTGTTTTATTATAGAACCAATAATCACCATAAATAATTTCCAAGAACTATAAAATAATTATATATAAAAATTACTGAATTTTTATCATCATACTCATAAAATTAATCTTCTACCCATAAGAGAAATATTTCAAGAAAAAGAAATATTCATTAAATTAAAATAACATTTTAAAAATTCCTAGATGAAATTTAAGGACTTTTTGTATTTGTTGAAACTTTTTCAACATGTAAAGGAATACAAAAATGAAATAATTTTTTTGGTGGGAAGAATCACTGATGAAAAATATTTTAAAATATAACATTACTGTTGACTTTTTTTTTAAAATGTTCCATATAAAATATCTAAAAATATTTCATTCTAAAATCACATAAATATCTCCAATGAAGAAATAAAATTTCTTTTATAATTCATTGATATATATATAAATTTATCAATAAAATATTTTATGAATATGGTCTTGAATGAAAATTATATAGAAATCAAATTAGTAAAACATTTATAATTTTTTAATGTAATTTTTATATTACACCAAGTCTGACTAATAACATACATTATTTATCATCATAATTAAAACAAATTGTGTTAATTATATAATTAATTATGAACCATTTTCAATTTTATTATATTATATATGATTTTTTAGAAAAAAATATACAAATACATAATCTATCAAGATCATTTCATTTGATGATATTTAACTCGTATGTCCAAAACATGTTTTCTAGGTTGACTATAGTAAAAGAGGTAAATATTCCTTCATCTAAAGTCTAATAATCATGAATTAATTATAAGTAAAATTAATAAATATTAAATTTACAACCATATAAGAATCATAGTAATGAAGGATTAACTACATAAAAGTCATGAAGACTATATGTCATATATATGAATGAATAACAATATCGTTTTTCAAAGAGTATGATAGAAAAAATTTAACTACCATTTTAAAAATCTAGAATAATAATTATATCAAGAATATTATATTATTTAAGTAAATGATTTTATATATATCATCCATGTGATTTGGTTGTGAAAATAGTGTCATATTAATGTTTGGTGGTGGTAAACCACACATATGCACAAACAATGTTATCATTTTTCAATGGATAGAGAGGTAAGACAGAATAATGACATATTATCTTCCCATAATGATAAATATTTATTTATTAATATATAGATACATTAAATGTATCATTATAAAAATTTTTAAGATATTTTTAAGGAAAAATATATATCAATTCATGAGTCGGTTGTAAACTCTAGATGTGGATGATGGTTTTGTTTCCAATTTAATGGATGATAGAGATGGATATTGGTTGTTCCAATAACATAAAAAATATCATTATATTTATGATACATTTTGAATTTTCTATCCACGATTAGGAATATTTTTAGGAAGTATATGAATAAATATTATTAAGCACCTCGATTAATAATTGTACATCTTCTACATGTAACTAATTGAGGTTTAAAAATAATGCCTACCTAGAAATGTTTTCTAATAAAAATATGCACTATATGACATTTTTAGAGATTTTATGATGGGATGTTTTTAAAAAAATTCCACTTTATTTGGTTCTATTGGTTTGGAGAGGATATTAGTGGGGGTGCCCTTTTATATTTGGGGGAGAGGAGACACATGAAATATTTAAAATGATAAAAATATTTTACTTTATTACTAAAGAAAAATGGATTCGGTATGGAATATATCAAAATATGAGATGATAATGTGTCTAAATATTTCAATAAAATATTATTTAGATAATTTTTCATTTTATTTAATCATTTATCACCCATATTTAACAGCTTGATTAATTTGTTTTATCATTAACTGTGGTTATATATTTTATCTGTTTTTACTATGCATGTGTGAAAAATTAATTTCAATATATTAAATACTAACAATTTTTTAGAAACATTTATTTCACTTAAATAATTATATTAACTTTATATGTATTGAAATGTTTAATTCAAAATAAATCCCAAAAAACGCTATGGAAAGAGGTGGTTTTTTAGAAAAATTCATTTTGTGTATATATTATTTATACTAAATTATAGGATAATTGTTATTCAAATATTTTATATTATACTCTGATTAATAAAAATAAACTAATTAAAATTTACCTATCATCTAAATATATATATTTACTTTTAAAATAATTTTATTGGAAATTTAATTTTCAAAAAATATCATTATTTTTTCACAATTCAATAAAAATTCTTATTTTTATATAATTATAAATAATTCACCGTGGGATAACTTGTAGAAGTTGAATTTAAATTTTTTTTTATCATTTTTAAAAAATAAATCTATATTTTAGACATAATTCTTTTAAAAACACATATAATCAATGAAATCCCCATAGTGTTAGAAAAGATGATTTTTTAATTTGATTGAAAAGATACCAAATATTTTTATAATCAATTTAAATATATAAAATATAGTTATTGAATATTATTACAGAATAAAATGTGTTTATTATTAACATTAACTTTGTATGAACATTAATGGGGTTAATAAAATATTCAAATTCAGTGGCTATTGAATGTGTTATAGTAATTTTTGTCTCAAATACTACACATGATTTGACCAAATGTACTTCATTTAATGAATTCATGTACAAATAGTGAGATATTCTGAACCGAAAATATATAAATATCCAAATAAGTAATTTTTAACAATAAATTATATATGTTTATTAAACACCCCAATTATTTCATTAGAGTATACTGAATAATTTTACAAAACATTTTTAGAGTATTCTGCTCATACTATCCAAGATTTTGAGGCCTAGTGAGCCATGATATTGATATAAAAATTAAAATAAATATATTATATCACTTATAATTTTTTTTTAAAAAAATGAATTACTCCATTATAGTTATCTGGTCACAAAAATGAGACCACATTTGAATTTGGAATTTTTTTACCATGTAATATACATAATATTTTTTTGTATCGTGTATTTGTATTGAGAAAAATTTTGTGTGAGATAAGTAAATATGATCTTTATATTTACTTGATTTTTTAATTAATTTAAAACCTAATATCCACCATAATTACATGTTTATGAAAAATCCATATGGTTAGATATGTAACACTAGGATTTAAGTGGTATGTGTGGAAGAGAGTTAGCGAACGATTAAATCATGGATCAATGATCCAATGTCATAAGGATAGCTAATGAAAATGGAGTTCATGGATATCACCAAGGAAATGAAAGAATTATATTTTATCATTAGTAATTGATCCATTCGCAATGTAGAGTTTATTTTCAATGATTTATTTCAACATTGGTTATCTTAAAAAAATGAATCAAATAGACAAAAAAATTAATTTGTGGGATATTCATGTTAACATATACTAGTTTATCTTCTTATGATTTATGGAATAGATATTATTTATATACTTTTTCTTCCTTCTTCTTTATAACAACATATGTCTTGTACGACATGAAAAATGGGAACAATTCATTCATCATGTATTTTTTTATTTCTTCTACAATTCATGGAATGTTCATGAGAAATATTTTCATTGGTTATCAGTTCCAAAAATAAAAAATATTTGATAATTAATTATTAAATTTTCAACACAATATATATATAATGTTAGGTAAAAAAATATTGATAGATTGTATAAGTTAAATGATGATGGTGTATGATTAATGGTCGTTCGATCTCAAATTTGGGGATCTTTGGTTTTGGGTTTTAGTGTGATTTGAGCCATGGTCCAATAAGATCCAATTAAAATTGGTATAATATTTATTGAATCTAATATCTAAAAATAGTTATTTAGGTCATTATTAGATCCATTATTATTTACTTTTATAGTGTCTTAATTTACGGTTAAGGTGGTGTAGGTTGGATTTGTAAAATAAACATTGACTTCCAAGAAAATTTTTACGATATATTGTGTCTCCTGATAAAAACAAATTATTTAGTCCCTCTTATGAGGTGTAGGATTTATTCATAGAGATAAATATTAGAGAACATGTGAAATATGTCACACACCACGATATCAGATGATGGGGGATCTATGTGTACCCTCAGGGTATATGGCCATAGACATTGCCATACATATGTGCATGGATGAAGTCTATAAGCATTACCCAATAATTGAAAACATATAGTAAAATGGGAACATAATAAAGTACACGAGAACATTGAAATTTACACACAAACAAGATGGAAATAGGTTATGTGCTGGAAAATATCCACACTCCATTTATCTATATTGGATATGATTTGTATAAGGGGGAATACCCAATGAGTCATGTCACGTACCCCTAGTATAGTACCTGTAATTTTCTATAGAAAATTTTGATGCCCTCCATCTCTATATAGTGGACTATTATCAGTTGAGTGCATTCCCATGGCCATTCCCTATGGGGGGCACAGAGTGAAATTAATTTATCCTAATAGTATTTTGATCACTTAAATGGGTTTCACTCTGATAGAGTTTACATGAATATGTTAATGAGTACCAAGGTGGGATCCTCTATTATATCACCTTTTATAGGTGTACTTTGAAGAATTGTCGCAAGTTTCATTTTCAGTCATATTATCTCCTATAAATATATTTTTCATATTGGATTTGTAGCATTCTCTAGTGATCCTATGTGTGATCCCCTATTATTGTATCCATATCTTCATAGGTTTAACGAGTAATTACTTGGATGGTTTTTTCATGCATAACCTATTTGATTATCACCATCAATTATATCATGGATAGTTGATTGGATTATCCTAGATAAGAATTACCATCAATCATATAGAATAATCATTTTATAGTAGCATGGTCAATTTAATTTTGACATTTTGTTCTTTTTATAATTATATCTCATTTTTTATATTTATATTTTTGTGTCACATATCCTATAGAAAAAGACATGTGATTAATTTTATACTCTCAGGATGTTTATGTTTATTGATTTTGGGGTGTCCTATATTGTATTTTTATTCCCACCCCAGCATGTGTACTACCTACACATTTCATTATTATGTTGTTTTAGAGCCATTTCATAGTTTCCTAGGAGGAATGGGATAAGGAAGTAAATTATATTATATATTAAGTATGGTTATCCAATAATTTTCACTTAATAGTAGTCCCCACACACCAATTTGGTTCGCATATTTGTCTACTTTTATGAGATTGAATTTTTTTATTTTATTCTTTTGTTAATTCTTCATAAACTGATTATGGGACTTAGGTTTTTAAATTCATTATATTATAATAATTATTGATTTACATTTTGATATTATATGGTCACTTTTAGGTGTTTGTGGGTATATAGGTATATTAGGCAATGTCATCCCATGCGTGTGATATGAATACATGGAACTAGTTGACAACCCATAGTCTATTAGATGTGATATTATGGGGTCACAATTTTATTTTCACAAGTCTAGCATGCCATAAATAGTTATGACATGGGAGAGTATTATTAGACATGGTAATATTATTTTTGGGGTTTGGAGAGTTTCTATTTGTGATTTCTAGTTTGGTAATTTAGTAGAATTTTCTTTTGTTTTCTGGTTTCAAACCTTGGTCTATGTACTATTGTGTTGGTTTAGTTTTTTTCAAATCCATTCACTATGATAATAAAAACTGACTTATTTACATGGTAATTGTGGAAACTCTTTTAGAGAATTTTTTTTTCATGCATTATATGAAAACAGGTTGTAGTTTACATATACATATTGAGTTAGTTCTCAAGTTATACACCCTGATAATGGTACCTATAAATTTCATTTCAAGATACCTCTATAAATAAAACCAACTAGGATTCCATAGTGGGATAATGATGATTATCTTCCTAGTGATGTGTATCTAGTGAATTGATATGTACAAGGTGTTGTACCTCCAAGTGTTTCACTTGTTTTACTATAGAAATTGATTAAAAATTTTACTAGATGTAGCAGATGATGATTTTTAATGGCTGAGATTACTCCATATAATATAGAGGTGGTGTAACATCCCAAGTAAGTAATGAATAATAGATATTTTTATCTGTTTCTATTAATTAATTAGATAGTGTTTTAGAGGCTTAAAATGAAAATAAATACAGTCTTATGCATGGAATACACTAATATTCTTAAAAGATTGTTTTACTGCCTTTTGATGGAAAAATATTTTTAAATCTAGCTTTTGACAATTTTATAATCTATTTTTGTCAAAATAAACTTATTCTTTACGATTGGGACATCAAAATTTACTTTGTGTGAGTTTTTCGTATTTCTCAGACAATGTTCATTTTTTAATGAATAGTGAAAAATACTGGATTTTACATCAAAACTGCTTTTTAATCTAATTTATTTATATGATTAGATTATATTTTGAATTCGTTTTAAAGTTAAATTAGAATATATTTTTACCATTTAATCCAATAGTGGTCGTTGGAATCAATTTCACTTTAAAATTGGACTTAAACTAGTGTCAATCTTTTGATACTTATTGTTTCATAAAAACACGCTATTTGTCATGACAACGGGAATTATTTATTAAATAAATTAATGTAACTTATATGATTTTAATTTTGTAAAATAGACATCATTTTTGAATTCGGAGTATCAAATATAGCTTAGGGTGAATTTTTGGTAATTTTCTGAAAAACTTCAATTTTTTATGAATAGTGAAACCACTAAGTGGTACTTATAAAAACTGATTTTTCGTTTAAATGAAATTTTTCCATATTTGTGTTTTGAATTTCAAAAATCCTACATACATGGTTGTAATTAAGAAGTAAAATGTGGTTCAATGAGATTATAATAATTTTTCGTTGAATAGTAACTTATTAAGTTTTTAATCGCGATTAGAGGTAATTAGTGTAGTTTAAGATAAGAATAATGTTTTAATAAACTGAAATAACCTAGACACATGTCCTACCCTTATTGTATGTGTCATGGCCGACCACGAAAATCCCTGGGTCAACTTGGGGACCCCATGGAGCCACTTTCGTTGGGAAATAGCATAAATAACTTTTTATTTAATGTTAAAGTAAAAATGACACAAGCATGAGTTATTTTACTAAAAAAATTTACATGGGGTTATAAAAGTCATATTTTTGACTATAAATATTCATTAGAAAGCTAAAAATATTTAATACATCATAGTAGTTTTTTCATAATTTTTATACATTAAATAAATTAAATTATTTATGACATCTTGATGATGCAGCGATGACCTCATTATTTAACGATTTAAATAAAATGGAAAGATAATGTAAAATCTAAGACCTACACATGGACAAAACCAGTTGTATGAGTGGATTTCGAACCCTTATCATCTTATCCTCTAATTATATCAATGTGGGACCTTTTTAATCCGAAACGCATTTTAATATAACGTAACTTATCTTTAGTTTCCAAGAGTGCCCCTCCTCTCCTCTTATAAAAGGCCCCCACCTCTACCTCCTTACCCACACTCCCAAAGCCTTTGGCTAGGCCAAACCCTGCCAATTTTGTCTCTCCACATCCCTCTATTACTCCTTGAAGCCTCACTTTGGGCAGAAGGCTTCCCAAGGAAGCCTTTGAGCTCAAACTAAAGGGAGTTACACGATTTTAAGGTAATGTCTTCACTTGAGTCCTTTTGTTTTATTTTGCTTCTCCAACCCCATAAACTCTTTTTATTCTTTTATTTTGTAACAACTCCAGTATCCTAAATATACTAGGATGTTTTTATAAGATGTATTTGAGCTACACTTACACACACCTATATCTAATGGTTAATGAACATACTGTTTCCGTGGATGGCGAATTTATGCCTCCCGAAATGATGATTGTTCAACATTCTTTTAACACCTTCAAAGGTGGCCATTAAGATGTCACTATATTTGTATATGATATATAATATGTTTATGGTTTCCTTATGCTTATGTATTTTTCATTTTGGGTACACCTTTATGGTTTCCATTATGGGTAAACACGATATCTTCATTTAAGGAAGTGCGGACTACCGCCCCCTCAAAGTGATTTGATTCGTTAAATACCATATGTGGCATGTATAAAGGATGGAACTATGATATTATATATGATATTATACTAGAATTATAATATACCTTTATATCATTATGATTCCATTCTATAAAATACGAAATAGAAATGAAAGTAGCGTTCATGCGTACGTACGGGTTACCGTCTCCATGAACGGTGCATTTGATTTCTTACCTCTAAATGATTATGTAATATTATAAATGCATGCATGTACTGGATATATATGACATATATGATATCTACATCATGAATACCATTCTGGATAAAATGGATACATGAACAACTTGTAATTATAAAGGGTTTATTTTTGACTCAAGTACCAATGATCGTTAAAATGGCCGTTATTAACTTAAATAATTACATAGTGTTCACGACATGGTAATAAGTGATATAAAAGGAATAATGAACTTGAAAAAGGTTCTTAAGCAAGTAGAAATTAACTCAGGTTTATTATTCAGGACATTAAATAATGATCGAGTCAAGTCGGACCCAAGGTACGGGACTTCGTCTCAATCTCCTTTCATTGAGGCATATTTTGATTTATACACAACCTTCTTTTATACGGTGTATAAACCCCTTTGACTTTTACGTTTATGCAAAAAAGAATCTTTTTTATACGAAGTGTTTTACTGAATTACAAAAGGGAATGTTTTTGTCGTACGTATGCGGCGACAATGACTTCTCCGCCGCCGTGACAGTTATTTGAGTTTCGGCTTCCTCTATAAGACATACATTTTTTTAAAAGAAAAATAAATACCATGTTTTACTTTTCTTTTATTTTGGTATTGAAAATTGTTTTCACAATGTTTTTATATCAATGTTTTGTATTTATATCTTGTGATTGAAAGGTGGAAATTTTATGTTTCCTTTATGCATGTTTTATGTGATACGATTATGTTGTGGTTCTTGGGCATTATTATGAAGAAGGGTGGTTCCGTGATAAACTAAGGGCAGGTGAGCCCGATATAGCTCTCCAATGCATTGGGTAACACGAAGGAGTGTAACGTTAAGGTTTCTCCGAAGAGATTTAGGGAATATACTGTGATGGGTATTCCAAACGTAACCAAGAGGGTTACTCCCTACGTAAGAATGTTATGAATGCTTCAAGTTACCTTTATGTCTTATGATTTCTATGATTTATTCAGGATTTGATGAGGTATGTTAAAGTGATTATGTTTTATGGGTAAATTATTATTTCATTCTTATGTATATATGTACCAATGTTTCCTTTCCATATTATTATATCCCTTACTGAGCTTTTTACGCTCATCCCATGTTTTTTTGAAATGTTTTTCATAGGTCAAGGGAAAGGTACATGATATGATGATAGTGTCAAGGAAGTATCAAGAAAGAATCCATGTTTTATTTTAAATATGTTTTCATTGATGGGAAAGAAGAATACTATCATTATGTAACCACTTTGTTTATATGTGGAATTTAATGCAAGTTTTATGATCTAATTCTCTAAAACTATAAACCCGAAAAGATCCTCAATGTGTAATCTTGTAATAACACAAGATTAAGTAAGGTTTAAGGCTGGGGCCTTATAGTTGGTATCATAGGTCGGTTTAGATAAATTTAGGAGTTATAATTCTATTATATGATTATCCAAAAATATTATTTTATGGTGAAATTGAAGTGATATAGTATTTGAAGATTACCATGATGCTTCATCTAAGACATGTTTGTTCAGAATGGTTTTCCATAGAGGAAACAGGGAAGCAGTGCTAGGAAGGCATACAGAAGGAAATAACATTCTGAATCAGCATCCTGAGATGGTTGGAATTGGAACTGAACAGTTTGTTGCAGTAATGGCATAGTTGAATCAAGCGATAAATGGTGGTGGTATCCATGCACGAGATCTGCCAGATCAACCATAGAGGAACACGTCAGTGGTGGAACATTTTATGAGGCAACATCCCCCATCATTCAGAGGATCATCTGACCCTGTGCTAGCTGAAGGGTGGATTAAATCACTGGAGAAGATTTTCGATGTCATGGGGTGTTCAGACAATCAAAAGGTTAGTCTTGCTATTTATCGTTTGGAGGGTGAAGCAGATCAGTGGAGGTCGATGGTTAGAAATATCAGGGACGCTGATGAGATTGATGCTCTCGACTGGGATGAATTCAAAGGTATGTTTCTTGAGAAGTATTTTCCTAAGGCTGTTCGACTTAGGATGGAAAATCAATTCTTGGAATTGAGGCAAGAGGAAGACTCAGTGGCTACCTATGAAGAAAGGTTCACTCTATTGGGAAGGTATGCTCCAAATTTTATCCGAGACCTTGATAGTAAAATCAATCATTTTTACTCAGGATTAAAGCCAAAATATCGAAGGGAATTAGCTTCTCGTGAGTTTAAAAGTTATGAAAAGCCTGTTCGATGTGATGAGAAGGTAGAAATGGAGTTTGTCGATGATCAAGTGTTCCATAACAACCAATAGAAGAAGAGACCGAGGTGGCAGGATAAAGGTAAGAATTCTTCAAAAAAGTATGATGGTAAGAAAACTAAGTTTCCAGTTTGTGATAAATGTGGCAGAAGGCATGCTGGGGAATGTCTTCTGAATTATGGAAATTGCTACCGATGTGGTAAGATGGGACATAAGGCTCGTGATTGCACTGAAAAGGATCAAGGTGAAGGTAAGACCAAATTTGTTTTACAGTTAGTGAAATATTATAAGTGCAATGAGATGGGTCACTATGCAAACGAGTGTCCGAAAAAGATCTTGAGTTATGGGAAGCAGTTGGACTACAAGAAAAAAGGGGTGGCGAAATCCTTTGCAACTACTTCGGCAGATGTCGGGCCATCAAATGAAGTTTCATCAGGTAATTAGTTTGTTTTTTCAGATTATGCCAGTGTGTTGTTTGATTCGGGGTCTACACATTCTTTCATCTCTGAAAACATTTCTAGTAAAATGGGAATACCATCTCAAGAAATGACTTCTGAACTTGTGGTAAAGACACCTGGGGGAAATGTTGAGGCAAAAAGGATTTATAAGAATCTTCTTATCCTTATCTGTGGAAAGAAACTACTTTCAAACCTTATTGTTCTACCTCTTGTAGAGTTTGATGTTATCCTGGGTATGGATTGGCTCTCTATTTACCATGCTAAGATTGACTGTAGATCTAATAAAGTTTCTTTTCAGAAAGACTTTCAGTTTGTGTACAAGAATGAACCCTTACTGTTTATAACATATCAAGAGGCCGAGAAACTTGAAAAAGATGGAAATGAATGTTACCTTTCATACATCGTTGAAAATAAAGGAACTGTTCAGATTAATGATGTGACAGTGGTAAATGAGTATCCTGATGTTTTTCCTAATGAGTTCCCTGGATTAATACCAGATCGGGAAGTTGAGTTTACTGTTGATTTAATTCCTAGTGCTAAGCCAATTTCAAAACCCCCTTATCGAATGGCTCAAATTGAACTTTCAGAGTTGAAGGAGCAATTTAATGATTTATTAGAGAAAGGTTTCATTCAACCTAGCACATCACCATGGGGTGCTCCTGTTTTATTTTTTAAAAAGAAAGATGGTTATATGAGACTATGCATTGATTATAGAGCCTTGAATAATATCACTATTAAGATCAAATATCCTTTGCCTCATATCAATGATTTGTTTGATCAGCTCCAGGGAGCTCAGTATTTTTCAAAGATTGACTTTAGATGGGGGTACCATCAGCTGAAGGTAAAGGAAGCAGACGTTCCGAAGACTACGTTTCGTACAAGATATGGCCATTATGAATTTGTAGTAATGGATTTTGGGCTAACCAATGCACCTGCTGTATTCATGGACTTAATGAATAGAATTTTCCGTGAGTTCTTGGATAAGTTTGTGGTGGTTTTCATTGATGATATTTTGGTGTTTTCTAAAAGTAAAGAAGAGAATGAAAGACATTTAAGGGTTATCTTGCAAACCTTAAAAGAATGTATGGGAAATTCAGAAAGTGTGAGTTTTTGTTGCAACAAATTTATTTCCTTGGTAAAATTGTTTCTAATGATGGGATAACTGTTGATCCTGCAAAAACAAATGTTGTGGAAGACTGGCCAAGACCCACAAATGTAACTGAGATTCGTAGCTGCCTTGGTTTTGAAGGCTATTAACGAAGGTTTGTTAGAAATTTTTCACGGTTATCTAGTCCAATGACTAAGCTAACTCAGAAGGGAGTTAAGTTTATCTGGACAAAAGAATGTGATGATTGTTTTCAGGAATTGAAAAGAAGATTGGTGAATGCTCCAGTTTTGGCACTACCTTCCAGGAATGGTGAGTTTGTTATCTATAGTGATGCTTCATTAAAAGGACATGGTTATGTCCTAATGTAGAATGATCAGGTAATTGCTTATGCTTCACGATAGTTGAAAACTCATGAGGTAAATTACCCTACACATGATTTGGAATTAGCTGCTGTTGTTTTTTCTTTAAAAATTTGGAGGCATCATTTGTATGGAGTAAAGTGTGAAATATATACTGATCACAAAAGTTTAAAGTATATATTCACTCAGAAATAATTGAACATGAGACAAAGGAGATGGCTGGAATTAATCAAGTATTATGATTGTACAATTCATTACCATTCGGGAAAATCAAATAAAGTGGCTGATGCTTTGAGTCGAAAAATTAATGCTTCATTAGAAATGTTTTGTTTGGAACATGATCCTTTGGTTAAGGATTTGATGAACTTTGGCATAGAAGTTGTTGGTGCAGGAATTTCTTCTATTTTGTTTCAGGTATCAGTGAGATCATCTCTATTAGATAGAATCAAGAAAGCACAGAAGCAAGACAATGAGTTGTAGAAAAAGGTAGAGCTGGTTCAGAAAGGTAAGTTTCCTGAATTCAACATTGATAATGATTGTGTTTTGAGATCTGGGAAGAGATTGTGTGTGCCTTGTGATTCACAGTTGAAGAGATAGTTGTTATGTGAAGCTCATAGTTCTCCGTTTTCAGTTCATCCTAGAAGTACAAAGATGTATAGAGATCTGCGGGAGTATTACTGGTGGGATGGAATGAAAAGAGATATTGCTGATTTTTCTGTGAAGTGTTTGACATGTCAACAGGTTAAAGCAGAGTGGCGGTTACCGAAAGGGATGCTTCAGCCTTTACCGGTTCCAGAGTGTAAATGGGAGAATATATCCATGGACTTTGTTATGGGATTATCAAAGACATCTCGAGGTAATAATGCAATCTGGGTTATTGTTGATCGATTGACTAAATCTGCTCATTTCCTTGCTATACGAGAAAATTTTTCCCTAGATCAACTTTCCCGTTTGTATCTTAAAGAGATAGTAAGGTTACATGGAGTTCCCCTCTCCATTTTACTTGATCGTGATCCCAGGTTCACTTCTATCTTTTGGAAAGGCCTTCAGAAGTCGTTGGGTACTGAATTAAATTTTAGTACAACATTTCATCCTCAATCAGATGGGCAGTCAGAACGAAAAAGTCAGACCTTGGAGAATATGCTAAGAGCTTGTTCTATGGATTATCAGGGAAGTTGGGACCAACATCTTTATTTGGTTGAATTTTCATATAATAACAGATTTCATTCCAGTATACAGATGGAACCATTTCAGGCATTATATGGGAAGCGGTGTCGAACTCCAGCTTTCTGGGATGAAGTGGGTGAAAGGAAGCTGATGGGACTAGAATTGGTAGAAGAGATGGCAGAAAAAGTTCAGCTGATTCAGAAACACATGAGAACAGCTCAGAGCAGGCAGAAGAGTTATGCAGACAACAAGAGGAAGGATCTCTCTTTTGAGGTAGGTGATCATGTTTTTATCAAAGTATCATCATAGAAAAGTGTGATGCGATTTGGTAAGAAAGGAAAGTTGAGTCCAAGGTTCATTGGACCATATGAAATTCTGGAGAGAGTTGGATCAGTTGCATACCGAGTGGCTTTACCTCCGAGTTTATCTCAGGTACACAATGTTTTTCACGTTTCGATGTTGAGAAAGTATATGCCAGATCCATCTCATGTTTTGAGGCCAGAGGTAGTTCAGCTGGAAGAGAACCTATCTTATGAGGAACAACCGGTCTAGATTCTTGACCATAGGGAGCAAGTGTTATGGAATAAGGTGATTAACCAGGTAAAGGTTTTGTGGAAAAACCACATGATGGAAGAGGAAACATGGGAATCTGAAAATGCAATGAGGGATAAGTACCCCCATTTATTCGTTAAGTAAATAAATTGCGGGGATGTAATTTCCTAAAAGGGGGTAAGGCTGTAACATACCATGTAAGTAATGAAAAATAGATATTTTTATCTGTGTCTATTAATGAATTAGATAGTGTTTTAGAGGCTTAAAATGAAAATAAATACAATCTTATGCATGGAATATACTAATATTCTTAAAAGATTGTTTTACTGTATTTTGATGGAAAACCCTTTTTAAATCTATATTTTGAAAATTTTATAAGCTATGTTTGTCAAAATAAACTTATTCTTTATGATTGGGACATCAAAATTTACTTTGTGTGAATTTTTGGTATTTCTCAGACAATGTTCATTTTTTAATGAAAAGTGAAAAATACAGCATTTTACATCAAAACTTCTTTTTAATCTAATTTATTTATATGATAAGATTATATTTTGAATTGGTTTTAAAGTGAAATTAGAATATATTTTTACCATTTAATCCAATGGTGGTCGTTGGAATCAATTTCACTTTGAAATTGGACTTAAACTAGTGTCAATCTTTTGATACTTAATGTTTCATAAAAACACGCTCTTTGTCATGACATCGAGAATTATTTATTAAATTAATTAATGTAACTTATATGATTTTAATTTTGTAAAATAGACATAATTTTTGAATTCGGAGTATCAAATATAGCTTAGGGTGAATTTTTGGTAATTTTCTGAAAAACATCAATTTTTTATAAATAGTGAAACCACTAAGTGGTACTTATAAATACTGATTTTTCATTTAAATGAAATTTTGCCATCTTTGTGTTTTGAATTTCAAAAATCCGACATACATGGTTGTCATTAAGAAGTAAAATGTGGTTCAATGAGATTAGAAATTTTTTTGGTGAATAGTAACTTATTAAGTTTTTAATCACGATTAGAGGTAATTAGTGTAGTTTAAGGTAAGAATAATGTTTTAATAAAATGAAATGACCTAGACACATGTCCTACCCTTATTTAATGTGTCATAGCAGACCACGACAAGTCATGGGTCAACTTAGGGTCCCCATAGAGCCACTTTGGTTGGGAAATGACATATATAACTTTTTATTTAATGTTAAAGTAAAAATGACACAAACATGAGTTATTATACTAAAAAAATTTTACATGGGGTTATACAAGTCATATTTTCGACTATAAATATTAATTATAGAGATAAAACGATTTCCTACATCATATTATTTTTTTTATAATTTTTATACATTAAATAAATTAAATTATTTATGACATCATGATGATGCAGCGATGACCTCATTATTTAATGATTTAAATAAAATGGAAAGATAATGTAAAATATAAGACCTACACATGGCCAAAACCAATTGTATGAGTGTATTTAGAACCCTTATCACCTTATCCTCTAATTATATCAATGTGGGACCTTTTGAATATGAAACTAATTTTAAAATAAAGTAACTTATCTTTACATTCCAAGAGTGCCCCTCCTATCCTCTTATAAAAGGCCCCCACCTCTACCTCCTTACCCACACTCCCAAAGCCTTTGGCTCGGCCAAACCCTACCCATTATGTCTCTCCACATCCATCTATTACTCCTTGAAGCCTCACTTTGGGCAGAAGTCTTCCCAAGGAAGCCTTTGAGCTCAAACCAAAGGGAGTTACCCGATTTTAAGGTAATGTCCTCACTTGAGTCCTTTTGTTTTATTTTGCTTCTCCAACCCCATAAAATATTTTTATTCTTTTATTTTGTAAAAACTCTAGTATCCAAGATATACTATGATTTTGTTATATGAAGGATTTGATCTACACTTACACACTCCTACATCTAATGGTTAACGAACATACTGTTTCCGTGGGTGGCGAATTTTTGCCTCCCGAAACGATGATTGTTCAACATTCTTTTAACACCTTCAAAGGTGGCCATTAAGATGTCACTATATTTATATATGATATATAATATTTTTATGTTTTCCTTAAGATTATGTATTTTTCATTTTGGGTACACCTTTATGGTTTCCATTATGGGTAAACGCGATATCTTCATTTAAGGAAGTGCGGACTACCGCCCCCTCAAAGTGATTTGATTCGTTAAATACCATATGTGGTACGTATAAAGGATGGAACTATGATATTATATATGATATTATACTGGTATTATAATATACCTTTATATCATTATTATTCCATTCTATAAAACACGAAATATAAACGAATGTAGTGTTCATGCGTACGTACGGCTTACCGTCTCCATGAACGGTGCATTTCATTTCTTACCTCTAAATGATTATGTAATATTATAAATGCATGAATGTAATGTATATATATGACATATATGATATATACATCATGAATACCATTCTTAATATAATTAATACATGACCAACTTGTAATTATAGAAAGTTTATTTTTGACTCAAGTACCAATGATCGTTAAAATGACCGTTATTAACTTAAATAATTACATAGTGTTCATGATATGGTAATAAGTGATATAAAAGGAATAATGAACTTGAAAAAGGTTCTTAAGAAAGTATAAATTAACTCAAGTTTATTATTCAGGACATTAAAGAACGATCGAGTCAAGTCGGACACGAGGTATGGGACTTCGTCTCAATCTCCTTTCATTGAGGCATATTTTGTTTTATACACAACAGTCTTTTATACAGTGTATAAACCCCTTTGAATTTTACGTTTATCCAAAAAGAATCTTTTTTATACGAAGCATTTTAATAAATGACAAAAGGGAATGTTTTTGTCGTACGTATGCGGCGACGACTTCTCTGCCGCCGTGACCGTTATATGAGTTTCGGCTTCCTCTACAAGCCATACCTTTTATTAAAAAGAAAAATAAATACCATGTTTTAATTTTATTTTATTTTGGTATTGAAAATTGTTTTCATAATGTTTTTATATCAATGTTTTGTATTGATATCTTGTGATTGAAAGGTGGAAATGTTATGTTTCCTTTATGCATGTTTTATGTGATACGATTATGTTGTGGTTCTTGGGCATTATTATGAAGACGGGTGGTTCTGTGATAAACTAAGGGCGGGTGAGCCCGATATAGCTCTCCAATGCATTGAGTAACGCGAAGGAGTGTAACGTTAATGTTTCTCCGAAGAGATTTAGGGAATATACTGTGATGGGTATTCCAAACGTAACCAAGAGGGTTACTCCCTACGTAAGAATGTTATGAATGACTCAAGTTACCTTTATGTCTTATGATTTCTATGATTTATTCATGATTTGATGAGGTATGTTAAAGTGATTATGTTTTATGGGTAAATTATGATTTCATTCTTATATATATATGTACCAATGTTTCCTTTCCATATTTTTATATCCCTTACTGAGCTTTTTATGCTCATCCCATGTTTTTTTGAAATGTTTTTCACAGGTCAAGGGAAAGGTACATGATATGATGATAGTGTCAAGGAAGTGTCAAGAAAGAATCCATGTTTTATTTTAAATATGTTTCCATTGATGGGAAAGAAGAATACTATCTTTTTGTAACCACTTTGTTTATAAGTGGAATGTAATGCATGTTTTATGATCTAATTCTCTAAAACTCTAAACCCGAAAAGATCCTCAATTTGTAATCTTGTAATAACTCAAGATTAAGTAAGGTTTAAGGCTGGGGCCTTATAGGTGGTGACAACCATTGTGTCGATGAAAGCTAGATCACTAGGTAACTGACGACTGACATGAGTTAGTTAACCTATTTTTATGCTTATTAAGGAAACCATCTATGTTATGGTCGGCCTAGAATTAAGACATCTTCAGGGATAAGTGGTTTGATGGTGGAGTCTAATGACATAGACACACAATGAGATACATATCACTTGGTAATATTTTGATCATCACATTATGGAGGAGTTATATCTAGATGTTTTTTGGCAGTGTGTATATAAAATATTTTATCGATACATCAGGGATGGATGGTTTTGAAAAAAAAATTAGTGAGATTCAAAAACTTCTTTAGAAAATCACATGATATTGTGAAATATCCATTCTTCTTAGCACATGTATATGAATATGGCCTACTCTAAGATATCATGGTTTTAGTCATATCTATTTTCATTCCAATATATCATTAAGTAATTCAGAGTTCCTGAATGTTAAAAAATATTTCTCTGGGATAAGATATCGGTAGTTAGTTCTAGTAGGTGGTATGGAGGACTAGAGACGTCGACATCTAGTAGATGATAAAAATCATAGTGATTAGGGAATGTTAGATAATTCAAGAGGAGATCCCATGAATAATGATATGTTATTCAGGGCTCTATAGATGGGTATAGTTATCCTATAGTGAGGCACTACTTCTCTTGAAACTATGGGGGACACCTGCCTTGTGAGTTTTTCATCAAATCATACAACTAAAATAGTGATGGTTTATAGACCTCCCATGATGAGAATATAATAGAGGAATGGAGGTCGATGGTGAGTATGACATAAAATAGGTGTTGGGAGAGAAGTTGGAGGTGACATATATTATTATATGATTCCCTAAAAACCACCATGTTGTCAATGTCAGACTCTTGGAGCTCATGAAGAAGGACGGGGGAGATGTAGCTAGTATAGAAATTTTATCTATATGCTTCTTATATGACATCATGTATATTCTATTCTCTATTTAATTTATGTTTGGTACAAATTGAAATGGGTGTGATCCACTTTTTTCTTTCACCTTCATTAGATTTAAATAAAAACATTTTGATTAATCCTCATCTCAAGATATACACATGAAGACTACACATGGATGGAATTCTGTGATTATACAGTGCTACTAATAGTGTAACGCGTATGTTGGAGTATATAAATTCACATGGGATCTATTTCTAGCATCAATTAGGATAAATAACTTCATCTTATGTATGGACCATCCATCAATTATTTTCCCAGATTGACTATTTTTTCTCACAATATGGTGTGTCTATGGTGAAAGAATGTTGTTTTCCTTTTTGGTTGAGATGGAAACATAGTAAATGTATGATGGAATTAGATATAGGGGGATAAAAACAATTACTCATAATTTCAAAAGTTTTACATTTGAATTAGTTTATTCCATTTCTCTACAACTTTTTATACTTATAGGGGAGTATGGTTGGGGTTATCTTGAGGACATTATAGGATTACATCCACTATTGGAGATAGACTTATATAGAAAAATTCACCTAGAGATAACCCTAAAATAAAATTCATCATATCAAATGTCTACTATATATAATCCTAAACTAATGGTACAGTGGGAGGGATTCTAATTGAATGTCTTTACATGAATTATAGTGCCACCCTAGAAAGCCCCATTGTTAACTTCCTGGTAATCACTTTGGAGTATTAAGTTTTTTTTAATTACCATTTTAAAAACTATGCGACCATAGATAATATGTATCCACTTTCAAGGATCAATTAACCCATTGACCCTTTGAGTGGGATGATATAATTCTCATAGTTGGACCATATATAACACAATCAATAGATCAGTGTGCCATATGTAGATATATAAAAGAAGGATTTATGATTCCCATGTTGTTGTTATGCATGTATGGTGATCCCTATAAGCATGATTAAATCCCTATAAGTGCTCATGTGACTCATGATATCGATCTTTGATCAAATCGTAGACTAGATTATGGTGGTCTTCATCAATGATATCATTATGTACTCGACATATGAGCAAGAGATTATGAGACAACAAATGATGGTACTAGATATAATCTGAGATCATTGACATTATAGACCACTATTGAAGTGTCAGTTCTTTATTCAAGTGTTCCCCTTTCAATGAAATTAAAGTTCAGAAGAGTGTGTGGAAGTAGAACCGACAATAGTGGAAGTAGTTTTATCTTTGGATCCACCCAAGTGAGTGAAAAATGTATAATGAATCATTTATTTAGGAGGATAATTTTTGATAATTATTCTTGATTTCTATAAGATATTAGAAACAATGACATATATGACAAGGAATGAGTTTCTTTTCCCATGGATAAAATGTTACGAACATGCTTTTAATGAATTGAAAAAGAGTTTGACGAGTTCCCCTATAATGTTAATAATAGTGGTCAGTGTCGAGTTTATAATTTTCTAAAAATCCTATGGAATGAAACACAATTTTATTATAATTTATATTTAGATGATGATTGTATAGGGGTATTGAAGTATGAGACTATATGAGTTGAAATACATGACCCATTATATAGAGATAGAATATATAGTATTTATCATTAAGATGTAGAGACAGTACATTATGAGGGATCTATTGAGAAAAAATTATTACCAAAATATTCCCAATTATATGTTCTCATATAATGATCGAAGTATGAGATAGAGGTGGTGGCTAGTGTTCTTTTAGCTTTATAACTTTGAGAACATCTATACTTTTGGTAATTGGAATATAGTGGTATATTTTCTCAATAGAATGTCTTGTTCATAGATGAATACTGATGATTCAAATCAGTAATCTGCATTATAGTTTTCCATTTTGGATGAGGATAGTGATTCTTATCAACATTAAATGGATGTTTCCCCACAAAATCTATAGGATATCCGGGTTACTAATATTAGATATTCCGACTATGATTCCTTGTATACTCAGATATCCACTTGATTCACTCCTGATGCATTCTATCAAGTTGGAGAGAATTTAATCAGTTTCAGAAGATGGTATATAGTTCTAGTGACGTTGATTGAGGTTTGTCTAAGGAGGTTTCATAGATCCACCATGTAAATACATCCATTTTTGGATTACTAGTACCTACTCCTTTTTCATTAGTTCAAATTTCATGGGATAAAGATTACATTAGTAGAGTTTATCTCATGATGCCCTTATTTTCAACTAGTGGAGGCTATAAACCCAATTCCTGTGGGATTATCTCAAAAACATAACATTCCAGAGTGGATATTGGATGATATATCTATTTATATAAGAATGGGGATACCAGGAAAATATATAAGATATGATTTCAGGTGGATGATTATTGAATAACTCACCATGTTGGCCCACTGACAATCTATATGTTATCATAGTTCATTAGAATATTACTATACCATTACTTTCGTGACATATACTATATTAGTGGGTTTTTTTTTTATCATTTATCATTTTAGACTGTGATATTAAATTGAGATCATGATTATTGAGGGTATTATAGGTGGAAATTGGGACTCAGTTTCATTTGATCACAATGATTCACCATGGATGGATGATAGGATTGAATGTACCATTCAGGTTCTACAGGGCACGCTTCATGATTCCATGTTGGAAATTTCCAATATATAGTAGAATCAACTAAAGTTTTATGATTTTGTGTGAAAAAACATGTAATATTACACCATCAGAATGGAACCATTCAAGGGAATGTATGGGACACACTATATGATACAAATATGTTTCACTACTCAAGGTGAGTCATCTATCATAAACATAGAGTTAATGTGAGCTACAATAGAAGAGAATAAGTTCATCAAGAATTTATACTACCTAGAGATTTCAAAAATCAAATGAAGACTAAAGATTAAGGCCTTTAGAGTTTAATGATAGAGACTGTGGGTTCTTTGGGGGTCCCACCATGAAAGGTATATCTTGGATTTTTTAATATTTTAATGATATATTTGAGATTCATTGGACCTTTCCAGAAACTATGTAATATCAACGAGGTTTTAATAAACATTTTTTTACATCCACTAATAGAAAGGTTTCACAACGTCTTACATCTGTCACAACATAGGATGTATGTACAAGAAAATTAACATGTTATCAATTTGGGTGAGATGTACATCATAGATAGAGTCAAATTTGTAAAATATATGTTAAATACCATTAATTTAAAGAAGAATATACTTTTTGGGTGAGATATTCCCTTAGTCCATGTCTGGTGGAATCATGAGAATCCCCAAGAGGTCACTAGGGTATAAGAGACCTTGATGCAGGCATACTACACTCAGATTTATGAGTTGTGTTCTTTTCTTATTGATAATAAAACCCATATAGTTGGTATAATTTTCTTACTATGTAATTATTTTACATGCCTTTTAATTATATTGAGGAATATTTTTATATCTAATATATGGGTTGATAAAATATTATGTGTCCCAATGGGCCTTGGTGTTGGTATAATTAAAAAAAAAATATATTATATCATAGATAGACACTGGTTTTTCGAAATAGTGGAAAAACACAAGTAATTATTCTTATATCATAAATCTATGACATCCATTGAAACATGAATTCATGTTTAACCCTATTCATGAGATAATATTTTTCAACATTGGTTTCTTAGCTTTACCGCCATCACTAGAAAAATTATTAAATAAATTATTTGTTTTTGTTTAATCTTTTTATTTAAAAAACCTATCCTATAAACCTCTATAAATACAATTTTAGGCCATATAACTATTGTTAAATACACATCACTGGGATTTGATATTAGATAATAGAGAATAAATTGCATTCGTTGAGATGATGGATCAATGATCGTGTTACTTTGGTATCTCCAACCAGAAAAATGAGTTTGTGGATCTCACGAAGTATGAAAAACAATATTATTAATTACCTACAATTGACCAAAACTTGATATAAGGTGTTTTTTTCTGTAATTTTATCTCCACGTGGATTATTTCATTATGAAAAAATCTAAATCCACCATCATATTGATTTTTCAGTCCTCGAAACTAGCCAAAATGGTTTATCTTTATTGATTTTCTAGAATTGATATTACTTATTTTGTGGCTATGAATTTTTTTATTATAATGGAAAAAATAATAGGATATTAATAATATTGATGAGGTTCATTCGTATTGTTTTTATAGTTCATTTCATTAATCATTAATCATTTTTTATATATAGTATTTTCTGTGGAATTCGGATCAAATATTACCCCATATTTGATTCTTACATGACCATATTTCACACCAAGAAATAAATATATCATGTTTGGTTACGATGTCAAAGGATTGTTTGAGCGGAAATAATTATTTTGGATAAATAAATGTTAATTAGGATCATATTTAAGGATTAATAGTTACTGTATTCTATGAAGTTTATTGTGTGGTGCGATGCGAGATGATTCCCAGGTGGACCATGTGGCCAAAATCTAGCACTCATTAGCATCAAAGACATTCAATTCCAAATCATTGATTATAAGTTTTTTTAGTAGTGGTATAGAATATAGATGTATTTAGGGAGATACAAGTATAATAAACTAATATTTCTAAGAAAATACTATCTTAATGGTGTTTAGTGTGAAGAATATATATTTTTTAGTCCCTCATCTAAAACAATGGGGTTTATGAGAACCTAAAAATATTAGACATCGTGTGAACTGATGCTAGATTTCGAATTTTCAATTTCTCGATAAATGGGAACAAACATGGAAAATAATATGGGCACGAACAGATTACATGGGAAAATCTCTTAATCAGACATGACTCGGGACATGGGAATAGACTAAAGTACAATGGAATGACCTAATATATACATACACAAGATAGTTTCACACTGAGTTCCAACAGACCTATACATGACATGTAATCCAATAAGATAGACCATGTTGATGAAAGATTATAACTTATTTGGGATGGAGAGATTGGGTTTATAATGATATAGTCTAGTTAAACAAGTCTAGTATCTTATAATGGCTAACTGTATTGAGGGTTGAAAAAATGGAACAAAATCCCTATGATTAACTAAAGAAAAGAAAAAAAATGTTGAAGAAAGAGAGTAAATATCCATGATTCTTACCACATCATTAAATAAAGGATGAAATAGAATGATTAAAACAATAACATGATATTAAATCTTTGTGTCACCATCTACTACCAACAGACAATCCCACTAGAAGGCATTGACAGGAGGAGAAGATGACATGAAACATAATTCCATTACCTTTACCAAAGTCCAATAAAAACATATATATCTTACAAATGGAATAAATAGTATGTATTAACAAATACCAGTTGGATTTCACCAAATAATCTATGTAAGTACATGTTATCATGAATTCATTATCTCTAGTCTTAAAATATTCAAATTTACAACGAATTTTCATAACATAAAACAATTTTTTAATAATGTTCCTGTTTTCTATAAAGTTAATTACATATTAATGTACCAATGAATATGAATAATAAATGTTATATAGAATAAAATCATCACCAAATATATCAATAGACACACTATAAGAATATAATGTTACCAAATAAAAATGAAATATATCTTCATGTGAAAAGAATTACATAATTCCAATGTAAATCCAATCGATCTCTACAGATGGGAACACATTTTAAACATGAAAGGAATTAAGCAATATATGAATGAGGTATGCCCAACTATTATACCATCTAGGGGAATGAAACAACATAAAGTGACACAAAAACTCTAGTGGAATTACACACAATAAAGTGAAAATTATATTTCCCGACACACCCCAAGGATACCCAATGTGCTATGTTTTCAAAAACACATTTTGGGTCCATTATCATGATTTTTAAAATATTTTAATAGAAAATAATTACTAATTCATTTATTGAACAACCATTTGATGAAAATGCACCATAGAATTATTTCATCAAACACTTATTATAAACCAATAAATTTTTTATGAAAAACAATTACAGATAATTGAATCACATTTCAAAAACACCCATCATTATCAGAAAACAAATTTAATTTAATAAAATAATCTCAATTACAAGAACTCCAATAAGTTCTTGTGTAAAAAATTATATAGAGTAACTTAATTCATGAATGATAGGAAAACTATCCACCTGCAGTGATGCGGATTATGAAGGTCTAGATAGTACCCTCATGATCCATGATTCACTGGAAATATTATCACAACTCTTTCAAAACCCTTATATAATGAATTCATAACCCATTCTATTCACTATAGGTAGTAAGATAAAATGACTATCAAGGAACTACACTAAAAAAAAACATGATATAAAATTCAACATACCTTGAATGGATAAAAAATAGGGAATTATTTTAGGAATCCATTAAATGTAACCTCTACATAATGTTTATTTTATATAATGATCCTAATAATTATTGGGAGGAGAATAGAAGTTAAAAATATAAAGATAAAATCATAAATTTATAAAATTTTAATCTCTTAGTGATCCATGAACAATTATAAAATCCATATAACAACCTATATTTACCTATTTTCTTTGAAAAACACTGAAAAAATCCCCTGTATATGGAGCACACCGTTTATAAAAACAGTGCTCAATTAATGTTACACATTGGGATAATCAAGCAAACCCCTCACAGATCACATCACATGTATCATATACAGACTAACCATTCTCAAATCATGTGACACACCCCTAATAACTCACAATGAAATAACACACAGTTACCACACAGTTGGTGAAAATTTGGTTCCAATAATGTGTCTACATTTTCATTTAATAATATTATCATTTTTACCCCCATTCTCAAGAACCCACTAGAACAAACCCAAAGAAAAATAATACATTATGTAAATCATACATATGAACCAGAGGGTGTCAAAATACTCCCAGCCATGAAAATTTTATTTCCTACAAAAGCTATCATCATAATGTACTCACAAAAAAGATAATTCATCCAGTATCTAATTAAAAAATCTATCTCAAACATATTTTGGATCTCCTTCCCACATATCCATATTAAAAATTACCAGTTGATTTTTTATGAAGAAATTCCTTTTCATGATAATCTATAGTCTTAAATTCATTCTCACAAAGTGTTTTAGTTATTTCATGATCACCAATTACTGACTCTATAACATTATAAGTATCTAGTTGAGACCTCCTAATATGGAAAACATGAAACAAGTCATAATTTCAGATTGGATTAGGTGGTACTTCTAACAAAAATTTTACCATTCCAATTAATTTAATGAATCCCAAGGGTATAAGAATCCCCAATTTCACAAACCCTATTTACCAAACCAATAGTTCCCCATGTGAGGTGAATCTCAAAGAAATACCTGATCACTAACCTCAAACTCCAGTAGCCGATAAATACTATACACATAGGATTTTGGACCACATTGTTCCATAACCAATATCATCTGGTTCAATAGTACCTTTGTAGGTGCCACCTAAAAGAGGGTTGTTCCAACCAGGTATCATTCTCCTGCCACTTCCAATCCCAATAGAAACTTATATGGCCACACATAAAACACATCATGTGGTACAATATATTTTTTGTTTCCAATGTAAATTAATTTAGGAAAATTTTACCAGTGGGAAATGACTTACCTAAAAACCACCAAAAGAAAGCACCCATTGCAAGAGTATATCCTTAAAATTTTTAATATCTTTCTCATCATGACCTCTTATCTATAGATGATATGTCACCCAAAATTTCATCTAGGAATTGAAATTATATTTCATGGCATTCCAACATATATATGTGATCATCGGGTTCTTATCATGTATTACTTTAGTGTAAACTCAAGGAATATTGATAACCTCTAATACATAAAAGTATATAAGGTATTCCAAATTCTTATTCTACCTTATATAGATAAAATTGATTAATATTTTATGTTGAAAAAATATCACCCAAACCACTTCCTTCACACTAGGCATATGTGGTATACCAATAATGAATCTAATAGAAATCTCATACCTTTTCAAAATTAGAATTGAAAAAATATATAAATATCTAGTATATCTTTATTGTTCTCCATTAATCCCCATCCAAGTATGGCACCATAACCATAAATATACAATAAAACTTTTCAATCATGGTCACCAATAACTATCTCTGATATCATGATTCATCATGTTGGTCCGAGTTTTTATTGATAGTATATCTATTCCCATAATTCATCAATAATTACTCCACATATGAAAGAACAACCAACCTGTTATAGAAACACAAGGAACCAATGTGAGACAAATATAACTCACATGATGTCTCCCCATTATTTATATATTTATTCATTTTATGGAAGTCAATGTCTAAAATTGTCTTGATATAGACCTAGTAATAATATGATTATTCATCCTTTAATGGATCTATGAACACCTTCTGAAAATCCACATGCACTCCCAATCTCATCTCAGTGAAAATCCTCATCACATCCCACTCCTCCATTGATTCCATTATGAATTATTTAGGTAATTTCCAACTCAATTCATTCGTGAACAGTCTAAAATTCATATGGTTATAAGAAAAATTGAAATCAAATTTATAGATATACTCAACCAAGAGACTCTATCACATATTAATTTCCATATGATTGAAATTTTACATTATGTTTTTCTGAACTAAATAAACCATTAAAATTTCCCCAATTAGATGTAGACACCCCATTTTGAGTGAGTTCATTATTTATTCAAACTCAATATCATTGAAAGGGTATTTTTTTAATTAGGGAATAATTGGAGAGTTATATATGATACCACTTATTTCCCCTACATCAAGACACACATTAAACCCTTTCTAGTAGAATCAATGAAAAAAACCATAATATGAACACGCTTCTATAGGAATAAAAACCTGACATAATGGAAACCTAAAAAGTAGTACCTAAAATGATTGCTCTAATTTTTTTTCATTCATAAATTAAACCATTATGGGTAAAATATTTCATCACATATGTGAATATTGATATTTCTGGAAGAAACCACCTTTATTGACATAATAATAAAAAAAGTTTCCCAATAAAATATTGGTCTCTTTATAGGTTACAAGAATTTGTTTATTTTTAGAATCCATATATATTAGACTATTACATATAACATTCCCCAAAACATAACTTCTTTGATCCAAAAATCACATTTGGAAATCATACCATACTAATTATGTTTTCGAAATATTGTATAGATGAAATTTAAATGATTGCAGTTGTCATCCTCTAACCTAGAGTAGATGAAAATATCATCTATGGTCTATGAGTGAGTCATAAACTAATGAAATAATTAGTTTCTAACAACTATAGATACTATAGAATAATTAGTAAGATATAATGAGATAACCAAAAACTAGAAATAACTATAATAGTTCATAAATACAATATTTGTAAAATCCTCTTCTAGATATCTAAACTGTTATTACTTTCAAGGATATTCAATCTTTATAGACCAATTTACCCTTGAATGTTCAAATATATCATCATTTCTGGTTGAGGTGTATATGTTTATAATGACCACCCAATTTATCTTTCATTAATTAATGAAATTTCAAAATCCCATATTTATCATATTAGTAATCAGGATAGGATAAGACCACTATGACACTATAGGATGAATAAATCCCATATCCACATGTTCCAAAAGAATAAAATTAAGTTCCATTATCTCAATAGGCTCCATAAAAATTGGAAATGGAATGATCATCACAACAGGAAAGAGGTAAATATTAAAAATTACCTATCAATGTGTTGGTACCCATAAAATATCACTTCGAATGAATTTAGTGTATGACTTAACAACTATATGAAGTCTAATACTCAAGTTATAATAAAAAAAATCGAATAATATCATTAAACACATGAATGATATAACCCCAACATGTGGAAAAACATGATCTTCCCTTCACAGTCTATAGTACAACACAACATGATAAACAAGTGAGTCCCTATCAATTAATAAATACCATAAATCATAAATATAATTGTAAATATGGTATATAATGATTTCCATCCAAGAAATATCAATAATTAAGTCAAATAAATCAATATATATATGTCTAAGTAGCCCCAAAAAACATGGAAGTTTGATATCATCACACAACACATTGAACATTTAAAACCAGGATTGGAAGTCATTAAAAAAATGAATTGAATGATACTAAATCAATGATATAAGGTAATAAATGAATCTGAACTCATGAAATTCATTGATCATTCAAATGAATGTGTAGCAGTTTTATTAAACGAAACATGAACTATATATATGAATGTAATCACTATACCTCGAGAAGTTGTCTATCGTTATTTAGATTCAATTATATAATATTCTATTTAAAAAAAATATTTTATCATCTCCTCCCAAATAATTAATGACCAAAATAAATTCCAATTTGGCTTATGGATAAAACCCACCACATATGGAGGCATCAGAACAGTCCTGGAAATCAATTGTGGCAGGATCCATCATCACTACCTTGGGGCTTCCTTAAACCACAATTCTATAGATAAGATGATTGTGCATAAAAGTGAAATGTTCATGTAAATTTATTAAAATTATTTTCAGTGTGACTATTACATTAAAACTAATAGAAGAAAAAATTATTATATCTTGATTAATACCCTTAGACCATTCCTAATGAAAACTAGCTACATTGAGAATCTTTTTCTGGAATGATGACTTGCCCTATCTAACAACTACATGATTTGAATAACCACTAAATATTTATTTCCATGATACATCCACCTCTTACCTTATTTCTTTTTATCAACCATCATAATGTTATGAAGCCTCATGATTAACACCATTGACCAAATTGTTTCCATCATCCCCATCACAATCTAATGTTATATAAGGTAGTAATTGGTGAAAAGATTAGGTGTTAGTATCGCCAACATTACAAATTGGGTAGAATACAAAAACATTATATGATAGAATTACTCTAATGTAATTACCATCGATCAACAGTACATGAATTCTTTTTTCATAAAATTATTGGTCGATGATTTCATGAAATAAGAATACTTATGTGATTCACTCAAAAAGGATTTCAAAATATAGTCCCACTAAAACCATTCAGGTCCCTCAATAATATACATTAAAAACCCATAGTTCCATCAGGATATTTCTAGAATTATAAGATCCTATATAAATTCTCGATACATCTATTAAATACCTATGGTCCTCTAACAACACAACATATGGGTGGATTCTTCTTGCTGGAATTTTATTAATGATCCACCACTCTTCTCATGATACCTACATCAATAAAAGACAATGTATTAATTGTGTTGATCACTAATTTCTCAAAAGAATGATCCACCATAATATTTTTAATTATAACATGTTTCATATCATTCACAATAGGTTTTGAAAGAGATATTCTGGGAGTAATTTTCCAATAAAATCAAATTAATATCAAATCAACTTTAAGAAAAATTCAAAATCAAATGACCAACATTCTTAATTAATGTCAATGCATTTTTAAAACATGAATTTTGAAATAATTATGAATTCCAAAATAAAAACTAAAAAAAAATAAATAGTGGAATATGTAAATATAAATTAACACAATGTACGGTTCATTAAAACAGCCTAAAACAACAGGTCTCAAGCATTCCTGAAATCCTAACCACCAATTGTAAGGGTGATTTAGACATGGAAGTGTGCTTGACAAACACCCTCCCATAATTACTATCTGAATTAAATTGTTCTTAACATTAGACAAAAATGACTCTAATACAAACCCAGGTAGTTTCATAATAGTTATAATGAGTTTTCCCCTTAATTCAATTCTTTAACAAACAATCATATATTAACAAGAAAACTGACCCATGATAGTCTACCACATGGAAGGGTGTTACAAAGGAACAACAGTCCAGTGAATAACGAAAGAGAACAAATTATAAAGTGGAAGAAAGAGAGAAAATATACATGGTGTATACATTCTTAGTCCAAATAGATTAAATTGGAACGAACAAAATTGAACATGATAACATGTATCATTTATAACAACCATCACCATAAAACAATCATGTTACCAAGCCGACGGTAGTTAGAGAAGCTAAAATGTTGACAAATTCCATTCCATTTACCATAGTACAACGAAAACTATAATCACACAATGGAAAGAATAGGTCGTAACAATTAATCCTAGTTGGATTTCTCAAATGAGTATTCAAAATGTATAATTTTCATAATTTTTTATCCAATGATTTAAATGAACCTATTTATAAATTATATTCATAAAATTAAACAAATTTTTAAATGATCATTTAGTTATAATTAAAAGGAAATTCATATTCTCGTAATGTGGAATATGAATAATACATACAACATATAATGAATATATAGTCAAGTAAAACCATGCATAAAACATAATATTAACATCTGAGAAAATAAACATGAAATATACCATCACGTAAGAACCCATAAATAAATGATTAAAAATTAGTTTCTCAACGAACCATGGGCTACCCAAAGAGCTATGATTTCCAAAATTAATTAGAAACCATGATCAGGACTCCTAAAAATAATTCATTATAAATCATTATGTATTTTTTATTTTAAAAATATTTATAAACCAAAACCACCATTGATGCATTTTATCAATCACTTGGTATCCACAAAACTATTTTTGAAGAAAAATCCCATTAAATTATTGAATCTATTTATAAAAATTCACCATTATCATAAATCTATAATTTTTATTGACTATGACAATTTCTCTTATGAGAACTCCATGGTAATATTTAGTTAAACCTTTTATTGATATACCTACAATAATAAAACATGGAAACATGTCACCTTCGAAAATGAAGATTAGAAAGGATTTGATTGGGTACTCATGAACCTAAATCTACAATGAGCATCATAAAACATCTGTCAAACCCCATAAATATAAGAAACTCATCCCATTTATATCACAAGAGGTGGTGGGGGAAGAGATATACTATGAATCTTAAATGGAAATGGAAAACATGATCTAAAATGAAACATTCTTTAAATAAGTCCAATGATAATGAGGGAATTTCATCATTAATTTAATAGAATAAGCCACAAGATCACTAGAAAACGTTTCAATCAATAATTTTGAGGATTTAGATGAGATAAACATAGAAAAAATATTGCTAAATGGTGTATTTTTTTAACTTTTTGAAGGCTCAGAGGGTTGTTCTTAGTTAATATGTAAGGATGAAAAAACTAACTCCAATCATGTGTGTTCATATTCTATTGAAAAAGGGCACACATAGTCCTATGGATAGAATAAATAATTTTGTAAAATGATATTAATATATTATGAAACCCCAATACAATCATATATAACACTATAAGTTTTATATAGTTTGTCTCACACTCTTACTAACCATGATCAAACAGTAAAAAATACCACTGGAAGCTCACAAACTCACACAACATGTTTACCCCATGATTTATGCTAACCATGTGCCAAAAATGGGCCTCTTTATTCTTATAAAAAAATAACTCTTTTTCAACACTCTTTCTGTAAAACCTTCAATAACAATTACATAGGAATAGGAAGATAAAATTAATGAATTCTATTAAACCATATTGCATAACATGGACATACCATGTGTAGGTGAGACATTCCACATATTCCCATTAAATTACATGTATAATAACAAGTTAATGTTGTGTCCCTAAAACAAATCAGTTTAGACCACTATTGATTTAGTGTGATCCCTTGGTAAATAAATATTATCTTATATTATGTAATTGTGTAATCATCCTAGGATTTTCATCCCTACTGTAGGATAGACTCTGATAGAGGTTTCATTAATCCCTTATTGTGTCCTAAGGAGATATCATTTATCATATGAACATAAAATGATAGGGTTTGAGAATTTATCATAACTACCAAGTTGGATAATTCATATTGGTTTTGTGTAGTCTCTTAGTAGCCCTGGGTGTGATATCCTATATATAAAATTGATATTTTTGGAGATATATTGAGTATTCCTTTTACTATGACTTAATTTCATGATCTTCTAAAAGAGTGTGTACAGTAAAAAAATTATATTTGGAATGGTTATCCTAGATGCATGTTACCTTGAATCCATTGGAATAATTGTATGACAGGAATTATGGTTGAGTCCAATTTGATACATGGAGTCTGTTATGTGTATATCTAGATTTTTTATTTCTTTTCTTATGTATCATATCATTTTAACATACCTTCTAGTTTATTGACTACAATATTTATTATTATGTTTCTTGAAATTGATAATTCCTACTGGGTAATGATATACTAACACTTATATGATCTCTACCAATGCATGTTGTGTTTTAGAAATATTAAGGGAAATTTTATGGTGTCTGAGGAGGGTCAAGAGAAGGTGAAACATAGTGATCTAGATTGACCATGGTAGTACTGGTACTTTAACATGAGAATAGTATCCTCTTTCAATGTTGTTCGGAATATTTTTCAGTTTTTGTGCGAGTGTATTTGGCCCTTTATGATTCATTAACTTATTATTAATTGAATGTGGGATTTAGTTATATTCAACTAATATGGTATCAAATATAATGTTTTACCTTTTATAATTGTATGAAAATATATAATCAATTCATGTATACATGTACCTCAGTGCAGGTACATTTGACGGTTTGATATGAATATATAATGTTGGTCACTAGCTCCATTCCTATTTGAGGTGAGAATCAGGTGTCACATATTAATTTTCACCAGTCAGTCATGACTTGATAGTTCAGTTCATCGATCATTCCCAAATCCAAAATATATTTAATATATGAATGAATTCTAAGGAATACTTGAGTGACCAATGTTTTATGATATGTATTTAATGAAAAAATCTCCCTAAAATGATATAATAATTCAAAAATTATAATTATTTTTACTTATAAAATGTAGGAAAAAACCATTCATTGTGGATGTTGAACTAAAAAAATGAAAAATTGGAACAAGTTGATTCTTATATAATGGGTGGTCATCACATTTTACTGGAGTAAAAAAATATATAGAAAACATTAAACATAATTAAGGATGATATTTTACATTTGAGAATGATAGTTATATTATGAATAATGGTTTATAAATAATTACAATTGAGTCCAAATAAACAAAATAAAAATATGTTTTATTTATGGAAGGGAAAACATAAAATAAATAGTGATGTAAATTGTGTGATTAATGAAATGATTTTATTTTCCAAAGAACACATTCATCAACGGACCATGTACTATTGAAATGTGATGAATATAATTGAATTAATAAGATAGAACATGTTCCAAAATTTTCACCCATAGAATTAATTTTATATATAGAAAATAATAATATTAACATAAGATATAAAATGAATGGAAATCATGGATAGAAAGACCAGAATGACTAAAAAACATCATTTTTGAGACATCACACCACACATAAACTGGATATAGAATCAATTTTTAGATGATACATGAATGTAAAAACCATCAAGGGAAATAGATTAAAGTGAAAATTAAATCCACAAGACCTTTTAATGTAATATATTTTTATACATTTTCTTATAATAGGAACATTTCATTAAAGGATGATAATTATTTTATTTCATTCATTTTTTAATCAACATGGATGAAAAAAATTATTTATAAAGAAAAAATGAGATTCTCTATAGATGATTTGAATTTTCAAAAAACAAATTGGGAAAAAATCCAGTTTCAATATCCTGATGTTAAGATTTAAAAATGGAGAGTAAAAAACATCAAACACATTTGACATATATCATGAAAATAACGGGATAAAATCAAAATATTACACAATATAAATTTCTCAAAAAATGATGTGGTCAAGAGGAAAAACTGTTATATTTATACATAAGAAGAATTTTTCTCAAAAAATGATATTTTAATATACCTTTTCTAGATAATCATATTAATCATATATACACATTTAGATTAAATGTTTCATGATAGGCGAGGTACATATGAATCTATATGAAATAACGTTCCATGAAAAATCCTATTTACAAATAAAATAATATATTTTTAAGACCATGTTATATGAAGATAATGAAGAGAAATATTTACATATATGATGAACTATTTGTAAAAGATGACTTTATTTGAAATAATTCAAATGTGTTGAATATAAATATTGGATAGTAAGTCAACATAACATGGTAGACAATTATGATATCATCATAATTTGAAATCAACATAGATCATATGATCTTATTTATTTTAATGATTTTACTATTGGAGATAGAAACATGAAAACTCAAGAAAAATATGTTATGGAATGAACTATGAATAAGAATATATTCATTACCGTTGACTCTAAAGTTATCAATGATGAAAAATAAGTGGAAAATAATATTTATTAACGTCCCTATTTGAGGAAACATGTTGATTCATCTAATATTATTTTTCAATAATATATATATATATATATATCAAATAAAACAAGTTTATAATGTAAAAGAAAAATATCATTTGTTTCTCATGTAAAAAATCAATATATTATTTATAAAATTTATTAGGATGAGTAGATAATTGTAATAAATGGGGAACATGACCATATGAAAAAAATAAATTTATAGTGGGTTCTAATACCTGATGAAATAATTTAACTAGGACCAAGTGGGGTATCATAAATAAAATTAATGAGAATGGTAATGTGATAAGGAATAAGTAAATGATAGTATCTAGGTATTAATATAATATATATGTATTTAAATTTTATGAGATATTTTTAATAGTTGTAATATGTCTTAGAATTAAGATGTATTTTATAGTTTTAACTCACAAACATTTACTGATTTATCAAATGGATCCCACATTTTTCTTTTTAAATATTGACCATGAATATTAGGTTTTTATTGAAATACCCAATTATTTACATCATGATAAATATGGGAGAGTTTTATATAGGATTAAAAAGGTATTATATAAATTTAGAAAATCCCCTTGATTCATGTATACCATGTTGGATAAGTTCTAAGGGTGTATGATTTTTTTGAAAGGAAATCATTATAATAGTCAGTATATGATGGATTAATCCAATGTGACTCTCATTTTAATTGTTTATATTGATGAAATAATTTTTATTTGTCAAAATGATTACCATTGGAAAATTATTTATAAAAAAATAATGTAAATTCATAAATGTATTTGCTGAGTGAAATGACATAATTTTTGGTGTAATACATCATATAGGTATAATCATATTTCCTTAATTGAAAAACAATAAATTAGAAAAATATTATATATTTTTGAAATTTCATAATTCAATTATATTTTGGCACCAATAGAAATTTTTTGTAATATGATAAAAAATTATGGTGAAAATTGTGTATATTAATGAGAATATCTAAAAATTATTTACATCCTTCTCTATTAGACAATATCTTGACCAGACATATAATTTTCTATAACATTTTGTTCAGAACATTATTTTCATATAATTTAGTATCACATATTTATAAGTATGATAATTCTATGGTACAAAAAAAATTAACTATGTTTCAACCAATATTTGTGATCTTATTTATATTTTATCTCACAGGGGTTAAAAATTTGTATTATAATGCGATTGTTTTATAAATGATGCCCAAATTAGGTGAAATTTTTTCTGTTGATTAATGTTGGGTTACATGGAATAAAAATAATAAATTTTTAGTGACATAAAGAATAAAAAATGTTTTTTACAAATGAGTGACACATTTTGTCACTCGAATCAAAATAATAAAAGTTAAATTATATTTCTTAAGGGTTATTTTTGAGATTCCATTATGAATTTACTATGAAAATAATTATTAGATATCTCAAAATATTTTTTTTAACACTCAATATAAAATAACAATAATCATATATATTTTTTCATAAACGAGAAGGTGGATGAAGGTGATTTGAATATTCAGTATGATGGAATTAAAGAAAATGTTGAAGATATTTTCACCAAATAATTACCAAAAGAGAGGTCATTTATGTTATTAATTATACTCAAATTTGGGCTACACACTATTACATAATCTTGCCCCACCATCCATAAGGATTCATATTATATTATATATGGAGGAGATGAATAGGGTTAAAAAACAGACTAATTTGTTAATGGAGGACTGTAAGGATCTATTTTATGTCCAAATCTATTTTTATTATAGATACTAGGTTCATTTTTATCAGTTTAAAGAGATCACTATATAAAATAATTTCAGTCATTTGGAAAAATTTAACTATCCACAATAGGGTGAATTAAAAAAAAGATGTTCTTTGATGATAAAACAACTTCATATAATAAATTATTTAAAAAATAATAATATATTTTATAGAAAATTTTGATTATTTTGACAAGATTGAGGAAGTGTTGAAATTATGTTTATAAAATCCAATATATAGGATTGAGTACCCCATTATAATTGTTGTTGGTTTTCTATTTTTTGATAAACTTTTTTTTTTGTGATATTAAAATTGGTATTATCATTATTGGATTATTTTATATATGATCATATATTATCCTAATTTTACTGGAAGAGCTTTTGTGTTGGTTCAATAATATTATGAATTTATATTGTTTTAGTTTGTAATTTCAAAAAAAGGATCATCCACTCTTAAGGATATATTCAACATGGATATTAATGTTATAAGGGTTACTAATATATAAATATTAATATAATTAGACAGTAATCAGGAGAAATAGTAAGAAATACTTTATTATAAGGATGGCAACCATATGGTTTATTTGAGTTTCATCAAAAAGACTGTTCCTTTAGAACACATAAGCATGATCAAACAAATAAGAAATAATTCTACATAATTATGTTCATTATAATCCATGTTTCATCTTTCAAGAAAATTAATTATAATTTTATGATATTTTGAGTTCTTAAGGATACTATTTAAATAAAAAATTTATCTTACAAGGTAATCATAAACATCATAATTATATAATTAAATTACATTAATAAAAAATAAATATGAGTTTTATAAAATGGGTTTCACATTTCTAAAATACTTTATTATCATAGTTATATATATTTATATAAATACAAAAAACATTATATAACTATGTAGTCAATTCAGCACCATTTTAATTTTTTTTATAAAAACTGGTCATCATGTTTACATATTTTTTTCATTATAATAATTTTTTTTTTCAAATAATACAATTATGAAGTAAAATATTTTATTTTTATATGGTTCCAAATCATCACGTGATCCTATGTTTTTTAAATGTATAATTAGAGAAGATAATAATTAAGGGGCATAAAATTAATTAAAAATAATTACTATAAAGGAAATATAGAAACTCATATAAATGATTTTGTTTTACATAATAGATCATTGAGAATATAATTTAAAATTTTCATATAATATAATAAAATATTTATAAATGAATACATTTTGAACCCCCATAGTATGAAAATAGAATCCATTAAGGTAACATGATGATCTTGAGAACTCATTTGTTCATCCATTTAAAAGATAAAGTGCACTATTAAAAGATAATAAAATTTTCTTTCCCCATGAAATTAATATATTTCTTGAGATATCCATAGATAGCTTTAAATAAATATAATGTAGAATTATACGAATAACAAATATTCAATCCTGTATAAAAAAATTATGAATAAATAGTTCCAAATTAATTTCATATGGATAACCACCCAATTTTTTCAACATTTCTTACCTTTGAAAAAAACTCATTTCTAAATTCATGAGAGATCTATTTTAGAATCACCCATTATAATCTTTTATAATAATCTCATCCATCATCATATATAACACTCATACGGTATCCATAATGGAAAATTTTTATTATTTAAAATTTTAGTTATAAAACCTTTGAAAAACTCATTTTCATCCATACATAAAAGGACATTCCATTTTCACATAAAATTGCAGAGGTATATAAAATTTCTTTAAAAGATAATATTTCTAAAAATATATATAAACTTATTATAATATTGGTTTAAAAATAGTGAAACATTTTAGATGTATATTGATAATTAATGACTACTATGATTGGATAAAAAAGTGATAATTGAGAAAAATATTAAAATAATATATTTTTTACTTTTTAATTGAATGTAAAAAAATGATAATATTAAACATATTACATTTTAAAAAATTATAATGAATGTAAAATTTATTTAAATATGAACTATATAAATATTTAATGAAAAAATAAATACATTTTTAATATTTTTAATAAATAATTATATGGATTAGAATGATTTAAAATAGAATTCCCAACCACATTTAAAAGAAATTCTATACATCTTGTCATAATCGCTGGGTATTCTATTTAACTCATATATAAATAATATATATTACTATGATTCATGTTTCAGAACGTTTTTCCTTTTTATAATCTTATTATAATAACATTAATATTATTTATTATCCAATATTATATTGTTAATAAATAAGTTTAATTTGTGTTAGATGATTTGAGGATTCTCAGTTCATAATCCAACAGAAACTTTAGTTGGTCTATGATGGTAAAAGGGGCCATTGTTCCATAATGTGTAGAATATTAGTAATAACATAGTAAAATATTTATATTCAATATAATTTTAATACAATATATGAAATTAATACATGATTATATGAACCACAACTCTTTGTCGGGGTGGTATTTCAAACATATGCATGAAGAAAATTATAATTTTAAAAAGAATGAAAGGGTATAAATTTAGATATTATATTTTTCATATAGAAAAAAATGACATCATTAATGTGTTATATATATTTTAATCTTATCATAATAGTAATTTTTGTGATGTGGTTACGAAGAATGAAATACATCACTTCACATAGGTAGTAATCCACTAGTAAGTATGAATGGTGTTTTTAATACTCATGGGGTGGAAAATGAGATAAAAAATTATTTTGAAATAAATGTAACACCCCTTAATTATATTGGATATATTAATTCTATTCTCTCATAATGTATTTATAATGTTTTATGTATTCGTAATATGAAATAAATATGAAATAATATAGTTTAGATTCATGCATCTTCTTTGGAAAACCACTTTTATATTAAACATTAATCCTTATTGGATTGGATTTTTTATAGACTGTAACCACAACAATGTGGGGAAGAGAGTGGGGGTGTTTTTTTCATGGTATGGGATATGATATAATTCAGAATTCAGGTGAAAAGCTGATTATAGTAGGATCTTTTTTATAAGTGAGTAGAGTGGTGGTCAGGTAATTTGGCATAACGTTTGCATAAAATTAATGTCTAACTCGTTTTTATATTGATATAAATCAATTTAATTTATGTGATAAGGTCATGGGGTAAATATTCATAATTTTAAATTCTATTTATGAACAAAATATTATGATTTTCACATAAACAATTAACCTCGATTAATAGGTGTATCCTATTGCCATAGTTTTTACAATTCACCATGGTTAATATTAATTATTAAAAAAAAAATGAAATACCCATTATTAATAAATTTTAACCCAATTATTCCAAATTGGTAATAAATTTACCAATATTCAGTCTATATATATATCATATATTAATCATCATAAAATAATGCCAAACACAATGGGAATTAATTTTTTCAGCAAATTGATTCTATGACTAAAAATAATTTTTTTTAAAAATAAATTATCATGATCATTCAAATGTAGTTAATTTCATTATATATTGTAAAATTGTATAGAATATATTTTAAATCCTATCCAGTATATTGTTTTAATTTATAAATACTTGATGGGAAATGTTAGACTAAAGAACATTATTTTTACTATTCCCCAAAAAATCATTCAATATAATCCCAAAAATTCACCATATGTTAAATTTGAAATACCGATATGTAATATGTTTTTTATTTTGTAAAATGTAATTTATGAAATCTAAAATTTGTACATTCAATAATATCCATATAATATATGGAAAAATATTTATTTAGAATATAAATTTAGTTTATTTTTTAAAAATTTAATCATATATATATAACTTTGATAAATATGAATCCATATATTGAATAAAAATTATTCATTATAATGATTAATTACATAGATGAATTTTTTTTGGATATTAATTCCCATTTCTATGATTTTTTTGTTATATATTCATTCGTTATAAAAAAAGTGATGATATTTTTAGACATATCTTTTTCTGGTTCCCATGAATTTTCGACAATAATGTGATGCTTCAATAAAAATTTTATAAAGTGAAAAAGTACATTCCACAATACGTTCACTCTATATTTTAAATTAAAAATAAAATTTTCTGCATAATAAATACTTTACAATAATGTTTCCACCTTGGGTCTGAAGACAATAGTGGAATCAGGTATATTTATAATTCACCACAAATCATGTAACACATAAATTTCATGCAGTGAAATATTATTTCATATAACATTAAAAGAAACTGATATCAATTTTTTGCCAAATTTCATGTATTATAATAAACCATGAACATAACCATCACTTATTTATAAAATTATTAAAACCATCCCATAATAAATCTTTTAAGAAAGACAATATTTTTCACCTCTAATGAATTTCATTACCTCTTGTTATCTATATAACACATTTCCTACTGTGAGATATCCCATTGTGTAGATGAATAATAATTACTATATAAAAATTTTCATTTACTAAATATGGTCCACATGACACCCTCTCACTAAAATATCCCCCCATACTATATGTGGATAGTTATTTCTAGATAATTCCTGAAATTGTTCAATTTGTATGCTGTAAAGAAAAATTTTACCATAATAAATTTAAAGTAAATAAATATAGTGATTTTATTGTCATTGGTAATCTAATGAATAAGATAAAATAATGTCTTCTAATGAATGAACCATTCAATTTATATATCAAATATATTAAGTATGATAATCTATCATAAAATTTAATTCATCATCAAAATAATTTTGAATCCCTATAAAAAAACCTAGAAAATTATTGGATCATGATCATATCAAATCGAGAGAGAGACTCACTGTAATATAACAATATATTTATTTTAATTTTTAATTCCTTGATCCTAGAAGCCTAGATCTAGTTCATTATTTTAATACATTGTAATTATTATAAGGAAGAAAGTCCCGAAGGACCAATCAGTTTAGAAGTATTGGAAAATAGATTACATACATGAACATCACATTATAATTTCAAACAAAACATAGATAATACTTTTTGAATTCCATTATTATCCTTTATTAAACATATATATAAATAATAAAACACATATTATAATCCTAGGAAAATAAAAAATAATAAATGGGTGAGATCAGATGCTTTGTGAGGAATAATAATATAGAGAAAGTAATAATAAATAATTATAAATGTTAATGGTATGGTATAAAATTGAAACAAAATCCCATTAAACGTAAACAACAACATAATATAGCACAGATAAATCAAATAATTTCATTTTAATTATTCACATGGATATTCTAATAGTCAAATAATCACATGTAACATTAATAACTAATCTCATAATGATGGAATGTATAATACCGGACATCTTAACCACAAAGTCAAGGCCTCGTACCAAGTCCCTAAATATTAATTTTGTGAAAACATGGTTCCAAGACACCATTTTTTCTAATGAGACATACAGATGCATCGATGGGCTATAGTGGACCTACCAATCACATACTTTGTCCAATTGATTCCTCATATGAAAGTGTTGAAACATAACATAAACATTTGTATTAAAACTTGTATACAATCTTTCATTACATTAACTATAGACCATGAATGATATAAAAATAGTACATCCAGAGTTAAACATATAATAACTAATTCAATACAATATGGAAGATTGAATTATTATAAATCAATATCAATCTAGAATAATATCCAGTAATGGATATTGACATAGTTGAAAATGATCAGTATAACTCTTTGAGAGAAATATCTTTTTTTTGAAATAATTTAAAAGTCGCACATTTATAAACAAAAGTCATTAAAAATAGATTTTTGAATCAATGTGTCCCATACCACTTTGAAAATTTTGAAAAGAATTAACATTTTAAAATAATCATGTACATATAAATAAATAAATAAAATCATTTTGAAAAAATTGACATTAATTAAAAAGATTTAGAAATATAAATCCTTAAAACATTTAAAATGATTAACTTGTTAAAGAGTCTCTTCCACAAAACCTTAAAATTTTCCTCTTGAAAACATTTTTATGAAACATGGACATGGATGTACAATTTTTCCTACTAAATACTTACACATAAATAATCTCGTATAATAATAAGATAGACAAATTACCCCTTACCATGTACATTCTATTAGTCAAAGGCACATTTAGCCTCTTGATTAATGAGCATAGTATGTTATTAAATTATACTAGAACCATATTAATATTTAGGATATATATATGATTAATTTAAGACATTATACTACCCATTTAACAATAATTTCTTTGTTAAAATAACATTTCAGGTAATAATTGCTTTCTTCTTCATACATATTTTAACATTTATTTCTTGATCGTATCAATTATATCTTGATTTACATACATACAAAATATAAAACAAGATTTATATATCATATATATTCAGAATATAAATATGTATAATAGATAGATATATGTCAAGGAAGTTAGTAAAAGACATATATTTATCTACATAAATATATATAATTAATGTAAAAATATTATTTCACATACCTCATAATTAATCTATATATATATATATAATCTGGAAAGGTGATCATTGAACATGAATCTCATCACATCGTGGAGACGGTAAGCCATACTTATGCACAAGCGACAATATAATTCTATTAATGGTGAAACAGTGTTTAATTGGATGGTATAATATATATACAGAATAATTACCATGTTATATTCATTATTTAAATTAATTTAACTCATTATTATACCCATCCAAAAAATGTTGTAAAAACTACAACACAACGCGGAGACAGTAAGCCATACGTACACACACATTGTCACCTTTTCATTCATAGGATGGATAGTATAATGAATATTGGTATATGATATTAATAATAACATCTTCTCATGTAGAAGTTTCTGGAGTTATTAAATTAGTATTGTAAAAAAATTATGAAGTGGAAGAAGAAAAGAACTTTTAAGGAGGTGATAAAATAATTATCTCTTCTTCGGTTGTTTCCAATAGCGTTGAACAAAATAACTCTTTAAGTTGGCTTCCTACTCAAGGTAAGACCTCAAAGATGAATTGAGGGATGTTGGGTGATGATTTGGGTAGGTTTTGGCCGAGACAAATGGATTTGGAGGTGTGAATTAAAAATAAAGGGAGGTGACCTTTTATAAGAGAGGTGAGGGGCACTTTAGGAAATATTTAGAAATATTAAATTATTATAAAATAAGTTTCAGTTTATAATAGATCCAAATTGATTTATTTATAGTCTAAGATTGGGATGGTTATAAATCTTCTAAACCAATATATTTTAGACATGTTTAGGTCATCATATTACCCATATCTTTTAGATTTCCGCCTTAGGTAAATAGTTTAACACTTTCATGTCATCTGTTATTTTTACACTACAAGGTTAATATAGTTATTATAAGTTTCCAAATATACCTAAAGTGGATAATTTATGAAATTTTAACAATATACAAATTATTTGGCAGAAACATGAATTTTTATGACTTTTATATTATTTAATAAAATAGTATTGTCTTTAAAATATCATTTATGTCAATTTTGTTACTATTTAATATATGATATTTTTAAAGTCATAAAAATATGAATCCTTCCATACAGAGGCCTTAAATAATAGCTCATAAATTAATTTCATCCAAAAAATTCATTTATGGTAACAAAACATTAAATTATATTCATTTTAATATTTATAATATCATTTGTTTTAATATTTCATTAATAAGGTAGTTGATGCATCATCATTGTGTTATTAATAAATTTACTAATTTAACGTATAAAAAATATAAATAAAATACCACGTAGGAAATAATTTTATCTTTATAATTAATATTTATAGATGAATTTATCTTATGTTAAAAATGGTTTAGTTATTAAAATTTGAATTTAACACATTTAACTCTTCTTTAAATAAAATATAATAAATTTCCTAATCTAACCCAATTGAATCAAAAAAGAATAATATTTCTATCCAAAAGATTAATTTGGTCCAATTTAGTTATCCAATTGAATCAAGACTATGTTAGGGTAATTTTATATTAATGTACTATTATTTTTACTTTTAATTGCCTTGTGAACTTTTAACCGTGGTAAATAAAATTCAAAAGATTCTATTCACAAAAAATTATTTTCAACCTATTAAACCACATTTTACTTACTTATGAAAACCATTTGTTTCATATTTTTGAAATTAAATTCAAAGAAGTGTTAAAATTACATTTTTGGAAAATTTTCCACTATCTTTAGAACGTGGGTAAAAGACGTTAAAAAGATCAATAAAATATTACATATAATATATTTTTATAAATGACTCAAATGAATTACATTGGAATAATATATGTATTATATATCTATTTTAATATTAAGATAAATATTAATTAAAAATATTTATTCAAATGAAAAAGTACGTTTTTATGTACTATATAGTATTTGTCACTATTCATCAAATATTGAATGTTTTTAGAAAAATATAAAAAATTCACCCTAAGATAATTTAGATATTCCGAATACAAAAAATGAAGTCTATTTTACCTATTTCATATTTAGTAGTATTAAAAATTAATTTTATTATTTTTCACAAAAGTGAAAAAAATTATTTCTTTTAAGAAAATAGTTTTTCAAAAAATATAACTATTTTAACAAAACATATACATTTCATTATAAATAAGTTTTATTTATGTAAAAACAGAATAAATGAAAATTTTAATTTATTTTTCACTATTGATATTAAATTATTTAATTGATAAATAAATATATCATTTAAATAACTATAATACTAATGTGTTGTTTCACATAAACTCAATCTTGCATATAACACAAGACATGTTGGGTTTTCCTTAAATATAAGCTAACTTTAAAGAGATAACATACTATGATATCGTGGGGTGTTAAATTATCCCCTCCTTAAATATAGTGTATCCACTCAATATAACATTGTTCATCAAAAATAAAAGCATTAAAATAGAAAATAGCTTTGTGGAAAACCCACTTCAAAAATACGGTTAATAAAATTTAGTCTTAATAGGCGTGAATGAGAATTGAAATGGTAACCACCAAATTAGAATTTTCAATAGGAGAACATTTCTAGAAATTAGAGACACATGATTATAGGGAAAATTTAAATATTTATAGGTAGTGATTGTGGTCATCAGTCACAAATAAATGAACAATAAATGGAAAGTTGAGAACCTCAAAGACATAAATCTTTGATGATTTAAAATATCATCAGATCAACAAAACATATGGTATTCAGATAAAACAATTTTTTAGATTCATTATTTTTTTTAAGAGGTGGATTAATTTACTCTTAAGATAAGAACTCAAGAGAAAATACTTGATTTAATTACCATTCATAATCATAATCTCATAATTAGGTTGTACTTTGATCTATTTTAACTTCATCCCATACACTGGGAAATGAATGTTCAAATTTTTTTCCTTAATTCGAGAACCAAATTTTATAAATCATAAGACCCAAAAGTATTTCATTAATCCTCTATATGGTTACTAAAATCCAAAATTTTAGGTCATAGTATCCAATAATTTATACTTTAACCTCAAAAAAATATCAACTGCTCAATTTACTCCATTCTAACCGTTAGACTTACCCAAAATACTAGTGTCTAAACTCACAGTCTAAAAATTTAAATGGAAGGTAAACATAATAACATATCTTTTTTCCAAATAATAGTATGTGAATACATTAATTAAGTATTCTCTTAAAACATCGAAACACCCTAAATTACCATAAAACCTTATTGAATATATTCATTCTCCCCTATTCCTTATAAAATAATGGACACAGTCTTTAAATACAAATGTGTTGTAAACTCAAATAATGATGTAATAAAAAACAATTAATTAGTTCCAAGTTAGTCAATAATATCCAGTATAATTTATCAAAATAAATATTCTCTTATTCCAAATTTACCACCTCAGTATCATGAACATATTATTGTTTATCTTTCCGTCAACCATATATTTTATAAAAAGATTAACTTCCTATTAAGTCACTTTTTTTACTATCATACAATCTCAAATCCTTAATGAAATAGTACTTTATTACAATCCTTGTATACTCTATAATTATTATAACTTTTAATTCAATAATACAACACTCAAATGACAAAATTCATTAATAAAAAATATAAGAACACTAATTATTCCTCTTTTGATATGGTAGTATCATAACATGATTATTACCCAATAGCATCATTTGGGGTATACTATGATGATTGAGACATTGATTTGAGTAGTTTCCTAGATTCTTGTAGATAAATCAGTGTAAAATTGAAACATTTTTCTTACCCTTGCAATCTCATACATGGTGTCATTTTCCTCCCCACTTACAAAAAACTCTCATTCCCTTCAATCATTTACCAAGGTTATTATTTCCACAATTATCCCATGTTATAAAATCCTTCATTCCCTTCTTCGATTTACCTATCTTTTTCTATGTCGTCCTCTTTTTCTCTAATATCCCTTCAAATACATATGAATCAATGAATTATTTATTTATCTTATAAACACATGATATTATTTTATCACATGATAAGAATACATTAGAAATTATATCCCTTTGAAATATTGGCTTAAGACCATAAAATATATGATCATTATTCATGTTTGGAACATGTGAATTTCTGGAGTTCTCATTCCTTCTTTTGGGATCCATTTCTAAATGACAACATAAACAGGGTTTGATAATATCATAACATATAATCCCAAAACTGGAAAAAAAATTCATCACTAATTGATTATTTTCACACATATAGTATCATGTTCATAAAAATGGTTTCTTTTCTGACATATTTATGCATAATTCCATTATAATGGTTTGTAAAGAAAATTTGAATTATCCTAAGAATATTCCCCAGGGGTGTCAATACAGGTGTGCAGTAAGGCATGTTGTCATTTACTAAGATACCCCAGGTCAAGACTGAAACTCCTTGTTGGAGTTTTCATTCCTAGGTAAATCCCTAATAGAACCATGTCCACATGCAGTATCCAGATAGGGATTTATTTCATGGAAAACCAACATAATATCTATATTACAAATTTTTTTGATGTTCTTATATATTAATCCTCAAATTCTATGATAGGGTAATGTTCTCTAATCATAGGTTTTCTAAATCTACTTTACAAGGTTATTTCTAAACTACCTATGATACCAATTGTAATTCCCTGACCCTAGAATCCTAGATCCAGTGCATTATTTTAATACATTGGCATTATTATAAGGAATCAAGTCTCAATGGACCGATCATTTTAACAGTCTTGGAAAATTGACTGTATACATGAAAATCACATTACAATTTCAATCATAAAAAACAACATTGATAATCCTTTTAGAATTCTGTTATTATTCTAGATTAAACCAGTATATAAATCATAATACACTTTTTGGAATCCTGGGAAAATAAATCATAACAAAGGGGTTACCTAACAAGCTCATTAAGGATAAAAAATATAGACGAAGCTATATAAATAATCTTAAACTTTTATGGCATGGTATAAAATGTAAAAAAATTCCCATTAAACATAAACCTCAGCATAATATGGAAAAAATAAATAAAATATTCAATTTACTTATTCAAATGGATATTATATTAGTCGGATAATTACATGTAACATTAATAAAAAATCTCATAATGATGTAATGCATAATGTCGGTCATCTTATCCACAAAGTCAAGGACTTGTGCCAAGAACATATATATAAATTTTGTCAATGCCTTGTTCCAAGACACTAGATTGTCTCATGAGACCTATCGATGCATCGAGGGGATATAGTGGGCCCCACCCATCACTTATTAAGTCCAACGCATTACTCATATGAAAATGATGAAATGTAACATAAAAATTCATATCAATATTAGCATACAAAATGCAATTAATTTAACCATAGACCATGAATGATATAAAAATAGTACATCCATAGTCAAACATATCATAATTCATTCAATAAAATATGGAATATTTTATTACAATAAACCAACCTCAATCAAGAATAATATACAGTAAATGATTTTGACATTGATGAAAATGGTCTGTAAAAATCTCTTAGAGAAATATCCCTTTTGTGAAATCATTCAAAAGTCACAAATTTATTATGGAAGTAATTTAAAATATATTTTTGAATTGAAGTGTTCCATACCACTTTGATACTTTTGAAGGTAATTAACATTTTAAAACAATCATGTCCATATAAATAAATCCTTAAAATCATTTTAAAAACATGTACATTAATTAAAAAGATTATAAAAATAAGTCATTAGAACATTTAAAATGAGGATATTGATATAGAATCCGTTCAAGAAAAGATTAAAATATTCCTTTTAGAAACATCTTTATGAAACATGAAAATAGATGATAAATATGTCTTAGTATATAATTAATCATAAATAATCTCATATAATAATGAGATTGAGTAATTAACCATCACCTAGTACTTTCATTTAGTCGAGGGTATGCTTAAACTCTTGTATAATTACCATAGTATGTTAATAAATTATACCAGAACCATAATAATATTTATGAAATCATATATGATTCATTTCGGACTTTATACTACCCATTTAAGAATAATTTCCATGTTAATGTAAGATTTCAGGAAATAATTGCTTTCTTTATCGTACATTTTTTAAATTTTTATTTCTAATCATAACACTTAGATCATTATTTACATACATACATAATATAAAAATGATTTATATATCATATATATTATGAATAAAAATATGCATAAATGATAGATATATGATATGGAAACACCATTTATGGAGATAGTAGTTCGTACGTATGCCTGAACGTTGTTTCCGTTTTCTTATCATATAGTATGGAATTAAGTAAGTGAAATATATTTATCTACATAAATATATATTATTCTAATGGAAATATTATTTCATATACCTCATAATTAATAAATATATTTATTTTTAAAAAAATTCTTGAAGGGTGATCATTGAAGATGAATCTCATCACATCATGGAGATAGTAAGATGTACGTATGCACGAGCAAAAATATCATTCTATTGATGGTGAAATGGGGTTTAATTGGATGGTAAATTATATATACAGAATCATTACCATGTTATATTTATTATTTTCAAAAATTCTTCACATTATTATATCCATCCAAATAATTTAGTACAAACTACACCATGACATGGAGACGGTAAGTCGTACATATTCTTTCATGGTGACATTGTCATTTTTAGGAAGGATATAATAAGGAATATGGTTTTACCATATTGATAATAAAATATCCTCATGTGGATGTTACTGATTTTATTATTGTATAATGGAAACAATAATGAAAGAGGAAGTTGAAGAATAAATGAAATTTGAATGTGGTGATAACATAATTACCTCTTCTTCAGGTGTTTCCTTTCGATTCGAACAAAATGGATCCTTAGGAAAATGATGGAATTTTGGAGGATAATTGGGAAGGGGTTGTCTGAGAAAAATGTATTTGGATGTGTGAAATAAAAATAAAGTGAGGTGACCTTTTATAAGAGAGGCGAGGGGTAATTTAGAGATAACGATGGAATATTAATTTATTATAATGTACTTTTCAGTTTCTAACAGCTGCAAATTCATTTATATAGATGATATGATGGTTATGGGTCTAAAGACTCTCAACAAATATGTTTTAGGCATGTGTAGGTCATTATATTAACATCATCTTTTAGATCCCTTAGTTAAATAGTTTAACTCTTACCAAGTCTTCTTTTATTTTTATACTACAATGTTAATGTAGTTAAAATAAGTTTTCAAATGAACCTAAAGTGTATAATTTATGAAATTTTAACACTATATATGTTAGTTGGAAGAGTGTTAAAATTTTATGATTTTAATATAATTTAATAAAATATTTTCTATTTTAAAATATATAATATTTCAATTTTGTGACTATTTAATACTTGATTTTTTAAAGGCATAAAAAATAGATTCCTTCGATCCAAAAGAATTAAATCATACCAAATATGAAAATTTAATCTGGAAAATTTGTGGTTGGAATCAAACCTTCCCAATATTATTTATTTTAGTATTTATAATATCATTTGTTTTAATCATTCATTAATAAGCTAATTACTGCATCATCATTATGTCATTAATAAATTTATATATTTAATTTCTAAAAATAATAAATAAAATAATAATATATAGGAAAGATTTGTAGATTTCTAATTAATATTTATATTCGAATTTATATTATCTATAACCCGATATTAAAAATGGTTTAGTTATTGAAATTTGAAGGTAACAGTTTTAACGGTTCTTTAAATAAAATATAATAAATGTTCTAATATAACCCAAGTGAATAAAAAGGGATCATATTTCGTTAATAAGGATGATTTGGGTCGATAAATAATTATCCAATAGAATTGGGATAGGTTTTTGTGTAATGTTATATTATAATGATATTATTTTTACCTTTACTTATCTTATTTACTTTTAACCATGGTAAGTAAAATTAAAATGTGACTAATTAACAAGAATTATTTTCATCCTCCTGAATCACATTTTACTTAATGATGACAACTTTTTCTATTAGATTTTTAAAATTATCTTCATAGAAGCTGTTAAATTACTTTTATGCAAATTTGTAAATGTTCATAGAAGGTGTGTAAAAATTTTAAAAACTTCAATAAAATTTTATATATCGAATTTTATTATAAAATGACCAAAATGATTTATATTTGACTAATATATGTGTTTTTTATCTATTTTGACATTATGATAAATATTAATTTAAAATTTTTATTAAAATGAAAAAGTCGGTTTTTATGTACTTTGTAGTAATTTTCATTATTCATAAAAAATTGAATGTTTTTAGAAAAATACCAAAAATTCACCCTAAGGTAAAATTTATATTCCAAATTCAAAAATGAAGTTTATTTTAAGAAATAAAATTTTAAGAGTGCTTATTATTTATTTGTTTATTTTTAAGAAAAAAGTCATAAAAAGTAGTTCTTTTAAAAAAAATTTATTTCTAAATGTATCACTATTTTAACAAGATTTATACATATCATTATAAATATGTTTAATTTATGTGGAAAAAATATAATTGACATTTAAATTTTATTTTTTAACTATTTATATTACAGTATTTATTTTATAAATAAATATATCATTTAAATAATTATATTACTAATGTGTTTTTTCGAAGAAACTCAATCTTGCCTATTACGCAAGACAAGTCGAGGATGCATGCAATACAGGATAATAAATTATTTTAAAGATGTATCATACTATCAGTTATTGGAATAAATTAAAGTTAATCATCATGAATAACTGAAAATTTTTTATTACCTCTTTATGTATTTGGTAATACAGTCATAAAATATATAGATATATTTTCCCACATCCATTTAGGAAAAGGAAAAGTATGATGTGTAAAATTATATAACTTTCTAATAAATTTAAAAAATTTTATGGATAATTATATAATGGTAAATCATTAATTCATTTCTTTATTTAAACCCCCGAATAATGTTTTTAATATATATATATATTTCATAGTCTTGATTTTTGAATTAAAATTTGAGGGTTATGAGATTCACTCAATAATTACATCTTTATTTGGGTGTTAATTGGAACACCCCCATCATTAAAAATAATATAAAACATTATTTTTAATGATAAATTATTGAAACTAACCCTCCAGATTGAACTATGATATCTCTTTATAACCATTATCATTAATCTATGAAATCTTAATTCTATCTGGATAAGATTCCCGCATTAATAGTTGAACTAGAAGAGAGTTAGCTACATAAAATTTATATTTTAGATATTAATTTCATTAAATAATTATCCAAAGTACAATGTTTATTATGTATCATAGAAAATTATTCAATAATTTTCAACTCAAATTTTTTTTGCTTGTTTTATTTACAAAGATCATACTGAATCATGAAATCATAATCATTTACAAGTTACAACTATTTATTATACATATTGTTCAATTATTTTTGAGTTATAATGTTCATAAAAAAGTGATGGTAAATTTTTATTTTATAATTTTCCCATATAATTTATTTCTCTATATTTTTATATCAAAAAATATGGTAAACAGTTAATGGTCATGCATAGTATAAATAATCTAATGGTGTTTAAATTTTCTTGATGAAAATCTATATCCATTCAATATAGAATTGTTAAAAACTAAAAACCTCACCATTACTAGTTTGAAAGGAAAAAATGGACTATTGAACAACCTTCTTTGTAATAAATAAAATATTCAATAAAAATCATTTATGAAGTTGAATTTAATGACAAGTCTAGTTATTATAGATAGTGGTCTAGGTAACACATTTATGTATTCAAAAAAACCATTGATAATATCACACTAATATAAAAACCTTAAATCTCAGTGAAATTGTTTTTTTACCCTGTTCTATAAAATTAATTTAAAGTAATCAATATATATGTGATATATTATGACAATAATCCTTGAAAATGAAATATTACATAGAAAACATAATTTTAAAAATTTACCCATAAAACATATTTTCATATAATGTAATGCCCCGACCCTAGTTACCCATAATCGGTGCATTATTACGTAACATTGGCATGACCACAAAAGATCAAGTCTCGAAAGACCGATTAGATTAGTAGCCTTAGAAGTACTAGATACATTCATAAGGTTTACATTACATATTAAAATGGAAAACTACCACAACATTTATTACATGGACAACACTAAGATCCTAAAGACTATCCCTGCAGGTTAGTCATAATATACGTCTTTACATCCTAGGAAAAATAAAACATAGAAAGGGGTGAGATCAGATGCTCAGTAAGGATAACAATATATCAGAAACCTTCACAAATAATCATAAACATTTAATGCAATGTATAGAACTAAAACAAAATCCTTTTTAACATAAAAATAATCATAATATGGAAAATATAAATCAAAATAATTCCATTTACATATTCACAAGGATATTCTACTAGTCGGATAATCACATGCAATATCAAAAGCCACTTTCATGATGATGGAATGCATAATTTAATACTTTCATAACCACATAGTCAAAGTCTTGTGCTAAGAATACATATAATATTTTGTCAAGGCCTTGTGCCAATAAACTAGTTTTTTGCATCAGACCTACTCATGCATCTAGGAGCTATAGAGGGCTCTACCTGTCACATACTAAGTCCAATGCATTCCCCATATGAAAAGGTTTCAAAATAAAAAAAACATTCGTATTAAAACTGGCATACGAAATGTCAATAAATTATCCATAAACCATGAATGGTATGAAATAACACATCCAAATTCAAACATATCACAAAACCTTTAATATAATATGGATGTTTTTTATCATAATAAATCAACTTAAAACAAACTTAAAATCCATCAAACGATGTTGACATAGATGATGCCAAAAACTTTTTGGAGAAATATCTCATTCTATTATTAAATCATTTAAAAGTCACGTAATTATAAAATAAAACATTTATAATTGAAAATATTCTTATAAGATTGTAAGGGAATATTTGACGATGTTTTAATTGTGGAAAATAGCCGCACCCACTATATATGTTAAAAAACATTCTTACCTTAATTTTATTGAAAAGGTTACAAAGTAACTTATTTGGTAAACGACAGAAAGATTCCTTTCATACCACTTTATAAAAAGTCAAGAAATGGTATAAATGAAATTAACCCGTATTTTAGTAAATAGTAAAAATGTTTTTGAATACATTTTTAAGAAACATGGATGTGGATGATAAAGAGGTCCCAGTAGATACTTACGTAAAAACATCCTCGGATAATAAAGGAATTGTGAAATTAATCCTTACCTTGTACATTTTCTTGGTCGAGGGTAGGTTAACCTCCTGTATAATGGTTAAATAATTTTTATTAAATTATACAAGAATAATATACATTAATATGATATCATATATGATCTTTTAATATTTCTTTGTTAATAATATCTTAGTATTATCATTGTTTCAAGTGTTAACAGATTTGTTTTCCATTATATGATTTGTTACACAAGTAATGTTTGTTATGGATATGATGTATCTTATTAATATTCAGAATGATATTAAGTATTTAAACCTTATCTTTAATCATCTAATGAAAATTAGTTTTGAATGGATACGATGGGGAATGAATCTCATCGCATTTGTGGAGACGGTAATCTGTACGTACGCACGAGCGAAAATATCATTATTTTGGTATTTAAATAATATATAATTGGATGGTATATCATATATAAAGAATCATTATAATGTCATGTTTATTATTTACATCAATTTCACATCATTATTATACCAATCTAAATAATAATGTATTGAATAATAATTACACCATGACGTGGAGACGGTAAGTCGTACGTACACACGTATGGTGATAAGTCATTCAAAGGATAGATAGAATAATGAATATGTTTGTTCAATATTTATAATAAAATCATAGTATATATAAGATACTGGTGTTAATATTTTATAATAGAAATGAAAATGAAAGAGGAAGTGGAAGAAGAAAGGAACTTGAAAGAGGTGATGAAATATTTACATCTTCATCAGGTTATTCCTTTTTTATTTGATCAAAAGGGCTCCTTAGGTTGGCTTTCTGAATAAAGGAAGGCCTCTAGGATGAACGGAAGAAATTTTAGAGGGTATTTGGGAAGGGTTTTACTGAGCCAAATGTCTTTGAAGGTGTGAATTAAGGAGTTCCCTTTTATAATAGGGGTGAGGGGCACCTTAGGAAAAGCTAGAAATATTATTTTATAATAAAAACATTTTCGGTTTCTAATGGATCAAAAATAAATTTTTTAAATTATAAGGTGGTGATGGGTCGAAAACCACTCAACAAATAGGTTTTAGAAAGGTTTGGGTCACAATATTAAATTTTTCTTTAACATTTAACTCTTAGTTAAATAGTTCGACATTACAATGTCTTTTTTTAATTTTATATTATATGGTTAATAACCATACTATAAACTTCTAAGGGAAACCCAAGTGGTTCACTAATGATACAAATATTATTATATAAGTCTTTTAGACGAACCGTAGATTTTAAGGAATAGAATATCAACTAATAATATAATATTTGTTTTAAAATTTCTTTTATGACAATTTTGATACTATTTGGTATTTTGTTTTTCCTAAATTTATAAAAGAATTATTACTTCCAACAAAATCCTAAAAACAAAACCTAACATGTAATATTATCCTTGAAAATTAGTGGAATTCATAAAAAGTCCCTAATTACATTTATTTAGATATTTATAATATTAAATATTTTAAGATTTCATTAATTAGTTAATTACTGCATCATCATTGTTTTATAAATAAATTTAATTATTTAATGTCTAAAAATTATAAATAAAATACCAATATGTAGGAAATAGTTTTATTTTTATAATTAATATTTATAGTAGAATTTATCTTGTGTGTAACCCTATATTAAAAATTATTTAGTTATTAATCTTTGAATTTAACACTTTTAACTATTTTTTTATTTAAATAATAATAAATGTCTTAATCTAATCCTAGTGGACCTAAAGGATCATATTTTATTCCTAAGGTTTTTTTGGTTTAATTACACTTATTTAATAGAATTATTACATGTGTTAGGGTAATAATAATATCATTTTTACCCTTAATTACCCTATTTAATTTTAACCGTGGTAAATAAAATTAAAAAGTTACTATTCACCAAAAATTATTTTCATCTTACTGGACCACATTTTACATACTTATATCAACCATTTCTCTTGGATTTTCGAAATTCAACTCATAGAAGCGGTAAAATTATGTTTTATGTAAATTTGCAAATACTCTTAGGAGGTGGGTAAAAATGGTAAAAAGTTCAATAAAATTTTTATATATCTAAAATTATTATAAACTGACTCCAATGAATTACATTGAACTTATATAGGTATTATGTATCTCTTTTGACCTAAAATAAATTTTAATATAATAAATAATTATTTAAATAAAAAATTTGTTCTAAACTTTAACTCAATGTTTTTCACTATTCATCAAAAATTGTAGTTTTTCAGAAAAATACGAAAAATTCACCCAAATATAATTTAAATATTCCAAATCCAAAAATTAAGACCATTTTGAATGATAAAATTTATAAATTTTCAAAAAGTGGTTATAACTATTCATAACGGCTAGTTTGATTGGTTGTGGTGTGTTAGAACTCGAAGTTCCGTACAACACAAGCTATTGTATTATTCAAAGAGAAGCGTGATGTGGAAGCTTGGGGTGTTACATTCACCCCGCCTTCAAATAATTTCAGCCTTGAAATTTCTAGAGTATTACAGTGTAAAATGACTTGGGTGGTTCATCATCATAAGTTCCCCGGGTTCCCACGTTGTATCTTCCATCTTATGGTTTCTCCATAGAACTTTTACCAGACGATTCGTCTGGTTTCTCAGCACATGTTCTCTTCTATCAAGAACCATGATAGGCTCTTCACAATAAGATAGATCGGGTTCTGGTTCTAATTCCTCATAGGTGAGTACATGCATTTGGTCAGGCATGTATTTTCTCAATAGTGATACGTGGAACACATCGTGAACTTTGGAGAGAATTAGAGGCATTTCCAAACGATAAGCTATAGTCCCAATTCATTCTAGAATTTTGAAAGGTCCAATGTACCTGGGACTCAATGTTCCTTTCTTTATGAAATGTATAACACCCTTCCCTGGAGATACCTTCAAGAAAACATGATCTCCTACATGAAATTCCAAATCCTTCTTTCGATTATCGGCATAGCTCTTCTACATACTTTGAACTTCTTTGATGTGGGTTTGGATTACCTTCACCTTTTCCATCGTTTCCTCCACAAGTTCTAGGCCAACAAGTTTCCTTTCACCAACATCATCCCAACAGGTTGTTGTGTGACATCTCTTTCCGTATAACGCTTCATATGGTGCCATTTGAATACTTGAATGGAATCTATTATTAAAGGAAAATTCTACCAGAGGTAAATATTGATCTCACATACCATGAAAGTCAAGTGAGGATGATCTCAATATGTCTTCTATGGGTTGAATAGTCCATTATGATTGTCCATCAGTTTGGGGGTGGTAGGCAATGCTCAAATGAAGTTCAGTATCCAGGGCTTTCTGAAGACTTTTTCAGAATCTTGATGTAAAATGGGGATCACGATAAAAAACAATCTATAGTGGTACTCAATAAAGTCTTAAAAATTTATTAATATATAGTCTTTCTAAACTTTGAAGTGGTAAATCTTCCTTTATAGCAAGAAAATGTGCTGACTTGGTTAGAAGATCAACAATGACCCATATAGTATCGTTCCTTCTTGGAGTCTTTGGTAGAACCATGACAAAGTCCATCATGATATCATCCCATTTCCATTCAGGTATGGAAAGAGGTTTCATGACTCCTCCAGGATGTTTCCTTCCAGCTTTCACTTGTTGAAAAACCATACATATTGACACAAAATCAGCTATCTCCATTTTCATGTTGTCCCACCAAAAATGTTTCTTCAATTCTCTATACATTTTGGGGCTCACAGGGTGTGTAGAGAAATTTGAACTATGAGAATCATCCAACAATTCCCTTTTTAGATCAGGTATATCGGGAACACAAAGTCTCTTCCCAAATTTCATAATTCCATATTCATATCCAATTTCACTCAATCTCCCATTATTCATAACATTATTCTTCTTTTGAAACACTTCATCACCGGTCTGAGAACTCTTTATCATTTTTAGTAATGATGGTTTGGCCACCATTTAAAAAAGTATTGATGATCCACCTTTCATGGTTATTCCCATATCCATCTTTACTAGATCCATGAGAATAGAATCCCTTTCGACTCTCATATTGTTCAAAACACCATTATCTTTTCTGCTCAAATCATCTTCCACCTTATTTCCCTTCCCCGGGTGGTAGTGTATCGTGCAATCATAATCCTTTAGTAGTTCAAGCCATCATCTTTGCCTCATGTTCTGCTCTTTCTATGAGAAAATATAATTCAAACTCTTGTGATCAGAATAAATCTCACAGTTTTCACCATAGACATAATGTCTCCATATCATCAAAGCAAAGATTACAGTTGTTAAATCAAGATCATGAGTATGATAGTTTTGCTCATGAATTTTTACCTGTCGTGATGCATAAGAAATAACCTTATCATTCTGCATAAAAAAAAACCAAGTCCTTTCTTTGATGCATCACTATAAATAATAAACCAATCATTCCCTGAAGATAGATTCAAGATAGGATAATTTACTAATATTCTCTTCAATTCTTTAAAACAATATTCGCATTATTTTTTCAAAAAAAAATTTCACCCCTTTACCTATATGCTTGGTTAATGGGTTAGTCAATTGGGGAAAATTCTAGACGAAACACCGATAATGACCTGTTAAGCCAAAAAACTAAATACCTCAGTTATACTCGTCGGTGATGGCCATTCTTGTATAGCCTTGGTCTTTGAAGAATCAATATAGATTCCATCCTTAGAGACAATATGGCCATGAAAATAAATATCCTAAAGAAAGAATTCACACTTGCTAAACTTCCCATATAATTCATTTCTTCTAAGAGTATTTAGAAAAATGTACATGTGATTTTCATGATCTTCGTAGATTTTAGAGTATACAAATATATAATTAACAAATGCCACTACAATGTCATCAAGATATTTCTTGAAAATACTATTCATTAGATCCATGAAGACAGATGGTGAATTATCCAATCCAAATGGAATTATTGTACACTCATAATGCCTGTACCTGGTTTGAAATGTTGTTTGATGAATGTCTTCCTTCTTCACACACAGCTGTTGAAATCCCGATCGAAGTTCAATCTTCGAAAACTATTGAGCTCCATAATGTTGGTCGAATAAATCATCAATGTGAGGTAGAGGATACTTGATCTTTATTTTTATAGCATTGATCTCCCTGTAGTCAATGCGCATCCTCATAGATCCATTTTTCTTCATAACAAAAAGAATAGGGGCTCCCCATTGTGAAACACTAGTGTGAATAAATCCTTTATTACTCAATTCCTATCGTTGTTTCTTTAGTTCCACTAATTCCGTAGTTTCCATTCTATATGGGGTCTTCGATATGAGCCTTGATCCAAGAGTGAAATGAATGGAAAACTCAATTTCCTGTTCTGGAGGATGTCCATGTAAATCTTCTAGAAACACATTAGAATATTCTTTCACAATAGGTACATACTCTACTTGAACATTCCTTTCCTCACCCACAGTTATTTCATTCTCTTCCTCCCCAATAATTGAAATTAGTCGAGCTAATGGGCATGGATCTAAATAAGAATTAGGTGGTGATGATTCTTCTCTAAAGATAAGGTGTTCTTTATCATCATCTTCAAAAATAGTAACATCCTTCTTATTACAACTAATTTTTGCGTCATGTTTCAAAAGCCAATCCATACAGATAAATATATTAAATTCAATCATGTGTATGATGATGAGATCAGCAGATAAAGAACATTTACATGTCCTAATGGGGACTGAATCACAAATCTTTGTTGCAATGATACTTCCCTTAAGAGTTTTGAATGACAAATCCCTTGTTAAATAAAATTGGAAATATCTTACTTTCATAGAAAACTAGGAAGATATGAAACAACACGATGATCCAAAATCAAATAAAGCATTGGCTAAACTTGAGGAAAACATTAAATTACCTACCACTACGTCTTTTAAAGTTTAAACCTTAGTAGTAGTGATGGAATAATCTTGTCCTTGATCCCTTGGCCTTTTCTAAGGTAAGTTCCCCTGATTCATATGACATTCATTTGAATAATGGCCCCTTTCTCTACAATTGTAGCATTCAACATCGACAACATATTTATTCCCCTTATAAGCACGAGCTTGGTGGCCTTTTTCACCACACATGTAATAGATTCCCATTCCCTTTAGGTAAATACCAGGGTGTTTCTTCCCACATTTACTACAGGATGGATATTCAACTTTTCCCTTCTTCCCCTTATTTCCATTTCCAAAGTGTTCGATATATCACTTCTTCTCTTGATTTTCTTTAATGTTGCAAGACATTGATAATTCTTTTTCTATCTTGATAGCACAAGTGATAATATATTCGTACGATGATAAGGATTGTGAGACTAATGATCAAAGGAGAAATTGTTTTAACCCATCAAATAAATGATCAATCTTACTTCTTGGGTTACGTATACAATCTACAGCATGCCTTGCTAACCTTTTAAAGTTATCTTCATACTTTGCGACATTCCCATCCTCCTTTTTCCTCATACTCAGAAATTTCTTTTCCATATCTACTCGATGGTCATGATGAAAGTATTTTTCTAAAAAAAATTCTTTAAACTCCCTTCATTCCAAATTTGATACTTCATCATCTTCCTTTGTGTTTTGTATCAATGACCACCATTGACCAGCATCTCTAGTGAGGTGGTAAACTTCCATGAAAATTTTTCCCTTTTGCTACTCCCCAAGGCGTGGAATATTTTCTCTAAGGAATTTATCTATTGCTCATCTACTAGTGTATTTTTACCCTCTTTGAATGTTGGGGGGTTTTTCCTCATGAAGTGATCTAACATTGATCATCCAGGATGTAGATCGGGGTACTCAATACAGTAAAGGTTATTATTCATAACCTGGGTGAGTTGTCCCAGTATGGTGGTTAGCTGATCCGCACTAGTTACATCACCAGCTCCACTATAATTATCTTGATCAGAAGGGAAATCCCTATATGGAGTTAGTTAATTGATATGTTTTCCATTCCTTCCACTAGGCTCCATCTCTAAAAAATGGCATAAACTAGATTAGTTTATGAATCGAAATACATAATTCCAAACATGTAAAATACTAAACTTAAATTGAACAGTTTATGGATATAATACATAATCATAAAAAAATCATTGAGGATGTATATACTCATAAACCCTTCATAATGGCTGGTAAAGAAAAGGAGAATTATCCTATGCATCTCCCCTGAGAGTGTCATAACCAAGAGTGCAACAATGCCCATTGTCGTACACTAGTTCCCGTTCGAGTCTTGCTAAAAGTGGTGTTTTCGGGTTTTACCCCTAGGTAAATCTGTTCCAAAGCCACCTCTACCTACTCGTATCTAGAAATTGATGTATTTCTTGAAAAAACTCACAACATTTCTACAATACCAAAATTCTTGGAAGTTCTTTTATACTAATCCTCAAAGTATATCTTAGGGCTATGTTCTCTAAACAGAGATTATCTAAATCTAGTTTCCAAGGTTTGTACTAAACTTCATCTGATACCAACTATAACGCCCTGACCCTAGTAACCTAGAGTCCGTGCATTTTTTACATAACATTGGAATGATCACAAAAGATCATGTCTCGAAAGACAGATTAGTTTAGTAGCCTTCGATGTACTAGATACATTCACAAGGTTTACATTACATCATAAAATGGAAAACTACAAAAACATTTTTTCCATGGAAAATACTGAGATCCCACATACTATCCTTGTAGGTCAGTCATAATATACTTTTTCACATCCTGGGAAATATAAAACAAAGAAAGGGGTGAGCTTAGATGCTCAGTAAGGATAACAATTTAGCATAAACTTTCATAAATAAGAATAAACAATTAATGCATTGTATAGAACAAAAAAAAGACTTTTCAACATAAACTTCATCATAATATTGAAAATATAAATCAAAATAACTCTATTTACTTACTCATATTGATATTATACTAGTCGAATAATCACATGAAATATTAATAGCCACTTTCATAATGATGGAATGCATAAATGCCAGACTTTCATAACCACATAGTCAAGGCCTTGTGCCAAGACTACAAATAAGATTTTTTTAAGGCGTTGTTCCAAGACACTTGTTTTTCTCATGAGACCTACCGATGCATTGAGGAGCTATATCGGGATCCACCTGTCACTTACTAAGTCCAATGCATTTCCCATATGAAATGTTTTAAACATAACATAAACATTCTTATTAAAACTGGCATACAAAATGTTAATAATTTATCCATAAACCATGAATGGTATGAAACAACACATCCAAAGTCAAACACATCACAAAACCATCAATATAATATTGAGTTTTTGTATCACAATAAATCTACTTCAAACAAACTTGAAATCCATCAAAGTATGTTGACATAGATGAAATCAAAACATTTTTAGAGAAAAATATCTTTCTATTTTGAAATAATTTAATGGGCATGTAATTAAAAAAGAAAACATTTATATTTTAAATTATTCTTATAATCTTGTAAGGGAAGCTTAGAAGATGTTATAACAGCGTAAAATAGCTTCACCCACTATATAAGTTAAAAAATCATTCTTACCTTAATTTTGTTGAAAAGGTTATAAAGTACCCTATTTGGAAAATGATGGAAAGATTAATTTCAAACCATTTAAAAAAATTCAAAAAATAATATAAATGACTTTAACCTATACTTTAGTAAATATTAAAAATGTTTTGGAATACATTTTTAAGAAACATGGATGTGGATGATAAAGATATCCCAGTAGATAATTACGAAAAAACAACCTCGGATAATAAATAGATTGTGAAATTAACCCTCACCCTATACTTTTCCTTGGTCGAGGGTAGCTTTACCTCTTGTATAATGGTGAAATAATTTTTATAAAATTTTTCAGGAATCATATACATTAATATGATATCATATATGATCATTTAATATTGCTTTGTTAATAATATCTTAGTATTATCGTCATTTCAGGTGTTAACTGGTTTGTTTTTTTATATACTTTGTTACACAAGTAATGTTTTTTATGGATAGGATGAATCTTATTCATATTAAAAATTATATTAAGTCATTATACATTGTCTTTAATAATCTAATGGAAATTAGTCTTGAATGGAAAAGATGGGGAATGAATCTCATCGCCTTCGTGGAGACGGTAATCCGTACGTACGTCAGAGCGAAAATATCATTCTTTAGATATTAAAATAATATATAATTGGATGTTATATCATATATACAGAATAATTATCATGTTATATTTATTATTTACATCAATAACACATCATTATTAAACCCATCTAAATAATAAGTTATTGAATAACAATTACACCACGACGTGGAGACGGTAAGTCATACGTACACACCTATGGTGACATGTAATTAAAATGATGGATTGAATAATGAATATCATTGTACCATATTTATAATAATATAAAAGTATATAGATGATACTGGAGTTATTATTTTATAATGGAAACAACAAAGAAAGAGGATGTGGAAGAAGAAAGGAACTTGAAAGAGGTGATGAAATATTTACCTATTCTTCGAGTTCTTTCTTTTTATTTGATCAGAAGTGCTACTTAGGTTGGCTTTCTGACTAATGGAAGGCCTCTAGGATAAAGGGAGGACATTTTAGAGGGTATTTGGGTAGGGTTTGACCAATCCAAAAGGCCTTGATGGTGTGAATAAGAGAAAATGGGGAGTGCCCTTTTATAAGAGGGGTGAGGGGCACCTTAGGAAAAGCATGAAATTTTATTTTATAATAAAATAATTTTCTGTTTCTGAGGGTTCAAAAATGAATTATTTAAATTAAAAGGTTGGGATGGGTCTAAAACCACTCAACAAATAGGTTTTAGATAGGTCTGGGTCACTATTTTAACATTATCATTTAGATTTAACTGTTAGTTAAATAGTTTGACATTTACCATGTCTCTGTATTTTTATATTATATGGTTAGTAAACATACTATAAACTTTTAAGAGAACCAAAAGTGGTTCACCAATGATACAAGTATCATTATATAATTATTTTGGAAGAAACCTCTATTTCTAGGAATAAAATATCAATTAATAATATAATATTTATTTTAAAGTTTCTTTTACGACAATTTTGATACTATTTGGTATTTTGTTTTTTTCTAAATTTATATAAGAATTATTACTTCTAAAAAAATCATCAAACCAACCCTAACATGTAATATAAATCCATAAAATTAGTTTAATTCATAAATGGTCTAAAATTACATTTATTTGGATATTTATAAGATCAATTATTTTAATATTTCATTAATTAGGTAATTACTGCATCATCATCATATCATAAATAAATTTTATTATTTAATGTCTAAAAATTATAAATAAATAATATTATGTAGGAAAACTTTTTATATTTCTAATTAATATTTTTAGTCTAATTTATCTTATGTATAACCCTATATTAAAAATGTTTTAGTTATTAAACATAGAATTTAACACTTTTAACACTTCTTTGAACAAAATGATAATAAATCTCCTAATCTAATCCAAGTGGACCTAAAGGATCATATTTTATTCCTATGGTTTTTTTCCGGTCTAATGACCCATTTCAAATATAATTAGGACATGTTTTAGGGTAATAATAATATCATTTGTACTCTTAATTACCCTATTTACTTTTAACCGTGGTAAATAAAATTAAAAATTTAATATTCACCAAAAACTATTTTCATATTATTGAACAAATTTTTACTTATTGATATCAACCGTGTATCTCTTATTTTTAAAATTCAACTTATATAAGTGTTAAAATTATGTTTTATGTAAATTTGAAAATGCTCCTAAGAGGTGGGTAGAAGACAGTAAAAAGTGCGATAAAATTTTCATATATCAAAAAATATTATAAACTAAATCAAATGAATGAAATTGAACTTATATAGTTATTATATATCTAATTTGACTTAATATAAATGTATATATAATAAATAACTATTTAAATAAAAAGATGGTTTAAAACTATAACTCAGTGTTTTTCACTATTAATAAAAAATCGAAGGTTTTTAAAAAAATACCAAAACTTCACCCTAAGATAATTTTGATATTTTGAATAAAAAAATTAAGTCCATTTTAAAAGATAAAATTTATAAAATTTCAAAACGTGTGTATTACTATTCATAACGACTAGTTTGATTGGTTGTGGTGTGTTAGAACTCGAAGTTCTATACAACACACACTATTTTATTATTCAAAGATAAGCGTACTGTGGAAGCTTGGGGTGTTACATATAATGTCTAAAAAATAATAAATTTATCAAATTTATGATCCCTGAACCATTTATAAAAAACTAGTCTTCCATAATTGAAAATAACAATAAATTTATTTGAATACTCATAGAAAAATCTATTACATTGTTCATTAAATATAGAGGTCAAATTTTATAAACTTTAAGGAATAATTACAAACCCATAATTTTTATAACTATTGTGAATAACCATTATAATAATTTTTAAATATTTCACATTCATCTAGGGAAACCATATACTGAGATAATGTTTTTTGAAATACTATCCAAAATATTGATAGAAAACAAGTGATCAATATGATGAAATATATACATATTCTTAATAGTAATGTCAACGAGTTCTATTTAATCAATGAGAAGTATCATAGAATGACCCATATTTTTATCAAAATAATAGGATAAAACAAATGTTTTGTTAAAATAAATACTTGGTGTTAAAAAAAAATGACTAGTATCATAGAATGAACCATATTTATTGAATTAATCTTAAAAAATATAAATATTTTAATTTTGATGTAACAAAATTCCCAATAAATTATAAAATTTCTATAATGTATTTATATATCATTTTCTTCCAGTATGTATGATTATCTAATAAAATATGGAGTAAGAAATTTCAAAATAAAATAAAATATATACATGATACACTACTGAGAATTCAGTCGTACATAATAATTTTTGAAACCATTAACAGCCTATGTCAACTATGATAACACTAAAATGAAAATTTTTTTTATTTAAACCAACATTATATTTTGTAAGGTTATTATCACTTTGATTCCATCTTAATTTAGCTCTCATGTTTTCATTTCAAAAATTAATTCAAAAAAGATATAAATTGGATAACGAAATATGAAAATCTGTAAAATATATTTCATGAAACCATAACAAAAAATTTGAATATATTACGAGTTTATTTTAACATTCTCATAAATTATATTTTTATCTAAAACATCCATCATTACCAACTATAAAACCCAATTATATTTTCAATATACAAATATGAGTCTATTAGTTATGAATTCTCGTTTTTTACAAAATAATGATCTTTTAGATTTAGTGGTTTATAGAATACTGAAAATAATACAAAACAATGTGTAATCTTCCACATAGTCTATAATTATTCCACAAAAATAGGGATTTAATTTTAAACCAATTTTTAATTAAATATGTCTTTATCATATTAAATATACTCCAAAGTGTAATGTATAAGATTTCAATAGTCCTACCTCATTTTTAAATAAAATGATTTTTTTTCAAAATGTTGGATATGTAAAAAATAAGAATAAGGTAAATACATATAATATCAACTTATTGGTTAGGTGAAAAATGAAACCCAAATAAAATGAATTATTTTTTTGGAAATAAATATTTGTATAGATTAATAAAATATATCCACAAATTAAAATAATAAATTTAAAAAACATTTTTGAAAGACAATTTTCTGAATTATAAACCCATTATAGAATCTGCATGAACATGATAACACGTTTAAACATTCTATAAAAAGTAAACCATTCTTGATAAAAAGACAAAAAATATTTGTCCTTATGAAAATATTTTATTTCTATAAAATACTTATTGGGAGTAAAATACATCTCGAAGAGAATTATAATCATAAATTCTTCTCAATTTTTTTAATCTAGTTCCAAAATAATAAATTCCTTATTATTTATAGATGAGAAACCATGCTCGTTCACTCATTCATCATTCACATTAAATGAATAAATCATGAATTAATAAATGGGGGAGTTATATAATTATAGCACATCATCATGAGCTATATTTGGATCACTTTTCATCAAATGTAATGACCATGTATGGTTTCACAAAAAAATATTAATCATTATAATTACCATCCTAAAATCCTTAAAAATTTATTTGAATCTATAAGAATAGTCACATTATATTTGTTTAAAAAATATATTTTGAAAACCCCTTTCAATTAATAAATATAAATATATAATATCTCCATATGACGGGGAATAGTTTCCTTGAAAAAAATTAAATAATTATATTCGAATAATGATAGTAAATAATTATTATAATTGAATAAAATCATATCCATCTGTTAAACATTTAATAAATAATCTTTTACATTTTTGTAATGAATTTTTAAAATATCTCATATGATGAATGTTGAAATGAATAAATTCCAAACCTCTATAAATATATCAATATATACATTATAATAATTTTGATAATATTGAAATAATAAATATTAACATTATTAAAGAGTATTCATGAGAATCATCATATAAGAGAATAATATGGATAAATAACATTAACACGTAGTTTTAAAAAAAAAATATAAACTCATGTCGAAAAAAAAATTACTTTAATTATAAAATGTATACTATTCATTTATTACATATTTATATTTTTATATACATTTTAGTTTTATTACTTTATAATAATTTCATTCCATTAAATTATTACAATTTCTATTAAAGTAAATAAATTTATTAATTTCATGATCGATGTTTTGTGGATATTAAGTTCATAATCCTAAAACAAATTCCCTATGGTGATCATGGTCAATGTGAATTTTTTTTTATAATAACTATAATATTAATATTGAAATAATTACCATTTTCACAAGTTAAATACAATTTCATAATATCCTAATATTGCAATACATGAAAAAAGAATCAAAACCATTTTTAAAGGGGTGATCCACACGTATGAACGAATGACATTATCAGTTTCAAGAAAACCAAAGAGTAAGAGGGTATATTTTATATTAGCATTGAACATTAATTATTATTTAATAAAAAAATATTTTTTATTGAATCTATTTTAATAACAATCAATGCATGATGATAATAAAAATTAAAAAATAATAATTAATGCTAGTGGAAGTCTAATTCAATTCCCGATCAATGTTTTATTTCATAAGAGAATGAAAAAGGAGATGAAAATTAGATGATTTTTTCCTTTTATATTTTATATAATTCTTTTATTACCACAAAACTGTTATGTTTTTATTAATGGAAGAAGTTTAATAAAAACATCAAGTTGTAAAATGATGAGATTTATAAGTCATCATTATAAAACATCCTTTTCCTTAAACCTTGATCAACCATGGATTGTATATTAGATATATAAAAACACATAATACATGGAGAGGATCATTGAGAAATATTAGGGCCTGGTTTGGATGATCTATAAATCTCTTTTTCTGGACTAGGTGAGGATACAATTATCACCTTTATTTGTAAATGGAGTGAAACTCTTTCCCTTATTCTTATAAATTTAAAATTATAAATATATTAATCATGGTCACATTGAAAAATACAATTAATAAATAAAATATGAGTTGATTTGTTTTAATATGAAATTATCCCATAAATTTTAATTTTAGATAGTGTGACCTCATCAAAATGTTATGACCCTAATTAACATAATTTACCAATTACAATAGTGATAAAATCATACAATTGATAATATTAATGATGATTAAAATTAAAATTCATAAAATTTAAAAACATTATAATAGTGATGAAAAATATTAAATCCATTTGGTCGTGATTAAATCAATATAATTTGATGAAATTAATTTTCATAAAATAACTCAAACCCAATTGAATGAGTGTTTTATAAAATATTTGTTCGTAATCCAAAATATAATTTATACTAAAACCATGTATAATTATTATTATAATGGAATAAATTTTACTTTTTATTAAAAATGAATAATGTCATTTTTTAATAAATAGAAACATGGATTTTAATTTTTAGAAACATAAAATGGAATAATTTTTTAATCTATATTTCACTATTCACATAAAAATCAATCATTTCATAAAACCCAAAAAAATCCACAAAAGAGAAAAATGATTTTTATTTGATTTTTTTTCAATATTATATAATTAAATTTCGAATACTTAAAAAAAATTTATTTATGTATAATATAATAATAAATGGAAAAGTTCTTTTTTGTAATAAAATTATTTATTGTCTCAATTTCAAAAAACCCATAAAATTGTTGAGAAAATCATAATGAATACGAATACTTAAAATTAATACTTAAAAATAATAATATTTTATTTATAAATGTTTTTTTAGTAAGAATGAGTGTCATATGGATGAGAACACAACTATTATTCAATTCTATACTAAATTCTGAGTGACCAAAACATGAGATTTTTGAAGCATATAAAACCAGATAAATCTAATGCAGTTACTTAGTGATTAAAAATAAAAAAACATTATTATGAAAAAAATTATTTTTCAAGATTCTAGAATCACAAAATATAGAATCATTTGTTTGAAAAAAATTATTAATAAATACTTAAAATAAAACAAGGATGTTTTTCAAGAAGAATGGAGATATCAAATATGATGATTCCATATAATTTTTCTATTTGTAAATAACGTAATAATCCTGATATGAAGTATGATGAATTTGGTTCAAGACTAATCTATTTAAAATATTAGAAACCCAATGATATTTTTCTCAATGTTTTTCTTTCAAGAAATAAACAATTTAGATAAATTTAATGAGATGGTAGACTTGTAAAATGAAAAAGGTAATAATCCAGTTCTATTTATTGAAATTGAATTTATAAATTATTTTTTGATGTGAATCAAAGATAATTAAATAATAAGATATTATTTTTGATTATTAGTTTCTTGAGATAATATTTATTATATAAATTCAATATCAAAATAAATCATTAAAGTTTTACCTATGTAATTATATTATATAAAAATCAATGAATTGTATCTGTTGGAAGAAATGTTTTATAATTTAAATTTTTTATGGAATTTTGATGATATATTTTAATATTAAAATTTTGTAACTCTTGAGTGTTACATGACAAGATTATGCGACTTTAGAAATAATTTAATGTTCTCTTTAGGAGATAAAATACATCATTAAAATAATGATTTATTGAACAATTGAGATTATGTGAAGATTACATTATAATATAACTATTATAAATAGGAATGTAATTACATGAGAGGTAATGGTAGCTATGATAAGGAGGATTTAATGATGTTATGGTTCTGTGAGCTATAAAAACATTGATTCCAATTTTCAGTGTTGATAAATAGAATAAGGGAATTTATCTATTGTTCTGTGAGTATAAAAATCACGTTGTATGTAAGATTAATAATATTGTGAGAGATTAATGAAAATTATATACTCTATGTGATCTGAAAAGGATTATTTCACAGAACTAATTTCTCTATATTTCTCTTACTTATTGGATTCTGGATGGATATTCTTGAAAACGTGGCATTTATTCACTAGATATTTTTCTTGGTCACTCAACGAGGATAATATTTTTTCTGAATCAATTTAAATTTGATATAATATCTCTCATATTTAAATATTTATTTATTTTTTTAAATCAACAACGATATATTAGAACCAATTTGAGGTAGATTATTCCTAGAAAGTATGGTTCTGAGCAAAAATATTAGAAAAAATAACAACTATTCATAAAATGATAATATATAAAAATATATGTCAATAGAAAACAATCATATACACATTATGTATTATATTAAATTAATTAATTCCTAGTAACTTTTTTCATAGGTATAATTCCCTAGTTATTCACAATATATAGTTTTTAAGGATTTTTTTTATTTTTTCAGACACTGATTCAGCAATTAAATTTGTATTCATTTGAATGTTTAAGACATTATAAAACAATTACATTGATAATTAGTAGTAGAAAATTATAGAAATATGTCAATATGACTTATCATTATCACATATGATGAGATTTTATTATAACATAGAGATGTAGTTGAATGATGGTATTTCAATAAAGTTTTCATATAATGATTAATATTTAATATGATACTCTTGTATATGTTGAAAATTATTCAGTGAGCTGAACATGTTATTAAAAATAATTCCATGTTTTTTGAATGTTATAAGGGACAAGGTTTTCCGGTTGAAAATGTTCATTAATTCTACATTAGTGTTAGAGAAATTTGTGATAGCTATATAATAGATTGTATGGGGTAGAAAAAATCAATGGTAGTGTACTAGTGTTTGTGTCTTTCACACTCACTCACCAGGCACATATAACGTAAATATAATATATGAATGTTACCATATGATAATAATAAATGATAATTTGTTGGAGTTCTTACATATATTTTTTATATGTGACGAGTATATAATAACTTCTATGAATTGAAATACAATAATCATTGAGAAGTGAATGAAAGTTCTTAGAGAGTTAAAAAAATAATATATTTTAGTTTTTCCAATTTTATTTAGTTTTTGGAGTGATTATGTTATATATTATTTATTCATTCATTGTCTATTATTTATGTTAGAGTGTAGTGACTCTATATTTTGGAATTATTTTTTTTATAAATTCATACTTTTTAAATTTAATACCCCACCTGAATGGATTATTCTAAAATATGGGAGCTTTTCTCCTTATAAATTTATAATTATTCCTATGGAAATCGCTCAAATTTTATCATACATGATGATATATGATTTGATATAGATGTGGGTGGCCACGAAAATACTATTTTACGTTTGTTTCTCATTAAATAGGTATGATTTTACCAATAATGTTACGAAAAAGTTAGACTATGGTGAATTCTTTTATTCCTTGACAGATGATGGGAAAGATGATTTACATAATCCAGTGTTGGATTTTGATTGAAGGTCCACTAGGATACAGTGATTTGAATTTCCTTAGAAATCATTTTTTAGGAATATTTAGTGACATTGGGATGAAGGTAATCCTCATGAAGTGTGTGTCAACAGACTATGTATAAGAGACAAAAGATTTTGATTGCGGTGAAGAACATTTCTTTCATAGACTATGGTGGTATTGAATTCTATTATAGTAGATGAATTTTTTAGATACCAGGAATGATGAAGGAGGTATTGAGTCATTATGGGTTTAAGATTCTAGTTGTGTTGACAATGGAGGATTATTGGTGCGGTGGGACAGTTCTGGGATGTGGTCTTGTAGTTTCCCAGAGGGAGGACCGGTCGTTTCCTTAAAAAAGGGTGTTACCTGCACTATGCTAGGACCAATGCTCTGGTTTAGTAGGCCAATGTTCTAGAATACCAAGCAACCAATGAATTGTCTGGGAATTTTGTTCACAATAATAAGAATAATAAGACTATGATGAGGAACCTGTTACTAGTCTTGAGGAATTATGAGGAGATTGGAAATCTTATTGATCCCATCAACATCTCTTAAGCTGTTGAAAGATCGACGATGGTGGGGATATTTGTGTGGGATCCTGGAGAAGAGGTATACATTAAGAGGTGGTGAGTGGGTTTTTTGTAGAGGGATGGTTATGTGAAATACATGGAATGTGGTTTGTCAAATTAAACTCAGTTATGAGGACGAAATTTGGCTAACATGTTGTTTTGCATGCTATTCATGGGTTGGAAACAATAGGGATTGTGATGTGGGTGTTGTGACCATTTTATGGGTATCCATTTTTTAATGGGAATATTGTGTGATGATATTTCTTTTAGGGATTTTTTGGACTTCTCATGTTGTGACCCACAAGTTGATCACATTAATGTGTAGTGGTCTATTATATTTTGGAAAATATTTTATGTGAATATATTCATATATGTGATCATTGACACTAGCAGTTCTGGAACGACCTGCAATGGTATGGGATGCTGAAATGTGAGACTTTTTGGGTAATCATGGGTAGGTGGATGTATGTGACACCTATGGTGAGAAGTTCATGCTGAGGATTTGATGATGAATACCTCTAGTGATTGTAAATGGGTGACCATGATCATGAATTGTATTAATATGAGGATAAGAGTTAGATTTTTGGACGATCTATTCATTGAATTATATCCTCAAGTGGTGTTTTTTGATTAGCCTCAACAATGTGGTCTCACACATGATGATTTGGTGTTTAGTAACTGTTAGATAACATCATGGTCGAATTAGCTGGTGCATCTTTTTTTGGGCCATCAAGCCTTTATGGGGTGGTTTTATAGGACTAATATATATGTGGGTGTATGGTTCATGGAGTGTGGGACATTGTGACTATTTTGAAATCTTGGGCGACTTTTGATATCACATTCTTTTTTTGGCAATGCTTTTTGTGCTGTACTTTTTCTGGTTCATCATTGTACATTATATTCATTAATAATTTTAATAGCCAAACAGACACAGTACCTAAGACATCTTGAGTAATAAACCTCATGTGAAAAATAATTAAAAGTTTTAAAACCATATTTTATATCAATAATGATTCACAACAAAAACCCACCAATGAATAAAAAAATTTAAATCCATTAGATAATGTATAAATAATTTTAACGGGAACATTTACATTTTATAAAATATATTTTTCAACAAATGATTACTTATTACATTTATTAAATATTAATTATAAAATAACATTTTTCAATTTTAGAATCATAATTTTAAAAAAGAAATGTTCATTTTTTAAATCAATGTAACAATGTTATCATAAGGTTATTTTTTTAATTATTCAAAAAAAATGATATTTTGCTGAAAAATAATAAAATACTAATTCTTCTAATACAATCATATTTATCAAGTTCTAATAATAATTTAATGGAATAAAATTCATTAAAAACTATATTCAATAGATCTATTTAACTATGAATTTATATTCTAAATTTTAATACACTTTTGAATTTAAAAAACCCATGGTGAATTTTCCTGTAAACAATAATTGTATTTTCATCTATATTTATTTTCATTAGCTTATATATATAATTATTTTCACTCAAATATAGAAAATAAATCTATGAGAATTGATATTAAATTTTAGATCATATTTTTTTTGTAATGATAATGGTGAAAGGGTTATTCTCTAGGAATTTTAATTAATATAGAGTAATTTTTTATTATATAAAAACGATATATTTAATAAAAATAATATGATATTTTCTTCACATGAATAAAAATATTTTAACTCTCATTTAAATTCTAATTCATTTCTATAATACTTAAGAACTCTTAATAGTGAAAAAAATATTTTTTTCAAGTCATCATTTCTATATATATTATTCTTTTACTTTAAATATTTAGTTATCATATTATTTACAAATAATATTATATTTTATTTTTATTAAATTTACGTCACAAACCAAACCGAGTCGAACTTGAACCGGTCACCCAGGCCAACCTAAGACAAGTCTCGAGAGGTGTTCTTGATCCTCCCAGGATGGAGACAAGCACAAAGTGAATCAATAGAGTACACAAGGGAATGATTTCACCCATATATAAACAAGCAAACAAACAGAAGAAAGAAATGCACATCCTAAAATACATTTATATAAAAATCGAACTAAACATTATATGTACAAGAAACTGAAAGTATTACTAAACCAACAACTAAACTGACCAAAACTGATAACCAACTAACACCATGGACCCCTCTGGTCTCTCACCAAAAAAATGATCACACGTCGCCCAAGGCGATCAAACTCAAGTTGAAGCCTGGACAATGGCTAAAAACTGAAGAAGGCTATAGGTGTAAGTATTAAAACTCAGTAGGTTATCCCGATATTCTATTCCCAATGAAAATACTTTAAAATAAAATAAACTTGAATTTAATGTTTTAAATACAAATATAAAGGTATATTTTCCAAATGAGGTCCCATTCAATTAATAATTTACCAGACAAAAACATGCATGTTTTATAAACAAGAATTGTAGTAATAATTTTCAAAGAGGTGAAACATCAAAATTAAAATAGTTTTAAAGAGGGATGATTTAAAGAATTTACATATTTAAATAAATAACACACACTACTAAATTTGCCAACCAAACGCACTGTATGCCGATGGTGAGTACCAAATTGTCAATGAGCACTGGTCACGGGAGCACCCCTAGGAACTAGTTAGTTATGAACCCGAGGTACCTCATATCTTGGTGAAAGTAACCATAATAAATATTCATTATCATGCACACGAACCACTAGTATGGAGAATTTCCATAACATAGTGGTCCCCCAAAATCATCATCATCATAGCTTTGTTATTGTTTTCATCATCAAACTTGCTACGTGAAACATGGTCCAAACCCCAAAGGATCACTAGCATACTAGTACATGCCCACCCACCTTGATACCTGAGATTCCCTTTAGTGCTCAATAAAGGAACACATATGATCAAATAAACTTTTCACATCAAAATTTTATTTCCAAACTATAAACACACAAACATATCGCAAACATGCGTAACATTTCATTCACGAATCAATAAACCACTAAAAGTTTCATAATACAATTTCAAGGAGTATAACGAGGCCTTGCACCTAAAATCCATTAAAAAAAATGCTCTTTTAAGGCCAGAAAATCATCAATAACATAAAAAAACAATTTTAAAGCCCCAAAACAAATTAATAAATTACTTTCATGGACCATAAAATGTCCCCAAAATATATAACATGAAATACATATGGAAACCAATTTTACAATAAAATGCCAAATGGGCCATTCAAGACTTTCTCAAAACTAACATTTGACCAAGGTATGAATTTAAATTCTTTTTAGGAGGTGTATTAAAACCATTTAAAACAGAAAAACACATTCATAAATACCTTAAAACACTCAGGTTACATATTCAAAATAAAACCAATTTCATTTGGATGTGAAGCTGGCCTTTTTCAAACAACTCGGGAAAAAACATGTTGTAAACCTAAACCCTATTTTTTGTAAAACGAAATCCAATTTGTAAATCCATATAATGACCCAAAAATACCATTTATCATCCATATAATTTATTTATAAATCCAAACCAATAATTTTTAAATCACACATCACACATAAAAGCCAACTAGGCAATTTACCAGACACATGACATGCTCTTTCTAATCAAAAAAATTTATTTTAAGAGCTTGACAAGGAATAAAACACCAAATTCGTGCCATAATTTATTAAAGCTATTTTAACATGTTCAATGTACCATAAACCCGGTTTTAAACCTCACAAAACAGTTTCTAAAGATAGTAGATCATCAAAACAAACTCTTTGTGTGCACTTTTATGACAAAACAACAATACCTTTCACAAAACAAGGCTTAAACTACCATTTTTCACACCAATAAAATTATTGAAAGGATGAAAAACAATAATATACAAATTTATCAAATGTGAACAATAATAAATTTATGAAACATAAATGATAAAGGAATGTGAAAGGGATATCCTATATCAAATGCTTGGTATAATTGAAATGCACACCCAATATCCCCATCCGAGGGTTTATAATCCCAAAACCTATGATGACCAACCCCAAATGAATAAAACCCACATGAAAATAATGGGATAATAGAACCCTATGTATAAAATTAATATGGGAGAATAGAAAACCAAGAAATAATGAAAAGAGGAGGAAGAGGAACGATAATGGAAAAGGAATCTCACCTTGCCACCTAGAAAACTCTTCGTCTTCCATTATATCTGCACCCTTAGAGAAAAGGGAATGACTTGGAACATCTGGGAGAGGATCCTAATGTTTTGAAGAACTAGGGACAGAATATTTGTGGGAAAAATAGTACTAATTGAATGATTTATGAGTGAAACTATTTACCTTATCAATTCTGGACGTTTTGAGGAAACCTGAGAAATTTCTCCCTAATATCGGATTCAAATGAGCTCCAAAGAGGTAAACTCGATAATGGGGGTAGGGATTTGTTTTTGGTATTTGAATGGTATGTGGAATAACCAAAAAATATTAACAAAATTAAAATTATATAAAAGAAACAAATTATATTTTTAAAACTGGAAATGGGCCTACGGGCTGGCCCAATACCTAAATAAGTAACCCAAATTCACCATGCTTATTAATTATTAATGGTTCCAAAAGGATATGTGGGATTGAATATGTCTGAATAAGAAATATATAATTTTTAATGAGTCAAAAATTATAAAAAAAATTAATTATTTTTAAAAGAAAAAAACATGTTTTTAAATCCGGAAATGGGCTCACGGTTTGGCCCAAATCATGAAGTAACTACCCTTTCTACAAAAACTCAAAAAAAGAATTGAGGCACCCAAAGATGGATGATTGGATATAGATGAAACTTTAAAACTCAAAATTAATCTCAAATAATACCTAGGAAAAGGATTAGGATTTCCAATAAACCGAATTAAAACAAAGGCCTGAAAAACCAGGTGTGATAATTCTCCCCACCATTAAAGCTTTCCGCCCCCAAAAAGACATAGCACATTCCAGATGATTGATCAACAACTAATGATTATTTATAAATATGGTAAATCCTCCTAATAAAATTATATACCATTAACCATTAATGTAACTTAATAATCTTACCTCAACCAAAACACCAACTCTCAACCACTTCCTAAGAATCAACTGAAAGATCAAGTCACTACCTCAACAACCAAACCAAGAAGTAGATTGTTGGTCCTTCTCCAAATGTACCCAACTATCCCGAAAACCATAGTTCAGTTACAATATCCAATGGCTTGGGTTGGAGGATAGAATAGGATCCCCACCATTAAATCACAACTAACATCTCTCAAATCCTAAAGGAAAGATCTTCAAGACCTGTAGTGGGTCTCCCCACCATTAGAGACCAACTAGAAACGAACAAGAAAATCAAAATGAACCATAATTGGGACTCACCTAAACAGAACCACAATAACTCTCCCACAACAACCAACAAACACAAATTAATATGGTTACAACACGAACATCTAAACCACGCACTCCTAAACATAGGGTAAAAAAACTAGGAAACACATTCAGCATGGATCCGAACCCCCTCCACATGGGGAGGGGAGGGAAGGGGAACTAATAATTTGGCCAAACAAAGTAACTACCTCACTGAAATGGTAGTGGTGTGATATTTTCAAAACTACCCACTATTCTAGGACTCCTGACTATGCAACATCTGCACTCCGAAACCTATGGCTAGAGCTATGATGGATGAAGCATTTGTTGACTCGCAGCTAGGCTTTGATTATCCCCATCTTGTAATCCATCCCTTAGTTCCATGCAGTACCACATAACACTCCTAGGAAGAAACAACAGATAAAGAGGCACCATGAAACTCTCTTCCTCAGAAACACATTTTTATCCAAACAAGAACATGGAGATACACAACACTATTTTCTCTTACTACAAACGAGGAGAAGAATGAACAAGACACACAAAAATACCCACTAAACATCACCAAGCACAACTAATACAACTGAGAGAATCACCATAAAGGGAAGACACTTTAAATCGAGCCCAAACAGCTCTCTATTTCAACAAATGGGATGAGTTATCTTTCTTAGAGGTGGATTTAACATTTGAAACAAATCCTTAGGTTGGTCAACTGGAAAGCATGTCAATGGAGAACCATTTGTGGCCACATCACAACATCCAACACATCTTTAGAAACCCGCTGAAAATTACCCCAAAACTGAGCCACCAACAAGATCACATCTCAAGAAGCAATAAGAGTATGAATTCTAGATCAGAAAGAAGCATACCGAATAGAACAAACCCTTATGATATAGCATAAACCAACCACATAACATTCTATTCATAACAAAGACATGAATTTTTTAGCTCAAAACAATTTTGAAAAACAAATAAACTAACATGGTGGTTTTTCACATTCACCAATGGTGTTTCATGAATTCTCACTCACATGAACATTTCCATGCCACCCAGGCACCCACCCACCATTCCATATAGGTCATCCTTCCAAATATCAATAAAACCATGCATGTGAGCACCCATGAAAACACTAAATTACAAAACAAAACTACATCATTCCAAAAAAACATGTTCCTTATAAAGAAACACTATCCACCAAGTAAAATTCCATTTTAATATTTCACATAACCAACCACACTTCATCAACAAACATTTTCTTAAAAAACATACCCCTTTTCAAATTTAATAACGTTTAAAACAACCATGCTACTCCAAACAACCACTTCCCATTTTCTGAAATTAAATAAGGTATATTTTTATATTCAAATTTCCATTGAGACCAATACCATTTCTAGGAAAACAAAAACCGCTCAAAACAAATTTCAGAAACTAATTTATCGAATTAAATTACTTTTCAACATATCAAAACACATCATTTAAAAAAAATATTCAGAATCACCTTAAAATAATTCACACATTCAAAACATTTTATTTCAACATACCACAAGTTTAGATTAGGGAAAATCCAGTCCTGTTAAATCATTTCCACTTCCCCCTATTTTTTTTACAAAAACACAACCTTCCAAAACCATTATTATATTTAATTTTTGAAAACCCATTTTTCTAGTTCTCAAAATATAATCATTCCATTAAAACACATTTCCAAAATTCTCACACAAGGATTCTCAAAACAAAAATTCATAATTCAAGAAAGATCTAAGAGACCCAAAAAAGGGATCTAGTGTCGGTGGGTGACTTTATCATTTGTTTTGCGGCCATATGTCAAACACAAAACCAACATAGAGTGACTTATTAGGACCATGACTGGGCTCCACATGTCTTACCAGGCCTTGCGAGCTCATGGAGGCCATTAGTCAGACCACCATTGTCATACCCCAACATCAAACAATCAACAAGAACAATGGAAACTAATAAAACCGAACATCCAAATGAAACTCGAGGATCAGAACGAGTAGGAGTTCATGAATCTCTTCCCACAGTTACCCCTAAAGCCCCTACAATCCTACTCCATATACCATTACATACACCAAATAACAAGGGAACTTTAGAAAAAGGTTGGCTAAGAGTCGGCCTCCTCTGATACCATTTTGTCACGAACCAGCCTGGGTCGACCCTGAACCGGTCACCCAGGCCAGCCCGCGACAAGTCCCGAGAGGAATTCCTGATGCTCTCAGAATGGATACATGAACCAAGGGCATCAATAGAGTACACAAGGGAACGATTTATACCATATATAAACAATCAAACAAAAAATTGAAATAAACAGATAGCCCAAAATACATTTATATAAAAATCGAACTGAACATTATTTGTACAAGAAAATGAAAGTATAACTAAACCAACAACTCAACTGACCAAAACTGATAACCAACTAAAACCAGGTGACCCCTCTGGTCACTCCCCAAAACAATGATCACACATTTCCCTAGGTGATTGAACTCATGCTGAAACCTACACAAGGGATAAAAAGAGAAGAAGACTATAGGCATGGGTATTAAAACTTAGTAGGTTAGCCCGATGTTCTATTACCAATGAACATACTTTAAAATAAGAGAAACATAAATTTAAAGTTTTAAATAAAAATATAATTTTTTTTTCAAATGAGGTCCCATGCTATAAAAAATTACCAGACAAAAACATTCATATTTTGTAAACAAGAATGATAGTAATATTTTTCAAAGAGGTGAAACTTCAAAATGAAAATATTTTTAAAGAGGGATGCATTAAAGAATTTACACTTTTAAATAAATCACACACACTACTGAATTTATCAACTAAACACACTGTATACCGATAGTGATTACAAAATAGCCAATGAGCACAAGTCACAGGAACAACCCTAAGCACTAGTTAGTTGTAAGCCCCATGTACCACGTATCTCGGTGAAAGAAACCATAATAAGTATATGTTCTCGTGCACATGAGCCACTATTAGGGAGCATACCAATAACCTAGTGTTCCCCCAAAAACAACATCATCATACTATTGTTAGTATTGTCATTTTCAAACTTTCTACGTGAAATAAGGGCCAAACCCCATTGGATCACTAGCATACTAGTATACGTCCACCCACCTAGATACTCGAGATTACCTTTAGTGCTCAATAATGTTACAAATATTATAAAATATAATTTTCACATCAAAATTACATTACCAAACCATAAACACATAAATATCTTTCCAACATGCATCCCATCTCTTTTACGAATCAATAAACCACTAAAAAGTTTCGTAAAACAATTTCGTGGAGTATAACGAGGCCTTGAACATAAAATCCATTCAGAAATTATCTTTTAAGGAAATAAACCCATCAATAACATAAATAAATATATTTGGAAGCCCAAAAAACAATTAATAAATCACTTTCATGGACCATAAAATGTCCCCAAAATATATAACATGAAATACAGATGGAAACCATTTTTTCAAAAAAATGCCAAACGATCCTTTAAGCCTTTCTCAAAACTAACATTTGACCTAGCTATGCATTTAAATTTTAATAATTAGGTGTATAATGACCATTTATATCATCAAAACACATTCATAAATCCTTTAAAACTCTTTGGTTACATATTCAAAACACAACCATTTTCATAAGGATGTGAAACGGGCCATTTTCCAACAATTCAGGGCCAAAACATGTTGTAAACCAAAACCTATATGTTTGTAAAACCCAATACAAATTTTAAATCCATATAATTACCCAAAGATACCATTTATCATTATTCAAGTTTATTTATTAATCTAGACAAATAATTTTTAAATCATACATCACACAGAAAAGCTAACCAGGCATTTTACAGAACACTTGACATGCCCTTTTAAAACAAAACAATTTATTTTAAGATCTTGACAAAGAATAAAACACAAATTTCATGCCATATTTGATTATGGATACTGTAACATGTTTAAAATACCATAAAACAGGTTTTAAACTTCACAAAATAGTTTCTAATGATAGCAGAACATTTAAATAAACACTTGTGTGCACATTTATGACAAAACAACTCTACCTTTCACAAAACTTGGATTAAAAAACAATTTTTTAAAGAAATAAAATTATCAAAAGGATGATAAAGAATAATAAACATATATATCAGATGTGAAAAATAATAAAATGATGAATGTTAAATGATAATGTCATGTGCAAGGGATATAATGCCCCAAATCCTTGGCGTAATGGAAACACACAACAAATATCACCATCTAAGTCTTTATAAACACTATGAATATGATGACCAGAAAAAAATGAACAAAACCCCCATAAAAAATCATGGGATAATAGAACCCTAGGTCTATCATGTCTGGGGGAGAATATAAAACCATGAAATAATGAAAGGAGGAGGAAGAGGAAGGAAAAAGGAGAACAAATCCCACATTACCACCAAGAAAACTATTATTCTTCCATTAGATCCGCACCTTTAGAGAAAAGTAAATGACCTGGAACTTCTTGGAGAGGATTCTAAGGTTGGTAAGAACCAGGGAAAGATGATTTGTGGGAAAAATAGTATGAATTTAATGTTTTATGTGTGAAACAAGATACCTTATCAATTTTGGATGTTTTGAGGAAACCCGAGAACGTTCTCCCTAATATTCTATAAAATGGGCTATAAAGAGGTTAATGCAATAATGGGGGAGAGTATATATATTTGGGATTAGAATGGGATGTGGAATCACAGAAAAATATTTAAAATTAATATGATATTAAGGAAACAATTTATATTTTTAAAACTGGAAATGGACCTATGGGATGGCCCAATACCTAAATAAGTAACACAAATTGACCATCCTTATTAATTATTAATGGGGTAATAAGGATATATAAGCTTGAATATGTTTGGGTAGAAAAAATAGGAATTGTAATGACTCAAAAATGATAAAAAATGATTGATATATAAGAGAAAAAAATATGTGTTTTTAAAATTGGAAATTGGATCCCGGTTTGGCCCCAATCATGAAGTAACCGCCCATTCTACCAAAACTAAAAAAATGATTGAGGCAACCAAAGATGGATGATTATATATAGTTGAAAATTTAATACTCAAAATTAATCTCACCTAGTACACAAGAAAAAGTATCCAGATCTCCAATGAACTAGATCAAAACAATGACCTGAAAAATCGGTTGTGGAAATTTATGTTTACCAAAAAAAATTCATAGGGAATACATCATATTTTTAATAAAATATATTTTATTTGGGTAAAATGAAGATACTTTAGTAAGAAAAAATATGGTAAAATTAATAACAAAAATTATTAAAATAGATAAACCATGTTTTTTAAAATTTTGAAAATTAATAATAATGTATATATAGACCTTATCCATTCCCATACACAATTATTTATAACTTTTTAATCCATTTAATATTGAATATTTTCATTCCATTATTGAAAAATAATAGTCATTCACAATTGTTCTTCTTACCCGCTTATGAAAATGGTTCACATCCACCTCATTATTCTACAAAAATCCCTTAAAATTTTAACAATAACCCCAAAATTTACTTACTCCTAGAGTCCTATTTACTATTAACAAGGAACTGGTCTCAATTATATATCATAAGGCCCCTTTTCTCAAGTTATTTTGAATTTAAATCTTAGGATTTTGATATGAGTATTTCTTACTCCTTAGAAATTACTTTTAAATATTCCTCCTCTTATCCTCTTATTAACACATTAGTATAATGATACACAAAAATACTAATATAAATGATATTATTATATTAGTATACCAATAATATTAATTTTATTTCCACATCAGAAGAATAAAAACAATGTCAATCATTTTTACATAAAGAATCTCATTTATTAAATATTATTTGGTTTATTTTTCATGACCACATATAATTATTTCTAAAGAGTATGTATTTGGAAAATAATTATTATTATGAAATTATAATGTATCTATTACCTTCATTATATCTCATTAGATGATAAAAATAATCATTAATTATGCAGAAAGTGAACTACCCCCTCTATGATTGACTAATTCTACTTGTCAACTTCACCTTTCATAGATTGTTTTAATTCTTTTTTAATAATGATATATTAATTTTATTAAATGTTTATTATTATATAATATTTATATTAAATTATATATAAACATATTAGTTCATGAAAACTCAATATATTACGACATAGATTGGTTTAGCTATACCACCTAAGTGATTGTTTTCATATGATTACATGATGAATGATTAATTACTATTATTTAATTTTTATATACATAAAAATATTTCTTTAATTATTAAATAACAATTTTTCAATTAAATATATTAATTTATATCTAACCTTTCTATCTTTAAATATACTAAAAATACTTGTCAAAATTTCCTTTTATAAAACCATACATTTAATAATTAAAAATCGATATTTTATATACAAAAACAATGAGACATAATAATTCTCATATCATCTATATTACTGGAATGACATTTATTTTTAAATTATAAATAATCCAAAAAACCTGTATGAAACTAATATAAAATACGAAAGATGTGTTTCTTGACTCCAATGATGAAAATAAACCACAATTTACTAATATATTTATAATAAATGATTATAATATATATATATATGAAATGTTATTTTTATTAATAATGTTTTGAAACTTGTTATAAGGATATTTCTGTTTGTTATACAGAATGATAGTGTGTGTTTGAGATTGATTAAATATAGGTATGAGTTTATTTTCTCATTTGTCAAATACATGAGACTTGATTAATATTTAAAACCATCGTTTCTTTTACATATTCAATTCATTGATTTTTTTATAAATAATATTTAACATAAGTAATGATATATTAATTTCTATTTCATTTCTTCCCTCTCAGATCATTTTTTATGTTTTTGTAACATTATGGGTTCACTATCTCAAATTTAATTTCCTGGGAGAGAATTCATTTTTTGTACCATTATGTCTCAGATATTGTTTTATTTCTACGTAATGGATTTATTTTAGAAAAATAATGTTATTTATATCATTATAATGCATGAAATTTCCTTTCTTTAAATTTTATTCACATCAAAATATTCCTAATGTGTATGGGTTTTTGTTAAACCAACTCCCTGCGTTGAGTTATTATGTATCGTCATGAGCTTTATTCTTATATTATTGTTTTCTTACAACTTATTATTTTAAATCATAGTATATTATGTTTCTATATAATTAAAATTAAACTTATGATTCCAATATTCATCATCATTTACTTTATTCCCTATGAAATTTACATCAATTTTGATATTAATTATAATTTTCATTATTCATGGTTTTTACTCCACATTAATATTTTCCATTCTTCCCAATCTTATCATATACAATTGAAAAAAATAATTATGTGTTATCTCGTTTGACATCTTTTTTTCTTTATCCTAATTTTAAAATGAATATTGGTTTCACTTTTTGTTGAAGTGTACTTTGGAAAATAGTATTTGACAATATTAAAAAGTTGGTATTCATTTTAATAAAAAAATTTATAGACAACATATTCACCAGAAAATCTCATCCAGGGGATAACCCACTGACCATTTCATAAATTAAAAGAAAAGGACAATACTCAACCACCACAAACAAAAAAACAAAATCACATGTCAGAAAAACCATACCCATCTCTACATCCTTGATAGAAATATTCCTTAATAGTATCCAATTTCAATTCTTAATTGTCATAATGCTTCAGAACCTTAGCATATTTCCTTCGCAGATTCATTCGTTCCAAGGATAAGAGCTCAGTGTTTCCACTAGAAGACCTAGTGGCCAATGGCTTTGGTAGATAAGAGTAGTCTTTCATTGACCTGCCTCATGGTGGGGCAGTCAAGACTTCTTGAGACCCAGTCATCTTCATCCTCCCACCTTGGACGACCTCACTAAAAGAAGGCTTGATCATACCAACATAGTTCACTTTGTCACTCTCAAAGCAATCCCCCCATTTCCCATGGATGATCCCCTTCTAAAAATTATCTTCCCCTGCACTACTCTTCTAGAATTGGCCATTGGTGTCAATCACCGCAAGACACCTTGGTTGTTCCATGGACTCATGAATAACCAAAGTACCCTGCTGCACATCCTTTGATCTATTGCTACCATCCAGTGAAGGAGACCCATGCCGCAATTCAGTCAATGTGATGTCCTCCTCTACATTCTCTTGCTCCAAATCCTGGAAACAATTTCTGGTAGCAACTGTGAAGCCCACACCCCCATCATTCACAACACTTCCTTATGCCCCATTAACAATATACAGAACCTCCAAAGGACCACAATCACAACCAACAACATCTAGCATTCCTTCAACCACATTCACTGCTCCCTTACACGAAGTCTCAACCTTTTCATTAAATAAAGGCACACACGCCTCTTGTTGTAAATCCTTCGCAACTGCATCAACACCTACTGAAAATCCCATTTCACTAGAACCAGAAGCATAATTTCCATTATCTTGCATCACCCCATCACCCAACTACAGATCATGTCGAAGCCTATTGAACACTACATACACGTCTGGATTTGTGGGGGCCTCTACATAGCTCCTCGAAGGCACTGCAACCCTGTTCTCTACAACATCAGCAATTCCAGAAACCATACCTCCAGCAAACATCATCCTCCACCTGAGGGGATCGCCTACCCTCTCCCTCGGGTTAGATGTTCTTCTATTCATTACCTCAAAGTGACACATCGAAGCCATATTCCCCAAACGACAACATGTATTGCATTATTCCACGCAAGATTCAAAGATCACAGGCTGCTTCCATCTGAATTCTTCACCAACGGTAAGCCATACCCAATTGACTGTGGCCCTTGCGATATCAACCACCACACAAGGATGAAGATTTACCAGATGACATATTGTGGATGTTTGAACGTCAGAAGAGAGATATTTCTCCACCATATTACAAATCATGCAAATAATTGTAGGATTTTGGAAAGGAAGAGGGAGTTGAGGAAGAATAACTCATGCCGTAATGGTTTATGGATCGCAATTCATGCATATATCAAATGACCAGCGAAGGAGGAAGAAATGAAATCTGTTTCATCTACGAGGGGCACTAGACCAGGCTCAGATCAAATCATCTTCAGAGGAAAACCAAATCATGAATTGGCATTTGTCCAGAATACTTATAACTGCGCGGTCCTATAAATCCCACATACCAAAGATGATGCAGTCGAAATCATCAACTGAGGGCCTTTGCTGGTTGAAACGTGCCACCAGCGTAAGATCCATGTGGCTCTTCACTTCAATAAACTCTGACGGAGAGATCAGTAACTGAGGATCACCCTGATGAAGATTAGGAACTTTTGGGCATAATGAAATCATCGGGAAATCTGAGAGAGATCTAGGGTTTGAGAAAGGAATGAATGGTTTCCGCGGGGTTAGAGGTTTTAAGACCCATTCCTTCTCCCCCTCCCACCACGTAGAAGGGGGAGAAGTCATCCCCGAGCATCATCTAGGGTTCCAGCGCTGCTATTCGCCATTTCCAATGTCGTAGGCCTCCGCGAGTCACTGTCGCCATCCACTAATGCAGTCATAGACAACATATTTGATAATGAAAAACATTATGTTATTCTAAGGATTTATTATTCAATATTATTTTTTACAAATAAACTATTTTACAGTTAATATTTTAAAAAAATTATTCTTTTTTAAAGGATCAATTATTTTTGATTCATTAGTATGGTAAATGTTTTGAAAATATTATTATACAAAATTTTTAAAACCATTATGTCATTTACAAGTCTCCCTAATTATGACTTAATAATAGGTAGTATTTTTTAATATTTCCACTATTAAATTTCTCAAATGACGCTTTTCAAAAATATATTTTAAATGTGAATCGTGACTTTTTAACTTATTTAAATGCTAAATGAATTTTCAAAAATGATTCTTTACTATTGAATATTCATTTTAAATCTTACATATTATGTAAAAAATTATTTCGTTGTTATTTTTCAATAATTACCCTATAAATGTTCTAATTATATAATCTTTTGGGGTTACCTAATTTTGGGTAAAAACGATTGAAAATATTTATATAATTTTTTTGATACCATCTAGATATGTTGTGAAAATAATTTTACTTTTAATGGGTTATTTTTAATGTTTTTATTGATTATTTTCTTAGAGAGCAATATGTTTTGATTACTAATGGGTGGAATCCTACATGTCTCTCTAATAAATCTTTTTTTACTTTTATATCTCAAGTTATTATATCGGTGTGTGTGGAAATGATCACATTATTCATTTATCATAAGATTGTGTGTGGTGATAATTACAAGTAGATTTTTTTCAGTGATTTTGATTTGAAATTATCATACATTTATTTGACCAGATAATGGGTTGTGATAATAAAAACGTGTATTTTTGTTAAAAATATTTTATATGGAATCTCTCATATCTTTATTTGTATTCAATTTCATGATTGAATATAATTTTTTCACATTTATATTCCATATGGATATAATTTTTTTTCGTGGATCAGGTCTAATATACCTTCATTTTGAACCCTTATTCTATGGAATAAGTTTCCTTAATTGATATTTCAGGACATTCTATACTATATTATTGAAAAATATTAGGTTTCCATGTTTTTTTTCATAATATATATATCTCACTATCATGTTTTCTCTCAAGACAATGATTTAAAACATTATTTCATATTGATGAGTTATTACCGTACCAAAACATCGATCCCCATATTATTATATTTATATCACTACGAAATTATCTATTAGATTATTTTAAGAAGGAAATTTAATATAAATATTACTAATCAATGATTTTGAGTACATAAAAAAGGAAATATTATTATTGTGGAATAAATTTTTTTTTCAAATGAGAAAGGCATGGGACATACTCCTCAAGGGAACTAATCATTAAATTTTAGGGACAATATTATTATTATGATATTTAATTATTAAAAATAGAAATGATGTAAAATAAATATTTTCTTAGATTTGGATTCTATAAATATTATCATAATCACTTTTAGTTATTTTTTAGGTTTAGATAAGTTGTTTTTTAGGATTAGTGAAAATATTTAAGAGATAGGATAAAAGATCATTAGTGAAATTAATAAGGATATATCAATGGATAAGAAAATGTATAGTATTTTTTAACAACAAAATAATATATATTATAATTTAATTAAATATTTTTTATTGGATATATTTCCTTACATGAAAAATCATGCTTAAGTGAACAATGATAAACATTAAATCATGGTTTCTTAATGTGAAAATTATATACTAACTATTACAATAGTGGTATAAATAATAATAAAAAATTTAAGAATAATTTTTATTATGGTATTATTTGATTTAAATTATTTTATTAATTTTTTATAAATATGTACTCAAGTTTTATTAATGTCATTTTTTGTTTCCAAAATATTTTTCAATTAAGAATTTATTTTTATTTATTTTTTTATGATATAAAAATTAGTAGCTAAAAATTTTGTGAAATATATATTATAAAAAGGATATATTGTTTTATTTTGACATATTAAAATTAATTTGAAGTGAATGTTTCATAATATTCTAAAAAATATTAATTATTTAGTGAATAGTAAAAAATAAAACATTTATAAAAAATGGATTATCCTTTAAAATATCTATAATGGATTTTTTTGAAATTGTTTTAAAAGTTTATTTAATTAATTTATATTAAAAATAATCCAATAAATTTCATATGAATCATAATTATGTTTATAATTGTTATATGAACATTTTTATACTAAAAAATGAACTTCTCTAAAAAACTATGTTTCATCTCGTTTTGTTGGTTTATTATTAAAGTAATCACAAAAAATTCTATAAATTTAATTTCAGAAAATATATCCCACATTTTTAATCCACGTTTAATATTTTTATAGTATGGATACATTTATTGGTGGTTATAATGAATAGTAATAATATATATTTATATTACCATAGCTAAAGTTAAAACCTTTTTAAAGGGGGCTTAACTAAGATATTATGATGTTATTTTCATATAAAATTCTCTAAATTCTTTTATCTATATATATTTTGATAATATATCATCTAATATTTAAATTATATATCATTTTGGACCCATTTCTCAAGAATGAGACATTAATATACTATACAAAAATTCAATGTCTATCTTCTCCATCTCATATACAAGGACCCCATCTTATCTCTTCTACACACTTATTTATATTTTCATATCATAAAATAATTTAAAAAATCATCTAATTTGATACCTACCCATATCCTATAGTTATTTTTTGTGATTTAAAACCTTCCATTCATGAATTATGATTTTTATGAAAGGGGATTCTAAAAATATAGGTTGAGTTCATAAAAAAGATTATTCAATTTTATTTATTTTTCCACATAATACAATTAAATTTTATCAAATATAACATGATTAAAAATTAACATAAATATATATAAATTTAATTGTGATTACATGACATCATTTTTTGTCTTTTTCAATAAAATATAAACTGAACATGTTATATGTGCATGCATAAGGATTATCAACTCCATATAACGATTGGATTAATTTTCCATCACCACATCACACTGGAGTTTTTAAAAATGTATTTAATAAATATATATGATATTTATGATTAAATAATTATTATTGACATATATACTAATATTTTAATTTCTTTCATTATTATCATTTTAAAATGAAATCAATGTTCTTCTGAACGTAGGGACTACTTTCTCCATTAATAATGTACGTATTTTCAAATCATTGAAATTATTTTATTACAATAAATTTAAAAATAATTATAATATATGATATGTATATCAATATTGACATTGTGAGTATTATTTTTCCCAAATAATGGAAAATGTATTGAATATATTTAACTGAAATGGTGATGAAAATTTAACATTTAATGCCTAGAAATTATTATTTAATTAAATAAATATCAATAATTGGGAGAAAAATGTTATTAAGTGATAAAATATCATATTATAATTATTTATATGGTTATAAATTAGATTTATAATAAATATAATTTTTTTATAAATAAGTATAGATAACTCAAGAGGCACATCAATCTTATGGTAAGTGTTTTTATATTGCAATTCAACTTTTACAGGGATTTATTATAGATAAATTTATAATTATTTAATTATATGGTTTAATTCAAGGAAATATTATTTCATTAATTTTCATATATTCATTACATTATAATATATATTTTTTATTAAATTTATTCTACATATATATTGAAGATACTGAAATATTGTTTTAAATGAAAAATGACTTTGTTTTTATATTTGTTCTGTAATCATTTTTTCATGTCCATAATTTCAAAAAAAATCCCTCAAACATTATTTAAATATTATCCATGTTTTTTATAATGTCATTTTACAATTTTTTAAAGGAATTTTTTTTTATGATTTATTCTTTACATATTATAATTGAGTTTCTTTTTAATTTTTTAACAAAAATGTTAATGAAATATTTCCTTTAACATAAACCAATTGAATAGAATTTTTTGACATCACAGTTAATAAATGGTTTAATTCATTCATTAATATTTTGTAGTGATATATTATATGAAATACTATTCTTATAATGATTATATTTTAAATTTGAAATTAGTGTTTTCAAAATAAAAATGGGGTTTCAAAGAATATTGCCGTGATAATTTAACAGAATTGTATTTACCTCTATTATAATCCTTCTATGATATATATAATTCACTATTAATATGATCTAGTGATTCAATTATAATTATTTTCTTCTATGGTTTATGATTATAATAATTATATATTTATGATACCCACGTTCACATCCATTGGTTATGTTATAATTAAATTATGAGGAATATCATGATATCGTGGTATATAGAAGAGTGGAATATGATTATGTGATTTTTGGTTATATTATTAAACTGAAATTAATTGGATGAAGAATATTTGTTATGATCTGAAGGGTTATATAAGATTTTATACCAAAACCAAAATTAGGTAAATTAATGTTTTTCCAAATCCCAATGATGGTCAACAGGTGGTTTTTCAAAAGAATAATATCTAATGTATTTTATTAAGGGTATCCTTATTATAATATTTCAACAAAATTGATAAGTATTACATCATGATTCATTACAATATTTGATGAGATGATCATATTTCGGTTTAATTCCCTTGTGGATCCGGTTTATTTATTATTTCATGATTCATGTCATATGAACTACTAATATGTTTCCACAAAAAATGATTATGATATGAAAAATACTACAGTTGAATTATAAATTTCTAAAGTCTTGTTCTCATACATTTATGTTCATTTTATGCTTAAATTATAATTGATATCTCCCTTGTCTTTCCCTTCTCAGAATACCATCAAATTGTTTTAATAATTCCCTTCATCTAAGATATGAAAAAATGGTTTTAATATTGATATCTCAATTAAGGGTTATAGGTGTGATGAAAATTGTGGAATAACATTTTGACCTTTTATTTAAAACATTTATACGTATTTAAGTTTCAAATATGACTAAAAAATTTTGGTATAGAATGAAACATTATTATATGTGATGAATTTTCGTATAATAATATGTAATATTTCTAGGTCAAATGTTTTCCACCGCACTTTGTATTCGGAAAATGGTTTATTCATTTTTAAAAACTATTATGAGGAAATTTTAGTGTGTTCTATTAGGATAATTCTTAATATCAGATATCATCTCATGTTTTGGTAATATAATAAGTTTAGTTATGGCTATATTAGAAAATTAGCTATAGCAAACCTCTCTGAATGAGGTTGAATTATATTTACTTTGTCATTACAAGAGAATGTTATGTGGGTCAAATACTTCACACTCAATGAGTCTCTGATAGGGAATATTGTTAAGATAATTTATTCTTTCGAAATAAACAATTATAAAATATATAAATTGATGATGAAAATGGATTACCTATTTTAATAATTTTTTTCACACATTTAAAATAAGGTTCCTTGATAGGGAAATAATATTAATGTTTTCTCAAGATTATATAGTTTCTCACTGTAGTTAATATTATTAATGTTAGAAAAAAAAATCGTCAATTTTTAGAACTCAAGTGATCTATGTTTACACTATATGTGATATAAAATGTAATGGGTATCCCCTTGAGAAGCCAAATGTAATGGAAGAGTAAATGAAAATTCATGTTTCACTGTTTATAAAAATTTAATAATCTATGAATAATTTTTATCATCTAAATGAGAAGAGGAGGGGAAAATATTCAGTCCAATACTTCAATTAGTAACATACACATACTTATAGTGGGACTGTTGATGTATTAATTTATAATCTTTAGATTTTTACCATTGAAATTTTATTATGCTTTCTTTAGAGTGTGGACCCTAAAAATGTTTTTTGGTATTTTTCATTTTGATGGAAAATTGGATCAATAGAGGAAACATATGAATAATATGTGGAAAATCATGGAATGGAATCTATAGAGTTGGATGAGTTGAGGATTTTTTTTTAAATAACTTTCTATCTTGTATTATATACCTGAAAATATAGAAATAATTTCTTGTAATTAATCATAAATATTATTAATCCATTATTACCTATTTATAAAATTTTACACTTTTGGTGAGGCAATATTTTTTTATTATCATCCAACATGAATGTAATATTTTTTAGTTAATTTTTTGGAATTAAATAATTTCTCTAAGGTGATATAACCACAGTTTACTTGAATGTGTTTTATTTAATCATCCATTTCCTATTGGTGTAAAAATTGTGATTATATTCACCAGAAAATACCACAGTTCTGATATAAATTGAAATGTGGAATTCATATGAAATCAAAATTAGAAAAATAATTGATTTACGGTGATGAGTGTTCATTTATAATATTTATTTGTATAAAATATTGAAGATATTGAATTAAAGGGACTATTTAATACATTATTTGTGTAAAGGATCATAATTGAAAAATAAAATGATGATGTGATTAGAAGAAGTTAAATAATTATGTGAATGATTGAAAACTCCATAAAATTATACGACATACCTCCATTGATTCAAATTCATAGAGTACTAGATTTATGAAAACTATCACACAATTTTGAGGTTTAATGAAGATGATTGATTTCTGAAGCCACATAAGCTCATAAAAAAATAAATTTTCTTTTGATCACTATTTTTTATGTGGTGTAAAATAATATATCATGAAATGTATACATACCATCAACTATATTAAATTTAATGTATTATTTTATTCAATATATACCCATATTATTAAATTTGTATAAATCTCTTGAGGCTATCAACTTACCACTACGATGATTACATATTGAATTAGTTGTTAAAACTACTAATTCGTTGACTATCTTGTATCATTATTAATATTATTGTTTGATTGAATTTACTTGGAATGTTTTTCATTTATATATAACTATTCATAAATTGGATTAAATTGTTGTTTTTTTGGAAATGTATTATCTATTTTAATAAATAATCTCATTTCAGTTTTAAATGTTGGGAATTCACATTGGACTGTATAAACCACGTTATGATCAATTTTTTTTGTCTAAGGATGCATATATTAATATAATGGAAATTATATACATTTTATGTTGATTTATTTAAACTTAAATTTGTTTATTATCTCAGATGGTTAGTGCGAGAATCATCATCAGATATAAGCCTACAATAAAAGTGTTTTTCGATGTATTTGTTCAAATTTTTTCAAGTATTCCTCCATATCATGAAGATTTGTTTTCAATAGAATGAATACATGGTACTGTAGTTATTTTATGGACTCCACATATTATGACTTTACTTGAGTTTTAGAAAATTATGAATGGATTTTATGAGAATATCGGTATAGGATTCATTAGGTAATGTTCACCTCCATGGGGTGTACATATTCTTTCTGTTATGGAGATAGAGGGATTATTTTGAATCTTACTTGATTATTTGGAACACAATAAGGTCATAATAAAGAATAATTATCTTTATCCATATATTATAGATTTTTTATACAAGTATGTGAAAATTAATATTTTACTAATTTTTATCTTTCATATAGATACAATACAATTATCATCAAAATTGATGATAGATAAAATACAACCTTCTACATGGGTTTAATCATTATGAATTTTTATTAATTCTATTTTTTATTTTTAATTCCACACTATCATCATGGATTTAATTACTATATTTTGCGGAGATTACTTTTATATGCTCATTCTAGTACTTATATATGATATTTTAACATATTTTGACAAAATAAAGACTATGAATAACAATTTTGTATTTTACTGAAGACCCTATGTAAGGAGAAATTACTTGAAAACATTTTATGTGTTACATTTTGATATAGAATATTTCATTTTTTATGTCGTATAATCTGATGTGGGAGTATATTTTTGGATCCATGAATGGGAAATAAAATTGAGCAGTAAAAAAATTTACCACTATGACTAATATTTGTAGTTTCATTCATTTTGATAAACATTAACAAATATTTTAGAAATATTTTTAATTTAAATATAATCCACTAACCATGTTATCTTTGAAGGGAGTCGTGTTAATTTGCATTCATGAGTGAGAGGAAAATATCAAGGATTAAGAAATAATGTTGGTCAACACACTTATATTCACACAAACCAATACTATGGAAATAATTTTGATTTGTAGTAATTCAACGAATAATAGGTTTTGATGTGTTCTTATGAAGAATTGTATAGTGAAATATTATGCCTCATGGTAATTGGAGCCTGTTTAGTATAATTAACCAACTCATGACATGGATCTAGATTAAATTATATTTCCCTTAATGATAAAAAGAAATTTACTTTATGAATATGATCATAAATTTTTAAAGTATATATTCACACATAAGGTGTTGAATATGAACCATAAAATATTCATGTTATTTATTATGGAATATTTTTTCTCAATACAACACAACCTTACAAAGGATAACAATGTGGCTGATATTTTCAGTTAAAAGACTCATTATATCTTATTAGTTTTGATGATTACAAGGGACCAATTTATATTTATTTGGAATAGATTGACCATAAAACCATGATGAAAGGGAACAATATTATTATTCACAATTGAGTAATATACCATATAAACACTGGATGATTAAATATGTGCTGATAGAATATATAATGTTATAAAAGAATGTGAGAAATATTCATGACATAAATCATTATTACGATGGAATATTTTTTTTGGAACTTAGTATAAGTCACATAAATACCATAAATAAAGAATAGACTATTCAATGTAGTTCATACCTCATCATTCTAAATTTATCTCAGAATTATTAAGTTGTATAGAGACCGATAACATTATTTGTATTAGGTCAACATAATGAGGGATGTTTAAGAGTATGTATCTCATTTCTTGGTATGATATTATGTTAAAATTTCAATTCAAAATTATAATATGTTGTCACAAATATAATACACACCACAATGTAAATGAAAAAACAAAAAGATGGGTTTTCTTGTTAAAATTCACAAAAAGTCTAATGGAAATAATGAAATATTGTTTGTATTCATTCTCATTACTGTTTCAGCACATTTTATTGATATCTTATATATAACTATTTCAATTAGATTTCCAATATATAAATTTATAATGTGGTGATGTTTTATGGAGTACCAAATTCTACTATATCTAAATGAGATAATCTATTTAATAAGTTGTTCTATAGAAGTATTCAAAAATCTATAGAAAAAATTTTGTGTATCACCACTACATATCTTTCATATAAATATGGTCAACTTGAGAGAAACATTAAAACCATGTAAGATATGTTGATATTCAATTATCTAGATATCAAATGTATTGGGTACCAATTCATTCTTATTATTAAATTATTGTTTGACAATATCATTCACATGAGAATTTTTATGTTTCTTTATGAATCGCTATATAGAATGAAGTTTAGAAATATGTCATGTTAGGTTGAAGTTGGATAATTAATGTTATTGGTACCAGAAGTAGTTCCAGAAATTTTTGATATTTCTAGACTCATTCAATAAAAGATCACGGTTTTTTATATTTTCATGAAATATAATGCAAAAAATCATAGGAGATATCTAGAATTTGATGTTAATAGAGGGGTTTTCAACAAAGTTAACCACACAATATGTATATGATATTTAAATATAAATGAATGTTGATCAATTTATATAAATAACACCTCTATACACTAGATTGGATCTGAAAAATTTTCTTATCACATAGTGATTCAAATGAACATCAATTGTGGATAGTTTATATTAATTGTGGATGGTTTATTAGATTGAGAAGTTTGTAAAAACCTATTAATAAACTAAAAAGATATACCCATGAGATATAACCTATGGAGATACATATTAGACATGAATGTAAATCCTCAATCCAAGAATTATCAAACTTGAATACCATATAGAGGAATTAATCACAATAAAGTAAGACAAGAACTCTAATGTCATTACATGCACTATGGTGAAAATATTATTTCCCCCCACTCCCCAAGGATATAAAATGTGCTATTTTTTCCAAAATTCATATTAATACCGATACCATTATATTTTATAAATCCTATAACATCATAAATTATTCTATTCTTGAAAACACATTTTGAATAAAATACACAACTAAATAATTTCATGGAAAACTTTTTATGAACAAAACTATTTTAAAAGAAAATCCCATTTAGAAACATGGATCTATTTAATAAAACAACCATTATCAAAAATAAATAAATCTCACTGAATAAATAATCAAAATACTGGAAATTAATTAAGTTCATGGGTTGAACTTTTATATAGAGACACCTAACTCATGAATAGAGGGAAAACAACCTTCCTTTGAGAATGGGGATCTAGAAGGCAAGGATCATATCCTCGTGATTTTACATCAATTGGAAACATCATCTGCACTTTAAAAACCAGTAGATATGGAATCCCCATACAATTTTAGTTCCCAGGTAAGCTAGTAGGAGATATCTTGAAAGGAACTATAATGAAAAGGGAAAACATGATGTAAAATGAAACATTAATCAAATATACCAATTAAAAATAGTAAATTAAAAAAAAAAAATCCATTGGATATACCCTCTATAGTGTAGGGTATATTTTATAATGATCATAAAAATAAATATGAGGGTATTAGAAATAATAAGGGAAAATGGGATATTTCAAGAATTTTTTGTCTCAATGATCTATTCATGATTTCAAAAACCATTCACCATTAATTCTTGGACTTTGTATGATGAAACATATGGTACAAAGTTCCTTATAGATAGACCACATATGTCAATAAAAATAGTTATCATTTCATTTGTAAAACTAATAAAATATCCTAGACCCATTATAGATCACATATAATTTCACATAGTTTTACTTACCATAATAAAACTGTGGAAAGTGAAACTACAACCTTATAATGTCATACCACACAGTTACTGCATAGTTAGTGATAACTATGTCCCAACCATGTTCTTAAAATTTAATATTTTTTTTAATTTTTTACCCACAGTCCTTGGGAATCACCATTACAAACCCATTGAAAACCAATATAAAATTTAAATCATTTATACGACATGAAGGGTGTCCTAATTCTCCCCCCCATAAAAATCTCTATCACCATGATGTGCTCAAGATTATGAAAAAAAGTGAATTCTGCTACTACCTTCTTAAAATATTACACTCCCACATACTATGACATTCCTTCCCACACATCCATATTACACATACAGTGAAAATTTTGTTACCATGAGATTCATTTTTCTAGAGGATTCATATTCAAAAGATTTTTATCCATCAATGTTTTTTTTGTTTCAAGATCATTGTATTCCCACTAAATCAAATTTTTTGGATTCGGTTGATACCTTAAAATGTGGGAAACGTGAAATATTTATTTATTCATGTTTAAATGAGTCAATAAGTCAAACTTATATGAGACTTTTACGATTCATCCAATGATCAAAATGGGCCCAACATACCTCAGTTTCACATTACCTATTTACCAAAACAAAATTTTCCCATGTGAGCTGAATCCCGATGAAATACCTTACCACTAATCTCAAAAACCATTATCCATAGAACACTTTCCTCATAATATTTGAAAAAATATATCCCATAACAAAAATATTCAAGTCATCTACACCTTTTTTCATCAACTCCTAAACAAGTCATGCTCCAATGATGTATCATTCTCCCATCTCTTCTCATCCTAAATGATGTCTAGATGGAAGTCCATATAATTCTAAAAATGGATCCATCATTATTAATTCCTAGTATAAAATAATTAGAAAAACATGACTTAAGAAATTTTTTTACCAAAGAACCACTGAAATCAGGCACCCAAGCCTAGAGAATATATCTAAAAACCTGAATAACCGTCTCTTCCATCCCATATATCTAAAAATAGAATATTATTTTCAATTTCAACTACGATATAAAAAAATATTAAAATAAATTCAATATTTTTAATGTTATATTTGGATGGCTTGGAAACATTACTACAGCATGAAACTGGTGATGCTCTGTATCCTCTTTGACATTATTATCTATGAAATATATCATTGTATTCTTATACCTGATAGGGTTGAAATTGATGAATTTTATATGTTTAGAAATTATCATCAAAATCATATATTTCCCACTTGGATTATGTGTTCACCCAATAATGATGTACCTAGAAATATCATCTCGTTTCAATAATATAATGGGAAATGTGTGTCCAAAGCTTGTTAGACTCTATTAATCAACCATATTCTCTTACCATGTAAGGAAAAGTAACAAAAAATACTCAACTAATTTCCTCATTCATAGTAAACTATAACATCTCTTAAATCAATATACATCTTGGTATTCCAATATTTTAGAGACCAAATATTTAGGTTCCCAATATAAAAAAATTATTAACATTGAGGTAAAGTGAAAACTATCCTATTTTAGAAACAAAAAGAGAAAATGGGAGACAAATACTACTCATCTGACATATCTACATTATTTATGATTATACTGAAGTGCTGGAAATCACATTCTGATAATTCCTTGAGTATAAACCCCCATAATATTAATATTCATCATTTTTAGGTTCTAAAAGACGTCTAAAATCCAATTACACTCCAACTAAAATCATAGAGAAAAATATAATAAATACCACTCCTCTACAAATTCCATTATTAATTTATTTGGAAGTTTCCTACTTAATGATTTAGTAACTAGATTACATTTCTTGAGAGTATAATAAATATCAAAATGCAAATTATAGAGATGGTCAACCAACTTCCTCAATCAGAAATTCATATCCCTTTAAATAAAAATATACTTCATGGTCTTATAAACAAAATTTAGCATAGAATCATCGACAAGGATTTAGCCAAACCACATTTTTTATACATGAACAATAGTTTCCAACTCAACATCATGGTTAGGGTATTTTTTTCATTAGGGAATAACTGAAAACTGATATTTCCCACCTATTATCTCCCGTACATAAAGAGACACCCAGAACCGTTACTAGTAGAATCATATAAATTATCACAACTTGAATCCTCTTCCAAAAGATTAAAAATTTGAGTTTATTTATACCAAAACATAAGTTCCTCCAATGATCACTATCATTTTCTGTTATAGATAAAACATTTCCCCATTATGAGTTAATGGTGTAATCAGATACGCAAGCTTCTTGAATTTGTGAAGTAACGTCTAGTTGAATCCAGCCATTCCTAAAAATCTCCAGATCTCAAAAAAATTTGTGGGCTTCTCCCATGATTTAACTATCAGTATCTTTTCTTAATCAAATGATATTCCACAATTAGATAACAAATTTTCCAAAACATCACATCTATTATCCAAACCCAACATTTTCATATCTTACCATAGAGATAATGGTCTACTAATGTTTTATAAATGACATCGGAATAATCCCAGTTCTTCTTCTCTTATACATAGTGGGAAAAAATATCATCCAAAAACATTGCTACATGTAATCCCCATAATTTCAATAATTATTTCAAAATAATATATATTATTTATATATATTTACAATCATAAATAAATTAGAGTGTTTGGAACGTAATTAAACTATTCATGTAGATAGTATTCTCTACATAAATAAGTACAATACTATAATTTTACAAATAAATTAATGAAAATAATATTATTATATATTTCAAGAATAATTTACGATCATAAATATCAGATATATATATATATATATATAATAGAACATTTATTACATCCATGTTAGTTGGTAATAGAAAAATGAATCAAATTGTGACATGGAGGTGTCAGTCTATGTGTTTTCACAAACACATTTACAATCCATTTAATGAAATAGAGGTGGAAAATGTTGATACATCTTCATAATAACTTATCCATATATTTATGGTACTATTTTATAATGTTATACTAGATATAGTAGAATATGATAAAGTGGAAAAAGAATAAATATTAATGATCTTAATTATGAACTATACCACTTTGTTGAGAAGTACCCTTTAACATACAACTAAATCCATCAAAGTATAGAATTACTACAAAAATAATTATGCTTAAGATATGGGTATATAAAAAAACATATATTTTTTTTATTATTTTTATATAATATCATTATTTTAGTATAATAGATGAGAGGGGTCCTTGTATAAGAGATGGAGAAGAAAAATTAGGAATTTTTCTAATATTTAAAATATATTATTGTATTATTCATTTAAAAATGTTCCAAACAAAATTTTAATAAAAATTGATGAAAAAATATGATCAAAATATTTATATATAAATTTTTTTAGATATTTATATATATAAATATCACCCTAATAAAAATTTTCAACCCTTATTAAAACTATTTCAACCATGGCCATGATACAAAAATATTTGTATACTATTAATTATGGAAAAAAATAAGTGGTTCATTATTATAAAATTTGGAAATGCATGATGAAAATTTGGAATATGCTTTACCAATATTAATTTAAAAAATTGTACAAAATTACATTAATAATAATCCAATATAATGATATAGAAAATTATTTTTTATGAAAATTCATTTTTTGTAAAAAATTATTTTATAAAAAATATAAATATAATTACAATCTTATAAAATGTATTGGATAATTATTAATAGAAAGATACTGAACATATTTTGAAAACATTTCAAAAAAATTACCTTTTAAACATTTCAATGGATAATACATTTTTAATAATATCTACATTATTTACTATATAAAAAAATTCATTCCATAAAATTATTAAAATTTCACCCTAAATTAATTCAAATTTAATAATCTAAAAAACTATTTTATTTTTTGAATATAAATTATATAAAATAGAGTTTTATTATTTGTAATTTTATCATAATAAATACATAAAACCACATTTTTAAGAGAAAAAATATTTTTGAAGAATAAAATGAATTTACTTAAAAAATGATTATTTATTGGTTATGAAATAATAAACTCATTTACATTAAAAGAGACCAAAATACATATTTTTAAATTTATCTATTTTTTTAGTACCACTAATTTAACTTCATTGATATAATTGTAACATTAATAAATCATAATTTTATAGTGTATCATGTTTTATTTAAACCTGACATTGCGTGTAAAGAAAGATATCAAATTATTCTTATTTATATCATATATATAAATATATTATTGGTGTGTTAAAATATACTGCACTTATTCTTCTCCGTTGAATTATCCCTATGTAATTCACAAAATTTCTCATAACCTATTCACTAAAATATCATAATGAGTATTATTTGAAAACTAAAAACAGGTTATGATGCAATCTTTATAATTTCTAGCTAACAATATTCTTATCTTACATCATTTCCATTAATTAATAATTAAATATCCCAATAATAATAAAGTCTATAGAATATAAGGTTTAGTTTCATCTTGTATTTTTTCCCATGTATTTACAATCTGAAAAATAATTTTTCATCCACTATACTAATACTTCCTTTAATATGTACTCAAAATATAAGATAAATAATCTCTATATTAAAATTACCTCGAACTATAACCCCATAAATATTTTCTTAGGTAAATAAATATACATTTAAGGGTGGATATTTTGGTATGGTAAAAACCCATTAATATGTTATCATGGGTTATATAATTAGTTTTGGATAAGTCATTAGAATGGGATTATTAATTAAAAAAAAGAATATGGAACAATAATATTTTCCAAAAATCAATTATAGAAGGTCATGAAATTGAGTATAAAGAATCATATTCCATGGATTATTAGTGAACAAAGGATGTAATATTAAACATTATTAATGATAAATATTTATAGCCATATTCAATGTAAATGTATAATAATTACAGTTAACCATTACATTGAAAAAAGTGATATGATCATTTCGACATTCAATAATCTAAACACAGATATAAGTTATTATGACGACAAAAAATTATGTGAAAGAGAAATATATGATCATTTAAAATAAAAGTCATTTCAGAATATCTATATATAATAATCTACACACACAATCATATATTCAATGTTTAGTGTTATCATTTAGACACACACCCATGTTATTACATGTGACATAAAAACATAAAAAATTTATTGGAGGGATTAACAAGACCAAATCCATTAGTAATCTAGACCTATATGTTCTATAAGAGAAAAATTGTATAAAAAACATATCAAACACATTGAAACAATAATGGGATTCACAACATATATATATATTTATGGTCCTTCCAAAATTTATATGATGACTGTTAATGGTTTTTACCCAAGATTAAATAACCCAAAAGAGTATTTAATTAGAAAATATATTGGGAAATTCATGAAATATAAATTCCAAGGAATTATGTCCATTATAGGTAATGATTAAATTGAATGTGATATATTAAATGAGGATTTTATAAAAATATTTAACATTACTATATGCGATGAAGTTATAAGTCACTTCTGGAATGCATTATTGGAAAATATACTTTTAGGAAATTGAAATGTGTGAAATTCTAAATTCACTTTTTCAATTAAATACTTGTAATGAATCCTATTAAATAAAATAATGGTTTAAAAAATTTTGAAAGCTTTTTCAAAACACTTAATTTAACAATGATTGACCAATGAGAGAGCCTATAAGAGACATAATTATTTTAGAAAAATAAATTTAAATTATATAATTTTTAAAATGAATATAAAATAATAGATCCTTGGAATGAAATGAAATTTTTAAATATAATATATGGAGTGCAAATAAATTTTGTTTTGTTTTATATATAGATACAAGAGTTTAATATTTGGAATCAATTTTTTTGGAATTCCAAATCAACAATAAGAGGACAAAATTTCTTTTGGAATGTGGAGAAGGTAAATATGAAGTTCATGTGAGATGGAACAATATTAGATTTTTTCAGTTCAATAGTATAACATTTAGGTTAATGTAAAAAATATAAATGGATGGATAACATTGTTTAATGGATATAATAATTAATCTCATCAATGATATGCATTTTATTGGGATGAAATTCATTTGATGAAGATGATTTGAATGAAAAGTTTCATTTGAAAAAGATAAAAAAAAATATACAATGAATTATAATAATACATTTTAAGAAACCAATAATAGAATAATATTTTCCAAGAAGATGCATTATAACTAAATATAGGGAGTTGAGTAATCATAAACACATAAAAATTGATATATTTTCAATTAAATCCAGCATAAAGAATGAATATGATATTGATGATAAAGTATAATTAATTTCATGTTTTTTTATATTAAATCCATTATGTATTAATAAAACCATTTCTGAGATATAATGTTTCAAAAAATAAAATATGTATCATTATATTCAATTTGAAATAGTGAACCTCCTATGTTATCAATAATAGTAGAATAAAAGAACATAAGGGGGATAAAATGTAATAGAAATTGAAATATGTTGAAATTAATTATATTAAAAAACCATGATGAAATTTTTTGAATGAATAAAACATATAATAAAATTATTGTTTCCTATATCAACCATGTCTCTAGTAATGCAAAACGATAAAATAAACCCATACCAGTAGGAAATATTATTCCAAAACGCTATATCCTCTTATATCACAAACATTAATATCTTGATCAATATTTTTATAACATTAATTATAAAAATTTCAGTTCATATACTTATTTTATATGAATGTGTTAAAAATAAAACTATAATTATTGATTTATTATCAAAATTGGATGCAAGAAACTCAGATTATGCATTTAATATTAGTTTTGTATTGGATTTATTGATTATTGTTAATTAAAAAAAATTATTCCAATAATTTTTTATATACTAGAACCATGATATCCCATTTATTCATCATATAAAATTTTTTTTTAATTGGTAATGGTATTTTAAAAAAAATGGGAAATCGTAAAAACTCATTTCAATGTATTTAAATATATAAGGGTTATATATTAATAATTATATTAAATGTCAATAAAATTAGTCATAATCTTTAATAGATTTTATTTAATTATTATTTATTGTTAATTTAAATTATATAGAAGCCCTTAATCATTCATGATGTAATCATTATGACATCTTTCACTTAGGTAGTAATAATAAACCAAATAAGGTTGTGATATATTTATTTTATGTTTAAGGAAATGTTTGTATATATTGTTAATTTTTGTTTAGTAGAATATAAAAAAAGTAAAAAATATATTATATCATAATTAAAATCATTCATATAACCCTCCATGTTGGGTTGTGTTGGAAAATATAAATTGACATTCGTGGAGGAGGTAATTCAATATACCCAAAATTAATGAATCTATTTCGCACTGAATTTGATAGAAGTATGGTATGAGATAAATTATAATTTCACTATAATAGTTATATAATATAAATTATAATTAAGTATATAATTCATCATTTATGCCAAATATTATATGTGGTAATTAAAAGTAAACCACAACATTTTTTGTAAATGATAGTCTTCATTAAAAATATTTGATGTTTTCTTCTTACAAGATAAACATTATAATATAATTTTGGTGATTTAATATAATAAACTTCATGTATATTAATTAAATTTATTTAATTATATCATGCTACAAAAATAGTACAGTAAGAGGAATAGTTAGAAGAAATGGTTAATGATAAAGAAATATTATTTTTCAAAACCATGAATTTCTCTTAGAAGTATCACGAGAAAAGGAGGCCCTTTGAAATCCAATTTTGTCCTGTTTCTTATGAAAGGTAAATATGATTCATAGATTATGATAATTTATAGTTTTACGTTTGAAATTATAAGTTAAATATTTATTATTATTTATTATTTTTAAACAACATTAATAAGAAAAAAATTAAAATTTTAGGAATAACCATTGTTTTAAAATAATAGAGTGGCACTAGTCAACAGTAAATAGATCCAAAAGTGATAAATAATGGATTTTGGGAATGGATATTGTCTAAAAAGTATCTATAATTAATTATAAATCTTATTTGAAACACTTTTGAACTATTTTACCATTAATATTTTAAGTTATAGCATTTTTAGCATGGTTTCTCTTTTGTAAAGTAATAAAATATATTTAATTAAAAATATGATGTATAGTTAACTAAAAAAATTGGATGAAATATAAATAAATTTATTCCCCATATAATATATTTAAATTTCAAAGGAATATTTAGTTACCATTTTGTTAAAAACATAATATATAAAAACCTATTTTGTAGAAAAATGTTGTTTTCACAATTATGTGTTTTTAATCATAATTAAAATATATTTCTTTGAAAATGAGTGGTAAGATAATTTTATTAATTTGGAGATATAATATCATATTTTATTTATAATATTTAACTTTTTTAAATTAATATAAAAAAATTAGACAACATTAATTAAAATATGTTTGGATAATAACCCTTTCACCATTATAATTGAAATTATCCTTACTATTATTAATAATATTTCAGTCCTAAAATTATATTTACCATTTTATGTAACAAAAAAATTATATAAAATATTAAATCACTCATAATATATTTATTTACTATATGTGATTGAAATTAATTACGTATAAAATAGAATAATAAAATTCGAGTATAATTTATTTATCTTTTCCAAAAACATTAAACATGTGTTTTTAAACAGAAATGTGTATTAAAATGAATAATTTTAATTTATAACTAAATAGATTTATTGAAAAAAAATTCAATGAAATTTAATATCATTAATTTATTATGAAAATATAATAAATGGGAATAAATCAGAAGAAATATATTTGTATACTATGGAACTAAAAAAAATTTTGACATAGGAAAATATTGCTACATGGATTTTAAAATTGAATATATAATTTTAAATTGGGGATTCTAAAATGGAAAATTTTAACATTGTTATTTAACTTTAATATATTTAATAAAAACATACATTAATGGAAATTCTCATTTACAATGTGAAGTGTTCCCAACCTAATTATTTAATCATTTTCTAGTTGATTAAATTTTTTTCAATAGAGGTTTTTTATTGTTAATTATTTATAATATATATAGCATGGTGACTTTTAATACGATTTTTCTTATGGAGTAATAAATTTAACATAGTATTAATTTATAAAAAATAATTAAAAATATCTAGGAATTAGACACTCATAAATCATAGATAGGGAAAAATAAATTAATTTAACATTTAATCAATCGATAAACACTAAATATTAAATAAAACTACAATATAATATGTTTTAAACCCTCTCAACACTTTATTTAACTTATCAATTAATATTCTATTTCAAATAATGGATGGGATATAATACTCCTCACATGTAATTAATATCTAAAAGTAAATACAATGTATTATTTTTATCATAATCATATATTTACAATTATATCATTTATTTATGATAACATTATATGTTGAATGGGCATGAAAGACAATAACACTAATTCAATCCACTATAATTCTTTGAAACCCATACAATATTATATATATATATAAACAATTTCATAAATAATAATATTTTATTAGTTATAATTTTCACTAGGAAAACCTTTCCCCCTTAGACATTCAGAAAATATGGATTGATATATAATTACATGGGTATCTCAATGAATAATTTTCCACATATAGATTATTATTATATTAAATCTTATACATCATTTGAAAAAGTTATTGAACTACTATTATTCAAATATATCCCTATTATAGAAAAATTCTCATTATATGAGATAATGAAAAGTAATATTTGTATATATCTATAATATTTTACCATTAACAATAAATGTAATTTTTTATTTACATAGAAAATAAAATTTATACATTGAGAGGCAGTTAATCATTATAGGAATGAATTATAATATTTTCATTAAAAACTATAATGTGTGACTAGTTATGAATAGATTCTCACACATGATACTTGGTGTCATCAATGAATGGTGTATAATATATATATATATAATTACAAGACTTAATTAATTTATTACTATTAATTAATTAACATGAAATAATACACCTTGTTGTAGATGTTTTTTTATCTAATTTGATATATATTTTCTATATTGTAATTAAATATTAGAAGTGCTTTGGGTCAATTTTGTTTCCTATAACCCATGTTTCAAATAAATAAAATATCTTATCTTGGTTATAATATCTCATTTTAGATATAAAGAATAGAAATTTAGCGATGGGATAGATATTACTACAAAATCATTTTGAACCGTTAACAAAGAAAATATCATCCTCATTGAGTAATGGAAAAAAATATGAAATGAATACCTGCCGCCTTTTTCAAAAATATCCACTACAAAATAAAAGTAAACCATCAAGTAATTTTAAGTTTTAAAACATTCGATATTGACACCATTTAGGATCCATTTTCCATTATTCTCTAAAAATATGTCCAGCCTCATGTAAAACATTATTTTTAGAGTAAAAAAACTACATCTAAACTCCCTCATTATATTTATCAATAATAAAAAATATCTTTATAGTTTTTCATCATGTTACATAACCATAAAATTAGAAAATACTCTATATATTCCCTACCATTTAGTTAAATGTAATTAACATTCTATTTACAGTTGTGAGATAATATTTTATTATTCCCACAATCTTCAATGTTCAATAGTAAAATTAGTTTCAGTCAATAATGTTCTATCTCTCTGAGAAATAACTTTTTTATCTACTATAACCACATTAACATCTCAATTCATTTTCCATATAAAAAAACTCATTTTATAATACATTAGGAACCAAATAAAAAAATAAAAATTATCAAAATCATGATTTTTCATTCGATTAAATTCATTCATATCACACTAAAACCATTACATGAGTAAGACTCTCATGATATCATTTTGAATGTAAATTTAGATAAAAATATTTATCTTCTGAAGTTGATAACCAAAAATAATCTCACATAAAATAATCACCTTTGATACCCATATCAAAATAAAAAAAATGAATTTCTACAAGAGAAATTAACGGATGATTTTCTTTTTAATTTTATAAATTCTACCGTATTACAACTAAACAAAACTACATACAGCATGATGGAAAAACATGGAGAAAACAAAACTACATTTCTCATTTTTTTTATATCTAATGATTTAAAAAACATCATGTTTCATATCTTGATTACTATGTGACTTAGGAATTGAATAATTTTAAAGAATCATTCGATTTAACATCTATATTTTTATTGATAATAATCATTATTTAATTTAGAGTAATTTTGTATAATTTTATTCACAAAAATAACTCAATATTTGATTATTTTAGAATCATGGAAACTTTATTTTTTCATAATCAAAATAGTTTTGTAATATTTTAATCATTGTTTTATAGTTCTAGAATCATCTAGTTTTACATTTTCTAGAAAACATAGATTATTATAACTCTGAATTTCTAAAAGAATAAAATGATCCACTTGTTCTCATACATTTTACCTTAATGATTAATATATATATAAATTAATCATATTAATATATAAATATTGTGATTTATATGTTAATAATTTTCTTGAACCATATGTATTTTATTTTTTAATGTATTATTATATAATTTTTAAAATCAATAAAAATAATTTATTATGACTAAATATTTTTCCATTGTTTGTTATATATGGAATAAATATTAAATTTAATACTTATAGAAATTTACTTTGATAAAATAGAAAAAAAAATAAATAAAAAATCATATTTATTTATTGGTGACTTTTTTATGATTCTAAAATGATTGTTTTCTGGTTGAATATTGAAAATATCAATATTAATGATATGAATTAATTTTATTTTATATTTCTAAAAAATCAAATTCAATTTCAGATTTATACTAATTTAATATATGTTAATTTTGATAAAGAAAACTAATTAATTCATTTATAATTATAAATACTAATTATTTATCTATTAATTTTGTTTAATCATGAAAATATATTTTTTATTTTTTTTTCATTTCTCTAAGTAATTCAGTTAAAATGAATTTATTCTAATTTTATTACTATAATTATGAAAAAAAAATTTAGAATTATTAATATTCTGTATTGTATTTTTTAATGAGGTCAAATTTTTTTGTCCTTTGGAATATTTACAACGGTATATTTTTATTACCATAGTAAATGGTATATCAAAATAATTACAGTTAACACCTTGTGATATGGTTAGAAAACATAAATTTAAATCTAATGGGATAATTTCATATTAAAAATAATTACCAAACTTTTTAATTATTATTTATTTAGTACCACATGACCATGATAAATAATTTTAAAATAATTAATTGATAATAATATTTTCCAGAGTCTCACTCATATCATATATAATATAGAACATCATATCGTCACGTAGACAAATAAATGGTCATTATATATCATCCAAACCTATCAATCATATCTTTTCATTGATACTCTCCATGTATTAGATGTTTTTGTATCTCCAATGTACCATCCCATATAGATTAATGGGTAAAAAGTAATGGGTTTTCCAAAGAATAGGTATAATTATAAAATATTTTGCTTAAGGTTTGTTTATTCTACTAATTCCATAAAAAATATCATAATAAATTATATAAAAAAATTATTATCTCTCAAATTAAAAATTTATATTTTTTTGTAAAGCTCATTTTCTCCTCATTTTCATTGTTTTTTGAATGAAAATATTTCTCGAGTGTTCATCTGGACCTCCAAAATCAAGCATAAATTTGAATTCATTGTTCAAAATCACAAAAATAGATATTTATTATAATTTATTAAATCAATATAAATAATATTTTTGAAAAGAAAAAAAATTTACAATTAAATATCAAATCTACTTTCTTATAGACCGTTTATTTTCTAAATGATATAGTGATTGGGACACAAATTATGGATCACACCCTCTACGAAGTGTTTTGATTTTTTATTCATGAATTAATTTCATAGGTTTTTATGAAATGGCATTTAGCATATAAAATTTATAATTATTTCAAGATTAATATTCTAGTCTTTTAATTTTTTTTAACTATTTTACTATGGTCCATCTACAGAAATTATTTTTGGATTATAAACTAAATATCCTCAAAACATAAAACATGAAATTAATATAATTAATAAATATAAAATAGATTCAAAAAAATGAATTAAACAAGATCATTATATGTAATAATCCTAAAACGACTCTTAAAAATATAAACAAATAATATATGAACTATATATATGATTTAATTAATTAGAATGGAATTTTCTATTCATGTTTTGGATTTTTCATTAAAAAAACGTTTTAATGTTCTCCAACATTATTATTATTTTCCAGGATCATGTTACTGTAAATGATTTATAAATTATATCTGTTATTATTTAATTATTTTTAAATAAATTTTAAAGTAGATTTATATTTTTTTATATGGGATTGAAAATTAATTATTTCAATGTATATCATATGATTTATTTTCAACATTCTTTACAACAATTAAGATAAATAAGTTTTTAATGACTACTCCATGGCTATGTTTTTATCCAATTATACCGATTATTCATAATCATTATTCTAATAAATTTTTTTCCATTTTTTAAATGAAATATTCCCAATATTGTACAAATTTTATACATTTATAGTTTTCAACAGAAATATGTATTTATATATATATTTTTAAAGGAAGGGAATGAGATATATCTTATAGATTCATATAAATTTTTAATGTTTTTATAATCATAATTCTCATGAATATAAAATTTTTGTTTATAAAAACAATCGTATTAGTTATTGACAATGAAAATTCATCACAATATAGCTCATAGCCATTAGTGAGCCCAATATTTATCTCGATTTCAATGGGAAATGATGTAGTCATTGAAAGTGAATGAGGAATCAGTGAACCCACTATGTTTCCCAGGTAGAAATAACTAAGAATATTTTATTTTTTAACTGGTTAAACATGATTGAACATAGTTTATTAATATTATTCTCAATGATACCTGTTAAATTATTTCTAATGCTTTTTATGGAAATCATTTATTTTCATGAGGAAAAATGATTTTTTAAAGATTATGATGGATGGTTTCATTTCCATGTGATGTTTTCATATTATATAATGTTCCTCAATATTCCATAATGGTTTTAAAATTCATACAAATGGAATTTAAAATGATTTTTTTAGAATTTTCTGTTTTTCAAATATTGATATCATTTATTTAGGTGGTTAAATGTTTATTGAGCTAAAACGATTTCATTTTCATTGGTTTCAATTTCCAATTATAAAAAATATTTTATATTATATTTACTTACCATATTTGGATTTGTGTACTATTAAAAAAATTGAAATATATTTCACAATATTTAATGTTGAGTTAGGGTTATAGGAAGGTCATAATATCCACTTTGGAATTACCTTAAAAGGATAAAAACATTTGATGAATGGAACATGGGTTTAAAATTGATTCCCAACATTTTTTGAATAAATATACACTTTTTGAATTTTTTTCACATTGATTAGTTATATTTTTAGAATTCAATAAAACATTAAATGTTAAGGAGTAATTTTGTTTAAAAAATATGAAATCAGAACAATCAAGCTCATATTTTTTTGTTGTAAATGTAATCATGTGTTATAGCTGGTACCACGAAACATTTTATATAACCTTATAAGTCATAAAATTATAAATGACACTCTTAAAAGACTTATATTTATTGTTACACCATCCTGAAATATATTTTGATAAATTTGATATTTATATTTCTATTTTATGTATGAATATAATGTATTTAGGAAATAGAAACATAACAACTGACGTAATAAAGAAACTGAGTGACAATAAGCTTACATATTAGAAAAATTGTTTTACTGAAACGTTATATCATATTGTAGGATTATGATTATTAATATACGATGTTAGTGGTAGCAAAAACTAATGGGAATGACTGAATTACAATGAGGGGAATATGTATATATTTTAATTGTTTATTGAAATTTCACCCTATTAGTTTTATTGGATATTTATAACTTCTAAAATATGATGATATAAAAATTCATTAGATAATATATGTAATATGTTGTGATGTATAGACCATAAAAAAGAAAATATTAAGATTTTTTATTTTAAATATGAATCTAACCAATACTGGTCAATAATGGAATAAAACTTAATTATTATATGCAACAAACTATATTTATTGATATTTTGATTGGGAATTATTTTCTTAATATATGTTTACATATAATGAATATAAAATTTTAAGAAATGACGTAAAGGGATGGTGAATCAATGCATATATTTCTTTAAAAAAATTACTATATTTTAATGGAATGTATGAAATTATTTTTTTTAACAATGAAAATAAATTTAATAGATTCTAAAGTTGTATGATTCCAAATTTATGAATAGTATTGACCTATTTTTATTTTTCAAGTAAGAAGGATATTTTTTATGTGATGAGAATATTGAAATAATATTTTATGACACTTATATACCTCTTTAAAACAAGATAACTATGTTTTTTAGGGGAAACTATTCTTATAATAATTCAACTATGAAATATATAAGTTATCCTTCCCCTTGTTCAAAATGTGTTAAAGAGGATTATAAATTTTTTTATTAGAAAATTATGTGGAATGATAGTCATTTAATTTTTCAGTTTTAATAAAAAAAGTAAAAATATGACTACTAATGGAAAAAATTTTATGAACATAATAGTGGGATGTTTTAATTACATTGTTTTGGGTCATTATATCAATGAATTTATAAATTTAGTTACTCATGGTGTAAATTATCAACATAATAAATATAAAGCTGTTGAAAATAATTTCAAAAATACCGAGATAGAAGATAGATCATAATATGAAGTGGTGGTTATTATGTGACACATTTATTTATATTATTCCAACACCTTTTTTGATTTTTTATATAATAATTTTTTATATTTGAAATTTTTTAATATTTAATAGAATTATATATCATGAAATAATGTTATATTTTTTTAATATTTTTTCTGTGTAATATAAATGAACAATTAATCAATATAATTTATTTTATCATCTATGTAATAGGTTTTCCAAAAAATATTAATGTGTTTCCCATTTTATGATTTGATGTTATTATCGTTAGGGATTTGGATCCAGATTATCATTCCATGATGGATTGTAGATCTAATAATTAATGATTTCATAATGAGTTTTTTATTTATTAAAATAATGAATTCAAATATACAATAAAATTACAATAATTTAATATATTAATAAATTATTATATCATGAGTTGTCCCTCTCATATTTTTGAAGGAAATGATTTTGTATAGAATATTAATGTGATTTTATTGAAGATATAACAAATACAGTGAATCTTTTTTCATTATAGTTGTTTGAAGATCATAAAACCATTGTGAGGAAGTGAATTATTTTATAGTATTTTTTCATGAATAAAAATGACCCAAACTAATTGAATTAATAATATGATATTTGTAGACTATTTTGAAAAATAACAAAACATTTGGATAAGGTAGGCAATTTACTCTCAAAGTGTTGTTAAAACATAAAAAGGAAATTTTGTGGCTCACATTTATTATTTCGTATATATTTCATTGAATTATGATTGTTATTGTTAATGTGAGAGATCATATTTTAATAATTAACTTATATTCCTTTATAAAAATAAAATAAAAAATTATTATTGGGATACCATGATCCACCCCTCTAACTAAATATATTTTATTAGATAATAAATTTATTTTAATTTGAATTTATCGTTTCTTATATTACATTCTAGCTTATCCTAAAAAATATAGATAATAAAAAATTTATCAAAATAATATGAACTTAATATGATCAAAATAATATTTCTCAATTTTTATAAAAATAATTGTATTCCATATTTGTTTTCATTCAGTATTTATGCCCAAAATGAAACCATTATGGGATTTAAATTAATTAAAAGGGGAGATAGAATTACATTTGATGATAAATGGACCATGATTTCTATAAAAAACAATAAATTAAATTTTTATGTCTCTAATTGAAATGGAGATTTACCAAAGTGGTGAGATTAAAAGGTTCTCAACAAATTTGGTGTTAACTAGGAAGAATTGATTATAGAAATGTGAATGTCAATGAATATACACAACATATTTGTAGAATTAGGATTTATTAGATAAATATGGGGAAGGATCAAGTCATTCTTAATCACATTTCTATTGTTAATGAAATATTGTGAAACATTAGGTTATATTGGAACTGGTGAATTAAACCCCATTATGATGAAAATTATGATTAATTTTTTAGAACATTTTCATCAAAAAAGTTTCTTCTCGTAATTTTTGGGAATATCTAAAAAGATAATTTTTAGTGAACATTAATATTTTATTTCAAATTAGTATAACAACTACATTAAAATATAAGATGGAAGATATGCTATATTTGGATTCCATTAGATTGATGATGTTTAAAAGAGGAATACCCGGATGGACCAATTGAGTATTATGATGATAATTATGATATAGATAATAAAATAAATATAATTATGTCTCTTATCAATTTAAATTTTAGAAAATTAAATAGAAAATATAAATGGAAATTTCCCTTAAAATGATTAAAATATAAAGGTAATGGAATCATTTTAGTAATTTTAAAAATGTATAAAAACTACACGTTTGATTAATATGACAAAGAATAAAAACCAAAAAAATAATAAATATGAAAAAGAATCTAAATTATTGGATAATTCTGATGATATCTACAAAATATGTCCAAAATAAAAAAATTCAAAATATTATTGAGAAATGAAAATATGAAATACCATTCATCTATCATCCAACATAAATGTGAGTTAACTAAATAAATTTTTTTCTCTTGTTAAATGAAAAATAAACCTCTTAAAAAATTGGATAGGAATGTGGATAAGATAATTACATTTAGAAAATTCACATTCCTAATTTTGAGGATTTCATTGAATAGAAGCCCACATTGAAGATAGATATAAAATCAGTGAAAAAATATAATGGGAATAAATTTAAGGAAAATTAATAATATCCTAAAATAGAGACTTGAAAATTTAATTTTCTAAAGATATACATATTTTAGGGTACTATGTTTAAATACTTCAAGAATATTCTTGAAGGAAATAATTTAATAAACAAAGAGGAAATAAAAAAATAGAATTAAAACTCCACTCTAATAAACATGTGATAAAAAAATGTTAAATATGAATTTAATAAATTTAATTATGCAAAGGATAAATCATATAAAATATGATTCTATTTTGGGTACATAAATTATAGTAAATATTTTACTAAAAATTTCTCAAATATATTTATATTGTACAATAATAATGCATGTCGAAAATGAAAATCTATTCAATTTTGTGATAGATGTATGAGGATAATCTCCCTTTTACATTTAATTGTGTAAAAAATAGAAGAAAAATAATCATCCACTATGAATCAAAAAATAACCAATGATCGTGATAACAAAGGTACAAAACATTTTCAAACCCAAGGAACTATATATACCTTTAACCATACTACACCTAGGACGTAGTTAACAAAGTTATAAAAATTGTTATTATTTATGTTTCTCAGTTAGAATCCTATTTATTCTCAACATTCCTCATTTGGAAAATTTTATCAATTCAAACTATGCATAATTTAATTTCTATTTTCACGGTCAAAAAAAATATTTCAAGTTCCATAACATAGCCAAAACCCATTTTCCATTATTGAAAAAAATGATGAATGTCACAAAAATAATGAGTTCAATTAATTGTGCATGAAACTTAATTATTGTTCCATACCAGGCTAGGAGTAAATTCTAAGAAAATGACACCATCAATAATCACATCACCCAAGAATCACATCACCCAAGGTGAAATAATTTTAAAATATTGAAGAAATCAATAATAACAACAATCCCACACATGGTACTTAGGTTCTCCCATATACATGGTGTAGCTACTCCCATTCTCAATCTCATAACCAAGCCTCGACTATTTCTATTCTCTGGTATACATTTTCCAAATAATATGAAAAAATAAGAAGAAAAAAAATTGGAACATTGATACCACATTCTAACATCCAGGCCCTTGTGCTACACACTGATTCCCAGATCTAGTTGACCACATGACCTCAGTTTCCCCTACCCATACTCTATAGGATTCTGATTAGCATTGAGGGTCTATTATCAATGTTTGGGATACTGTAATCTCTTTTACGTTAATTAGAGTAATCACTAGTGGAAATAATAAAAAATAATTGAACCAAATAATCATAAACAATACCAATATCTCAGTACATAAAAAATTGGAAATATAAAATAAAAATAAATAGCATATATTACATGATAAGTACATTTCAATTGTTAAATGAAAACCCAAATTTAATGTCACTAATAAATCACAAGCGGGACCCAAACTATGTCTGGTTACCTAATCTATGAGATATCCTAAAATAGCCATCTAACATAGGGAATTTTATTGTAACCTATCCAGAAAACACAATGCCTATTCAGTTACTGACATAGTATCCCATGTAGGTTGTGAGTAATACTGGGTAAGCCACAACAAATGATATCTAAAAAATGTAGTCAATAATAGTGTATCTAGTTATATAATGTATAAAAGATATAAAATAATGTAAATAGTTTAAATTTATTCAATTATTTGTTATTTAACCACATACCACCCATGTTCTTGAGGACACGCAAACCTCAATACCTTACTCATAACATGTCAATGTCAGAACCATGTCACATTTTCAATTCATAATTCATTTAACAAATTGGATTTCATTATCCATTTTATAAAAATTCATAATATTGAAAAATTGGGTCTATAATTCAATACCAATAAATATTCATGTAAATTTTCATTTCTAGAACCCCATGAGTATGGGAATAATAATTCCATGTCACACATATTATGGGTATTTAAAGAGTCCGTCCCTGCCCCAAACATCATTGGAATTTGGAGCATCAATCTCTATCCCATATAATTTTCATGAATTCTATTGTTCTAGAACCCCATTTCTAAGACCCCATGGGTATTTAAAGCATCGGTCTGTATACCATACCCCATTTTTAAATTAATAACACATGGTCATTTGGAGTTTCATTCAATGTCCCATAATCATTTATCATTCATTCACAAGCACCATAATATCACATGTATAACTATATCAAATCAGTCAAGATTAATCAACAGTAATCATCTTATCAAATTTCACCATCATAGTCATCCATTAATTAATTATATGAATAATTAATCCATGTTTATTAATTAATTAAATAATTAACTAATCACTTTAATGAAATTAATTAACCAAAAATTATTTAATCAAAACAATTCCATTAATTAATTCAAGAACTACATAATCATAACTATCCATTAGTTAATTCAATAATTAATTAATCACTTTAATAACATTAATTGGTTTAAAAATTAACAAACCACATAAATTCCATTAGTTTATTCGGAAATTAATTAATCACATCAATAACATTAATTAATAAATCAATTATTTAATCAAATCAATCACACTACTTAACTCAATAATTTCGTTTATAAAAATTCATCAATTAATTAATTCATCAATTATTTAACACCATCAAAACCATTATTTAATTCAATAATTAAGCAATTATATTACTCACATTAATTAATTAATCAATTAATTAATCCAATTTTTTAATTCAAAAACTAAATAATCACTTTACCCACATTAATTAATTCATCATTTTATTTTATCACATTGATTAATTCATAAATAAAATAATATCATTAAATCAAAAAATAATTAATACCACTATATAATTCATTAATTAAATAATCACATAACTCCTATTAACTAGATCATTAATTAATTAATCTGTTTATTTAACTCAAATATTAAATAATCATGGTACTCCCCATAATTAATTATTCAATTAATTAATCCATTTATTTAATTCCACAATTTAATAATCACATAACTCCTATAAATTTATTTAATAATTAATTAATCCCATTATTTAATTACACAAATAAATAATAACATAACTCAACATAATTAATTCAAAAATTAATTAATCCCTTAGTTAATCCAATAATTAAATAATCACATTACTCCCACGAATTGATTAATTAATTTACCAATCCCATTCATTAATTCAATAATTAAATGATCACATAACTCTCATTAATTATTTAATCAATTAATTAATCTCTTTATTTAATTCAACTATTAAATAATTACATAATTACCATTAAATAATACATCAATTATTTAATCACATTATTTTATTTAACAGTTAAATAATCACATAACTCTCATTAATTAATACATTAATTAATTAATCCTTTATTTATGTCATCAATCTAATAATAACATAACTCCCATTAATTAATTTATTAATTAGTTAATCCCATCATTTAATTTGATAATTAAATAATCCAATAAATTACATTAGTTAATTTATTAATTAATTAATCCATTTTTTAATTGAAAAATTAAATAATCTTGTAACTGCCATCAATTAATTAATCTCAACAGAAATTTTAAATAACCCGGTAAAATTATCCATTAATTTTTTCATCTCAATCAGTTTAGTATCCCCAATTAATTCCACAATTAATTGTTTTATCAAAATAAATTTAATAACTTCAATAAATTCCTCAAGGAATTTCACAATTCAACAATATCAATTTCTATATAATTAATTCAATACTTTATTAATCATGATCCACATGTCAATTATCATCAATACAACAATTTACCTAAATTTATTAAATCACCAAATTAATTAATTCAGTCAAGAACTCAATTTCGAGTCAACTAATATAAATTATAAAGTTACGGAAACTTAATTGTAATCAAGACACTGGGATTTGAATTATAGAACACATCCGTCAAGAATGATGATGAAGAAAACTTGCTAATGGTAAACCCCAATTTTAATGGAATAGCAATGTAGAAAAAGATCTTGTTTCAAATCCTAGATCCAATATTTAAATGAATCATGATCTTAAAAACCAATATATAAATATAGATCCAATAATAGATAAACATTCCACTTTTTATCTAGAAATTTGATAAGAAGAGAGAGATAGATCTAAATGAGAAGAAGAATCATACCCGGGAGGCACACAAAGCGTCTTTAGTAAACGATTGTGGTGCAAAAGGGAGCATCATTCAAAGACAGTGGTGTGTAGAGGATTTTTGGTCCAAGGAAGAGCTGTGCATAGGTGTTTCGATCCATGGAGAAGGTGTTTAGTTAATCTTCTGTACAAAAGGGTCCAAAGGGTTATGTGATGCTAGATAAAGGATTTTAAAATTATGGGTATCAGAATGAAACTACATGATTTCTCATTTCACATCATGTAAAATTTGGGACTTAATTCATGATTTTCTAATCAAATCCCATCATAACCCATTAATAAATTAATAGATAAAAAATTTCATGTGGTTTAATTTACACTCATGAATTGTTGAAAAACAGTTAAACATAATTATTAGGGGGTGTGATATACTTTCATGGCATACCAACATGTGATAAAAATTTAATATTCTCAGATCCTAATTATTTAATGAATTTTGAAACTAAAAAATAATGAAATTGTATACATATATATATATATATATATCTTTAAAAGTTAAAAATTACGGAATCCTAACTTTTTATTACATTAATTCTTCATTACATGAAAAATTACTAGATATTCTAATGATTTGTTTTTTGAAAATTCTAGACAAAGTATTGAAAAAATGAAAAATTATTATAATCCTTGTTAATGGTCTCATCATGGTTTCTCTTTAATTTAACTGTAGTACATCTTATAACCTAGGGATATATATCAAAGGGATTAGGTGAGCCTGATCCATGTAAGGGAATAAGAAAGGGAGACATTTGACATCTCGTTATGAGGAATATCGATATGAACATTAGGTATCATGATATAAAATGGTCATGAGAAAATGAACAATCTAATAAAGAGAACATGAGTAATTACATGGAAATGTGTGTATGTTATTTAAATGATACATTGATAATTATATAACATTGTTTTATCACCAAGCTGTTATAATTCATAATTAGTAAGGTTATTTACCAAGGAATCGTAAAACATGTCATCTCTAGAGATTTAATTATTTATCTAATTAATTAGACCCTTATATGGTGGAAAACATAATACGTCATAATTTCAGGTGATCCATAATAATAATAATAAATTAATTTTTCAATAACCCAATGAGTATAAAGTCTATGTTTTATATAAAAGTATTGTGTATGTAATTTCATAATGTCTTGACCATATCATCATTTTTAACCAATGAAAAGGGAATGCATGTTTCTTATATGTAAATAATAGAGTAAATAAATCATCAGAAAATATAGATGAGTACTGATAGATAAATAATTGTCTTGGTTATTTTAAATTCAAAAATATTTTATGAAAAATAGAAAATTTTGAGAAGTAAATGTGGCATCATGATCGGTAGAATACATGTAATTTGAAAAGGGTAAAATGAGTTGGAATTATATTATAAACCATACATAAAATTATATTAGTAGTAAGGGTATGATAAAAATCATAATAGTGGTGTATAATTACCCTTTAGAATACTTAAACTGAAATAATTACCTTAATGGAATGAAGGATGATGAGAATTCCTTTACCTTTTAGTGTATATCCAAAATCAGGAGGATATATGTAACAGCCCAAGATTTTATGAAAAATATTCTTTTTTATTTTACTAATGTCTTGTGTTATACGCTACACCAAAAGGAGCTTGCATAACACGCATCCTTGACTTGCCTTGCATTACACGCAATCGCAACCTTCCTCGATAGCGTGTGTGGTACGTAATCCTGAGTTTCACGAAACAATGATATGCAATTAAAATATTATTAAAACTAGCCGTTATGAATAGTAATAACCACTTTTTAAAATTCTGTAAATCTTATATTTCAAAATGAACTTCATTTTTGGATTCGGAGTATCGAATTTAGCCTAAGGTGAAATTTTGGTACATTTCGGATAACTTTCATATTCTGATGAATAGTGAAAATTACTAAATTATAATTAAAAAACAAATTTTTTAATCGAAATAATTAATAGTGATACATTATTAATTTGAGTAGTTTTAAAGTATATTTAGAATATGTTTTTACAATTTAATACAATGTTGGTCATTGGATGTAATTTCACATTTAAACTAGACATAAACAAGTGTCAATCTTTTGATAGATATTGTTTCTTAAAAACACGCTATTTGTTTTAACAGCGGGATTTAATTATAAAATTAATTAATGCAAATTTTATGTTATGAATTTGGTAAAATAGACTTCATTTTTGAATTCGGAATATGAAATATAGCTTGGGATGAAATTTTGGCATTGTTCTGAAAAACATCAATTTTTGATGAATAGTGAAACTACTAAGTGGTAGGTTAAAAACTGAATTTTGCATAAAACTTAATTTTACCGTTTCTGTGAATGTAATTTCGAAAATCCGAGAGACACTGTTAATATCAAGGACTAAAAAGTGATTCAATGAGATGAAAATAATTTTTTGGTGAATAGTAACTTTTTACTTTTTTTTACCACGGTAAATAGTAAATAGGGTAACTAAGGGTAAATATGATATTAATATTACCCTAACACATGTCCTAATTCTATTGGAAAAGTTTAATTCGACCAAAAACAAACTTAGGAATAAAATATGACCATTTAGGCCCACTTGGATTAGATTAGGACATTTATTATTAATTTATTTAAAGAAGGGTTAAAATAGTTAAAATCAAAGTTTAATAAGTAAATAATTTTTAATATGGGGTTATACATAAGATAAATTCGACTATAAATATTCATTAGAAAGCTAAAAAGATTTCCTACATGATGGTATTTTATTTGTAATTTTTAGACATCAGATAATATAATTTATTTATGACACAAAGATGATGCAGTAATTATCTTATTTATGAAATATTGACATAATTGATAATATAAATACCAAAATAAATGTAATTTAAGACTTTTTATGAATTCCACTAATTTTCTAGGTTACTATGATATATTATTGTTGATTTAATCAACTTGGTTCGAACATATAATTCTGTTATGACTTTTAAAAAAATCATATATCAAATAGTGTCAAAATTGACACAAAAGAGTTTTTAAATCAAATATTATATTATTAATTGTTATTTTATTCCTAAAAATCTAAGGTTCGGCCAAATGACTTAGATAAGGAGATATGTATCAATAATATACAATTTGGGGTTCGTTTGGCATGTTATAGTAAGTGTATTAACCATATAGTGAAAGAAAACAAAAAGACACGGTAAAAGTTAAATTATTTAACTTAGAGTTAAATCTAATTGATAAGGTTAAAATAAGAACCTAAACTTGTCTAAATCTTATTGGTTGATAGGATTTCGACCCATCTCCACTTTAGCTTAGAAATAAGACCCTTTGGAACCATTATAAACCGATTTTGACTTTAATATAAAATAATATTTTGAGATATTCCTAAGGTGCCCCTCTCCTCCCCTATAAAAGGACACCTCCTCCCCCTCCTCCTCACACCAATTTGAGCACTCAAGCTCGGCCAACCCCTGCCAATTTCTCCTCTCCACTTCCCTAGAAACATCCTAGAGGTTCTGGTCTTCCTCAAAGTCCAATTTTAGTGCCCTAAGAGGAGGTCTCAAAGAGGCACTTCAAAGAAGAGGTAATTACCGTTACCAATTCTTTCATCTTTATTTCTTCTTCCACTTCTTCTTCTTAGGTTGTTTCATTATTAAGTAATAACATCAGTATCACTCATATACTGATATGTTATTATAAGTATTAAACAACCCTATTTCACCATCTATCCATCCTACGGAAAAAGAAATCACCGCGCGTGCGTACGTACGGAATACCGTCTCCACGCCGTGGTGTAATCTATTTTCCACCACCACCTTACATGGATGGGTATAATGGTGTAAAGAATAACTATACATAGTTATTACAACATCATATTGATTCTGATATATTGTATAATCCACTCCAATTCAATTCAATATTTATAGAAATGATATCATCGCTCGTGCGTACGTACGGAATACCGTCTCCACGACGCGATGAGATTCATTTTCCATGTTAACCATTTAAGAATGATTATAATGTATATATAAGAAATAATAATGAAATATATGAAATTATAAATCTACTGGATTTATGTATATATATACATATGTATTTCATCTACTTACTTCCATTTCAAGACAATAAGGAAAGGAAAACAGCGTTCATGCGTACGTACGGACTACCGTCTCCATGAACGGTGTTTTTCATTTTATTTATCTACCTATTATATATATATATATACTGAATATATATGATATATAAATCATATTTTATATTCTGGAAGTAAGTAAATCATGATATAAGTAATAATGATGTCAAGAACAACAAGTCAAAACACCTACGATAAATGAAACGATTTTACCCAAAACGCTTCTTTAACATGGAATTTATAAAAGAAAGGGTAATATAATGTCATAAGTGAACCATATATGATATCATAACAATGAATATGATTCTTTAATAAGTCAATAACATGATTTAAATCATTATACAGGAGATTCGGACACTTACAAAGCAAGTCGGACCTAAGGTAAGGGAAATATCACAATCTCATTTTTATCCGAGATTGTTTATTCGTAAGTATTTACTGGGGTGTATTTTATCATCCACATCCATGTTTACTCAATATGTAATATTATTTCCATCCACCTAAAATTTTTTAAATCCATTTTTACCCTTCGGTGAGTTTTTAGTAATACGTATGAAAGGAATCTTTTGTCGTTTTTCGTACGAGGTACTTTTTGACTTTTCCGACAAAAGTATGAAGAATGTTTTTTTTAACTTATACGGCACGAACGGATTTCTACTGTTTTATAAAGCCTTATTTTAATGAAGCTTCCTCTAAATGATTTCATGACTATTTTCAATAAAATCTCTTTCTTTTAAAATTGAATGATTTTTTGTGAAAAGAAATTGATTTTGAAGAAGAAAGGATATTTTCCTCAAGAATTCAATTCAAGTGTTTTATCAAAATTATTTTCCATCTAAGATAATAAAGGGTTCTGTTTCTATCCATATTTTTACATTGATTTGACTATGTTGTGATGGAATTATGTTTATGAATTCCTTTATCTTATATGAATTGATTTATGATGTCATGATGTTTCAAGAATGCCATTTTTGTTACATGTGTTATGCGATGATGTATGTGTTATGATTATGTGGCACGCATAAGAAAGGATTCATTATAAGATGGGTGGGACCTATATCTCCCTCCAATGCATTGGGTAATGATTTTATATCTCATGAGATAGACATGGCTGGAACGGAAGGTTATTTCGGTTCAGTGATACAGGACTGAAACGAGGAGTGAACTCGGTTCCGAAAGGGACTTTGTCCACTAAGATAGTCTTGGCAATGAGTCATGACTAACAAGAAATGATTTTCCATGATTATGTGTGCATGCCAAAAAGTTTCAAGTTTTATGTTATGATTATGAGGATCTCATTTTAACTTCTATGATTTATCCCATGTTATGATATTATGAGCTCTTTTGCAGGTTAAGATTTCCAAAAAAGCTATGTTCTTTTGTATATGATGTGATTGATATTTCTTTTGTTTACCCTTACTGAGCATTTGAGCTCACCCTTTTATGTTTTCTTTTCCCCAGGATATAAAGAAAGGTTTATAGGTAAAAAAAAGGGAAGATCTTTATGGGAGATATTGAAGATCTTTCACCACGATTAGAAGATTACGTTCCGAGTTTCCAAAGACACTAAACTATTACGGTCCTTGTGTGTGTGTTTTTGTTATGTACTAAGTATTCCGCAAAAGTAATGTAATGTCCATGTACGATAAGCTTCGGGTCTCTACAGTTGGTATCAGAGGAAAGGTTTAGTCAACCTTTGGAAACTAGGATGCGAAAACGTTAGTGAGATCCCTAGAGATATTTCTAAGGTATGTCTAGGGATGTCCCTAGGGATAAGTATACGTATAGGTTATAGTAATAGAATTACGCTAACGATCATAGAATTAAACTTAAGATGTTGGATATTGAAGGTACTCCCCCTTTATTATGTTGTTTTCCCTATCATGATTTTTTCCTCTCACACTATTCTTTTTTGGGTTTTAGACGATGGCTGGAACCCGAAGGAACCGTGTTGATCAATGCAATGGACAATGCAATGATTGCCCTCCTGAACAAACAAATGTTATGGGAGATGGAGTGAAAAATCTTATTGCTATACTTACACAAGCTATGAATCATTCTGGACTTCCAAATGAGCAGAGAAGGGAACAATATTCTATTGAGTCCTTCATGAGGAAACGCCCACCTTCTTTCAGTGGGTCTTCTGATCCACTTGTGGCTGAACAATGGATCAGTACTACTGAAAAGATATTTTCAGTTCTTCAATGTTCTGATCATGATAAAGTCATCTTAGCAGTATATCGTTTGGAAGGTGAAGCTGATCAATGGTGGAATCTTATCAAGAATACGAGGCCAAGAGATGAAATTGAGTCCATGGAATGGGACGAGTTCAAGAACTTGTTTTTCAGTAAGTACTTCCCTCGTATTCTTCGAACAAAGATAGAGAAAGAGTTTCTTGAACTGAAGCAAAGGGACGATGAATCTGTTGGTACCTATGAAGAAAATTTTACAAGACTTGCAAGGTATGCTTCTGGAATTATCATCCAACCTGAAAGTAAAGTTGATCGATTTTTCAGTGGCTTAAAACCAAGTCTTTGAAGGGCATTAGCTATAAGAGACTTCAGTAGCTATGAAGAAATTGTGTGTTGTGCTATCAAGGTAGAAATGGAAGTTGGTGTTACATATCCATCTCATGGTTTTGACAAGAAACGAAAGATGGAGTTCAAGGAGAAATCTCCGAATAATGGTGAAAAGAATATGAATGTTTCCTTATGCACAAAGTGTGGAAAGAAGCATGGTGGAGATTGTCTTAAAGGGACTAGAAAATGTTTTATGTGTGGAAAAGAAGGTCATCGAGCAGCTGAGTGTCGAAGTAATGGAAAAAGGGTTTCTAATGATGTGAATAAAGCAAACACTGTAGAGAACGCACCGCCAACACTTCAATGCTTCAAGTGCAAGGAAATGGGGAATTATGCTAATAATTGCCCTAATCCAAGGGTTAGTGATGATCAACATGAGAAACCACTGAAGGAAAAGGACAAAGGGAAATCACATGCGATCACTATTGGCAATGTTGAATATGACAACGATGTGGTGGAATGATTAAGTGTTTATGTAATGGGATAATGTTGTATCATTGAGTATTGCAATATTTATTGATGTGGTATTCAAAGTGATTGAGATATTTTTTGGAAATAAGATGATATGCGCATAATGAAGACGAGAAAATGAAATGTTTAATAGTATTCATGAGCTCATGATTGATATAAGGACTAAGTGATATCATGGTTTGAGTATATAGAATTTTGAGGATTTTGGTATGTGGAAAGTGTTAACTTTTAACTGCACTCATGTTTTCACTAAGGTATTCAAGAGAATACACGATTAAGGACTTTGAATGTTTGGAATGTGACCAACAAGACATATCTTATGATATGTGGGGATCAACGACAGTATTAAATCTCTGGTAATCGATGTCACTATATTATGAGAGTGGACTGCAGTATTATGTATAAGCCTAAAGATTAGACTGGATTATGTTGGACATAAGTTAGTATTGTTTAAGGATAGAAGATTTTCGATATTATTGATGGGATGTTATAGTAACGTAGTTTTAGAAAAAGGACAACCTGCAGGACGGGCGACAGCCCATCGCTTCGGACAAGGCTGTAGGAATCGAACCCACAACCGAAGTGCGACTGGCCTTTATCGCCTACCACTGGCCTACAGGAAGTCCCTGTTTAGTAGAAACTAGTTTTATTATATTAAGCAGTATGATATATGAAGTATAAGTCCATTTTAGAAACCATATGTGATTAATCTCACTATAGATCGACTTATGTATATAATTTTTACTAACCTTTTGTTTGAGACAGATGGAATGACTCGTCATTCTATCACATGATCTGCTAACACTTCACGAATAACAAATTCAACTTCATTTATTTAAGAGATGAAGTAGAAATTGTTCAAGGCACGAACAAAAGTGAGATTGTACCAAAATAAAGTAAGTATTTATTCTAAGCAAATTTTCAACTTTAGGGAAATGATCTTGAAAACCAAAAAAATGTTGTCCTAGTGATCTTATACCTGATGAATCAGATGGTACCTTATATCATCACAAATCTATGGATTTGTGATTACTGGCTTTTCCATAGCCATGTTCTCTACCACTCTCCATCAGAACATGATGGTTAGATTTCTCTTCCATATCCATATTTTCACCTATGTGGAAACCCAGTGATTAGTTTATTTGGGTAATCGTTACATTTCATACTTTAGTTTTTTAAAGCCAAGTTTTGGTATTCCCTTTTACGATGTGGGTTTCTATTAAAGAAACTTTCGAATAGTAAACCATTTATAACCCCGACGAATTTCGAAGGGGAAATTCATTTTAAGGGGGGTAGAATGTAACAGCCCAAGATTTTATGAAAAATATTCTTTTTTATTTTACTAACGTCTTGTGTTATACGCTACACCAAAAGGAGCTTGCATAACACGCATCCTTGACTTGCCTTGCATTACACGCAATCGCAACCTTCCTCGATAGCGTGTGTGGTACGTAATCCTGAGTTTCACGAAACAATGATATGCAATTAAAATATTATTAAAACTAGCCGTTATGAATAGTAATAACCACTTTTTAAAATTCTGTAAATCTTATATTTCAAAATGAACTTCATTTTTGGATTCGGAGTATGGAATTTAGCCTAAGGTGAAATTTTGGTACATTTCGGATAACTTTCATATTCTGATGAATAGTGAAAATTACTAAATTATAATTAAAAAACAACTTTTTTAATCGAAATAATTAATAGTGATAAATTATTAATTTGAGTAGTTTTAAAGTATATTTAGAATATGTTTTTACAATTTAATACAATGTTGGTCATTGGATGTAATTTCACATTTAAACTAGACATAAACAAGTGTCAATCTTTTGATAGATATTGTTTCTTAAAAACACGCTATTTGTTTTAACAGCGGGATTTAATTATAAAATTAATTAATAAAACTTTTTTTTTATGAATTTGGTAAAATAGACTTCATTTTTGAATTCGGAATATGAAATATAGCTTGGGATGAAATTTTGGCATTGTTCTGAAAAACATCAATTTTTGATGAATAGTGAAACTACTAAGTGGTAGGTTAAAAACTGAATTTTGCATAAAACTTAATTTTACCGCTTCTGTGAATGGAATTTCGAAAATACGAGAGACACGGTTAATATCAAGGACTAAAAAGTGATTCAATGAGATGAAAATAATTTTTTGGAGAATAGTAACTTTTTACTTTTTTTTACCACGGTAAATAGTAAATAGGGTAACTAAGGGTAAATATGATATTAATATTACCCTAACACATGTCCCAATTCTATTGGACAAGTGTAATTCGACCAAAAACAAACTTAGGAATAAAATATGACCATTTAGGCCCACTTGGATTAGATTAGGACATTTATTATTAATTTATTTAAAGAAGGGTTAAAATAGTTAAAATCAAAGTTTAATAAGTAAATCATTTTTAATATGGGGTTATACATAAGATAAATTCGACTATAAATATTCATTAGAAAGATAAAAAGATTTCATACATGATGGTATTTTATTTGTAATTTTTATACATCAAATAATATAATTTATTTATGACACAAAGATGATGTAGTAATTATCTTATTTATGAAATATTGACATAATTGATAATATAAATACCAAAATAAATGTAATTTAAGACTTTTTATGAATTCCACTAATTTTATAGGTTACTATGATATATTATTGTTGATTTAATCAACTTGGTTCGAACATATAATTCTGTTATGACTTTCAAAAAAATCATATATCAAATAGTGTCAAAATTGACACAAAAGAGTTTTTAAATCAAATATTATATTATTAATTGTTATTTTATTCCTAAAAATCTAAGGTTCGGCCAAATGACTTAGATAAGGATATATGTATTAATAATATACAATTTGGGGTTCGTTTGACATGTTATAGTAAGTGTATTAACCATATAGTGAAAGAAAACAAAAAGACACGGTAAAAGTTAAATTATTTAACTTAGAGTTAAATCTAATTGATAAGGTTAAAATAAGAACCTAAACTTGTCTAAATCTTATTGGATGATAGGATTTCGACCCATCTCCACTTTAGCTTAGAAATAAGACCCTTTGGAACCATTATAAACCGATTTTGACTTTAATATAAAATAATATTTTGAGATATTCCTAAGGTGCCCCTCTCCTCCCCTATAAAAGGACACCTCCTCCCCCTCCTCCTCACACCAATTTGAGCACTCAAGCTCGGCCAACCCCTGCCAATTTCTCCTCTCCACTTCCCTAGCAACATCCTAGAGGTTCTGGTCTTCCTCAAAGTCCAATTTTAGTGCCCTAAGAGGAGGTCTCAAAGAGGCACTTCAAAGAAGAGGTAATTACCGTTACCAATTCTTTCATCTTTATTTCTTCTTCCACTTCTTCTTCTTAGGTTGTTTCATTATGAAGTAATAACATCAGTATCACTCATATACTGATATGTTATTATAAGTATGAAACAACCCTATTTCACCATCTATCCATCCTACGGAAAAAGAAATCACCGCGCGTGCGTACGTAAGGAATACCGTCTCCACGCAGTGGTGTAATCTATTTTCCACCACCACCTTACATGGATGGGTATAATGGTGTAAAGAATAACTATACATAGTTATTACAACATCATATTGATTCTGATATATCGTATAATCCACTCCAATTCAATTCAATATTTATAGAAATGATATCATCGCTCGTGCGTACGTACGGAATACCGTCTCCACGACACGATGAGATTCATTCTCCATGTTAACCATTTAAGAATGATTATAATGTATATATAAGAAATAATAATGAAATATATGAAATTATAAAGCTACTGGATTTATGTATATATATACATATGTATTTCATCAACTTACTTCCATTTCAAGACAATAAGGAAAGGAAAACAGCGTTCATGCGTACGTACGGACTACCGTCTCCATGAACGGTGTTTTTCATTTTATTTATCTACCTATTATATATATATATACTGAATATATATGATATATAAATCATATTTTATATTCTGGAAGTAAGTAAATCATGATATAAGTAATAATGATGTCAAGAACAACAAGTCAAAACACCTACGATAAATGAAACGATTTTACCCAAAACGCTTCTTTAACATGGAATTTACAAAAGAACGGGTAATATAATGTCATAAGTGAACCATATATGATATCATAACAATGAATATGATTCTTTAATAAGTCAATAACATGATTTAAATCATTATACAGGAGGTTCGGACACTTACAAAGCAAGTCGGACCTAAGGTAAGGGAAATATCACAATCTCATTTTTATCCGAGATTGTTTATTCGTAAGTATTTACTGGGGTGTATTTTATCATCCACATCCATGTTTACTCAATATGTAATATTATTTCCATCCACCTAAAATTGTTTAAATCCATTTTTACCCTTCGGTGAGTTTTTAGTAATACGTATGAAAGGAATCTTTTGTCGTTTTTCGTACGAGGTACTTTTTGACTTTTCCGACAAAAGTACGAAGAATGTTTTTTTTAACTTATACGGCACGAACGGATTTCTACTGTTTTATAAAGACTTATTTTAATGAAGCTTCCTCTAAAAGATTTCATGACTATTTTCAATAAAATCTCTTTCTTTTAAAATTGAATGATGTTTTGTGAAAAGAAATTGATTTTGAAGAAGAAAGGTTATTTTCCTCAAGAATTCAATTCAAGTGTTTTATCAAAATTATTTTCCATCTAAGATAATAAAGGGTTCTGTTTATATCCATATTTTTACATTGATTTGACTATGTTGTGATGGAATTATGTTTATCAATTCCTTTATCTTATATGAATTGATTTATGATGTCATGATGTTTCAAGAATGCCATTTTTGTTACATGTGTTATGCGATGATGTATGTGTTATGATTATGTGGCACACATAAGAAAGGATTCATTATAAGATGGGTGGGACCTATATCTCCCTCCAATGCATTGGGTAATGATTTTATATCTCATGAGATAGACATGGCTGGAACAGAAGGTTATTTCGGTTCAGTGATACAGGACTGAAACGAGGAGTGAACTCGGTTCAGAAAGGGACTTTGTCCACTAAGATAGTCTTGGCAATGAGTCATGACTAACAAGAAATGATTTTCCATGATTATGTGTGCATGCCACAAAGTTTCAAGTTTTATGTTATGATTATGGGGATCTCATTTTCACTTCTATGATTTATCCCATGTTATGATATTATGAGCTCTTTTGCAGGTTAAGATTTCCAAAAAAGCTATGTTCTTTTGTATATGATGTGATTGATATTTCTTTTGTTTACCCTTACTGAGCATTTGAGCTCACCCTTTTATGTTTTATTTTCCCCAGGATATAAAGAAAGGTTTATAGGTAAAAAAAGGGAAGATCTTTATGGGAGATATTGAAGATCTTTCACCACGATTAGAAGATTACGTTCCGAGTTTCCAAAGACACTAAACTATTACGGTCCTTGTGTGTGTGTTTTTGTTATGTACTAAGTATTCCGCAAAAGTAATGTAATGTCCATGTACGATAAGCTTCGGGTCTCTACAATATAGCCTTGGAAGATTAAGTATAAATTGGGTAGAATAAATAAGATAAAATATAACTAGATATCCATGGATGAAAGATTTATAAAGAATGGAAATGGAAAAATGGATTGGTATTTATGGGAAATGAAGAGAAATTATATAATAATCTCAAAATATTGGCCTTGGAAATATAGGTGGCGGAAATTCCAAACCATTAGGTTACAATGGTTTTAGGTCAATTTTTTTGGAATTTTGAGCTACATTTATGATATTTTAATCCATAAGAATAGAAGTCCGTTTTTAATACATATTTGGACATGGAAAATAAAATTTCCACACTATTATTCCTTTTAAATAAAATATTCCAATTAACATAATGGAAAGTAAATTATAGGACTTTAAAATGATTAAATTAAATTAAAATACTAAATATTAATAAAGTAAAATATTATTGGATTTTGTTTGTTTTTAATTACTATAAAAATATTATTACATATATAGGACTTTATATAACATATAGCAAACCAAAAACAATATTTTTATTATTCAAGGTAGTATAATGTATTTTGGAAAATTATTAAAAATTAACCTTAAACAAATTTCAACATGATAATATATAATATAATATTTATTTTATGAATATAATTATCTTAATATGATGTTTATAGTTTTTATATAAGAACATAAATATTTATTAAAAAAAATTAATTTTTAAAACAAAGTTAAATTTATAACATATATTTTTATTTCCTTGGAAATTATACAATTATTTTCCCATTTTTATTTTTAAAATAATTTTAAAACACTATTTTTTTTGAAATAATATTATTCATAATAATTTAGTTTCTTATTAATGACTCTATACATCTTAAGAAAATATATTTTGGTTTTATTTGTGGCTAGAATCAAATTTCAATATACATTTAACTTAAACACACATGTTGTTAAAAAATACTTATTATAAAAATTGAACTGATGAATAATGATTTATATTTTTAAATGGATACTAAACTTTATTAAACTATGTCATGTACATGTAACCCCTTATTACACCCATGTACTCACTATGGGTAAGGTGTGTGATGTTAGTAGATTTATGAGGTAGCTCTGATAAGATTGATGGGGAAGAAATTTTAGCACGAGAAGAAGGAAGAAGTGTCCAGCTGGATTCCTTCAAGAACTAGACCAAACCCATCTATAGTTTATATTACTACTTTTTATTTTTTATACATGTAGACTGTCATATTTTATACACAGACTGACTATTTATAGAAAAAAATGGTGGTGGCCTACTGATAATTATCTCATAACCTAATAAATAAGCTTATAGTAATAGGGTAGAAAACATTAATGCATGTGTAGATATGTGGAAGTATCCTCTTTAAGATGCATGTATTCTTCCTTAATATAGAATGGAGCTGGTAGTAGATAACTGGGCTGGAGCATGGGTTGATGGATAGATTTTTTCCTTTTCAGATTATTTTTGTATAACTTGAATATTAATTCTTCCTTCTTCTTATATCCATGTTTTCCAATTTCATAGACAACACATTATCATATACTGTATATGATTCAATTGAATCATTTTAGTATTGATTTCAATTTCCTAGTCATTTATAATTGTTTCCAATATTTATTTATTATTATACTTCTTATTCTATACATATCTTTATATTACTATAGTTCTACTTTGGTAATAAGGGAAAATCTATATAAGTACACAGCCATGGCCCTCACTACTAGTCGAATACCTATGGCATTTGGGGATAAATGCTCTATTATATGTGGCCCACTGAGCTTGGGGAACCTCTGAGTGGCACCAGGGTCCGTAACATCACAATGTGGTATCAAATGATTTCTCGTCAATTTTTTATATTTAGAGACAATAGTCAAGAGATTGGGAAAGATATAGAGTTTGGTAATGAGTTGTAACTTGAAGTATCTAACCTATGTATTGAGAACATCCAAATTTCCTAGAATAAAAATTTATTTTTTTATCTTTTTTTCTTGTTATTGTGGATATGATTCCTCCATTAGGGGATGCTCCTCAATTGTGTTATTACTATTGAAATGATTTATTTTTATCTTTTATCTGATTAAAAATTAAATAAGGCCATCTAATCATTGATCATGAATTATTTTAATCCCCTTTTAGGAAATTTTCATGGAATGCATATTCCATGCCATATATGAGTTTTTTTATTTTCATTTCATGTGATTTCCATGAGTGCATTTAATGTTAGAAATAGAATGGTTTTTATCTAATTATTCATGAAGGGTATTAAAAAATATAGTTGGTACATATTGTTCCTTCTTTAATGAAACCATTTTTTCTTCATAAGATATAGAAGATATCATAACAAGTCAACTATGAAACATTGAGTGATATTCCATTTTTAGCATATAATTGAACAAGTTATGGTATGGATTGACTCGATTCCAAATATTGGTTCATAAGGTGAGCATTCCCTTTTGAATTAGTGATTTTAAATATATCTTTTATCCATTTAAATCGGATCGAAAACTAATTATTAGTTAAAATGAATTTAAATTTATAAAATGACATATATTTTCTTATTCCCTACCTTAGAAGTGGGTTGTAGGTAGAATCTATGAGGTTCTATATAACTCCTTAAATCACAAAGACCTGAGTCGTTGAGCTGAAAGGGGGGTGTGAATATTACATATAAAGGCCTCAAAACATTACTATTTCAATATATGTGGATAATGAAATTATATAAATTTAAATAATTCATGTATATGGAAATCTTATACTAATGAAAAAGTGTTTTTTTCTAGTTGAACTCTCAGGGAGCTGTGATGTCCATACTCCAGAGGTGTTGGGCCATGATCCGCTAGTTATTCATCTTGTAGCGCCTCCTATAAAACATCATTATATTCCCAATTAAGGAGATTGTTCTAAATTTATGGGATATTTCATGTGGATTTTTTAGACCTTATATGTAGTTACATTCTCTACCCTTTATATTGGATAATTGAGTCAGGAGTTCCAGCAGCAGCATTTGGCCACATTTTCAAGGGAAGGAGGTGTATATGATTTAGAGTAGTGTATTGAGATGATTATGTATATATTCAAGAATATAGATATGCCACCTGATAGGAGTGTTAATATCATAACCTATATGCTTCAAGGAACCACAAAATTCTAGTGGGATATTCTACAAGAGGCTAGAATGTATTGGGAAAAATCATGGAGGGATTTACAATTGTGGTATAGGGATTATTTTTTATTTGAGACTCTATGGAATGATATTTAAATTATTTTCATGAGAATACAATGGGGATCAATGATAGTTATGTGAAATTTAAATCATTATATAGTAATTGATGGATTAATGCATATCTACATTGCTAATGAGCTGGAAATGACGAGATAGTTTGACGATGTTTTTATGAATCATATTTATTTTGGGTAAAAAAAATCTATTGACTACCATATCAGATATAGTGGGCCAAACACTTATCACATAGAAACACTAGTTGGATAAAATATTTTGATCTATGGATTTTCATAACCATGATTTTTTATTAGTTCTACCACGGTCTGAGAAGATGAATTGATAATACCAACCTAAGAAGCAGAATCTTGTTGACCCCCATAGTCAGTTATGTGGTATGTCATCTCTGTGGAAATCCTAGACCCAATAGGCACCAGTTTCCAAGAGACCCTGTAGTGTGTTGAGGCTATAGATGATTGGGACATCTTTATATTTTCTATTGGACCATACCATATGTTCTATGTGGTAGATGATCCATGCTACCTCAAATTTTAGAAGAAGGATCAGTAGGTTCTTTCCAGGTAGTTAGCTAGAGCACTTCTATCCATACAAGTATTGGAGGAGATCATGGACTTGGTATCTAGGCTACTTATTTTTGACACTAGTAGAGTATAACTAGTATAGTTAGTTATATTATAGAACCAAGACATGGATCCTACCATATCTATTCATTGCATCCTATACTATGTGAGAAGGATTTTGGCCTATATACTGTTCAATGAACTATTTGAGTAGCCTATAATATCATTTCACCCATATTTGATATATGTTCATCACATTCCTTCATATTTGTACTTGTTATGGAGAGTCGTGGACTTCATGTTTTGTAATATTATGTCATTATGACACTAGATACACCATTGGGTACACATTTAGAGAGCGTAGTCCAGTGCATAGACTATTCAATTAAATAAGTAATCCATCATTTCATATGGAACCACTACATGCTAGAGATTAGAGGCTTCAACCGCATTCTTGAAATGGATTATTTTTTCTCATATCATTACGATGTGTGCTATTAGAAATAACGGTTTTCATTTAAATCACCATTGTGTGGTATGAATATTCACATTAGTGGGAGGGATTTACTGGTGGGTAGTGGTGGACCAACACGTCTTGGGATATGTGGGGTGACTACCATGATTTATATATTGTAGATGAATGATTAGGACTCCATTATATTGAGTTCCCTCCTATAGTAGATCAATTCATGGATTTTCTCCCTAATAATTTTTTTTGGACTTCCTCCATAGAAAGTGGTAGAGCTTACTATGAAGCTAGTTCCTAGAGTTGTATCAATATCCAATACTCCATACATGATGGGTAATACTAAGATTAAGTATGTAAATATGCAGTTAGAGTCATTAGAAAACAATGGTTTCGTGTGGCCTGATACATATTAATTGGGTTCAATGGTTCGTTATTACAAAAAGTCATATAGATCCATCCGGTTGTGCTTGAATTATCACATGTTAAATAATCTTATAGTGATAAAAATCTATTTTTCCTCATATAGATGATATTTTTCATCATATTAGAGGAAAGAGGGTATTCATGAATACTGAAATGATATTGGGAGATCATTACGTTTGAGTCGGACCTTGTGATATTCCACATATGACCTTCCATAGTCAATACAACTTATATGAGTATATTCTGTTATCATTTGGTCTTACAAACATACCTTCCACCATCATGGATTTTCTGAATAGAGTTTCAAAACCGCTTCAAAATTCTCTTTCAATGGTATACATAGATTAAATATTTGTGTATTCACATACATTTAGAGACCATTACACTCATCTTTATATAAATTTGAATACATTGAAATAACAAAATTAGTATTCTAATTCTATTAATTTAATGTTATGGATCAACAAGGTTCACTTCTATAGTTTTATTATCTCATAGTTAGGAGTTTGAGTTGACCCAGAGGAGGTGATATATGTGTCTACGTAGGATAATTACCAATAACATCATTGACATAAGGATTTTTATTGGGAATTATAGATACTAAAATAATTTTATTAAGGACATCACATGCCTTGTTACAACTCTTACTAGTCCTAAAAAAATAGGTATGAAGTTCTTATCACTAGAATCATGGGAGACGGCCTATGAGGAGTTTAAAGGAAGTATTACATCGAGACATATTCTATTTATTCAAAATACCATCATATATTATAAAATTTTCTATTATATATAAATAATTTTCAAAGGGGATTGAAAATGATGGAATATATAGTCATTACTTATTGTTCGTAGAAGTTTATTACACATGTGAGGAATTACCAAACTCATGATCCAGAATCAGTGGTTGTTTTAAATAGCTTCATTTTTGTAAGAATTACCTTTTGGGAGAGAATTTTGTGGTGTTTACAAAAAAAAATTGGTTCAATTTTATCTTTACAAAGAGATACATAAATATAAAAATGTGACTATGGGTATAATATCGATATTCCATTGATTTCATGCTTGAATATATGCATGGGGGGGGGGGCAAATATTGTTGTTGATGCTCTGAGATGGGAGTTCAGGAAGCCAATATTGAATTATAGCTCTGGTCTTTGTTTTCTAAGATGTACATTGAGGTGGATTACTAAAATGGAATGTGTGTACATTTATCATTATTAGTGACCTCTTCACATATGGAGAAGGTGAAGAGGTAGTTTCTAGATCCACAGGGATTTTACCTATATGAAGGCAATGCTAGTGAGGAACAACCTCTAGATTAGACTATCAATGATAACAACATCCTATGTATACATGAGCTTATTTGGGTTCCTATAGATATGATAGAGGATGTGATTAATGATTCACATGATTTTCATTGGGATATACATCCAGGTATCTCAATGATGTATTGTTTCATGATCTAATTATATTGATGGCTAGCGGTGAAGCATCAGATGGTATGTTTTAGAAAAAATTGTTCCACTTATAGTTATTAGACAGAAGATAATGAACAACTTGTAGTATTTATATAGATATTACTAGTTCTATAATTGAAATTATTGGATGTTTCATTGTATTTTATCTTTTTCATACCAAGGTATCCTTGTGGTAGCGATGCAGTTTGGGTAGTTAGGGATAGGTTGTAGAAGGTAGCTCACTTCCTCCCTTTCTAGGATAAATTTTATCTTAATGAGATGGGATGATTATATGTCTGTAATATTATAAAACAAAACAGGTTCCTTCATTATATTATTTAGATAAGGATGATCACTTAATATAGTGGGTCTAGGAGCGGTTGTATAATGTTATGGATACATAAGTTCTTCTAGGAAAGAACTTTTAGCCTCATACTGATGTTCAGTTTGAATAGACTATAATATCTCTAGAGGACATTATATGAGCATGAACCTTTTATTTGGAGGTTCTTATGAGTATAATACCCCTCTCATCCTATTCCCATAAAATAATTGTTATCGGGGAAGAATTAAAATGGATCCATATGAGGCCGTATATCATAGGTCATTCGGCACACCCCAATTCCGGTAAGTGGTAGGAGAGTTAATGTTAATGGGTCTCCATATCATGCAGGATATTTCAGAGGTTATTCAATATTTCAGGAATCAAATTTATTATTCTTAGTATAGACATAAATTATATGTCTATCTCTATCAATGACAATTGGAGTTAGTGATCAGGATAGTGTATTCTTCTACGTAACATTTAGACTTGTCCATAGAAATTTACATTGTCAAGGGAAGTTGTTACCCTTCATTTTTAGGACATTTGATATTATAGATAGATTTAAGATGGTATCCAATTAGTTTCATTTACCTCAAAGGTACCATTTCATGCATCATGTCTTCCACATTTCACATGTTCATCGACATCATGGAAAATTGTCTCATACATTGGATTATAATTATGTCCGGATGGATGTTGATGTTTATTTTGAGGAATATCCTATGTTAATCATCATTAATCAGCGCACAAAAAAATCAATGTCTGATCAGTCCCTTTGTTATTAAATCTATGGTATCACATATAGGTACAAGATGAGTCTTGGTAGAGGGAGGATAAAGTGTGTGATTAGTTTCCACAGTTAATCTCAGATGATGTTTTTACACCATAGAAATCTGAACTCAAGTATGATTTCATTTAAGAGGGAAGTAATATAACAGTATCATTTTAATCATAAATATGGATCCTTTCAAATAAAATTATACTCCTTATTGTGGACCAATTCTCTATACCTTTTAAGGTTATTAAGGTTTTGGGGGTGTTTGGTGATTTTCTGGTTCCCAGAACCCTAGTCAGTGGGGAGAAACACTAGAGAACCTAGTAAGTATAAGTTGTGTTCCTCGGGGCACATCGTCTCTCATAACCATGTGAGGGTAGAAAATAGGGTTATTCATGGGGAATAGTTTCCATAACCATACTAAAGGGAATGAATTTCATTACAAAAATAGGAAACGCTTTAGAAAATGTGTTTTTCATAGTTCACACATGGGTTTTCTAACTATGAATCCTAACCATGTAGAATATACCTTATCACTACCTTAGAGGTGAATTTGGAGAATATTTTGACCAACCATACTACCAAATAATTCAATCTTTATATTTTGTGTTATATAATCAATTTTACCACAATTTTTTTTAATTCAATACTCCCACTTATTATTCATTCCTACATATATAATTGTCTTGGTAGCTCCCATTTTAGATAAAATCAAATTTCATTTATCCCATTCACACTTCCACAGTTTTATGGAAGAACCCTTCATCGCACTAGTTTCACATTGGTAAGAGGTAAATTCTTTTTTAGTCATTCTATTTTTCTCTTTGCATTGATCAAGATATTGAGGTGAAGACACATATTTACTATTTTTTGGTTTTTGATATGTTCATTATATTTCAACCAAAATAGTACAATCTAAAGGATGATTCTAGATGAGGAGATTCATATTATTATTCAGTAGGGGCTCTATACACTATTCCACATTTTTTTCTATTTTATAATATGTGTACTTGTTCTTCGCATCAGTTTCAACATGGAATTAACAAACCTTTAATATCCTTTAATTAGTTTACTTTTTAAGAACATAATGAATTAATTATACCCCATTGATATCCACTAACTTAGTTGGATCTACCCCCTTTTGGAATTCACTTTTAATGTTTCAAAATGGATCTACTGATAATTCTTCTAAAGAACCTTATGGAGTGATTGTTCATTATTCTCAATTGTGATATTGAAAATTAAATGGATGGATGTGGTGTTGTAGAATTGATAACATTCATATAATAAATTTTTTTATTATATGTGGGTCGTACAACCATGTCAACTAATAAAATAGAAAAATTTCATACCCTTTTCATTAATAAATGTTAATGAGATATTGATTATTTCTTGGTTAATTTAATATCCAATTGTTACTTATAAATGATACAACATAAGGTTATGATGACCCTTAATAATTAAAATTTTTTATAAGGATGCCACTTATTCATATTAATATTAAATGTGTATGGATACCATATTTTTTTATCAAATAGAAATTATGACCCTTCAATGAGTTATTAAAATTCATGCATGGTGACCCTCATATAAATATGAAATATGGGCATGTAGACCCATAATAATCAAAATATTAGCATTAAATACCAATATTTTTAATACTAGGAATGGAATACCTTATATCAGTGATATTTAAAATGGAGTGCCTATTATGCGATTCTTTATTAAAATTGAGATTCTTGTTAAACCATTTGGTCATGGAGTCTGATAGAGCAAATATTTTCAATTAATTTATATTGCATATCATTGTTTTAAACCCAAAACATTGTTCCTCTAAGATGAATTGTTTCATTTTTATGACAATGGTGTTATTTTGAGCTGAATAGTAAAAATTGGCCATTTTGGATTTTTAACAGTTTTAAATTATTTCGGTAGTTTGGCCATAACATTATCTACACTGATCCAAATTGAACAATTATTTCATTTACAGATTCTACACAGCCAGGGATTCACTTAATATGTTTGGACCAAAATCTGAATCGGCCATATTGAAGCTCAAAAGAAGCTCACAATTTTGCTCAAGAAAATTGTTTTCAGTTCTGCCTAGTTTTGATGTGTGATCCATAAATCATCCACTGTGGGCCCAAAGCTTGTCAAATTCGGTGGGTGGACGCGCAAGAAGTTTTGGATCATCTTTAACGAAGGAAGAACCGAGGTAATTTTCCGTTTATGGGGTCATTAACTCATCCTAATCCGGAGGATTTCGTTTTGGAGAGTCTGACTGGACAGAATAAACGCTCATAGTAAAACGGCCATAACTCTCGGAATACACGTCCAAATCCGATGAGATTTTGAGGAGACACGTCCAAGGTAATTATGAACAACATTGAAGAAGGTCTCAACACGTGAAGATGTCATTTAATGGGGCTAAAATGCGTCGACATTCGGGGGAAGCATTCTGGTTATAAAAGGAGGAGAGCTCCACCCTCTCAAGGCATCCATTATCCACCCCATTCCTTCTGGGACACCAAGAAGGAGAACTTTTCAGCTTTCTATTTTATTTATTTTCTTTTTCATAGTTTTGTAATGCCTTCTTCTTCGCCATTCAACTCGATTACCCTTACCATGGTGGGGTAAACCTTTGGAGTGATTGGGGAAGGGTTGGTTTTCTACATTGTAATGCTTGAGTTCTTGGACGCAATTGAATAAATTTCTTTCTTCTTCAAAGTTGTTTTCAATTTATTATAGCGGATTTTATAATCAAGTGCGATCGTTCTTGAATATTAATTCCGTTATTTATTTTTTCTTTGGTAAAATAATCAATATCTCCCTCCACTAATTTCTTGTTTATATACGATGGAATAAACCAGGAATTAGTGGTGAAGTACTCGACGATCGTCAGTACGTGTAAAAGGTGTAGTGAATGTTCATGATTGTTTGGGACAAACAAAACCCGATCGGGTATTGCCCATTTAAATTAAGTATATTCAATACAACTATTTTACACATGGAAGGAGAGTTTACCAAACCAAGATCTTGGTAAGGTTTTCTCTCACCATAATAATTTCACCACGGAAGTGAGAAGAAACGATTGTGGAAACTCACTTTAATCAACTAAGAAGAAGAGGTTTGAATTAAATTGAACAAGGATAGAATTATAATTAGGAAACCGACCCCGGCCTAATCACCCATTTAATTTCATAGTTTTTCAATCATTTGAATTTCAAATTTCCTTTCACAACATTTTCACCCCCATTTTAAAGTGACAAACCATTTTGTGTGCACTCCTCTTCGGGAGACATCCTAGGTCAACCACAGTACTACATTTTAACTTAGTAAATAATTGTTTTGCCATGCCCTACGACAGGCATGCGTCAGAGTCCCTTAATGTGATAACATGCATGGTGATCAGATATATAATTATGAGCTGGGTATCTCTATATTATGATACTAAGCATGGAGTCCCCTATAATATTGTGATACTAGTCATGGTGTTACTTATAAATGTGATACTACTCATTACAACCCCTGATAGTATTTCAATGTTATTCTAAAATACGCTGAAGTGGTTAGTGTTAGCCTAGTTTTCTTTCACGATCTATAGACAACATATTTAAATTTTTCATTATTTCATTATATTTTTTATACCTCAACATTTATATATTGTATACGTAGGTTGGATATTTATTGATTTTATTGCTTATGTACTACTGAGATTTATATCTCAACAAATTTGGGCCTCCTATGGTAGCCGGGCGGACTACATGCTCATAGATGTAGATAAAGTGAATATATTTCTCAGGGATTCATGAATTCTTATTTAAATTATGATCGAACTGATAGAAGATAACTAGGATATATCATGGTTTTTTGGATAGCTTTTCCCTTTATTTTTATATATTTTATAATATTGTTTACAGCTTCCTATATCCATGGTTTTTCTATTTTATACAGATAACAATATCATCAATTGTATATGATTATGTTACTAATTTTTAGTACTAATATCCAGTTCATGGTTATTTACCTCTATTTCTAATACTTGTTCATTATTATACTACATCAACTATTTATATTTTTACATTACTATTGTGATACTCTAGTTATGAGGACATTGTCTCCCATTATACACACCCAATGCCTTCAATGCTAGTCAACAGCCTCTCCCATTTAGGGAGATTCTATTGAGAACATGTAGCTCACTAGGATCGAAGCACCACTATGTTTTACCTGAGTCTAGGAAATCACAAATGAATCAGGTGTTTATGTTTATAAATATTCATATGTTTTACTCTTAAATTTAAATAATTTTACAATTCCCTTGTTCTCTTCTTTTGTTCACTGATGAGAATCATTTTATAATGCTTACATTTTCTTTTTTCGTGTATTTGAGCTGAAAATTCTTATATTTCCTTATCAATAGTTTTTAAATAATTTTGTTGATAAATTCATGTCTATAAACTATTTCACTAGTGTAATGTTGATGAACTGATGTTAAATATGAATATCTGGTTATAGTGGAAGATGATGTTCAACCTTATGAACTAGTAGTTTAAGATTCCACAGTGATGTGAATTGTATATGTTACAGTTTTTCTTTATTAGTTGAAATACCAAACCCAAAAGGTCCCGTGTAATTCAAGTGATCCAGGATTTCATTTTGAGGTTTTTTGGTTTGATGGAAAAAATGGGTCACAATTATCGACATCACAATTCAAAATGTATAAATATTTATTACTGCAAAAGATCATTGACTGCAGGTCTTGGAATCATATTGTTAGTATCATCGGTTGGTTTAAATAAAAATTGTGATTAATGTATTTTCAAATGAAGTTATTTTTTGATTTAAGGATATTTTCATAGGTCTATAATATTATGCTCTATCACAAGTAAAATTTCTAAGACACAATATCTTAGGATTTAATGTAGTACAAATTTTGTGGTTATCAATAAAAATTTTGTAGACTTTTTTTGGTTGTTGAATTTGTTACTAATATGATCAAAATGATGTTTGGAGGGGTATTTTTTATAATTATATAAAAAAATGAAAAAATGTCTGATATTTGAAAACCCATAACATCTAGAAAGGTTGTGAGTCTTGACCCTATGGTCATGTGAGGATAAATGTTTCACGAACAACCAATGGCCTACATGTTGTCTATGTTGGCATGAAACGTATATATTTAATTATTTAGACTATAATTAAAGTATATGTGATTATATATTAGGAATAATGGTAGAATATATTTGAAGAATATATTATCAAATCAATCTAATATTATGGTTTTGATCTTAGTCCGAAAATGGTTTCTAAATTTTAAGTATAAATATTTTTGGAAGAATTTAGTTTGAACATTGGGTATTAATATATAATTTTGAATATTATAGTGTCAATTGAAGTTTTTATAATTTTTATGACAACCATACTATATTTATTTTATTTTGGGTTAGTTTTATTTTTAAGCAAAAGAGGAATATCTTGTTACCCATTTTATGATTTATTGTCCTTAAAATTTCAATTTAGTGTATCATGTGTGAACAAAATTCGTATTGAATAATAATAATTTGTATAAAAATATGAGAATATGGTAAAAGATGAAATTTACTTGTAATGTATTATTATTTAATTATTAACTTATTATAGATGGTGAATTAATCCTTAAACATTAGAGAAATGATATTCTAATAAATTGTTATCATATTATCATCTATTCTGATGATATAAATGATCATTTCCACACAAATGTGGTTTTTGGTTGTTTTTTCATTCAATATCTGTGGACCAAATTATCTATCACTCTCTATTAGTCTATGAGAATAAGTTATTTTCCTCCAAAATAATTTTTATAACTTTCCAGCAGTGAACTCGCTATGTTGAATACTAGATATACATAACATTCATTGACTTTTACATCTCAAACTTTAAAATTTTATGAGGATTTCTCATTTATCTATTTTATGATGTCGGTTTTAATAAAAGAATTTTATAAATGATAATCTTTTTATAACCCAAATAAGTTTTAAGGGTGAATTTTTTATGGGGGGTAAGGTGTAATATCGAAATATTTTAAGGAATATACTCTATAATATTATTTTTCATTCATTGATAGATTGTGTAACACACAATTAATAGTTTATGTTGAGTTTTATGAATCACCATGTATATATTGTGTTGCAAATTACAATGAGTTTCTTCGATAACATGTGTTACATAGAAGGAAAAGTCATTCTAAGCAATAATATACTGTTAATATTATTTATTTAACATCATAGTCTTACCTACACATTGTAATGAATGTAATTAATATAATAAACTTGATTATGAATTTATGGTTCACCTATATTTATAAAACTAATAATTTAGTGGTCATATACATAGAAATGAATTTTAAATCCATTTGATTATAATGTATGGGTTTTTATAGGAAAATATTTTTATGAATAGAAGGTAATTTTTTTATAAATTAAAGGATTATTTATTAGTGAAATATATTTTGAATGTTTAAATTTTTTTAAATTCTTAAAAAAAAATTATTGATAATATAATAATAAATGAAATTTTATGCGTAAAAAGAATTATATTTTTTGATGTTTTTTAATGAATTATAATAAATCACTTATTTTCAATCTAAATATTGAAACATATAATTTTTATTTGAAAAAATAATATCATTTTGGAAATATAAATAACATAATATACATTGGTCTAATTATTGATATTTTTCTAAGAACTATCATATTTTGAAGAATTGTGAATGACAACGTATTTTAAATAAAAACATAATTTTCATTTAAAATATTTACACAGATAAATTATATTTAGTTTTTATTAGAAATTTAATTAGATCGATTTTATAACATTTAATACTATAAATGTCAGTATAATCAATTTCACAATGAATTTAGATACAAAATCATAGAAAACTATTGACCATATTCACTTAAAAACATTGATTAGTCATCCCACCAATGGGATTAATTTTAATTAATTTCAAAAAATTATGACTTCAAAATATAAAAATATATATTCCATGTTTCTAATAAGAATAAATTTTAATTTTAAATAAGTTAAAAATAGTTTTCTACAAATAATATTTGGGAAAATAATTAAAATTAAATACAGTGAATAATGTAAAAATGAGTTTTCGTAGTTATAAAACATGAATCGTTTGTAGAATAATGACCTAGAAACATTTCCAAAACCCATTACCTGAACATTTTTCAAAAATATCTCCAATTTTATCTAATTTGTTTCATTATTTTCGTAACATGATATAAACAATAACTCCCAATAGTGTTTACCTTTTTATATATTTATCAGACTGCCCCTCTCTCTCCACTTTAAAGAAACTCACCCTCTCCATATCTTCACACCGCTCAATACCTTAGGTATCATCCTAAAAATGACCAGCTAAGAATAAAAGATCCAAAAAATCACCATATAATCCTCACTTTAGTATGTAATTAGTCCAAGAAGTCCTTTTGTGTAACCGAAAAGGATTTACCTAAAAAATATCTAACAATATTCAACGATCACTTTGGTCTATCATAATAAAAAATGAATTATTCTTATTCCATTATTATATAATAAACTCAATATCCTAAATATAAATATAGTTTGTTATGTTAAGGGTTCATAATACACCTTTACACACACCCATCAAATGGGATACACAAACATAATTTGTGTTTACGGTCAACACCATCCTCACAATCCGATGTCATTTGTTCTTCCATTACCACCTATCATAGTTTGAAATTTTGATGGGAATAGTAATTTTATATGATATATATTAATTTTTTTATTTATTCATACATCTTAAATTGTCATATACCACATAACATCATTCATTCCGTTGTGTGCGAATAAGATAACATCATGTGAGTACATATAGACAACCTCCTTATCAAAGCATTGTGATATGTTCCAAATTTTCCTAGAAAATATTAATGATTCATTTAATAAAAATATATAATAAAAATGAAATAATTTTGATATTCTTTATGTAGTTATATATGTTTTCATATAATATATTTTCTTCTTCTTTCTTTTTTCACACAATGAAAATGTGACAATGTCATATATGGATGTGTGGACAAACGAATTGATTCTTCATTTTTCATAAAAAATCAAAATAATTATATATATATATATATAATATAAATAAATAATATAATATTTATGATATAGTTCTCAATTTTAAATGATAGAAATTACTAAACTTCTTTCCATAATGACAAGTGAGAAATATGAATGTTACTCGTGATTGTAATATTAGATCATTTTCAGTAATCATCATTTCAGTTAGAGTTTTTAAAAGTATAATTTAAGTAAATATGATTTAATTACTTAATGTTTATTATTATTGATATGATAAATTAATAAATTCATTTACAATAGTTTACCTACTGAAGTTCGTTTTGACAGAAAAGTCGAATATGGTCAAATCATCCAACTTAAACATTATTGATGATGTAATTGAATATATGATATATATATATAAAAGTGATATTAATTTAATAATAAAAATTTAAAATATTATTAATATAGTAATAATTTATCATATTTTTATCATTTTGGAATATAGATATAAATCATGACAAATCAGACTCTGGGTAAGGAACTTCACCTCAATTTCCATTCATTGATAAATATTTTATTTTCATAAACCTAATTTCTTATATATGATGTTTATACATTGAAATTGACATTTAATGTAAATAATAATTAATATATCATTATATTTTATGATTAAAACTGAATTATTTAATCCTATAAGGTTTCACATGACTGTTACAAAGTAGTAAGGGATTTCCTAACTCAATTTTCATTCCATGGGTTAAAAATCTATGTCATCGGTTATGTGATTCTATAAATATGTGTTAAAATACCAGTTATTGAATTATTATGTAAATCCACATTTATTATGGGGATTTATAATTTTAACACATAATTTGTTCATTGAATTATTCTACATCCAATGATGCCGTCATTTAAGGGGTTATCTACTCTCACTTTTATTTTTGTGAGATATATTTCATTGTAACCACTTATATTTTTTTTGGTGTTTATTCTTAATATTATTGTATTTAATTAATATTATACTTAAATTTATGTGGTTTTACATTTCATTTTAATGTTCTTTATTTGATGGTTTCTACGGTTTCAAAGTTACCAATGCAGTAATGGTTTTTTCACAATATTCCTTCATTGAGATGTTTTTTATGTTATACACATTTAATTTTTAGGATATTTGTTTTTTTATACTTGTACATGATATTTCATGAATATCATGAATATCATGATATTTTTTGTTTCATTTAACATTATTCCATTAAAGGGTTTGAGGATTCAAATGTTTCAATGTGGTATGTGATTTTTTTTAATTCTTAAAGGCTACCTTCCTCAACAATGTTTTTAATGATGTTTTAATGTTATTTCCATTAGACAACATAAAAACTCATTTTACTTGTCCTCCCTGAGGATATTTTGTATTGAAACCATCCTCATTAATTCTTTATATGTATTGTTATTTTTTATCAACGAGATTGTAATGTAAACTTTTTCTTTTCCATACGTTGATTATGTAATAAATATATTGTTATGGATTCCACTTCATTTAAATGGGATAATAAGTATTCAAATATATTGTTTTGGAACCCATTTATTCCATGGGTCAATCATGATTAAATATATTTTTATCGATCCCCTTTCAATTCCATTGGTTAATCATTTTTCCAAAAGATACTTTTGTAACACATTTATATTCCATGCTTTAATAGTATTTTAATCAGATTGTGTTTGAAAAAATTAATTTTCCATGGGTTAGCCATGTGTTAAATATATTATATTGGAACCTCATTTATTTTAAGGGGTTAATAATGTTTATAAAATAAAAATCAAATGGTTCAATGAGTTTTTATGAATTATTTTTGTATTATATTATTAGAAATTAAAATGATAGGTTCCCCAAGAGAGCACTAGGTGATCCTATTATACCTAATTTAATGGTTATTCCGAGATAAAAATCTAATTCATTGGGAAATACTAAGATAGAGGTTGACCAGATTGGTTATTCCATTTGAAAGGGTTCTGTAAGTGTTCAATGAGATGATGTTTTAAGATAACAATATGTTTTTCTTATGCTTTAATTGTGTTTATAATGAATCTAATGATCTCTTTTAATATTACATAGATCATGATTATTTATCCTAATGGAAATTACATTTTCCTTATTTTCATGTTTCATGATTTAGGTATTTATGGGTATGAATATACATATTTTATATGCATGAATTTTGATTATGTGAGCATACCCTCAATATCTTATTATGTTCACTAATTACATTCATTTGTTAATTCATGCATTTTTTATTACTGAGAATCTCATATAACACGCCTTAATTTTTATTTACCTTGGTTTTATATAATGATTTTAATGATTCATTTCTACATATGAGTTTATCAAGATGATATTTATTACCTAATATGAAATAAAAAATCCTTTGAATAAAAATGGATGATGTGAAACTATATGAATTATTTTTTATGATTCAACGATTATTTGAATTATTTATGCCATAGTTTTTCCCAATTTTCTAAATCTCTAAACCTAAAAGGTCTTCCATAAATTACGTGATCTATGTTTTCCTTTTTATGTTGTATGTTATGATTGAAAATAATTGGGTTACAATTATCACCATAATAGCCTAGAATGTATTGTTATGTATTTCAACATAGGATCCAAGATTCCAGGTCTTGAGATGTTATAGATACTCATTATGAATCTCCAACCATACCCTTTTTCTCTTGTTAAATTAATTTTTCATGAATATGTAGTTAATTTTTTTATATGTATATATCTAATTTCATCCCATTAAGATAGTGCCTCAATATATTTATATTAAAAATGAATAAAAATAAATTTAGATCATTCATAGGATAATTCATCTCATGAGTCATAATATATTGAGATTCTTAAGAGATCACCATTTAAATTTCCATGGGGACTCACCCAATATAATTTAGAAACAAATCACTATAAATAAGTAATCCATATATGATCATGGGAATTGTTAAAATAGGTAATTTAACTAAAATATTCATTAGATTGTGGAAAAAAAATTCACACTCCTATTTCCAAATGAACTAATTCCTTTTTGAAATAAAATTGTTAGTGAATTAGAATATCATAATGTTTTTCAAAATCCCATTATAATATCCTTCTAAAACATATAGACTATGACTATTAAGTACTATTTTATAATGTTTCCACTCTTATATATCATTTCTCTTCGCATGGTAAAATGATATTCCTTCAATGGGTATAATGATCACCAAAAATGTAACTTTTTGTAACCTGAATTCACATTTTATGAATTTTCTATATAACATCTTCCACCACAATATTTTCACTTTTCCACATAAATGATCTGAATGCTCCCCAAAATTATTATAATATATTATAATTTCATAAATAATACTACTAAATCTATGTCTAGGTATACCTTAATGAATCAATTCATGAAATCCATAAGTATTGTAGGATCTTTAGTCAAGAATAAGGGAAAAACAACAAACTCATAATTTCCCTTATTGTTTGAAAGGTAGTATTTGGAATGTCATATTTAATCACACTCAATTGATTATACTAATATCACAATACATACTTATAGAATTATTGAATCACACATAGATTGTCAAATAAATTACTAGACATTGTGAGAGAAAATGTAGTCTTTACTATGTTCCTAGTATAATAACTATAATATATTCATAGCTATATTGATCCATTATTTATCATTACAAACATAGTATGTTGTCCCCATGAGACACAATTGGTTAAATAAATTCCTTTATCCAGAAGACGTTATTTTTGTTTCGTTAATTCCTATAACTGAACCTTTTCCATTCAAAATGAGGTCTGCAGTATCACCATGCAACGAGTAATTTTTTCAATGATGAACTATAACTATCTTTCTAGAGGAGTTATACATAACTTTTGATAAAATAAGAGAATCTAAACATGAACTATGGGAACATTTTTTAAATTTATAATTTCATTTCCTTACCCTTATTTATTAATTAGATCCATAAGAATGATTTTATGTTGATTCAAGAAAAATATCTGGTTAGTAAATACCTCCATTTAATCGAACAATTGGTTTTCCATTCAAGATTACTGAAATCCCTATCTTATGTAGTTGAAATTAGAACTATACAATGGTATCCAATCTCTCCCTATTATAGTGTTGAATATCACCATGGGAATGATTGCCGAATTTTTGATGAGATTTTACTCACCAATGTTAATACAAGAGTCTCTAAATACTATAATGCAAGGGTAATCCATTAAGGAATATTGACTAATATCACTACTTATTTCATCTCATAAATTGAGTATATATTAATTTCCAAATTGGTCAAAATAAATAAATTCATATAACCATAATCAATCAATGTAATTTCTATCTTATGAAGAAAAATGAGTATACATGCCACCACATCATTTGAAGCCTCTACTTCAACCATCATGATTGAAAATTAACAACACCATGTCTTATTATGTCATTAATTATGGTGTTCCTATTTTTTAAAATTTTTACATTTATTTCTAAAATTCACATAATTTCCAAACATGAAGCATTGATCATTTTGGTTGGGCCTCCAACATATTTCTTTTTTTGTTAGTGTTGAGATGTAGAGTCTTTACCTAAATATGATAGTTCAAATCTATATAACCATATATTACATATTTTTTTCACTTCATACTCCCATGAATGAATTTACCCTAATTTTTCATCCCATATTTGTTTCACAAGTGATGTTACACTATCTTTTCTCCTCCTCCATGATCAAATTTATTCCCATGACCTATCTATATTTCCCTCTTTTTCATTTGATATATATGACCACTAAATTTCTCAAAAATCTAGTTTATAATTCATCTAATTACATAATATATCCTTATATAATTTATAATTGAAATTTTGTAAATTCCTATATTGATGGGTTCTCAGTCCGCCAATGAATTTATAAACCATTAATGTAATATCTATAACAATGCAAGATTTGAATTGAAAAAAGCCATATAATATACATTTAATAACGTCCCATTAATTCATTTTAATTATTATAACATACATAGTGTTCCTTTTACATTTTTTTCACATTTAATAGGGAAAATAATTTTTTAAAAAGACCCTTATAAAATTTTCAAAATCTATATATTCAATCTCCCTTCATGGATTCTTATTTCTAATCAGTGTCCACCACAAATCATCTTCTATTTTTAAGGGGTATATTACAAGTGTAAATTTATCTATATTTGAAAAATATAAAATGAAAATTTTTTATTTATAGTGGTAATCCATTATTCATAAAGAGGTGGGTTAGTATATTCACAAAAATAAGGTGGTCTTTGATGCATGAAGGACTTGATGAAAAGTTAGTCCATACTAGGTGAATTCAGTTTCTCAACATAGTTAATTTTATTATTCATAGCTCAATATAGTTGATTCATCTCCCAAATAATTCTCTCCATTGTGGAATTACATGTATTTCTATTTGCATTAGTGTATCATCTAGTTCACTTATAATTTACACTATTCCCCATTTTTCATATAATTTTACTAAAATAATAATGACATAGTTAGAAACATGTTAGTCGTAGGAATAATTATTTCATAATTCATCATTATTAAATATTTTATTCATTGAAAAATTCTAATAATAAAATTCTCTAGATCATTTATAATGGTTTGTAGGAGTGTTTACCTTAACAATGCATATTCCCCAATAGTGTGTAACTAGACGTGCATAAAGTCCTATCATTGAGCACTATATCCATATAGATTATTGATCAATATGGTATTTGTTGGTGTTACCCATTGGTACATAAGTTCCATTTCCATATCCGTTTATAGTATCTATAAAGTGACTTACATTCAAATAATCCACTTACTTAATGAACACAAAAAGACCATGAAATTTTTGAATTATTAGTCTTATCCATAGGGTTCTTATGAATTTTATGAATTCCTAATTTCAATATATAACTAATGATCCCTCTGATTATAAAAATTGAATCCTTTTTTTTATGCACATAAATTTTCATTACATTAAATAAAATAAAGGATGTATTAATATATTGTTTCATGTAATTTTTTTACAAAATACAAGAAAACATAAAAAATTAGTCTATTCTAAGTGAATCCATTATTCATGGTTTCAACATATGTTAGTGTTGACGCATCACATAACTAGAGTACATACATTCAGTGAAAGGGGTGATAAAAATTTCCGAAAGGGAATAAGAACGTGATAAATCTAGAATTTAATAATGATACATATCAAAATGAACAAGATGTATTATAATATAAAATGATCAAGAGAAAATGAGGCATATAATAATAAAAATAAAATGTTTCATGATAAGGAAATGTTGATAAGACATTTATATGAGACATTCATAATCACATTAGTATGTATTATCACTAAGGTGTCATAAATAAATATTAAAATGTTTATTCTCCACGGTATTGTAAACCATGACATTAATAGAAATTAAATTATTTACCCAATGAATTGGAGCACTATTAGGGTTCACCCATACCTTCTATTTATTTAATGTCTTTCAAATTGGTTGTAATAAATCACTTGGTTCCATACCCTAGGGAGATTAATGTACATGTTTCATATAGTATAATTTAACGTATAAGTGCATAATGGAATCAAGATAATATAATTTTTAATTATAAATAAAATTAATGTGGGTCATGTATATGTAAATACCTGAATCAATAAATTATATTTAAATCTTGGAGAATAAATATGGATAAATAATTGTTTAGGGTATTTATAATATAAGTAGTTCTTATAAAAATGATATAACTTAGGGAAGTAAATTTGGCAGCATGTTGGGTATAAAATATAGATTTATAAAATGGTAAAGTAATAAGAATTAGGTTAAACCAATGATAAATAATTTTTTTAGTTTAAATCATATGATCGAATGAATAAGAACGTAACCTAAAACCCCATTAGAAGACATATAGAAAAACTAATTTAATGAATGGAATGGAAGATTACTAGAAATCCATTACCCTATAGAGTTGCTCCTAAATCATGAGGATCAAATCACGTGGGATTAATGAAAACATGGTGGAATTATTTATGAATAAAATTAAAAATCACTTCATGGAGGAAGTATTTTTAGTTACGGGGAAGGGTGAATAGGGTGGGTATATGTAGAAAAATTGAAGGAATTGTTTCTAAATTTCCCAATATAGGTATTAAAGATATATGTTTTGTAAAACTAAAAACCATTGTCTTACACATGGTTCTGCTCATTTTCTTCGATATTTGAGTCACAATTTCTGATATTTTAATCCATATGAACAAAAAAATATTTTCATAGTTATTTGGATATGAAAAACTAAATTTTATACAATGTAATGGTTTTAGAATATATTAATCATTTTTTCATTTGTAAGGTAACATATAAGATTTGAAGTTGATTAAAATCATTTAATGTAAAAAAAATTACCAGACAAACAATCTTATTTAATTGATTATTGTTAATTAATTATTATATTATTATGCCATAAATATGAAATCATTAAGGATACCAAAAACCTGAAAAATGTATTTTTAATATTATTTGAAATATAATGTATTTTTGAAAATTCAAAAATATTCACCCTAACCTTATTTTGACATGATGATTTAAAATAAAATATTTATTTAATGAAGATAATTTTTAAATTGTGATAGTTATATCTTCTAAATTTTAAAATCCATAAGTAATAAAAAATTAGTAGTTTTTATTACATAGTCAAATTTCTTACACATATAAAAATTTTCTTGGACATTTTAATATTATTGTATAATTTTAATATCAATAAAAATGGATATATCATTTAAAAAATTATTATATATAAGAGATTTTTAATTATAAAATAGTATATAATTTTGAAAAAATAGAGTAATGTTTTATTTCAATACAAAAATAGATTTTCTTAATTCATATTACATAAAAATATAATTTAGTAAAAAAACTATTCTCAAAATGTTATTGATAGAGTAAAAATTTTACTTTTTCAATGAATATTAATATATAAGAAACTATTTCATGAACTTGTAACCCCTATTTAAACTTGTTTATATTCTAACGGCATGGTTTCCAATGGTGGTAGTTTAATTTGGTGGATTTTAAAACGTTTACTAAGTGTTAACCTCCACCAATGTGAAGTTATCCCTTTAGAAATTTTATTCATGCTTCACATGTTGATGCTTAGCGTTGGATTGGTCACTATTGATCCCTAGTGACACTATCTCCCACACCTTTTCTAATAAAAGGATGTTAAACAGCTTGAATCTAATGGTTGAGCCACCATTTATTCTTTCTACATCAATTATCCTTTTTCATTAATAATAATAAGGATGAAATATAATTGTCAAATTTTTAATAATGTTTGTATTTCCCAATAGTAAAATTTGCCAATGGATATATTTTACAATGGTCAAATTGAGCAAAATTAATAAAATAGTTTAATACAAACAATCACAATTCCCATTAAACTATATAAATACCACATCATTTATTCACTCAATATAAACTAAAATTCCTAACACGGTTATATTTTCATTTTCTAAGATGTTGGTTGTTTTAATAATATTTAGATTCATTATATTGTGATGTTCGTGGTAGTGATGATCTAAACTGGTTGAGGTAAACCATTTTTCCCAATTTTATGTTTTCAAATTTTATATTTTTTCCCATTATAATGTTTGGCATTTTAATTTGTCTTATTGAGGACTAATACTATGATATTTATTAATGAGTTACGGTTTTTGTGTTCCTTTATATTTTTTATGTGTATAATATAATATAATATTCCACACATTTTATCAGGAAACAAATATCATTTAAAAATGATGGTCTGTTATAATATTCATGAAACAAATATTATTACAATGTATTCTCAATAATTAATCTATATGTGTTGATTCATCATAGATTTATCTATAATCATAGTTCTAGTGATAATCATACTAAAAATTTTAATGAATCAGTAATAAAATTATTCTTCATAAAATTTTACATATTCAAATTGATATCTATTAATTATAACACTATTTTCGTCACATTCATTCTTCTATTATAAATGCATTGAATATTTTTATAAGTACTCTTGGAAACCTGTAATCCTAATTCATTGGTAATATCCTTCACTGATAGTGAAGACAAGAGTGAATTCCTTTCATTCCTAGGACATTACATATTTTTCATATCAATTAAGGATAGTGTTATAGGCTCCCTAGAATCCAGGAATCCATTAAGTGAATTGATGAAAACTTTTTTATGATAGAGATGATAGACTTCCATTCATTCAAAAAAATATGGAAACGTTTTCTATAAAAATATGTAATTATTTATATTTTGGCTGAGTTTTTATTATCATGTACCATTGAAATATAGTTCTGAGGTGAAATATATGGATATGAAACCAAGGGAGAGGAACACATGATATTTGTTTCAACACTGAAATGGTGTGTATTAGTGTTCAATTATTTTCAGTTCCAAATAGTCTCAATTAATCATATTCGGATGGTATCTCTAAAACTCCCCATTATAAAAAGAAAATACAAAATATAAATGATTTGGTAATTATTTTTCCTCCAAAAGTAATGAATATATTTATATTTAATGGTGGAAAATATATTCAAAAAACCATAAAACCCTTTATTTTTGATATATTGTTATATAAATGTGAATATCCTTATGATAAATAAATTTTTTGGATCCAAATAATTTAAATCAAGAACTGAATTCTAACATAATTTTGTTAAAAATACCTTTTTAATAAGGATCCCTATTTACAAGATTAGGTTTTGATTATACTTGATCAATTTAAAATTATTTCCCTGCTCAATTATAATAATCCAATGGGTTATCCTTTTTTCCTATTTTTCATAGAATTATGGTATTGAAATATCACTCAATTTTTTATAAAAAAATCTTTCATTACATTCATCATATTTATCACTATAATATATTTGAACAATAAGAATATACAATTCCAATGAAAAATTAAATCATGTTATCACATTAAAATTATTTATATAAAATAAGATAAATTTCATTGCCTATGTATATTTAAAAATTAATTTCAAATAATTATATTTGAAACTCAAAAATTATCACATGATAGATTCACATCAATATATCAATGATATTAACAACTAGTTCCCCATAAAATTCATCATTAACATTAAAAATCAAATTAAAAGAAATATATGATAAAAAATAATATATATATCCATTTATGAGCATTAATTTTAATAGAATTGTTACTATTAAACTAATAGAACTGTGGTCAAATATCCTTAATCATACCTCAAAAAACTTATATTCTATCATAAAATCATTAAATTACCATGTTCTTAAACCACGATGAATATATTTTTCTTATAGAATAATACATTATGATTTATGTGAGAACACCATTTTACACCTTTGTGACATTCAATATACTTTATTTATCCATTGAAAATATTAATGTAATAATCAATATTATATGAGTTATTCTTAAATGATCCTCTAAAAATTTCATTTCTATTGAAAAATCTTCTGTAGTTACACATATATAGTATTTAGAATCATTGATTTATTCATTTGTGGGTACATTGTACTCATACAAAATATTTATAATCTCATAACATTATGTATAATATTATTAATTCCATGTATCTCCATATTACATTGACATAACATTAAAATAATTTTTTTTAATATTATATAACCGTATCTTATTCTTCAATATCATTGAATTAACATGGAAAACTCTATTTTTTATTTGACCACATTGATTTAATCTCACAAATCGTCATTTTCAATGGATTTTACCATACATATAACTTATTAAGACATACTTATTCAATAAAATCTCATTTATACTATAATTAAATATAATTTAATATTGTATTGAAATAAATTCCATCTTTTTAACTTACGTATGTATAAAACCAAATCTATCCCTCAAATTTCATTTTAAAAATATCATTTACTATAGATAAATAAAAATATAATGAAACAAATGACAATAATACTAAAATTATTTTATAATTCTAAAACATTATCCTTTGTTTGATTAAGTAATATTTCATTATTTATCAATATTTATAGGATCTCTTTAAATACCATCATTCTCATGTCATCTAAAAACACATTCAAAACCAATTTCCATGTATCTAATAAGAATCAAATTAATTAAAACAACTAATTTAAATGAAACTTTAATTATAAATAATCATTAGCAGTGTCTTAAATATTTTAATCCATTAATAAAAAAATATTGAAACCATTTAGATATACTATTCAATATTTGGACAAGAGCATCCATTTTGAAATGTAATTTTCATGTTTTCACAACCAATTTTTGATAATGTATTTAAGAATGATAAAAAAATGTTCTCATTAATTAAGATAATTTCCAATTAATTATGGTTGAAAACAATTAGTGTATATTTTAAAGAAACCAAATTAATCAGACTGAACAACTCACTATAAAAATACATAAAAACCCCATTTATAATATCTGGTAATTTCATCAATTTAAAAATCATATAAATATTGATTTAATCTTCTTTAAGAATAATCAATATGATTAAATGCTTTATGTAGATGTTTTTTATAAATATACATGGAATAAATAATGAAAATTGATAAATTTATGGTATAATATATGTCCTTCTTAATTTCCTAACAATTGAATGACTCTAGATTCATTTGTTTCATCAATATAGAAGAAATAATTTAATGGTAAGGTTGATCAGTGAAATTATTTTAATATATCATTTTTCAATAATTATAGAATACAAAAAATTAATATGTTATTTTCATTACACTTATACTTGGATATGAAGATGGGTTTTTTTTTTAATTTTCCCTCGTTTAGACCACCCTAATCTCTAATGTTTATATGAAAACATAAATTATTATATTTGAATAGATAAATTTTTCATGAAAATCTAAATTAATTTATATTTAAAATGGATGATCAAATTCAAATCAATAATTTATAACTTTATTAGTGGGGTTTCAATTCTCTAAAATTATGTTATCAATGTCAGATGAAAATTTATATGACGTATGATATAATGCTCTGAACAATGCTTTTAGAATCATGGAATGAGAAAATGGTGCTTTTCTCTAAAGGTTATTATATTTCTTGTAAAATATTTAATTCATGTTGTTAGACACCAACTTTATTTGATATGATTCAAATATAGGAATCAATTTTAGTTCTATCTATCATGAGAAAATATAAAACTAGAATTAATATAAAATGGATACAATATATCAGTATTCATATCATTGAGATAGAAAAAAGGGGATGATAAGATCTTTCACATCAACAATAACATACCCAGTTAAATATTTTGTATTATTATTTTATCTATAAATTAATTGGATTAATTTATATTTATTTGTAAAGGGACAAAAAACATAGAAAAAGATGTTTGATTAATTACATTCATTGATTAACACAATGAGGTAATTGGTTACATCATCAATATTTGTGTTATGTATTTCATATCGAACTATAATGGCCCATGTGCCAATATATATACTATTATTATATTGTTTAGAGGAAAAAAATAATGTATATGAGTTAAATTATATGTAATAATAAATCATTATGAAAAATTCTAGAAGAACAGAAATTATTTAAGTATTCCAAGAGAGATATGATCACTTAATCCAAATTATAATTTTATAATATATTTGAGTCTTTATTAAAGGGTTTCTTAGATATTTATATAATATGGGATATGAATTAAATATTATTTTAAAATTTAATAATGGGATTAATTTATTTTAGAGTATTTATAACGTTACTTATATTTTATTCATTTTCATATCCAACAAATAGTGTTTCATGGGATGGTTATACAAGAGGTTTAATAGTATAAATACCTACTTACTATAAATTTTCACTTAAAATTCTATTAGAATTTTTATAGGCTTTTTCCAAAGATTGGAAATATATTTTTTATATATTAAAAGGAAACATGATTGAAAATTGTATTTTCTATGTCCTTTTAGATACATTGACTATAGGTGGAAAATACATCTGTAAAAAAATCATATGGTTTCAAATAATAATATACATTTCATACATCTTCATTTCCATAATTAATTTTCATTTAAAATCAATCGTATTGATTTTGATATTAGAAAGACGCAAAACAAATAGATGAAACTAATAAGAATTGTACAATAAGACATTTGAGGCCACTATTTATTAGTTTTTTTAAATTGTATTGTAATAATTATTTTTTCAACCTTTTAATTTATATAAAATTATTTGTATTTTTTATATGCTTTTAAAAAAATTTATTAGTAGCCAACATTCCTAGTTGATCCTTCTTTCAAAGATTATTCGTTGGGGATAAGGGACCATAATTTGGTAGGATATTATTTCATATCAACTATCCTAGATTGAAAACTTTTATGTTTCACTTATAAATTACACTGATGATCTCCATTTCTTATCATACATCTCATACAACATCATATAATAATTGAAAAAATAATTGACTGAACTAATGACCTAAAAATTAAACTCTATTTTTCACATATATGTATTTGTATCTAACATAGGTCGAAATATTAGAACAATGGTCTCACTCACCCATTCAGCCATTTTATTTGGTTATATGGACAAACCCTCTTAGGGATGTTTCAATTTAATATGTTATTGTTTTATAATTTTTACATATTTTATGCCATGTTACTAATGAGATCCCACATGACTGAAGTTATTTTTTTTAACATTTTTAACACCATTTTCAATATTGATAATAATTTTTATTGTAAAAGATAAGACCTAATACATGTAATAAATTAAGATCCAATTTATGATTTTATTTTTTCTTACAATTTAAAATTATTATTGTGATCATTCACAATATTGATGGAAACATTTGTTTTGAAATTATTGTGTGATACTATTTTTACATTCATATATATTTAGAATAATAAGTGGGAAATTATATCTAGAGGATGAGTATCTTCATGTAATTATATGAATTTATCGATCTATTAGGGAGGAAGTACACAAGTGAATTTCTATATTAATATAATGTTATATGAAATTGAAATATTTTTATATAATTATTATAAAAACAATGAATGATTCATTAGAGATATTTTTATATTTATCTACATAATGCAATTATCAAGATTCTCCCTTGGTATCCCTTAAAAATAAAGTGGAATATAAATCAATCCTGATTTGATTTCAAAATATACATCAGAGTTGTAAATTGAATAGAAAGTGTTTCATAGTTCATATAAGGGGTATTGAGTTATTTAATGACTTTTATCTATCATTTTCCATTTATATATTAGGATAAGGAATAAATAACGAATCGTGTTTCTTTTTTCCAACCCATAGTGATTAATCCAATATGAATAGTTTTACACAATCTATTAAGGACGTAATGATTAGTGGGAGTGTATGTTCAGAAACATGGAATTCAAAAATAGTACAAATTTTCATTAACAAAGAGATGAAAATTTAATTCAAATTTGTTTTTTTTCAAAATAGTAATAGTTTTGGGTGTTTTTTTCATTATATTCTAATTTTATATTACTTTTTTCCTTTATATATTTTTTTTCGAAAATCAATAAATAATTTATTTTCTAGAGAAGAATCCCTCATAATGAATCCAATTTGTGCATAGTGTAATTTTTCATATCAATCATAAAATTATAACATATCTAATATAATATGTTCAAGGGTTAATGAATTGAATACTCAATGATGATACTAAAACATATAAATCTAATTTCATTTGTTCTTATGTTGTCTATGGGTTTTGATTCCAATTTAAAAACCATAGATTATTAAATTAATAAATAAAATTTATTATACAAGCTATGTAGATATGGATGTGTTCAATTATAAGGGATTATGGGTTAAAACTTGTCTTACATCACAACATACAAAATTAAGTTAACATCCATTTAATGAATTTTTTTGTTAGTGCTTCATCATGTTCTAAAATCAATCCATGTCCTAACCTCAGAACCAATCTTAATAAAACCTTGTTATTTGAATGTTAAATGTAAAATAAACCATTATGCATGATAGATTCCATAATCCAATAAAATATACACTAATAAATTTATATTCTATTGACATATGACAAATATTATTTAAGATAATCACTATTAATTTTTACAAAATATAAACTTGGAATACAAAAAAAAATGTTAAGATTCTATTTTATTAGTAACCCTGTGAGAAGAGTTACTAATATATTATATAGAGAAGGTTATATAGGGGGTGATGATAGATATATTATACAGTTTTTAATAACTGTAAATGATATGGTTCATTTGGACCTGATTCACACACAAACATGATAAAATAATAACACACATAGGGTATGAAACTAAAAGGATGGTGAAAAAAGGGATTTCAAAATAAATATATTAAATTTTAGAAAATATAAAATATATTTATATATTTTAGATAATAATATCATTATTAAATTAAAAATTCAATATCTTGTAGGTGAATATCTAACACTTATGAGATTGAAAATTTCTTTATGTTAAAAAATGATACAAATAAATAGTGTTATAAATGCCACTATATTTGATATCATAGTTTTTATAGTCTACAAATTCTTTTATAAAGGATTATTTGTTAAAATTTCCCTTTCGTGAGTGAGAAAGTTTCAATCCCTTTTAATGCCTCAATGGAACTATATTTATCTAAAAAATTATGCAATGACATCCATTATATTAGATCATTAATTTTACATATATGTTTCACCATTAATAAGATCTTATCCCAAATATATTATACTACTAATATATGGAGAGACATATTATATAGAGAACATCCAAATTTTTTAGAAAATGATAAACATTTTCCAATGTTAAGGATATTTTTATAAGAAATGTTTTCTTGTATTAAATTATTCACTTTATTCTATGTTATATATTCATAAGAAAATATGGTTTTTAAAATAGATAAATCAATTAAAAAATTATTTCATTTTGAAGTGAATTTATAGAAGGGATATAATAGAACCCCCTTTAAATTAATTTTTTTATAAATTAGGTGATGTTATTTAAAAAACCAATAATTTTAATTTAGTTGTGGTTGAACCAAATCTATGATAAAAAATTGTTTTTTTAAAAATAAATATAATTGATTGGTTTATAACCACCTATAATCTAAGATATTTTATTAAATTATTATCAACTACTAATTATTTAGAGTATCATAAATTGTAATCCCTACTATGATTTTAGAATAAATAGATTATAATTTAGCAGAGGTTTTGGCACATTTAATAAAGAAATATTTCATATTTATTTCAATAAAAATATTAAAGGGGGGTTTAACCCCCATATTGTATTTTTAATTTTTTTAATACATATTTAATAATATATATTTATGTTTGTATTTATATATCATATAAACACATTATAATCATAAATTTAAATAAAATATAATAATATTATATTAATACAAAAAATTAAAACATAAATTTAACAAATATGTGTGTGTGTGTGTGTGTGTTTGTGTGTCTATTAAATTTTTATAAAAACATATACATGTAATTATAAATATATAAATAAAATACTTACCAAAATATATTCAAATATATAACTTAAGGGGAGTTAATCCAGAATATTATATTAATAATATAAATATTTTTCATACATATATTAACTGTATAGTTGTATTTTTACATACATGTAAATTATATTTGCTAATATATATAATATAATATTAATGTATTGAATATATATATAATATATAATTTTTTTTTAATTTAATATATTTATAATATAAGTTATATAATATCTATATTTAATTGATGTATTGTATTTATAAAGCCACATATAATTTCCACATATTAAAAAAAAATAAGAACAAAAATAATTATTTTTAATACTATTTTTATCAACCAAGCCCACACAAAAAATAAGTTTATATTTAATATTAGATAATATATTTAATTTTATTAATAAATATAGAATCTATTTCTACACTTATATACAAAAATGTAATAAAAAATTATTGTACAATAATACTATTATTATTGTACTAGACATTTTATCAAGAAATTAATGCATTTTTTTTATAATTTTTGTAAATAAAAGTTATTTTAAATGAATACATTAAATTTATATGTGCAAAATATATATATATACAAACAATTATATTATATTATAGATATAAACATGTATTCAAAATAGTGTATATAAATAAATATTTATATATATACACATATATTTTAATTCCAATTATATCATTATGGGTTATATTAATATTGGAGTATATATACACACGCAGAAATATAAATTTTCATATATATGAAATAAAATAAATTTTATGTAAATTAATATAAATTTATTGATAAGTAAATATAAATAAATATAAATATAAATAAATAAATGTAACATATAATAACAGAAATGTACACAAAAATATATATTTATAAAATTATAAAAATATATAATATTATATATTATCATATATAGAAATTTATTATTAAATATATATTATATTACATATTTTTTTGTGTACATATATATTTGTGCATATATATTATATATATTATAATTATATATATATTATATACTGTTATTATATACAATTTTGTATTTATAAATATATATTATATAAATATAATAATATATACTTTATAGATATAAATATATACATTCCTATGGATAATATATATATATATATATAATTATATATATATATATATAATATATCATTGTATTGTAATTTCCCTACCCTAGAGCAACTGAACCTATGCTGCTAGCAGGTGCCCACATGGTAATTTGTTTTTCTCCACATCTGCCAAAGGATATAAACTAACGGTGAGGGTCTACTATAGGATTGTGGGATCACTATACCCTCTAAATATAATTAATATAATAAATATAATTATAATAATATATGTACTATGGAAGTGCCCATCCAAACTCATCAAAAGTTCTAATCAAGAAACAGTGATAATGATCCAAATGAAAACTATTAATAATACATTATAATTCCCATATTCGATGACAGTTATTCATAATCATGCTAGATTACATGTTCATAAATAATATAAGTACATAAGAATAGCTCCCAAAAGGTAAGCCTGCAATGATAAAAAAGAACCACCTGGTTCATTTTCCAAAGAAATGGTATCCTTATTATGCATCTCAACCCATTTCAAATCCCAGATGTATAGACCAAAAGCCCACTCCCTTTACAAAACTAAAATTTATAATGATTGCACACATCTCGAGGCACCCATTCAGGTTTTGGGTATAAGATCAGTAGGACACCACTAATGTATACCAACCATACATCCAAAGATATTCTACTATATAAATAATGGAATTAAATTTAATCTACACAAACATTTAATAAACCTATTCATTTTTTCAAAATAGCTATAGTAGAGAATTTACCTGCATCGACCAATACCGCTTAGGAAAGATTCATCCAATAACAGTCATACTAAATGAAATCTCAATTTACATTCATTCACATGTCACATGGCTCCATGTGCCAACCCTTAACCTCTTCACCACATGTTTGGTAGATATGAGGTCCCTTTAGTATTTCAAGATAATATCACAAGACCCTTAGATATCAAATTGTTCAAAAACATCTTTAAATCCTAAAAATCTATGCAATGGTCATACCAAATATTCCATAGTCTTGAACGAATGGAATGTTGGTTCTGGATTGAGGATCGAAGGAGCCCCGAGGCACAGTGACAAAGAATGTCTATTATGGAAATTCCTGATGAACACGGTGTGTATCCTAAATAACATGCCTTGTAGGACCGGCTCAATGGCGGCTATGGTTCCGCGATGCAAGAAGTGATGAAACAGAGTTTTCCCTGAAGAACATGGGGTGTGGGTCCTTATGCGGACTCAGTGTGTATCCCAAGTGATACGCGGACACGGGATGGATTACACAACCGTGTACTCCACCACACAACCAGACCAGGCCGACTACATGGGTTACCCCATGTACTGCTTACATGTGATAAAGTCGAGTAAGGGCACACGGTCACGTACATTGAGCCGACCCCAGTTACTCGGACACACCATGTGATCTGTACTATAATCCATGAACTGACCTTTCTACATGACTATCCTTGCAGAACGGGCCGTTGTACATGGTCATTACCTAGGGTAAGAAGACACGTCATGTGACATTTCTAAACACCGTGTAATTTTCAGTACATGGCTTGATCCTCTTTTCCACCATATATTATACATGTATGGTTTGGGTTAGTGCTCCTTTTTCTCATTCCCATGAAGGTCAGGTATCGTTTCTTCTGTAGGAGTATGATCCCGTCAGCAGGACTTTCCGAGATAGAGTCAGGTATCCCCCCGAGAGGCCCAAAGCGAGATCCACTATCTGTTTTTGACCCAAGGTAGAGTTAGGTATCGACGTGACTATACCCATATGGTGTCGATCCTCTACCTAGCAGGTGAATCTGGATGAGTCGTGGTATCCGCTAAGGCCTTATAAGGGATCCCCATCTATGTATCGAGTTATTTCCACACTCAGTAGTGTTTCCTCCTAGAATGAGTGTATCTATCTCTCATTACTTTTCTGATGGATAGTACTTATCGGGCAGAAGTCATCAAAGCTATCAGACTCGTAGAGTTAGTTATCCTATAAGAGTTCTTCCTGGAATCATTTAACTGAATACCTAGTGGGGGATGAAGTTGTGTGACTTGTCTCTAGATTATGGGTCTGGGTTTTGAGTATATCTGGATTGTGTTCACCTATTATATGGTTAGTAAAATATACCGTGTAAAGCTGAATTTACATTTCCTTTGTGTATTGATTTTCAGTTTTCTGGATCCTCTAATATGTATTATTATACTCACCACTATATGGGACTTGCCTATACGTGTCGTGTCTTGTGCAGACGATCATCCTTTTCACAGTGTCATGGGAGGACCAGAATATGACCATGCTTTCTGAGTCCCCTTTTGGCCGAGGTGTTCCTACAGCTATGAGTAGTAGTCCTAGTACCTCTTTCTATTAACAGGTTGGACATCGTAGTCTTCAGACGCTTTTTTGGTGGGATAGTATTCTGGCCCAGTTTACTTTCAGTACATTACTTCACATCATACATTTTTGGTTCGGTTTTGTTATATGCATTCATTTTGATCCTTAGTGTTTTTTTACATTTCTACATTTGTGGGGTTGGAGATGTGTGCATGTGTATAGACCCACAACATATCCTCTAGAACCTGAATGGTCCACTCCATCTAACCATCAGTTTAGTAATGGAACATCGTGGTCAAGCATCTATGAGTCCCAAAAGCCTCCTACAATCCCCTCAAAAACTGTGATGTGAAGTAGGTGTCTCAATCTGTGTCTATTGTTTAAGGGATTCCATGAAGCTGAATTATCTCCTACACGTAGAGGTGTCACATGCTCTCTACTAAGCTCTGATCCATAATAGCTAGGAAGTGCGCCGACATGGTGAGTCAGTAAACAATCACCTAGATGGAATCATGCTACTTGGACGTCCGTTGTAATCCTGTCACAATGTCCATCGATATTCCATCCCTCTACCACTCTAGAACTTCCAGGGGTGAGCTAATCCAGTTGGAACCTGGTGCTCAGATTTCACCTATGGGCATGTAAGGCATTAAGAAATGAACTCTTCTATTTCTTTCTTCAAGCATGACCAATAGAACTGTCACAGAAGATCCTGGTACATCTTGGCTGCTCCAGATTGTACCACCAAGGGGGATATATGAAACTCCCTCGGGACCTCCTCTTGCAATGCCACTAATACAACAGTGCTTCCTCTAAAATGATGTATGCGATCCCCACATTTTGAATATACTTTAAGAGTATATCATGTGGATAAATATGCATGTAAATACTCACTATTGACATCCCCAAGTTGTGCCTCCCTAAATCGTTGTAAGAGAAGAGGGGTGAAGACCATCGACTGTAGGTAAGCTGCATCCTCTTTGCTGGTTGAAGAGGTCATCAATCCTCGGTAGTGGATACTGGTTCTTCACCATAAACTAGTTCAGGCCCTGGTAATCCACTCACATCCTCAAACTCCCATATACCCTTTTGGAAAACAAAACTAGGGCTTCCCAGGGTGTAATGCTTGGTCTCACGAAACCCTTGCTCTGTAAATCCCCAAACTCCCCCCACAGCTCGTGAAGCTCTATGGGATCCATCCGATATGTTGTTGAAGAAATCGTTGTCATCCCATTGTATAAGTTGATGAATAATTCAATTACCTAATGGGGAGGTAGTCCTGGAAAATCTTCAGGAAGGACGTCCTTGTACTCCACCACTAATATTGGGAACTGGAAACTGACAAAATCTACTACCTCGATGGTAAGGCTAGCCAACACATGAGTGATTGGTTGTACCCTCCAATGCATGACCCTATCCTCTACTTCCTGAGTATCCCTTTCACTGAAAAAGGAAAACCTCATCCCATCACTACAGACGCACCAAATTCTTCACCTAATACATTCAATCTGGGCATGGACTGAGGATAACCAATCCATACCGAGAATTACGTCATAAGGCCTCGATGCTACCACCAAGTTTTTCTAACTGAAAATCTCTCCCTTAATGGTAATATCGCACTATCTGCAAAGGTGTGTGATCATCGAGCCTCCTCTCGTAGGTGTATCCAAGCATAAGGATCGAGTCTATGGCTCTACCAGAATCTCATGGTTTCACATAATACATGTGGAGAGGAAGGAATGACTAGAACCTGTGTCTATAAGTACAACAACTAAGTTAGAGAAGACACATATCATACCTCAGATAATTCTAGGAGTCCCTAGATCATACACCTTGACTGAATGTAGTTTTTATCGCCAGTATCCCCCATCTCCCTAAGCCTGGTGCGGACCTCCTGGGGGTGGTGGATGTAGATCAAAGCATATGCCCCCACTTGTAGCTCTCCCTATTCCTATGCCACGTCCGCTACTTGGCGGGTCTGTTTGCTCCACTCTCTACCTTTTCCCCAGTGGTCCATCCACCATCTCCCTGTCAACAGATTGACAGGTTGGACAATATCTAGAGAGATGTCCCCAACCATCGCACGAGTAGAATCACTTATCCCTAGGCTGACTAGATCCATACTAAGAGCCATGGACTTCCAAACCCATGTCCTGGGTCCTCCTATGGAATCTCCCACGTCCTGATCCCTATTTCTGACATCGGCTCCCTGCTACTAAGGTCTCCACACTTGGTTTCCTACTGCTGATTTTTTTGTTTGTCTCTAGTCCACCAAAAAGATCTTGATCACCAAGGCTCGCTCGAGCACTCCAGTATAAGCTGGAATGAAAAGAGGCATGACACTAGCTCAGATTTCCAATCAGATAACACTCTCGAAGGTCTGAGCTCTAAAGTAATGATCCTTGACCATATACATTGAGTACTTGGAGAGGATCGTGAACCTCGATGAATAGTTAGAGACCGTTAAACTTCCCTACAGAACCTAAATAATCTCTAGGATATATAATACTCTTAGTGTAACCGGTGGGAACTCCTCCCTAAGGAGTCACACAAATGCTATCCATTAAAGTGTCTCCTCGTCATGAGTCTGTGTGTTCAGACTCCACCATCATCCCGCAGAACCCTAAAGAAGTACTGCACCTAGGATCATCATCTGGTCTGTTTGTGTCCTCACTATATATAAAACTCTGGTCACTTCCTCAAGCAAGTCCTCCACCATCTGAGGGTCGGGCTCGCCTTAGAACCTGAGGGGTCTCTATCTCTGAAACTCTTGGAGTGCGCTCAAATTTCACCCCTTGTCTTTCAGTACTGCAGGTAGAATAGGCTGCTCCACTGGTGGTTCTATAGAATGTACACCAAATGGAGGTAACACCTAGGTAACTAGTCCCTATATCAAAGCCTCTTCACTATGGGGGTCATCCTCATGATAACACTTCTTAATCCTAGCGAGTATGAATCGCGGAGGCATCCTATAAGGAACAAGATGTAACATGGACGAAGAGTATATCTAGATAGATGAAACAAAGGGCATGGAAAACACAAACCATTCTTATATGATGCATGTACCAATCTCTTATTACCCTGCAACTACTGTTTTCATGTATAGTGTCAAAAAGATGGTTATCAGAGTCCTGGTGTATGGATACGTCGGCCGCCCGCCCCAACATTGGAGTCTCTGTCCTGAAAGTCGAGTCTGAAACATATAACATTGTTTCCCCAAAACTAACTCACATACTCTTGGTTCAAAGGTAGAACTGACCCCTCTGATATCACTCTATCATGACTGGTCTTAGTGGGGTCAGCGTCGCGACTCCCCATGCCCGCCTCTAATAGGCCAAGGGCTGGTGACTCACACCGAGTAGGTATATTACTAACATGGGAGGCATTGCCTATGTACCTGTACACACACACACATCTCCAAGCCCACAAAATCTGAAATGTAAAAAACCCACTAAGAAACAAAATGAATGCATACAACTATACCCTACCAATAGAGTATGAAGGGAAGAAATGTACTAAATGTAAAATAGGCCAGAGTACAAGACCAAAAATCACAAGAGTATGAAAACTACAAAGTCCAACCAGCAAACACAAATAGGTACTTGGATTATTGCTCATAGCGATATGAACACCTCGACCTACAGGGAACTCAGAAAGATTAGTCATGTCTTGGTCTTCTCTAGACTCTATCAAGAGGATTCTCATCTATACATGACACGACACGTGTGGGCAAAGCCCATGCAGGGGTGAGTATAACAATACTCAGTAGAGGACTCCGAAAACCAAAAATCAATACAAAAAGAAAAGTTACAATCACCTCAACATAGTATATTTATACTAAATATATAATTGGGGAACACAAACCAAATATTCTCAAAACCTATACCTGTAGTCTAGAGACAAGTCACACAATTTCATCCCCCACTAGGGATTTAGTTTGAAGATTTCATGAAGCACTCATCTGGGAGAACTCAATACATGAGTCAGATAGCTCTAATGATGTCTGTCTGATATGTAATATCCATTGGGAAAAGTCACAAGAGATTGATACACTCATTCTGGGATAACACACTCCGGAGTGGGAAAGATCTTGATACAAAGAAAAGGATCACTTTTAGGGCCTTGTAGGATATGGAGACTCATCCGGATTCACCTACTAGGTATAGGATCAGGGCCCTATGGAAGTATTAATATCGATACCTTACTCTACCTTGGGTCAAGAATGGATATAGGATCTCGCATATGGCCTCTCGGAGGGATACCTTACTCTATTTCGGAATGTTCGGCTGAAGATATAATAATCTTGTAGAAGGGAATGATAGATAACCATCAAGGGAACAAGAAAAAGGGGAACTAAACCCAATGAGACATGTCCATGATATGGTGGAAAAAAAGATCATTCTATGTACATAAAAGTACATGGTGTGTAGATGTTTCACATGTCGTGTCTTCTAACCTAGGGTACTGCCCGTGTACAATGGCCCGTGTCGTAAGGCTTATCATGTAGAAAAGTCAGTACACGACATGTAGTATAGATCACATGCCATGTTCGAGTAACCTGGTTCATCTCCATGTACGCGGTCGTGTGCCCATACATGGCTTTATCCCGTGTGCACCATCCCATGTAATTGGTACATGGGGTAACCATAAAGTAGGCCGGTTCTGGTCGTATGGTGGATTACACGACTGTGTACTCCATCTTGTGTCCATGTATTGCCTATGATACATACCGACTTCGTGTAAGGACCCACACGCCGTGTTATTTGGGGAACACGTCGTGTCATCGCTTCGTGCATCATGTAACCCTAGCCGCCGTTGAGTTAGTTGCACACGGCGTGTCCTTAAGGATACATGCCATGTTCTTCAGGAATTTCCAGAAAACGTAGTTCTTCATTCGACTTTTTGAGGGATGCTTTGTTCTTCGATCTGGTCACATGATTTCCATGAAACTCAAGGGTTTTGGTCTCCCAGACACCATGTAGCTGATTCAATTGGTTTCAAACCTCTGATCAGCTCCCAAAATACGTATCAATCCACCTGTGCGAAGAACACTTGATGAACGGTCTCTCACGATCCAATTTAATTCGTCATACACCATCGTCGCCTCACCTCTGCTCGGTCGTTGTGATGCCATATCTCTAATTTGGGATCGTTGCATTCTGAAAAAGACGTGTAATGATCTGTTTTTTGTCACCCCACACAGAATGCGTAGAAAAGAGGAAAAATACAATAAACCAAATTGAGGAACAAACATTTGCGACCATTCACCATGGAGTTGATCTACTCCCATTAGAAGGATTTAACTGGGTGAATCAAACAATAAACAAACAACTATCATATCAGTTTCCCAAATCAAATCTCGAAAGAAATGAAAATTAATAACCCTCCCGCAAGAACACACAATCTGCAGGTCATCCTATTTGTGGTTTGATCGACGTTCGTCGTTTTATTTCATAAACGGGTAAAGGAATAATAAAAATAACAAACCACTACCCCAGTATTTGATGAAGAGGGAGTTTGGTCATCGGTTGGGATTCAATCTCACTGTGTAACAATCCACACGTCTTCGTTCATCGAAAATCCTCCATGGTTGGATACTATCCAATGCTCCAAAGGATTATAGGGGAAAACACCAGAGTTATGAGTCTAACTATGGCCACCTACTCATTTAAAGAAAATAAGAATCGTTGCATTATGAAAATATTTTAAAGTAATATAAATTATTAATTTATTTTATTTCTTCGAAAATGTTTCCTATAAAATGCCCAAAAACTATCTTTTGTAGATGACATGTGTTGGTCTATGTTAGGCCACGAATAAGGTAATGTTTCTGCCCTGAATGTAACAGTTACCACCGATTTCTAATTAGGGAACCCATTTAAATGTTATTATACTTTTTCAGGAAAACTACTCATGTGAACTGTGTAAAGTTTAAATTAATTGAAACATTTATTCCTGGCACTCCGAGACTCGGAATCAAATATCTTAGAATGTTCTTAGTATCAAAATAATTATATTTAATATTTAAAAAGAATGCATAGAAAATCTGAGACATTACACTAGAATGACTGGCCCTAATATATTTGTGGGCCTCAACCCTCGTATAATGGTTTCAAAAATCTTTCAACTTGTTTTTCTATAATGAGGGATTCATTATTTGTGATGTTCATCACCACCCCCAGTGTCATTAAGTCTCCCAAGACCTCCACAAACATTGAGTGGTGAACACCACCTCACTGGGTCCTGATAATTTGTGCACATGACCGCACCATATTAATTTTCAAATCACAGTGATAAGAAGTCACACAATACGTTGGAAAAACCTTAGGAAATAATATTCTATAATATAAAAATCACGCCTCTCCACTCCTACTGATTGAAATCCCCAAAATCATTTGGGACATTCCCCTCACATTCTCAAATAACCAACCTACCCATAGGCTTACCTAAATAGAATTAAATAAATGAAAAAAATCATTTTGAGTCATCACAATGATTTATTTAATTCCTACCATTCCATCAAAGTCTTGAAAATACCATAATACACATTTCGATACACATTATCATCCCTCGATAACAAAATAAAAAATTTAAATCTAAAAAATTATCACACCTGATCCACTATACTCACACTTCATTATCAAGTTTAACATAAAAAATTTATATATTATGTTAAATATAAGAACATTAAACCTCTTTCCCATAGATTTATTTTAAATGATTATTGGGAAATGATTTGGAATAAAACATGAGAAAAATAAGAACTTTAAAAATGATATAAAAATTTGTCGTATGCAATCTCAAGAAAATAGAATACACTTCATAGAAATAAATGAAGAATGTAAAGAAGTATATTTTTACAAAAAAAATAGGGATGAATGGTGAAAAATGTATCTTTAATCATACAATGAGTGAATGATATTTAATTAATCCTTGTAGAGATTTTAGGGGAACTTCCCTATGACAGATTCTTGTGTATCTATACCCTTACGAAGAATTTGATCTCAAACACTTCATGTATTTTTACATCGGATACTTGGATGTGTTTTATGATTAATATGAAGGAATATGATATGGGGAATAATGGAATTCTTAAATAAGACCTTATTTCAATTTTATGTATTGAAATTTAATATGATTTTCATGTATCTATCAAGTTACAATGATTATTAAACTATTCATCCCTTCGTGATGTGATTTTTCAAATTTTATAAAAATAAAATCCTATAACCATGGTCTCTAGTGTATTAGGATCAGCATCATTATATTTTCTATTTGATGATGTTTAATAGAATCCTTGTGAACTAGATTTAGGAAAATATTGATTATGGAACATAGCTCTTTGAAAGACATTTGGGATAATTAGAGAATAAATACTAATGTTTGGGTAAAGTATATATTATGTGTTTTTCTCTAAAAATATGTCAATAACTCGATCCTACAAGTGTACATGATTTGGACCCTAATATACTGAGGTGTAATGATCAAAAAAGGGTGTATAACACTTTACTCGGGCATTAAATGGTATATGAAAATGCTCTTACATCACACTTAGTTTTACACTCCATAGAGATATACATATGATAATTCACATTTTATTTAATAAACATTTTAAAGGATTTGAAGATATTAACATGACATGAATAATTTACCAACTAAACAATGTATATTATTATTAGACAATAAATTCATAATTTTTTCAATTTATGTTATGTGGTTCATTATTTTAACGATGATAAATGGTTCTTATTATGTTACAAGAATATATAGTTTATGAAATAATTTAAAAATGTACCATTGTAAAATGAATGATAACCATATAAATCCATGTAATCAAAGGATTAATAATGTTCATTTATTTTATTGTATTAATCCAATCATTCTAATTTTTAATTTATCTGATGGCATATAGTACGATTGAAATTGAAAATTTTTATTGATTTTTTGATTTTTGTTAACCTTTCTGAAATTTACTACATATTTTGACTAAAAGGATATATTTGATAACTTGATATTCTCTTTATGAAAAATTAATTTTTATCATTAATATTTAAATTTTATCATTGTATTAACAAATTTATAATGTTAAACTAACATAAATTTTATGTAGTCTGGGAAATATAATGTAGATTTTGGAAAATTAATAAAAATATATATAAATTTGGGGTCATTGAATTTTGTCATACATATTTCCTAAGAGTATAATGTTTGACTATTAATTAAAAAGATTTTTATGTAATTTTGTGGTTTTTTTGAGATATAAATTTTTTTGTGATTAGATAACATATGATAAGAATTTTGGATTTTGAATTATTTTGAGACGGGTTGAAATGTATTTCATTCTTGTACAGATCTATTGATAATATAGAAGTCACATTATGTTCTTCAACCAAAAAAAGTTCATAATGGATATTCATTTATTTAATTAAGATATGAAGTATATGTTAATCCAAAGACAACCAATGGATAAAATTTTGAGCATATTTTATAGTGTTCTATATCATAATAGTTAATGAATTCATAAACACTAGGAATAAGAATTCAATAAAAAATTGATGTCATATTAAATTAATTTATATTAAAAACGGTCATTAAAATCATAATATATTTATTATTTAGTGGGGGTTAACTTTTAAATGGCCATGTTCACTATCACCCTCTGTTAATCTGTGGGAATTAATATACTCTTCCCCATCCATGTGTTTATTTCCCACTAATATTCTCATAATTTGAATCTTAGTACTATGTTATTCATGATGAACATGAAACATCAATTTTTCCCTAATTAATATGATTAGAAAAAATCATTGGGTTTCCAATAATTGTATTTTTAAATTTCAAACATTTACTTTCAATTACTATGATTAAATTTTGATGTCATGTTTTATAAGGTGGTACAATGTAACGTACCATGATTAAAAAAACATCATTTTCGATGTAATATATGAAATACACAACCAATGTTAGAATATAATAAAACCCTAGAGTTGACATGATATATATTTTTTTAAAATAAATTCAATCTTACTATATCATTAAATGCATTCAATATTGGATTTAAACCAAACTCCAAACTTGTTTAAAATATATTCATTTAAATAGGAAATTAATAACCTACCAATTAAGTATGGGGGTACGAATATGAATAACTAAATTATAGAAATTATTATTTTTACACATGAAAAAAATAAATTCAATGTTTATCTATAAATCATTTTTCAAATAATAATCATTTGAATAAAAAAATTATTTTCTATAAATTTTATTTCTCAAAAAGGATGATCACTCACGCATTGATAACACAATTTAAAGTTAAGTTCAACCCATTAAAAAATCTGAAAAATTAACATTATTAATTAATTTAACCTATTGAAATTAACATTGGGTGAATATTTATGATTTATGGGAAAATAATTGTTTTTAGATGAATACTGAAAATAATGTTTTTAATTAAAATTTCCATTCAATTAAATTTATTTAAATTTATAAAATATAACTTAAATTTTAATGTAAAATTATTTCAAATATATTAAAAAAACATATAAAATATTTTTTTCTAATTAATTTAATAAATAATTTTGTTATAAATACATCCAAAACATTAGAAGGCCTACCTTAAAAAAACATGTATTTGATGCCTCTATGGGTTTAATTTGAAATTAAATTCAACCATTTATATTAGTTGAATTAGGAAAAATATATAAAATATTTTCTATCAGAATAATAAATATTATCATATAAATTAATCAATTTTTTTTCAACAATATTTAGTTGAGAATATAGTAAAATTTTATTATTGTGATTTAGGGAAAAACTGATTTACCATCGGTTTAATCAAATATAATAATGTATGTCATGACCTTGAACTTTTCCAAATCCCATTGTAAGACCATATTTAGACCATAGACCATGTTTGTTTTTAAAATCACCCATTTTATGGTCTTATGGAATGATAGAAAATGTAGTAATAACTATATCTTTTCAAAATATCAAAATGTGCCTACTCCCATTTATAATATTCTAGACACACTCCTCACCACATCACACATCAAAAACCCTTTATCTTATCTATGAACTACAAAAAATAAATTCTATAAATCTCGGTGTATATACTAAAATCCTAAATATTATATTGAATCCATCATATTAATGGTTTTGGTATAAAACAAAAGAGGCTCTCTGAAGTAGTTGGAAAAAGTTTAACTGTGTGGGTCTATGTTATTGATTCTTCCACCTCCTTAAAATAATATTAAAATAAAATAATAGAATAAAAAAGTATTAAAAAATAAATATATTTTATTATTCTATAATCAATTACCATATCCATCTTCTCTTTATTCAAATGGGTAATGAAACCATCATTCGTGTCTACAGTTGACTATCACATCGTTAACTAATGTAATTTATTCTCCGTCATCACCTACAAAGGATTGATAAAAAAAAGATTAAAAAAATAAATATAATAATTTAGAAAATATTATAGTTCTGTAATTATTATCACATATATAACATCTTACATTCCACTGTGTGTGTGGGATACAATAATATCACATTTGTGTGGGGAAGACCCTCGCCTAATTGAGCGAGGAGATTTTCTTTTCCCTTTCACTTTATGTAGAAGGTATTAGGATAATTTTAATGAATATTTCATTTATTTATGAACCAAAAAACATAATTAAATATCATATTACGTCAAAATTCTTTCATTCAAATCATTTTGGAAGCCAATACATTGCTCATGCGTACATGTGGAATATTACATTAAAATAGTGAAGTAAAACATTTTCCATTTTAATTTTACAAGTATATTAATTTTTATATATTTTATTGATATAAATTATATATAAAACATAATAGTGATTATTTAATAGTGAATTATCATTTATTTTAATATCATTTGATCCATCAAGAAAATGGAAACAACATTCATGTGTATAGGATATCTATGAATCATGTAATATATTTACAATTATTCCCTTTTATTTATTACAATAAATACATATATAATTAGAAATATTATATTTATTTAATTTTAAAAATTAATTAGATAAACTAACAATCATAAAAGTGAAATGAAAAAAATAATGAACCAAAACAGACATGAAAATCAATTTAAGTATCACCTGAAACAGTTATTTTTTGAAAGAAATAATAATAAACCCATGATAAAAGATTATAATACGTTATTTGTGGAACGTAATATTATATTATGGTATTTTAATATATGTATAAGAAACTTGTATTTATTATAATTTATTTTTGAGAAAGTACATTGGAAATTAGACTAGATGAAATTAATTCTTGTATAACTTTTACTTTTGTGAGACGTAAACTGTATTCACCACCTATTTGATTGTGTTCATTATATATGACCCTTTTTTACATTTTATATAAATACTGTATTAAACATAGTTGTATTTAATATTTTAATTGACATTATTACTTCAATAAGTCTTATGATGTAAATGTTATCATGTAGGTAAGGCTTTATTTCTAAATTTCATATTTATTTTGGATTTATTTTGTTTACCACTCCCATTAGGGTATTATTTTTTATTTATATGAGAAAAAAAAATATATTTACATAAACAATGGTTATTAATTATAAATTATTATAATATTACCATTTTCCAACTAATATTTACATAAAATGACCGAGACACTTTTTTAGGAAAATTCTACTCCATTTCTCTCTTTGGTCTAAATTGTAATTTCTTCCAAAATCAAGTATTTTGAAAATTTAGTAAAAAATGATTCTAATGATATAAAAATGATTTATTAAATAATTTTTTACTAATTATTGAGTTTTTATAATTTTATTAAATTGAATCTTCATCTAAATTTCCAAAGAACACCAATTTTAATTTTACCAAAAATTTGAATGGAATCATTGTTTTATTGCATACATCATGAATCAAATTTTCAGACATCAAGAACACTCATTATATATTGAAATATTTTACTTTTTTTCAATGGAAATTATCAATGAAATTTTTTTAATTTTTTTTCTGAACATCTTGTTGTAAATATATTTTCAATTTGAAAAGGTTATTTATAAAAAAATAGTTTTAATGAAATTTTATGATATTTCCATTCATTAATGAATCCAAACCATTATTTTATTGTTAAACCATTCGAGATATGATGTAGTGATACAAGAAATTTTATTTTTATTTTATTTTTTATGATCTATTTTCCTAATGGTTTAAAATTTTATTACTAGTCATCATTTTAATCTGATTGTTTAATGATTATATTTTTTTTCTTAGAGAAGTTATTATTATTTCATATGTTATATTTTAATATGATTCTTAAGATTTTTATGATTCACCAAATTGATATATAGAATTAACTTGACTAATTGTCTGATGGGTTGGCCCCAGAATCACATAGCCCCTCGATGCTTCATTAGGTTTAATAAGACAACTATGTAGGCCAAATTAGATGGGGTTTTCCACATGGAATGAAATTGTTTTCTGAATGGTATTTGTAACTCCATATTTATATATGATCCTTTTTTTCATATATATAAAAACAATTATGGCTTCTATTTCACACTACCAAAATTCATTATTATGTTACATGTAATATCATGTTATTTTTGTACAATACACATCACCATCATTGATTGTTTTTCACTCATCATTATGTTTTAACAAAACAATGTCATATTATGAATATATTTATTTAAACCAAACCATTATACCCTAGAAGTTAAAATTATTAATATTCATAGTAATAAATAATATTTAAATATAATTTATTTATATTATTAAAATATATTTATGATAAAATACACAATTTTAATTAATTTCTTTATATAAATTAAATATATTTTATTCTAATAAATTGGTTTTTATTCCTTTTTTAGAAAAATAATGAAATTAATTTATTAAAATTCTAGAAATTTAATTTTTTAAAATAAAATGATTATTTGAAATCTGAAAATAAGAATTATTTTAGGTAGAGGTTTCTTTAGTTTTATGAAATGTTTAAATTTTTTATTAATCGCTAAAATATCTAAATTTAAACTAATAACTTTATATTCTATTTATTTTTTTATATAGATAAATTATAATTAAATTTGGTGTAGAAGAGTATTTTGTTAAATAATAAAATTATTAATTTAATTTAGGTATACTTATTCAATTTAATATTGAATTTAATTATAAAAACCCTATAACATTTTGATCATTTTATCTTTAAAACCCATTTTTCTCAACACATATGCTAAGTTAAAATTAAATTAATGTATTCGAAAAATGTGACCAGAATATCAAAAAAATGACTCCCTATGTGGAATTAGTATAATTAATAATTTATAATAAGTACAAATCAATTTTTTACCAATGTTATTAGTGAATGAAATTAATATTAATTATAGCTATTATGTTAAATAAAATATTACATAGTGGTTAATCTTAGAATATAAGGTCTAACAATAACCTAAAACATGTCCAAAAACCCATTTTATAAAAATACTAAGACCTTATTAGTTATAATATAATATGTATTTATTATTTGAGCCATTTTAATTGGAAAAAATGTTAGTGGAATTCACTCATTCAAATCAATTACAAAATTACCACTCACCTACCATAAAAAGGCAACCCCCTATTCCCCAACCTTCATACCTCTATATTCATATGGATCAACCAATAACTATCCCAATATATATAGAAATAGAATCCCCTCATCCTAGAATGAATACTTTTTTGTATAAATTCAACCATCTTAATCCTTTGGCGCAAACTAAATGAAGATACACGAAGATGATGTAACATTCATCAATGAATATTTTTGTTTCATTTCTTCCTCAAACCACATAGTATATTTATTATATTTTTGATTTTATGAAATTTTTAACTTCAAAATATTACTATTTTTTTATGTCTATGGTGATTATGAAAAATAAAATAAAATTCTATCAAATGGTTCATATAATCATCATTTGTATGAACGGTGGACTACCACCTCATTAATCAATGTCATTTATATTTCCATTAAAACCATTACAGTGTTAGAAGAATCAAGAATGGACTATTTATAATTTATATATTTGATATATATAATGTATATATGATTTCATAATTATAATATATCATATAATTTGATGATTTAAAATTTCTGGGAATACGATAACAACGTTCGTGTGTACATCAATCATCCGCCACCCAAAGCAATGTGATTTGTTCAATATTTGCATAAAATGTATTAAGTAAAAGATATAAGAAAAATATTTTTTATATATGAAATTATAATTATACTATAATGATTATATATAGATGGATATATATCATATAATTTTCATTCCTTCAATACAATAAGAAAATGAAACTGGAGTTCATGCTTACATACCTCCTATCATCTCCATGAACTGTGTATTTCATATCCTATATCAAAATTTTATGGATTATTATAATTAATTATATACATAATATATAAAATATTTATATCAATGTTATAATTTTGTAGGGGATGGAATAATGATATATGTAAGAGGAAAAACAATAACACAAAAAAACATGTATGAAAACATAGTCGTTATTATCTGAATGATAACATTAAAATTTAATTGTTAACAAATGATTAAAATAATGTTATAAATAAATAATAAATAGTTTTATATATATTAATATGGTTATTTTTTATCTATATTATTAACATATATTTATTTTATAATATGAATGAATGAATTTTATGAGATTCACGATATAAGGAATGGGATTTACATATCACTTTTTTACATTTGTGGGAAAAATTCCTTATAAACCACCTAATTCTAGGGCCACTATTTCATAGGGTTATAATTTCATTATTACCAAATCGGTAAGGGAATTTTGTCTCATTATTCCTTCATTGAGATAAATGTTATCTTATGAACCAATATTAATTTATGTTCTATATATAACCCCTATATGACAAGTTATAACATTAATAACATTTATTTAATGATATTTTATGACACATTTAATGTTATTCTCTAGATTATGATTCTATGTTACCAAACTGGTAAAAATTTATTTCTACAGTCTTATAGTTTATTTAGATTGTTTTTTTTGTTTTAATTCATGAAATATTATAATCCATAAATAAATAAATCTACCATGTATTATGATACTTCATGAATTCATGATGGATTTATTTAATGGTTACATTTTTCCAGTAGTTGTTTCTTAAAATAATTAAGATTTATTTAAAAAAATAACATATTATTTATCTCTTTGATAACAAATATGTTTTCTTTCAAAACTAGTTATTGTAACAATGTTTTTAAAAATATCATCCTACTAATATGTTTTAAAATACATTTTTAACCATGATTGTCTTTTCTATGAAATATTTTTAAGGGATTCTTTATGTCGTGTTAAAAAAAAATCCCATTTAGCTCTTATAGAGAATGTGACAGGATTCATCATTTTAATATGTCCAACATGGATAGAATTATCCACCTATATGATTGATAACTACATTGAATATTTCATTATATGTTTTAAATGGTATTTTAAACTAATATCTTTATCAAATGTTTTATCATTTTATAAATATATTTTCTAATATATAGTATATTTTCCTCCAGAAATGATTTATATGAGTATTCTAAATTACTTTCCATCTAAAATGAAAAAGGTTGGTGTTACCAAATCCTTAATGTGTATATGATACATGAATACTATTAATATTTTTTTTATAAATTATTTATGTGTTTTTAGCCTGATTTTTATGAAACCTACTTCTATTAAATAGGTTGTACCATGACAATATAGCAATGAAAACCTACAAAATTTCACTAGAGATTCAATATTAAAATGATTATAAAACCTGTATCATTTCAAAAGGTTATGATATGATGATATTTTTATGATACCGATTACATTTCATGAGTTATGTTATGATGAATTCTTAGGACTTTTTGGAACATATATGTAATATTTCATTATGTTATGGGTGTGACTTAAATTTGTCTCCATTTAGTTGTGTGGATATTTTCATCTCATTAAATTGATATTATGGAATGGGAAGTGTATATGGATCAGTAATACAACACTGGAATGGGAATTGAAGACATTTTTGTAATACAAGGGCGGAATGGGATGTGAACCCTATTCTGGAATACAAGGATAGAATGGAGAGTAGAAAACGTTCAGTAAAGTAACTTGTCTTATATAATGGTCTTGATAGTGAGATATGACTAATATGAATATATTTTCTATGATTATGTGTATTCCAAAAATTCATTTTCAGTTACTAGTGTTATTCTCTCATTGATCATGTTATCTGATTTCCATTTGATTTATGTCTTATGAAATTCAAATATTTTTTCAACAATTCAAGATTGCGCTCTTTGATATGTTGGTTGGTATTTTTACTTGTAATTATCATGTTCTAAAAAAAATTTATCATGTTATTACTGTGTATCTCCCTTATTTACCATTAATTAGAATAAGATATCATCATTTATTATTTTTTCTTTCCCTTGGTTATAATTATATGTATAGCGTATGATATTTCTATTATGTGTGAATGTTATGAAGAACATAATTGGAGATGATGAAGCTCATCCATGAACATGTTTTAATGTGTCCATGTTTCCAATGATACTAAAATATTAAGGTCCCCAAGTATGTGTTTCTATAATTTAATAAATGTTATGAAAAAAATTAACTAATGTAAATATATATTAATAATGGGTTATTATAGTAAGAATTACAGAAAAGTTTTATTCAATCACTACTATATAGGATTAGAAATCCTTAATGATATTCCTAAGTACATGTCTATGTATAAGTTTAAGGATTTGTCAATGTATCAGAAAATTTCCTGGTATTTTGTTAATGGATTGAGGTATTTGTATTTTCTAGAAAAAATCCATATTAATATAAATGTTGTGGGTGTGGATCTGGATAATATGCACCTAGGTCAAGAAATCTTGAAAACATAATATTTAACTAAAATCAATTGAGAATAAGTTCATGATTATGGTAATTTCTACAAACCCAATTATACACTTATTGGGATATGCACTAGAAATTCAGAAACACTTTATGAACCATCAAGATTGATTTAAAAATAATATGAATGTGTTTAACTTATGATAAAACTATAGTGTAATTGATTAAATAAGGTTCCATAATTTAGACATAATATAATTTGATTTCATGATAATGTGGTTCCTAACTAAGAACATATTTTTTTACTCTATGATTTTTGGATTTATCCATTGTCTAGTCACTTAAAGAACCATGTTAATTCCATGTTCCTTGGAAAGTGAAATGATTTTCCTACTATGTGTCAGAATGTTATAGGAGATTGAATTAAAAATATAATTGATATAATTTGAGAATTTTCCCTAGATTTGAATCATACTTGACATCCAAATAGAAAATGCGGGACACAAATTTCTTTGAATCCATCATGGGGAAACATCAAACATAATGTTTGCGTTCATCTTGTCCCCTAGATTCATAAAAATAGATTATTATCCATGAGAAGATAATTTTCATTATCTAGTGTTTAGAGCATGAAAACATTATTTTGGTTTTCTATCGGTTGTATGGTGAAGTAAAAAATTGGTGGAATCTTATAAAGGATTAGAGGAAAATGAAATGAATTTACTTCGTGGTTTTGGATGAGTCCAATATCTTATTTTTCAATAGGTACATTACCTGTATTCTCCTTACCATGATTGAGAAATAGTTACTTGTCCTATAGCAATTAGATGATGAATCTGTTGGTACCTAAGAGGATTATTTTACAAGACATTCAATATACAAATATGGTAAAATAATCAATTGTGAATTTATGGTAGATCAATTCTCCAATGTCTTAAAACTATTTATTTAAATGGAAGTATCCATACAATATATAAGTAGATATGAATAAATTGTTCGATGTGTGATCATGGTGGATATAAATATTGGAGTTACGTATAAATATATATTTTTGACATGAAAAAGGAAAGTGGAGTTGGAAAGAAAAATATAATAAACATAGAGGGAAGAAGATGAGTCTTATTTATTTCTCTAAGTGTGGGATAAATCAGGGAGTAAATATAATTATAGGTACATGTAATTGTTTTAATTTTGGGATAGAAGGATATCCGGAAATTTATTACTAAAGTAATGTGAAGAAGTTATATAACAATGTTAATAGAGTCAATGTTTTAAAAAAATACACCTCTATACATCAACTCATAACGTATAAGGAGAATCAGGATTTATGTTATGAAAATTAAAATCCTAAAGGATATTGATGATGATATAACTAAGCACATTATTAGGAGAATTAATAATGTAAAGTCTCATTTAATAACGATCTATAAACATGTGTGATATAAGGATATGGTCAAAGTTACTCCTAAAATCACCTCTATAACTACGAATATTTTATTTTTGTATATATCATTCCATTAATTCATTTCTAAATAATTATCTTAGGGTCTCAACATGTCACTAAAATTATTAGATGTATAATTAGAAGTGAAAATCCATAATGGTATTATGTATGCATCTCAGGTCTATGATAACTCTTTGGATGAAATTGATTAGAATATGCTTCCTAAAAATCAGGTCACACTAAATTTGGTTGAATTTGATGACATCTAAGTCATGTATATTATTTCAATGCACAAATACCACAAATATTTTTGATCAAGTGAGGTTTTTTATATTCCAATCCTACCAGTGATGTTCTATCGATGTGATGATAAGAATTAACTTCCCATAAAGATTTCATCAACTGTTTGTGTATAAATTCACAATAATAAGTTTTGTTTATCAAATTTTTTTTGGAGAATTCTATTTTCGATGATATGTCTGTTGTTTGAGAATTTATTGATGTCTTTCATGAATAGTTCCCTAACCATCCACGAAAAAATGATGTTGAGTTTTAAAAAATACTCATAACTGGTGAACTCTAATTTTGAAGGTTCCTTGTATAATGAATTTTTTTAGGTTTAAAATTTTGAATAATAAACTATAATAAAAAATTAATAAAGGATTCATCTTGACAAGTGTGTCACTTTAGAGTGAACATGTTCTTATTGCAAAATATAAGGATCAACAAATTCACCAATATATTAATTAAAGAGAGATTAAAATTATCACAATTATGAAAAAATATTCTCTCCCTTGTATTGATGACATGTTTGAAAAAATCCATAGATCCCAATACTTTTCCATGATTGAAATTCATTCTAGATATCGTCAATTGGGGGTCAAGAAGAAGGATACACCCAAGAGTTCATTATATAAAAGTTATAGAAACTATGAATATATATTGATTCCTTTCTATTTGCATAATTCACATATTATATTATTGCATTTTTAGAATAGAGACATTAGAGTTCACCATGACTAGTTTGGGTATGTCTTTATTGATGATATTATTATATATTTAATGAGAATGGAAGATCATAAAAACTACTTCAGAATAGTAATAATGAATTTATAGAAGGAGAAATAATATGAATAGTTTAAAAATATTGAAATTTTTATTAAAAAGGATTCATTTTTTGTAAAATAATCTCAAATAAATGTATATTAGTAGTTTAATCAATGAAAGAGTGTTTAAATGATATCCCATACTGCCCATAATGACTGAGAGACATTATTTTCTTTGTTTAGGTATATATTATCGATGACTTGTGGAGAATTTATCTTAAATATCCAATCCTATCCCGTAGTTATCTCAGAAGGTATCCATGTTCCCCTTTACTGATAAATCTAAGTAAAATTCTATCATGTTGAAGGGATTGTTAGTCAGTGATCTTATTCCTACATTACTCTTTAGTAGATATGGGTTTTTATTCTATTGGGATGAATCCTAGAAAGTATTTGGATATTTTATTATAGAAATTTACATAGTTATATATTATTACTCATAAAAATTCATGATTCAAAAGAAAAAATACTAAAATCTGGATTTGAAGGTAACTTTGGATTTTTTTTACATGTAGGAATTATATTTATAAAGAACATTATGATACATGTACTATTTATAAAAGATTAAAATATACATTTGCAAAGAAGGAATTGAACATGAATTAATGAATATGGGTAGAGATGATTAAATATTATCATTGATCAATACATTACCACAATATGAAAGAGAACAAGGTGAATTATTCTATGAGTCTAGAGGATAGTGTTATATTATCCACGATGAGGATCAAAAAAGATTAAATATTGTTGTATTTTCAATGGATGGATCTTGAAATATTGAAGGAAAGGGAAAATCATATATTTATCAACTATATGTTCAAATATGTATTCATGTGATGATTAAATATTCACATAAAGAAGAAGTATATTTCAAAAATATGTTTTTAAATGATACCATGTTCAACCATAATAAATATGGAATAATAAGATTTATAACCATGTATTTTTTCCATTTATACCAGATTTTGAGAATAATATTTTAGAGGAACCTCACTATTTTTCATTAACTATTTATCCTGGATGTACAAAGATGTATGGAGTGTCAAAAGAATACTTATTATGGGATGAAATAAAGTATAATATCATTGAGTTTGTATATATGTTCTTGGTATGTTACCAAGTTAAGGATAAATGAAAAATATTCTAATGGTACTTCTCATCCATTACCCACACTATGATGGAAGTATAAGAATAGAACTATCGATTTTTCATTGGAGTCCCCAAAATATATAATGGGAATAATGTTCTATTTTTGGTATTCAATTAACATAAAAAGTCATCTAACATAATCTATATTAGATTCAAATTCCTTATTGATAAAATTTATAGGATATACATTAATGAGTTTTATGGTTTTATTGATAACCACATTCCACTATATATAATTAAGATTTTAGGTTTACCATGACGTTATTGAGAATACTTTATCATTCTATTGGTATGAAACTGTGTTTGAAAACTATGTATCATCCATAAACATATGTTCTATTTTAATTAACATTTTATACTCTTGAGAAAATATTGAGATACTTTTATTTGGGTTTAAATTGTTGTTTGGATCAACAACTTCCTCCAGTTGAGTTCTTACACAATAACATATTCAACTAACCATTCTAATAGATTCTTATGGAGACCTATTTGGAAATAAATGTAGATACATAATGTGATGGAATGAAATTGGGGAAAAATCTATTGGTATTTGAGATAGATAAGAAAATGGTAGAGAGAGTCAAACTGATTCAGTAGCATATCAATATAACCCAATATTGATAGAAAATTTATGATGATAATAATCAATGAGATATATAATTTAAAATGGGTTTATATTTATTTATATGAAAGTATTAATGGAAGAAGTTTAGGATATTAATGAAGATAGGGGAACTATTCCATAGGTATATCATCCCCTTTGAAATTATTTATCAGATCATGGTGGAATACTATATATAGGAACTTACACCAAACCTCTATGAATTTCATGAAGTGTTTCATGTATATATCTTGAGGAATTTCATACCTGACTATTCACATGTACTTAACCTAGAGGTCATACCACTAGAGCATGATATTTTTTATGAGGAACAACCGGTTGATATTTTTAGTTGTAAAGACAATGTTCTACAAAACAAGACCACTCACCAAGTTAATGTTTTGTGGTGAAATCACAACATAGTATAGGTTATGTGGAACCATTATGATACTATGAGGTTGAATTAACCTTTTCTGTTTTTATCATACTGATGCACTTTTTGGGTGAAATTCTTTTCAAAGGGGTTAAAATATTACTCCTCGTGTTCTTATGAACATTTTTTCTAAAATCAATTAATTTATTATGATGTATTGTGTTTAAAAATACACCGATTAATTCATTAATTACATATAATATAAAATTATTATTGTTCCACATGAATCAACAACTTAACTTCTATTACTCATGAAACTATGTTTTATTAAAACAATAACATGTTCTTAATATGTTCATTAAAACCCAACCTTTATAACATGACTATTAAATATAGTAACATTTTTAGTAATATATGATTTTTAAATATAATGATTTTATATTAAATAACCATAATTATATTGGCACACATATATTTCAATAACATGTTTATATGATTTGAAATAAATTTTTTATCAAAAACATATTGTTATTCTATTTTTGAACAATAATTTAAAAAATTTATAAAGCTTTTATAAAAATAAATTTGTAAAACAATATAAATTTTTTAATTCATTACATCATAATTGTCTTCGAGTGAACTTTTGGGATTTGTTTAAAAAAAATTACAATTGATTGATGAATTGTGAAAATAATGAAATTTCATTGACAACTACCTTTTCAAATAATTTATTTCAATATATAATTATAATTTCATATTTTTTGAAAGTATATATATTTAAATTATAAATATATCTTTCAAATTTATAAATTTTAATCAATTTCATATAGAAATTTAATAAAAAAAACTTTTTAAATGGTTGTTGTAATTCATTTTAAAAACCCGCTTTGTAGATAAATTTGCATGATTAATTATAAATTAATTTTTTCCACATTTATGAAGTAAAATTGGGAAAATGTATTTAAAAATTAGAATTTTCATTATTTATAATTTCTGAAAAGAAAGATATAATATTGTTTAAAGTTAATAATGAGTGAAGTAAAAAAATATTTAAAATAAATAACGTAAAAAATTATATCTAGTTCATAAACGTTTAATAGATAGTGTTATAATGAACCATGACTTGTATAAAACCCTTTTGATGTACATATTTCAACCTTGTATCTTCTAATATCATGATTTTTCTATTATTAGATCCATTTTACATGAAAAATTATGGGTTAAATTCACTCTTTTAAACAAATTACAAAAGTGTCACTCCCCTCCCTTATAAAAATCCACTCCCTTATCTGATCTACCCATACATATAACCACCATTTATCATCCATGAACTATCAAAATATTTTTCCAAAATCACTCCCATCATCAAATAATCCTTACTTTGAGAATAAATCCATCCATGGTCTTCCTTTAGTGAAAAAACCAAAGGATATATCTAAAGAAGAGGTAAAATTCATCAATAAACCTTTTCAATTTATTTCATCGTAAAATCCAAAATATTATTTCAATTATAATTAATATATAATTAAATTAGTGTATTTCATATATTAATATTTTTTTATGTTATGGTTAACTCTTTAGAAAACACACACTTCCAAAAAATTGGTTACAAAATAAAAATTCATGTGTATTACAGACTATCACCTCACAAACCGATGTCATTTGTTTTTCCATTAACACCTTTAATTAATGTGAATAATGATGGAAATAATTTTTATATTTTATATATATGATATATTTATTTCTCATAATAACTATATAATGCATACCTTCAAGGTTTTCATTTTATAAGGATACAATAAGGTTATTTTTTGTATATTAGACTAGCGCCTCATGAAGCAATGTAATTCGTTCATGATTTACCGGAAATGTATTAAGGATGGTTTAAATATAAATATTATATATATAGGAAACATAAATTATAATTATATTATAATTATATATATATCATTTAATTTTATTCCTTATAACACAATAATAAAATGGAAACAATATTCATGCATACGTACGACCTACTGTATAAATGAATAGTGTATCCCAATTCATACCATAAAATTTTATGAATTACCCTATATATATATTTCTTATATATGATATTTATATAATGTTTAAAATTTCTTTGGTCATAAAAACATGATCTAATTAAGAGGAATATGAATAAAAAGTCAAAACATGTGAAACAAATTGTGATTGTTACGTGAAACATAAATTCAAAATAGAATTTATGATAAATGAGTAAATAGATTTTTATAGAATATAAAATATATTATTTTATATATTTATATGGTTGTTTTATAGAGGTTTAATAAAGTTATATTTATTGTAAATGTGGCTTTAATAGGTATGAAGATATTCAAACATACAGTAATGAATTTATGTCTTGCTTTGTTACTTTTGAGAGACACATGGTACACTCAAAATCTATTTGTTCTATTTGGTTTATATAAATACTATTATTTTACCTTATGATCCTTATAATTAACAATTATTGTATTTAAACATCCATTTTGTGTTTTTTATTTCATAGGGCTATGTTTTAAATGTTACAAAAGGTGTAATGAAATGTTTTCTTAATATTAATTATTTGAAATAGTTTGTATGTTATTCACCTATATTGTCATATGATGTGTATATATTTTCCCAATGATATAGTTTAACTTGAATATCAACAATTTAATGATATTTTAGGATCACTTTAATTTTATTCTCCTATGTATATTATGATTCAAATATACCTTTATGTAAATCATTTGTTTCTATAATCCCATCGTTTACCAAGATTGTTTTTTATTATGCTTCCATTTAACTCATATTATGATCAATATTTCTAGAATTATCATTAATTATATTATACTATGGATATAAATTATATATTTATATAATTTTACAATTTTCAATTAATTATATCATAATATAATTAATAAAATATTTTTATGAAAATTCAACCCTATTTCTTTCATTGGTAGAAAATCAATATTCCTTAAAGCCATTATTTATAAAAAAAATTTCCCAAAATAATTTATTATCTTACAATGAATTTTTATAAATAAATTTTTACCCATAATATAATTTTTAATAAAATTTTCTTAATGTAAAATTCTTGATATTTTCCATAACAATTATAATTTGTATTTAACAAAAAATATAACTTGAACCTATATTTTAACGTCTATAACATATAAGGAATTATCTTCTTTATTGAATGATCACTTATTTAATTATTAAATTATATTTATTTAGGTTTATTTTAAATAAAACGTTTTTCAAAATTTTTAATGTTTTAAAAAATAGATTCCCTTATAAAAAATGTTATTACCCTCAATATATTTCTTAATTCATCATTAAAAATTATATTGCATCTAAGATGATATTCATTAGTGTTAACTATTACTTTCTTAGGATATCATCCTTGGATACCATTTATATTAATTATAATAATGATTTATATTATGTTGTCATGATGTTTATGAATATGGTTTATCTTCCATGGGTTGTAGCATGCTAAAATAGTTATAAAAACACCTCGTGATTTCATGGGTTATGATATGATTATATGATTGTGAAACCTATGCCTCCTCCCAGGGTTATGATATGATGAAAATTTTAGGATATAAATTTATTTTAGTGTGTTATGATATGATGAATTTTTATAATTTTTTGGATCATATATATTGGATTTTTTTATTACATTATTGGGACCAATGTCTGCCTCCAATGAATTTGGTATTGATTTATATCTCATGAGATAGATATAAACAGAATAGAGAGTAAAATTGGTTTAGTAATTCTAGTTTGGAATATATAGGGAATGAATTTAAGTAATACATTTCTAGAATGGGTTGTAAATATGGTTATTTAATGTAGTGTTGGAATGAGGAGTGAACCTGGTTCATTAAAGGACTTTTTCTATTATGATTATTCTAATTGCGAGACTTGAATAATATGAAATTATTTTATATTCGTAATTTTATGCCACAAATTCCATGTATTATGAAAATCTTATGATATCATGGACATATTCATTTTTTTCATATAATGGACGTCTTATGAACAATCAATATTTATTTCATACAAAGAATATGATTTTAGTTTTTATTCTTCTTATTATCAAACACTTATTCTCATGTTTGGCTTCTATATCTTACATGTTTACCCTTATTGAGAATTTGATATTACCCATTGTTATGTTTATATATTAATTTTTATGTAGATATGAGTTATGTATGATATTTCTAAGATGCTTACTAGTTATAAATTACATAATTGGAGATGGTGTTGCTCAACCATGGGCATGTGTTTATGTTTTCATGTTTTCAATTACACTTATATAATATGATCCCCATGTGTGTGTTTAATGAAATAAATATTATGAAAAATTGATTTAATGTAAATGTATGATAATCTTGGGTCATTATAGTGTTAATAGTATGCTTCATTTGTCTTCCATTATGTATTCCACTATTAATAAACCAGTCATTGATTTTCTATGAGATTATTTGATTAATAAGAATAAGCTGGCTACAATTTGATATTTCTATTACTATATATATGGAATTATTTTGATCATTAGTCATTCCTAAAAATTTCATCTTTATTCTCAAGTTATTTATTAAATCTAATTTGTTTAGTTACTATTCTTTACATATTTATTATTCTTCCTCTAAACATGATATATTTTAGTGTATGCATACACTTATTGATCATTTGAGGTTTCCCCTTTCATTTATACTAGGTTACCATGAAATGATATGGGATTTGTATGCATGGATATGGCATGATGAAAATATTAATTATAAAATAAATAATTTTTTATAATTTGTTTTAAATATAATGTTCGTTTCATTTATGTATCTTGTTTACCAATACTATTATACATTTATATCTTTAAGGTTGTGATTCCTTGTATCTTATGAAAATTTTATAATGTTACCATTGTCTCTAGGACAATAGGGTCAAGGTGTTTACAGTTGATGATTATAAAAATTGAGATTTTATTATTGGAAGATAAAAAGGGTATTTATAAGGTTGAAATTAAGTGCAATAGGTGAATCTTGAATTGGTCAATTTGATTTTATATTTTAAATAAACAATAGAAAAATTTTATCAATACCCATTATTTCTCAATATAATCATGATATTATTCTATGGTTAACTACTAAAAAGTGTGATATAATAGAATTTATAGTGATATATGATAGATAAATACTATATTAAAAATTTTAGAACATGTTTTAATCATGTTTACCTACTGTTATAACCTAATTTTTACATTTTAGAAATATGGGTTTTACTATTCTAATTTTTTTAATCATATAATGTACATTTTTTTGAATATATAATGTAATCCCTCTTAAAATATTATAAAAATATATAATAGAATATTATACCCATATAATGTAATTTCATTTATAAATATAATAAAATTAATATAAAATTTAAATATTTTTTATATAGGACAATAGGTTTAAAAAAACTTATTTTCTCTGTTAATTGTTTATAATATTATATAAAATAAATTTATAAATAAATAAGACCTGATATTTTTTATACATTTTAAAACATATTATCTTATTATTTATATAAAATATATAATTTTTTGAGCAATTAAATAATTAAAAAACATTAATAAAACAAGTTATTGAAAATAAATTTTTCACTATTAAAGTGGTCATTAACTATAATCTTATTAATCATACATTTCTACCTAATATTAAATTCTAATTATTATATAATATAATTTTTGTGATATAAAATATAAAATCCTACTTGTTTTATTTAGTTTCATCACATGATGAAAACCAATTTCTTTTATAAGGGAATAAAAATATTTACAGATTAAAATATAATAAAAGATTCTAAAACATTAACCTTAACATTTATAAATGTAATATTAATTTTTTAAATAATATAATTTAAATTATAAAAAATGTCTAAAAAATGTATTCACCTAAAATTTAATTCATTATCATATTATGATAATTTCATAAATGTGATGGTATTATTAAAATAAGTATTTTTTTTAATATTAACCTAAAAATCAATTATTTTAGAAAAATAAAAAAATTCACATAATGATAATTTTGATACATGGCATTCAATATTTAACATCATTAAGTAAAAATTAAATTCTAATATTTATAATTTTTACCTTTAAATGAAAAGTGAGAATTTATATAGTAAACAATTATTTTATGTTAAAGTATAATTTTTAAAATAATAAAAACTACTTATCATATTTTATAAATATTTTCCAAGTAAATAAAATCATTTTTTACTTGTGATTTTAATATTTATAAATTATCATTTCAATAAATATTTCATGAATGTTTTGGTCCCAATGTTATGTGTTGAGGAATCCATTGAAGATGATATTAATTTGGAAAAAAATATTCAATAAAACCTTGGTTCAATATATTATTTCTCCTATAAGTAAATTTTGTTCTATATATTACAACTATCACCTAAATTGTTGGGGTATCTATTAGATAGATAGAAATCATTATATATTTTATAGAGTGACATCAATAATAAATATACCATTATCTGTCACAATCGGTTGGTCATAATAGTATTTTTTAATAGTATTTCGTCTAAACAAAAAACATGATTAGGTATCATTACTAATATTATAGATTAATTTTACCATAATAATTCATAGCCATGTTTTCATTTATTGATTATCATAGGTAATTTTATAATAAAATAGAGATATGTCTATTTTTTAATACTATTAATTAAAAATGTAGAGAGATAATATATATTGAAAATCGTATCTCATTCATTTAAATAATGGATATTAAATAATTAATTACATATATACCATGTCCTAAAATGTCTTATACAAATAATATATGTGTTTTATAAAATATCTGTTCATTTGGGATTTAATTTGGTTCTATATGAAACCGTCCTTGTTATTTTAAGGAATCTATAACTAAATAACATTAGTAAAACAAGAAATATGACATGGAGGGGGACTATATCACAACACAATGTTTTAATGACATAAATTAAATAGTATGGATATTATAGGTGTTCCATTATTCCCATGTTTTAAAAGGTGGAAGATATTTGTTATATTATTTAATCATTTGGATGATGCATCATTTTTCAGAATGTATAAAATCATGAAATTTTAGGCATTGGACAATGTAAAACATCACTTCATTAATATACAGATTCACTCGATATCAACAATAATATAATGAATAGAAAATACTTCTAAACATAAAATTCATTGTGATATCTATACAACATTTACAAGGGTTCTTTCTATCACATTTTTAACACTTTATGAATATGAATATTATTTCTATAATCACATTAATCACAAACTATTCTAAGAAATTATGTTCTTATATTTATTTGGGTATTCATATGTTTATAATGATTCATGTTTTTAATCATAACTCAATATTTATTGATGGGAATAAAAATAATATTATAAACATTGTATTTTATCCACCATAGTTTTTCATTAGGACAAAAACTTTGTTATCCATAATTTCTATTATTAGGTTGCTTCCTCCATGCTCTATTAATTTATAAAACCTTATTTATTAATCATGGGTGATAATTATTAACTTCCTTGTGTAATTAAATGGAAATATCAAAACTTGGGTTTTTTACATTTTTTCGATTCTATTTTCAGGATGATATTATTTTCGAGTTTAATGGTGGATAAAAATGGATTTTTGATTCATTTGGTGCAACACATAGAGCACAATAACCTTATTAGAGGTCATAATGTGTATGTTTTCCTTTGATGTAAAATTCCATGATCTACCATGCCCATATAAAGACAATGATTAGGTTTTCAATGTAAGGGGTATCCGTATTGACCATATCAAACATGGATCAAACACTTGTGTGGTTAAAGATATGGTTTAACCTAAACAACCTTTATCTTAGTGATGATTCACAGTTATTAGATGTGTTAATTCCCTTATCGAGTTAAAGAAGGTATGTGATGGTTATGGTGAACCTCCACCTTATCATGGTGTCAGTAGTTATTTGATTCTGACATGTTTGATCGGTTGTATGAAGATCATGGAGGATTTACATCTATTTATGTGAAATTGAAGGGTATTTTTAGGGTTTATTTGAGGGTATATTGATTTATTTTTTCTTCAATCAATACCCTCTATCTGTTCTATCATATATATATGAGTTTAGTCGAATATGGAGGGATATGTAGCTGATCTTATCATTATCCCTACCATTTTCATAGGTTATTTGACCAATCTAATCATATTATTTTTCTTCATCAATAAGATATTAGTGTTAGGGGTAAGAGAGTTTATAATTCACTAATCATTTCACATTAGGTCATTCAATTATATCTACATGTTGTTATTTATGTCGACGTATTTGATGGTTGTGGATCCCATTCGGTCAAGTGGAGTGTTCCAATTGCTTCCAGTGATATCCATTGGTCATTTAAATCTCACACACTATTTTTTATGCATTATATTTGATGTTAGGTTTTTTGATGTGGATGAGGTCGTTTCCCATGTTACCCCCTTGAAAAATGAATATATAATTTCTAATTCTATCTTCTTGGGTATTAAATGAATTTAAATTTATTTGAATTCTCTCAACTAGATAAAATAAATATTTATACCTTCATTTCCCTTTATAAATGTGGTTAAATGGATCTTTACTATTATTTTAAGTAAAAACCATTAAAAATAAATTTCTATAGTTAGGTAAATTGTGTTTCTAGATTAGATTTTGAAATTTCCTCTTCAAGTTTTTATGAATCATTTTTCCAATATGATAGGAATATAGTTATTTTTAATAATATAGTGTGATTGAAACTTTTCACTTAAATGATATTAAAACTAGTATTTAATAATTTTTAGTGATTTATAAATAATTTTTTAAAGGGATATTTATTTTCTATAGAGACTCTATATTCCTTGTAGAATCATGAATTTCCATGTTTTAAATATAAAAATTTTATAGTAATATGAATAACCATAGAACATGCATATTTTTGTGTAATGGAAATGATTATATGACTGATTGATTATATCATCTTATTTATATTTAAAGAATTTGAGTGGAATTGAATTAATATGATTTTAATACAGGGAATTTTTCTATGCTATCGTTAAAGGTGTGAGTGATGTATTATATATATGTTATGATGATAATATGATATTATATATTGTTTGATAATAATTTGAAAAGATAAAATCTATTTTAATTTCATGGGATATCTTATGAGACAAGGTAGTATGTCTCTAAAAATTGGTACACTAATTTATATTTATTTTATATATAGTTTACCATGGTGTGACATAGGTCAAACAATGAAACTTTCCACATGGTTAGGACATTATTGGGTTATAATGGGTGTTTGGGATAAGGTTAATTGGTGTGTTTTAGTGTTAAATTATAGGAAATTTTCAGCATTAATGACCATGTCATGTTTATTATAGAAAAATTTCATTTATCACCTTTGGAGTCCATAGTAATTATATATCTATATATTCCAATATATTGTTATTTTGAACTTTTTCAAATAATATCAGGATTTCATTATTTTGGTACCTTTTAAATTGTTTTAAACACATTTTGTGACAATTTTTATATACAAATATAAATGGTTTTTAATTTTGGAAAATTAATTAGATTTTTGAATATATATGTTTTCAATAAAAATTCATGCTACCTTTATTAATAAATAAAATATTCAAAATCCAATCTTCAACCATTATATTATAAATATCATGTAATATATTTTATTTTAATATGTTATGTCTTGGGTTAGCTAATGATGAACTAATAGGGCTTTTTGTCATTCATATATATATTCGAGGCTCAGTAGGTTCCTAAGTATATCATGTATTCTAATATCTCAATATTTGAGATGTAGTGGTGTTGTGTGTGGAGTTCCCTCATTTTCACAAGAAGATTTTTTTTGTTTTTACTTTTCTTTCTTATCATTACTTGTATTATACCTTTCCATTATTGTGTGGCCTATTTTAATTTTGTTGTTTCATTCACTTATGGATATCATATATTATTCAATAATTTTATTTTATTTTTTAATATTTATAATTTTCTGATTGTTTTGATTGGTGAAGTTGTTCCCATTCAATTATTTGTCATGATAGTGTGTTTTACACTAGTTATGGGGATATGCATCAAAATTAAATGAATTTTTTAGTTTCTGTTGGCGTTATGTTCAAGTATTTTTTAGGTTGGTTCAAGATAAATTTATATCAAATAGTGATTTTATTTTTTAGTTCAAATATTTTTGGATGTTTAGAGGTAGTAATTTCCTAATAAATGTTATCAGTCAAGGGAGGGTGGTTGATAATCACTTATTTGTGATGATTCATGAGTTACCTAGGTTCTTCAAGATGAGTTTGCCCCAATTTAAATATCAATTCTCTTATATTTTGGGTCCACTAGTTGTTATTTGATTTATTCTTTCGGTATTTGAGAATTCAATAATTTTTTGATAAACTATGTGTTATGGAGTGGTTTTAGAGGGAATTTATTTGGCCCATTATTACTATGAATGGTTTAGAAAATCAAGTTTTCACAATGAAGCTATATCTTATTGAATTATATAAAACATAACATGTTAAGTGAATGATATTCCAAACTACACCGACAATACGTTAATTTAAAATAAATATTTGAAAATTTTTATATTTCTATTTTTGATGTATTAGATTGTTTTTTGATTTTATGTAATTAATATTAGTGATGTATTTGTATTATTTATGCGGAACTATGTTTTTCAAGAATGATAAATTAAATCAATATCATTTGTTCTGGGTAAAGTAGTAAAAAATTATAATGATTTTTGAATATTTTGAAAAATGAATTGCAACTATTTTAGGAAATTTGGAATTAGATTCCAAATGATATGAATTAAAAATGTTATTTAGTTTAAAAAGTGTTTTATTTTGGATATCAAATAATAATACGACATTGTAAAACATAAAACTTTTTTAGTGATAAGGTTATGGTTTTTAATATTTTCAACATTTTCATGTAATTTTAATAAAGTCAAATTGTAATGACCCGTAAATTCTGTGGAAATGTTTTTCATAAAAACATGGGAATTTTATGAGTCTGTTAAAACTAACGGCCCGTGATTTTGAGGCCCGGTGTGCCCAGAATCAATTTCTAAAGATTTGTTCGGGTAGGTTCAGAAAACATACGAGCATGTTTTAATAACTTTTGAACCGGTGATTGGAATTGAAATCTGAAGGCACCGTTGAACTCACAGTATCAGTATTCTCTTAAGGAGGCTTTCACTTCGACGACCGCGAGTTGAGAAAAGAAGATAATTTTTGGGTTTTCATGAAGAAATATAAAATAATAAAATAAAGTGTAGATACACTTTATTTTATTTGAGCTGCCATTTGGTGTGTGGTGGTTAAAACCTCCTCATCGAGGTTGGAGATGAGACCATCACACCTGAAACTCCCATGAGATGTTATGGTGGTAGGGCCCTCTCGAACTTAACCTCCCATGAGAAGATTAATGTTGTGGGGACCACACAGGGCTTAACACCCCTATTAATGATAGGAGAGGAAAACCTCTCAAATATCCCTCATTAATGAGGGAGAACCTCTTAATTCCTCAACTCCCCATTAAATGGGGAGAAACTTCTTGACCACCACCAACATTAATGGATCCAACTCCCCTAACATTTAATTTGTGCCAATCTCCCCTAATTAATTCATGCAAACTCTTGTGAATTAATTACGGGGGGCCTCAAGATTTAATTATCCAATTTGAATTGTGGTGCCAACAAAATAATAGAAAGTCTCTTTCTTCTATTATTTTCATATAGAATTTAGGTGTATGTTGGGAAAGGGTATTATTGGTAGAAGAGAGAATCCTCCCAACGAAGAACAAAGAATTCATTCTTCCAATGAATAATGCTGGTGATGATCATTCTTCTACTTCTTCCCCAGACACCTACCGTCGTGGAGCCACTTCCACAACCGTCATGCAAATTTGGAAGTGGAAGTGTGTAGCGGACATGAAGAACGATGATGATTTCTTCTCCCTACGACTTCACCATCGACACCCGATAATCCAGGTAGGGGTTAATGCATGTTGGTGCTTTTCTTTTCATATTCTCACCATCGAATAAAAGGTAACGATGTAATGTTATGTAATTAATTATTGTTCATATTCTTCTCTTGATGAACTAATAGATACCACCTTAAACATGGAGGATGATGTCCAAACTAACATGGTCGGACATCCCCTGTCGATCTTCTTTCATGTGGTGTTCTTTAATGTGGCTACGAGGCGACGAAGGCGACAATGACAAAGGTCGCGCTACCTGTGGCCTCCGCGAACCGTGCCGCCCCCGAAGCACACCGGTGCTCCTGGCCAAAAACCGTCGGCCCGCACCATCCTGGTCCACGCCGAACCAGCCTTCCCAGCCGCCAACCCACCTGCACGCACCTTGTACCTCCTGCCCGCGCCCCATGCGGCCTACACGCAGCCTACCCGCGCCCCGCGCCGCCTGCCCACGGCCTGCCCGGCACCCCGCCGGCCATCCCGGCACACCATTGGCATGCCCCGGCCGCCACCCAACCTTCTCAAACCACACCGTGATTCCCATTTCGAGTCTCCCAATATTCTCTCCTCACTACGCTGGCCAAACCAGCCCTAGGCTCTAGGCCGAGCCGCCTACGCAGCGACTTCCAGGATGAGAATCCCTTCCAGTCCGTTGGGCCGGCCCCAGCGAACCGGGTAGAACCTAGTGGGCTGAACAACCCAATGGGATGGGTCAGACCCAGCGGGTATGACTGGGTTGACCCATTCTAGGATGGTCGAGTCAGTCCGACCGGGTCAGATTAGGCTCATGCCCATTACCGACCCCTTTACATTCTTGGGGCATATCTTTGGCACCAGATGTCTATTTGATGAACCGTCTACGGTGCTGGTATTCTTGGAATGCGACGGTCCCTTTGAGAATACACCAATAGAGTTTGGGGTATATATGAGATACGGTCAGGTTGGATCGTACACGAATCCAACTGGGACCTTGGGACTAAAAACCTAATAACTCACAGACTGGTCACATGATCGACGCATCGTCTGTTTCATTGAGACGCCTATGACGTGGAAGAACATTGAGATACTTCTATGTGGGATTTCGCGAAAGATGGAGTATCGACCAGTAGCTCGTGGAGTAGATCCTTACAGAGGCAAGCGAGAATTTTTGTGGGAACCTAGTAGCTTCTTGAGACTTGACGACTGTTGACCAAGCGACTCGGAGTGATTTGTATGGCCCAGTGGGGAGCACCTAGTTTTGGCAGAAGACCCACGGTGTAGGAGCGCCTGGTTGTGGCGGTAGACCCATGGTACTCGATAGGAGGAGTATCTCGGAATGTTATGAGGGGGAGCGCCTGGTTGTGGCGGCAGACTATTGGTGGGGAGCGCCTCTGTGTGATGTAGCACACCCACTGTACTCAACCGGAGGAGTACCTCAGCAGTCCAAGGTTATTGGGAAGCGCCTGGTTGTGGCGGCATTCCCACTGTACTCGATAGAGGAGGAGTTCTCCAGTATCCGAGGGTTCAAAATGTTACTACCCCTAGAATAAATATTGGTTTGAGCTGAGTCAGTAACTTTCTGTTTTCCTCATGATTGAGATAGATTACTATATAACTTAGGAATATGTATGGGCATATACCTATGTTGGGTTATTTATTGATTTCATACTTTGTGATTTATCCTTGTTGGATTTGTGAGGCCTTTAGGGTCTCGTGGTCCATACTGATTATCATTATAATCACCCCTACACATGCTATGCTCGCACCTCGTTGTGTTGGTTGCAGATGATAGACAACGTTGACTGAGGAGGAAAGCAGTAGGACTGGATGGTACCCAGAGGTGGTCCTTACGATGAGTCGGTAAACAGAGGATACTGACAGATGTGGATTGCTGAGGAGGTCATATGTACCTACCCTTCAGGTAGGAACTCCGGAGGACGACCTAGTAGCCACCTTACTTTTCTTAAATTATACATTATTTTCAGTTGTATTTGTACTTTACAGTTGGGCATGTATTTCCAGACCCTTTTCTTTTCATCTATCCTCTTGTTTATAGTTTTACGTAGTGTTTTCTACCAGCTTACTCTTATGTGTGTTTTTACAATTTGTAAATGCAATGCCTTCCCAGTTTTCGGGATTTACACCTTTGGAGCTAGTCGCAAACCCATGGCCTATAGAAGAGGAGATTGGGGTAGTCACGGCATGGGCCCCAGGAGACGGTCATGAAAAATTGGTATCTGATGAGTCGGTTCTACCACATTACTTAGCACTCTGATCTTTCTTTATGTGAAGCAATAGTGTTAAGAATATTGAGTGTGGTTTTTAGTTCAGGGAGTCCAGTGTTGGTGCAGCAGCCGAAGTATCCATAAACCAGGACCCTGACCTCTGTTCTCTGACTCAGTGCATGAAAATACGGATTGCGTGTGTGTTTTAAATTTTTTTTATAAAGTCAGATCAACCAGGTTAGCTCACCTGGTATAAACTTTGAATGTGTCTCATGTGTTTCTTTCAGGATGCCTCCCCCAGATGACTTGTTAGAGCCCCGAGAGTCGTACAAACAGATAAAACACAGAGTGACGAGGCCTTAGTGCATGGCCCTTTTTTAGTGGAGGCACAAGTGGTACCACTCCCCATTGGGTCACTGATTGCACTAGCCCCAGCTGCAGACGATGCACACCGATTGAGTGCGCTACATGAGTTCCAGCGCCAGAGGCCTCCCAGGTTCAGGGGAGATATGGACTCATAGGAATCTGAGGATTGGTGGGAGGTTGTGGTGAGAGTCTTCATACTGGTAGGGACACCAGCCTACTTCACGGTGATTTTTGCTGCCAGACTTCTATAAGAAGCAGCGGGCCGATGGTGGAGCCTGATTCTCCAAGTTAACGAAGAGATGACACTACTCTTGGATTGTATTTCCGGACCCTTTAATTTTCTTCACGCCTCTTGTTTGAAGTTTTAGTTAGTGTTTGCTCCCATTTTACTCTGATTTTTGTGTTCTCAATTTATAATGGAAATGCCTTCCCAGTTTTACAGATTTACACCTTTGGTTCTAGTCACCAGGCCATGGCATATGGAAGGAGGGCCTAGGGTAGTCACAACATTGGCCCTGGGTGACGGGTCATGAAAAATTAGTATCAGAGGTGGTACGAGCTACCACAGAGAAGGTGCAGATCATCCAGGACCAGATGAAGACTACACAGAGTAGGTAGAAAATGTATGCTGACAAAAGACAGAGACCCCTAGAGTTCGAGGATGAAAACCATGGGTTTCTTTGGGTCTCACCTCGATGAGGTTTACAGATATTTGGATGAGGAGACAAGTTATCTCCGAGATTCATCAGACCTTTTCAGGTCCCTAATAGAGTAGGAGAGGTGGCTTATCACTTGGCTCTTTCACCTCAGTTGCACTAGGTGCACGACATATTCCACGTATCTCATCTGAGGAGATACGTTCACGACCCTTATCACATCATCGGCAATGTAGAGTTGGAAGTTGACGATAGGGAGACATTCACAGAGGTTTTAGTGGAGATTGAGGATCGATAGGTCCATGTCCTATGTGGATGGTTGATACCTCTGGTTCACATTCATTGGTAGCATTGGAATCTCCAGGAGAGCACATTGGAGCGGGAGGCTCAGATGCATGCACATTACCCGCACTCGTTTCCATAGTTCGAGTTATAGATTAAGGGGACGTAAATCCTTGTGGTGGGGAGAATATAAAGTCTCAGAAATTCTGTATAAAGTTTTTTCTAAATACATGGGAATTTTACGAGTCTGTGAAAACTAACGGCACATGATTCCAAGGCCTGGTGTTCCCAAAATCAATTTCTTATGTTTTGGTCAGGTATGTTTAGTAAACGTATGAGTGAGTTTTAAAAAAATTTGAACCGGTGCTCGGTATTGAAATTTGAGGGCACCATTGAACTCATAGCACCAATATTCGCTTAAGGAGACATTCAATTTGATGGTAGCGAGTCGATAATAGAAGTTAATTTTTGGTTTTTGTTGACGAAATAAAAACTAATAAAATAAAGTGTAGCTACACTTTATTTTATTTGATCTTCCATTTGGTGTGTGGTGGTTATAACCTCCTCATGGAGGTTGAAGGTGGGGCCAGCTAACCTTAACCTTCGATGAGAGGTTATGGTGGAAGGGCGCACCCAAACTCAACCTCCCATGAGATGACTAATGTGGTGGAGACCACACGAGGCTTAACCCCCTATTAAAGAGAGGAGAGGAAAACATCTCAACTCTCCCTCATTAATGAGGGAGAGCCTCTTGATTCCTCAACTCCCCATTAAATGGGGAGAAACTCCTTGACCACCCCCCCACCTTAATGGAGCCAACTACCCTAACATTTAATTTGTGCCAATATCCCCTAATTAATTTGTGCCAACTCTCATGAATTAATTAGGGCGAGCCTCTTGATATAAATGTCCAATTCGAATTGTGGTTCCAACAAAATAATAGACAAACTCTTTCTTCTATTATTTTCATTTGGCATTTCGGTGGAAGTTGGGAAGGAGGATTATTGGGAGAAGAGAGAATCCTCCCAATGGAGAATGAAGAACGCGTTCCTCCAATAATGAATTTCGGCGACGATCCTTATTCAACTTCTTCCCCAGACACAAACCGACATGGAGCCACTTCCACAACCATCGTGCGAACTCGAAAGTGGAAGTGTGTGGTGGACATGATGAACGAAAACTACGTCTTCTCCCCGTGACTTCACCGTCGACGCCCGAAAATCCAGGTAGGTGGTTAATTCATGTTGATGATTTTATTTTCCTCTTCTCAACATCAAATGAAAGGAATAAATGAAAAGTGATGTAATTAATTGTTTTTCATATTCTTTTCTTGATGAACCAATTGAGACAGCCTTAAATGTAGAGGATGTGGGCCAACATAACATGTCCCGACATCGTCCGTCGATTTTCATTATTGTGGTGTTCTTCGAAGCAGCAATGAGGCGACGAATGTGGAAACGGAAAAGGTCACACTACCAGTGACCTTCGAGAACCGCATTGCCCCCAAGACACCCTGATGTTCCCAGCCAAGCACCGTCGGCCCGAGGCGTACCGAACCGGCCTGCCCGGCCACCGTCCCTCCTACTTGTTGTCAGCATGCGCCTTGCATAGCCTGTGTGGGGCCTGTCCACACCCCGCGTCACCTACCAATGGCCTGCATGGCACTCTGCCAACCTGCACGCGCCCCGCGCCACCTGCCCGCAGCCTACCTGGTGCCCCACCGGCCTGCCTAGGCCGCCACCCAGTCTGCCCGACACCCTCCTGGCCACCTGCTAGCCTACACGGTGCCCTGTCCGGCCACCACCCGGCCTTCCGAAACCATTCTCTGGTTCTTGGTCTGGGTCGCCCAAGCCGCTCCCCTCGTAGCACTGGCTGAACTGGCCCGAGCCTCCAGGCCAAGCCTCCTACACAATGGCTGTAGGGCCGAACCGCCCTCAAAGTCCGCTCGGTCGAGCCCAGTGAACCGGGCTGAACCCAGCGGGCAAACCGAGTCAACCCAGACTAGGTCAGCCCAGTCTGGGTTAGGCTGAGTTAGTCCGACCGGGTAGGACCAGTCCCAGGCCCATTACTGACCCCTTTTCTTTCTTTGGCCATATCAATGGCAACAGACGTCCATTTGACGAACATTCCACGGCTATGGTATTCTTAGAACGTGGAAGTCCCTTTGAGAATACTCCACTAGAGTTAATGGAATATTTGAGATATGGTCAGGTTGGATAGTACACGAATCCAACTGGGCCCCCGGGACTAAAAGACTAATAACTCACAGACCAGGAATCTGATTGATGTGCCATCTGTTTCTTTGAGATGCCTATGACGTGGAGGACCTTTGAGATACATCTATGGGGGACTTCATGACAGTTGGAGTATTGACCAGTAGCTCGTGGAGCGGATCCTTCCAGAGGAAAGAGAGCATTTGTATGGGAACCTAGTAGCTGGATGAGACTTGATGACTGCTGACCGAGCGAGTGAGAGTGATTCCTATGGCCTAGTGGGGAGCGCCTGGTTGTGGGTAAAGACTCATGAAAGAGGAGCTCCTAGTTATGGTGGACGACCCGCAGTACTCGATAGGAGGTGTACCTATGCAGTCTATGAGGCGGACCACCTGGTTGTGGCAGTATACCTATGGTGGGGAGAACCTCCATGTGACACAACATACCCACAATACTCGATAGGTGGAGTACCTCAGTAGTCCAGGGTTAGTGGGAAGAACCATTTTGTGGCATATGTCCCACTATACTCGATAGAGGAGGCGTTCTCCAGTAGTCGAGGGTTCAAAATGTTATTACCCCTAGAATAAATCCTGATTTTAGCTGAGTCAGTAACTTTGCGTTTTCCACATGATTGAGATAAATTACTAGATAACTTAGGTATATGTAAGGGAATATACCTAAGTGGGGTTATCTATTGATTTCATAATTTGTGATTTATCCTTGTTGTATTTGTGAGACATTGAGGGTCTCGAGGTCCGTACTGAGTATCATTATACTCATCCCTGCATGGGCTATGGCTGCACCTCATTGTGTTAGTTGTAGATGATAGACATAGCTGAATGAGGATCAGAGTAGTAGGACTGTACAGTACCTAGAGGTGGTCCTTACGACGAGTCGGTACACATATGAGACTGACGGACACAGAGTGATAAAGAGGCCATCTGTACCTACCCTTCAGGTAGGAACCTCGAAGGATAACCCAGTATCTACCTTACTTTTCTTCAGTTGCACTTTCTTTTCAGTTGTAATTGTACTTTACAGTTGGGCTTGTATTTCTGGCCCCATTACTTTTCAATAGTCCTCTTGTTTATAGTTTTACTTAGTGTTTTCTTCTTTATTACTTTGATGTATGTGTTTACAATATATAAAGGCAATGCCTTTCCATTTTTATGGATTTACGCCTATGGTGCTAGTCACTAGCCCTTGGCTTATGGAAGGCGGGCTTGGGGTAGTCACGACACGGTCCACGGGGGATATGACGTGACAATAATGGTAATATTTTTGAGTTAGCGTGTGATTTTTTTTAAAAACATAAATTTGATTTGGTGTTATGTTCATTATTATTAAATAGTTCTATGTAAATTTTAATTTTGTTTTAAAGAACGAAAATTATTTTTTAAATTTTAATTGTATAAAACCTATTGTATAGAATAGGTGAATTTCATTTTGTTGTTCAAAGAGATATGATATTTTTAATAATTATTTATTATAAAATATCATGAAGTGGTGTTTTCTGTATTTTATATTGATTTATTATATTCCTTGCATGGTTTTAATTTTTGGTGGTAATAATATAGTTTACTTTTCTTATTTATGGAGTATACATAGTTTGAGATTGAATATAACCATTGTTTGACCCAGTTGCTCCTTGGGTTGTTTTTACATCATCCTCATACTCTAATAATTATGATATTACTCTCCTTTCCAAGGGTGAAATTTTTATTTATTATTTTTAAAACTAGAAATCTTAATATTTCATTGGAATACGATATCCATATTATGTAGTTACATGGATGAAGAAGATAAGGTATGAATTATTATAGCTTAATATTCTTTAATATATTATTAGTATGTCTGAAGAATTCACGCTTGAGGTTCCAATTTGTATGTGGTGGAATTAGATCATCTTGAAAATTCAAATGATCAAAAATTACTAGGAATAGTTATTATTCAAGGAATTATTCTCTTATTTAGATATTCTTCCAAACTATATAAATTATTATGGTGTCCATCAATGAGATAAAAAATTTATCTTATATGTAAGAAAATTTATCATGTTGGATCCATATCCTCATTATCTAGACTTGGATAATTCCTTAATTTTGTGGGGTATTTTGGATGGTCTTAGACCAGATCAATCATAATTTATTTTACCTATTTTCCTCCACATTGACATAACAATGGTAACAAAATATTTACTAGTTGAAGAATGCATGGAAGGACCACTAAATTATTTTGTGATTCCACATATCCCACTACATGATGGAATATGCTATGGGAAGAGACAAAGATATTGTTACAAGTAAGAAACTACAAGTAGTAGTACAGAATAGACATCGTTTATCTTATCCTTATCAATCTGTAGGGAAAATATATTATTTATTCTCAGTTTATAAAGAAATTTCTTTCAAATTTTTTTTTGCAATGATTACAAAATCATATCATTCATTTTTTATGTGGATCATTTTAGAAATCTATGTAGGTGAACTATTTAAAACAAAGAGAAGTACAATATACGCCTTATAATGACCCTGTAGTACATATCATTTATCCTGATATTAGAGTCAAGAAAATTTTATTTTTCTTTTATGTATTTCATTTTCAGTTTGTTACATTGTTATGTTGTCAGCTGTTCTGTTTAGTTATTATGAAATCATTATTGTCATATTTTGATGTTTCCAATTTTGTTTTTTATTTACATATTTTTATATAAGAATTCAGTTAATGTATATTTTTATATGATCTATCATTTGCATTAATGTCTAGATTTTAAAGAGTTGAGTAGGATGAAATTGAATCTATGGTAAATCATCATATTATTAAGATACCATAATATGTGATATATCTTTATAGAAATATTTCCATGGAGAAGTATGATTTGTTATATCTTTCATCTTTTAGTGTATGAAATAGATAATGTTCTAGATATGTTGAATTCTTTTATATGTTCTTGTGTATTTTCCTTTCTTGGGTTTGCCTTGACATATCACATGTGGGATTTTTTTGTTGGAAATGATCTTGATTTAGATATTGTTATTTATTCATACGTTTTTTTATGTGGGACTTATATTGGGAAAAAAAATTTAATTTATATACATAAGAATGTTTGGGTAGTATTTTTTTTAGGATGAAATATCAATGTGCTATTATAGTTTTATTGAAAATTTTGTGTTCTTTTTTTAAGAATAACTCTATTTACCTCATAATTTTCCTTAATTTAAACAATATAGTTATTTTCAAGGGTTGATTCTACTTAAGGCCCTCCAAATATTTCATTTATATTGTTATTTTGTTTCATCCTAAATGAATTATCTGGAATATTTTATCGAGTTTTAAATATTCAAACCCTCTTATATTAGAATGATTTCCATGTCTTTTTATATATGGCGCATTTAGGGTTTCATTGATAAATGAATTGTTTCTTTAAACACCAATTATGTAGTTGATGATATCTCACATTGTTTTTATAAAGAGACATATTGGTTTTTTTTTCATTATTTATTTTTAAGATATTTCAGAAAAAATTTATATAAGACTATTTTAATTTATTTATTTATAAATAAATGATTTGTTTTTTTCATCAATTTGAGTTGAACATTTGAGGTTTCTTCTCTTTTACTTTCCTCTCAAGTTATATTTTTCTCTATCTTTATTATCAAACAGTTTTCAAGAAAATTTTCAATTTTATGGAGATTTTAACATACTGAACATGTTCATTAGTTCATTGTAATTTAATTTTTTGTTAAAGAATTAATGTGATTGTCGTGGTGGAAAAAATTATTTCTTATATTTCAGTGTGACATATGAATGAACATATCACAGATTGAGTACATGGTTTGAACATCTATCTTCAACGTAAAACACCCTGATCCAACATGAGTAGAGTATTTCAAGTTCCCAATTATGTTAAGTAGTTGTTTTACAATGTCGTAAAGTCAATAAGTCCTCATATTAGGTTTGGGGAAGTCATTGGTATAAAAATACCTACTATATATTGGGGATATTAAATGGTCATTAGGCATGTAGTTCCTCTTTTATAGGTGTAATCTAGAGAACCATAAGCATTGCAAACCTCCATAATGACAGGAAATTGTTAGTTTATATATATTTAAATTCCTTACTACTCAATTGATCCTCATTACTGATTTATGCAAATTTATTGGAATGTGTGGTGTCATTATGAGGGGTTATTTAATTCAATTAAAAATATGATTTTATATTCATTAAAAACCTTATATTTTCATCATTTAGGGGTCGTTGGATTGGTTGACTCTAGAGTGTGATTTGAATTATCATTTTTATGTACAAACCTTATTCATAGGTTCATTCACCACTATCAAAATACTAAATTTATCTCTTTGTATGAGATTATTTTGATAGAAAATATTGATTAGTATTCACTGATCATTCTAATTTGGGTCATTCATGGATATCCTATTTTAATTTTTTTGACTAAAATTCCTTTTTGGTTATAGATCTCGTACAAAACACTATAAGGTTCCACAATATTCATGTTATTTTTCATTCTTCATTGAATCCCACTCCCTCTTTGAATTGTTAATTTAATTCAATTTACAGGTTATCTAAACTGTTTAGTTAGGACTCTCCATCCTATACAGTTAATGTTTAATATTTGATTATTGGTGCTTCTATATTGGATTTTGAATGACCTCTGATCATTTCATTATTTATATAATATCAATATCAATTATTTATGATATCCTGAGATCTTAAAAATATTACTAAGGGGTTTTATTAATATTATTGGATATGAAAATAATTTAATATTTAATTTTCCTTTAGTTTTGTAAATTTCAATCCCAATATGATCATGATAAATGGAAACGAATTTTTCAGGATGTTATTTTTAAGAAAATATGGGAAATATTTTTTCTATCTTAATGTGAATTTGATTCGTATTGAGAAAATTCTTTGAAATATGGTATTAAATGATAATAAATGATTTATAAATGTTTTTAAAAAATGGATATGAAATGTTTATAGTAAAATGAAATTTTGAGTCTAATGTGAAAAGGCCCAATTGTCACATTAAATGATATGTTGTAAAATTAAAAACTACTGGATATTACTAAATATATTTAGTGGAAATTAAAAATAACTGAATGATTGTAATGAAATATCCATTTTGAGGGATGCTGAATTGAATTTCATTTATATGATTTTATAATGGGTGTATTTTTATGTGGTTATTTGGATGTGTTAATTTATTAAATGATGTGTTTCATTCATGATTATATTATATGATCCAGGGTATTTCATTACACTGAAATTATCACATTTATTTTTATGTCATAGAAATAAATGTATCTATATGGGAGGTCTTGGAAAAATTTCTATTACTATAGAATTATGATCTAGCTAGTGTCCCATAGTGGGACATAAGTACTCCTCTAATATTTATCACTTGGATAGGACAATATAAGGTATGAATGTGTTTTAGTTGATATCAATTTAGGGGTTCATTTGATTTTTTGTATACACATTGATTATTTGATGAATATATTATCACTATTCTATGTTATTTTCTTCAAGAAATATTGAATTTGTTGATAATGTTATCTGTATATTTTATAATGTTTGTTTATTTGGAAGTTTATGTAATAATAAATTTTTTCCCTTAAAGTTCTGTCTTTAAATAATTTATAACTATAATTTAAGAATGTTTACATAATAGAATATAATTTTTTTGGAAATTTTTTGGGATATTCATATATTTTGGACTTCCTTGAAATAGTCTGATACCTTTTTATTAAAAAAATCATCAAAAACCTAATTTATTATTATTTTAAATGTTGTTTAAAATTAGTTTTCATTAAAATTGTTTTGACTTTGTTCAATGAGTACTTTTCTAATTGGATTTAATCTCATTCCAATATATATTATTTTATTTATAGTTTTCTTAGGAGATCAGATATCCCGATATATTAGGTATAATGATTTGTTGGATGTTTGTGTATAAATTTTTTATTTTAAGATTGATGTGTTACATTTTGTTTCATCATTTTCATGTTGTTTGTTTTCTAATTAATTATCCTTATTTTAGATTATAATTTATTTTTGTTATTTCCGTCATATTTTGATGCCCTGGTTTATTCATTATTTTGATTGTCAATATCATTTTTATAATTTTAATCTTTTTGTTTATTGGAAATCATTGCAATTTCATTCATGTTATTTTTCTAGTTCTTATTTCATTCCCATAGGTATTATGAATTCCCAAAAATCCTAACTATAATGGGATTTGGTTTTCTTGTTGTGGGTATATCAGGTTGAATCGTGTTATATATTCATTTGAAAAACATGACATCACAATGTATTTTTCTATGGAAATATGACATTTTCATTACATTCAAAATAAATAAATATATAATCATTATATTATTCATTAGGATGAGTTCTATAATATTACATAAACTAAATTTAAAATATAGAAAATCCTTACTAATAGATTTTAATTAGAGTATAAGTAAATAATGTATCTCCTACAGGATTTTTTATCCATGTGTGCAATCTTAGGATAACTCATCACACAAAAGAGTGGTGATTTTGTTTATAATCAACAATCCCTTTTCAACGTGATTACACTAAGGATTATATATTCAAAAATCACATAAAAAATTTATTATTAATATGTGAATGTATTTTCTAGTAGATCCAAAAAATTCCTTACGTTACTAAAACATTTTCATTATATCTAATGCTATTCAAGAAAAATTATAGTTAAATATTACATATTATTAAAGAAATATCTAATTTATATCAATTTACTCAATAGATTAGTCAAAATATATAATTATATTTGGATACATGGTTGAAAAACCCATATTCATAAAAGAGCTATATAATCTGTTATACATTTTTTCACACTATCACCATTCACTGAAATTTCATAATTATAATTTTTGTTCATATCATTTGAAAAAGAAGCATAATAATGGGACATATTAGAAGATCAATGAGGGTAAAAGGTAAATATAATTTATAATTTATGTATTAAATGATCATACTATTATGATAAAAAGATAAAAAACATTTGTAATCATACCCAACAATTCAAATAACACAATCATGAGTCGTGAAATAAGGCTTTGTACTTCTACGACATTGACCATAAAGGAATAAAAAACACAAGCTTCGACATCATAAAAATTTCATAATATCATGTAATAAAAGAGTTGAATAATGTGTGAAATAATAATAATCAACGATTTTATATGTCATTGATACACACCATGATAGGAATCGAATTTTACTCTTCAAATATCCACCCATATACATGCATCAAGCTACAGATATCCCATCTTGTAAAATATTTTTGGCATGTGATAAAATCCCATGTAGCCTTTTTATTGTAAAACCTTAAATTTTATCTAGTTAATTTGGGGGATACAAATTAATTACCCCTCACATATTCATAATGTATTGGGAATTAATGAATATGAGGAATTGAGTTCATTTCTTTTATATTTAAACAATCATTCCATTCAAATATTGGGTAAAAATTAAAATACACCACATTTGGAAAATGAAATTAATAATACTTTTAATTATTTTTTATTGAATTTAAAACATCGGTAAAGTTTAAATTCATTAACATTTTTAATATTGGTGTACAATTATATAGGTGATTTTAAATAAAATATGAAAATGGATGATAGTATTCCTGACCACATATAAATATATGTTTAGTTATCTATAAAAAGAATCATTCATTATCTAGATTAATTAAAGATATGAACAAGATAGGAAAACCATTATTATACTATAATAAATATAGAATAATATATTTAATAATATTTTGGAAAACTGTGTCCTAATATTTACTTGTTAGAAATTTAATAATAATCAATCTTGATATATTTTAACATGGAAACCATTACATCAAGATATAATTCATTATTAACTGTTCTAACTCACTATAAAATAAATTTACATTAAATATACATATAAAAAAGATACATTTAGATACTTATAATATAATATTGGATTCACATATAATAGAAACACAAACATTTACTAATACAGCTTTTTTTAAATAATCATTAATAGGTGTAATAGTTTTATTTTCCACTAATGTTTTGATTTAGAAGATATTTTTCTTCATAGATTCAATAAGGATACATATTCTCCAAAAAATATAAATGTAATCTATAAATATAAAATATAGTATAGATGAAATTTTTTAATCATCCATAATTAGTATATATGTGAATCATGATTATATCATTCATTTTGATGGTAGTTCTTAAGTATGCAGGAAAAAAATTTCAATTCTATAATGAAAAAATGGAAAAGTGATATATAATATTTCATCATTATAAAAAATTTATAATTTCATCATATTAAATATATTGTTAAGTAATTATATATAAAATTATATTTATGGTGGGGATAAAAAATCAGTCATATCGCCATATTAAGGTAGTAGTCAACTTGTATGAGTGAGTGATACTTTATTTTCCCATTGGATGTCAATATTTAGAAAATAGTTATGCAATAATCATAATAATAACATATTATACATATTTTACTGGTTAAATAAGGATACAATGGATTTAATAGTTCAAGATAAGGATTATGAATAAATAAAATTGGAATTGATCGGTTTACAGATACACTTATTCATTGTGAAACCTTCATTTTAATACACATTAATAATTAAAATAATGGTAATATAATAAGACAATGGGCTCTGGGTTTTTCATATGGATGTAATTAATTTATTTGGGTATGGATTTTTTGAGATAATACGATCTTGATTTTTAAATGAGATAAGGGATGGGTGTTAAATTATATGTATGGGAGAGGGAGAGTTCAAATTTTTGGAATAATTAAATTATAAATATTCATTATTCAAAACAAATGGCTCTTAAATGACTAATATTATATGATTAGATGACATAGTGTCTAAATAATCGATTAAAATAGCATTTAAATATGATTATGTGAAAATTCTACCTGTATCACTTTGTTTAATCCCCCAACGAACCTATATTATAATTAATTGTGGTGTCCAAATTTAATAGTTTTTTATTTTAATTTTGACCAATAATGAATGTTTCATAATTACAAATTTATTTCACGGTGAAAAAATATATTTAATCAATTTTTATAAAATTAAATTTCAACAAATTGAAGATATTTTCAATAAAATAATATATCTATAAACAAATAAAAATAGTTTTCCATAGGAAATTAATTTTTATAAACAAAAATGTTTTCATTATAAAATTATGCATAATATCTATTATAATGAAAATTAATATATTGTTTTAAAATATATAGAAATAATTAAAATTAAAAAAACTTACAATAAAATATTAAATTGTAAATACTTAAGTGGATGTGAAAATTTAATTTAATTTTTTTAAGTATTCAATGATAAAGTAATATTTTAAAAAAGTCATAACATTTCCTGATAAAATATTTTCGATATGGGGATTTAAATAATAAATATATTTATCTGAAATATATATTTTAAAATTTAAAAAACATAATTATAGAATCATTTAAAATATTAGAAAAATTATTACTAACAGAAATATATTTTTAATGAATAAAATGAATTTGCCTAAAATTGATTATTTATTTATTATCAATTCAACAATGATTTTTAATAATATAATGTATAATAAATATTTTTATATTGTGTTTATTCATGTTGATTCAACCAATTTAATGGAATTATTATAATTGTAACATAAAATATTCAGAAATATAAATATTCTTGTGGTTTTCTAAAACACAATGTTTTGTATAATAGAATATATCAAATATAGAAATATTATTTTAAAGGATATGTATATATAATTAGATATCATTAGATTTTTATTTTTTTAAAATTAATTTACTCCTTATAATTCAATCACATGGAAATAGACAAATATGGTTATCTACATAGCATGAAATCATCAGGATCCCATAATGCTTTGTGAAATTTACTCTTCCAAAATATATCATTAATCATGTGTGTAGTGTTATTGTAACAGCCGAATGTTTTTATGAAATATTTTATTTAAATAATATTTATTCATTTGTACCTTCAATTTAATTAAATTGTGAGTTTAAACGAACCACAAGATGTCCTTATTATAAAATCAACATTATAGCCAAGATGTTAGGTTAACAAGAATAATTATAACAACCTTTGGATAATTCATTATGAATTCATTAGCAATAAATTATTTATGAAAAATATAAATCAATTAGATATGTGTATTTTAGAGTGAATTACTTTTGGTAATGAAATTAATGAGATATATATGTTTTATATTCTTAATAAAATATTTCTGATATCCATCCAATGGATATTATAGTCAAATGTTATGAATAAAACCCTATTTGATGTATAAAAACATATTTCTTTTAAAAGATTAATTTTACACCTTAGAATGGATAAACCATTTAAAATTAATATTTTGATACATTAATAATTTTTATATGATAACATAAACATGAATTTTTTTGCAGGATATAAAAATATAATTTAGATACATTTATGATATTTTTCTGATAAGTTTTATATTTTTGAGAATAGAAATAATACGATAAATTTTATTTAAAAATAGATTTTTTTCATCGATATAATTTATATGTTTAAGTTAAAATATTTAGTGGTTATAAATTATAAATGGAATATATTTTTATCATTAAATGCAATTTATGTCATTATCATTAATTTTATATTGAATTCATATTTAAAAACAATTCAGTATTTTCTAATGTTATAACTTTTAAAACCCATTTTTACAACACCGAGATAAATTATATATTAATTAATAAAAAGACATGTTTTTTGAATTTAAAAAAAGGATTCCATATTTGGAATTAGTAGGTCCAAATTATGTTAATAGGATACTTTTATTTTTGGGCATTATGAATAGTGTCTTTGGTAAATATTTTTATTACAGTGGTTAATGGTAAATCAGGTAATTAAAGGTAAAAATAAGATTATAAAATTGCCTTAACTCCAATCAAAATCCTATTGGATGACTAAATTCGTCCATTACTATCTATTATTTGATATGGAATCACTCTATGAGAACTTACCTATAAATATTATATGATTGTAATAAAAACTAATGAATGTGACAAAATGTCACAATCTCATTTTATATAAGTATATTAATTTTAATATATGGATTACTAGTAGATAACATCGACTATAGATTGTTTCTGGAAATATAAAGGAATTAACCACATCATAAGAATTTATTTATAATTTTTGAGATTAAATAATTACTATTAATGATGACACAATAGGTATGTAGAAATTATTGTCTTAATATAAATATCAAATTAATAGTTTTAAAAATATTAAAATAAATATCACATGAACTAATTAATGTGCTCAAAAATATTCTAGGTGACTATGACTTGTTATGATTGTGTTAATTTATTTTAATTTATCTTCTATGTGAATTTTATTTAATGTCAAATAAATAAATAGTTTCACAATTTACCCTATTGACATTCTATAAAAATAACATTTTATTAAATTATATAAAAATCATAAAAATATTGAAAAATTAAAAATTGATAATTTAAAGATCAATAATTTCATGACATACACTTTTATAGTCAATTAACACCATATAAGTAAATATTTATTACCTTTAAATATTTAGAATGTTATTACCATAATTAAAAGTTAATAGAACAACAAAGTGTCAATAAAAAAGATAAGGTTTAAATTGAAAAAATAATTTGGCCAAAATTTATTCACAGATTAGATTACAACCCTATATCATCTCATATTTTTATTTGGTACAGTTTTGAGGTTTTTGGGTTGGGTTTTATTTTATTATAAATTAATATTTTTTAGGTTTCTAAAAGCGCCCTAAACTCAATTATAAAAGGGCACCTCCTACCTCACATATTCACTTCATTTTGAACCGTCAAGCTCAGACAACCCATTCCATTTATCCTTATCCACTTACCTATTTTTATTCTATAGGTTATTTTCATCTTCAAAGACCATCTGTAGTGCCCTAAGAGGAAATTTAAAGGAGGCACCGAGGAAGATATCATTTCTTCTACCGATTAATTCAAATTTATGTATTCTACTATATCCTCTTAATTATTTATTTAATTAAAAAGTAATAACAACAGTATCACTAATAAACTTAAATGTTTGTCTAAATATGAAAAAACCTATTTAATATTCTATCCATCCTATGAAAAACTAAATCATTGTGCGTGCATACATATGACTGACCGTCTCCAAACCATGGTGTAATCAGTTTTTCACCACCACCTTACATGGATGGGTATAATAGTGTAAATAATAACTACATATGATTATTATAACATTATAAAAATTCTGAGATATTTTACACTGTCAACCTTAATACCATTCAACAATTATGGGACTGATATCGTCGCTCATACGTACAAACAGCCAACCGTCCCCACTGTGTGATGTTATTCGTTCTACATAATATTCATTAAACAATGAATATATAAATAAATTGAATGAATAAATTTGATATATATTATACTAATACCATTTTTTAAATGATATAAATATAACCAAAAACTATGAATAAAAAATTATCTGACAAAACATGCACAAGAACAAAAAGCAGTTAATACCCGAGTAACAAGTAACAATGAAATGCTACTAACAAACAGATTAAAATATTATCATAAATGTTATCATAAAAAAATTATGATTCTGGAATAAATAATTAGAATTATTTAAATTATTTTACATTAATTTGGGTTACATATAAAGCATATCCAAACTAAGGTAAGGGATAAATTTTCAAATCTCATTTTTATCTGATATTGTTTATTCGTAAGTATTCACTGAGGGTTATTTGTCATCCACATCCATGATTCTTATCTATGAATTTAAAAATATTCTTTATATCCTTCAATAATTTTTGAAATCCAATTTTACACATTGGTATGTTTTTACTAAATGGTATGAATGGAATCATTTGTTATTATCTACATAAGGGTCTTTTTGACTTTTTCGGAAAAAGTATGAGAATAATTTTTTTTACATATATGGAATGAATGGAATTTTTTTAGATAAATGAAAAATAATTTCCCTGAATCATTCCCTACAATATTACAAGTTTATTTTCACATAAAAATTATTTCTTGTAAAGTTGTGTGGATATTTGAGGAAGGAAAATTATTTTGAAGAAGAAAGTATATTTTCATCAAAAATTATTTTAAAGTGTTTTCTCAAAATTATTTTCCATCTGAGATGAAACACTTTTAAAAGGGTAATATTCCTATCCATTTTATGACCATGATTTTATTGTGTTTATTATGAAATGTTATTTAGGTAATTCATTTGTTTTATATGAATTATGAGGGAATGCTTTTTATGAAACCCATTATATTTCATGGGTTATGCTCTGGTGAAAGTGTGTTTTAAGTTTTTGTGAAATAAATAAGAATGGTTTTATTAGGAAATGGTTGGTACCTATATATCCCTCCAATACATTTGGTAAAGATTTATATCTCATTATATACACATGGCTAGAATGACAAGAAAATCCATTTTAGTAATATAGGGTTGGAACGGCTAGTGAAATCATTTTAGTAATAGGCTTTGTCTGATATAATGGTCTTAGAAATGGGCCTTGTATAATATGAAATGACTTTCTATGATTATGTATGTATTCCATAAAATTTAATGTCTTAGGTTATGACTAGTGTTATTATATTTCACTTTTATTATTTATCCCATGACATGATATTATGATCTTGTATATATAGGAAAAGATTTTCAAATGTTATGTTCTTTTGAATAAGATATAGTTGATATTTTCATTGATTACAATTACAAAGAATTTGTCATATCCCGTTCATATGTTCCTTTTCCCCAGTCTATGAAGATGTGTCTTAAGTATTATATGCCAAAAATAGAATAGTAATGAGGAAATAAATTAGAGATAATGTAGATGTTTTATAAACTGGTTGTTTATGTTTCCTAGTTTCTAATGACACTATACCTATACGGTCCTATTATTGGTTTTATTATATGTTTTAAAAAAATTACATCAATTTTGAAGTAATATCAATGTATGTAAATTATTGGTCTTTATAGTTGTTATCATAGGAAAGGTATAGTTAATATTTGGAAACTATGCTTAGAAAGCCTTAGTAAGAACCTTAAGGATATGTCTATGAAATGGATAAAATCATCGTTTTTTAGAAATAAACATGAATAACCTAGTATAAAACCTTAAGTCTCCTAAATTTATATTTTATTCTTGATTATGTGGTTTTCCTATTTTGATCAGTGATTCTCACACTATGCTTCTTGGTTTTACTCAATGGATGTAACCCAAAGTAACTGCATTAATGCTGAATGTGATGGGTAATGCAATGATTGTCCCCCTGAGCATCCAAATATTATGAGAGTTGGAATGAAAAATTTTAAATCCATAATCAAACATATTTGTAATGATATTAATCATTCTAGACTAACAAATGAGAAATGTATGAGCAATTTTTTTTATTCCTCCATGAAACAGTTTCCATATTTATTCAGCAGGTCTTGTGATCCATTAGTGGCTGAACAGTGGATCAATACCACTGAAATGATATTTCTAGTTTTACAATATTAGGATGTTGAAAAATTTATTTCATTAGTATATCATTTGGAAGGTGAAGCTGATCAGTGGTGTAATCTTATCAAGAATACAAGGCAAAGAGGTGAAATTGAGTCCATATAATGGGAATAATTCAAGAACATATTTTTCATTATGTACTTTCCACATATTCTTGATACAATTTGGAGAAGGAGTTACATAAAATTAATAAAAAGGATGATGAACCTATTGGTACCTATGATTCAAATTTTATAAGACTTGTAAGGTGTGCTTCTGGAATTATTATCCAACTTGAGAGTAAAATTGATCAATTTATTAGTGGCTTGAAACCATGTCTATGAAGGTAATTATCTATAAGGGGCTTCAATAGCTATGAAGAAATATTTATATGTCCTCTCAAGGTTGAGATGGAGATTAAAGTAACCCACCAGTCACATGGGTTTCATAAGAAGAGAAAAATGGGATAAAAAAAATCTAAAGACAACACATAAAATAAGATGAGTTTTTCCTTATTCTCAATGTGTGTAAAGAAACATTGAGTGAATTGTCTTAAATGGATTAGTAAATGTTTTAATTGTTTAAAGGATGGTCAATGGATAGTTGAATGAAGATTTGATGGTGAAAACTTTTCTAATGATGTGAACTAAGAAAATACTATAAAGAATGAACAATCTACAAATCAATGTTACAAGTGAAAGGGATTGGGAAATTATTCCAATAAATGCCATATTCCATGGTTTATTGATGATGATCAACGTCAACAAACACTTAAAACCAAAAATAAAGGGAATTCAGATGAAATCACAATTTGTGACATGGAGTACGATAATTTTGTGGTGAAAGGTGTATTTATTATCCACTCTATAGTAGAAAATTATTTATTGGATTCTGGATCCACCGACTATTTTATTTTTGAAACATTTTCCAAGGGTATCTCTGTATTACCTCCAAAATTAGATGTTGAGTTATTTGTGACATCTTATAAAGGCACAACAGTCGCATCAAAAGTTTATTATTCTTAAATAGTTGATGTCTGTGTAAAATTTCATCCTTCCAATCTTGTGATTCTTCTTATAATAGAATTTTATGTAATTCATGGCATGGATTGGCTTTCTCTATATGGATATCATATAAATTACTATGGAAGCTAAGTCACCACTCTTTTTTCAGATCAATCTAGGATCACTATTCAATGAAATGATGAATATATCCTTCTAGTATAAATTTTTTCCATCTATTGGGTCTTGATTCCCAAAAATGAAGGTTATTTATCTCAAATGGTTGGGGAGTGACTCATGATTAGGTATATGCCCATTGTATGGGAGTTTGATGTTTTTTTTCAGAGGAATTACTAAGTCTTCCAACAAAGGGTAATGTTGAGTCTTCAATTGATCTCATACTAGGTGATATACATATTTCAAATACACCTTATAGAATAGCCTCAATTAAGTTTCAAGAATTGAAGAAAAACTCCAAGAGAATCTTGATAAAGGATTCATACACCCTAGTGCATCACCTTGGAAATAAATTTTTCTATTTATTAAGAAGAAAGATGGATCAATGAGATTCTACATTTATTATGGAGAACTTATCAAGATCACAATCAATAAAAAACCACTTTCCCACATTGATGACTAATTTTACCAACTATAAGGAGCTAAATACTTTTCCAATATTGGTCTTTAATCTAGATATCATCAATTAAGGGTCATAAAGGAGTGTATAACAAATACACCATTCCTTACAAGGTACGAAAACTATCAATTTATATTGATTCATTTTGGTCTTACTAATTCCACCACTATCTTCATGGATCAAATGAATAGTGGATTTAAGGACAATCTTTATCAGTTTTTTAGTAGTGTTTATAGATGTTTTTATTGTATATTCAAAGAGTAAAGATGAACATAAAGATCACATATGAATTTTAATTAAGACCCTTTTAAATTAGAAGCCTTATGCTGAATTAAACATGTTTAATTTTTGGATTCCATAAGATTAATTGTTGGGTCACATAATTTCAAGAGAAGGGTTATTAGTGGATCCTGCAAAAATAGAGGTTATTGAAAGATGGTCGAGAATAATAACAGTATTTGAGATCCAACATTTTATTTGTTTTTTGGACATTATTGACATTTTGTTAATGTTTTTTCACGATTATATAATCCACTCACCATGTTGACTTGGAAAGGTGTTATGTTCGTTAGGATAGAGGAATGTGAGGATAATTTCAAAGAGATAAAAAGAAGGCTAGCTAGTTCACTTGTGCTCATAACGTGTTATAGTAGAGAAAGGTTTTTGATCTAAAATGATTCATCTAAGTAGGGGATGGGGTGTGATCTGATGAAAAATGATATGGTGATAGCATATGCCTCATAGAAGTTGTAAATACATGAAAAAAATACCCAAATAATGATTTGGTGTTAGCTGTGGTAATATTTTCATTAAAGATATGGATGCATTATCTTTATGGTGAAATGTATGATTGTTATACTGATCATAAAAGTTTATTTTATATTTTCACACAAAAAGAGATGAATATGTTCCAAATAATATGGTCAGGGTTGATTAAAGATTATTAATGCTCAATAAATAACCACACTAATAAATCAAAAAAGTTGGAAGATGCATTAAGTAGACCAGACCACGCTAGACTACCTATAATGATGATCACAAAAGATCAAATATTTATGGATTTTCAAAATATGGATCTCGAATTTTTTTTGTAAGGGGGGGATCTTACCTTTCTGAAATGAATGTTCAACCATTAATACATGTGATGATTAAGGATGCACATAAGATATATGTAGACCTCCAAAAGAAGGGGGAATTGTTCCTGAAATCAACCTAGATTTTGATGAAATAATGTGGTTTATGAATTGGGATTTTATTCTTCCCAACCCATAATTAAATAAAGATATATTGGATGTGTCTCAAAGTTCATCCATCTTTATTTACCCTAGAAGAAAAAATATGTACCTGGATCTGAAAGATTTCTTTTTGTGGGATGGAATGAAAATATATGTCGTCAAATATGTCTCCTGATTCTTGGTTTGTCATCAAGTTATCAATGAGAGACAGAAGACTAAGGGTATGTTAAAACCATTACCTATACAATAATGGGAATGGGAAAACATCACTATGGACATTGTCATCAGACTTCCCAAAAAATCTAAAGTAAATAATGCAATATGGTTTATAGTTGATCATATTATGAAATCAACACACTACATTGCTATTACAGAGGATTTATATCATGATTATCTTACTGTTATATATATAAAGAAGAGGTAAGATTTCATGGATTACCAATTTCCATTATATACGATCGGGATCTGGGGTTTACCTCGATGTTCTAGAGAAGTCTTAATAATGCTATAGATACATTGATTACTTTTAGCACTGCATATCATCCTCAGATTGATGGTCATTATAAGAAGACAATTCAAACTCTAGAAGACATGTTGAGAGATTACTCTATGAATTTCAAAGGTAGTTGGGATCAACACCTACCATTGGTGGAATTTTCTTACAATAATAGCTTTAACTCTGTTATTCAGATGGAGCCTTCTGAATCACTCTATAGAAATAAGTGAAGAAATCCAAATTTATGGGATGTATTTGGGGAATGAAATCTATTTGGACCTGATCTGTTTGATGAAATGACAAAATGAGGTCAGATCTATTCAACAACACATAAGATCATGTCAGAGTAGATAAAAAAGTTTTGTTGACAACCGAAGAAAAGACTTAGAGTTTGAAGTGGGTGATAATGTGATGTTAAAAATATATCCCTAGAAGAGAGTAATGATTTTTGGAATGATGGGAAAGCTGAGACATTGGTATATCATTTCTTTTGAAATTCAGAAACATGTTGGGAATGTAGTTTACAAATTGGTGCTTCCACAGAATCTCTTTCAAGTTCTTGACGTGGTACATGTATCTCTCCAGACAGTGTACATACCTAATCCTTCACAAGTACTAATCTCATACGTCACACTGCTAGATCAAGATATTTCTTATAAAAAACAAAAAATAGTGATTCTGGATCATAGTGAAAAAGTTATAGGAATCAAGACCACTCAGTTGGATAAAGTTTTATAGAGTAACCACCAATTTGATAAAGCTACATGGGAACTTGAGTATATTATGAATGAGTGGTATCCTCATCTCTTTGATTCCATGTAATGAATATTGGGGGTGAAATTTAGTTTAAGGGGGTATAATGTAACACCCATCTGTTTTTATGAAATATATTCTTTAAATAATTTTATTTTTCAATTTCTTTTTTTTCATGAAATTGTGTGTTTAAATGAACCGTAATATGCCCTTATTATAAAATTAACCTTATAAACTAGCTGTTAGGTTAGCGGGAATAATTATAAGCAACTTATGAAAATGTAATATGAATTCATTGGCTATCAATTATTTAAGGAAAATATAAATAAACATGATATTTTTATTTTAGAGTGAATTAATTTTGAAAATGAAATTAAGGATATTTATGAGTTATATACCTAATAAAATATTTTTTATATTCATACAATGGATATTTTATTCATAGTTTATTAATGAAAGCATTTTTTTAAACATATTTTTTAAAGGTTAATTTTACCCATTTGAATAAAGAAACCAATATAAATTAAGAGTTTGACATATACTTTTTTTAAAACTACAAAATTAGCATGTTATTTTGTAGCAGGATATAAAAATTTACATTGGATATCATTTGGATATTTTTTTGATAACATTCATATTATGATGAATAGTAAAAATACGCTAAATTTTAATTAAAAACTACTTTTTTCATTGATATAATTTGTATGGTTAAATTAAAATATTTAATGCTTTTATATTATAAATAGAATATAATTTTATCATTCAGTATGATTTTTGTCATTAGTATTAATTTTATATTGAATTAATAGGTAAACACATTACAATCTTTTCTAATGTTTTAACCTTTAAACCCCATTTCCTCATCAATGGGATTAATTTTAAATTAACTAAGGAATATTTTGTGTTTTTTATTTTTTAATATGAAATCCATATTTAGAATCATTAGGTCCAAATTTTGTTAATTAGATACTTTTATTTTTGGGCATTATGAATAGTAACATTGGTATTTATGTTTATTACCATGGTTAAAGGTAAATCGGGTAATTTAGGATAAAAAAATAATATAAAATTACCCTAAAACTAGTAAAAATGCTATTGGATGACTAAATTCAACCCTTATCATCAAATGTCTGAAATTTGATCACCTTACATCCACTTACCTATCAATATGACATGAATGTAATAAAAACTAAGGAATGCGATAATATGTCACAATCTCATTTTATTTACGTATATTAATTTTATTATATGTAGAAATAGAAGATAATATCAACTATATAAATTCATTAGAATGATAAAATAATCAAATATATCATATAAATTTATTTATAATTTTTAGATATAATATATTTACTATTAATGATGAGATAATAGTGATGTCGAAATTTTTTTATTAATAAAAAAATCAAATAAATTATATTAAAAATATTAATAGAAATACCATATGAAAAAAATTATGTAATAAACAAATTTTATAGGTTACTAGGATATGTTATAATTGTATTAAATATTTTGGTTTGAATTTATCTTCTGTGTGAATTTTATTTAAATTAAAATAAATGAATAGTGTAGAAATTAACACTATTGACATTTCATAAAAATAACATATTATTAAATTATTTGAAATCATTAAAATATTTATAAATTACAAAGTAATAATTTTATGATCTAAAATTTCATAAAATAAATATTTGTGGTAAAATAACACTATATAAGTAAATTTTTATTAGCATTAAATATTTTAAATGTTATTACCAGAATTTAGATTTAATAGAACATCTAAGTGTAAATTTATAATGTAAGGTTTAAATTGACAAAATTAGTTTTCCAAAATTTATTTTTTGAGGCGATTAAAACCCTATCTCATCCCATCTTTGAATTTGGTATACATTGGAAGTTTTTGGGTAGGGTTTGATTTTATTATAAATTAACATTTTTGAGGTTTCCAAAAGATCCCCTCACCCCATTTATAAACGGACACACCCCCCCCCTCACATCTTTAATTAATTTTGAACCTTAATGATCTTCCAAACCCTGATTTTTTTCTTTTCAACATTCCTATTTTAATTATAGATGTTATGTTCCTCTTCAGATAAAAATCTAGTTCCCTAAGTGGAAATTAAATAGAGGAACTGAGGAAGAGGTAATCTCTTCTTCCGGTTCTTTAAAATTTCATTTTTCCTTCTACATACAATTCATTAGTTATTCAATTATGAAGTAATAAAATATTAATCACTAATATATTTATAATTTATTATATATATTTAAAATATCTTATTTCACCTTTTATCCAACCTACGAAAAATGAAATCAGAGCATGTGCGTACATATGGCTTACCATCACCACATCATGGTGTAATATGTTTTCACTACCACCATACATGGATAGGTATAATGGTGAAAATAATAACTATATATGATTATTATAACATGATACTAATTATGAGATAATATACACCATCCCATTGAATACCACTCATCAATTATGGGAATGATATCATCGCTTGTGTGTACGTACGGCTTACTGTCTCCATGGTGTGATGTGATTCATTCTACATAATCATCATTAAACATGGATTATATAAATTAATTTAATGAATAAATATGATATATATCATACTAATAAAATTATTTAAATTATATAACTAAAACAGAAATAAATGTATAAGAACTTATCTAAAAAAACATGCATTAGAACATAAAGACGTTCATACCCGAATAACGAGTAATAATGAAATATTACTAACAAAAGGATGAAAATATTAACATAAATGTTATCACACAAATTATTATGATTCTAGAATAAATCAGTAACATTATTTTAATCACTATAATGATGTTTTGGATACACATGAAGCATATCAGACTAATGGTAAGGGATACATTTACAAATCTTATTTTTATCCAAGATTGATTATTTGTATTTATTTATCAGGGATTTTTTATCATTCACATACATGTTTTCTAAATATGTATTTTAAAATATTTTTTATATCATTCAATAATTGTTAAAATTCCATTTTACACATTAGTAAATTTTTAAAAAATGGTATGAATGGAATCTTTTGACATTTTCGATACGAGGAACTTTTTGACTTTTTCTGAAAAAATAAGAGAATAATATTATTTAACTTATATGACATGAATGTATTTTTATAGTTTCATGAAATGTTATTTCCCAAAAGCTTCCCCTAAAATACTACACGATTATTTTCACATAAAATTATTTCATATAAAATTTTGTGGAGTTTTGATGAAGGAAAACATTTTTCAATAAGAAAGGATATTTTCCTCAAAAATTAATTTCAAGTGTTTTCTCAAAATTATTTTCCATATATGAAGAAACTATTTAAAAAGGTTTATATTCCTATCCACTTTATTAATATTAAATTATTGTGTTTATGATGAAATATTATTTAGAAAATCCATTTGTTTTATATCAATTATGATGAAATGATATTTAAGAAACCCACTTTATTTCATTTGTTATACTATGGTGAATTTTTTATCTTTCTTGTGGAACACATAAGAATGGTTGCATTCTAGATGGGTGGGACCAATATCTACTTCAAATGCATTAGGTAATGATTTAAATCTTATGAGATAGATATGGCTGGAATGGAAAGTAAATCTAGTTTAGTATTATTGGGATGAATGAGGATTGAAATCGGTCCACTAATGGAATTTTTCAGCAATGATAGTGTTGGTTTTGATCTTTGAATGATACGAAATTATTTTCAATACTTATGTGGTATGTCACAAAATATCATGTCTTATGTTATGACTATTGGTATTACATTTTACTTTTATGATTTATCCTATAACATGATATTATGATCTCTTATATATAGGATATGAGTTTCAAATGTTCTCTTATTATTAATATGATATAATTGATATTTCAATTTTTTACATTTTTTAAGCATTTGAGACCACCATTTCATATGTTTCTTTTCCATAAGTCATGAAGATAGGTATTAAGTATCATATTCCAAAAAGGATTCTAGTTATGAATAAATAAATGGGAATAAATAGATGTTTTATGAACCAGTTGTTTTTGTTTCCCAATTTTTAAATACACTATACATATATGGTCCTTACATGGGTTTGTTCTATGTTGTAATGAATTTAATTCAATTATTAATTAATATAAATTCATTCAAATAATGGGTCATTATACTTATTATATGACACATTATTTCTTTAATACAATATTTCTATAAATTAATCTTTATATGAATTTTTCTTTTCCAATTTTATAATAATAGAGTTCATTAAATATGAATGATTACTAGTGTAGTCATAAGAAGATATAAATGGAACATATTATGAACATAAAATAGGTTCAATGGAATCACAATGTGATAATCAATTTTACCAATCCAATAAACAATCTAGGTGGGGTTTCTATATCTATGGATCATCATTTAATTTTTTTAAATGAATATATATATATATATATATTATGGTTAAATTCATTGGAAAATATTTTCTATGTCATATAATTATGGTCCTCACCGATGATTTTCTATATTATATTTCAGTTAAATTTGAGAATGCATGATCTTATTCTAAATAGAGCTTACAATATCTACATTTTTATGAACTATCTTAGGTATGGATAACATTTTTTCCAAAACATCATCCCAACATGTCAGATTTATATACTTCATTCCATATATGGAATCATAAGGAACCATATTAATTTAAAATTGAAGCCTATTGTTATATGAGAATTATATCAGAGTAATACATTGTTCCCCACCTCCTTTGATATATATATAATCAGATATGAAGATATCCTCCAATTATTGAATGGTTATATCAGACTGTACATCTATCTATGTTTGATATGTAGTACTAATACACAACATTTCCTCTAGATATTATTGAAGACTTCTTTATAATACCATGTTAAATGGATTATCTTGTTTAGATACAATTCAATTTTAAACCCCATGAAAACTTACTACTTCAGGGATTTATATTCAATAAAACTAATCAATAAGGTTATATTCTCTAATATCAATAATATTTTCTCACATTTCATTGAGATCAACTAAAAAAAATTATTATTTCCATATATATTTTTTGGGTAGTCTAATAAATAAATCCATTGATATGTATCGCATTTACATTATAACGTAGATAATATTTGTAACATACCATTACATTTTTGACTCTCTTCTTTTATATACTAACATACCAAGCAATGAGATACATACACTTCAATATATCTCTTTCTGTTTTACCAATTGATATATTGTTTTAGGTATCTATAATTCATCATACTTCAATGATTAACATGAAATGTTTTTAGAAATCATAAGTCATATATGTAAATTAAGGCCTTCAAATCATACTTACATTTTATATTTCACAACTACATAGGGAGTAAACATTATGGTTACTATTAGAATACCCGACATAAAATATTATATAAATATATCGAGACAAACCTTATTGTTTAATGTTCTATCATTACCAAATTCATTAGAGGGCCATCACAAGCTCACTATCCCTCAGTTTATCAAAAAACACTTATATAGTTGATCAATTCCATTGATCCAAAACATAATCATAACATAGTAACAAACATAAGAGAATAATAAAATTTCCACATTGGAATAACATTATATCATTAACATAATCAGTCCATTTTAAAAACCATTTTCAAAACCAAATTAATTGAAAAGAAATGATGGTATTTATTTTTCATTTTAAAAAATATCGTCTTTTATAGGAATACAAATATCAAATAATGGGAACTACTGTGGAAAATTCATTGTTTTCATCTTTATTAAAAAAACATTACAATTTTCATTTAGAAAAATTATACATAGAAAATATTTATTTTCAAAACCATTGAATGAAAATAAAAGTCCACTAGGGTAAATATACATCTTATAAACGAAGGTGGTGAATATTATCAAAATATGCGTCAATGAATGAAGATTAAGACAAAGTCATTTAGTGGGAGTCTGACTCATCACATACAATATTTTTATACATTGATAATAAAAATAAGTTAATTTATAATTTCTTAGGAATTATTTTCATTTTTTTCTTTTATATCCCTTATTACCATGTTATAAAAATTACATAATTATTTAAGTAATTATCAAATGTTTTGTCGATATTTGGTACTTGAGTCAAAAATTAACATGGTTTGATGTCACTAGTCTATGTTATCACTAGTCCTTCATCACCATTAATAACATTCATGTATTTATTAAAATATTTATATATAAATTATACCTTTAAAAGAATCCATTGAAAGTGGTTACGAAAAATGAACAGCGTTATAATCATGGAGATGGTAAGTCGTACATACGCATGAGTAATGTTTTACATTTTTCATTGATCATTATGGAACGAAATTAAGTATTATATAATATTTCCAAAATTATAATATAATTAGTAATATCAGATATATAATTTAAATGTACTTATATATTTATATATCATAAAACTGATATAATGAATTAAAATGAGTCATATCACTTTGTGGATTTGACAGTTCACACATACGCACAGACAATGTCATAATTTTTATGTGCATGGAATGTAAGAAAACTAATGATATATTATTATACAATAATTATTAATATTCTATTTATATCATATAAAATCATTAATACCCTTATTATATCTAGTCACGAGAGGCAATTATTAAAAATGAATTAGATCGGTTCTTGGAGGTGATAGTTCCCACCTTCACAAGAATGATTAATGGTGTTCTTATTTTATGGTTGTGGAGATGGATTTAGTTTATGATAGAATAATAATAAAATATCAGAATAGTTAGGATTATATAGTTATTATCTCATCATTATTGGAGGATACATGAATGAAGTGGAAGAAGAAATAAAATCCAAATACATAAAGAAAATTGTGCCTTTTCTTTAGTAGATCTCCCTTGAAGAAAACATTAACACCTCAAAATAGTGTTTTCAACCTAATATAATTCATAAAAAACATTTGGAGGGACTTTAGGAAGGGTTTTGGGTATATTATGGTTGATAAAAATATATATTGAAGTGTTATAGGGGAGCCCTTTGAAACTCTTAACATATTATATTAAGATAAAATAATTTTAAAATTAAAATGAATAAAATATGAGTTATGAAAAATATATGATGATAATATTTCTAAATAATTACATCCAAATTTTTTTAGATATTTATTTATTTTATTTTAAACCTTATATTTTTGGTTTACCCTTAATTATTCTCTTTTAATTTTAATTATGGTAAAAATATTTTAAATATTGAGAGGCTATAAATTTTACATATATGGGATAAATAGATCATAAATTGAAAATTTATAAATTTTAATGCATTATTAGATTACCTTTGTAATTTATAAATACTTTTACAATTTTTTATATATTATTTAAAATTATTTTTATAAATTATCAATATTTTCAATTTTGACACTATTCATGTCATTGGATTTAAATAAAATGAAACAAAAGAGATAACTTCAACAAAAGAAATTGTATGGAATTATAATATGTCATAGGCTTCCTAATAATTCATGTAACACATAATATATTGAAATGATATTTATTTTAATATTATTAATATCACCTGTTACATTCTTTCTTTAATAAATCAATTATTGCATCATCATTGTGTCACAGTTAAATTCAATTATTTATAGTTTAAAATTATAAATAAATGTTAATGATGTACATAATCATTCTATCATTGTAAATATTGTTTATAGTCTAACATTTCACTTATATAACCCCATGATAATATTATTTTAATTATACGAGACATGATTATGAAGTATTTGTCTTTACTTTAAATTAAATGTTTTAAATGTCATAATCACACCCATGTGGATTCCAAAGGTCAAAATTTATGTCAAATTTTTTTATTGGTCTACAATAACTCAACCAATAAGATCAGGACTAGTGTTATGGTATTTTTATATTATCATAATATTATTTTTACCCTTAATTACCCTATTTATCTTTAATTGTGGTAAATAAAATACTACAATTTCTATTCAACAAAAAAATTGATCCCAACTGATATCATTTTTCAAACAGATTAAAAACATGTATTTTAATCTTTTAAAATTTAACTCACTGATGTTATTAAATTAGATTTAACACTAATCTCATTGATGGGTCGAGAGAACTAGTTTTTAATGTAACACATTCAAAAGTTCACATTGTTTTTATTTTCAATAACTATATAAAATTACATTCAATTAAATATATTGGATTAAATTAAAAAATATAATATAATTATACAATAAAAACATATTATATTTTAGTCTAATAATATAAATAAATTATATTAAAATACTATTTTGAATTAAAATGAAGTACATTTCACTATTCATTAAAATATTAATTTTATCATAAAAGTACCAAATAATAAACCAATGTGACTATTCATGTACCTCTTCCAAATAAGATTATTATTTGTTCAATTAGATCATATATAAGTGAAAAAAATAGATTTAAAAAGGGTTATCCATCAAAATGCGGTAAAAATACCTTTTTAAAATATTAGAGTATTTTATGCATAAATAGGATTTAATCTAATTTTAGGACATTAATAATTTTTATAAAAAAAGTAAATACTTTTATTAAATATTTATAAACGTAACATTGTTAGATATATTCATTCCATCAAATAAAATGTCTAGGTGATAACTACCATTTAAAATAATAATATATTTTTTCATTATATCTGAGTCTTAAGTGCAGCATATGACTTCGGAGAAACCAATTATTGTGTGTCGGTATGATATAAATCATAGAATAATCTTTTAGGTAAAATTAATATCTAATTCATAAATATTAATATATATGAAAGTGTATTATTCTATAATTAACATGGATATTGCATCTTTCGCACTTTTGGAAATTATTCCCTAATAATTTTTTCACTTATCAATGAATTGGGCGTATTTCAATCTTAGAGAATTTTTATATTACCATGTTTCCTATTAAATCATATTATTTTTCCAAAAAACCATATCATGATGAATCACCTTCTTTCAATACACATTCTCTCTATTGTCAAGAATCTGGACTGACTATTCCTCACAAGAATGATTCTATTCCAACCAAACTACTTCTAGACTCAAAACATGAGATGGTTTTGGTATATACATTATTAACATTGAATCGTGAAAAACAATGTGTACCTAGGATATAATAAGCGTAAAATCCACTTGGTATAAATCTAATTAATCCTTCTCTATAATTTCTTATGGTGTAATGAACTCTGGACTCAGCTACCCCTTCTTACCAAAATCCATCACACATTTCCACGGTGAAGCTTTGGGAAAGACATGATCACATACTTATTAAGAAAGATCCAACCTTTGGTTATCAGCATAACTTTTTTGCCTAATCTGTGTTTCCCTCGTGGGTTTCTGAATCAACTAAACATTTGTTTCCATCACAACTACCAATTATGGCCCCACCAACATCCATTCACCTACATCAACTGAAAAGTTTAGAGTTCGACACTACTTTCCATATAATGCATCAAACTACAATATATGTATACTTGAATGAAAACTTTTATTATAATAATACTCAAAAAAACAAAATATTGATCCAAAATTCCCTATTATTCCATTTAATAAACAAGTGGAATATCCTCTAAGGTCTAAATAATTTATTCTAACATCCCATCTATTTGAAGATGAAAAGTTGTTCTAAAATTTATTTTAGTTCCCAATGAGTTTTAAAGGCCATTCCATAATTTATAAGTGATCATAGGATCAAGATCAGATACAATTGAGATTGGAACTCCATATAACCTAACTATACCTTTAATATACAACTAAGAATGTTTATCTATAGGAATTTTATCATGAATTGGTCAAAAATGAAAATATTTGGTCAATCGATAAACAATACACCAAATCACATAGTTAACTCCAAAAATATTTGGTAATACCACTAAAAAATCCTTGGATGTATTTTCCATTTCAACTCTACCACTAGCAAATGATAAATAATCCCCTTTGGAAATTATTGTTCTACATTAAACTACTAACAACTCAAACACTTCACAGTATTGTCAGAAATATATCCTTTCATTATATCCACCAATAATACCCTCGATTGTATTTTTACATCATATTAAAATATGGATGAATTAAAAATAGAGAAATATGATAATCACATAACAACTCTATAATAATTTATGGATCATAAGAAACACATAATCACTTCTAAAATCCCAAAACACAATATTTATCATTTTTATGTTTAGGCATCTTACCCTTTTGAACCAATCCGACATTTTTACAAAATTAACCATCTTTCTTATGAGGTTACTTAATTATATCTAATCAAGATTAATGCACTAAAACCTATAACAAAATAGATAAATTTCCTTCACTAAAAAATTCAATGCCAAATTTTATGAAATTATAAAATAAAGGGTCATGTTTTGATCGTAACATGGTATATATAGAATTATTTTCGACACAAAGCATCAACCACATTGATTTCATTTCTTGGATTGTAATGAATTAGGAAATCATAATAATCTATTAGTAATAACCATATTTTATACAACATGTTCAATTATTTATATTTGAATATATACTCTAAACATTATTTGGTATATATTTTATATTTCAATACATACTGATGATGCCAAAAAACATTTAATAAAAAACATCAACTAATTCAAAATCATGTGTAGTGTAATTTAACTCTTGAGCATGCAACTAACATGAATGATATATAACTAATTGATAATTATACATTAGTAAAAAAAGTCCTTTCAATGACACGTCACATTAGATAAAAAATTTACAATTTCTAGAAGGTAGTGCCAAAATTGTATCATTCACCAACCTTATTTTAAATTCTGGAAAATAGTCATCACATTCTTTTGTCCAGATGAAATTAAAAACTTTTAATGTTAACTTAGTCTGTGGGATAGAAAACCTTGGAAAAATTTGACAAACCTATGGTAATAACCTACTAAACCGAAAAAACTATGAATCTCAATTATAATTGTAGGTCTTGTACATTATTCAAAAACATTTGTTTTCGGAGAATCAACATTTATTTCAAATTTAAAAATAGTGTGAACGTGAAATTAAGTTTATTTTAACTAAAACTCACACTTGATAAATTTACCATACACCTTATTTTCATTTATGGTTTGCAATATAACACATAAATAACTTTCATGACCCTTTTTAATTTTAGAATATTCTAAAATTTCATCCAGGAATAGAACCACAAAATTATGTACGAACTCAAAAAATATTAAATTTATAAGATCCATGAATATAATAGGTGAATTAGTTAACCAAAAATTCACAACTAAAAACTCATAATAGAAATATCTAGCATGAAACATAGTATTCATAATGTCATCTTCTATTACTATCAACTAACGGTACCCCAACATAAATTCAACCTTTTAAAAATAGTATTCTCCCTATAGATGATCAAAAAAATCATCGATATGAGGAAAAGGATTGTTGTACTTAATACTTAATTTTTTGAAGGCTATATAATCAATAAAAAGTCTCATTGAACCATATTTATTAATTACAAACAATAAAAGAGAACCCTATAGTGATATTATAGGTCCAATTAAACATTTATATAATAACTACTACAACTGGTTCTTCAAATCTAAAATTTATATTTGTGTCATTCAATGAGGGGGGTTTAAAATTGACTTAGCATCAGGAAATAAGATAGTAGTAAATTTAACTTACCTATCAGGTATAATACCAGTAAATTTCATAGGAAAAAAATCAAGATAATCATTTATCAATATAACATCATCAATCAAAATATTTCTTTTATTTTCAAAAAAATATGTTCTAGGTAACATTCATTCCCATCTATTAATAGTTTCTCATCTTCTTGATATTATATCAATGGTAATGGTTTTTTTGTACACAAACTAAAACTCTTCTTGAAAAGAAACTTATTTAGCTCTACAATAAATCTTATCATGTTAAATAGAAATCTAATCCATACATAGAATTATATCAAACTATACTAGATGAAATACAACAAGGTTTTCTAGAAAATTAATTCTAGAGGCATGGATATGATTATTCTTATAATTTATTTTTTGATTAACATATCCTGTGGGTATTTTTACATATTCTATTGATTCATTTCTTAAGATGGAATATCAAATTTATAAAAAATTCAAAAATATGAATGAATGTGTGTAAAATGAATCAAAAAACATTTTGAAATAATCGGAATAAACCAATAATGTACTTGATACCACTTCATTTTATTTCCCATTATATTTTGAGGTATTTTGAAAAAATTTCACTACAACATTATACTTATAGGATGGCTGATTCCTAGTATTAAAATTCTTTATAAAAAACTCATTTTCATAATGACCCATCTCATTGTACCCAAACAATAGTTCTGACTATATGTCATATATTTTTCTTACCACTACCTTGATCCTTTTTAATGTAGTTTCAATCCTTATGTCCAATTTTACCACATCATAAGAACATACTAGATTTCAAATGGAATTATGCAATGTTTTTTCTACAAATTTCACGAGTAATAAACTTAATTTTATATCCATCATGCATTTTTTATTAATTCATCCATTTCTCTTTCCACCTCGATCACACATTCTAATGTTTATCAAAGAACACATATTCATATGAGAAACCCATTTCCACCTTCTCCACACATCTAAAATGTTTTTAATATCTATTGAACTCATGAGAATCCAATTCCCTTATTTAATTTGGATTTAATCCTTACCAAGAATGATTGATTTTACTATCTATATCTCATATAATATATTGAGTGTACCTTTCCAGCCATGTAAATTTATAATCATATGTATCCATTGAGTCCTCATCTTGCCTCAATTCCATGAATTGTTTTTCCATCCTAATTCAAACTATCTTAGGAAATTATTTCCCATGAAACATAACTTTAAATTCATCCCAATATAGAGAATAAATATGTACATTGTCCCAAATATTATTAACCACATACCAGTATTGATCGTCTTCACATTAAAAAAGGTATAAAACATGACTATCCTTTTGATTGTATGAACACTCCATGACATCAGAAATATGTTCTACGGCAACAATCAACACTTAAACTATCAGAGTGTCATAAAATTCTATGAATGAAGGAGGATCATTCATCATGAAATGATCCTCTAAAATCTTGTTCCTATATGATTTATATGGCTGATTGGGGACATGGAACCACCAATATGTATACCTTAATTCAAGTATTCCATCAATGCATCAAACTATTCAGTTTCGATTTCAACCATCTCAGGTTTCTAATTTGGAAGGTTGTTTTCCACTGTGTTATATCCAAACATTTCTTACATGATTCCATTATGGAATACCATTATGAATAAAAATACCTTAGATGAAAAAACAATGTAATTTCCAAATTCTATATCATTTCAATTTGAACCTGATGTAAAAAATCATTTATGGATAATCTATTTATAGTATACTAACCCTGAAAGTTATATAAAGCTATATTTGAAACCCCTTATATTTCCCCAGCCTTTAATATTTCATAATTGTTATTTATGTCAAAAATTCCCATTGAGGATCTTTTCAGATACATTTTTTTAGTATTTGTCCATAACTATTACCTAACAACTCAAATTTATAAAAAATGGATACAACTAAAATAGTATGAATTTTTTCCACAATATAAAACATTGAAAAGAAATCATTATTAATTTTTTTTCATGGTAAAATATTAATAATATTTCTCTTGACTTATTCATTTCTCTTGTGTATCCTTATACCTGGTGGAAAAAATTTCGAAAATATTGGATGAGTGCAAAAATCTCATTAAGGGATATAAATAAAGAATGGGACTCTTTGTCCATGAATGTTTCAAAATCATGAAAAAAATTCCAAAAAATCCTATTTTTCACCAATAAAACATATTTTCTCTATCATACCTCATGAAATCATAATATTATTGAAAATTTTATTATCAATCATAAATCATAAAGGTATCCTCTGTCATCCATATCATTAATACATTAAATATTTAAAAACTATATAAGTCGTAACCTTTATGGTTACGTTTGGAATCCCATACTTGTATATTATCTAAATCAATTAGCAGAAACCTTATGATTAAATCTATCTCATTACCCAATGCATTGGAGAGAAATCATTTCCTCACTCTATATTATTTTTTTCATAGAACCACCTGTATGCATATGAAATTCCCATGAACAATAACATAATCATAACTAATTAATAATAATAAAGAAAAAAATATCATTTACAAATTGAAATCACAATATATCATTAATATAATAAATTCCTCTCCAAATCCATTTTCAATACAAAATACACCAAAAAGGAATATGGTACTTATTTTATTTTTATAAAATTTAAGGCTTATAGAAGAAGCCAAAAATCCAATAACTTTCAGGGAGGTTGAAAACTCATCATTACATATTAAATTAAAAAACATTTCTTTTTTCATTTTGTAAAAATCTTCATATAATATATTCATTCCCAAAAACATTCAATGAAATTAAAATTCAATTTGGTTGTACATCATATAAAATTAGGTGATGTCTATTGTCGAAATATGACTGAATGAATGAATATTGAGACAAAGTCCCTTAAAGTGAGTCTGAAATATCACATTCAATATATATATTCTTGAAAAATAAAATTAAGTTAATTTTATGTGATTTAGATCTTTTTTAAAGATTATTATTTCTATTATATCTTTGATTACCAGGTTATAAAAATTACATAATTATTTAAGTTTATATGGGATGTTTTTCAACACTCGGTACTTGAGTTGAAAATGAAAATGGTTGAATGTCACTTGTCCATGTGTCTATAAGTCCATCATTTCCAAAAATAATATTCATGAAATTATGATCATCATTATATATAAATTATACCATATATCAATCCTTGATGTATGGTGACAGGTGAGTGTGGAGAATTTTGTGCCATTGGATTCTTTTGAGGCGGTTCGTTCCAGTCTTGTAGGGAGCATGGTTTGGAAAGCGATGGCTAGAGGTTGGAATATATGTTCACCCATTAGATTATGGTTGGTTGAAGGTAACAATGGGATCTGTTTCAATTCCTTTATTTTTGGGCACTGGTTGTTTTTATGGATCTATGAATGGCCATATATGGGGTTGTTTGGTGGATTATTCCCTTTCAAGTGGTCTAAGATGATCACGTTCAGAGTTTATGGATGAAATGTTTCTGTTCTTATGGTTTTTTATCTAAATGTCTAATGAGGTGTTGATGTTGTGGTTTTATTTTATCATTGTCTCTTTGCATTTGGTTATAATTATTTGGTTTTTTTATTTTATTTTTGGTGGTTGACCACAGAATAGGGATGGGTGTTTTGGCACCCAACATATGCCATCTTTCTTCACTTGCTAGGTGGATGGGTACCCTGTTGTGTTTTCTACATTGTGATTTCTGTTGGATTTTTTGGCGCATTTGGTTGATAGTGTAGCGAGTTCCACATTTTCACCATCAGGTTGGTGACTCAAAAGAGAGATAGGTGTTCTATAACCTATCATCTAGTCCTCCTCCATCATTCAGTGTGTGATGTAGGAGTTTTCTTCCTTATTGTGTGGCTAGCACGACACATCTCTTGGATGAGGGGCGACACATCATCTTTAACAGAACTCATTGATACATATTCTGATAGGGCACGGGGTGAGAAGACATTTGGATTTTTCTTGGTATGATATTTGATTATTATATTCCTTTTTGGTCCATTTAATAACATTATCCCCTTTTATTTTATGTTTTTATCTTGTTTATTTATTGGGTTCCTCCATTCCCATGTCTTTAAAAGGATCTTTTTCATTGTTCAATAAATGGGGAATTCCCCTAATCCTTTTATATAAAAAAGTAACAACTTAATTGACATATTATTATCATATAATGTTTAATATGTCAATAATATAACATATAAACACTAATTATATTATTATAACTACTCATGAGAGACAGTTTTGATAAACGAATTAGATTGGTTTGTGGAGGTGATAGTTCACACGCACGCACGAATGATTAATTCTATTATCATTTGATTATATTATATACATATTTAGGTGATGATATTATCATAATAACATCTCAATATATTGAGAATACTAGTGTTTTTATATCAACATGGCTGGAGGAGAATTAAAGTTTTTGGAAGAAGAAATAAAATATAAATACATAATGAAAACAATACCTCTTCTTTGGTTGATCACCCATGAAGAACACATTAAAACATATAAAGAGGGTTTTCTGCCTAATATAAGGGCTAAAATTTTTGTGACGGATTTACGGAGGGTTTTGGGTAGATCTTGGCAGAACCAAATTGTTCTTGAAGTGTTAGTATTAGGGAAGGTCGATACCTTTTTATAGGGGATGGAAGGGACACCTTTGGAAACTTTTAAAATATTAAATTAATATAAATTAATTTTTAAATATTAATCACTAAAAATTGATTTATTTCGATGACGATTATTTTAAATTCTACCATCCAATAATTTTAGACATACATTTATTTTATTTTATACCATATATTTTTTATTTACCCGTAATTATTCTCTTTTATGTTTTATTATGGTAACAATATTTTAAATATTAAGAGGCTTCAAATTTATAATATATGGGGTAAATATACCATAAGTTGATACTTTATGAACATTCGGACCTTATTATTGTAACACTAAAATTTTAAAATATTTTTATTATTTTTCATTAATTTAATAAAATTTATTTTTTTATAAAATATCAATGATGTCAATTTCAACACTATTTATTTAATTTAATTTAAATAAAATTTAAATAGAGAGATAACTTAGAAAAAAAGTTAATGGATTTATAATATGTCATAAGAATCCATAAAATTCTTATATAGCAGCAAATATTTGATATTTTAATCATTTAAATATTATTAATATCATCTATTTGATTCTTTCTCTAATAAATCTATTACTCCATCATCAATGTTTCATAATTAAATTTAATTAGGTAATGTCTAAAAAGAATAAATAAATTAAATTCATATACATAATATTTTTACCTTTATATGGATTATTTATAGTAAAAAATATACCCTATATAACCACAAGTTAATATTGTATTAATAATAAGAGACATGATTACAACATAATTTCCTTTACGTTAAATAAAATGATAAAAATGTCATCATCACACTCAAGTAGCTTCAAATGGTCAACGTTTGAAGACTAGTTTTGTCTTGGTCAAATATAACTCATCAAATATGATTTGGAGAAGTGTTAGGGTAGATTTATATTATTATAATATTATATTTACTATTAATTATCCAATATACTGTTAACTATGGTAGATAAAATACTAAAGTTACTATTATCTAAAAAAAGTTGATCCTATTTGAGCAAATTTTTTCAAAATGATAACAACCGTGTTTTTTTGAAAATTTATTTAATAGAAGTTGTTAAATTACATTTACCACTAATCTTGTTGATGGTTCAAGAAAACTGGTTTCTTTAAAAGTAAAATGTTCAAAAGTTCACACTATTTTTCTATTCAATGACACTCTGAAATTTCATTCAATGAACTACATTGGATTGAATAATACAAACATGATATAATTGTTCCTTAAAACCATGTGGATGGATAATATATCATTATAAATAAATTATAAAAGAAATATAGTTTTGATATAAAATGTAGCACTTTTCACAATTCACTAAAATATGAATTTTATTATAAAAATAAAAAAATAAACTGATGAAAATTTTGATGTCCCACTAACAAAGAAGAAGTATATTTGGTCAAATAGAATATGTAAAAGTGAAAAAATTTAATTGGAAAAGGGATATCCCTAAAAATGTGTTAAACTACATCTTAGAAATATTAGAGTCTTTTATTCTTAAAAGTGGATTTATTCCCATTTTAAGCTTCTAATATATATTAGAATAAAGTAAAAAAAATTAATGCACACGTGTAAAAAAATATATTAAGTTTTGTTCATTTTAAAAAAAATATCTAGGTGATAAATACCATTTAAAATAATAATATTTTATTTTTCATTATATCTCAGTCTTATGTACAACAAAAGATTTTAGAGAAACCATTTCGCGCATGCTAAGTATGCTATCAGACATAACATCTCCTTTTAATTTAAATTATTATTGAATACATAAACATGAATAGATAAGAAAACTTCTTATTCTATAATTACCTGGTATGTTACACCTATTCCATTAAATAAATTTATATTATTCAATATATATAGGATACAAATATCTCACTTAATATGGATAAATTGGGATCTCTAATACTTTATCAAGATCATGGATGACCAATTAAACTATACATTCAACTATAGAAACTTCCCTGTATCAATTACTCTAAAACATTTTCTTCCACATTTCATGTTCTGATATTGTAATACATATATGATTAATTAATAAATAATTTCAATTTAATTATAAACTCATATTCTAAATTGTTATATATATATATATATATTCTAATATTGTAATATTTAATTCAATTTTATTTTTCTATCATCTATCATCACCATTTTAATTTTATCATTAACATGTGTAATTTTTATACCATTTTTGTGTGACTGTAGGTTTCTACCAACACATATGTTTCCCCATTCATTATTTTTGGTATATCTCTATAATTGATAACACAACCATATTCGAAACATCATAATCATCATGTATATCCCTTGCTGGGATGTACAATTCTTTTCATTAGTATTGATTGAGAGAATAATATGTTAATCCTTTAATAAAACTAATAATGAAAAAATTTAATTACATTTATAATGACTTATTATCATAGGTAGTTATTAAAATGGATTCTATATATAATTATACATTTTCAGGAAAAATTGTTCATTTATTATTTAATAATTCATTAACATGGTTATATTAATATTTATACATGACATATGAATTTGATAAAATTAAAAAATAGCGGTAATATATTACAAATAACCAATAAGAAAGGATGTTAAATAAATATAATATTTTATCTTAATAAATCATCTTGAAACAATAAATCACCAATATTGTACTCATGTTATTCAACAAAAATGAGTTTCACCATATTTATTTCTTCAATTTATGTTCTTAACCTATGTCAACATACCTCTATCCATTCATTAAGTAAATAAATATAATCGCTTCTATAATATTGAGTCTCGTCACGGAGGATTCAACTTGTTTTTTATAATACACATAATATCATAGCCCTGGTAAATTTATGTGGAATCAACAATAATTATATACAAATAATTTAACACCTTTTTTAAAATTAATTAATATATTTATCTAAATTTTCTATCACCTTAATTCTACAATGGATAATAAACCTCAACATATATTTTTTTATTTGAGATTTATTCTAGTAACATTGGTTGTTTTATTGATATTCAATCACATATTCATCCTATTTTTTACTAGATGTTTTAAATTTATGATCTTAGTATACCATGAAGCAGATATTTTTCTAATAAATAATGAACATTTTAAATTTTACATATGACTATAAATGTGTTCATAAATAAATAAAAACTAATGTTTTAAAATATGAGATATTTTTTTATTGATTTTCAATAAATTATATAATTTGACCAAAAATAATATTAGTTCATTATATTTTAAGATGAACCTTGACTATATTTAATACTTTTAAATATTTTCCCTTTTGTATTCTCCCCCATCATAATTAATCAAATATATGAATATTTTCTTAGGGTTTAACACATAAATCATTGTATATATCCCATATTTGTTTAAGAAATCAGAGTTCAATATTTCATATGAGGTAAAAAATATAAAATATTATATAATTTTAAAACCAAGACAAAAATTCACCTTCTAAGATTTAACATATATAAATTATCTTTTTTTATCTCAAACACTCATCCGAATCATATTACTATACAATTAAAAATATTATTACTTGAATTTATACAATCAATATGAGTGACAAAGATATAGTTTTCATGAAATCTAATTTTTTTTCCACATTTCATAATTTAAAATCCAAAACACTAAAGATTTAATTTTTTTCATAACAAAAATAATTATGTGATTATTTCGACAGATAAAGAGATTTTTTAATATTTATATTTCATCTCATTAATCAGTATTTATATAAACTTCTAGTATTAGAATATAAAAATCTCCAAAAAAAAATTAAAAATATGTTTTGGAAATTCATTTTGATAGTATCTTATATTCTAATATATAAAATTAATGAATCTGTACTTTTGGTTTTAGTATAATAAGTGGGAGAAAATATCTCATCAATGTATATTATATTTTCATCGAAATAGCCTCTGTAAAAAAGATGATTGAATTTCCCAACAATATCCCTATTATCATTTTTCTAATGGAGCATTTATTCTAGTAATGTTTTTTCCTTATTTCTATGAATATTATTAACTTATCATACTTATATCTCATATTTAGAAATAATAATTTTTTGGAAAATTTTAATTTAATATATATGATTTTGTTGAAAATAAGGTCATCCCAAGAGAGTAGAAAACTGATCCAGTGCAAGTATGTGCCTACAAACACCCCAATTCGCTTTAAACATGGTTTTAAATGTAAATAAAATTTCTCCATATCTATCATGCCAAAATTATAGAATCTACATCCAAATCATAATTTGATGATTTTTTTCACATAATTCATCAATTTTCAAGAAGAATAAGTAATAACCGTGTAATTATTCATAATTACACATGCCAAAAACTTCATAGAAGAATTAATATGGATTAAAAATCCTTCTTGAATATATTGTAATATATGTATAGGTTCACTAAATAACCTTCTCTTCAAATCCTAGAAATTATCCTCACATCCATCTATCCAGAGGAACTTGGATCCATTTTTAGTTTACCTAGTCATAAGATTAGATATTAGTGAAAAATTATCAAAATACCATTGATAATATCTAGATAATACACAAAAATACAAATTATAGTCACTATGATTAGTCTAGGCTACCATTAAATAGCCTCCTTCATTGATGGATCTAATAATATACCATATCATGAGATTATGTGATATACAAATGAAATATATTTCATCCAAAATTTGAAAAATGTAAATATTTCAAAAAAACCGTCTTCATTAGGGTATTTAGTTCTATTATCAAGTGTAACTAATTCTAATATTTTCCCATTGAATATATGATAATATATTCTATAAAGAAAACCACACACTAATCAAGGTAATATATAATGTCCATATTCATCAATTCCATGAAGTTATAATGGTAATTAATTATATAGAATGGCTTATATATAATCATTATGTCTATATGTTGTACATAATTTCCTAATAATTGTATCCTATATCCTGACCATCAATCGATTATATATAGAATGATGTTTATTCGGTGAAAATTACTGATTTACTCTTAGTTGATCAAACATTTCATCAATATAGTAGAGATGATAATTTTTTAATTGTTATTTTGTTTTGATCTCGGTAATCAATGATGATTCACATTTATCCATATTTAATTTTTAGAAATATAATAGGTCCACCCCAAGTGACACACTTTGACGAATGAATCCATTATCAGTTTTTTCATAGAGTTGGTTCTTCAATTCATGTTTCTAAATCAGGTCCATTCAATAGGGGGTCCTTGAAAAATGTTTGGCACCAGGCATGAGCTCCCTTGAGACCTCAATTTCACATTTTGGTGGAAGGTTAGGAATATCATAAATAAGTAAATCAAAAAATTATAAAATGACATGAATATCATTAATACTGAATTTATCCACAACCATTTCAGATAAACACACATAATAAATTTGAATTACAACCCAAAAAAAGATGTAATCTCCATTAGAAGTTCATTCTTATCGATACAATAATAGTCTTTCATAGGTTCATTTTAAAAATTAAATATAAATTCTCTTCATAAAAGACTTAAATTGTATTTATGTAGGCAATGGAAATCAGTTCCTAGGATGACATAAAATTCAACCAGAGAAAGAGTGATAAGATTTACATTAATCACATTCCCACAAACAATATCTAGAGACATATCATAGATATGAGTTTTTGTCATAATATAATTAGTTATTTTCACTTATAATAACATATCTAATCAGTTATTATAAATAATTATACCCACCGAAATTTAATTAGGTATGGATGAATATGTATATTCATAGTAAAATAATACATTAATAGTTCTAGAGTGAATGATTGGTATACCTTTCACAACATCGTTATCGAATCGATCATCAAAAATTGTGATCTAATGATATTTACCCTTTTCTTATCACTTATGTAGTTTCCAATGTTGTTCATCATCATTGACCCTCAGGTTTTGTGATTGGATAGAATAAATCCCATTAACAATACACATAAAGCATAAATGTGTTGGTGGTGAATTTTTTGCATAGTTATATCTATCCCCATAATTAGTTATCTTCATCCCATAACTTAGATATTAAATATACCAATGATTGTCCCTTAAAAAGATAAAAAAAATTAATAGTACACATAAGGAAATTTCATCCATGATTCTTCTGACATATAGGTCATAATGTAAACACCATCTCCTTCACTCTAGGTTTTTATATTTTCCATTGAACTCCATCTTCATTTTTCTATGTAAAATTTATTGTTTATGGGAATGATATTTTATTGAATTTTTCATATTATCAAACATGGAAATGGTAGAATTTGAATTATTACAAATGATGGTGCATATATATGATTTTTTATAACTTTTTTAAAAATATTTTTTTATGAATATGATTGGATTTTTCCTTGATCACAATATATTGATTTACTATAATAAATAATAATTTATATATCACATTACTATGATTATGATAAATTTTTATGATTATTATCACTTGATTACAAACCCATTTTCCATGTTATATTACAATTAAATTTATATTACATTCCCTTCCATCATGACATATATTAATTATTACGGTTCCATGTTTATTTTAATAATAAATTTCAACCATGTTCACATTTTATTATAATCATATCTATCTACAGATGACATGAAAATAATTTTTTTACATAATGAGAATTTGATGTCAAACAATTAATTTATTTAATTGTTTCAGGAAATTATTATAGTGATTTATTTATATGTATGTTTTATATAGAGTTTATTTTATTGGTATATAGTAGAAAAAAAATATTAATAGAGGGTAAAAATATTATTCTTTTGATTATAAATAAAAGGGAGATAATCCATAATGTCTCTAATAATCTAGTTCATGGGATTGTGTGACTAATGGGAGAAAACATTAACACCTGATGTAATTGAAGTAAAATAAGGATAAATTTATCTTTTATATGAATATAGTAAATTCCATCTATCTCATAGACTATTTTGATCCCACCATGAGGATGTTGTTAGTGATGTTTGAGGTGTTCTATTATACATCATTCACCATATATATGGTTTTTCATAATAGGTATAGATCATTATGTATGTCACATCCATGACATTTTTTTAAAGTTATTTTTCATTTAATTTTCATTCTTTCTTTGTTTTGGGGGTTTCCCATTCATTTTGGTGTAAATGGTTTGTTTTTAAAATTTGTTTCAAACCAGGAGCCAAATTCCAGATTTAAAAATATTTTTTTTTCTTTATAACTCATTAATTTTTCAACATCTTTTATATATTGTAATTTCTACTTGGCCTCCCCTTAATTATTAACTCCACCATATAAATTTTCACCATTTAGGAATACATAATCATGGTGGATTGGGGTTTTTATTTAAGAGATTAGGCCTTCTCAGAAGCCCATTCACAGTTTTAAAAATGAATTTTGGTTATTTTATAACATATTAATTTGTTACTTTTTTTCAGTGATTCCTCCTCCCACTAAAATCAAAACACTTGATGCTCACCCCCATTAGTTATTATTCCTCTTAGGATCTCATCTCCACTGTGTATTATGGCGATCATCTTAAATCATTCTCAAATTGTCCAGATTTGAAGAGGTAAGATGATTATTTCATAACTCCCTCAATTTTCACTCTTTTTCAACCATTTCATTCCCCAAATGACCTAATATGACTCCTTTGACCATTAATTCTAGTTTTGGTTGTTTAGTGATTCGAAATTTTGTTGATTTTGGTGTGATTTATTCAATTTCTCTTCAAGTAAGTGTTTCACTCTTTTATTTCTTCAATTTCCATACAGTTTCCTCCCTATTTCTGGATGTTATATGATGTCCCAAAGATATAGTTATAACCTAGGGTTTTATTTAGTTTCTATTTGGTTTAATATTGAGGTTTTAGGTTCCTCTTCACTTCTTTGTGGCGTGTCTGTGGTGCGGTTGATGTTTTGCACCAAGTTTTGAGGGATTCAACACTTTCCGTAGGTGGTTCCATGTGTAAAAAATTATTAATGAGTTATATTCCTGCATTAAATCATTATTTATTTTCCTCATATGTTTTCTGTGTTGTGAAAACTGTTCATTATTGATTTGGTTAAGAATTTAATTTTATAGTTGCATTTTAGCTTGATATTGGGTGTTTTTTATGTGTAACACTTGAGGTATTATTTGGGTGTATTTTAGAACATATGATATTGGTATAATAAATATTTTTTTGGCTTCCAGTACTTTTTTGGTAGGTTCTTTCAGTTCCATTGTGTTTGAAAAAGGGATTTTGAATGAGTTTATGGTGTAAAACCATGTTTTACTTCTTGAATGTGATTTTGAAAATGTGGGTTTTTCATGTGGATCTTTTGTGGTATTGTTTGAGGTAATTGTATAACACCTGGGGGTGGTTTAATAATTGTTTTTGGAGCTTATTATTTTGTTTTGAATTGGTATTGAGGTGATTTTGTCCTTGAAAGATGATTTTGAAATGGGATTTATTTAAAAATCTTGGGTACACTCCTTAGAATTATTTTATAAATTTTTTGAATTGTTTAATGATTTATGTAAGAGGTGAAACCATATTAGAAAACTATTTTGGATTGTGTAATTTTTAAATGGTCCATTTTAAATGTAAATGGGGCTATCATGTGATGTGTATCCTCTTGGAGATTTTTTATAAAAATGTTTGAAGGATTTGCGGAAATGTGAAAGAGGTGTGAACGTGATGTGGGTTGTTTGTGTGAATGTGATGTGAAAAATGAATTTTGATTATGAAAAGGGTTTAATAAAACATTAGATTTGGATGTTATGTGATGGTTATCATATTTTTAATGATTTTATAAAAAATTCAAAGGATTTGTTAGATTGTGAATGTTATGAAAAATGTGTTGTGGGCTATTTTGGAGTGAGTTTGATTTCAAAATGCATTTGAACAAAAAGTGGATTTTTGTGACTTGTGTGATTTACATGGGTCTGTTTGGTTAATGTGTTATGTGTAATTTATATTTGAATATTCAAACTATATTTCTTGGCTTGTTGAACATGATTAAGCACAAGAGGGAAACCTGGGTATCTAGGTGGGTGGACATATACAAGTATGCTAGTGAATCTGTGGGGTTTGGCATTATTTTCACTTTGCGAGATTGATGTTTAAAACACATACAATACTACGATGATGATAATTCGGGACCACTAAGTTATGTTTATGCTCCATACTAGTATCTCGTGTGCACGTGAACAAATATTGTGAGGGTTACTCTCCCTGAGATACGAGGAATCGTGGACCCACAATGAGTTTGTTCCTAGGGGATATTTCATAATACTTGTGCTCATTGTATTATTTATGCTTACCATCAGCATATGGTATTGTTGGATTGAAATTTCAGTAGTTTTGGCATTTATTTTAGAAGTGATGATTCTTTAAATTATCCCACTTGAAAACTGTTTTAATTTTTAAGTTGCATCTTTTAGAAATTGTAACTAGCATTTCCTATTTATGAAAACTTGCAAGATTTTCATCTTTGAATGTTTATCACATGTAATCTCATAGTTGTGGTATCCTATTGGGAAATGGATCACACCCTACTTACACCATTTGGTGTAAGTGGAATTGGTTAGTTTTTTTCACAGGTTTGGGTACAACTTTTTTGCCCATAGATCGGGTTTTCATCGGTCGAACATGATGCGATATTGTGGGGATAGCTTGAGGGCACTGCCTCCTTCCATGTGGAGGTTATTGGGATGTTCTTATTTGGTTTTTTACCATTTAATTGTATTTAAACAAAGATTTAACTAATGACAAGGTAAATGTAATAATTAAAATTGATATGTCTTCTACTAATTCAAAGTCTTGAAGAATGATCGTGATAAATTTCCCTAATAATTCAACCTTAATGATTATTGATAATACATCATTACAATTGATAAATTTTATTTTGATACAATGTATTTTGAATAAGAATAAATGAGGTGATTTAGTTATCCAATCATTAATAATCTAAATTGCATTGTTACCTTGATAATTCCTTGGCAATCCCACTACAAAATCAATGGACATATTTTCCCACTTCACACTAGCACTAGAAACGGAGGAAACATACCATTGGGTAATTTATTATCTATATTAACCTATTAAAAATTCAAACATATAAATTTAATATCCTTAAGATCTATTTTTATTCCATCCTACCTGTAATACTCTTCAAGATTCTGTATGGTTTATTGATGCTTTGGTGAACTGAAAATAAAGAACTATGAACATCACATAAAACTGAAGGATGAGTAAGGGATTGTAAGAATTCATGTTGATAATAATAAATAGTTTTTATAAAAGAAATCATGTTTTATTTTTTATGTTTTAAATGGTGAAAAATATATAGTGATCAGAAGTGTCCAATTATTATTTTACAGCTTTTTTAGGAATCAGTTATGGCATAATTATATAAAACTATGAACCTGAAAATATCCTAAATATGTGATAAAGTGATATTTTTTACTTAAATCAAGATTGTGTAATTTTTTATGGTCTGGTATTTATAGTTGGTATGAGAGTAAATGTTTATATAATGTTATTTTTTATGTTAATATTATTAGAATGTTCTTATAATAATCATAATTTATGGTTAAGTGAAAATGATATATCATTTTAAGATTACCATGTTTCTTCATCTAAAGTATGTTTGTTCAAAATGTTTTTATGTAGAAGAAACAAGGAAGTAGTAGTATGAATGCACTCATAAGAAAATATCCTTCCTAATCAGCATCCCAATATGGTTTGAATTAAAACTGAGTAGTTTTTTGCAGTTATAGATATGTTTACTTAAGATATAAATGGTGGTGGTTTCCATGAAAGAGATAAACCAGATCTACCACAGAGGAACATGAAAATAGTGGAGAATTATAAGAGATTTCATCCCCCATATTTTAGAGTATCTCTTTACCCTATGATAGTGGAATGATGGATTAAAGCAGTAGAAAAGATATTTGATGGGATGGGTTATTGGGATCTCCAAAAGTATCTCTTTGAACTTATCATTTTCAAGGGGAATCTGATAAGTGGCGGTCCATGGTTAAGATTATCATGGAAAGTGAAGATAATGATTCTTTGGAATGGGATGAGTTTATGAATATTTTCTTTGATAAATATTTTCCTAAGGATGTTTATCTTAGGATATAAATATAATTCATATAATTGTGATAAAAGGTGGAAGATTTAATAGATGCATAATAAAAAAACATCACTTGAATGGAATGTTATGTTCCAAATTTTATTTGATATATTAGTTGTAAGATAAATCAATTTTTTTAGGATTGAATCCAAGATAAAGAAGTGTATTGGATTCCCACGAGTTTAAGAGCTATGAGAAAAACATTCAATGCAAAGGAAGAAGAAATTTTTTTTTCCAATGATCATTTTTTCCATGAAAACAAGCAATAGAAATAGTTCAGTTGGTATGAAATGGGAAGGAATTCATCAAATAAGTTTTGAGGAAAGAATCCCAAATTACCATATTGTGAGTATTGTGGTAAAAAAGAATCATGGAGAAAGTATATCCAGAAGTTCTTTTGATGTGGTAATATTGGTCATATGGTTGATTACTGAAAGAAATATAATCTAAAATGAAATTAATGGCCTTTGGTAATATGTTTTATTTAAAATGAGTTATTCTATTATGATAATGTGTGTATAACGTTAATTAACTAGGGTAGATACCATAAGTATCAAGAGAAAAATGTTTTGGAAAAATATTTTTCTACTATAGTTTTTGATGATGGGATATCAAATAAAGTGGTGACATGATTGTGACATTTTTATTTGAATCATTCCAATAATCTTTTTGATTATAGATCTTCTCATTATTTCATTTTTGATGAATTTTATATAAAATTGGAAATATCTCCTCACGAAAGTAAGATATATTTTTTTGTAAAAACATTGTGTCGATGTATTAGAGCATCCAAGATTTATAATAATCTTCTAAGTTTCATTAGTGGGTTGTTATTTCCTAAAAATCTTGTTGAACGGCCTGTAGTGGAGTTTGATATCATTTTTTTTACGTATTTGATTTCATTTTATCATGCTAAAATATATTTTATGTATAATAATGTTTTATTGAATGATTTAATACCATTGATAACATAATAAGAAGTAGATAAATTGATGAAATGTAGAGGTTAAAGTTATCTTAATCATCTTTATGAAAAGAAAGAAATAGTTCTAATTAGTGACATCCTAGTATTGAAATAAATTACAGATGTTTTTCTTTTCAATTGCCTTGTGTTATTCTTGATCAGAAAGATGAATTTACATTTGATTTAGTGCCTGATGATAATCCTATTTATAAAACCTCTTATAGAATCGATCATGTAGAACTTGTGTAATTGAAAAACCAGTGGTAATAATTTCTTAATAAAGGTTTCATTCAACCTAGAACTTCAAAATAGGGTGCTTCTATTTTATTTGTGAAAACCAAAGACGGTTTTATAAGACTTTTCATTGATTATAGATCCTAGAATAACATCACTATTAAGTAAAATTATCCTTTGCCTCATGTCAATGATTTGTTTGATAATTTATAGGGATCTCAGCTTTTTTCGTAGATTGTTTTGAGTTTTGGGTTCCATTAACTAAAGGATAAAGAGGATGACATTCTAAACACCACATTTTAGACATGATATGGTTGTTATGAGTTTTTAGATATTCCATTTGGGTTGTCTAATTCACCTTATGTATTTATGAATCTTATTAATAAAGTGTTACATCAGCTTTAGGATCATTTTTAGTTGTTTTTGTAGATGATATTTTGGTATATTCTAAAACCCATGAGGAACATAAAAGGCACATAAGGATTTTTTTGAGAACATTATATGAAATGAAACTATATGGAATGTTTAGAAATATTGTATTTTATTTTCAAAAAATTTCATTCCTTGGATATATTATTTATAAAGATTGCATAAATGTTTACCCTTCTAAAAAAAGTTTCTGAATAGTGGACAAGACCTAACAATGTTACTAATATTCCTAGTTTTCATTGGATTATTGGCTTATTACCAAAGGTATTTTGAAAAAATTTCTCGGTTACATATCCTAATAAATAAATTAACATGAATGGGAGTTAGGTTTTTCTAGACATGAGAATGTAATTTTAGTTTTTAGGAAATAAAATAAATATGTTCAATGCTCCAATTCTGACCCTGCCCCTAGAAATAGTGAATTTGTCATCTAAAATTATCATTCATTAAAAGGAATTTATTGTGTCCCGATGCATAATGGAAAGGTAATTTCTTATGCTTCCCATTATTTTAAAAAGCCTGAGTTAAATTACCATACATGTGATTTGTAATTATATTTTGGTGATTTTTCTTTAAAAATTTGGAGGCATCATTTTTATAAAGTGATGTGTAAAATATATATCGATCAAAAAGGTTGGAAGTGTATATTCACTCAGAAAGAGATGAAAATTAGATAAAGAAGATGATTGAAACTAAACAAGGATTATAATTTAATAATTTATTATCGTCCTAGAAAAGCAAAAACACGGTTGATTCTTTGAGTTGAAAAATTAATGCTACATTAACCATGATATGTTTTTAGAATCACCCGTTCATTAATGATTTGATGAATTTTTTCCTAGAGGTTGTGGATGAAAACAGATCCATTATTCTGTTTCAGGTTTCAATGCATTCGACTTTTTCATATATAATTAAGAGGTCTTAGAAGGTGGATCAATATTTGAATGAAATGATATAATCTGTTAATAATGTTATGTTTTCTTATTTTAATATTAATGAAGAATGTGTATTCATGATTTGGGAAAAAATTGTGTGTTCCCTGAGATTCACAGTATAAGAAGGCATTCTTGACTGAAGCTAATAGTTCTCTATTTTTGGTTCATCTAGTAAATACTAATATGTACTGAGACCTTCGAGTGTATTACTGGTGTGATGAAATGAAAAGATATATTTCTAAATTTATAGTTAAGTGTTTAACATGTCAACAAGTAAAATAAGAGTGAAAATTACTGAAGGGCATGAAAAAATATTTTCAACTTCCAAAGTCAAAATGGTAGAATATATCAATATGGTGTGGTGGTATGCTAAAGACATCTCAAGGTAATAATTTTATTTGGGTTAGTATTTATTGATTAACTAAATCTACGCATTTCCATCCCTTTAAATATATAATGTCTTTATATCATATATATATATATATTATTTAAAAGATACTATTAAGTATCATGGACTGCCTCTCTCCATTGTATTAGACCATAATCCCTAGTTTACATAAAATATTTTTAATGCACTTCAGAAGTCGTTGGTTATTGAATTAAATTTTAGTACATCTTTTCATCATCAATCTAATGGATTGTCTAAGCAGATGATTCATAGATTGCATGATATTATTAGTTCTTGATTAATGGATTACCATAGAAGTTTGGATCAACATATTTCTTTGGTTGATTTTTCTTATTAAAATAGTTTTCATTCCAGTATTTATATGGAACCTTTCGAGGCATTATATGGAAAGAGGTTTCAAAAATCAGATTTTGGGGATGATGTAGTAGAAAGGAAGTTAATGGGATCAGATTTGGTAGTGGAGACAACAAATAATGATTAGTTGATTAAGTGACACCTGAAAAAAATTTGGAGTAGGTAGAAGATTAATGTAGATAATTAGATAAAAGTTCATTCTTTTTAGGCAGGTCATCATGTCCTTTTAAAAGTTTCTCCATGGAAAAGTGTGATGCATTATAGTAAGAAGGGGAAGTTGAGTCCATGGTTTATTGGACTAAATGAAATCAGAGAGAATATTGGAATAGTTTCCTACTATATATCCTTACCTCTAATTTTATCCCAACTACATGACATATTTCATGTTTCAATGCCAAGGAAAATATTTACCATACTCATATCATGTTTTGAGCCCTAGAGTAGACCACCTAGAATTGAATATGTCTTTTGAGGAACAACTAGTTCAAATTATTAAACATATAAAAAAGTGTTTCAGATAAATTTAATTCACCAGTTTAAGGTTTTATGAAAAAACCATATGGTTTAAGAGCCAACATGGGAATCTGAAATTTTTATGAGGGGAGAATATCCCCACTTATTTGAAATGTGAAAAAAAATTTGAGGAAGAAATATCCAAAAGGGGGAAGGATGTAACATCCCAGGTAATTATAAAATAATTATTTCTTATATTTATTAATAACTAGGAATTTTATAGTTATTTTACCTTAAAAGGGAATAAATATTTAATTTCATACATAATAAGCAACAACAGTTTTCCTCAAAATATTATGTTTAATGTAAGACTGAGTTATACCGAACAATAATATATTGTTAATATTATTCTTTTAAGTGGTAGTTATCACCTAAATATTATATTCTATAGAAGAAGATGGATAACTATATTATGTTTACCCATGTTTATAAAAAATTACATTCATCAAATAAATTTTATTATCTTAAAATAATAATTGATCCAATTTTAAGCATAAAAATTGTATACCTTTAAAAGGTTTTTCACCACCTTTTTATCGAGAGAAAATTTTAAATCTAATTTTTGACAATTTTTTAATTTTTATATGACACAATAAACTTATATTTTGAAATTTAAATAAATTTTTTTACTTTGGGTGATTTTTTTGTACTTTTCTAAAAACATTCATATTTTGATAAATAGTGAATAAAACTGAATTTTAGTTCAAAATTGTTTTTTTGTCCAATTTATTGGGAGACATTCATGTGGATGGAAAAGTGCTTGCAGTGATTTCAAGAGATATGGTAGAAGTTGATGAGTGCTCTCATCTTGAAGTTCCCAAAAGAGGGAATCCAATATTTAGTGTCATGTTAATGATTAAGGACTGAACATTATTATGTTTTATTATAGAGGTAAGAATTTATGACCTATGGCTCAAACTAGTTGATCACATAAGATAATAATTATATTACCTATTACCTTGAGATATAAATATTAGTTTTTCATTAATGGTTTTGTGGTAGTAACTGATGAGAAAGTGGTTTATCGTATACTCTTTCCACATGAGCCCCAAGTATATCTTGTCTCATAATGATCATAAAATGAGATATTGGTGATGTATATATTTCTCCATGGTGTATGAATTTGAAATTTTATCTACTCCTAATATGGGGAATGTGGTTTCAGACACACTCAGTAGGGGAACTTGTTCTCAATTGACGGATGAGGTGTCAGATAACTTAGCCTTGTTGTATTTGTCCTTTAAAGATTGGGAAACTGATTCATATCTTTAGTCAAAGGTTGTTACCATCTCCCAGGATTCTACACTGGGTTATGGATTCTCAATAAGTAGAAATAGACTATGATACCTTACATACTTAGATATCCACTAGACATGCTCTTAATGAATATTATAATGATAGGGAGCCCAATATCCTTTTTTCTGGATGGAAAGTGGTACGAGTGACTTAGTGGGTGGAGGTTATTATAGAGTTTTATATATCCCCTTTGGAGTTAAATCTATGTGTTTAAATAATTTAGGACAACCTATGACATTAGTTTTGGTGTCTAGGAATGAATAAAAAAATTTCATTTTTTCCCTTGATTTCTTTCTTGTCATCATGTAAAGACTAAGCACCAAGATCCAATGGGATTCATCCAAAACCTTGAGGTTCCACAGTGGAAGTGGAATGATATATCCATGTGTTTCATTATGGGTTCACGAAATATGTCAAGGGTACATGATTTAATCTAGGTGATCAACTGACTCAACATTTTTTCCAAAATCATAGTTATTAAAGAATGATGTTCAGTAGAAAGATTAGAATGCATCTAGGGGAAGGAGATAGTTCTACTCTATAGAGTTCCATCAAAAATTATTTTTTATCGTGATGCTTGATTTACATCCTGGGTGTGGAAGGGCTTACAATTGGCCATTGGGAATCAATTACACTTGAGCATATCATTCCACCCATAAATTGATCGCATAACTCAGTGAACCATTCAGGTTCTGGAGAGAAATCTATGAGAAACATTTTTGTCTTTAGAAGGAGTTGGGAGGACCACCTACACTAGGTTTAGTTTTCATACAGAAAAATTACATTCCATTATTGGTATGAAACCATTCCTGTTTTTGTATTGGAGACCTTGTAGGTCACTAGATTGTTGGACTGATCAAGTAGAGTTAGCACTAATTGTCTTAGAGTTAGTCCATACTATTACAAAGAGGGTGTAGATCATCCAAAATTAATTTAAGACTACACAAAGTCGTTAAAATTATTATTCATATAGGTAAAATTTCCCTTTTGATTTCGATGAAGGAGTCCTTCTATTCCCAAGGGTCTCACTTTAACATGGATTTATGATATTTGGTTGTGGTGGAATGTCATATATAAGATTCATCTATGCATTTCATATTCTACAATGACATTGTGTGTTGGCGTACTGTTTATCTCTACCACCATAGTTGGTCCAAGCACTCGACATCTTCCACATTTCTCAGTTGAGGAGTTATGTGCATGAATAATCACATGTTATCAACTGGGATGACATGAACATCAATGATTGAGTGACCTTTTCGGAGTACCCAATAGAGATCAAGTATTGATAAGAGAGGATCATCTATGAGCATTAAATTCCTCTTCTATGTTTTTTCTGGAAGCATGAAGACCATTAATATAGCACATGAGATCGGGAGTCTCAAATGTGAGCCCAGTACCCTCAAAAATTCGCGTAGTTTTTCACTTGGGAGGATGATAATCTATAAGGTGGGAAGAATGTAACATCTTGGATTTTCCATATATTATTTTTGAATATTATATGGATAGTTTTTGAGACCAGGATTTGCTACAACGTGCGATTCTAAGGCAAGGTGTTCCCGAAAAAAAAGATTGAAATATATTTAATATATTTAATAGCACATGAAGATGGTTTTCTATAAAATTTGGAATAACCACTAAATAGATTCCCATATCAGAAATATGAAGAAACTATTGAGTTTAGAATTGTGTTTTTACCAAAGAAATGACTTAAAACTAGTCAGCGAGGGTCTTTGGTGGAAACATCATTTTGGGCATGGAAATGAATTAAATAATTAAATATATTTTTTATTTCATTTCAATGGAAAGGTGGTTTTTCTTTTTTAAAATAAATCATTATATTTGAAATCCATGGTTAGTCATATAACCCAAGAGAAACTGGAGGACCTCTAGATAGTGCTTTGGAGAAACCAATTAAGTGAATGGTGGAAAGATCATGTATTGATGATCAACGCACAAGTGATTAAATAGAGAATTGAAATTTGGACAAAAACGCATCATTCTTCCTTACTTATTGAAATGAATCAAGGTATGTGTTTTTATTATGTGCATTTATTCCCCATTTTTAATTTTTTGGATGATCACTAACCAGCCAAGGAATACATTGATCTGTAGTATGATCGACTTTCTGGATGAGTTTATTACGGGGTAATTTGGGATATTTCTTATGATTGTTTGTTTAATCTAAGATTGTCATTCCAATAGAAATGAATCGAGGAAGACACATCCAATGGTCAAAGATCATTCCTCATGTTTTTTCTTTATGGTTTTCTCCCCCCTTCTCATTAATCGTTGGTGATGGCTTGGTCCTCTATTTGATTAACTCTGATGAATTTATTATTGTGCATATGATTCTTTGGGAAATGACCCAAGATTATTGTTCAATGTTCAGAATGGAATGATTTTGGTTTGAGGATAGAATAGGAGATGAATCAGTTTATGGAAGATTCCTGATTTCACTTTCTTCAAGTCCTTCAACAAACGATAAAGAAGGACGATTTTATCTAATATTAAAGTAGATCTTGCAATAAAATTTCTCATTCATGGATAGAAATTTTGGGATGACGCCTTCCCGTGAGTTTATTAGAAAGGAGTGGATGGAATGGTAGTTAGGGAATCAGGAGAGGCGAATGGACAATGAATATTATATTATAGAAAATCCCACATTACACGGTGTTTTATTTTGGATTACATGGAATGCGGGACAAATTCAGTGACAACTAGGATTTTTGTAGGAATATATAGATCACCAGGACTATGACACCAGTGAAATAGTTTGTGACCTTCCTTTATTTTCTTGGAGTGTAATTTATAAGTACACAAACACAGGATAGAGTACACTGGCACATACATGCAGTATAGTCTGACATGGACACGACTTGGCTTACATGGACACGACCTCTATACATGGACCCAAATAGGAGACACTTTCAGTATATCATGTTGATCTACATGATATGTATATGGAGACTATATTCTACATTAGGTCCTTCTACACAAATATGAATTAGGATATATGGAAATGTTATGTACCAATTTGGACATTCCAGGTACCCCATTCAAAGGTGATTGATGATCACGATTTTCTTATTTTGTAATAGTATAGGTTCAGTTCATTCCTTTTTTTCATTCTCTAGAGTATATAGTGTGGAATTACATCTTGGAAACTAGATTGTGATCCCCTCAAGGGACCATGTCTTAGATAGAGTTTTGGTATCCCCCCTTTAGACTAGAGTATGGTAATCTCTCTTTCTTGGTTACATAGTTATATTTTATGGTATCAGTGTGACATCTGTGGGAAGTATGTTTATCCAAAATCCAGAAGGTTATATCAACAGGGATTGGTAGAATCATGGACATATAATCCCCTATGTAAGGGGTTGATCCAAATTGGGTTCATTATGTCGCCCCGTGGTTCAGGGTGTGACTCTTATCTATATATCATAGTCTTTTTAGACAAGTGTATTTTCATTGTGTGGGATGCAATAGTCTAAACCACTTCGTCGAGTGTCTCTAATGATAGCATGTTTCATGATGAATGTAATCCCAGAATGAGCATTGATTTGAGAATAATCATGAGGGCCATTGTTTGATATGAACAAATGATGGTGTGGTGTCTTTTCTATTTAAATTTGGTTATTTCTATTATACATTTATTGATATATCTTGTATTCAGATGACTATACTTGGTTAATCATGTTTATATTTTTTTAGGTGTCCTACTAGTAATTTTTCTACTCACCCCTGCATGGGTTTTCAGACACATTCCTTGTATTGCATGGATGAAAACCCTTTCTATGGTGTCATGGGATGATAGGAAGTGGGTCGAGCATAGTTGGAGCTTGATGGAATGAGGTGTTTACTAGGAGGATACTTTTGACTTAGTCGTCACCCCTAGAGAAGGATGTATTCTTTACATTTTTGGTTGGGATTGTTTTGGAATCTTTTCTATTTTCTGTTTTTTTATCATTCTCTGTTGTGGGATCATAGATGTATGCATGAATGGTTTCAGTTGTTTTAAATTTCATCATTTTTTGGGCATGGAGATGTTTACATATGTATAGGTACATTAAGATAATGCCTCGTGTTAGTGTGAAATGCCAACTCAGTGTTGGTTTCAATCCCATATCTTATTAGAGGTAGACTTTAGGTAGTCACTGTTCAGACCACAGTGGGTCATGTTATGAAATATTTTGACATCATAAAGAGTTATACTGAAATACAATGTTCCTTATGGAATTCACATATTTTGGGGACTCCTTTAATGAAATCCATTGTGATGTTTTCCTATTTCAATAATAGTATGTGTAATTGTTGTTACATCAACATAGAATTATATCTCTTAACCTTAACTTGCTGACACACCTCACACCTTTATACATACTCTAAAATTTATCTCTTCATCTAGTACCATAAATAATATCAATAAAATATCTATACATATTCAAAAATATATAATGATTATAAAATTATTTATAATGATATTATCTCAATAGCTACTTCATTGTGTCTAGTATTTAAGGGGAACATACTCAGATACTAAAAATTATTATTTCCTTAAAATAACTATTTAACACGAGAAAATTTATCACCATACATTATAAAACTATATATACAATTTCTTATTCTTTACAATTAAAATTGGTAGATAGTTGTTCATTCAAATGAGAATGATATGATTTGTCCCATTCCTTCAAGGATTTGTGGTCTATCATTTGAAAATCAATTAAATATTGGATATTTTGTGATCCTAATCCCTGGTAAGACAACTAAATCCTTTCTATTGAAATCATAATACACCTTGTTTCCTTTCCCAGTGTGGTAATGCGTTGATTAGTCATAATCCATTATCCATTCCCACAATCTGGTCTAGAGAATATTCATATCATTCTAGGGTAATATTTTTTTTAATATTTCATTATTAGAATATATATAACACCATTCCTCATAATGATAAAATACCCTATATCGTTAATGAAAATATTATGACAACTAGCTCCTGGACATGGGTTATGTAATTCTTATTAGGGCCCTATAATTAATATGATGAATAAGGTATCACAATATCATTTTACAAAATAACACAACCCAATACCTTTGTTAATCCCAATGTAAATAAAAAACCGTAATCCATTATAGGGTTTTCTTTGAAAATATCATCCTTATAACCTTCCCATATGTTCCAGGATTCTTTTTCACATTAAATTATTTAATGTTACCTCACTCTCTTTAACGATAAATTCATGAGTTGATTAAATATCCATGAGAATTTACTCCCAATTTATTTTTAATATTTATCAAATATAATAAAACTATACTTCTTAGTTAGTATGGTTAGTCTAAGGACATGTTTAATAACAATTATCTTAGATTCATGAATCAACATACCCCCACATGATGTTATATGAAAAAATTAGAATTTATATTGCCAAAATTCATAATTTGTAAAATTTTCGTACTAATTATCCTTCCTTTGGTTCAATAGTAAAATCCACATGTGATTTACATGATCTTAATTTCCTTTGCATTATATAAGAATATCATTTATAAATACTAAAAAATGAATCAAGGTAATATATAAAGAAATTATTTATTAAATCTATTATGATAGTGAGTTAATTATTAAGAACAATTATAATCACTATAAATTCATAATTCCCATAGCATTTAAGGAAGGGTTTCATGTTAATGTCCTTAAATTTAATCATCAGTTGATGACATCTACATTGAAGATCATTTTTGAAATAATATTGAGCTTCTCATAAATGATCAAAGAAATTATCAATATATGGAAGAGTATAAATATTCTTGATCATGATCTTTTTATATTCCTAATAAAAATTCAGATTCTCTATTTTCCATTTTTTCATAAAAAACTAATATGTTTAAGCCATGGTGGAATATTTTTCAGAATAATTATTATATCAATATTCTATTATAGTTTTATAATCAATTCACAAAACTCAATTTTTCAAATTATGAATAATTTCTATGAAATTGATTTTTTACTAGGTATGAGAACATTGGAATAATTAGTAAATTATTTTGAGTAATTTTATTAACCATTACAAAAAATATATTAGAAATTCAGAGAAACTTAATATATTATTTATGTTGAATTTTTTACTATAATATTAAATAAATACCCCATTGAATAGAATTTAAGTCCCATATACAGGATGAAACTTCCAATCAAATTTCATGTTTATCCTCACACAAATAGAAAATAATATGTCGATTCAAAATATAAAATGCGGAATCCATTCCATGTAAATTGATATGTGATTTATATAAAAGAATATAATTGACGAAAAAACATTAAATTATTATAAATGGATAATAATAATATTAATTGGAATCATATTTACCCAGGATTCAATTGGAGGATAATCAATGACTTGAGATGGTATAAGCATACCATCTAAAATTTTCACCCCTAATTCATTATATAATCACCAGGGTAGTAATGTGATACCCATAAATATTTATTAAATATAAAAGTGTAATTTTGACCAATATTATATAATACACTACATGTTCCTGAGAAGATGTTAAGTGTAAATACATACACATCGCTAACATACCCCCATCAAAATACGTTTAAAAATATGATTTCATTTAGACTCCATGATTAAGGGGTTTCTAAAATGAGTAAAATTAATTAATACTTTAATTAAATAATTTTTTAGAATAATCCCCCCATTCATTTTAATAATAAAAAATGGTGTGTGGGTGTTTAATAATGAATAGAATTATCTCCATTCACATCATTATCCAAATTATTCCCATCACATCTAAATTTGATTTTCCAATAATGATATTTTCCAAACCCAAATGATTTAATAGTCCCCATAAGGAAATTTCCATGAGGTTTATTTTAACTCTTATAAAAATGGGAGACCCATCCTAGTCAATATATTGTATCTATTATTGTATTTACATTTGAATAAAATTATTCTTTTTACCATAAAATAATGAAATAAATTGAGGACTTTGATATCTAATACCATATTTAAATCATGTTGAATGATTTCTTCACATTTTCTGAAGTATCTTAAGGATAAATCAATTCATATACATAGTTTTGAAGCCATCAAATAATTGATCCATCGTGTTTTCAGATTTTACGATAATACCAGAAGTGTACATCACATTTATTATAAAAGTTTCCTAACATTAACTATTGTATTCATCACCCTTCAACATTATCTCATAGAATTTATTCCTCATTTTCATATGAAGAATTTGAGGAAGGTACATGATGGAAAATAACCATCTATACTCATCACAATCAATATTGTTAACATCTTCCTTTGGTCTCTTGTTTTTGATATGTGACCACCAATTATCTACATCACCTTTTAGTGATAAATAAATAGTATAATAATATCTGGATATAGACACTAGAGAATAGAAAATATATTTTTAGTGAGGAAGATCCATTTGTCGACAATTAGTGGATCATATAATCCACTAAATTAAGGTGTTTTTCCTCATGAAGGATAGAAGAGTACACTTATCTATCCATTAATAATTTTGATTCTTAACACGATTCAGGGAATGATAATTTTGTGTAAGAATAACAACTATATTATTCATTCCAACTCCCATAAAATTTGATTTCATATGAGTAAAATAATAGAAATGGACATTACATTTTATGCATGCATGATACCTTATAGTTCCATCAATTGACTACAACCAAAAATCATATTATGAGAAATGATAATCAAATTTAGAATCCATGAAAATAATATATAGGATATCGAAATCATAAAACAGTATTTCCCATCATTGTTTCCTTATGTATGACCTAGGTCACCATTGTCTCTATAAATGGTCAATAACTAATAATATACTAAATAATGGTTAATAATGGTAATCAAAATAAACCAAATAACATCCCCCAAGAGTTTCTATCCTAGTGTAAATTTATTGGGACACTCATCTTGAACAAGTGAAGATAGAGTTAATACCCAATCCACCACTTTTTGAGTTGTTATCTCTAGGTACATCTCACAACAACCACATGGTGTTTTCTATATTTAAAAAATGAATGTATGTTAATGGAAAACTACACTCCTCAAATTACTATAATTTTTGTTATTCTTTTATATATAGGATTAATATAATTATTTCCATAAAATTATTATCCTAATAATTTCAAAAAAATAACAATTTTTTTGATACAAATTGAGGTGACCTAAGAAATAAATAAATAAAAATTACATCAATGTATATCAATATTTATTATATATAATTACAATATGTGACCAATCAATAATGGATTAAGGTCATTGGACACCCATATACATAAAAAAACTAGTACATAAAATATATATTCCATTTCACACTATGTTCTTCATTTATATGACCCTTAAAAAATATATTATACCTAAAACCCTTTTTTATATTTGAGGTATAATGAAATATAAAAATGAGTGACTATAAATGAATAGTATTGGTAAATAAGTGATAAAGTAGTCAAAAATAATTCTAATCATTAAATGATATAAAAGACATTATAACATGAGATTACCATTAGAAAGACAAATCAATGAATTCAAATATCATAATCATGAGTCATAATAAAAACCATGGTATTTAAAAATACTTAAAACATAATGAATAAAATGAACATTAGCTATGAGAGGATAACATTTTATTAAGATGTTCTTAAAAAAGAGTGGAATGAAGTATGGAATAATCATAATCATATTAATATTAGTTCAAACCTACCAACCATGTCATTCATCACATTATATGCATAAGATAACGACTAATCTTCCTAATTTGGACTAAAAATTACATCATGTGTATCCTTGTTGGGATTAGTATAGCCTCCCAAGAACCAATTTATAACATAAAAATTTAATCATTACCAAATGAATATGAAGGACATAATTGACCCACCTTTCACATAATCATAATCAATTCATATATATATTCCAAAATGTTTTGATCTGTTTTTCAATTCATCATAACGTTCCCCAAATAATAAAAAGTGTGATTCATAAATATTTCATCATCAAAATCATCAACTGTAAATAAAAATAATAATTTTGGTTTCATGGTATTATATCCTTAATATGGTATAATATTAATGGTTATTATCATAAATGAGAAGTCCCTACAAATGATCACTAGATAATTTCTTAATGGAATTGTGGAATTCATTAGGAATTCACATATTTAAAATATAATAATTTTTATAATTTTTTGAATAATATGTTATTTGAAAATAAAAATATATAATATTAATTGAGGACACAATAAAAATAACAATATTTATGGTGTAAAATATTATTTCTGTTGTATATATTAAAACAATTATTCTATTCCCACATTTAGTTAAAAGAACATCGTTCAGAAAATGACAAATATATTCCATTTTATAATTTACATAGAAATAAAACAATGTGAAAAATGACTTTTAAAATTAATTTAGTAATATTAAAAAAAATTATTTAATACATTTTAATGAAAACATTTCCATGGTTGAAAATTATTCCACACTAAATAGAAAGAAAAATGTATATTTTCATTGAAAACATTATTTCCATTTTTTGAGTACATATAGCGAGTGAGAATTAAATAAAAAAACATGTAATATATATATATAAATAACTGTAATATAATAAATATATAAATTTAGTGATATTTATATAATTTATATATTATAATTTTATGAATAATCAATCCATGTAAAATGATATATTATACTTTAAACCCCTTACCTGACGTTTAACTAGGTTCATAAGCACTCTGAACAGTTGTTTAATTTTTTTAATTTATTATATTTTTATAAAGAACCATATTCATATTAATAATATAATTACTGTTTTACTTGTAAAATAGTATTACCCTTACCTTAGTAATTCTTTATTAAAACCATTGTTTTTGTGATAAATATATCAGTTTTCATGTAAATTTCGATTTAAATTTTATAGTACTTTTATCATAATCCTTATTCTGTAATATTTAAATTTTTAATAAACAATGGAATATCATATTAATTAATTAGATGAATATTTATAAACTTCCATAAAATTTTACACAGAAAATTTAATTACACCATTAATTTTGATGGTAGTCCATATGTACACATGAATGTTGTTTTATTATTCTAAAAAAATATATAAATAATGGTAAATGGTATATTTTTATTATATAATTATAATTATGAAAAAAACTAAAATATATTTATTAAATCCATAATTAATTCCCTAATATGAGGTAGTGGTGTAAAATAAATCACATCACTACCTAAAGGTGTTAGTCCACACATATGCACTGATGAAACATTCATCATGATATTGATGAAAAAATGGCGGAAACATGATGTGATATCTTAATAATAAATTTTAATAATATTTATCAAAATGTATTCATCATTTCATGATTAAAAAATAATTTTACATATTTTTTAAAAGTATTAAAATATGAAGGTCCTTGTTTCAATTTATACCTTTTCTTTGAGCTGCAACATTTCGGTCAAAAATTAATATTTGAAATATTAGGATTATAATAAGATAACGGTCTTTAAGATTATGAGAAGGATTCAAGAAAGGTTTTTCGAAATATGTTTTTTGATAGATATTTGATAAAAATTCATGAATAGGGGAAGAGTGTAGTGGTCCTTTTTAAAATAATAGATAGGAAATACATTTATTGTATTCAAATAAATAAATAATATAATGTTATTTTCTATACATCGTGTCACCCAATATTCAAAAAATAAAATTTATGATAATATAAGGCATAAAAATCTTTAACAAATATTAATTAGACAAATCTATGTGAAATTATTATCATTATATCTTAGTTTTACCCATGTGAAACTCAATTTAGTACTAACCATAGTGACACATTTTTAGAGTTTTAACAATTAAATAAGAACAAAATGAAAGTGTAAAAATTAAAAAATATATGAAATTATAATCACACATGTGAAATACATTTTTTTCAATTTGAATTTATATATTTATTTGATAATTAGTTATAATAAAGCATTAATAATTTAACCACATCATTTAAAAAAATACATTTTTACACATAAAAATGAATTTTCATTATTTCCATTCCTAATAAAAACAATCAAATAAATTTTAAAATATTTTATTCTATATATATCCAAAAACTTTTAGCAATGTCATTAATCAATCATTATTTATTTTATTTTTTATGAGTAAAACACTTTGTGTATATAAATCAATATTATTAAAAATAAACAGTGTTTAAATTTAAAAATTTATATATTCACTCCTAACCGTTATCTAGCTAATTAATGAAAGAATATTAATTTTTTTAAAATAATTATCAATAAATTTTATTTAAATGATCTTTCCTTAGTTATAAATATGATCTTTTTAGATGAAAGCAAAAAACATGTAGGAAAATTCCATCCGTAAAAAGATGATCTTTTTACCATTGAAATGGATATTAATGAAAATATTGTTCTTGTCAAAAAAATTAGCAATTATATATATATATTTCATAATTTTTTTATTCCTATTCATACCAACGAATCCAATGGATACGTAAGAACGGTATATTATATCAAAAGTTCATTTTGGATTATGTGTTCTTTTAAAAAAATGATATCGACTAATTAATGATTATTTCAAAATAAAAACATATTAAATATTGATGTTTTGTTAATATAAAACATTCCATTCTATAAAAATAACATATCAACCATTTAGAAAATAACTTCAAAAATATATTTAATTTATTTATCATAAGTCATTTCAAAATTCTTAATCCTTCTTAAATCCCTATAGATTTTATAGAATCATCTCACTTGATAATTTCGGTGCATTATCCCAATATAAAATGATTAAACATAAAGGATGAGGTTACATTCCTTCCTTGTTTCCCTCACATTTCTTATTTCATTAACATTCTATGTTGTTCCTTTCTAAAAAATTAACTCTCAAATAAATTAACCTGTATAATATAATTATTTTAATTTCATTATTCAATAGTTGTATTGTTATAGTTTATTAATAATTTATATATCATCAATCTCAATATTTTAAAACATCCCATTAAGGATTGTATTAACAATTGATTGGGGAACTACAAATTCTATATGTATCATTTCTATTATAGATTTTTAGTTATGGAAAAAATGGACAAATCAAATTATTTTGAATATTTATTTTGAACCATATTTTGTTAATATCATTTGGGTATTGATAAGATTAGGTATGATTAAATGTGAGATTTTTAATTTTTTAGCCAAAAAAAGTTCCACCATCATTCAGTAATGGTGGTTGATTTATGGTTTTATTTTTTTGATTAGATTCACAATACAGAGGAAGGTGATACATGATGGTAAATATTGTTGTTGTTTTTTTAACCATATTCTTTTTCATGGGGAAATTTTCATGCATTCTATGTCATGGTGCCTTGGAATATTCCATAATGCATTCTCCATGTCAGTTATGATCTATTGGAATAAATTTGGTCTTTGGGATTGATACATTCTTACTTGGATATGACAGTATTGATTTGGTGAAATAATTTTAGGAATTAAATAACATTTTTAAAAAATTTCCATACTACATTACCCTTTAAATACTCATTTCCATTATCATTTTTTCAATATTCAATACCTACGAAAGACTGCAGAAGGGCCTCCATTTCACATTGCTTCACATGACACCACATAAGATTAAAAATCAGCACAATTCCACAACTTAGTGGTTTTTATGGAATAACGGTGGTATCTCGCACACCATGAACATTTTTTTACAATTATATATGTATCATACTAGTTAATACAATGATGTTGGAATCACTCATGCACCATAGTGATCGAATTATTATGATATCCATGTCTAATCTATTAACCCTTTTCTGTATAGGTATTATTCTAGATAACCTTTTTTCCATGGGGTCTCTATCTATGTTTTGGTGAAATTTTTAGTACTTCATCACACTAAAGTTACCTAATTTCATCATTGTGGCTTACATATTTACAAGGAGAATGGTTTTTTAAATTTAAATTGAAGATGTGATTTTTCTTTCCTCATCTAACCAAACATTAATAAACCCATCAATGATTATTAAACTGGGAAATAATTGGGTATACCTTTTGAAAATTTTCAATTTTATATACTGTAGAACCCTTGTCACTTTGGATTGGAAATTGTTCTACCAGTCCATGATATATAAGGCATTTTAGTTGGTGTGAGAGTAATTTTTGGGGAAAAAACCCTTGATGAACCTTGATGTCGATGTTATCAACTTTTATTTAAGAAGATACGTTCCATTTTGGGACATCATATACACATATTACATTTATATAATTCTTAATTGGGTATACAATGATGAACATATCTATTTTTTGATCACATGTGGGTGTGTGTGTGCATCCCATGATACCCATAAGTAATTATATTTCTTGAGTATTTTTTGGGTTCTGTAATTCCATATTTGATGTTAATCACATGTTATTATCTATTTCTACTATATCTTCACGATGATATTAATTGATTTCAATTCATTCACAACCCCGTTGTCTATGTTTACATATGTTAGAGGGGTTTCTTATTTCTCGAGATAGGTGGATTGGCATGAAATTATTATTTCATAGAGGGGGATTTTACATGAATTTTGACTATCGTGATAATAGACCTAAGAACAGGATATGAAAAGTATTTTTTTGGAGGACTGGTCAAAGGAAGTAGGTTTATGGAATTGTATTAAGTATGCCTTATATAAGGCATCATGTTTGGGGAATGATGGTCTAGAGGCCGGAACTAAGGCACTACATTTAGGGAATGATATTTTGGAGTTCATACCTAAGTCATCAATAGGGTACAATGGGATGGAGGAAAGGCCCTTGATGGAGTTGGGATATAGAAGTCCTTGGGACAAATATGGCTCAAATCCATGAGATCGTTGGGAGACGTACTATGAGACCAATGTCTTGTAATTTCTCACTTATGTTATCGTTTGAATATCATTATAAAATGTAGATTAATTTCGTATGACTTGGGTTATTTGGATGCGTGGATTGAAAACTAACACTTGGTACATGTGATATTATGGTTATACTTGTTATAAATATATAATTATCAAGGGATGCACCTGTTATAAATGATATCACTTGTTAATGATTCATTACTGGTTCCATACCAAGTATAATTTTTCGCACCATGTTCAAGAATTTTGATGCTCATGTAAAATTTATGTATAGGGTCTCGAATTATTAAAAGGGGCCTATAGTTGATATATGAATAGAGGAGACATGAATTTGCGGTAGAAATACTAATAATTAAATTAAACCTACAAATTTTAATATATTATTTATGAACATTATATAATCTAGATTGGATTCAACCTTGGGATCCTTCTTATCTTTTTATTGTGTGACTTGTATTTCATTTTTCAATTTATACTTGTTACTCTGATTATTTATTATTATTTTATTTATTTATTACCATGTTATTAAACAATAATTACAATATACTATCCCCACTTATGAACATAAAACCTCACTTCTAGTCGATATCCTCTTGAATATGGTGAGACATTCATGACCACATCTGACCCTCCATCTCAGACCTTGTGTTTATGTTAGGGTGTATCAAAATGATGTCAACATAAAATTTCATCATTTCTATTTTGAAAATTTTTGGATAATTTATAAAGGATATATTTTTGGCACTTGGTTGAGGTAGTTTCCATATCCCCTCCAAATCATTTATAATAGGATTCTGAGTTCCCATTGAAAGGAATTTTTTTACAGTTTTTATGAGAGTTTAGGTTTGCTCATGAATCATGAAATGAAAGGTATGATCAAATGATATATATATATATATACATATTTTATGGTGTAAAATAGTTCTTTAATAACATTTATTGGATTGTGAATTATATTCATTATAGATTATTTGTTGGGTAATATATCTATTTTGACTTTCCTTTATTATAAATCATTGATGCAATTAATTTGTGGGATTGAGCATGCTAGTATTCTCTAGTATATATATGATGGTTTTCCTAAACATGTAGTGACAATACACTTGTTAGTGATAAGAGGGTTGTAACTTCGGTTCAGGGTAGACTCATAGGGAAAAAATTATATGGTCCTTGATACTCATTAGGATTTGTCAACACGTATGTTAGATTCAGTTCCCTTGAACCGACATTCATAATACGTGATTGCATACATTAATTTTTAATGAATTTTTCTTATCAAATTATTATTATTATTTTTCATTAGACATTCATGTGAGAATGTACTAATAATATATTTTGGACTTAATGGTTATATTGGTTACACATTATAATGATAACCAGGATGGGATATAAAATTATTCGCTAGTCTTTTTGTATAGATGAAGGATATTATCTAATGGGACACATATTACACTCTCTATTATGGGTAGAGGTAACAAAAATTATAGACACATATTACCCTGGTGGTCACCTTTTTAAATCATTTATATAAGAGGTAATTAAAATAGACCCGTTAATAGGTAATCCACATTTTCATGTGTCAATGAATATTCCCATCTATGAGAGTGTGTGTATTGATACTTAGTCATTAAGATTATCAACAATGGGTATTATGATTCACATACATTGATTTATAGATAAAAATATTCCCACAAATTTTCATGGGTAATTTTGATATGGTTGGTGGGTCATGAGTGATATCACATTAATTGATAATATGAGAAAGAATTTATCTCATCTATCTATTGATGGAAGATGATATCTTAGGTTATTCGGTGGAATGTAACAACTTGGATAAATTTATGAACATGGTGTTTGGTTGGAGAGTTCAATTTTGGAAATATAAAAAAAGATACGCTTACTATATAAGTTAATGGTGCTAAGAAATATCCTTCCTGATTAGAGATATCTTGATAAAATTATTAGATTACTTGGTAAGTACTCATGATAAGTCTGATGTCACTATGATGTTACCATATTTCTCTATAGAAGTCTTGGAATTTCTCTAGATGTTAACATGGAAAATTAAACAATTTTTACTAATTCAAATAATAATGACTTGTAGAGTGTCACAAGCTATGATTTCCCACAATCATAGAAATATTTATGAATTTAATTTAACAAGTTTGAAAAAATAATATTTATTAAGGATAGGTTGATCACCATAATTTTATCATCTATTATTCAAAATAATAACACCATCAAATTATAATAATAAATAATTGTTTTTAGTATAGGTAATATAATATTTATCATATTTATTGACGAATAATGATGTGATATTTATTTACTAATTAAATAGTCATTATTTGAGGTTCAGTAAATATCATAGAGGAAAGGAAGACGCAAGAGAATGGTCCAATTAGAAAAAATTTATATTTATTTATATTATTAATTCATTTAACATGTCACGATATAGAAAATAATATTATTATTATCAATTAAATGGTGTAAAAAATAATATTATTGATGGTTAGGGGCTTGTGTGTTGTATTCTAACACTAAACCATCAATAATAACTATCAAATTATATATATTTCCTAAAAAAGAATTCTTGTGCACAACAGTTAGAGTGTTGCTCTTTTAATCCCTATAGAGAGACCAATAGGTCTAGATTTATCTCCACCCCTCTTATGTAATTTTAATAGGGGATCATCAAGAGTTATTTATCATTATAAAATTTAGGATAGAATCAACCAAGAATAATACAAGCGATATAGATCGGACTTTCCTAAACCTGATGATCCCACGAGATTGTTATCGGATTATGGTGCATGTGTGGACCCCATATAGAGATATTTTGAACTTGGATATTATATAATAATTATGGTATGACAAGGTCTATTCCATCAAATCACCAAAAAAGTGCAACTACAAGTTGAGGTAAATTTATGTCTTATCATAAATTTATTATAAAGTACACATAAAGACCCTCTACATCTAGTTCGTGCGATATAATATATTAAATTAAATAGTTTTATTTTCTAGACATGATTTTTTGATAATTTTAAGAAACAATTACTTGTGATTTATAACAAAAACCTTATTTTGTAATACTATCTAAGGATTCTCAAGCTATGCCAAAATTCTTCAAATTGTATCATAACAGTCATATGTTTAATTTTGAAATATTTATTATTAATTCATATATTTCTTGTGTTCTCATTTTATTTTACATATATAAATTAGTTTTAATATCAAAACATTTTCATATCTTCCTTCCATCATTATCTATAGCATAACCAGTAATTGTTTATAGTTTTAAAATGATGAAAAATTTAAAGAACACCATATGTAGGTGATAATTGTTCATCCTAGACAAAAATATAGTATAAAAACATTAATTCACATATAAATACACTATATTAAGTTTTCTATCCTATATAATTTTCTATCAGATCAGATCTGAAAAAACTAGATCTTAGATCTGAAAAATAGAGATCATGTTTTTGATTTGGATAGGCTATCACACGACATGAATAAACACACATCATGTGACTACTATACATGACTTATCATCCTCATTAACTCAAGACTGAGTGCATGAGATTTATCAAGCATCCCATGTATCAAAAACATGACATGGGGAAAGAAATTCCATGAATAAGAAGGTCAACTTCCTTGTATGTTGGATAACACACTATGTACATCATCGTTTTCAATGGAAGGTAAAATGAATAGAACCATGGTTTTCCCTGATGAAATTGGAAGAAGACATCACACTTTATACTTTTTCCCATGATGTGTAGTCTACCACCAGTATTGTTCTCAAATTTTCATGGAATGAAGTATTACATGTTGAGTCAATAAGGATATCTTATAAATTCTCCATTCCTAAAAGTTTTATGTTTTGAAAATCACAAACACTTTTTCTTAAGTTCTGAATATTTTTTTAAGTTTTGTATTTTTCTTATGATCCGGAATATTCATTCCGTTATACTTATAGAATTTTCATTCCTTTATACTTATATAATTATTATTCAGTTTTATGATTCCGAATCTGGTGTATATATGATTCAGTTTTATGATTCTGATTCTGGTGTATATGTGATTCCATTTTATGATTCTGAATCCCGTGTATATATGATTAAATTTGATGATTACAATTCCGGTGTATATGTGATTCATTTTTATGATTCTGATTCCAGTGTATATATGATTCAGTTTTATGATTCCATATATGGTGTATATATGATTTAGTTTTATGATTTTGATTCCGGTGTATATGTGATTCGGTTTTATGATTCCAATTCCAGTTTATATATGATGTCGATCTTCAATAATGATTCTGGTGTATATATGATGTCGATCTTCATTATAATGAATCTGGTGTATAAGTGACTCCAATTTTTTGATTTTGATTCTAGAAAAATGAGATACCTATTTCACAATATGATTTACTTTTCCTTGTGATTCATTTTTCTTGATAATGTTAGAGTTGTCTAAATGTATCATTCCAATTATATCAGATTCTATTTTCTCTATTACTTAACATTTATCTTTAACCTAACATAGTTTTTGTTACATGAAGTGATGCCGTACAATATATTATAAACTAATCTGTGTGTTTTACACGTGTCTAGGTCCCTCCAAAATTAAAGGAAAAATATGACCATTTGGGGAGAGACGACCCTTAGGAATTTTTGCCTATAAATACAAGCTCATTTGAACGAGAGAAGTACTTCAACTTCAACAACTAAATTTTACGAGAAAATGTTGTGAAGTGATTTTTATATAGAGAGTCTCTTAAAACTCTCAGTGCTTCGTGCAGATGTCATGAACAAATTGTTTAGGCGTGAACAACTTATTCAGACATGATTTGTGCAGACTACGATTGTGCTGATCATGGGCTTCTGGGATTGGAAGACATAGGTTCTGATTTCCTTCTAAATCGAGGGCTTATGGGGATAGCAATACAGATACCAATCTTCATAGTTAGGGCTTTCCTGGGTTAAGTAAATACATAATTTTTTGAAAGTATAAATCAAGGAACCATTATACATGGTTTTTGGATTCCCTTCTCTTGGGGTTAAAATAATCTTATTGTAACTTGTTTACTATTACAAGTTCTTTTAATTCAGATGTTGTATGTTAACTTTGTTAAATTTATAAAGTTTAACTTTCTTATACTTTATAATTCCGTTACTTTGATTATATTACAGATTCTATATGCTTTAAGGTTTAATATTTCTTCTAAGAAAATAGAAGAGGTTTATTTAAGAGGTCTTGTGAATGTTTTTTTAACCTTGTTAAACTAAATTTTAAAGGATCCAAATGAATTTTTAAAGTATAAAAGTCACCCCTCCCTCTCTTGTATTTGAGCATCTCACTTTTACATATTCAATCCTACAATTGTTATCAAAGGCTGGTGACCTCGTACTCTGAACCAATCCTACAATTTGCATCAGAGGAGGTCTCTGAAATACTTATATCCACATATAATATTTCATGCTCAATGTTTTTTTCTTAAGTTATTCATGTTTGTTTTTAAACTTTTACTACTAATATGTTTTATGGAAAGAAATATCTTTTTAGTATGGATGAAATTCATGTTGGATATTTAGATAATCTCAATCCTACTAGACCACCGATCTTAGATAGAAAAGCCTATGAGTACTAAAGATAAAGAATGAAGGCCTTTGTGATAAAAATAGGTGTGGACATCTACATTATCTTAACTGGAGATTATAGGATTCTTGATAAGGAACATAGAACCTTTACCAATCCGGAAAAGGTGGAATACCAACTGAACATTAAGGTATGTAATACCTTGCTATGTTATATGACCAGAAATATTTATAGCCAAATTTCATCACGTGAAGCTGAAAATAATACTTGGACGAAGCTTGAAATAACTCACTTTGGAACTTACTAATTTATTGAAAATAGAAGAGTAATGCTCAAGGCTGAGTATCATGGATTCATCTTTCTTTATGGAGAACCCGTATGTAAGGTACAACAAATATTTATGAATATTGTCAACAGATAACAATCCATGGGTGAGAAAGGTTTAGATGATGAATCACTTGTAGAAAAGATTATAGAAATCATGCCCAATGAATGGGAATCCAAGAGGACTGCTATATATGAGAATAGGAAAGTTACTCAGATTTCTCTTGATGACCTATTTGGAACTCTTCTTCCACATGAAACCAGAATAAAGAGAGTTGCTGATAATATTAAGAATAAAACTGGAAATGGATCTTTTGATTTTACAACTACTTCAAATCATATAAAATCCAAGACTTCTGAGAAAATTACAAGATAAATATATAAGAAAGTGAGTATTCAATCTAAATATAGTGAAAGTGAAGCTTTAGAAAATGAATTAGAAAATCTTGCATAGAGGATGAACATGATTGTTGGACTGAATAAATGTCTATATAGATACAAGATTAATGATGGAAAATATAAGAAAGATAGAGAAGGTACACACTATGAATGTAGAAGAACTGGTCATATCAGGCCCGAGAGTCCCTTTCTTAAGAAGAGAGACAAGAAAGACAGGAATTCTGAAAGAAACAAGAATAAGTTCTACAGATCAAAGAATAAGAAAGGCTTGAAAGCCAATGACACTTGGAGTGCCAATGGGGGAAATTCTTCGGATGAATATTCAGAATATGAATATTCTGGGTGAAATAATATTGGTCTAATAGCTAGACCTCCATTTGAAAATCATTGTCTTAAGGCTAAGGTACGAACTGTTGAATCCTTAACCAATACATCTTTAAATTAAAATTTTATAGAGAGATGTTTTTCTTCGAATGAATATTATTCTTCATCAGATAACGATAATGATTTTCCTTCCTATGAGGATGTTTATAGATTTTATAAGTTGTTTGAAAAGAGAAATTTTAATGTTTCTAAGAAACATGATGAAGCAAATTCTAGAGAATCTATTTTATCAAAATAAATTTTGGATCTTTCCAAATATCTTGATGAGAAAACTGATGTTTTAAAAAATCTTTCTATGAAACTTTATGAAGTTAATCCTGAGAAGGATAAACTTTCTATGGATCTTAAAAATATTGTTTAAAAAATGATGCTTTAAAGGATAAACTTAAATCTAAATCTTTTTTCCTATAGATAATGATTTAGTCCTGAGACTAAAATCTGAAGTATTTTCCTTGAAGAAGATTCTTGAAAATTTTACTTCTGGTAAAGAAAATTTCGACAAGATGTATTCTCAGATCTGACCTCATGGTAATAGTCATAGATTAGGTTATTCTCATGAAAAACCTATTTTAAAAAATAAATATTTTGTTCCTTCTGGAGCCCATTTTTGTACTAAATGAAAAAGTGGTGGGTATTGTAAGAAAAACAGTTCTTTAAATAAAGTGAAATCTATTGGGTTTCATAAAGATTATTTTTCTAAAAAAATATGGTTACCCAAGATTTTATTATCTAATAGTTCCGATTCCATAAAAGTTTTGATTCCTAAATCCTAACTCTTTATTTTTCAGAAAAATGTAGGAAGTACCAACAACCTATGGTACATGGATAGTGGATGTTCCCGACACATGACTGGTAACAAGGACTATTTCACGAATATTAAAAAAAAGGTGGGAAGGTAACTTTTGGTGATGACTCTTAAGGATAAATTGTTAGTATATGTAACATTATTCTTCTTTTTAAAGATGTTATTTCAAATTTTCTTTTTGTAACATTACTTAGGCATGACCTCATAAGAATAATTCAATTATGTGGTGAAGGTTACCTTGTGAATTTTAGAAATGATATCTGTTTGTTTCATAATTTCAAGGATGAGTTTATTTTCTCTGCCCTTCTGCATGAGGATGTTTACACCTTAAACCAAAAAGACCATATAAGTAAAGATCCACCTTGCCTTAGTGTATTTGATGGCCAGTCATGGATTTGGAATAGGATACTAAGAAACTGTAACTTAACGAATCTTAGTAAACATTCTAAGAAAGAACTTGTTCAGGATGTACCGGAACCTATGTTTGATTCTTCAAAAGAATGTGATTCTTGTCAGTATGGAATGAAACATAAATCTAGCTTTAAATCTATTAGTGAAGCTTCCACTTCTAATGCCTTACAGTTAGTGCACATGGATTTATTTGGTCCAACACAAACTGGAAGTATTGGAGGCAAATACTAAGTGTTTGTCCTAGTTGATGACTACACTAGATTTACTTTGGTCTAATTTCTCGCAATGAAATTTGAAGATTTCTCTTATTTCAAAATCATTAGACCTCATGTTAAAAATGAGAAAAACCAGTCGTTGATAACTATTCATAGTGATCATGGTGAAGAATTTGAAATTTCTGATTTTGAAATTTTTTATAGTAAGAAATGTATTACTCACAACATTTTAGCTCCAAGAACTCCTCAACAAAATGGTGTTGTCAAAAGAATAAATCACATTCTTCAAGAAATGACAAGAACCATGTTGTGTGAATATTCTATAGCTAATTATTTTTGGGCTAAAGCTGTAAGTACTTCTTGTTATACTATAAATAGAGTTTTAGTAACACTGTTTCTTAATAAAACACCTTATGAGTTGTGGACTGGCCGAAAGAAAAAGTTTCTTACATCAAAGTTTTTGTCTGCAAAGTATTTATCTTGAATACCAAGGATAACATACATAAATTTGCACCCTAATATGATGAAGTAATTTTCTTAGGTTACTCTACTAACTCTAAGGCATATAGAGTATTTAATAAAAACACTTGAACTATGGAAGAAATAGTACATGTTAATTTTAATGAAAATCATCCTATCCTTTTCAAAAGACCAAAATCTTTTCCTGATATATTTTCTAAAACTGGTCACTATCCTTTGATAGAAGATCTTTCATATAAAGAAAATATTCAAGAAAATGTTTCTGAAACATTTACTCCTAAAGATTTTCTACCTCATGTTGATTAGCATGTTTTTTAAAATCCAAGTCAGTTGATACTTAAAAATCATCCCAGTGATAATATCATTGGAAATGTTAGTCAACCTGTAAGAACTAGAAGTTATTTAAGAAATGAAGTTGAACATATTGCATTTCATTCCCAATTTGAACCAAAGACTCATAATGAATCCTTGGGTTATGAATATTGGGTAAAGGCTATGCAAGATGAACTCAATGAATTCATAAGAAGTCAAGTTTGGACCTTGGTTGAGAAACCTAAGGAAAATTCTGTTATTGGAGTAAAATGGGGTTTTAGAAAACAAATAGACGAAAATGGAGTTATTGTTAGAAATAAATAATGATTGGTTGAAAAAGGCTATAACCAATAAGAAGGCATATACTATGAAGAAACCTATGCTCCTGTAGCAAGACTCCAATCTATTCGTATTCTTCTATCCTTTGCAGCTTTATTTAATTTTAAACTATATCAATTGGATGTAAAGTGTGATTTTCTTAATAGTTATGAACATGAGGATGTTTATGTAGATCAACCCCCAGTTTTTGAAGATGCAAAATATCCTAATCATGTTTATAAACATACTAACGCTTCATATAGACTTAAACTAGCCCCTGAGCTTGGTATGATAGACTTTCTGGATTTTTGATTCAAAATAACTTTGTTAAGGGAATTGTTGATCCAACCCTTTTCATTAATAAAATCATTAAATATTTTTTGATTGATCAAATTTAGGTTGATGACATCATCTTCAGATTAACTCAGAAATCCTTAACTGATTCCTTTTCAAATCTTATGAAATCTGATTTTGAGATGAGTATGATGGGTGAGTTAACATTTTTTCTTGGTTTTCAAATTTCACAAAAATCAAAGGGAACATACATATCTCAACATAGGTATATCAAAGATCCTTTAAAGAAGTTTGGGTTTTCCAACCCTAAGAGTACAAGTACTCTTATTGGAACATTTAATACTCTTGATATTGATGAATCAGGGAAACCTGTAGATCAAACATCTTATAGAGGTATGATAGGATGTTTACTGTACATAATAGCTAGTCAACCTGACATAATGTTCTCAGTATGATTATGTGCAGTATTTCAAGAAAATATCACAGAATCCCATTTAAAAGCTGTAAAAATAATTTTCATATATTTAAAGGGAACTTTAGATTTGGGACTATTTTATTCCTCTAAATATGATTTTGAACATAAAAGTTATTCAGATGCTGACTTTGGTGGATGTAAAATGGATAGATAAATTACATATGGAACTTGTCATTTTTTATGAGATTCATTAGTTTCTTGGTCTTGCAAAAACAACACTCTGTAGCACTTTCCACTGTTGAAGCTGAATATGTAGCAGCTGGAAGTTGTTGTGCTCCAGTGTTGTGGATGCAACACACACTCACAGACTATGGTATGATTTTTACTAAGACTCAAATTATGTATGATAACACAAGTCCCATTTACCTAAGTAAAACCCCTACACATCACTCTCGTTCAAAGAACATATATATTAGACATCAATTTTTTAGGGATCACACACATAAAAGAGATATTATTCTTCAATTCATCAGAACGCAAGAGAAACATGCTGATATTTTTAAAAAACCTGTACCTTCCGATAAATTTCAATACATGAAACAGAAGATAGGAATTATTTCTGTAAGGTAATCACTCATATATACTTTTTTTTAATCATTTAATAACATTAAACTACTCCTTATTTCAGGGGGATCACATATGCTTTTTCTTTTCTCTAAAATATTTTTCTTTTCATTGAAAATTTAGGATTTGAAAATTTAGGTTTTGGAAACTCCCAAGAAAAATTCTTATAATACCGATAAATATCTCAGAGTATTCCAAATGGTAATATTTCTTACTCTTTATTTTCTTTATCTTAAATTTTAGCTGTTGGTATTTCAAAATTTCTTAAATTCCAGTTTACCTTACTTAAAAAGATCGGAATTCATATTTTCTATATCTATTGACAACCGTCATATCAGATCAGGTTTTTTGTTAGCAGTTTTATTATCCTATGGAAGTTGAAAATCCATAGCTATGCCTATATAAGTGGTGCCTCATTTTAAAGTATCTCAACATCATTACTGATCTGATTTCCGAAGTCTTGTTGCCGTTAAAGCTTTTGTTCTGAAGTTCTCTATCGCCCTGAATGACTTCAGAATCCTCTTCAGATCATATTCCAGTTAGCAAGGAGATTAAGGACTGGTCAATATTTAGGGAAAGGTTAGTGTGCCCTAATTTCATCAAAAAATATGACCCCCTAATTTCTATGGTGATAATATCTAATGGAGGGGAAAGTGTCTGTGTGGCTTCGGAGAAATATCAGGATTTGGTTTATCCTGAAATCCTTATTCAATTCAATGAATTTGTTACGTTATTTCAGAAGAGTGGTAAGGATCTGTTGAAGTTCAGATGCTATGATAAATCATATAAAGTCTCGTACAAGATGGAATCAAATGTTCTTAACATACCATATAAAGGTGAGGATATTCTTTGCTCTCAGAAACTCTCTAAAAAAGAAGGATCTTTTGAAAAAATCAAGGTTTTGATTTTCTCAGTCTTAAGTATGTTAATAATCTGAATATTACAAATCGTACAACAAACTACAAGATGGTGGCTCTCTGGATGCAAGTATTTCTAATTCCAAGAATGGGAGATAAGGATTATCTAAAGATATGTGATATCATTATTTTAGATTTTCTTTTCTACTAAAGGAAGGTCAACTTGGTGAAGTACATTTTTCTCACCATTCAGGCAATAAAAGGCAGAACCCTCAGATCTTAGATCCTTATGTATCCAAAAACTATTTCCAGGATAATTGTTATGTGTCTTCAAGAACAGAATGTTCCATGCCGATCAGTCTCAAAACCATTCATGATTTTGTTTCTTAGTGATGACACTCTATGGAAGATGAAAGTAGAGTTTATTCCAAAATCAATAAACATTGAAGAAATAGATGCTCGGGATAAGGGTGATGTGTTGGAATCTTCAAATCCTAAGAAAAGGAAACATGATGAACCGATATTTCCAGTACCAGTTCCTTCTATTTCAGTTTCACACCTCCTCCTGCTAAGAAACCAAAATCTTATTCAGATGAAACAGTAGCAAAGTGGAGAAAAATGGCAGCTAATAAAAAGGAATTAGATCATTCTTTTTGTGTAAATCATGTAGAGGATAAGGCTCTAAGAATCAATAAAGTTTAAAATATTGAGAAAGAAAATAAGGATAAGAAGTTAAAGAAGAAATAGTTGGAAGAGAAAGTTTCTCAGTCTCTTATAAAATATTTAGAAAAAAAATATCAGGAAGTAGCTGAATCTCTATATGTTTATAAGGAATCGGCGGTCACTCCAGAAATCCAAAAAGCTATGAATGTTCATGCCTTATCAAAACTAGTTCAAGAAATGGATGATCAGATAATCCAATATGATGATGATGATGTTTTAAGGGAATTGGAAGACTATTTTGGAACTCCTTCATGTTCAGGTTCGAAATTTGTTTCATTAGAACAAGTCGAATAACATGTTGAAGAAGAACTTGAGGAAGAAATAAAAGTTGGGGAAGCAGTTGAAGTTGAATATGAAGAAGAAGTTGAATTTGAACTAGAAGAAGAAGTATAGAAACAAAAGGTTGAACAAAAATTTTAAGAAGAATAAGAATTTCAAGAAGAAGAGAGAAAATGAGGATATCAACATCATAAGTTTGAAAAAAATGTGATAAACAGGGAGATCTAAATTTTTTTCATGTTTCAGATGAAAATTATCCAATTCGAGACCCTGTTAAAGGAAAGAATGTTTTGATTGGTCTATATGATAAGGAAACGCCCTAGAAGTCCTCTAAGAGAATAGAGAGACCAGCTTCCTTAACTCTAAGAGGAGTTGAGAAACGAAAAAATATGTTTTAGGATCTGAGTCCTCTTCATCTGTTGAAAATTATTTTGTCAATTTACCTTTGAGAAAGTTGGTCAACACCATTGTGGTTCTTCCAAACGTAGATTCTGGGACTCAAATGATGCAATAAACCCTGAATCAAAAGATGAAATCGACCAATATTCTGATGCACATGGTTGTCAATAAAGAATAAGACATCAGTATCTTTTTATTGATTACAAAGATTAGAAGGTGACTTGTAATAAAGTCTTTAATCATACAAAAAATTACAATGATGTGCTAAGACATTTCAGTGACTTCATGGATTCAACAAAAGGAGATTTTAATACTTTTGAAACTGAGTTTATTAAGGTCAAGACATCAATATATGAAAAATATAATCAACTAAATTCTTTTTCTCGATCTGTTAGTAGTGAGAAAGAAGTCGGAGCCGAATTATAAAGAAATGTGGCTGCTCAAGAAAAAATAATCTTGTCTTTAGAGAAGAAGAATCAGGATGAGGAGATCTTATTGAAAATGTATTAAGAATATCCTACGGAAGTGAAGAAAATCAAAGCGCTGATAAATAAGATGTTGTCTGAGTAGAAGAATAATGGATGTATTTTCTTTACATTCTGATGTATTTTTTTAATATATAAATTATTTATATAAATTTTCATTATAATTTTCGTGAATATCTTAATTTTGTTTTAGAATGTATGTGTTCTTAACCTTATAGTTACATCTTATTCTTCTGCATTCTGTTCCCTCTTTTTTGAAAATCACAAAGGGGGCGAATTTATTTAAAAGAAGAATTTAATCTCTGGGAAAGAGAATCTAGTAAGGGGGAGTTTGGAAAGAAAGAATAATGTCCATTTAAGGGTGGGTTTTCTTTTAAGGAAAAATGTTTCTCTAAGGTGGAGATATTCCCTTAAGAAAACCTGACTTCAAATATCCAGAATACATTCCTTGGGAAACATAACCTAAGGGGGAGTTAGTCGTATTCATCCAAAATCTTATTCAAAAGGGGAGATAAGTTTTTTCATACTTTTTTATCTAATTCAATATATTCTTCCTTAAGCAAATTTGTTTTTGCTTTACAAAAGGGGGGATATTTTTGATTCAATAAGGATATCTTATGACTTCTCCATTTTCTTATGGTTTTATGTTCTGAAAATCCCAAACAATTTTTCTTAAGTTTTGAATATTTTTTTAAGTTCTGTATTTTTATTAACATATGGAATTGTTATTCCGTTATACTTATAGAATTTTCATTCCGTTATACATACAGAATTATCATTCATTTTTATGATTCTAAATCTGGTGTATATATGATTTAGTTTTATGATTCTTATTCCAGTGTATATGTGATTTCGTTTTATGATTCTGAATCCGGTGTATATATGATTCATTTTTATGATTCTGATTCCGGTGTATATGTGATTTGGTTTTATGATTCTGATTCCAGTGTATATATGATTCAATTTTATGATTCTGAATCCAGTGTATATATGATTCAGTTTTATGATTCTGATTCCGGTGTATATGTGATTCAGTTTTATGATTTTGATTCTGGGGTATATATGATGACGGTCTTCAATACTAATTCTGGTGTATATATGATGCTGATCTTCATGATACTTAATCCTGTGTATAAGTGACTCCAATTTTGTGATTCTAATTTCGGAAAAAATGAGATACCTACTTCACAATCTGATTTACTTTTCCTTATGATTCATTTTTCTTGATAATGTTAGAGTTGCTTAAATGTATCACTCCAATGCTATCGGATCCTAACTTCTCTTATACTTAAAATTTATCTTTAACTTAACATCGTTTCTGTTACTTGAAAAGATGTCGTACAATCTGTTATAAACTAACCATTTTGTGTTTGACATGTGTCCAGGTCCCTCCAAAATTTAAGGAAAAATATGACCATTGGAGAGGAGACGACTATTGGGAAGTTTTTCCTATAAATACAAGCTCATTTGAATAAGAAAATTACTTCAACTTCGACAACTGACTTTTATGAGAAACTTTTTAATGTGATATCTAGAGAGAGAGTTTCTTACAACTCTTAGTGCTTCATGTGGAAGTCATGAAAAACTTGTTCAGGCGTGAAAAACTTGTTCATACTTTCTTTGTGCAGACTATGATCTTGTTGATCTTGGGCTTTCGGGATTGGAAGACGGAGGTCCCTATTTCCTTCTAAACCGAGGGCTTGTGGGGATAGCAAGATAGATACCGATCTTTGGATTGAGTACTTACCTGGGTTTGGGTAAGATAGACTTTCCTGAAAGTATAAACAAGGATCCTTTATCCAAGGTTATTGGATACCCTTCTCTTTAGGTTAAAAAATATTATTGTTACATGTTTGCTATTACAAGTTGTCTTAATTCCACTTTTGTATGTTAACGTTTTTAAAGTTATAGTGTATAACATTCTTATACATTGTAATTCTGTTACTTTGATTATATTACAGATTTTATACACTTTAAGGTAGAATATTTCTTTTAATAAAATAGAAAAGGATTATTTAAGAGGTCTTGTGAATGTTTGTTTAACATTTTTAAACTTAATTTTAAAGGTTCCAAAGGAATTTTTAAAGTATACAATTAACACCCCCCTCTTACATTTGAGCGTCTCACTTTTACATATTCGGTCCTACATTTAATATATAATTTAACATGTTGATCATGTGTTTTTTGTATCATTCATTTCACAGTGCACACAATATCTTAGGATTAATAATTATATATCCAAACAAATTCCATGATAATATTTTATAAGAAACACTGAGGTTTCCTCCAAGTACTGTTGTGTAAAATATTAATTATAAATGGATATAATTTTGTTGAAAATTAAAGATGATTTTTTATTAAAGATGGTTGAATGAAATTGTGATGAATTGAATTAACAATATTAATTTTGAGCATGTAATATTATTTACAAAATAAATAAATGTAATTAATGTTTGGATTGAAAATGTTTTCACATTGAATGATATGTGCATGATAATAATATTAAACTAGAACCATTACGTGATTGTTTTAATTGTATGTATTTTATTATATTAATAATATAATTTAACAGTATTCTCCCACTCTTCATTATTGTGTATGTGGATGTGTGCTCAATATTTCACTTGTGTAAACCCCCTCTATAGAGCAGATTAGATCCCCTCACTTACATGTTAGTGAAATTTTATTTATGGATAGTGGTCCAATGAAATAAGAGGTGGCTCATGCCATGGAGATGAGGTGAAACAAAATAAAATGGATTTGTAGAATCCATGCTGGAATACTTCAACATGGAAAATGATATAGTTAATAGTGTTTTCTCCTAAGGTCAAGGCTTATTTTATCATCCACTAGATAAACATACAATCAGAAAATATGATTATATTGAAACTTATATATTATTTATATCACTTTCATGGTTAATTATAATTTTTTTTCTAATGTCAATAAACTCCTAATAATTTAATTATAAAGCATTCTAGATAAAATAAAATATAACCAATTTATGTGTAAATGTTTTATCCATGATGGTGAATCACATAAGTAAAATACACATAATGTTATCATGGCCTTTGAAAAAAGATATAATAGGGTTTTATGTAAAAGGATAAAAAATACCTCAAACTAAAATATGAAGTTATCATATACGTCCATTACTCATGATATAAATGTCCTAATAGTTAAATGTGCATGACCAATCCATGTTGGGGAGCTTCCAGTTCTCCTGGATAATTTATCTTAATGTTTTGGGATGACTAATCAATGTTCAAAACAAGGATTTAGTGACTATGTATGACATAGTATAACATAGATTAAACGGTTGAGTAAATAATTAAATGATATTTAATGATTGGGAGTTCACTTAGTGGATAATGTAAGTCTAACATAACATAGTTGGAAAGATAAACCAACCTAAAACCCTTAAAATGAATTATTAGGACTATGTATAGGTTTTGAGAAGGGAAATATTTATCTTTTCAAGTGGAATGTCAATGAAATATGATTTTATTAAATTGATCATGATTTTTATTTGGTTTAAAAAAAACTGGGATAATAATTTAATTTCAATAATTTAAAATTTAAATAATATATTTTCATAATCGAAATAGTTACAAATAATCTTATCTTATTTTTTATACATTAAAATCAAATTACATGAACATTATCACAAAGATCCATACATGAGTGGTTACAAATTCTCACCAGAAATAATTTCCCTCAATGATAGATGAAATTTTGTGTTATAAAACACCATGATAAAAAATTAAACATTCTTAAAACCCCACATATTCAGTTCATTTCCAAAGTGTCTATTAAGGAAGAGGAATCACTCAATTTGAATCATGTGTATGAGGTTATAGATATCCAATGATTTATTTTATCCTATATTTCCAATTTTATTCTAAGGAAATATGAATATTTTGGTGCATATACCATCATTTATCACCATAAGGATCAATATCATGGGAAGGTGAGCTCCGAGAAAGATATGAGATCCCCAAATCATAATTCATATGAAATCATATAGGGATAGAACTAGATGAGGAAAATTTATTCAAGATGGTTGGAAATAGTGATAAACTTGAAATATTGGGATTAATGATCCTAAATGTTCTATAGAAAAATATAATTCTATCATACATACATAATAACATCACCATTTTTATTATGAATTATAATATAATTAATAGGGATAACATAATATCTTAAATTTATAATAATATTCTCTTTATTGATAAATAAAGGGGGTATGAAAAACTCATGGTACTTATGGTGAATTAGATGTAAGAGAACATGTAAATGGGGCTAAAGACTCCTTCCATGTATAATGCTTCATACAACCATAATTCAAAAAATAATATGATCCAAATATAAGTAAAGGAATATTATGTGGTATGTTATTCATGTGGCAAGAATGGAAACTGGAAGAAAAATTGTGCCCAATTAATGAAGTATGGGAAATTGTTAGGTTTCTACCTTATTGAGTGTAATCATTTTATATCTACATGTTGGGTATTAGATAATTCACATGGTTCTAAAATTGTTATCCAAATTTAAGTATCGTATAGTTTTCAGAATATTTGAATAGATGAGGTATATCGATAAGCTTACAAAGGGGTGTGGAAACATGTCACATTTTTTGTAGGATTTATTATGGTTTTAATGAATTATTCAATTTCTAAGTGCTGCCATGAATATTATTTTAATTTCATGGATATATATAGATAGATTGATTTTTATTTTTTGAAATAATGTATTCAACTTTTTTATAGATAGAATATGTTATTTTTTGGAGTAGATCAATAATGGATATTATGTAAATTAAAAAACTGAAGAGTTTCAATTAATTGATAAACTAACACTTGTGACTCATATGACACATAGTTGTGGAACTGAAATTAGGGTCACCAAAAAAATGAGTAATATAACAATTCTACATCAAGGTGCTTTCTTATACCTTATTAAGTCGAATACGGCTAGAATATGTTCACTTTTTTTATATGTAATGATGAAAAAAGACCATTTTATGTTCAATTTTAAAGCTCAATATATTTTATATAATTGGTACAAAATGATGTATGTCGAATATTTCTTGTGAAGGAAAGAGGTGGATGCTCATACTTTATAAACTTTACAGATAACTTGAGTAGGTATTGTAATATATACCTAATGAGGTATATGTATGAATCTATTCATATGTTTAAAGAGTTAATCAATGAGGCTCAAAATAATATTGGTAACAAGTTAAATAATAATCAATAAAATTAATGTGGTAAATATCATTATGAAGACATTATCAATATTATACATGAATATGAGATTTTAACTCAACCCACTCAACCTTACATGACACAGTGTAATGGTTTTAGTTAATGGAACAACTATATTATTTGGACATTATAAGTACTCTAATGAGTCACATGATCCTTCCATTTTATTTTTGGGGATATTCATTACAAATTAAATTATATTAACATAACTATGTTCTATAAGAAGTATCTCTTAGATTTTAGGTGTGGAAAGAATCCTTTTTTTCATGTTCATGCATTGTGTTGAAATTAATTTGTTTAATATGTCTCGAGAAACAAACTTGCAGCCTGAGTCATGAAGTGTATCATTGTATTATATCCCTATAAATGAAGTGGATATTTTTTATAAAACACTTCTGATAAGAATGCATTTAAAATTAGATATACCATTTTTATTGATAGGGGGAACATCCATAGAGGTGGTAGTAGGATAAATATTATCTTTAATTATGTTTATTATCAATATAAATAGGTGTTTTAAGAATAAAAAATTCCATAGGTCCCCATGGAAGAATTTAGTCCTAAAACATGAGTGTATCGTGGGATAGAAAGATAGGTAAGAGAACTTGATAGATAGAGTACTCCATTAATTGATGGTAGTGACTCATTATTTGCTGAAAATAATGATACTTTTCCCTATATAGAGAAATAAGGGATTTTAAACATTACAATATGAAAAAATACTTGTATTTTTTAACGGATTTTTGTATCTGGACAATTTTTGTGTTATGATAGATCCACCAATCAATTTAAAGGATGTTGGGTGTAAATGTTTATTCAAGAGAAAGGTGTATATAGATGTTAATATAAATACATTTAATATGTGGCTAGTGGATAAATGGATCAAAATGGAAATGAATTTATAATGGTGAAACATTTTCCAATGTTCCCATGATTAAATCCTTTGATTTTTTCCATAGTATCTTACCATGAATATTATATTTGGAAAATGGATTTGAAACCTATATTCCTTAAATAGAAATCTAAATATGATTTTATACAACAAAACTAGAAGGATTTGTGGATCTATGAAATTTCATAAAGGTACTCATTTTGAAGATCCATTCATGGATTAATATAAGTATCCATGTCCTGGATCATTCGACATGATTAATCAATAACAGAATTCAGATTCATTATAAATAAAGGTGATCCTTGTGGGTAGAAATGGTTTAATGGGTTTATAATTTCTTCTCAAATTAGTATATGTTCATTACATTTTACTAATTGGAAATGATATACCATTCATATAATAAGTTAAGGAATGATTTAGAATATTATTCTCTATGATGCTTTTTGGTGTACCAACCCACCTTCTAGGTATCAACATCATATATAATAGATCCAAGTGGATTTTTTGATTATTTAATTTTATATAAATTGAAAAATATATTTAATATGTTTGGTGTTGAAAAATATAAGAGGTAATCAGTTCTAGTGTCACATGACATCAATCATTTGAATAATATATTTCATCAGACATAAGTGGAAAGAAAAATAATGAGTAATAACCCATACACTTTTTCTATAATATCTATCATGTATTCTATGTTATATACAGCACACGATTCTACTTATTCTATGATCATAGCAGGTAGGTATCAGATAAATCAATGTGAATTGAATTAGAATGATGTCAAGGATATCATTATGAAGTTGTGGAAAACTAAGGATAATTTCTGGGTATATGAAAGATATAAAGAGCTAGTCATCAAGGGGTATAAAAATAGAGTCTTCTAGACATATAAGAAAGATATTAAGTCACAGTTTGGATATATCTTTCATCTTAATAAAGAATTTGTGAGTTGTAAGCATTCGAAGAACCCATTTTTTATAAATTCTATAGTCGACTCCGATAATATTTCAAACTCACATACATCAAAGGAATTAGTTTAGATTCAAGAAAAAAAATATAAGATAAATATTTCATACCTAGAAATAAATATTTGATCAAATTTAAATATGATAACAATACAGTGATGGTTATCTCTAAGGATATAAGACTACAACAAATGAAAAAGTTAATACATCAGATATTTCAAATCATGTGGGATTTTTCTTCAAAATGGTGATGTTGTGTTGAGTAGAGTACCCATGGAGGAAAAAATGGTGGACCCCTTAAAGAAGGATTTTTTCTTTAAAAGGTTGAGTATCATGTGAGATCTAGTAAAATTAAAGATGATTCTAGTTGGTTCTAGTAAAGGTGGGAGTATATTTGAGATGTTTTATTAAATAAAAATAAATTACTAATTGGTCAAATGTTTTTTTTATTAATGATGTTTTCTTATCAAATTATTGTTGGTATTCTACATAAATTTTTTATGTGAAAATTTATTAATAATATATGTCACAATAAAAAGTTCCAGTAGATTCTCTCAATAATTAGAACCTATTGTTTCCATGATATTATTTTTGAATCTTTTTATCCGTTATGTATGTTGACATAATTTGATATCTCAAGCCCTTTTGTGGAATGAAAATGCCTGCAAAAATACATGACCATTGTGTTCAGTGGGTAACCTAAATTTCGTAAACTCAATGAAATATATAGTGATCATATAGTTTGTTGGAACAAACACGCAACCTACTTGATTCTAGATATCATGTAATTTTATTACAATGTAATTGTTGGAGAGAAGCTGGATTTCAATTTTAAATTACATTAATTATATATGGGATCATTGACATGTTGCTAGATGCTAACCCGAAGGATTGGGAAATTATATACAATTTCACTGAGAAAAATACCTTGAGGGTTAGACATTGATTATACATAAAATATCTCTTAAATTCAAGGATTGAATTTAAAAATATTAGAATAAATAAGATTTATTCCGTTTTTATTGATTATAATAATTAATCACAAGTTATTTTAATGAATATGTGAGATAGATTATAAAACTAATTATTTCATTATACATTTTATGAATGTAATTATTATTATATTAATTAGGGGAAAAATAATTGATATTTATTTAATAATAGATAGTCATTATTCTGGGTTTGGTAAATACTAAAGAGGGAGAGAAGACTAAGCTTAATGGTCCAATTAGAAATAAATTTTATTTATTTATACACTTAATCTGTTTCAAAATATATGTGATTAATAATTTTAATAATATTAATATTAACATACATGGGGTCAACCATTTATAACAAGGATTTTTACGGTTTTCTTTTTGATTTCACAACCCAAAAAATACATTACAAATATCCAATTATATCTCTTTTCAAAAAACAATTGTTGTAAAAATAGATATTTTTGGACTCTTTCAACTCCTGAAGATTTATTAATAGATCTAGAGTTCTCTCCTCTTATCCTTACTCATGATAATGATATATCATCAAGATATATTACACTATTGAAAATAATTTTGTTGTAAACAAACATAAACAAAACAAGTGGTAAGGATCAACCATGAAAGAATATGATAATCCTACTATGTCGTTCTAAGATTATGATGAACTTGTGGATCACTATTAGGAGATCCTTTATGTGGATCCTATAGTGAAACAGTGATGTGACATAATTTATACCATCAGATCAACAATTAAAGTATAATAAACGTTAATGTAACTTTTTATATCCTCATAAATTAATTATAAATTACATGTGAAGATCCTAAACAAATGGTTATGTAATTTTAATATAATCAGGTAATCTATGGTTTTCATTATATCATTTGAAAAAATGATTACTTATGATTTATGAAAAAAATATATAAGATGGGCATACCATCAATGGATGCTTCTACTTTAACCAAAACCTAAATTTTATTTTAATATTAAACTTCATGTTGAGAATATTTCTCAATGTAGATGAGTATTGGGATTTCATAATGTTAATTATGACTCTAATGATCATGCACATGCACCTACTCCACTGGTGAATGCGGTATGAACACTCAAGCTTCGAGTCCTTCATATGAGATATGTAGGTTACTACACTAGGGATTTCATGCTCAAACATCCTCTACTGTTTTCTATAAATGTATGAATTCATGATGTAATGGATTCAGTGGAAATTATTTAGGGTATCCTTGATCACATTGAGACACCAATGGATAAGATGTTGAATCTTGTAGTGTTTATGATGTAGGGACCTACTAGGTATCTATGGGGAATAATGGGATATGATGGTCAATTTGAGATACTCACTTAGGAAGATATAAAGGGCATATTATTTAGGTATTTATTTCATGATACACTATCTCCTAACTAAAATAGGTTCTCATGGTGATATAATGGAGTTACATGATGGTATCCACCTACTCTTCTCATTTTACTTGTCTTTTTTTCTATTATTATCTTCTGGAAGGAAATGAGGATAAGAAGGATGGGAAGATTATGATCACACATCATCCTTACATTAATCAAAAATTCTATATCCCTAAAATGGTATCATACATGAAGGATCGATCAAATTCTATGACCTTCCTGAATATCATTCAAGAAGGTCAAGCAACAAGTCTTCTTCTACCCATTAGTTCACAAGAGGGAATACCACCTATTGTTTTAGTTAGTGAAATTTGATTAGAAATATGGGAAACAATAAGAATGTCTATAAGATTAGTGGTATATAGGTGGAGTAGATTTTAGATTATTTGGTTCCCACAAAAGTCAACCCAATGTTCCATAAATATGGAAATATATAACCCAACCACATGGCCTTCTCATTACCTCTAATAAGTTAAAGTAAATATTTTAATATGAGATGAATCCTTTAATTTTTTATAGATCATTTAGATAAGTCTTTTGTAATTTTAAACTCATACTTGTTCAGGGAACACCATATCTATTAGGGGGACTCATTAGAATACTTTGGCAATGATTTTTACTTTTCATGTATCTCAGGGAATGGTTTGAAATGGTTTTGGAGGTTTTCTTTGCATATTTTATTTGTCTCTAACATTTTCATGCGAGGTAAAATCTATTCTTGAGGTATAGTTTTTATAATCTATAGTTTATCTACTAAATTTTTCGATAACAGTTCTTCAAATTCCATCATATCTCTATAATTGATTGATGGACTTAAATTAATGGTCATGTTATGCTCTAATTATAATTCCACTGACACTCTATTCATAATCAATTTAGACCATATTTTATAGTTTTAATAGTTTCCTGATGTTGAATTTATTGTTAAAAATATATTTTACTTCATGGTACTATAGATATAGAGATTCAATGTGATTATCGATTGCGACAAGCCGACCAACTTCAATTATCACATTGGTTTCTATCTTTGGTGATTGTTGTGTAATTAAAATAAGGGAGGTAAGTGTGTTCTGACCAAAGAGTCTGAACTTTTAGTAGGTAAAGTCGTTCTATAATTGATTCATCAAATAATTATCATGAAAACTATGAAGGGACTGGACATTTGAGAAGTGTTATTAGAATCCCCATTAACTTTTACTCCAATGATCGATCTTTATCTAGACGTATTTCCAAATGATTTGATAGGTATTTCTCATAATGGTGGAGTTGAATCTGAGATAGATATCATCCCAAGTCCGTAAAAAATTTAAATACCCCTTTATCATATGGTACAATATGAGCTGAAGGAGGCTATTGTATAGGTAAATACATTAAGTATAAGTGATTTATATGGATGATTAATTCACTATGGGGGTTTAATTATTTTTCTTGTGACGAAGGTGGATGCTAGTCTATGACTCTACAGTGTTTTCTGTAAGATCAATCATGTGATGGTAAAGAAATTTTTTGTCCTATGAATGGTTATCATTATGACCTATTATTGGATCCTGGTGGATCTATAAGATTGATCTTAAATCAGGATGAAGATATATTTTAGAGATGAGGAAATCCAAAAAATGTTATTTCAGAGTTGGTGTGGGATGTAAGAGTATCCAGTGATATTTTTTAGTTTGATGAACCATCCTTTAGTGTTCATATATCTTATGACCTATATCATCAACCCTTAAAAATTCTCACTCGTTATGTAGTTCATTGAAAAAATAATCAACTTATAATCAACTCAAGAGAAGTATGCTAGGAACATCATGATATTCATGAGAACGCCTCTAGTAAAAATACATTATTGCAAGCTACAGAAGTGTAACATATGGATACATGAGGAATATATAATAGGGAAATTTGTTTCTAAATTAGTTATATTTTTAGACTATAGGGTATTAGAGGTGGGGATGTCATGTAAACATCCATAAAATGTGTTCAAGATTTGGAGAATCTAGGGATTAGTCAAATAATACCAAATTTTTACCCTGTATTTATCTAGCTTATCATCACCTGTGATTGTATTCAAGAAGAAGGGATCAAATTTTAAGTCATCATACCAGAGTTATGAGTTACTTCTTGAGATATAGAGGATATTTCATACAACTCCAATATATATACTTCCCGAACTAGATGATATTTATGTTGTATGTTATGATGAATCCTAAATTGGATTGTGATAAGTATTAATATAGAGGATGTAGTTTGTAACAAATGTGTCCTGGTGACAGCATACACACCCCGCCTTAACATGGTCGTTGGGTCCATTCCCGCAAGGTACAACCAGTTGCCCTGCAGGCATGTGGTCCCCACATTAGGGCCCACCTACATGCCTGAATGGGTCATCTGACTAATGATAGACCCCGCATGCCAACACATGTCCTTTCTAGTTTGTTTTTTCCTCACTCACACACATCTTGGGAAACTTCCCAGAAGGTCACCCATCCTGATCACTACTCTAGGCAAAGCACACTAAACTGTAGAGTTCTAATCAGACAGGCTCTCGAAAAGAAAGATACACCTTGTTGACAATATTCATATAATTTAGTCATTTAACCCTTTATCATTCAGGGGTGTTACAATCATCCTCCCCCCCCCCCCCCCGTACTGCACAACGTCCCCATTATGGGCCCTACATCTTAGCCCATGCAGTGCACCACACTTTTGGTTGTCACGACCCGTCCCCCAGGGCCTGTGCCCTGACTACTTCAACCCCACCTTTCATTGGATTGGGTTTGGTGACTAGAACATAAAGGTGTATTCCCTTAAATGGGAAGGCATTGAATTTAAACTTATTCAAACACATAGTCCGAGAACACAACAAGAAGAAACTATGAAGTAAAGTACTATGTTAAAAGTGTACAGAATGTAAAATGGGCCAGAATACAAGCCCAAATGAAATGTACAATTACAATTTAAAAGAGAAATCAGCCCCTGGATAGTCCACTAAGAATCCTACATGAAGGGTAGGTACAGATCACCTCCTTAGCACTCCGCGTTCGCCCGTCTCCTCCGTGTACCGCCTAGTCCTAGATACCTCAACCTCAACCCAGCTTCTCGTCATCTATACAAGACACAACAAGGTGAAGGCGAAGCCTGTGTAGGGTTGATTGTTACAATACCCCGTAGGGACCCCGAGACCATCGAAGGTATCTCATAATTCCACAAAGGAAAACCCAAGTTCATGATTTCAATCACAAAACACAAATAAATAGAGACAACTAGAATATGATTGGAGAATTAATTTTCTGTAAGATCCTATAATATTATGGATTCACATTGGGAATATTTTCTATAACTTTTTGATATTTTTAAATACCTTTGATTTGGATTAATTTCTTGGTGTGCATTTGGGTAAATTTTTAGGAAAAAATAATCTATCGTAGGTTATGCATGGTTTGTGTATGGTTCGAAAAACAATGCGACCAAATGGTTCCATGCGTTCAAAACTAGATAAATAGGTCTACACGGTTTTCACATAGTTTGAAAAATTATGTATCCCAATTGTGCCAATGATGAAAACCTGAATAGAGTGGTCTGCACGGTTAGTGCATGTTTTTCCTACCACGCACCTCTGCCCTGGTAACCGGGCATGAGGATTTTAATATCCGAAAATCCTTTTTTAAACAACCAAACCCCCCCACCCCCCCCCCCCCCATTAGACTCCAATATTCTAACCTTTTCATTGTCTTTAAAAATTATCAGTGTTTTAAAATCCTCCCAGAGAGATTCCAAGGTGATCTGAACACCTTTCATTGATATTTAAATCCTGGATTGAATATCATCTCTCCTCCCTATAAGTGGATTTCATCATGTTTCTTAACTCATTCATTCCTCTCTCTTTCCTTATCATTTTCATGGATGATCTTAACTATTTCCTTGGATCTAAACCAATGAGTTGAGATCTAGATCATGGATTTTGGATCTAGATGTAGTTTTTCAGGATTATGAGGAGCATAATGCTCTTAAGAATCCACATCCTAGAGGTCATGGATCTCCATTGGTTATTCAATGAAGTTCACATCATCATAAACATATGTCACACCTCAATCGATGATTTGAGAGTCTTCATTAAGGTAACAGATGTTTTTCGACATTATAGTAACATCATGTATCCATCTCATCAATGGGGGAAGCATTATTTGTTATTCCATGGATCCAAAGTGATCCTACACCTTGAAATACCCAACAAATCAGGGATAAAGAATACATCCATGACTAAAACATTGTTTCCCATAATGAGGAGTCACCTTATGAAACACATGATATGCAGCTTCGTACTCTAGAGGACTCATCCTTTGATCGATATGAAATTTTTTACAATAATTCGCAAACATCATCCTTTAAAAAATTTCCTAAACTATCTCAGTAATATTCTATAACAGTTCCAACCCAAGTATTTCTGAATGTCTAAACCTAGTATAGCACAACAGAAAATGGAAATTTCATCTATATAAAGAACCAAATGTTTCCATATAAATGGTGGAGTGAATGATATTTTTTGTAAGAAATCTCAAACAAGGATAGGTGCCTCATCCATGAACTTCCAAAATATAGGACACAAGAAATAAACATTTCTTCAATATTCTAGATGGTATTCTCTATATAAGTGTCAGTTAGTGGATTAAAAGTAGTGTTAATGAATTACAGTGAGCTAAAAGCCTTATGTATACATCAACACAACCAAGAGGAAAATGCAGATCTCGATAAGATATGATCATTCGTATGAATCAGCGGAGTTATACCACCTCTTATAGATACTTCCTCAAAAAAACATCCACTAGTATCAAATTTATTATCTCCATAAAGTTGGATTATTTTTTTAATCGATCGTATATCACCCATATAACATCATAACCTCTCTAAGCTTAAGGTGAAATAGGTAACAAAGTCCATCATACTCCCTATTAAATTATGGAATGTATAGTAGTTGAAGAAAATGATCAGGAAAATGGTGCTCGGTCTTCACCTTTAGAAAGACCATACATCGAGAAACAAATTTGAGAACTTCATGCTTTAACCCAAGACACCAAAACATGCCTCACAAATCTAGATACTTCTTTTTAACACCTAAATGTACTACCATAGGTGAGCAACATAAATCACAATGAACAACCTCAATCATTGAAAAATAGATAAAAAACATCCCTTGGATCAACAGGCGATGTTTTCCATCATCAGACCAAGTATCAGGGGCACCACTAAAAACAAATCAGTCTCTCCAGACCTTAACCTCAAAACCCCCAAAATGGGACTCCTCCACCTACTACACCAAATTTGACTACACTAATATTTTGAAAAGAAAACCTCAACTTCTAAACTCTACCATATCTAGATGCATCACTGAGATATCTTCCATTACTCTCCTAGAATCTATAGACTCGCACACGACATTAGTATGTGACTTCGTACTAAGCACATCATCTACAAAATTTGACATACATTTTGTATATGTAATTTTGAAGTTGTAATCCAGTAATAATATCATCCAACATCATTACTGGAAGTTGAAGTCATGAAAGGATAATACATACCTCATGATCTAATAATTAGTGAAAACTAAAAAATTATCATTGTTGAGGTAGTGTCACAAAAACATCAATGAAAAAAACTGCAGTCAACTCAAGATCAACACTACCATAGTAATGATAATGGTTTATTATGTTCTGATACCCATAAGAAACAACTTATCTTTAATATATCAATACAAATCCCATCCCAAGACATGATTAATTATAGAAAATCTCAAACTGAACATCATCTACAAGAAAACAATGGAATATAGAATTAACCAACTTATCCTTTAGGTACTCAGAAGCTTCCAGAGACTAGTCAGATAATAATAATGCATAATCAATCCTAGTATAGGATTTCATAGGATTCAAAACATTATAAAAATAAGATATGAACATATTAAAATATACTACCATACTAATCATACTTTTCACCTCTACAACTATCTTGGGACCTACCTAAGAAATAACCACCTATATCTTCAAAGTATCCACATCCACTACCAACAAAGACTTGGCATTCCCCAAGAAATGGACATCATGATCCATGAATGTGTACTTTTAAAACTTCCCAAATAATTTCCCATGATGAATAACTCAAAATTAGCATACAAATTCTCTTCATGTTCCTCCTTGGGTATATAGTACATAAGGATTTCATCGATGAAAATAACCACGAACTTGTCTAAAAACATCCTAAACATTGTATTCATCAAATCCATGAACAAGTCTGGAGATGGTTTGCACCAAAAAACATCCCAATGAAGATCTAATTTCCATGACATAATCAAAAATCATCTTTTAAAATATCCTCACCCATTAATCACATCTGATGATATCATAACCAAAAATCATTTTTTTGAGAACCAACTTGATCCATTTATATGTTCAAATAAATTATCAATATGTATGAGGATAATGGTAATTTATTGTCACCTAATTCTAGGGATAATAATTGATTCAAAACAAAAAATATATGTTTTCCTTTTTTATGGAGAAAATTAGTTCACCCATAAGTGACACACTTAGTTGAACATGACCTCACTACAACATATCATCATGATTCTCTCATAGATCTCAGAACTCATAAGGTTATATACTCTATGGAGACATTGATAGAGGATACACAACCTATTGTAAGTCTATCCCAAACTCAATATCCCATCAATTGGGTAATGTTACAGCCTACTCTAGAAACACGTCATGTTACTCATTCACAACCCTAAGAAACACCAACTATTGAATCTTTGAAGAACTAATCATCATCTCATCCATCAAATATGGAAAGGATGGAACAAGACTCCAACTAAACCAAGGGTATTACTCACCAATGAAAAATCTTGGATCCTCATCAACAACATAGAATATAACCTCCCTTATGAAGCATTCCATGATAGCCTTCACAAAATATAGGAAATCCCGGACAAGGATGATTTCGTATAGCCATATCTATAAATAGAGTATAACTCTGAAAGGGGTTTTCCTCCCCAACAATATATCCCAATTTATACATACTTCCAAAAGGGGTTATTGATATTCAACTGTCTTAGTCAATGAAAATGTCACTAAATGCCTCTCCATCGTATGTCCCAAATCATGGAAAGGGTAATTTATTTGATGTATTGTGTTTCTCTTGAATAATACAAATCATGTAACCTTGTATACAATAAGAAAGGGTTTCTATGAACATTATCTGGCTCGCCCAGCACCATCATTGCTAATGCACGAATCTAACGACAATCGACTATGTGGTATATTTTACCCACATGATTCCCACATCCATGCTCATGATCTACTCTTTGAGAACGAGGATCATCTCAAGGATATCCTATCCCCACCCTGTCTCTTCTTTGTTGGCCCAAAAATAGAATTTTCTACTGCTACTACTGCCACAAATAAAACTAACCATAATATGAAACTAAAGTAGAACACATGGTGTATTCTAACCAATTTACTATTTTGGGTTATCTAACTACTTATGGGATCAATACCTATAATAAAACAAGTGTATGATCCCATGTAATTATTTTGAGAGATCAAACCGAAGTAGAAACTAGAAGATGAGGGATTGGGCGTACCCATCGCTAAACAAAAACTATTTTCTATGGGAAACTATGAAACCTGAACCATATATCTGATTTAGGATAAATCATGATGAATCACCTTTCATGGTTTTCCAGTTTGGTCCAACAACCTCAAAACAATCTCTTCTATCACAAAAACCTTGAGATAAGTCAAAAATATAAATGGGGAAACCATGTGTTGGATCTATGGATTCAAAGACTCTTAAAAATTCATCACTCTAGCTTCCTCATCAGGTAACATGACTGAAAAATATCGTTGAAGGATCCAGAAACATGTCCCAAAATCATGCACAGTAGAAATCCCATGTTTAACAGTATACATATAATGGAGGTTATATAACACAATTTTATAAGAGAGAAACTATTCATGAAGATGATCTTAGTTCTCCTCTGAGACTGTCTACTCCTCACAATCTCTAATGAAACAGATCCACCAATGTGTCACTACTCAAAGTAGCATCATCATATCCAATGAAACACATTTCTCCTTTTGATAACTAATTAAAATATAATATATCTCTTCCTATACTAACCATTATTTTATGATTTAATCTATAAGGGATCTATCATACTTCTGTAGATTCTAGAACTAAAGATATTGGTTATTCTTACTCCAAGTGGAATCATTCTCGACCTCTACTCTGTGATGATCTACTGGAATATCATACTAAACATATTCATCATGAACATAATGTGGATGTCGACCTAGATCCATATATATAAGTAGGAAACGATTTCATACTAAAAAACATTGAATATGAAATATTTATCATTTTTTCATTATTTATTTGATTATATTATTTAGTGTTTTGACCTATCATGAGGTATACCCATTTCAAATATAGGCTCAATGAAGATTGATCAATGATCCTTTCTTAAGAAATTACCCTAAAACTATAATAGCTCTGTTTAGTAGGCTTAGTAAAATTATAGGTTCAGACATCATATCACGGGGGGGCCTTAAATACACGTTTATTAGATAGTATTTTTCATTTAAATCAAGAAATAAACATGTTTAACAATGGTTCCCTACCAAACCATACAATATCATCTATTCCTAACTCTAAACATCAGTGTATCCTTCAACCAGAACATAAAATTCCACTCTATCATGAAACCCTCTCCCCAAAGAGGTCACCTCCTGGGATGGAAATGAGAGATGGGAGACAATGACCGTCCGAGTCCCACCTCTAGTAGGTCTCAGGATGGAAACTTGGATTGAGGGTGTAATAATCATAAATATGGAAGGTATTACAGTATAAGAGAACAAATATAAGATAGATATAATATATATACACCAGATCCCAAGTGCATATATTCAATGTCATGTTGTATTAAAAAAACAAAATTGAAACTGATAATAATGAAATTATATATTCTATAGGGACCATGAAGCCTAAAAAGATCCTACCAACCATGATCTTGTAATATCCATCCTGATATCCAACTGTCTCTTACATACCTAAAAACATGTTATAAATACATGGTGTGAGCATAATATTATAGCTAGTAGGATCCTTGTTAGTTCCTCTAATATAAAAGATAAAGAAATCATGCTAAAGCATAGTAAAAAATAGTGAAACTAACTCATCATCTAAATAGGTATACTAATTTCTAGGTCTCATAATCACTATTTATCACCATGTATTGAATAATATATATCATTTAATAATGTAATGAAACATTGAGGGTACCCCAATACGACTTCACTAATAGTTTTCCTCTCTACCCCAATATCACACGTCATGATCCAACTCTCTTAAAAAGTGTGTCATCCCGCAGAAATCTCGGATAGGTATCATAATATTCAACTCATGAATCACATCATCACATACTCTCATAATCTCATATCTCTTATCCTTATATTAACCACAACATTTATATGTTCCACCACAGCCTGTATGACATATATCATACAATGGTTATTATTCCCCAAGCAATCACAACCCATACAAAAAGTAAGTACATCAATCCATCACAACCCATACATGTCAAACTTGTAATAATCGCTTGGTTAATATATATGGATATACATGAGTTTGAAATAACCAAAATCCATAACATACCTCGATACACACATATATATATATATATAGGAAATATAACCTTCATCTATACCAGGACGTGAACTACAAGATAAGAGAGATGGACCAGATAAGGTAGTTAGCCATACATCCTCCCATCAGGGTGTTGGGGAAAGCACCCTCCCAGAGTCCACTAGGTGTCAGTCTTCATAAATGAACTCGGTGAGGTAGCATATAAAATCAATTAATATATAGGTTTTAGTATAGCTAATAAAAAAAAATATTTTAATAACCTATTTATATTATTAATTGAATATATTTTCACTCATACACACGACATCTATTATATGTGAATAGATATACTATAATCACTGAATAAATTTAAGGAGATTCAATAATTACTTATTTCATTTTTATCATTTTATTTTTATAATTAATTCAATATCCATTAATTAAGAATTTACATTATTTTGGATTGCACCTTACTATCCGTCAAATTCAATTCAATTCCTTCTAAGAGATATCCAATTGAATCTATAATTTATCAAGAGTATCATCATATTTTCATTCAAGAAACAAAATACCTATGGGTTAATTCATTTATTAATCATTATTGAAATCATTCCATAAATCCATGTACTGTAGAAAAAAAACCTATGCTACCATTGAATGATGAAACTAAGCACATCCACCAACATCGTGAAGTGGGGAATAAATGTAGTTAAACTAGAAACCAGAAAAACGGCCACTTAAACAAGTTCATGGTTGAGCATCCAAGCTCTCAACATCATAAAAATATGTTATCCTAGATTCAACCCATTCCATCCTCTATGGTTCCATCCCTGACACTTATATGCATATCTTGATGCATCTCTCCATCACAAGAGTCAACTACTTCCACAAAATCTGGGCCTCCCCACCAACATCACATCACCCATCCCAAATACATACATCCCAAACTCATATCACACAGTGGGATCACATTCAGAGAATATCAAAAAAATTAAATAAAATAATCTTTACTATAGAAAACCCAATACCTAAAGAAAGGACTTTATCCTTCACAAGGAAATGGTCTCTCACGAACCCCAACACACTCCATTCATCCATTATAAGTAAATAGTAACTCTTGGGCACAAATAATTACTTGTATCAAAAAACATGATCTTATTAAATCATGATTTAACTAGTTCATTATTTATAGGACCCCATTACTATAACAAAAGTCATCATGTATAGAAATCTATCATACTATTTTCAAAAAATGAAAAAAACCCATTATATGTCCAAATTTTAAACATTATTTCCTCTAATAATTTTGTAATCAATAATTTTTTTGTCTTTTTCTTGAGAAAAACTATTGGTTTCAAATTATATTTTAAAAAATGTCATATCAATATTCCCCATGCGCTAATAAAATAACAGACCCTCTACTCTTCACTTCACACTTCCAAAACATATTGTTTCATCAAATGAATAAATATGTTTTTTAATTTTCTCCCCATACAATAGAGGAATTATTTTTATCATTAATACATCCTATAAAGTATTTATGTATATACTCAAAGTGTATCTTCGAAGAAGTGGTAAAATTCATAAACCTGTGTATAATTTTTAGTTATTCTTCCACGTAATTCAAATCATTTAAAAATATGATAAAAAAAAAATTATTCCCCATAATCTAAGATGATATATTTTTAATTTCATAACTGGATCCATCACCACTTTCATTAAATGGGAAACAAATCTTTTAATCGTCTGTATGGAGGGCTACCACCATATAAACTGATGAAATTCATTTACTATCAAAAAAAATTTATGAATGGATATAATTTTGTATTTATCTTATTTATATTATATTTATGAAATTATTATACTTATATAATTATGATTCTAATATACCATTTTACATAATATTATAATGGGTGATAACATACTGTCACTTGTGTGTGTGATGGACTTCCATCTCATGAAGCGATGTGAATCAATTTTCAATTAGAAATTACATGGAAGATAGTAAGGATAGAATTAAAAAATATATGTTTTATTTATTCCGTAAACATACTTATGGATATATAATATCACTTATAACATCTTACCATGAAATTCATTGTAAAACAACAACATCGTTAATGTGTACGTGGGGACTACGGCCTCCACATTGAGATTTGCAAAAATTTTCATTTGATTTTATCATCGTTGGTAATAAAGATGCATTTGATTAATATAAACTATATATATATCATACTAATTATCATTTAAATTTGTTTTATAATTTTTTCTCTTTTATTCTATCTATTTATAATAATTTGAACAACATTTATGCATACGTACGACATATCATCTACATGAAAATGGTAATCCATTTTATAACTCTATATAATATAGATTATTATAAATTAATATATATTGAAAGAAATTATAAATATATATAATTGATTATATTATAGATATTATGGAACCATAGTCAATTTAAATGTATAGATATTAATGAACCATAAACTACATGAAAAACGAAACAATTATTGCCCGAAAAAGTAATTTTAAATTAGAGATGTTAATAAAAGGATGATAAATACAGTAAGAAAATAATATATGAAATGAACTATTTTTTAATTTTTCATTATTAATTTTACCTTTATTATTATAACATTAAATTTCCTTGCCATTAAATTTAAATTTATTTCCTCAACATCTCATTTTAAATCATTTTATCACCCAAAGATCTAACATACCTCTAAAAATTTTAAAATGTATACATCTTAATCACCCAGAATTATTCATGATCCTTTAACCATATTTTTCCAGAATATTATTTAATTCATCATTCCTAAAAAATTCATGAATAATTTCCTATGATTCAATAATTTCAAAACATGAGACAGGATATAATCTATACTTTTAATATGTTATTTTTGGTTTCCTCGTCTTCAATTGGAATAGCATTAGGTATTTCTAAACATATATTTTTAGGGTTATGCTGATCCCATTCCTAAACCATCTTCATAAAAAAATATTTTCATATTGACTATACTCCAAAAATTTAAAACATTCAATTTATATCTCAAAAATAACTTCTTTCCCTTTCTTGGAGTCAACTGAATGCTTCCTTTTTTCCATGCTAGGTTATTACTTTATGACCATAATTTCCACATCTATAACATCTTCCCATACCTTTGAAGCATTTTTTTATGTGTTACATTCCACATATTTGACACATAGGTTGTTTAATATACTTACCTATATAATTATAACATGAAATTCCATATGGATTTTTTTCCCTCATGTATGATGCCTTCAAAAAATCACCATGGTTCAAGTGGTCAATCATGAATCCATATAGTTGGTTATGAATATCCAAAACAGTTCTTATTGGAGCCCCAATTTCATTCAGTTGATTATTCATAAAACAACAATAGTTTCATTCACATCCATTGTTACTTTGTTTCATATTAGATCTAATGATTTTTTAAAACCAAAAAGGTTAGTGTGAGCATATCAATAAAATCATCATATACTATTTTATGGGGATGGTAAACACAAAGATTTACATATTCACATTATATTAAACTCATTCAATTTATCTCAAATAAATATGATTATTTCTAATATTCTTACCATTGTGATTACATAAAACATGTCACTTATGATTAAATAACACCCTATACTCAAAATTTATCTAAACCGACCTCTTATACCAACTGTAATGCACTAGCCTTAATCATTACATTATCTTGAGATAATTCATTATTTTGAATTCATATCACATTTTTTTATCTTTTCTGGTTTAGGTTTTTATAGAAATAGGCCATACTAATTACATAGCTGTCCTAGACATTATATGCTGATAGTTACACTTATTATCGACTTTTTCCAACAAAGGAAAACCTTTAAACAAAATATTATTTCTTTTTCTTTATAAAAATATTTGTGATTTCTTCATATCTCTTACCCTTCATTATAAATTGTGAAAAAACATTACAAAAACATGGGATGATCATAAATGGATCAGTAAGGATTAAAAAGTAATTAATTAAAACATTAGTCCATGAATACATACAGATCAATGAAATCATACTTTTTACTGATAAAACATAAACTCTTTAACATACCACATGAAATTATAATATTTACGAATAACTCATATAAATCATAAATCATAAAGGTATCTTACGGCATCTATAACATACTTAGATTTTATATTTCATAGCTACATAGGTTGTAACCCTCATGGGTGCGTTTAGAATACCCATCATAGTATAATCCCTAAATCTCTTATGATAAACCTTAATGTTTACCTCTTTCACATTACCCACTGCATTGGAGAGCTATCATGGTCTCACCTGACCTCAGCCTATAATGGAACCACCTACATATATAAGTAATTACCATAAATCATAACATAATCATAACTCATGAACTATCATAAAATGAGAAATAACATTTCCACATTTCAATTCAAAAGATATCATTTCAAGATATTGATGTAATCAATAAATTTTTAGAACACAATTAAAACATTAAAAAATATATTATTGAATCAAAGTGTCTCATACCATATTAAAACATTTGATTATAATTTTCTTTTTTAAAAATATATTTAAATATAATTAAATCTTTAAGACCATTTATAAAATATGGAGATTAAGGAGAATGATTTTGAAGAACAAATATTCAAATTATTTAAAAGATGTTTTAGTATAAGATTCCCTTAACACCTGAATAAAAATAATTAAATTATATCATCAAAACAAACATAAAATATCATTAGAATTTAGAAATTCATGACATAAAATGTCAAAAAGGCTGTATATACACCTTATAGGATAATAAAGGTGCACAATATCAAAATATTTCTTAATGAAAGGAGATTGAGACGTAGTCCCTTACATGATCGTATCATCGGAGAAAGGATACATAAATGACATAAATATGTGCTAAATATATAAATACACACAACATAAGTTGATATTTATTGCATTAAAATAAGTGGTCATTGACACATATTCTTGAAAAAATAAAACAAATGACATGGTTTCTTAACTCAATGAATGAAAATTGAGTCAGGTGTTCCCTTACAATTATCATTTTGTTAATCAAATAGAACGATTATGTGTATTAACAATGAATCCATATAAAGAAAGTATAAATACTTGATAATATATCAAAAGTATATTCATACATAATCATAGCATGACATAATAATGATGTAGAATGGAAACCCAAACAATGGAAATTGGGTTAAGATATTCAATTACAACGTTCGTATAAATGATGTATAAATTTATCAATGGGTTTGATTATTTGAAGAAAAAGTATATATCCATAAATTTAAGTGTAAATTATAACTTAAATAAATAAAGAGATATTCCAAAAATAATATTCTCCTAATATAATTTATAGAGTATGCGTAAAACCCAATTAGTGGAAATGGAGATTACCAATTCCCTTACCGTGAATACTACATTTCTCTTTTGTTATTTATATTACTGAATAATAAACATAGGGTAATTTATAGTTTCTTGTAATATTTTTCAATTTTATTATTTCTTTTATATTACATATTACCATGTTATAAAAATTACATAATTATTTATGTTCTTATTAGTCCTTTTTTGATATTTCGTACTTGAGTCGAAAATGAAATTGTTCGATATAAATTATCCAAGTGGTAAAAATCACATCATCTCCAAAATATAATTCATGAATTAAATATCATATATATCCAGTATAGATGAATTTATAATTTTCCATAACATTTGGAGATAATAAATGAAATGCATTGTTCATAGAGATGATAGGTCATAAGTACGCATGAACGCTACATTAATTTCCTTTCAATATTAAAGGAATGAAAACTAAATAATACATAGGTATATTATAATTATATTATAATATATATGATATATATATTACATAATTTCATTAACTCTATCCTTTATATATTCCATGATTTCATGAGTGAGTCACATCTCTTTGAGGGGGCAGTAGTCCACACTTTCTGAAATGAAATTAACATATTTACACATTATGGAAAGAATAAAGGAATGTTGTAAATAGAAATTATAGAATAATAAATCCAATATAAATACAATATATACCATATTTATTAATTCCATTCATGTAAAAAATCATGGTTTAATTAAGATCATTTAAAATGAATCACATCATATCATGGAGACGGTAGACCATACATGCACACAACTGATGGTATCATTCACTTAATGGTCAAATAATTTTCTATTAGATGGTATATTAATTATAGAGTATAATTATCATGTTATATTCATTATTTAAATATATTATACTCATTATTATTCCCATGCAATTTTAGTCTTGTTGATTAACAAATTACACTGCGATGTTGAGCCGGTAAGCTGTACGTAGACACACATGATGATATTGTTATTTGTAGGATCAGTAAAAGGAGGTACATGTTTTTATCATAATTATAAAAAAAATAACAGCATTTAAAAGATACTGGATTTAATAATTTAGTATGGAAATGAAATAAAATTGTGATGTATAATAATAAAATAATTTTGAAAGAGGTGATAAAACAAATTCCACTTTTTCATGTACCTCCATATGATTTTCACTAAAAGTCTCCATATGATAGATTTATTCCAAAAGTCTGGCCTCTAAGAGGAATAGATGGATTTGAGGAGCTTATTTTAGCCTAATTTGGATGAGCCAATGATATTGAATTATGTTAGTAACTAGGAATATGTGGGGGCCTTTTATAAGAGGGTGGATGGACCCATTATAAATGTCTCGAAATATTATTTTATAATAAGTTGATATTTGAATTATAGTACTTCCTAAGTGATAAAATTCATGGATAAGAGGTTAATGGGTCGAAATTTCTCAGCAATAGGTTTTAGACATGTTTACGTTACAAAATTAACCATGTTTTTTAGGATTTACCCTGAGTTAAAAACATTAACTCATACCCTATCATCTTGTATTTTCATATTATATTTTTTATTATAGTTTCTATAAGGTTCAATGAAAAAAAAATTGGATAATAAATGATATTTTTTACATTATATATTTCATTTGGACAAATATAAGGGTTTTAGGAATATTATATCATTTAATAAAAATGCATTTGTTTTAAAAACAAATTTATGTCAATTTTCAAACTATTTATAAATTAATTTTTGTTACATCATAAAAACATGATTACTTAAACACAATGTCATTAAATAATCCCTAACATGTCAATGGAATCCAAAAAAATCTCTATGGTATATAAATGTTCATATTAATTTTATTTTAATATTTATTATATCATTTTATTGAATATATCTTTAATAAGGTAATCGTTGCATCATCATTGTGTCATAAATAAATAAATAAATATAATATCTAAATATTAGAAATAAAATAAAATTATGTATGAAATAATTTTTTATTTATAATTAATATTTATAGTTAGATTTATCGTTTATATTATCCTATATTAAAATTGTTTTAGTAAAAGATACTTTTTAATGTTATAATTCTCTTTAATTTAAATTAATTATTATAACATGTCATTGGCACACTCGAGTGGCTTCCCAAAGCCAAATTTTTGTCCTAAGGATGATCATGGTCATAAATATCTCACAAAATTATATTAGGACACATGGTAGGGTATTTTGTATTGTTATAATATTATTTCCAGACTTATTTACCTAATTTAACCTTTAATTGTGGTAAAAAGAAAAAATTATTGAAGTTACTATTTGTAATATCCAAATATTAAATGTAACTATTTATATAATTTGGACCATATGATTATAAAAGTGAATCCATTTTTCCAAATTAAAAACACAAAATATTCATTGATTATTTAAAAATTAATTCCCTTTCTCAAAACCAGAAAGTGGGTTTAAAAGAAATAAAAACTATCAAAATATTGTCTTGTGTTTGTATCCAATTAAAATGTGATATTAATTCCAATGAAAAAAATGTAAAAAATGCTAAAAAAATAATACAATTACACTTTAAACCCAATAAAAATATAATATAACTATATAAATATATTAGCTGAAAAGTTAGCTTTGAATTAAAATGCAGAAATTTTCAGTATTCATTAAAATATGAATTTTATCAAAAACAAATCAGAATTTCTACCATTGTAAATTTTTCTCCCTCTTTCAAAGAATGAGTTTATTATGTCAAATAGAACTTATAAAATTGTAAAAATTTATATTTAAAAATGGTTCTCCCTCAAAAGTAGGTAAAAGTGTATTTTTTTGAAAAATACTTCTTTTATCTGAAAACATGTTTTCGTTTTTATATCAAATTTAGACAACATATAAAATGAATTTAATACATTTCATTAAACATATAACATATATTTTTAATTAAATAAATATCCATAAATAGTGATATAATTCTATAAACACAATTATTCTCTTTTAAATGTGTTTTGATAAAAACACATCCTTTATATTCAATTGTTTTTTACATACATTTCTTATAAATTTGGTAAGAAATTAATCATTATTTAAACATGTATAAAACAAAATGTCACGATACAGTTGATAATATTAATTATCTCCATTTAAATGGCTAGGTTATAATGGTAAAATTTAAATAATAATATTTAGTTGTTCGTTTAAGCTAGATGTAGCGTATCATATACGCTATTGAATATACTACTTCATTCATAAAACATATTTTAACACTTCATGCTTCCACGATACGCTTTTCTTTCAATAATACAGTAGTGTGTGTTGTACGCAACTTCGTGTTCTAACACACACCACAACCAATCAAACTAGCCGTTATTAATAGTAATACACACTTTTTGAAATTTTATAAATATTATCTTTCAAAATGGACTTCATTTTTGGATTTTGAATATCGAAATTATCTTAGGGTGAATTTTTGGTATTTTTCTGAAAACGTTCAAATTTTGATGAATAGTGAAAAACACTGAGTTATAGTTTAAAACCGAATTTTTATTTAAATACATATTTATTTTATTTAATTTTCTTTTAGGTCAAAATAGATACATAATACCTATATAATTTTAATGTAATTAATTGGATTCAGTTTATAATAATTTTAGATATATAAAAATTTTATTGAACTTTTCACCGTCTTTTACCCATCTCCTATGAGAATTTTCAAATTCTCATAAAACATAATTTTACAGCTTCCGTGAGTGGAATTTCGAAAATCCGAAAAATCACAGTTAATATAAAGGATTAAAATTTGGTTCAATAAGATAAAAATAATTTTTGGTGAATAGAAACTGTTTACTTTTATTTTCCACGGTTAAAAGTAAATAGGGTAATTAAGGGTAAAAATGATATTATTATTACCATAAAACATGTCCTAAGTCTATTGGATAAGTATAATTCGACCAAAAACAACCATAGGAATAAAATATTAACCTTTTTGGTACACATGAATTAGAATAGGACATTTATTATTATTTAATTCAAAGAATAGTTAAAAGAGATAAAATCGAAGTTAAATAACTAAACCATTTTTAATATTCTATTATACATAAGACAAATTAGATTATAAATATTCATTAGAAAGATAAAAAGATTTTATACATAATAGTATTTTATTTATAATTTTTAGAAATTGAATAATTTAATTTATTTTGGACACAATGGTGATGCAGAAATTACCTATTTAATAAAATTTTAAAATAATTGATATTATAAATATCCAAATAAATTTAATTTGAGACTTTTTATGAATTTAACTAATTTTATAGGTTAATATGTAATTTTAGGATTACTTAAATGAATTTTTTTTGAAATAATAAAGTTTTTAAGACTTTAACTAAAATCAATTATTAAATAGTGTCAAAATTGACATAAAGAAGTATTTAAAACAAATATTATATTATTAATTGATATTCATTTCATAAAAATCTAAGGATTGGATAAATGAATTAGATAAAGTTATATATATTAATAATTGACCACATGGGGTTCTGTTGGGTTGTTATAGTATGTTTATTAACCATATAATATAAAAATAAAAAGAGACATGGTAAATGTCAAAATATTTAACTAAGAGTTAAATATAAATGATAAGGTTAAATTAGTGACACAAAACTGTCTAAAACTTATTTTCTGAAAGGATTTAGACCCATACCCACCATATCCTCTAAATAAGTCACCTTAGAGCCATTATAAACTGAATTTGAATTTATTATAAAATAATATTTTAAGTTTCTCCTTAGGTGCCCCTCACCCCTCTTATAAAAGGGTACTCCCCCTTCTCTCAAATTCATACATTAATAGCCTTTTAGATCGGCCAAACTCTGCCCAAATGCCCTCTAAACTATCCTCCCTTAATCCTAGAGTCATTTATTTAGTAATAAATCCAACCAAAGGAGCCCTTTTGATCAAATCAAAGAGAAGAATCCGAAGAAGAGGTAATGTTTTCACCACCCTCTTTCAAGTTCCTTTCTTTTTCAACTTCTTATTTCTTTGATATTTCCATTTTAAAATAATAACTCCATCATATTATATATACGGTGACGTTATTATAAATATTTTACAACCATTTTCATTTTTCTATTCATCATTTGAATGACATGTCACCATACGTGCGTACGTACGGCCTACCGTCTCCACGTCGTGGTGTAATTGTTATTCAATACATTATTATTTGGATGGGTATAATAATGATGTGTAATTCATGTAAATAGTAAATATAACATGATAATTATTCTATATATATGATATACCATCCAATTATATTTTATTTTAATATCAAAAGAATGATATTGTCGCTCGTGCGTACGTACGGATTATCGTCTCCACGAACGCGATGAGATTCATTCCCCATCGTTTCCATTCAAGAATAAATTTTATTTGATGATTAAAAATAATTTTTAGATACATGATATCATTATGGATATGAATAATATACATCACATACATAACACAAATATCTCACATAACAATTAATATAATGAAAAACGACTCGGTTAACACCCAAAACGATGATAATACTAAGATATTACTAACAAATCAATGTTAAAAGATCATATATGATATAGGTTTAATGTATATGATTATTGTATACTTAAATAAAAATTATTTCACCATTATACTGGAGGTTAACCTACCCTAAACCAAGTAAAAGTAAAAGGTAAGGGTTTATTCCACAATCTCTTTGTGGGTACGTAATTATCTACTAGGACCTCTTTATCATCCACATCCATGTTTCTTAAAAATGTATTTCAAAACATTCTTACTATTTTACAGAATATGGGTTAATGTCATTTATACCATTGTTTGACTTTTTATAAGAAGTTTATAAAGGAATCTTTTCGTCTTTCTACAAACAAGGTTCTTTTTATCCTTTTCAACAGAATTAAGGTAAGATTGCATTTTTTAAACTTATACGGCGGGTGCGGCTATTTTATGCCATTATAAAATCATCTAAGCTTCACTTACAAGCTTATAAGAATATTTTGAAAGTAAATGTTTTATTTTATAATTATGTGACATTTAAATGATTTCCAAAAAATAGATATTTTTGTCAAATAGTGTTGATTTCTTCTATATCAACATCCTCTGATGGATTTTAAGCTTATTTGAAGTTGATTTATGATGATACAAAACTTCCATATAGTATTGAAGGTTTTGTGATATTTTTTACTGAGGATGTATTATTTTTATACCATTCATGGTTTATGGAGAAAGTATTGACATTTGTTATGCAAGTTTTAATACGAATGATTATGTTTTGTTTAAACCTGTTCATATGAGGAATGCATTGGACTTAATATGTGACGGGTGGAGCTCGCTATATCTCCTCGATGCATCGGTAGGTATCATGACACAAACTAGTGTCTTGGGAAAAGGCCTTGACAAAATCTTATTTGCAGTCTTGGCACAAGGCCTTGACTATGTGGTTATGATATCTGGAATTATGCATTCCATAATTATGAAAGTGGTTATTGATATTTCATGTGATCATTGGACAATTATAATATCCATGTGAATAATTAAATAGAATGATTTCATTTTATATTTTCCATATTATGCCTAAGTTCATGTTTAAAAGGATTTTGTTTTAGTTAAACATTGCCTTAAATGTTTATGTTTATTAATGAAAGTTTCCGCTACATTGTTATCCTTACTGAGCATCTGAGATAACCCCTTTCAATGTTTTAATTTCTCTGAGGATGTGAGCAAGTATTTTATGAATGAACTGCAGAAAATGTATGAGGGGATATGAAGACAAGATGTTGTTGTAGTTTTTCTTTACATAATTATGTAATGTAATACTTATGAATATATCTAGTGTTTCCAAGGATACTAAACTAATCGGTATTTAGAGGCTTGATCTTTTGTGATCATGCCAATGTTATGTAATAATGCACCGACTCTGGGTAACTGGGGACGGGGAATTACAGTTGGTATCAGAGGAATTTTAGTACAATCAATGGAAGATACATTTAGATCAAATTTTATTAGAGAACATAGACCTATGATGGACTTTGAGGATTAGTATAGAAGAACTTCATAGAATTTTGGTGTTGTAGATATTTTGTGAGTTTTCTGAGAAATACATCCTTGTCTGGATACGATAAGGTAGAGGCGGCTATAGCATAGATATACCTAGGGGTAAAACCCGAAAATGCCGCATTGAGCTAGACTCGAATGGAAACGGGTGCATGACAATGGGCCTTGATGCACTCTTGGTTATGACACTCCCAGTGGATATGCTTAGGATAATTCTCATTTTCATTACAAACCATTATGAAAGGTATATGAGTATATTCTTTCTCAAAGAAAACATTTTTATGATTATGGATTATATCCATAAACTATTCCATTTATGTTAAGTGTTTTAAATGTTTGTATTTTTTTGTTGTGATTCATAAACTAATCTAGTGTATGCTATTGTTCAGAAATGACACCAAGTGGAAGAAATGGAAACTATATCAATGCACGCACTCCATGTAGGGATTTCCCTACTGCTCAAGATAATTATAGTGGAGATGGTGATGCAACTAGTGCCGATTAGATAATCACTGTACTGGGACAACTCACTCAGGTTATGAATAATAACCTTACCTATATAGAGCACCCTGATACACAGCGTGGAGGATCAATATTAGATCGATTCATGAGGAAACGACCACCAACATTCAATGGGAGTACAAATTCCTTAGTAGCTGAGCAATGGATATGTTCTTTAGAGAAAATATTACATGCTTTAGGAAGTAGTGAAAGGGAAAAAGTTTTCATGGCAGTTTACTGCCTCAATAGAGATGTTGATCAATAGTGGTCATTGATTCTAAATACAAAACATGATGAAGAAGTATCAAGTATGGAATGAAGGGAGTTTAAAGAGAATTTCATAGAAAAATACTTTCCTCGTGACCATAGAGCAGATATGGAAAGACAATTTCTATGTCTGAGGTAAAAGGAGGATGAGAATGTCACAATGTATGAGGATAACTTTTCATGGTTAGCGAGTCATAAAGAAGATTATATACATAACTCTAGAAGTAATATTGATCTTTTCGTTGATGGGTTAAAACTGATTCTCTATCGAGCATTAGACTCACAATCCTTCTCGTCATATGAAGATATTGTCTCCTGTGCTATTAAGACAGAAAAATAATTCTCTTAGTCTTATGAATTTAACGAAAAACAAGAGAAGAAGAGATCTACTGATTTCTCTGGAAATGGAAATAAGGGGAAGAAGGGAAAAGTTGAATATCCACCCTGTAGTAAATGTGGGAAGAAACACCCTGGTACTTTCTTGAAGGAAATGGGAGTCTGTTACAAGTGTGGTGAAAAAGGACACCAAGCTCGTGATTTCAAGGGGAAGAAAGAAGCTACTGATATTCAGTGCTATAATTGCAGGGAGATGGGACATTATGCAAATGAATGTCTTGAGCGTCAGGGGAACTTACCTCAAAATGTCCAAGGGATCAAGGCCATGATTATGCTATCACTACAGCTGAGGTTGAAGCTCCGAATGATTTGGTGGCAAGTAATTTAATGGTTTCCTCAAGTTTAGGCAATGCTTTATTTGATTCTGGATCATCGCATTGTTTCATATCTACCCAGTTTTCTAAGAAAATTAGATATTTAAAATTTGAATTAACAGGGGAGTTGTCAGTCAAATCTCCTAAGGGAAGTATGATTGCAAAAATGTTTTTTGAATTAGTCCCCATTAGATCACATAAATGTTCTTTATCTACGGATCTCTTCTTCATACCTATGATTGAATTTGATATAATCCTCAGTATGGATTTCATTCAGACCATGATGCAAAAATTTATCGTAAGAAGAAGGAGGTTACAATTTTTTATGATTATGATAAGGAACACCTTATCTTTAGAGTAGAATCATCACCACCTAATTCTTACCTAGATCCACCCCTAGTAGCTCAACTAAATTCAATTATTGGGGAGGAAGAGAATGAAATGACTATGGGTGGGGAATGGATTGTTCAAATAGAGGATGTACCTATTGTGAGAGAATATATTGATGTTTTTTCAGAAGATTTACTTAGGCTTCCTCCAGAAAGAGAAATTGAGTTTTCCATTGACATAATTCCTGGTTCATGGCCCATATTGAAGACCCATTATAGAATGGCCACTGTGGAATTAGTGGAACTAAAGCAACAACTAGAGGAATTGAGTAATAAGGGATTTATTCACCCTAGTGTTTCTCCATGGGGACCCCTCTTCCTTTTTGTTAATAAGAAAGATGGATCTATGAGGTTATGTATCAACTATAGGGAAATCAATGCTATAATAATAATGAACAAGTATCCCCTACCTCGCATTTTTGATTAATTTTACCAACTTAATAGAGATAAATAATTTTCAAAGATTGAAATTCTATATGGATACCATCAGTTATGTGTGAAGAAGGAATACATTCCAAAGATAGCATTTCGAACCAGGTACGAGCATTACGAGTTTACATTAATTGCTTTTGTATTGACTAATGCACCCTCTGTATTCATGGATATAATGAACATAGTTTTCAAGGAATACCTTGATTATTTTGTAGTGGTATTTATTGATGATATCTTAGTATACTCCAAAAGCAACTAAGATCATGAAAATCACTTGCACATTATCCTGAAGACTCTTAGAAGACATGAATTATATGGAATGTTTAGCAAATGTGAATTCAAGCATTAGGAGATTTCTTTTCTTGGCTATATTGACTCCAAAGATGGAATCTTCATTGATCCTTCTAAGACAATAGAAATCCAAGAATGGCCATCACCGATGAGTATAACTGTGGTGTGTGGTTTTATTGGTTTAGAAGGTTATTATCGACGTTTTGTGCAGAATTTTTTCCGATTGGAAAACCCATTAACAAAGCTCACATGTAAAGAGGTTAAACTTGTTTGTAAAAAAGAGTGTGAATAATGTTTCGAAGAACTGATGAAAAGATCAATCAATTATCCTATATTGACTCTACCATCGGGGAATGATGGGTTTATTATTTATAGTGATTCTTCAAATAAAAGACTTGGTTGTGTCCTTATGTAGAATGATAGGGTTATTACTTATGCATCACGATAGCTGAAAATTCATGAGCAGAACTATATTACTCATGATCTTGAGTTAGTTGCTGTAATATTTTCTTTGAAGATATGGATACATTATCTCTATGGTAAAAAATGTGAGATTTATAAGGATCATAAGAGTTTGAAGAACATTTTTCACTGAAAGAACTCAACATGAGGAAAAGGCGATGGATTGAACTACTAAAGGATTAATATTTCATGATAAACTACCACATGGGGAAGGAAAATAAAGTGGTATATGCTTTGAGAAGAAAATATCATGGAGTTTTGAACATGATGAGAATTTTAAGGGATCCTATTTTCATGGATCTAGTGATGATAGATATGGGAATTACCATGGAAGGTGAAGCATCGATACTTTTTCAAATGGTTGCCAAACCATATTTACTAGAAAGGATAAAGAGTTCGCAGACCGGTGATGAAGATATTCAAAAGAATATTAAAGCTATGAATGATGGTAGATTGAGAGACTTTGTGTATGAAGAAGGAATTTTGAAATTTGGGAAGAGAATTTGTGTTCTCAATATAACTGATCTGAAAAGATAATTGTTAGATGATGCTAATAGCTCCAATTTCTCTATACACACTCGGGGCACCAAAACGTATAGAGATTTGAAGGATCATTTTTGGTGGGACAACATAAAGAGGGAGATTGCTGATTTTGTGTCAGGATGTATGGTTTTTCAACAAGTGAAATCTGGAAGCCAACAACCTAGAGGTGTCATGCAACCACTTCCCATACCTGAGTGGAAATGGGATAATATTACGATGGGCTTTATCATGGGGCTACCAAATACTCCAAGATGGAATGATGCAATATGGGTTTTTTTTATCATCTTACCAAGTCAGCACATTTTCTTGATATAAGAGAAGATCTACCACTTGAACTTCTAGAAAGACTATATATTAATGATGTTCTGAGACTTCATGAAGTACCGTTATCGATTGTTTCTGATCTTCATCCCCGTTTTACTTCAAGATTCTAGATGAGTCTTCAGAAGGCCTTGGATACTGAACTTCGTTAGAGAACTACCTACCACTCTCAAATAGATGGACAATCAGAAAAGACTATTTAAACCATATAATACATGGTGAGATCTTTCTCTATTGACTTTTAGGGTATGTGGGATCAATATTTAACTATGGTAGAATTTTCCTATAATAATATCTTCCATTTTAGTATTCAGATGGCACCATATGAAGTGTTATACGGAAAGAGATGTCGCACACCAACCTGTTGGGATGACGTTGGTGAAAGAAAACTTGTAGGCCCAGAACTGGTGAAGAAAATGATGGAAAAGGTGAAGGTAATCCAAAACCACATCAAAGCTGCTCAAAGTAGGCAGAAGAGCTATGCCGACAACTGAAGGAAGGATTTGGAATTTTATTTAGGAGATCATGTTTTCTTGAAGGTATCTCCATGGAATGGAGTTATACGTTTCGGTAAGAAATGTAAATTGAGTCCCAGGTACATAGGACGTTATGAAATTCTAGAACGAATTGGGGTTGTAGATTACCGCTTGGCAATGTCACCAAATCTCTCCAAAGTTAACGATGTGTTCCATGTATCACTGTTGAGAAAATACATTCTTGACTCAACGCATGTACTCACCTATGTGGAATTAGAACTGGAACCTGATTTGTCTTTTTGAGAAGAGCCCGTCAGGATTCTTCATACCAAATAACAAGTGTTGAGAAACCGGACGACTCGTCTGGTAAAAGGTCTATGGAGAAACCATAAGATGGAAGAGGCAATGTGGGAACCCGAGGAACATAGGATGAAGAACCACCTGAGTCTTTTTATACCGTAATATTCTTGAAATTTCAAGGTGAAATTATTTGAAGGAGAGGAGAATGTAACACCCCATGCTTCCATGGTACACTTTTCATTGAATAATATAGTAGCATGTGTTGTACGCAACTTCGAGTTCTAACAAACACCACGACCAATCAAACTAGCCGTTATGAATAGTGATACCCACTTTTTGAAATTTTATAAATATTATCTTTAAAAATGGACTTCATTTTTGGATTTGGAATATCGAAATCATCTTAGGGTGAAGTTTTAGTATTTTTCTGAAAACATTCAATTTTTTATGAATATTGAAAAGCACTGAAGTATAGTTTAAAACCAAATTTTTATTTAAATAATTAATTATTTTATTTAAATTTATTTTAGGTCAAAATAGATACATAATACCTATATAATTTCAATGTAATTAATTGGAGTCAGTTTATTATAATTTTAGATATACAAAAATTATATTGAACATTTCACCGTCTTTTTCCCATCTCCTAGGAGAATTTTCAAATTCACATAAAACGCAATTTTACTGCTTCTGTGAGTGGAATTTTGAAAATAAGAGAGACATGATTAATATCACGGAGTAAAATGTGGTTCAATAAGATTAAAATAATTTTTGGTGAATAGTAACGTTTTACTTTTATTTACCACGGTTAAAAGTAAATAGGGTAAGTAAGGGTAAAATTTTATTATTATTACACTAACACATGTCCTAATTCTATTGGATAAGTATAATTAGACCAACAAAAACTTTAGGAATAAAATATTAACCTCTTTGGTCCACTTGGATTAGATTAGGACATTTATTATTATTTAATTTAAGAAAGAGTTAAACGAGATAAAATCAATGTTAAATAACTAAAACATTTTTAATATAGGGTTATACATAATATAAATTAGATTATAAATATTAATTAGAAATATAAAACTATTTCCTATGTAATTTTATTTTATTTATAAATTTTAGACATTAAATAATTTAATTTATCTATGACACAATGGTGATGCAGTAATTACCTAATTAATAAAATATTAAAATAATTGATATTTTAAATATCCAAATAAATATAATTAGATACTTTATAAGAATTTCACTAATTTTATAGGTTAATATGAAATTTTTGGATTACATAAATTAGTTTTTTTTGAATTAATAAAGTTTTCAAGACTTTAACAAAAATCAATTATTAAATAGTGTCAAAATTGACATAAAGGAGTATTTAAAATAAATATTATATTATTAATTGATATTATATTCCTAAAAAACAAAGGCTCAGAAAAATGAATTAGATAAGGATATATATATTAATAATGAACCACTTGGGGTTCTCTTGTCTTGTTATAGTAAGTTTATTAACCATAAAGTATAAAAATTCAAAGAGACATGGTAAATGTCAAAATATTGAACTGAGAGTTAAATATAAATAATAAGGATAATTTAGTGACCCAAACCTGACAAGAATATATTGGTTGATATTATTGAGACCCATACCCACCTCATCCTTGAAATAAGTCACTTTGGAGTCATTATAAACCGAATATTAATTTATTATAAAATAATATTTTATGTTTTTCCGAAGGTGCCCCTCACCCCTCTTATAAAAGGGCACTCCCCCTTATCTCAAATTCATAGCTTCAAATCCATTTGGTTTGGCCAACCATTACCCAAATACCCTCTCAACTATCCTACCTTAATCCTAGAGGCCTTCCTTTAGTCATAAAGCCATCCTAAGGAGCCCTTTTGATCAAATCAAAAGGAAGAATCCGAAGAAGAGGTAATGTTTTCACCACCCTCTTTCGAGTTCCTTTCTTATTCAACATCTTATTTCTTTATTATTTCCATTATAAAATAATAAATCCATTATCTTTTATATACAATGATGTTATTATAAATATGGTACAACCATATTCAGTATTCTATCCATCCTTTTATTGACATGTCACCATACGTGCGTGCGTACAGCCTACCGTCTCCATGTCGTGGTGTAATTGTTATTCAATACATTATTATTTGGATGGGTATAATAATGATGCGTAATTAATGTAAATAATAACTATAACATGATAATGATTCTCTATATATGATATACCATACAATTATATTTTACTTTAATAACAAAATAATGATATTGTCGCTCATCCGTACGTACAGATTACCATCTCCACGAACGCGATGAGATTCATTCCTCATCTTTTCCATTCAAGACTAAATTGTATTTGATGATTAAAAATTATTTTTAGAGACATGATATCATTATGGATATGAATAATATATATCCCATCCATAACAAATATGGCTCAAATAACAAATAATATAAAGAAAAATGAATACCTTCACACCCGAAACGATGATAATACTAAGATATTATTAACAAATCAATGTTAAAAGATCATATATGATATAATATTAATGTATATAATTATTTTATAATTTAATAACAATTATTTTACCATTGTATATGAGGTTAAACTACCCTTAACCAAGGAAAAGTACAAGGTAAGGGTTTATTCCACAATCTCTTCATTATCTGTGGTTGTTTATACGTAATTATCTACTGGGACCTCTTCATTATCCACATCCATGTTTCTTAAAAATGTATTTCAAATCATTCTTAATATTTTTCATAATATGGGTTAAAGTCATTTATACCCTTTTTTTACTATTTATAATATGTTTATAAAAGTAATCTTTCCATCATTTTCCAAACAAGGTCCTTTTTAACCTTTTTGACAGAATTAAGGTAAGAATTTATTTTCTTAACTTATACGGCGGGTGCGCCTATTTTACGCCATTATAAAATCATCGAAGATTCCTTTACAATATTATAAAAATATTCTTAAAGTAAATTTTTTATTTTATAATTATGTGACTTCTAAATGATTTCAAGAAAAGAGATATTTATCTCAAATAGTTTTGATTTCATCTATATCAGCATCTGTTGATAGATTTTAAGCTTATTTGAAGTTGATTTATTATGATACAAAACATCCATATAGTATCGAAGGTTTTGTGATATGTTTGACTGAGGATGTGTTATTTTTATACCATTCATGGTTTATGGAGAAAGTATTGACATTTTGTATGCTAGTTTTAATACGAATGTTTATGTTATGTTTAAACCTGCTCATATGAGGAATGCATTGGACTTAAAAAGTGATGGGTGGAGCCTGCTATAGTTCCGAGATGCATCGGTGGGTCTCAGAAGATAAACTACTTTCTTGGAACAAGGCCTTGACAAAATGTTATTTGTATTCTTGGCACAAGGCCTTGACTATATGGTTATGACACTCTGGCATTACACATTCGAGCATTATGAAAGTGGTTATTGATATTGAATGTGATTATTCGACTAGTAGAATATCCATGTGAATAATTAAATAGCATTATTTCATTTTATCTTTTCCATATTATGACGAAGTTCATGTTTAAAAGGATTTTTTTTAGTTATACATTGCCTTAAATGTTTATGTTTATTTATTAATGTTTCTGCTACATTGTTATACTTACTGAGCATCTGAGCTCACCCATTTCAATGTTTTAATTTTTCCCAGGATGTAAAGAAGTATTTTATGAATGACGTGCAGGGAATGTTTGAGGGGATATGAAGACAAGATTTTGTTGTAATTTTTTTTCACATTATGATGTAATGTAAGACTTATGAATATATCTAGTGTTTCCAAGGCTACTAAAATAATCGATCTTTAGAGACTTGTGATCATGCCAACATTATGTAATAATGCACCAAATCTAGGTAACTGGGGTCGAGGCATTACACACCGGATGTAATTGTAGAATATCTCAAGACCATATGAAAGGGATCAATAATTTATTTCTATTTGTGGGATGATTTCATTAGTGATGAGTGTACATGACGTTTTTGAGGAAGATGTATGGAATAGTTGTTCCTCTTCATGTCTTACCATTGAGAGTGTTTTAGTTAAGGAAATCTCAGTTGGGTGCTCATATTTATATTTGTATATGGGTGATGAGGAAGGAATACGGATGCCCTACGATGTTCCTCTTCCTTAGAGAGTATTGTGACGAGGAAGATGTGGTATCCATCAAGGTCAAATTGGTAATGGGGTATATTGTGGCCAGATTCAAGCTATGAATTCTACAACACTATGTGCAGTGGAAATTATTTAAGGTACCCATTTCTGCTTTTTCTATATGGTTTCCTGAATTTTTGACATATGATCTATGCACTTGTTCATGTGACTATCTATATTAAATTATTTTGGACATGAGGTGGAGAGGATTCTAGTTACCATACAATTTCCTATTACCATTATCGATTAGTCTTGTCTGTATAATTCATCGAGAGGCAATGATTTATTTTTAGGGTATCATAATGTTCACTGTAAAGTGATACCCTCATATGGGTCAGAGGTACATTTTTTCCTTTACATTAATTATGGATGAATTGATTTTGAGTTTATAGGATGTTCAACTTATGGTGGTTCCTTGGCTTGTGAAGGAATACCATGATGTAATTCCTGAGAATTTTGTGCCATTACCCATTCAATGGGAGATCCTTTTTGAGGCAGATCTAGATCCATGTGATTCCCCAATCACGATTTATCATATAGGATGATACCATTTTGATTAAAAGCGATTCTAGTATAGATAGATAACCTTTTAATGTAATTTTTTAATCTTATTATGTCACCTTAGGGTGAACCTATTCTATCTTTATAGTGGGTGGATGACCATTTTCATCTAAGTATCAATTATCATCTATTGAATCAAATGAAAATAAAGAACCTGTATCCTCATATATGAATTGATGATCCATTCGATCACATGAATGGATATAGTTAGTTCAAGAAGCTGAAAATATAGTCATGGTATCAATATTTGTACGTACTAGTTGAGGATATAAAAACACCACTTATTGATGTCCTTATGAGAATTATTATTTTTTTGTGATGTTGTTCGATGAGATGAATGATCCAACACTATTCAAGGAATTGAAAAAAAAAACAGTATTTTATAACTTTCTAAACTAGTTAGTGGTGGCATTAATTGATGAAATTATAGAGGCCACAAACTTTTCATAACGACCCATACTTTACATATATGGTTATTACTTCAAATTGATGTACACTTAGTACATCAGATAACAAAACCATGAAAAGACTGTATAGGTATAGTGTCTTTAGAAATTGGGAAACATAAACAACTGGTTCATAAAGAATCTACATTGTCTCCAATTTATTTCATCATATCTAGAGTCCCTTTTGGCATATCTTACTAAAAAACCTTCTTCCTGATCCCGGGAAAGAAAAAATACAAAATGGTGAGCTCAAATGCTCAGTAATGGTAAAAAAAAGAAATATCAAACACATCATGTTCATAAGAACATAACAATTTGGGAAATCTTAACCTGCAAAAGAGATCATAATTTCATAACATGGGATAAATAATAGTAGTGAAATTTAATCCCAATAATCATAACATAAAACATGAATCTTTATGGCATACACACATATACATAGAAAATCATTTATTAGTAGTCAAGACTCATTTCCAAGACATTCTTAGTGGACAATGTCCATTTCTGAACTGAGTTCACTGCTCGTTTCAGTCATGTTTCACTGAACCGGTTTAACCTGCCATTCCATGAATGTTTATCTCATGAGATATAAATATTTACCTAATGAATTTGAGGGAGATATAGGTCCCACCCATCTCATAATGATACCATTCTTATGTGTGCCACAATCATAAATCATACATCATTGCATAACCCATGTAATAAAAATGGGATTCATAAACATCGTGACATCATAAAACAATTCATATAAGACAAAGGAATTCATAAAAATAATTATATCACAACATAATCAAATAAAATTAATTATATGGATAGAAAAAGAACCCTATATTATCTTAGATGGAAGATAATTTTGATAAAACACTTGAACTCCATTTTTGAGGAAAATATCATTTCAACTTCAAAAACATTTTTCCTTTCTTAACATGTCATACAATTTTGAAATAAAATAAGGTGATTAAAAATAAAATTGAAAATTTTTAAAGGAATATTTTTGGAAATAATTTTTTAAAAATCCATTCATGCCATATAAGTTAAAAACACATTCTTCTCGTACTTATGTCGGAAAAGTCAAAAAGTACCTCGTACGAAAAACGACAAAAGATTTCTTTCATATATTTTACTAAAAACTCAATGAAGGGTAAAATTGTATTCAAACAATTGTATAAGGATGTAAATATTACATATTTAGAAACATGGATGTGGATGGTTAATATTCCCCAGTAAATTCTGAAGTATAAACAATCTCGGATTAAAAAAATGAGATTTGCGAGATTGTCCCTTAACTTAAGTCCAATTTGCATCATAAGTGTCTGAACCTCCTGTATAATGATTTAAATAATTTTGTTGAATTATTCTTGAATCATACTTATTTTTATGATATCATATATGGTCATATTCTTAGCTTCTTATTAATAATATTTCATTGTTACTTGTTATTCGGGTGTTTAATTCTTTTTGTTCTTATGCGTGTTTTGTCGAATAAATTATTATTCTTATTTTTAGGTTATAGATACCTAATTTACCGAATGGTATTAGTTTAATACATATCATATTTATTCACTCAATTCATTTATTTAATCATTATGCAATGAAAATCATGTAGAATGAGTCGCATCACATCGTGGAGACGGTATTCCGTACGTACGCACGAGCGATGATATCGTTCCCATTATCGTGGAACTGTATTGGAGTGTATGTATACTATTTCATAATCAATATCACTTTACAATAATCATATATAGTTATTATTTACACCATTATACCCATCCATGTAAGGTGGTGGTATAAAAAAAGATTACACTACGGCGTCGAGACGGTATTCCGTACGTACGCACGCGCGGTGATTTCGTTTTCCGTAGGATGGATAGATGGTGAAATAGGTTTCTTTCATACTTATAATAACATATCAGTATATGAGTGATAATGATGTTATTACTTAATAATGAAACAAATAAATAAAAAGAAGTGGAAGAAGAAATAAAGTTGAAAGAATCGTTAACTGACATTACCTCTTCTTTGAAGCGCCTCTTTGATACCTCCTTTTAGGGCACTAAAATTGGTCTTTGAATAAGACCAGGACCTCTAGGATGTTTCTAGGGAAGTGAAGAAGATAATTTGGCAGGGTTTGGCCGAGCATGAAGGCTCAAAGTGGTGTGAGGAAGAGAGGGAGGATGTGCCCTTTTATAAGAGAGGAGAGGGGCACGTTTGGAAAAACTAAAAATATTATTTGATTATAAAGTCATATTCGGTTTTTTATAGCTCCAAATTGATTTATTTCGAAGATAAGGTTGGTATGGGTCTAAATACTCTAATCCAATATAATTTAGTCAAGTTTAGGTATCTATTTTAACCTTATCATTTAGATTTAACATTAAGTTTGACAATTTATCTTTTACCGTGTCTTCTTGTTTTCTTACACTTTAAGGTTAATAAACATACTATAACAAGACAAAGGAACCCCAAGATGTCTATTATTAATATATATAACCTTATATAAGTCATTTGGCCGAACCTTAGATTTTTAGGAATAAAATATCAATTAATAATATAATACTTGTTTTAAAAACAATTTTATGTCAATTTTGACACTATTTGGTAATCGATTTCTGAGAAACTCATAACAGAAATATTAGTTGGAAAAAAGTTATTTAAATAAATAATAACATGTCATATTAACATATAAAATTATTTTAATTCATAAAAAGTCTAAATTATATTTATTGGGGTATTTATAACATCAATTATGTCAATATTTCATTAATAATATAATTACTGCATCATCATTGTGTCATAAATAAATTAATTTATGTAAACTCTAAATATTACAAATAAAATACCATTATGTAGGAAATATTTTTAGCTTTATATTTAATATTTATAGTAGAATTTATCTTATGTATAACCCTATAATAAAAATTATTTATTTATTAAACTTTGATTTTAACTATTTTAACCCTTCTTTAAATAAATTAATAATAAATGTCCTAATCTAATCCAAGTGGGCATAAATGGCCATATTTTATTCCTAAGTTTTTTTTTGGTCGAATTAAACTTATCCAATAGAATAGTTACATGTTCTAGGGTAATAATAATATCATTTTTACCCTTAATTAGCCTATTTACTTTTAAATGTTGTAAAAAAAGTAAAAAGTTACTATTCAACAAAAATTATTTCCATCTCATTGAACCACATTTTAGTCCTTGATATTAACCGTGTCTCTCAGAGTTTTGAAAATCCACTCACACAAGAAGTATAATTATGTTTTATGTGAATTTGGAAATTCTCCTAGGAGGTGGGTAAAAGACGGTGAAAAGTTCAATAAAATTTTTTTATATCTAAAATTATTATAAAATGACTCCAATTAATGGGATTGAACTTATATAGGTATTATGTATCTATTTTTAACTAAAATAAATTTAATTAAAATAAATATTTATTTAAATAAAAAGTTGGTTTTTAAATAGTTACCCAGTGTTTTCACTATTCATCAAAAATTGAAAGTTTTTAGAAAAATCCTAAAATTTCACCCTGGGATAATTTTGATATTCCGAGTCGAAAAATGAAGTCCATTTTGAAAAATAAAATTTATAAAATTTCAAAAAGTGGGTATTCCTATTCATAATGGCTAGTTTTAATAATATTTTAATTGCATATCGTTGTTTAGTGAAACTCGGTATTGCGTACAACACAAGCTATCGAGGAAGGTCGTGATTATGTGTAAAGCAAGAAAAGCTAGTGTTGTGTGTAGTGAAAGATTCCATTGATGGTTTATATAACATAAAAACAAAATATTTCTCATAAAATTCATGGGTGTTACATTCTACCCCCCATAAAATGATTTTCGCCCTCGAAATTCGTCACATTGTAACAAACAGATGAGGATACCTCTCCCTCATCATATCCTCAAGATACCATGTAGCTTCTTCTAATTGGTGGTTCCTCCATAAAACTTTCACCAAGCGAGTGGTCTTGTTCAGTAGGGCTTTTTCGTTACGATCCAAAATCTCTATCTGCTGTTCTTTATAAGAAAGATCTTTCTCCAGTGGTACAACTTCTGAGCTGAGTACATGTGAATGAACAAATATGTACTTTCTCAAGAGAGATACATGGAACACAGCGTGAACTTGAGAGAGATTCGGTGGAAGCGCCAATCGGTAAGCAACCATTCCAACACAATCTAGTATTTCGAAAGGACCAATATACCTAGGGCTCTGCTTTCCCTTCCTTCCAAATCTCATTACTCTCTTCTAAGGAGATATTCATAAGAACACATTATCACCCACTTCAAACTCTAGGTATTTTCTTAGGTTATCAGCATATCTTTTTTGTCGACTCTCAACTGCTCTTATGTGTTGTTGAATAGATCTGACCTTTTCTGCCATCTCATCAACAAGATCAGGTCCTAATAGCTTTCTATCCCCAACATCATCCTAGCAAGTTGGAGTCCTGCATTTCATTCTATAGAGAGCTTCATAAGGAGCCATCTGAATACTGGAGTGAAAGCTATTATTATAATAAAATTCCCCCAAAGGTAGGTGTTGATCCCAACCACCTTTGAAATCCATAGAGCAAGCTCTCAACATATCTTCTAGAGTGTGAATTGTCCTTTCAGACTGACCATCTGTCTGAGGATGATAAGCAGTGCTGAAAATCAACTCTGTATCTAGAGTATGCTGAAGACTTCGCCAGAACTTTGAGGTAAACCTCGGATCCCGATCAGATATTATAGAAAGTGGTACTCCATGCAATCTTACCACTTCCTTCACATATATCCGAGCAAGCTGATCCAGAGAGAAATCCTCTCTAATAGCAATGAAGTGTGCCGACTTTGTAAGATGATAAACTATGACCCAGATAACATGATTGCCTTTGGATGTTTTAGGAAGTCCAGAGACAAAGTTCATAGTGATGTTTTCCCATTTCCATTCTAGTATGGGTAATGGTTGTAACATCCCCTTAGACATCTATCTCTCTGCTTTATCTTGCTGACAATCCAAGCATCGAGAGACATATTTAGCAACATCTCTTTTCATTCCATCCCACTAGAAATACTCTTTCAGGTCTTTATATATCTTTGTTCTTCCAAGATGAATAGAGAATGATGAACTATGAGCCTCATCCAGCATCTCTTTCTTTAATTCGGGGATGGGAGGAACACAAACCCGATTCCTGAACCTTATTATTCCATCACAATCAAGTTTGAATTCAGGAACATTTCTCACCTTCTTTTGTAACTCCACATCTTCTTTCTGTGCCTCTATAATATTCACATGTATAGATGGTTCAACATTCATTTGAGAAAGATACGATTTTCCCCTTCCATTATAATTCCAAGATCCATCCTTTGTAAATCCATAAATATTGGACCTTTTGTGATCCTCATCATAGATAAAATGGCATGGTCTTTTCGACTTAATGCATCTTCCACCTTGTTCTCTTTCCTAGGGTGGTAATGAATTGAGAAGTCATAATCCTTAATCAGCTCCAACCATCTTCTTTGGTGCATATTCAGCTCCTTTTGTGTGAAAATATACTTTAAACTTTTATGATCAGTATAAATATCAAACATTTCTCCATAAAGATAATGACTCCAAATATTTAATTCAAATATTACCGTAGATAACTCCAAATCATGTGTTGGGTAATTTTTCTCATGGATTTTCAACTGTCATGAGGAATAAGATATCACCATATCGTTTTTCATGAGAACATACCCCAATCCCTTCTTGGATGCATCACTGTAGATAATAAATCTTTCTCCACTACAAGGTAGTGTGAGCATAGGTGCATTGGATAACCTTCTTTTCAACTCCTTGAAATTCTCTTCACATTCCTCCGTCCAAACAAACTTAAATACTTTCCTAGTAAACTTGGTGAGTGGATTAGATAATCATGAAAAATCTTTCACAAAACTACGATAATATCCATCCAAACCAAGAAAACTTCGGATCTCAGTTATTGTTATTGGTCTCGACCATCTTTCGATAACCTCTTTTTTCACTGGATCCACATATATCCCCTCTTTTGAGATTATGTGACTAAAAAATGCAACTTTTTGAAGCCAAAATTAAAACATGGTAAATTTGGCATAAATCTTATCCTTTCTTAGGTTCTTCAATATAATTCTTAGGTGATCTTCATGTTCATACTTACTCATTTAATAGACAATAATATCACCTATAAATACTACCACAAACTAATCAAGATAGTTTCTAAAGACTCTATTCATCAGATCCAAGAAGATAGAAGGGGAATTAGTATGACCAAATGAAATCACTATAAATTCATAGTGTCAATACATTGTATGGAAAGTCTTCTTTAGTATATCCTCCCTTTTGACCCTAAATTTATGATCCCCTAAATGAAGATCAATCTTGGAAAAGTATTGAGATCCGCGTAGTTGGTCAAACAAGTCATCAATGTGCGGGAGAGGATATTTGTTCTTGATAGTGATCTTGTTATGTTCTCGATAATCAAAGAAGAGTCTCATTGATCCATCTTCCTTCTTAACAAACAGAAAGGTTCTCCCCAAGGTGATGCACTAGGGAATATGAATCCCTTATCAAGATTCTCTTGGAGTTGCTTCTTCAATTCCTGCAACTCAATTGGGGCCATTCTATAAGGTGTCTTTGAAATAGGCAAAGCACATGGTACGAGTTATTTTGAAAACTCGACTTCACGATTTGGTGGAAGACCTGGAAATTCCCCTAGAAAGGCATCATCAAACTCCCGTACAATGGGAATATTAATAATAGCGAGTTTCTCACCAACCATTTGAGATAAATAACCATCATTTAGTGGAATCAAGACCCATAAGATGGAAGAAATTATCACTAGAAGGTTATGTTCATCCTTGCATCGATAGACGATCATAGATTGATCTGGAATATGAAATGTGACTTCCCTACTTTGGAAATTGGTATGAGCTCCATATAAAGAAAGTCAATCCATGCCAAGAATCACATCAAATTCCACTATAGGAAGGACCACAAGATTTTCAGGAAGCACTTTCCCACAAACTTCAATCAGAGAAGAATTATAAACTTTTGATGTGACTGTTGTTCCATTAGGGGTTGTCACAGCTAACTCAACATCTAATTGTTGAGGTAATACGGTGATACCCTTAAAAAATTCTTCCGAAATAAACGAGTGGGTGGATCCAAAATCAAATAAAACATTTTCTACTTTATAGTGGATGGTAAATGTACCTATCGCCACTTCGTTATCGTACTCCACATCACTGATAGAAATTTCATGTGACTTTCCTTTGTCTTTATCCTTAAGAGTTTGTTGATGTCGATCATCATCCACAACCCTTGGATTAGGGCATTGATTGGAATAATTACCCATTTCCTTGCACTAGTAACATTGAAGTGTAAGAGGTGCACTCTGGGTACCCTTTTCATTGTTCGCATCACTAGACATATTCTTCCAATCATTGCGGCATTCAAATGCCCGATGACCTTCCTTCCCACATGTAAAACATTTACTTGTCCCTTTAAGACAACTCCCTCCATGTTTCTTTCCACAATTTGAGCATAATGGAAAACTCATCTTATTTTCAGGGTGCTCTTTAGATTTTCCATTGAATTCCATTTTCCTCTTCTTATCAAACCCATATGACTGATGGGTTACTCCAATCTCCATCTCAACATTGAGAGCACATCAAACGATTTCCTTGTAGATATTGAAGTCCCTTATGGCTAACTCCCTTCGAAGACTTGGTTTTAAGCCACTAAAGAATTGATCAATCTTACTCTCAGGTTGGATAATAATACCATAAGTGTACCTTGCAATTCTTGTATAATTTTCTTCGTAGGTACCAACAGATTCATCATCCTTTTGCTTTAGTTCAGGAAACTCCTTCTCTATCATTGTTCAAAGAATAATAGGGAAGTACTTCTTGAAAACTATGTTCTTGAACTCGTCCCATTCTATGGACTCAATTTCATCTCTTTGCCTCGTATTCTTGATAAGATTACTCCATTGATCAGCATCTCCTTCCAAACGATATACTGATAAGATGACTTTATCATGTTCAGAACATTGATGAACTGAAAATATCTTTTCAGTGGTACTAATCCATTGTTCATCCACTAATGGATTAGAAGACCCGTTGAATAAAGGTGGATGCTGCCTCATAAAGGATTCAACGGAATGTTGCTCCTTCATTTGCTCGTTTGAAAGTCATGCATGATTCATAGCTTGAGAATGTTGTCAGATCATGGCTACAAGATTTTTCATTCCAGCTCCCATGACGTTTGGTTTCTCAAGATGATAGTCATTGCATTGCCCGTCACATTCCACATTAACATGGTTTCTTCGGGTTCCATCCACTGACTAAAACCAAGAAGAATAGTGTGAGCAACACTAATTATAATAGGGAAACCACATAATCAATAATAAAATTTCATAGTTAAGGTCTTATCATAGTTTTTTCATGGCCATTTTTAAAACACTAATATTGTGTTCTATTCTTAGACATATCCTTAGGGTTCTTACTAAGGCTTTCACATCCTAGTTTCCAAATATTGACTATACCTTTCCTCTGATACCAAATATAACGACCCATACTTTACATACATGGTTATTACTTCAAAATTGAAGTACACTTATAACATCATATAACAAAACCCTGAAAGGACCATATAGGTATAGTGTCTTTAGAAACTAGGAAACATAAACAACTGGTTCATAAAGCATCTGTATTGTCTCCCATTTATTTCATCATATCTAGAGCCCCTTATTGGCATATCTTACTAAATAACCTTCTTCCTGACATTGGGAAAGAAAACATACAAAAGGGTGAGCTCAAATACTCAGTAAGGGTAAACAAAAGTAATATCAATCACATCATATTCATAAGAACAAAACATTTTGGGAAATCTTAACCTGCAAAAGAGATCATAATTTCATAATATGGGATAAATCATAGTAGAGAAATGTAATCCCAATAATCATAACATAAAACATGAAGCTTTGTGGTATACACATATAATCATAGGAAATCATTTCTTAGTATTCAAGACTCATTCTCAAGATTATCTTAGTGGACAGTGTCCATTTCTGAACAGATTTCACTCCTCATTTCAGTCCTGTTTCACTGAACTTGTTTAACCAGCCGTTCCAGCCATGTTTATCTCATGAGATATAAATATTTACCCAATGCATTGTCGGGAGATATAGGTCCCACACATCTCATAATGATACCATTCGTATGTGTGCCACAAAATCATAAATCATACATCATTGCATAACCCATGTAATAAAAATGGGATTCTTAAACATTGTGTCATCATAAAAAAATTCATATAAGAAAAAGGAATTCATAAAAATAATTCCATCACAATATAATCAAATCAATGAAATAATAGGGATAGAAACAGAACCCTATATTATCTATGATGGAAAATAATTTTGATAAAACACTTGAACACTATTCTTGAGGAAAATATCCTTTCTAATTCAAAATCATTTTTCCTTTCTTATCATGTCATACAATTTTAAACTAAAAGAAGTTGATTAAAAATAAAATTGAAAACTTTTAAAAGAAGATTCTTGGATATAATATTTTAAAAATCCATTCATGCAACATAAGTTGAAAAAACATTTTTCTCGTACTTATGTCGGAAAAGTCAAAAAGTACCTCGTACGAAAAACGAAAAAATATTTCGTTCATATATTTTACTAAAAACTCACAGAAGGGTAAAATTGGATTTAAACAATGGTAGAAGGTAATAAATATTACATAATGAGGAAACATGGATGTTGATGATAAATATTCCATAGTAAATTCTGAAGTATAAACAATCTCGGATAAAAAATGAGATTTGTGAGATTTTCCCTTACCTTAGGTCCGATTTGCTTCATATGTGTCCGAACCTCCTGTATAATAATTTAAATAATGTTATTGACTTATTCCAGAATCATACATATTTTTATGATATCATATATGGTCATATTCTCAGCTTCTTATTAGTAATATTTCATTGTGACTTGTTATTCGGGTGTTTAGTGCTTTTTGTTCTTATGCGTGTTTTGTCGAATAAATTCTTATTATTCTTTTTAGGTTTTAGATACCTCATTTACAGAATGTTATAAGTTTAATACATATCATATTTATTCACTTAATTCATTTATTTAATCATTATGTAATGAAAATCATGTAGAACTAGTCACATCACATCGTGGAGACACTATTCTGTACGTACGCATGAGTGATGATATCGATCCCATGATCATGGAATTGTATTTGAGTGTATGTATACTATTTCAGAATCAATATCAATTTACAATAATCATATATAGTTATTATTTACACCATTATACCCATCCAAGTAATGTGGTGGAGGAAAATAGTCTACACCACGACGTGGAGACGGTATTCCGTATGTACACATGCGCGGTGATTTCGTTTTCCGTAGGATGGATAGATGGTGAAATAGGTTTGTTTGATGCTTATAATAACATATCAGTATATTAGTGATACTGATGTTATTACTTCATAATGAAACAACTAAATAAGAAGAAGTGGAAGAAGAAATAATGTTTAAAGAATCGGTAACAGAAATTACCTCTTCTTTGAAGCGCCTCTTTGATACCTCCTCTTAGTGCACTAAAATTGGTCTTTGAAAAAGACCAGGACCTCTAGGATGTTTCTAGGGAAGTGGAGAAGAGAATATTTCAGGGGTTGGCCGATCTTGAATGTTCAAAGTGGTGTGAGGAAGAGAGGGAGGAGGTTCCCTTTTATAAGGGAGGAGAGGGGCACCTTTGGAAAAACTAAAAATATTATTTTATTATAAAGTCATATTTGGTTTTTAATAGCTCCAAATTTATTTATTTCGAAGATATGTTAGATAATTTATCTTTTACCGTATCTTCTTGTTTTCTTACACTATAAGGTTCATAAACATACTATAACAAGGAAAACGAACCCCAAGTTGTTTATTATTAATATATACAACCTTATCTAAGTCATTTCGCTGAGCCTTAGATTTTTAGGAATAAAATAACAATTAATAATATAATATTTTTAAAAAAACTATTTTATGTCAATTTTGACACTATTTGGTAATTGATTTTTGTGAGAATCATAACAGAAATATTAGTTTGAACAAAGTTAATTAAATCAATACTAACATGTCATATTAACATAAAAAATTATTTTAATTCATAAAAATTCTCAAATTTCATTTATTTGTGTATTTATAACATCAATTATGTCAACATTTCATTAATAATATAATTACTACATCATCATTGAGTCATAAATAAATTAAATTATTTAAAGTCTAAAAATTACAAATAAAATACCATTATGTAGGAAATCTCTTTATCTTTCTTTGGAATGTTTATAGTCGAATTTATATTTTGTATAACCCTATATTAAAAATTATTTAGTTATTAAACTTTGATTTTTACTATTTTAACTCTTCTTTAAATAAATTAATAATAAGTTTCCTAATCTAATCCATGTGGGCCTAATTGGTCATATTTTATTCCTAAGGTTGTTTTTGGTCGAATTAAACTTATCCAATAGAATTAGGACATGTGTTAGGGTAATAATAATAACATTTTTACCCTTAATTACCATATTTACTTTTAACCGTGGTAAAAATAGTAACAAGTTACCATTCACCAAATATTATTTTCATCTCATTGAACCACATTTTCGTCCTTGGTATTATCCGTGTCTCTCGGATTTTCAAAATTCCACTCACAGAAGCGGTAAAATTAAGTTGTATGTGAATTTGAAAATTCTCTTAGGAGGTGGGTAAGAGACAGTGAAAAGTTCAATAAAATTTTTATATATCTAAAATTATTATAAAATGACTCCAATTAATTTCATTGAACATATATAGGTATTATGATTCAATTTTGACATAAAATAAATTTAATTAAAATAAATAATTAATTAAATAAAAATTTGATGTTTAAATAGTATCCCAGTGTTTTCACTATTCATCAAAAATTGAAAGTTTTCAGAAAAATACCAAAATTTCACCCTCGGCTAATTTCGATATTCAGAATCCAAAAATGAAGTCCGTTTTGAAGAATAAAATTTACAAAATTTTAAAATGTGGGTATTACTATTCATAATGGCTAGTTTTAATAATATTTTAATAGCATATCGTTGTTTAGTGAAACTCAGTATTGCGTACAACGCAAGCTATCGAAGAAGGTCGTGATTGCGTGTAAAGCAATCCAAGCTAATGTTGTGTGTAGTGAATGATTCATTTGATGATTTATAAAACATATAAACAAAATATTTCTCATAAAATTCTTGGGTGTTACACTTTTAAAGTTATTATCAAATGATTTTATGCAAAACTGGCCATCAAATACAAACCAGTGATTATAAAGTCTACTATATTTAAAATATTAGGTACATAAAACTCCCAACATGGAAAAAAAATTAATCATTATAATGAACTCCAAATTTAATTTGAAACGTTACTTCATCATAGAAAACCCATGGGAATATATTAAGAAAGGGATGAGCATAAAATCCCTGTATGGGAATAACAATATGAATAAAGCATATCAAATTGGTTAAAATGAATAACAGGATGACCTCAAATTGAATACAACATGAGTAAAAATAGGGAAGCATAACATATAAACCATGGGATCAGGTAAATATGTAATTATATTAATGTGGAAAAAATATTAAAAAAGGAAAAAGTATGATTCAAGGCTAATTGTGAGGAACATTTCACATGGAAGATAACAAGTCAAGGCTAACCATCATGACCATTTTACATAGAGGACAGTGTTTCAAGGCTATCCACTAAGACTATTATACATGATGCCTCATGAGAATATAAATTACCCAATACATTGGATCGTGATCAGGTTGAACCCATTATAACATGTTCATGAATATGTGTTACACATAAATAATCAAACATAAACATAATGGTTACCCATGGAATGAAATGGGTATCGTAACCATATAATTAGGCATAGAAAATCTATGTATCATGATGGTGTCAATGGAAGAATGGATTTAAGAAATAAATTTACATTCACATTGGAAAATAGGAATTTATCAATTGAAATGTTTTCCAACACTAAAAATAGTGTTTAATAAACATTATAAATGAGACACTTTCATGAGGTTTAGGGAAAATATTAAAGAGACTTTAAAACATAAAAAGATATAATTGTTTAAATAAAACCCGAAATTAAAATATATAGGTAATAATTATAGAAAATGTTTGTTATGAAAAATAATTTTTTATTAAAATAAATTATGAATTGTACTTGAAAATGTAAGACTTGGTTTCCTAGAACCAACTAGTTTTACTTTGATTACACAAATATTTAATGTATTATTAAATATTTTTCATTGTTCTGCAAAACTATGATGTAATAATGTCGTAGATTATTGGTTGCATTTCTAAGGTCATGGAAGTTCCCTGATATGATTAGAACATAGAAATGCTATAACAATATTCTTAAATATAGTTCTGTAGTTGGATGACTTAATATGATGGGACACATAGAATGCAGACCGTCAGGTGAGAGTACTCGTAAGCAGATGAGACTTCCTCTCATGATATTCACAGTTGGTAGTTTTTAGGATAGGAGATTATGTGAACAGATCCTCTAGTATGAATTCCACATGTGTTAGTGTCATAAAATATTTCTATCTGCGAGCGTGTGTAATAATCCTTAGACTTTGAGATTATCATTAATATGTTTCATGTCTTATGCACATTCATTTACTGATGAAAACTGTTACCCAGGCAGTTGTCGGGAAGTAGGGTATGTTGGATGTGTCACAAGTGCCATGTTATTAATGGATATATCGATGAACGGTTTATTTATTCCATTTATGGAAGTAGATATCTAATCTCATTGATTTAAATAGAACATTTGCGCGATATTCCATTTCCATGGCGTAACTATGAGTTTATTTCACGTAGTCAAAGAATGATGTATCTAGTATAAAAGTTGATGACACAATCATGAAACATTCTTGATGAGATATTGAGACAAAGGGATTATAATACAGAGTGATCGTTCGTATGTGGATGTTATTATTGTGACTTTATGTTTTTCTCTTGGGTGCCTTGACATGTTGCTACACAGTACTCTTGGAATTTAGGCAAGCCCGTCGAATGCCAATGAGAAATAATTCTACAGTTTCACACACTATGTGTTCTTGGTGGTCTCGGTTAAATTCTATTTGAATTTAATTAATGAAATAAATATTATTTTCATGAGCATGGAATTATTTTATTCAAGATAAAATGATCAATAAATTAAATAAAATATTTTTTATTTTTTTTATTGATCATTTAATAAATATTTATTTACTAGTTTGTATATAAAATATTTATATAATAGAATAAATTATTTATTTATTTATTCGGGTTTCTAATAAATATATATGGAGTTCGAGTGGACCAAGGTCAGTCTAATAATAAAATAAATATTTTCTGCAAGGTAAATAATTATTTAACTAGTTGGCACATTTTAAAATAATGCTTCTATTGTTTTGTGGTGAAGATTTTTTTATAATTCCATTTTTCACAAGTTGATGCACAATAAATAATAACACGATATTATTATTAAATTCATGGGGTTTCTCTATCTTCCTGAATGTATTTAATTTTTTATATGAAATTAAATATTGTAACTAAAATTCCATGTATATAAATTGGCATGTATTCATATTGTGCCATAGACTACACCACACTCCTGGTGAATTGAGAATTGATGAGCCAAACAATTTCTCTCTTGAGTACTCTTCTCTCCCACTCATGAATGAGATACTTTCTTCATGTCATAAGAACAACTGATCAATAATGACTGACACAAGATACTCGCTTCACCGTGCTAACACCCAGAGAACGAGTGATGTCGATCGAAGGCCATCAGATCATGTGTGGATCACTTTTAGAGGGATTCTAGTTTGGATCCTTACAAGTGCAATGAGATAATCTGGAAGGGTCATTCCGGATGATCAACATAATCAAAGAAAAAAATACCAAAGATCCGGGTGTTATTTTTCATGATGAAATTAATTAAATTAATTATAAACATGATGTGAATGATCCACTCTAATGGTTTCATACCTCTTTCTTATTTATCTAAATCATAGATTATATTCGGTGGAGACTGGTGTTCATCATTATATTGATCGTAGAATAATTATTGATCATGGTAAAAATCGAAGTTGGGTTCCATCCAAACCATGCATCCACTATGCCTGAAACCATCATGTTTTATCACATAGATTACATCATAGATTATAATTATTTCAATATTTATTTGATGACTTGCACAATTAAAAATTTGGTTGTTTCAATTCAAGTTTATCATTCTAAAAATCTGAATCTCGAGATCTATTCCTCTTCTTTTTTTCTCACTCACCTTACAGAAATGATCTTTTCTTTTAATTTTGATTAAAATAAAATAGAGGATCTCATCCGAAGGTGCAAATTATTCTTGGCCGTAAAACTCCAGATCACACGGCATGTATTTGATAGTACACATTATGTAGTCAAGATTCAATGCATCGGATTGGTCTTCCAAACCATGCAGTGTGTTGGATTTCTTTTAATTCTTAAATGACTCGGTGTGTTGACTAAGAAAATGTGGCATGTAGTTTCCACATTACATGTTGTATGGACCAATGGACATATCATGTATTCCCTTCATGTTAGTGTTGGATTGTGTACCCCATACAAGGATTTCCCGGCAGGAGACTGTGTATGGAGGAACTACACAGCATGTGGCCCATTGGACACATCGTGTACTCAAATGATTTATCAAGTACACTTACATGATATTTCCCTGGTCATGTACATCGGATAGATGACGATAAATAGTACACACCATGTAGTGGGAACTACAGGTCTTGTACTCATCCAAATTACACAGATTTATTAAAACTTATTCTTACATTATAAAAACCCTTGAGATGTGTACCATAGTGTGCGTGTAAAGCTGAGGCACAACACGTGATAGGTGTTTTATATAAATGTTTTTAATTTAACTTTTGTGTAATGTTCATTTCTACTCATTAGGTAGTTATGAATATGAATTCATTGAGTTTCTTACATGGTACATGTTACGTACCAAGATAATTTTAAAGGAATTTATTTGTTTAAAATTATGATGGATGAGAATATCAAAGAAATTAACAAAAGGGTTTAAGATAAACGGATTGATTAATTTATGATGATAATTAATTTATTTTTTCATGATTTATCTTAAACAAGAATGATTAAAGGGTGTTTATATAGATATATTATACCCCAAAATCTAATTGGATAAGTAACTTAAATAAATCCGAAATTTACAAAATTAAAACAAGAAAAGGATGATAATTACTGAAGAAATATAATCAATCGGGTTGATTCGTGCAATATAAAAATATATAAATTAAACATGTAGGGGAATCTGTTGATTCATATTATAATAAATATGACCTTTCCATATCCATGGAAAAAGTAGGAGCCTTGGATTGGGATAGAGGGTCACGGGTTGATGAAGAATAATGGAAGAGGAAAAGATTGGTGACCAACCCTAAAGGTGACTTGGGATGGTGCCTCATGAGGAAAAAAGAATAAGAAGGGAAGAGGGATGGACTGTTCAGATCAGATTGAATCTGATCCAAGAGTTTCAAATAACCCAAATTATTATTCATAGGACTCATGTGACTGCTAAACAGATAGCCCATATGTCGCCATGAATCTGATAGTGCAGTCAAGAATAGACAAAACATTTTAAAATGTTCGGACAGATGAAATTAGATTTCAATCAGATCGGACAACCACATGTAATCCCGTGTTTTTAAAAAGTTTGAATGGTCCAGATATAATACATCTAGATCAGATGATAGAAGTAAACCGCAACAATAATGGTGTAGAAGGGGGTCGAAAGGAACAAGTGTGGATGGCCAATATCTCACTTGACGATATCGGTCACCTCATATTATGCACCCCCAGGAATTCTTCATCTCACATCAAAATCCATAGGGTTTTAGGACTTCCTTATAAGGCTTGACGTTGCTACCATACCTTAGATGACACAAACACGCACACACACACAATGGGGTCATTATACATGGGACCCCATCCAAGGACATTGGCCCACCTCTACATACCCTCACCCGCACAACTATGCACGATCTGCCTCACCTATGGCTTTTGGGGTTTCGCTCCAACGCGACTCAAGACACACCTTAAACCTAAACCTAGGATTTTGTTAACATCTCCTAGTTTGGGTTGACCCCTTGAGGGTACTCCAGCTTGGTTGAGGTGTCCTCAAAGACTTATTGTTTTTTAACACATTTTTTAATAAAAATTTAATTAATTTTATGATCATAATTTATTTTGGAAGTATAAACGTTAAATTTACAATTACAAGTGTGCACCTGTTTTAAAACATCGAAAGGCTTCATTTAAATTTTCATACAAAACATTATTAGTAAACTATAGATATTAATTTCATACCCTCAGTATTCATGAAATAATAAAAAGGAATAAAAATACTTAAAATACATAACGATCATAAAATTATATAACGATTTTGAAAATAATACAAATGGACATACTTAAAAAGAACCAATAACCGCGTAAAAACACCAAGAACTACTCATAATGGTCATAATAAACTATATAAATACCCATTCATGTTATTCAATGAATCAAGATCATTTCTTTTTTTAAAGGATGGTGCATTACATTCCTTCGACTCTCTTGATTATTGATATTCTTCTCACCATTTTATTGTGGATTAAAAGGATGAAGGATATGGAATTGCTCTTTTTGGATTTTTGTTTAGTTTTAAATTTGTTCTATTAGGTCTTGTGATGAGATTTATTGAGTATATTTCTTCCCTTTTATCAATGTAATATCACAATGATTGAATAAAATATTTCACTTTCACATTATTATATTTTTAAATAAAATATACTGATTCACATTGAAGAAAAAATATTAATTTAAATTTCTAAAATTATTATTATTACATTTATAATTATGTTTGGGGAGTTAAAAAAATAAATATTTTCCCTATAAACAATTTTAAAATGTATTCCCCAAAACAATGAATTCATTTAATAATACTAAGAATTATTGGATTGTTTCCACCAATGAAGAGATTTCATTAATTTATATAAGACATCTCAATATTTACTAATTATAAACCCTTCTGTTATCATAGTATAAACATAAACAACAATATAACCATTAAAAAATGTTTTCATGAAATTATTTGTGATAGTATTATAAATTACAATAGATATAATTTAAAAAGGTTCTTATGTTTTTTGTATAGTAAATTGGAGAAAATTTCCCATCAATGACTTTTTTAGTTTCTGAGAAATATACCTTGATAAAAAGATAATCCAATTTCAATAAAATATACATGTACTAAATGTGTTTTTTACTACACCATTTTTTCTTGTTAAATTTTTTTCTTATGTTATAAAAAAGTGATTGAATTATCATTATTATATAATCTATTTATTATATTTTCATTTGGATGTATTTAGTTTAAATAAAAGATATTTTTTGGAAAATAATATTAACTTTCCTATTTTTATCGGATTTTTCCCCGAATGAGAAATGATTTTTTTAATAAAATTTTACTTTATATTGAAATTCTATCTTATTTTTTATTGATTAGAGAATAATGAATAATATATTAAGGAAATAAATTGATTACTAGTAATGGTATCATCGTGGATACACATTTCTATAAATAGTTTGACATTAAAAATAATACTCACTTTTGGGAAATTATTTATTAAAAAAGTTGGAATTATAGGGAAGCTGCTGATGGTACCCCATCTAAAATGAGGACAGACTGTTGAACCATTTATCAAATATTTTATGCAAGTTCAATAGAGAAATTGGTTTTATATTATCTATTCTATTTTGATAATTATAATATGATCATCATCGTCATCATCATTATTATTATCATCATCGTCGTTGTCGTCATCATAATTATTGTTATTTTATTTGTCTTTATGGTTGAAGCTTGTTTGGTTTTATGTTAGAAATATAATTTCCTCAAAAAATATATGGCCTTTGGTTCTGAAAGTTATCAAAACCATGTTAAATATATTCATTACAAATAAATTCCCATCCCTAAAAATTTCTTATAATTTCTCAGATAACACATCAAATGTGAAAACGAATTGTGTCAAAAATCAATAAAATTTTGTTAGATGTATTTTATGGTTATTTTTTATGGAATATGGATCCTAAAATAACACTATATAAACAAAACAAGATCCATTAACGGTGGTTAAGGTTTTAATTATATCATGACGTTGATATCTATCATTGTGAAATTTTCTATTGATCTTTCTTGTCCATAGGTAGCCAGGGCTTCTAAAAATAGTATAAAGAGGATGAGAAATAGTGGTCATCTAATATAATGATAAAATAACTAAAGGATATAGTCCCTTAATCGTATTGGTTTTGATCAAGTATTATTAGATGTTAGAAAAAAAGGTCTTTCTTTGGTGCAAATGAAGTATGGTTTGTGTTTATTTTCAATCCTCACATGCAAGATTAGGGAGTTATCAAGGAAATGAATATTATTGTTCAAGTATAAAATAAATTTTAAAGTTGCATTGTTTTCATGTGACTTCCAATATTGTGGTCTAAAAAGTAGAGAATAGGGGAAAGTATTTTTACAAAGGAAGTTTCATGAAATTTTTTAAAGAGGTTTGTAATGTCTCACAGAAGGCATATTTTATGATAGTTGCATCAAAATATGGAAGTATAAATAAGTTTACACAAGTTATGGATTTCCGCAAATGGTGAGTTAGTGTGATTTTTCATGAAAATATACTAGTGATAATGATACTAGAACACTAGGAGAAACGATTCATATAGGGTCAGAAATTCCTATAAATAGGTGAGTACCCCCCCCCCACTCATTAAAAATATATTGTTCAAACATAGATATGTTGTCTTATCATGAAAAAGAGAGTTGTAGGTGAAATACTTACAAATATTAAATCTTGAGCACAATTTCTTCCTTAAGTCCATAATTTACAACTGAAAATTAAGGAAATGCTACATAACATATAAGGATTTCACAACAAATAAGAGTTCTCGGGAATATAAGGGTTTAATTAAGGTTATCTTGAGTGAAAATAAAAAAACATGCATGAATGAAGTGGTTTTATGCGCATGTGTAGTGTTGAGATTCTAACTGGCTTTGAATATTCGGGTTTTTGTTCACTGATTTCAAATGCATAAATTCATGACATCAATGAATGTATATTCTCATGCAAGATATAAACAAATACATCAATACAAATCTTTTCAAGATACCTTAAAATCAAAAAACCATGTAATACTTCATCCACAATAGTGAGATTGGGGGAGTCAACTAAAGTTTACTGAGGGACACAATGTTCTATTCATAAAATATTATTAAGGCAGTCTACCTGGAATAGTGTGACTATGTATAAAATCTTATATTCCAAAAATAGTGAATATTATATTATTTTGGTATGACTAAAACATTGTCAATGTTTTATCCTTATACAAGCCTGTGCTGGTAAACCAATTAAAATTGTTGTGTTATCTCTTTTCATGAGAATGTTTTATTACTGCACTATTCTAACTTGAAGATTTAACAAGATCATAAAAATATAGGAACAATATGAATCAATTTAAAAGAAAAAGTTGAAACCCTGATTCACCCCTCACCTCTCAGGGAGTTCTGGGGTCCTTCAAGTGGTACCATAATGTAAAGTTTTCTGGTGTTAAATATGCCCTACTTTGTTTTCATGGGGAATTTAGTTATTGTCAAAGGATCCCCCACCATTGATGGATTTAAGATTAAGATACAAAATAACATGATGAGATCTCATATGAGATCTCTTGGAATGGATGTACTCTTTTCCACTACACAAGGAAAAAAGGTCTCTAATCTGATAGGGTTGTCTATGAATGATAGAGGTACGAACATGCTTGATACAGATGTTGAAACATAGAATTACCTCACTATAGCTCATTCTAAAAAAATATTTCTATAGGAGATTATTTGTATGTCTAAAAAGTATATTTGGGAGAAAATTTAGATTATATATGAATCCTAAAACAAATTGAAGGTGGAAAAATATAATTCTTTCACAATTGGTTTAATGATTTGAAGATTCATCATAATGAAAATGAAGATACATTTTTCAATCGAATTATTGAAGTAGTAGGAGAAATTTTAAGTAATGGTGAATAAATAAACGATATTAACAATGTGAAGAAAATTTTGAGAAGGCTTAAACCTATCTACAATCCAAAATTTTCATTACTTGAAGAAATGGATATTTATAAACTATCTTATGGTGATCTACCGAGCATTTTGGTGGCATATAAAATGATAGAAAAACATGAAGATCCAATGAATCGATTAAGAAAGGAAATAGAAATCAAATACATGTAAAAAAATGAATATATTGGTGGTATAATTGATGATGATAATGAATAACATGACATTATTTCTCTTCTGAATAGAAATTCAAGAGAGGAAAATGGATATTTTAAGGATGGTTCCCCTTATCAGGTTTTTATTGTGGTATAGTTTGGCACATTTCTACTCAAAAATCAAGGAATCTCAATGATATAAAATTTGAAGCGAGGGATTTGAAAAATCCTTAGAAAATGTTTTATCAAAAGGGAGAATTCAAATATGGAAAGAATGTACATAAGAAGTTTTTTTTCTATAATGAAGATGATTATGAAAATGAATTTTATGAGGAATAAGATCTAGAGTATAAATCTATAACCCATACATCTATTATGGAAATAGTTTAAGTTTCATAATATTAAAAAGATAAATATAGAGATAATAAATTTATTTCTGGAAGTGATATCAATTTTCAACAAATGGATTCTTTTTGAAATCATGAGAATAAAAGTAAAATATGGAAAAAGTGGAGAGAATTTGTGGAAGAATCATCCAAATATGTTGATCAGTTTGATGGGGAAATAAAATTACTGGAATAAGTAGTGATAGAACAGTAAAAAACCTTTGAATGTAAAGAAAATTTATTTGAACCAATGCTTAGAATTGATGATAATGCAGTGGTTATCAATGAACTTACATCTATTGAAAGTATAAGTACAATATTGTTGAGGGTCATGAAGAATAATTTGATACCCTTTGGATTAAACATGAAATTTAATCAAATTCAAATGAAACAATTAAGAAAATATAGTTTAGAAGATTTTTAGATACTGGGCTAATAGAGAGAGCCAAGCATGGTTCGAAGGAGTAGAAAAGGTTTTCGATAATCAAATATACACATTACAGGGAAAAAGTGGAATTTATTGTGATGCAAAAACATTTAAGGATAAAAATAAGATGGACCAAAATAAATGGAAGCTAAAATGTGGATATATCACTAAGTCAGCTAAACCCATCACAAAGAAGACACTTATCAAATTGAAAGATGAACTGAAATCTAACCACATGTTTCTAGAAATGATCAGTAGTCATAAACTATTCCTAAGGATGGAGACATGGGGATAATTAGAAGTGATAATAAATTTCCTCTTATGAAATGTAAATTTTGTGGTTATTTGGGCCATACTTTTTCATACTATGAAGAGATAGGGATCTATTTTAATGGAGAAGATCTCAGATGTCAAAAAGGGAAAAAATAATATCACACACTTATAGAGAAAATAATTAATATGGATATTTTTTTCATTTTTCTAACTATGGACCTAATATTATTTATTATAGCTAGATAAAAGGAATGAACAATACATATGAAACACAAAAACAAGCCCATACTAGTCATCGATATGATTTTTGTCTTAAAAACTTATTTTCTCCCCCCATATAAGATTATGAGCATGATGGACCTATTCACATGGAATGGATATTTGAAATATGATCATTACCATTCACTCAATTTAATATTTCATCAAAGGAAATTAATAAAAAAGAAAAATTCAACCTTGCAGATGTATCCCTCAATGCTACAAATAGAAGTAGCACTTGGATTATTGATAGCAGATTCTCATACCATATGATGGAAAATGTATATCATCATGTAATATTAAGAATAGTTTTTATGGAATAGTAAGGTTCATTAATTATATGTAAAGACCTGGAAATCTCATGTGATTTTTTTTAATTATATGGGAATTTTATGAGTCCACGAAAAAAGAAAGCTCATTATTTTGAGGCCCAATGTGCACAGAATGAATTCCTGAACATCCTTTTCACAAACGTTCAGTAAACGTGCGAGTAGGTTTTTGTAAATTTTGAACCAAAACTTGAAATTGAAATCTGAGGGCATCATTAAACATGCAATGCCAGTATTTTCTTAAGGAGACCTTTACCTCGACCACAGTAGGCCGTGGGTGAAAGATAGTATTTTAATTTTTTGTGGAAAAATAAAAAAGTAAAAATTGTTTAACATTTTTTTTAAACTCCCATGTGGATGATAAGAGGTGTGGAGGACCAGAGCTAAACCTCCCATGTGAATGTTCAGAGATGATGACCACCTGAACTAAAACCACCAATTTTAATCCATGGTGGTGGGGACCACTCGAACCCCACTTTAATGAAGAAAACCTCTCAACTCCCCATTAATTACTCCTCCCATTTAATTAAGTAAATTAATTATGCCAACTCCCCATTTAATCAATAGTGTCCTTTAGTTATGGTGTCAACCTAAATTAATCCTATTTTAATTTAAGTTGTCATTTCATCTCTTGGGAGAGTGTTGGAAAAAGGGAGGGGTTTTTGAGAATTGGGGAGAAACACATCCTCCAACGAAGAATGCACTCCAGAATTGAAGAACAAGGACGACGTTCGAACCAACTTCAGAAGAATCTTGGGAAAGTAATGAATTCTAATGTCACTATTCTCAATGACTTAGTCTCCTTCCTCACAAGATTCTTGAAAAAACATCTGAGGTAGGGATTTAATTTTGTGTGATTATAGATTCCCATGTTTTCCCTTCTAAACAAAGAACGTGGATCAACTCTCAATATAGTTGATTCACGGATGATTTATTTTTGCGGGTTTGGGAATAATCATTTTCAAAGGATGTAGGGTTTGACATTCTTCATGAATGATTCATTAAGCCACATTCTACTGCCCTAACATAATGGGTATGGGCCAAACAAACATCGACCAACCTCTCTGCATTTTTCTTGAGTTTTTGTTCTATTGCTCACAAAGGAAGAAGGTGGCGACCGGTGTCGGAGAATGGCACCGGTGGGACTCGGATACGGCGGTCGGAACACCATCAGTCGTGATGAAGGAGATGGTTCAACCACGGCCCATGCGTCACACTGTATCCCTCACGCTGGCACGCGGACCTCGCACTTCCCTACAGCCCCACACCGCCCTATGGCCCTGCGGTGCCATGTGGAACTTGTGTCACCCCACGACCCTCGTGCCGCCCCGCAGCCCCCTTTCCGCCTCGCATCCCCAATGCCACACTGAGGAACCCACGCTGCACTATGGCATGTGCGCCTACCTGCGTCCCCCGCGCTTTCCCATGGCCCTCGAGCCGCCCCGCAACCCCCACATCGCATCGTGGGCCTCGCACCACACTACGGCCCTCGCACCACCCTGTGGGCAACTGCATAGGCCAGGCCGCCTAGCGTGGGCTGGGCCAAACCCAGCGGGCTTGGTCGACCTGAACAGGGTCGGGTTGGCCTAGGCCAGGTCGATCCGGGTCGGACCGGACCCGGACCAGCTTTGACCCATTTCCGCTCTTTTGGCCATAACTTTGGCACCGAGTGTCCATTTGATGAATCGTCTCCAGCGTTAGAAAAAATTGGAGCAAGAAGGTCCCTTTGGTATATCCCACTAGGATTTTGGATAAATTTGGGGAATGGTCGGGTTGGATCGAGCACGAATCCAACCGGGCCCTCAGAACTAAAATGGAAATAACTTACTAACCAAACGTATGTTTGACGCACTGCCTATTGCGTTGAGACCCCTATGATGTGGCGGTACATTGGGAAACTTCTTCAGGGGACTTCATAGCAGTTGGAGTATTTACTAGTGTCTTGAGTAGTGGGCCCTCCCAGAGACGAGAAAGCTTAGTGCGAGAATCTTGTAGCTGGCTGTGACAATATACTAGGATACTGTGTGGGTATGATGACGTACTGACTATGTACTAGGATCATGTGTGGGTATGACAATGTACTAATGATGTACTAGGATCATGTGTGGTTCTGACAACATACTGATGATGTACTAGGATCTTGTGTGGGTCTGACGACATACTGATGATGTACTAGGATCCTGTGTGGGTCTGACGACGTACTGACGATGTACTATGATGTTGTGTGGGTCTGATGACATACTGACAATGTACTAGGATCATGTGTGTGTCTGACGACGTACTGATGATGTACTAGGATCGTGTGTGGTTCTAACGACGTACATACGATGTACTAGGATCTTTTGTGGTTCTGAAAACGTACTGATGATGTACTAGGATTCTATGTGGGTCTGATGATGTACTAAAAATGTATTAGGATATTGTGTGGGTATGACGATGTACTGACGATGTACTAGGATTTTTTGTGGGTCTGATGATGTATTAAGATCCTGTGTTGGTCTAACAAGGTACTATGATCTTGTGTTGTTCTGACGATGTACTACGACCCTCTTTGGGTCTGATGATGATTTAGGATCCTTCGTGGGTCTGCCTCTTAACAGAGTAAGATGAGTTAGTAGTTACATCTAATTATCTATACTATTGTACCTAAGTTATACCCGATGTGAGATGAGTCTGTACCTGTTTGGTACTTTCCTTTGTGGTAATACCTTGGTGGTATTCTTCTATGGGGCGTAGCTGTGTGGTACATACCATAGTGGTACTCCTTCTTTTGTGGAATAGTTGAGCATGGGATTTTGAGTTGGACTCTATGTTTCTTAGATTATTAAGATGGGAAGACTTGATAACTAAGGTATATGTATGGTCATATACCTAAGTAGGTTTGTTAGTTGATTTCATGATATGTGGTTTATCCTTTGTGTATTTTGTGAGACTTTGAGGGTCTCGGGGTCCCTACTGATTATCGTTATATTCACTCTTGCATGGGCTATGCCCACATCTTGTTGTGTTTGGTGTAGATGACAGACATCACTGACTAGGGACGAGGGTACCAGGACTGGATGGTGCCCAGAGGTGGACCATACAGTGTGTCGGTACGTAGAGGAGACAGGCATACGTGGAGTGCTGATGAGGTGATCTGTACCAACCCTTCAGGTAGGAACCTTGGAGGAAGACCCAGTAGCTGTTTTTCTCTTTCTTTAGTTGTATTGTATTTCAGTTGTACTTGTACATTTACTTTTGTGCTTGTATTTGGACTCCTCTTAATTTTGGTACTCTTTTTTCTATACAGTTTACTTGAGTTCGTTTCTTTTTGTGTGCTTGGTTGAGTGTATTTACAGGTTATAAAGGCAATGTCATCCCAATTTTAGGGAATACGTCTTTCAATGTTAGTCTCCAGCCCCTGGCCTATGCAAGGCAGGCTTGGGGTAGTCACAGCACGAGCCTCAGGGGACGGGTCATGACAAATTGGTATCAAAGAAGTCAGTTCTACCATAAATTATTGGACTCTGATCTTTTTAATAGCAATGGTGTTAAGTGTAGTGAGTGTGGTTATTAGTTTTGGGAATCCACTGTTGGTGCGGAGGCTTTCATATCCATACACCAGGACCCTGACTTCTGATTTTTGACTTTGTACATGAAAACACTAATTGTATGTGTGTTTTCAAGAGTATTCATTGTGAACATTTTGAGTCAGCTCACTAGGTATAACATATTGATCTTGGTGCATCTGTTTTATTTTCAGGACGCCTCCACGCAGCCAGCCAGCAAGGGTTCCAGATATAGTACGCACTAATAGCCCACCGAAGAACTAGGCCTCAGTGCAGGGCCCTCTTCTATTAGAAGCCCCAGTAGAGGCACAAATGGTATCATTACCAGTTGGGCCACCGATGCCACCAGCCCCCGCAGCATAGGGTGCATGCCGCCAGAGCACGTTTCATGAGTTCTAGTTTCAGAGGCCACCCAGGTTTAGGGGAGAGATGGATACACATGTGGCTGAGGATTGGCTGGAGGTCATGGTGAGATTCTTCCGACTAGTAAGGACACCATATGATCTCATGGTGATCCTTTCCACCATCATTCTACATGAAGCAGCATGTAGATAGTGGAGCTTGATGCTTTAGGTTCACGACTAGGTGACACGTCTCTGGGCAGACTTTGAGAGCCTATTTCAGGCAGAGTTTATCCCAGCGACACTTCCCACAGTGCACATACAGGAGCTTATTTATCTACAGAAGGGAAACATGAGTGTGGCTATAGAGACCAAAGCCTTTTACATATAACATTTCATGATTTTAAACATAATTATTCATCAGAGTACAAGCCAAGGATCGTTAATTCTAGTGTCTTGGAAGACTAGGTACATATAACATAAAACATCGGGCTAAAAAACACATCTTTATTTAATCTCCATAAGGAGCTCTTAACTTACTTTGAGCCCTTACATCTGCATAGGGTACCCTGGGGAACACATGAACAAAGGGATGAGCTAAAAATTCCCAGTAAGAGAATTAACATAAGGATACACCTCAAGAACATGAATTATGAGGCATGAAATAAAGATATCCAAAGAATGAAACTTATGAAATAATTTAATATAAGCATGGGATAATATAAACATGTGATCATATAAATGTGGCAGAATCTTAAATCATATCTTTAGTACGGGTCAAGGCTAACCGCCAATCCCGTTTCACATCGCATCTGATGAGACTAAACTTTACCCAATGCATTGGAGCGCTATTTGGCCACACCCATGTCAAAATATTCATGAATATTCTTTCCGCATATATAATCAAACATTATCAACCATACATAAACATAAGGGTACCCATGGAATGAATTGGGTACAACAATCATGACACCAAACATATCCAATTGGCGTATCATGAAAGTGTCCATGAAAGGAAAGGATAAGAACATACATGGAAATTCATTGGGTAATATAGGCATATAACATGGTAAGTGGTGTCAAATATAAGTTACAACATACAAAAAATTTATTTTAGAAACATTAGCATTAAAACATTTTTGTGCGGTCTTAAGGAAAACACTCTAGAGCATTTCAAATAGAAAAGATGGCATTCTTTTATATAAATCCAGAATTAAAAAAAGTAGGTTTTCATAATAAAAATACTGATTTTATAAATACAATGGTGTTTTAAAACATAGGATAGAGTGCAATTGAAATTTGGGTAAAAATTTCGGGAATTCCCCTAAAAACAGGGTTGCTTATCAGAAAGTTCTAAGGAGTGAATCTATCAAAATCATGTATATACCTGAAAGAATGTAATGAAAGGGTCTTGATATAATAATCTTGTAAAAATAACACGAAGTCATAATACTCACATATATAGATAAGATAACACCATTTTGAAAGAAAGATAAGGCAACCTGAATGAACAAAGAAGGTTCGGGTATAATTCGTTTTGATTTTATTGGCATGGTGTCGGGTGTGACCAAGAGGGATTGATGAGAGAGAAATGAGGTTTATCATCACTTTTAAATCAATAAGGAAGTATGGGGGAGGATCTTATACATACCCAATCATTTTCTAGTCCACATAAAAAGGCATAGTATAGAGGAAAATCTTGATTAAGAGAGAAAGGGGGAGGATCCCTTACCTTAAATCCGGCGGTGTTCTCCACTTGTTATTAATGACATGAATAAAAAAATTAGGATTATTAATTTATAATTACAGAACCTATTCTATATGTAGTTTATTTATTATAACCCTTTTAGATCATTCAAAGCCTTTTTGATTAGTTATAAGGTTCAATTTCATTGTTCGAGCTCATTGGTTTACTTGGATTTAAAGATCGGTTCACTTATATTCAAGTTTGGATTATATGATAGATGAAAGTGGTTGTCAATAATTGAAGTTATATTATTTATTTAATATCCATGAGATTACATGGTATTAATTTTAATTAGGTTACTTAGAGTGATGTTGAATTATTACATATATAACCTTAGTGATAATTGTTTTTGTTATTCGGTGGGTTTGATTTCAAAGAATGTGTTTTGATTTATAACTTAATTCCATTTTTACCAAAATATTACTGAACTAAAAATAGGATATATTACATATATAATAATCTAGTTCAACCATACAAAAATGGTTTCATGATCAAAATTAATGATAATAATATAAATTGATAAAACATTGTCCTTGAATGTGCTAAATTAGCACATCTCAAACGGTGCTTTCATTTCATTCAAATAAAAGGGTGGGGAAAGGGGAGAGGATAATGAAATATACCACTAGCATGAAGAAATTCCAGTACATGTATGTTACTAGATTTATCATAATATTATGGTGAAGGGAGGTGAGAAAAGAAAATAAAAATGAAAACAACATAAAAGAAAAGAGGAAATTTGGAATGAGGGATTTACCTCTTGAGACATCCTCATTTGAGAACCTCTTAAGGGGAGAGTCTTTGGTATTTTGAGGGGGATGAGAGATTTTGGACTTGGGGGAGGACCTTGGGGAAAGATTTGGCCAGAATTTAGTGAATTATTTGTGCTTGAGAGGAGTGGAGAGAAGAGGGGGTGAAGGGGGGGTTTTATAGTGGAGGAGAGGAGGGATTTCATAATATAATAATCATTAATTTATTATTTCTTCCCAAGACAAAGAATAGTATGTTTTCCATGACCAAGAATAGTTATTTTATCTTGTTTTCCTGAAACAATTGGGATTACATCAAAATTACAGTATCGATAACTCAATTAATCCAATTTTTAGCATTTATTGTGAATTATCGGATTCTACTATTCCTCAAAAATTCAAGTATTTCAGAAAAATACCAAAAATTCACCCTAACCATTTTTTGATGTTTAGAATCCAAAAATGAAGGACATATTTCAAAATAATTTTCTAATTATGATTATTTTAATATTTAATTAAAATAATAAATATTATCAAAACTAGTTTTAAAACATTCATTAACTCATTCTAAAATATAAGAATATAGTACTTCAACTTGAATATTATTTTTATACTACCATAGGTGAGATTACTATTCATTAGCGTATATCATTATTCATAATGGTATGTTACTATTCATTACGGTAGGTTACTATTCGCCAAAAATTATTTTTTATTTTATTAGACTCCAAAAAACATCTTGAACACAACCATGCATGCCATATTTTCGACATTCCAAACACATAAGTGAAAAACTTATGTTTAAAGGTCATTTATAACTTAGTAGTTCATTATGTTGTGTTTTCATGTGATTTTATGACATAAATATAAGAATGGAATTTCCATTGAAAAACTTTGGGTCGTTACATTCTTCCCCCCTTATGAAATTTCTCCCTTGAAATTTCGTTTTACATACTAAAACAAAAATAGGTGCGAGTGATTTTCCTTCATTACTTCCTCCAATTCCCATGTTGCTTCCTCAAACATATGATTACTCCAATACACATTTACAAGATGGGTTATCTTAATGCATGGAACCTTATCTCTCAGATCCAAAATCTTTACCGACTGCTCCTTATAGGAGAGATCATCTTCCAACTGCACCACCTCTGAGTTTAGTACATGTGAGGGATCAGGGATGTACTTCCTCAAGAGTGATATCTGGAAAACATCATGAACTCAATCCATATTTGTTGGAAGTGCAAGCTGATAGGCCACAACTCCTATGCAGTCAAGGATCTCAAAGGGGCCAATATACCTTGGGCTTAGATTCCATTTCTTCCCGAATCGCATGACTCTCTTCCATGGAGATATTCGAAGGAAGACTTTATCTCCAACATCGAACTCCAAGTTCATTCGATGGTTGTCAATATAGAACTTTTTCCGACAATGAGCAACTTTGATGTGTTTCTAGATGACTTGAAGCTTCTCTATCATCTCTTGAACAAGATCGGGTCCATGTAGCTTTCTTTCTACAACTTCATCGCAGTAGTTTGGAGTTCTACATTGCTTTCCATACAGAGATTTATATGTATCCATCTGAATACATGAGTGGAATATATTGTTGTATGATAACTCATCCAATGGGAGATTCTGATCCCAACCACCTTTGAATTCTAGAGAGGAGGCTCTTAGCATATCATCAAGTTTCTGAATAGTCCTTTCAGATTGGCCATCAGTTTGGGGGTGACATGCCATGCTGAAACTCAATTCAATACCAAAATCATGTTGAAGACTCTTCCAGAATTTAGATGTGAACCTTGGATCATGGTCAGAGACAATTGAGCATGGAACACCATGACATATCACCACTACCTTCACATATAACTTTGAAAGTTGTTCAACTGAGAGATCTTCCCGAATAGCGATGAAATGGGATGTCTTGGTGAGTCGGTCATCCACAACCCATATCACATTATTTCCCTTCGACGTCTTCGGGAGACCCATGACAAAGTCCAAAGTAACATTTCCTCATTTCCACATGGGTGAAGGCAATGTCTGCATCATACCTTTGAACTTTTTTCCCTCATCTTTAACTTTCTAACATACCAAGAACCTTGATATATATTCTAAAATCTCCTTCTTCATGTTATCCCACCAGAAGTGTTCTCAGAGATCACGGTACATTTTTCTACTCCTAGGATGGATAGAGAAGGTCAATTTATGTGCATCTTCAATAGAACCTTATTTATCTCTGGATTAGATGGTACACATAATCGTGTCCCAAATCTTACAACTCCTTCCTCATCAATTTTGAAATCGAAGGATTTCCCATTTTTAACAGCTTTCACCCTTTTATGAATTTCCACATCCTTTCTTTGAGAAACCTTAATTTTCTCCAAGAGGGATGGTTGAGAAATCATTTGAGAAAGGATTGATGATGTTCCTCCATTAATGATTCCCATGTACATCCTTTTCAAATCCAAGAAGATTGGATCCTTTTCAATTCTCATCATTGATAAAGATGCCAGATCCTTTCTACTTAGAGCATCTGCAACCTTGTTTGCCTTATGAGGATGGTAGTGGATTGAGAAGTCATAATCCTTGATAAGTTCTATCAATATTCATTGGAGAATATTATTCTCATTCTGTGTGAATATATATTTGAGACTCTTGTGGTCAGTATATATGTCAAATTTTTCCCCACAGAGATAATGCTTCCAGATTTTCAACGCAAAGATCACAGCCGCCAACTCCAGATCATGCATGGGATAGTTTTGATCATGAATTTTTAGCTTCCTTAAGGAATAGGCTATCACTTTAATATTTTTCATTATCACAAAACCTAATCCTTTCTTAGAATCATCACTACACACCACAAAGAGTTATCTACTTGAAGGGAGTGTGAGTACCGGCGAAGTGATAAGACTCTTTTTTAACTCCTTGAAACAGTCTTCACATTCATGTGTCCTGACAAACTTTACTCCCTTCCCTGTCAGCATGGTAATTGGTTTTGACAATCATGAAAATTTATTCACGAATCGTCGATAATACCCGGCTAGACGTAAAAATCTATGGATCTCCATTACAAAAGTCAGCCTCGGCCACTCTTCAATTGCCTTCATCTTGGGAGGGTCCACAAATATCCCTTTCTTAGTGATAACATGCCCCAAGAATGATACATCCTCCATCCAGAACTCACATTTACTATACTTTGCATACAACTTCTCCCTTCTCAAAGTCTTTAACACAGTTTCCAAATGCCCCTAATGTTCCTCCTTGGTCTTGGTGTATATCAAGATATCATCAATAAATACCACCACAAATTTGTCGAGGTAATTTCTAAGGACTCTATTTATTAAATCCATGAAAATTTCTGGAGTATTAGTGAGTCTGAAGGGAATCACTATGAACTCATAGTGTCCATACCTATTTCGAAAGGCAGTCTTGGGAATATCTTCCTTACTAACCTTTAGTTGGTGATATCCCGACCAAAAGTCTACCATAGAGAAATAACTGGCCCCATGAAGCTGATTGAACAGGTTATCTATTCGTGGAAGGGGATACTTGTTATTTATAGTGATATTATTGAGCTCACGATAATCAATGCAGAGGCACATTGATCCATCCTTCTTCTTGACGAAGAGGACTAGAGCTCCCCATGGTGAAGCACTCGGGCATATGAAACCCTTCTCAATATTCTACTCTAACCACTTCTTCAGCTCTTCTAGATCTATGGTAGCCATTCTGTATGGTGTCTTTGAGATTGGTAGAGATCCAAGGATAATTTCAATTGATAACTCAACCTCTCGGTCAGGGGGAAGACCAGGAAACTCTTCGGGGAATACATCGGTGTAATCCCTTATGATGGGCTTGTATTCAAGCATGATTCTCTCCTTTGTCTCATTCATTTGAGCTAGGTATGCATGCTCATAAGGAATAAATATCCAAACATGAGACAAATATTCTAAAAGAGACTCATCTTCCTCCTTACACTTGTAAAAAATCGGAGGATAGTTTGGGATTTGAATAGTAATCTCCCTTTCCCGACAATTGATATTGGCCTTGTACAATGATAGCCAATCCATGCCCAAGATAGCATCAAACTCCACTAAAAGAAGTGTAACAAGATTATCTAGGAGGATCAATCCACAAATATTAACTTGGGAGGAGTTATAAACCATGGATGCGATAATTTCCCCATTCTCTATTCTCACAGATATCTTTTCCTCCAAATTTTGAGGTGGTGTTTAAATAGTTCTACTAAAAATGCATGATATGAAAGAATGAGTAGAACCAGAATCAAATAGTTAGTTCTATATTCTTGAATGAATAACAAGTGTACCTGTTACCACATCATTTTCCAGCTCCACCTCAACAGTAGTGATAGAATAAGCCCTTCCCTATTGCCTTGGAGGTTGTTACTGATTGCCTCTGACAACGCTCGTCTTAGAAAAATTGTTCGCATAATGCCCAAGCTCCTTGCAGTTAAAAAAATGCACTATAGGTTGAGTGTTGATATGACCCTTCCATTCTTCTTCAACATTACTGTGATTTTTCATATCCCTTCAGCAGTTCTTGGCCAGATGACCAAACTTTCTGCATTTTTTGAAATTCCTAGTTCCCCTATGACATTCACCAAGATTCTTATTCCCACAATTTTTTCAAAGGGTAAAGTAAGGCTTCTTTCCATCCTGGTATTTTTTTGATGAACCACCCATGTTATTATCCATTTTCCTCTTCTTTTCACTATTCCCATGAGACCACTAAGAGTCTCCAATCTCCATTTCATCCTTGAGGAAAAAATGGACAATCTCCTCATAGTTGTCGATGTCTTGAATTGCAAACACTTTTCGTAGACTCAGATTATTCCACTAAAGAAGTGATCCACCTTACTTTCGGTGTTCATGAAAAAGCCAGAGGCGTACCTTACAAGCCTTTTCAAGTTCGCTTCATATGCTCTGATGGACTCATCTTCCTTCTACTTGAGTCCAAGGAACTCTCTTTCCATCATGATAAGGAGGGTATGAGGAAAATATTTGTTGAAAAACATCCTCTTGAATTCCTCCCATTATATGGATTCAATTTCCTCTTGGGACTTCGTATTATTGATTAGTGTCCACCACTGATTAGCTTCCCCATCAAAATGATAGACTGCCAGTAAAAATTTCTCTTCTTCCGAGAATTGGTGGACAGAGAAAATATTTTCAATGGAGTTAATCCATTGTTCTTCCAAGAGGGTATCAGAAGACCCACTAAACATGGGAGGACTTTTCCGCATGAAGAATTCTACAGAAACATTATATTTTCTTAGAGGAGGTGGAAGTTCCATCTGATTCAAGTTATTATTCATAACTCGAGCCAGCTGAGAAAGTATTGCCATGGAGTTTTGTGCACCCGCTTCCATCACATCAAGGATGTCATTAGTGTAATCATTACATTGCCTCTCACATTGGTTATTGGAATGTGTTCTTCTATTTCCTACCATTAACTATGAAAAAGAACGTATAATTATAGGTCTTTAATACATAGCTATTGAGCATAAAAAGAAACTTTGAACATAAAAGTTTAAACTTATAAAGAAAAAGTATATCCTGACTTATGATTCCTTTGGTTTATATCTAGGTTATACTTGATCTATTTCTTAAATTATATTCTCATGGGATTATTTTTGTCACTTAATAATGGTTTGTACTATGCTCTTGAATATAACAAAGAATATCCCCCGAGAGTGTCGTAACCAAGAGTGTAGTAAGGCCCATTGTCGTGCAACAGTTCCCGTTTGAGTCTAGCTCAAAGCGGTGTTTTCGTGTTTTACCCTAAGATACATTTGTGCCAGAGCCACCTCTACCTACTCGTATCTAGACATGGATGTATTTTCTTGATAAACTACTTACTCTAAACCCACCAAAATTTAGGACTCTTTTCTTATACTCAGTATCATACTTAAGGTTCTCACTAATGTGTTGTATTACTAATATCCAAAAATAACTAGACCATCCTCTAATACCATCTATTGCGACCCAAGCCTTTTACATATAACATTTCATGATTTTAAACATAATTCATCATCAGAGTACAATCCAAGGATCATTACGTATAGTGTCTCGGAAGACTAGGTACATATAACATAAAACATGGGGATAAAAATACTTCTTTATTTAATCTTCATAATGAGATCCTAACTTCCTTTGAGCCCTTACATCTGCATAGGGTACCCTGGGGAACACATGAACAAAGGGATGAGCTAAAAATTCCTAGTAAGGGAATGAACAGAAGGATACACCTCAAGCACATGAATTAAGAGGCATGACATAAAGATATCAAGAGAATGAAACTTATGAAATCATTTAATATAAGCATGGGATCATATAAATATGGGATAATATAAATGTGGTAGATTCTTAAATCACATCTTTAGTACAGGTCAAGGCTAACTGCCAATCCTGTTTCCCATTTTAGTATGGGTCAAGGCTAACCGCCAATCCTGTTTCACATCGCATCTCATGAGACTGAACCATACCCAATGCATTGGAGCACTATCTGGGCGCACCCATCTCAACATATTCATGAATATTTTTTCCACATAAATAATCATATGTAATCAACGAGACATAAACATAAGGGTACCCATGGAAAGAATTAGGTACCACAATCATGACACCAATCATACCCAATGGGCGTATCACGAAAGTGTCCATGAAAGGAAAGTATTAGAACATACATGGAAATTAATAGGGTAATATAGGCATATAACATGGTAATTAATATCAAATATAAGTGTAATGTCCCGAGATTTTGGGGTCCATTACTTTTTGAAAATCTCAGGTTGGGAATCTCAGTGAAGTTTGGCCAACGGTAGAAGGCCTACCGGTAGATCGGTCTACCGGTAGCTGCAGGTACCGGTAGCACTATATACTGGTATCTCGGTCTACTGGTAGCTGCAACCTACCGGTAGCTACATCCTACCGGTAGCTCAGTCTACCGGTAGCTGCATTCGACCAGTAGCTTGACTACCAGTAGCTGTGAGCCACCGGTAGCTCAGCTAACGGTAGCATTCATCCACCGGTCACTATCAGCCACTGGTAGCTCTCAACTACCGGTGACTCTCACCTACCCCCACGGGGTTTTTCCAGTAGCGCTCTTTTTGCACGAATTGGGTTTTAAACCCTATTTTGACCCCGTTACGCTCGTTTTAAAGCCCAGTAATGCCCATAATGACAGTTAATTAAATAGTTAATGAATTAACGTGGTGTGTGTGTTGGTTTAAAAAGCCTTTAATGATGTGACCTTATGTTCAACGCACGACCCTGTGCCTTACGCGGTTTCACGTTCTTATCTCACCTGCCCCCAGACCTTATAAACTAAAGGGTTCACGGTGGGTTCTTCTTTTCTCGATCACCATGTACCCATTCAGACGAACCTTTTTTCATTCAGGAGAGCCGCATCGCTATCTGTGAAGTTCCTCTCCAAGCCTAAGCGTCGATCGTTGATAAAAAAAGTAGGGAATTTCTCCTTCATCTCTCCCTTTTTGAGTATAATGTAGGGTGGGCATGCTATTATTTCTGTGTAATTGGATTAACCAAAACATAATGAAGATAATGAACGGACTCTAAATAACAAGGGGGGCTGTGATCAATCTTCTTTTATAATCTTCATTTTGGAATTGTGCGGGCATACGCCTACTGAAAATCATGGTTGTTGGTGGTCTTTCTCTATGAACTAATGAACCCTTACCACTGGTGATGTTTAAATGGATTGTATTGTGGTTGTGAACACTTACTGTAAAGGAAATTCTATAATTATGTACATTCGGATAAATAAATTGAAAGCACTAGGATCAACCCTTTTTCTGTGATAACCCTGGTTAAAGTACAACAGAATTGAAATCATGGAGGGTGCTAAATCTTTTAAATCTGAAAATACACGCGTGGGCCTGATTTTCTTGGTGGTAGTGGTTTTATTGTTCTTCTTCCACAGGCCAGTTGTTGGGTGATTGGGAAGGGATGGGATCCCCTGTTATTATACAGTCGGTGGTTGTGAAATTGGCGAAGGGATCCCCTGTGTTATGATTCCAGTGGTTGTGACATTAAGGTCAGGTGGTAAACTTGATTATATAACGAATTGGGGTGGGATCCTCTTTTGATGAGAAACCATTTTGGGGGACACGGGGTAGTTTCTTGGGGTTTTCTTTGGTTCCAGTACTTCGAAGGATCTCACTTATCCCTTTTGTTGTTCTGACTTCACAAGAGAACCGAATGTGAATGCTTAAAGTGACGTATGGCTGGATCTTTTCCCCTTGGATTTTTCTTATGTGTTAGTTTCCCATTAGTTACAGAAAACTCATTTAATCATTGTTACTGAACACGTAAACTAGGATGGGATGAATGGGTCTTGGTTTGGTGTGAGTTGTGACTTGGACGTAGTACTGTTGTTGTTCTTTAGGTGGGCTGATGAAAAACCTAAAAATTGGGTGAGTGCTTGTTACCTATACATATACTTGTAGTTTTTGTGTTTCTTATTCTCACCCCACCCAAGTTGAGCACATAGTGACGAACACCCACATTTCATGGGGGAGGGTGTTTTTCCAACACTACTATTAGTGGATGGTTATTAGCTCCTTTTCTCCTCCATTTCTCGGATAGCCCAAGTATCTTTGGGCAGGCTGTGATGGCCTGAGGTCCATTATTATCCCAAGAACCTTTGGGTGGGGTAGTGTGGTGGTTATGGCCCATGTGTGTGCGGGCAGGTGGTTTCCGAAGTATCTTCAGGATGAGGCCCAGGTGTCTTCGGGCGTGGCAGTAGATCTTCTATCCCAGGTGTCTTCAGGCGTGGCGATGGTTTTCATGGCCTACGTGTTTGCAGTAGTGGTTACGTGGGACAGTTATGGCCCAGGTGTTTGCGAGTGGGGTTTGGCAGTGGGACTGCGTGAGGATGTGGCCCAGGTGTGTGCAGGTGAGGTGAGTCAATGAGACTGCGGTGAGAATGGAGGGATTGGTTTGATGCATAAGATGTCTGAAATAACGAGTGGGAAAGTTGTGTGGGGTACCCAATCATCTATGTGTAGTTACTATACATTACTTGACTTGCGTTATTTGGGGAGTGTACCTTGGTGAGGCTTGGGTGGATAGTTTACCTTGTTAGGTGTTTGGTTTACTCTTTTTCTCATAGGACATTAGTACGTTCCCCCACTTTTGCATGAGATTCTTGGGTTTTCCATACTGAGAATAGTTGTATGCTCACCCTATGTATATAAAACTGCTTTCAGGTATCCAGGAGGACTTCGGGGATCACGCGGGACCATACTAGCTCAGACCTTTGGGGCAGTTGCAGTTACTGTTTTTTTTATTTCTTTGGTACATTACCTTTGTAGTCACTTGTACCTTGTGGTTTTTACTTTTAGAACATACATATGGGAATGGTTTACTTTTGGATTTACTTTTCTCAGAGTTTTGGTGTTGTTGGGTTTTCATCATCTTAGCTCCCGATCCTATAAAACAAAAAGGGTAATGCCTTCCATTTAGTGTGTGTTTTTATACCATTGGTGTTAGTCGCCACTCTGGGACCTATTGAGGGCAGGTTTCGGGGGTCATTATCTCTCCTTCAACTTAAAGAAGGAAGGGCCTAGCAATCTGCTGACCCTTCCCTCCTTTTGGTGAAGGCGGGTCGTGATATAATGGTATCAGGGGTGAGAGGTTGAGAGATAGGATAGATTCTGGAGTTAGGCACAATGAGAATTTATTGGGATGGTAGGGTAACCGTGTTGGGTGACGTTGGTGCATGAATCAGACCAGGGAAGACCGGCTAGGATATGTGATTTTAGGCCCCCCTATGATCCGATGTAAGGACTCTGGACCTACTAAATGACCAAGTAAGGCCACGATGATTGCCGGGTAAAGACCCTAGGAAAGGTACATGCATCATAATGAATTGTGTTCTCATGTTTCATGGGTGTCTTGGGAATTAAAAATAAATAAAAAGTTTAAGCAATTTTTTAACAACAATATTCTGCACTACTTAGGCTTAGGCATTCATTGTTTACCTTGCAATTATGGAACCTGGAAGGAGAACATGTTTGGTGCGGGTGATCGAGGCCCTGGAGACTACCTTGGCCGATCGGCAGAGAGCTGATCGAGAGGTGGAGGATGACCAGTGGCAGAAGACACTTCAGGCCTTCCAGCGACAGACCCTCAAGAAGTATGAGGGCAAAACCTCTGATATGAAGATGGAGGGCTGGCTAGAGGAGATAGTGATAGCCTTCGGCTTGATCTGGGCTCCGATCAAGTACTGGGTTCCTCTGGTCGTTAGCGAGATGTGGGGAGCAGCACGTCAGTGGTGGACACTTTACCTTGGATAGAGGAGAGAGGCTGAGGTGGCATGGGCTAATTTTGAGAAGGAGTTCCAGGCGGAATTTCTCTCTTCGACGATGAAGGAAGAAAAGATACATGAGCTACTCTCCCTCCGGCATGGGAGTATGTCAGTAAGGGAGATAGGAATGAAGTTCAAGGACCTCCTACGTTTTGGTCCGGACCTCTTTCTCGACGAGGAGTCTTGGGAAAGACGTTTGGAGGAGGCTCTCTGACCCTCTCTCGATTATGTTGTTACCCCCTTTACACTGTCGACATACATGGAGGTCGATAAGAAGGCCTAAGTGGTGGAGAGGATGAACGCTCTAGGAGGTGTGTCACGATATGGGATCCAACTGGGACCATCGAAGGGGTTGGCCGTCAGTACCAGGCCTCTAGCGTCAGGACCCTCCAGGTTCCGACCAGCAGGGAGCAAGCCATAGCAGTTTCAGTTTCGATCCCCTGGTCTTCGCCCTTTTCCCTCGGGCCCGGGACTGCGGTGCTTCGTCTGTGGGAGCCATGGAAATCTCCAGAGTCAATGCCCGGAACGGGTATAGTACGGTGGTGGCGAACAACCCCAACACCCTTCCCAGTAGCAGCATCCAGCCAGGCCTTTCCAGCAGCAGCACCAGGGACAGTGAGCTCCCACTCCTCCAAGGGTAGACATAGGAGGAGGAGGCCGACCTCAGGGCGCTCCTCAGGGACCTCGACGGGGGCATGTTCGGGGAGGTGGCTGACAAACGAGGGGCAGAAGAGATGGGAATGGACAGTTACACGCCGTGGAGGCAGCAGTTCTGGTGGTACTGGAGGTCGTTCAAGGTACGATCAGTTTGTTTAGCACCCTTGGTTATGCCTTGTTCGATACCAGAGCATCACACTCCTTCATTGCAACCAGTCTAGCCCATGCATTGGGTCTAGATGTTGAGAGACTTCCAGTGCCCCTGGTTCTGAGCACGCCAGTCGGATGTCAGACCGACTTGTAGTTTGTTTTTTGAGGTTGCAGACTGATGATAGGGCCACATCAGTCAGTTAGAGATCTTCTTTTGCTACAGATACGACCATACAATATCATCCTAGGCATCGACTAGCTATTCTCTGTGTGTTCCGTCATCCACTTTTTCTGAGGAAGAGTTGTGTTCTCATACTTGAGCGACCGATGAGTTACTTTCACCAGCAAGCGGGGTGGACAGAAGGGTAGCAGACGAGAGAAACCCCTCCTTTACTTGCTTTCCAAGCTGTTAGTAGAGCTAGAAGATGCTGAGATGGTGGAGGTGCCGGAGATCGTCTGTAAGTTTATGGACGTCTTTTCTGAGGAGGTTATGACTCTACCCCCTTGATGGGATATCGAGTTTGGGATAGACTTGTAGCCCGGTGCTCGTCCGATCTCGATGGCTCCTTACCGGATTGCACCCTCGGAGCTACGGGAGTTGTTGTTTCAGATTGACGATTTGATAAATAGGGGTTATGTTCGACCAAGTGCATCACCAAGGGGTGAACCAGTCTTGTTCTAAATGAAGGTAGATTGTGGTCTCAGGTTGTGCATAGACTACAGGATGCTGAATCAGGTGACGATCATAAATCTCTACCCTCTTACGAGGATAGACGATCTTTTCGACCAACTGAAAGGGGTAGGATGGTTCTCGAAGATTGACCTGCGGTATGTGTACCACCAGCTGAGAGTGAAGGAGGGAGACATCCTGAAGACGACATTCAGGTGCACATATGGGCACTTCGAGTTTGTGGTCATGCCCTTCGGTGTTACGAATGCCCCGGCTGTGTTCAAGGGTCTTATGAACTCCATCTTTCGGGAATACCTATATCGGTTCGTAGTTGTGTTCATAGACGACATTATGATCTATTCTAGATCAGAAGAGGACCATGCAGAGTACCTGAGGATGGTTTTGGAGGTCCTCCGACATCACCAGCTCTATGGGAAGTTGTCAAAATGAAAATTCTGGACACGAGGAGTGCACTTACTCGGGCACGTGGTGTCCGAGGAGGGGGTAGCGGTGGACCCATCAATGGTTGATACAATTTTTTCTTGGGAAGAACACAAGAATGTGGTAGAGGTCCATAGTTTTTTCGAGCTGGCAGGTTACAATAGGAGGTTCGTACCCAACTTCTCCTGAGTTTCAGCCCCTTTGACGACCTTGACAAAGAAGGATGAGTTTTTCATGTGGAGTGAGCAGTGTGAGGAATCCTTCAGCTATCTGAAGGAGAAGTTGGTTAGTGCCCTAGTTCTGAGGCTACCAGAAGAAGGGGTGGCATACGAAGTGTTCTTTGATGCTCTAGGGAAAGGCCTGGGATGTGTGTTGATGCAGCAACAAGGGGTGATCTCTTATGGGTCTAGGCAGCTACGCCCTCATGAGCATAATTATGCCACCCATGACCTGGAGCTTGCATCGGTTGATTCTTCGCTGATGTTATGGTGGACCTACCTCATCAGAGAATGATTTGTGGTCTTCACATATCAAAAAAGCATGAGGTATATCTTCTCCCAGTGGGACCTAAACTTGCGGCAGCGAAGGTGGATGGATTTCTTCCAGGATTACGACTTCGAGGTTTCCTACACATCAAGGAAGGGGAATGTAGTGGTCGATGTCTTGAGCAGGAGGACGAAGAAGGATGCGGTCCGGGAGTTGGCAAACGCCTGTAAGGTGATGGAGGAGTTGGATTCCTTACACCTGGATGTGAGAATGGATAGCGGTAGGGGTTGCCTGAATCAGATGACAGTGCATCATTCTCTGTTGCAGAAAGTGGAGGAGTCTCAGTGGGGAGACCTAGAGTGCGAAGTGATGTGTGACCGAGTTGACTAGAGTAATGATCCGGAATGGTGGAAAAAGGATGGTCAGAACCAGATGCTTTTCTAGGGAAGGTTGTTTCTTCCCGAGGTGATGTGCGGCAAGGTTCTATGTGAGTTCCACAACGCACCCCTGGCGTTACACCCAGGTGTTTCCAAGATGTACCAGGTACTGAAGAGAAAGTTTTGGTGGCCCAGAGTGAAGCGAGTAGTGGCAGAGTTTTTGGACAATTACTTAGTGTGTCAGCAATTGAGGGCTGAACACCGAGATCTAGGATGCCTACTACAGTCTCTAGACATCCCCGAGTGGAAGTGGGATGACATCTCGATGGATTTCATCATGGTACTTCCCAAGGTCCAAGGGGCATACTATGCCATATGGGTGGTAGTGGACCTGTTGATGAAATCGGCTCACTTTCTGGAGATGAGGGAGTCGAGTACTGTGGATTCTTTGACATAAAAGTATGTGGATAAGGTGGTGTGGTGGCAAGGAGTTCCAAGGTCTATAGTCTCGGATAGGGATGAACGGTTTACTTCGCGAGTCTTGAGAGGATTCCAGCATGATTTTGGCACCCAGATGCGGCTTAGCACTACTTTCCATCCCCAGACAAATGGATAGATAAATCGCACCATCCAGACCATGGAGGATATGCTGTGGGTGTGTGTTCTGGACTCAAGAGAATAATGGGTGCGATTCCTTCCTCTGGTAGGGTTTTCCTACAATAATATCTATCACTATACCATTGGTATGGCCCCATTTTAAGCATTTTATTGGAGGCCATGTCGTTCACCTGTGTGTTAGGCCGAAGTAGGAGAGGCAGGCATCCTTGGCCCCGAGGTGGTGTAGAGCACGACAGAGAAGGTTCAGCTCATACAGGGAAGGATGAAGGCATCCCAGGACCAGTAGAAGTCATATGATGATACCAGGTGGAGACCCTTGGAGTTTGAGGTTGGAGACCACATGTTCATGAAGGTCTCCCCTTGGCGGGGGAAGCGGAGTTTCAGCAAGGGGAGTATGCTTTCTCCCAGGTTCATCGGACCCTTCGAGGTATTGCAGCGGGTCGGCAAAGTGGCTTATCAGCTAGTGTTACCACCGCCGCTACTAAGGATACATGATGTCTTCCTTGTGTCCCAGCTCCGTTGGTATCTGCACGATGATTCACACATCCTCGGCTGGGGAGAGCTAGACATCTAGGATGACGTGACTTTCGTGGAAAGACCAGTGATGATCAAGGATCGCAAGGAGAAGGTTCTTCTTGGGTGAACCATTACCTTGCTTCGGGTGTTGTGGAGACATGGTGGGATTCAGGAGTGTACATGGGAGAGGGATGCACAAATGCGTGCCCAGTACCCAAAGTGGTTTTGAGTTTGTGATGTTCTGTTTGTTTTAGCTTGTTGGCTATGAAATACTGTTTTCTTTCCTCTGAATTGTGTGTGAAAATCCCTTGCTGTGAGGAGGGGAGAACCCGACCCCTAATCAAGACACATCAAGGTGGATGCGATTAAACCCGTGCGTGCGAGTCAGTGCTGCCCAAAGCGGATAGTATCTTGACATGGGGAAGGAGACTCCCCAACCCACATGGCTGGGAAGTTTGTCATGTTATGTCGCATAGTTCTTGACATGGAAGTGTTCTTAGTTAACAATGAGGTTCACTCCTAAGAGGTATATTTTGAGATGGTTGTTCGGACCCTCTCCTTCCTTCTAGGTTGTTTGATTCTAAAGGAAGAGAATCATTTAAGAGTTATCTGATGTAATGGATCGGGGTTTTGGGGTCCATTACTTTGTGAAAAATCTCGTGTTGGGAATCTCGGTGATGTTTGGCCAACGGTAGAAGGCCTACCTGTAGCTCGGTCTACCAGTAGCCGCAGCCTACCAGTAACTATGTCTACTGGTAGCTCGGTCTACGGGTAGCTGCAGCCTACCGGTATCTCGGTCTACCGGTAGCTGCAGCCTACCGGTAGCTCAGTCTACCAGTAGCTGGAGCCTACCGGTCGCTCAGTGTACCGGTGGATCAGCTACCAGTGGATGTTAGCCACCGGTAGCTCGGTTACCGGTATCTGTCAACCATCGATCGCTATCAGCCACCTGTATCTCTCAGCTACCAGTGCCTCATTCCTACCCCCACGTGGTTTTTCCAGTTGCACTCCTTTTGCACGAATTGGAGTTTAAACCCTATTTTGACCTGTTTACACTTGTTTTAAAGCCCGGTAACACCCATAAAGATGATTAATTAAATATTTAATGAATTAATGTGGTGTGTTTGTTGGTTTAGAGATCCTTTAATGATGTGACTTCATGGTCAACCCATGACCTCACGCCTTACGTGGTTTCGCGTTCTTAACTCAACCGCCCCATGCACTTATAAACTAAAGGGTTCTCTGTGGGTTCTTGTTTTCTCGATCACCTTGTACCCATTCAGATGAACCACTTTTCGTTCAGGCAAGCCACATCACTATCTGTGAAGTTCTGCGCCCGGCCTAAGCCTCGATCGTTGATCCAAAAATATGGAATTTCTCCTTTGCCTCTCCCTTTTTGTGTATCATGCAGGGTGGTCATGCTATTGTTTCTGTGGAATTGGATTAACCCAACCATAATGAAGAAAATAAACAGACTCTAAAGAACAAGGGGGGATGTGATCAATCTTCTTTTATGATCTTCTTTTCTGAATTGTGCGGGCTTACGCCTACTGAAAATCATGGTCGTTGGTGGTCTTTCTCTATGCACTAATGAACCCTTACCTCTGGTGATGTTTAAATGGATTGTATTGTGATTGTAAACCCTTGATGTAATAGAAATTGGCTAATTACGTACATTCGGCTAAATAAATTGAAAGCACCAGGATCAACCCTTATTCTGTGATAACCATGGTTAAAGTACAACGAAATTGAAATCATGGAGGGTGTTAAATCTTTTAAATCAGAAAATACCCACTTGGTCCTGCTTTGCTTGGTGGTAGTGGTTTGATTGTTCTTCTTCCACGGGCCGGTTGCTGGGTGATGTGGGAGGGGATGTGATCCCCTGTTATTATACTCTCGGTGGTTGTGAAATTAGGGATGGGATCCTCTATGTTATGATTCCAGTGGTTGTGACTTTATGGTTGGGTGATTACCTTGATTGTATCACGAATTGGGGTGTGATCCTCTGTTGATGAGAAACCATTTTGGGGGGACATGGGGTAGTGCCTCGGGGTTTTCATTGGTTCCAGTACTTCAAGGGATCTCACTTATCCCTTTTGTTGTTGTGACTTCACAAGAGAACTGGGTGTCAATGCTTAAAGTGATGTTTGGATGGATCTTTTCCCCTTGGATTGTGCTTATGTGTTAGTTGCCCAGTAGTTGCAGAAAACTCATTTAATCATTATTACTGAACATGTAAACTATGATGGGATGAATGGGTCTTGGTTTGGTGTGAGTTGTGACTTGGACGTAGTACTGTTTGTGTTCTTTAGGCGGGCTGAAGAAAACCCTAAACTTTGGGTGAGTTCTTCTTACCTATACATATACTTGTAGTTTTTGTGTTTCTTATTCGCACCCCACCCAAGTTAAGCACTTAGTGCCGAACACCACTATTTAATGGGGGAGGGTGTTTTTTCCAACACTAATATTAGGGGCTGGTTATTAGCTCCTTTTCTGCTCCATTTCCCGGATAGCCCAAGTATCTTCGGAGAGACTGTGATGGCATGAGGTCCATTATTATTCCAAGAACCTTCGAGCGGGGTAGTGTGGTGGTTATGGCCTAGGTGTGTGCGGGCAGGTGTTTTCCCATGTATCTTCAGGATGAGGCCCATGTGTCTTCGTGCATGGCAGTATATCTTCTAGCTGAGGTGTCTTTGGGCATGGTGGTTGTTGTCGTGGCCTAGGTGTTTTTATTCATGGTTACATGTGACAGTTGTGGACCAGGTGTTTGTGGGTGGAATCTGGAAGTGGGACTGTGTGAGGATGTGGCCCAGGTGTGTGCGGGCGGGGTGAGGCAGTGGGGCTGCGGTGAGAATGGCAGGATTGGATCGATGCATAGGATGTCATAAATAACCAGTGGAAAAGTGGTGTGGGGTACCCAAACATAGATTTTCTATTAATATACATTACTTGACTTGAGTTATTTGGGGAGTGTGCCTTGATGAGTCTTGGGTGGATAGTTTACCTTGTTAGGTGTTTGGTTTACTCTTTTTCTCACGGGACATTAGTAAGTTCCCCCACTTGTGCACGAGAGTCTTGGGTTTTCTCTACAGAGTATACTTGTATGTTCACCCTACATATATAAAACTGCTTTCAGGTTTCCAGGAGGAATTCGGTGATCATGCGGGACCACACTAGCTCGGACCTTTGGGGCAGTTGCAGTTGATGTTTTTTTTCATTATTTGGTACATTACCTTTGTATTCACTTGTACAATGTGGATTTTACTTTTGAAACATGAATATGGGAATGGTTTACTTTTGTCATTACTTTTCTAGTAGTTTTGGTAGTGTTTGGTGCTCATCAACTTATCTCCCGATCCTATAAAACAAAAAGGGTAATGCCTTCCATTTAGTGTGTGTTTTTATACCCTTGGTGTTAGTCACCACTCTGGGACCTATTGAGGGCAGGTTTTGGGGGTCATTATCTCTCCATAAACATAAAAAAGGAAGGGTCTAGCAATCTGCTGACCCTTCCCTCCTTTTGGTGAAGGCGGGTCATGAAAATAAGTGACAACATACAAAAAATGTTTTTTAGAAACATTAGCATTAAAACATTTTTGTGTGGTCTTAAGGGAAACACTCTAGAGCTTTTCAAATAGAAAAGATGACATTATTTTATATAAAACCAAAATTTAAACAAGAATGTTTTCATAATAAAAATTCTTATTTTATAAATTAAATGGTTTTTTAAAGCATATGATAGAGTGCACTTGAAATTTGGGTAAAAGTTTCAGGAGGTCCCATCAAAACAAGTTTGCTTATAGGAAAGTTCTATGTAGGGAATCTTTCAAAATCATGTATATCCCCAAAAGAATGTGATGAAAGGGTCTTGATATAAGAATATTTTAGAACTAACCATAATTCATAAGTCTCACATAGATAGATAAGATAACTCCATTTTGAAAGAAAGATAAGGCAACCCAAAAGAACAAAGAAGGTTCATGTAGAATTTGTTACGATTTTATCGGCATGGTGTCGGGTGTGACCAAGAGGGATTGATGAGAGAGAAATGGGGATTATCATCACTTATAAATCCAGAAGGAAGTATGGTGGAGGTTCTTAAACATACCCCATCATTTTCTAGTACACATAAAAATCCATAGTACAGAGGAAAATTTTGATTAAGAGAGAAAAGGGGAGGATCCCTTACCTTAAATCCGGTGGTGTTCTCCACTTGTTATTAATGACCTGGATAAACAAATTAGGATTATTAATTCATAAGTATATAACCTCTTATATATTTCATTTATTTATTATAACCCTTTTTATTTCATTCAAATCCGTTTTTAATAGTTATAAGGTTCAATTTCATTGTTCGAGATGATTTGTTTACTTGGCTTTAAAGATCGGCTCACTTATATTCATGTTTGGATTATATGATAGATGAAAGTGGTTGTCCAGAATTAAAGTTTTATGAATTAGTAAATATCCTGGAGATTTCATGGTTTTAATTTTAATTAGGTTACTTAGAGTGATGTTGAATTATTACATATATAACCTTAGTGATATCCGTTTTTGTTATTCGGTGGGTTTGATTACAAAGAATGTGTTTTGATTTATAACTTAATTACATTTGTACCAAAAGATTACAGAACCAAAAAAAGGATATATTACATATATAATAATCTATTTCGACCATAACACAAATGTTTTCAAGACCATAATTAATGATAATAATAGAAATTGATAAATAGTTGTCCTTGAATGTGCCAAATTAGCACACTCAAACGGAGCTTTAATTTCATTCAAATAAAAGGGTGGGGAGAGGGGAGATGATAATGAAATATACCACTAGCATGAAGACATTCTAGTACGTGTATGTTATTGGATTTATCATTCTATTATGGTGAAGGGAGGTGAGGAATGAAAATAAAAAAGAAAAGAACTTAAAAGAAAAGAAGAAATTTGGGAAGAGGAATTAACCTCTTGAGACTTCCTCCTTTGAGAACCTCTTAAGGGGAGAGGTTTTGGTATTTTGAGGAGTATGAGAGCTTTTGGAAGTGGGGGAGGACATTGGGGAGACATTTTTTCAGAATTTAGAGAAGGGTTGGATCTTGAGAGGAGTGGAGAGAAGAGGGAGTGAAGGAGGTTTTTATAGTGGAGGAGAGGAGGGATATCAGAATATAATAATCATTAATTTATTATTTCTTCCCAAAAAAAATAATAGTAAGTATACCATGACCAATAATATTGATTTTATCATTTGATCCTGAACCAAGTGGGCATACATCATCAAAAAACCATCGATGACTCAATTAATCCAATATTTAGCATTTATTGTGAATTATCGGATTCTACTATTCATAAAAAATTCATGAATTTCAGAAAAATCCCAAAAATTCACCCTAACAATTTTTTGACATGTAGAATCCAAAAATGAAGTCCATTTTTCGAAAATAATTTTCTAAATTTGATTATTTTAATATTTAATTAAAAATAATAATTTATTATCAAAACCAGTTTTAAAACATTCATTAACTCATTCTAAAATATAGGAATATCGTACTTCCAACTTGAATATTATTTTTATAACACCATAGGTGAGGTTACTATTCATTAGGGTATATCACTATTCATAAAGGTATGTTACTATTCCTTAGGGTAGGTTACTATTCACCAAATTTTTTTTGTTTTATTAGACTCCAAAAAACATCTTGAACACAACTATGTCTGCCAGATTTTCGAAATTCCAAACACATAACTGACAAACATATGTTTTAAGATCACTTATCACTTAGTAGTTTATTATTTTGTGTTTTCATGTGATTTCATTACATAAATATAAGTAGAGAATTTCCATTGAAAAACTTTGTGTCGTTATAGTGGCTCAGTACACAGTGAGGTTCACCGACCTCTCATGCTACTGCACTGATATGGTACGGGACACAATTTTTGGGGCCAAGACCTTTAATAAAAGACTCTGGTGGTAGATCAGGGCTTCGATGATCTCACTCAGCATCCCGACGTAGGCGGGGGTGTTAGAGCGAGCCCTCTTAGAGAAGATTTTTGTTTCTGAGTAGTCACCAACAGCGAGACCCATCATCGGGCGTCACGAAGTAGAGTCTTCTGTAGCTGGCAGTAGATAGATGTCGTAGAGTTCCAAGAGGACCAGACCTACAAGTGGACAACCGCATGATTCAAGGTTTTTTGTGCAGGGCATAGGAGACAAAGTCAATCATGAAGGGAATAGGCAGTGTTTCACATGTGGCGTGCAGGGTCACATGGCTCGTGACTACCCGACTCGTCTTACGGATGATCAGCACGCTGTGAGGGACCACCCAGGTAGAGACTGAGGTTCGATTGTGGACTTCCTCAGGGAGTAGGAAGATGTGGCAGGGGAGCTGGTCGTGCAGCTGGTGGTGGTAAATGATACGAGGTGTTATCCCCACCACCACTAGGTGGTCCACCCCGACCACAGGGAGCCGGTGGACAAGGGCGATCTCATCTCCATGCAGCAGAGGCCTTCTACCATGGCGCTTCGGAGATGATACAAGGTACGACCTATGTCTATTTCACCTTAGCTTTAGTACTTATAGACACATGTGCGAGTCATTATTTTATTGCCACTTCCCTCATTCGTAGATCAGAGATTCCGACGGAGCCATTGGCTCGACCCTTACAGCTAGAGACTCCTACAAGAGAGGAATCAATGACTACGCACTGGTGCCGGTAGTGTGACCTTACTCTAGGAGACAAGATCTTCGGCTGGGATCTTCTAGTTGCGGCATCGAGGCCTTACAAAGTCATCTTGGGTTTAGGCTAGTTATCTACATTCCTTGTTCAGATTGACTGTATTAGGTTCAAAGTGTGGTGTGTCTGCATGGATGGAACCATGTTTACCTTAACTGGTGAAAAAGGATCCTTTGAAACACAGGATGGACTTACCCGAAGGAGGGTTCAACCGATTACACATCAGTGGGCTAGCCTTACCCTCAGAGTTATTGATGTGGAGAGTCTGAGTTATCCTGTAGTGGTGGACCAGTACACGGATGTCTTCACTGATGATGTTTCGAGTCTACCTCCTCGTATAGAGGCGAACATTTACGTTGACTTTTACACTAGTAAGGCACTGATATCTACACCAGTGTATTTGATGGCCCTCGTAGAGCTTCGTGAGCTTTGGGTATATTTGGAGGACTTATAGGGGAAGGGATTAATTCGGCCCAATGTTTCTCCTTGGGCATCCTTGATTTTATTCACCAAGAAGGCGGATGGGAGCTTAAGAATTTGTGTTGACTATCGGCACCTGAACTAGGTGACCGTGAAGAACAAGTACACACTCTCGAGGATTGACGACCTCTTTGATATGCTGAAGGGATCATGGTGGTTCTTGAAGATAGACCTCAGAACAGGATATCACCAGCTCAGAGTGCGAGATGAGGATGTGCAGAAGATGGGTTTCAAATGTCGGTACAACCACTACGTGTTCTTGGTTATGCCATTTGGTGTAACCAACTCTCTATCAGTGTTCATGGGACTCATGAATAAGATCATTCATCTATACCTTGATCAATTTGTGGTGGTATTCATTGACGACATTCTGATGGACTCAGTTGTGGAGAAGGAGCATGCCTATCATTTGTAGGAAGTACTGGACACACTCTAAGATCACCAAATTTATGGTATGCTCTCAAAGTTCCAATTCTGGATCCGAGAGGTTCACTTTCTTGGACATGTCATCTCAGAGGCATGAGTTGCAGTGGATCCAACAAATATTGAGGTGGTACTTTCTTGGGAGCCACCCACGAGTGTGATGGAGGAACGAAGTTTCATGGGTTGGGCTGGATACTATCAGAGGTTTGTGAAAGATTTATCTAGAGTTGCAACACCATTATCAGCATTGAAAAAGAAGAGGAAACCCTTCGTATGGTCAGAGAGATTCCAGTGGAGTTTTCAGGTGCTGAGGTAGAGGCTGACTAGTGCCCCTATCTTGATGCTTCTGGAGGAGGCTGTTGGATACATATTCTATAGAGATGCATCAGGGACTGGGCTTGGATTTGTCCGAATGCAGGAGCGAGCCATGATCACGTATGGTTCTTTTCAACTGAGAAAACATGAGTAGAACTATGCTATCAATGACATGAAGTTATCTTTAATGGTCTTCTCCTTGAATATGTGGCGACATTACTTTATGGGATAGTGTTTTATAGTGTACTCTGATCACAAGAGTCTCATGTATATCTTCTCTCAGAAAGACCTGAACCTGAGACAACGATGTTGGATTGAGTTCCTCCTGGACTATGACATTGAGATAGTTTATACTCTTGGGAAGGGGAATGTTGTAGCAGATCCACTCACCAAGAGATCTGGAATACACATTCTAGGTGAGGCGACAGAGCAGCTGGCCACTTTGCAGATATCTGATGGAGAAGATTTTCTTCAGTCTCGTACAGTCACTCCCCCACTTCTTTAGCGAGTCAGGGAGGTGCATCGTGGGGACACTAACTACGAGGCTCGGCGTGCTCATATATCCATAGAACATGCACCTTATGGAGTTTCTAAAGCTGGGGAGCATGTAATCTTTTTCATAGGATGTACCATGGTACCAATGTTGCTTAGGGAGGAAGTTTTGAGGGGGTTCCACACTTCCCCACTAGCGGTACATCTAGGAGTGGTGAAGATGTACCAAGATATCCGACGACAGCACTAGTGGCCGGGAATAGAGAAATTAGTAGCAGAGTTTTTCTCTCGGTAACTCACTTGTCTGTAATTGATGGCGGAGCATCAGGTACCAGCATGCTTAGTTCATCCTTTAGAGGTCATAGAGTGGAAGTGGGATGGGATATCCATGGACATTGTGACAGGACTTCCACGTACATCTAGAGGTCATGATTCTATCTGGGTGATCGTCGACTAACTCACCAAGTGATCCCACTTCTTACCGATTAGAGAGAAAGGGTCGATAGAGATATTGGGACGCCTCTATGTGCAAGAGAGTGTGCAGCTACATGGAGTACCCTCTATGATTGTCTTAGATCGTGATACACATTTTACTTCCCTTCTATGTAAGGGGTAGCCTGAGGCTTTCGGGACACAGAATAGTTTGAGAACCGCCTTTCTTCCATAGACGTATGACCAGACTGAGCGGACCATTCAAACCCTCAAGGACATGTTGGGTTCTTGTGTCCTCGACTTCAGTCATAGCTGGGAGGATCACTTACCCTTGGTAGAGTTTTCATACAACAAAATCTATCACTCCACCATTGGGATGAAACCTTTTGAGGCATTGTATGAGCGACCTTGTAGATCACCATGGTGCTTGACTCACTCAGGGGAGTCAGCACTCATGTGACCAGAGATGGTATGGGCTACTACAGAGAATGTGTAGATAATCTAGAAGTAGATGAAGACTGCACAAAGATAGAAGAAGTCTTAGGTCGATAGGAGACGGAGACCTCTAGTGTTCAAGGATGGAGACCACATATTTCTACGGGTCTCACCACGCTGAGGTTTATGGAGATTTGGCCGAGGCGGAAAGTTATCTCAAAGGTTCATCGGACCTTTTCAGATCATCAGTAGAGTTGGTGAGGTGGCTTACGGACTAGCACTTCCCCCTCAGTTGCACCGGGTGCACGACGTCTTCTATGTATCCCAGCTGAGGAGATATGGGCACGACCCTTCTAATGTCATTGTCCATGGTGAGCTGGACATCAAAGATGGGGTGAAATTTTCTAAGGTTCCAGTGGAGATTGAGTATCGACAGGAGCGGTTCATTCATGGGTGATCGATACCTCTGTTGTGCATTCGTTGGCAACACGGGAACCTCCAGGAGAGCACAAGGAAGCGGGAGGCTCATATTTGTGATCAGTACCCCCATTTGTTTTCCTAGTTTTGTGATGTGGCTTTCGGGGACACAAAGCCCTAAGGTTGGTAGAATTTAAAAACCCATAAATCCCATGTATTTTTTTTAATTATATGAGAATTTTACGAGTCCACAAAAATTGATTGCATGTGATTCTGATGCTCGGTGTTCCCGGAATGAATTTATAATCTTTTATTCAGGTATATTCTGTAAACAAGCAAGTGGGTTTTAGTAACTTTTGAAGCAGTGCTCGGAATTCAAATCTGCAGGCACCGTTGAACTTGCAGTGATGGTATTAGCTTAAGTAGACGTTTACCTCGACCGTAGTAGGTCGAGGGTGAAATATAGTTTATCACTTTTTGTGGAAAAAGAAAAAATAAAAATTGTTTAACATTTTATATAATTTTTAAACTTGAATATGGATGTTAAGAGGTGGGGAACACCATACCTAAACCTCCCAAGTGAATGTTAAGAGGTGGGGGCCACCCAAACTAAACCCCCAATTCGAATCCCTACTGGTGGGAACCACCCAAACCCCACATTAATGGAGAAAACCTCTCAATTCGCCATTACTTACTCCTCCCATTTAATTGAGTAAATTAATTATTCCAACTCTCCATTTAATAAATAGTGTCATTTAATTATGGTGTCAAATTAAATAAAACCTATTTTATTTTATGTTGGAATTTCATCTCTTGGGGGAGTTTTGGAAAAAGGGTGGAGCATTGGAGAATCGTGGAGAAACACATCCTCCAACGAAGAACACACTCTATAATTGAATAATGAGGACGACTTTCTAGCTGAATTTGGAAGCGTCTTACGAAAGAGACGAATGTAGAAGCCACTATTCCCAATGACATCATCTCCTTCCTCACAAACTCCATCAACAAACCTCTGAGGTAGGGGTTTAATTATGTGTGATTATTGATTCCCATGTTTTTCCCTTCTAAATAAAGAACATAGATCAACTCTAAAACTAGTTTATTTGTGGATGATTTCTTTTTTGTGAGTTTCGGAATATTCATTTCTATAAGTTGTAGGGTTTGACATTCTTCATGCAAGATTTATTAAGATTCTTTCTACAGTCCTAACATGGAGGGTGCAGTCCAAATGAACCTGGACTATCCTCTCCACATTTTTCTTGAGTTTATGTTTTGTTCAACATAATGGAAGAATGTGGTGACCAGTGCTGACAAATGGCACCGGAGGGACTTAGATATGGTGGCTGGAACACTACCAGTTGTGACGAAGGTGACAACACGGGCCCCGGGGGACGGGTCATAACAAACCAGTATCAAAGAAGTCGGTTCTACCATAGAATATTGGACTCTGCTCTTTTTAATGGAAATAGTGTTAAGTGTAGTGAGTGTGGTTTTCAGTTTAGGGAATCTAGTGTTGGTGTGGTGGTCAACGTATCCATACAGCAGGACCTTGAATTCTGATTTCTGACTATATGCACGAAAACGCTAATTGCATGTATGTTTTAAAGAGTCCTATTTGTGAACTCATTAAGTAAGGTCACCTGGTATAAATTATTGACCATGGCTCACCTATTTATTTTTAGAATGCCTCCATGTAGACAGCCATCTAGTGTTCCAAATATTGTATGCACTGATATCCCACCGAGCGACCAGACCTCGGGATAGGGCCCTCTTCCTATAGAGGCACTACTAGAGGCACCAGTGGTACCGTAACCCATTGGGAAACCGATTCCACCAACCCCATCAATAGAGGATGCATGCCACATGAGTGTGTTTCATGGGTTCCAGTGCCAGAGGAAACCTAGGTTCAGGGGAGAGACGGACCCACAGGCGGCTGAAGATTGGCTGAAGGCCCTTGTGAGAGTCTTCCGACTAGTAGGGACACCGGTAGATCTCATGGTGATCCTTGTTGCCATCATTCTACAGGCAGTAATAGGAAGATGGTGGAGCTTGGTTCTCTAGGTTCACAATGAGGTGACACTTCTCTGTGCAGTCTTTGAGAGCCTGTTTTGGGTAGAGTTTTTCACAGTGACTCTTCGTGCAATGGGCATATAGGAGCTTCTTCATCTGCAGTAGGTCAACATGATTGTGGCTTAGTACTCAGCGAGGTTTACCGACCTCTCATGCGAATCCACTAATATAGTACGGGACCCATTATTTAGTGCATGGACCTTTGATCAGGGACTCATGCAGGAGATCATGGATTCGATGATCTCACTCAGCATCCCGATGCAGGCGGGGGTGTTAGAGCGAGCCCTCTTAGTGGATGGTTTTCCTATTGAGCAGTCACCATGTGCAAGACCAATCACCGGGAACCACGTAGTGGAGTCTTCTGTAGTTGGCAGTAGACAGATGTCATAGAGTTCTAAGAGGACCAGACCTATAGGTGGACGACTGCATGATTCGAGGTCAGTTTTTCATGGCACATAAGATAGAGTCAGTCATGCGGGGAACATGCAGTGTTTTACATGCTGCGGGCAGGGTCACAAGGCTTCTGACTACCCGACCCGCCATACGGATGATCAAAAGATGGTTGAGGGACCGCCCAGGAAGAGATAGAGGTTCAATCAAGGTGGTTTGGAGGGAGCAGGCAGACGTGGAAGAGGATCTAGCCTTGTAGCTGGTGGTGGGCCACGTTACGAGGTGTTATCGCCCCAACCACCAGGTGGTCCAACTCAACCATATGGACTAGGTGGACAAGGATAAGCTCAGCTCCAGGTAGCTAAGTCATATGACCATGGCGCTTAGGAGATGATACGGGGTACAATCTGTGTCTATTCCACTTTAGCAATAGTACTAATAGACACAGGTGTCTGTCATTATTTTATTGCCACTACCCTCATTCAGAGTATAGATATTCTAATGGATCCGCTGGCTCAATCCTTACATCTAGAGACTCCTACGGGAGAGTAATTGAAGATTACGCATTGGTGCTGACAGTGTGAGCTTACTTTAGGAGGTAAGAGCTTCAGTTGGGATCTCCTAGTAGCGATGTCAAGGCCTTATGATGTCATATTGTGTATAGACTGGTTATCTATAGTCCATGCTTAGATTGAATGTATTATGAACAAATTATGGTGTTTCTACATTGATTGGACCATTTTTACCTTCACCAGTGAGAAGGGAGCCTTTGAAACACTATATGGGGTTACCTTGAGGAGGGTGCAGCCAATTACACATCAGTTGGCTAGCCTTACCCTCGGAGCGGTAGATGTGGAGAGTAAAAGTTATCCTGTAGTGGTGGACCAGTACGTGGATGTCTTCCCTGATGATGTTCCGGGTCTACCTCCTCATAGATAGGTGGAATTTTACATTGACTTGTACTATAGGACGACACCATTGTCTACACCAGCATATCAGATGGCTCACACGGAGCTTCGTGGGCTGCAAGCAGAACTGGGGGACTTATAGGGGAAGGAATTCATTAGGCCCTGTGTTTTTACTTGGTTACCCCCAATTTTATTCACCAAGAAGGTGGATTAGAGCTTGAGTCTTTGTGTTGACTATTGGCACCTGAACCAGGTGACCGCGAAGAACAAGTACCCACTTTCGATGATTGATGACCTCTTTGATCAGCTGAAGGGAGCATGTTGGTTCTTGAACATAGAACTCAGATCAGGCTATCACCATCTCAGAGTGCGAGTTGAGTATGTGTAGAAGTCGGTTGTCAGATGTCGGTACGACCACTATGAGTTCTTGGTTATGTCATTTGGTGTGAAAAACACTCCAGCAGTGTTCATGGGACTCATGAACAGGATCTTTCAACCATACTGTGATCGATTTGTTGTGGTCTTCACTGATGACATTCAGATCTACTAATCTACCGAGGAGGAGTATGTGTATCATTTTCAGGTAGTACCAGACACACTCTAGAAAGCACCAACTTTATGGTAATCTCACGAAGTTACAATTTTGGAACCGAGAGTTTCACTTTATTCGACATGTCATCTTAGAGGCTGGAGTTGTGGTGGATCCAGTGAATATTGAGGCGGTACATCCTTGGGAGCCCCCCCCAGGAGTGTGATGGAGGTACGGAGTTTCGTGGGTTTGGATGGATACTACTGAAGGGTTTTCCTAGATTTATCTAGAGTTGCAGCACCTTTTACAGAGTTGAAAAAGAAGGGGTAACCCTTTGTGTGGTTGGATAGATGCAAGTATAGTTTTCAGGAGCTGAGGCAGAGGATGACTAGTGCCCCCATCTTGAGGCTTCTTCAGAAGGTTGTTGGGTACGTATTCTACTACGAAACATCATGGATCTGGCTTGGATGTGTCTTGATGAAGGATTGAGAAGTTATCATGTATGGTTCTCATAAAATGATACAATATGAGCATAACTACGCTACCCACAACCTGGAGTTAGCAGCAGTGGTATTCGCCTTGAAGATGTAGTGACATTACTTCATGGGAGATCATTTTACAGTGTACTCTGATCACAAGAGTCTCAGGATTATCTTCTCTCAGAAAGACCTGAACCTGAGATAGCGATGTTGTCTTGAGTTCCTCTATTACTATGACTTCGAGATAGTCTATACTCATGGGAAGGATAACATTGTAGCAGATGCACTCAGTAGGAGATCTGGTATACAACTTCTAGGGGTGGAGACAGTGCAGTTGGATGCTTTGTAGATATCCTCTGTGGATCGGGATGGAGAAGCTTTTCTTCAGTCTCTTATATTCACTCCCCCACTTCATTAGCGAGTTAGGGAGGCGTGGTGTGGGGACACTAACTGCGAGCCTCAATGTTCTCAGATATCCACAGTATAGAAACCTGATAGATTTTCTGATGGTGGGGAGCACGTCATCATTTTCAGAGGACGTACCATGGAACCAGTGTCACTTCAGGAGGAAGTGTTGTGGGATTTACACACGTCCCCAATAGCGGTAAATCCAGGAGTGGAAAAGATGTACCAGGATCTCTGAGGACAACACTAGTTTTCAGGAATGAAGAAAGTAGTAGTAGATCTTGTCTCTTGGTGCCTCACTTGTCAGCAATTGAAGGCAGAACATCTGGTACCAGCAGGCTTGGTTCAGCCTTTAGAGGTCCCAAAGTGGATGCGAGAGTGGATATCCATGGACTTCGTGACAGGACTTCCATGTACATCCGAAGTTCGTGATTCTATCTGGGTGATCGTCGACCGACTCACCAAGTCGGATCACTTCCTACTGATTAAAGAGCAGGGTTTAGTAGAGAGCTTGGAATGCCTCTATGTGCAAGAGATTGTGCTGCAACATGGATTACCCTCGACGATTGTCTCTGATAATGATGCATGTTTTACTTCCCAGCTATGTAAGGGGTTTCATGAGGCTTTTGAGATGTATCTTTGTTTGAGCACCACCTTCCATCCTCAGACGGATGACCAGACTGAGTGGACCATTCATACCCTCAAGAACATGCAGTGTGCTTGCGTCCTCGACATCAGTTTGCAGCTGGGAGGATCACTTTCCCTTGGTGGAGTTTTCACACAATAACATTTATCACTCCACCATTGGGATGACACCTTTTGATGCTTTGTACGGGCGACCTTGCATATCACCTTTGTGCCAGACTAACCTAGGGGAGTTAGTACTCGTGGGACCAGAGATGGTACGGGCTACCATAGAGAAAGTGAAGATCATCCAGGAGCGGATGAAGAATGAATAGAGTAAGAAAAAGTCTTATTCAGACAAAAGATAGAGACCATTGGATTTCGATGATGGTGACCAAGTATTTCTACAGGTCTCTCCCTGAATAGGTTTACGGAGATTTGGCCGAGGCGACATGTTATTTCTGAGGTTCATCGGAGCTTTTCAGATCCTCAGCAGAGTTGGAGAGGTAGCTTACTACCTATCACATCCCCCTCAGTTGCACCGGGTGCATGACGTCTTCCACATATCCCAGCCGAGGAGATACGTGCACGACCCATCTCACATCATCTTCCACGGTGAGATGGATATCGATGATGTGGAGACATATTTGGAGGTTTCAGTAGAGATTGAGGATCAAAAAGAGAATGTCCTTCGTGGGTGGTAGATACCTCTTGTGTGTGTTCTATAGCAGCACGGGAACCTCTTGGAGAGCACATTGGAGCGGGAGGCTGACATTCTTCCTCAGTACCCCCACTTGTTTTCCTAGTTTTGTGATGTGGATTTTGGGAATGCAAATCCCTGAGGTGGGGAGAATGTAAAGACCCTGAAATCCCATGTAATATTTTTTTATTTTATGGGAATTTGATGAGTCTATGAAAATTTATGGCGCATGATTCTGAAGCCCGGTGTGCCCATTAATGAATTTCTGAACTTTATTTAAGGTACATTCAATAAACGTGTGAGCGGGGTTTTGTAACATTTTAACTGGTGCTCAGAATTGAAATCTGAGGGAACTATGGAACTCGTAGTTCTAATATTCTCTTAAATATACCTTTACCTCGACCATAGTAGGTCGAGGGTGAATGATAGTTTTTCACTTTTTTGTGGAAAAAGAATAAAATAAAAATTGTTTAACATTTTTATTTTTATTTTGAAACACCCATGTGGATGTTAAGAGGTGGGGACCACCTGAACTAAACCTCCCCTGCAAATGATAAAAGGTAGGGACCACCAAAAATAAAACCCCCAATTCGAATATATGGTGGTGGGGACAACCAAAACCCCACATTAATGCAGAAAAACTCTCAACTCCCCATTAATTACTCCTCTCATTTAATTGAGTAAATTAATTATGCCAACTCTCCATTTAAACAATACTGACATTTAATTATGGTTTCAACCTAAATTAAACCTATTTTAATTTAAGTTGTAATTTCATATCTTGGGAGAGTTTTAGAAAATGTGAGGGGATTTGGGGAATCAGGGAGAAACACATCGTCTAATGAAGAACACACTCAAGAATTGAAGAACGAGGATAACAATTGAGATGACTTCAGAAGCATCTTGTGAAAGCGATGAACCCTAACGCCACTATTCCCAATCAGTTCATCTACTTCCTCATGACCTCCATCATAAAACCTTTGCGGTAGGAGTTTAATTGTGTTTTATTATTGGTTCCCATGATTTCCTGTCTAAAAAAACATGGCCCCACCTCCTCGCATTTTTCTTGAGTTTTTGTTGTGTTCCTCTCAAAGGAAGAAGGTGGCAACAGTTTCCGGTGAATGGCACCGGTGGGACTCGGATATGGTCGTCGACATACCGCCAGCCGTGATGAAGGCGACGACACAACTGCGTCCGTCACATCACATCATGGCCCCCGTTCCCCATCGCGGCCCTCATGCCACCCCGCATCCCCAGGGCCACATCGCGGCCCCCACGCCGCATCGTGGCCCCTGCGCCACCCCACGGCCCCCACGCCGCCCACCGTCCCCCACGCCGCCCTACGGCCCTCGCGCAGGACCACGGCCTTAGCGCCCCACTGCGGGCCGGCACCCCGGTTGGGCAACCTAGTACAAGCTGGGGTGGACCTAGCAGGCCGGTTCGACCTGAACCAGGTCGGGTCGACCTAGTCCGGGTCGTGTCGGGTCGGTCCGACAGGGTCAGACCGGACCTGAACCAGCTTCGACCCATTCCCACTCTTTTGTCCATAAATTTGTCACTGAGTGTTCTTTTGATGAACCATCTATGGCGCTGGAAAATTTGGAGTGATACAGTCTCTTTGGTATACGCCATTATAGTTTTGGATAAAGTTGGGTAATGGTCGGGTTGGATCGAGCACGAATCCAACCAGGCCCTTGGGACTAAAAGGATAATAACATATAGACCGGATGTCTATTTGACGCACCGTCTATTTCATTGAGATCCATATGAGGTGGTGGTCCTTTGGAATACTTATTCATTGGGCTTCGTGGTAGTTGGAGTATTGACTAGTGGCATGTGGAGAAGAGCCACCGAGAGATGTGCAAGCTTAGTGTGGGAATCTTGTAGCTGGTTGTGATGATGTACAAGGATCCTGTGTGGGTTTGATGACTTAAAAAGGATTTACTAGGATCATGTGTGTGTCTGACGACGTAATGACAATTTACTAGGATCCTGTGTGGGTCTGACGATGTACTGAAGTTGTACTAGGATCATGTGTGGGTCTGATGGTGTATTGACGATGTACTAGGATCATGTGTGGGTCTGACGACGTCCTAATGATGTACTAGGATCTTGTGTGGGTCTGACAACATACTAACAATGTACTAGGATCCTGTGTGGGTCTAACGAAGTACTGATGATGTACTAGAATCTTGTGTGGGTATGACGATGTACTGACGATGTACTAGGATCATGTATGGGTTTGACGACGTACTGACGATGTACTACGATCCTGTGTGGTTATGACGATGTACTGACGATATACTAGAATCTTGTGTGGGTCTGATGATGTACTGACGATGTAATAGGATTCTGTGTGGGTCTGACGATATACTAGGATCATGTGTGGGCCTGACGAGGTACTAGGATCCTGTGTGGGTCTGACGATGTACTATGATCCTCTGTGGGTCTGATGATGATTTAAGATCCTTCGTGGGTCTACCACTTAACAAAGTAAGATGAATTTGTGGTTACATATAATCATCTCTACTGTTGTACCTAAGTTATACCTGGTGTGATTTGAGTCCTTAACTGTGTGGTACTTTCTTTTATGGTAATACCTTGGTGGTATTCTTCTCTGTTGCGTACCTATGTGGTATTTACCTTCATCGTACTCCATCCTTTGTGGAACAGTTGAGCTTGGGATTTTGAGTTGGACTATGTACTTCCTTATGATTGAGATGGTTATACTTGATAACTTAGGTATATGTATGGTCATATTCTTAAGTAGGGTTTTCAGATGATTTCATGCTATGTGGTTTATCCATTGTGGATTTTGTAAGACCTTGAGGGTCTTGGGGTCTCTATTGTGTATCTTTATACTCAACCCTGCATGGGATATGACTGCACCTTGTTGTGATTGGTGCAGATGATGGACAACGCTGACTGAGGACGAGGGTAATAGGACTGGATAATGCCCGGAGGTGGACCATATGGAATGTTGGTACGCACAGGAGATGGGCAGATGTAGAGTGCTGAGGAGGAGATCCGTACCTACCCTCCAAGTAGGAACCTCAGAGGACGACCTAGTATATATTTTTATCTTTCTTTAGTTGTATTGTATTTCAATTGTACGAGTACCTTTACTGTTGGGATTGTATTTCAGCCCCTCTTACTTTCAGAACACTTTTTTCTATACAGTTTACTTGTGTTTGTATCTTGTTGTGTGCTTGTTTGATTGTATTTACAGCTTATAAAGGCAATGCCTTCCTAGTTTTAGAGAATACGCCTTTTGGTGCTAGTCGCCAGCCCTAGGCCTATTGAAGGCGGGCTTGGGGTGGTCACAACACGAGCCTCGGGGGATGGGTTGTGACATTATGGTTTTTTAAGATCAAAGGATTTGGAAGTACTAAATTTGATAATTGTGAGATGAAGAAAACAGATTTTCTTTATATAGAAATGTTTCTTCACAATACCCTTTATGTGATTCAACTAAGTGACTCTGAACATATAATTACATTAAATAAAAAGTGGGAATTATAAAAAGAAATTTAGAGAATTTTTTCATGAATGGTTGCAGAATAGAAGGAAACTTATACCGGGTTGAGAGTAGAGATAATTTTTTTCTACTTAACTATTGAAGAAGAAAATGATGTGTTTCACCATAGGATGGATAATATTAATAATAAAGTCCTGAAAATGATATCTAAGCATAATATATTCATGGATACCCCCAATTTGAAATATGAATTGGAAAATTATAGTCATTCATTCATATGAGGGATGTAGATCTATAGCTTATATCGGTCAAAAAAGAAAAGGGAATCAAATAATCTTAATCTTATCTATACAAGATTGTGTGGTAAAATAAATTTTTCTAGTGTGTATAAGGAAAGGTACATCATTCATTACATTGATTATTATAGTTTAATGTATTCTATGATGTTTATTCATAGGAAATGACAAGTTTGATATTTCATGAAAAAGTATCATTAAATAGATGAGAATGAAACTAGGTAGAAAATAAGTGTTATATGTTCAGATAATGGAGGGAAATTCACATCCATTGATTATGAAAATTACCTAGAGGAACAAGGAATAGAACATGAGTTTGCATCTATGAGAACCCCACAGAAAATTGGTGTTTTTGAACACAAGAATCAATAGATGAAAAATATGTCCAGAACAATGGTGACTGAGAGTCGTATCTCCCAACAATATTATTAAGAGGATGTTGAATCTTCATTATATATTCAAAGTCAAACAGGGAAATATATGGGAGAAATAGATACACCATATGAGTTTTGTAATAGAATGAAGTCCTCTTTGAATTATTTTAATTTGTTGATAAGAAAATTTTTCATCCAAAACATTGATGAAATTTAATTAATGTATGGTGATGCTATAGATGAAAGAATATTCCTTGGATATTCAATGAAAATAAAAGAATAATTTTTTCCATTAATCTTTTTCGAAGAATTGTGGAAGGAAGTGATGTTATGTTCATTGATGGCAAGACCAAAAATAATTTTAGGGGATATTATTACGATATGATTGAAGCTGTATAAGATAGTGGACATGGAAAATATTCAAATGTAGAAGTAGAGAGGTAGTGAAAAAAATTCAAAGGTCACAATACAATATTAATTTAGTAGAGGAGACAGTAGAGGAAAATAGGGCTGAAAAAATTCTTTTGAACCTCAAAGAAGAAATCGAAGAGTAGAAATTGATCAATCTAGCATCATTAAGGATTGGGCTGCAAACACATAGACAAAGAAAATGAGTAATAATGCACAATATTCATTTCTTTCAATTATGGAACCATTCTCATTTGAATAATCTTAAAATGATGAATCATGGATCAAATTCCTGAATGAAGGGTTGGATCAGATTGAAAAGAACCAATCATGGGATCTAGTCAGGAGACCATAAAATCATAATGTGATTAGTTCGAAGAATATTTTTAAAAATAAAATTGATGATAATGGAAATGTGATCTAAAATAAGGTTTCAATTGTCTGAAAATTCAATTCACATATAGAATGTGTTGATGATGAAGAAATATTTTCTATTGTGTCTATACAAGATTCAATCAGACTATTTCATTCCATTGAAATTAAATAAGGATAAAAAGGCTATAAAATGGATTTCAAAACAACCTTCTTAAATAGTGTTCCTAAAGAAGAAGTATACATAGAAAAATAAGTGGTATTTATACTCAGTAATGATAAAATGAATGTTTTTAGATTAAAGAAGGAACTCTATGACTTAATGAAGGCACTGAAAGTGTGGTGTTCTCAACTGGAATCATATGTAATGATATTAGAATTTAAAAGAGGAGGATTGGATCATAATATATATGTAAATAAATCTCAACTAGAGAAGTTCATGGTACTTGTGTTTGTAGATAATATTATATTAGGTGGATGTAGGCAGTGGTCATTGGTTGAATTTTACAATCACATGAAATTATAATTCAAAATTTCTTTGATTGGTGAACTCGCATACTTCTTGGGGATTCAAGTGATTCTATGGAAATACTACACATTAATTTCATAGGAAAACTATACAAGAGGGTTTGTGAAGAAATTCAATATCCATGACTCTAAACCAATGTCAACACTAATTTTGTAAACACATGTATACCATAAAACTCATAAAAAGAATAGAAAATACATAAAGGTAACTTGGAATATCATTATACTTGTCACTCTTATAAATTGAATAACTATATTGTCTACTTCTATATATATCACTCTTACAAATGGAATAGCCGTAAGACTGAATTCCATGACCAATGAATTGGTGGGAAATCATGAACCCACCAAGAGTTGATTTATCATGAAACCACCCATAATTGGTTTACTACCAAACTACCTGTCCAATGTCTATGTACAATTTATATAATTGTAAAACATAATAGTTTTCAATTTTCCTCATTTCACTCATAAAATTTGATTTTCAAACACAAGAAAACATTTCAAGATATTGGAATATTAAATCCATTTTAAACACCTATTTTGAATAAAAAAATTCCCAAAAAAGAAAAATAAGGTTTTTAATTTAATAAAACAATAAATTCTATAACCTGAACCAAAAATTAAATAATTCCCATGGAGGTAGAAAAATAATTTTCACCATGTACATTAATAATAGAACATTCATTTTGATTTTTGTAAAAATGTTCTGTATAAATCATGTAAAAAGATTCAATTACAAAAATATTTGAATGAAATTAAAAATATACATAAATTACATTTCTAACCCTTTTATACCAATATAAACAAATATGTTAAATAATATCAATAATATTTCAATGGATTAATGATTATAAAATTATGTCTTTAAACATTCAAAGTGTCCCATACCACTTGTAACATTTAAATAATAATCCCCATAAAAGATTAACATTTAAAAAATAATTAAGTAACATGATAAATGATAAAATATGGATTTATAATGTCAAAGTGGATGTATATACAACTTATAAATGAATAAAGTTTTATATAATAATGAAATGCCTCAATGAAATGAGATTGAGAAAAAAATCCCTTACCTTAGGTCTGAATTTTCATATGTGTCTTTACCTTTCTGAATAATAAAACATATATAAATTATATAAATTTTTTAGAACCATTTTTCAAGTTTGTTTTTACTTTTTTTTACTTATTACAATTTTCTATACAACTAATTATATAATTATGTTTACATTGGTCGTTTTCACAATATTCGGTTTATTTGTCAAAACGAATTTGCTATGACAACTATGGTCAAATGGGTTATTATATAAACATATAGAGAATAATAATGAAAAAATAATTATCATATGTATAAATTAATTAAAATTTTAAAATAAATCATGAAATATTGTTATGAAAAATGAACGAATGTTACAATCATGGAGATGAAGGGTCAGATGTATGCATGAGTAACATTCTCATTTTTCAATGATCTTTATAGAAAGATAGTACGTAACAATTTATCTTTATATAATGATTATTATATCATATATACCATAATATTTAATCCTACATACATATATATAGAATTAAAGTGATGTAAAAGGAATCATATCGCTTCTAGAAGGTGCCAGTCCACACATCCATAAACAACATTATCACTTTTTTAGTGTGTGGAAAAGTGTTAAAGAAAATGATGTATTCTATTTAAGGAATGGTAATTATTTCCTGAGTATGATTTATAATTTATTTATTTAACATATATTTAATTAAAACTATCCTTAATATATTCAATGTAGTGTGTGAATGTATCACATCGCATTAAGGAGGCGGTAGTCCTCATTTCCAGAAACGATGTTATCATATTTACCCAAAATATAATATATAAAGGTATAAGTTATAAAATAATTATAGACGAATAAAAAAATAATAAATATCAAATATATCATATATAAATAGTTTTACCATAATAATTATGAACCATTAATGGTGGTAATGTAAAAACAAATAACATTGTTTTGTGATGTGGTAGTTCACCTTACACAAGAACAGTATGTTAGTTACCCATTTGATGAATGTTTGTGTACGTTTATGTAGAAATATAATCATAAATAATTGTATTATATTTAGTATGATTATTTTAATATTTATTCATTTAATAAAAAAATTTTATGAATTGGATCATGAAAATAAAATTAAAGATCCAGAGGAAGGGTGTTACCTCTTCTTCAGGTAACTCCTTTTGGTTTTCACCAAAGGGATTCATTGGATGGATTTCATCCCAAGGTGAGGCCTCTACAATAAGAAAATATATTTTGGGGATCTATTTGGGAATAAATTTTTCAATCCAAAGTGTATTTAGATGTGTGAGGAAGTAGGAGGGTTGAGTGCCTTTTTATAGTTGAGGAGGAGTGACACTCTTGTAAAGTTTTTGGAAAGGGAATTCCACCCACGTTTTTCCAATGTCATGTGGATCAAATAATGGTAAAAATTAAATAAATGGGAATATAGAGTCTAAATATGACCATAAAATGGATTTTTTATCAGTTTCTAGGTCAATTGGGACATTATGTTTTAGATTTAGTGCCTCATTAAGCTAATTCTCCTCTTAATCGTTGTAATTAATTTAAATCACTTTCACTAATATTTTTTGTCAACAACTAAGTTGAACTTATTAAAAATCTTAAATTATTCTGATTCCAAATATATAACTCTTTTACTATATTTCTGTCACATATTTTTCATAAATTAATTTAAATTTAATCTTGTAGATGAGATGGAATTACTGTGTTTTAGAGAAAATTCAATCCAATGTGTGCTACGTTTTTATATTGGATTTGAATGTGAAATTGATTTCAATGACCTAAATTGGTTTAAATAATATAAAACATATATAATTATACTTTTAAACAAATTATAAATAGTATTTAACATTACATATAAATTAGACAAAAAATTAGTTTTGAACTAAAATTCAATATTATTCACTATTCCTGGAAATTTGAAAGTTTTCAGAAAAAATACACCATTTATAAATTTATATATTTAAATTTCAAAAGAAAATTATTTTATCATATAGAAATTATAAGTATAAAAAATTATATTTAAAATGGGTTCTCCATTAAAATGTGGTAAAACTACCTTTTAAAAATATATAGTTTTTTATGCTTAAAATTGGACTCTTTATTATTTTAAGCATATAAAATGTATTCGATGAATGTAAATCCATTTTATAAACATATGTAAATATAATATATTAATATCTATTCAATCCCACCAATAAAATTTATAGGTGATAACTACCACTAAAAATAATTATATTAACATTATATTATTGATTGGTATAACTCAGTCTTGCATGCAACGTAAGATTTTGATGAAATCATTATTATGTGTCATGTACGCTATTGGAGATAACATCCCTTTTAAGGTAGAATTACTCTCTAATTAATAAATATTAACAAATATGAAAAATAAATATTATAACATTCCCTAGGATGTTACAATTTATCATCCCCTATTTGAATATGATTAATTTTGTAGCCATTATTATTGAAAAAGACATTAATATGTTATAGTCTTTTAAAAATACCATGTGTTTCTTCTCACCCTATTATTAAAGGACTTCCCCTCTCCTAAATTATCCACACTTAAATGGAATCTTAATTCCAAAAATCCATTCCAAAATAATTTACTAACACCCCTCAAAAATTTATAGTGATTTTGGTTTGATCATAATACCATCGTTTCAAGGATTAAGGTGTAATTCAAAGGAGGTTTCTCAACAAAGAGGTATAACTCTTAACTGAGTACTTTCAATTTGATTTTTTTATCCACGTTATGTAAATCTATTATATCTATAATAACATGATGATTATATTATCTCTAATATATTTAGTTGTTATTATGATAATTGTACATCATTTTTCCTTCTACTTTTTATAAAATAAGAAATGAAAGTATTGATCGTGCATATGTGTGGACAACCCCCTCTGTGTAGAGATATGATTCATTTTACATCACCGTAATTTTTGTTTGGTTATTATTATAGACATAATGTTTACATATGAAATTTATGACATAATTATTTTTTTGGTATTATATTTTTTTTATCCACCTTCTTAACCTTCCATTGATTAAAAATCGATAATGATTCTTCTACATATGTGTGGACTACCACCTCCATAAACTAATGTGAATAATTTTTATTAACCACTTTATATGAATATATATAAAAATGTATGTGATTAATAAATATGATACTTATTTCATTATTAATATTCTGATGATAATTAAATCTCAACCAAGGTATAAGTATCAAAACCATCACACTGAAATATGAATGGAAACAAGACCAGTTTGCACCCAAATGGTCATTTTAAAGATGAAATTATTAATATAAGATAATTTAAAATTATAAATGATTCATAAATATTACATTATATGTTAATATGGTTATTAAATATATGCATAATTAATATATATTTAATATAAATCATATTTGATTTCATAAGAAGCAAGACCAGACATAAGGTAAGGGGTTTATGTCACTATCTCATTTCATTTCTAGATTATTTATGATAAATTTTCATTGATTGAAATATTATAAATCATTCCATTAAATCCAATATACATTCATCTCCTCTAGTTATTCATATAATTTTTGTTTGTTATCACTATTTTACTATCTTGTTTACTTAAAATTATCATTAAAATTATTTTAAATAAAAGTCAAACTTATTTCCTCTTTGGTCTTTGAACCCTTTTCTTCAATATCTATGCTCATAAAAACTATTCAAAAGAAGTTTTTAAATATAATTGAAATAATATAAATTTTTTATTTTCATTAGCTTTTAGTTTATTTAAAGTGATTTTAAATGAATATTTTTAATTAATTGATTTTTGAACAAGTTATTTTTATCTTTTAGAACAATTGTGAATAGAATGTTTTATTTTAATGTATTTGGTATATAAATATTTTCCCACATTCCTGAAATTTATTGTAATTGAAAATTACATTAAAATTTTTTATGTTTATTTTCAAATAAAATCATTTTATCAATATTCTAGAATTTTTTATATAAATGTTTATCCAAATAAAATGATATTTTTTAATATTTTAAAATAATGGATTGAATGTTATTTTAAAGGTTTTTTAATCTAATTATATATTATTTATGGATTTTTATACTTCATTGGGAATATGAGCTTATGGTACTATTTGATTTCTTTCTCAAGATGGATTATAATAATGATTTAAGAATAATTCTATAATGCCCATTTCATTCTCATGGGTTAATTATGATATGATGAAAATTGTAGAAAACCCACTGTTTTACATAGGTTATGTTATAATGAAATGGTGAAATGTTTTTAAAAAATGTTTCCTTTCCAAGGATTCTAATAATACGATATGATGAATGTTTTATGATCTTATAGTACACATATTTATATTTTTTATTATGTGATAGGTAGGCCTAAAATTATATATCCCTCCAATAAATTGGGTCAATATGGGAATATCATGTGATAATAGGTACTATAATGGGTAGTGTACCTAGTTTATTAAGGGAAAATGTCTACTTTTACTTTCTTTGGAGTAAACCTAGACTATAGAATTTTTTTAATGTAGAGTTAACCTAATCCACTATGATAGTATTGGAAGTGAGCCATGATCCAAGATATGGTTTTCTATGATCGAGTAAAATGTTATTTGGTGGGTGTGGGATGAATGTAACACCCAAAAAATATAATGGTTTAAAAGGATAAAATATTACTACCCACGTTAACAAGTTGCACCATTCTTTTCAAGAGCCTGCCTGATTAGAACTCCATAGTTAAGCGTTATTTCCATGGATTAGTGTTCAGGATGGTTGAACTCTTGAGAAGTTTCCTTATATGGATGTGAATGAGTAAAAAACACAATGAAAGAAAATTAATTGTCATGTGGGGATAGTCACTGGTCTGATGACTTTTTTAGGCATGTGGATTAACCCTAGGTTGGGGGACATGTGTCTCTGGGGAAAATGGTGGTGCCTAAAAATCATGAACCTGATGACCAAGTGAAAGTGGGGTTATTATGCTATCATTGGGACCTAGTTGTTATATACTATAACACCACAAAAAGATAAAGTTTTAAAGGGATAAATGTTACAAACTATATCCATAAAGTTCACATTTCTTTTAGGGAACCTAGCTGATTAGATCTCAAAAATTAAGAATGGTTTTCCTTGAGTAGTGGTTAGGAGGGGTGTTATTATGGGATATTTAATAGGGTTTGTGTGAGTGAGAAAAAAGTAAACTAAAAGAACATGTGTTGGCCTATGGGGACATTCATTAATATAATTACCCATTAATGCATGCGGGTTGGCCCTAAGTAGGGGACCATAAGTCTGAGTTGTAACAAACTAACCTAGGTCAACTAGACAAGACTCCCAATGTGATATGAAACATAGTGAAGATTCTGAGGGTTTGTGTGAGTGAGAAAAACACATTTAATGAACTTTTTCTATTCTATAGGGATAGTCATTAGTCTGCTGACCTGTTTGGGACTATGGGTTAGCCCCGAGTAGGGGACCACATGTCTTTGGTGTAACGAACCATCCTAGGTAAACTACATAATCCACCCAAGGTGATTCTGTACATGGGAATGTTTCCCAAGTTGTGTGTGAGTGAGGAAAACACATACCAAAATAACATGTGTTGTCATATGGGGGGGATAATTATAATTAAACACATGCATACATCACACATAGGCTAGAAATGTAGGACATAGCCCCTAAAGAGGATATCCCAACCATCAAGACTTATTTATTAAATACATGGATCATAGGTCTAGTGGGAACGAAGCCCAATACATGGATCGTAGACCGAGTAGGGAAAATCACTAGTCAAGTGACCATTTGGGCATGTGGGTTGGCCCCAGGTAGGGGACCATGTATCCGTGTTGTAACAAACCAACCTATGATAACAAGATACTCAAACCAAGGTTATCCATAACATGGTGATGTTTCCTATGGTGTCTATGAGTTGGGTAAAACACATAAATAACATGTGTTGGTTTATGGGGATAATCATTATTCTGATGACCCATTCAGGCATGTGGGTTTTCCCCAAGTAGGGGTCCATGCTTCTGCAGTGTAACAAACCAACCTAGGTCAACTTGACAAATGAACTAAGGTGATTTATGACATGGAGAGGTTTCATTGGATGTGTGTGAGTGTGAAAAAAATACACAAAAATAATATATATTAGACTGTGGGGATTTTTATCAACTTGATGTCCCATTTGGACATATGGGTTTGTTCTTGGAAGGGTACAATTATTTTTAGGGCAACTGAGGGTACCTATAAGGCCATAATCTAATATCCATGTTAAGGCGAGGTGTATGTAATCTTAATAGGGTGTAGTTTTTCCCTAATGTAACACCCTTTAAGATAATGGTTTAAAATTATAAATGTTACTACCCATGTCAAATGGTCCACATTTCTTTTCATGAGCCAACCTGATTAGAAATCCACAGTTTGGTGTTCATTGATGGAGTATTAGTCAGGATGGGTGTCCTCAAGAGAGGTTTCCTAGGGTTTGCGTGAGTGTGGAACACTGAAAGAACTTGTGTTCGCATGTGGGGAAGTTATTAGTCTAATGAACCATTTGGGAACATGGTTTGGCCCCAGGTAGGGTACCATGTATCTATGGTGTAACAAACTATCCTAAACCAACTAGAAAATTCACATAAGGGGATCCATGACATATTAAAATACAAAAAAAGAATAAACTTGTCTCATATAAAACACGAACAAGTAAAACCAATGAGGTACAAATTGGAAGCATGTGACCAGATCCACGAGACATAAAAAGTCATTAAAAATAGGCCAAACTTGAAAAAAAAACATACCAATACTTAACAAGCCACTATGTGACCATCCATCATCACAAAACCATCTTTCTATGAGGATGAAAACAATAATAGAAAAAAATATTCTATATATTTAATTTCCCATTACCTGATTCCTACAAAACAACATCTACAACCCCAAATAGAAAAATTAGGGTCTGAGCAAAAATTAAATTATGATAACCCAAAATAATCTATATAAGTTATAATATTAACAATTAATTAGCAATAAATTTACAACAAATCTAGTTTAAAAAGAATTTTAATATAATAAAACCATTTTATAAGACCTTTTTTCATAAAATCATACTATATTTACCAAATGTAGGAATATTTCATGTAGAAACAAATAAGAAGGAATTGGTAAATAAACAAAGGATAAACCATAAATTAAACATGTTAGAAAATAACTACAGAAATACCATCACATGATAACATAATCATAAATGAAAAAACCACCTTTAGAGATCTAACTTATGGAATTACATGCTAGACATAAAAAAATACCCAATCTAAGACTATGTTGGATCCAAACAATATAACGTATAATATAATTACACACACTAAAGTGACATAAAAAATCTTCTGGATTGTCACAGACAAAGATTGAAACGTCTATTCCATGATGAACACAAAGTTACCCAATATAAAATGTTTTTCAAAATCTATTTCAAAATCATGATAGGATTTAATAAAATATATTCATATCAAAACTTTTCACTTCTAGGCTTGAAAACCAATTTAAAACCAAAACCACCATTTAAATAATGTAAAAAAAATTATTGGGAAAATCTATTTTTAAATAAAACCAATTTAAAAACATGAATATGATCCAAAAACCCATTACCAAAAAATCATGTATCTTCATGGAATAACCAAAAGAAAAATAAAATGAACAAAATGTTATTCATGAATTTTAACCTTTGTTGAGAGAAACTGGCCACAAGAATGGTAGAAACCTATATATATTCAGAAATTGACATTGGAAATTAGAAGAACAGCATCTAAAAGACTAGGCATGAGGAAAAACTACAGAGGATTGATATATAACACATGCCAATCATAATATGATCCAAATATGCAGCCAAAACCACTACCATGACCAAAGGAAATGAATAATAATGGATGATTACTAGGGACAAGTGACTTAACCGCCATGGGGATCGAACACTAAACAAATTGATTTTAGAGGAGAGAGATTACCCAAAATCACCTTGTAAGGTTCTAGGGTTCATGAGGGAGAATTATTCATTGAACAAAAAACTACACCTGTAATAAAAAAAATTAAAATCTACTAAACTTGAACGATTCATGTCGTGATTCCATTGAGTTTTATATAAAATGAAATGACATCACCTTGGATTAAATTATCTTGAATGACATTTTCACATCGTGAAACCATTTAATATATTTTAATTTTTCAAGATATAAACTAGACTTTTGACATATTCCTAGAAAAGGATTCAACTAAGACAGTCCACCCAAGGTGATCTTCAACATGGAAAAATATAATAAAAATGATGAAAAATGTCTCATGTAAAATCGAATTAAAGAAAACTAACAAAGAACAAAGTGAAATCAACTGATCATATACATGAGGCATAAAAAGTCAATCCAAGCAAGTAAAATTGAAAAAAAACATGAAAATAAAAAATAAGTACCTACTTGACCATCTGTTACCACCAAACCATCCCACTATGAAGATGAGAACAATAAAGGAAGATGACATGAGGAATAATACTATTCCCTTTAGAGAATTGCTATAAAACAACATCTATAGTCTCCCAAAAGAAAATGTAGGGTCTGAGAACAAAGCCCCATAGGATATCACCAAAAAATCCATTGAAATTATAATATCAAGAATTTATTATATATATTTAAAAAAAATCCAGTTTATAAATTATAATCTTTTAATGAAACCATTTTTTTAAAATTTTCTTTTGGTTTCTTAAAAGCATACCATATTTAAATTTTTTTTGGAAACATTCAATTATGAATGAAAATAGGTAAGCATTGGAACATCAACTATGAATACACCATAAGATAAGCATATTAGAAAACAACCCTACAAATACCACCAAGTGATAAACCAATAATAAATGAAAAATCACACCATTCAGGATATAACCTATTGGAATACATGCTAGAAATAAAATAAAATCCCCAATACATGCCTAAGGTGGATCCAATAATAGAACCGCTTTTGTCATTATGCACACAAAGAGTGAAAATTCTATTTCACGACATAGACAAGGTTACCCAATGTGTTATGTTTGTCAAAATCCTATTAAAAACATTGATAACATTTAATAAACCATTTTCATATCAAATCCTTTGGACCTCTGTGATTTAATAACCATTTTAAGATCAGTACTACCTTTGAAGAATTTCATTTTGCACTTAGTGTGCATTAATCGGTTTTTAAGGAAATCCCCTTTATAACACGAATCTCTTCCAATAAAACAACAATTATCACAAATAAATAAATTTAATTGACAAATATATATGAATTAATAAGAACATATAAAAATTAATGAATTATATCACTCATATATAGACACATGCCTTAAGAAATGAGGAAACCTAGTTGCCTTTGAAAAAATAGGCTAGAAATAAGAAGATTGACCTTAGAAATAAAATGAATGAAGGAAAAATAAAAAGGGTCGATAGAAAAAAACTGATCATAATAAAATACAAAAACATATAAAAAAATCTTCTATGACTAATGTAAATAAATAATTAAAAATTCCACTTACCAGGGATAAGAGATGAAACTTCCATGGGGATCAAATGTGAGATTAAGAGATCCAAAGGGAAATAGATCACCCAAATTGACATCTTGAGATCCTAGGTTTTGATAGGGCTTCCTTCACATATAATTGTATATTAAAAATTAACATAAAAAATGGACTCAAATGATTCACATTATGAATCCCATATTCACATTGTAAATCCATAGAGTTTCATATATACTAAAAAAGGAATTTCCTCAACTTAAATTATCTTGTTCAACATTTTCATGAAGCAAAAATGCTTCATGGATGATAAATTTTTAAAATCTGAAATAGACTCATTTAATCTCCATATAAATTTATTCCCGTTGTGTAATAAATTCACAATGTGAATGTGTCCAATAGGCAATGCACAGTTCAGGTTTTGTAGAAAATCTCCAAACCAACTCTGAAGCCATCAAAAACTAAGTAAAAAGATATTAATATTAAAATAGTCATTCCTTTTTATTGGTTTTTTTTGATTATCCACAAAATAAAAGCTTTATGTCATTATAATGTCTTAAATATCTAGGACTAACAAAAAGAAAACGCTACTACCACCTCAGAAAAAAATCCCACTCCCAAATCTCATGGTTGTCCCATATGCACTACCACAATACACGGACCAAGTGATTTTTTTACCATGATGAAACATTTCATAGAGAATCATAATAAGCACTAGTTTCTCAACCAAAAATGGTGCCAGGATCAAGATCATCATCCTCCCATTCAACCATATGGGAAGGATCCATTTGAAATTTATTAATTGTGAAACTTAAAACATGTTGTGGATCAAATTCAAGTGAGATAATAAGTCCAACCAATATTCCACATTTCCAAGACACACTAAAATCCCAAGGGGTCCAACAAATCCTAGTTCTAACTTACCCTCCCTAACCAACTGGTGCTGTTCCAAGTGAGGTGAAATTTGGAGAAAAAAAACAATCACCAACCTCAAACTATAGCAGCCGATGATGATGGTCCACACAAAATTTATGATGACTCTATTTCACGATCAACCTCTTCTAGATCAATTAAACACTTTCTTTTATTTCATATAAATGTCTCAGTCTAGACAAGGACTTCTCTACCAAATCTTATTGGCACAATGAAGATCTACAAGGAAAATCATTCAACACCTCAAAATGGGATATCTTAACTGAGGTATGATAATAAAATTAATGGGAAAAATCAACCAGAGGGAGAATATGTTCCAAAGAACCACCAAAATCAAGAACACACACCCAAAGCATATCCTCTAGGACCTGTTTTGATCTCTGTGTCAGTACATCTGTGTTTGAATGATATTAAATGATCAAATTTCAAATAGGAAACCATTACTTCTTGTAATTTTTTTAAACACATGGATGTGAACCATGAGTCCCTGATAGATAAAACCAAATTGGGGACCCCATGACATCTCATAATCTATTGGAAAAAAATGTCCCTGAGGATCTACACATTCATCTTCTCTTTGATAGGGAGGAAACATAATACAAGGTGAGATCATATTCCCAATAAGAGTAAATATAGAAGATACCAATGAGAAATTTCGTAGAATGGTATTATAAGAGAAGAAAATTGTGGAATATGTTGAATTTATATTTTTGAAATAAGTTGATTATGTTTTTAGTCTCTATAGACACTAAACCTTCATGATCCGTAGGAATGTATTAATTTAAACTGTGTTGAATATTCATCTAAAATGATGTAATATTTATTTATGAAATGATTGATTCACCAAAAGTAATCTCTCCACACACTTCTCAATCAAAAACCACTATCCCATGTGATTAATCCAACTTCAATTCAATAAATATATTCCTAACATGGTTTCATGATTCCCAAATGATGTATCTATATAAACCCATCCTAATATACTCTGAGAGTGTGTCTAATAATCTTATTCAATAAACCATACGAATCAAGAACTATAATCAGTGTCCTTTCAAAATATGTTTAGTTCTTATATTGTAATCCATTTATTCCCAAGAATCTACATGTATCTCCATTTTGAATTGAATAATTAATACGTAAATATAATAATACAAGGAGTCTCAACATTAACTCTTTAATCAGTTTCTGAAATCTTATAGTTCTTCAAGTAAAACTCCATACCATAAGACGTGTGAATTATTTTATTGTAGTCAACAACTAATTCCCCATTATCTATGAACAACACATTTTGAATACACCACTTAAAACATCCAATTATCAGGAAATAATATTTTCAATTCATTCGAAGAATTCATGATATATGATATTAAAATTCCTTCTGCAAATATGGATATTATTCTCCAATAGGAATATTACCTTATTAATTAATTTATTATCTTGAGTCTAAGTTCTTCAAATCTTCCTCAAGGCTCTGTATCGTTCTATCTCTTAATTATACACAAAAACCATGCATTAGAACCAATAGAGATCTTCACATGCACGGTATCGTGTGTTTTTTCCTTGTGGTCCTCCAACATACAACATTTAGCATATTTTAACACTTTATTTATTTCTTTGTATATCTCAAATTTTCCAAGACTATACGTATTAGGCAGAATTCATACACTTATAAAATTTCATAATCTCTTGCCTTTAACATTATTGATCCCCAGTGAATTCAAAAGCTCAACTTATATGCTCATCTTAAATTTATTATGATCATACTCAAAAATATTATGTTCATGCCTTTTCAATTTACCTATCTCAACAAATTCCTACACTCAATTCACATGATCATGAAGACTTAAGATCATGAAGAATTGAACATATCATTAGTGTAAAATAATCCCATAATAAACCCCATATTGAACTACAACTGATCCCATGTTGAAAATAAATGAAAAACATATTTATTTAAAACCAAATGTGCCTCATAAATATGTAATGTATTAAATTGACTACACATTGAAAATAAACTGACTAAAAATGTAGTTCCAAATGACCATACTAAACAAATACAACATCTTAAACTTAATTCTTGTTGAAAATTAACTAACCACATGAGGAAAACCAACCTAACACATGCTGAGGTCCAAAATTATTGAGTGAAAATTTGGAAACATCCCAAACTAATCGTATGATTAAAACCAACTGACCGAATGTCAAAGTCCAACTTATGGTGAGTTTATGTTTCATGAAGTCCCAAATGGATTTATTGTTGTCTTCAACCTATTGCATGAATAATTCTAGATTTAACATAATACCTTTAACCTTGCCTCTATATAGCTTATATTTTTTAACCATTACATAACATTTATATTTTCAATACATTGCAAAACCAAATTTATCCATAACCTTTCACGAATGATCAAATAACTCATTTATCATTCTTGAAACATTAAATTAACTACTAAATGACTACTAAATGATTAATATAAAAATTAATCAAAATAAATTCCACTTTTACCTCATAATTTCATAACAATATTGTCGAAAAATATAGTCTGCAAGAACTCTTATTGTAATAGGTGGCATTGAAAATTATACTCACACACTTATCAATATTTATCTTAGTAATTGAGCAGACTTAATGGTTTTAGGATATATTAAGGGAAAGAACATCATGAATAATGATTAATTTGGATATCTTGGATAAAACATGGGGGAAGGGACTAGTATAAGACAGAAGACTTGTTTTGGGGGTGTTTCCTAGTTTTTAGCTTTTATTATATTTTGTTTTCTTATTCATATAATCTGATTTGGTTGATTTAATTATTTATATGTTATGGATATAATTTTTGATATATCATGTTTTATGTTCATTTCTTATATTTTCAAAGTCAGTATACTAATTTATATGGATGTTTTTGTTTTTTTATTATTTCCATTATTATTTCACTCTAATATGAGGGTATAGTCTTCCCAGAATACCACCTTAGATCTTTGATACTCATAGGCATTGTTCGATATAAGAAGATACAGGCTAGATGCCACATGAAAAATCTATATGAGACATTGTTCAATGATATTTAGTTAGGGGATGCTACATTTAATCCCCTATTATTTGGATTTATTGGGTTAACTGTAACACCCTGAGATTTTGTGAAATATTTTTTTTCAATAAAAAAATTAATCATTTAGGTATTTTTCATTACACTAAATATTTATTTTACGATTCATTACACATTACACCTGGTTTATATTTCATTACATGCAACACTGACTTCATCCTGCATTACACATAACTTTGAGTTTAAATAAAATGTGACATGTTGTAAAAATATTACTATTTAATATCGTAGTTATCACCTAATCATTAGAATGGTAGGTATGAATAGGATTAAATAAATTATGAAAATATATTGTTTACGCATGTGTATAAAATGAAATATTTGGTGACCATTTAATTAAAATTGAAAAAATAGAAATCTTTTTTATGTAAAACTATTTTTATACACACATTCGTGTTTTATGTAAATAAATTAAATAAATCAAATTTTAGTGAATTATTTAAATGAAATGTAAATATTATATATTATTTTTTAAAAAATTAATGTTAATTCTTTTCTATACAATAGATAATAATAACTCTAATATTTATTTTAAACAGTATTTTTCTAAATTTAAGTTTTGTTGCCTATTTTTTGCAATTATTTTAAAAATATTTTTTTGAAACTTTTAAAAAATTATTCTAAAAAATAAAAGTAGTTTTTTAAATCATCATATCAAAATTTTCATTGAGTTATTTTGTGAAAATTTTCCAATATGATAAATTTTATGATGAATAGTGAAATAAATACAGAAATTAAATTGAAAGACTTCTTTTTGTATAAATTATTTATAAAGTTAAATTATTTTTAAAATCGATTTTAATTTAAAATTAGTTCCATTATATATATATATAACAATTAGGTCATTATAATAAATTTTTTATTTAAATTTGCTATAAAAAACATTGTAATCTTTTGAACATTTTTCTCTTTGAAAAACCACTTTCTCAACACGTCTACGATATTAATTTTAAATTAAATTTCGATACTTATACAAAATTAATTTTTTAAAAGGGGTCAATACTTGGAATAATAATAATTTATATTATATAATAAGTTCAAATTAATTTTTTTACCAAAATTAATATCAAAAAGAGTAAAAAAATAATTACTATTGTAAAGGTAAAAATGGAATTTCCAGGGGGTTAAACGAAATTGATATGTGTTAAGATGACACAAAAAAATCCTTAAATATATTTTATAGAAATATTTAGACTATATAATGTTTAATTCTATATAAAAATCTACTTTTGAGCCTTCTTTCATTAGAAAAATGTGGGTACACATTTTTCTTTTCAAAAATTTACAAGTGAGACACTCACCTCACTCGCCACCACATCTCTTCTCTTTTTCACACACTTAAACTCTTTTGGTTTGGCCAATAAATGATCAAATAACTTAAAAACATCCATAATATCCTCTTATAATCCTTATTTTTGGCATAAATCCATCCTATTAAGGATTTTGGTGCAAACCTAAGGAGGTTACCCAAAGGGGAGGTAATATTCTTGAACAAGCATTTTTTATTCTATTTATTCCTCCATCTTGTTCAATTATTATTAAAAAATTATGTCAGAATATCCTCATAATATTAAATATAAATAAATGTCTTTTATGTTAAATTAATTACCTACAAACATCTCTAATTCCATAAAATGTGTTATGAAATCATTATTTGTGTGTATAAAGGACTACCGCCTTACGAACATATGTCATTCATTTATCCATTATCACATGTCATGGTTGGGTATGATGAAGGATATAATGTATATATATTATATTTATAACATAATTATACATATTTATTAATTATATCATATATAATATTTCTATATTCCATTCTATAGGTGGTACAATAACGTCGCTCGTGTATACAATAGACTACCACATCATAAAGTGATGTGATTCATTTTTCCCTAATGATTTATTTGGAAGATTATTGGTATAAATATATGTGATATAAATGAAATAAATATTTTATTAAAGACATATTTATCAATATTAAATGATAATATATCATTTTATTTTATAACTTTTCACACACTGGAATATTATAATGTCGTTCGCGTATGCATGGTCTACCGACATAATGAAGCGATGGGACTCTATTTTTATCACGAAATCACATCGATGATATGTACAAGTATATTTAAAGATATAATATGGTATTTTTAATATTATAATAATTATGTAAAAATAATATATTAACTACCAATTTTCCGTAATGATTGTTTAAAAATGGAATCATTACTCATGCGTAAGTACGACGTACCGTCTTCATGAATATAACTTACATCATTTCTAAAAACCCAATTTCATGATTTTTATTAAGAGTGTATTTTGTTTATAAATATGATAATTATTTAATTATTATTATTCTAAATATAATGGAAACATTATCAATGAAAGTGAACTGAAAATAAAAAATCAAAACATATATGCAAAACAATGTTGTTATTATCTGAAATGTAACATTAACAAAAAATTGTTAATAAAAAGTTTATTAAAGGAAATAAGTAAATAATATATGGTACTACATATATAATTATTATTATTTAATATATATATAATAATATTATATTTATTATACATTTTGTTCAAATGTGTACGGCATAAGTCCTGACAGAAGATAAGGGTTTTCTGTTTCACTTTTATTTTTTTGTGATACACATTCCATATTCACCATGTGTTTATTTTATGTGGTGTATATAATTACAATTAATGTATTTTATGATGATTTTATTTAAATATTTAGAAATTTACATATCCTTTTAATTATATCTCATTCATGGTGTTTACATTCCAAAAGTTACCAATGTAGTAAGGGATTTTGTCTCAAATTTCCTTCTTTGAAGCATATGTTATGTTATGAACCTGTATTATTTTGTGAGGTGTATATATACATCTAATTTGAAATGTAGTATCATGAATTAATTTATTATCATGATATTATTGTTTTTATTTAATGTTATTATTTTTTAGAGTTGACTATTCATTGTTACCAAAGTGGAAACTGTTCTATGTTATATTCTCATCATTTATCGGGATCACTCAGGATTATGCTTTCAATGATTATATATTATGACATATCTATAAGAAAACTCCTATATTTTTTTCATAATATGGTTATTAATTATATTTTCAGTTAATAGTGCCATTTTTTCCACTAATTGGAACTTAAATTAATTGAGAATATGTTTTTAAGGAAAATATTCTTTATTTATCTCTTCGATTGAAAACCCTTTTTCTACCAAAACTATGTTTTCTAAAAATGTTTTGAAAAAATATTTTAAAATTATAAAAATGATTTATTAAATAAATTTTCAATCGTTTTTTGATTTTTAATAAATGTTTTGAAATGAATATTTATGTAATTTTCCAAATAATTCATGTTTGACTTTTTATAAAAATGTGATCAAAATCTTAGGATTTTTTTAGATTTTAAATAAATGATTTAGAAGTGAAATGTATTTTGAAATAATTTATGTTTTAAATAGAGTATTTTGAAGTGGACATGATATTTTCCATAAAAAAGGTTTTAAATTATTTTTTGATATTCCTTTATTGGTTTTCAATGTTATTTTCAATGAAAAGTATCTTCAAAATATATTATATTTAAAAAAAATCAATGAATAAATTATATTTTCATGAAGAAATGTTTTAAATTAATTTTAAATATTCTTTTAGGTTTGATAGGTTATTTTAAATGATTAGTATTTTAAATTTTTTTATGTTTTAAAAACAAAATTCAAATAGGAATGGATATTTTTCTCAAGAAATGTATTAAATTATTTTTAAATCATACTTTATAAGTTTTTGAGGTTATTTCCAAAGAAAAATATTTTCAAAATATCTTATTTTTTAAAAAGTGTATTTCAATGTGGAAATTATAATTTTCTCAAGAAATGTTTTAAACTATTTTTAATTTTACTTTATAAGTATAAATGTTTATTTTCAAGGAAACGATTTCGAAAAATGTATAATGAAATTTTAGTTTTAAAAAGTAATTTTCCAAGAAAGGAATTTGTTATCAAGAAATGTTCCAAGTTATCATTAAAAATTATTCTCCATCATTGATGATATCCTTTGATGTTACTTATGATTTATGGGGGATATTATCCAAGGATAACATTATTACTATTATTTATCTAAATGGTTTATGTTTATGAAGAAAAGATGTTTATAAAACCCATTTTTCTTCCATGGGTCATAACATGATAAAATTCCTATAAAAACCACTTCTTTTAAAGGTTCATGCTATGATGAATTAATTAATTGATTCATAAAATTGTCTCTTTTCCATAGGATATGATATTATTTAATGATACATAAACATGTCTTCCTAAGATATCATCAATGGTTGAATGTTTAAAATGTGAAAGGTATGTGCATTATAAAAATTTATATCCTAAGGGAAAATATCTTGAAGGGAATTAACAAGGTTGTGTGATTAATGGTAATTTTGATAGTGGTGAAGAGACTAAAAATAACATATTAAATAAAACAAGAGTTAAGGAATAAGACAACAAATCCTTGATAATGGGTTGAGAAGGAAGTAAGACGATTGAAGTATTTATGTATTGGAATTAAGGAATTATGTTATATGAATAATTAAATATATAAGCATTCTTCAGTATAGGTTTGTCATTAAGGATATTGAAAAAAATATTTAATTGTACTAATTACCTAGAAAAGTGATTTAATAGAAAGGTAATATTTTATTGAAAATGCATGATTAGGAGAATATAAAACGTAATATGATTCTAAGGATGATAAAACGTTGTTTAGTTTGGATAAAGAGATTATTGATATGGATAAAGTAAGTTCTTTAATATTGATGACCTCATAGGTGATAAAGGATTTGTTGATAAGGTGGTTTATGTTATCATTGATGGAGTTTGCAAAATTACTGGATGTATGGAATATATTAAATTATCTATAGTTTTATTCATATAAGTAGGAATAATGGATGTTTTTATTTAGGTTTTATGGAAAATATATCTATTAAAAATATTTCAAAGAATATATGACCAACGTATTCAAATATTAATCATGTGACCATTAAGAGATGACTAGTGATATTTGAAGGATTAATGTTAATTTTTTCAAATTTAGTGACCATTTTTATAAATTTAATTTTTTAAAGGTAAAAAATATATAGAATGGTTTAAGTTGAACACTGTATGAGGTTTTAGATATTAATATATTACTTCACCATATTAATATTTATTCATATTGGGAAAAAATGTTAATATTGTTTAAAAACTCAAGATAGAAGGACTGACTTATAATTATTATATGGATTTGATTTAGTGCTTAATACATGAAAAAAAATCTCTTAGAGTAATATATTAAGTTGAAATTGATCAAATAAAAAACAAAGGAGGAAATTTAGCTTATGATCCAAAGGAAAGATAAACCGTAGTTATATCAGCCCCCTTTAAATTATTGATCGTATCATGGAAATTTACTATCGATTGGAACTTCCCTCGAACATATATAATGTTGAATATTTTTTCCATGTGTCTCTCTTGAGGAAGTACATACATGACCCCTAACATGTGATGAACTCGTATGTCATACCACTGGAGCATGATATTCTTTTTGAGGAATAATCGGTAGGGATTCCGAACCGAATAGATAAGGTTATACAAAACAATAACACATACCTGGTAAATTTTTTGTGACAAAACCACTAGATTTAAGAACTTATATGTGATTTGAAGGATGTAATGAGGTAGAATTATCCTCATTTTTTGGTGCCAAAGTAATGAATTTTGAGCATGACTTTCATTTTAAGGGGGTATAATGTAACACCCTGATATTTTGTGACATATATATTTTCAAATAAATTTAATTTTTTAGTTATTAGTAATTTCACAAAAATTAATTTTATCTTTTGTTACATGAAACATTGATTTTATATTTTGTTATATGAATTACTGAGTTTAGCCTGCGTTATACTTAACACATAGTTTTAACAAAATGTGACATATTATTAAAATATTAGTATTTAATGTGGTATTTATCACCATGACTTTAGAGTGATTGATATTAATAGTATTGAAAAATTATGAAAATATATGGTTAACACATGTATATAAAATTAATTCTATTGTGACTATTTAATTAAAAATGAAAATACTGTAATTCTTTTTTGGAAAAATTATTTTAATACACAAAAATGTGTTTTATTTCTATAAATTAAATAAATCACTTTTGGTGAATGATTTTAATTATATTTAATTATTATATATTAAAAAAATTAACTTTAATTTTCTGTGTTTTCTAGACAAGATATAAGAATAAATAATATTTTACACTTAAAAATTGTATTTTTCTAAAAAATAGTTTTGTTGTATTATTACCCAATTATTTTAGAACTCATTTTTGAAACTTTTAGAATGTTTACTTGTAAAAATAAAATTAATTTTTTAAATAATCATTTAAAAATTATCTTTGGGTTAATCTTTTTAATTTTATGAAAAGATTGTTTTTTCGATATATAGTGAAAAAATACAAGAATTTTAATAGAAAACAACCTTTTCATTTAACTTATTTAAAAAGTTAAATTATATTTAAAAATTATTTTAATGTAAAATTAGATAATTTTTATATATTTTAATCAAATAAAGTTTATTAAAATCAATTCCATATTTAAATTGGATATAAAAAACATTGTAATCTTTTGAACATTTTTCTCTTTAAATCCTCGATTTCTCATCATGTCTGTGGGATTAATTTTAAATTACAATTTTCTAGATATGTGAATTTAATTTTTTGAAAATTGATTTAATATTTTTAATATTTATAATATTTATTAAATAATAAGGTCAACATAATTTCTTACCAAAATGAATAGGGTAAACAATAAAAACTAATTACCGTAGTTAAGGTAAAAATGACATTACATGGGGGTTAAACTAAAACGATAAGGGTTAACATGATATAAAAACATATATAAAATATATTAATGGAAATATATAGACACTAAAATATCTATGTATCCATAATAATTCATTTTTAATCCTTATGGCATGAGAAAAACATGGGTACACTATTTTCATTTCAAAAAATTACAAATAAGCCACTCACCTCACTTATAAAGGCCACCACATCTAATCTATTATTTACACCTTAAAAAAAAAATTTATGGTAATAAATATGAATATAAATTCCAAAAATCCATACTATAATCCTATTATCATTATTGTGGTCAAAAATCCAACATAGTAGGGATTTTGGTTCCAACTTAAAGAGGTTACCTAAAGAAGAGGTAACATTCAACAATGAGCATTTTTATTTTATTTCTTACTCAAAATCCCGAAATTATTATTAAAAATTAATGATATAGTAACCTAGGTATCTAAGACATACATATATGTTTTTATGTTATTATAATTACCAACAACCATCTCCACATCCATCAAATGGGTTATGAAGTCATTATTTGTGTATATGGAAGACTACCGCCTTGCGAACCGATGTTATTAATTTTTACATTACCACATCTCATGAATGTGTATTATTATGGATATAAATTATATATATATATATATATATATATAATATTTATAACATAATTATACATCAATAGTTATTATACCATATATAAAATTTTTATATTCCATTCCATCGACGATATAATAACTTCGCTCGTGTGTACTGATGACTACCGCCATACGAAGCGATGTGATTTTTTTTCAATAATGTTTTATATAGAAGATAATTAGGATAAATATATGTAGTATACATGAAATAAGTATGAGATTAATGACATATTTAAATTTTCAAAAGATAATATATTATTTTATTTTTACCTTTTCACTCATTGAATGATGATCACGACGTTTGTGTACATGTGGACTACCGCTTTCATGATGTGACGTGACTCCCTTTTCATCACCAAAACCGCATGAATGATATGTATAATTATATTGAAAGTAATTATATTGAATTTAGGATGTTATTATATTTATTAAATGATAATATATGACTTACCTACTTTTCATAATGATCTTTGAAAAATGGAAACATTACTCATGCATACATACAACCTACCGTCTCCATGATTGGAGCACACATAATTTCTAAAAACCATATTTCATGTTTTGACTTAAGAGTATAATCGATTCATAAATATGATTATTATTTAATGATTATTATAATAGAGATAATGAAACCAAGCAGTCAGGGGCTTACTCGAGTGGTAAAGGCTCCTAGTAATCCTACATCAGACCGGGGTTCAAATCCGGGTGGGAGTGAATTTCCATCGGTATTGTATCACTGTTGTAGTATGGGTACTATAGTAGTAGTAGTATTCAGCCTGAATGGGATTTCTGGCCACTAGGACTTCGGGCCCCAAATGGGGTGGTGACATAGGCAAGACGTACCAGTTGTGACATAGGCATGATGCATGAAGAGTCATCAGGCCATCCAATGGATGGCCTACAGGCCATACAATAGTATTAATTCACACTGGTCCTTCGGGCCAAAATATATAATGTAAAAAAGTTGCTGGTTGGGTGGGTTATCCTTTGGGGGGGATATGATCTTTTTTGCATGCTTGTGTGTGTGTGGTGTGTGTGTGTTTGAATGTAATTATAACCCAAATAACCTAATATAATATAATGTAACCATAATCAATGTATGTAGACCAAAAATAACAAATCAAAACATATATGAAAAACAAAGTGACTATTACTCAAAACATGACTTTAACATAGATTTTTTTAAAAAGGTAATAGAAGGACATTAGTAAATAATTTATAGAATTATATATAAGTATGGAAATGTAATTGATTTAAAATAATTTTTTTATATAGGAGGTTTGAAAGCGTATTTAGGATCTTGAGACTTAAGGTAAGGGATTTGAGTCTCTTATTTATTTTTCTGTGAGACACAATACATATTCCCCATGTGTTTCTTTTAGGTTGTGTATATACTACCCATGAATGAATTTTATAATAAATTTACATAAATTTTTGGGTGGTTATATATCCGTTTTATGATCTCTATTTCATGGGGGTTATGGTTATAAAGTTACCAAATTAGTAATATATTCTTATCTCAATTTACCTTCTTTTTCACATATGTTTTTTTATACACCTATCTTCTTTTATGGGGTGTATATATACATACCCTTTGACATGTAAAATCATAAATTAATTTATTATCATTAAATTATAAATTTCATTTAACATTATTCTTTCATGGGGCATAAAAATCAAGGTTACCAAAGTGGTATGTTTTTTCTATTATAATCTTATCATTTATCAGGATTTCTCATGATTGGTCTTGGAATGATGAAATTTAAAAATCTATCTCATAAGAAACTCATTTATTTTCTTTTACTATGGCTATTAATGGGGTTTTCAAGTAAAAGTATAATTTTCCCACTCTTTGATGATTTAAATAACTGATATTATGTTTCTATTAAAAATTTTCCTCATTTCTCTCTTCGGTTTAAAACCCCCTTTCTTCCAAATCCACATTTTTCTATTTTTTTAAAATGTATTTTTTCATTCATCAAATGTTTTATTAAATAAATTTTTACCAATTTTTAAATTTGAATGAGATATTTTCAAAGGAATCATAATTTTGTATTCCAAATAATTCTTATTTAATTTTTACAAACAATGCGAAAAAAAATATTGTTTTTAACATACATGACATGAATAGTATTTCCCATTGTCATAACCACTAAATGATTTCCAGAATACTTTAAAAGCAATCAATGTTATTTTAAATGAATATGTTTACTTAATATTTGGGAATTATTTATATTTTAAATAAATTATAACAAATTTAAAATGATTTTGAAAGCATTTTATGTTTTAAAAATCATTTTTCAAATGGGAATATATATTTTCCCAAATAAATGTTTTAAATTATTTCTAATGATTACTTTATATGTTTACATGGTTACTTTAAAATAAATAGATTTTCCAAATGTATTATGTTTTAAAATGTGTTATTAAAACGAGAAATGATATTTTCCTCAATAATGTTTTAATCCGTTTTAAGGCTTCCTTTATATGTTTACAAAGTTATTTTCAAAGATTTTGATTTTACAAATGTTTTACGTTTTAAATTGGTATTTTCAAATAAGAAAGGATATTATTCTCATGAAATTTTTAAAATTATTTTAAAGCATATTTTATAAGTTTTGAAGGTTATTTCCAAAGAAAAATATTTTTAAAATGTCATATGTTTAAAAAATATTTTATCAAAAAGGAAAAGATATTTTCCAAAAAAAGTTTTAAATTATTTTTAAAGATTAATTTATATATTCTAAAGTTTATTTTTAAATAAATGGATTTCAAAAACATTTTATAATTTTTTTTAAAAAATATATTATTTCTAAAAAAGGCTATTTTCCTCATGAAATATCCATGATATCTTTTAAAACCTATTTCCATCTTAGATGAAATACATTTATTTTAATTATAATTTATTGGGGATATGTTATAAATATAAAATTCTTATTATTTCTCGGAATGATTTATGTTTATGATGAAAATATTTTTATGAAACCTGTTTCTTTTCCAAAGGTTATACCATGATAAAATTCCTTTTAAACCCGCTTATTTTCAGGGGTTATGCTACAATGAAATGATGAAATTATTATGAAACCTATATCATTTTCATAGGTTATTATATAATTAAATGTTTACAAAACCCATTAAATTTCATTGGTTATGATATGATGAATGCTTTATGTTATTGTGAAACACATATATATGATTTTTATTATGTGATTGGTTGTACCTATATCTCTCTCTAATGATTTAGGTAATGATTTATATATCCATAGATTGACAGGACAGGAATGGGGAGTGTACTCGGTTTAGTAAGGGAATCAATATGATATGATAGTATTGGGAGTTAACATTGACTACTATAACGGTTTGAGGAGTGAACACATTCTACTATGATAACCTTTCCTGTGAGCCTTAACTAAAATCTATATGTTTTTCTATGATTTTTTATATTCAAAAATTCCATGAATTATGAAAATTTTATGATTTTATATCTCATGTTCTTTGATTTACTTATGATTCATGTCTTATAAACTACAAATCTTTATTCTAGCACTCAATACTATGATCTTTGATATGAATGGTATGATTTTCAAATTTTATTCTCATGTTCTCATATCTTTATGTTAATTTTTTACATATCTCATTTCGTTACCCTTACTGAGCATCTGATCTCACCATTTCCTATGTTTCCTCTCCCTAGGTTTTGAGAATGGTTTTATGTAGGGTACGTTTGTGAAGAGTAATAAAGGGGATGATATTTAATAGAGGCAATGAATATATTCCCTGAATTAAGAAGATTTTGTTACATGTTTCCAATGGAACTAAACTTATCATGAACCCCTCCCCACAAGGTATACCCCTCATGGGCTGGAAATGTGAGAAGGGAGATAATGACCCCAGAGTCCCACCTCCAGTAGGCACTCGGTTGGTGACTAGAACCAAGGGTATAGTGAACAAAAATATGAGAGGAATCACCCTCTATGAGAACAAATGCAAAATAGAGAGATAAGACAGACACCAACTAACTCCAACTTTGAAAAAAATATAAAATAAATCCCAATTACACATATGTAATGTAATGAAAAAACACTACAACTGAAAGGGGAAAACTGCAAGTACCAATAGAAAGTAAAAAAAACAACGACAAGACCGAATAGCTCTTGCAACCCCAAGCTAGTAGAAACCAGCTTGATCTCAAACCTACTCCAAGTGACCTAAAAAATAGTTTTTATATACATAGGGTGAGTATAATAATATACTCATTATAATCCTCCCCATAGCATCTCATGAAAAAGTAAAGAAATCATGCTAAAGCATAGTGAAAAACAAGTGAAACTAACTCGTAACCTAAACAGTTATACTATGTTCATAGCCTCGATATGGCTACTCACACAAAGTATCACATAAAATAGTATATAATATAATAATTAATATCATGTTTACCCTGCTACTACTTCCCCACTGGTTATCCATTTTCCCCAATGCCGCACATCCTAAGCCATCTCTCTCCAAGAGGCTTGCCCGCAGACACCTAGGAAAAGCACCACAAAATGCACCTCGTGCAAAAAAACCACCATTTCCACATAATCAATGTAATAGGGTAGTTTTTAGGAGACACCACAGGTCACATAACATGTATCATACATCAAGCATTATACCTCATGCCATTACAGCACACACATTGAGTAAGGATCCTCAATCCATCACAACCTATACACATTACACCTATAGTAGTCCATAGGAAAATATATCAACAATATATGTGTGTGAATAACCATGATACATTACAACCCTCTACACACATATATGTGGAAAACTAACTATTTATCCTACCAACACATGTAACTAACAAGAGAAGTTATCGAGGCCACATGGGGTATTCAACCATCCATCCTCCAACCAAAATGTTGGGGAAAACACCCCTAGGGATTAGAATCCCCATGGTGTCAATTTCCCTAACTGATAGGTTGGAGTAGTGTATATAAACACAAAAGGTAAAAAATATACTATATCTCACAACCACACTATGGGCATAACCTAGTCTTAGACTCAACTTCATCTAACGTCTCTCGGACTCTCGGCTGCCACTTTTAAGTGTAGGTATCATATAATCACCCAACCATTTAAAGATTATTATTACATTACTTCATTCAATTTTTTATCAGTTACAATTTATGTTAACTAATTATATAATCAATAATTAACCATTAATAATTTCCACATTATATTTCATTATCATCACACTCAAAAGTCCATTGTTCCATTAAATTGAGACCTCAACGTTATGTCCCAGCATGCTCTAACCCCATGAGTTAACATCATCTATACAATCATTTATTAACAAAAATTACTTTCCCATATTTCCAGGCATTCTAGGAAAACATTCTATGCTACAAAACACAAGGGGGCTCAACATGGGGAGTAGATGAACTACCCATTGAGACATTGACACATATAGCAAGAGTGTAGACCCATCATCCCTCAGGATACTAAACACAGAAAGAACATGGCATACCCCATGCGGCATTTCCCCTTTTGGAAGGAGGGTAAGAAAACTAGATGCCTTGACCAGTGGGTAAAATAAGGAATATAAAATACCAACATGAAAAAGTAAGAATCCAAACATTCAAATCCATCCCATTCCATCAACTCTAGTGTCCTCCCTAACATCCACATGCATAAACCGATGTATCTCTCCACTCTAGGAATCAACTGATTCCACAATCAGTAGGCCTCCCTTCCCCAACATATCACAACTTTTTTTCAGGCTCACATAACAATAGAAGAAGTAGGAAAACAAACATAATATCAACTGGGCTCTTAGCCCTTAAACAATCAAAAAGGTAACTCAGACCCCTACGAGGAATTATCTTTTACAAAAAAAATTATTTAATTCATCTATAATTAAACAATTTATTATTTGTGGGTTCCAAATATGGGAAATCTAAACATTAATCTATCAAAAATTGATTAAACATTCTTACTGCATCAATTTGATTAACATAAAATTACAACAAGAAGAACTGAATTAATTTACAAGACGCTTTATCTTTGACAATTAATTTACAAGTAATCCCATTATATGTTATTTACCACTTTTAATCAATAACTAAAAGGTAATCAAAGAAATCATAAATATTACACTACCTAGAAAAAAAGGGGCAACAACATAAGATTAATATCAATTTATTTATCTGGTTCAAATATTTTTTATGTCATTTACATTGTTATCTAGTGGGACAAAGCATGATAACTCTACAGTTTCATGTAAAAGAATAGAGAATTAATGAATCCCCTATATCAAATGGTTCTTCACATTATTTATATGAGGGTGATCCACTCAACAGATTATGATATCCTCCCATGTGACAACTGCATCCACCTGAGGACATCATGACACGACTTCACTATCCGACTGCCATGAAAACTCCATTAGATACATGAGGATCACATGTCATATCATGGAAAAAAGAAATAGGAGGAGAAGGATTGATGAAAACAAAAAAAATAGAGTTAGACCACACCTTATATTAATGAAGGATCGACACTTGTTTCCTAGAAAAAAATAGGGGGTGAACATGCAGTAGGAATAAACTTCAAGGGAAAACAAGCTTAGGATTAAGTTTCGATCACACAGACCCTAAGGAAAGATGGAAAGGTTTGAGTGTCTCGAACCATGGAATAAGAAGGAATAATAATGAATGAATATATATCATCCCCTTAGAAGATTTAACAGAGTAGGTTTCAGATACATTGGATTTTCCATTAAATTGGCCTTAGAGTCCTTAAAAAGAGGCTTTAAATGCATTTTACATAAAAGGAAATGTCAAAGGGGCGAAAATGTAGGTAGCTGGAAACATTGTTCATGAACGAGAAATTTTGAAATGGAAAAAGGTTGTTATTCTGGAAATATAGTTCACATCAGTCTCACTAGTGGAACTATTCACACCAGTGGAACTGTTCACATCAAACTAACTGATGGAACTGTTCACATCTGCTTTATCGGTGGAACTATTCACAGTGGCCTCACTAGTGGAACTGTTTATATCAACCTCACTGGTGGAACTGTTCACATCGGCCTCAGCAATGAACTGTTCACATCGGCCTCATAGGTGGAACTGTTCATATTGGCCTCACCGTTGGAACTGTTCACAATGACCTCACCAAAAGAACTATTCACACCGGTCACACCGGTGAAACTGCTCGTAGAATTGGAATTTTGTAAGTGTTTGGGATAAGTCACATTGACCTCCCATAACACCTCAAACACTAGATTTCTACAACGGAAAGACTAGAGAGGTCTTGGCCATTACATCAGATACCTCTCAAAACATTATCATCCTGAAGAATTCAAAACCCACCTAAAGGAAAATAGAAATGGGGTTCAAACAACCACCCATCGAGATTCCTCTCAAAAAAGAGAAATCCACAAGAATCATAAAAATAAATTCATCATATAAAAATGAAAGCTCTACAATCACAAAGAGAATATTTTTTTACATGAAAAGAGTTAAAAATAAAACATCTCAGGGTACTGAGAACGTATTTGTGACTCATGTTCTCAGGTACTCTCCTCCATTCCACTGTGTCACCAGAAGACATGAACCAAGGGGATAGAGCACCCACACAACACCTTCTCTTTGCGGTAATAGAACTCCACAGGTCACACCTTGAAGGTCACATCATCATCAATATCGATATCTATACAATTGATGATGTGAGATTCATCATCAAGGTAACTATAGAGCTGTGACACATGAAATAAATCATTTATTCATCTCATCTTCAGTATAAGTGCTACCGATACGCCATATCTCCAACATGAGCCAACACCTCGAAAGGCCCAACAAACTAGGGAGAAAGCTTACTTCCATGACCAAACCTTCACTACCCACCATGGGGAGTCACCTTCAGAAACATGTGATCCCGAAAATAAAACTCCAAAGGTCTTCTCCTTTGTTCTTCATATGATTTCTAAAGTTCTTGTGAAGACTTCATCCTCTCACAAATCACCCGAAACATCTCTGTTGTATTCTGAACTAGTTTTGGTATGAGAATTTCTAACTCTCTAACCCCAATCCATCCCAACAGCGAATGGAAAGGTTGGCCATACATGAATTAAAATGGCACCATACCAATAGTGGAGTGAAAACTATTTTTTTAAGAAAAATCCACCAAGGGTAAGTGCCTCATCCACAAACCTCTAAAATCTTGGACACAAGCATGCAACATGCCTTCAATAGTCTGTAAGTACGCTCTATCTGACCGTCTATCTATGGATGAAAATCAGTGCTAAGGTATATCTAAGAACCATAATCATTGTGGAGACCTCTCCACACCCTAGAGGTAATACAACAATCTTGGTCACTAATGATCATCCTCATGACTCCGTGGAGTCTCACTACCTCCTCCCGATACTGCCTTGACAAAACTTCCACTGAGTTCGACTCCATGATTGATATAAAGTGGGTTGATTTTGTTAAACATTCCACTAACAGCCAAATATAATCATATCCTCCTATAGATCGAGGTAAAAGAGTAATAAAGTCCATTTATATGTCCTCCCACTTCCACTTAAGAATATCTAATGGATAGAGCCAACCACTAGGGACATGGTACTCAACCTTGACCTTCTAGCAGACCAAACATCGGGACACAAACTCTACAACTGCACGCTTTAACCCAAGACACAAAAACTGACTCCTCAAGGCTTGGTACATCTTTTTCACACCAAGATTTACCAATAAAGGTGAACTATGTAACTCTATGAGAACCATCTCGAACATCTCCAAAGAAACAAATTTGCTTTCATGATACAACAATTGGTTTTGTTTATCCTTAGTCCAACCATTAGGGGCCTAACCACAAACACCTCGGTCTCTGAAGACTTCCACATCTAGATCAACCAATTGGGACTCTACCATATGTTTCCCTAGAGATGACTACGCCGCCATCTAAAAAAGACATCCTCTACCCCCAACTTATCCCATATCAAGATGTAATGATGAGAATTATTGGATTATTCTTGAGGAATCACCATATTCATGCACTACATCACTACGTAACTTACTGATCATCAGACCATCTACAAAATTCCCCTTTTTAGGTGTATACGATATTTCCAAGTCATATTCTTGTAATAAATCCATCCACAGACACTGTCACAAGTTTAAGTCATGCTGGGAGAAAACATACCGAAGGATCTTATGATCGGTTAAAACTACAAAGCACTCGCTAATGAGGTAATGTGTCAAAAAATTTAGAGAAAACACCACAGCTACCAACTCATGATCATGGGTGGCATGGTTGCGTTCATGTGGACACAACTACCAAGACCCATAAGAAACAACTGATCTCTGCTACATCATAACATAACCTAACTCCACATGTGAAGCATAGAAAAAAAACATCAAACTGAACTCCCTCTGTTGGAAGAAAAATAACTACAGAACTAACTAAGTTCTCCTTCAGGCACTCAAAATATGTCTGATATTGATCAATCCACATGAAAGCCTTCTCCTTCCTGGTCAATGCTGTTAGATGAGTCGCAACCTAATGGAAATTGGCTACGAACCTCCAATAGTAGCCTGCAAGACCAAGGAAACTTCACACCTATGCCACTATCTAGGGGTCATCCCAAGACACAAATGCTTCTATCATTGATAGAGCAATAACTAATCCCCACAGGGACACAATATTCCCCATGAAAAGGACTTCTCGATCCCAAAAATCACCCTTTGAAAACATCTCAAACAGTTTATGTTGATGAACAACTCCAAAAAAGTCGTGTAGATGCTCCGCATGATCCTCCTCATATGTGGAGTACACAAGGATGTTGTCGAGGAAACCACAACGAACATATCTAGGAACTCATGGAATATAGAGTTCATGAATCCAATGATCACAAGTGGATCACTGGTCACACCAAACAATATTACAATGAACTCCTAATTCCCAGGAGAACAATAGAAAGAAATATTTAGAATATCCTCATCCTTCACACAAATCTAAAAATATCCTGACCGCAAGTTGATCATTGAGAACCAACATTCACCATTCAGTTGATCGAATAAATCATCAATCCATGGTAAAGGATATTGATTATTCACTGTCACTTTTTTTTACGCGATGATAATCAATACACAACTGCAAACTGCCATCAAATACAGTGACACACTTGGCTGAACAAAACTGCACTGTAACAAAACACCAGGCTGTATACGTAGCTCTTGTAACTCATGATGATCCATCCTATATGTAGACATATAGATAGGAGATTCTCCTTATTGTAGATCAATCCCAAACTCAATCTCTTTTTGAGGGGGTAATGATACAACTTCTTCTGAAAAAACATCAGGGTACACTTTTACGACCCTTGGAAATGCGAACTGTTGAATCTCTAAAGAAATCAACATTATCTCTTCCATCCTGGATGATAAGGACAGAACACATCTTTGACCGATCTGAACATCTCGCTTGCCAACGAACACCGCTGGCTCTCCATCTATATCGAAGAACACCAAATGTCTCCTAAAGCAATCCACGATAGCCTTCACTTAATACAACCAATTCATGCCGAGGATGAAATCATATGATTGTATCCATAAACATAGGAAATCTTTCCAAGTGTGGTGGTTCCCCATCAGTATCTCACAGTCTCGACATACATCAAAAAAGTTAGCTCGACCTCCAACTACAGTAGTCAATGCCAAGGGAACTAGAAGCCACTCAAACTCAAGTCCTGAAGCATGGACAAGGGTATGTGTTTTGAAGGAGAGTGTTTCTCCTAAATCAAACAAGGCATTCACCAAATTATAAAAATTGCAAAGGGTATGTCAAAAGATGTCTGGATCGCCTGGTGCTAGAAACGCTAAAGCATGAAGTTGACCACAACCTATTCCACGACCTCTCTATCCCCAATAAAGACCACCACCACAGCCGTTCTCTGCTCTATGAGTATGGGGAGTGTCACGGGGCTATCCTCTGCCTTCCCTATATACCCTTTGATGATTAAAAGCTAGTGCAACCTGCTACTTCTACCTCGGTTGTAACTTCCTCAACGGAGGAACCTAGAGCGGAACACCTAGTGCATGATGACTGCTCTGAATGGTCGGGCACTCTCACTACTGATGACCTTGACCACCACAAGGAAAACAAGCACATGTTCCCTTGGCATAGGCCTGACAGATTCTACCCCTAGAGAAACAATATGTTGAGGGATGGGACCTACCCCTAATCAAATAGAAACTCTTCTTCCTTGAAACCTGTGAACCCCAGACCACATCTCTGCTTTGTGAGGAATAATGAAGACTCCCCTCTCATGATTATCCAGTTTTGGAAAATATCCTCTGGATGAACTCTGCCTTGACTAGTACCTCAATATATGTCTTTAGAATAAATATGGTGATCTAGCGTTGGATATCTGGATGCAAAGCCTCCTAAAAATACCTTGCCCTGGCCTCCTAATCTGTAAACAGGTCCAAATCATATCGTAAAAGGATCCAGAAATGGATTCCAAACTCTCACACACTCGAGCTCCCCTATCGAAGGTTAAGAATCTTATGGTGACTAGATCCATACCTGAAAAATACAAAATATCTAGAGATCCTAAACCTAGATTATGGAAGACATAGTATTGATTAATTAATGGTTTTATTTTATTAATTTTAGGTTAACCTATCCCAAGGTCCACCCATTCAAATATAGGAACAAAGGATAATGATGCATGATCCTTGAATAGGTCTATACCCTGCAACTAGTATCACCTCGTTTAGTAGCCATTGTAAACTTCAAAGTCCATGCATTAGATCATAGGGGTCCCTAAATGCATATGTCTCACGCATTCATTAGTGTTTACAACACTTTCTAGACATGACTGACAATGTTTCCCTACCAACCCATGAAACCTCACCTCTTCCTAACACAAACTCCATCCTATCCTTAAACTAGAGCTCTGATACCACTCTATCAGGACCCCTCTCAACAAGGTATACCCCTCTTGGGATGGGAATGTGAGAAGAGAGATAATGACCCCCAAGTATTACCTCGAGTAGGCCTCAGGTTGGTGACAAGCATCGAGGGTATAGTGAAAACACAAATGTGAGGCATTAGCCTCTAAGAGAACACATTCTAAATAGAGATATGAGATTTGAACCAACGAACTCCAACATAGAAAACAATATAAAATAAATCCCAAGTACACATATGTAATGTCATGAAAAACTACTACAACTGAAAGGGGAAAACAGCAAGTATCAAAGGAAAATAAAATCATCAGAAACCCAAGACGAAACAGATTCTACAACCCCATGCTAGTAGAAACTAGCCAGATCTCCAACCTGCTCTATGTGACCTAAAAACAGTTTATATATACATAGGGTGAGTAAACAATATAATCAGTAGGATCCTCCCAGGATCCTCTCATGAAAATATAAAGAAAGCATGCTAAAGCACAGTGAAATACACATGAAACTTACTCATCACTTAAACATGTATACTAAGTTCCTAGCCTCCCATGGATACCCTCACCAAGTATCACATACAAGAGTATATAATATAATAAAGAATATCAAGGGTAACCCACTACTACTTCCCTACTGGTTTGTGGATTTTTCCCAACATCGCACGTCCAAATCCATCTCTCTCCAAAAAGGATTTCCCGTAGACACCTGTGCAAAGCACCACAACATGCACATCATGCAAAAAACCACCACATCCACACAAGCAATGTAACCAGCTACTTTCTAGGATCCACCGAATATCACATAACTTGTATCAAACATCAGGCATTATACCTCAAGCCATTACAGCCCACACACCGTGTAAGGATCCTCAAATCATCACATCCTATACACGTTACACCTATAGTAGTTCATAGGAAACTATATCCAGAATATATGTTTGTGAATAACCACAATCAATTACAACCTTATACACACATATATGGGGAAAACTAAATATTGTGCCTACCATCACGTGTAATTACCAAGAGAAGATAATGGGGACACATGGGGTCTTCACCCATCCATCCTCCCACCAGAATGTTTGAGAAAACACCCCCTAGGGACGGATATCCCTGGGGATTCGGTTTCCCTAATTGATGGGGTGATGTAGCATATAGAAACAAAAAAATAAAGAATATAATATAGCTCACAACCATACTATGGGAATAACCTAGTCTTAGACTCAACTTCATCTAATGTCTCTCAGGATCTTGGCTACCACTTCTAAGACTAGGTATCCAATAAGCACACAACCATTTAAAGATAATTATTACATTACATAATTCCCCTTTTATCAGTTACACTTTATATTAATTAATTCTTTAAACATTAATTAAACATTAACAATTTCCATATTATATTTCATCAGCAACACTCACAAATTTCATTGTTCAATTAAATTGAGTCTTCAGCATTGCATCCAAAAAATCTCTATCCCCATGAGTTAACATCATCTATTCCACCATTTATTAACAAAAATCATTTTTCCATGTTACAAGGAACTCTAGGAAAACATTATAAGCTACCAAACACAAGGGGGATCAACATGGTGATTAGATGAACTACTCGTCGAGTCATTACCACCTCCAACATGAGTGTAGACACATCCTCCCTCAGGAATATAAACAAAGAAAACACCTAGCATACCCTGTGCATATTCGCCCTTTCTAGAAGGAGGGTAAGCAAAACCGCTTCCTTGAGTTTTGGGGAAAGTAAGAAATATAAAAAAAATCAATAAGAAATATAAAGCATCCAAACATTCACAACCAACCCGTTCCATCATCTCTGATGTCTTCCCTGACACCCCCATGCATAAATTGATGAATCTCGCCACACTAGGCATCAACTACTACCACAACAAATATGCCTCCATGCCCCCACATATCATAAATATCTTCCAGGTGCACATTACAAAACAAGCAGCAAGAAAAAAACATCATATCAACTGGGCTCTTAGACCATAAGCAAGAAAGAGGGTAACTCAGAACCCTGTGATGCATTCTCTTTTATCAAACAACCAGTAATGTAATCCATCTGAAATTAACCGATTTATTATTTTCTAGTCCTTACGATGGGAAAACTAGAAAATAAGCTATCAATAATTTATTAAACATTATTACTCCATTAATTTGATTAACATAAAGTTACAACAAGAAGAACTAGTTTCATTTACATGCCTCTTTATCTTTGAAAATTAATTTACAATTATTCCTAGTTTACGTTCTTTACCAATTTCCCTCAATAACAGAAATCTAAACAAATAAGGAAAAAATAACATACTATCTAGAAAATCAAGAGGCAATAACATATGATCAATATCAATTTATTTATCCAGTTCAAATATTAATCACGTCAATTACATTAGGATCAAGTGGGCTAAAACATGCTAACTCAAAAATTGCACGTAAAACAATAGAGAAGAAATGAATCCCATACCTCAAACAGTTCTTGACGTTCTATATATGAGGACAATCCACTCACCGGATTAGGATCTCCTCCCCCATGAAAACTACATCCACCTGAGGACGTCAAAACATCACTGCACTATCTGACAACTAAGAAAACTACAATAGAATCATAGGGATCACATGCCATAGCATGGCAAGGATAAATAGGGGACAATGATCAAAGAAAAAACAAGAACATATGTAGATCATACCTTATATTGATGAATGATCGGCATGTGTTGCTTACACAAAAATAGGGGGTGCACATGCATCATGAAGAAACATCAAGGGGAACGAGCCTAGGATTATGGTTCGATCACACAATACCTATGGAAAGAAGAAAAGGCTTGAGCATCTCAAACGTGGTAACAAGAAGTAAAAATAATTATAGAATATATCTTTTCCCTTTAGAAGATTTAATGAAGTAGTTTTATGATACGCTATATTTTCCATTAAAAGAAGATCGTTTTATACCATGTGGTTTGACCAAGTAAAAGAATCCTGAGCCTTATGAAAAATTAATATAAGAGTTATGTCATTTTAATCGGCCTTAGTGTCCTTAAAACGAAGATTTAAATGAATTTTATGTCAAAGTAAATGTCAAAGGGTAGAAACTAGAGAGAGCTAGAAACACTATTCATGAACTAGAAATTTGGAAAAGGAAAAATGCTATCATTGGAAGGATACTATTCTGCAAACACTGTTCACATTGGTCTCACTGGTGGAACTGTTCACACCAGTCTCACCGGTGGCACTGTTCACACTGGTGTCACTGGTGGAACTATTCACACTAGCCTCAATGGTGGAACTTTTTACACCAGCCTCACTGGTAGAACTATTCACTTCAAACTCACCGGTGGAAATATTCACATCTGCCTCACTAGTGGAACTATTAATAGTGGCCTCACCGGTGGATCTGTTCACATCGGACTCATCAGTGGAACTATTAACCTCAGCCTCACTGGAGGAACCGTTCACATCAGCCTCACTGGTGGAACTGTTCAGAGAATTGTATATTATAAAAAGTGTTGGGGATAAGTCACCATGACATCCTAGAACACCTCATACACTATATTTCTGTAGAGGAATATACTAGAGAGTTATGGGCCATTACAAGACTATTATAGTCCTTAGGCATGTTTTTGTGTAATGAAATGAATATTAATATACAAATATTTAATATCCATGTATGATATGCCTGACTCTCTACATCAACAATGTTAGTCTCCATTATGATAGTCTTATGTGGGAGAAACTTCTTTTGTTGGATCGAGAATCATCCAAGAGATAATAGGTAAGATTAATACCGTCCGACATTGTTTACAGATTTCTTATATCCACATTAAGTATTATAAAGACTAATGAAACCATCTTTTAGAGTATTCAATTAGAGATTGAGACTTGTTATAGGTATCAACTTGATTGGGTAACTAGTGGATTAAAAAGATAGGTAAGCATTCCCTGAGATATACAGGGCCCTTTGAGATCACTATGTAGAATTGGATGGTATTATTCTAGTTGTTGTTACCTAATTAGTTGACATCAATGCATAATGTATTCCAGGTTTTTTGGTTGAATAAATTCAATAGTGATCCCTCTCATGTGTTTAACTAGGATGACCTAGAGTTGTAATCTTATGTATTAAAGACTAGGAAGATGATTAAAATAGTTTAATGCATTGATAAGGTGGTACATGGGAAATAAATTCTATTGGTTTGAGTGTTATGGATGTAAAATAGTGATTATCATGATATATTTGAGTGAGAATCATTCAGGAGGGAGTAGTGGACATTCCTCACTACGGACCACCCATCATCGAGCTAAATTAATAAGGGAATAGAGTTACATAGTGAGGATAATTTCCACAACAAAAATATCATTTATGTGTAATGATTCAATTATTTTTGAGTTTTATTATTCATATTAATTTCTTGGTTATATTATTTATATTGTAAAAATTTTGGGAGGACTATGCATGTCACAATTTGTGCATGGTTAATAAAAACAATGAAACTCAATTGGGTTAGGGCCTACACCATTTCAAAGGAGATAAAATGGTTGGTTCATGGTTTTATAAACTATATAGCTAAACCATGAGGCAACATCTAAGTTTTTATAGTAAAATTCACATGATTGGTGCATGTTTTGGTAAACCATGCAGACAAACCATGCATCCTACCCAATTTATGGGATTATCCTTAGTCATTTTTACCCTCTCCCCACTCTTTCCCCAACTAAAGCTTTGGTTCCCATCACACACAGAACACTCCTTATTCGTACATTATTCTTATATTTAAAGTATATTTTACACTTAAAAACTCTTATATATTATCTTAACAGTCGTTTCATTCATCATCATGGGTTCCAATATTCCCTTTCAATGATTTAAATTCTTCCCTATGTCCATAAAACCCTAGGGATTACTTCACTTGAATATAATTTTGTGGGTTTGAAATGTTAGGGATTAATTTATACTATTCTATGAATTCAATTTCATTTCTAATGGATTCACCCCATTTACAAGTGATTTCAACAATTTAGGTTGGTAGTTTCCTGAGTTATAATTTTTTCATGATCCCAATGTGCTTGATTAATTTCAAAAGAATGTTTTTTAAAAAATAATCATGATATTGTATTCTTATGGGATTATATATTCTAGATACCCATTTACAATTTTTTTTATTGATTTAGGAAATTAAAAGAATTTGAAAATATTATTTTGATGAGGAAATGAGGGATTTCTATTATGTGTCTGATGGAAGGACTATTTAAAATTAAATGGACATATATACTGATTTTGATAAATAATTCATATATATTTTAAAAAGAATAAAACATGGGAACCCATGTTATTATGTGGGAATACTAGGATTATGTATATCTATGCATTTCACTCGGAAATAGATTTAAATTACCACGCACTAGCTAATGATTACCATAATATGTATGTGACTAATACTAGGTTGTTCTCTCTAGTGGATCATGAACAAGGTGGGATATTATTGGTTTGTCACTAAGATAGAATGAAGATAATAGGGTAACATAACCTTATCCACCTTTAGGTATATCATATGGCACCTTTTTATGAAATGATTATTTACATGGAAATTCCATTCATATTGTAACTACTATAGATCTTATTATGTTAAAATAACATTATAATTTAAAAATCATATTTTTATAAGGTTTATTATTCAATATAAAATGATTTTATTATCTAAAAAGGGTTTCTAGGGAATTAAATGCTGAGATCCAACTGTTCTAGTTCATCTCACACCCTACATACACCTAATGAATGGTGAAAGTGTTTATTATGAAAACCTCCATTAGATGATTCTGATTCCTTTTTCATATTTAATTAATGGGATTTCCTTATTGTGGAACCATTGTAATACCTTATGGTAATTGGAGATCCTCTCTACACACTCTAGGAGTTCTAATTGTTCTATGGAATGAGAGTGATCCTTGGGGTGGATTGAGGTGTGGTTTATTGTTAAATTATTATTATATATGCATGTGTTTGGATTCTCAGTTGGTATCAGTTGGATCACCCCTTTACATGCATTAGACATGGGAACCTATCATAGTGAGATAATTTTATGAGAACGATTATTTCACTAGATATATTATGCACTAGCTAAAGGACTATAATATGTGGATATATAGGTTTATTTCTATGGGGTTTTCCACTGAGTCAGTCTTGAGTTAGGGTGGCCATGAGTGATAGGGAGTTTTTTATTTCATCATGTGATTCATGCTTTTGGGGACTAGTATCATGTATTAGTATGTTATAGATTATTCACGATCTTCTAGGTTCACACATGTCTATTAGAACATATTTTCTTGTAGTGATGAATGAGATATTTGGTTAAACATGTGTGTTTTTTTCCATGGTCTTTATTATGTGATTATTATAGTATTCTCATTTATGGTGTTTTTATTGTAAAGTGATGAGTTTAATTATAAAGTTTTATGAATTTTTTTTCTAAATTAAAAGTGTTTTATACTATCATTTTCCATTTGAAAATAAAGCATAACTCTCCCCTTTGAAATGTTAAGGACCCACTATTGGTAAGGATCCTGTTTTTCAAATGAATCAGGGAAATAGATTGTAGTTTTTTTTCAAGTAAAATGTTTATAAATGATCTCTTTTATATATATTGTATTTCAAACATGAATTTTATTTTTATTTTATTTTAAAGAAAGTGCATTGGGATTAGATTAATGGGATATCCTACTGAGTTTTCATACTCACACAAATAGTTTATTCTTTTTTTAGTATTTTAAGTAGGATTAATCTTGAGATTTATTTCCATCTGCGATGGTTGATATTTGTGTTTGTGGGTGACCCTCAGGGTCACATGGAGATTATGTAGTTGTCCTGTTTGGTTGGTTTTAAGGTATAGTTGTTGTACCTTTTAGTATTTTGTAAAAGATGTTTATTTTGGTATCATTTATGAACTGGGATGGTTGGTTTCATTCCATGGTTTATTTTATTTATTTATTATTTAGGGAAATCATTCCCTTGTATACTCGGTTGATGCCTGGAACTAGTTGTCGGATCGGGATGAATAGGAACGCCCTTCGGGCCTTGTCGTAGTTTGGATTGGGTGACTGGTTTGGGGTCGACCAAGGTTGTTTTGTGACACATTGGTTATGATATGATTTTTATGATATAATGGAACATGTATGATGATTTAATTATGATAGGGGTGGGACATATATATCTCTCCAATTCATTGGGTAATGATTTATATCTCATGATATAGACATGGATGAAATGAGAATTGAACATTGTCTAGTATTACAGGTCTTGAATGATAAAAGAACTCGGTTCAATAATACAGGGTTGGACTGAGGAGTGAAATAGGTTCAGTAATACTGGGTTGGGATGAGGATTGAACTCAGTTAAGTAATACATGGTTGTAATGGGGTGTGAACCCAGTTCAGTAATAGATTTTTCCAACAATATGGCCATGGAAGCGAGGTCTGGACTAATATGGAAATCCTATTATATGCTTATGTGTTTTCCATAATTCCATGTTTTATTTATATGTTTTATTTCAGGGCTTATGATCCTTATTTCCTTATTGTTCATGTGTCATGAACTAATAATATTCATTATGATCTCAAATATATAGGTTGTGATATTCAAATTTTATACTCATGTTCCATACCATTTTGTTCACGTTATGCCTATGAATTTTTTTATTTATATTTTTGAGCATCTGAGCTCACCCCTTTATTATATTTTTTCCCCAAGTTTATGAAGAAATGTATTAGGTAGAAGTACTAAATGTGGAGATCATTATGAGATATTTTTATGATCTTCGACCAGGATAGAAGATTTTGTTTCCAAGTTTCCAAAGATTCTAAACTATTATGGTCATCCGTCCTGTATTTTTGTAATGTACTGAATATTCATCTAAAACTATGAAATATCCATAGATACTAATCTTGAGTCGCTATAATGGTTGTGGTGAAGCAAGAAGGTTCTTTGAAAAATATGTAATTTTGTCTTCTTTGTTGAATGTTTTACTGGTTGGATTGATTCTATGAAATGGGAATCAATTCAAGGGACTTCGTATTTATCTTTGTATTCTTTCTGTATTGGTGGATCCTGTTGTGGGTGTGTATGACCCCAGTTTGACGTATTTAGTTCTATCTCTATCCTATGTTGGATGAACTGTATTACTGTGTTTTATAAAATTATTTAAAAATAAATTGGATTTATTTATTTGTGTTTGTATAAATGTGTTTATGAGAAATGGTGGGTTTCCCCTTGTTTTGGAAAAATAAAATGTCTTCTCATATAATATTAAAATGGATTAGTTAAATGTTTTTAAAGCAGGGTTTTGATGAAATTATTTAAAAAATATATCACATGGTATGCCTTGGGTACATAGTTTGAAGGAGTAATAATAGGCATCGACAGTTGATATTGTCAAGGGGTTCACTCATGGGGTGTTCCTCTACTCCCAAGGCCTTTTATTATAGGGGATTGTTGTAAATTATTTGGAGGTTCACTTTCTAGGGTGTTCATCTTCTCTCTATAATTGGTTCATATGTCTAGGGGCTTGCTGCATGTGATTATATATGTTTGGGTACAATTTTTCCAGCAAGTCTAACCTGTAGTGATCTTTTTCATTATGTTACATGTGATTTTGGTTTGTAATGTTTAGATTTGATTACCAACATCGATATATGGGATGTGTTTCGAATCTATTTTACCTAGATTATTTGGATCTATAGAAAAATGGAAATTTTTTACCATTTTTTATATAAAAACTGTTTAACTGATTATCGTGCCTTTTTTTCATTAATGTTTAGCATGTTCGGAATGTTGTACATAGACTTATTAGGGAACTCCTAGGTGATATCCTTTTGAGATTGTTTATATCACACCCTATACACCCCTTTAAAGGCCTGTAAACATGGTTATGACTTTTGATACAGGGAAATCCATAGTACTGTAGTGAGGTGGAATGGTTTCATTCAGTTTAGTTTGGGTGGATAGTGGTAAGATGGTGGGTGTTTTACCACACTACCACATGGAGTAGTTAGTTTCTATTTTAGTTAGCATTTTTCATTGGAATTTTGCATTGGGTTGTTCTTAATTCTTGATTTGTATCATTTCAACTATCTTCAATCCCTTTTCTAAAATATATTTTCCTTTTTTACTTAAAATACTTATATATATATACATATTCCATGTTGTCTATTTCAATTTAGAAGAAATAATTACATATGTTTGTTTTTTGATGCCCATGTTCTATTCACTGGACCATGGGGATTGGGAACTCCCTTTATGTACATAATAGATTATGTTGGGTTCAAGGTGTGAGGGTAAAACAATCTATTTTGTTGAAAATAGGTATCAATGTCCAATTTTTTCTAAAGATTCCTTGTCTTGGGACATTTGGTAGAATGGATATAGGGTTTTTGGAACTTAAGTGGTAGGTTTCGGTGAGTTCTTGTCAGGATCTTTCCATGATGAAACTGAAGTTACTATGTGATGTTGGGATTTGTGTCTCTTATGTTGAGTTATTTATCTTGATCTTAGTTTTTTGGTTTTAATTGAGATTTTCTAGTCATTTGATTATTTATCATCCGTTTTTGTGAAGTGACATGTCTTAGTGTCATGTTCTATGTGTTATATGGGAGGTTAAAGTAGATTCCATCATAGTAATCTTCATATAGATCAAAATATTATTGATACATTCATGGAAGGAGTTAATATTGTTAGCTAAAATGTATTGCAAGTCCGAAAACAGTTTCTGAGGTAAAACATGGAAATGGGGGAGAAAGTGATTGATCTTGGGAGTTCATATATTAGAGACCACCTTACATTATAGGTATTAATGATCCATAAGAGATGGAGGACTTCCCTTAAAATATTGATCATATTTTTAACTATATAGATACATCTGAGAATATCAAGTTGAAGTGAATGATATTCAGACTTGGGGGGTACCAATATGTGATGGTGGGATTCCATGGTATAAAAAGATTTAAATTTGGGATTATACTAGAAGGTTTTTAAGAGCCTATTCTTCCCGATACTCTATCCAAATTCTTTAATGATGGAAAATTCCTTGGATTTCATCTCTTTAAAATAGGGAGAGCAATCATTGTTAGTGTACACTAATCGGTTCACGGAGTTGGTTTGTTTTTCTCCATAGGTACTGAAGAATAACCAGCTAATGTCTCAAAAGTAATTTAATGGTTTGAGACTAGATATATTATATCATAGGTACTGTTGATTAACCTTTTTACACATAAATATATAATAGACAAGGCTATAATATAAAATATGGATTTGATAGGAATGATTGACCATTTTACCCCTTATCTTTGACCTAGTGGAAGCTTCAATGGACTATAGGAAAAGAAGAGTTAGTGGCATGATTAACTCAGTGGTTGTGGATGTGGTTCCCAATGGAGCCCCCCCTATGAACCATTAGTAATATCCAGCAATGTTCCCATGAAATTTTATTAGTGTGTCATGGTTAGGCACACCCAGTGATCTTATTCCAAACATGCGAAAAATGTGAAAGGGTTTTGGCTGCTATTACCATTTTTAGAGGTTCTATATGGATATATCATTTCCACATTATTGTTAGGGATGTTGTATCTAAAACAATTGTGTAATAATCAGATTCTTCAAAGTCTATAGAGCTCCCTCCATAGGCCTAAAAAGTGAATTACTATCATGTGGAGGACCAGTTTTCAATGGTGGATGACATGGGTCCTGTGATAGTGAGAGGTACCATCAATATTAGATTTTATTAGTTTCAAATTTATTAGATACCAGTGCCTCACACTCATTTATTTCTTCCCCCATTATTTATATTCTTAAACATTCAATGGATCTTATGTACTTTTTTATGGAGTTAGTAACACCTACTGATAAGAGGAATGAGAAAGGTTGTAGGTGTTCTTATTATTCAATACATATAGTTGATGTAGATTTATTATTGTATTTCTTAATTCTCAATTGAGATCTGTTTGATGTTATCATAAATATGGATTTGATTATCACACATCATGATGAGTTTGATTTTTATCATCATTGTGTCTCATTCATTGCAACTGATGGGAGGTCTTGGCTATTTCAGGGAGAGTGGGATTCATGATATGGTCATGTAAGAGCATTTATAATAGATATTACGATTTTTTATCTTATATTGTTGCTCAACATGTTTGTGATTATTTTTTTGGTAATCATCCCTTGGTTTTTAGGTATTTTCTAGATGTTTCCCTAGATGCATTCTCAAGTCATCCCCTAGGGAGGGAGGTAAATTTTTCAAATGATTTGGTTTTGGATACACAACTAATCTTGATTCCCTCTTATCATGTGGAACCAGTGGAGCTGATAGAGCTCTATATTTAGTTGGTTTATCAGTTAGAAAAAGGATTTTCCCCTTGTATATTTCCATGGGAATACCCATTTCCCTTTTCTAAGAGGGATAATAGTTCAATTATTTTGTTTCTAGACTATAAAAAGTTTAAATGGGTGATAGTTAAGAATAAGTATCATTTTCCCCATGTGGATGATTTTTTTGATTAGTTAAAGGGGGATAATTGGCTTCCAAATATCAATCTTCATTCGGGTTATCATTAGCTCAGAGTTTGGTATTTTGATATTCTAAAGATGTAATTTAGAAGTATGTATGACCATTACAAATAGAGTAATATAATTTTTTTTCGAGAAAAAATAAATTAAATTTTTTGTGGATTTGTTGAAATAGATATTTCATCAATATATGAATAATATTATGGTTGTGGTCATGGAATATATTTCGATTTATTCGAGATACGAGTGTGAGAATGTGTACCATCTAATACTAGTTTTTTAAATCATAAGAAGTCTGCATTTTTATGGAAGGACTTCAAAATGAAATTTTTTGATCCATGAAGTGATGTTCTTGGGAAATGTGAATTCTGAGTGTGGCTTTTCAATCATTCCTAAGATAGTGAAGGCTATATTTTTTGGGGAGGATCCATAGAATGACATTAGGTTTCAAATATTCCTTGGTATTGTTGGATAATATCAATGGTTAATCAAGGATTTATTGATGTTGGAATCACATTTGAGTTCTATTACAAAGAATGGGGTGATGTTCACATGGGATGTGAAATGCCAAACTTCATTTAATGAACTGCAATGACTTGTGACATAAGCCCCTATTCTGATCTAACCTGTGAACGGTAAGGGGGATGTGGTATACTGTGATTCTTTTGGTGTTGGTATTATATTCATGATTATGTATTATGATCCTATTATAGCCTATGTATCTCTTCATATGTAGCCACATGAGTATAAATACTCCACTCGTGATTTGGATCTTTCATCACTTTTCTATGTGATCAAATGTTGGAATCACTACATTTTTAGGGAGTGATTCATAACATATTTTGTACATAAGATTATGAGCTATATATTCTTTGATAAATACTTTAGTCTTAGTCTTATATTGTGTATTTAATACCTTAAAATTCTTAATATCACGATTGTCTACACCTTGAGGATGGGAAATTTCATTTTAAACTCTATTAGACGGAAATTTCCATCATAATATGTTTTGGAATTAAAAAAAGAGTGGAACCATATAGTAATCTTCACTCAATTGTATATAGATCCTTGGAAGAATCCTTAGATATGGATCTCAATAGTGTTCATTTATAATCATCTCACATTGAGTATATTCTATAGGGTCAGTAGAAGGAACATGAGTTCATAGGAATTCGATAAACCACAAATGGTATGGAGACTATTTCTGGTTGGTCTCTCCCTTCCGATGGTATTTTGTACATTGGGGATTGGTTCATCATCCCAACATATGTGTAGATATTGGTTTTTTGAATGTCATATTTAATTATGAACAACTCATTTGGGTACTAAAAATATGTATTATCAAATGAGGCGATGATTCTAGTGGCCATTTATGTATCACGACATTACAAATTATGTGTCTTGTTTTTTCACCTACCAAAAGATAATGGTAGAGAATATGAAACATTATGGATTTCTCCAGTATATTCTGATGCCATTTTAGAATTGGTATGATATTTCTATGGAATTTTTTTATATTACCACATAATCCATGAGGAAATAATAGTATTTGGGTGGCTATTTATCAGTTAATAAAATTGTCTCTTTTAATTATTTTCAGGGACACCACTAAAGATAAAGATATAGGTAAGCTATGTGTGAAAGAGGATGTGAGGTTACATGTAGATCCATCATCCATTGTTTTGGAAATTGATCCTATGATTACCTCATAGTTCTAGAAGAGTCACTTGGAGGTGATGGGATGTTAATTCAGGATGAGTATAATTTACCATCCACATGAAGATGATTAGAAAGAGTGCACTATTCATATTCAAGAAGATTTTATACACACCTACATCATAGAAATTGATGGATCATGGGATATACATCTAATACTAGTTTATTTTTCTTGTAACTAAAGTTATTATTAATTGATCCAAAATGAGACCCTTCAAGGCTTTGTATAGTCACTTGGCCAGGACACATCATTGTTTGGTAGATGTGGGCGAGACCACTCTTGCACGACCTAATTTCATTTTTGAGATTCCAGTTAGTATTACATATATATATATATATATATATATATTATCATTTGGTTCTAGTACAGAGTTGTAGGAAATTATATTTGGATTATTGACATACTCCTTTGGAGTTTTCTATTGGTGATCAGGTTTTCATAAAAGTTTCTCCTAGGTTGGGTCACCATCATCTTGGGAAATGGGGAATGTTGGGTCTAAGATATGTTAGAACATTTGAGGTCACTAAGTGGATTAATAATATTTATTATCAGTTAGAATATCCAATTTAGTTTGAAAGTATACATGATTTATTTCGTATATGTCAGTATAGTAAGTACCATCATGATCACTATCATGTTTTGAGTTTGAGGAGATTGAGTTAGATCCATATTTTCAATGGTAGAGCAGCTAGTGGAGATTGTCTATTCTTAATTAAGAGTATTACATTGAAAGTCTATCCCATTGGTTAGGGAGTTATGGAATCACATATCAGATTCTTATGAGACTTGGGAGTGTGAATAATCAATGAAGGAGTAGTGGAATCACCTTTATATGAATCACCCTTCTTCCACTTGACTTCTTAGGAAATAAAATTCATATGGTGGGTATATTGTAATATAAAATATTTTAGGGTATTGTATATTGATGTTTAAGAGTGAGATATAAGGTTTTGAGGGATTAAAAATTTATTTTGGGAGTTACTAAAAAATCCAGGATGGCTATTTCTTGCAGGACTAGCTTAAGTTATAAATTTTTACTTTACAACGTCAATGTGTTGCTGGGAACAAGCTGTGAAAATGATTTATTGAATAAGAATATTACAAGTCAAAAAATTACCTTTTCAATCATTAATGTTTTATGTCATACGACCTAATTTTATAAAGTAAAATCATCAACATGGACTTTGAACCCAAGGAAACATGTTTTTAGGAAAACATATTTCATGTGGGTTTTACACTGTAAAACTATTTTTTATAATGTAAATATTTTGTCCTATTAGGTTTTAATTACATTGCACATTGGAATTCCTTATAATTTATTTCAAAATAGACTCTCTCCAACCCTAGGTGACTATAGTTGTGATTTAGGTGATATATACTCCTTCATATTTCCACTACTCAATGTTCAATATCTATTGAAATCACATTGCTTCTCCTAGGTAATTAGTCTCCTTGATTCTACATTTCCATTGGTCACAACAACACTATGGCTCTATATTTTTTTTGATCTATCGCCCCTATTGTAATGATATATTTGATTCCTTCAATATTAATTGTGAGATCTTCTCTTAGAGGCCTTCCCTCATGATGGTTGTGGTGTGTCACGCAATTTTGTTGATGTATGTGTCATTTTATCATCTTTGTATACCGATTTTTTATTAGGTTGATTCTATGATGTGGGAATAAATTCAATGGCCTCTATGTTTATATTTTTGTTCATTCCTTATAAATGGATCCATTTTAGTTTTTTTCTAGCTGAGTGTGAGGTAGATAGTTTTGTCTTTATCATACGATGGATGAAATGTATACCTCTAGTTTTGTAAATAGTTTTGTATATGAATTTTCACGATTCATTTTTTTCTATGGAATCATGTTTTGAGAAAAGGTGGTTTCCCCAATTTATGTAAAATAAAAGTTATTTTCTAAGCATTGTGAAATGGATTTAGGAATTTTTTTTAATGTAATGGTTTTGATGATTTTTTTTTGAAAATTTAATACATGGGATGCCTTGGATACTTATGTGAAAGGAATAGTAATATGACTCATCGATTGAAACCTTTAGGGGGTTCACTCATGGTGTGTTCCTCTACTCCCTAAGCATATTCTTCTATATACTCATTGGAAACAATTGGTTGTTTCACTTTTTAGTGTGTTATTTTGTTCTCAATACACGATGCATACTTATACGGACTTGATGCATGTGATTTTATATGTTTGGGTACTAGAGTTCTAGATAGCCTGACCTATAGTGATCCATGGAATGATAATACCTATTCTTTTGTTTTCTACTAATTGGATTTGATTACCTTATTTGATATATGTTAAATGATTTGAAACTATTTTTCTTATATTATCCATAACTATGTAAAATCAGAATGTTTTAACATGAATTTGATATAAACAATGTTTAACTAAATATAATTCCTTGTTTTCTTTAATTTTGAGAATGTTCAAAATTTTTATAGAGACTTGTTATGGAACACCTGGGTGGGATCTTACTGAGCCTATTTAACTCACACCCTACACACTCCTTTGATTGTGTGTCAACCTAGTTATATATTTTGATGCAAGGAAAGGCAAGGAACTACAATGGGGTGACAAAGTTTCTATCACCTATGTTTGGGTAGTTGGTGGTGAGGTCCTATGAGATTTCCCATGCTATCATATGGATTATTTAGTTTTTATTTTAATTTTATAGTACTATTAAACTTGTACACTGGGTTGTTTAGACTTCTTGATATGTATTGTTTCCGATGTATTCTTTCAGTGTTATGGAATATTTTTTATTATTTTATATACTATTATTTCACTATCCTTATATATATATATATTTGTATATATTCCATGTTTTATGCTTTAGGTTGGGAGAAATAATAACCTCTAGTTACTATTTGATGATCGAGTTCTAGTCTCAAGCCCGTGGGGATTGACAATTCCCTTAAGTTATGTGGCGGATCTGGTTAGGTTCCTTGTTTGTGGGTAATCTTTTTCAATTAATTCCTCTTATTAAATTTTATCCACAATCATGATGTAAAGAGAGTAATATAGTCTAAAATTAAATTCAAGTAAATTCTATACAGAGGAACCATCTCCTACAGGAAAAAGCATCTCAAACATTCTACTGAACACTTCTATTGAATTCCTAGGAAGTAGGTTGACTTGGTGAGTGGGTATATAATCAAATAAATAGAATATTGACCTCTTGATGATCTTGGATGTTCCATTATATAACAAATAACAACACCATCCCAATTGGACCTATATCTCAGCACCTCAACCATCACTTTTTAGAATATGAGGAATCGAGAGAGAAACTCATCAACAAAAAAATATTATTCATATCCCCCAAAACTAATTCCAAAGGTTCGAGTACTTTATCACCACTATGGTATGTATCATTAAGGTAATGTAATAATATCCTTTAACACCTCCAATCATAGAATGACTGGAACCATCTTTGATCCCCAGAAAAAAGAAAATAATTATAACCACCTTCATTAAATCTATCAGGAGAATATATTATTTATATTATTAATCACGAAATATATCTCTTCAGATAACATCACCAGGAAATTAGGGAGAAAAATGTTTCTACTATCTTTATATCAGGGTTCGTACATTTTTTCTCATGGGGACTTAGTTGTCAGAACCCATAAGTTAACACTATTTTCCTTTACATAAAAACCAATCAATGAAAAGTTATAAAGGCAATAAAAAACACCACATTCTCAACAACAAATCATGAAGGTATCAAGATGGGGGAACTCATCCAACACTATTACAGTCCGTAAAATTTTTATTAATACTTATGTATCCACACCAAAGGCCACCCCTTTTAGTCCAAAGATGTGGTTGGGGCCTTGATCCTGGATAAGTAAGGCACAATCCCCAATTAAATATTTCCATCCTATGGATGCTCTATACCTAGATCAATGAAATTGGTTTATTATAATATAACATCACCTGGAATGTTATTGGGTCCACCTGGACCCCCTCTTCCAAGATGACATATCCTAGTAAGTGGGCCTCATAAATCCTGAACAAAAACATTGATATTTGTGCATAAAGCTAGTGCATTGGGAGTATGTTTAGAACCGTACTAAAATATCTCAATTATTCCTCCTATAACATTTATTGAATAGGGATTTAAGGATATATTATATTCATTGACAACTCTAATAAGGTCTAAATATTTGGTTCATGAGTCCCAAGAACACTGTTGGGGTGTCCACCACCCTAAAGGACATCACCAAGAACTCAAGAAATCATAGTAGTACATGAACGTCTGCATAAGTAAATAATACTATTAAACACAGAGTTGGTGATAACATATCCTAGTGTCAAACATTGAGATCCACTTCACTCTAGACCAGTAGTTAAAGAAGTCATTGATTCATGAAAATGGATAATCATTTGTTATTGTAAACAAGTTCAGCCGATGAGAATCCAAACATAACCTCAAACTCCCATCCATCTCCTTTAAGAAAAAATATGGGGCTACCCATGAGAACACATCATGTCTAATAAAGGCCTTAATATATAATTCCTTCAACAAAACCCTCATCTACCACAACTCTATGAGGTCATCTGATATTCTAGTGAAAATATTTTTCCATCCTTAGGCATAGGTCTATGCATAAGACCATATTTCAATGGAGAGTTAGGGATAGAACATACATAGGATAAAATCCCTCACATTATTCAAAGGGTTATACTATCCTACTAATAAAAAAATTTACTGTATCCACCCACAAACTTAGTATCTACTACCCCAAGGGTTTTACTATCCAACTAATAAAAAATTTACTATATCCACCCACATATGAGTTCACCCTACATTGCCTAGGATCCCTTTTCTCCAAAGAAGGAAATTTTCACCCCACAAAATCAGATACACCACAACCCTCACCAATATCAGTCAAAATGGGCACGGAAAGTAGTAAACATATATACTAAGGAAAAAATCATAGGGCCTCCTTGATGATATGGAACGATTCCATGCAAGGATCTCTTCTCTCAGAGTTAGCTCACACTATCGGAAGAATTTTGTGATCACTGAATCATTCCTAGTATGATCCTATATATGGAAATGCTAGGCTAAATGGATCTAATGGAATAAATAGGTCTAGAATAATGGATTAGTATTGGGAAAATTTCATTGAAATTGTTTCCTAAAACAATAAATGAAACATAAAATACATAGGTCATACATTGAGTCATACTTAGAGCCTCCATGTCAGAAGACCCTATTGTATGAAGTTATTATCCCCCTTTATCACATATTATCACATATTCTCCATAACTAGGGTTATTTTATCCAGTATTGTAAAAACACAACCTCAAACATATTATTTAGAGGAAATTATCGACCACACCATGACACTATCTGCTTTGGGTGGCACTGACTCACCCACATGACTCTTAGTCACAACACAAGAGAATCAATCTTGATGGGGGGAAGTTACCATGTTTTTGTATGCTCAAATCCATATCAAATATCACTACCATAAGGCTCCATGAAGGCCGTATGTCACCTTGTAGAATTCAAAATACTAGGTCCACATTCAAGTGTGGTACCAACCAATGGAAAACATTTCACTAAAGACTAGGGCTTGTCTTCTACCCCTTGAGGAGGGGGTCTGACTCACCAAAAAACATAGGAAGTCTCTATCTCTAAAACTCTTTAAGTTCACTCAAAACAAGTTCTTCATATTCTATCACTACTAGTAATAATTAATCCCAACCATATGAGGAACCTGAACCACTGATGTTGGGTCAACATGCTACTCAATGAGTGGATACATCACTCACTATGTACTGAGAGAAACCACCCTATCATAATTACTTACAATAAAGCCTCATTTGTAAGTGGTTCAAAGTTATTATTCTACTATATAATCCTATATGTCTATAATTTTTAATACACTAAACAATATCCAAGTCACCGCATTATTAAAATAGAAAATTTGGAGAGCTAAATCAAGAAGGTCATAGAAACCACAACCGAGTCATATAATATGTATGTGCCTTTATTTTACCTAAAACCAGTACATACATATGCTAAGTAAACAATTAGGATATCAGAGTCTAATTTAATGGATATTTTTTCACCACACTATCACTAGGTTCTATTGACTATGGTCTAAACTCCGGACACATTAGCATTGTTTCCCTAGTTCCAAAACTAAACCTCACACCTAGAATGTCTTCAAACATTACTCCTAAGATGAACTCATTTGTTACAACTTTATTTTGACAATACCCATAAGGGTGCTTCTTTATAGAATTAATGTAAGAATGAAACCCCAAGATGACCTCTACAAGGCTAGGTGATGACGACTAGCACTAATTATATATAATAAAAAAATGATTGGGGTATCCAAAAGTACCTATATATTGAACACATCTCCATAAACCAGTATAATTAAAAATTCATAACCAACTAATACTTTATATGGATTAATAAACATTAACCTCAAATAAGACTATTATAAAGAGTATAAAAAATTAAAAGATCAAAATACAAGCCCACCAAAACGATAAAAGTGTCCAACCATAAAATAAAAAATGGGTCTCCAATCAAGATAAAACTCATAAAACCTTCTACAACCTATCAAAAATGACTAAGAAAAACCAACCCCAATTCCTCCTATGACACTATGGAAAGGATATTAATATTCATAAGACATGACATGTGTGGGAAGAGCCTATTTAGGTGTGAGTATAAACATTCGTAAAAGAAATAATAAAAATTACTAATCATAAACAATCATAGTGTGTGCCAAATACAAATAAAAAACCCAATATAATAAACAAGATAACCAAGATGTACTCAAATGAAGCCTCTAATTTTTATGGTGAGTTCACAAACTCACTACCATTCTAATAATCTACTATAGAATAAAAGGTTAAATTAATCTGAGAGAACTCACTTATTGGGTCCATTTATATTGATGACACTCATATAAGAGGACATACTTGATGGGTCTTAATATGAAGAAGCATGAAAGAACATAGGGTCTTCGTTCATGGTACTCACTCGATCAAACTACACCTTACTAAAAGAAAAAATATGTTGACACAAATAAAAGGGATAATGTCTTAATCCTATGGGGGATACCTAATACTAATTAGATTAACCCACTAGAAAGGGGATTAAACGCCCTATACTTAGGTAATGGGATTGTTGTCCCGACCCAGGGAAGAATGACCGAAGATCACGCCATGGGACACATGGAGGGATGCGTGAATCTATACAGAACTAATCTTTATAGGAGATTACACATCATATTTATAAAAAGGGATACCTCATTGTACCAACTTATTGATAGAACAATAGATTAAAAGTACACAAAAACAATATTAGATAACTCACCCAAGCTCATATTGAACCCGCTCTGATGAAAAAAAGGGTTTTAACCTACCTTAGAATAAGTACACTATGTGTCCAATAACATACACAACATGCGTCACCCCGTGTTTTTATGAATTTTTTTTAATGAAATTAAAATTATTTGATGACTTGAATTTCACACTACACCATATTAAACTATATTATTAAAAAAACCAAGATTAGATTAGAAAACAAGACACATATATTATATTTTGGTATATTAAGTATTAGTAATGGGATGATTTACACAAAATGATGAGTTCCTTTGATAGCTTTCATTACACGCAAGATTGAGTTTTACCAAAAAAAATTATTATTAAAATATTGTTATAATTATCACCTTTACATTAGAATTAAAGATATGGACAAGATTAACTGAATTATTATTGTTTGGTTTAAACATGATTATATAATTAATTCTTTTCTTATCAATTAAATATAAATGAAAATAAAATCTTAATGAATATAAAGGATATGTTTTTATGAATAACTATTTTTATACCCACAATGACGTTTTACCTTAATAAATTAAACTACTCAATATTATTAAATGATAATAATGTAATATATATATAATAAATTCAACCAAATGTTTTTACATTCATCCAATAAGTTTTATATTCATAAAATTAGAAAAAAATCTAGTTCGAGGCATAAATATCAATATTATTTTTAAAGGAAGTTTTACTACATTAAAATAGAATATATGATTTAAAACTATTTTGCTAAAATTTGAATTTTTTATTTGAAAAAATAAATATTTTTTGGCGATTTTTTGGTATTTTTCAGAGCAGCTTCATTCTTTGATGAATAGTGAAAAACACTGAATTTTAATTGAAAACTAAATTTTTGTATAATTTATTTATATAGTTAAATTATAATTGTTTTTGATTTAAATGTATATTTAGGTAAATTATATATCTATTAATCCAATTTAGGAAATTTGAATCAATTTAAAATGGAATTTGATATAAACAAATTTAATTTTTTTGATCATTTTCACATTTAAAATGAATTTTTTTGTCCCATCTACAAGATTAATATTACATTACTTTCTTACAATTATGTGTTTAAAATTTATAAAAAATATATTCCATTTTTTGAATCATAATAATTTATTATTTATAGTAAGGTAACCATTGTTATTTAAAAAAAATTAAAGAATCTAAATAAAAATAATAGTAATAATTAATGTAAAAATGAGTTTACTTAGTGGTTAAAATTTATCATAAGTTGTCAAATAAACTAGAAAAATTTCCAAAATCCATTAGATAGAAATATTTCTACCATATCCTCCCCTGGATCTAAAATTGAAAATTTATGGAGGCACATGATGTAAGGGAGACCTCTAAATAGTGTTTTCATTTTTTTATTTACAAGAATGCCACTCCTCCACCAATATAAAAGCTAAATCAACCCCCAATTTTTTAAAACCACTCAAGACCTTTGTATCATCTAATACCATCCCAAATAAGCTCCTAAATTTAATACTCTCAACCTAGAAGCCTCAGTTTTGGAATAAATCCAACTAAGGAAGCCCTTTGGAGCTAAAAAAGGCGTTACCTGAAGAAGATGTAATATTCTTCAATGAGTAATTTCGTTTTATTTATTTCTCCACCCCTTAAATTATTTTTGTTCAATGATTATATAATAAAATCATTATTCTAAATATCCTAAGATTTTTTTATGTTAATGGAATAACCTACACATTCAGACACTTCCATAAAATGGGATACACAATCATTTGTGTGTATGTAAGACTACCGCCTCGTGGAACTATATCATTCATTCCTCCACTACCACCTCTCAAGGTTTAAAATAATAACGTATATTATATTTTTATGTGATATAAATTTTATTTATGATGTATTGTTTTATGGAAATATTATACAAAACATACCTTCATACTTTCCATTTTTTGGGAATATGATAACTTCATTTATGGATGTGTGGACTGTCGCATCCTCAAAGTGATGTGATTAGTTCATTATTTACATATAATTTATTAAGGAGGAGTTTAATAAACATATATGATATATATTACATAATAATTCAAATAGAAAGGTAATATGTTTATATATATATATATAACATCTTGAGATGTTATAGAATATATTCATTCAAATTAATTTAAATTTATTTGATATCTTGTGATACATGCAATGAATATTATTTCTTGTGATATAATCAAGAAATTTTTTTTCTTCCATTTCGTTCAAAATTTAATTTCATTGATAACATGTGTTATTCCCAAGATCGAGTTTCATAGAACAAAATATAATATTTATATTTAATATGGCAGTTATCTCTTAGCCTTCAGATGGAGTTAGTGACTTTGACTAACTAAATTATGAATATTTAACTTATAAATGGTTATATAATGAATTATGTGGTGACCAATTAATTATATTTCATGGTAAAAATCAATTTAATATAAAGGTTGTGTTTTATGAAAAAATATTTTTATGACAAAAAATTGAATTTTATATTAATAAATTAAATTAATCACAATTATTGAAAGATATTAATTAAATTTATATATTATATATTCAATATAATATTTTTCAATTCATCCAAAAAGTTATATATGAATAAACTAAGAATAAATCATATTTTATGTATAATAAATCTTATTTTCCTAAAATGATGTTTTTCTAACATTTGATGAAAGACTTGTTTTAAAAATAAATTTATAAAATTTTACAAATTTTATTTGAAAAACGAAATTATTTTTTGAGTTGGAAATATCAAAATTTACTTTTTTGAATTTTTTATTTTTCAGAGAACTTTTCTATTTTGAGGAATGGTTAATAATACAGATTTTTAATTGAAAACTTCTTTTTTATGATTTTTTAGATTGTTAAATTATATTTAAAATTGGTTTTAAAGTATAATTAGATCAATTATACATCAATAAATAAAATTTAGGTCATTTTAATCAATTTCACAATGAAATTGGATATAAAAACATTTCAAACATTTAAACCTTTTCCCATTAAAAAAAACAAGATGTATCTTCCTATCTATGAGATTAATTTCAAATTAATTTATACCACATATATAATTGGAATGTAAAAAAATAGATTAAATATTTTGAATACGAATTATTTATAATTTATATTAATTATAACTTGTTTTTTGATGAAAATTATTAGTGAAATAAATTATAATTAATTACAATGAATAAGGTAAAAACGAGTTTACTTAGTGGTTAAAATTTAATCTTAAGGGGAGAAATGACCTATAAAATTTCCAAAAAATAATTATGGCCATATTGAGTCCATATCAAAAAAAATTATAGAATTTGGTTCATTATTGGAGTCACATGGTGCAAGGGATACCTCCCAATAATGATTACCTTTTTTATATTCACAAGAATTCGACTCCCCCTCCAATATAAAGAGGTACTCACCCTCCCCACTTATTCACAACTATAAATCCATTTTTATCAACAGAAACCTGAAAAAGTAGGATCCCAAAATCCCTCCTATAATCCAAAAATCCTTAAATTTGGAGGAAATAATACCAATAAATTTCTTTGGTGCAAACCATAGGAGTTACCTAAAGAAGAGGTAACATTTCTCAACAAGTATTTTTGTTTTATTTATTTCTCCACCCATTAAATTATTATTATTACATGATTATATAATAACCAATGAGTCATATATATACTTATATTTTGTTATGTTAAGGTTTCTATATACACCCACACACACTTCCATCAAATGGTTAAAAAAATCACCATTTGTGTGTATGGAAAACTTCTGCCTCATGAAATGATGTTGTTCATTTTTCTTTTACCACCTCTTATGGTTGGGAATTATGATGGAAATACTATTTTATATAATATATATGTTATTTATTATTTCTTTATACATATTTAACAATTATATAATTAATAACTTCTTGATTTCCATTTTTTGGGAATATGATAACATTATTTGTGGATGTGTGGACTACCACCTCCCCAATGTGATGTGATACGTTCCCACTTTACCTAGGATTTATTAAGGATAGTTTTTATAAATATATATGATATAAATCAAATATTTTTTATATTAATGAAATAATTATATAACTATAAATATAAAAAATTATTTTCTTCTTAACATTTCACAAAAATTTAAAAAGTGATAATGTCATTCATGGACATGTGGACTACCGCCACCTCAAAGCGATACGATCCTTCCCTCCTTCTAACAATATCACAAAAATGATATATAGATATATATATATTATAATAAATAATTAAATAATCAGATATTTATTATATAATGGTAATTATATAATTATAATCCTTACTTACATTCATTACCTAATGATCATTGAAAAATGGGAATGTTACGCATGCATACATACGCCCTACCATCTCCATGATCGTATTTCTGGTTCATTTTTCATAACCATATTTATTGTTGGATTTTACAATTATATTTGATGTAAAAAAATTATAATATTAATATTTTTTTGTTCTGGATATTTTTAAATAATTACCTCATTGACAATAGTCAACATATCAAAGTCAGTTATGACACATAAGCTGCATATGATCAAAGCATCCTACATATACATTATTCATTATGTAATTGTATATAACTTGATTAACAGTGAAATAAAATTAACAATTAAATTTTAAATGGTTATAAATCAATTAAATAATTAACAAAAGTGTATTATTTAAGAAGATATGGGAATATTATGATAAACTATAATAATGGTAAGGGACTTTCATCTCACTTTTTATATCTATAATATAAATGTTATACTCACCACATACTTATTTTGTGTTGTGTATCTATTAACCATTTTGATATATTATATCATTAATTATTTTATTTTCATGGTATTTAATTATTTTATTTGATTATTATTACTTTTTGGGTTTGCAATTTAGATGTTACTATATTTTAAGGGGTTTCATCTCAATTTACATTCCTTCGAGACTTATTTGTTATTATGAGCCTAATTAATTTTATACAATGTATATAATGACCTATTACATTTTATATAATAAATTTTTTTTTAAGGATATTAAATTCTTCACATTATTTTATCCTTACACAGATCACATGATTCAAAAGTTAATCAAATATTAAGGGTTTTTCTCATCTCACTGTTTTTTCAATGAGATATATTCCATATCCCCAACTTATTTTTTATTGTGTGGTGTATATAATTCCAATTAATGTATTTTATGATTATAATACTTAAATATATGTTGTTTTACATATCATTTTTATGAAATATATAACATGGGGTTTACAATTTCAATGTTACCCAGAAGTAATGGATTTGAGTCGCAATTTTCCTTCTTGGAGAAATTTTTATATTATACACCTATCTTCTTTTATGAGGTTTATATACTTCTCCTTTTACATGATATATCATAAATATGATTGTTATCATGATATTATAATTCTCATTTATATATATTTATTCATGGATCTTATGATTCAAATGTTTCAATGTGGTGTGGGTCACTTTGGAATATTTAAAATGTTATTTTCTTCATGAATGTTTTTAATGATATTTTATTGGTATTTCCATTAGTCAAAAAAAACCCTTTTTGTAACTTATCATCCAATGGGGACATTTTTTATTAATACCATCCCTATTCCTTTATGGATGTATTTATATTATTTGATTTTTATTTCTTTGGAATCCATTTATATTCCACAGGCAAACCATATTTCGAAGAAATTATTATAGAACCCTTTTCTTTTTCATGGGTTAATCTTGTTTCAATAAGATTATTTTGAAGCAATTTATTTTACAAGGGTTAATGTGGTTCTAAAGATAATATTATAGAACATATTTAGTTTCTATGGTTTAATATAGGTTCATAGAGATTTTTAATGAACCCATTTCTTTTCTATGGGTTATTCTTGTTCTTAAGAGATTATTATAAAACTCATTTCTTATCAATGGTTTAACAATCGTTCAATGAGATTTTTATTAAAACCATATATTTAATATAATTTATTAATGTTATAAGGAAATTATTATGTATCCCATTTATTTTCCATGAGTTAATTATGTTTCAAATAGAGTGTTATTGATCCAATTTCTATTCCATTAGTTAATCAGGTTCTAAAGATATTTTTATTGAAACCATTTATTTTCCATGGGTTAATCTTATTTAAAATAGATTCTTAATAAAAAAATTTCTTTTCTAATGGTTCGTCATGTTCTAAATAGATAGTTATAGAACCCATTTATTTTTCAATGAGTTAATCGTGATTCAAAAATATTGTTATAACCCCATTTCATTCACATGGGTTATTCATGTTCTAAAGAGATATCTATAAAACCTATTTCTTTTCTATTTCGTAATCTTGCTTAAAAAATAGTTTTATTTAACAAATTTATTTTCCATTGACTAATAATGTTTTAAATATATCATTATGTTACTTAATACTTTTCCATGGGTTAATCATGTTTTTAAAATATTGTTATAGAACCCATTTTTTCCATGGGTTAATCAAGTTATGAAAAAGTTAATGGTTTTACCTTTTAGAATATGATAAAATAAAATATTTTATGTGTTATGATTATATAATGGTGCTTTTAAATTTATTTATGGTTATGTTATAAAATAATTATGGGTGGTTTCGTGATAAACCAATGATGGGTGGTTACGTGATAAACCAATGACGGGTGGGTCAATGATAACCCTCCAAGGAATTAGGAACTGAAGTTGACCATATGGTTATTTAGTTTACAAGAGTGAATTTATGAGTAAAATTAAAATTATTTCCCAATTATGTAAAAATTTTCATTATGATTGTTATGGTTATGTAAGGTTTCTAATGATCTTGATTGATATCACATGGATCATGATTATTGATTCTGATAACTATTAAATTTACGTGTATTAATATTTAATGATCCATGTTTTTATGGGTATGATTTCCTTAATGATTTAATCATCCAATTTGTTTATGTTATCATACCCTTATACACTCTTATTCACATTGATGAAATTTAATTGTTAATTCTTATTTTTACCCTTACAAAGAATTTTAGTTCACTTTTTCTACATTTCCTTTTACCAAGGTTTTGAAGAATGATGTTGAATGATTTATGTATATAAACTATTTCACAAGGATGGTGTTAATTATATAATTTGAAATAATAAACTCTAGGTAGAATGGGGGATGATGTTCAACTTTATGAAACAACTTTTTATGAGTCCATGTAGATGAAAATGGTTTTTGTAGGACTTTTTTCAAATTCTGTAAAACTCTAAACCTAAAGGGTGATAAATAATGTAAGTAATACATGTTTTTATTTTTATTTTTAAAGGTTTAGATGAAAAATTGGTGTCCTAATCCTCAGCATCAAATCTGAGAATATAATGTTATGGATTTATGCATAGGATCGAGAGTGTGGGTCCTAGGATATTATAGTTGTATCAAAGGTTAGTTTAGATAAAATTGGATATTAGGTTGTTATCATGATACGTTATCTTAAGAGTTATGGATACCATCATAGGACTATAAAATTAAGTCTGATGAGAAGTTCGATGTCATATAATCCTCATTTCAGGGTTTTAGGTAGTAAAAATTTTTAATGTTATCAAGAATATTTTTGGAGATGTTTTTTTAGTTGAGAAAATTGTATCTCTTAGGATCAACATGAAGTGTTTTTAGGGAGGAATTATTTTTCATGATTAAAAAAATAGGACAACTTTCATGCTCAGTTAAAACATGTTGCATTTGGAAAGTTGGTGGTTCTTGAACCCACGATCGAAGGAAGATAAGGGTTTCATGCCTATAAATAGCCTATGTGATGTCCTGGTTTGTATAAAATTATTACATGTTAAGATTAATTTCATTTCAGATATAGTTGAGATTTTATTATATGAATAATGTTTTATTTATCATGGAATAATTTATGATCAAATCCTCTCAAACATTGGGTTTCAAAAATAGTCAAAAAATGTCTGAATAAATTTAAGGATAGATATTTAGGGAAGGATTCAGTTTGGAATTTAGGTATTGCTGTATAATTTTTAAGATTAGTCTATTATATGATGGTTTATTCATTTACATAATTATATTATCATGTTCTAACCAATTTTATTTTGTAAATATTCAAATGTAGGTAGAATTTCTTGACTATATGTTTTATGATTATGTGTTCATTATATGTAGATTTTAGTTATTTAGGAAAGAAAAAATTCATCATGAATACTCATTATTTGAATAAAAGATGAGAATGTGTTGTAAATTGACTAAATGATTAATCTCTACTAACTAGGTAGGTATATTTACTTATGTTATTAGTATAAATGGTTAATGAATCCTTACAATCTAAGAAAATGAACTTTAATTAAAATGTTATCATATTACCATATTTCCTGATGATATCAATGAACTTTTCCACACCCATTGGTTTATGGTTTTTTCACCATTTAATTCATAATACAATATTTTCTATTACTTTGTATTATTCAATGAGAATTATTTTTCCCTTCCAAAACCATTTTTTAATTTTTTTCCAATGTTCCTCGTATTGGGAATCCTAGTTATGTATAAACATAGGTAAAATTTATCTTCCCCATTTTAAAATTTTCATGGATTATTAATTTAATTAAATTTTTAAATGTGGTTTTAAATAATGAAATTCTAAAAAAATGTTAATCCTTTAAAAAAAAGATGAATTTCAAGATCAAAATTCATTTTAAGGGGGTAGTATGTAACATGTTGATTTTTTAAGAAATATATTATTTTAAATTAATAGATAGAGTTTACTACATTAAATTCATTATTTATATTCCATAATATGAAAAAACATGTTTATATAGTGTTGTATGAAACATCAAATCTTTACAATAATTTTTTTCACACACAAGATGGAGTTTTACATATCAATAATGTGATATTTACACTTAATATTATTGTTATAATGTATTCATAAGAGTGGAATGATTGAATAAAACTAACCAAATTATAAATATATGGTTTACATATTTTTATATAATTAATTCTTTGGATACCAATTAATTATAAATGAATATAATAATCAATTGAATATTAAGGATGCATTTTATGAAAACTATTTTTATGGCCTAAATGGTGTTTTATTTTTATTAATTAAATTAATCACAACTGTTGAAATATATTATTGAAATTTATTTTTTATATATTAATTCAAATATTTATCAATTCATTCAATGAGTATTATAGTCATATAATATAAATAAATCTAATTTTAAGTAGAAAATCTCTCTTTTTATAAAAGGCGGTTTTGTCACCATTTAATTGAAAAATTGTTTTAAAATTAAAATTTTACACTTTTATAAATTTTATTTGAAAACATAAACTTATTTTTTGAAATATAAATATCAAAATTTACATTGGATTAATTTTTTAGAACATTTATATTTTGATGAATAGTTAATAATAGAATTTTAATTGAAACTACATTTTCATCTGTTTTATTTATATAGTTAAATTATATATAATTTTTTTAAAGTATAATTAGATAAATTTTATGCATATAAATTAAATTTACTTCATTTTAATCAATTTAACATTGAAATTGGAAAAAAACATTTAAAAAAATTGATATTTTCCCCTAAAAACACACTTTCTCATACTATCTGTGGGATTAATTTTAAATTAATTTATACCACTAATGAAATTGGAATATGAAAAAATAGAATAAATATTTTAATACGAATAATTTATAATTTATATTAATGTCCACGTATTTTTGGACAAAAATTATTAGTGAAAGTAATTAAAATGAATTACTTCAATTATTGTAAAAATGATTTTACATAGCGGTTAAACATTAATCATTAGGGTCAAAATGGAATAGAAACTTGTCCAAACCCCATTTGAAGGAAATATTTCAAAGATATACCCAGTTTTATAGAATTTGGTACCTTATTGGATGAACATTATTCATGTGATACCTCTTAAATGTATTTACCATTTTATATTTACAAGAATTCCACTCCCCCTCCAATATAAAAAGACACTCAACCTTTCCACTTATTCAAACATATCAAGACCTTTGGATAATCCAAAATTTAAAAAATAATTCAAAAAAACCCACCTATAATATAAGAATATCAAAATTTTCTATAAATTATACCATGTATGTCCTTTTGTGAAAACCAAAAAGAGTTAACAAAAGAAGAGGTAACATTATTTAAAAAACACTTTTGTTTTATTTAATTTTACAGACATTAAATATTTATTATTTCATGATTATATAATAACATAAATATTCTAAATATACTGATGTATTTTATTCTAAATTTACAACCAACACCTATACACACTTCAATCAAATGGGCAACGAAATCACATTTCCATTGAACGACGAACTACCACCTCATGAAAAGATGTTGTTCATTTTTTACATTACCACAAATTATGGTTGGTAATTATGATGCAAATAATATTTTTATATGGTATATATTATATTTATAAATTTTCTCTACATTTTTAATTTTTATATAATGCATACATTCATTCTATACATTTTGTGGGAATATAATATCATCATTTGTGGATGTGTGGACTAACACCTCCTCAAAGAGATGTGATATATCCAAAATTAACATGGAATGTATTAATTATGGGTTTAATAAAAATATATTATATAAGTGATATATTTATTATTTTCATTAAATAATTTTATAAATGTACTTACATAAACAATTTTTTTTGTTTCACACAGAAAAAGTGATAACATCGTTCGTGGATGTGTGGACTACCACATCCTCAAAGTGATGAGATTCTTCATTTTTCATCACGACATCACAAGAATGATATATATAATTATATATAATTAAATAATATGGTATTATATATATAATGGTAATTCTATAAATACACGTATTATATACCTTCTTTCGATAATTATCAATGAAAATGGGAACATTAGTGATACGTACGTACGCCCTATCATATCCATGACGTAAAGATGGTTCATTTATTATAACCATATTTCCTATTTGATTTTAATAATATAACATATTTTGAAATTTGATAATTATTTCATGTTTATTATTTTTAATACATTCAAATAATGACCTCATTGCCATATTCAACCTATCAAAGTCAATTATGACACATTAGCCGAATATGGTGAAAATTTGACATAAACATTGTTGATTAAGAAATTATATATATATATTTTATATGTGAAATAAATGTAATAATAAACTTGAATTTTTTTAATAAAGTAAATAATTAACATAAGTATATTATTCAGGAATATAGTGGACAAGTATGACAAATCAGACTCAAGGTAAGGGATTATCATCTCACCTTTTACATCTGTGAGATAAATGTTGTATTCACCACTTACTTATTTTGTATGGTGTATCTAATTTACATTTTTATGTATTATATAATGAATTATTTTATATTCATTTTATTTAAATGTTTAATTTGATTATAATTACTTTTTGGGTTTCCAATTTAGATGTTTCCATAATTATAAGGGGTTTCATCTCAATTTACATTCCTTTGATACTTATTTGATATTATGCACCTAATTACTTTTTTATGGTGTATATAATAACCTATGACATGTTATATCATGAATTTAATTTATTTAATGATACAAAAAGTTTCAAATTATGTTATCCTTTCTTGTATCTCATAATTCAAAAAGTTACTCAAGTAGTATGGTTTTTTCTCATCTGACATTTATTTTTGTGTGATATATTCCATATCCACCGGTTATTTTTATTTTATGCTGTATATACTTCTCGTGAATTTATTTAATGATTATTATTATAATATTAATTTTTTTTCACAAATACTTTTTAGGATCTCTATTTTGTAGGGTTTATGGTTTCCATGTTACCAAGGAGTAATGGATTTTCATCAGAATTTTTATGCTTTGATATGTTTGTTATATTATACACCTAACTTCGTTTATGAGTTGTATATAAATATAATTTCTAATGATATATCATGAATCACAATATTATCATGATATTATAAGTCTCATTTAATTTTATTTCGACATGGTGATTATGATTTAAATGTTTCAAGTTCTTATGGGGCATATTGGAATGTTTAAAGGTTATTTTACTCATGAATGTATTTAATGATATTTTAATGGTATTTACATTCATCAAAGTCAAAACACTTATTTTTACTTAAAATACATTGGGGATATTTTTTATTGATACCATCCCCATTATTTTATGGATGGATTAATATTATTTCAATAATATTATTATGGAATGAATTTATTTTCCACTGGTTAACCATGATTCTAAGAGATTTTTATAGAACCCATTTCTTTTCCAAAGGATAATCATATTTCAATGATATTGTTTTGTAACTCAATTATTTTCCACAGGTTAATCATGTTCTAAAGATATTTTTATAAATCATGTATCTTTTTTATGGGTTAATACAATTTCATAGTGATTGTTACTAAACCTATATCTTTTATAAGTTTTAATATTGTTCTAAAGTGATTGTTATAGAACCAATTTATTTTCCAAGGGTTAATCATGTATTAATCAAATTTTCATTAATCCAATTTATTCTCCATGGGTTAATCTTGTTATAAATATATTTATGTGAAACCCATTTATTGTCTAAGTGTTAATCATGTTTCGAAGAGATTTTTATTGAACCCATTACTTTTCCATGGGTTAATCACGTTCATAGTAGGTTTTTATTGAAACCATTTCTTTAACATGGGGTAATCATGTAAAAAAGAGTTCATTTTGGAAACCATTTTTCTTCCATGGGTTAATCAAGTTTCAAAATTATTTTTATCAAACTGATTTATTTTTCATGGGCTAATAAAGATCTAAATATATTATCATGGAACCCATTTATTTTTCATTTTTTAATAATGGTTCAAAGATATTATTATTGAACCCATTTAATTTCAATGGGTTAATCATGTCTTAAATATGTTGTTATGGTACCAACTTTTTTTCATGGGTTAATCAAGTTTCAATGAGATTTTTGTTGAATCCATTTATTTTCCATGGGTTAATAATGTCATGAAAGGGATAATGGATGTTCTTATGAGTTTATGATAAAATAAAATCCTTTATGTGTTATGATTGTATAATGGTACATGGAAATTTGACAAGTGGTTATTTATAAACCAGTGACATGTGGTTATGTGATAAACTAATTATGATTGGTTATGTGATACACCAACAATGGGTGGGTCTATGATATCCCTCCAATGCATTGAGAATGGAAGTTAACCATATGGTTATTCCATTTGTAGGAGTTAATATAACAGTGAAATGAAAATGGTTCCTGAAGTATGTACATGTTTTTTTATTCTTACTATAGGTTTATGATGTTTATAATGATCGATATTGATGTTACATGGATCATTATTATTGATTATGATGACTATTACCATTTCCATGTGTTTTCAATTGATTATATAGGTTTTGATGGGTATGATTTCCTTTATGATTCTCTCATGAACTTTTATAATTTTATCATACCCTTATGCACTTTTATTCTCATTGATGGAATTTAATTTTTAATGCTTATGTTTACCCTTACTATGAATCAGATATCACCCTTCTTAAATTTCCTTTTCCTAACGTTTTAGAGAATGTTGTTGAATGATTTATGTCTATAATGGATTTAAAAAGGATGATGTTGATGACCTAATGTGAAATAAGAAAATACTGGTATAACAAGAGATGATGTTCAAAATTATGAACCAATTGTTTATGATTCCATGTTGATGTGAATTTTTTATGTATGAGTCTTTAGAAATTATGTAAAACTGTAAAACTGAAAATATAATCCCAAATTTATGTGATCCATGTTTTCCTTTTGATGTTGTAATGTTTAAATGATAATTTTCAATCACAATTATTGGCATCAAAGTTAAAAAGTTAAGGTTATGGATTTTAGAATAGGATCTAGGATATAGGCTCCTAGGTCATTATAAAATATCATTTACTTTAATTTTATTAAAAATATGACAAGAAAATGGAAACATCGTTCATGGATACGTATGGCCTACCCTCTCCATCAACAGTGAATTTCATTTCATATTTATATATCATATATATTACTATAAATACATATATACATAATATATATGATATTTATATCTTATTTGACATTATGGAAATAAGAAAATCATGATCTAATTAATAGGATTGAGAATAAAAAATTGGAACGATATAGGAAAAATAAATCAGTTATTACCTAAAATGTAACATTAACATGAAATTGTTAATAAAAGTGTAATATAAATTCATAATAAAATTATATATGATATGATATATAAGGATATTGTTTTTTGGGGATTTATAATAAAATTATATTTATTATACATGATATTTTAGTTTTTATGACGAAATTCAAGACTTAAGGTAATGATTTTCTTGTCTCACTTTTATTTCTGTGAGATATATGCTATATTCAACACTTATTCATATTGTGTGGTGTATATACTGACCTATGAAATGTTATAGAATAAATTTATATTATATCCTAATATTAAAAAGTTTCTATTGATGTTATTATTTCATTTATCTCGTGATTAAAATGTTACTCTAGTAGTAGGGGGATTTCTACTCTCAATTTTATTTCTAAGAGAATTATGCCTTATTCCCCACTCAATGATTTTGTGTAGTGTATATATTTAACATGAATTTATTCTATTCTTATTTTTTTTAAACTGATATTTATTTACATATCCATTTTATTATATCTATTTCATGGGTTTATAGTACAAGAGTATCCAAATTGGTTTGTTATCTTGTCTAACTTTTCTTTCTTTGAGACACATGTTATTTTATGCACCTATATTCTTTTATGAGGTGTTTATAATGCACCTTTGAATTATTATTTAATGAATATAATTATTTTAATTAAATTTTAGGATTCATGTAATATCATTCTCCCATGGTGATTATGACTAAAATTTACCAAAGTGATAATAGTTTATTTCTACAATCACATTGTTCATTGATATTGTTTATTATCATGCTTCAAATAATGAAATATTAAGATTCATATATCAATACCTATAATTAAATTTAGGTTTATTTATTTTTCTTTTTTATCTTCAATTAATGATACCATTATTCCACTCTTTTATACTTAATATTTTTAAGAAAGTGCTTTTAACAAAATCTGACCTTATTTCCATCTTTGGTTACAAATCCAGTTTATTAAAAAACCATATTTTGTAAAAATGTTTCAAAAAAATGTTTTCAAAAAATATTTAAAATAATTTTCAGGTAAAAATATTTTAAAAAGGTTTTACTTTTTAAAAAGTGTTTAAAAAGTTTTGAAATCATTCTTTATAAGTTTTCAAGCATAATTTCAATGAAAATGATTTTCAAAATAATTTTCAAAGTATATCTCAAGAAATATTTTAAAATTATTTTAAATGATTACATTATAATTTTCTTAGGGTGTTTTAAAATAAACGTATTTTAAAATTATTTTTCAAACAGAGGATATTTTTCTCAAGAAATGTTTTAAAATAATTTTTAAATCATCTTTTATAAGTTTTATATGGATTTTTCCAAGAAAATTTTCTTTCAATGATTGTTTCAAATAAAACATATTTTCACAAAGAAATGGTTTAAAATTATTTTCAAATCATCCTTTTTATATTCTCTAGGGTATTTTTAAGTAAAAGGATTTTCAATTTGTTTTTCAAATAAATTCTATTTTTCTTAAGAATTTTTTTAAGGAATCATTTCATATTATTTTTCTATATAAGATGACATCTGTTTTTATTACTCATTAATTTTGGGTAAATGATCCAGGGGTACCATTCATTTTTTTTCTATGAATGGTTTATGTTTTGATATAATGAGGTTTATTACACCCATTTCTCTTTCGTAGGTTATCTTTTTATGAAACCCATTTATTTTTCACGTGTTCTATGTTTATGAGACTTATTTATATTTGACGTGTTATATGTTTATGAAGTCTATTTATATTTAATGGGTTATATATTTATGAAACCCATTTGTCTTTTATGGTTTATATACTTATGAAACCCTATTCTTTTCAATTTTTATTATTTGATGAAATGATTATGAAACCTAAATCTTTTCAATAGGTTATGACAAGTTGAAATGTTTACGATACACATTTCATTTCATGAGTTTGGGTATGATAAATGATTATGATATTGTTTCACACATATGTATGATTTCATTATGTGATAGTTTGGAACTATATATACCTCTAATTAATCGGGTAAATATTTATATCTCATAAGATAGACATGGATGGAACTTGGAGTAAGCTCAATTTAGTAAAGTTATTTGACTACTAAGTTGATCTTGGGAGTGAACCTTAATTACTAAGATGGTATTTAGAGTGGATGATGACTACTAAGATGGTTTAGGGAGTGATACCATTCAACTAATATATCCTTGGTAGTAATCCTTGACTAATATGGAAATTATTTTATATTCTTATGTGTTTACCACAATTCCATGTCTTATTCCAATATTACACTTTCATATTTTATGCTCATGATTCCCTTATGATTCATATCTTATGAATTTCCAATATATATTCCATGACTCTTGATTATGATCTTTGATATGTAGGGTATGATATTATATTGTTATGATCTTGTTATCATACCCTTATTGTCATGATTATTATCACATATCTCTTTTCTTGCCCTTATTGAGCATATGATTTCACCCCTTATTATATTCCATTTACCCAGGTTATGAAAAAAGTTTTTAATTAGGAGTACTATAGGATAATATCTTTGTGGGAAAATTTTTTTATATTTCCCCATGCAATAATATTGTGTTCCAAGTTTACAAAGAAACTAAACTATTATGGTGTTTGGGAATGTATTATTGTAATGTGATGTGTAAGATCCCAGTTTTTGGAAGGGTATTTTTCATTATGTTTTGGTTGAATCCCTTGTTTCAGGCTCCAAGGGATGTCTTCTGATGTATAAGAGGTCTTAGTGTGTTTCAGGGGCTCAGGGCACGAAAGAATGGAAAGTTGGGCAAGACAAGCCTGGGTGCATGGCCTGCACACGACCAGGGAAAACTGTGCAGCCTGCCCAGGTAAACCGTTAGACCCCTCCTCCTCTAGACAGTAGCATGCGAACAGTTTGTCAAACCGTGCGGCCAAATATGTATCCTCTTAATTTTGGGAAAAATTAAAAAATTGCCACCCTGGGATTTTAAGAACCCACTTGTGATTTCCTCTCCATTCCTCCCTCTTCACCCTCGGATGAACCAAATTGCCCAAGAGCTCCTAGAGGTTGATCTCCCTCATTTCTAAGGAATATCTGGAGCTGTTGGATGCAGATCGAAGCTACGGGCAAGGCTAATCCCATCCTTTCTTATAATTTTGGTTTAGGGTTTGTATCTTCTCTCCCTCTTGTTCTGAAGCTCTAAAACCCTATCTTTTGGGTGATTTCTATGTTGAAGCTCCAAATGCTAGTCGGATTGAGGTGTAAGGACTCGATTGAGTGTGCGTTCAACCACGATTTCGAGGTAAGTGGTATACAAAAGTTATCCCATAGTTTTATGTTGGATTTATGGATGTGTGGCTTTCCTTATGGTTTCCTTTTGGGGAGATTTGATCATCCTGGATGCATTGGTATAAAGGATTCATAAAAATGGTAAATGGGAACCCTCACGACCCCCCATGGGATGAGTTGAGAATTACTTGACCTAATAGAGGCCATTCATGGGGTGTTCCGGCTTTTCCTAGGCTTAGTTATTGTTATTAAACAAGTTAACTTGTTGTAATAAATGGTAGAGCCCTTGTTGAATATGTTGGAATGATTGGTTGAACATGGAATAGAAGTTAGGTGATGCACCTAGACTTGGAAATAACCTAAAGGTTTATTAGAATGGGTTGAATGGTTGATTCATGGAAATGATGAATGGGTTAAAAGGGTTAATGTGTAAAGTGATTAAAGACCATAATGGGATAGGTTATGGGTTTAGTGTTGAATTCTTAGTGAGATAGGCATAACACATGGGAATTGGGTGAATGGTTAAAAGATGTGAAATGGTAATGTGTTAATGGGTTAAAGCATAATGTGAATCTCTATGTGGTTTGTTGTGAATGGTTTTTGTCGAAGGGAAAGGGTATGGTGGGTTGATGGTTACATATATAATCATGTGCACATGGCTTAGTAGTGTGGGGTATGACTTGAGGATCTACACCCACAGGTCGAGTGAAGAATGATGCTCTGAACTCCACCCTAAATGCACGGGTTAGGAATGGGGACTGAGGACCTATTCTTCTAACGGTTGCATCCACCCGGACTGAGGCTTCGAGGTGAGGATATGGTTGCTATAATGGGGTTGGTCCTAGTGAGATAGGATAATGATGTGTTTAACCTCTTTCATGTGATTGTTGGCCTTAGAACCTTGTAACAAAATGTTTGTGATTAACTAATGAAAATATGATGAAATGGTAAGTGATGATAATTGGTGTGAAATGAATGGTAATGGAAGTGGAAATGTCTTTGGCTCTAAACTAGATAATGGAACTTTAAATAATTGCTTGGAAAGTATCATTCATATTCCGTTTACATGCACTACCTGTTCATACTGGATATTTTGTAGATGCCATTGGTGGTGGCCTACTGATTTGTACTCACACCCTACTTGGTCAGTCACTGGGTACCCGAGAAAACATCATGTTTGTAGGTTAGGAGAAGGGAAATGGTCCTTGCTAGATAGTTGAGTGGACATGGGTAGCACTTGGTCGAGGATCCGGACTTGAATTCGGGACCATTTTGGGGATTTTTTCCATTGTCTTTATTTTTGGATTTTGTTCACTTTTTCACTTGTAGTAGGACCTGGCATATTTATTGTTGGAAATGGTTGTTATACATGTTCCTTGTTTATTGAATATTTTTTCCGCTATTGGGTTTTTTCTGTTGTGGCTTACTCTGATAGAAAAGGGGTATAGTCTCCTCACTTGACCACATAGACGCTCGCTTCTAGTCATCACCCTTTGATGTATGGGGAGGCGCGCTTAAGGTTATGTAAGTACCCGGCTCAGAGCACCGGTTTAGTGGCTTCTAGGTCGGGAACGTTAAAAAGTGGTATCAAAGGAGGTATTTCTTCTCCTTATCTGAGGTCTTGTTATTTTGGGTTGGTTTCCAAGGGTTAAGATGTGTCGAGCCTTGGTAAATGAGCTCATGCTTGGGAGTAGCTAACCCATGTACGAGGGAACACCCAAGTCACCCTCGGTGGAAAATGTTGTTCTCAGTTGTGTGTTGTTAAAATTGATGATATTTCACCATTGGGTGATGCACATGTTGTTTTATGTGACTGTTTTATGATATTTGGCTCGTGGCCTTAACGAAACGAGAATTTGTACTCACACATCATTGTAGGGACCTAGGGATATAGGTGACATGCATTGTGTTGTGCAAACGCATGGGGTGGGTGTGTGAGGCAGGAAAGTAGGGTCCATGATCCATTTCATGAAACCCAGAAATAATGACAAGAATGAAATAAATCAAGTAGGTAAATTATTTTTACCAAAATATAAGGGTTTGAAATGAAGTGGAAAATATTTTTGTAAAATGTTGTGTGAGTTTGGAGGTAGTGCATGGTTGTTTACCCCATGTGGATAATGGCCTGCGGTAGGGATGGTCAGGGAGGTGAATTTGGGGTGTTAATGTTTTTGAATTAGTATATGAATATGGGTTGTTGTAGCATGTAAAGATATTTTGACGAAGTCGTCAATGTTTTAGGGTATGCATGGTGAATCTCATGCTTGGTAATGTAGAGAAATCCCACCACAATGTCGATTACCAGTTGGTCAATGGGAGGATGTTGTTGAGAAAACTCCACCGGTATAAGAGCATGAAAATGTGGTGAATAATGAAGGTAGAGATGACCAGTTCTGGGAGATATTGGCTCACCAGATGCATACAATGGATCAGGACCTAAGGCGGGTTGCACCGACTATGTTTGAGCAGACCCGGGAGTTCCAGGTGCATCACCCTCCGACCTTCACCGGAGAGGGTGAGCAAGAGGCAGCGGAGTTCTGGTTAGAGTATGTCCAGACGATACTGGATCATCTGAAGATCCCTGTTGAAAAGTGAGTGAAGTTGTCCGTTTATATGTTGCGGGGCCAGGCAAGGCATTGGTGGTACATTCATTATTAGACCGAGAAGGTTGGGGGATGTCGTTGAAGGTTTTCCAGGAGAAGTTCATGGAGAATTTCTACCAAGATACTTTGAGGCAGGAGTGGGTTGTAGAGTTTATGATCCTAACTCAGGGATCACTATCGGTGGTGGACTATGCTAGTCGCTTCAATGATTTGCAATGATTTTTCCCAGTTCTAGCTGGGGATGAGGTAGCGGTAGCAAAGAATTTATATGAATGGTTGAGACATGAGATCAGGTCTCAAGTAAATATCTTACGCTTGAAAAGGTTTGTAGAGGTGATGGATCCGGAACTCATCTCTGAAGGGAACATGAAGGGAGGTTCGGGTGGTGGGATTGTCGTGCCAGCTAGGATGACAAGTGGTGTGTCTTCTGAAGTTCGGAAGTGTTGTTTGGAACGTTTCCAGCAAGGTGGTCAGAAGAGAGGGACAACATCTCAGAGGGGGAACCCGGTGTTCTATTATCAGTGTGGTAGGTCGGGGCATATGCATGGTCAGTGTCCTTGACCTCCAGTTGATGGTCGTTCATGCGGCAGGATGGGTCATGTGTAGAGGTTCTGCAGGAACCCTCAGCATATGGGTGAGCATGATGATGAAAAGTAAGTACTAGGTATGGGAAGGGGATCAGTTTCTTTGTATCAGGCAGGTAGTTGGAGCTCCACAGGCCGTACTGGAAGGGGCGGTGGACGTGGAACTCTAGGGCATGATCGCTCACGCCAACAGGGCAGTGCAGCATAGGGTGCTCAGGCTGGGGCCCAGGGTAAAGGGGAAGGTCAGCTTCAGGCAGCTCAGTTTGTGCCTGGTGATGGCGAGGTCGGACTGTCAACTGTTCGAGGTACGATCCTTGTAGCTTCTATGTTTTCTAGTGCATTGTTTTACATAAGTTACACACACTCGTTTGTTTCCTCTCAACTTCTGGTAGTGATGGGTTTACCTGTGGAGGGGGTTTGAGGAGTTATTTCAATTGAAACCCCATTGGGGGTGCAGGTTGAGGATATCAATCACTGAAAGGGATGTTCCTTGGATGTTGGTGGGTATCGTTTTATGTGGGACTTGTTAATTCTTGAGATGTCAGGGTTTGAACTAATCTTTGGAATGGATTGGCTACTATTGTATCAGGTGCACATAGACACTTATCATCGCAGAGTATCGTTCAGGTTGCTTGAGGGTGACACTTATGTCTACCGTGGTGAATGGGATGTTCGATAAGGGTGTGCGGGGTTGTTTTGTCAACAGATGAGTGGACTCATGGCTCAAGTGGCATGTCTCATGCTTGAAGATGGTGAGGGAGGGGAAAAATCTAATATTACTCCCATGGTGGATCAGTTTCAGGATGCATTTCTTGAGGATTTCTCGGGGTTACCACCCCAGAGGGATGTCGAGATAACAATTGAGTTAATGCCGGGAGCAGAGCCAGTTTCTATTCTACCATACTGAATGGCACTGGTATAACTCCTGGAACTGAAGGTTCATCTTGAGAAGTTGGAGCATAAGGGGTTTATCCATCATAGTACGTATCCTTAGGGATCTTCCATGCTTTTTGCTAAGAAGGCCAATGGGTCGTTGAGGCTGTGGGTTGACTATCGAAAGTCAAATCAGATGACGGTGATAAATCAGTACCCCATTCCTAGAATTGATGACCTGTTTGATTATTTGAGGGATTCAACGGTGTTTTCTAAGATTTATATGAGGTCAGGTTATCACCAGATGAGGGTGAGGACTTCTAACGTACCAAAGATAGCTTTTCAGAGTCGGTACGGGTTGTTTGAGTTTGTGGTAATGCCTTTCGGCTTGACCAATGAATCGATGGTGTTTATGGCTTTGATGATCCGAATCATTCATCCCTATCTAGATCAGTTTGTGATTGTATTTATTAACAATATACTAGTGTACTCTAAATCCCATGACGATCATGCCCAAAATATTGACAACATCTTGGGTACGCTAAGAGAGCATCTGCTATATGCCAAGCTATCAAAGTGTCAATTCTAGATAGGTGAGGTGCATTTTCTGGGTTACATCATCTCAGAGGTAGGTGTCTCAGTGGATCGAGAGAAACTGTAAGAAGTAGTATCTTGGGAGAAACCTAAGAGTGTTTCTTATGTTCAGAGTTTTCTGGGTTTGGTCGGGTATTACCGAATGTTAATTCGGGATTTCTCTCACTTGGAAGTACCACGCTTAGGCTTGACCGAAAAAGGAATCAGGTTTGAGTGGTCTGAGGCTTGTGAGAATGCCTTCCAATAGTTGAAGAAGCAGTTTACAACCGCACCTATCTTGATCTTACCCGAGATGGGTATGAATTACATTTTGTTTTGTGATGCATTCAGAGTCGGACTTGAGGATTTGTTGATGAAGGATGAGTGGGTTGTGGATTATGGTTCCAGGCAGTTGAGACCCCATGTGCCGGAACTATCCCACTCATGAACTTGAGTTGGCTGCAGTGGTGTATGCCTTGAAGTGCTGGAGGGACTATATGTTGGGAGAACGGTTTACTGTGTTTACCGACCATAAGAGTTTAAAGTACATCTTCTCACAATAGGATCTGAACCTTCGGCAGGGAAGATGGGTTGAATATCTCTAGTATTTTGATTTTGAGTTGGTGTACATGCCAGGAAAGGGAAGAAATGTTGCTGATGCTCTGAGCAGGAAGGATTAGAATCAGGTTGTTCAGGAGGCCAACACCGAGTGGATGGTGATGGATTTGTCTGAAGAGATGCACCTTGAGGTGCAGGAGGAGAGTGGTCATGTCACTATTTCTTCCTTAACGATGGATTCAATGCATTTGAGTCGAGTTAAGGAAGGTAATATTGATTTTCTTGAGTGTTTGGTCATGAAGTAAAAGCTTAATGGTGGGGATCTACCTTCTGGTTGGGCCGTCGGTGTGGATGTTGTAGTTCATATTCGTGATCGTGTGGTTGTTCCAAAGTGTGTGCAGGAAGAGTTGATGTGTCAGTTCAATGCATCCAATTGGGAAGTGCATCCTAGTTTGACCAAGATTTACCGTGATCTCCAAAGGCATTTTTGGTGGCCTGGAATGAAGAAGGAAGTTGCGAGCTTTGTGGCACGGTGCCTTAACTGTCAGCAGGTGAAGGCCAAGCATCAATGCCTGGGTGTTTTTTTGCATCCATTTCCCATTCTGGAATGGAAGTGGGATGATGTAATAATGGATTTTGACATGGGTCTTCCGAGGACATCGTGGAATAATTATTCAATCTGGGTGGTTGTGGATCAGTTAACGAAAGTGGATCATTTATTACAGATTCAAGAGACCTTTACAGTCGACCAGTTGGGTGAGCTGTATGTTTGGGTAATAGTGTGGTGGCATGGTGTTCCACAGACCATAGTTTTGGACCGAGATCCGCATTTTACGTCACGTTTCTGGCAAGGTTTGCAGAAGGTTCATTAAATGCAGGTGTTTTTGAGTATGGATTTCCACCCACAGATGGACAAGCAGTTGGAGCGTATGATCAAAGTGTTGGATGACATGTTAAGAGCTTGTGTCTTGGACTTTGGTGGTTCTTGGGAGAGGCACCTATCGTTAGTTGAGTTTTCCTACATCAAAATTTTTTAGGCTAGATTCGTATGGAACCGTTTGAGGAACTCTATGGGAGGCCATGTAGATCTCTGTTGTGTTGGCTAGAGGCCGGTGAACTTGAGTTCATGGGGAAAAGTCTCATGCAGGAGACTTCAGAGAGAGTTAATTTGTTCAGGAAGTGGATGGATACAGCTCAGAGTATGCAGAAGTCGTATGAAGATCAGAGGCATAGACCTCTTGAGTTTGTGAAGGGTGATAAAGTGTTCTTTCGGGTGTCGCCAAGGTTGGGTCACTGTCAGATTCGAAAGCAGGGTAAGTTGGCTCCTAGGTATGTGGGACCTTTTGATATTGTGGAGAGGATCGGACCAATGGCTTACCAATTGGCTCATCCAGAGTGGTATGGTGGGATTCATGATGTGTTTCATGTGTCGCATCTTTGACAGTATCCATCCAACCCATCTAAAGTGGTTGATGTTGAGGATGTAGAGCATGAGGCTGATGCATCTTTTGAGGAGCATCTGGTTCGTGTGGTGGATCATAGTGAAAAGGTCTTGTGAGGAAAGGTTGTGCCATTAGTGTGAGTATTATGGTAGCATGAGAATGTTCAGGAAGAAACTTGGGAGAGGGAATCAGATATGCGGGCTCAGTGTCCCGAACTCTTCTCTTCGGTGGATCAATGAGGCTTGGAAACTCGGTTCGAGGATGAGCTGTTATAAGGTGGGGAGGTTGTAAGATCCCGATTTTTGGAAGGGTGTGTTTTAATTATGTTTTGGTTGAATCCCTTGTTTCGAGCTTCAAGGGATGTATTCTGAATGTATAAGAGGTCTTGGGTGTGTTTTGGGGGCTCGGGGTACGAAAGAAAGGAAATTTCGGAAAGACAGGTCTGGGCGCACGGCCTACGCACGACCAGGGAAAACCATGGCACCTACCCAGGTAATCCGTGCAACCCCTTCTCCTCTAGATAGTATCATGTGCACGGTTTGCGCACAGTTTGTCAAACTGTGTGGCCAAACCATGCGACCTCTTAAAGTTGGTAAAAATTACAAAATTGCCACCCTTGGATTTTAAGAACCCACTCAGGATTTCCTCTCCATTCCTCCATCGTGACCCTAGGATGAACCAAATCTCCCAAGAGTTCCAAGAGGTCGATATCCCTCATTTATAAGGAGTTTTTGGTGCCGTTGGATGCGGATCGAACCTTTGGGTAAGGCTAATCCCACCCTTGATTCTCCTTTTGGTTTATGGTTTTTATCTTCTCTCCCTCTTGTTCAGAAGCTGTAAACACTTATCTTTTGGGAGAGTTCTACATTGAAGCTCCAAAGTATGGTCGGATTGAGGTCTAAGGACTCGATTGAGTGTGCGTTCAACCGTGGTTTTGAGGTAGGTGGTCTACATACATTATCCCATAGTTTTATGGTGGATTTAGGCATGTGTGGATTTGTTCATGGTTTCTTTTTGATGAGCATTGATCAATCTGGATGCTTTCTTATAAAGGATGCTTAAAATTGGTAAATGGGAACCCTCACTATCCCCCATGGGATGCATTGAGAATAACTTGACCTAATTGGGGCCATCCATGGGGTGTTCCAGAATTTCCCGGGCGTAGGGATTGTAATTAAACAAGTGACCCAGTTGTAATAAATGGTAGTTACCTTGAAGAATATGTTGGCATGATTGGTTGAACTTGGAATAGAAGTTAGGTGATGCAACTAGACTTGGAAATAACCTAAAGTTTATTTGGAAAGGGTTGAATGGTTGATTCATGGAAATGATGAACAGGTTAAACGGGTTAACGTGTAAACTGATTAAAGACCGTAATGGGATAGGTTATGGTTTTAGTGTTGAATGCTTAGTGAGATAGGCATAACACATGGAAATTGGGTGAATGGTTAATAGATGTGAAATGGTATTGTGTTAATGGGTTAAGGAATAATGTGAATTCCCATGTGGTTTGTTGTGAATGGTGTTTGTCAATGGGAAACGGTATAGTGGGTTTATGGTTACTTATATAAGCATGTGCACATGGCTTGGAAGTGTGGGGTATGACTTGAGGATCTACGCCCATGGGTCGAGTGAAGACTAATGCTCTGAACTCCACACTAATTGAACAGGTTATGAATGGGGATTGAGGATCTATTCTCCTAACGGTTGCATCCACCCAGACTGAGGCTTCAAGGTGAGGATATAGTTGCTATGAGGGGGTCGGTCCTAGTGAGATAGGAAAATGATGTGTTTACCTTCTTTCTTGTGATTGTTGGCCTTAGACCCATGTAATATAATGTATGTGATTAACCCATGGAAATGTGATGAAATTGTAAGTGATGATAATTGGTGTGAAATGAATGGTAATGGAAGTGGCAATTGATTTGGCTCTGAACTAGTTAATAGAACCTTAAATAATTACTTGGAAATTGTAACTCATATTCCTTTTGTATGCACTACCTGTTCATACTGGATTTTTTTGAAGATACCATTGGTGGTGGCCTACTGAGTTGTACTCACACCCTACTCGGGCCACCGTTGGGTACCAGAGCAGACATCATGTTTGCAGGTCAGGAGAAGGGAAAGGGTCCTTTCAAGATAGTTGAGTGGACATGGGTAGCACTTGGTGGAGGATCCAGACATGGAGTCGGGACCATTTTGGGGATTTTGGCTGTTGCCTTTATTTTGGACTTTTGTTCACTTTTTCCCTTGTAGTAGAACATGGCTTATTTATTATTGGAAATAGTTGTTATAAATGTTCCGTTTTTATTGATTATTGTTTCCGATATTGGGTTATTTCTATTTTGGATTATTCTGATTGAAAGAGGGTATAGTCTCCCCACATGACCACATAGACCCCCGCTGCTAGTCGGCAGCTTTTGGCATACGGGGAGGCGCACTAAATGTTATGTAACTACCTGGCATGGAGCACCAGATTAGTGGCTTCCAAGTCAGGATCGTTACATGATGAATATTTATATAAAATGATGTAATATACATGAATGTTAATCATAGTTCACTATAGTTATTATCAAAGGAATGGATTAGTAAAACATTGGAACCTAAGATGATAAATATTTATTGAGATCCATATGAACAATTCTAAAGATATTTATAGGGATAACTTCAAGGATAAGCCTAAGGTGTCACAGATTTAGAAGAAGGTTTCATGATTTAGATATCCCATAAGTGATTTTTCATGATTATATTGTTTTTCACTACGATATGTTCTTATCACAATAGGGTTTATAGTTTTATTCAATGGAGGTTACAAGAAGGAACTCAATTAACGTTGAATGTGATGGAAATTTTTTTGATGAGTAGTCAAATGGGATGATCACTAGAATGAAGGATGTTGTGATCATGACTAATCAGTTTTCATAGAATATAATTCACAATGTGTAACTTAACCAACTCTTAAACTCGTAAAATAAGAGAACGATCTATTTCTCTATAATTTAGGGTAATTAAGTCCATGGAGAAAATAAGATCCATGTTATTTTGTGTTAGGAATGTGGAAAGAAGCACCCATGTGAATTTGAGAGAGGAACACAAAGGTGTTTTGATAGTGGAAAAGAATGAAAAAACATGTAACAATAAATAAAAAATGTAGAGTTTGTTTAACATAAGGGATGGTAATATTTCCCTCCCTAATACATCATTAATGATCGAATTATATAAATTTGGAAAGAATTGGCATTATGAAAGTCAATGTCTTAAGCTGAAATATCCCAAAGAGAATCTGAAATGTGGTAAGAGTAATGGATATATTTTTCATGATGATGAGATTGTATGTGAAATGTGAAATGAAAGAGTTATTAAGTAATATGATGATGAAGACTTAATAATGGATTAATTATGAAGTCGAATAATCAAAGTGTTTTTGTATTTAGATTCCAAAATTATGAATTGTGAAATATATTAGGATCATTGAGTTTAGGTTTTTCTGTATGGATTTACAAGAATATGAAGAATGATTTATATAGACTAGAAAATTGATTTATTAGAATAGTGATTTTCATGAGGAACACGTGAATAAGGGAAAGATAACCCTTAATATGTTCCTAATGTTGATATAATAATGTTTTGAAAAAATATATGTTGGATATGAATAAGTAAATTGGACGGTACTGATTACCTTAAAACTCTTTAACGGTATATTGAAAAAGTGGTTTATACTATCATGGATGGTGTTTAAAACATTATTGATTTAAGGAATATATCCAATTATATTTATAATATGAAAAAATTAATGTTTTCAATAATGATTTATGGTAATTAACATGTTTCAAAAGAATACATGATGAAGGTATTCACATGTTTGGTACATGATAACCATGAGCTACATAATGATATATGTGGGATCAATGATAAGTTGTTTTTGAGAAATTTAGTGTCCTCATTTTAAATATTTGGACATTCATCATTCATATGGGTTATAACGTTAACCATTTATGGATTGTTTTATGTGAGAATTCAAATGAGGTTTTAAGGATTAATGTATTAACTCCCCATATGAGTATTTATGTATATTGGATAACATGTGCTAACCATTTTGTTGTGATAAAGATATATGGAATGACTTGTCATTCAATTTATGGATCTCATGATCTACTAATGATTCAAGAATGAAAAATTCTCTTTAATTTCTTGGAAAAATAGAAGAAGTGTAAATTTATCAAGGAACAATAAAAGGTGAGATTATGATGAAATAAAGTAAACATATATTTTCATGAAAAATATTTCACTTGAGGAAAAGGGACTTCAAATAAAAAATTTCATTATTATAATCATTTTTAATATATCAATGAGTATTTTCAAGCCTATTTGGTTTATGGATTTTTTATGATTAACATTCTCCTAACCAAGTTCTCTATTACTCTCCATCAAAACTAGATAGTATGATTTCCCTTTTAGTTTTATGTTTTCTCTTTACACCTATGTTCTTCTATAATGAAACCTAGTTATGTGATACTTTAGGAAATCATTATGTGTCAAACTTTATTTTTCTAAATAAATTTTAAGCATTCATTTTTATGATTTTGGTTTCTATGAAATGAGATTTTGATTATTGAACCATTGATTACCCAAAAAAAGTTTGAGCACGAAATTAATTTTATTGGCGGTAGAACTTAACACCCTGAGTTTTTATGATTTTTTTAAATAAATTAAAAGGATTTTAGGGATTTAATTTCATGATACACCATATTAAGATTTATTTATAAACAATAACAAGATTATATTATTCTATATGAAAAACTTATATTATCATTTCGCACACGCAACACTATGTTTTTCTTGTGTTACACACAATGTTTAGTTCCTTATCTAGATTGTGTTACATGAAAGACCAAGTTTTATAGAACCAAAATATTGTTATTGAAATATTTTTATAAATTATACATATACATTAGAATAAATTATTTTAATTAGATTTACTAAATTATGAGATTATGGCTTTAAAATGTTTATAAAATGAATTCTTTGACTATCAATTAATTATAAATGAAAATGAAAACCAATTGAATCTAAGGGACGTGTTTTCTATGAAAAAATATTTTAATGCCCACAATAGAGTTTCACATTAAAAAATTAAATTAATGATTATTGGGGAGGAATAATAATAATTTTAATATATTATAAATTCAACCAAATAATTTTAAATTCATCTAAATTGTTTGAAAATCATAAAATAAGAACAAATCCAATTTTATTCATAAAAAGTTATATTATTCTAAAAGGTAGTTTTACCACATTTTAATGAAAGACATGTTTCAAAAATAATATTGGAAAATAATATATTTTTTATATGAAAAAATAAAAATTATTATTTTAATAGTAATAACTAAATCAATGTTGGGTGTATTATTTATTTTTTATAATAAGACACATTATTTCGATGTATAGTGAAAAACACATGATTTTAATTGAAAGCTGTATTTTTTTATAATATATTTATAGAGTTGAACTATATATTTATTTGGTTTTAATGTATATTTAGATCAATATTACCTATTTTAATCAAATTTATGTCATTTAAATAAATTTCACATTGAAATTGGATATAAAAATATTTCAATATTTTGAGCATTTTAACTTTGAAAACCTATTTTCTCATCCCATATACGTGATAAATTTTAAATTAAATTCTAACAATTATGTTTTTATAATTTAAAAAAATATTTTAAATATTCAAAATATGAATAATTTATAATTTCCTATATGGTTAAAATATTTCTTCACCTAAAGTATATGATAACGTAATTAATATTAATTATATTTATTTAGGTAAAAAAGAGTTTACTTTGTGGTAAAACATAATATTAAGGGGGAAATAATTTAGGATCAATTTAAAAATAAATTGTATGGATTTATTTAAACCATATCCTCCATTTTATATTAAATTTTAAATTTATGTTGGAACAAGATATAGGGGAGATATCTCAATAGTGTTTTACTTTTTGAATTAACAACAATGTCACTTCTCATCCACTATAAAAAGGAAATCAACCCCTCACTTATTCAAAAAAATTAAAACCTTTTAATTATATAGCCCCTTCCAAAAGAAGATACCAACCCACCTCCTCGAGACCTACTAGCCTTAATTTGATAAAGAAATCCAACCAAGGGATCCCTTTGGTGAAAACCAGAAGAAGTTACCTAAAGAAGAGGTAACCTTCTTCAATGAGCACTTTTGTTTTATTTTTTTATACACCCATTAAATTATTCCTATTAAATTATTATATAATAACAGTAGTATACTAAATATAATGATATTTATTTATGTTAATTCTACAACCTACAAATTCACACACAGACATCAAATGGGATACACAATCGTTATTCATGTGTATGGAGGACTACTTCCTTGCGAAGCGTTATCATTTATTATTCTGTTACCACCTCTCAAGGTTGGGAATAATAATGCAATTACTATTTTATATTATATATATTAAATTTATGATTAATTTATTATTATGTAATTAATATATAACACATACAACTATTCTTTACATTTTTTGGGAATACGATAACTTCTTTTGCGGATGTGCAGACTAGTACCTCCTCAAAATGATGTGACTCGTTAAGATTTTCATTGAATTTATTAAAAATGAAATTATTAAACTTATGTGATATATATGAAAAAATAATTATAATTTAAATAATATATATATCATTTATTTTTCATTATTTAAAAATATGACCAGAAAATGGAAACAACGTCTATGCATATGTACAATCTACCACCTCCATGAACAATATATTTCATTTCATATTTATATATCATATAGATTACTATACATAATTATATAATGAATATATATTATATTTATATAATGTTTTAAATTATTTAAATAATTAAATCATGATCTAATCCAGAGGATCAAGAATTTCAAGTCAATACATATAGAAAAAACAATGCAGTTATTAATAGATTTGTAACTTTAACATAAAATTGATACTAAATAGGTAATGTAAACTCATAATAATATAATATACGGAAATATTTATAATAATATATTAATATGGTATATGTATGATAAAATTATATTTATTATACAGCAGTTTTGATCATATATGAGGAAAGTCAAGACATAAGGTTAGGGTTTTCTCATCTCAGTTTTTTTCTACGAGATATATGATATATTCACCACTTATTCTTATTTTGTGGTATATATACTGACAGTTGAATTGTTATATCATGAATTTAATTAATTTCATGAAATATATTCTTCAATTTATTTTATTTTGTCACTAATCTCATGATTAAAATGTTACTCATGTTGTAAGGGGATATCTAGTCTCACTTTTATTTTTTCAAGACATACACATTAATCACCACTAATTTAATTTTCATATTGTGAATAAAACCAATTAATTTGTTATATTATTATTATATCTATAGAAATTAATATTTACATATCCTTTTTATGATCTCTATTTCATGGGGTTTAAAATAAAAATTTTACCAAATCAGTAAGTGATTTTTATCTCAATTTCCCTTCTTCAAGACACTTGTTATGATATGCACCTATATTCTTTTACAAGGTGTATATAATTCCAATTTGACATGTAATTTTATGAATATACTGGTTTTAATGATATTTTAATCTTAATTTAATTTTACTATCTCATGGAGAGTTTGATTTAGAGTTACATAAGTGGAAAAAGTATATTGGATCAATGTCATCATTTATCAGAATTATTTATGATCATTCTTTAATTGATGAAATATTATGATACATATCTCAATAAATATCAAGAATTATCTTATAATATGGTTATTAATGATATATTCAAGTAATGATACACTTTTACACTATTTATTACTTAAGGTTGATAAAAAAAATTATTGAACAAAATACTACCTTATTTCCATCATTGATTCGAAATCTATTATTTTTTCAAAAACCTTGTTATGTGAAAAGGGAAAAAATGTTTTCTAAATAATATGTTATGATAATTTTCAAGGAATTGGATCCTAAATTTTTCTATGATTTAAACGTTTTTAAAATAGTTTTCAAATATTCCATTAGAAGTTTTCATGGGTATTTTCAAAGTTATTTTTAAAGAAACTCTATTTTTCTCAAAAAGGATTTTAAAATTATTTTCAAAGACTAATTTATAAATTCTAGAGGATATTTTCAAAGAAAATAATTTCCAATGTGTTTTAAAAGAAAATATATTTCAATCAAAAAATATTTTAAAATGAATTTCAAGTCTTCCTTTATAATATTTCTTATGTATTTTCAAAGAAAAGGACTTTCAAATTTTTTTTCATATAAAATATATTTTTCTGAATAAATGTTTTAAATTGGTATCAAAAACTTCATTTATAAGATTTAAAGGTTATTATAATGATAATATTTTTCAATGTGATCTTCTAATAAAATCTATGTTTCCCTAAATTGTTTTCCAAAAACTCTTTTGGAATTATTTTACATCAATGATGACATTCATTGGTGTTACTCATTCATTACTAGGGAAACAATCATATGGCACCATTAAAATTATTTATTTAAATGGTTTATGTTTTGATGTAATTATTTTTATCAAACCTATTTTCCTTTCATGTGTTATATGATTATAAAACCCATTTCTATGTCATGATTTATATGTTTATGAAACCCTTTTATATTTCACATGTTATATTTTTATGAAAATCATTCCTCATTCAAGGGTTATAATCATATGAAACTAGAATCTTTTCATCGGTTATGATTTGATAAAATGATTCTGAAACCTTTTTAGTTTCCACAGGTTAGGATATAATGAGATGTTTATGATACCCATTTCATTTCATGGGTTATGGTATGATGAATATTTATGATCATGTGGAACAATTATATATTACTTAATTATGTAATGGGTGGGACATATATCTCTCTCCAATTCATTAGGTATTGATTTATAACTCATGATATAAACATATAAAAAATAGGTATTGAACTTCGTTTAGTAATAGAATTTATCCTTTAAGATGGTCTTGGGAGTGGAACTTGACTACTAAAATGGTATTGAGGGTGAACCATGACTACTAATATGGATTATAGAGTGAACCCATTCCACTAAGATAGAATTGGATGTAATCCTTAATTACTATGGAAATAATTTTAAATACTTATGTTTCTACCAAAATTTCATTCATTTTTCCTATGTTATGCTTTCATGTATTATTCTCTTGATTACCTTATGATTCATATATTATGAACTGAAAATATTTATACCATGAATCTTGATTATGATAATTGATATGCATGGTAAGATCTTATAATTTTATGATCTTCTTACCATACCCTTATGATCATGATTATTATTACATTTATCCTTTTTTACCATTACTGAGTATATGAGAAGACCCTTTCTTATATTTTCTTTAATAAGGTTATGAATAATGTTTTTGAGTATGAGTAATAAAGATGAAGATCGTTTTGGGAGAAATAAAAGATCTATCACCATGTTTTAATATTGTGTTCCAATTTTATAAATACACTAAACTATTATGGACCTTGGGAATGTACTTTTTTAATGTGATTAATATTCATCTAAAATGATTTAATATCTAGGTATGTCAAGCATGAGTTTCTATAAAAGATGATGAAATGATTATAGAACATCCCTTGTCCGTCCATATCATATTAGATGAACCTCACAATATACATGACATGTTTTTATGACAGCTGAGTTTTGGAGGTCCGGCCTATAATCGACATGTGCTGCCTAACTTGGATTGTTCACATTATAAAATTCATGTGGTGTGCCTCGTCACACATGATGTATGGAGTCACATGACCTCCTGGACAAGTAATCCATGTTAAAACTGAACTCGATGGGTAATGGACACATGTAATGTGAGTACACCACACAAAATGTGGTATTTTACTCACCATGTAAACCCTATCTGCAACATTGAGGGGTCTACACAACATGTGTTCTTCTAATGTACATACCATGTATCATATAATTTAATAGAAAATATATCTTGTTCACATGTCATGTCCCATGATTCTTATTCCTTTGGTTATTCAATGTTTAATGTTTATAACATGGGGATATGGTTGACCGATCCTTTAATGCCATCAGTGGATAGATTCCAACTAAACGTTGATCTTAAATCACCTATTGTCGCCATCTTGAAGCACTCACATGGCCCGGGTCATGAAAGCACCATCAAGAGATAAATCACTAGATCACCTTCACTTTTTTTGGATGAATTATATCCACCTATTACATGGGATAACCCTTCTTCACCCCTTTAAATATTCACAATCAATCTAGCTCATGGATCTAATATCACCTGAACCATATTTGTATTTCAGTTATTACCACCACACCAGTGTCACGTCTCGGAATCCCAAAACTGAACGTGAAACTGTGATACTCTATTACAAAGAATTAATTCACATTTATTCGTACCATGGTTATCATCTAATCACTTTTAAATCAATATACCATTGAAAAACATTAATGAATAGAGGGTGAAAGAAACAAAATAAAAAAATGATAAAAAAAATGTTTCGTTTTTTTGGTCCATTATTGTAACACCTAAGAGTTTTATGAGAAATATTTTTTTTATGTTATATAAATCATCAAAGGAATCATTCACTACACACAACACTAGCTTGGCTTGCTTTACACGCAATCGCGACCCTCCTCGATAGTGTGTGTAGTACGCAATACTAGGTTTCACTAAACAACGATATATTATTATGGAATAGCTGTTATGAATAGTATTAACAACATTTTGAATTTTATAACAGTATTTTTCATCTTACACATTTTCTAGAATATAGTAAGAGAACAAAATAAAATTTTCAGGTAAAATAAATATTTTTCAAAAAATGCAGTTTTGACACCTTTTGATGGCGCACCGACATTAAATCTAGTTTTGGACATGTTTATAAGTTCAATTTGACAAAATATAATTTTTCATTTGAATAAGGATATAAAAATTTACTTTTGATAAATTTTTGATACTTTTCTGATAACATTCATATTGTGATGAATAGTAAAAATACGCTAATTTTTAATTAAAAACAACTTTTTTCCATTGAGATAATTTATATGGTTAAATTTTAATATCTAATGGTTTTAAAGTATAAATAGAATATATATTTTCCATCTAATATAATGTATTTCATTAGAATTAATTCCACATTTAATTCATAGGTGAAAACATTTCAATCTTTGACAATGTTTTAACTTCTAAAACCTGTTTTCTTAACAACAGAATTTATTTTAAATTAATTACTACAACATATGTGTTTTGAATTTTGAAAAATTAATTCCATATTTGGAATAAGTGTGTCGATATTGGATTAAGAGGATACTTTTTATTTTTTGTGCATTATGAATAGTAACTGCTGTAAATTTTATTTACCATTGTTAAAGGTAAATCGGGTAATTAAGGGTAATAATAAGAATATAAAATTACCCTAACACCTGCCAAAATCCTATTGGATGACTAAAATTCGACCCATATCACATAAGGGTCGGATTAGATTCATTTAATGGACTTTTGTCCATGAAAATAATTTAATTATTATTAAAACCAATGAATGTGACACCATGTCACATTCTTAAATCTTATAAGTATAATAATTTTAATTTAGTGATAAACTTAATAATACTTGGAACATGAATAGTCTACAGAAAGATAATACAATTATCTACATCATAGAAATTTATTTAGAATTTTTAGGGATAAAATATTTATCATTAATTATGACACAATAGTGATGTTGAAATTATTTTACTAATTAAAATATCAAATAAATTGTTTTAAAAATATTAAAATAAATATTATATGAACTATTTAATATTCTAACCTAATTTTATAGATACATATGACATTTTGTAGATCTATTAATGTTTTTATATCGAACATATCTTCTGTTTATATTTTATTTAAATTCAAATAATTTAATACTGTCAAAATTGACACTATTGTAATTTTATAAAAATAACATATTATAAAATTGTTTAAAAATCACAAAAAATATTTAAAAAGTATAAATTAAAATTTATATGGTCTAAAATGTCATAAAGTGTCAAATTATTGAAAATTCACAACACATATGTAATTATATATAATAATTTAAAATTTAGAATATTATTATCACAAATAAAATAAAATTGATAAATAAGGATAAATCAAGTTGATAATGTTTAAAATAAATTCCTAACATGTATAAATTTTATTGGTTGATGATATTACAACCTTATATTATCTAATATTCTGATATGAGTCATTTTGGATGTTTTTATGTGGGTTTGGGATTTAATATAAACTATTATTTCTTTTATTTCCAAAGGTCCCCCTCTCCTTCCTTATAAAAAGGGCACCTCCTCCCTCTCCTCCTCACCCCAATTTTAGGCTTCAAGATCGGCCAATCCCTACCCATTTCACATCCCCACTTCCCTAGAAACATCCTAGAGGTCATGGTCTTATTCAAAGACCAATTTTAGTTCCCTAAGATGACGTCTCAAAGAGGTGCTTCAAAGAAGAGGTAATGTCCATTACCGATTCTGTCAACTTTATTTTATCTTCCACTTATTCTTCTTTAGTTGTTTCATTATGAATTAATAACATCAGTATAACTCATATACTGATATGTTATTATAAGTATGAAACAACCTATTTCACCATCTATCCATTATACGGAAAACAAAATCATTGCGCGTGCGTACGTACGAAGTACCGTCTCCACGTCGTGGTGTAATCTATTTTCCATCACCATCTTACTTGGATTGGTATAATGGTGAAAATAAATAACTATATGTGATTATTGTAAAGTTATATTGATTCTGAAATAGTATACACACACTCCAATACAATTATATGATCATGGGAACGATATCATCGCTCGTGCGTACGTACGGAATACCGTCTCCACGAAGTGATGCGACTCGTTCTACATGATCTTCATTGTATAAGGATTATATAATTGAATTTAATGAATAAATATGATATATATTACACTAATACCATTCTGGAAATTATGTATCTATAACCTAAAGAGAAGAATAAGAATTTATTCGACAAAACATGCATAAGAACACAAAGAAATAAACACCCGAATAACAAGTAGTAATGAAATATTACTAATAAGAAGCTAAGAATATGACCATATATGATATCATAACAATAAGTATGATTCTGGAATAAGTCAATAACATTATTTAAATCATTATACAGGAGTTTCAGACACTTACGAAGAAAATCAGACCTAAGGTAAGGGAAAATCTCGCAATCTCATTTTTATCCGAGATTGTTTATACATCAGAATTTACTGGGGAATATTTATCATCCACATCCATGTTTCCTCAATATGTAAAATTTATATCCTTCTACAATATTTTATGTCCAATTTTACCCTTCGGTGTGTTTTTAGTAAAAGATGTGAAAGGAATCTTTTGTCATTTTTCGTAAGAGGTGCTTTTTGACTTTTCCGACAAAAGTACGAGAAGAATGTTTTTTTAACTTATAAGGCATGAATGGATTTTTAAAAAATTATTTCCAAGAATATTCCGTGACATTTTTTCAAATTTATGTTTAATCAAATTCTTTTAGTTTAAAATTGTATGACATGTTAAGAAAGGAAAAATGTTTTTGAAGTAGAAAGGATATTTTCCTCAAGAATGGAGTTCAAGTGTTTTGTCAAAATTATTTTCCATCTAAGATAATATAGGGTTCTGTTTCTATCACTATTATTACATTGATTTTATTATGTTGTGATGGAATTATTTTTATGAATTCCTTTATCTTATATGAATTGTTTTATGATGTCACAATGTTTAAGAATCCCATTTTTATTACATGGGTTATGCAATGATGTATGATTTATTATTTTGTGGAACACATAAGAATGGTATAATTATGAGATGGTTGGGACCTATATCTCCCTCCAATTAATTGGGTAAAGATTTATATCTCATGAGATAGACATGGCTGGAACGACAGGTTAAACCGGTTCAGTGAAACATGACTGAAATGAGGAGTGAACTCGGTTCAGAAATGGACTTTGTCCGCTAAGATAGTCTTGGAAATGAGTCTTGACTACAAAGAAATGATTCTTTATGATTATGTTTCTATGAAACAAAGGTTCATGTTTTATGTTATGATTATTGGGATTATATTTCACTACTATGATTTATCCCATGTTATGAAATCATAATCTCTTTTGTATGTTAAAATTTCCAAAATGTTATGGTCTTATGAATTTTATGTGATTGATATTTCTTTTGTTTACCCTTACTGAGAATTTGAGCTCACCCTTTTGTATATTTTCTTTCCCCAGGCCAGGAAGAAGGTTATTAAGTAACATATGCCAAAAAGGGACTATAGATATGATGAAATAAATGGGAGATAGTGTAGATTCTTTATGAACCAATTGTTTATGATTCCCAGTTTCTAAAGACAAAATACCTATACGGCCCTTTCTTGGTTTTGTTAGATGTTGTAAGAAGTGTACTTCAATTTTAAAGTACAAATAATGTATGTAATGTATGGGTCGCTATAGTTGGTATCAGAGGAATGGTATAGTCAACCTTTGGAAACTAGGATGTGAAAGCCTTAGTAAGAATCCTAAGGATATGTCTAAGCATAGAACCCAATCATAGTGTTTTAGAAATGGAAATGAACAACCTATGATAAGAACTTAAGTGTGAAATTTTATTCTTGATTATGTGGTTTTCCTATTATAATTAGTGTTGCTCACACTATTCTTCTTGGTTTTTTTCAATGGCTGGAACCCAAAGGAATCGTGTTAATGCAGAATGCGACGGAAAATGCAATGATTGTCCCCCTTAGCAACCAAACATTATTGGAGCTAGAATTAAAAATCTTGTAGCCATGCTCACACAACTTTCTCAGGCTATGAATCATGTAGGACTTCCAAATGAGCAATGGAAGGAGCAACATTCTGTTGAATCCTTCATGAGGTAGCGTCAACCTTTATTGAGCGGGTCTTCTGATCCATTAGTGGATGAACAATAGATCAACAGCACTGAAATGATATTTTCAGTTCTTCGATGTTCTGAACATGATAAATTCATCTTATCAGTGTATTGTCTTGAAGGTGATGCAGATCAATGGTGGAATCTTATTAAGAATACAAGGAAAAGGGATGAAATTGAGTCCATGTAATGGGATGAGTTCAAGAACATATATTTCAATATGTATTTCCCTCATATTCTTCGAACTACGATGGAGAAGTAATTTCTTGAACTAATGCAAAAGGATGATGAATCTGTTGGTACCTATGATGAAAATTTTACAAGAGTTGCAAGGTATGCTTCTGGTATTATTATCTAACCTGAGAGTAAGATCGATCGATTCTTTAGTGGCTTAAAACCATGTCTTTGAAGGGCGTTATCCATAAGGGACTTAAATAGCTTCGAGGAAATTGTTTGATGTGATCTCAAGGTTGATATGGAGATTGAAGTAACCCATCAGTCATATGGGTTTGATAAGAAAAGGAAAATGGAATTCAAAAGAAAATCTAAAGATCACACTGAAAAGAAGATGATCTTTCCCTTATGCTCAAATTGTGGAAATAAACATGGAGGAAATTGTCTTAATTGGACAAGAAAATGTTATAAGTGTGGAAAAGAAGGTCATCGGGCAATTGAATGACGAAATAATTGGAAGAAGATGTCTAATGATGAAAACAAAGGAAGGGATACACAGAATGAACCTACTACACATCAATGTTTCAAGTGCAAGGATATGGGGAATTATGCCAATCAATTCCCAAATCCAAGTGTTTATGATGATGATCGACATCAACAAACTCTTAATGCCAAAGACAGAGGAAGTCACATGCAATTACTATCTGCGATGTGGAGTACAACAATGAAGTGGTGAGAGGTACACTTACCATCCACTCTAAAGTAGGAAATGTTTTATTTGATTCTAGATCCAATCACTCTTTTATTTATAAAGAATTCTCTAAGGGTATCATCGTATTACCTAAACAATTAGATGTTGAGTTAGTTGTGACAACCCCTAATGGCACAATAGTCGCATTAAAAGTTTATAATTCTTCTCCGATTGAAGTTTGTGGGAAAGTGCTTCCTGCAAATATTGTGGTCCTTCCTATAGTGGAATTTGATGTGATTCTTGGAATGGATTGGCTTTTTTTATATGGAGCTCATATAAATTTCCAAATAAGGGATTCCACATTTCATATTCTAGAACAATCTACGATCGTCTATCGATGCAAGGATGAACATAACCTTCCAGTGGAAATTTCTTCCATCTTATGGGTCTTGATTCCACTAAATGAAGGTTATTTATCTCAAATGGTTGGTGAGAAACTCATTATTAATAATATTACCATTGTATGGGAGTTTGACGATGTCTTTCTGGAGTAATTGTCTGGTCTTCCACCAAATCGTGAATTTGAGTTTTCAATAGAACTCGTACCGGGTGCTTAGCCTATTTCAAATACACCTTATAGAATGTCCCCAATTGAATTGCAGGAATTGAAGAAGCAACTCCAAGAGAATCTTGATAAAGGATTCATACGTCCTAGTGTGTCACCTTGGGGAGCACCTGTTCTGTTTGTTATGAAGAAAGATGTATCAATGAGACTCTGCATTGATTATCAAGAACATAACAAGATCACTATCCAGAAAAAATATCCTCTCCCGCGCATTGATGACTTATTTGACCAAATACGCAGAGCTCACTACTTTTCCAAGATTGATCTTCATTCAGGGTATCATCAATTAAGGGTAAAAAATGGAGGATATAACAAAGGCGACTTTCCGTACATGGTATGGACACTATGAATTTATAGTGATGCCATTTGGTCTTACTAATGCCCCTGCTATCTTCATGGATCTGATTAATAGAGTATTTAGAGACTATCTTGATCAGTTTGTGGTAGTCTTTATAGATGATATTCTTGTCTATTCAAAGAGAAAGGAAGAACATGAAGATCATTTGAGGATTATATTGAAGACCCTAAGAAAAGAGAAGCTTTATGAAAAATTTACCAAGTGTGAATTTTGGCTTCAAAAAGTTGTAATTTTGGGTCACATAATCTCAAAAGAGGGGATATCTATGGATCCAGAAAAATAGAGGTTATCGAAATATGGTTGAGACCAATAACAGAAACTAAGATCCGAAGATTTCTTGGTTTGGCTAGATATTATCGACGTTTTGTGAAATATTTTTCATGATTATCTAATCCACTCTCCAAGTTGACTCTTAAAGGTGTTATGTTTGTTTGGATGGAGGAATGTGAAGTGAATTTCAAGGTGTTGAAAAGAAGGTTATCCAGTGCACCTATACTCACACTTCCTTGTAGTGGAGAAAGGTTTGTGATCTACAGTGATGCATCCAAGAAGGGAATAGAGTGTGTTCTTATGAAAAATGATATAGTGATAGCTTATGCCTCACGACAGTTGAAAATCCATGAGTAAAATTATCCAACTCATGATTTGGAGTTAGCTGTGGTAATCGTTTCATTAAAGATTTGGAGGCATTATCTTTATGGAGAAAGGTGTGATATTTATACTGATCATAAAAGTTTAAAGTATATTTTTACATAAAAGGAGCTAAATATGAACCAAAGAAGATGGTTAGAGCTGATTAAGGATTACGAATTCTCAATTCATTACCACCCTGGGAATGAAAACAAGGTGGCAGATGCATTAAGTCGACAGGACCATGCTAGCTTATCCATGTTGAGGATCACAAAAGATACAATATTTATGGATTTACAAAGGCGGGATCTTGGAATTATAATGGAAGGGGAAAAATTGTATCTTTCTCAAATGAATGTTCATCTATCTATAAATGTGATGATTAAAGAGGCACAGAAAGAAGATGTAGAGTTACAAAAGAAGGTGAGAAATATTCATGAATTCAACCTTGATTGTGATGGGATAATAAAGTTCAGGAATCGGGTTTGTGTTCCTCCCATCCCAGAATTAAAGATGGAGCTGCAGGATGAGGCTCATAGTTCTTCATTCTCTATTCATCTGGGAAGCACGAAGATGTATAGGGACATGAAAGAGTACTTCTGGTGGGATGGCATGAAAAGAGATGTTTCTGAATATGTCTCTTGATGGATAGTTTTTCAGCAAGTTAAATCTGAGATACAGAAGTCTAAGGGGATGTTACAACCATTACCCACACCAGAATGGAAATGGGAAAACATCACTATGGACTTTGTCATTGGACTTATTAATACATCCAAAGGCAATAATGCTATCTGGGTCATAGTTGATTATCTTACAAAGTATGCACACATCATTTCTATTAGAGGGGATTTCTCTCTAAATAATCATTCCAGGATATATGTAAAGGAAATGGTAAGATTTCATGTAGTACCACTTTCCATTATATATGATCGGGATCCGAGGTTTACCTTGATGTTCTGGCGAAGTCTTCAGCATACTCTGGATACAGAGTTGAGTTTCAGCACTACTTATCATCCTCAGACAGATGGTCAGTCTGATAGGAAAATTCAAACTCTAGAAGATATGTTGAGAGCTTGCTATATAGATTTCAAAGGTGGTTGGGATCAACAACTACCTTTGGTGGAATTTTCATATAATAATAGATTTCACTCCAGTATTCAGATAGATCCTTATGAATCTCTCTATGGAAGGAAATATAGGACTCCAACTTGCTGGGATGAAGTTGGGGAAAGAAAACTATAAGGACCTGATCTTGTTGATGAAATGGCAGAAAATGTCAGATCTATTCAACAACACATAAGATCAACTCATATTCGACAAAAAAGTTATGCTGAAAACCGATGAAAAGACCTAGAGTTTGAAGTGGGTGATAAAGTGTTCTTACAAATATCTCCCTCGAAGAGGGTCATGAGATTTGGAAAGAAGGGAAAGTTGATCCCTAGATATATCAGTCCTTTTGAAATTTTGGATCGTGTTGGGAAGGTAGCTTACTAATTGGCGCCTCCACCGAATCTCTCTCAAGTTCACGATGTGTTTCATGTATCTCTCCTGAGAAACAATATAACTGATCCTTCACATGTACTCAGCTCAGATGTTGTACCACTGGAGCAAGATATTTCTTATGAAGAACAGCCGATAGAGATTCTAGATCTTAGTGAAAATGTCCTATGGAACAAGACCACTTGCTTGATGAAAGTTTTATGGAGGAACCACAAATTATAAGAAGCTACATGGGAGCTTGAGGATATGATGAGGAGAGGTATCCTCATCTGTTTGTTACAAGTGACGAATTTCGAGGGTGAAATTCATTTTAAGGGGGGTAGAATGTAACACCCAAGAGTTTTATGAGAAGTATTTTGATTTTATGTTATATAAATCATCAAAATAATCATTCACTACACACAACAATAGCTTGGCTTGCTTTACATGCAATCACGACCTTCCTCGATAGCGTGTGTAGTACGCAATACCGGGTTTCACTAAACAACAATATATTAGTATGGACTAGCCGTTATGAATTGTATTGACTACATTTTGAATTTTATAACATTATTATTCATCTTACACATTTTCTAGAATATGGTAAGAGAACAGAATAAAATTTTCAGGTAAAATAATTATTTTTTTAAAAATGCAGTTTTTCCGCCTTTTGATGGCGCACCCACATTAAATCTTGTTTTTGAAACATTTATAACTTCAATTTGACAAAATAAAATTCTTCTTCTAGATCAGGATATAAAAATTTACTTTGGATAAATTTTTGATATTTTTCTGAAAACTTTCATATTTTGATGAATAGTAAAAATATGCTAATTTTTAATTAAAAGCAACTTTTTCCATTGAGATAATTTATATGGTTAAATTATAATATTGAATGGTTTTAAAGTATAAATAGAATATTTTTTTCCCATTTAATATAATGTATGTCATTAGCATTAATTTCAAATTTAATTCATAGGTAAAAACATTTCAATCTTTGACAATGTTTTAACTTCTAAACCCAGTTTTCTTAACAACATTATTTATTTTAAATTAATTACTGCAACTTATGTGTTTTGAATTTTGAAAAATGCATTCCAGATTTGGAATCAGTGGGTCCAGACTATGTTAATAGGATATTTTTTATTTTTTTGGCATTATGAATAGTAACTACGGTAAATTTTATTTACCATAGTTAAAGGTAAATCTGGTAATTAAGGGTAAATATAAGATTATAAAATTACCTTAACACCTGCCAAAATCCTATTGTATGACTAAAGTTCGACCCATATCACCTAAGAGTCGGATTAGATTCATTTAATGGACTTTTTTCCATGAAAATAATTTAATTATTATAAATTCCAAAGAATGTGACAACATGTCACTTTCTTAAATCTTATAAGTATAATAGTTTTAATTTAGTGATAAACTTAATAAAACTTCGAAAAAAATAGTATCAAAAAATATAATACAATTATCATCATCATAGAAATTTATTTATATTCTTTAGGGATTAAATAATTATCATTAATTATGACACAATAGTGATGTTGAAATTATTTTATTAATTAAAATATCAAATAAATGGTTTTAAAAATATTAAAATAAATATTATATGAACTATTTAATGTGCTCCACTAATTTTCTAGATACATATGAAATTTTACAGATCTATTAAATCTTTTATTTCGAACATATCTTCTGTATATATTTTATTTAAATTCAAATAATTGAATAGTGTCAAAATTGACACTATTGTTATTTTACAAAAATAACATATTATAAAATTGTTTAAAAATCACAAAAAATATTTAAAAAGTATAAATTAAAATTTATATGGTCGAAAATATCATAAAGTGTCAAATTATAGAATATTCACAACACATATATAATTATTTATAATAATTTATAATTTAGAATATTATTAGCACAAATAAAATTAAATTGATAAATAAGGATAAATAAAGTTGATAATGTTTAAAATAAATTCCTAAAATGTATAAATTTTATTTTTTGATGATATTACAACCTTAGCTCATATAATCATCGGATATGAGTCATTTTGGATGTTTTTATGTGGGTTTGGGATTTAATATAAACTATTATTTCTTATATTTCCAAAGGTGCCCCTCTCCTCCCTTATAAAAGGGCACCTCTTCCCTCTCCTCCTCACACCAATTTGAGCCCTCATGCTCGACCAATCCCTTCCCATTTCACTTTCCCACTTCCCTAGAAACATCCTAGAGGTCCTGGTCTTCTTCAATGACCAATTTTAGTGCCCTAAGATGAGGTCTCAAAGAGGCCCTTCAAAAAAGAGCTAATGTCCGTTACCGATTCATTCAACTTTATTTCTTCTTCCACTTCTTCTTCTTTAGTTTTTTCAATATGAATTAATAAAATCAGTATCACTCATATACTGATATGTTATTATAAGTATGAAACTGCCCTATTTCACCATCTATCCATCCTACGGAAAATGAAATCACCACGCGTGCGTACGTACGGAATACCATCTCCACTCCGTGGTGTAATCTATTTTCCATCACCACCTTTCTTGGATGGGTATAATGGTGAAAATAAATAACTATATTTGATTGATGTAAAGTGATATTAATTCTGAAATAGTATACATACACTCCAATACAATTCCATGATCATGGGAAGGATATCATTGCTCGTGCGTACGTACGGAATACCGTCTCCATGATGTGATGTGACTCGTTCTGCATGATCTTCATTTCATAATGACTATATGAATGAATTGAATGAATAAATATGATATATATTACACTAATACCATTCTGGAAATGAGGTATCTATAACCTAAAGATAATAATAAGAATTTATTCGAAAAAACATGCATAAGAACAAAAAGTAATTTACACCCGAATAACAAGTAGTAATGAAATATTATTAATAAGAAGCTATGAATATGACCATATATGATATCATAATAATAATTATGATTCTGTAATAAGTTAATAACATTTTTTAAATCATTACACAGGAGTTTTGGACACTTACGAAGCAAATCAGACTTAAGGTAAGTGAAAATCTCACAATCTCATTTTTATCCGAGATTGTTGATACTTCAGAATTTACTAGGGAATATTTATCATCCAAATCCATGTTTCCTCAATATGTAATATCTATATCCTTCTACAATAGTTTATGTCCAATTTTACCCTTCGGTGAGTCTTTAGTAAAATATATGAAAGGAATCTTTTGTCCATTTTTCGTACGAGATGCTTTTTGACTATTCCGACAAAATTACAAGAAGAATGTTTCTTATAACATATACAGCATAAATGGATTTTTAAAACATTATTTCCAAGAATATTCCTTTACAAGTTTTCATGTTTATTTTTAATCAACTTATTTTAGTTTAAAATTCTATGACATGTTAATAAAGGAAAAATGTTTTTGAAGTAGAAATGATATTTTCCTCAAGAATGGAGTTCAAGTGTTTTATCAAAATTATTTTCCATCTAAGATAATATAGGGTTCTGTTTCTATCCCTATTATTACATTGATTTGATTATGTTGTGATGTAATTATTTTTACAAATTCCTTTATCTTATATGATTTTTTTTATGTTATCACGATGTTTAAGAATCCTATTTTTATTACATGGGTTATGCAATGATGTATGATTTATGATTTTGTGGCACAAATAAGAATGGTATCATTATGAGATGGGTGGGACCTATATCTCCATCCAATTCATTTGATAAAGATTTATATCTCATGAGATAGACATGGCTGGAATGGCAGGTTGATCTGGTTCAGTGAAACCGGACTGAAACGAGGAGTGAACTTGGTTACGAAATGGACTTTGTCCGCGAAGATAGTCTTGGCAATGAGTCTTGACTACTAAGAAATGATTCTATATGATTATGTGTGTATTCCACAAAGATTCAGGTTTTGCGTTATGATTATTGGGATTACATTTCACTATTATGATTTATCCCATGTTATGAAATTATAATCTCTTTTGCAGGATAAGATTTCCAAAATGTTATGATCTTATAAATTTGATGTGATTGATATTTCTTTTGTTTACCCTGACTGAGCATTTGATCTCACCCTTTTGAATGTTTTCTTTCCCCAGGTCAGGAAGAAGGTTATTAAGTAAGATATTCCATAAAGGGACTATAGATATGATGAAATAAATAAGAGACATTGTAGATGCTTTATGAACCAGTTGTTTATGTTATCCAGTTTCTAAAGACACTATACCTATACGGTCCTTTCTTGGTTTTGATATATGTTGTAATAAGTGTACTTCAATTTTGAAGTACTAACAATGTATGTAAAGTATGGGTCGCTATAGTCATCATTAATATCGGAATAATGGGGTGGATTATTAAATAAAATATTCAATGAAGAATAAATATAACATTACTAAATATGGAAGATAATTTTTTTGAACAAAACAATGAATAAGGATCCATGAATTAATTTATAATGGATTAATTCATGTTCATATCAACAATCATGAATAAGGAAATAAACCAAAAAATCAACAGTCATTCCTTGTGTTGGATCAATTACTGATTAATATTGATTCAAAATTATTATCATTAGTGATATTAAACAAATCCATAAATTTTGATAACCCCCCATAATACACTGATCATTGATCTATGATTCAATGATCAACTGCCAATGTGCTCACCACCAAAGTTCTCCCTCTACATCCTTTCCATCCACTGGGGTTATACGACTTACCCTAGGGAATTATCCATAGAGGGGGGGGGGGGGGGAATAGGGGAGCCATTAAGGTTTGTAAATTAAATAAAAATTTATTTATTAAATTAATTCAATTCATTTAAACTTCTCATGACTAATCTCTATTGAATAATCTGATTTAGATATTACATTTTTCATTCCTAGGGTAAAACATATTCTCCAAATATAATAGTGGTCCCTGTTTTTCAATCCCAGAAACTATCGAAGAGTTTTACCATTATTTATGAACAAAATGAATGCAAGATATGTTATTTTTAATATTTTTAATATATCAACACTGAGGCTCCATAGGCTCTGGAATATATCACATAATTCTTGACATACTAGAAAATATTATTTTAAATATTTTAAATTCTCAAATAGAAATTTCAGAGTCATTAAAGTAAAATTTTAGTGAGAATGATCCAATGAAGTAATTTTGTATAACAAATTAAATTCCACCTGAAGAATTTTTAAATAAAATATAAAATAATTAATATTCATAACACACAAAATTATGGAATAACATAGATAGTGAATAAGTAATATAACATAATGAGAGGAAATTGTGAAAACAAACACCTTAAAACATTTGTAACTTTTGAATAAAAACCTTTCAATGAATTAATTTTAATTATAGCTTTAAATACTATTAAATTTAAAGGATACATGATATAATATTCCATATGTTCATTATATATACATCATAAAAATAAATTTGTGCATAACATAAATCATTTCACAATGAGACGACATTGAGAAAAAGAACCCTTACCTCGGGTACGACAAGCTTCATAAGTTCCTTAAGCATTATGTATAATAAATTAAAATATATTATAATTATACAAAATAACCATATATATAATTATAATATCATATATTATCTACTTGTTTAATTTCAAAACCAGTTTATTAATAATTCTAAATTAAAATCACCATTTCTGTATGTTAAATGTTTCATTTTTCATTTATGTTTTAGTTAAGTAGTTTTGGTCCTCAAATATTTATCTTAGTTAAATCAATTAAATAATTTTAATCATGATATAAATATCATATATATTAATTATATTCATATTTATAATCATCCATGAAATGAAAACATGAAAAATGAGTGAAATTTCTTCATGGAGGTGGAAATCACACGTACACCTGAGCAATGTGATAATTATTTAACAGGTGTAAGAGAAATAAGGTAAATGACATATTTTACTCCAAGAACCATAATGTTTTATTAAATATCATATATACTCCTTAGTTCTATCTTTATAACCCTACATGTAAAATGGTGATGAAATATATAACGACACCATTACATGGAGATGGTAAGCCTTATTTACACACAAGTGATGTTTTAGCTTGCCATAGGATAGAAAAGTGGTAGAAAATGGTTTTAACATAATAATAATAATATCTAAATATGTTCCATATATTTGAGCCACTATTTTATAATGTTTTAAATTAATTTAGAATAAGTAGATGATGAAATAAATTTTAAAGGGTCGGAAAAGATGATTACATCTTCTTCGGTAGAACTCCTTTATATATCTTCTTAAGGATTTTTGGAATGATATTTTATTAAAAACATCACATATAATCATTGTATAAGTAATAATATAAGATAATAGGGTAGGTTTTGGTACATTTATATTACTCAATAAGGTGTAATGAAATAATATGAGTGGTGTCCATTTACAAGTGGAGGAAATGACACACATGGATTTAATTAAAATATTTTAATATAATAAATTAATTTTCATGTGAATGTGAAACAATAATGAATTAATTTAAAAAAAAAATACAGTATAGGGTTGAAATAATTTAAAATAACAAAATATGCATAGGTCTATGTGGTATTTTAAACCTTATCGTTTGATTTAACTATTTCTTAAAAAACATCAACCTTTGTTATTGTAACAATGTTTTCAATATTAAAGGTTTATAATTTTACTTATAAGTTATAAATTGGATCATAAATTAACAAGGAATGAAATTTCACCAATTTATAATCCTTATTTTCCACTTTCATTATTTTTATTATTTTTAAATTATTTAAAAAATTATTATTTTACATAAAATTATATTAATGTAAGTTTAGTAACTATTCACATAGTTTCACTTTAAATACAATAATGAAGCAATTAAATTAGATTATAATCCATCCAAAAATCCTTAATACATTATTATTGACTATATAATTATTTTTTGACCATAATTAATCACTAAAACAATACTTTTAATGTTTTTAATATTATTTACTTTGGTTTTCCACTACTTGCACAAGCACTCTCCTAGCATTATATACGTGTTTAAGGAAAATATATAGTCAATAAAAAATAAAACAAATCCCATCATGAACATAATATAATTATTATCAAAATATAATTTAATATTCCTATAAAATATATTTCAATCCCTATGAAAACCTATAAGAGAATTTTTAAATCCAGAGAGTGGTATTTTGTATTTTTATTTACATAAAATATTATATAGGTCATTATCAAAGAAAAAGGACCCAAGTGTCCCTACATAAGAAAATTATTTGAGTATAGATTAATTATACTCACAAAATAAGGTAAATTAAAGTATTAGTTATATTTTAATTCCTTTTCAAATTATGTTTAACTTTAATTAAGGTGATTTAACCTATACCATGTATATAACTATTTAACATAGTTACTAATAATAATAAATAGGGTACCAATTTAAAAAATTTGAGAAACCTTATTTTAAATATGGTATTCGTTTTTCAAGACTATTCTTTTATAATTAGAAGAATCCAATTTTAATATAAATGTTTAAATCACATTGAAAAACTATTTTTAGAAAATATCTCTTTTAAACATAAATATTAACTTATAACATTATCATGAATATTATTGATAAAAATAGAATTAAATGGATTATTATAAATCAAATATATAATAATTTATACTAATAAAAAATGAAAAATAGATTGGGAATTTTAAATTTCTAAATTTATTGAAAAGAAAAGTCAATATTGGAAACATCGATATGTTCCACTATTTATTGAAAAATCAATCATTTTAAAAAAAATCATAAAATATCTTTACAAGTTAATATTGGTGTAATGATTTGAAAAATTATTTTAATTTTATGAAATATAATTTTTGAAAGTGGCATAAATTAATTATGACTTCATATCACAAAAATTAATACAAATCATATTTAAAGAAAATGCAATCCTCAATCCTAAAATGGCTTCACTAAAAATAATGTGCTTATTTCCTAAGAATTAATTAATTAATAAATAATAATAAGTAAAAATGTATATATATTTCATAATTTTTTAATCATTTTCATATCGACCAATTCAAAATCTTGCATATAATAGTCACATTTAAAAAATAGTATTTATATAATATATCTCAATTTTCATAAAGCTCGATTTTTCTTGTTAAGAAAATAATATATCTTGTTATTACCCTAAAAAAATTGGGTGTTAAATTATCCTCAAACCTAAAACACATTGTATCCTTTCAATATTAAATTGATCATAAAAGGTCCAGTATTTTAAAATAAATTTGATGGAAGTCGACATTGTAGAGAGGGTTAATAAAACAACCTTTTGAAAAGGAAAATGGAAAACATAAAGGTTACCTAAAGTGATACATAATCTAGATCCCAGATAAGGAAAACATTTATGGTAAGTTAAAATATATAGATGGTTGAGTAATCTAACATCCATGTACTAATAAAGAGTGACATAGAAACAGTTCATGAAGAATTTAATGACCTCAAATGCATTAAATAGTGTGGGGTTAAAGGACTATCAATTCATTATAAATTAAGGTAAATTAATAACATTTTTATTTTAATATTTTTTTCCTAAAGTTGAGGTATTATTTTACTACCAAGATATATAACATGATAAATTATACATACATGATTTAATTTCATTTCATAAGAACACTCTCATCTATTGGTTGTGCTTCGATCAATTTCAACTTCATATTTTTCTTTAAAATATACTTTTCATGCTTAAAGCACAAAAATTATCATTTAATGGATCAAATGATGCATAAAATAAATACAACTCCAACCATGTGTATCTAAATATTTACCAAAACCATACATTGTGAGAACAAGTTATCTAGTATGGATACATATAACACATTAATTTATAGAACCTAAATAATAACACCTCGGGTTCAACATAATCCATTCTATAAATAGTTAACCATAAGACACAGCCAAAAATTTCCTTCCAGATTTGAAAAAATTTGAAAATTTTGATCGCATATTTTTTCCAAGATCAACATTAACATATATCCTAGACAACCTGAATTAACTCATAATGTCACATTCCAAAGATTCATATAACTATATTATATATTGTCCTAAACAATTTTAGTAACCAAAATCATCTTAAAAACTAAATAATAACAAATTTTCTTTCAAAAATTATTTATATCCATATTCCTATAATAAAATCATATAGAAATGAATATATTCTATAAATGAAAAAATAAAATAACTTTCATCATACATTAATTTATCATCAAATAACTAATCAATGTCAAGAAAACAAATACTATCAAATTTAATTTATCAATATCTACCAGATTGTTATCCCATCTAAATATTAATATCTAAAAATAAGGATAATATTATATTTTATATATCCCTCAGTCGGGTATTTTCTAAAAAATTATCACCTTACTACTAATTAACTTTTATATTTCATCTTTACCAATCAACATATGCTTGAAAATACTAAATAAAAGATACTACATAAAAATCCTTTGATGTTTCATGATTCATATATCCTGAATATCATTGATAAAAAACTTATACATCATAATTCATGAATCTCAATATATAAAAACTCCAATATTTCCACTTCAATGACTAGAATAATGTATTACCTTCCTTATCCTATGAATTATCTCTTGGATTAGGCCATTAAATTAGATAATTCCCATGTTACCAACAAATATGAAAACAAATTCCTTATAAATTTATTAATCTAATATACTATATTTCCACTAAGACATTATGTTAGGTAATTATTCTCACATTCTTGATATATAAGAAGATAAATCTTATTTTTTCTATGGACTTCCTGAAACTCAGTTTTTATATTATATAGTCTATTTTCAAAACTCACCTATGTTCAATTTTTCAAACGTATATTGATATGTTTGGTTAGTACAATCACAGGTGTTTATATTCCATCTCCCACAACATTATGTGGCTCTGGAGGATAATCATTTTATTTCCCTCTATATTTAGAATTAATACAGTTCCTTCTAGTTCCAACCATTGCTTTTAACCAAATAGTATAGTGTGATCAACAATAATCATAGTAGGAAATTATATAATCATTTAAATCATTTATATGATGTCTAAATCATGATACCTTATTTTCAATCTATGACACCATAGGTTTATCCTAGGTCATACATGGTTATTTTCTATCCAAATACTTCATAATGGATCACAAAGAAAATGTGAATTATCTCAAGAATGTATCTCAAGAGTGAAAAACTAGGTGCATAGTAAGGTCCCATTCACGATGCACCATAATTATGGTCGAGATATACTTGACCAATTATCATTAGATTTATTACACTTAGATGCATATGCTCTAAAACCAAATCCAAATATAGTATCCAAATAAGTATGTGTTTCTTAGAAAACCTCATAATCTTTACCTTAATAATTATGATGTGAACATTAAATAAATAAACAATAAAACATAATCAAATTTACTTAATAATCAATAAGTGTCCATATTGGAAAAAATATCATATAGAATGTAAAATATTTAACTAGAAAAATGTGAAGAATCTAGCAATAAAATATGGTGGTTGGTATCATTAGATTATATTCTCATTAAATATTAATATTCTTCAAAGTATGCTAATATAGATGAAAATAATTTTAAAATATAACTAGAAACTTTCATGTGGAAAATACCCTTTTAATTTTAAAATGACATATTTAAAATTTGAAGATTTCCAAAATATTAGGGAAAAAAATTATTTGAAAATGAACATAAGAACTATTAAATATATCTCCAATGCAAAGAGTCGTCAAGATAGTGTTAAAATCTATTTATATGGTAAACATTAAAATAAATATTCCATCCCCACCATTGGTAAAAAGTATCTAATTTATAAATTTGCAAGAAGATTACATTTAAAATATTTTATAAAAGGTTAAACATTGGTTAAAAATACTTTAACTAATAATTCAGGAATATATGAAACATTATAATAACCATTTTAACATAAATATAGTCATGGAATACAAATACTCCCAAATAAAATATAAAAAAAATTTCATTTTTCCTTAAAAATATGCTTCATGTCTCTTGAGTACTCAAATAAAAGAAAACAAAAGAAAAATTTACAATATTCAAAAATTATTAGAGGTGTTAAAAATATATTGGGTTTGAGATAGAAAATTAGTATAATTTCTTAAATATAAATATAGACGTAAACAATATCGAATAAGAATGATATTTTGAAATAACAACTTATAAAGACCATAGAATTTAAGTAAGAATCAAAAGATTAAATCATTTTGTATAAAAAAATCCAATCCATATAAATAATTCAAATACGAAACCTAAAATTATTAGAGTTAGTTACAAACATAATTTTGGAATAACATTGACAGTGAAGAATTAATATAACGAAATCAAAATAAAGTGAGTGAAGAAAACCCATACCACTTTGGTAACTTTAAAATAAAAAACAATTTGATGAATTAATTTGAATTGTAACATTAAATACCGTGAATTATAAAGGATACATGATATAACATGTCAAAGTATGTGTATACACACCTCATGAAAATTAATAGATTCATAACATCAAGCATGTATCAATTAAGTAATATTGAGATGAAGAACCATTAATGCATGTTCGACTTTCATTATAAGTAAATCTAATGATAAGTGTAATAAACTTTAATATATTATAATTATATATAAAAACCTTATACATACTTATAATATCATATATGATCCCATTATAACATTTCAATACCTATTTATTAATAATTCTTTATTAAAATCATCTTTTATGAGAGTTGACTATTTTGTTTTTCAATTAGGTTTCAGTTCGATAGTGTTGAAGACCACATAATGAGCACAGTAAAATCGGATAATAAATAATTATCTAAATATGTGTATTATTTTCCCCATAAATCAACGAAGAAGAAGGTAGAAAATACTAACGGATCATGTATCTCCCCAAATAACATGCTATCACATTACATTTAGAAGGTTATGAAGAAGCTCCATTCATAGTGTATAACCTACTATAAGAACTCGTGACGCCCTTTTGACAAGTCCTCCATGATGACCAATGATCATACGACTACTACCAAATGAGTTCCTCTGGGTCATGTGACTTTTCATCCAATGGATGCTTGACAATCCATCCAAAAAATACTTGGAAAATAGGGATGAAAATATTCAAAACTAGGAAGCCTCCTTCAATTATAAATATAATGCGACATACTCAGGCGGTTCACAAGACACTACAATCCCCCAATAACATGTTCATCTTATCCCTCGAGAGACCCACATGCAAGTTACCCTCCTCACATGAAGGCACTCAGACATGCCTAGGTGGTCATGAACTTCCCCACTAGTTCCAAAGATAAAAAAATTCTCATGATAAATGATTGAGCATCACTATAGGATTAATTTTTGGTCATGTGATGCATCACTAATGAGGATAGTGACTGTGTTCGACAACACTCTTACATAATTTCCAGATATACGAGCCTTTGAATAATAAAGAAAGAAATAAATGGGAAATTATGAGCACTTATTATAGTAATAAACATCATGCAACATGACCAGACCGTTCTCAAGACACTGCGGAAGTACATGATGACATGTCATCCTCAGCGTGCAAGGGTCATGGACATGTACAGATGGTCTTGTGCTCCCCCTCCAGATATAAATATCAATAGAAGGGGTTTTCCATAAAATAATAATGCATCACCATAATACCCTTTGGTGGTCACACAACACATTATCAGTGGGGAGAGTGCTTTCCTTGACAACGCTCATACAAATTCGCGATATCCTAAACCCTTATAAAATAAATGAGAAAATAAAAGGGAAATTATGGGATATTCTTATGATTGAAATATATGTTGATATCATGGGAATGGGGTCATACACCATGGAAAATAATCCTTGACATTGTGAGGCCCCCATATTAAATAGAACTATCTCATAAAGACCCTTTCGCATACCACCTTTTTCTATTAGAAAATCCTATACAAAGCATCATAAATCATGTGGAAAACACTAAAAAGGCATATTTATCTCAAAAAGACCCTCATACTTACCAACCTAACATAATACAAATCCCTTGTAATTTCCACATGATTAAGAAATATCCCTTCTATTGTACACAATCGAATAAATGAGGCACTGATGGGATGTTATTACAGTCATATAAAATCATGTGATACCACCGGAATGACCTCTGGTAAGTCATAATGAAACATTTCACAAAAAATTCCTCCACCAATGCCAGCATGGATCTACTCAATATGAACAACACAAAGTGGTGTATAATCTAGGTGGAGAAGACTATATATCTCCCACCCCATCATTAAAAAAATTGTTCTTTGGATACTCTTAATGTTACACCCAAGAATTGATGCCGAATTCTCAGAACGGACAATCCCACGATTGTATGGTCTTCCACTAGGTAAACATTTGGGGAACAATAAGGACACAACCATAAAAATTTCATATTATAGTGTTTATTAATACTAATTCACATTAATGGATATATTTAGATTATATTTTTATATATTTATGTCAAATGTCATACATATCATTCCACATTCATACAATGTGGGAAATACTAAAACAATATCCATTTTTTCAAAATAAAACCTTTTAATATATATCCTAGATTCTTTTTCTTGAAAAATATTTTTAAAATCCAAATTTAATTCCTTATTTATCTTACCCATTCTTATACCATGTGAAAAACATTTTAAAACCTCAGATAAGCAAAAAAATCTCAGTAAGGGACATAATAAATGAAATAGTTAGTTCAATGAAATCTTAAAAACCATTAAAATCCATTTTTTAAACCCTCATTATCATGCATAGAAAAATCATACAAGGGCCTTTGGAAATCATTACTATTTAACTCTTTCATTTAACCTTATAAATGGAACAACCTTACGATTGAATTCCATCTCCAAAGTACCCAATGCATTGAAGATTTATAATGGGGATCACACATCATATCTTGAGATATAATGGGTCACAAAACATCATATTTTGAGCTATAATTGGGATCACGCCATCATATATGGAGATATAATGGTCTAAACATGTATTAAACAATTTATGAGGAACATATCATGAACAAAACCATTGAAAACTATTTTAAACCCATAATCAAAACAAATTCATATTTAAAAATTCCCTTTTCAGGTAAAAATAATTTTTAACATATTGAAACCGTTCATAAGTTAAAAAAACATCCCCTTTGACTTTTGTAAAAAGTGATGAAAAAGTAACATTAAATGCGAGTTTTAAATGAATATCCCTTACCTTGAGTCTGACTCCTCATTTACAATATTTATCTTGTTAAATAATAAATTTAGGTTAATTATTTAATTTATTTATAACATTTTTATGGTTTATTATTCCATTTATAATAATTTTTACCATGTCAGATTAATTACTTAATTATTTAAGTTCATGTTAAATGTTTTGTTGATATTCAATACATGATACCGAAATTAATTTGATATGATGTTTATAGTAAAAGTGGATAGAATTAAATAATATTTAATTATTATTAATGACATAATAATCTCTATTTTATGTCAATTATACTTTTATATCAAACCATTTATGTATTGTTATGAAAAATTCACTACATTATAATCATGGAGATGATCCGTCATACGTACACATGTGTTACGTTTCTATTTTTCAATAATCATTATAGAAAGAAGGTAATTATTATTTTATCATTAAATAAAAAAATAACATCATAAATATCATAGTAATATTTTAAATATACTTATACATGTCATCCATTTGATGTGGTGATGAAAAAAGAATCGCATCTATTCATTAAGGTGACAATTCACACGTACGCATGAAAGACATTATCATTTTTATGTTCTTGGGAATGTAAGAATATAAATGATATATTATTCTTTAATTATGATAAATACTTCATGAATATCATATATAAAAAATATTTCCATCATAGTAATCGATCTTTAGAGATGGTGATGGAAAAAATATTATATCGGTTCAGGAGGTGGTAGTCTGTCGTAAGCACGAATGATTAATTATTTTCCCATTTGATAGAAATGGAGATAAATTTAGGTGGTAATACTAACATAATAAAATGTCATTATACTTAAGATATTTTATTTTGTATATCATCATGGTTTAAGAATAAATTATGGAAGTGTAATAATAAATAAAATAGAAAAACTTAATTTACAAACGACACGTCTCCTTCAGACAACCTATTTTGATTGACATATTAACACCTATAAGGTGGGTGTTATGCCTAAAATAATGCCTCTAGAATGTTGTTATGGATACTAGTATGGTATTTGGTCCGATATTTTCTAAGCCATATAGGTTTTTATGTGTATATAATGAGAATAATGGGTTCCCTTTAATAGGAAAGGAGAGTGGCACTCTAGGGATTCTTCAAAATATTAAATCAATAATTTTTTTTCTATTAAAAATTGGTCCAAAGTGATTTATTAAAAATATAGGATAAGGTCAGATTAAAATACAATCATCCTATGAAAATTAGACATGTTTTGTATTATTTCTAATCCTTATCTATTTATAACCCTTACATAACCTCTTTAATTCTTAATGTGTTATCATGTAATATACACATTGAGGGTTAATACAATTACTTTTAAATGGAAAACGACACATAGAAGAGTAATATGTAAAAATTTATGACTTATCCCAATAATTTGGATGAATGTGAGTTTTTTAGAATATTTACATCATTTAATTAAATATTATTTACTTTAAAATATCAATGATGTCAATTTTGACCCTATTCATTACTTGACTTTTTAAAAGTATAATGACAAAAATAAATTAGAAAATACATTTAAAATTTTACCAAAATTTAAATTTCATATAAAAAATTCTTTTATGACATTAATCATCTCATATTATTTTTAATTGAGTTTTTTAATATCATTTTTAATACTTCCTTTTATTAAAAAATTGATACATCATTATTGTGCAAGCCTTTAATTTTATTATTTCTCCTCTAAAAATTATATATAAATTATAATGATAAAGAAAAAAATTTATCTTTCAAAATAGTATTTATGGTATAAAATAACCTATATGTACCCCCCTTTTAAAATATTTTACTTGTCAAAATCCAAATTGTGAGAAAATTGACTTTTTTTAATATAATATTATAAATTTCATCATCTCATTCAAGTGGCTTCCAAAGTTTTAATTTTATCCCATGTGTTATTTTAGTCATAAAACACTCTTCCAATAAAATTAGGAAAATTTTTAGGGTAATTTTATAATATTTATAATATTATTTTTTCCCTTAACTACTCGATTTACCTTTAACCGTGTTTATAATAAAAAATTACTAAAGTTACTAATCATAATTTCCAAAAAAGGTACCTATTTACTAAATATTGACATTATGATTCAAAAAGTGGATTAAATATTTTTAAATACAACTCATATTAATTATTGAAACTAATTAAAAATTATTCATGTTGACAGAATGAGAAAACATGTTTTTAAAGTAAAACATTAAAATGTTAAAAATATTTTTATATCAAATTTTATTGTGAAGTTGATTATAATGATATAAATTAGATTATATGATAATTAAATTTTCACGACCCATCCTCGGGGCCCATGTCGTGACTACCCCAAGCCCTCCATCCATAGGCCAGGGGCTGGCGACTAGCACGAAGGCGTAATTCCCGATAAAAAAAGGGAAGGCATTGCCTTTGTAAAGTAAACAACACCACAAAGTAAGCAAGCAGAAGTAAACACTAAGTAAAAATTGGGTACAACAGTATGTGCGGAAAAAAGTATGTGGGCCAGAATACAAACCCAAACTGAAAGTAAAGTACAACTGGAAAGGGAAAACAACAACTAAAAGTAAAGCCGCAGCCTCGAACCGTCCACTGGAAGTCCCACATGAAAGGTGAGTACAGATAGCCTCCACAGCTCCTCGGGTCCAGCCGTCTGCTCCAAGTACGTCCCGCCCAGTGGTCCACCTCCGGGTACCGACCTGCTCCGCAAGCCTCAACCGCGATCTGTGCTGCCTGACGTCTGTAAGCAACAAAACGTAGTGCGGGCATAGACCGCGCAGGGGTGAGCATAAGCTACTTAGTAGGGACCCCGAGACCCCCAAAGGTCTCCTAGAATCCAGAAAGGGTAATCCACAAAAGAAAAGATACAATCAAAAAGTAACATCCGAAACTACTTAGGTATATGCCCATACATATACCTAAGTCATCAATTCTAGCTCGGCTCCAACATGCGAGCTCATGTACAACCCAGTCCACACCGGAAAACGTAACCCGTCCCACATAGGAAATCACAAACCAAACCACATAGGAAAACATAACGTAATCCACATAGAATATCAAGTCAATCTTATTGAAGATAAAGATTGAAATTCAAGATACAGCTCACATAGGTATACTTATTCGTAGGACGATTTAGATGATCAGATGTAGCCACCGATTCATCTAAGCCGTTAGACCCACACAGGGTCGATAGGTATTAACCCCTGTAATGACCCATAAAGGATCGATAGGTAACTAACCCCCGCAATGACCCACACATGATCAATAGGTAACTATCCCCCTCAATGACCCACACAAGATAGATATGTAACTAACCCCCGCAATGAACCACACAGGATCGATAGGTAACTAACCCCCGTAAAGTTGACACAGGATCAGACCCAGACAGGATCTGTAGGCGCTGGCCCACAAAGGACTGCTGAGCGCTGACCCACATAGGATCGGACCCACACTGGATCGGTAGCACTGATCCACGTAGGATCGCTGAGTGTTGTAGTCATCGCCGTCGAATCCAAGGAGGATTCCTGCACAGTCAGCATCGTCGTCGCAGTTGCAACCAGCTCTAGGGTTCCCTCACATAGCAAGCTCATTCGGGAGGGTCCGCTCCACAAGCCGAGGGGCGGATACATCAACTGACACATAGTCCGGAGTTGATGTATCCAAAATCTCCGTATCGTCAGCAGGAACACAAAGTCTCAGATGGCGTGTCAATCGGATGCCTGGTCTGAGAGTTATTTTATTTTTCGTCCCAGGGGCCCGGTTGGTTTTTAAGTCAAAACCAACCCGACCGTACTCCAATTGCATCCAAACCTAGAGTGGAGTATGACAAGAGGTCCGTCTCTATAAGAGGAAACCAACAAAGTCGACGACACGTCAATTGGACGTCCGAAGCTCAAGTTATAAGTGTTTCCACTCCGAGGGCCCGGTTGGTTTCGTGTACGAATCAACCCGGACGATTCCAAAGTACTCTGAAACCATGAGTATAATATACCGAAACGACCGTCTCGATCCAAGGATCACATCAGAACTGACTGTACGTCGATCAGAGGTCTGCATCCCAAGATATAATAAGAAGACTAATGGAGGTTCGGTAATAGGGGGTTCGGGCCCGGCCCGATACCCTCTCGGTTGGTCCAAACCAAGTCGACCCGTCCCGAGTAAGGGTCCGGCATGCTTGGGCGTGGCCCAGCTCGGCTGGCGCGGCCCGGCCTGGTCGCCGGCCGACCCGGCTGGCGCGGCCCGGCCCGGCGCACGGGCGCCATCCAGGGGCTCGACCGTTTCGGCCGAGCGAGGGGACGCGGGGGGCGCTGCCCCACATTTTTATGAAGTTGCGGCCCCACGTGGGGGCCGCTTTGCTGGCCAGCCAGGGGTTGTAACCCCCGGCTCTTCCCTATCCGGCCATCCTGCTCCGGCCGGCCGGCTGTTTCCGCCATGGGACTGGCAAGGGCCGGTCCCCCTGCTCCGACGTCGGCGGCCCGGAACTGGCCGATGGTTCCCCTGCTCCGCCGCGGCCGGAACCGGCCACGACCGTGGTCCATCCGGTGCGGCGTGACGACTCCGCGCCCATCCACCACGGCCCCGCTCCAGCCATGGTTCTCTTGTGGTTCTCTAGCACGACACGATGGTGCTGCGTCTTTGGTTCCTCTTCAACAGTGCGGCGCGTCGACACTGCGCTTCTCCCCCTTTCCTTAATAATTCCCATGTGGTGCTTCGGCACCGTGTTGCTTTGTTCGTGTCACATCAATATCAAAAAATCAAAATGGGGAGGAGAGTCAGTCGTGTTTGTGTGGTCTGACCTCCTCCCGTTATTGCGATAACAGGCCGCCCCAAATAGACGATAAACCAACGATGAAGTAATCAGGAACAAACGGAATGATAATTAAACCCATACCTCGTCAAATTGTTGAGCGATGGCTCCTCGCGGAAATAACTGTCGCGGTAGAAGGCGTCGCAGAAGGAGAGAGTCACGTCGTGAGGAAAGATGATTCGTCGGCGTCTTGTCGTCGATCTCCGAGGATCCGGCATCCTTCGCGTTCATTGCATTCTTCGTCGAAGAAGAAGATGAAGTTCTTCATACTCCTCAACTTTTCTCCAAATACTAACACAACAAGAACAACAAAAATAAAATAAGTTCAACACTTATTTTATTAACATAATTTAATCTTTTGAATTTCAAACATTCAAATTAAACTCACCTAATTAATTAACTTAAGTTATCAAATTAATGGTGAGTTGAATGAGTTATGGAATATGAAGGGGTGGGGTTCTTTTGGGCCCCACCACTCTCATAACCTCCCATGGAATGATGGGCGGTTACCCCAAATTCAACTCAAAGCATAATCCAATTAGAAATTAAAATTGTAACTAAATTTTTATATTAACTTCCACAATTTTTATCAACTTATCTAGTGAAAACACAACTATGAAAACGATGTTCCTAAGAAAATACCAGCACTGCAAATCAATTGGTGCCCTCAGAATTTGATTCCGAGAACTGATTCAAAAGTTAGAAAAACCCGCTCGTTCGTTCACTGAACGTACCCTAGCTAAACTTTGGATAGAAATTCTGGGCACACCGAGCCTCGAAATCAAGTTTAGTCAGAAACCGTGTTCTTGTAATATCCAAAAGAAAATTAAGAAAAATTTTCTCTTGAATTTTACGGGTCATTACATTACTCCCACCTCAGGGATTTACATCCCCGTAATGATACATCAAAAACTAGGAGAACAAAAGTGGGTAATGGGAACGCATCTGAGCCTCCCGCTCCCAAGTGCTCTCCTGGAGGATCCCATGCTGCCATCTGATTCGCACTAGAGGAATCGATCGTCCACATAGGACCCGCTCATGTCGACCCTCCATCTCCACTGGGACCTCCGAAAATGTCTCCCCATCATCAATGTCCAGCTCTCCACGGTCAATGATATGTGTCGGGTCGTGCACGTTTCTCCTCAGCTGAGATACATGGAAGACATCGTGAACTCGGTGCAACTGAGGTGGTAGAGCCAGGTGATTAGCCACCTCGCCAATCCTGCTGAGAACCTGGAATGGTCCAATGAAGCATGGAGATAACTTGTCGCCTCGGCCAAAACTCCGTAATCCACGTTGAGGTGAGACCTGCAAGAAGACGTGGTAGCCATACTCTAACTCTAGTGGCCTCCGCCTCCTATCATCATAAGACTCCTTCCGGCTCTGAGCTATCCTCATCCTCTCCTGGATGACTTGGACCTTCTCCGTCGTGGCCGGGACCCTCTCTGATCCCACAAGTGCTGACTCCCCAGGGTCTGTCCAGCACAGAGGAGATCTGCAATTTTGGTCGTACAATTCCTCGTATGGTGCCATCCCAATGGTGGAGTGGTAGTTGTTGTTGTACACGAACTCCACCAAGGTTAGGTGGTCCCCCCAGCTGCGACCAAAGTCGATGACACATGCGCGAAGCATGTCCTAGAGAGTCTGAATGGTTCTCTCCATATGACCATCTGTCTGAGGGTGAAAGGCGGTACTCAGACATAGATGCATCCCAAATGCCTCCTACAACCCCTTCCAAAGCTAGGAAGTAAATCGATCATCTCTATCAGAGACGATAGACGATGGCACACCATGAAGCCACAAAATCTCCCAAACATAGAGATTTCCCAAGCTCTCCACTGAGCCCTGCTCTCTGATGGATAATAAGTGGGCCGACTTGGTGAGTCGGTCGACAATCACCCAAATTGAGTCGTGACCTCTGGATGTGTGTGGAAGTCCAGTCACGAAGTCCATAGATATGTCATCCCACTTCTACTCCGGAACCTCAAAGGGTTGTACCAAGCCTGCTGGTACCTGGTGCTCTACCTTCACCTAATGGCAGGTGAGGCATCGAGAAACGAACTCTGACACATCCATCTTCATGCCCGACCACCAGTGATGTCGTTTGAGATCCTGGTTCATCTTCGCCACTCCAGGATGTACCACCAAAGGGGAAGTGTGAAATTCTCTCAGCACCTCCTCCCGTAAAGTAATTGGAACCAAGTTTCATCCTATGAAAAGGACCTCGTGTTCTCCCCCCACAGAGAATCCATCAGTTTCTTGTCCTGAAGATATCTGCGCATGCCGCGTCTGACAGTCGGTGTCCCCACGTTGTGCCTCTCTAACTCGATGTAGTAGTGGAGGAGTGACTGTGAGTAACTGAAGGAAGGATGCTCCATCTCTATCTACGAAGGATATCTTCAAAGCGGCTAGATTCTCTGTCGCCTCCCCACGTAGCTAAATGCTTGTCCTACTGCTGAGAGCATCGACTACCACGTTCCACTTTCCAAGAGTATAGACTACTTCAATGTCATAGTCCTAGAGGAACTCGAGCCATCACCGCTGTCTCAAGTTCAGGTCCTTCTATGAGAAGATGTTCCTGAGACTCTGATGGTCAGAATAGACAGTAAAGCGCTCGCCCATCAGATAGTGTCGCCACATCTTCAGAGCGAAGACCACTACTGCTAACTCTAGGTCATGGGTAGCGTAGTTCTGATCATATTACCTCAATTTTCGTGATCCATAGGCGATCACGACCCGTTCGTACATCAGGACACATCCGAGTCTGGTCCCTATTGCATCACATTAAACTACGTACCCAACTCCCTCTTTTGGTAGCTTCATGATAGGCGCGCTAGTCAATCTCTGTCTCAGCTCCTGGAATCTCTGCTAACATCTATCTGACCACACGAAGGATTGCCCCTTCACCCTTAATGTTCTGAAAAACTGCAAAGATTTATCCTTTGTCGAAAATGGAAATTTGGTCCCATCCTTTGGATGAACCACGTTCCTTTCCTAAAACACTCTGTCCCGTCATGATTAGTTAAATTATGCCATGGATGACATTGTAAGGCCTCGACGCTTCTACCATGAGATCCAAACATTACTCTGGACTCCAGGGGTTGAGTCACACTGTCGCCATTAGTGTGTGGTCACTGGGTCTCTTCCAGTAAGAATCTCATACGTGAGGTTCAAGTCAACCGTTTTTAACCGGAACCTCTTAGTATTAACATACAAAAGACAAGAAAGAAAACGTCACTATTGCAAGTGTCGTTTATTACTTCAAATCAAAGTAAAAGGATACAAGGAAACAAAAACAACGAATCCAGAGGCATCATGGGAAAAGGCCTCTATGCCTGGAGCTAGTCCCGTACTTTTCCACCCCCTTCCGGAGCTCCATGATCGTAAGCTTCAGCTGCATGAAGCTGTGATCTCCACTGAGGTTGGGGTGGACCTCTTGGTGGTGGTGGTGGTAGAGCCTCAAAACGTCATCCACCACCTGCCGCTCAACCAGCTCCTCGACCTCGTCCACCTGCTCCCTGTGGACCGCCATGGTCAAACCTCTGCCTCTGCCTGGGTGGTTCCTCAACCATTTGCTGCTCCACTACATGGTGGGACGGGCAGTCAGAAGCCATGTGGCCCTGCCCGCCGCATACATATCACTGTCTTCCACTCGTAAGACTGGTTCAGCTGCATGTGCCCTGCACCTCCGAGCCAGTATCCTAAGGTCGTCCGCAAGATGGCCTGGTCTGCTTGGACCTCTGTGACATCTGTCTACTGCCGGCTATAGAAGACTCCGCCAAGTTCCGCCCTGCGGTAGGTCTCGCCTCTAGTGTAGAATCTGCAAGGAAGATCTCGATCATAAGGGCTCGCTTCAGTACCCCTTCCTGAGTTGGAATGCTGAGGGAGATCAGCGACGCCCTGATCTCCTGACTCAATCCTTAATCGATGTTCCGGCCTTGGAAGAATGGGTCTCGTACCATGTCCGTCAAATAGCACGAGAGATCGGTAAATCTCGCCGAGTACTGGGCAACCATCAAAATGCCCTACCGTAGCTGTAGAAGCTCTTGATTTCGCACCGCACAGAGGGTGGCTGGGACGAACTCTGATCGGAAGAGGCTCTCAAAGTTTGTCTAGAGGAGATATTCCTCGTCGTGCACCTGGAGCATCAAGCTCCACCATCTGCCTGCTGTCGCGTGCAGGAGGCTCGCTGCAAAGATCTCCATGAGGTCTTCTGGTGTCCTCACTAACCTGAAAACTCGAACCACTACCTCCAGCCAATCCTCGACAACTTGAGAGACTGTCTCCCCACGGAACCTTGGTGGTCGCTGGCGCTGAAACTCGTGCAGTACACTACGGCGACGTGCATCGTCAGCGGCTGGGGCTCGTAGCATCGGTGGCTCGGCGGGTAGAGGTACCGCCGGTGCCTCTACTGTCAAAGGGCCCTGTACCGAAGTCTCGTCACTCGGTGGGCTGTCGTCACGCACAACTCTCAGAATCCAAGATGGCTACCATCGTGGGGACATCTTAAAAAGAAATAGTTGTGCCACAGTCATCGTTATAACTAGTCAGACAACATAAAGTAATCACAAAGAAAACTTGAAACACACATGTAACCAATGTTTTCATGCATTAAGTCGGAAATCAGAAGTCAGGGTCCTGGTTAATTGATACATCGGCCGCCGCACCAACACTGGACTCCCTGGACTGATAACCACACTAAATACTCTTAACACTATCGATTCACATAGAAAAAGATCAGAGTTCTGAGTTCTGCGACAGAACCGAACTTCTCTGATACCAATTTGTCACGACCAATCATCAAGGGCCCATGCCGTGACTACCCCATGTCCGCCTTCCATAGGCCAGGGGCTGGCGACTAGCACCAAGGCATAATTACTTATAAAAAAATGGAAGGCATTGCCTTTGAAAAGTAAACAACACCACAGAGCAAGAAAGCAGAAGTAAACACTATGTAAAAACTGGGTACAACAGTTAGTGCGGAAAAAAGTATGTGGTCCAGAATACAAACCCAAATTGAAAGTAAAGTACAACTGGAAAGGGAAAACAACAACTGAAAGTAAAGCCGCATCCTAGAACTGTCCAATAGAAGTCCCACCTGATGGGTGAGTACAGATAGCCTCCACAGCTCCTCAGGTCTAGCTGTCCACTCCGAGTACATCCCGCCCAGTGGTCCACCTATGGGTATCGACCTAATCCGTAACCATCAACCGCGATCAGAGTTGTCCATCGTCTGCAACCAACACAACGTCGTACGGGAATAGCCCGTGCAGGGGTTAGTATAAGCTACTCAGTAGAGACCCCGAGACCTCTGAAGGTCTCCCATAATCCACAAAGGATAATCCACAGAGGAAAGACAAAATCACTAAGTAACATCTGACACTACTTAGTTATATGACCATACATATACCAAAGTCATCAATTCTCGTTCGGCTCCAACATCCGAGCTCAAGTACAACCCAGTCCACACAGGAAAACGTAAATCGTCTCACATAGTAAATCACATCCCAAACCACATAGGAAAGCATAACGTAATCCACACAGGATATCAAGTCAATCTTATCGAAGATAAATATTGAATGTCAAAATTCAGCTCACACAGGTATATTTCTTCGTAGGACGATAGGGATGATCAGATGTATCCACTGATTCATCTACGCCGTCGGACCCACACATGATCGATAGGTGCTAAACCCCAGAATGAACCACAAAGGATCGATAGGTAACTGACCCCCGCAATGAACCACAGAAGATCGATAGGTAACTAACCCCCGCAATGACCCACACAGGATCGATAGGTAACTAACCCCCGCAATGACCCACACAGGATTGATAGCTAACTAACCCCCACAATGACTCACACAGGATCAGACCCACACATGATCTGTAGGTGCTGGCCCACATAGGACCGCTGAGCACTGACCCACATAGGATCGGAATCACACAGGATCGGTAGCACTAATCCACACAGGATCGCTGAGTGATGTAGTCGTCGTCGTCGAATCCACGGAAGATTCCTGCACAGTCGTCATCATCGTCGCAGTCGCAGCCAGCTCTAGGGTTCCCGCACACAGCATGCTCGTTCGGGAGGGTCCGCTCCACGAGCCGAGGAACTGATACATCCACTGACACATACTACAGATTTGATGTATACAAAAGTTCGGTATCGTCAATTGGAACACAATTTCTCAAACGGCGCGTCAATCGGATGCTCGGTCTGAGAGTTATTGGCTTTTTCGTCCCAGGGGCCCGTTTGCTTTTTAAGTCAAAACCAATCCGACCATACTCCAAATACATCTAAACCTCGAGCGAAGTAAGCCAAAAGGTCAGTATCACTCAGAGGAATCCAAAAAGGTCGATGGCACATCAATCAGACGTCTGACACTCATGTTATAAGTGCTTCTACTCCGAGAGCCTGGTTGGTTTCGTGTACGAACCAACCCGGCTGAACCCAAAGTACTCCTAAACCATGAGTTTAATATACCTAAAAGACTGCCTTGATCCAAGGATCACATCGCAGCTGATGGTGCGTCGATCGGAGGTCCGCAACCAATGATATGGGCAGAAGACCGATGGAGGTTCGGTAATAGGGGGTTCGGGCCCGGTCTGACCCGGCCCGATACCCTCTGGGTTGGCCCGAACCAGGTCGACCCGTCCCGGGTCGGGGTCCGGCCCGCTTGGGCGGGGCCCGGCCCGGCTGGCGCGGCCCGGCGGGCGCGGCCTGGCCCGGTGGCCCGGTCTGGTGAACCGGCCAGGGCAGACGGCCCAGCGCGCCGACATCGGCCAGGGGCTCGGCCGTTTCGGTCGAACGAAGGGATATAGGGTGTGCTACCCCCCGTTTTTATGAACTCATTGCCCCACGTGGGGCCACATTGCTGGCTAGCCGGAGGTTGCAATCCCCGGCTCTTCCCCTGTCCGGACGGCCCGCTCCGGCCGGACGGCTGTTGCCGCCACGGGACAGGCAAGGGCCGGTCACCCTGCTTCGACGCCGGTGGCCCGGAACCGGCCGCCGATTCCCCTGCTCCGCTGCGGCCCGGAATCGGCCGTGGCCTAGGTCCGTCCGGTGCGGCGCGACAAAACCGCGCCCATCCACCACGACCCTGCTCCGGCCACGGTGCTCTTGTGGTTTTCCGGGACGGCGCGACGACGCCACGTCTTTGGTTCACCTTCAACGGTGCGGTACGTCAGCGGTGTTCTTCTTACCCTTTCTTTAATAATTCCCGCGCGGTGCTTCGGCACCGCGTTTCTTTTTTCGTGCCACATAAATATCAAACAATAAAAATGTGGAGGAGAGTCGGCCGTGTTCATGTGGTTCGACCTCCTCCCGTTATTGCGATAACAGGCGGCCCCAAATAGACAATAAACAAACGATGAAGTAACCGGGAAGAAATGAAATAATAATTAAACCCCTACCTCGTCGAATCGTTGAGAGAGGGTTCGTCATGGAAATAACCATCATGGAAGAAGGAATCGTAGAAGGATAGAGTCATGTCGCGGGAAAAAATGATTCGCCGACGTCGCGTCATCGATCTCTGAGGATCCAGCATCCTACGCGTTCTTTACGTTCTTCGTCGAAGAAGAAGAAGAAGTTCTTCAAACTCCTCAACTTTTCTCCAATGACTCACACAACAAGAACAACCAAAATAAAATAAGTTGAACACTTATTTTATTAACATAACGTAAGATTTTCAATTTCAAACATTCAAATTAAACTCACCTAATTAATTAACTTAAGTTATCAAATTAATGGTGAGTTGAAGGAGTTAGGGAATATGAAGGGGTGGTGTTCTTGTGGGCCCCACCACTCTAATAACCTACCATGGGAAGTTGGGTGGCTACCCCAACTTCCAATCAATGCTTAAACCACATAGAAATAAAATTTTAGCTAAATTTATATTTTAACTTCCACAATTTTTATCAACTTCTCTCATGAAAATGCAACTCTGGAAAAGGTGTTCCTAAGAAAATATCGGCGCTGCGAATCCATAGGTGCCCTCAGACTTCGATTCCAAGCACAGATTCAAAAGATAGAAAAACCCGGTCATTCGTTCACTAAACGTACCCGAGCTAAACTTCGGATAGAAATTCTGGGCACACCGGTCCACGGAATCAAGTGCCGTCCGAAACCGCGTTCTTGTAAAATCCCAAAGAAAATTAAGAAAAAAATTCCCTTTAATTTTATAGGTCATTACATAAATTATCTAATTATACATTAAAATCAATCAAAAATATTGTTTAACGCTATAAATTATTTATATGAAAGCATTGTTTTCAATTAAAATGTATCATATTTTAACTATTCATCAAAATATTGAACATATTAGGAAAATACCAAAAATTAAACCAATGTAATTTATTATTACACTTTAAAATAAAGAAGTTTCTTTTTTCAAATAATTTTTTTACAAATTTCAAAAAAAAATTAATTAAAAACAATTGTGCCACTAAAAGGCGACAAAAATGCCTTTTTGAAAAATACTTCTTTTATACTTAAAAATGGATTTATTCTTATATTATACCAATACAATCTTCTGGATGAATGTAAAAAAATTATAAATGAGTTTAATATTATTATAGAATTACCTTGGATGTTATATTATCCCCCCTTTGGAAACCATGTCCTCATAATTTTATTCACTTAATAATAAGTTGGAATACATTTCCTTCATTGGAGTCTTAGATTCCCATGTTGCCTCTTCAACCTATGGTTTTCCAAAAATATATTAACTTGATGAGTTACCTTATTCCAAAACACCTTCTCTCTTGATTCAAGAACCTAAACTGGTTTTTCTCATAAGAAATAATCTCTACCAGCTGAACTACTTCTAGGATCAATACACTATATGGATTTGAAATATACTTTCTTAACATTGGACCATGAAAAAAACTGTGTAACTAGGATAAAATATATGGAGAATACACTTGGTACACAACTGATCCCACTTTATCTAGGATTTTATAGGTTCTAAAGAACCATGGACATAGATTCTCTTTCTCTCTAAAACACATCACACATTTATATGGGGATACGTTGAGAAATAAATGATCACCTACCTTGAAAGAAAGATCCTTCCTTGGGTTATTCTCACAAATCTTCCACATTCTTTATGTTTTACTCACGTATCACTGAATCAGATGAACTTTATCTACTGTTTATTGTACCAATTATAGTCTCATCAACATACTTTCACATACTTCATCTCAAAATGTTGGATTTTGATAATGCTTTCTATATAATGCCTCAAATGGTTACATCTGTATTGTTGAATGAAAACTGTTATTATAAGAAAACTCAACCAATGAAATATAATAATCCCAACTTCCTTGTTAATCCATTGTTCAAGCACGTAACATATCATCGAAGGTTTTAGTTCTTCATTATGACTGCTAATCTGATTTGAAATGAAAATTTTTACTAAATTTCAATTATACAACAAATTAATTATGATGGCCATTTTCAATGTTGAAAGTGAACTTCAGATAACAATGAGATACAATAAAGAGAGAAGATTCATGTAACCTTACTATATCTTTAGTATACTTCTGATAATGTTGATTCAGGTATATAATGTTTCAAATAAGAAGAAAACATGGAAATTTAGTAAATCAATCAATAAAAACATAGATCACATGGTTACCTCAATAATTCTTTTGTAATCCCACTATAATATTCATGTATATATTTTCCCATGTGGACTTTAGTACCAGAAAATGCTAAATCATCAACTTATGAAACTATTTTTCTTCTTCATCTTGTTAACAAGTAAAACACTTTACGGTAAAGTTACTAATATCTCTTTTCAATACATCCCACCAGTAATACACTTGATGGTCTCTGTACATATTATTAATACTAGGAAGAAAATAAAATAGAGGACTATGATCTTCACATAATAACTATTTATTCAAATTTGAATTACAAGGAAAAAATAATCTCTTCCCAAATCTTAAAACAAAATCTTTATCAATGTTAAATTCAAGACGATTAAACTTATGAACCATTAATACCTTTTTTTTGTAACTCATGATATTAATTTTACACTTTCTTAATTATGACTAATAGAGACAATTGCATTGACACCTGAAACAATACATATGAATTTCCTATACCAATAATTTCTAAGACAAAACTCATCAAATCATTAACCAAATAGTCACATTCCAAAAATATCATAATTAATATAGAATTACTTTTCTTAATCAATTCATTGACCTCTTTACTTTATTTTCCATGATGGTAATGATTCATGCAATCATAATACTTGATTAGTTTTGACCATATTCTCAGTCAGTTCCTCAGTTCCTTCCAAGTGAATATATGATTAAATAATTTATAATTAGTATGTATTTCAAATTTTAATCCATAAAAATGATGCCTGCAAATTTTTAATGTGAAAAAAACTATAGATAATTCCAAATAATGTGTATTTTTATTTAACTCACGAGGTTTCAACTGACATGAAGCATAAGAAATTACCTGATCATTCTACATTAACTTATTAAATTTTCAATCCCTACATAAAATCATCACAATTTTTTTCAGATGAACTTACCACATTTTCGAGTTAACTTAGTTAGTGGTTTAGATAACTGTGAATAGTTTTCAACAAACCTCCGGTAATAGCCTACTGGATTAAGAATACTACGAATCTTTGTTATATTTTTGGGTCTTGGACATTCATTAATAACTTTAATTTTAGAAATACTAGTAGTTATTCCATCATTAGAAATAATGTGACCAAGGAATGGAATTTTTTGAAAACAAAATTCACAATTGCAAAATTTACCATACTATTTATTTTCATTTATTGTTTTAAAAAAACCTTAGATGTATTTTATGCTCTTTAATTTTAGAGTATACCAAAATTACCTCCATAAAAAACAATAATATTATCCAAGAACTCATGAAATATTCTTTTCATATGATCCATGAATAACATAGGATAATTAGTTAACCCAAATAAAATAACTACAAATTCATAATACAAATATGTAGTCTGAAATGCAGTCTTCAGAATGTCTAAATACTTTACTTTCAATTGATGGTATCCCAAACTCATATAATCCTTTTAAAAATAATGTACTCCCTGGAGATGATCAAACATATCATCGATTTGAGGAAAATTCAATTATTCTTAATAGTGATGTTATTCAAGGCTCTATAATCAATGAAAAGTCTCATGTAACCATATTTATTTTTAACAAAAAATATAGGAACACACAATGGTGAAGTTATAGGTCAGACGAAACTTTTATCTTATAAATCATGTAACTTCTTTTTGAATTCTTGATGTTCTAATTAATCCATTATACACAGGGTTTTAAAAATTGGCATATCACTGGGAACTAATTAAATAGTAAATTCAACTTCTTGATTAGGTATAATACTAGGAAACTCATCTGAAAAAACATTCAGATACTCATTTACCACCTAGACATCATTAATATAAATAGTTCCTTTGTTTTCAACAATATCATCAAGATAACATTCATTTCCATAGTTTAACATTTTCTTAGTTTCTTTATATGTTAAAAATGGTATATGTTCATTCTTGTACCCAAAACTAAAACTATGTCTAAAAAGAAACTTCTTAACCTATATAATCTATCTTAGAATGGTAAATAGAAAGCCAATCCATACCCAAAATAACCTCAAACTCTACTAGAGAAAAACAGAAAGTATTGAAGGTAAATTATTTCCATATAAAAAGAAAGGAAGATTTTTATAATTTATTTTTTCCTTAATATTTCCCCAAAGTGTTTTTAACATAAGTTATGACTTTATTTCATGAGTTGGAATTTCCAATTTACCAAACAAATTCTCATAAATTAAGTAATGTGTAGAACCTGAATCAAACAACACATTGGAATAATATGTAAAATCAAGAAATTTACCTAATAACACTTTGTTTGATGGCTCATCATCTACTCAATTAGTTGAAAAGGATTGTACCACACCCTTCTGTTTTTAATCTTGTTGATCCTTTCACCTGAGTGACTAAAATTGTACACACATTAAAAAAATGACCCAACTTTTTATAGTTAAATCATCTCACCAACATATTATATTTATTTTTCTAATCATTTTCCTTAAATTCATGAGATATGTGTCCAAAACTTCTAGATCAGTAGCACTTCCTAGATTTTGCAATTCATTCTATAGGATTCTTCTTACCATTATTTTATCAAGAAGGGAATTTAATTTTCTTAACTCAATATTTCATTGATGAATTCTTCCCCAATGCTTCTAAACCTCACCATTCTTATTATTTTCATCAAAAGGAACACATGTGTCAAAAAACTTCATCTCAACTATTTCTGCACAATGAAGAAGTTTCTCATAGCTTTTAAACTCTCATGATGTGAAATATCTTCGTAAACATGGTTTCAAACCAGAGTAAAATTTATTTATTTTACTATCAATGTCTCGAATAAAATCGGGTGTGTACCTAGACAGTATCTCAAAAATTGGATTCATATGTATCCACCAAATAATCATATTTCTGCCTTAGTTCTGTGCATTTTTTCTCCGTTCTGATCCTAACAATATTAGGAAAATATTTATCCAGAAAAATACTCCTAAAATAATTCTATTCCATAGTGTCAAGATCATATTTTTCTCTAGTATTATTAAACAGAGAACAAAATTGATTGAATTCACTTTTTAAACGATAAAATATCCATGTTACCTTTTTGCATTACAAAAATCACTAACCTCAAATATCTATTCTAGAGCATTGATCCAGACTTTGGCTACCACTGAATTTGAGGTTATACTAAAATATGAATGATTTTGCCTTATAAAATACCTCACTACTAAAATACACCTCTATGGTTAATCTGGTTTATCTCATTCATGGATTCTCCATCCATTTATATCATGTGTCAACTGATGTATTATTGCAACAAATTGTCCAGTTCTAATTCCAACCATCTCGGGATACTGATTTAGAAGGATTTTTTCCTCTTGATGTCTTCCCACCATAGATTCCCTATTTCCTCTACATAAAACCATTATAAATAGACCTATCTTAGATAAAGAAATATAGAAATTTTAAAATTCTTTATAATTTTAAATTGTCTATTATGTAAATTATTTCAAGGAAAAGTTATTAATATTACCACAATATCTAAACTTATCTAAAATGGCCTTTCGTACCAACTATAAGGACTCAACCATAAACATGACATATTATAGTGTGGGGCTCGCCTGTTATATCTTGAACTATAATTATGATCAACCTATCATATTTTGAGCTCTAATGGGGATAAAACCATCATATATAGAGATGTTATGGGATTAAACCATAATAAATAATTTAAAATGAACATATCATGAATAAAATACTTTAAAACTCTTTTAAACCCATTATAAAAACAAATTTAGATATCAAAATAACATTTTTCATGTAAAAATTACTTTTAACATATAAAATCCAGACACATAAAAATGAAAGAATTTTCTTTGAAAAGAATGTTGATAATTTATAATGAAAACATTAACATAATAAAGTTTCATAAAAGTGAGAGAATATTCTCATGACATATAAGTTATGAAAAATTTCCCTTTGGCTTTTGTAAAAATATTGGAAAAAATAACATTAAATGAGGGTTTTGAAAAGAAAGTCTCTTACCTTGTGTCTGAATCATCAAGAACAATATCTATATTCCTGAATAATAAACATATGTTGATTATTTAATTTCTTTAGAAATTTTTTGAAGTTTATTATTCATTTTATATTACTTATTATCATGTTATAATAATTACTTAATTATTTATGTTCATGTTAGATGTTTTTTTGATATACAGTACTTGAGTCAAAAATAAATTTGATACGATTTCAATAGTCATAGTATACATAACTAAATAATATATAGAATAATATTATGGAAATAATAATTACTTTTAAAAATTAGTAATACATTGAAATCAATACATTTATGTATGGTTAAGAAAAATGAACTACATTATAATCATGGAGACGGTAGGTCGTACGTAAGCATGAGTAACATTTCAATTTTCCAATGTTCATTTCTGAAAGAATGTAATTATTATTTTATCTTTCTAGAATCATCATAATATCATCATTATAATATTTATCATTTGAAAATACTTATATATATCATCCATTTGATGCGTGGATGAAAAACGAATCACATCACTTCGTGGAGGTGATAGTTCACATGTTCTCATGAACAACGTTATCATTTTTATGTGAATGTAAAGGTAAGAACATAAATGATATATTATTCTTTCAAAATGATAAATTTTTCATGAATATAACATATAAACATTAATTCCATCATTATTATTAGTCCTGATAGATGGTTATGGAAAATGAATTATATCAGGTTGTGAGGTGGTAGTCCGTTGTACACATGAATGATTGATTCTTTTCCCATTAGATGTAAATGGAGATGTATTTAAGTGATTATATTAACATATTAACATGTAATTATATTGAGGATATTTTAGTTATTATTTCATCATGGTGTAATAATATTTGTAGGAATTGGAGGAAGAAATAAAATAGAAACACTTAATTAAAAATGATACCTCTCTTTCAGACGACCTCCTTTGATTAACTACTTAACACATCTAAAAAGAGTGTTATTCCTAAAAAAGGCCTTTATAATTTGGGGAGGGATTTTAGGAAGGTTTTGGTGAAATATTTTCTGAATTAAACTGTATTCTAATTATATTGAAATGAAAATAATGGGTGCCCATTTATCGGAGATGAGAGGGGCACTCTTAGCATTCATGAAAATATTAAATTTATTCAAATTTATTTTTATTAAAAATGTGTCCAAAGTGATTTATTTCAAATAAAGGATGAGTTTGGGTATAAATAAAATCACCTAATGAAATTTATACAATTTTGGAAAAAAAATCCTTATTTTTTTAACCCTTACTTATCCTCTTTAATTTTTAGGATATCAGGTCATTTACACATTGATGGTTAATATAATCAATTTAACAAGACACAAGACTACTAAATGATTTATTGATGAAATATTAACCCTTATACTAATAATTCGGAAATTTTTTAAAATTTTATAAATTTTATATCATTTAATAAAATATTATTTATTTTAAAATATCAATAATGTCAATTTTGACACTATTCATTACATGAAATTTTTAAAATATCACAACATCAAGATAAATTCAAACCAATACCTCTAAAACATCAATAACATGTTAAATGATTTTAATAAATTATTTTATGATATAATCATCTCAAATTATATTTAATTTAGTATTTTTAATATAATTTATTTGATATTACCTTTAATTAATCAATTAACGAATCATTATTTTGCAAGCCTTTAATTTAAGTATTTATTATTTAAAAATAAATTATAATGATAATTATAAACATTTTATATTTCAAAATAATTTTCATTTTGGAACATATCCAATATATAACCCCATTTTAAAAAAAATTACTTATTCAAATTAAAAGTGTGACAAAATTGACTTTTCATTGAATATAATAATATAAATGTCATACTCTCATCCAAGTGGATTACAAAGGTTTTAATTTTTGCACAAGGATTATATTGATCTAAAAACACATAAAATGAAATTAGGAGTATAACGACCCATACTTTACATAAATTTTTATAACTTCAAAATTGAAGAACACTTATTACAACATATATCAAAACCAAGAAAGGACTGTATAGGTATAGTGTCTTTAGAAACTGGGAAACATAAACAACTGGTTCATAAATCATCTACATTGTCTCCCTTTTATTTTATCATATCTAGAGTCCCTTTTGGAATATCTTACTTAATACCATTCTTCCGGACCTGTGGAAAAGAAAATATAAAAATGGGTGAGCTCAAATGATCAGTAAGGGAAAACAAAAGGAATATCAATCACATCATATTCATAAGAACATAACATTTTGGAAATCTTAATCTACAAAAAATATCATAGTTTCATAAAATGGGATAAATCATAGTAGTGAAATGTAATCCCAATAATCATAAAATTAAACTTTGTGTCATACACATAATCATATAGAATCATTTATTAGTAGTCAAGACTCATTTCCAAGACTATCCTAGCGGACAAAGTCCATTTCTGATCTGAGTTCACTCCTCATTTCAGTCCTGTATCACTGAAACAGATTAACCTTCCATTCTTTACATGTCTATCTCATGATATATAAATATTTACCCAATGCATTGGAGGGAGATATAGGTCCCACCCATCTCATAATGATACCATTCTTATGTGTGGAACAAGATCATAAATCATACATCATAGCATAACCCATGTAATAAAAATGGGATTCTTAAGCAACATGCCATCATAAAACAATACATAAGATAAAAGGTCATAATAACGTAATCAAATCAATGTAAACATATGGATACAAACAGAACCCTATATTATCTTAGATGGAAAATAATTTTGATAAAATGCTTGAACTCCATTCTTGAGGAAAATATCCTTTTTTCTTCAAAACATTTTTCCTTTCTTAACATGTCATAAATTTTTAAAGTAAAAGAAGTTGATTAAAAATAAACTTGAAAATTTTTAAAGGAAACATCATGGAAATAATGTTCTAAAAATCCATTCATGCCATATAAGTTAAAGAAAAAAATTATTCTCGTACTTTGTTCGGAAGAGTCAAAAAGTACCTCGTACAAAAAACGACAAAAGATTCCTTTCATATCTATTACTAAAAACTCAATAAAAGGAAAAATTGGATTTAAACAATTGTAGGAGGAACGAAATAATATTACATATTGAGGAAACATGTATGGGGATGATAAATATTCCCTAGTAAATTCTGAAGTATAAACAATCTCGGATAAAAATGAGATTGTTAGATTTTCCCTTACCTTTGGTCCGATTGGCTTCGTACGTGTCCTAACCTCATGTATAATGATTTAAATAATGTTATTGACTTATTACAGAATCTTACTCACTGTTATGATATCATATATGGTCATATTTTTATCTTCTTATTAGAAATATTTGATTGTTACTTGCTTTTCAGGTGTTCATTGCTTTATGTTCTTATGCATGTCTTGTCGAATAAATTCTTATTATTATTTTTAGGTTATAGATACCTCATTTACAGAATGGTATTAGTTTAACAGATATCCTATTTATTCATTCACTTCATTTATATAATCATTATTTAATAAAGATCATGTAGAACGAGTCACATCACATCGTGGAGATGGTAGGTCGTACGTACACGCGAGCGATGATATCATTCCCATGATCATGGAATTACATTGAAGTGTATGTATACAATTTCATAATCAATATCACTTTACAATAATAACATATAGTTATTCTTTACACCATTATAACCATCCAAGTAAGGTGGTGGTGGAAAACAGATTACACCACTGTGTGGAGACGGTATTCCGTACGTACGCACGCGCAGTGATTTCGTTTTCCGTAGGATGGATAGAAGGTAAAATATGGTTGTTTCATATTTATAATAAAATATCTGTATATTAGTGATACTTATGTTATTACTTCATAATAAAACAACTAAATAATAGGAAGTAGAAGAAGAAATAAATTTGAAACAATCGGTAACAGACATTACCTCTTCTTTGAAGAGCCACTTCTTATCCTCCTCTTATGGAACTAAATATGGTCTTTGAAGAAGACCAGGACCTCTGGAATTTCTCTAGGGAAGCGAAGAAGATAAATTTTCAGGGTTTTTATGAGCATGAATCCTCAAAGTGGTGTGAGGATGAGAGGTAGGAGGTTCCCTTTTATAAGGGAGGAGAGGGGTACCTTAGAAAAAACTTAAAATATTATTTTATAATAATGTCATATTCGGTTTTTAATAGCTCCATATTGATTTAATTAAAATCTAATGTGGATATGGGTCGAAACACTCTCCAAAAATAGATTTTAGACAGGTTAAGGTTACTATTTAAACCTTATCATTTAGATTTAACTCTAATTTAAATAATTTAACTTTTCCCATGTCTTCTTGTTTTCTTACACTATATGGTTAATAAACTTACTATAACAAGACAATCGAACACCAATTTGTTCATTATTAATATATATAAATTATCTAAGTCATTTGGCCGAAACATAGATTTTTAGGAATAAAATAACAATTAATAATATAATATTTGTTTTAAAAAATTATTTTATGTCAATTTTGACACTATTTGGTAATTGATTTTTGTGAAAATCATAACAGCATGATTAGTTCAAAAAAAGTTAATTAAATAAATAATAACATGTCATATTAGCCTATACAATTAGTTTAATTCATAAAAAGTTTCAAATTACATTAATTTAGGTATTTATAATATCAATTATGTTAATATTTCCATAATAAGGTAATTACTGCATCATCATTGTGTCATAAATAAATTATATTATTTAAAGTCTAAAAATTATAAAAAAACTACCATTATTTAGAAAATCTTTTTAGCTTTATAATGAATATTTATAGTCAAATTTATCTTATTGATATCCCTATATAAAAAATGTTTTAGTTATTAAACATTGATTTTAACTATTTTAACTCTTCTTTTTATAAAATAATAATAAAATTCCTAATCTAATCCATGTGGACCTAAATGGTCATATTTTATTCCTAATGTTGTTTTTGGTCGAATTTAACTTATCCAATAGAATTATTACATGTGTTATGGTAATTATATAATCATTTTTACCCTTAGTTACAGTATTTACTTTTAACCATGAAAAATAAAGTAAAAAGTAACTATTCACCAAAAAAAATTATCTTATTAAACCACATTTTACTCCTTGATGTTAACAGTGTCTCTCAGATTTTCCAAATTCCACTCACAGAAGCGGTAAAATTATGTTTTATGTAAATTTTCAAATTCTTCTTGGAGGTGGGTAAAAGGCAGGGAAAAGTTCAATAAAATTTTTATATATCTAAAATTATTATAAAATCACTCCAATTAATTGCATTAAACTTATATAGGTATTAAGTATCAATTTTTACTTAAAATAAATTTAAATAAAATAAATAATTATTTAAATAAAAAGTCGGTTTTTAAATAGTATCCCAGTGTTTTCACTATTCATCAAAAATTGAATGTTTTCAGAAAAATACCAAAACGTTACCATAGGATAATTTCGATATTCCGAATCCAAAAATGAACTCCATTTTGAAAGATAAAATTTATTAAATTTCAAAAGGTAGGTATTTCTATTCATAACGGCTAGTTTTAATAATATTTTAATAGCATATCTTCGTTTAGTGAAACTCGGTATTGCGTACAACGCAAGCTATCGAGGAACGTCGCAATTGCATGTAAAGAAAGACAAGCTAGTGTTTTGTGTAGTGAAAGATTCTTTTGATGATGTATGTCACATAAAAAAAATATTTCTCATAAAAATATAGGGTGTTACATTCTGCCCCCCTTAAAATGAATTTCACCCTCGAAATTCATCACTTGGTTAGAAATAGATGAGGATACCTCTCCCTCATTATAACCTCAATCTCCCATGTAGCTTATTCTAATTGGTTATTCCTCCATAAAACTTTCACTAAGCGAGTGGTCATGTTCCGTAAGACTTTTTCTCTACGATCCAGAATCTATATCGGTTGTTCTTTATAAGAAAGATCTTTCTCTAGTGGTACAATAATTGAGATGAGTACATGTGAAGGATCAGGTATGTACTTTTTCAGGAGAGATACATGGAACACATCATGAACTTGAGAGAGATTTGGTGGAACCGCCAATCAGTAATCTACCTTCGTAACATGATCCAGTATTTCGAAAGGACTGATATACCTAGGGCTCAACTTTCCCTTCTTTCCAAATCTCATTACTCTCTTCCAAGGAGATATTCGTATGTACACTTTATCACCCACTTCAAACTATATTTATTTTCTTCAGTTATCGACATAACTTTTTTGTCAACTCTGAGATTCTCTTATGTGTTGTTGAATAGATCGGACCTTTTCTTCCATCTCATCAACAAGATTAGGTCCTAATAGCTTTCTTTCCCCAACATCATCCTAGTAAGTTGGAGTTCAGCATTTAATTCCATAGAGATATTTATAAGGAGCCATCTGAATACTGGAGTGAAAGGAATTGTTATAAGAATTTTCCACCAAAGGTAGGTGTTGATCCCAACCACCTTTGAAATCCATAGAGCAAGATCTCAACATATCTTCTAGAGTTTGAATTGTTCTCTTATACTGACCTTCTGTCTGAGGATGATAAGTAGTGCTGAAACTCAACTCTCTATCCAATGTATGCTGAATACTTCGCCAAAACATTGAGCTAAACCTCGGATCCCGATCAGATATAATGGAAAGTGGTACTCCATGCAATATTACCACATCCCTCACATATATCATGGCAAGCTGATCCAGAGAGAAATCTTCTCTATTAGCAATGAAGTGTACCGACTTCGTAAGATGATCAACTATAACCCAAATACAATTACTGCCTTTCGATGTTTTAGGAAGTCCAGTGACAAAGTCTATAGTGATGTTTTCCCATTTCCGTTCTGGTATGGGTAATGGTTGTAACACCCCCTTATACTTATATCTCCCATCTTTAACTTGATGACAAACCAATCATCGAGAGACATATTCAGCAACATCTCTTTTAATTTCATCCCACCAGAAGTACTCTTTCAGGTCCCTATACATCTATGTGCTTCCAAGGTGAATTGAGAATTAAGAACTATGAGTTTTATCCAATATTTCCTTCTTTAATTTTGGGATGAGAGGAACACAAAGCCGATTCCTAGACATTATAATCCCATCACAATAAAGGTTGAATTCAGGAACATTTCTCACCTTCTTTTGTAACTCAACATCTTCTTTCTGTTCCTCTTTAATCATCACATGTATAGATGGTTGAACATTCATTTGAGAAAGATAAGATTTTCCCCTTCCATTATAATTGCAAGATCTATCCTTTGTAAATCAATAAATATTGGATATTTTGTGATCCTCATAATGGATAAGCTAGCATGGTCTTGTCAACTTAATGCATCTGCCACATTGTTTGCTTTCCCAGGGTTATAATTAATTGAGCAGTCGTAATCCTTAATCAGATCCAACCATCTTCTTTGGCACATATTCATCTCATTTTGTGTGAAAATATACATTAATATTTTATGGTCAATATAAATATCACTACACTTAACAATAAAGATAATGCCTCCATATTTTTAATGTAATGATTACCACAGCTAACTCCAAACCATGAGTTGGGTAATTTTTCTCATGGATTTTCAACTGTCGTGGGGCATAAGCTATCACCATATTGTTTTGCATGAGAACACACCCCAATACCTTCTTGGATGCATCACTATAGATTAAAAACCTTTCTCCACTACAAGGCAGTTTGAGAACAGGTGCACTGGATAACCTTCCTTTTAACTCCTTGAAATTCTCTTCACACTCCTCTGTCCAAGGGAACTTAACTCCTTTTCGAGTCAACCTGGTGAGTGGATTAGATAATTGTAAAAAATCATTCACAAAACGTCGATAATATCCAGCCAAACCAAGAATACTTCGGATCATAGTTACAGTTTTTGGTCTCGACCATCTTTCAATAACCTCTATTTTTGCTGGATCCACGGATAACCCCTCTTTTGCGATTATGTGACCCAAAAATGCAACTTTTTGAAGCCAAAATTCACATCTAGTAAATTTGGCATAAAGATTATACATTATTAGGGTCTTCAATACAATTCTCAAGTGATCATCATGTTCATACATTCTATTTTAATAGAAAATAATATCATCTATAAAGACTACAACAAACTGATCAAGATTGTCTCTAAAGACTCTATTCATCAGATCCATGAAGATAGCAGGGGCATTAGTAAGACCAAAAGGCATCACTATAAATTCATAGTGTTCATACCTTGTACGGAAAGCCGTACTTGGTATATCTTCCCTTTTGACCCTTAATTGATGATATCTTGAACGAAGATCAATCTTGGAAAAGTATTGAGCTCCTCATAGTTGGTCAAATAAGTCATCAATGTGTGGGAGAGGATATTTTCTCTTGATAGTGATCTTGTTATGTTCTTGATAATCTATGCATAGTATCATTGACCCATCTTTCTTATTAACAAATAGAAGAGGTTCTCCCCAAGGCGATGCACTAGGGTGTATGAATCCCTTATCAATATTCTCTTGGAGTTGCTTATTCAATTTCTACAACTCAATTGGGGACATTATATAAGGTTTCTTTGAAATAGGTAAAGCACCCGGTAAAAGTTCAATTGAAAAATCAGCTTCACGATTTTGTGGAAGACCAGGCAATTCCTCCGGAAAGACGTCATCAAACTCCCGTACAATGGGAATATTCATAATCGTCAGTTTCTCTCCAACCATTTGAGATAAATAACCTTCATTTAGTGGAATCAAGACCGATAAGATGGAAGAAATTTCCACTGGAAGGTTATGTTCATCCTTACATCGATAGACGATCATAGATTGATCTGGAATATGAAATGTGACTTCCTTTCTTTGGAAATTGATATGAGCTCCATATAATGAAAGACAATCCATTCCAGGAATCACATCAAATTCCACTATAGGAAGGATCACAAGATTTGTAGTCATCATGTTCCCACAAACTTAAATCGGAGAAGAATTATAAACTTTTGATGCGACTGTTATGCCATTAGGGGTTTCCACAACTAACTCAAAATCTAATTGTTGAGGTAATACAGTGATACCCTTAGAAAATTCTTCAGAAATAAAAGAGTGGGTGGATCCAGAATCAAATAAAACATTTTCTACAGCAGAGTGGATGTTAAGTGTACCTTTCACCACTTCATTATCATACTCCACATCGCTGATAGAAATTTCATGTGACTTTCCATTGTCTTTGGCCTTAATATTTTTTTTCCGTCGATCATCGTCAAAAACCCATGTATTAGGGCATTAATTGGAATAATGCCCTAATTCCTTGCACTTGTAACATTGAAGTGTAAGAGGTGAACTCTGTGTAGCCTTTTATTTTTTCGCATCATTAGGCATCTTCTTCCCATCATTGCGGCATTCAAATTCCCGATGACCTTCTTTTCCAAATTTGAAGCATTTACGTGTCCCATTAAGACAACTCCCTCCATGTTTCCTTCCAAAATTTGAGCATAAGGAAAAACTCATCTTTTTTTCAGTGTGCTCTTTAGAATTCCCTTTGAATTCCATTTTCCTCTTCTTATCAAACCCATATGACTGATGGGTTACTCCAATCTCCATCTAAACCTTGAGAGCACATCTAATGATTTCCTTGTATCTATTGAAGTCCCATATGGATAACGCCCTTTGAAGACGTGGTTTTAATCCACTAAAGAATCGATCGATATTACTCTCAGGTTGAATAATAATCCCAAAATTGTACCTTGTAAGTCTTGTAAAGTTTGCTTCATAGGTACCAACAGATTCATCATCCTTTTTATTTAGTTCATGAAAATCCTTCTCCATGCTTGTTCGAAGAATAGGAGGGAAGTACTTATTGAAAAATAAGTTCTTGAACTCGTCCCATTCCATGGACTGAATTTCAACCCTTTGCCTCATATTATTAATAAGATTCCACCATTGATAAACTTCACCTTCCAAACCACATACTTCTAGGATTACATTATCATGTTCAGAACATTGAAGAACTTAAAATATCTTTTCAGTGGTACAGAACAAATGTTCATCCACTAATGGATCAGTAGACCCGATGAATGAGGGTGGACGCTGCCTCATGAAGGATTCAACAGAATGTTGCTCCTTCCTTTTATCGTTTTGAAGTCCTTCATGATCCATAGCTTGAGAAGGTTTCATGATCATGGCTACAAGGTTTTGCATTCCACCTCCCATAACGTTTGGTTTCTCAGGGGGACAATAATAGCATTTCCCATCGCATTCCGCATTAACACGGTTCCTTCGGGTTACATCCAATGAATAAAACCAACAAGAATAGTGTTAGAAACAATAATTATAATTGGAAAACCACATAATCAAGAATAAAATTTCACACATAAGGTCTTATCATAGGTTGTTCATGGCCATTTCTAAAACACTAAGATTGTGTTCTATGATTAGACTTATCCTTAGGGTTCTTACTAAGGCTTTCACATCCTAGTTTCCAAAGGTTGACTATAACATTCCTCTCATACCAACTATATCAAACCATAATTTACATACATTGTTATTACATCAAAATTAAAGCACACTTATTACAACATATAACAAAACCAAGAAAGAACCGTATATGTATAGTGTCTTTAGAAACTGGGAAACATAAACAATTGGTTCATAAATAATCTACATTGTCTCCCTTTTATTTTATCATATCTAGAGTCCCTTTTGGAATATCTTACCTAATACCATTCTTCCTGTCACGGGGAAAAGAAAACAGACAAAAGGTTAAGCTCAAATGCTCAGTATGGGTATACAAAAGAAATATCAATCACATCATAATCATAATAACATAACATTTTGGAAATCTTAACCTACAAAAGAGATCATAATTTCATAACATGGGATAAATCATAGTAGTGAAATTTAATCCCAATAATCATAAAATGAAACTTCTTGACAGACTCATAATCATAGAGAATCATTTCATTGTAGTCAATACTCATTTACAAGACTATCCTAGCGGACAAAGTCGATTTCTGAACCGAGTTCACTCCTTGTTTTAGTCCTATATCACTGAACTAGATTAACCTGTCATTCCCGCCATGTCTATCTTATGAGATATAAATCTATACCCAATGAATTTTAGGGAGATATAGGTCCCACCCATCTCATAATTATTCCATTCTTATGTGTTCTACAAGATCATAAATCATACATCATAGCATAACCCATGTAATAAAATTGGGATTCTTAAGAATCATGTCATCATAACATAATCCATATGATAAAAGGACATCATAACCTAATCAAATCAATTTAAAAATAGGAATTGAAACAGAACCCTATATTATCTTAGATGGAAAATAATTTTGATAAAATGCTTGAACTCTATTCTTGAGGAAAATATCATTTCTTCTTCAAAAACATTTTTCCTTTCTTAACATGTCATAAAATTTTAAACTAAAATAAGTTGATTAAAAATAAACTTGAAAAAATGTAAAGGAATCTTCATGGAAATAATTTTCTAAAAATCCATTCATGCAGTATAAGTTAAAGAAAAACATTCTTCTCGTACTTTGGCCGAAAAAGTCAAAAAGCACCTCATACTAAAAACGAAAAAAGATTCCTTTCATATATTTTACTAAAAATTCACCAAAGGGTAAAAATGGATTTAAAAAATTTGAAGAGGATATAAGTAATATTAATTATTGAGGAAACATGGATGTGGATGATAAATATTCCCCAGTAAATTTTGAAGTATAAACAATCTCGGATAAAAATAAGATTGCGAGATTTTCTATTACCATAGGTCTAATTTTCTTTGTATGTGTCCGAACCTCTGGTATAATGATTTAAATAATGTTATTGACTTATTCCAGAATCTTACTCATTGTTATGATATCATATATGGTCATATTTTTATCTTCTTATTATTAATATTTGATTGGTACTTGTTATTCGGGTGTTCATTGCTTTATGTTCTTATGCATGTCTTGTCAAATAAATTCTTATTATTATTTTTTGGATATAGATACCTCATTTCTAGAATGGTATTAGTGTAAAATATATCATATTTATTCATTCAATTCATTTATATAATAATTATTCAAGGAAGATCATGTAGAATGAGTCCCATCACATCGTAGAGACGGTAGGCCGTACGTACGCACGAGCGATGATATCCTTCCCATGATCATGGAATTGTATTGATGTGTATGTATACTATTTCAGAATCAATATCACTTTAAAATAAACATATATAGTTATTATTTACACCATTATAACCATCCATGTAAGGTGGTGGTGGAAAACAGATTACACCACGGCGTGGAGACGGTATTTCGTACGTATGCACGCGCGGTGATTTCATTTTCCGTAGGATGGATAGAAGGTGAAATAGGGTTGATTAATATTTATAATAACATATAGATATATGAGTGATACTGACGTTATTACTTCTTAATGAAACAACTAAATAAGATGATGTAGAAGAAGAAATAAATTTGAAACAACTGGTAAGAAAAATTACCACTTCTTTGAAGCGCCTCTTCTTAAACTCCTCTTAGGGCACTAAAGATGGTCTTTGAAGAATACCAAGACCTCTAGGATGTTTATAGGGAAGTGGAGAAGATAAATTTTCAGGGTTTGCCCGATCATGAAGGCACAAAGTGGTGTGAGTAAGAGAGGGAGGATGTTCCCTTTTATAAGGGAGGAGAGGGGCACCCTAGGAAAAACTTAAAATATTATTTTATAATAAAGTCATATTCGGTTATTAATAGCTCCAAATTGATTTATTTCGAAGCTAAGGTAGGTATGGGTCTAAATACTCTCCATAAATAGAATTTATACATGTTCATGTTACTATTTTAACCTTATCATTTAGATTTAACTCTAAGATAAATAATTTAACTTTTACCGTGTCTTCTGGTTTTCTTACACTATATGGTTAATAAATGTACTATAACAAGTCAAACAAACCACAAGTGGTTCATTATTAATATATATAACCTTATATAAGTCATTTTTTCTAACCTTATATTTTTAGGAATAACATAACAATTAATAATCTAATACCTATTTTAAAAAAACTATTTTATGTCAATTTTAACACTATTTGGTAATTGATTTTTGTTAAAATCATAACATCATGATTTGTTCAAAAAAAGTAAATTAAATCAATACTAATATGTCATATTAACCAATAAAATTAGTTTAATTAATTAAAAGTCTCAAATTACATTTATTTGGGTATTTATAATATCAATTATGTTAATATTTTTTTAATAAGGTAATTACTACATCATCATTGTGTCATAAATAAATTATATTATTTAATGTCTGAAAATTATAAATAAAATACCATTATGTAGGAAATTTTTTTATATTTCTAATTAATATTTATAGTATAATTTATATTATTTATAACCCTATATTAAAAATGTTTTAGTTATTAAACATTGATTTTAACCATTTAAACTCTTCATTAAATAAAATAATAATAAATGTCCTAATCTAATCTAAGTGGAAATTAATGGTCATATTTTATTCATAAGGTTGTTTTTGGTCGAATTAAGCTTATCTAATAGAATTAGGACATGTTTTAGGGTAATAATAATAGCATTTTTACCCTTAATTATGCTATTTACTTTTAACTGTGAAAAAAAAATTAATAAGTTAGTATTCACCAAAAATTAATTTTATCTTATTGAACCAAATTTTACTCATTGATATTAACCATGTCTCTCGGATTTTAGAAATTCCACTCACAGAATTGGTAAAATTATGTTTTATATAAATTTTCAAATTCTCCTAGGAGGTGGGTAAAAGGGGGTAAAAAGTTCAATAAAATTTATATATATATAAAATTATTATAAAATGACATCAATGAATTGCATTGAACTTATATAGGTATTAAGTATCAATTTTGACCTAAAATAAATTTAAATAAAATAAATAATTATTTAAATAAAAAGTCGTTTTTTAAGTAGTAACCCAGTGTTTTCACTATTCATCAAAAATTGAAATTTTTTAGAAAAATACCAAAAATTCACCCTAGGCTAATTTCGATATTCCAAATCCAAAAATGAACTCCATTTTGAATGATAAAATTTATAAAATTTCAAAAATTGGTTATTACTATTCATAGCATTTAGTTTTAATTATATTTTAATAGCATATCATTGTTTAGTGAAAGTCGGCATTGCGTACAACAAAAGCTATCGAGGAAGGTCGTGATTGCGTGTAAAGCAAGCCAAGCTAGTGTTATGTGTAGTGAAAGATTCCTTTGATTATTTGTGTAACATAAAAACAAAATATTTCTCATAAAAAGCTTGGGTGTTACAAGGAGAAGTGTGAGGATAATTTTATAATATTTATAATATTATTTTTATCCTTAATTACCAAATTTACCATTAACTGTGTTAATAATAAAAAATTACTAATGTAACTATTCATAATGTCGAAAAATAAAAGGGACCTATTTAATAAACTTGGAACTTCTGATTCCAAACATGGTATCCATTTTTCAAGATTCAATTCATAAAAATTGTAGAAATTAATTTATTAGTAATCATGTCGACGGAAAGAAAAAAATGAGTTTTTAAACTACAAAATTCCAAGATATTCACAATGTTTTTATATACAATTTCAATGTGAAATTTATAATAATGGCCTAAATTAGATTAATTGATAAAAATCGATTGAATTATATATTAAAAACAATCATAAAAATAATTATACACTATAAATTATTTAGACGAAAAATATTTTGTCAATTAAATTTCATTATTTTTTCACTATTCATCAAAATATGAAACTTATCTCAAAAATACCAAAAATTCAACAAAAGTAAATTTTCATATTCAGCTTCTAAATAAGTAGTTTTCATTATAAAAAATATTTTTTTAAAGTGAAAAAATACTATGGTTAAAATATGTGCACCATCAAAAGTTGGAAAAACTAGATTTTTTGAAAGATTTTTCTTTTATGCTTAAAACTAGATTTATTCTTTTATTATCCCTAATATAAAAGAGGAATTTAACAGTGTTAGAATATAAATTTATCATTTATAAAGAATAAATGACTTCTAAAATGTGGTTAAAATTCATCGGGTTTTATCAGCTCTAGAAAATCCTTGATAAAGGTGTGATTTATCAGAGATAAAAAAGCTCTCATAAATCAACATTTTATCAGTATTTCTAAAAGAACTAATTATAGTGAACAAATATCAGTGAGTTTTTTTAGTTCTAATAAAGTGAACCATTATTAGCACTTTTTTAAGGGATGATAAAATCATCCTTTATGAGCACATATAATTTTCTTGATAAATGAGACTTTTATCAATGATTCTACAAGAATTGACCAAAGGTCCCTTTATCAGTGGTTAAATGAGTACTAAAAAAGGAAGCATTTATTAGTGAATTAAGTATTTCAGATAAAGAGGAACACCGTAGTGTGATATTGTAGCACACTATAACACTAGAAACATGGCATAAAGTGTTGTAGAACAACACACTGCAACACCAGAAACAAAACAATAAAATATAAAAATTAAACACAAATATAGAATTTAAATCAAATAAAAATTTCAGGATAAATACAAGAAAAAACACTTTTATAAAGAAAAATAATTTATACCAATAAAAGAACAAGACACCCATACTTGAGAAAAAGAACACACCTATATAAGAAAACAATTCTTATGTTATAAATAATGTAAAAAATAAATTAAATAGAATATGTTAATTTTAAACAAATCTATAAGTCATGCCAGGAACACTATGCATCTGATTTCACTGCGGTTAATGTCTATTTTGAGTAAAAATGTGCTCCTGGAGTCATAATGGTAACACAATGTGTCATATTGTGGTATAGTTAATTCCTACATGTACAAAATGACATATGGATCATTTTATTAATGTATCAAAAACAATATGAATATGTTGCCTTGGTTTTGAGTAATCCACTAGTGTTTATTTACTAAAATATCATTTTAAACAAGAAACACACACATTGAGTCATTGGGGTCGCATCATGTGTGGTTTTACATGAGAATAATTCATACATGGTAAAAATGAATTATAAATTATTTTCCTAAATTATATTTACAATCTGGTCATATTTTCTTGGTTTTCAATGAGTAGAACTTTATTGCAATAAAATGTTGATTTTAAACAGATAATAGAGACTATATGTCATATCACTCACATAGTACCTTGTATTGAGGTTTATATGAATCATACATGTCACAAATTACTTATGACTTATTTTCTTAAATCACCAAAAAAATATGAATACACTTTCTCAGTTTTGTGTATGTGGTCTATTTTTTACTAAAATTAATGTCAATTTTGAATAAAAAGATGCACTTGGAGTTATACCGATCATGCCATGTATCTTATTGATATTAAGATGATTAATACACACCCCAAATGACATATGGACCATTTTACTAATCTATAAAAACAATATGAACACATTTTTTTATTTTGAGTAAGCAACTTTTGTTTTTTACAAAAATGTTCTTTTTTAATTGGAAACACACACTTTGAGTCATACATGTCACATCATGTATGGGATTTACATGAGACTAACTGATAAATTCATAAAATTAATTATGAATCATTTCATAAATTATCAAGATAATCTGATTTTCTTTTCTTTTTTTATTGTGTGACACTTTTTTGTATTAAAATGTCAATTTTGAACTAATAACAGACACTTTAATTTATATTGGGCACATAGTGGAATGGATTGAAGTGTAGACAGTTAATATATGTAAACAATGACTTATAGATCATTTTAACAATGTTTCAAAACAATATAAATGTGTTTTCTTGGTTTTGAGTATGTCTGTTGTCTTTTTTAAAAAAATTAATGTCAATTTTAAAAAACAAGATAAACTTGGAGTCATATAGGTCACATTGTGCATCAAATTTAGGTGATACTAATTCATACACATCCCAAATGAATTTTTAATCATGTTCCAAACATATCAAAACAATCCAAATGTTCTCCCTCTATTTTGAGTATGCCACTTATTTTTTACTAAAATGTAATTTTAAACATGAAACACACACTTTGAGTTATACATGTCTCATCACATGTGGCTTTGACATGAGACAGGATCATACATGTTTGAAATTAATTATGAATCATTATAATAAATTATCAAGGAAATATGAGTTCATTTTCTTAGTTTTCAGGGAGTGAAACTTTTTATTATTAAAATATTACTTTTAAACCGACAATAGACACTCTGAGACATACCGGTCACACTCTGTGTCAGATTGAGGTGTGATTAATTCCTAAACATAAATAATGACTTATGGATAATTTTAATATTGTACCAAACAAATATGAATGTGTTTTATTAGTTTTGAGTATGGAAATTGTTTTTTATTAAAATTATTGTTAATTTTAAATAAATAGATGAACATGGGGTCATTACGGTCAAAACACGTGTCATATTGAGGTAAAAATGATTCATAAACATCCAAAATTAAATAGGTATTAGTTTACTATAGTATAAAAAAAATACAAATACCTTTTCATAGTCTTGAGTATGATAGTTCTATTTTTACTAAAATTTCATATTAAATTGGAAACACACACTTTGAATAAAAAAGGGCACATCATGTGTGGGTATGACATGAGACTAATTTTTACAAGTTACAAATTAATTATGAATCATTTTACTAGATTATCAATAAAATACAAGGATATTTTTTCAGTTTTCAGTGAGTGACATTTTTATTAGTAAAATGTCAATTTTAAATAGATAATAGACAGTTTGAGTCATATCAGGAACATCATGGATCATATTGACCCATGGATGATTCATACAAATCAAAAATGACTTATAGATAATTATATTAAAGTACTAAAACAATATTATTGTGTTTTATTAGTTATGAGTATGTCTGTTGTTTTTCACTAAAATTAATGTCTATTATGAAGACAAAGTTGCACTTGGAGTCATACCAATCAAATTATGCACCAGATTGAAGTGAGTATTATTCCTACATAATCCCAATTACTTATGGATCATTTTACTATTTTATAAATACAATATATATTTTTTTATAATTGTTGAGTATTGTAGTTGTATTTTTTCTAAAATTAATGTCAAATTTGAATAAAAAGATGCATTTATAGTCATACTGGTCACACCATGCATCATATTGAGGTTTGGAAAATTCCTACACATCCCAAATTTCTTATAGATAGTTTTCATAAAGTTTTAAAAAATATAATTCTTTTCCTAATTTTTGAGTATGACACTTTTTTTTAGTAAAATGACATTGTAAACTAGAAACATGCACTTTGAGTCATAAAGGTCACATCATGTGTGGGATTGACATGAGATTGATTCATACACATTAATATTGAATTATTAATTGTTTTGTCTAAATAATAAATAAAACTTGAGTGCATTTTCTTGTTTTTCAGTGACTGACACTTTTTATATTAAAATGTAAATTTTAAACTTCTAATAGGTAGTTTGAGTCATATCAGGTGCATTGTGAATGTGATTGAGTTGCAGATGATTCTTAAACATAAAAAATGAATTATGGTTCATTTTACTAAATCAAAAAAACAATCAGAATAATTTTTATTTTATTGATCATGATAGTTGTTTTTAACTAAAATTAATGTTAATTTTTAATAAAAAGATGCATTTAGAGTCATACTTATCACATCGTGTGTCAAATTTTGGTGAGGATGATTACTAAATGTCTTAAATGACTTATGTATAATTGTATTAATTTATATAAATAATCCAAATGAGTTTCCTTGATTTTGAGTATTCCACTTGAATTTTTTTTTCTAAAATTCCATTTTAAACTAGAAACACGTACTTTGATTCGTATAGGTAGAATCGTGTGTGTGTTCTACATGAGACCGATTCATACACATATGAAATGAATTATTTTTCATTTTTATAAATTATCAAGAAAAATCAAGTTCATTTTCTTCGTTTTTAGTGAGTGACACTTATTTAGAAATATTTCTATTTTATATGTCTTTTATTCATTGATTGAGGAATATCATGATGTTTTTTCCAATGATTTTATAGGTGTACTAACCCCCATAAAAAATCAATTAAAAAAGTTCTGAAAATAATTTTTTCAATAAGTCAACTAAAATACTTTCACAATAAATCTTATCTTAAGTGATAGGTGTTATGCACAATTTTCAACAATTTTTATCAAACACATTATTGGTATGATCCTTATTCAAATTCATTTCCCAATAATTTTATTGTTTTTATACGAGTGCTTCATCACCTCCTCCACCTCAGTCTCTACCACACTCTCCACCTCTACCAACTCCCCTTCCTTAGTCTCTAATTCTGACTCCTCCCCCTACTCACACTCTACCTTTGTCTCTACCTTCACCTCAGCCTCCACCTACACTTCTACCCTTTCCAAACAATTTTGTTTTTTCCCGTTCTATTTTTCTAAAGAAAATGATTCCTCTACAATAATTATCCTCGATAAGGGGTAAAAAAATAATTTATAATCATATAAATAATAATCCTTTACATCCCAGATATATTTATAATGTCATAACTGATACTAGATTAAATACATAGAATGAAATCACCTAAATTTGTTGTCATCATGCATTCTGAAAAAATGTATGCTTCCACTCATCTTTGAGAAATTTTATTTCTTATTTTAAGTATGAAGGTTTTCAAAAATAATGATAGTACTTAAAAAATATATACAAAAAAAATATTAAAAATATATTTAATGAAATTGTAATTATATTATGAAATTACATATTGGGTGATGTTGGTCATTTCATGATTTATGATATCTCCCATAAATTTTCAAACATAATATCCAAAATCAATTCCACAATCTTTCATTGTAAAGTACACATAGACTGAACAAAATAAATATATTGTTTTGAAATGTTTTTATAGTTAAATCATTCTTTATATAGCTTAATTTGTTTCCATTTATAGTAATCCCCATGATTTTTCTCTTTAGACACCAACTTCATTCCATGATTTAGATTATATTTATCTATCTCCCTATTATAAAAAAATAATGTTAAAACATATACTAAAATATATTATTCGATGTTTATCTATAAAATGATGAATGTAGTGTATTAAATATTCATAATACACACCATGTGTGGTCCATTGGTTGGAAATCCATGCATTGGATCCAAAAATGTAATATTCAGGGTGTCTAGATTAACTACGATTAGCATCCAGTGCTCCCTAAGAAAATAATTATATCAAGAATTATGAATATATTTTGCATGATTATATTGTAGATTTATACTTCTGAATTGTAGGCATCAAAATGAGTCTGTCATATGATATTTTTTGGTCAAAGTCTTTAGGTAACTCATCAATTTTCTTCAAAATTTCTTCATTATCCAAAGTAATTTTTACCATTGATATGATATAGAAATTAATTAATCCAAATCATGCATCACATGATCTTCAAATTATGTATTTAAAATATAAATGACCATATAAAAATTGAAATGTAATTAACTTTAATAATATTATTAGCTCAGTATTTGGAGAAAAATATTTTAAAAATGTACCTTATATATATATTTACAACCAAGACACCCAACCATTCCTTCTTGACAATCCCAGTTATAGTCTTGAGACAAATTACATCTATCATGGAAATTTCATATATTTATTCTTTATATGGAATTCTAGATATTTTTTTATCTTTAAAATTTATCTCTAAATAGTGTTGACATGATAATAAACGTATCTATGGAACTAGAAGATAGAAGTTACTCTGAAGATTTTATTTTGATTTATTGGTCGATTCACTAGATTTTTTGGATCTGATCATCCGTTTCTCCACCACTTTATCCATATATAATATCATACATTACAGTATACCTCTTATAATCAACAATTATAGTTTATTCATATGAAAACATTTGATAAAGACATACCTATGATATCTTTATAATATTATAAAACTACATTATGAAATATTAAATCGTATCATACACCATTAAAATATTTAGACCATCAAGTGGAATCGGAAACTCAGTTGTCGGATCATGATCTACCACAATCCCTATACTCATGTGATATTCTGGGAGGTCATTATTGTGTAGCTTTTCTCCCATGATATTATAAACTATTCTCATTGCAACAAGGAGGTGTGGGGGTGTTTAAATATACAAATCACATACAAATATACCCAGTAGAATTTTAGAAATATAAAGTTATTAGATGTTGATTGATTCACATTTATGACAAAGAGTAATGAAAAAATTGACTACATCATGTAAGGTAAGAAGTGAGGGATTATGACTATCTTTAATGCTAGGGGGATTATTTGGTTTCAGTGTGGATATTTTCTCCACCATTGGTTTTCTTTAATCCTTTATCATATATTGGTCTACTAAAATAGATTGAACAATAATATCTTACAGTGAGTGTATTTTTTTTGGGAAATCATCTCAGAATATTATATGTATCATTACATGGTTTTATCATCTAGAAATTTGTTTGAGGAGAGACTCCAAAACCTAATCCTCTAACACGACCATATTGTTCCAACAACATGAAATCTACTGAATGTGGCTTTTATTTTGGTATGATCATTGATTATTATAATGTCTAAGACATATAAAAAATTATGATCATAAATATATATTTTTATATAATATTGTTATGAATCATAATGAATTACAATTATGTCATACATACACAGGTTTTTTATAGTGTTTGTGTGATTACATTAACCTGTTTACCATCCTTATTTATACGAGTCTCCTTCCATACCACATGATGTGGGATTAAAGTAACTACAAAATTTGATTCATCAATCTACATATAAACATAGGAACATATGTTTCTTCATAAAAAATAAGTAAAATTTTATTATTGATTGAAAATACATACCAATTGCTTCTCTAATATAGCATACTCCATTCATTCTTTTGGATAGGGGTAAATTGGTTTTGATGCAAATTTTTTATTTTCAACCATATTTTTTTATTTCAAAAATTAATAATTTGAATCAATTTTTGATAAAATAAATAATATCAAAAAATAAATATAGACTAAAATTCACCTTAAATTATTTCTCATTGTGAAAAATGATGAAATTAGTCCATGTTTCATGCTTTATAATGCGTGAATAACAATCTGGTGGGTGGGGCTTTACTTTCCCCTCAACATTCGTAAGATGTAACTTCATATGAAGTGTTCGAAATCCTCTATGGGATTTTTTAGAAGTCATTAAGAAAAATTTTTTAGGTAAATTTTTCAAAATAATTGATCACTGTAAAGAAATAATAAAAATTAAATAAATAGTTCCATATATAATTTTTCGGTAAAATAGATAAATTATATCGTAACATTACCATTAGATATCTTCAATGGATTTCCTTCGTTATAGGTTGGATGTTGTGCCATGAATCAATATAAATTCACACATTCATCTTCGATGTGATGCTAAGATTAGTAATGAACATTGTATTGTTGGGTTCCATAGGTTGGCCGCTTTGATTCCAACAAACCTCAAATTTTATACTCTGACATCTTGGCTTGATAATTTTATTCAACATTTTGATGTTACAACATTGTTGTTTTTTTCATCCATATGTTATTGATCCCATAATAATTATACAGTTAAATCATCAACAATTAGTTCTGCCTCAGGATTGGTAAAATCATCATGATTTTAAGACATTATCTAAATGAGTAGTCAAAAAATTAATTTGTCTTCAATAATAACAACGTAAACATAGAGAAAGGATTTTAAAAGGGTTTCATGGATGCTCTACAAAAAACATGAAGAAATTTTTACCTACATAATCATAATAATTTTTTAAATGATTAGTGTGCATCAATTTTGAAGGAAATGGGTAATTAAATTTAAGAATAGAATTACCCCACTAGGTTAGGTTTTAGCCTCCGAATTCATTGAAAGGTTAAAGTTATAGAAAATTTTAATCCTCATAAACATTATCTCATGAATAGTTTTTTATTTAATTTTGTTTCTAGATACACATCCCCCATCTATTGTGGACATCCACTTATGTTTCTTGAACTAATATAACCAAAATTCATCCCATATTGGGTACTAATGATCATTTTGGAGGAATACGACTCAGATTTGTTAAAACAACATAAAAGAGATGGGGGATGAGTCTCAAGAAACAAAATACAATAATAATTGTCTGGGAAATGAAGATGATGAGGATGATAGATACCTCCTTAAAATATTTTAAATTACCACATCTTAATGTAAAATTTCAAATATCATCTAAAAATATTAAAAGTTTGCTGACACTACCATGAGAACATCATCTCATCCCTATTGAGTTTCGCCGAGTTTAATCTAGGTCAATACTCATTTTTCCCTCACATGTATCTCAAATATAAGAGTTATATATCCCCTGATGTTCATGTGTAGGGTGTGAGTATAATAATAAACAAGTAAATACTAGAAAGGCCCCAAAAATATACAATGCATATATTTGAGTATATGTTCAATGTAGTAACACTAAAAATACACATGTAAGTCAAGTCATTTCATACTAAACAGGACACCATGATAATAAAATGTAATGAATTAATTTACCAGTGAATTATTCTAATCATACCATAGGTTTATACCATGTTTGTTCTATCATATTCAAATCATTTCATTAATTGGTTCCTAGAGAAAATAACCCAAAAATGGGTGCCACAATACATTAGTAAAACATTACTTCTGAAAAAACACAAAGAAGATCAAATAACAACACAAATGTCATATCCCATAACCTTAGTACTTGATGAATCACAAACATGTCTATAATAATTAATATTCTATCATACCATACCTATTCCTCACATAAAACCTAACACTTATTTTTTTAAAATATTGTTTCCCACATATACTCAAAAAATAGTCATATTCAAAAATAACATAAATGAAATTTGAATTACGACTTCAAATATATTACATTTCAAAAATGAAGCAATTAAAATTCAAATCCAAATTGATATAAATTATAATTCCCTTAATCTATAAAATTTGTATCCCCTAATCCATTAATTTTTTTAAATCACTATTTTTTTCTACCAAAACATAGCCTTAATTCTATCTTATATTAGACTATCTGGAAACCATGTTCACTGATATTAAAATATTTAGAGATAAATAATGCTCATTAAAATGTATTCAACATTATTTTGTTCCAAAGATTCTAATTGTTGTGAAGGTGAAACCAAAATCAGGGTTAGAGAGCTCTGCTCATTGTGGTATGAATAAATTTGAGAGTTAGATTGGCACCACTTTAAATTATAAAGGTTTAAGTGGAAGAGAATCAAAGGTATCGTTTGACATGTTTTTTAACAAAATATTTGAAACAATAGTATTTTTAGACAGTTACCCATGATAGTATTATTCTCATCCAGGTATGTCTTTTAACGACCCAATGTGTTCAATGGAAATTCATTTCTTATAAATATGTCATATAATCATGGGAAATTACAAGAAAATGAACTAATAAGTGTTATGTGACCTTTGAACATAATTTTTACACTTTTGAGATTTGAATTTCCAAAAACTGACATACACGGTAGCGATTAGTAAGATGTTCGGAGTCCGATAAGTAAACATAATTTTTGGTGACTAGTTACACACCCTTATGAATAGTAATGTTACCTTTGTTAATACTGACATACCCTAATAAATAATATCCTTACCTATGATAGTATATAAATAATATTCAAGTGTATTTACGATATACCTATATCTGGGAATAAGATAATAAATGTTTTATAATTGTTGTTTTTCAAGTAAATTTTTGTTATAATTTAAAATTTAAAAAATTATATTTAGAGAATTATTTCTGAAAATGTTTTCATTTTTGTGTTCTATACGTTGAAAAATGGTTAGGTTTAATTTTTGGATTTTTCTAAAATACATGATTTTTTTGAATAGTAAAATATGATAATTCACAATAAATGCTAAAACCTAAATTTCTACATCTTTCATGAGTCATGGATGATGTAAATTACCCTTGGTTAGAACTCATATTCACACAATACAATTTTTGGTCAAAAGAATGATCACTATAGCTTGTCTTATAGAAAAATAATAAAAAAATGATTATTAAATTAAGAAAACCCTCCTCCCCTCCAGTATAAAAACCACCCACACTCCCCACTCCTCCCCGCTCCTCTCAAGACTTGTGACTTTCATAAATTCTTCTCAAATATCTCCCCAACATCTTTTCCCATGTCAATAATCCTTTGGTATCCTCCAAATTCAAAAACCTCTCCCCTTAAGAGGTTGTCAAAGGAAATAAACTGAAGAGGTAAATTCCTCCTTCCAATTCCTTTATTTTTCTTCAAGGTCTTTTCTTTCCTTTTTTTTCATTCCTCACCTACCTTCACCCAAATTGTATGATAACTCGAGTAACATACATATACATTAATTTTGTTATGCTAATGGTATAATTCATTATCATCTCTCTTTCCCCTTATTTTATAAGAAAGAAATGAAAACACCATCTAAGATGTGTTAATTTATCACATTCAAGGACAACGATTTATCAATTTCTATTACCATATTTTATTCAGATCATGAACCAATTTTTATAGTTGAAATATAATATTAAATATATATTTAACCATATTTTATGTTCTAGAATCCTCTTTCACACTTTATGTGATATAATAATTCAAAATATGTTAATTTTGAGCAAAATCGCCAAATTAGTTCAAGTGTTTATCATTGATGTTTTATATAATGATTCAACATCACTCAAAGTAACCAAATTAAATTTTAATCATTTTAACCATATTTATTTTCAAAAATAAAATCTGACTTAAATTATGTAAAACCACCTTCATCATACATGTTTATCCAAACATGAATATAAGTGAACTGATCATTAAAACTAAGTAAGCAAACAGACGCGAACTCTGCAATTGAACATCATGTCCCATCAAAATGGTAATAAATGAACTTAAAATGATAATAATAAAATTGTAAATATAGAATATTTTATTTAATTATTAATTAATGAACCTAATTTGACTATTAAGGTCATTGATATCAAGTGGAGAACACCATCAGACTTAAGGTAAGGGATCCACTCTTTTTCCACATTTATTCAAGAATGTCCTCTATGTTATGCCTTTTTACATATAATTACTAATAATGGGGTATGATTTATCATATTCCCCATTCTTCCCTCATGATTTATATAACATAATAAATCCCTTTATCTTTCATTAAGAACTTCTAAGTACACCTGATACCATGCTGATATTCCCTAAGGGATTCCACATGAACTGCCTTTATTCCTTCTGGTTGCTATATCTTTCTTTTTTCCAAAAATAATGTTTTCCATTATAATTATTTACAACATATAAATACTATTTATATTATCTAAAATAATTTTTCAATATCCATCCCTCATTCTCTTTCGAGGATATACAAGTTTTTATGTGATTCCCTCCTCAATACTTCCCGATAAGAAAACCTATTTTGAAGGAACATCAAATATTCTTACCCAATTTCAACTGAATTATATCTTTTATTTTAATCCAAAATTTTATTTATAAAATAGGTCTTTTTATTGTGTAAACCTTCTTGGGTCACTTCTATTTTTGTATAAAGGGTTTTTCCCTTCTCTATTTTAAAGTCTCTATAGTATGTTCCTTAAAACCGCTCAAAAATGTATTATGCTAAAATTTAATGAATAATTTTATTACATGTGGTCTCTTCTAATTGAAATCACTTAACATGATACATTCCTATTCTCCCTTATTAATTTTCATGTATATTTTAGTTCTATTATTTCATGGACAATTTTATGATACGACTATTTGTTATGATTCTTGACATGATTGTGGTACCTAATTCTATCCATGGGTAACCCTTATGTTTATGTAATATTAATTATATATGATTATTTATGTGGAAGAAATATTCCTTAAAATATAAGATGGATGTTCCCAGATAGTGCTCCAATGAATTGGGTAATGTTAAGTCTCGTGAGATGTTATGTGTGACGGTCTCATCGGTTTTCCTTGGCTCGTGATACTATGTGAAAGGATCTTGGTAGTTAGCCTTGAATTGTACTAATGTCATGTTTTATGATTCTGCCACATTTCAATGACACCATGTTTATTGATTCCATATTTATATGTTTATGTTACATATGTTACATTCCTTTTTATAGCATCATGTCATGTCTTTTATTCCTTGTGTTAATGCTTTGTTCTTATGGTTATTCCATTACTCGGTTATTTAACTCATCCCTATGTTCATGTGTTCCCTAGGGTACCCTATGAAAATGTTTGAGCAGAATGGATGTTATGAGATAAATTTGATGATTAAATAAGGAAGTAGTTTTCTAGTCTCATGGTATTAGTTTTATATACTTAGTCTTCAAAGACACTAGAACTCACGGTCCTTGGTCATACTCTGATGTATAATTACACTTAAAATCATTTAATTTTATATTTAAAATGTTTAGGTCACTATAGTTGGTATCAGAGGATGGTCTAGTTATTTTTAATGATTAGAAATAGATAACTTTAGAAATAACTTTAAGGATGAGATTAATTATAAGAAAACATCCCTAATTTTTTATAAGTATAGTGTAAGTGGTTTATCAATAAAATACATCCCTACCTAGATACAAAAAGGTAGATGCGAATCATGCATAGATGTACCTAGGAGTGATAACTCAGACAAGGAGTTTCGAGCCTGACCTAGGGTATCCTGGTATATAGAAACAGGCCTTAATACACTCTTAGTTTTACACTCTTTGGGAATATGTTTTGGTAAATTAATGAGATTAGTAAAAAACATAATTAAGGGAATAAAAAACCCCATAAGAATATATATTATGAAATATATCAAATATAACCTATATTTAAACCTATGGAATCAAAAGTAAGGATATAATTATCCTTTTCAATTTTATCCTTTTATGTTCAAAGTTTCCTTTTAATGCTCAACATCAATGTATTCAATCCCTCTAATTGTACGTTCATTTTATTAGTTAATGGAGGCAAATAAAAGAACATGTTATAACAATCAATGTGATAGGGAATGTGAATATTTCTCTAATGATATGCCTGATATGATGGGAATGGGAGATAAAAACGTAATGACAGTACTTTCTCAGTGGGATCAAGTTATGAATAATAACTTGAATCAGGTGGAATTCCCTCCTATTATAAGGAAAGAGAAAGTTGTCGTAGAATCCTTCACGTGGAAAAGGCCTCCCATGTATAGTGAATCTTCTGCTCCCCTCCTCATAGAATAGTGGATTAACTCCATTGAAAATATATTATTTATCCTCCAGTTCTCAGAAGAAGAGAAAGTCGTACCGATGGTCTATCATTTTGAGGGGGAAGCTGATCAATAGTTGAAACTGATCAAGAATACAACGTCCTAAGAGGAAATTTATTCCTTGGATTGAGAGGAATTTATGAGAATGTTTTTCAATAGATATTTTCCCAAACTCTCTATCTCAAGATAGAACAAGAGTTCCTCAGACTCAATCAGAAGGAAGATGAGTCTGTCAGGGCGTATGAAGAAAACATTACAAGGATTTCAAGGTACGCCTCTGGCTTAGTCATGAACACTAAAATTAAGATGGATCGCTTCTTTAGTGGACTAAATCCATGTCTACATAAATCATTGGGGATTTGAGACTTAACAGTTATGAGGAGATTGTACGTAGTTTCCTCAAGGTTGAAATGGAGATTGGATAATTTTAGTGATCTTGTGGGCTCAGTGATAAGAAGCAGAAAATGGAGAGAAACATGGGTGGTTCAAAACACAAATCCCATTATAGACATAATCCTTAATATCCCACTTGTAACTTTTTTGTGAAGAAGAATCATGGGAGCTACTTAACGGGAACCAAGAGATGTTTCAAATGTAGAAATTTTGGATATCTGGCTGAAAACTGCCGGTGGGATAGGATGAATCCTATTAATGTAGAAGAAGAAAGGAAGGTTCATATCAACACTCTGTCAATAGTGCATTGTTAAATCTATAATGATTATGGGAATTATATGAATAATTTCCACAATCAAATGGTTGTTGGAGGTAATCAACAACATCATCCAAGGCAACATGGAAGGGCTAATGTTATCACTACTGTTGAGATAGAGATTGACAACAATGTGGTGAAAGGTATGCTAGTAATTCACTCATGAATTGTGAACATATTATTTGATTCTGTTTCTACACATTCTTTCATATATTAAATGTTTAGTAAAAATATTCAAAAACCACCTCAAAATTTAAAGGATATGTTATTTTTGAGAACATAGAATGGGGAAATTATTGCTTCCATGTATTAAAACTCCTCCTCCATTAACTTTTGTGGACTAAACCACCCAGAAAAACTCATTATACTTTATTTAGTGGGGTTTAATGCTATATTGGTCAGGTATTAGCTATCTTTATAGAAACCCAATGTCAACCATTAGGAAAGGGAGATCACTCTTCACATCCTGAATAATCCTCCAATTTTTTACATGTGTAAGTAGGAATATACATCTTTTTTAGAATCAATGTCTCAAGTTTGGATATTAATTTCTTATGAGAAATCATTTATATCTCAAATGATTGGGAAAAAGGAGAGAATAATGATTAAAGACATGCACATTGTGAAGGATTATATTGATATATTCCCTGAAGAGTTTTTTAGTATTTATCCTGATCAATAGGATGAGTTCTCAATTGAAATTATTCTTGGATCTATGCCTGTATCAAAGAAAACTTATAAAATGGCCACTATAGAGCTATAAGAGAATAAGAAGTTGCTACATAAGAATATAGAGAAGGATTTATGTTCCTGAGTGCTTCACTGTGGGGGGATCACGTACTCATTGTCAATAAGAAGGATGCTTCAATGTGCCTGTAAATTGATTATCATTATCTTAATAAAATCACAATAAAAAACAAGTATCATGTGCCTCAGATATATGACTTGTTTGATCAGCTTCGTGGGACCATTTATTTCTCTAAGGTGAACCTTCTGCTGGGATATCACTATTAATGGTGAGGAAGGAAGATATTCCAAATACTACCTTTTGAACTACGCATCAACACTATGAGTTCATAGTGATTCCCTTCAGACTCACTAATGATCCGGTAATTTTTCAGGGATTTAATGAATAACGTCTTTAGTTATTACCTCAACAAATTTTTGGTAGTCTTTACCAATGATATTTTGATATACTTCAAGTGAGGAACATGAGGAGCATTTGAATACTATTTTAAAGACTTTTCAAAGTGATATGCTGTATGAAATATATAGAAAATTTGAGTTCTAGATTGAGGAAGTATCATTTTTAGGGCATGTTATCACCAACAAAGGGATATATGTGGGCCCTTCCAAGATAAAGGCAATTGAATAATGGTCCATGCCAATATCTGTAATGGAGATACAGATATTTATAGGTCTAGATGGGTATTATCGACGATTTGAGAAGAACATTTCATGGTTTTCAAACAAAATGATCATGCTGAAATGGAAGGGAGTAAAGTTTGTCTAGACTAAAGAATGTGAATACTATTTCAAGGAGTTGAAAAAAGAGGCTTATCACTTCACATGTACTCACACTCCTAAAAAGTAGAGACCTCTTTGTGGTGTACTCTAATGATTCAAATAAGGTAATATAATGAATGTTTATGAAAAAAGATAAATTGATAGTTGATGCCTCAATGTAGCTAAAAATCCATGAGCAAAACTATCCTATGCCTAATCTGGAGTTGGCAGCTGTGATCTTTGCATTAAAAATATTGCAGCATTATCCTTATGGGGAAAAGTGTGAGATATATACTGACCAAAAGAGTCTAAAATATATATTCACACAAAAATAGATTAATATGAGCCAGCAAATATGGATAGACCTCATAAATTATTATGACTGCTCAATCCACTACCACCCTAGTAACGCAAACAAGGTGGAAGATGCTCCATGTTGAAAGGATCTTACATCTTTATCAGTGATGAGAATTGAAAAGTATTAATCTTCTTAGATTTGAAGAGGATGGACATGAGGATCATTAAGGTAGGAACATCATCAATCATTTCTCAAATAACAAATCAACCATCCCAGATGGAGAAAATAAGGGATGCTCAAAGAAAAAATGTGGATGTTCAGAAATGTGTAGAAGTAATCAGAAATGGGAAATCCTATGATTTCAAAATTTACAAGGATTGCATTGTATGATTTGGGTCATGATTATGTGTACCATCAGATATAGATATAAAGGAAGAATATATGAATGACACACATATCTCAACCTTCTCTAGCCACCTAGGCAGCACAAAGATATAGCAAGATCTCTGAGAGAATTTTTGGTGGGACAATAAGAAGAAGGGGATTGATAGGTATACATCAAATTGCCTAGTATTTCAATAAGTGAAGGATCAAAGACAGAAGTCTAAGCGGATGATTCAACCACTATCTATACCAACATGTAATTGGGATAACATCACTATAGATTTTTTCAATGGACTTATAAGGACATCCAGAGGAAACAATGATATATGGGACATTGTGGATTTTCATACAAAGATAGCTCACTTTATCTCAATTATATATGACTTCTCATTGGATAAAATTAAACAAATTTACATAAAAGATGTGGTAAGGATGCTTCGAGTACCACTATCTATTATATTCTTCTTTGATCCTAGATTCACCTCAATGTTCTGCAAAGGTCTCCAACATGGTCTAACATTGAAAGATATATTGGGAGTATATTTTATGGACATCAAAGGAGGATGATACCAACATATTATACTGGTTAAATTATTTTAAAACAAAAATTTCCACTAGAGCATCTGAATGGAACCATATGAATACCTTTATGGTAGAATGTGCAGAACACCATTGTGTTGGGATGAAGTCGGTGAGCATAAGCTGCTTGGACCTGAAATGGTTGAATAAATGGTGGAGAAGTTGAAAAAGATTTAGAAACATATCAAGGCAGCACAAAGTTTATATAAGTGTTATGAAAACAATCATCAATGAGACCTTGATTTCAAATTTGTATTCATGGTATTTATAAGCATATCTCTATGGCAGAAGGTCATGAGGTTCAGGAAGAAGGGAAAATTAAGTCCCAAGTATATTGTCCGCTTCGAGAACATTGATCGAGTTGGAGCTGTGGCCTATTGGCTGGAACATCCCCTGCCATGTCCAAAGTACACAATGTATTTCATATATCCCTCTTAATTAAGTACATACCAGATCCTTGACATGTACTCACTTTAGAGGTGGTACAATTGGAGGGTGATCTTTCTTATGAGGAGCAGCCAGTGAAGATATTGGATCATAGAGATATAGTTATATGTAATAATAATACTCACCCTTTGAAAGTATTATAGAAGAACCAGAAGTACAAAAGAGTCAACATGTGAATTGGAGGAGGCAATGAAGTAAATGTACCCACACCTATTTATGGAATAGAATATAAAACGGATATTCGAGGGAAACATTTCAGAAGGGGGAAAGAATGTATCAACACAATGTTTTTCAATAGAAATTAAATTCTTAAAAATATGTCATATAATCATGTGAAATTACAAAAAAATAACTAATAAGTTCTATGTGACCTTTAAAAATAATTTTGACACTTCTGTGTTTTGAATTTTTAAAATCTGACATACCTGGTTGCGATCAGTATGTTTTTTGGAGTTCGATACGGTATGCATAATTATTAGTGAATAGTAACATACCCGTATGAATAGTAATGTTACCCTTATGAATAGTGACATACCCTAGTGAATAGTAACCATACCTCTTCTAGTATGTAAATAATATTCATGTGGAACTACAATATACCTATATCTGGGAATAAGAAAATAAATGTTTTAGAATTGTTATTTTTCATGTAAATTATGATTTTAATTAAAAAATTCAATAAACTATATTTAAAAAATTATTTTTGAAAAATGATTTTTTATTTTTGGATTCGACACATTGAAAAATGGTTAGGGTGAATTTTTGGGATTTTTCTAAAATACATGAATTTTTTTTAATAGTAAAATACAATAATTCATAATAAATGCTAAAACCTGAATTTATGCATCATGATTGAGTCATGAATTATGTAAATGGCCATTTTTTTGAACTAAAATTCACACAATATTGTTTTTGGTCACAATAATCACCACTCTTTCATAACTTATCAAAAAATAAAAAACTAATGATTAAAATATTATGAAAACCCTCCTCCCCTCCATTATAAAAACGAGCCACACTCCCCTCTTCTCTTTACTCCTATGAAGACTTTTGTCTTACTTAAATTCTACCCTAATATCTCCCAAACATCCTTCCCCACATCCATAATCCTTTGGTCTCCTTAAAATTCCAAAATTTGTCCCCTTAAGTGGTTCTCTAAGGAGATAAACTCAAGAGGTAAATTCCTCATTCCAATTCTTTTATTTCCTTTCAAGTTCTTTTCTTTTAATTTTTATTTCCTCACATCCCTTCACCCAAATGTTATGATAACTACAGTAACATAAATGTACTATTATGTTGTTATTATAATGTGATAATTCATTTTCATCTCTACTTCCCCTCCTTTTATACGAATGAAATGAAAACACCGCCTGCGATGTATTAATTTATCACATTCAAGGACGACATTTTATCAATTTCTATTACCATCTTCTATTATGGCCATGAAACTATTTTTTGGTTGAAGTAGAATATTAAATAGGTATTTTATCTTTTGTTTTGTTCTGGAATCCTCTTTCACAATTGATGTAAAATAATAATTCAGAACAAGTTAATTATGATAAAAATTGCAAAATTATTTCAAGTGCTTATCATTAATGCTTTATATAATGATTCAAATTCACTCCAAGTAACCAAATTAAATTTTCAACCTTGTAATTTTCTGTATGTTCAATAATAAAATATAACTTCAATTATGGACAATCACCGTCCTCATACATGTTTATCTGATCATGAATATATGTGAACTGATCATTAAAACCAAGTAAGAAAACATACCCAAACAATGAAATTGAACCATTTAACAAATAAAAATGGTTATAAATAAACTTAAAAATATTATAATAAATACTATAAATAAAGAATTTTTTTGGAATTATTAACTAATTATCCTAATTTTACTATTCAATTCATTTATATGAAGTGGAGAACACAATCAGACTTAATGTTAGAGATCCTCTATTTTTCAACTTTTATTCTAGAATATCCTCTATATTATTCCCTTTTACGTATAATTCATAATTATGGGGTATAATTTCACATCTTCCAAATAATTTCCTCATGATTTATAAAATATTATAATTACCTTTTCTCTCATTAAGACCTTTTATGTACACCTAATACCATGCCTATATTCCGTAAGGGATTCCACCCGAACCGCATATATTCCTTCGAGTTAGTCTATCTTTCTTTTTACCTAAATGATGTTGTAATTTATTTTATTTGTAAAACTTATACATAATTTTTATATGCTTCAAACTCATGTTTCAAGAACCATATATCATTCTCTTTCTAGGATATACATGTTTTATGTTATTCCCTCATCAATACATCCCGATAAGCAAACCTGTTTTGAGGGAACCTTAAAAATTCTTATCCAATTTCAAGTGAACTATATCATCACTTTTAATCCCCCATTGTATTTATAAAATAATTGTTTTTATTTTTAAAACCATCATGGTTCATTTCTAGTTTTTTATTAAAGGATTTTTAACTTTTCTATTTTAAAAGATCTATATTATTTTCTTTAAAACCACTCAAAAATGATTTTATGCTAAAACATATTGAATAATTTTATTACATGTGGTCACGGCTACATGACATCACCTACCATGATACATGCCTATTATCCCTTATGAATTTCCATGTATATTTTAGTTTCTTTCTTTCATTGACACTTTTATGATATGACCATTTTTTATGCTTTATGACATGATTGTGGTACCCAATTCTTTCCATGGGTAACACTTTTGATTATATAAGTTTGAGTATGTATGAATCATTATGTGGAAAAAATATTCATGAAACGTTAATATGGGTGTGACCAAATATCCCTCCAATGCATTGGTTAATGTTAAGTCTCATGATATATTATGTTCAACAGTCTTGGTGGTATGCCTTGGCTTGTGATACTATGTGAAATGATCTTGGTGGTTATCCTTGACTCGTACTAAAGTAATATTCTATGTTGTTACCAAATTTTTTTATGAATATATGTTTATATGATTCCATTTTCATATGTGAAGGATATATATGTTACATTCCTTCTCATATAATCATGTCCTGCCTTCTATTCCTTGTGTTAATTTTTTTTTCTTTTGGTTATTCCCTTACTGAGATATTTAGCTCATCCCTTTGTTCATGTGTTCCCTAGGGTACCCTATGCAAATGTTTGAGAACAATAGAAGTTAGGAGCTCTATTTTAAGATTTAATAAAAAAAATCTTTTGTAGTCCCATGTTTTTAGTTTTATGTACCTAGTCTTCAAATATAGTAGACTTCGCGATCCTTGGCTAGTACTCTGATGTCGAATTAAGCTTAAATTCATGTAATGTTATATTTAAATGGTTAGGGATTCTATATATCTAACTACAGAGTTCCAATAAAATCCAATGTGACTGCAACCAAATTAAAATTCATTTTTGATGAAGTGTTGTCAAAAGTAACCGAGTGAGTTTCATAAGAAAATGTGTATCAAAAAATCCAAAAAAAATTACATTCATTATGTTTTGATTATTTTTAGGTTTCATTTTTAGTGTTCTAGGGAAGGGGTAAATGAGGATGATGAAAGGATAAAAAAGTTTAATAATAGATTGGGAGATGTGGTATTCAATGCTGTAGAAGAGGATTTGATGAATATTAATGAATAAAATCTGAGTGGGAGGTATGTCATCATTGATCATCGGAACTAAAATGATAGGAGGAATGATATTTTGGAAGAGGGAGTCTAATCCCTTATTAAGATATGGAAGAAAATAAAGCTACTAAGGATGGATTAAATGAATGTAGTAAAGGTTAGTTTTACTACAGTATTGAATTATTATATCTCTTTTCAAGATAGTAACAATTTAAATGCAAGATGCATGAAAATGTGGATTTTATACATGAATTGTATTATATTTTATATCTATCTTATGAAAATGAATCCTTATTTACACAACCTTCTTTGTAAATCACATATTCCTTTTTAGAATTAATAATGATTATGAATTCTAAATCCATTATCATAATAAAAGTACAATATCAAAAAACACATCATTGTTACTCACATTGAAAAGGTTGTATGACCTCCATTAAAAATCTGTTTCAATTTCCATCACAACATACCACCAACAACAATGTAATCCCAGAAAACACTTCTCCATTTAACCGGATTGAATTTATCAATTCATTTATAGTAAAAAGTACCACAGTCATAAATATAATATAATGGTTTTTAGAAGTACTAATGTTTATAATATTTCACACATGTGTATCATAACACCATTAGAAATTCTTGCGTGTGGTATATCAACAACTCATTATTAAAGAATATATTTAGCATGTGAAATTATATTTAGATTTATATTCAAATTATGTACGAACAAAAAAAGATAATACACTAAACAAATACATAGGAACCACCATAAAATTATATAATTTTATGACATAAGAACACCCATAATTTATTCACTCTACTACATCACCTATGTGACACTAATAATCCAATATAAATTAAGAGAAAATCAGCACAAATCATTCTATGGAATTTTAGTGAAGTTGATATTCTAAATAGATACAAATATATTCATGATTATTCTTATTACCATAATATTTTTTCATCTTAATGTGCATGGAATACCATGGAAACAAGATTATAACAATGAATCTGTATTCTGTTAAAAAAATTAATAAGAAATAATATAATAGAAACATCACAAAAATCACTACTATTTGCAACAGTGGGGGGAGATACAATTCGTAGTGGTATCATATGAAGTTGGAATGAGTTTACAGAGTAGAAGAGGCGTTTTGTAGGTATAGGTAAGTGAGTGAGATAAAGATTAGATATAGGGTTCATCATGGTTAAGAACAATGGAAAAATGAAAACTACAGAACACAAAAAATCAAACAACATGAGAGAAAAATGGGGAAATCACATACCTTAGATTATATCCTTAATTTATCCAAGAGAATGTAGAGGGGTAGTGTTGATATTAGGGTAGTTCCACGAGAGCTTGAGAATCATTACTGAATGAGTCATGGTTAGGGTTATTTTAAAAAGATCGGGGAAACTTTTATTAGTGCTTAAGAAACACTGATAAATAGATATTTTATTAGTGCTAAATTGATAAGTGCTGATAAAAGACATTATTATCAGTGCTAAAAAATGATGATAAAGGATTTATAATGAAAATTAAAATTTAACAAATTTGTAAAAATATTTATATATTTTATATATTTTTATTACAATTTTATAATTTTTTAAATATATAATTATTTATTCATAATAACATTAATAATTTAAAATATATATATGTTTATTTATGATTATAAATATATAATTTTATAAATATTGTATGTATACATTTATAAATATATTTATAATTATTTATTTATATTTTTTATTTATAATTATTTATTTATTATTATTTATATATTTATATGATTATATATATATATAATATATATATATATATATTAAATTTATATAAATATATATATAGTAATATAATCATTTTTTAATTTATGTATTATAATTTTATAATTATAAATATATTTATATCATTATATATATATTTACGTCATTATACATATAATAAAAAATATATATTTTAATTATTTAGATATATTTATTATAATTTTATAATAATTTAAATATATAATTATTTATTTATAAATATATGATTATTAATTATATATATCCCCTAGGATGAAACTTAGTGGTAGCTTCCCATGTGGGTCTTGATGAGGTCTCGAGTTCGACTCTTGTTGATTATGTGCTTGCATTGTATGTTGCATTCTTTTATTTATGATATAGACCCTTTCCCCAAATAAAATAAGCCTTCAACCTCATCTTTAATATATATATATATATTATAAATATAAATATAAATATAAATATAAATATAGTATATTAATTATTTAAATATATTTATTATAATTTAATAATTATTTAAAAATATATAATTACTTATTTATAATTATATAAGTACCTTTATAAAAAATAATATTTTTTGTTTATAATATTTGTAAATATATATAAATATACAAATACAATTCATATTCCATTATAATTTTTTTATTTATAAATATTTATTTACATATATATTTTCAACATTATTAATGAATATGTAATATTAAATAAATCTGTTTTGAAAATGAGTGAAATTGAATAATTAAAATTGGCAACACATTAAAAAAATTGAAAAATGGTTATGTTTTATTAAATAAAATATAAAATATTAAAAAAAATAAAGATATCTATATAGAAGTAAAGATAAATACATATTGGAAATACTAAAACATGTTAAATAATAAATATAAATAAATAATAGCGAATGATTAAATTCAAGAATAAAATAAAAAATAAAAAATATTAAATATTAAAAATCAATAAATAACAGATAACTGTAATAATATTAAAATTAAATATAAAATTGATTGATTGAAAACATAATATATAAAATGTATCTTATTATAATGAAATTTTAAATATAATAAAAATTGAATTAATTACATAAATATTAGGGGTATGTGTTTCTATATAAGATTTTATTAATTTTGTAACTAATTTTTTGTGTGGTTTTTGAATATGAAAAATGCATTAATTATGTATATGTTTGAGAAATCAATGTATCACATGTTTGATATATGTAAAATTGAAAAGTAAAAAAATATTAAAAAAAAGACATTAATATGTTTCTAATGATTACATTTTATTTATTTTTTATATATTTATATTTAATATATATTATTAATTACTATTTATAAAATATATATTGTATACTTATTAATTTTTATTTATAATTTTTTCATTAAAAAAAATTTAAATAATTTTGTTATTTATTTATCTTTAAATTTTTTGTTTAATTATTACAATTTATTCTTTTTATATATCTATATTTAATTTTTAATAATAATTAATATTTATAATATTTATATATGTTTATTAAATGTATTTATTTTTATCAAACATTATTTAATTAATAAAATGTTTAATATTTTTCTTAATTTAATCATTTTTTATTTTTATTTGTTTATTTTATTTTATTCATTTTACATATCTACATATTTAATAAATACTATTTATTAATTTTAATAATCTATATGTATATTCTATTTATTTATTTTTATCGATAATTGTTTAATTAATAAAATAGTTAATATAATTTTTTTAATTTTTACTTGTTTAAATATTTTACTCTTTTCTGGACCTTTAGGAGAACTATAAATGCACTGAAAATGTCAACCCTTTATCCATACTAAAAATAAAGTGTTGATAAAATGTACCTTTTATCAGGGCTTTTTTATTTTTGATAAAAGGTACCCTTTACCAGTTCTTTTTTTAGCATTGATAAAGGTAGTCATTATCAATAATTATTTCTAGCACTGATAAAAGACAACACTGTTAAAGGTTGGTTTTGTAGTAGTGTATGCCTATGAAATCTATTGGATGAATGTAAAAAAATTATAAATGAGTGTAATCTTATTATATCATTACACGGGTTGTTAGATGAATGATGTACCATATCATGAGACATGCATATGAACTTCATGTGATCACTTAAGATCACACAAATGACTTTTGGTGGGTCCTGTGATGGATATACTGAATATCATTCGAATCCCAAGAACCCTTAAAAATCTATTACTGAATAAATCTTAGGAACAGACGCCATGAAAACTAAAATAAATAATAAGGAAAAGAGACTTGAGTTAAGATAGATTTGATGATCCTCATGCACTTCTCATGACTCAACGAGGTTACACATCATCACCGAGACATGTCTTCCAAATCAGGTGATGTTCCCTTGGTATACTATTTGGATCAGGCGAATTCCCCTAGAAATATCAGAGAAAGTCACATGGCACCTCTCAGGCATGACACCATAGTCTCAATAAACCCTTCATGCTCCCCATACATACCTTGAGATCTGCATTAAATGTGTCTCTCAAATTATATGATGACACTAATGCATGTCATATGGCACTCACAATGCTACCGGGGCATGTCAGCTGAATTTCACGATGTCTCTTGAACAAGGCAGTCAGATCATGAAATTCCCTCCAAGCATGTAAACTAGCATTTGTGATGGAATCTAGGCCGAACCACTTAGATCTCATGACATCTTCCAAGCATGTCATCTATATTTCATGATGACACTCGGACATGTCAACTGAGATTTTCTGATAGTCCCCAGAACAAGCTAGATGGGTTTAGTGATGTCTTATGGTCCTATCAACTAAGATGATGTGATCGCCTCCAAGACATTCCACATGGGTCTTGCGATGTCCTCAAGACAATTTATCCATGATCATGTGATGTTCTTAAGAAAAATTAACCTTGTTAAAGCAGGTGGCCTTTAGATATAGCATTAAAATTATGTGATGTCCCTTAGACAGGTCAAATGGAACACAGGATTTTCTTTGGATATGTCCACAATACTTCCAGACATGTCCAGATGTCCTCCAATATATTTGGTAGACAACCAAGGCACATCAAGAAGACAATCAAGCTAGCTAGGAAGACATCCAGTCCTTGTCAAGTAGGAAATTCAGAGCATGATAACCTTTCCCAGGCACATACAAGGGAAACCACTGTGTGTAAGCCATGATCAACATTATAATATGATTTTTCCTATATACAAGTGAAATATCTGTGTGTACTCCCTGATTTATTGACCTTTGAGAACTATGATTCCTACCATAACCAGGATTCATAGGATGCATTCCTATTCCTAAGATCTATATTAAACATTCAAAGGGGTTCCCCAACACATAAGTCTCACATCCACATGGAATGAGACTAATTATTTAGTATCCCTTATTTATCACACCAAGCATAAGTCACATGGTCTTAGGGAGTTGAAATGATAATATGAATTTCATACTCAAATTCTACCAAACAAGGAAACCATAATGTGTAATCCCCGACCAGCAACATAATATAATATGTCCCATATATAAGGTAAACCTCAGTTTCTATTCCCCAATAGATTGAACTACGAAGAATATGATTATTTCCATAACCAAGACATATATGAAGCCTTCTAAAGGCCTGATCTATATATATTAAAAATTCAATGGGGTTTCCCAACACATAAGACCCTCATCCACATTCAATGAGACTAATTATTTTCTATCCCTTGTTTCTCACATGAATCTTAGACTGTGTTGTCTTAGGGTGTTGCAGTTCTCATATCACTCGAATCCTAAACATCTACCAGATAGGGAAACCTCATTGTTTAATCCCCAATCGACTAAACTATGAGAACTCTGATTCCCACTATACCGAGGATTCGTAGAACCCCTCCTTGAAGTACGACCTAAAATATATGCTATCTCAGTACCCCCATATATATATATTCCACATGACATTGAACATTATTAGTTTAATGAAATATGTGGGTTTTGATTAGTATTATAAAACAGAATTTGTAGGATGCCTCGTAAGGACTCAATCATATTCTATGAATATTAACTGCCTATCAAGATGAAAACAAAAATTAGAGTGCTTGTTTATACATCTTCAAAAAAATAAGAAGCTACTCACCAATAGGAAATTGTTGGAAAACCATGGATACATACAAATGGATTCAATAATAAGATTTGACATTTATTATATAAAATTGCCTAATTTTTTATCATTTTTAGGGTAACCAATATCATATCAGAATTAAGAAGATATTCTCAAACATATCTTAAATCAATAAGAGAGTCTGAGGGTAGGAAACAATTGTTCAAAAAAGGTGTGATGAGCTCAAACTCCCATCCTCTCAACCAATGTGAGCTTCTAAGAATCATTGGGTCTAAAACCCAAAAGGACTACCAATCATTGAATATAAAGGGTGCACCTAGTTATGGATATGGGAGTTTTTGGGAGTTTCTGTTATGGAAAATAAAATTATAAGACCAACATGAATGGTTGTACAAAAACATTTTCCCTATAAATGAAATCATCGGGCTTGGATAACCACATATTTATGATAAAAAGGGGTGAGGGATATGAGAAATATTTTAACCACAACATATCCTTCACATGATAAAAAGGATATACTTCCCTATTCTTGTTGGACCATTTAGCTCCTCTTACATGGTTGGTTCTTATGCACAATCAATGTGAAATAAAAAAGGCGAACCCAAAATGAATCACTAAAATGAAGAAATGATCAGTTAACTATGAAATTAATTTTACAACTGATTATATATAGAATGGGTTCTAATGAAATAATTCAATCCTCGCTTTGACAAGTCCTTTTGTATAGAACAACCATATTGTGAATAAAAGAAAAAATGTGTTACCCTTGAATGTCTGATTGAGCATACACCATTACTACAGTAGTTCATAGATTAGTGACCATGTTCCCTTTTGTATTTATGATTACAAATAATTATATTATGAACAACATCTTTCTCTGAGATAATGTCTTCATCTTGCAACTATTCTGGAAAATCATCTCCAACTGTAACCCTCGTGGGTCTTAGAATGACCTCACCTGCCCGACACTTTTAGCAATAACGACCTGAACTTTTGAATAATATTTTTTTTCCTGAAAATGTATGGTTAACTATGTCATAATAAATAAAACTATTTATGAATAATTGAAATATAACCATCATGTCTTGACCATTACATGACCGTTGGATAATATGATTGTTGGAAACAATAATAATTTTTAATGTTATAATTATTGTTTATAAATAAAAATGATATTGGGTAAATAATATAGAAGCAAGAGTAGATGACCTCTACTAGTAGAATTATGCCACACGAATCCCATTTTTCAGAGCATGAGAATGAGAGATCGTCACTAGGATTTTCTCTAGACCAAGCCCATGTCGAGCTTTAATATGTTATGCTTGAATGAAATCACCTACAGAAGAAGTTCAAGTTGATTAAAATCACCACTCAGGATATGTTGTTCGAGCCACCCCAGGATTATATCACCATTGAACACCTTACTCTTAGTTCTTATTCATGTGTTATAATGGGCTGTTTAACAATTCCTTAGTTACTTTTGTAATCCATTTTTATAAATAAAATTTTTATTTCTTATTATGGTAAAAACCCAACTTTTTTTTGAATTTAAAATGTCAAAATAAATATAGAATGAATTTGTATTTTTTTTAAGAAGTTTTATATTATTGATGAATACTGAAAAAAAGAGTATTTTAAAAAAAATTACTTTAAATATTAAAAAATGTGAAATGGTATTAAAAACTGACATATACAGGTGTGATCAGTAATAAATTTAGAGTCTGATAAGATCAAATTAAGTTTGGGTGAATAGTAAATTATGAATAGTAATATTACTCTTTTGAATAGTAATATGACCAATGGAATAGTAACCTAACTTATGTATGTATAAATATAATTTAGTCATCTTGAAAGGTATTGTGATATAATAGTATATGTTAGTAAATGTTTTAGAAATTATTAGTTATGTATTAGTAATTTTTTTGTGTAAATAGAGATTTTACATATAAATTAAATTTAAAAAAATTAGATAATTATTTTCATAAAATATAGCTAAATTTTGAATTTCGAGCATCGATATTAGGTTAGTGTGAATTTATGAAATTTTTATAAAATGTTTTCTTTTTTCATAGAATAATAAAAATTCATTTCTTGATTTGTTGGTGTGTTTTATGACATCATAATAATGTAATAAGTAATTTAAAATTCTAGTCAACTCATTTGGATTAAAATATTATATGAATTTTCCCAAATTTTCAAATACAAGGGAGAATACCTTGGGAAATCACATGGTTTGGAATATACCACAGATGAGGTGTCTTTGAAAATTAATTAAAAACTACCTATCCTTTACTATAAATACCAATCCATTACTTTGTTCTATCAAGTTATAAATTAATTAACCTCACTGATCTGAGATTTTTACCTTCCAAGGAGTCCTTCCAATGTTTCCTCAAGCCTCACGGTTCAAATCCTAGATTTTTATATGTTATTCTTCAAGGTAATGGAAATATGAACTTCTCTTTTTTCTATTCATGTTCTCTTATATGTAGTATATCTTTCAGGTTTCCATTACATGTTCTTATTTATATTTTATTCCATACCTACACTATATAATGTGAATTTTATGAATTTATTACTCTTTCCCTTCTCTTTTTAATGTTTTCTAAAACCATGTTGCATAACCATTATGCTGCAGAATTTTCATCTCAAAATCTGTCTCTTTTTTCAAGAAATTATCTTATTTTATTTATGTGAATACCCCAACCAATTTAATTTCTTGCGGTATTCATCATGAAATAAAATTTATATATTTTGTTCTGGAATTTAAATACTTAAAACCCTCAATCCCTTTCTGTGGTTTATTAATGATATAATGATCACATTTTTAATCACTTTTTCATACATCACAATTTTGATATAAAAACCATTTCTTTTAATATCATTGGGTTATTTATGAAATTTTTAATAATGATATTTGTGGATCACATGGAAATAAAGACATATTAAGGTTGTTTTCTAATAATGATTCAATTCATTAGGGAAAAAATTAATCTCCAGAGATGAAAAGTATTATGATACCTTGATTAATTACATTGGTAATTTTTATGACACCGTGGGGATAGACCTTGGTGATATTCTTATGAATGAATAAATTAAATTTTATATCCACACTTTCTAGATACAATTCAAGTTCTTATTATCATGATATTTATCCTATAATTCCTTTATGACATCCTATTTTTTTTATTGTATTCTCTCATGTTCAAATGTAATCTATTTTCCCTGTTTTCCCATACTGGGTCTTATGCAAACCCTTTCCATTGATGTATGTCCCCAGGTTATGAGTTGTATTAATTTTACATTTAATGAAAGAATTAATTGTCCATTCATGTTTATTAGAATAATTTTATATGTTTTCAGGTATTAGGTACCTTTTTCCAAGACACTAAACTATAAAGATCCTCTATTTGTAAAATTTAATGAAATGTTATGTAATGAAAAGGCAGGATTCCATAGTTGGTATAAAAGAATAGTTTAGTTATTTCTGGAAATTAGGATATGAAAAACTCCGAAAGAACATTATATAAAATTATAAATATAGTAAAAAATCATGGTATTTTGGTGTAATACTAATAAAGTGGTTTCCAATCAAATAAATTCATGTTTCGATATGAACAAGTGGATGTGACTCTGACATAGATGTATATATGGGGTTCAAACACAAAAAACAACCTCGTTTAGCTGGACTCGGATGGGAACTGTTGCATGACAATGGTCCGTGTTGCAAACCTAGTTTGACACTCATAGGGGATATGTTTGGTTAATAATAATCCTTTTATGAATCATTATGAAGGATTTATATGTAAATGTAATACATGTTAAAGAATAATATTTTGAAGTATAAAATTGTAATAATTTAAAATTATTTGCAAATAAAATATTTTTAAATGAAATAAATTTCTCACTAAGGTTTCAATATTTAAGAAAATGGAGGTCAATAAGAATAAACATGAAAATGGTGACCGCAACAGACCATGCACTAATGAACCTCCGATGGAAGCTGGAATGGAAACCTACAAGAGAATGATGAATCAACTGAATCATGATATGGGAAATAACTTGAATCAAGATAAGAGACCTATTTCACCATAAAAGGTACAACTTTCATTTGATTCCTTTTTATGTCAATAACCACCAATCTTGGTTGGATCTACAAACCCATTTATTATTGAATAGTAAATCAGCTATATTGAAAATATATTTTCTGTACATCATAGATATAAACAAGAAAAAGTCACCCTGTTGTTTACCTCTTAGAGGGTGAAGCTGATCGATGGTGGGAGATGATTAAAAACATGAGGCCAAGAATGGATATTGAAGATATGGAGTGGGAAGAATTTAGAGGGATATTCTTCAATAAGTATTTCACTCATTCAATGAGAACAAAAATGTAAAAGAAATTTCTTGAGTTGAAGCAGAACGAGAATGAATTTGTGGGAATCTACGAGAGGAACTTCACAAGGCTTTCAAGTTACACCTACAGATTTTTCATAGATCCTAATGGAAATGTTGATATATTATTTGGTGTACTATGTCCTCATCCACAGAATAATCTAACCAATCAAGCCTATAATTTCTATGAGGAGATCATGAAGAGTGATATGAAAGTTGAAATAGAGTTCAGTGAGACACAATGGTCTCCCAAACCCAATGAAAAGAAGAGATCAATAGAGATAATATTGGGGAGGATATTTGATCAAGTATGTGGAGTAAATAAAGTGAAACATTCCTCATGTAATAAATGTGGGAAGAAGCATTCATGGAATTGCATTATCGGGAGCAGGAAGTGATAAATGTTTGGAAGAGATGACCATATCGCACCGAATTGCTGTATTGAGGTGAATCCTCATCATCCCAACACAAAAAATAATGGGAAGATGGTGTATGCCCTACCTAAAGTCCAATTCTTAAAGTGTGGATATCTTGGGAACTTTTTCAATCACTGTCCAAATCTGAGGGCAGTGGAGGAGAATCACCATCATCCTCAGCAAAGGGAAAGAGAGAAAGGACATCATTTTTCTATCATGATAGAGGATTCTAATGCTCCAAATGATGTGGTGGAAGGTACTCTTATTGTTATCTCAAATATAGTAAGAAATTTATTTGATTTTGGTTCTAGTCCTTCCTTTATTTTCTCCATGTTTTCAACGAATAGAATATCAACCCCTGAATTGTTAAAAGTAGAGTTATTAGTCAAGACTCTTGGAGTGATTATCCAAGAATCAAAAGTTTTTAGAAACTCTAGAATAAATTTTAGAGAGTAAAATATTATTGAAAATGTAGTTGTATTTACCATTTTGGTATTCAAAATTATACTAAGCATGGACTGGCTCTCAAACTATAATTCCATGATAAAATGCAGACGCAAGGAAATATTAGTAGTCATGAATGGAAAACCTATAGTTATCTTCAATGGAGAGATATCTAGACCTGATTTTTTTTCTAGAATCACAACATGTAGCCTTCTTTATAGAGTTTATTGGTTAATATGAAGAAGGAAATGAAAGAGTAATGATATAAAATGTCCCCATAATCCAAGAATACATTGAAGTATTTCCAAATGAGTTACCTGAATCTCCCCCAGAAAAAAGAGGTAGATTTCTCTATTGAACTCTTACCTAGATGTCATCTGATATCAAAGACCCCATCTGGGATGAAAAATGTGGAGTAAGAGAAATTAAATAAGAAACTCCACGATCTTTTGGAGAAGGGGTTTATCTGACCATGTTTGTATCTTTAGGCAGAACGTATTATCTTTTTGAAGAAGACACATAGATCAATGTGGCTATGCATTGATTATAGAGAATTGATTGGGATCACATTGATGAAAAAATACCCTCTTCCAAGAATTTATGACTTATTTGTCCAACATAATGGGGCTCAATTCTTATCTAAGATTGGTCATTGATTTTTTTGACATAAATAGAGTTTTAATAAAAAAGATATTCCAAAAATGACCATCCTGTCAAGATATGCGCATTATGAGTTTGTTGTTATGCCCTTCAAAATGACTGATGCACCTACTATTTTTATTAATTTGGTGAATAGAGTCTTTAAGGTCTGCCTTGATAATTTTTTAGTAGTTTTTATTGATGATATTCTAATATATTCTAAAACTCATGAAGAGCATGGGGATCTTGTAAGGGTTATTTTGAAAACTATAAGAAAGGAGATTCTTTTTGGAATGTTTAACATGTGTGATTTTTGGTTACAAAAAGTTTCTTTCATGGGGAAAATTGTAACCAATGAAGGAATCACACTTGATCCCACAAAGAAAAAGGTTGTAGAGGAGTGGAATTATCCTACAATAGTAAATGAGATTCATTGTTTCCTTGTCTTGGTGGGATTTTTGGGAAAAACATTGCACAACATTCTAATTCAGTAACCAATTTAACTCGAAAAGGGGTTAAGTTCCTATGGAAAAAGGAGTGTGATGATTGTTTCCATGAATGGATGAAGAGATTGGTTACTGAACCTATGATAACTAAACCCTCATTAATAGATGGATTCATTATTTTTAATGATGAATCCCTAAATGGTCTTGTGTGCATCCTCATGAAAAATGAAAAATTCAATGATTATGCATCTCAATAATTGAAACCTCATGAGAAGAACTATCCTATGCATAATCTTGAGCTGGCTGATGTTTTTTTTCTATGAAGATATGGAGGCACTATCTTTATGGGAAGAAATGTGATATATACATAGACCATAAATGTTTGAAGTATATTTTCACACAAAATGAATTGAAAATGAGATAGAGGAGATGGTTGGAACTTTATAAAGACTATGATTGTTAAATTCATTATCACCCTAGACGAGAAAACAAAGTCGCTAATGCATTAAGTAGGAAAGAACTTGTTGTTATGAAAATTATGAGGATTCAAGGATATTCGTTGATCAAATACCTAGTAAAACAGGATATGGGAATTGTAAGTAAAGGGACATCATCAAACCTACCCCAAATGATTTATCAACCAAAATAATTTGGGAAGATCAAGAAAGATTAGAAAAAATATCATTTGTTAATGAATATGTTTAAGGATATGAGGGATGGGAGGTTTCCCATGTTCAATATTGATCAACAAGGTGTACTGAAATAACATACAAGACTATGTGTTCCATCTATTCTGGAAATAAAGGAGTTGATCGATGAAGCTCATAGTTGTACATTCTTTATAAATCCTGGAATCAGAAAAATGTATAGGATTATTCATGATCATTATTGGTGGGATAATATGACAGGGAATATTGCTAAATACACTACAGGGTGCCTGGTATGTCAGCAAGTGAAGGCAGAGCGACAACTTTTTAATGGGGTAATAGAACCACTACCTATATCAGCATGGATGTGGGATAACATCACTATGGACTTTGTCACTGGTCTCCTGAGAACATCCAAAGGAAACAATGTGATATAGTTTATAGTCGGCCATCTCACCAAGACTGCCCATTTTATCTCTATTCACAAAGATTTCTATGTTTATCAACTTTATAAGATTTATGTGGAAGAGGTAGTAAGGTTTCCTGATGTTCCACTTTCAATCATATATGATTTTTATCCAAGGCTCACATTAAAATTATGAGGAAGTATTCAACATGATCTATGTACCAAATTTAATTTCATTATATCCTATCACCCCCAAACTAATAGCCAATCTGAAAGGTTGATATAGATAATCAAGGAAATGATGAGAACATACTAAATGGAATTTGACGGTGGATGGGATCAACATATCTCATTAGTTGATTTCTCTTACAACAACAGCTTCCACTCAATCATTCAAATGGAACCCTATGAAGCACTATATGGTAAGCGATATAGAACTCGTACATGATGGGATGAAACTATTGGGAGAAAACTTCTTCGATCCAATCGTGTAAAAGAGATGAAATAAAGGTTCATGCCATCCAAAAACAAATAAATGATGCTAATAGTCAGCATAAGAGTTATGTCTAAAACCATCGAAAGGACTTATAATTTGAGGTCGGTGACGAGGTCTTAAATCAAATTTCTCCATGGTAGAGAGCCATGAGGTTTGGGAAGAAAGGGAAGCATAACCCTAGGTATATTTGCCCCTATGAATTTCTTGATTGTGTGGGAGCAGTGGCCTATCAACGTAAACTTCCCAAAATCTAGATCAAGTTCATGATGTATTTCATGTATCCTTCTTGAGGATATACATAACTGACCCTTAATTAGTATAAAATCTAGAGGTTATAAAACTAGAACACAACCTCTCTTATAAGAATAATTCGATGGAGATCTTAGATCATAAGGACAAGTTTCTACTGAACAATAATACCCACCTTGTTAATGTGTTATGGAGGAACGAAAAATATAAAGAATACAAATGGTAAATAGAGGAGACTATGAGGCCGAAGTACCGACAACTTTTCTCTACTGAGGGTACAAGTTTTAATTTTAGGGATGAAATTTCGTAATGGGGGAAGAATGTAATGACCTGAACTTTTTAATAATATTGTGTTTCTAGAAAATTTATGGTTTACCAAATCATAAAAATAATACTATATAAGTATAATTGAAATAGAACCTTCAATATTTTACAGTTATATGACTATTGGTTAATAAGATTGTTGGAAACAATAATAATTTTTAGTTTATTCTTTATAAATAGAAATGATAATCCATAAATAATAGAGAAAGAAGATTTGATGACCTATAGCAGTAGAAACAAGATATTTGAGGCCCATTTGTCACGGCTTTGGAAGGAGGTATCAACACAATGATTTTTTCTAGGCCAATCGCAAGCTGATCTTTACTATGTTAAGCTTAATTGAAATCACCTACAGGAGATGTTCAAGTTAATAGAAATCACCACTCTGGCAATGTTGTCCGACCCGACCCAAGATTCAATCACTATTGCACACCATAGTCTTAGGTACTATGAAGGTGTTATAAGGGGTTATTTAAGGAGGCCTTAGTTAATTTTGTAATCAATTTTTATAAATAAAAATGTATTTCCTATTATGGTAAACACAATATTTTTTTGAATTACAAAAGTTAAAATAAATATATGATGATTTTTTACTTTTTTTCTATGAAACTTTATATTATTTATGAATATTGAAAAAAGAGTATTTTAAAATATTTTTTATACTTTAAATAATTAATAATGTGAAATGATTTTCAAAAAATGGAATTATACGGTGGTGATCTGTAAGAATTTTAGAGTCTGATAAGATCAAAAAAGTTTTTAGTGAACATTAAATTATGAATACTAATATTACCCTTCTGAATAGAAATATGACCAATGGAATAGTAACCTCACTTATGTAAGTATATATATAATATAGGCAATCTGAATGGTAATGTGATATATTTAATAAGTAAATAATAGTTTTAGAAATTATTAGTTATGTATTAGTATTTTCTTTCATTCTAATAGAGATTTTAATTAAAAATTAAATTTATCATATTTATAAAATCATTTTCATAAAATGGAGTACATTTTTGAATTCAAAACATCGATATTATTTGATTTTGTATTTATGAGATTTTTATTTTGAGTTTTCGGTGTGTTTTATGACATCATAATGATTTAATATTTAATTTAAAATGATGTTTTACTCATTTGTAATAAAATATTATATGAGGTGTCCTAGGTGGACAAAAACATTGTAATATTTCGTGGGATAGCCCATGGTTTTTCAAATACCACTGATGAGGTGCCCTTGAAAATTAATAAAAAAGTCCCTCTCTTTTACTATAAATACCAAGACATTACATAGTTGTATTTAATTAAAAATTAATTATCCTAAGATATATTATAGTTTTACCTCCCACGGAGTCCTCCTAATGTGTTCTCAAGCCCTCAAGGTCCCAATACTAGACTTTTAGAAGTTACTCTTCATGGTAATGGAATTCTCAACTTCACTTTTTTCCATTCAAGTTCACTTCTAAGTGGTATGTCTTTAAAGTTTCCATACCTTGTTCTTATTACCATATTATTCTATCCCCATACTATATTATGAGTATTTTATGAATGGGTGACCCCTATCCTTTCTACTTTAATTTTTTTTAAACCAAGTTGTGCAGCTATTATGTTGCAGAATTTTCCTCTCAAAATCTATCTCTTTTTTCTCAATAAATTATCTTATTTTATTTATGTGAATATATAAACCTATTTAATTTTCAAGGTTATTAATCAATACATAAAAATTGTATATCTTATTCAATAATTATAATACATAAAACCCCCATTCCCTTTCTGTGGGTTATGAATGGAATAAAGATCATGTTTTTAATCACTTTTTAAAACATCAGGATTTTAATATAAAACCCATTTCATTTATTGTGTTTGTGTTATTTATGAAATTTTTTATTATAATCTATGTTGATCACATGAAAATAAAGACATATTAACGGTGTTCCCTGATAGTGCTCCAATGCATTGGGTAAGGAAATTAATATCTGGAGATGACATGTTTTATGATACCTTGGTTAATAACCTTGGTAATTTTTATAACACCATGGGGATGGAACATGGTGATATTCTTATGAACGTCTACATTAAATAATGTAGTGAAATTTTAAATATGTTATCAAAGTTATTATTATCTTTATAGGTCTCTTCCCAATGATTTATAATAATTCATCATGTTCTTATTGTATTCTTTAATGTTCACATGTAAAATATTTTCCCAGTTTTCCATTAATGGGCCTTATGATCACCCTTCCTTTTGATGTATGTCCCCAGGTTTAATTTTGGTGTAATTGTACTTAGGATGAATAAATAGAAAATAATTTAAAGTTTATTATAATTATGTAATATTTTTTCATGTATTTTTTACCCCTTTCTAAGACACTAATCTTTTAAGATCCTCTATTTTTAAAATGTGATGAAAAGTTATGTAATAAAAAGGTGGGATGCCATATTAGATTTGGGTGGGAAATGAAATAGTATATGAATACCATTGAAATGGTACGATCCCAACCCTTGAGGATTCCCATGAGGGTCTCTACGTGTTGAAATAGATGGGTCAAAACCATCTGAAGAATGATGTCGTAAAGCTAGTGGCCCTCATTTCTATAGGAAACCACTTCAGAAGCTTATTCCTATAGTGTGATAACCACCACCGTCATTATTCTATGAATGTGGAGAAAGGATTAAAATATGTAACCCTTCTTATCCCGGGGCCACTTATGAGGGATCCTCTCAACCTCCATCATAGGATCTAACCAATCGGTACCCTTCAGTTTCCTGCTATGGGTACCACATGAAATAGTGAGACCTCTTAAGGCCATGTATGTGCAATAAGGAGGAAACATGGGGTGCATAAGGCTCTAGATAATCATGAATGGGATCATATAACCACTCCCTAAAATTATTTCTTCCAACATAATATAGCAGTAACCAGGGATTAATATTATTTCCCATCTCACTCGAAAGAATCTTGTGGGAATATTCTTGCAGCAATCATGGGGGAGGTGCATATCTTTACACCCATGCAAGATGTCCCTTAGCATATTCTGATGACATTAGGAGGTTATATGGTGGATTATATACCTACTTCAATTAAAGATATATTCTAGTTTATATTAGGGATAGAAAATGTTCAGGAATATATTCCATTGCAGACTTTGCTAAGGTGATATTACATCCTAGAAACAACGAAGGAAATCCACCGTCACATTCTGAAATTGGTACAGATACAGTGATAGGTGCATATTTCTATCCCTACATCCATTTTAGCACAACAATATGACCATTATGAACAAGTGGTTTCTCTAGAGAAAGAATACATTCTTTATCCCATCCAAGATGAATATCATCACATTCTAGTAAAGTATGAAGCACCAGATTGGGCTCGTATTCCCATTCCAATTAGGCCACACCAAATGATAGTGGCCCATGCCTCGTGAAATGTCCACATCACCATAAAAAATACTAGTTTCATACTATAAAGGCCATAGATCAGGATCATATCCCTATTCTATTCAGGGTTCATCATGTGAGAGTGGGAGATTCCTCGAGAAAGGCTCGTGTTCCTAATAGAGAAGACCATAAACATACTCCAAAGTCCCTGGATCAGGCTCATATACCTATTTTAGATTAGGATAACCAAGAGATAGTGGGTCATGACTTAGGGAATGCTCATATTCCTATCAGTGAATCTATATTGAATATTATTGTAGATCAATGAAGCTCAGCTCACATCCCTACTTCCACTGATGAACAACTATGACATCATCCTTTTGAGGAAATACTAGAGGAGGCTCATATCCATTCTCTAATTCCAAAGTTTCATTAGAATATTCTGATGGGGAATTCATAATTATATTGGTTTCATATTCACTCTCCAAATAGGCATCACTAATTGAGAGTGGATCATGCCTCAGTAAATGCTCATATATCAGTTATGAAAGACTATTGTCATATTCCAAAGGCTCATGATCGAGATCATATCCCCATTCAAACTAAGGATCATCGAGTGACAGCCACATATTCCTTGGGGAATCCTTATATTCATTTCAATAATGCAGAATCTCATTATCATACTCGAACACATTATCAGCAGTGGGATCATATTCCCACAACATCACATTATTATAAACAAGGAATTAAAACCATAATACAATAAGCTCATATATCAGTATAATTATAGAAGGCATGACATAATATTCGATCCACAATGATAAATGAGGCCCATTTCCATAATCATCTCAATTCTAGTATCCTCAAGGTTATTTGAGACACATTTTCAAAACCCAATGGGTCCATAAACAATTAAAACAATGTAGAAAATGATAATTACTATGATATTTCTCATCATGGTAGTGTTGAGATAGACTATAGGGACTCTACTCCCAACCTCCCCAATGTTATATCTCGAATGAACAAGGATATAATTCCATTTTATAGAAACCACCATAACGTAAGGTGGTAAAAACTTAGGATAATTCTTATAGGAAGGATATCAAAATATTAGGGTCAATTGTATAAATTTTCCCATATAATTCATGAAACACTCCACTCTATTCAGCAGATGCCCCAAGAAGAACCTTATGTGGTCTCATCAGATGGTGGAAGGTGAGTCTAATTAATAGGATACAGACATAGACATGTGGAGAGAGTTACGAGGAAAAAACATCCCCACAATGTTCTGGCGCCATGCAACTTCTGACTGTGAGATCCTGGACGAGCTAGAGAAGGAATTCAGGCCATATCAACACAAAAATATGTTGGGATCTCTTCAGTTATTGATGGATATAAATCACCCTTATAATTGATATGATGGTCACCATCAAACCATCCAGATACTTTGTTTTCATCTTGACCTAGTTTCTATCTCCATATCCAGATATCTAAAACTAGAAAGCATAGTGAAAATTTTTAACAGAATTGCTTTCATTTCTTCACAACACTTCTGAAACTGATAGTTTAATCTTCATCATGTATCCATATTCTAAGATGGAAAATTTATGGATAACTACACTTCACTAAACCCCTAGAATATAAGGACTTGTTAGATATAGAATCCTACAATTTCATAGACTCCAGTTAAATTAGGGGACCAGGTAATGGTCAGGAAAGTTTTTCAATACTATATAATTCACTCACATCAATGGTGGAAAGTAATCATGAAAAGAGGAAGAGGAAATCCTGAAGATCATTAAAATGGGCCCCTAGAACCTACATGGATTCATTTATGACATTGGATATGATGATTCAATAAATAAAACAACCTTTCATAGAAACCCACTCTGATAATGGGTTGTCATTGAACCTAGATCCTATATAGACACAACAGTGCCACATCCAACATGTCACAATAGCATCTTCCATAGTATCCATCCAAAAAAGAATCCATACCCATGGTCTGAAGGATTATCTACCACAAACCATACCTCTCAGAACATCAAATATTGAGAGGTTTCAAGAAATATTTGTAGTATCTAAAGACAAACCCCATCCCATTGTGATTGGGTCATTTTTATCACAATGACCATCTCTAGGTTCATCATCCCTTAAGAGGGTCATAAAAAATCAATGAAGATTCTAGATCAAACTCATCCCACTAGAATGGGGGGATTTATATCTCATTTCCCATACCAAGAATCATTAAATCCTCCACTAGAAGCATCATAACCTTAAAAACCATCTCAATGAGTTCCAGTTATGGTCCCATATAGTCTCCATCCCATAGGATTAATGGAATTTTCATCATTATCACCACCAAAGTTGGAATTAGTCTTTTCTAGGTTGGGAGGTAAATATTGATGGTCTAAATACCATTTGTTCCTCACACCATAGAAGAAACCTATTCTCTTCAGGGTCTATTTTAAAATCAAAAAAAAATCCCTCAAGTTACCTACTCACCTGAAAAGATAGGAGGAGCATATGTTAAAGGATATCAAACCCCACTAGAAAAACAAGCCAAAATGGACCAATACAGCCAAGGGATCAATGAATGACCCTAATGTTAGTGGAATGAAATCATCATGTAGAGTTGAAAGTAATGGGACAACCACTATTTTCTAATACACCTCTATTAAAAATCATCACTATCAACATGGATGATAATGTGGATAAATACACATATACAGAAGGACACAATGCAGAGAACATTCCATAAGAGTAAAGTGATTTCAATGAACCAACTAATGATGAATGCACCCAAAATGAGAAGAGGCTCCAAAAGATGGAACCTATGAATATTGAGCTTTCACATATATGATGGAACACTTCTAAGGATAAAGAGAATAGTGTGGCTATATCCCAATCATTGCCCTGAATAAATGAAAATATTCCCCTATAGGAAAAGTCATCACAATATGAGAATGATATTAAAACTCTAATGAAACTGAATGAGGAGATACATAAAAGAAATATTCCCACTGAGTATTGCCTTCATGATGAGATAGATATTATACCTCCCAGAGACGATCTTCCAACAAGAGAAGCATCTAACTATCAGACTGGCTCTATAACTTGGTAAGTGATCTACATAAACGATGAAGTAAAAAATGATGATTAATTCCATCCCTTGTAGTGGTATACTCTCCCTCTATATAGAGACCAAACCATTTTTTAGGAATTGAGAATTAAATAGAGATGATAACAAGCCAACTTCAATTAGGGCCCAATAGCTCCCTGCATAAGGGAGGCAGCTAAAACATTAGTACATCTAGAATTACTCAATGATTTCTAGTCCATTTATACTCAAATGGATTCCATGGAAAGGTGACACATACCAATGTAGCCTAAGAGAAAGCTATATCCAAAATGTGTAGATGAAAATTTTCCTCCAAACAATTTCAAAAATTGTACCTTCTCCACCTTTGATGACACATGTGACCCCGGAAAAAATTTCACAAACTCTATATCTTGAAATGGTCTCATATTGGCCCTCGATATCAATAGGAGGAAACCAAAGGTGTTTTGTATAGACTCTAGTTAGTCATTCCTTTTTTTAATAACATTTTTCCAACAAGATCAGTTGTAGGATGGGAAGACCTCTGTAATCATTTACATTACTAGTTCAACTCCACACTCATGAAAGTGACAATCATCAACCTAAAAAATTACAATAAACATGAAAATGATAGGGTGTATGACTTAATATCTAGATTTAATGGATTAACATATTTTCTCAACATACCTCTCTCATAGAACCAATTGCTGGAACTATATGATAAACATTTATGAGATGATTTATATACACTTCTGATCCCAATGAAGTATCTAGGTGGGTTCTGTGAGTTTATACAAACTAAAACATTATTGGAATAAACCATTCATAGAACCCAAGATAAGTATCGACTCATTCCCTTGGTACATGGAAAAAGTCCCGACATGTAAGAAACTATTGATGTTACCCTCTTACAAGTATTAATGCCCATTCAAGAACTTAGGTAGTTCCCAAACCGCCTAGTGCATCATATAGTGTTTAAAAAACCATAAAATCACGCTCCATAAGAAGAAAAAATACTTTAGGGTTTTCCAGTAATTTAGGAAAATATGAATAAAGTATACTCTTTCTAAAATTAGCTAGTCCCCATTTTTTTTCTTAGTAGTCATAAAAAATAACCTACTAAAGATGCCATAGCCCAAGAATCCCAATGAGGTCAGCCTCATCAATCATCTGGACTATAACCCTTTTACTAGGATATTGGGTCATAAATCTAAGATTTCATTATATTTAATAACATTCTCCCAGGCATGGTTGATTCTAGACAGGTGATGCTGGATAACCCCCTAGTGTAGGTGACCTGCATAACCATCACCCATTTAGATGAATAATGTGATTGGAAGAAAGTTTAGTTAGACATGGGTAGATGTTCAACGACTAGATAAATTGAAAAACAAATGACCAAGGTTATGCCACCCTAAGAGAACAAATTTGAAGAACTATAATAGTTCCACCACCCAGGAAACTGACATTAGATATACCACCGAAATGTGGTTGAGTTCATTGGAAATAGGAAGGAAAAAAGAGGAATAGTCATATTATTCTCCAAAAAAAGATAACACTCTTTCATATTTCTTCCCTAATACATTTTAAAAATGGGAACCACCCCACCAAATAGAACAGTAATAATAATACGATCTATTGTTTTGTTTTTTCAACATGATACACATGGTATATCCCTTATTCGGTGAAAAATCTTCATTTCAGTATGATTCCCCCACACCTAACCGGGGAACATGAGTCTACAATGCCAAGAACCAATAATATAGAGGATAAAACGAGCATGGTTGAAACCAATATTTCAGTCACATCCCGCAAGAGGATATATGTATATATATATATGTGTGAATCTAAGACTCATGGTATCTGCTCAAGCAATCCCAATAAAGACATGATGGTGACCAAAAATCCTCCAATGATTGTCTTCACTTAGTCATCTTGCATGACTACTTAGCAGGGGAACGCGTGTTTAATCCATCCCTGAAATGAGGATGGATGGAATGACCCATGTCTTTGTAAGTAAATTCGTCCTCATCCTATGAACAATTTTCAAGCCCATATACCTTGAATACCTTATCTCATGAGCCATATATTAATTAGAAAACCCAACTTGGGAAGCACCAATCTTTGTCCCCAATGTAAGAAACTATGGAATAGTTGGATGTTTTCCTATCCAACTCTCAATCTTAAGTGCACTCTATCTTTCAAAAAAACCCAAGGAGGCAATCATTTAATCCCTTTAGAGCCCACAAGAGTTCTATAAATAAGTCTTTTTAGATGATTCCTATCGAGTGGAGTGTATTTCACCAGAATGCAATGTCACCATCTCGTTAATAGGTACATATCAGGAAGAGGTTTTCCAAGGACACATCAGATCCCTATATGTTTTGGGTAGACAAGATAATGTCAATATCATAAGGGCCCTGATTTAAAATTGGTGTGGGGAAAACCTATTCTAAGTTGTAACCCTCCAACGTTTAGGTTATAGTGAAGGGAATTTGTGTCCCACAAATAAGACCATTAAAGGGTATGATAAGAATGAGAAAAGAAATATCAAGAAGAAGATGTTCAAAACACAGTTTGGGGATCTCATATAAAACACTAAGATTATGGTTATTCAGCAAGACAGCACATAAAATTTCATTCTGAGAAGACTATGGCATCATAGCCACGTTGTGGTACCTGGAAAATTATATCAATGATTGAAATACCCCATTGATGGAAAGGTAAACGTACTATATGGGGATTTTTTCCCCTTAGATACTTTTGATTCCAGATATGATGAAGTAGGTTTCTATAAAAATAATGGGAAACAACCAATGGTGGATGATGATATACATGTTTCATCCACTAATGGACTAGGAATCCCCCCTAAAAATCTCTAGAATATTCTTGAAATCAAATATATACACCCCATAAACCTAGTTGAGGAAATAGACCCAATCTAAGTTATCTAACCCTCTTATATACTCAGAGATAGTGTAAAATAAAATCAACTTTGTATTATCTTTATAATGACTCTGATAATATTGTATGATAATTTATTTCCTTATGGCCTCTCTCACCATGAAATTGATAGAGATTCCCCCATATTTTTGACTTCTTCTAATAGATTCAAAGGTAGAAGAAAAAGAGGATGAACTTAGGAACTTACCTTCCCCATTAGATTAAGTAATATAATAAACCATTGATGAGATCAGGATGGTAAATATGGAAACCAAAAAAGACTTGTGACCTACAATGATCAGTGCCTCCTACCTCTATAGGATCAAGGCATGTAAATTTCATTTCTAAAGAAACATTAAAATGTGTTTTATTATAATTATAAAGGAATTTAGGTACATAATACAGATGTGGATACAAACCATCTTGGATTACCTAATGAACATAAAGGTTTCAAGAAGGTATCCAGGATGATATACCCCTCTTATTCTACCAGAGTAGAGACAGATGTAATCAAATTGATCAAATTTGAATTTTTCTAAGAAGTGAAATACCCAAGATGGATCACCAATATCATACCTATCAAAAAACATAATAGGTATATTAGGGTCTGAATCAATCTCATATACCATAACCGACACTTTCTAAAGGATTAATTCCCATTACCAATCACATAACTCTTTATAGATGAAACCACCACCTTATATTCCCTTTCCTTCATAGACATATATTTAGGGTACAAGTTGATAAATATGGACCCTAAAGTTGTATAATCCACTAACATTAGAGAACAAAATGGTATAATTTATATCAATTCATTCCCTTTGGATTAAAGAAAACTAGCACTGCATTTAAGGTTCCATACATCTCAACTTTAATACCTTCTTGATATGAATAGATATATCTTATTTTGAGGACCTGGTGGTCAAATCACAATAGAAAAGTGACCAATTTACGGACCATTAAATAATATCTAATAAGTTGGGAAAACACATTATGAGTATGAATGTTCTAAAATACACTTCTGGGGTGACATCAATGTTGTTCCTTGGCCTTGTGGTATGCCACTGTGGCATCGAGGATAACCTTGAAAAGGCCAGTTCTATTTTATCAATGTCTCACCCTAGAAATCTCAAATAATTGAGTGGTATCCAAGGGAACCTCTCCTATATTCGGTTTTTCAAATAAAACTATTATAGAAATGATCTCCCTTTCACCAGGATAATGAAAAATAGAATTTCCTAGCAATGGGACAAGGACTTATAGGAAGCCTTTGAATGTTTCAAGTAGAATCTACCACATTCAACAGTCCTAATGCCAATAGTGGAGGGAAATAAACTCATATTTTATGTCGCTAAAATGGAATTCTCATTGGGTTCCCTCCTCACATAGAATAATTATGGGGGGATAGAAAATAGTCTTTACTACCTAGCTGAACAATGATAGATAATATGACCCAAAACTCCGATGTTGAGAAGAACTGCCTCACACTCATCTTACTAGTGAAAAATATGAGGCATTACTTGCAGCACCATGAAATCCACTAGTTATCTAGTAATTATATTATCAAGAACATACTTGGATTTCCCATGATGACTAGGCACTTGGCCTGATTGGTGTTCATTCTACAATAGCAGGACATCCAGTATGTATCACAAAATTCAGAGAAATGGAAAGCCCTAGATGATTTACTCACATCATATCCCACCCCATAAAGTACACCAGTGGACACTAAGATTGCAGATGAGGATGTTTTCTACATCTATAAGACTCCCCAGTCATGAAATGTGTATTTTATAGTGCCTCCCTAATTCCTATTAGAAATGTATGGAAAACCCAAAAACTCAATTAGGTCACCTTAGGGATCATATTTAGAAATAGAAGTTTTTCCCTAATATTTCTCATTATCCAAAGGATGCACAAATAATGAAGTAGAATACCAAACCCTCATAAATAGATTGGAACATGTAACACAACTACATATAGCCTATCTAGGTATCAAAGGTGATTCAAAAATAGTGAAAAAATATATCATTGGGGAATATTACATTACAAGGGTAGAACTAGAACCTCTAACTAGCTACATTATAGGACTAATGGCAGAGAACAATCTTGATCACACATTACATCTTCTTCCCTGACTGCATAATGCTCATGGCAATGTATTGGATAATATCTAAAGTTTCATTGCCAACCCTAATTAGGATGAAGTAATATCCCATATCATGCATCAATGAAAGGTATCATCGATCATAATCTAGAATAAGGATGAAATAAATAAGGTTAAAATAACTCCAGAGCATGATGAACCAACATCCACCCATGGATATATGGAGCCCGCAATAGATTATCTCTAAGATGAGACAATACTGACTAACCAAGATGGAAGATAATAGATTATATGGATAGAAAATAACATTACCCTGCGGGATAATATAAATGATAAAAAAATCCCTCTATAAGTGGTAATTTGACGTGATCCTCTTCATATGTATAGTAGCAGAGAAAACACCACCTTTATGGAAGAAGTCTTTTCATGTTCATGTGACCCTCATCTGTTAGGGTCGAGGATCTCCCACTTATTTAAGAGGCTGTAATACTACTAGAAAACCATGATACAAGACTATGTGGAATTCAATATGAAATTTCATGAATTCTAGATCCCTGAAATCATCATCCATCAACCCCCAAAATTCCCACATACCGCTAAATATTCCTAGAATTTTTTCATATGGAGAATAAATGTCATGGGGCTATATCCACCATCTAGAGCTAAGTAGTTTATGTAAATAATTATTGTTGCTGTTTTATTTTTTAAATGGGATGACATGATACCCCTCAAAGAAGTAAATATAGAGAACATCATAAACTTCATGAAATCCTATATCATCACCAGGTTTGGAGTCCCTCAAAGAATATTGGTCGACAATGACACAAACTTATATTATAGGGACGTGAAGAAATTATACCAAGAGTACAAAATCATGTCCAATAACTCACCCCACTATCATAAAGTAGAAAATGGATAGATTGAGGCCTTCAATAAGACCCTATAAAATATACTCCTGAAGATAGTAAATAAAGACAACAAATATTGTCCAGACAATCTCCTCTATGATTTTGGGTATACCATACCACCACTCATACTAATAAAAAAGAAAAATTATATTCATCAGGGTTTGAGGCCTAGGAAATATTACAAAAATAATTCTAACTACCTTCACTCTAAATGTCCATTTGCAGACACCTCTTAAATGAGGAGAAAACAAAGAAGTGTCTATACGAGATGGAGAGGCTTGATGAAAACATGTTGTTTACATTAAATAACCATGAAGTCCATCAAAATATGATTGAAAAAGAATTTAACAAAAATGTAAACCTTCGTATATTTCTTCTTGGAAAACTAATATTGGCTCTCAGATCCCAATTGATACCGGTCAAGAATCCTCTAAAGTTGGATCCCAAATGGGATGGGCCCTATATCATACATAATTTATATTCTAATGGATACTACTCATTGGAAAAAATGGATGGTAACATGTGATAGACACACCAAATTAATATTTTTTATGAATTACTTTTCATATCTTCCACCAAAATTTTGAATGTCCTAGAAACATGAATTTAAACTATACAGAACTCATCATAAACACATGACGTTAAACCATAATGATTACACACTAGACATGTGAATTTAAACTATACAGATCTCTACCAAATCATAAGAAATTAAACTTTGTGGATTAAATCCTAACCACACAATGTTAAACTATTAAAATACCATCTTTGTCACATGACATTAAATTGAACGGATCCCCAATGTGCATCTCTATTCATACCAGGTGACCCTCATCCTGTAAGCACGATATTAAGTTGCACATCATCTCATGTCCTAACCCCATGATGTTAAACTATACGAAATAGGCCTTTTCCACATTATATTAAAAATAATAGAATATATCCTCACAATATAATTCTAAACTTCATGGGAAGTATCGTCCCACCAACATTTCATTACATGCGATCTAGATTTGTGGGGATGAAAAATGAAATACCCCTATCCCCGTGTGAGAGTCAGAACCACATGAGGAATATTTTGATCCAAGAACAATATGTGTCTAGATTCACACCATCACAATATACATAGTGATTTCAAAACCTCCCTTCATAGTTCCAACTATAGTATTAATTTTCTTCCATGATGGGTAACCCTCATACATACCACAATAAGTTAAATTTCTTGGATAATGTCTTATCCACATGAAACTAAGAAACATTGTTTCCAATTAAAAAATATGGATTTATCTCTATCATCACATGATATGTATCATTTCCCATTCTTCCATTCTTTGTCCAATCCAGAACAACCCTCTTCTTTCATGTTGAGTCTCCCACATCCTTACCACAAGACGTTAAACTACATGGATGTTGTACTTTCCACAAGAAATTAAACCATACATATTTATAGAACTACATACAAATAAATTTTCATTCTAATGAGATATATAGGTAATTATGAATCCCATATATAGTCTTAGCTAATGCATGATAAAAGAAATTACCTTATCCTTTATCTAATTTTATCCAGGTCATGAGGAAATTTTTATATTCCTTATTTCCCACACTGAGATTGGATTATGTGGGATTAGGATCATTAGTAGGTTATTCGCCATAAGAATGATAATTATTACCTCAATATAGGTATATCATGTTTCTACGTTGTTACTACATGACATTAAACTACACAGTTTATGTATCTCACATGATATAAAACTACGCATTCTTGTGGAATTGTCCTGAGAGGACCACTAGTATATGTGTTGGTCTCCTTCCATACCTCCTTTCAATAACTATGTATGGATTGATTCCAAAAACCACATTATACACAGAGATGCCTGGATCTCCAATCCTAGGCCCAGACACAACAAATTAATATAAAAATTACCCTTCCCTATGTATGGGTCAGACCTGTATAGAGAGATTTCATTCAAGAACTATGTGTGGCTTCATTCCTATTACAATATAATATATACTGATTCCCATAACTATGTTCTTCGTCCAAGCCACAATATTCCATTTTCATATAGGGGATCCTACATCTTTAATACATGATTTAAACTTATTGATTTTTCAAGAGTTATGTGTGGCTTGATTGCTGTCATCAAAGGATTCATAGGGATGCTTGAATCTCCAATCCTAGACCAGCTATGACAACCAATGTTCACAATTCCCCCTCTTCATATTTTCTAGGCTTTCGTAAGGAATTTCAAATTCACTAACTACATGTGGGTTGATTCTTATCATCATAGGATACAAAGATACACATAGATCTCCTATCATGGGTCAAAATAAAAACTAACAATGAATGAAAATGAACCCAAAACTACATGAGGGATGAGTTTTACAGTCTCATTTTTTCTAAATATGAGTTAGATATGTGCACAAATTTCTTGTGCACATAATATATCTTGAATAATTTCTCATGTTGGTTCACACATCATTACTATATGAAATTAAATTACAAGGAAAATTCTATAGTCGAATGATAATAAAACTGCACAATAAATACATTCCTACTGTATGAAAATAAAAGGTGTATACCATCACAGATTTTCATCCATTATCAATGTACCACTAGTGCCTTCCCTAGTTCAAACAAAGTATGAGGTGTTTTCCTCATCTTTTATGAAACTCAATTTGTAAATCATACTTAATTTCATGAGTTCATTAGGTTTCCCCAAACCTTTCATGACCGTCTGAAAGGAAAAGAGATCTCTCTACTTGACAATGATATCGATGAAAAAGGGATTTGACATAAAAACTAGAAATAATATTGGTTTTGTATTAAGGTATTTATAATCCTTTTAATATTAATGTCACCTTGGTGGAAAACATCACTTGAGGGTGTTCTGGTCTATAATCCGAATGATTATTTTGTATCATTACTGAAGACTTAAGAACCTCAATCCTTGATTTCAAATAATTTTATCTCCCACTCATAAGGTTGTTGTAGTGCTCTTGATCCTTTGTATCATAATTATACTCTTGTATAACATCTCACTAATATTTGGTCGAAGATATATGACCATAAACTATAGCCTTTGATGGTCAAAATATAAATACCTTAAACCGCTAGTGAATGTGTCACAAAACATTTTAGGTTGAAAACTCACAAAGGGTAGCCTAAAAAAATTATAGTCTTCGATCACTAAAAACATCATATTTAGAGTATAAGAAGAAATTATTGCATAAATAAAGGAGGCATAGAACTAGTAGGGCATACTTTATATCCCAAATGAAAGCTAAATCTATTCTCATTGGACCTCCTAGTATAGGAAAAAGTTCAGGTAAATTTTTTTCACATCTCCTCGCCATGAAAATGTGTCCTGAAGGAGGTGACACAAATTTTAGGTTGATCAAAAAATTCTTGTATAATACATATTCCACAAATGAAACATCATTATTTAAGCACCTAAAATCACAATAAACGTTCCATAACCCTTGGAAAAGGATTCATGGATTCAGGGGACCTATTTTTTGACTATTCATGTATTCCTATGGGTCAAGCATAAGAACCTTAGGTAATCATCCAAAAGTGTTATTTTGAAGAAAGGAATTCAAATCCTTTTGATCCCTAACATAATTGTGTCAAAACTCAACACCACAACTTGTTCTAGGCCATTCCTAGTATAATTTTCTCACACCATTCTCATGACCCGTGCACATTATACTATGATTTACAACCCCAAAAAATAAACTATCCAAGAGAATTAGACATCCTTGAAGTTATGTCACCATGATTTATATCTGTTCTCCAAGAAAGAATATGAAAATCCAATCCAAATCCTTTTGATGTCCCATTCCTCGTGACTTGAAAGCATAGTTCATGTGGATCAAACATAAAAAATTATGAGCTAATCTATTATGGGGTGATATAAACCTTTCTAGATAACATTTCTTTTGGAACAAAACATCATCATATGGACATTTGAGTCTTTAAAAATATATCATGGCCCTTATAATAGAGTGGAGAGAGTCTTTTCTTGACAAGATATTTATTAATAAGTCATATGAACTAACATATAAAGGAATCCCCTCCTTGAAAAAAAGGAACTATGATCCTCATGAGCCCTTGTAACACCATAGTAGAATTCAACACGTTAGGTTGTTTTGGACCATACCACTCTTATCTAACCTATTCCACATTATTAGAGACATACTTTGGGGGTATGAATTACAACATACACTTTCTAATAATATATGTGGGCCTAATTTCCCTAATCATTCACCCGTAACCAATATTTCCCCCCTAAATCTATCATATCCCTTGAAAAAGAGCGGATTCACCCCTATTAGACAATGATACCAATCCATAATGGGAATACACCTACCAATAAGGGGAATATCCTCATTGCATGAAAGGGATTATAATCCTTGTGAGCTCTAAAAATACTATGGTGGAACTCAAAACGTTAGGGTGTCCTGGTTTATCCCTAGCCTATTTTCCCCATAACCTATATATATCCATCAAGTACCAGTAACAAGAATTTAAACTTCATGGTGTCTTGAAGGTCGGAGATTAATGAACCAAAACTAAATTGATATCATGTCAGAGCTAAAAGGCTATAAACGGAAGTGATAGAAGGTCTGAACTAAAAGTCTCTAAACTAAAGTGATAAAAGGTCTGAGTTACAAGACCCTAAAAAAAGTTATATATGTTTCGAGCTAAAAATCACAAAAATAAAGTGATAATTGGTCCAAGATAAAAGACCATAAGCTATAGAAATAGAAGGTCCAATATAATATACCCTATACTAAAATGATATATGGTCTGATATAAAAGACCCTAAACTTCAATGATAAAAGGCCCGAGATATAAGAACCTAATCTAAACTGATAAATGGTATAAGCTAGAAGACCCTGAAACAATTCAAAATAGTGGTATTAGTCAATAATAATAATAATAATAGCTAATATGGATCCCTATATGGACTTAAAAAATATCAAGCTATTCTCACAAAATCTAAAATCCTTGAAAAACGATAGCAAACTCTCCCATTGGGACATAATTTATACCCAATTTAAACTTTTTTCAAATCATGTAATTTCAAGGTATATGGAGTAGATATGAAAATAATGTATTTAAGGTTGGTGGGTATTCCTGATCATTTCTCAATAAGAATCTATTATAATTTAAGCATTCATATCCATGAATACAATTTTAATAAATATTATGCAAAGGTTGGGTATCGTTGATAAATCATACAAGATCATATCACCAAAATGATGTGCACAATATGAATAAAAGATGACTAGAAAACAGTATATAAGGTTTAAAAATCCATTCATTGATAGCATAATGAAGGAGGAATATCCCCATATCGGAGTATCTCCTATGAAAGTCCAGGCAACAAGAAAATATGAAAAATTAAAATCCCATCACATATTGTGATTGAAGGAGTCCTTAATATCTAAAATATTATAATATATGGATGTAAAGGATTTGAATAATTGATTAATATATTTAAATCCCATCCTTCAAAATGTGTTTTAACTACTCCACTCTGGTAATGGCATCAAGCATAGCCTTCTCTATCGAGTTAAGGAGCCCTTTTTTATGCAACATAATTTTCTATATTATCTGAAGATCATCATAAAAATGGGATAGTTGTGATTAAAGACAACCAATCTCATTATGGAGATGATAAATTTCAATTTTCATGGCACTAATAACACCCCATAACGTTTAAATGTCCACTATAAGCTAAGAAGCTTCATTTAAGGCCTCATCCCAACTCTGCCTTATTGAAGAAGAAACCTTGATAGCTACAAACATCAATTCAATAGACCTCTTCTTATCTCTCATCTAAATCACCTAATTCACCCTAGGATGAAGGGTGGTATAGTAAAAACCCTTTTAAACAAGGAAGATAAACATAAATCAAAGATGAACCAACCAGTCCTTTATCCCTTCCAATGAGGTGTATGAAACTAAGGTTCAGATCTCCCACAACATTTATTGCTACATTGACTAGTAAAATGATGACGACCCAAGACATGATCTAATCCCATCGTGGGAATATGGGTATATTCCATGATTTTTCCTCTATCATAAGGATACATGCTCACAATCTTCGATGAATAAGAAAGGGATCCGACCTCTCAATTGGCCAACCTTGTTGGGGAATCCCAAGGAGAGAAAGTATACGGACCTCCAAACGTTGGGGTGAAGACACTAAAACAAGGGGAAATTGGTTTTATCAATCATAGGCTAAATTATATGATATCACTAATTAAAAAACAAATATATCTGATGTTAGATCCATACCATTATCTATTACATTTTTGTAAACATTTGTTTCCCATACCCCATCACTGGGTGAATTGGTGAAACCTTATTATGATGAGTGGATTTCGGGAACTTTTGGTTCATTTATGAAGGTATTGTTTTATTAGCAACATTTAGGTCCACATGAATAAAAATATTATTCTAGGATACAAGACACAAAGTGAACAATGTGTCCAATTAATGAAGACATATTCACCATCTCCAAAACTCATCTCCATTGAGGATAACTCTTTAGAGAAATACCTACCTAAATCAGTATCATCCAAAATAAAATCCACCCATTCGAGATCAAGTGGTACCACCAACATGACATCAGAAAAAGGAAACATCTGTGACTAAGTTGGCACCTTAGCCATATCATCTTCTTTAAAGGATGTTCTCGAAAATGTAGGGACTTACAATGAAACCAAATATTTTCATGATTCATCAAATTCTGATATATTTTCATCAAAGAATCTTAGTGGAGACCTACACATTTCTGAAAAATCGGGATTTGTTGCCAGAATAATCCAAAATAAATGGAAAAAATTAAAATATCACACTTACTTGAGGATTTTGTGGGAAAACTCTCTAATAACTAAGAACACTCACTTATACCTTTCCCCATTGGTGAATCTCTCTATAAAGAATCTATGTTGAGGGAATTAGGGAAGGCCCCATTGAAGGTGATAAAGCTGAGTTTGTTGCTCCATAACTGACAATCTTGACCCTTAACTAGGATAGTTGACTTGGGAATCTTTCATCATCAGTCCCCCAATCACTTAAATATCATCTATAATATCTGTACCTAGTAAAAAATATATAGGGAATGTTAGGATTAGCCGATCTTCTATGACATACAACTATAAAAAACAAACACAAAACAAAAAAGAATTTCAGTATGGATTTTATTTAACCATGTCCCTTTAAACATATCATTTTGTGCAACCTTACCATTGCCTCTACAATGGGGTAGCCATGATCATCCATAAAAATTTTCAACAAGCCTCAAACCACCTTTTGGTGTACCATTGGCATATAAAAAACGTAACCCATAATGATTTCCAACATTACATCATGTTCTACAAAGAATTCCTAGAACTCCCTTGGTTGGTCTTTTAAAGTGATGCGTAGAGGGGAAGTGAAATGGATAAAACCATCAAAGGGTAGTTCATCCTGATGGAGACACTAATAGCTAAACTACCAGGGATCATAGTATTCACTGAGAAGGAACCTGTCAATGTGAGTAGAATGGTTTCCCTTATAGATTCACATCAGATATGACCTATCCACAAGGATGTCCCCAACATTCTCAACCATGTAACCCATGGGAAATGTCCCATAGGGACTGATGGAAAAGTAGTCATGACTACTCTCGAAGGCCCTAACCTCCCAATACATTAGTGTAACAGGATTTAACCCTATAATACAATGTATAAATGGTTTGAAATTGTTGTTGGGGATGTTGTGGATATTTCTAAACTCATGGACTCCTAAATGAGCCCCCATACAACCCCATAAAATTTTAAAGGGGAATGAAATTATATGAGAGTTATTTACATTATAAATATGGTTCCAAATGCGATAGAGTTTTCCAGAAACATGGATGGATAACCAGACACATTACCCTCCATCCATGGAAGTCACCACCATGAAAGTAGATAGCCTTAATCTACATTTATCCTTTACTAAGAGAATGTTCCAACTCAGTTATATTGAAAGGAATTAGTAAAACTAGAGAGTCTAGTCAATATTAGGTATAACCTTCTATCCCCATTCTTTAACATTACCTTCCTCAGTTATAGGACATTAATCACCTTCCATGTTACTGGTGTCCTTCGTAGGAAAGTAACTTTGCTTCTTGGATTTAATCATAGAGAAGGACTTATTGATGAATTATCCCAAAAACATATTGAACAGGATATCCAATATAGAATGTATCTCCATTGGGAGGTACTTTTCAACCAGCTAGATCTGATCTCATGTAATAGGAGGGGTCTTCTCTATATTATCTTACACTGATTGTAGGGTAAAACATTATGAATCTATCATAGTATGGGTGCACCATAGATCTCCTAAACATCTTAGAGACTAATTCCAACTTCACCATGTGTTTTGTTGAATGTGTTTTTGTCAATGAACTAGTGATTTAAGAAATTATGAAATCATTCCCTTATTGCAATAAGAAAAAAGTCTACGAGATCCAAACAGCCACGTACATACTAATTTTCTTCATATCCCAATGAAATTCAAAAGTAATGTATTGAAGCCATAAGGTACATCCCCAATCTATCCTATAAATACCTCATAATTGGATGTCCCAGTTGGGAACCCATCCAATGTTCTAGCTGGAGGTAGACTACAACATTATTGAATGATACATACGAACATCCATATTGGATTCACGCTTGTTTCAATCAAAGTCTATGGGAATGAAAATTAGAATATTCCTATTGGTATGCACTCCCTTAGTGATAATACAGACCACATGAGAGATTCAATATAAAAAATTTTGATTATTATTTTGAACCCAATATGGAAGTGTGAATTTTGAATATAATGAAGGAATAGTTGGTACATTAGTAAAATGAAAATCTTAGAGGGGTAGAGAATCTAAACGGGGATATTCTCCAAGCTTCATTCCTATTAGGACTACCAAACCCATCTTATGTGACCCAACAACATGGTGTAAAGTAGCATCCACACTTGATATAATATCATCCTTGAAATCTGTCACAACCTTATCCTCATTCATTACAGGCTTATGGGAACTATGATGAGGGACAAAATCTGTCTGAAAAAATGTAAGTGGAATATACCAGATAGATGGAAAAAAAATATTTTAAAAGGAAATGCATAAATTTTTCAGCATAAATTGTATCAAATTAATCATAAAAGGGATTAATGATCATATAAAGGATTCAAAAAATATCATGCCCCATTAAAATCTCATGGACTACATAAACTCACCAATCATCACGTGATCGCATGACCAGTCAAGAGACTAGGGATCATGTGTCCTTGAATTGGTCACATGATCTAAATATTAGTCATAGGATCATAGGTCCATGACATAAGATCTTTCTAAACTATCAAAGAGAACTACATAAGACTATGGTCGATGTTTAATAAATTACTGAAATTAATTCATGTTTCGTTTGAACAAGCTTCATGCTACAAAGGTCTTACAAATAAGGTCTCATGAGAGGTTCTTGTGAATGTATCTCATGATCAGTGCCAAGAATATGGTCTTGTAGGAGGATCATGTGAAGAAGGTAGGGTGCAAGAACTCTGAAGGTTGAGTAGTCAGTGAATGATCGGTTTTATGTTCCCCAATTTATATGGACTTTAGTAGAATACCAAATGTCACCTGGATGACTAAGCATCACCTAAAAAACCTATTTAAGACAACACCGAAACCTTAGGCTGACATTTACTTTCCTTAGAACTAAGCCCTTTTCCATGTGGATGTTGATACTAGGGTGTATTTGTTGATGTCTTCCGAATAATCATGGGAAAATCCAAAAATAAATAAATACTTGAATATTGCTATTATATTCCCCTAAAATAAAAGGAAGAAGAAGTTATTCATAACTCAAGGATCACAGAACCCTCCAAAGGATATTTGATCTCATTATCTTTAAAAGTTCACAAAGATGATCCATGAATAGTTAATAACCTGGTAGAAGATCTCAGGAAGCCCCTTTTGACATGTCCTTATGATCTCATAATGGCCTCCATGATTCTCACTGATCATGAAACAACTTCTAGACGAGTTCCAATTGATCAACAAACTTTCCAACCGGTGGAAACTTGATAATAAATTCAAAAATACATGGAAAATAAGGGGGAAAATATCCAAAATGAATTAGAATCTTATGGTAATAAATTTCATTTGACATCCCCAATTGGTTTTCAAGACAAAAAAATACCCTTAGTGACATATCATCTTTATCACCTGAGATCCCTGTTGACATGTCACCCTCATCACGCGATGGGCATCAAACTAGCCCAGGAGTTCATGTGCTTCCCCACCATCTCTAAAGAAAAATAGAAGCAATGACTATGATAAATGATCATGCATCACCATAAGACCCTTTATTAGTCATGTAAAGAATAAATTATGGGGTTAGTGATTTTATTTGGCAAAAATCATGTGAACTCATGAGACCTCAAATCATTTGAAAAATATAGATGGAAATGAAAGGGAAAGGAAGGAGCCTTTTGGTGTAAAAAACATCATGCGACACACCCAGGTGGTTCACAATACCCCACAAAAGGGCCCAAAGACATGTTAGCCATGTTTCTCAAGGGACTTCTACATGTCAAAAATATCTTGTGCTCCCCCTCTAGCTCCAATTATGAATAGAAGGGGTTGTCCATAAAATGATCATTTGTTACCACAAAACCCTTTATTTGACACACTATGAATTATCTATGGGGAGAGTGATTGTCTTCGATAACACTTGTTTAAAATCATGGGATCCCCAGCCCGTGTAAAATAGAAAAGGAAATAAAGGGGACATGATGAGATATTTTTGTGAAGGGACGACACGCTGATCCCACAATAAATCATCCTTGGTCACACAATCCCCCTATCAAGTAATATTTATCTCACAATGACACCCTGATAGGCCACTATTATGTCACATAAAATCCCATAACATGACATTATATATCACATTACAACCTTTCAAAAGGATTCCTGATCTCGCAGAGCCACTCAAACATACCGACCTGACATTATAAAAAATCATTATCTTTTCCACATGATTATGAAAGACCAATTTGATTATCCATAATCCAATAAATGGGGTGTTGATAATATGGAATTATGGTCACAAAAAAACATTGTATTCCCTCATAATGACCTAAAGTGGGACCTCATGAAATGAATGATAAAAAATCCATCCATTGACTCCAGCCTGGATTTGTGAAATACACGCCATGGAAATTGGAGTTTAATCGGGGTGGTAAGGCCAATAAATTCCCCACCCTAGAATGAGGAAATTCATTATTAGATCTTATCACAGGCTCACCTAAGCATCAGAGGAGACTTATAGGAGTGGTAAATCCCATGATCACAACTTCTTCAACCAGGAAAAAATATTGGGAATGAACTAGAAGATCATGACACATGAATATGCACTTATTCTGATCACTTAAAATCATGCGAAAGACATATGGTGGGACATGTGAAGGACATCCTCCATATATTAAAAATCATGGGAAATATAAAAATCATGGAAATGAATAAATGTAAGAAAAATACGAAATAAATAAATAGAATAAAGACCATGTACATAACAATCATGTGTAAATAGATTTACTAATCCGTATGCACTTTGGATGACTCACCCAGGTCATGGGATGACATCAGGACATATCACACAGATCACACGATGTTCAATTGGTATACATTTTTTGGATCAGGTGAAGTACCCTAGACATGTCATATAAAGTCACATGGAGACTCTCAAGCATTCCAACCTAGTATTAAAAAACCCTCTAAGATTTCTTTCCAGGACTTTCTAGGTTCTATAGATATGTCACTCAAATCATACAATGAGACCAAATCATGTAAGCTGGGTCTCGCGATTGCACTATGGAATGTCGGCTGGCTTTTGAGGTGTCTTCTAGAAAATTCAACCAGATCATGTGATACCCTCCAATCATGTCAATAGGCTTTGGTGATGGACTCCAGGACTAGCCAATTAGATCTCATGATATCCTCCAAGCATGTTAGCAAGATTTCACAATGACACAAGGACATTCCAGCTGAGATCATGTGATCATCTTCTAGAGAAGCTAGCTAAGTCCTGTGATGTCCTCTATGAATATAAAATAAGTTCAAGTAATGGCCTCTAGGAATAGCTAGAAGGTGTTGTTGATAACCTCAGAGTATGTCAATGTTGATCTTATGATATACTCTAGGAATTTTAGCCTTGATCATGAGATGGCCTTCAGACATGTCATTTAGATTATGTGACGTCCCTTAAGTAATTCAATTAGAACTAGCGATTGACATTGGACATGTACAAAAAAATAGATATACATGTCATGAAATCATCCAGTATATCTAGAAGACAATTATGGCAGGTCATGAAGACAATCAATTAGGTTAAGTGACAGCCAGACCAAGATATGTAGGCAAACTAGGATATGTTATCCTTGTCCGTACACATACAAGGGAATCCTTAGTGTTTAATACAATATCAATGGAATAATATTATATTTACCATATAAAAGGGAAACCTCATTGTGTAATCCCCGATCAATTGCAATACAAGAAATTTAATTTATTCCATAACTAGGATAAATATAACCCCTTTCTAAGGCCCAAGCTCTATATTAAACATTAAAATATGTGTCCCAAAACATAATTCTTCAATCCACATGAAATGTGTCTGATTATTTGAAATACCGTTTTTTTCATATTGAGCATATCTCATGGGGTCTTGGGGATTTTCAATGATAATATCACTCACATCCAAAACTTCTACTAGACACGGAAACCTCAATGTGTAAGACCTGATCGGTGACATAAAATGATATATCACATATAAAAGTGAAACCTCAGTGTGTAATACCTGATCGATTGAACTACAAGAAATATGATTCCTTCCATAACTAGGACACGTAAGACGCCTTACTAAGAAATGATATCCATATTAAATATTTAAATGGGTGTTTGAGGACATAAGTACCACATCCATATCCAATGAGATATATTATTTTCTATCAATTTTTTCTCATACAAAGGATAACCCATATGAGCTTAGGGGTTGTAATAATCATATCACTAAAATGACAAACTTCTAACATATAGGGAATCCTTAGTGTGTAATCGCCAATCATTGGCATAATATGATATGTCCTATTTATAAGGGAAACCTTGTTGTGTAAGCCCCGGTCGGTTGAAGTATGAGAAATTTAATTCCTTCTATACCTTTGATATATAGGATACCTTCTCAAGGTTTGATATTAAATATGTTATTTCTAATTGCCCCATATTTTTTCTTTGTGTATGATATTAAAATATATGTGTTTAACAAACTATGTAGGTTTTGATTCCATTTATAAAAAAGGATACATTGAACACCTCATAATGGATTAATCACTTCCTCATAATATTAAATTTGTCCCTGGATGAGAAAAAACATTGGAGTTTTTGGTTATATGGCTTCAACATATAAGAAGGTACCCACCAATGGGAAACTGATGAAGAACCTCAAATACATACAGATGGATTCATTAATAAGATTACCTATTTTTTATATAAAAAGGATTAAACTACGATCATTTTTAGGGTAACCGGTCTCGTATCAATATTAGGAAGAGATTCTAGAATGTATCTTAAATCTATAAAAAAGTCACATAGTAGGAACCAAAACCCCCAAAAAAGCTATGATGAGCCCGAAATCCCATCCTCTCAACCAATGTAATCTCCAATGTGTTTTTGGGTCTGAAACACTAAAGTACCCATAAATTTGGAAGGAATGTATATACCCATTTATGGATGTGGTAGCTATTGGGCGAATCCTTTTGGGATAAAATAACAGTAAGTCCAAATTGAATTATTATACAGAGATTGAACCTACCCCTACAATCCAACATTTAGTCTAGGCCAAAAATGTCATTCTGATGAAACAGAAGTGGTGAACTAGAGTAGAAACTACTTTTCTATGAAATATCCTTTAGAAGATAAAAAGGAAAAACTGCCCAGTTCTCGTCAGAGCATTTTGTTCATATTGGATGGGTGGTTCTTATCCTCAATCAGAGAAAAAAAATATTTCTAGTCCTTGAATTCTTCTCATGATTCATCATTTATTGAATTTTAATATTTATATAAATTTTATATATATTAATTATATAAATAATTATAATCATATATTAATGGTGGATATGTAAAATGAGTCATATCCCTTTGTGACAGTGGTAGTCCACCCATACGCACGAGCAATGTTATTATTTTTAACTTTTATATGGGTAAAATGATAAATGATATCATATAATATCATAATCATAATTATGTCATAAATGTTATATATACTATTTAGTTCCATATTTATTTCCATTCAAGTAAAATGATGATGAATAACAAATTACATCGCTACATGGAGATGGTAAGCCATATATACACATGAGTGATGTTTTCCTTTTCTATAGGATGGAAAATAGGTTGAAAATGGTTATAAAATAATCTTAATAAAATATAAATTTATCTATGATATTGGAGTACTTATTTTATTATGGGTACCATATATTTAGATTAATTATAATAAGAAATAAATTTTAAAGTTTTGGTAATGATGATTACATATTCTTTAATAGATCCACTTTATATCCCTTCGTAAGTACTATTGGAATGGTCTTCAAAAAAGTAAAAACCTATTATTCATGGATATGGAATTTTGGAAGATAAATTTTCAGGGTCTGGGTGATCTCTTAATAATGTGTAAAGAAAAGAGAGGAGGGGATCCCTTTTATACGTATATGAAAGGACACATGTGGAATTAATAAAAATATTTGAATATACTAAATATTTTTTTCATGTGAAAATGAAACCATATGTACAAAATTTAGAAGCACAATTATGATATGGTTGAAATACCTGAAACCTATAAAATTTGGATATGTTTATGTGTTATTCTAAACCTTTTCTTTTGGTTCAACCCCTTTGTCAACCAATTATAATGTTAACCCTAATAATGTCTTTTTCAGTTATAATGGGTTATAATTTGAAATATAAGGAAACAATTAGATAAAAAATTTCTATGGGTTGATTTTTTTACCATTTATCATCTATAATGTACAATTTAATGTTTTTATTTTGTTTAAGTAATTTAATGAAATATTATTTAACAAAAATACTATTAAATTCTTTTTAATAACTATTCACATTATTTTATTTTAAAGACATGATGAAAGAAATTGAATTAATATATTACCATATTGAACATCTATAATACATTATTATTTACTATTAAATTATTTTATAATATTAAATAACCCAAAATACATTATTTTTAATGTTTTTGAAATCATTACTTTGAATTTCCCACTACATTTATAATCATTGTGTCTTTATTTTATAATAATTTAAAGAAATTATTTAATCATTAAAAATTTAAAATAAATTAACATCAATAAAATAATTATATTAATTTCAAAATAACCATTAATATTTAATCAAAATTTATTTGTATCCCTATGTTAAAATATTTGTTAAAGTTTAAACCAAGAGAGTGACATTTTGTTTTTTTACCCACATAAATATTATATAGTTCACTATTAATGAAAAAATAATCCATGTAGCCATAAACTAGAAATATAGATGAGCATGGACTAAATAAATTCATCAACTAGGGTAAAATTAAGTATGTGGTAGATTTCAAATCATTTTTACATTAATTTTAACTTTAATTTACCCAATTTACCCTTTACTGTGGCTATAAATATTTACCATAGTTATTGTTCATAATGACCAACAATAAAAGGGGATTATTTAAGAAAATTGAACATCTTGATTATATGTAGGGTATCAATCTTTCACAATTAAATACCTATATACTGTAGAAATAAATATTAATATAAATTCATAAAATTCATGGAAAAGTAGTTTTTAGAAAAAGTGATTTAAAAAAATTATCATACCTAAAAAGAAATAATATTACTAATAAAAAAGGAATTAATTAGATTATTCTAAATCAGATGAATCATATATCACATTATGAAAAAACAATAAAATATTTGGATATTTAAATTACTATATTTAATGAATAAAAATTAAAATAACAAAAAAATTGGTATATTTCTCTATTCACTAAAAAATCAATCATTTCTGAAGAATACCAAAATTTTACCCTAAGTTATTTTTAAAACACTGAAGTTAAAAATAAATTTAATTTTATAAAATAAAATATCTATAAGTTTCATAAATAAATTATAATTTCCACTCACAAAATAAAATAAAAATTATTTTTGAAGAATATGAATTTTTCATGCCTAAAAAGAATTCACTAAAATTTGAGTTCATATTTTCTAATAAATAATATATAATTTCTTATTAATTGGAATCATTATAAATATATTTTTTAATTCAATTACTTATATACAAACCCACCAATTTAATGGAATGTTTATAACAATTACATTTAAATATTAATTTTGTTATAATATATCTTAATTTTCTTAAAAATTAGTGTTGCGTTTTAAGAACAATATAATGATTATTATTTTTTTTATGATAAGTTTTAATACTATTACACTATTGGTTCAAGGATGAACATGAAATTCCAAGAGAAATTACATCAATTATAGGGGTTTGATGACATATTTATGTGGGGTGCTTATTCCAAATGGTTGGAGAGAAACAAAATATTAAAGATATTCCTTTAGGAATATGCTAAATTATTTTCTCGACAGATCCGTAGTATTCTCGCAAATTATTTTTTTTATTTTTCAATATAACTCATACCCTGTGATACACGTATTTTTAAGGAAACATATTTAATGGCCCCAACTAAGTTGTAGAAATTGAAGAAGGAACCCTTGGATATTATAGAAAATGGATTCATACAACCTAGTGCATCACCATTGGGTGCAGTGGTTCTTTATTAATAAGGAATGTTGGTAAATACATATTTAGGGGGAACATAATAATATCACTATAATGAACAAGTACCCTTTACCCCATATTTATTACTTGTTTGATCAACTATGCAGAGCATAATACATTTCAAATATTGACCTCTGATCTTGATGTCATCAATTAAAGATAAATGTGGGATATATATAGGATATTGTACCATACAAGATATAGACACCATAAATTTATGTGTATTCCATTAGTAATTAAAAATTACTACACTATCTTCATTGATCTAATTAATATATTCTTCAGATATTACATTGGTCAATTTGTGGTAGCATTTATTGTTGATATTATTATATATTCGAATAGTAAGAAAGAGAATTAATATCATTATAGGATGGAGATGAAGACCTTTAGGAAGTATAATTTGTAAGATGAATTTATAAATTGTTAATTGATTCTACAGGATGCATCATTATGGTGTCATACAGTCTTATGAGAGGGTATATCAGTGGGTCCTTCAAAGATAGAACCTGTTGAAATATGTCTCAGACAAACCAAAATGATTGGATTATATAGTGTTATTAGGTTTTTTAAATGTTAATTTTTATTTTTTATAAATTTATCATGGATATAAAATCCAAAAACCATGTAGAAATTGAAGGGTTTCATGTTCCTTTGGACATATGAATGTGAATTTAATTACAAGGAAATGAATACAAGGTTAGTTATTGCACCTGTACTTGAACTAAATTGTAGTGGAGAAGTGTTTTTTATGTAAATTTATGTTTAAAATAAGATAATTGGTTTTTTTATTATGTATAATTACAATTTTGTATAATATACCTCATGAAAATTAAATGTTCATGAGAAACATTATCTGACTCGTGATATGGAGCATGTGACAGTAATTGGTGCATTGAAAATACTGATGCATTTTCATTATGGATAATAGTGTGATTTATATTCTTCTAATAAAATAATGAAATATATATTCACACAGAATGATTTGAATATGAACCAATGAATATGGTTGGATTTTATTAAATATTATGACTGCTCAATATATTACAACCCTATAAAGACGAAAAAGGAAACTGATGCTCTGTGTTAGAAGGATCATTTTAGCTTATCAAGGAATAAAGTTCAAAAGGATCAAATAATTTTGTATTTATGGATTATCGATCATGAAATTATATGTGAATGGGTGAAATACTATATTACTCAAATTAATGTTCAACTATCCATTCATATGAAAATTAAAGTGGACCAAAAGTAGGATTTGGAGCTGCCAAAGAAGGTAAGTAAGGTTCTTGGAGTTCAACAATGTTCATATTGGGATGATATGTTGCCATAACTAGATATGTATCCCTTTAATACCATAATTAAATAAGGATCTATTTAATGTAGAACAAATCAAAAAATTCTCCATCCATACAGGAAGTAAAAATATGTATAAATATCATAAAGAATTTTTTCTGGTTGGACAACATGAAAAACAATATTACAAAGTATTTATCTCATTTATTGTTATTTCATCAAGTTAAGTATGATTGACACAAATCTAAGGGTATAATTTATCCACTACCAATAACTATATGGAATTGTGAGAATATCACCATGAATTTATTCATTATTCTCCATAAGATTTCTAAAGGGTATAATTCCACTAGGTTATAGTCCATTTTCATACCTAGATAATGTATTTAATTTCTATTTGGGAAGATTTTTCCCATGATATACTTTACATAATATATATTAAGTAATTGGGACAGTTTAATGGAGTACCACTGTTAATCATATTTTTTTGATATATGAAGTTTACCTTGATTTTTTGGAGAAGTATGTATAAATAGTTGAATATTAAGTTAAACTTTAGAACTGTATATCATCCTTAGATAGATGTATAGTCAAATAGTGACATTTAATCCCTATATTATATACTAATAACTTTCTTTATTGATTTTAGATGGTTGGGATCAATAGATTATTCATGTTGAATTTTCTTACATTAATAGATTTCATTAAAGCATTCAAATAACTTCTTATAAATACCTCCATAGAAATATGTGCAGAACTCGAATATGCTATGATGAAGTTGGATATGAAATGTTTTTGGAAATTGGGGTATATAAGGAAATGATAGAGGAATTTATATCCAGTCAATAAAACATCAGGGTTGATTAGAGTCGAAAAAATAGTTATACGGATAACCATCAATGAGATATAGATTTTGATCATGGAGAAAAGGTATTATATTGGTATCTAATTTAATGAAGGTTATGAGACTTGGATTGTTGAGGATGTTTATACCTAAGTACATTGGTCTCAATAAGATTCTTGATTGAGTATAGATGGTAGCTGACCACATGAAATATCAATCAAACTACTCCAAAGTTCATGAGGCATTATTTGTATCACTTTTGAGGAAGTGCATAACTAATCTCTTTCAAGTACTAAACTCATTTATTACACCATTTTAGAATGTTCTTTATTATATGGAACAACTATAAGAGATTCTAGATTGATGATATAGTGTTTTGTAGAACATGACCACTAACCTATTCAGTGTTTGGTAGTGAAACTGTAAATTATACAAAGCTACATTAGAACCTTATGATGTAATGATGTACACATATCATCTTTTGTTTCCATCAATGTAATAAATTTTTTTGGGAGAATTTATAATAAGGGAGGTAGAATGTATGGCACCATGATTTTATAATATATGATCCTTTAAAATAAATCTGATTCATTTTATAGCTTATATTGGATGAAATATGAACATAAATGAATTATTATTTATTAAAATATAAAATTAAATTCATTATTAGATAGATATGGTAAATTTATAAATAAATGGCATTGTAAAATTTTTTAAATTTATATAATGAAATACCCTTGATACTAGAGAAACAAACTTGAAATGTTTTTTTTTGAATTATGTATATTTTTTAAAATTTAATAATTCAAGGAATTGTATTGAAAGAAATTATTGATAAGATTAAAGAAATAAAATCAGGTAATTGAATTCATGGTAAGGTTTAGAAATGACAAATAATTTTATTCTACTAATTCTTGGCTAAACTAAATTCATTTTTTAAAAACCCATAATCTTAACACATATGTTTTAATTTAAAGATAATTTATTTTATTTTTTGAATTATACTTATGTAGAATTATTATTTAAACCTATATAAAAATGATTTATCATTCCAACTTTTTTTATACTTTGGTTTGAAATAATTATAAAATAATGTTAAGGTATAATGGATATTATTTAGAAAACTATTTATTGAATGTAGTGTGTTATTATCCTAATAAATTAAATTTATCAAAATAAATGAATTATTTTAATGAAACATGTATACAAATCTAAAAAAATATTCTAAAAATCATCTAGAATAAGAGACACAAGAAAAAAAACTCAAATAATACATGAAATTCATGATTTAGATCATACATCTCACAAGTAGTCACACAACCCACAGACTGAAATGATCAGTTCAAGTGATTTTAGCTACATAAACATCTTATTTCATAAAACATGTAAAAATTAATCAATAATAATTCTCTTATATACCATTTTATAGAAATATCTCATGATATAGTAATCATCATAACCTTGGGAATGAAAACTTGAGAAGGGGGTGAGCATAGATGCACTGTAAGGGAAAACGTATCATAATATGCCATATCATAAACCTAAAAGAGAACATGAGGATGGGATAAATATATTAATAAAATATATTTAGACCATATATAATAACTATATATCATGATAGATAAATATAAAATCATTAAAAGATCATTAACGATTCATAAAATATATGGAAAGGCTCAATAAACATCTCAATAATCATAACAAAGTTAGCACAAAAAGAGAGTGAGGCATAAAATAATAATATGGCATATTATGAAAACATGGAATTTCATTAAAATTAATTTCAACTTGTAAATTTGGAATAACGTGATAAATAATTTGTAAATATAGAAATAACATTAGTATAGGAAATCCTTTGTGAGAAAACTCATTACACCAACACATATATTAATAAAATCAATATGTCCCTAAGTGGAAATGTTAGAAAAATAATTATAACCATGACTATGTGAAAAAAACATTATTTTCATGTATCAATATCACATTATATATAATTTTAAACCAATTAATTAAAAAGAAATATAGGACTCCACCCAATGTCATCCTATCTTATGTGTGCCACTTAAAATGAATCATAATCATATCTTATGGAACCCCTAGAAAATTTGGGTTTCATTTTATTCATAAAAATACCATAAAATGATCATAAAAAATCATATGATATCAAACATTTCATTTTACAAAAGAAATGAAAAAATATAGAGGATAGTCAAAACATCACTTCATGAGAGATAAATCCAGGTGTAAAAATAGAAGTGAAATTAAAAAAAGTTTTGAAAAAACCATTTAAACATTTTTATAAAAGATAATGATGAATGTTATATTAAAAATAAATTTAATATAGAAAAATAAGTATTTTTTAAAACTTATTATAAAGATTTACAAATAAAACTTCATTAAAAATGAAAAAAATAATTAAGTTAACAAATCTGGATTGGTAAACAGTGAAAAGAAATGACACTATTAATATTTTTAGGCCATTTTTTTAAAACCACTTTTTAGAAATGTATAAAGACAAACCTTTAATAAAATATTTAATGGAAATTTTAAGAATATAAAAAACAAATCATGCAAGGATTTCATTATATATTTTTTTTGTTAGGATGAACATAGACATAGAAGATAGGATTCATTATTGAGAATGAGAGTTATTCTTAACAAAGTTATACTTTTATTTAAAAAATTTTTTATCATTGAAGTGGTTATTAATTATTATGTGTATATTACATAGAGAAAGAAATTAAATCATATATAAAAAATGTGAATTGAATGATCAATGAAAGGCTCAATGGTATATTTTAGTAGGAAATTCTATAACCTAATGAATCAAATAATGATTTGATGAAACCCTTATAGTATTACTGACATATAATCAAAGTAACTTGAGTGGGAGGAAATGAAATTTAAATTAAGACCTCTTGAAATGGAATAATTTTTCATATGTTAAATCAATAGGGTAGGTAATAAACCATATAAAATAAATGATTGTTCATAATATCATTCATACCCTACAATGTTTAAAATGAGGAAAAGAAACACTTACCTTTAATTCCCATTTTCTGATCACAACATAACCTCCTATTTAATATAAATCCATATTAATCACATGTTCATAACATTATTCATGAACATATCATTTTTCGGAAGTTGGGTTCATTCCTCAGTGGTTTAGGTGTCCTGTAATACAATATATCACTTGGAAAGACCGAGGTTGAAATCATAGTTGCAAAAAAAATCCATTAATTTCATTATGTGAATAAGATAGAAGGAGGAACCCCAATTTATGGTGGGGTTAGTTCAGGTTCACCACTGGTTGGGTTTGATGATCATAGAGGGGGGTAATGGTCACGATGGTGGCTAAAATGTGTTTGGGCCCTGATGATGGAATTAGGCTGGGATTGTATGATTGATATTGATGAAAATTAGTTACTATATGATGATTTAAGTTAGAGATCTCACATTGATGATGACATAGATGAAGGTGTGAAATTAAGACACATGTTACTGAAACTATTGTGGGGAATTGATCCGTTGCCCACAGGAAGATCCAACATTAGGTTGGAAGCCGATAAAGGAAAGGTTGGATATGGGGGATGATGATTGATGTTTAATGGTAGATCTAGTGTTAGGAAATCCATTTAAGTATACCAATGGAGACAATGGTGGGGCCTCGATGTGGCTTCAGGTAGTGCTGTTGTATATGATTTCAAGAGGCTGCTAGTGCATCTATCATCCGCCGTGGAAAACCATTGAGGGGGTAGGCTGGTGTAGTGGATGGCCACATCAATAGTAATAATGGGATATATTTCTCTGATGATAGAGTTTTTTCATATGGGGGTATAGATGAAAGATGTGTTTTGATGTTTTAGGGATTTTGGGATTGTTGTTTTGGGGTGGATCTCTTACATCATCAATAGTGTGAACATGAATCACGGCTACCCGACTAATTTGGTTATCTGATGATGATGTAGGGTAGTGATCTGATGTTAGTGATGACATGGACATAGGTGTACGATGTAGACACAAGCATCCACGATAAGGGTGGGGTGGTGATCTCTTTACCCCAATATGGGCAGTGTTATCCGAGGTTCATGGGCTGATGACTGGGATATTTGTTATCTCCCATTAGTTACCTTCATATCAGGTATATTTTGATCTTGGTATTTGGTTTCTCTTTTTTGTTGGGTGAGTATTTTTAGGCTATAAATGGTAGGATACCTGTAATAGAAATGTCAAATAATTTTTGGATTTTCATCTTTTCCATGGTCTTTTCTTCTATTCATTGGGCAGTTACATGATATGTAGTAGGGTTTCAGGATGCAAAGTGCTGACTGGACTCATCCCGTGAGTTGAATTCATAGCATGAATTTTTATATGTCATATAAGGGTTACTTTTCATATAATTTGAAATATAGTATTAAATTAAAAAGGATATGTGTTTTTGGATGTAACTCAAAATGAAATGGATTCATGACATATAAATGATTACACACCACGTAATTCCGTATGTTTTTGTTGTATAGGGCATCATGCATTTTTTTAGGGCTCATTTATTTTTTTAGTATCTTCTACTTGGGAAGAATATTCTTTTATAAAATAGAGAATAAAACGTCTGTAAATTTTTCATATAAAATGGATACATGAAAGGATAAAGGAAATGCATGGGGAATATGCATGAATTGGTTGACCCAGATACTAGGTAAAGATCTAAAATTGGGAAGGTTATATTATATTTGTTTCCAAATGGGAATGCCATGAGTGATAAGAAATTATATGAATGATGTTCCCACATTTAATCCATCTTGAAATAGTTTTTTCCCCAACTGCTGTATTAAATGGATGCACACAACATGGGTGCACACAAACCAAAGGTTACAAAATTACATTATTTCCGGAATAATTGTTACTTAAACATAATGATTTCATCATCAAAGGGGCTTGAACAAAAAAATAATTGACACATACCAATGTAAAAAAAAATTACATGTGATTACTAACACAAATTATACCATCTTTTAGAGACCATGTAAATTTATAGTGTTTTTGGACATTCATAAAATAGAGTTACATGTTATGGGATAAATCCTCCTTCAAAATATAAAAATATACTCAAAATGAAATGCTTTGAGGCAAATATATACCTTCAATTACTAGATGTTTCAACATCAAATGTTCATGTAACATTGAGTTATGTGTTGTATCACCTGGTCATAACTTGAGACTTTGGATAAAACAACATCGAGTATAAAGAATACAATTACTTAATTTTGTAGGTTCCAATTATCTTGTTCATTCATTTTATTCTCATTGTTAATTACTGGATTCATTTTATAAATCCCAATTATCATTTATATTTTATATAATTAATACAATATATTTATTAATATTATTGATAATAATTATTTGAAAGTCATAGAAATTTTTTACATTTACAAAAAAATATATTTATATTGATAATTATTTAGGTGAATTGGATACTAATTTTTCAAGGTATATTGAGGAACATGTAAAAAATGTAAATTAGGTAATATTTACATCCTATTTTGTTGATGCTAGTAAATAAAATATTCCAACAAAATAGAACCATGCAATGAAAGATTTTAGAATTGAAAAAATATTATTGTTAATTGAAACGAGGTTGTGAAAATCTAGATAAAAATAAATATAAAAATTATATTACCTAATTGTAATATGATATTTATAAATTCCCCAACAAGGATGAATATAACTCCATAAGACCACATCTAAGAAGATAGGTATCAATTACTATAGGAAACACATATAATTTGGGAGGAATTCTCCCAAGAAAAATATAGTTAACATAGACAATAGTTACACTAGATATAAAATATGCAGTGTTAAAAAAAATTATAATATATTCTTATTATACTATATATAACATATAATAATTAAAGAATATGGAAACATATATCAATGTTTTTCTAAAAACATATTCAATCACATTCCATAATAGGGAATAAAATTATACTTAAATAAAAACCAAATAAAAAAATTAAATTTATAATCCCTAGTATGAAAACACTATTAATTAAGACAATTAATAGCTTAATATACTTACTCAATAAAATCCAAATCATTATATATATATATATATGGGGAAAAAATTTCATATCATTAATAATTTCAGCATAAAACTATTCATGAAGAGGTTAAAATAATTTAATATTAGTTTATACCATGTACTCTGCAACAACAATGTTTTCCTCGGGTAGAAATAATAATCAATGAGTAAAAAATTTTATTATATAGTCATGGTATTTTAGCATATTATTTCCCATGGTGAATCTATGAATAATATCATGTGTTATTTTTTATTATCATTGATGTCTCATAATGTAATATACAAAATCTTCCTTCTTTTAAACATTGAATTTCCATTGAATATAGGTCTATCTAATTAATGTATCTCATTTTCAATATCAAAATATGTATTGAAAGTTATGAAATATTAAAAAACATATATACTATATAAATTTTTATGAATATTCATTAAATTACACAAACACATGATTGAGGACCATAATAGGTTAATTTCTTTGGAAACATGGAAATGATGAAATCATTCATAATTATACTACATATCCTCCCATAATGATATTCATAACTAGAACCATTCATAGAAATATCATAAAGAATACTATAATTCATAACATGGGGAAATGAAAAATAATAAAGGGTGAGAACATATTCTCATTATAGGTAAACAATAGACATACAAAAGAATAAAATGAACAGGAGGATATGAAAACATGAGAATAAACTTTGAAAACTATTCCCATTATATAAAAGCTCATAATATCGAGTCAAGGGATAAATATTGGATTTTCATAAGACAAAAATTGTATGTTTATCATTGAAAATGGCCCATTATATAATAACATTGGCATAAGGCATAGATTTATAGAATATACAAAATAATAGAAAAAATTTATGTAGTTGTCAAGGATCACCTGTATATAAATCATAATGAAATGGTTTCACTTCATCGACCATTATTTTATTCATGTTTCACACCCACAACCATTATAAAGGATTAAGTCCCATGTTAAACAAGGTTCACTCCAAATTTAATCATGTCTATATCATGACATATAAATCTTTACCCAATTCATTAGAGGGAGATATAAGTGACACCAATATAAAAAAACTATATTTATCTCTATCAATAGATCATGAAAGATTCTTCATAAAATAACCCATGAAATGATATTGGTTTCATAAACATTACCTCATGTCATAACCTATAGAATATATACTTGTTTTATAATCATTTCCTCATTTATCATATAATAACCCTTGGAAGAGATGTAGGATTCATATGATTTTACTCATAGTATGAACCATTGAAGAGAAATGTGTTTCATAAACATAATTCCATTATAAATATAACAATTTCTTGGAAATAATTATCATTTTATCCTAGTATCATATTACTAATTTAGAATAGTGAACATTGACAAATTTCATTTTATATGGAAAGAAATTTTGATTGAAAAATTAGAACATTTTTTTAGGAAAATGTCATTTGGGACTTAAAAAAACATTTTAAAACATATAAAAACATTAAAATATTTTTCATATAAAACTTCATAGAAAATATATAATGCATTATTTAATGTAAATAGTTATTATGATGGCGGGAAATTTTTTACATGTCATATATGATAAAACATGGATCCTGTTTTCATTTTCGATAAAATAAAAATAGTAATTATTTCAAAAATGAAATGAATATTTTCTTAAAAAAAAATTAGTAAAAATATATACATGGTTAGGAAATTAATTTAATAGTTAAAGGGGAATTATAATATAATTTTAAAAACATTATTTGATAACATGGTTTTAGAAGAAAATAAGATTCTGAGTGAAGAGATAATATAATCAAAAAACATAATAAATAATAATATTGTTATAGAATTTCATTACCATGTTGGTAAAATTGTATTGTAATCCCCAAGGAGGAATTCTATAAAATTAATCATAAAATACTAGGAGAAAAAAAATATATTCCTGATATTACATGTTATGGGGATGTATATACACCTTGTGAAATAATACAGCTGCATAACATAACATGCATCTCAAAGAAGAAAAATTGAGCCAAAAATCCCATACCTTAAGGCTTGAATTACATAATACAAAATAAAATATCATACTTACAAAAATTTGTGATTATTATAAATATATTAATGAAAAATATATACATTTATCATTCCATATATGATTTTATTATTAACTTTTATTTTATTTTTATTAAAAATTACTTATTAAAGATGTATTTTGGGTAATATTCTCTCTGTTTTTTCATATACATTTTTATTTTTTATTTTGGAAATCTTAAATTAATCATGATTTAAATATCCCTAAAATTTTATCCATGATATAATTATCATATATATTAAATATATTTCTATTTTTATTAATCTATAAAATTTAGTGATCCAAAATGAAATACATTGTTCATGGAGATGGTATGTCATATATACACATGAATGATGTTTCCATTTTATTATTAGATATAAGGAAAAAAGTTAAATAATATAATATTATAACAAAATAATTTTTCTATTATATATATAAAATATGATAAATATACATTTCCTTATTACCTTCCATGTAAAGCATCGTCAAATCACATTGCTTTATGAGGAGGTAGAGCACCGTACACATGAGCAACGTTATCGTATTCCCATAAAATAGAGAGTATGATGGTCTGTTCTATATAATACATCCAAAAGCATAATAATATATTTCATATTATTTATAAAAAATAAGTCCTTCATTTTATCTATCAATAAATGGTGGAAATGGAAAACAAATTACATTGGTTCGTGAGGCAGGAGTCCACCAAATACATGAAAGATGATTTTGTAGCCCATTTGATGGGATTGGAGCTGCTCATAGATCATTAAATTAATATAAATACATATAATTATATTTTAAATAATATTTTTATTAAATCATTATGGCATATTAATAATTTAATGAGGTGGGTAATAAAATAAATAAAAAACGGTCATTGATGAAAGTTACATATTCTTTAGCTATCCTGATGAGGTTTTCTCCAAAAGAATACATATGATAGATTTATCTCCAAACAATTTATTTTAGGATGTGATGGGGGAAATTTGGAATGTATTGGGGTTTGTATTTTCCAAAACAAAACTATTTTATTTTTTAAAGAGGATATAACAATGGGTGAACTTTTATATGTGAGGTTGGTGGCTAACTAGAAATATTTTGAAAGAAATAATTCCACCCAATATTATTATGTCAAAAGGATCTAATAATAGACCATAATCGACCCTAGACATATAAGGTCAAAATATGGAAATAAAATGGGGTTTAAAAAAGTTTTTTGGGTTATTATTGTCAAAAATTATGTTCATCTTATTGAATAATATAAATTATGATTATTAATAATAGTGATTTGTTTTTTCTAAATACCTTTTACATAAGGTCAATAAGTTTATTTAAAGATAATCCCATGGACATAATGGGAAAGAGAGTTTTTATGTAAAAAAGTTAAAAATATAGAAATGTTTTATATATAAAGTCAAAATAAAATTAATAAAATTTACCTAAATTTAAATAATTGATATATAAATGAATAAATATTACATTAAAACAAATTTTAAATAAAATATATACTTATGAATATGTTAAAAAAAAGGAAATTTTAAATTATCATCTCGTATTGTTCACTTTTCATAAAAAATGTTTTTTTAAAATATCCCAATAATTCACAACGAGATAATTTTGACATGATGATTTTAAAAATGATGGTTATTTCATAAAATAAATATTATAAGAATATATAAAACTAATTTTATTATTATTCACAAAATTAAATTATAGATAAATTTTTTAAAAATATAATTTTTAAAACATATAAATATTTTAGAAGAAATTAAGGAATTTTCATAAATATGATTTATTTATTTAAAAACATTATAAATAATATTTTAAATGAAGTTATTATTATTCATATCTAAAATTTTAATATCTATGTTATAACCATATTAATGAAATAATAGTATTAATAGTGTATTGTTATTATGTAAAAATCAATTATGTGTGTAATGTAAGATAACCCATTGTTGCATGTAGAGAAATAATAAAATTCTATTATGTGAACCACATTCTTAACTTAGTCATTCATTTAGTGAAATATTCTAATGAAATTTAATTTATTCTAAAATATTAATTCAAAAAATATTAGGGTGTTATATTACACCACCTATAAAAAAATTTCTTCCTAAAAATTCATCAATTTAATGAAACAAATGTGGATAAATTTCCCTCACCATATCCTCATGTTATAATATAGCTTCCACAAACTAGTGGATTTGCCACAAATATTTTACAATGTTAGTGTATTTTTTGGAACATTATTTGTATGATCTATAATATCCATTGGTTGTTTTTCAATATATTGTTTTTCTCTAATGGTATGAACACTTATTTCGGTACATGTGATGTGTCGAGTATGTACATCTTCAAGAGAGATACATAGAAAATAATGTCTTCCTGATAGTTTTTTAGTGGAAGCACCATGATATAATATACTATCTCTATATGATGAAAGATTTTAATGAGACTGATATACATTGGGCTTAGTTTCCCTTTTTCATGAATCATATAACCTCATTCTATGTAGAAAATTTAAGAAACGCATTATCTTCAACATCAAATTCTAGATCCCAATAACGATTATCAGTAAAACTATTATCTCAAATCTGAACTACCTTGATTTTTTTTTTCAAAAAGGATTTATCCTTATATACCATTTTTTCAGGTATCTCAGGTCCTAATCAGATTATTTATTAATATATATTCCAAATTTTTTATCTCTATATTTCATTCTATATAGGTATTAGAAGGATCCATCTAAATGTTCAAGTCAAGAATATTGTTGTATAAAAACCCAACTAGATTGAGTTGATGATCCCAAACACCTTTTAAATCCCTGGAATTATATATCAATATATCTATTTGGGTTTTAATTTTTCTATTAGATTGAACATCTATCAATGGATGATATGTAGTGCTAAAACTCAACTGTGTATCAAATACTGGATGAGAAATTCACCGAAATGGATGAAACATCCCTTTATGGATTTTTTATCAAACATAACATGAATTCATACCAAGCATCGAGATATATACTTTTGATTCCTATCTTTGTACTATTCCACTATAATTACTCTTAAAAACTCTATACATCAAAATACATCCAAGACGAATAGAGATTGAAGAATAATGAGATTCTAAAAAAAATTATTCTTCAAATATGTTTTTGAAGGAACACATTAAATGTTCTTAAATCATATCATTCCATCACGGTCAAGGATAAAATCATGAACATTTATAACATTCATTTATATCTCTATATCTTCACATATCACCTATTTTATCATTACATGGATAAAGAGTCAGACATACAATTAAGAAATAAAATATTTTCCCATTACATTAGGATTTATTTTTCTAATCTTTTAAAATATATAATATTGTAAGTTTTTTAATCCTCATAAGGGATAATAAATATTGATAATATCTACTCAAAGCATCATCCACCATATTCTCCATTCCACTGTCGTAATAAAATGAAAATCTATAATCATCAATACTCTCTAAACATATTATTTTTGGCATATTAAAATAATTTTATGTGAATATATTCATTAATTTTTTATGATTGGTATATATAAAATAATTTTCTCCATAATGAAAATCCATCTATATCAATAATGAAAAATAACAACAGCTACCTTCAAATCACAATTTTGGTAAATTTTCACAAGAATTGTCAATATACATGAGTCATGAGCCATTAACATGTAATTATTAAAAATAACACATCGCAATCCCTTATTATATGAATCACTATAGATTACAATACAATATTCATAATAGGGTAATTGAATCAAATGTGTTCTTAGTAATATAAAATTTAGTTCCTTTAAATTTTCCTCAGATTCATCTATATAGAGGTACTTGGATACCATCTTAGTTTACGTGGTTAGAAGATTTCATATTCATGTTTAATACTACAAAAAAGTAATATTATATAAATATAAACCATGATAACTATTGATCCTAGTCATCATGGTAGGTCTGGGACAACATTAAATAGCCTTTGTTTTATATGGATCTTCCAATACACCCGCTCATTATATTATATGGCGAAAAAATTAAACCATTTGTATGAAAACTAACAAATTGAGAATGTTTTATATATTTTCTACATACATAGGTTATTTAATGAAATTCATATATTTTCATCATTATCACCCTTTTCTATATTATATATAATAATATCATCTAAAATACTATAATAAATATATCAAAGAAATATCCATGGAATCATTTCAATAAATTGATAAAGATAACTATTGTATTAATAAGATTAAAGTGAATCACTATATATTCATTGTTTTAAATCCATGCATGGAATGAATTCTTCAGTTTAACCTTAGTAATGAACCCTAAATAATGATTTCTATATTATGTCCAATCATGGAAATGTATTAAGATTTGTACAATTCATCAAATAATAAATTAATACACCGAAGTTGATAATTGTTCTTAATTGTGAAACTTTTCAAATTCCAATAATAAATTCATATCTTCATTGATTCATCTTAATTTTTTAAAAAAAATTAACACGTGTACCACAAGGTGACACACATTTCTAAATGTATCCCTAGTGATTTGTTTTTTGGGAGTTTCTTCAACAATTCAGGAAACTTGATTGGGGAAATTCTATAGACAGTAATTTAAATTGGTATGGAAATAAGTATGATTTATATTGAGTGCTCAAAACTATGGTTTGGTTGAAAAATAGACAAAAATTCAATAACATAATGAATAATATAGATAAGAATAGGCATCTAATAAATATCATCATTCTCCATAACCATTTGTGATAAAAAACCTAAATGAATGGTAATTAACACACATACATTGGATGTGATCTCCATTGGAGGTTAGTAAATGTCATCACATTGATATAAAAACATGGGATTACATGGAATTTCAAATATTACTTCCCATACACAACAATTTATTTGTTATTTTTGTCAAAAAATTAAATTCAAGTCCAATATGACATATAATTCACCTAGAGGGAAAATAAAAATATTTGAAAGAAGTAGAGTCCCACCAATATCGACAAGAGAAAAATTATATACTTGAGATGCGATCATCAAAAAATCAGGTCGGTTAACTACTATTTTAGAATCATATCATTTGTATTGAATCCTGATACCCTTATTAAATTCTTTATATATGAATGAATGGGTAGATCCATAGTAAAATAATACATCAGTAGTTCTACAGTGGATGGTAAATGTACCCTTCACCACGTCATTATTGCACCCCTGATGAGAAACAATGATCACATGAGATTTCTATTTTTCTCTCAACATTAGGGGTTACTAAAATCAATAAATATCATTAAAATTTGGAATTTTTCACTATGTAGCCTAGTTAGCAAGAACCTTGAATTTTAAACACTATGGTATTGGTGGTACATTCTATGAAGCATTCACTATACTCACATCATTATCTAACCTCTTCCCATTACATTGGGAATCATTTTTTTTATGAAACTCCATTCCACAATTTAATTATTTTATATTCTACTTAAGTAAATTTCTTAGATGATTATTCCCACACATTTATCATAAAGGAAAATATCATCTTATTCTATACATGGTTCTTATATTTTCAATTAAATTCCATTTTTCTCTTCTTATCAAAATCCTGAGATTAAAATGTCACCTAACCTCCATTTACACCTTCATATCAAATTTTAAAATCCCTTCATATGTAATGAAGTATCTTATGGATGAATCTATTAAGATAAATTCCATTAACATATTGATGAATTGATCTACATTACACTATGGTTTTATTATAATACACAAATCATACATTTGGTATCTTAACAAATATTTATTATAGGTACCAACATATTCATTGTCCTTTTTTCATGAGAATCTATAACTCTTTATTAATATTATTATGATTAATAAAAAGAATTTACATATTGTATCATAAGTTTTCAACACATCAAAGTCTATGAATTCAATTACATCCATTTACCTTGTATTTGTGATAATATTCCCTTATTGATCTCATTCACCTTCCAAATGGTAGATATCCAAAATTTATTTTTCCTATTCCAAAAGTTGGATAATATAAATTATCTATTAATTGTCAATGATCAATTTTTCCACAACTAGTGGTTTATATTGACTGATTAATGATGGTGGACTATGCTTGATTAAGGAATCAATGGAGTGTTGTTATGTTCTATGTTTATTTGGATTTTCACCATGATTCATATATTAATATATATATTTTGATAATTTCAATGAGATTTTTCATTACTTATTACATAATTTTTGGATTATCATTGTGAAAATAATTTAATTCCCAATCAAATTAATCATTAACATGGTACCATTAAGTTATAACCAATGATTAAAACCAAAAAACATAGTTTATGAAATAATAATAATGATTGGTAACCACATTATCATGTAAAATAGATTATTTTATGTCTAAATAATGAAAAAATATTTAATATATAAAATAATATTATTATACTAGGACATTCATAGTCATCATATATTTAATTCCATCATGATGGTTTGTAAATAGATTGTGAATTTCAAAAGAGTATCCCCTATGAATGTGAAACTATGTGTGTTGTGTGGCCTGTTTTCATGCACCCGGTGATTTTTAATTCTAGACCAATCCATTAATTTCATATTTATTACCCTTATGTACCTCTATTTCAGTGGCACAACTAATCTCTATATCCTATACCAAAATTTTGAAATATTTTCTTATATTTTGAATCATCCAAAAACACATCCTTTTTCATTTTCATAAGGTTCTCAGTTCATTTTTATCATTCTATTATTCAATTGATAAATAACCATTTAATTTAATACCAACTACAAAAATCGAGGAACATTATATATGCTTGTTAAATCATTTTATTAGAATAGTCATTACATTACATAAACACAATCCCATGGAATGTAAATTTATAGTGTCACTGGAAAATTGGAAACATGATCCACTATTATATAGGTAAACAATGTAATATACCATTATGATAATCATAACTAGCATGCTTCTTTGACATAACAGATTTAATACAATTCTACACAGTATGGGGAATGAAATAATATGAAAGGTTGATCTTATATGTACATTAATGTTATAAAGGGAGATATATAAGAAAAACATGAACATAAGGGTATTATAACATGAGCAATACACTTGAAAACCATACTCGACATATCATAGATCATAATATTGAGTCATGTAAAATTGATCGAAAATTAATTGGACATGAATAATAAGGTAATCAAAGAACATGATCCATAGGAGAACATAATTTGTATAAGGCATAGATTTTTCGTAGAAACTTGTGGATATGAAATAATTTAAATTGTATTTATGGTTCACTTACCAGGATATCATAGTGGATTAGGTTAACTAAAAAACTATCATAATATTCATGGTTAACTCACAAGACCATCATAGAGGACAATGTACATTAATAAACTAGGTTCACTCACAATTACCAAAATATATATCTTGTGATATATAAATCATTACCCAATTCATTTAATAAAGATATAGGTACCACTTGTGTCATAATTAATGAAATAATTATCTGTTCCAAAAGATAAAAACATTCATCACATAATAAAATAAGAAATTACATGGGTTTTATAAACATTTCACAATAACATATCTTGCAGAAAAGATACCGGTTTGATAATCATTTTATCATTTATTCACAGAAAAACCCATGGAAAAAGATATTGGATTCATATGATTTTAGTCATGGTATAACCCATTGATGTGAAACATGTTTCATTAACATAATTCAAGTAAAATTTTAAACCATTAAAATAAATTTTAATAATTCTATCCTTTGATCATATCTCCAATAAAGAATATACAACATCAATAGTTGTCATATTAGATGGAAAATGATTTTGATTGATCAAATAATATATTTAATTGGTAAAAAATCTTTTGAAATTTGAAAAAAAAAATTAAAAAATAAATCATCTTTAAAATAGTTTACTTTTAAAGCACCTTGAAAACATATATAGGATTCATCAAAGAAGATAATGGGCATGATGATGGGAAGTTATATCCCTATCATATACTTAAAATAATGATCGATTTCAAATTTTGGGAAAAAGATAAACTTGCATTGATTTGGAAAATAAATTAATATTCCTTTCCAATAAATTGTAAAAAAAATAAACATTGTTAGACATTTCTTCTAAAAAACATACAATAATAAAATCATTTTCAAACATTTTTAGAGGACATGGTTTTGGAAGAAAAAATGATTTACCACTGAAGAGGGAAAAAAGTATGATATTAATAAAATCATTTTGTAAATTATTTTATGTAAAAAAGAGTATAATGTGTAATATTTCTTTAAAATATAATGAATAAATAGATGAGAATAATTTTTTTATTTTATTAAGATATTGATCACATGATGTTATCTTTGAAAACATAATCATAAATAATCATGATAAATGGTGAGATTATAACATAAAATCTTTACCATTATGTTAACATTGAATCATAATTCCCAAGTGGTAATAATATAAAAAGTAACATAAAATATATTTATGACAAATAATTTTAGTAAGTTACATGTCAAGGGTATGTATATAAACCTCATGAAAGAATATTTTTGCATAAAATAACATATGTCTCAATGAAAGAAAATTTAAACCAAAATCCATTACATTAAGTATTTAGATCCATAATACACATTCAAACCTACTATATAATAAATATAAGTTAAATATACATATTTTATTGATCCAAATTTATATATTTCATATCTTATATTATTTTTTTATTACCTTTTTCATAATTTTATTATAAATAAATTTTAATGCTATGTTTTTGGTAATAAGTAAATTATTTTTCTGGAATGATTCGATTAGTTATTTTATGAAATTTCAATATGATCATGATTTAATAATATCCATAATTTTAATCATGATATATATATCATATATATTAATTATATATTTATTTAGTGTAATATATACAATTATGTGATAGAAAATGAAATACAACTTTCATGAAGATATATCAATGTATATATGAATGAATATTGTTTCCATTTTATTGATGGACCAAAAGAATGAAAGTAAAATGGTATATAATTAAAAAATAATTTTCTTTTCCTATATATCACATATTTTAATTAAACCCATCCTGATTAACTTCGATGTGTAGTGTGAATGAATTAGTTCTCTTTGTGAGGAAATAATCCAAAGTACACACAAGTGATGTTATTATATTCCCATTAAATGTAAAGTATGAAGGTATATGCGATATAATAATTACATAACTATAATAACATTGTATTTATAATATTTAAATAATAAATAATTCATTATGACTAGAAATTATAGGTTAAAACTAGAAAATGAATGCCATGTGTTTGCAAGGCGGTTGTCTATCGTACACACGAATGATGATTTTATATACCATTTTGATGGAATTGGAGATGTTTGAAGGTAATGAAATTAAAAAAAACACATATTATTATATTTATTATACTCTATTTTTTATATTATAATGGTATAATAACAATTGAAGGATGTGTATGAAGAAATAAAAAAATCTCATTGATGAACGTTAAATATTCTTGAGGCATCCTCCGTAGGATTTCACAAAATCCTTCCATTATTAGATTTAGGTATATAAAATCGGTTTTAGGTTGAGATTAAGTAATTATAGAATGTTTTTAATTTGATTAACCAATTTTTTTGGACATCTAACAATGATAGGAGAAGGGGTTTCTTTTTTAAAGTGTGGTGATTTGAACACTTGTATATTTTTAAAAGAATGAATTTCACCCATGTTTTTTCATGTGAAAAGGCTCAAATAAATTAAAATTATAGAGATTAGAAGTCAAATAGTCTCTATATGGCCATCCATTTAGAATTGGATATTTTTTAGGTTATTATTAAACATTATATTTTTAGTTACCTCATAGTAAACATGTTTTACCTTAAATTCAGTAAATGACTTTTAATATTGTTAATATTAATTTTGATCTAAAATAAAGTTGAAAATATTAGATAATATAAATTATTGTATTTTAACATATGTAAATAGTTTTTCAATTTCCTTTTAAATTTTTTTTATTAATTAATTTAAAATTAACCATATAGAGGGGATGAGAAAGTGAATTTTTTAAAAGAAAAAAGTTCAAAAGATTTGAAATCATTCTATAAAAAAAGTAAACAACCAATTGAATAATTAAGAAATGATTTTAATGGATATATAATAATTTTACTATACATTAAAATCAATTTGAAATATTTTCAATCATTTTAAATAATTTAAATGAAAATTAAATTTTCTATTAAAATTTAGTATTTTTCAATATTCATAAAAAATGATGAATTTCAGAAAAATATAAACAATTCATTCTACTATATTTTTAACATGAAAATTTCAAAAATGAATCTTATTTTATCAAATATGATATCTAAAACCATATGTTTCATGGGTAAAATGTTTTATTTTTGGAAATTACTGACGATTGATTGTGAGGGGGGGTTTAGTGTGCTCCATAATTCATCACATCATTCTCACTTTGTTTTACTTACCTAGAAACACCCAATATATCCTTCATCAATAAATAATTCCAGAAATTAATTCTAAATTAAGTTTATCAATTGTTTTTTTACACCCAATTACAATTAGGAACTCACATTTATTAAGAGGATGGGAGGTTAGGTTCATTAACCCCTTTTGGGGGAAATTTTTCATACTCCAATGTTATCTTATATATTTATGATGTGTCCATGATTCTTTTATTAATCATGATACAAAAATGGTTAAACGAATGTAATGATCACGTATTGAACCATTCTATCTCTAATGGGTGTTCTATTAAATATTTCATCTATATGTATCAGAGGTTCTTAATCCATTCCCCCTTACTGGGTAGCTGGTTATATTTTGAAGCCATATAATCTGGAACTCTAGGGTTTACTACCATAAAGGGTGGTTATTAATCAATCAAGGATGGGATTGAACCCCTATGAGGAATAATACATAGAATGTTTTTAATTTTAATCAAAACCCCCATAGTTTATTGAACCCATTCAGTTTAACATCAAGCTGAAAGGATTTATATAAGGGAACATAGAAAGAAAGTGCTGACATCAAGCCTTAGTGAGGCATCCTACATATCCTTTTTATATTAGTAATCAGAGTCATCTCAGTTCGAACATCCCCTTAGGGATACCCCAAGGAGGGTTACCTTATATGGGGGATTTCATATCATGTCGCTGAATGGGGATACCCACTAATGATTATCCAGCCTGTAGAGGTCTATGATGAGAATGATATGATAATAAAAATTCACTAAGAACACATGATCCATTATCAGTGTCAGAAACAAGGGATAAAATGTAAACACTCTCACTAAATGTAGGAGGCCCTTATGGGTAGTTTTATATGGATCTCAAGCATTAGGAAGGATTTCTATGTTTTATTATTATGGATGGAAAAGGGAGTTATCATACTTTCGTTGGCTTATCAATATAATGATGGATGAGGATGAATGATAAGACCATGGTATATATGAGGTCCTGATGCTTAAAATGTCAGATACGTGGACATAATTACACCAATATAAATTATAGTTGGAGATCATTCTTATAAAGTAATCCAATGTATCTATGTTATTGAAATAATAATATTTCTCATTATTCAGTTTTTGGAAAGCATGGATATATTTACTATAAAATGTCAACATCTTCCAAGATTCCCAACTTACATATCTTAATTCCCTACATGACATAAACTAATTCTATTCTTGACATATATCGATTGTCCTCTAGACATGTCTGGGTAGTCTATATGACATGTATGAGGATTTCTGGACATGTCATGGTTTCCCAATCGATATGCATAATCAAAATTGAAAGATTGAGTTGACTTTTACAAATTAAATTGTATAATTTTTCTAATATATTGGGAGAAAATATCATGATCAATCCTAAAATGACTGACAAATGTACCACAATCAAGGATTACACACCACGAATATAGAACATGATCAATCCTAAAATGTTTGAAAAACATTTCACAATCATGGTTTACAAGTCTTGAGGACATCATTTGATCATGGCTGAAATTTCAAGAGGGCATCTCATGACCTAGATGAATTTTCTTATCACTTCCACATAACTTGGGACACATTTATGGATAACCTCAAAGTATTTTGATTGAAATCTTGGAGTACATCATGGGACTTGGGTGGTATATCAATTGGTTATCACATGACTTTCATGACATGTAATAGGGACATCACATGATCCAAAGGGCATTAGGAGAGAGTTTCACATGACATGGGTGATATGTCATGTTGTTGTCACCTGATTATGGGTTTTCAATATATTTCCATTAATTTTTGTGTATCCATCTTCATGTAATCCACCCTTCTTTTTAAGTCTTTATCCCATCCTTTATTGTACATGTTCCCTATTTTTTCTAGTGTTTCTTTATTATAGTTTCAAATGACATATTCAACATGCGAGACCTTCTTCAAATAACATTTACAACACGCAAGATGGATTTAATGAGATATAAATAGTTATATAGAAAGGGATTATTTATTCCATGTTTTCCATTATGTAATTCCCCAGATATTTCTTGGTCGAAGACCCATGTGATCCTATGACTAGTTTCCCTAAGAAGTTTGATCATGTCCTCCTATGTAGAAATCAACCATCATGTTTTTTAAAGCATGCGAGGATATATTTAATGGCCTATACACCCAATGTTATATTCATCCTTGTGTGGAATGTAACTCAAAAATATTAATTGTAATTAGAGGAAAAATTTAATCATCATGCCCCTAACATGATCATTTTGTGGGTCATCTATGGCACCACATGATGAAAGAGATTGTGATAATGGTACACCTTCACCATGATTATTGTAATACATCGAGTAATATTGATTTTTCCTAACCCTGATAATATGTCAATGAGTCACCACATAGTCTAGCCTGCAAGACGTGGAGTCTTTTTGAGATAAAGAAGCTCATATGGATGTTATCAATTGATCGAAGAAAACATTTCACGGGTCCTCTATGAGACTATGGTGACATTTTAATGGGGATTTCTAAGGATATGTTAACACTTATAAAGGCCATTGTAAGATTATATCTTTATGTAAATGGGGTACTTTCATGATCAATGGTGATCACCAATGGTGTATGACCCTTTCATATGAATGTTATCACACTTCCCCCTCATAAGAATCATCCACCATTTCCATTTTTTATTTTAGTCCTTATTCTACAAGGACAATAGATCTCATGAAGTCATGAAACTAGTTCATGAAAAATCATTCACTGTGAATGTGGTGTGTTGCATGATCAATGATGGATCTCATTGTGATGTCGGTGAATTTACATGGAAATCTCCACTACTTGTATTTAGAGATGAAAGGGAATAATATAATATAATACTAATGTATCTAAGGATTTATATGATGAAAGTGACATTTTAAAATGTTTTCAAATGAAAAGGTGTAAATATTTCATGGGGATTCATGAGGTCTTGAGATTCATTTGATCATGTCACATGACAATAAATACAACTCACATTCTCATTAGGATTATACGTTTTTAACCATTTATTTTATAAGGGGGTTTGGATGATTGGTATGAGTCAAATGGTTTGGATGTTGTAATACTCTTAGTAGCTCACATGGTGTCTAACACATGATCATAAATTCCTTTTTGGATTCCATCAGAAGATTAAGAATGATTTTCAAAGGGGATCTATGTAATAAAAATAAGATCATGTGTTGTGCGTGATCCATTCACATTACATCCCAGGTGTCATAAAATCTCATGACCTTTTAATGGTTACTCAGTTTACATAAAACATATTTTATCTATTCTTTTTTTAGAGAAAATTGTACTCATGGTTTTCATATTGTTTCCATTAGAGATATTCTTATGATCATTTGTAAGGTTTAAAAAACCCTACACCCCTCTAGAGTGAAGTCCTTGGGGACATGGAATTTTCTATGAGGAATGTAAATCACCAATTGAGTCCTTAGAGAAACTGAAAATTACTGTCTTGGGTGAAATTAGGTCTCTCATGTGATTTTTGGTATTCCAAGGAACAATCTATAATGAGTGAGAAAGGGTTGGATTATTACACCCGAAACTCAAATCGTAGAGCTATTGCGATTCCTCTCATCACATATCCCCTTTTCAAGACCTTGTTGTAAGATCTCATTCATAAGAGCTCTCCATGAGACCCAACTAGAAGATTTTATTTACAAAAATAAATTTCCAAACAAAATTCAGAAAATCTTATTATGTGGTTACAATACATGAATGTAGTGTCCCAACACTTTTTTCAAAACAAATCAAAAAATATTTATCGTCAATTGACCAAGGTCCTTGTCTATATAGAAAAAATTTATTTATCATCAGATTTGATGGAAAGGTTGTGTGATCACTTGACCATTATGTGCTTCCTGTCAACATCTTAGGGTGATGTAGTCATGAGTAATATGAATCTTTGCATGATCATGAAATTCCTTATGTATTTTTCAATTATTGAGGTTTGTATCATGTCATTTGATCATGAATTTCTTCATGGTTCATGTAATTCACATGATTTTATTGGAGTTATGGACTTCTTACAGGCATCACAGTATCTATTGGCTTGGTCATGTGATCACTTGACCATTATGTGGTTCGTGTGAAAATCTTAGTGTCACGTGATCACAAGTTATATGAATTTTCAAATTTTCAAAAGATGCCTTTTAGGATTTGTGTTCTGTGGGGCCTATATTTGATCATGTGATCAAGAATACCTTCATTACCCATGTGATAACCCTGATTCTATTGGAGTTAATCATTCCTTATGAAATTTCATTTTCTTGTTGGATATATAGTCCGCAGTTTTTTAGCAATGGTTTCCAGTTTACATACATATTCCTTATGTCTATTGAAAGTTAAATGATTTTGAGGAATTATATAACTAACCTTGAGTGCCTTTTACAATCTAAAAAAATTCATTGTTGTTTCACCCATCTGAACTCTAGAGTTACCATGTGAAATACCATCATATATTTTTTGGATTTGATATATTATATGATGATTTCATCCCCTTTATTAACTACAACCATACATCTTGATGGTTTTCATATTCATTGTAAAATGTTAAAATATTTATTTCTAGAGGTATTCAATTTTGGTGTGTGTATTCCTAGATGTCGTCTTATATATGGGATGAATCTCATCATGGTCAGGAAATTTGACATTTCACACACCATCTTATTGATCAGGGTTATTAGATCATAATTTTCTTCTCACTGAATAATATGAAAAGTGGTTGGAGATCTAAATATTATCTACTACCTGGTGTAAATTTATCTACTAAATGGGTGTTTCCATTTTGGGTTTCATAGATCTGCTCATAATTTTATGATTATAATCATAACATTCACCTTTACAAGGATGAATGGGTTTCTCTCTTAATCTTCTATCATTAATTGGATCTTCATAAAAGAGTTAATTATTCATTTGTTCCATAATAGTAACTTGTTCTATCTATCCCTTGATGTATTATAAATCTTCCTTTGGGATATCTACCAACATGGAGGAATATATCTTATTGGGGTGATGTATGATGAGTTCATTATTTTCATGGATATCTAGGATAACCCTTGTAAAACTCTGTCTGGGTTATTGAAATGTATATAATTGGGAAGTGAAGTTAATGATGGAGATAAATATTCACAATCATATACCAATTACAGATTGGGTAAACAACTTTAACTACTATATAAAAGCACAACCGCTCAATATATTCCATCACTAATTCCCTTCTTAAAACATTTGTGATAGTGTTGGCTCATATTTGGTATTCCTTGTGGTGGGAGAGTATACCCCAAGGGTTTATAAAGGGAGACTAGAAATATCCCAGAGACATATGATTACAGGTTTCTTAACAATGTTTCAGAACTTGTGGCTCTTCCTGATCATGGATTTTCTACTTAGAGGTTTATTGAGAACAATATTTATGGATGTTTGATTTGAAGAAGGATTTCCTCTTAATTTAGTTGTACCAACTCTTTCATACACTTATCATGTCATGTTCAATATTTTCCAAGGATAAATTCCCTATAGTATCTATATCCCTTTATAGTTTTTATTTGGATATATATATGTGATAATTTCCACCACTTCAAATAACATAAAAAATGAGACCCCTGAAACCTCATTCAATCTCATTTTGTTGAATATTTACATTATTTAGATAATTCCACTGTGAACTGACATGTTCTATATCATGTTTATTTAGATTGATTGATTCAACAATTCTCATGATCCTAAGCTAACTAGGCCAATTTTTTATAATGGTGGTGGCTCTCTTGATGAACTATTATTCAATATATCTCTTTAAGATATGTTTATCTCAACCCATGTGAATGATATGATTATTTTGAAACTATATACTCTCTATTATTTGAACATCCAATTTTGTTGAATTCAAATGTTTTCTCCACATCCCTCATCTGTAATGTTGAGAGATTGAAATCCAATGATTATCTATACATTTTTCTCGGTTGTGGTGTGGGAAGAATAAACACTAAGATTATTATTCACATAATTTGTTACCATGTATTCTAATCATACTGTTATGCTTGGCCTAGGTTGGTGGCCTATTCGGGTGGTGTGTTGGCTAGGGTATTCTATCAGGTGGATAAAACTTATTCCTTACTAACACCATTCCTTGTAGAAAGAATATTTTTTTCATGATATAGGAAGGACTTTGATGATGCATCCTCATCCTAGCGATGACCATCCCACTAGTTGGGTAGAGTTTGGTTGGAAATATGGTAATGAAATTCAACTGAAATATAGTGCATCATTTGAAAGAATAGTATATGAAACTTCTTCTCTTGCTTCTTAATCACCCCAACCAGCTGTTCCCCCTTCCAATGTAACCATCCCAATATTTGTAGAGGACCAAACATGGAGCATGATTATTTGGAAGGTGATTCACACTATTATCATGGTGACCCCACTAGAAATATTTCCTAACCATATGGAATTCCTTTAATGTATTTTTCATTATTTGGGATTGTGTGACTTCGATCACTAGATGTTATATAAAAAAATAAGAAAAATTATATTGAATAAAAAATAGTTAAAAACTAGTTAGAGGGACTTGAATGTTTTTTATGAAGGGGTTATCCTAGACTAACTAACGAGGGATAGTTCAGAGGAATTATAGTATAGATTTTAATTAATATCTAAGATGCATGCCCAAATAGAGCCATTTATAAAAAAGATATAGAGGCAAAATGAGATCATACCTCACTCAAGGTCTAACATTAACAAATAATTTCCCATTATTCTTTCATTCATTATGTTCATGAAATTTCATTTTTTTTATGTTGTTCATATCATTAATGATACAAATCCTTTCCAAAATATAATGTAAATTTATATTACTTATTATAAATTATTAACCCACAACATTTTGTCTTATGTAATTATCATGAATACCCAATATCATGAAATTTTTTGTTGATATACCTACCCGGATTTCTAGAGATGACCTAATTCATAAGAATATTTTGGAAAAAAATAATATATTTCTCCTAGGGAGAGTTCACTAAATTTTACTAATTATATAGACATAATAAGTGTAGTTTGATTTTTATAAGGTAAAATGACGATCCGTACAATTTTTATATGTATTTCATTATATATAAATAATTTATTACTGTTATTTTTATAGGGGATGACATAGCGGGACATGACTCTAATTTTTCTCAACCCTTCCTATTATGTGTTTTTAGACATAAAGGATTTCTTCATTTTCTATTTTATTGGTACTCAATATTACCCAAAGCATAACATGTTCTTGTCAGGATACTAAAGAGAATATTTTTTCTAGGATTCCATAATAGGGTTTTCAACCTTGATATAATTGTTTTTTTTTCAGATAGGTGTTTTAAGGCTCCAAACTATACCATTTTTTTATATAAATTTTAGTCTCCTATATGAGATCTTGTCTTCTTGTTACATTATAGTATTTTAAGTAAGAGTTTTTACTATTGGATGTATACCATTCATAAGGTTAAATTGTATGTTCATGATAAAATTATTTTGTAAGGAAAACTACTATTCGGGTAAACATCATGTTGAAAGTACTTCATCCATGCAATTTATTCTCATGTTGTAAAGACATATGTCATTAATTATAACATCGTGAAGTTCTGGAAAAATATTATATATCTTTTAATAAATTATTTATATCACATAAAATCATGTAGATAAATTTCCACTTGATTTAATTGATTGATGATTATAGAAACTGGGATATGCATGCCAGGGATGACCCAAAACACCCTAAGGAGATGATGCTATTGTGGTCTTTCTAGGATAACGAGGATTTGGTGTTCCTTACCCTCAAGGTGGAGATGCCCCTCATTATAATTTCAGATCACTTATTCATGAATATCTTATTCAAACATAGTTGACAACACTCTTTTCCATGGGCTCTGATATATATTGCAGATGGTATTATTGAGCATCAGATATTATTGAATCCACATGCATTGAGGAAAACCCAGAACACCCTGAGGTTTTTAGTTATGTAGTGGTATTACCAATTCTGATAAGGATAATAGATCCTTCCATGTATGGTATAGATACCTCTATTTTTTAGGTAAGATCCCTTTTTCATCAATAATATAGTAAAAAAGGTGTGTCTGAACTCTTTTCTAGGGGATACAAATGATTTGTGAAAACTCAAATGCCTAGATAATAAAGTGGTAAGTGGAATGAATGTTATCCAAGAAGGGTTCATCAACCATATAGTAAATTATTCTTTTGTAGGGAGTCTTGGGACCTAAAACATCTAGTTTCAAGTCATGTGGTATGGTCCATGAAAAGGTTCACGAATATAGTGTCACATTCATTATTTGAGAAAGAGTAAAAAACATGATGTTGTATCATTGAGGATTTTGAATACTCTTGAATATTATGGTCATGGGGATTTCAAATAATGGTCTAAATTTCTTGATTCATGAGTATAAATATGGTAAAATCAAAATGGGGATTACCCAAAACACTCTGAGGTGATGAGTTCTTCCAGTGAGACATTAAGAATCAAAAGGATCAGAAATCCCTTTTCACTAGTTAAGATTCTTTTGGTTGATAGATAGAGGCTCATATATAATCATTAGATGAAGTCATTCATTGTAAAAAAGGTTCCCTTGAAGATGGTATTCTCTTCTAAGGTCTGTGGATGGTTTTTGATGAATTGAGGCATTTAAATCATTATATGTGATTTATGGGAAAAATTATATTCAAGAAGGGTTTGAGCACCCTAACAATTGTGTGACTTCTTATCGACTATTTTATTTTTGATAGGATATGTGAAAAATAATTACTCTAAATTTTTTTCTATACCAAGGGTTCGAGTTATCATGACTCTTATTTTAGTATGTTCATAAAGTGGTCCTTATGATATTTATATCTTTTTTATATAAACTGTATGTTTTTTCTAAACTACCAAGATTATGATTTTAGAAAGCATATACTTGACCTTTTCAAAAGCCTCCCTTGATAGTTTTCAAGATGAAATTTTTTTGGTCGCTTTTACTATAAATATAACAATATTATGATTTTGACTGTCAAAGGCTAATGAGTGTGGTTGTACAAATATAATTATAGAGGATGTAGTTTAATTTCATGATTCACATGGAACTAATATATAGAAAATGTTTCACAATAGTGTAATTAGGATACCTATGGTTAGGAGTACTGTAACATCCTTTTGTGTGGGGAATGACAATGTTGTATATCCTAGATTAATGTTTTCATTTCATTAGTAGTGGTATGGTAAAATAATGTTGGGGATAACCCAAAACAATCTAAGGATATATATTCCTCCATGGTGATTTCAAGGATCATAAGTTTGAGAAAACCCTTTTTTCAATTTATGATGCATTTGGTAGATGTCATGGAGATTATATGTATGAACTAGGGGAAGACATACATACTAAAAAATAGGGTCCCATGAAGTTGTGCTCCATTTTCAAATGGAAATTAATGGTCGGTGGAAACATGAGTCACTCAAGAAATTATGTGAATTTATTGTATTAGGTGCTTAAAATATAAAGGTTTAACCCCATTCTAGTTTTAAAGGGGTTTGGCTCTTGTGATCCTTTGATAAAAAATTATTTTGGGTAATATATCGAACCTTTTAAAATTGATGTAGTTGGGATGTATTTATCATGATGTTCTAATTAAATTATTATGGAAAGTTTTATTTTACATTAATATCATATAGTGAGGATGTTTTCACTTCCATTATGTTTAATGTCTTGCAGTAAAGACGCGATAATATCCGTACATGTGTTTGATCCATTTAAAAGAAGGGGATATTTGTGAGGTTGTGGTTAGACCATGAATTGGTGATATGGTAATATCTCTGTATCCTATGATTTTAGGAATAATCCTAGACATAGTTCCTAAATAGGAAAATCTCTGTATAGTTCTGAATCATATTAAATGGGGGACATTGTTCCCATTGATTATTGTAACTGGATCAAGGGTTGGAGATTTTGGTGTCTCTAAAAATCACGTGACAATGGTAATCAATACACATAGAGTTATTAAACACTAAATTATACACATAGGTATTACCCATAAATATAATGGGTCATTTTTCTCATTGATTTTTGTACCCCATCCCAGGAATGGAGATCAAGTCATCACTACATATCCAATGTTGATAGGAATAAATACATACATAGTTCTTTAAAGGATAACTCTCTATAAAGTCCTGATCTATAAATAGTTGGTATCATTATTCTGGTTTATTTTTATATATGGACCAAATATTAATGATTAAGGTGTCCCTATATATCATGTGATGATATAAATTAGGACACAGATTGTTCTTGAGAAACCATTTAGTTAAATATTATGTGAAAATGACATACGTTCCCAAACATGAAAAATGAAATATTTTATTTTGAAGAAGAACCATGTCTTCAATGTCACTACATATCATGAAAGTGATGGAATCAATACACACATAGTTATTTAACAGAGTTAGGAAACCTATATCAATGATAGTGGACATGTTTTTCAATTTCCACGGTAATACATTTTTTATGTCATTCAGGGGACATAAACAATGAGTTTTAATGTTATGAGGAAAGTAATAATGGGGTTACATTAAATGTATGTCATTATATACAATGCTCACAATACCCTAAACTAACATGTATCGAACATGAAGGGAAGACATTACCAAAATTCCTAATCCCACACGAGCTATTCTAAGTGTGTGAAATAAGGATGTGTAAGGGGTTCTCTAAACACACAAATACAATCAAATGAAATGACACAATTTTTTTAATTATATAGTGGTTAGGAAAATATATCGTATCTAGGAATCCCTAAGTATCTCATTGGTATGAGAATCACGTCATATATAGTTCTAGATAAACTATGTTGTTTCGTGTCATCTTCTGAGGATATCATCTCTTTTGTTTAATGTCCCGTGGTAAAGATGAAGGTGACTCGATGTGAAAAAAATGATTTATTTATATCACACCATCTAATGTCTTGTACCCAAGACTGTTACATTGTGACTAGATATAAAAATTTGGGTCTCTGTGTCACTGTGCATCATATAATGATATTAATCAAGATACATGTGTTTCTTTGAGGGAAGACTCCATATGTTTGTCTAACACACACATTGGGATAGGGGAACATCATTTACTCTTCCATAGATCTATATTGTGTGTGGTGATTTTTCAGTGCGATGATGATTTTGGTTTAGATTAATGTATTGTTGAGAGGAAGTCTCCTATGTAGTTTAATGTCACGTGGTGAGGATGTGGTCAATTATAGTTTAATTTCATGTGGTAAAGACATGAGATGATCTTCAGTTTCACATCATACTTCCATGTCCTTTTCCATACAAATTAAATTCATGTTATTAGAATTATAAATATTTTATGTTTTAGAATCTTACAAATATGATCATTTTTATACAATTTTATGTCTTGTATTCCTGAAAAGGTATGTTTTTAGATTAAATTATTTCTACTAGTATATTTTTATTATAGTTAATGTCATGTAGTTTGAATAAAAAAAATTCATTAAGAATTTACAAAAAATATTTCTTAAGAATCCTCATATTTATAGAGTGTGAAACACATTTCCCATCCATCATGGTAAATAATAATGATAAACTATGATATTCCTTATGTATGATATATGGTCCATTAAATTGAATTCCTTGTTTGTATGTTTCACTCCTTGTATAATTTTGGTGATAAGAGACAATACATGTTCTCCATGATGGAATGAATCGATTAAGACCTTTTTTTTGAAGGCCTGTGTGATCTGATTTCGATGTACATTTAGGTTTTACAATATAAACATCCTTTTCTGATAGAACCAATAAAATTCATCAATACACTTTGATAATTCTCATCATATTATCGTTTCTTGAATATTTCTCTTTGAAACAGAGGAAACTAGACATCGATGGGAAATACTGGCAGTTTATAAAGTGTTTCATGTGTAGTAGTATGTGTGGTGGTATGGTAATCCCATAAAGAAGGGATGTTCATGCATAACCAATATTTTTCCCATATTCTCCATTTTCTTGAGTACATTATATAGAGTAATATTGATATTCTATTTTTATCATTTACCACAACATGAAATCGTGATGAATGGTTGAAATCGATGCTTTAACCGTTGCATAATTTCTTAATCTCAGTATAAATAAAATTGGTCCAATTTTCCATCAATATCATGTGAGGGACTCTGAATCTAGTGATGATATTGGAATTATCCAAGGTGATTCTATTTTTTATTTCAAATAACATAAGTTTTATTTCATCTATCCCAATTGTAAATGATGATGGATTCATTAAGGATATATTTAAATATCATATTTATGACTAGGGGATATGGACCCACAACATTCATTCCTCTTACAAGCAATTTACATGAATATATAGCCTCATGAAGTAATTCTGGTAGTTTATAGATGAAGTTATCATGAAACTTTCATTCATGAGATTTCATAGAGAAATCCATAAATTCCTATATTATCATCTTAAATTGGTATATAAGCCTACTTATTTGATGGGTGATAATTTTCTCGGATTCATGAGAGTATCAATATTATACACAGACTTCTTAAGGGATAGTGGAAATATCTCTTTATGCTATGCATATGAGGATGATTCCATCATAGCTTTTCTTTTAGAGAGATTTTTGTTTATTTGGCCCATCCTTGAGGGAAATGTTTTGTACTCAGCATTGAATATGTTCTTTTATGGCTCGATGTATTGGGAGGATCCCATTTTGGAGATAATAAAGTATGGTCTCCATACATATAGAACTGGATTTTAGTTTATCATTAATTTTGGATGTGTTTACCTGATTAATTTACTCTATGTCACTTATAATGACTAATTAGAAATTCCTTCATTTCATGATGAGAAACATTTCCACATCCTGACCAGGTTAAAAAACTATTGATACATTAGTGGATACTTTTGAGTGATAATTTTGTGATTGGGGATATGATTTATTGTGGGTTCAAAAGGTAATTACACAATGACTCCTCTGACATCGCCAGTGAGATAGTTGAATTTATCCTTTTTGTTGGAATATTTTCCAATGATCTTCTTTATCACTAACTCGGAATCCACATTATTGTTTGGGTAGGATATCTACATCTGTAGGTCTATTTTCAAACTAGTCAAGTAAGATTATTATTAGATTTCAATTTTTTTCAACCTTTATATAGTGGTAACGAGTATAAAAAAAATTCCATGTTTGGATATAAAAATAAAATCCCTAAACCAAATCGAATGAGTTTCATGGTTTCACGCCTCATGCTGATAAGACATTTGATGATGTTGTCAAAATAAAACTCCCATGCCTTTGGAGTGTCATATGAATATAAATCCTACTCATTTGAATGTTCAATGTCCATAGGTGTATGTTATAGACTGGGTTGAGCTATAAGAAATGCAGTCAGGGAATGTCATTTCACTTCCCTATATGACACACATAGGATGTCAAAATATATTTGAATAACCTCCCATTAGGAAAAATTCTCATTCTACATAGGATGGCCAATGATATAAATGATCAGGTCGATATGAGAGATCATGTGGAATTTATTGTTTTTTATGTAATGCCTCTTCTTTTTCAATAAAAATATGAAAGGATTGAAATTATTATGAAATCATAATATCTAGTCACAATTCCAAGCACGATTCACCTATGGTAATATATACATTGCTCATTCCATGTATCATTTTTCTATGTGATGAGAGTTCTAATTAATCATTACATAGAAGTCACATATAATATGAGGGGATTAACTACAATATAGGGAATCAGAACCAGTTGGCATAAAAAGTAATTCTTGAGACTCTCAATGGATTCTTGGTATTCCTCATACCATTTTTAGGTGACTCTATTTTCATTAACTTGGATATGAGTAGTGATTTTCCAGCTAGGTTTTATATGAAATGGAGAATCTAGGTGAGGTGGCCATGGAGTCCCATTTGTTGTTTGATATTTTTGGGGGTGAAATTTCTAAAATTTCCCTATCCTTTTCAGGGTCAACCTCAATGCCCTGTTGGTATACAAAAAATTAGAAAAAAAGTATTGTACTTATGTTAATGAAACATTTTAGTGGGACCTTCATTAGACTATGCTACCACAACATATCAATGAATAGTTAAGGGTCCCTAAAGTGATGAAATCGCTGCCAATATTTTACCACCACATAATCGATGGAACATTATGTTATTCTTCCTTATAGATGCATACATATAACATGAATTTCTCATTGATAAGTTGAATCAGTGTTTATTAATCCTATGGGAATGTAATGGGATAAAAATAAGACCTAGTGTGATATGAAGGATGTGGATACCTTATAATTATGGGTCATATTTATTCATTCATACCCTGAGTACCCCCATATAATGAAAAGGTATTAAAAGCCAAAAAATCCATTGATAAAGATTTTTGTGTTCGGTAATGGGAACATTTTCTTTGGGATGTGTTGATTATGGTCTTTGAAATCGATGTGTACCCCAATTTACCCATTAATTTTCATAACAGAGACAATACTTGAGAACCATATAGGGTATTTGTCCTCCTATAAATTTTTTTGATACAGTTTTTAACTTTTGACTCCACATTTATAGCCTGGGAGGAGTGTATACTTCTAGATGATATTCATGAAATTGGGATGGACATTAGGTTGGATTGGAAGGTGTGTATCCACATCATGATTAAATATGGGAATATTTGTATAAATCCATGAAAAAACATATTGATGTTATTTCATAAATTTGATGTACATATAATCCTATTCGAGAGTCATAGAGGAACTAATCAGTGTAGGTCATGGGTATTCTAATGTTTCCTAATTAATCATCGTGGTCTCATTAATACTGGTGAAGATTAATTCCTCAAAAGTGGGAGGGTAATTCATGGGGTCATTATCTTCATTCACCACCTATGAATATATAGGGTCATATTCATGAGTGGTAGATAATTTGATGGAATATCTATCCTTTTCTAGGATGATAGAGGCCATTAGATAATACATTTTCATCCCCTAATGTTAGATTCATTGTAGAGATAATTTTTTTCTTTTAAACTATCTATGTGAAGATAAATAGATTGTATATCTAGAATTAAGTCTATCAAATCAATGAAATTTATCGATTTCCCATAATCATTATCGAGCATAATCCAAATATTTAGAGGTGTTGTTACTAATCCATTGGGGATTGAAATCTCCATATTATCATCGACCAATGTTTATTTTTCTTCCCTTCTATATAAACATACATTATCACATATGACCTCTCATGAATAGAGGTGTCTGTTATGATAATGTAATATGATGGCCTATCCCTAAATGGGGAATTTCAAACATTTAGGAAATTTTCAATGTGTCATCATGTAGATATGAAGCTAAGGAATCCCATGAAGGAAACTATATGTTGTGTATTGCTAGATAAAAATGAAGTTTGTGTTATATGTGAGATCCCAAAAGTGATCCTTGAGCATAATTTTCATGAGAGTTCCATCAGATCTCTTCTCATACTATTTAATTGTCATCTTTGTTAGATATTAGTCCCATTCACAATATCCAAAATTTCAATGTTTCCTGAAAGGGATGAGTTTCTTCTTAGAGCCATTTTCAATTTGGGCCCTTCTAATATTGAAATTGTTGAGAATTATTGAAAATATAGGGTTATGATGTGTCCATAATGGACTTTTTTTATTATCATATGTAATGGATATAATGAAATAGAATTATTATGGAATGGACTCCACATTATAAACCTCAGTTGTAGAAACTTTTATATCAAACCCCAAAGATCTAGAGGGGGATTCAGTAAATGCATATCTTATTTCCCATGATATATGGAGCACATCCCGAATTGAGATATTGGTTGGGAAAACCACTAAATATTTCTTAATGATATAATTTTGTTCTAGATGTTAGAGAATCCCATGGTGGAGTTTCAGCTAATTTTTTGGCTCATGTGATAATCAGTTTTTGTAATACAGTCTTGTTTCTTGTATAATAGTCAAGGGAGCATCTGATTCATGTAGAATAGCCCATTCTAGCCTTCCCCATTATCTTCTATGATTAGAAAATTAAGTCCCTTCCATATAGTCATGTAATAGACTTGGAAAGGGAGACTAATGGATGGATCTGATGAACCTATGTGTTTCTATTGAGCTCACTAGAGTTCATTTCCATGGGTCTTGGATTTATATATATATATCCTATGTGGGGATGCGATTGAGATTGAGTCCAACCATGACTGTAAAGTCCCATCTATACACATCTCCTTTTAGGGTGTCCTTCATCTCCTCGATCAGGTATGGGGAACTTATACATGGAGGAATATTCATCATTAAAGAAGATTTATTCCATTTTTCATACGTTAATATAACTAGATATAGCTCTTAGTTTTATGAAGTTCATATTTTGTGGGGCATTTCCCTTTCATTAGACATTGAAATAACGAAGTCATCAATACATAAAACATACGTTGGGGTTGAATATGACAAACCCTATTCTTTCTATTTCTATGTCTAATGATTACATCAAACTCTACGATGACTATTTTATTTTATATACCTAGGTTATATAACATTCATGGGGTTGATAAAATATTCTCTTCAGGTGGAATGAAGTTGTTAAAATGTGTTTTAAGTAATCTAGTTTTCCAAAAAAAATCCAAGCTCATCCAAATCATTTTCCCATTAAACCTATTCTTTTTACTTGGAAATGATTACATGCATTACATATTTCATGGAATTTTCTGGAATCAATTTTCATGAACCAATCATTATTTGGGGGAAATCTTTGATGAAAAAAAATCATAGATGGGGAATCCCAAACTCATGTGGAAAGGGAAGTAGTTGGGGGGATCCTTGAGATTAACATTATATGAATTCCTAGTTTTTTTAGCTTGAGTAGGTTATTTTCCATATATGGAAGGAAATAAGAGGATTCCTACTAATTTTTCACGTAGTAATCCTTATTCATTCATACCTCAAATATTGAGCAACACTAATCTCTTTTTGATTCCAATCATGTTTAATTTTTTGTTGTTTTTTCTTCTCAATATGAGGCATTGAGTGATTCAAGACCTTCCACGGTTATTGAATGTGAACTATTAGAGGTTTGAGGGAAGAAGATTTAGACTCAACATTGCTGATAATTTTCCCCTATGTTGTGGGTATGTATCAAGTCGTAGTTCATGTCCACCAGGTGGAATCTTCCAAATATCGTTGAATTTATACAAAATCACATAATCCACCTAGTAAATTCATTTGGATTAGTGTATTATAAGAATCATCCCTATATATTTTCATCATATATTTTTATAAATTTATCATGTGATAGTGGTCATATGAGTGAATATTTTATTCCTTTCCATTGAACTATGATGTAATACAAACTCAAATTTTCATTCTTTTTTCATTTTATCAAGAAAAACATTTTCTTTTTTCTATAGTTTAGGGGAGAAATGAAAATGGAGCTGCCAATGAAGGTCTTTCAATCCATTAATGTATCTACTTCAATGTTTGTAGTACCAAACAATGGGGTTCCAAACATAAGCCTATAAAAAATATCAAAATGGTCACCTCAAGTAAAAATTGAGTGCCTATCATTACACCATATTGGGACATGAAGTGAGTAAGATATGGTTCTAGATATCTTACATTTTAAAATAATGAGAATGTGTGTGTTTTGATATTTGGTGTTGGAAAATTGTTATCCACCCATTAGGAATATAGCTTTCTATCTAGATGAATAGGTGCATGTTTCCCTTCCATGGTTTCTATTTGAGTGGACAAGGGTTCAATGGAAATGATATGTTATAGAGATAAAATTGTTTGATCCTCCTTACATTTATAGGGATATGGGTTGGACTAAATGAGTTGCCCTTGTTTTTATTTCCAACTAATTCTCGATATGTGATAATACTGAATGAGAACCCTGGAGAGGGTGGTGTTTTCTCTGTGATGGAGGGAATTTAGGATAATATTTGACTTAGTCATAAATATAGACCACCCTTCATGATCTAGAGATGGATTGTGGCTCAAATTCAACTCCTTCAAATAGATAATATACATATTATTATGTGTTAGGAGGGATAATTCTTATAACGTGAAGATGATATAGTGTGGGAATGTTTCTCCATGGTATCTCCTCATTGAGTTTCATGGGGTTTTGTATCTCATCTTTATATTATGAAAACATCTCTTATGTGGATGGAATATTAGGTATTTTGGGTGATTAGTGGGATATGATAACTTCTTACCCTCTATACATGGTAATGTTACTCTATAGAGGTGGAGACTTAGTATTCAAGGGTTCTTGGTTTTTGATCTACTTCTGGTTCTACATGCACGAAGCATCACCTGGTGCATCCATTTCTCCTTCCTCTCAGGGTATATTTTTTTTATTTCATCCATCTCCATTTTTTTCTTGATTCTTATTATCTTTAGTGTTGATAGTAACCAAATTCACAGAGTTATATTGTGTAATAGTAATTTTACATTACTCTCATTGAAATGTGGTTATTATGAAAATTTTCATAAATGTAATTTTTTACCCTTTTCCATATAGGAATTTTTTGGCTAATGACCCCAGTAGTGTCTGATTGCATTCACCATACATTCCTCATATCTTTTTCTCGTGAATAGTGATCTTGAGGCTGACTTTATCTATGATCGTTGAATGATACATAAATAGAAGTGGTTATTATTGTGGTGTATGGGATTCCAACCGTTAATATTTACCTCCCAACCCATGGAAAACCAATTCCCTCTATGGTTATGATTATTATGAAAATTCCCTCATCCCTATGGATATGGGTTATTTAGGGCGTGATTAGAATTTTTTCCACATTGATTTGGATTTGATGATTCTAGTCGTGTATTTGATGAAATATGGGATGGAAATTAAGATATAAATTCCCTTATACCTACTAGATAGGGCTGATCTATTACCAAAATTGACCTCTATTAGACCCTCTCTGTGTGTGATGAATTTGGTGATGACTATTGAGATATAAATTTCACATTCCCTAAAAGCTAGACATGATTTTAAAATGTTTTTGATATTTATTGAAATATATTAGGGGTTTATGATATGAGGGTTAATGATGGTGGAAAATATTCGACTATCCCTATGGGCTACAATTTATCTTGGATATCTTCTATGGAAGCTGCTACTATTACCCTCTTAATTAGGTTATGTTTTTCTCATGTATGAGATAGGTGTAATGACATCCCATGATAGGAGTCATTCGTTATAGGATGTTTTCTGTTTAACTCTAGAATTCATATCCATGTTTCAAAGTTACACTTGTTACTTTGAGTGGCCTAGTTTAATGATTTTTTGGCAGCCATATACCACTATTCGTGATGTCATGACATCATTAAAGAAAGGAAATTAAGTTTTAATGACCTACTCAGACATGAATTTCTTGGTCTCCTAATTTCACCAATTAATATAAAAATAAAAGTTCTCATATTTTATGAGTTCTACAATTCTAGCATCCCAATAAATTGAAATGACCCATACATTTCCCATCCTTAAATATAAATACAAAATGTGGCATTAGTGATTAGATTCCAAAGAGTTGTGATGAAATAGCGTCAAAAATGATTTATATTTACACTATTCTATTTAGGTTTTTGTTCCCTGAATGTGGATATAGAATCTAATTATTGTTGATAATATTGTATGTTTATTATCTAAAGGTGTCCCACATATACTGGATAATGGAGGTTTTTATCCTTCAATAGTTGATTAGTTTCCCACTTATTTTGGAATTGGTAATGCTTTCACTATTTCTCTATGAATTCTTGGATCTCATATCCAGACGTAGTGAGTCACTAAACGTGTTTGGGATATTTTTTTGGATATATATATATATATTTTTTAATTTAATATTCTTCTTCATCATACTTACACAACTACACATAGTCAAACCCCAGAAGTTTCTTCTCAGGGTTTCATGAAAACGATGAGGAAGGGTTTCTATTAGTTGATGTGGGACAATATACGGTTGACCCAGGTGTTTCATGAACCTCTAAATATTATGATGTATGAGTTTTTTGAAACTATCTATTATGATTTTTCTGGTCATGTGGGGGATTTTGTTTGTCTAAGGGTGATATCACTATGGGGATATTGACCATAGAAGATTCCAAGAGTTGTGTCCTTGTGATCTATCTCCACACATACATAAGGTGGACTATTGAGGTAATTATCCCCTCTTACTTTGGTTTATGTGTCGATGGACACATGAGGTGTTGTGGAAATGTGTCAAAAAGACTTAAGGAAATTGGTATTTAGAGTTCCATGGAAATGAAACTCATTTACCATTGTGGATGGAATATTCCAACCAACCTTTTATAGTTGTGAAGGGATGTGCAACTTCTATATGATTTCATTTAGAATATGTTGATAATGATCCATTGGTCTGAAAATAAGATCCCACTACTGAGAAGCTATTGGATTATTCCAATGATCTTGTTCATTATTGATAGGAATACATACCTTCCTATGGTTGGTTTCCAAAATATACCATATAAACATAGAAGGATTACTGATATGATCCTAGTTGAAATATTAATTCCCCACACAAATATGATGAAATACATCCAAAATTAAAAAAGCGATATGAGGATCCAATTTTAGGGCTTCTGAATGATATTGGTGAAGTGGCTTATTCGTGAAAGTATGATTATGATACTCGATTCATAGAGAGATTGGAATATGATAAGAAGATTCAAATACATTAATATGAGGCTTCCCCAAGGAGTGTTCCACTCTCACCTGGTGGTACCTAGTTGGAATAAGGATATGATCCAAATATAGTTCCTTTGAAATACGTTGTTGTTCTATTTTGATAGGAATATGATCCCATATAAAGAAATTTTTTGGTGTGTCAATTGATGATCCCAAAATATAGTGGGTATATGATCCATATCAATTTCACTTTGATTATGTAGCTTATATTTTCAACAACAATGTGTTCATGTCTAAAGGTATGTGCCATGATCAAATAGTGATACTTGGTAGAAATGAGATTATGATTCTAGTCTGGTGGCTCTTATATTACTAGAATATAGCGATAATCCTTCCATATGGGAGCAAGAATGTCCAATGGCTCTAGAGAAACAACTTTTTCATACTGGTCATATTGTAGCTCTAACTAGATATATATATATATATATATATTATAAACATGCCCCTATATTCTTACCCTTGGTGGAATATTCCATCAAATTTCTTCAACTGTTTACAAATTGTAGTGATAGTATAGAATAATGTGCATAGGAATGTAGTTGTGTCTATTTTATTTCTCCAATATAAACTGTGCATATCTTCATCTTTAATGGAGATATGATACATCATTTATTATCCTTGTTCCATTAAACATTCTGATCATATTCATGCATGGGTTGTGGATAAACACATCTCCCATGATTATTATAGGAATATGCCAACAAACATTCATTGAGAGAGAAGAAATATGAGCCTAATCATTGGCTATAAATATAATATTCCAATAGGATTCATCAGTGGAAGAAGTAATATGATCCCACTCCTAGTTATACACATTGTTCCATTATTGATGTTTCTTCCTTGGTTCCCATGCATGGACTTCATAGGTGGAAATGTGTCAGGTACTTCCATCACCATGAAACTGTGGGGCACAAGTAGGATGGAATTGTTGAAAACATTTTAAAGGATCCCTCTGAATAGTACATATTTAATTCTATGATCATCCATAATTAAAAACCAAAGGTGGTTATTTTCATGCTTAGGGGACTGGCATATTTCGTGATTGGATGTAGAAATGAGCACCACTAGTATCAATGAAGCTTTATTTTAACAATCAATAATGAAAGGTATTAATGTTTGAAGAACCTTTCTATCACCCCAAGTGTCATTATTATAGAGTTTCAGTGGATTACCAAAGCCTTTCATTTTATACCCGACACATATGGAATCATGTAGGTGTGTTTTTCTACAACTCGAAGGGGTTGTAGCAACATTTGATTTTTAGGAATAGTCTAAAGATGAAGATATTATATTGGGTTTGGATATTGTTTAAAAGGGTTACATTTACAGTCATTATGGGAACAAGAAATATGGTCATTCATTAGTGAACCATCACTTGCATTATACAAGCTCAATCAGATATGTACAACTAATTTTTGATTAATTTTATTATTATTGGTCAATCCATTCCTCTCATGTCGACATTCTATTGTAACTATTTACATTTTCAATTATAATTTTTTTATTTTTATCGACCGATGATTTTTATTATTTATATTTTTCAACTGGGGTTTATAATTTCTATTTTTTTGTGGAATAGAGTTTTTTGCGGATTATCGGTGATTAATTGTTATATGGGTTGAATGTCATACAAATTTATTCACGTTTAGAAAACCATGTATCCCTTACATATAAGATCCCAATAGTTCCCAAAACTAAAACTGAGTAAATTATTTCATTCCAATGAAAGGTGTTCAATTATGTTTTTGACAAAATGAAACTTAAGAACTCATATTGTTTGAGAGGATGGTATGTTGAGATCATCAAACCCAATTTTTTGGGATCTCTTAAATACTCCATGGATGTCTTTTAGATTTATGATATTTTTGTAGATATATTTATAATATCAATACAAAATTGATTACCTAAAAAATAATTAATATTTGAACCCTTACTTGTGTGATGGGGGTGTATTAAGGAGTCCATCTATATGTATCTGAGTTTCCTTGTCAATTAATGAGTAATGGGTACATATTTATACTTTAATCAATATAACTAGGACCTCAAGAGTTTATTTCTATGGGGGAATGATATAATATCATAAAAAACGCACTACTGGATCCAATGGTGAAATCTAGAACATTACATTCCCAACATCCATTTTGATAATTATGACCCAATGTTTTCATCTAAAACATAAAAAAATTAAAATAAAACTTTGATAACTTACTTATTGTAGGATATTTTAAGATTAGAGTTTTAGAAAATTAGGAAAAAATATTGTACAAATAATTTAAACATCTTCAAAAGAAAATTTCTACCAATTAACCCAATTGTTCATATTTCAAAATAGGTCATGAACTTCATCCTTTTGAAATTATTTATATACATAAATAATTCATCATAATTACTTAATCACTATTGAAAAGGAAACATAAAAAGGGTGGGATTAGATGCTTAGTAAGGGTAAAAATAATAAATAAAAATTGAATTTCATTAATGAGGATAAGAGTTAATAAGGTTATGTTGACATAATCAAAGTGCATGAGTTATAAATAATGGAACTAATAAACATCAATAACAGGATAATAATATATAAAAACCTAGAAAATGAATGAATAATAAGAATCAATAATAAAAATCCATGTGGTATCAATATAAATCATTAATAACATTATAAACTCATATTAAGAAATTGAAACTAGTTTTGGTAACTTAGATAATCACTTTCTTAAAAACATTTCAAAACTCTTTTAATTGGAATGACTATATGGACCCCTTAAAAACATACCATTACAAAATGCATTAGAGAGCCATATTTGGATCACTCAATGTGATCTAGGAAACCCTATATTAACCCATAATGGGATTTCTCGGAACTATCTAGGACACCCCCTGTTATGCTATAATAAGATTATCTAGATCTATCTGGTCCACAATATGTAAAGCTAAAATGGGTATACCCAACACTATATGGACCACCCCATCATGTAATATTTCAAATAACTTCAAAATCAAAAAAAATCACAGAATCAATCATTATTCAATTTACAACTTGATTAACCCATTGAGAATAAATGGGAATCATGAAAATCTAATTGTAACATGATTTTCTTGTGAAAAATAAACATTTTCTATAACATTATCATTGAAACATGGTTGTCCCTTGGAAAATAAATGGGTTCCCAGTCAATCCCATTGAAAAATTATTTACCCATAAAAAAGAAATTTGTTCTATAAACAATCTTTGAAAAGTGGTTATCTAGTGGAAAAGAAAGGGTTACCAAAAATACCCTTGAAACATTTTTAACCCAAAAAATAATGTGTTTTATTACAATCTCATTGAAGTGTGGTTAACTAGTTTAAAAAGAACATGTCCATTACATTCTCATATAAACAATCATAATCCATAAAAAAATTATAATAATTGATTATATACAAAATATTACATGTGGAGGATAATAATAATAATGGTTTTTATTACCAATTAATAGAAATACCATTATTATATCATCAACAACCTTATTGAGGAAAATAATCATTAAAAATTCAAAGTGACCCTTAAAAATTCAAAAATATTGAATCATAATCCCCATAAAGGAATAAAATTAACAGAAATATATAATTTCATTAGAATATGAAAACCCATGATGCAAAATTTTATTTGAGTAGTATATACAGACAAGAAAATAATATAGGTGTATAATATAAAAAACCTCTTAAAGAAGAAAACCTTTGACAACAATCTATTATTGATTCGGTAATAGCGAAAATTTAAACCCATTGAATGTTAGATAACAAAATTGATATGTAAATACAAATAAAATAAAGTATATTAATAATAATATATGTTCATGGTCAGCATATACCTCACAAAAAAATATATGTGGTGAATTTGACATATATCTCAAGGTTATAAAAAGTTAAATGAAAATCACATAAAAAGATCATATCATTGGAGTGATAATATATCAATGAAATAATTATATATGTAAAATTTAAATCGGAAAATAAAATTGTAAATATATTATAAAACATTTAGAATTCATTTCAAATATATTCATAGTATAGATTAACTAAAGAAATAGAATCTAAAAAAATGAAGGGAAATTTATTTATTCAGTACCTTAATATAAATATGATTTGTCATGATTTTCAAATAAATTCTAGAATAATATAACCATGTAAATTAATTACTTTATTCATAACCATTACTAGGTTTATTATTAGTTTTATTTCACTTATAAATAGGAAATATAAAATTACTTAATCAATAATTCTTAAGTCAGATGTTTGTACCATATTCAATATATGTGTCAAACATATATTGATAGGTTGACTAAGGTCAATGAGGTCATTATTTAAACATATATCGAATAATAAATATGACATAATTATAACATTTTAAAATCGTTTTTTACTTTTAAAATAAATGAAAAATGGGTTTTTTGAAAAATTATCCAATGTTATGGTCATAGAAATTTGTATGTCGTACGTACACATGACTAACGTTCCAATTTTTCAATGATTATTATGAAAATAGATATATTATTATTATCATTCTAGAAAAACGGTTATATAATAAATAAAATATAAATTTAATTAAAAATTCTTAGATATCACATTATTTTGGTGTGGATTCTATAGTGGAATAATTATATCAATTTGAGGACTTAGTAGTAAACATGTCGACCAATGATGTTATCAATTTTTCAATGAGTGAAATGGAATGAATAAAATGATATGTTATATGTATAGATAGATAATTAGGTGGTGAATATCATAATTATTTTATTTATATAATATATTTTTATTAAAGCATTTCTTTATACATTCTATGTAACCCATGAACAAATCACATCGCTTTGAGGAGGTAGTAGTCCACACATCCAAAAGTAATGTTACTATATTTCAAAAAATGTAAATATTGAATGTATGGGTTTTATAATATTCAAGAATAAAAAATAAAAAATAAAATTCATAAAAATAAAATAAATCATAATTTACATCATAATTACCATTCATAAGTGGTCGTGAAGGAAAAATAAATGAAATCCTTTTGATAGGAGCTTGTCTACCATACAGTAGAATGATGTTTTCATTACCCAATTGATGGATGTGTGTGAAAGTGTAAGAATAAAATCTAAAATAAATAAATCTTATTATATTGAGTATATTAGGTTATTACATAATAATGATACAATATGACATGTTTTTCCATAGAAAAGAAAAAAGATAAAAGTCATCGTAGAATAATGTTACCTCTTCTTCAGGTAAGTCCTTTTGGTTTTCACCAAAATACTTTTTTAATTTGATTTCAACCCACAATAATTCTCCTATGATGATAAAAGGGGTGTTTTAAACTCATTTAGTTAGGGATTTTGTGATAAAAAAAGGATTGATAGGTTTTAAGAGGGGTGGGGTTGGTGGCCTATTACAATGGAGGGAGAGGATACACTTGGTAATATTGAAAATATTTCAGTTATCCCCATGTTATAGTAATCCTCCATGTTTCAATAGAGAACTATTATATATACATAGAGGTATCATGGTCGGAATATGTCTATCTATTGAATTTTATACTAGTGCATGGTAAATTTTACACCATACTATCTATGTTTAAAAATTGAGTAACCTTGTTTTTACCGCAATCACTATATTTAATTTCAATCACATTATTTAAATAATATTTAATATACTATGTTTACTTATAAAGAAATTAAAAAATATTATAAATAAAAATATGGAATTGATTTTTCAAAATTCCAATCAAACCAGTCAGATAATTTAATTTCAAATTAATCCCATAAAGGGAACAAAAAAGTGGGGTTTGAAAGTAAAATGTACAAAATCTTGGAATGTTTCTATATCAAAAATAAAAATAAAATAGATTAAAATTAAATTAATATGGTTATATGATATATAATTGATCTAATTATATATTAAAACCAATTTATAATATAAGTTAACAATATAGATTATTTAGATGAATAAATAGTCTGCAATTAAAAAAAGTATTTTTCTTATTTCAGGAAAATATGACACTTATCATAAAAAGGAAAATGATTCTCTAATAGTAAATTTTTATTTCCAGATTTCAATATTTAAGTTTATATTTTAATAGAATAATTATTATAGTTTAATAACTTAGTTTTAAAACAACTACATCATTATAATTCGATAAAACTGCCTTTTGAAAATATAGAACATTTTTATTCGTAAAATTTAATTTTTTTGTCTTAATAAAATAAAAATTATTCATTGAATTTAAATACATTTGATTAAATTTATTAAATTTAAATACCATTAATATAATTCAACAATAGATATTAGTTTAATTTATAAAGAGTAAATTCCATTTTAAACCTAAAATCACATTCAATATATTAAATTAGTCATTATTTTAATTTCAAATTAATTGGTAACTAATTAATTAATTTTATTAACATTTTTATCCTATATATCCATAATTTATTTAATCTCATTCATTATATTCAATTAAATGTCCAGTTTAGGACAATAATATTGAATAATTATATTAATAGTATAATTTTTCCTAGGAACACTCTGCCTTGCAGGTAGCACAAGCTATAAAAGAAACTGAATGCTACATGCAACACAATAATTTTTTTAATAACTCAAGATATAATATGAATATAATGTTACATAATAAATAAAATAATTTAAATTAATTTTAAACAATATCATTCATAAAATCTTATGATGTTACATTCTACCCCCCATAAAATGAATTTTCCCTCAAAATTCATCTTGGTTACCAGAGGATTAAACTTTTATTTCAAGAAAACATTCATAATTTTTAAGGATTATTTCACTATCTTGACTGAAAAATTAGAAATAATGCTAACATGGTTTGTGAATATCATTATTTGACCAATTTTCAGAACAATATCATCATTTTATCTAGATTATGAGTACTCAAAATAAATATTCCTATATAAAAAGCATAAAAATAAATTTTAAAATAACATATAACCCTAAAAGGGATTGTTTAGATATTAAACACGTCTTTATAAATTACCCAAATCCAAAAAATTTATTACATGGTATGATAATTATGAATATGATTAGACCATCATATGATACAGTATTCTGACACCCCAAAAATATGAAGTACGAACATTGTATTCGATAGTGTGTATGACACAAAACACCCATCATATAAGGGAATATAATATCCAAGGAATTTTAAACATATTTTATATTTTATATAAAATCTTTATAATTTATAACATTCAATTCATGTGACACTGAGTTAGTGTATGGTCTCATTACAAATTTGTTTTCAATGGCTTCTGTTACACACAAGAAACAGTTTTACCAAAATACAATTTATTATTAAAAATTTATTATTTAATATAAAAAATATATAGTATTAGTTAAATTAGAGTTGATGAATATGATTAAATAAATTATTAAATTATATGGTTCAAAAAATATTATATAATTTCATTTCATACAAATTAAATAGAAAATAATATTAGAACCAATTGAAAATAAAGGCAATTTTTTATAGGGAACTATTTTTATGCTCAAAAACATATTTTATCCTTATAAATTAAATTAATTAAAATTAGTTTTTGATATTAATTAAATATATACTTTAGATATTCAATGAAATATTTTAGATATTCATCCATTATATATCATAGGCATGAGATAAGAATAAACCCAATATTATACATGAAAACCTATATATACTAATTAAGGCACTTTTATTGACATATAATAGAAAACCAATATTAATTAAGTTTTTTTTAAAAATATTTTATATAAAACTTAACTTAATATTTTACATAAAAAATAAAAAATATTTTAGGGTAAATATTTGGTATTTTTATTTGAATTTTCAATTTTTAATTAATAGTAAAAAAATACATAATGTTAATAAAAAAATATTTTTCATCTAATTAATTTACATTGTTAAATTATATTTTAAATTTTTATTATCGATTAATTATAAATGTTTTATAAATAATACAATTTTTTTCTTCGTAATCATTTTCATTTTGAAATTTTATATAAAAGCATAACAAACTTTTGAACGTTCTTACTTTAAAAACCCACATTTTCATCCCTTCTATATGATGAAATTTAATTTATTTTCATCCATATATGTGATTGTAATTTTAGAAAATGGATTCTATTTGTGGAATAACTATAATTTATAATTTAATATAAGTTAAAAATAGTTTTTGACCAAAATGTATAATAATATAAATTAATATTAATTAAAATTATTACAAGAAAAATTAGCTTAACAAAGGAATAAACCTTTATATTAAGATCCAACATGACCTAAAAAATATTCCAAAATACATTATATGGCCATATTTCGACCCTATATTCAGTTGGATATAAATACTACCATTATTTGATACACATGTCATACAAAACATTTGGATGGAATTCCCTTTTAAAAAATTTACATGTGTATCACTTCTCCTTTACTATGAAAACGCACTCACCCCACACACATCCTCACACCTCTCAAGACACATTAGCCAAAAAAAGCTCTACCCAAATAGATCTTCATAGTCTATCCAATAATTTTATTATTATTACATCAGACATAAAACCATCCTATGATTCCCTTTGGTAAAAACTAAAATGAGCTACATGAATAAGAGGTAACATCCTTCTTTAAGCCCTTTAGTTTTTTTCTTTCTCCTCTCTTAAAATTCTTATTATTTCATGATTATATAATATAACGTTATCCTACATATAATTATGTTTTTATGTTATTTTATATATATAAAATCATACATACATCCATATAACTGGTAATGAACATACCATTACTTTGTTTGACGAGCTACCTCCTTAAGATACAAAGTCATTTTTTATCCTTTACCTCCTATAATGGGTGTGAATTATGATGGAAACTCATTTTATACATGTTATATATGATATTTATAATTTTATTATACTTATTTAATTCTTTTATAACACATAATATTATGCAAAACATTTTTTTGGAATACAATAACAACGTTTTGGGATTTGTGGACTACTGCCTCCCCAAATAGCTATGATTCATTCATGCGTTAGATTTCATGTAAAAAGGATGGTATTAATTAAAAATTTGTTGTATATATGAAATATATATTATATTAATGAAATAAGTCTTTTTGTATAAATATAATTTATAATTTTCTTTATTACCATTTTCACACACTAAAAAATGACAACGTCGGTCATCGACGTGTGGACGACCACCTCCTTGACAGGACGTGATTACTTTTACATCACAATAATTTTATATATAAATATATATTATTAAATTGAATTTTATTTATGTTAAAATTATCATTATGGAAATATTAATTTTACTACCCTTATTTATATAATGATCACTGAAAAATGGGAACATTACTCATCTGTATGTACAACCTATCATATCCATGATTGTAATGTAAGTTCATTATGCATAACCATATTTAATGATTGGGTTTAAACAAATAATTTCGGTATAAATATGATAACTATGGAATGATTATAATTCTATGAATGTTTATATGTTGACCAATTTGATCATAGTTTAACTAACAAATTCATTTTTGAAACACAAACAAAAAATGGTCAAAACACCCGACATAATCATAATTGTTTAAGTATTTGAATACAACATGGTAAAATGTGAAATAAAAGTAATGATAAACATGAAATATTATTTAAGAAATAAAATAATTAAAAAATGCTTATTTTTCAAGATGATAAAGACACACATAACAATTCAGATTCATGGAAATGGATTTCGTCTTAGTTTATATTCCATTGAATCTTATTTGATGTTATGCAAATAGTTCATTTTATATGGTGCATATAATTCCATTTGAAATTTAATATATTGAACACATTTATTCTCATGATATTATAAAATTAATTTAATGATATCACTTAATAGAGATTATTATTCAAATGATTCAATGTGGTATGGAAATATTTGTAATGTTTCTTGATTATTCTCCATGAAATTTTTTTAATGGTTATCTTTGTAATCACACTTCCTTTTGAGATTTCTAAACATATCATGAAATAATCACATTATTGTTGTGAACCTAAATTTTTATATATATTTTACATACTATCACATTTTTATAAAATTTAAATATTTCATCCATTCTTCATTATATTTTGAGTGTCAATTTGAATTATTTTATCTACGGGGGTTATAATTAAAGTCACCAATTAGAACATAATTTCATAAAAAAATTTATTTTCATTAGGTTACATTAATTACTCATTGTTGTTAATATTATATTATTATGTGTATAATGAATTTTACTATCTCTTTATGTATTTAAAATTCTATATGTGGATTTATACTTCAAACAAATAATCTACTCCTTGATTGATTATTACTCTACCATTATAATCTTTTTAATTGTTTACATTACTATCTCATTGTTTAGGATGGTTTACATGTGAATTTCCACTATAAGAAATTTCATGATAATTTTATATTAAAACCTATAAATTTCTTCCCTTACAGTTAATCATGAATTTTTTCAAATAATAGTACCATTTTTCAAATTTTGGTACTCAAAATTTGCTAGAAAATGTTTTTTAGAAAATCAAACTTCATTTTTCTCCTTATCTATAGAACCAATTTCTTTTAAAAACCATGTTTAATTAATTTTGTTTAAAATGATATTAAAATATTCAAAATTAGTTTCCAAATAAATGTTTACATTTTTTCTTCTACTATCTTTTTAAAATGAATCTTTTTTATTTTTCTAAACAAGTAATTTTTCAACCCTTTTTACATGAAAAAGGAATGTTCTATTTACCCTATACGACATGTACAGATTTACCCTCCATCATTTTATCGAAACTTCGTCTACATGTTTTATTGGTTTAATTTTATTGAAAATTTTACTAAAAATGTATTTCCAAATAATAGTTTTCAAAATTATACTTCAAACAGAAAAGGGTATTTTTCTCGATTTTTTTTAAAATATCTTTTATTTGTATTCATTAGTGAAAATTACCCTTTAATTTTTACATCAAGTGGGTTAAAATTTAGTAATATTATCTTTATTCTTCCTCTAGATGGTTTTTTATTAATCTATTTTAGGATATTACTAAAAATAACTTCAGTTAACCATTTTAGTTCCCATGAAGTATTCAATTTTCTATGATCATTTGATATTGAATTTCTCCTATGTGTCAATATAATTATTCATGGATAAGATTATTTCCTAAATCATAAACCATTTTTCATACTGTGTTCACTTTGAGTTTTTTTATTTAGGTAAATAATAATAAAACCATATCATGTATTCAATCTAGATATTTGACCATGCATATTATTTGTTTCAATTATTCAAAATGGGGATTGTTTTGGATAGGTAAGACATGGGTGGGGCCCAATTATAGATAGCCCCATGATGCCTTGGTTGTTTCATGAGATTAATTAGTTGAAAAATAGGAAGAATTCTACACCATATGCTAAACCATCCCGTGAAGGTTCTTAACGTTAATGGTTTCAAGTACATAGAAAACATGGAATCTAACAATTAAGAATTTACATCATTTATATTATGTTATTATTCATCCATGAGATTTTTAATTGATATATTATTCGATGAATTTTAATATCTATCTATTGATTTAATTGAATGTGTTTAGTCTTATAACTTTCTATAATTATTTTCCCACATCTTGTAATTTGAATGGAATGTGTTTCCAGTTATTACCTGATAATATTTCTTATTCACTTACTTCTAAATTTTTTGATTACATGGTATGTGTGTTTAGTTATTTACCATTCCATAATTTTATTCTCATTGATTCATTATTTCTTCTATAATAATTTACAATTACAAAGTATTAGAGATCAACATTATTTTGTTTCATTTTCCTAAGAATCTATAAAGGGTACAATGAAATATATAAAAGGGTATACTAGATGGAATATAGTTTTTATCCATGAAATAAAAAAATTAATGATGAAATTAGTGTATTAATTTTCAATACAATACTCATCATTGTATCATGTATACCAAAACAATTAACTCTTCATTCACTGAAGAATTAATTCAGTGTAATCATGATAATGTAATCATAGTATACACTAAATCTTCAATTTTATGGTTGGTTCAATGTTGTTTATTTGAGAGAAATATTAGTAAATACTATATGAACTAAATTTAGGAAGAACTACATTAGATAACCTAACCATAACACAAAATTTGAGGATATGTTTACAAGATCACACTAGAATTTTGGTAAGATGGAAAATTGGTTTTTCACTAGAAATACATAATTTTTTAAATAATACAAAGGTATTTGGTTAGGGAAAAGACTTACCCAAGGGAAACAACTCTGATAATGTTTGACGGGATAGACACGACATAAACTAGCATATGGAAATGATCCTTACTGTGCACCTGATTTGACACTAATAGCTGATACCCTATGTATAATTCCTATTTTCGTGACAACCCATTAAGAATCATCATAGTATAGGATTACAATGAGTATCTTTGGATAAATATTAGGCAAAGTAAAGAACAATATTTTAATAAAGTAAATGATGAATTAATGTATTGATGGTGTATTGAAAACCATATATAATAGGCTACATAGAAATTAACCTTATTTCAAGGATGTCAATCCTATTTTGTTTGGAAATTATATTAATGTGGTTTTAGAAATTGAAAACCTATATAATGGTTAACAATCGTTCAAATCCTGCATATCCTTAGGACATAAACCCATAACCGATGAATGATAATGGTTTCACCCTAACCACTAACCAACACAATGTCATTATCAATATATAAATATTTATAGTTAAATTTTTTATGAATAGACGTTAATGATGGATAAATAGTTTAATTTTTTAGGTTTAGAGATTAATGTATTAACCATAATGTCTATAGAGTATAGTTAGAGACAAATAGTTAGACTTCACTCTGTTTTATGATCTTTAAGACCTGTTAGAATCATATTTCAGTTCTTCAGGTAAGAAAGATAGTTTTTTGATATCATTTTCTAATTATAATAGTTGAATTAGAATTTGATCGATGCATAACCATGGGTTGAAATTGTGTTTATAGAAATATAACATTTATGGATATTTCCTTATATTATTATGTGGTAAATGAATTAATAAAAATAAGGAAAATAATCATTAAAACAATTTTCTCCTAATACCTTAATTTTTGTTAGACCGATTGTCTTCTAAATCATCACAGATTTATGGATATGAGAATCTAAAATTTACTTTGACCATTATTTTATTCATGAATGATTAACTCAATAACTACCTATAAATATTTATTCATTTCCTCCAAGTACATGTCTCCAATTTCCATTAATGTTCTTTTACTAATAGAACTAGTTGAATGATATTCCATATGACCCTTGTACTTCTCATCCACTCTTTTCTAAAGGATTTCAAAAGAACCCTTATGATGATGTATGATTTGAAACATAGGAAATATCAAACAGTATATCCCCATGATCAGGTTTATATTGTTAAGACACAATTTAATTAAGTTTTTGGAGAATCTGACGCCCCAATAATCTAAAGCTGAAACATGTCATATGACAGCGTGTGTGACATGAAACACAAGGAGAATAAGGGAATATAATATCCTAAAAAATTATAATATATTTTAAATTTTAAATTTATTGAATATATTTAATATCTTTCAAAGAATGCAACACCAGTTTATCATTTATCGTATGCAACAACATGTTTCTTCAATGGATTGCATTACACGTAAGACCATGTTTTATCCAAAAAAATATATTATTAAAATATTAGTATTTAGTAGAATAATATAAGAACGTTCTATTAAATTAGTTGTCATAAATATAATTAAATAAAATATAAAATTATATGGTTTACAAAAAGATGAAATAAATTCACTGGTTAAAAATTAATTATAAATTAATATATGAACAATTTGAAAATAAATGGAATATTTTATTAATAACTATTTTTACGACAATAATGTTGTTTTGTCCTAATAAAATAAATAAATAAAACTATTTGTTGATATTAATGTAATATATACGTTATATATTCAATAAAATATTTTTGATATTCATTCAATAAATTTTATAAGCATGAAATAAGAATAAAACCAATATTACACAAAAAACATATATTTTCATTTAGGTACTTTTTCCACCATTTAACGATTATCCTATTTAAAATAAAATTTTGGTTTCTTATATATATATATATATAATATGTCAAGATAGCCATATTATTTGAAAGAGAAACATTATAATTAGGTTAAGCATATTTTTTTGGTATTTTTATGTCATGTTTCATTTCTAATGAATAGTGTAAAATACTGAATTCTAAATAAATATTTTTTAACATATAATTTTTTAAAATTAAATATATTTTTAAAGGGGTTTGAATATTAATAAGATAATTTTTTTATTAAATAATACAATTTATTTCATTATAATAAAATTCACATCAAAATTAGATATTCAAACAGAGCAAACTTTTGAATGATTTTACTCTATTGATTTTCATTGTAATCATGTCAGTGAAAATAAATATAAATTAATTTCTTCCACTTATGTGATTGGAATTTTTAAAAATAAATTCCATATGTAGAATCATAATTGGGTTAAATTTCTAATTGTTTTTGTCAATGTTTTGAAAAAAAATAATAATGAATGTAATTAAAATTAATTTCAATGATTAAGAGAGATGATAGCTTCACAATTGACTAAACCATAAACTAAAGAGCCAAAATGACCTATAAACTTGTCCAAAAGACATTTTCTAGAATTATTTATACCCTATTCTCCATTATATATAATTTGGTCCATTATTTGGGCCACTCATTATAAGAAAAATGTGGGTGGAATTCATTTTTCGAAAATTTACTAGAGTATAACCCCTCCAGTATAAAATGGAAATCACCACTCCAAATTACTCACACCACTAAAACCACATTAGATTGACCAGTTTCTTCTAAAATAGGTACTAAATATATCTCTCCTAATCCTAGATATTAATCTTGGTTATAATGTCATTCAATGAAGCACTTTGGTGCAATGTAAATGGAGTTACCTGAATAAAAGGTAACATCCATCCTCAAACTCTTTCATTTTATTTATCTCTCCCCTATTTAAATTATTTTTATTACATGAGTATATAATAACACAAGTATCCTCAATATAAATAGTTGTATTTATATTAGTTTTTTACGTACATTGAAACACAATTCCATCTAATGGGTAATGAAATTACTGTTTACGTGTACAGTGAACTACCGCAATACGAAACAAATTTATGCATTTTTCCATTATAACCTCTTATAGTTGGTAATTATTTTATAATATCTTTTAATAAATTTTTTATATTATATATATAATGTATTTATGCACATGTTGTTATTTTTCAACACCTACCTTTATGAACTCCATTTTTTGGGAATATGATAACATTGTTTTTAGAAGTATAGACTACCACCTCCACAATGCACTATGATTCATTCACATGATACATATAATGTACAAAAGATTATTTTAATTAAAAACGTGAAAAATAATATATATATATATATATGATATTATTGACATTAATACCATTATGTAAATATAGTATATCATTTTATTTGTTACCCTTTTCAAACACTAATAATTGTTAACATAAGTCATGGATGTGTGGACTACTGACTCCGCTACACGATGTGATTCCTTTTACATAAAAATAATTAAATATATAAATATATAACATTAAATAATATGTTATTTATTAAATAGTTATAATTCTTTAAATATTAATGTTACTTTATTTCATTCCAAAAAAATCATTGAAAAATGGAAATATTATTCAATTGTACTTACATCCTACCATCTCTTTGATTGTAATGTTGTTTCATATTTAATAACCATATTTAATTATTAGTTACAAAATTTTAATAGATTTATAAATATAAAAATTATATCCTGAATATTATTATTTATATGTTTATACAATGACCACTTTTTCCATAATTTACCTAGAAAACTCATTTTAAAAAATATGCCAAATATGGTCAAAACACATGACATAAATAAAGTTGTTTTTGTAGTTGTATAAAAAATGGTAATAATTGAAATAAAATTAATTATAAACATGAAAAAGGTTCTGAATCATATAAATAATTAACAAATTTTTTTTACTTATGATGATAATATAATATGTGAAAAGTATTACTCAATGTATGTGATTTTGTCTCAATTTACATTCCATAGAGACTTATTTGTTGTTATGCACCTAGTTTCTATTATATGTTGTAACGACCCAGAACCGAACAACCACCCGAACAGTGCTAAACGGGTCGGGTGTTACTACCATAGGCACAACTCCCCGAATGCCAAAGGCTGCCGACTAGCAGCGAGGGTCTTTTTCAGTATAGTGGGGAGGCTATACCCTCTCAGAGGATAATAATGGTATTAGTCAGAGTATAATAATATAGATGCAGTGGAAGAAATGACTCAATAGACTCGAACTAGACCCGGAGAGTGGACAAACATTCAATATTAATAAATATCAGAAGCAATAAATATAAACAACAGTCGTGAAAAGTAAAACACAACAACATACTGATCACTATTAACTACCACTAAACAATAAACATGCTACCAAGGGAGGTCGTATATATCCATATGCAAAGGCTCCAATGGATAACCAATTGTAGCTACAAAACAATTAAGCATGTTGATACATGAAAGTAGGAAAAATAATTAACTCCAACTAGGAAAGACCTCAAGGTCCATACCATCTCCATGTAATAGCTAATGCAGCCCATCTCTTGAAGATGACCTCTTCCATGCATGTAAATATATAAAGTCTACATGCATCTCGAAGGGTCCATCCAGGGTGTGATACGAATCACATTAGGATAATACCGAACAATGTGTACCTAATATATGTGTTTATGAAAGCATGCATTTTTAAGGGAAATAGTAAACAATACGATGCACAAAAGAACACAAACTCCACTGGTGCTCAGCAACCACCATGGAGTGTCACCTGCTTCAGACAAGGCTAAAATCTCTGTCATGTAACCCAACACCATGTTCCCCCTGACACTGTGTGTCTCAAGTACTGACATCCCGAAGGCACACCCAATAAATAGTAACCTGGAGGAACAACGATACCTGTCCTCAAATAAGTAAATGTAGGGAAAACGATGTTTGCCATCAAATAAAGTAATCGTAGGGACAACGATGTCTTCCCTCAAAATAATGTAACCGGATGGACAAGGATTTATTCCCTTAAAATAACGGTGAGCCTCTTCCCCCAAGCCGATAGCCTCAACGCTATCCCCTGAAGGCTCATCACCTTTCATATGGCTTCCTACGGCAATCACCCCCAAACAAAAGTACCAAGACTGCAACTAACATGGGCCTCTACCCACAAGAGTGATAAAAACCACCTCATCATAGAGTCTCTCTGTGTGAACACTATACATAGTTCTGGGTGAGCGTTAATCACCAAAATATTACCCAGGCCACAACACCACTGACACCTCGTGTCCCTATGACTATACCGCTCATGTCTGATGCCATTGCCATCCTAGTAACCTGGGCCATTCCCAACCTGACAGTCATCCTACCTCAATACGGTGCCCATGACACCCAATCCCATGGTCAGAACCACCCAATGTAACCTGGGCCAAGCCCAACCTGTGATTAGCATCAATCGAGAATAGCTGGGCCACGCCCAACACAACCCAAAGGTTCTAGAACATGCAATTCAGAAATTACATATATACACATTTTAACAGAACACATAAATAGGAAAAACCATCTAAACGGTTGAAAAGAACTAAGAAAGTGCTAACCCATACCATCAATGAGGTTTCTAAGGTCTCCAATAATTCATATCAGGTTCAATAAACCATAATCGAATGTTCAAACAATACAAAACAATTATAACCATTTTGGTAGTCCCCAACCAAAATGACATGGTGAAAAACGACCACTCGCCCGACCTCGATCAAGAAAAAAATGTAACAAGGCATACCCAAAAACATCCCATAAGTGAGATAACAGTTAAATAATAAATAACATGTAATATAGGGTTGCGCTCAAAATACCTGAAAACGCGCCATAGGCCGCACCACCCAAAGTGTGAGAAAACAAAAAAAAGAGGTATGCACCACCTACCTGAGACTCATACTATGATACTCCTCTGATAACAGCCTCCAATTTGGTCTAAAACGTGGTAGATCCATAAATGAATCAATACTGCTCAAACCCCAATGACTCGTTCTAGAACAGAAATCAAGAAAAATGGATCAAGAGGAATCAAGGCCTTACCGAGGGGGTTCCAACGGGTTAAACGGTGTTTGAATCCGACCTCAAACAAAGATACGAGAGGTAATTGAAGTCCCGACCGTCTCTCCCTGCTCAAAACCATCGACGGTTTGAGGTTCCGCCTCAATACGAGGCTACTACCCATTTTAGAGAAAAACAGAAAATACACAGAGTTAACGTTATGTACATGGTGTGTATCTTTTTACTATTCATATGATGGCTGAAATTCTGCTGTAGACTTGCTGACTGACTACACAGCGTGTACCTAGGGGTACATGGTGTGTAATTCTTTACCCAGATTACATCACCAACACGCCATGTATATCCTGATACATGGCCCATCTACACAGCATGTACAAATAGTACACGACATGTACTTGCTAAAAACATTCTACCCATCCAACATTCCTACACACCACGTATGGACTCCACACGGTCAAGGGTTCATGACGTATCTATAACTACATGTCGCGTAGTAAGAAATTCCTACACGGTGATCACACGACATGTACTCAGTGAGCACACGGATGGTACTAGCCCAACCCATACATGGCGTGTACCTTATGGTATACGACATGTAGTCTGGAAATTTCCAAAACATCCCAGATTTTCCCAGTTTCTTCCGGAACAATTTAAAAATTCAAACTGGGTTGGGATTTTGACCCGTTCTAAAAACTCAGGTTCTTACATATGTTGTATATAATGAAAATTGAAATGTTATATAATGAATCTATTTATTATATTAATATTATAAGTGTCATTTAATATTATTAATTAATATAAATTATAATGGAAATAATTGAATGTGGTATGGTACACCTTGTAATGTTTAAATATTATTCTCCTCAAGAACGTTTTAAATGATTATAATTGCAGTCAAACATCCTTTTATGATTGTTAAATATCTATTGAAAAAATAACTTTATTGATGTTCACTAAATATCTTATATATGTTCTACATACATTGACTTTCTCATATAATATCACAATTTATTCTTTATTTATGATATTTTGAGTTTCATTTTGAATTTGTTTCTTTATGGGGAATAATGTTAAAAGTTACCAAGTGGAAAATAACTTCTTAACCCAATTAATTTTTATTCACTTATATTACATCCTCTTTATTTTTAATATTCGATGATTATGTGTATATTGAAATTTAGTATCAATTTATGTATTTTTACTTTCATATGTGGATTTATATTTTATACACATAATGTACTCATTTTTTTATTCTCACTACAACATTATAGTCTTTTCAAGGGTTTACTTTACAATATCATTTTTTTTGTGATTGTTTGCACATGAATTTATACTAGTGGAAGTTCGCTGATAATTTTATAATAAACCATTGATTTTACATCTCCCCCAGTTATTCATGGTTTTTTTATGTAATATTACCATTTTTCCACACTATGGTACTCAAAATGATTTAGAAATTTTTTAATAAAACCTAAATTCATTTTTGTCATTAGTTGGAGAACATGTTTTCTTTTAAAAACCATGATTTAATAAAATAATTTTGGAAATGTTTTTAAATATTCTAAAATGATTTTGTAATGAAATTTTTACCCATTTTTATATTAATAATGTTTTTAAATGAATCATCTATTGTCCTTCTAAATAAGGATTTTTCTATCCTTTTTACTCTAAAAATTAAATGATATTTCATCCTTGTACGATATCAATATATTTACCTATCAACATTTCTATAAAGCATCCTATTCTACTTTTAATGGTTTCATTTTAATGAAAATGTTTTTAGAAATATACTTTCCAGTACCAGAGCTCATTTTTTTCAAAATTAAATGCATAAGTTTCCTCATGAATATTTTAAAAGATATTTTACTTATATTCATCAATGAGAAAAACATTTATTTTTAATCCACTTGGAAAAAATTGTATTGATTCAATACTTATTCGTACTTTGGATTGTTTTTTATGATTCTTATCCAATGATTGTATTGACATTCACATCCATGATTCTTTTTCGTCCCAAAAAAATATTCAATTTTGTTTGACCAATTTAAATTTAAATTTCCCCTAATTATCCATATTATTTTCTATGGGTATGATAATTTCATGATCAATATTACATTTTTAATATAGTGATCACCTTGAATGTTATTTAATTATATAGGGAAATATTGATAAACTTGTATCTTATATTCAATATGTATATTTGATAGGGAATGTTATTTATTATGATTATTCAATATGTGGGTTCCTTTGGATAGGTACAACACTAGTGAGTCTCAGTTATAGATACCACCCCGATGAATCGGTAATCTCATGAGAAAAATCAGTTGTAAAAGTTAAATGAGTTTGTACCTTATATGAAAATCTTTTTTAAATGGTTTTGTCGATAATTGTTTTATGTACCTATGAAACATGAAATCTAATTTTTATGAATTTATTTTATTTAGATTCAGTTATTACTCACACATTTTTATTTTTATTGACACACACACACACACACACACATATATATATATATATATGCATTTAATTCTTAGTTCATTGATTAAAGGAATTTTTTTTAGTTTCATAACATTTCGTTTTAATTATTACTTTTCTTGTTATTTGAATTAAAATTTTTTTGATTTCTTAATTGTTGATATTTGATATGAACTTAATTATCAATTTTTTGATTATATAGTATGTTTTTTTAGTTATTTAACATTCTATACTTAGTATTCTCATTGATTAATTATATATTCCACTATACTTTACCTTTTCTAAGCATTTGATCTGACCCAAATTTTTTTCCATTCCCCAAGACACCAAAAATAAAACTATGAAAATATTTACATGGTATACTGGATGGAATAATGTTATTATCTGGGAAATAAATAAAATTATGTTGTACTTAGTTTATTCATTTGTAATACTAGTCTCATTTATATATCTTGGTTACCATGATTACTAGAATATTCCGTTCACTAGGATTTGATTCCATATAATCACGAATATGTAATGGTTGTAGACACTGTCTCTGGGATTTTGGATTAGGTAATCAACAATTAATCTCTAAGAGAAATACCCATGTTCAAATAAAACCTTTCCACAAATCACTATCCTTAATATTATTCAAACCATTTCTAACTATGTTTGAAACAAAATTGTTAAAATTATTTGATAATATATTCTTCTAGGATAAATAGAACATTATTACACAAATAAAATTCCATATCATTCTAAATAAACATAATATTGACATATAATAATGTTGTTCTAACCATGACATCATCTAGGACATTGGTCATAGTTAAACCCTTATTGTCCTTCAGTCATTGGATTAGGACCCATTGTGTCACCCAAATTGATGGGAAATCAACGAGAATATGGTTTATACCCATTTTTTTGTTAATTATAAAAAATAATTCATCTAAAAAAACATCATTTTGATCATAGTTGTAATAAGTACCACAAACAAAAAAATATCTCGAAAAAATTCATCAATAACCTACATAAAATTTAATACGTTATTACATAAACGAGGGGTCTAATACATTTCAATTTGAATAGACCAATTATAGTATCCCTAACTCTTAATATATACTAACATAAAAGAATATAAATATCCAAATATATATAAATAGACCTTTGATACCAACTTTAAATGCACAAACCCCACTCTCCTGAATCCTATGCTAAATACATTACTTTTCATTCCCAAATTTTATGTTGATAATATCGATCAAAAATTGTCACATTAACTGTACAAGATCAAAAGGAAAATAAGGATCAATTAAATTCTGGAAGTCTATTTATGTTTACAGTTTTATAGAGTTATGAAAAAATCATACATAAAAAATCACAATTCATCAATTATCATCTATCAAATTTAACCCATATTTCTTATTTCACAATTGGATATCAAGATCATCCTTGTGAAATCCTTTATATAGATAAATTTATAAACATCAATCCATAAAACATAGAGAAAATTTGGTATGAAAATAGTGTGATCAGATTCTCAATACCGGTAAACATGATCATTAACAATTAAATGTCATCAAAGAGTATACAAGTGCATATAGTTATGAATTCATAATCAATGTTTATGAGTCATTCAAAAAATAAACCATACCCATCATTATACAGATCATGAAATATTATAACATAGAAAATTAAAGAGTTTAGGAATCAGTAATTAAAATCCATGTGATATTCATATCGATCATTAGAAACATTATAAAATCATAACAAGTATTTTTAACACTTTTTGGAAACATGGAGAATCACATTGATAAAACCCATTAAAAAACATTCAAAAACTATTTCAATTGGAATAACTATAATTTCTACTTCCAAAATTATCATTACCTAATGCATAAGAGAGATACAATGAGATCACCCAGAACTCTCTATTCCACTCCATAATAAATTATAATAGGCTTTCTAAATACTATTTTGTCCACCCCCATGAAGATATAATGGTCTTACATAGTTCTATCATGGCTACCCCATGTTATGATATAACAAGAGTAGCTGGTGACATCTGGGCCTCCCCATCAAGTAATATGTATAAAAAATATAACATGAATAAAACACATATTAAAAATCATTATTCCTTATTTACCATGGCTATTCCCTGGTAAATAAATGAGTTTCATGTTAGTCTCTTTGAAAAATTATTTACCCATGGAAAAGAAACAACTTCCATAATAGTATAGTTGAAACATCATTATCTTGTTTAAAATAAATGGGTTCACAACCAATCTATTTGAAACATGATTAACCCATGGAAAAGAAATGGGTTCTATAGAAATATATTTGGAACATGGTTATATTTTGGAAAATAAATTGGTTCCCAAATGACCTATTTTGAAACTTTATTATCCCATGTAAAAGAAATGGGTTCTACCATAATCTCTTTGAAACGTAGTTAACCCATGGAAAAGGAATGGGTTTATTACAATCTATTTGAAACAATCATAATACATCCACAGAAAGAATGAGGGTATTATCAATAAAAAATATTTCATGCTGAGGATACGTAAGAACAATGTTTTTTGACAAAGATGAATGGAAATAGTGTTAAATGTCCATTAACAACATTCATGAGTAAACAAATCTTTAAAAATTCAATTTTCATCATACGACATCAAAAATTTTGAATCGTAATCCAAATAAAAGAATAAAATTAAATGAAACATATTGCTTCATTAGAATAAGTATATTCATAATATAACAGGTCAATGGTGTAGTATATATAAATAAAAAATAATATAGGTGTATAACATAACAAACCTCTCAAAAATGGAAAATTATGACAACAAACTAGTACCTATTTTGTAACTATGTAACTATAATCCCATATAATATAGATATTAAAATGGGCATTTAATATTCATAATTTCAACTATAATAATAATACAATAAATTTATTGGTAGTATATATTGAACAAAAAATAATTATATAGTGAGTATGATATTTATCTCATAGATGTGAAAACATGATATGGAAATACCTAACAAAAGATCATATAATTGGAGTGAAAAATAAATCAATGAAATAATTATGCATGATAAATTTAAATCCTCAAAATTAATGTTTATTATATTAACAAATAAATATAGGTCAGTTTATATAAATTCTTTTCATAACATAACGAATGACATAGATGTTTCACTCAATGAATGGAAATTATATAAAGAAATTGTCACGAACCATCCCTCAGGGCCCTTATCGTGACTACCCCAAGCCTGCCTTCCATAGGCCAGAGATTGGCGACTAGAAATAAAGGCGTAAATCCCCAAACTGGGAAGGCATTGCCTTTATAACTGTAAATAAACACATCAGAGTGCGAGATGGAAGTAAACACTAAGTAAAGCTGAATACAAAAGTAGTGTTGAATGTAAAAGGGGCTGGATATAGAAGCCCAACATGAAAGTACAACAGAAAATCAAGTACAACTGAAGAAAGGTAAAGCAGCTACTGGGTCTTCCTTCGGGGTTCCTACCTAAAGGGTAGGTACAGATGGACTCCTCAGTGCTCCACGTCAGTCTGGATCCTTCATGTATAGACTCGTCATAAGGTCTACCTCCGGGTACCGTCCAGTCATGCTACCCTCAACTTCAGTCAGCGCTGTCCATCGTTTGCAACCAACACAACAAGGTACAGGCAAAGCCCATGCAGGGGCGATTATAATGATACACAGTAGGGACCCTAAGACCATCAAGGTCTCACAAATCCAACAAGGATAAACCACAAAGTATGAAATCAACGTATGACCATTACTTAGGTATATGACCATAAATATACCTATGTTATCAGGTAATCCATCATAGTCATGAGGTAAACACAAAAGTTACTGACTCAGCTCAAAACCAGGATTTTATTCTAGGGGTGGTAACATGTAACAATCCTAGTCAAACTATTGAAACCTCAGTTGCTGGTGTACTCCTCCTCTATAGAGTATTATGGGCATGTCGCGTCACACAGAAGCACTTCCCACTATCCAGGACAGTTGTGGTACTCCTTCTATCGAGTATCGTGGGTCTGCTGCGTCATACAGAGGCACTCCCCAATGTGGGTCTGCCGCGTCACACAAAGGCGCTCCCCCTCACAGCCTACTGATGTACTCCTCATGTCGAGTACTATGGGTTTGCCGCGTCACACCGAGGTAATACCCATAATGGTTCTGCTGCTTCACACAGAGGAACTCCCCACTGGGCTGGTCGAAACACTCAGAGTCCAATGGTCAGCAGACGTCATGTCTCAGCCAGCTATTAGGTCTTCATACTCTGCCTGCTCGTCTCCGGGAGGATTCTCTCCATGAGCCATAGGTCGATTATCCAACTATCATGAATCCCCATGTAGAAGTATCTCAAAGGTCCGACTAGTCGTAGGGGTCTCAACGCAACAGTCGGTGAGTCAATCGGTTTCTCGGTTGGTGTGTTATTGTCATTTCTGTTCTGGGGCCCGGTTGGATTTTAGGTTCAATCGAACCCAACCATACCCCAACTATGCCCAAACCTAAAGTGGGGTATGTTAAAAGAACCGTCTCACTCTATGATTTCCATCTATGTAGACTGTTCGTCGATCGGACACCCATAGCCCAAGATATGGGCGAAAAGGTGAAATCGGGTCAAACGGGTCCAGGTCCAGTCTGGCCCAGTTGGACCTACCCAGTCCAACCCGAGCCCGGACCAGGGCTCGACCCGGTCTAAAGTTCCGACCCGGCCTGAGAGGGCGGCTCGTCCCGAGGGGCGGCCCGAACCGCGCTGGGAGGCCCGGCCGACGCTGGGCGGTCCGTCCAATGCTGGGTGGCCCGCCCGCGCTGGGTCCGGCCCGGTGGCCCGGGGGGGGGGGGGGGGGGGGTCTACCTCAACTGCGTCCAGGAGGAAATTCCACACACCCCTAGCTCCCGAACAAAAAATTCGTTCTGGTGGGAACCAAAACGGCGCCAGGTGGTGCCGGTCCAGTACAGGCGGGACCCAGCGGGGTCCCACTCCTCCCGGCTGGCCGAGCTGCCAGCCGCTCCTGCACCTCTGATGGCTGGCCCAGCCTGCAGCCTCTGCTCCTCTGCCACATCCCGCCCTGGCTGCCGCTTCTTCCTCAGCATGGCACGATGGCGCCGCACCCCTCCGGCGGCCTAGCGGCCGCCCGGGTACACCGCCGTGGCCAGGGGGCCGCGACTTCTTCCTTTGCGCAGCGTGACGGCGCAACGCCATTCCGACGGCCTGGCAGCCCTGCACTGCTAGTTTCCTTCATGGACAGCCTGATGTCGGCCTCCGTTTCTCTACCGCGGCCCATCGACCGCGGTCCGCTCCTCCGATGGTGTCGTTGCGCCACCGCTGTCATTAAAAAGTAAAGAAAAAATGGTGGGGGGGGGGGTCAGGCCGTGTTCGTGTAGCCTACACCCTCCGCGTTATGGTGATAACAATCAGCTAAAAAAAATCCAATATTAAACGATGAAGAACAGAAAAAAATTCATCTTCAAATCCCAGACCTTGAGTTCATTTTTTGTTAATGATATCAAGGAATGACGGACATCAATTCGTTGACATCAGAAATGAAGAAGTCGAGGATGGCATCATCGGCATTCTTTGAGGATGGTGTTCCCTCCTTTTTTCCGGTTGAATAAGGAAGAAGGTGCCCATCATTCTTCGTTGGAGAGTTCTTTCCTCCTTGGTGTTCTATCTCCAAGAGCTCCTCCTCTCCTCAATTCTCCCTTCCAACAAAATGAATGATGCCAACACAAATGAAATGATAGATAATCTATTATTTTAATTATTGGCATGAATTCAAATGGAGTATTAATTAAGGGGTATCCACTTAATTAATTCTTGTGTGTAGGAACAAAATTAATCAAGGGGGTTCAAGAGGTTTCATGGGTGGGGGCTCCATAAATGGGGAGTTCAAGGGTTTCATCCTTCGGTGGTCCCCACCACTTTAATTGATAAGATGTGTTTAGAACTCAGGTGGGCCCCATCACCATAACCTCTTTTGGAAGGTTATGGTGTGGTGGCCCCCACCCCTAACCTCCTCTTGGAGGTTTTAACCACCAAATAAAAATAAGCTACACAATTATTTTTATTTAATTTATTCTTGAAAACTCCAAAAACTAACTTTCATTCTCGACCAACTACCGTCGAGGTGAAGGTCTTCTTAAGCGAATACATGTGCTACATGTTCAACGGTGCCCTCAGATTTCAAATCCGAGTATCGGTGCAAAAGTTATAAAAACACAATTGTACGTTTACTGAACATAACTGAACAAAACTTCAGAAATTGATTCTGGGCACACCGAGACACAGAATCAAGCGCCGTGAATTTTCGTGGACTCGAAAAATTTCCATGTATTTAAGAAGAAAAAAAATCCATAGAAATTCTGAGTCTTTACATAAATCCCATACCTTGAGTCTGAATTTTCATGATTTTCATCTATATTAATGAAAAATAAACTAATTATAAATATTTAAATTATCCATGGACTATTAATTTTTTGTTATTACCTTTATTTTAATTATAAATATGTTATATAAAAATACTTTATCAATAATTTTTAAGACATATTTTTTTACCATATTCTTCTTATGTGACAAAATTGCCATTAATAGGCCGACTGAGGTAATGGTTGTAATTATTTAAAAATATTATGGTTACAGAAGAGGAAATAATTATCACATTCGTATATAAATTTTACTTTTAATACCAAATAGGAAATATGGTTATGAATAATGAACTAATTTTATGATTATGGAGATGGTAGATCGTATGTACGCATGATTAACGTTCCCATATTTCAATGGTCATTATGGAATGATGGTATGTATTTTGAAACTTTATATAATGACCATTATATCCTAAATAAAATATTATTAAATAATTTATTCTTATATATATATATTATTATTTTTATGTGGTGATGAAAAATGAAGAATCACATCACTTCACGAAGGCAACAGTCCATATGTCCACAAATGATATTATAACATTTTCATTGTGCAAAATGCAATAAAGAAAATTCTATGACATATGTAGATATATATAATTATGTCAAAAATATAATAAATATTTTATTTATATAATTTATTTTTTGTCAAAATATCTTTAATATTTTAAATGTACTGTGTGAACGAATCACATTGAATTAAGGAGGCGGTAGTCCTCACTTCAAAAAATGATGACATCGTATTCTGAAAAGATGGAAAACATGTATGTGTGAGTTAAATAATAATTTTTGAAACAATAATAAATCATAAATATAATATATATCTCATATAAATATTATTTATATCGTAATTCCCTACCATGAGAGGTGGTAAAGTAAAAACAAATGACATCATTTTGCAAGGCGGTAGTCCTCCGTGTATGTGAATTATAATTTAGTTACACATTTGATGAAAATGTGTGTTATTATAGGTAAAACATTAATATAAAACCCCAAAAATATATTTATGATACTTATTTTATTAAAAAATATATATATATATTAATAAATTATAGAATAGAGAAAGAAATAAAAAAATTCATCATTTACTAATGTAAGATCTTTTTTTGGTGTCCTATTTTGAATTGCACCAAATGACTTAATTGTGTTAATTTATGCTAAATATGATACTTCTAGGAGATGATATAGTCAGGTTTTGGATCATCTATTATGGATTTAGATGTTTTAATAGAGGGGGACGGATGGTGGACTTTATAATATAGGAAGAGGTCACACATTGTATTTGGTAAACTATTTGATAAATCTCCAAAATTTATTTGTACCTTATCATTCGAAAGTGGAATATTAAAAAACCATAAGGGTTTTATGGTATAACTATTTTTATCCTGTAATGACATCGAATTTTCTGATTTTATTTTTAGAAGTTATTTTGAAAAATTCAAAGACCAGACACTGAGACAACATACGATTCCAAGGCCTCGTATGCTCAGAATAATTCATTGAAAATTATTATGTTATTAATAGAACATGTCTGTGGATTTTCATTAAAATTAGAACATATATTAAATGGGTAACCATGTGGGAAATTTTAGGGCATCATTGAACTTATAATGGTAGCTTTACCTGAGGTGCGACCTAACATTGGTTGGTGTGGATCTTCTGATGAAAGAGTCACCAAAAACATAATAATAAATAAATTAATTAAATAAAATTATTTTATTTGAAAATCGTAATTACTATTGAAAGGTGACCCATATCTAAATTTGAGATCACTATTGAGTTCGTAATGTGGTGTTTTACCTAGTTGTGGATTAATTTTAGTCGGTACGGGTATTCTATAGAAAAATAAAAAAAGGATGTAACCATCATAAATTAATGTAATGATATACTATTTTAATGATTTAGAAACAAATTATCCTTTTAATGTATGGTTATATAATATCATTAGGGTTTTCACTGAATCTTTCAAGACACAGACAACTGTTGGAGGGATTTTCTGGAGAATGATGAAGGATCAAAGTTCTGATTGTAGACCATCATGTTGACATAGTTGGAGGATCTCATAAATGATAGAAATTCAATAGTTATTCTTCTCTGATCGATCCAAACTCTATTAAGGGTGGTTTTTTCTTTGCGCATTCCCCAATCATGATTTTCAAGATGAACGTGGGTCAATCCATGAACAGATTTATTTGTGTATCGATCATTGTGGGATGGTTAATAATTTTGGATATTATTTACCCGAGAGAGTTTTAAATTATTAATTGTTATATTTTATAATAAGAATGGATTTAGTGTGTCATGAGAAAAGGATGAGTTCAGTTCTTGAGGGTGTTCATCATTCTTTTCTCTCCCATGTTCTTGGCATTCTTTGTCGTTGGACAGTAGTGGTTGAGGTTTGACTTTCCGAGAGGCTCAAAATGCTATTGGACACCCAGATTGGATACAAATTGTAATAGAGGATCAATATGTGTAGTTCAATACCCAAACTACATGTATAATCCTTTTTATCAAAAATTTACACATTAGCTGTGGCATGGTGATCCGTGGAAGGGACCACCTGCACGGTGCTCCGATGAGGCATCGCGAGTCTATGGGTCAACCAGAGGGGGCGACCATGGAGGTGCCAATGAAAGGTGAAGACATGCCACATAAGATATGGTGGGAGTCCACATGTAGTGATATCTAGTTGCAAACTAGGTTGGTGTTCACTTGGGGAGGCGATGTTTACAAGATGCGGCTGTGATGCGAGAAGTAGTAGTGGAGTCAGATGCGTGGGATGCAGCTGACGACCGCATTGAATGGGATAAATAGAATGTTAATGTGCGGGTTATACTAGATGAGGTGGGTTGTGCTATGTAGATAAGGTTTGGACTATAAGTAATAGGTGGGGACCAATGATGTTCAGATGGCCCCAAATGAGGTAGTCTAGGTCGGGCTGGACCCAAAAATTCTGGTCAGTTCTTGGTGGCCAAATTGGGCTATGGTCAACTATGGCAGTCAACCATGAGCCACATTCGAGCGAGTTACCACACAGCCCTGGAAGCTCTAACTGCCGAGGCTCAGTCGACCATTGGGGTCATCTGACTAGGAGTTTGACCACGCTGGTCAACCTCTATGGTTAGTGGATTGGTCGTATGGTCGATCCACATACCCTTTGGCCTTCCACCTTCAAAAAATTAAAACTGACATAACATTTAAACTAGCCTTCGATTTTATGATACATATTTGATATTGTAACCCTTAGTATGATATAGTCATTTCAAGGTATCCTAAGTCGGTTTTTGTGGGAGTGTTCATACTACCTAATATCTAAAGAAGTGAGTTCTCTCGGAATGAGCATGCTTCAAGAAATCATTTATACGGCTAGTTATGATCTAGAGAATGTGTTTCATATAGAGACTATTTGTCTTATAGAGACAATGTTTCTTGTTGAGAATGTTTGTATTTTAGAGACTGTTTGACTTATGAAGACTATGTGTCTTGGTGAGACTATGTTTCTTATTGGGTTGAGTTTTTTATAATAAGGTGATGCATTGGCCCAAAACAACCAAAGCATAAATATTATTAAAATAAATTTTATAGGAGTTTAAAATATGGGATCATATTATAATCTATGTCAAGAAATGAAATAAGAGCAGCGGGGAGTACTTCGAACCAGGTAATGTCATGATTTAATCCCATGTTGGACAGACCATCTTCAACCATGTTTTCTTATCTATAAACATGTGTGATGATATAGTTATGTATGATAAGAGAATGAGTGCATTCTATTCAACGGGTAGTAATTAGCCAAGAAAGATGTATTATTCCATTCCAAATCGCTTTTAGGATGGTCATTGAGTCACTTACAATCAAGAGGTTGTTCAAAACAAAGAGCTTGGAAAAGGAAATAGCATGAATCAAACTGAGCATCTCATCCTCAATGGAGGTGTAAATGTCGCATTTAGCCATGAAACATCCAATTATCATACCGACATGATTCGTAAAGATATCACCACACCCTGTAGATACTGGACTGACTTTTTAGGGGCTGTCAATACTGATTTTGATCCATCCTGGAAGAGGCGCTCTCCAGAAAACCTCTAGAGTATAATTCTGTTGATATAAATTGTCGCTAATCCATAGATGTTTCATGATTCTAATGTCGTGTATGTTATTGTTTCAATTTATCTTTTTCACCAAAGTAGATTCATGTATGGAAATGTGGATCCACATCGAATATGCAATTTGAATGAGTGAGTAATTTTTGTGAATAATAGCATTCTGATCATACCACATCACATGGTAGAGCTCAAAAACTGCAACAATGAAGATGTTCTTGATTTGCTGAGAGCCTTCTATTTCTGCACATTTCCTTAGTTTAGTTTTGACAGAGTCAAGAATCATCCATCCATAATAAAAAATTTGTCAAAAATATAGTTCCAAAGAGCAGAAGAAGTGGGGAGTGAAATGAAGAGGTGTTTAACGTCTTATCTATGTTTCTTATATATTTTAATCTTAAAGCAGAGATGGATTCCAAAATATTGATGGAAAATTTCAGTGGGAACTATATGGTGAGAAAGGAAACAGATGAGATTGAATCTCGAATGTTTCATCCAAGGTTTTTTGAAATGTTTTATCCATATGTAATCGATTTTAGAATTAGAGAAATAGTGATTGTATAATTTTTTTGAGTTAAGAATACCATTGTGAGAAGGTTCCCAAATTAAAAAATCATTAGTGTAAGTGAAAGAGTTATTTTCAATGACATTTATAATATTATTAGGGGGTGATAATGTTGACAGTTTAAAATATCTCTGATAGAGATGTTGGTATTTTCAATATTTTATTATGGAGATATCATGGAAATTAACGGTGTTCCAGTCCAGTTATCCAACCAAAATTTTATGCAGGAGTCTCTGGAGATCATCAATATAGAATTATTCATAATTTTGTAGAAGGAGTGTTTTATGAATTCCCATGTGTAATAATTAATGAAATTAAAACTTCCCATCATAATTTTGTCAGGAAACCTGTTTTTGAAAAAGGTAATAACTTCTGAAGTATTGTGAAAAAGGTTCCACGTTAGTCTTGCATGAAGGTATTCATTAAAATATTTTCATTTTTTTATACCAATACCACCATTATCAATGGGATTGTAACATGTTGACCAGGGAATAATGAAAAGTTCTCTTTTTATAATACTACCAGTCCAGATGAAATTCTTTAGAATGGTGTTCATTTTTTTAAAAGAACAACATGCCATTTGTAGACCATCAGGGATTAAACCATCTTGGAGATAACAGTGGATTTACAAATGTTTATCCTACCTTCCATAGAGAGAGATTTACCATTCCAAGAGAATATCTTGTTTAGAACTTGGTTAACAATTGTCACAAAGTGACAAGACTTGGGCCTTCCCCAAAATATGGGATCACCAAGATAAGTGAAACGGAGCGTACCTTCTTTAAGTCATATTTGATGTTAATAATGTTTTTTTATCACCTTTAAGGAAAAGGAAGATTTCATAAGCATAAAAAAATATGTGTAGGAGCATTTATACTCCAAGAGACATGGATGGGCTTCAGCTTATTTTGGACCACTAGACGGTTGATCAGATGACTGAGGTAGTCTTCTAATATCGATAAGAGAATGGATGAAAGGGTTCACCTTTCCGTACACCTTTGGTGCATTTAAAATATCCATTGGGAGATATATTGATCAAGATGGAGGTAAAATCCACGATGAAGAGAGTTTTGATTACAGTGATAAAAGAGGAACTAAAACATAAACGTTTAAGGAATTTGAAGATAAAGCTCCATTCCATGGTGTCAAAATATTTTTTGATATCAAGGTTATTGGTTATGTTGCCTTCATTGTTATTTTTATTCAAGTTATTGGTACACTCAGAGGATAGACAAATAAAGCCTTGAATGGATATAACTTTTATAAAACCAAATTGGTTCCAAGAGATAATTTTGACTTTGAAAGTTGAATGTCTGTTAGAAAGGATTTTGGTGATGATTTTTAAAGGGTATTGATAAGAGAAATGGGTCTAAATAGATGAATCTCAAAGGCATTATCCACTGAAAAATTTTCTATTCATTTCTTGGTGGTATTCCTTTGTTGTATTTAATTTATGGTATTACATCATGTTATTTACTCTATGGTTTTACATAGTGGTATTCCTTCATGGTATTTCCATTGTGATATTCCATGGTGGTATTCCATCATGGTATTTCCATTTTGGCATTTCATCATGGTATTTCATTTTTGGTATACCTTGGTGATATTCCATCATGGTATTTCCTTTTTGGTATTCCTTCATGGTATTTCCTTTGTAGTATTCCTTTGTGATATGGCTTTATGGTAGTTCATTTTCAGTATTTACTTCATTGATTCCTTTGTGGTTTCATGGTATTATATTGAGTACTTTTTTTACACACCCATGCATGGGATTTTACTGCATGTTTCATGTCATGTAAAGATGATCGATAATTCGATGGAGTTCAAGGCAGTCTAGGACTAGGGGGTGCATTGTGATACTAGAATTGTTGAGTTGTGTTCTGACAGCTTTTTCGATGAATCTCCCAGTACCTATTACTTTACATATTGTATTTGTGAGTGTAGAATATTGTATTTTGGTGGGATTGTTTGGGATCTATATAAATTCTAATAAATTCATTATTATACTATTATCTGGGATATAATGGTATTCATTCATTGTTTACATAGTGATGTTACATTTCATCATTTGTGACTTGGATTTGTATGCGTACATATAGGTACTTTAGGCCAATGCCTCCCATTTATGGGATATGCACACTTAGTGCTAGTCAGAAGGCCATGACCTATTGGAGGTGGTCTTGAGGTATTCCCAGCACAAGCCCCTTTGGGATGGGTCACGAAAGGGTGATATCAGATCAGGCAGGTTCTAAATTCTGACCGAGTGTCTGTGAGGTTGGTTTGGGGAAACAATGTTAAATGATTCAATTTCAACATTCAGACCAGGGAATCCAGTGTTGGTGTGGAAACTGATGTATCCATACACTAGGACTCTAGGCTCATGATTTTATAATCAGTACATGAAAAGACTTGTTGTAAGAATAATAATGGTACATGCATCGTATAGGAATGAGGTGTGTCTTCCATGTGCTTCTTAAGTCAGCTCTGCAGATATACTCTATTGATTGTAGAATATATTGTATTATTACAGGATGCCTCCATGTAGTTATCTAACCAGGATTTCATTTCGTGATCATGAGGATAATTCACTTAGTGAAAAAAAATTGTACAATGGAATCTACCAGAGATAGATCCTCTAGGAGGTTTACTAGCTATACCACCACCCATCGAGCAGTAGATACTACAAGAACTACCAAATAAGGATAAATTTAGACTGAACGAATTGCATGAATTTTAGAGGAAGTGACATCCCAAGTTTGGGGGTGATATATAACCCCATGAAGTTGAAGATTGGTAGGATTCAATTACACATTTCCTCCATCTTGTAGGGATTACTTCTGACCATATGAAAATACTTGTCACGAGTATTTTTCAGGTATCAATGGGGTGTTGATGGAGCTTAGGGACACAGAGACACTATAAGACATATCTCCCTTGGTCAAAAATTGATCGTCTCCTCATAGAGGATATATTTTTTTTCATGTTGCAATCACTGCATATACAGGAGATTGTTCATCTGTAGTAGAGCAGTCAGACTATGGTAGAGTATTCAGAAGATTTACTAATATTTCATGCTACTCTAATGATATGATATGAGACCCATTATTCAAATCATGGATCATCTAGTAGTGATTATGTCATGATATTAGGAATAAATGATATCCCTTAGCATTCATACTTATTATTTTGTACATGTGTGTGCCCTAAGAGTGAATATATGCCTAGAAGAGCCGACACCAGTTGTGGGAGCTACTAGTACGCATTAGGTAGCTAATTCCTTGGAATATGTTAGTCAATGAAAATAGTAGGGACCCAATCCATTTAGAAGATTCAGGACATGATCCAAGGACATAAGATCAATGGTGAAGGGATCCTAGGGAATCTCAAGTTAGCTGTGGGACTGGACGTGTTACTCATGCCGCGGTCAGGGACATCTACCACGAGATCGCTTGACACGTCGTACTACCGATCAAGAGATGGATGAGGGGCCACTAAATTAGAGTAGGATTCTTTTATAGTTATGGAACCATATTATTATTTTTGGTGAAAAATAAATACAGACATTATATGATTGAATCACACATAGAAGGGTGTAGTCGATTACTCATCAGTTGGCAGACCTCTCCGCCAGTGTAGTGGATGATATGAGTCAAAAGTTTCCTACAATGGTGTATGAGTATGAGGACATCATTCCTGAGGATGTTCCAGGGTAACCTCCTCATAGGTAAGTACAATTCATCATTGATCTGTACCCCAAGATGAAACCGATATCTACACCTATATATTGTATTTCTTATATATATCTTTATGAGCTGAGGGTGCAGTTGGAGGACTTACAGAGGAAGGGATTTGTGAGAAACAATGTTTCACCTAGGGAAAAACCAGTTTTGTTTTCCAAGATGGCAGACAAGTGCTTGAGGGTATGGGTTGGCATACAGTTCCTGAACTAGGTCACCTTGAAAAATAAGTATCTACTACAGAGGATTGATGACCACTTTGATCAATTGAAAGGGTCATGGTGGTTCTTGATGATTTAACGTAGATATGTATGTCACCAGCAATGAGTAAAAGATGAGGATATACTAAATACAACCATCTTACATTGTTATAGACTCTATGAGTACATGGTGATGTCGTTTATGATGAATAACACCACAAAAGTGTTCATGGAACTCATGACCATGCTCTTTTAGTATTACATACACCAATACATGATGGAATTAATATAAGGAAATCCTTTTACATTATACATCCTAAGAAGAGGACTTAGGAAAATTCATGATGGTCTTGGACACACTTCAAGAACACAAGCTATATAGAAATATCTTTAAGTTTATGTTCTAGATTACAAAGGTCTGTTTTCTGGGACTCATCATTTCAGATTCTATATTTTATGTGGATCTAATAAACATTGAGGTTTTTCTTTCTTAGGATCCACATAAGTGTGTTACCAAGGTTCCGATATTCCTTGGTTTGGATGGGTAATATTAGAGTTTTGTACCCAACTTTTCTAGAGTGGTATTATCCTTGATCGCCTTGGCATGAATGGGATAACCTTTTTCATAGATTGATAAGTTTTAGGAGAGTTGTTTGTAGTTGATCCAAAGATGGAAGAGCACTCACATATTGAGATTTCCAGATGAGGGTACCAAGTACGTAGTGTTCTACGATTCCATAGGAACCAAGCTTGGTTTTTTCCTGATGTAGGGGAAAGTGGTGATTGCCTGTGGTTCATGCTAGTTTATACCACATGAGTATAACTACACAACCCATGATCTTTAGTTTGGATATGTATAGTTCTCATTGAAGATGTGGTGACACTAATATATTGGTGAGCAGTTTATCGTCTAATTTGACCACATGTTTGTCAAGTACAACTTATCTTATAGGTATCTTAACTTGAGAATGAGGTGATGGCTAGTGTTCCTCCAGGACCATGATAATGAGATTGTCTATACTCTTGGGAAGTGGAATGTGGTGGTAGATTCCCTCTGTAAGCGATTCAGTTTGTAGCTACTGAAAGAGGCATTCAAGTAGTTGGATTCATTAAAAGTATCCTTTGTGGATGTGGATAGTCAATATTACCTAAAGTTGATGGTTATTACCAATACACTCATTCAAAAAGTTAGGGTGGAACAATGAGGTAATAATTATTACAAGACTTTACATGCTCAAATGTCTAAAGGACATGCCCCTGATGGATATTTTAATGGTGGGGAGCATGTTATTAGTTCCATAGGGGGGAATTAGTTCCAATGGATTTATGGGAGGAGGTTTTAAAAGAGCTCTATACATCCACATTGGTAGTACATCCATTATTGGAGATCACATACCAGGACCTCTGACATTAGTTTTGTTGTCCATGGATGAATAAGTGAGTTTAAAGGTTTTTTTCTTGATGTCTCACTTTTTAGTAGGTGAATTTCATGAACTAGGTTCAAATGGTTTTGCACAACCCCTTAAAGTGCTAGAATTGATGTGGTATGGGATATTTTTTATCTTTGTGAAAGTTTTTCCATGTACATCCAGGGGACATGATATCATCTGGGTGATTGTTGAAAACTAACCGATTCAATTAACTTCCAATCTATTTGAGAGAAGAGTTCAGTAGAGACCTTGGAGAACCTCATTGAGTTGGATATAGTTTAACTCCATGGAGTTCCATTGATTATAGTTTCATATCATCATGCTCGCTTTAAATCATGGTTGGGTAAAATATTACACGAGGTGTTTAGGACTCAGTTACACATGAGGACAGTGTTTCACACACATGTGGACGACTAGAATAAGAAGACCATTTAGGTTCTAGAGGAAATGGTATGGGCAATAATGTTGGATTTAGGATGAAGATGTGAGGATCCTTCATTGGTGAATGATTTTTAGTAGGTGTCAAGTGGCATCACATGAATCTCTATGAGAGCAAATGGGAGTGGGAGTCTCAGACTTGACATAAATACCCTAATTTTTTTAGTAGTCCTTGTTTTTTCCTTTTTGATATGTATGGCCTCTAGGATGGAAGAATGCAATGACATGAATTTTCCAATTTTTTTATAAATTTTTTGAAAAAATTCTGAGACTATCGGATGAGAGGACGTCTGATTCCGAGGCATGCTGTGACTGAGACAATTCATTAAAAACTGTTCTGTTTTTAATAGAATTCACGTGTAGATTTTATTAATACGTGGAATAACATTTAAAAAAGTACCTAGATTTGACATCTGAGGGTATCATTGAGATTAGAATGCTGATATTACACTAGATGTAATCTACTTTGGTTAGCGTGGGTCATCTAAGGAAAACACCACCAAGGACTTAACCGTACATAAAATAATTAAATAACATATTTTATATTAAAATCCCAATAACTAATGAATTATGACTAAGATTAGACATCTGGTTCCACCATTGAGTTCATAATGTGGTGTTTTCTATATAAGTGACATAACTGTAGTTCAAGCGTGTCTTCTATGGGAACCCCCGGGTAGGATGTAATAGTCATTAAATAATTTAAAGATAAATTATTTTATTGATACATTGACTATTTCTCCTTTAAATGAATGGTTATATAATTTTATCTAGGTTGGCCTTTAAATACTAGGAGATTCAAGAAAAAATTGGAGAAAATTTCTAGTGAATAATGATGGGTCGATGTTTGGATCATGGTTCCTCATGTTGACAGAGTTGGGGGATCTCCTCAAAAATGGAAACAGAACCATTCTCGTCAATTATTGATCCAAAATCTAGGTGGGGTGGCTGTTTCTTTGTGATTTCCCCCATTGTTTATTTTCTTGGTGAATATGGGTCAATCAAAAAATAGATTTATCTAGGCATCAATAATTTTGGGATGGTTATTAATTGCGAGTATTATTAACAAAATATCATTTTAAATTATTCATTGTTCTTTGTTCTAATGATAATTTATTGAGTTAAACTTGAAAAAAGGATAAGGTATATTCTTTAGAGTGTTATTCATGATTTTACCTCCCCTATTCTTATAATTCATCATTGTTGGAACCTTATGGTCATAGTTCAATTTTTTAGGAGTCTCTGAATGCATTCAGAACACCCAGTTTGGAGGAAAAATGAAACAGAGTCTAGATCTATGTAAATTGGGACCCTAAAATCACATATATTCCATTGCTTCAAAAATAATATCATCAGAGGTGGATCATTGGTCTGTAGATGGGACCACATACATGACAGTATTATGATGAGACATGAGGCATCATGGTGACAGGAGGTGGCAGTAGTCGTTGAAGGCAATGATGGTCTATGGGGGATTTGGCAGGAGGCATCGTGTAGTGACATTGGTCTATGAATTCAAAGGGAATTAGTATGACGAGGTAGTGGCCGTAGAATGTGTATGGGCCATGGTATGTAGTGGAGGTCATGATGGACATAGTAGGCGACTGTGTTGACCGGACCAGATTGCCTATGCGTGAGCGGCAGACCAAGTTGGATCTTACTAGACCCATGTAAAACTGGTCAGGCCCAGAAGAGTTGGTTCAGGCCCTATAATAATGTCTTCGGTAGGGACAGACCCATCAGGTCAGGTCAGACCTAGGGTAGCTAGACTGGACCATGGTCAATCGACCTACCATGCAACCATGACACTCTAGTTGTTGCAGCGCGGTCGAACACGAGGGTGGTTAGACAAGGCAGTCGACCATAATGGTCAACTATAGGGGTAGGCTTCCACGGTCGGTGGACCAGCTTTACGGTCGGTCCCCATTCCCTATATCCTTTCCCCTTATATAAATTCCTGTGGAAATAACATTCCATCAGGATATCTGTTCGATGATCCATCTATGGCATCCGAACCTTTACAAAAGGCGGTCATTTATAGATATCCTAATTGGGTTTTTGTGGAGTGTAAATGTGCTCTAATGGAATGAAGAGTGAGTTCTATCAGAATGAGATCACTTTGAGAAAACATTTTTGTGGCTTTTTGAGACCTAGAGACTGTGTGTCTTATCGACACTGTGTTTCTTATGCAGATTGTGTGTATTATAGAGACTATGATTCTTATGGAAACTATGGGTCTAAGAGAGACTATGTGTCTTGTTGAGACTTGGTGTCTTATTGGTTTGAGTATATTTGGATGTTCTTGGTATATTACTTGTAGACATATATCTATGTGGATCTAACTATGAATTACATGTTTATATTCCTTCATGGTATTTCCATTGTGTCATTCCTTCATGGAATTTACCTTTTGGAATTCCTTGTTGGTTTCCCATTATGGTATTTTCTTTATGGAATTCCTTCATGGTATTTCATCTTTGGTATTATTTTCTAGTATTTCCTTTGGGGTATTATTTGGTGGTATTACATTATGGTATTTCATTTATGGTATTTCTTCATTGTAATTCATTTATGTAATTTCTTGGTGATATTCCTTTATGGTATTTCCTTTGTGTTATTACTTCACGGTATTTTCTTTGTGGTATTCCTTTGTGATATCCCTTTTTGGTATTTCCTTTTTTCTATTCCTTTATTGTTTTTGGTGTCATACTAAGTTTTTTTTACTCACCCATGCATGGGATCTACCTACATGTGTCATGTCTTGTGAAGATGATCGAATCATCAATAGAATTCCCAGAAGACAAGGACCACGAGTTGCGTTGTGAGACCGGATAGGTCGAGGTGTGTTCCAAATTATTTTCCAAGGAAAATCCCAGTACAACTTACTTTATAGGATCAACTTGTGGCTATAAAATATTTAATTTTGGGGGACTTTTTGTGCAATATTTACTTTATAGTACATTAACTGTTTCACTCTAGTTGTCAGATATAGTGGATTTCATTTAGTTTTTATATAGTGATTTTACATTTAAGCATTTTTGTCTTGGAGATCTCTGTGTGTGTACAGTTACATTAGGCCAAAGCCTCCCATTTGGGGGATTTTACTACTTGATACTAGTTTCCAACCCCTGGATTATTGGAGGAGGGATTAGGGTAGTCACAACATGGGCCCCACTAGGTCAAGTCTTGAATATATTTTAGACAACTATATGTACATAATTACGCAATAAATTCTAAGATTAATCATTTAGTAAAATAATTTTCTCTCAACAAAATAATTAGTTTTTATTAAATTCACTAATATTCTTTGCCACAAAATTTATTTTAACTTACTATAAATTTTAAATTAATCTTATATAAAATAAGGAATCAAAATTTCCAAATTCCAATCACAGAAGTTGAAAAATTTAATTTAATATTAATCTAAAATACCATATGACAAAGTCAAATTTTAATTTAAAATGTTTAGAAGAATTAAATGTTTATATATATAATTTAAATGAGAAATTTTTTACAATGACCGAAATTATATCATGAGATATAAAATTTATATAATTATTCATTAAAATTAGTTAAAAATATAATTTAACAATACAAATTATTTTGATGAAAATGATGTTTTCAATTAAAATCTAGTATCTTAACTATTAAATAAAACACAAACTTCTATAAAAAAATTAGAATAATTCATCCAAATTAAATTTTTATATCTCGCATTAAAAAATATTGTTTTTTATAACGGAAAAAATTTCAAAGTTCAAAATTTTAGTTTTAAAACTAGTGCACTATTAAAAGGTGGTAAAACTACCTTCAAAAGATATACACATTCTTATGAATTAAATAATATATATTTTTTCCAGAGACTATAAAACATATTGGTTTAATTTCATGAAATTTGAATAAATGTATAAAATATAATTATTTAATATGTTTCACTAAAATTTATTAATTTAATCGATTATAATAAAACATAATTTTGTTCATAAAAATATTTTTTCATTAAAACACATCCTTTTTATTTAATTATTCTTTATTATAATTTATTAAAAATTATTAACAAATTAATTGATTTTATAAACATGTGAAAACTATATTTTTTTTAATTCAGTTAATCTCATTCATTCTCTCCATTCCAACTAGTTGGTGATGATTGTCATTTTAAATAATAATATTAATAGTTTATTGTTGTATGGTAAGACTCATTGTTGTGTGTCACACAAGATATTAAAGAAGCTCAATGTTACAAGAAATTCAATATTAAATTAGTGTTGAAGATAAATCAATCTAAATATTTCATTGTGTGTAACACAAGATATCAAATATTTTCAATTTATTTTAATGAATTTAATACCTAAAATTTCAAGATGTTACATTACTGTTAATATTATGAGGATGATATTGAACCTCTATGAGGAAACCTACATATATATAATGGAACTTAGGAATTAGGTGTTGAGAAAAAGCCACTAGAAATTGTCTTATATATCCTTGTAATGATTAGAATGAGAGTCATTATAGCTTTGTCACACCCCTAAGATGTATCACAAGGTAGAATCCAATATATGGTGGATTTCATATTATTCTGTTAAATATGGATTACAAACTTTTGTTTCTGTATCATGAAGAAGATCATGATGTTAATGACATGATCATTGAAAAGACCTAATCCCATTTGAGCCATGATAATTCTAATAAATGAATGGTATCAAGTAATCAGTCTCACAATATATAGACGTGACGCATAAGCACTGGGGAGAACCTTATGGGGTATTTGATATGGAGCTCATTTATTCTGAAGATGCCTACATATCCTTGTTATGTAAGGAATCACAGTTATAATAGTTAAGATGTATTCTCAACCCTCTAATCGATGTGTAAGAATGGTAATATCATGGGATAGATTGGATTCTAATGATTATAATGTTGAAGACTTTGAGGCATATACACCTAGGTAAATACCAATTGGATATTTTCCACTAGAAATGTCACAAAGTTACCTGGGTATCCTAGTAACCTGTTAATAATGTCATCCCTAACATGGAGAAAAGGGAATTCCTGATCCCCATGGGCCAACGACTAGCACCAAGAATCATTTAAAATTAGAGTGGGACTAATTTTTCTACTAAAAATAAGGAAATAAACGAAACAATATAGTATTAAAAATAACTAAAACTCTACTGGGAGTGGTGTACTAATATAGAACAAGGTATAAACAATCCCAATGTAATACTACCAATGTATAAAAATAGGAGGAAATGGACCAAGTCCATAAGGACAAAACACCCCAATCCAAGGTTTAATAACTAAATCTACTTCCAAGATATTTTTTCCCCTTGCTTGAACTGGGAAGAAAAAAGTCTAAAAACACCCAATGAAATAATTATGGTGTGAGATAAAAAATCTGTTATTTTCACATCAAGGATTCCATAACAGACACCAATGAATGATTAAAAGAAATAATTCTTCTAATTTTATAGTAAAAAGTTAAATCCTTTCAATTATTATTTTAAAAAAATCATTCTATGCAGTTCCAATGATGGAAAATACATTAATCACGTGAATTACTTTACAAGTTATGGAATATTTCAAAAATAATGACTCCAATAATACATTTTATACAACACAATTTATATAAATTTATAAAGGCAGTGTAAAATAGATTAACACTATTTTCATAAATTTTATATTTCAAATATAAACAAAAGATAGAAACATAGTAATCTTCCAAATAGGAACATATAATTCAGGTTATAGGTCTTTAAACACTCTACGTGATCATGGAAATATGTGTACACATACATGCTCTAGACATTGGTCATAGAGGACTCATCCCTATCGCCTATGGGATGTGACCTGCTACATGTAAGTTTAAATACATTATTCTAATCATAGTGTTTATCTAAATAACTCATAATCTACCAAAGGATTACATGTGATTTTACATAATGAATGATAGGAAATTTATTTTAAGACTACTTAAAATCCAGTTAAATCACATTCCCCTATTTCAAATCCAAATTTTCCATTAAAACAAAAATAGGTTTTAACAAAAAAATTACTCTTTACCATTATAAAACCACTCAGTTTTATCAAAAAAAAAATAAATCCATTTTTCATAGTTTTAAATCCATTCAAAACCAATTAAATCAATTTGAAAATTATTTTCCACAATAAAATTAAACAATTTATTTGAAATCACTTCAATAAATACACAATTTAAATTAAATAATTTTTACTAACCTATTTCCGTAAGCACTACCCATTTCAATGGAATTGGGGTATTTCCCATTTTTCTTGCCAAAACAATTTAAAAATATCCCAATTCACTGGAATTGGGTTTTATCAGAAATTTATTAGTAATTGAATTTAAATATAAATATTAACACTATGATTACAAAAATGTTTTAAAACATAAATCCTTAGTAGAAATGATAAACCATCCCATGTGGTTCAAAACACCTCCTCACAACCTTATTTATATATGAATCAACATACCAATGGTTGAAATTTGTCAGGGTTTCCTAGAACCAATTCATGTAATTTTATTTTAAAATGGACATAAAAAATAACAAGAGTTGATACATTCTTTCCCATGGATATTTTATATTTTATATTTTATATTATTGTATGTGATAATATTTTTTCTCTTCAAGATAATTTTCAAAATATTACATCAAAATAAAACATGAGATAATCTAATAATAAACATTTGATAATTTTATTTAAAATTTTTATTTTTTAATCTAGAAGTATTATCATTGAAAAACCTATGATAATAAAATTTTATAATTATGATAATTATACATTGATAAATCATGTATTTATCCATTTATAATATCAATAGCATATGACATGTTATAATTACCTTATAATTATCCATTAATAATTTTTTTGGAAATAATTTTTGTTAAAACATTTCATTTTCATTTGATAATTGAAATCGTTTATTATATCACAATTGTATAAAATATATATTGATAAACAAACAATATTATCCATTGATAACATATTTTCAATGATCCATTTAAAAAGTCATAATCAAATCGAGGAATACTATGTGGGCCTCAAAATATCATTATAACTTAGTGTCAAACCCTAAAAATATTTAATTGAATGTTCTAAGATATTAACTAGAATTTAAGGAAATTAACACTATTTTCAAATTATTTCACCAATAAATCATTTTTTCTCACATAATATATTAATAATTTAACACAAGAGGACTTAGGAATACCTGGAAATAGAAACATAATGTTACAACCTCCACACTATAAGAACCATTTATTTCTAGATATCCTATGAAGAAACATTCATGTCAAGAAGATGACTCCACCTATATCTCATCAGTAACTCCTTATCCCATGTCTCATGAGAATCATAACGATAATTCAATAGTACATGGAATAGAGGTATTATCCTCCCACAATATATCATGGTCTTAGTATCCAAAACCATGGATGGTCATTCAGTTACAGATAAATAATATTTTTATTCATGATCAAGACATCATATAACATGAGATGGGTCAGATAAATAATTTCAAATTTGTGATATATTAAACACATTATGTATCTACACTAGATATGGTGGTAGTGCAAAATGATATGAATCTTTCCCCACCTGCTCAACAACATTAAATGGTCCCAGTAAACATAGATCAAGCTTCACTTTCCTCCCAGGTTATCGATGACCGAATTAGGGTTAATACATTAAGAATACTTTCTCTCCAATTGAAAATTAAAAAGGCCTATGGTGATGGTCAATATAAGACATATACTTCATTTGTGTTGTAAATATTTTCTGAAAAAACAACTAAATCATATATAAAATTTCTTGGACCAAACTCAATCCAACAAAATACCATTAAATAATCTCTATCCAACACAATATTTATTCATAATGACATCCATACAAGGCCTTAAAATGACCCATTTTTATCATATATTGGTAAAAAAAATTTAAGAAAAATCAATAATACCCAAATGATCATCCTAAGCCCCAAAAAGTTGGGAATAGAAGCATGAGGTATATCCTAAAAGATTTGTATTGCTCTCTCTGTCTGGCCATCTGAATGTGGATGGTAGGCCATCCTCAAACAGAGCTAAGATCACAGTGCCTTGTGAAGGCCTCTCCAAAATCAAGAAGTAAACCGAGGATCCGTATCGAATACTATAGCATATAGAACTCATTTTAAAGAGAAATATCTTTCAAATAAATAATTACAAACTTATAAACATTGGTTGTATCTTGAATGGGTGTAAAGTCTGCCAAATAAATCAACATATCCATCACAACCCATATTGTATTCTTCTTCCTCAGGGTATAAGGAAACCGAATCAAAATGTATTTAGATATTTCATCCCACTTCCATGTAGGGACCATAAGTGTTTGATGAAAACTTTAAGGTTTCTAGTGCGTGACATTCACCTGTTGGATTGTGTATAAATAGAAAACATACTCACCAATTCCCCATCTCACACATATTCACCAGAATTGTCATGTCATATCATAGATCATCTTAGTGGTTTATATGTGCGTAGCCTAATACGAATTATATAAAAATGTAGGCGATTTCTAAATAAAAAGGAACTATTCATAGATGCTGCATATTATAATCCTCGAACATAGGGTATATAAGGATTTCATCTAAAAAGACTACTATAATGGTATCCAGATACTCATGAAAAATATTGTTAATTAATTCTATGAAAACTATAAGACATTTTTTATACCAAAGGGCATGAAAATTTACTCATAATGGCCAAAACTACTCCGAAAGGTGGTTTTCTAAATGTTAGACACTTTTATTTTTAGTTGATGATAACCAAACGAATGATTAATATTTGAAACCTTCATTTTCTCAATCAACAGATCAAACATATCATCAATACATGGTAATGGAAACTTATTGTCTGCAATCACTTGATTGATCTTTCAGTAATCATAATATAAGAAAAAAGAACCATCAGCTTTCAAACCAAAGAGAATTGGCACTGCCAAAGGTGACACACTCAGGTGTATAAATCCATTATCTAAAAAATCAACCAATTGGGACATCACCGATTTAATTTCAGAAGGTTCCATGATGTAATAGGTAATTGAAACTATTTTGAGTACTAGGTGTTAATTTAATAGAAAAATAAACATCCCTTACTAGTGTAATTCAATAGAAATCAGAGTGAAACACATCGTAAAACTCAATAATGACTGGAGGGACATCCCCACTCATTGAATAGTGCCTAAAATCAAAATAAAACACCAATATAAATTTCCCTAACTCTTAATGAGTAGGTACGACTCTAATCGACCTTGGGACACATTCTCCTTGAAATTTAAGCGGAACACCATTAGGTGTTTTATAGTAGACCCATAAAAGATAACAATCAATTTGTCCTTAATAAGAACGGATCAAATCCATCCCAAATATGGAATCAAGATATTTCAGGTTTATAACTATAAAACTACAAGTATGCACTACATCTGATAGAGAGAAAACATAAGCGGGGATATGGAGAACCATATATCTCTTCATACTAATGGGTGTAGTAAAATCCATTGCATAAGATAAAATATGAATATGATGATTATGTAGATTAATAATATAGATTAAAATAAATAATTGAGATGCAACAGTATAAAATAGAGCAGTCACTAAAAAACATACTATAGTAATCACATGTCTCATAGTTTCTGGAACTATATCAACTTCCTTTTTAGACTCTTCCACTATGTTATGAAGCTTCATTCTAGATTCTTTTCTCTTGAAACCTTTTATACATGATGCATTTGACTGACCTTTTTATTATTGGAAATTTTTATGATCTTTTTCCACTACATGATGTAGAAATGTTTTGGTAGAACTTATGAAGGTTCTGTAAATGTCCTTAGTTTCCCAAGTTCATGAATGCCTCAGTGAAGACCCTCTCTGAATTCCCTAGAAAACCACACTAGTATCATGTCAATGTAATTTTTCTAGGCACTACAAGAGGTTTAAAATGAACCTAATATCGAGAACCACTACAAGATTCATCACACATCCTATTTCCAATAACAAGAACTTACACTACCACTAGGGAGAAAATGAACTCCCATCAACACTGAATTTTTATCCAGGTCTATCTGAACAATCAACTCTCTATCTATAACTTTAGTATAACTGGGAAGAACTACCAAGATTACATGATAATGGATATCTAATTGATGTCCCAACTAAATCCCTCAAGCCTTAATACTCTCATTAGATACAATACCATGTGAAAACTACACCAACTTATTAATGTGATTTGAATACTCAGTTACAATTATATTGAAATTTTTATGCTTGAAAAAATCCATAGTCTTGGCCAACACCAATTAATATGTATAATACTTTTTGGTGAAAATAACCTTGAGCTTATTTCACATTAATCTCTCATTTTTCTTCTCCATTACCATTGTATCCCACCATGTTCTACTCAGACCCTCCAATGCAATTTTTTATACTTTAACATAATATTTTCTGCTGTCTCCAAGAACTCAAACAAATTATCTATCATAACCAATCATTCCTAAAACTGTTGAGGATCGATGGAGCCTTTGGAAACTAGTGGTTTCTTGTGAAGTAACTATTTTTAATGATTTAATTTAACATTACCCTAGAGGATCCAAATGTGAGTCTTGAATGGGGACTGGTGGTAGTGTCTGCCCCAAAACATGAATAGTACGCAAGATTACCTCAACTAAATTTGGATCCAGTACAAGATTTAGTCCCTACGGTTTAGCACTTTCCTCCTCCATGATTTTATTCTGTTGTCTTCTCAGAGGCATTATGTTACTAAATATCATCACACATCATTGAATACATTAGATAGTGCTCAAATAGAACAACAAGGGGAATTAATCCCAATAGAATGAAAAAATATATTTGGATTTCACTATATCCAAATACAAATATAGTAATGACTAAAACAAATAAATAATACATATTTCCCAAAAAAACATAGAGATATATGGTTCATTGTAGTAAAATATTTCAACACAATCAATCCCAAGTACCACCTATTTCCCAAAAAGATTTCATTAATGCCTAATGACTTTAAGACAAAAGTTAAACATGGAGGTCTGATAAAATTTTTCATGAATCGACCCAGGTACCCTAGTAAATAGATTACTATGATGGCCCCAATCTAGCCCAAAGAGAATTCTTGATCCCTACAGGTAGACAACTGGCACCAACAATCATGAAAACTGAGCGTGGGATCAATTTTACACTAACAATGAAGAAATAAATAAAACAAGACAGTATGAATAACAAATGAAACTCCACTTCGAGTGGTGTACCGGAATACAAAAAGGTATAGAAAATCCCAATATATTAAAACCGAATTACTAAAACAGGGGAAAAATACCATGTCCCTAAGGATATAACTCACCACACCATGGTTTAACTGCTGGATCTAACTCCAAGATAACCCATCCCTTTACTCAATCCTGGAAGAATAACGTCTATAAACACCTTAAGGAAATAGTAGGGTGTTTGATAAAATCCATTTGGGTTCTCACCAAGGATACCATGAGAGATTCCAATGATAGATTGACCAAAAAATGAATCCAAATTTGAAGTAAACTGGGTTGTAATTTCAAATCCTATTTTAATAAAATCATGATATAGAGTTCAAATGTTTGAAAATACTTTAAGAATACGATTTACTTTTAAAGTGATGTAATATTTCTAAAAAAATATATTAAAGAAAATATTTGTTATAAAAAACGTTATATGAATTCAGAAAAGTCATGTAAAACAATTTAACAATATCTTATTACATTTTATATTTCAAATATATAAATACTGAGTAATATGTTCATTTTCCAAATAGGTAATTTTATTTCAGGATATAGGAATTTAAACTCATTAAGTGGTCATGAAAATATGTGTACACAAAAGTCCATTATAAATTGGTTATAGAGGACTTTTCTCCATCACCTAAGTGATGTGACATGTTGCATGTATATTTTTTAATGTTGTATTGATCGTAGAGTGTGTCCAAATAACAGAAAATATACTTAACACTTGTAGGTTCTCTTATAAAATAAATGATGGGATATTTATTTTAATAATGCTTAAAATACAATAAACCCACTTTCCCCCATTTCAAATGTCAAATTTTCATTTAAAACCAAAATAGGTTTTAATTAAAAAACATGCCTATTTAAAAAGAAAACCCCACTGGGTTTTTATAAAAACTTTTTAATACATTTTTAAATGTTTTAAACACATTAAAAATAAATTATATCAATTTTAAAAAAATGCAACAATTTAATTGAAATAATTTCAAGAAATCCAAAATTTAATTAACATTTAAAATTAAACAATTTTTATAGGCACACAATAATTGAATAGAATTGATGTCTTCCAATTTTTAATGTCAAACCCATTTCCAAATCTACCAATTCAGTAGAATTGGGTTTTATCAAATAAACTGAATGTATGTTTGTGAGATTGAATTTAAATGAGTAGCTGAAATAAATCATGTAATACAAGCTTTATCAATTTGTATAATCAGGACCAAACCACCTACCTCAAGGTTAATGATATCTGCAAAAAATGATAAACCAACCCGTGTGGTTCAATACACCTCCTCAAAACCTTATTCACATAAGTGTTAACTCACTAATGGTCGACTATCGTCAACGATTCCAAGAATGAACACCTTTATTTTTATTTTAAAAAGGAAATGTAAAATCACATGCAATGATACATTCGTTCTTCAATATAGTTTAAAATTTATCTAAAAAATATTATATATGGTAATATTTTATCTCTTTATGATAGTTTTCAAATTATCACTTCTAAATATTACACGCGACAATCAGATAAAAACTTTTTATTATTTTATTTAAAACTGCCATTTGATAATATGGTGGGATTATCATTAATAACCCTACGATATTATCATTTGTTAATTATTATAATTATCCTTTGATAAAATACGTAATTATCCTGTGATAATTTTGTTAATCAGTGTTAAGTGATCATTAACATATAATTATCCATTAATATTTTTTCTGATAATTATTTTTGATAAAATGTGTCATTGTTCTTTGATAATTCAAATATATTATTGTATTCCAATTTTATAAATTGTACCTCTATAAAATAATTTTATTATATTTTAATAATATATTTTCAATGATCTATTTAAAAAGTGAAAATTCAGATCAAGGAACACCTTTCGGGCCTCAAAATCTCACACTAACATAGTGTTGAACCCTAAAAACATTCATTTGAATGTTCCAAGATGTTAAATCTCATTTAATTCTTTTAAAACATTCATCAAATTATATTACTGATAAATCATTTTTCCCTTAACATATTAATAATTTAACAAAAGAGGGCATAGGAATACCAGAAAATAGTTACATGATATTATAAGAATTCAGTCCTATGTTTACTGGTTATGGTAGGAATAAATGTTCTCTTAGTTTAGTTGGGATTATACTCAAATATATCCAGTACAAATTGATATAACATCCCAAGATTCCTACTTGAAATTTCTTGGTTGCATTCTTCACATATCCAAACATTCTGACTAAAATTCCTTTATTATGATACTAACATGTTTGGGGGTGAGTGTATGTCATGTTTGAGGATGTTCAGGCATGTCTAGGGGGCCTAAAAAATATTTCTAAATTAAATCACATTATCTGGTTGAAATTTATGAACAAAATTTCATAATATGAATGATATTTCGGGAGTAAATAACTTGATCAAGGACTAACTGTCTAAGGATGTTGCATGATTTTTGATTTCATGATTGTAATACATCATATGATCAAGTATAACATATCTGGAGGACATTGCATGGTCAAGTCTTACATTTCTTGAGGAGACCTTATGACTTGTCAAACATTTCCGAATAATTCTGCATAACTCGGTTAACATGACATAATGACATCACTTGATTTGGATCACATCCCCATTGGACTTCATGGGTCATGGGTGGAATATATGGGTGAAATCCCATGATTTTGATGACATTTATTAGAGACAACACAAGATCCAAATGGAATGGTTAGAGAGTGTCAAATTATATGGGAGATATGTCATGTTGTTTTTTGATAGGATGAGGAAGTTCAATAAATGTCCATAAATATTAGTGCATCTGTCATTTTATAAGTCTTCTATCTTATATAGTCATTATCCTAGAATTAATTGTGTATGTGCCTCAAGTGTTTTCCACTGTTAGCTTATTTTATGTTTCACCAGACCTAGTCAACATGATGTACATCATTCATATAACATGGACAACAAATTAGTTTTCCTTTTCTTTAATTATGGAATGATCATGTGAAAAAAAAAATCATGCACTATGATCCCTGTAGTTATTCCTAGGATTTTAAATGGGTAAAGAACTTTCTAATCAGGTGACTAGTTTCTCTAGAAACTCCTCTATTGAAATCCAATGTCCTAATCAGCCATTATTATTTTTCTTTCAAATATATACAGATTTATAATCATGTCCCCAAATTTATATGCTTCATTGAGTGATGTGTATCTCTCAAATACAATCCTGATTCATTGGAGGTGTTTTGGTGTCAAACTGTTCACATGATCCTATCATCGTTCTTCGATGGTGCGATCCGATGATAGGGACAATGATAATGCTCTTCCATCACAATTTTTTTAGACCATGACTGATCAAAAAAACATTTCCTACCAATGTTGAATTTTTAATGTGTGTAAATAGGTCAGGATAACATTTAAAGAAGCCTTTGAAGGACCAGGATGACCGCATAAAGGATTTCGTGTGACTGACGATGACTTTCTCTGGTCCATAGTGATACTAAGTAGTCTTTTTCAAGGGGACTCCCTGAGATCACACAGAAATATCTAAAGGCCCATGGGAAATTATTCTTTAATTTCTATAAATCCCTTAGATGATAAATGGTGATCTATCAGAAGTATGAACACTTTATTGTGAGGGTTAGCATACCTTTTAATCAAAATCGGATTCCACATAATTTATTTTTTACTTCCTTCTTTATTATACAAGGTCATGATATCTCGTGAAGTCGTGCGAGTGTTTTCAATGATAACCATTGTCCTTTTATATAGTGGAATGCATGATCAATGATGGATCTCAGGGTGAAATGAGATAATTTCCATGGAAACACCCCTACATGTCTATGGATCCCAAGGGGAATCATATAATTGAATTAACATGACTAAGACACTTTATATGATGAAAGAGATAAAAAATTACTTTACATGTAATTGTAGACATGTCCCCATGGTCTTCGTAAGGCCATGTAGATCTCACGATCATGTTGCATGAAGATCAATTTAACTCTCCTTCATATGATGATTTTAACTTTCTCCACATTAATTTTAAATGGGGTTTGTGATTATGGCTTCGCCTATAGAAGTTGGTAAGTAATTTTAATTATAGGAACTCACATGGATTCCCCCATAAGACCATCAACACTTGTATTTTTTCCTTTGTAAGAACATGGAGGCTATTCAATGGTTCTCTGCCATATCAAATGCAGATAATTAACATTACATTTTTAGTTCACATGACCTTCTGATGTTCAGGTGATCACATGTCCTAATAAAGGTTACACGATCAATGTATGTCTGCCACATTCTCTTCATTTATTTTGGGGTTAAATTATACCATTAATTTATTTATTTTCTCTATTATATATTTGTCGAAGATCATTTAGTAGTGTTCAATATTTTCTAAAAATAATTATATTACTCTTAATAAAATGTTATAAAAATATTATTTTTGTGAACATTGTTTTTTTAAATATTTTAAAATATTTACAAATAAGAATTTTTAACAAATATTATTTGATTTTGAAAACCCACTATAAATACTATTTCAAAAATATTTACCAATATTCATTTATCTATGTGTACTATTGATGTTATAATGAAAAAATTTCAATTATATTATTAATAGTCTATCATGGTTTTTTGTAAAATTCCATCATGCGTGTAATGAATTATAACATATTGGTGCATGTAGTGTAAGATTATCTTGACTTTGTGTGTGGCACGATTTCAACATGGTGTTCTCTATAACATAAAACGCCAAAAATTATAATTTATTCAAGAAAAAAATAAATCATAATAACATAGTGTGTTAGAGCATTATTGGTCAAATAATTAAACTTATAATGGATTTCATATATAATAAATTCTCTACAAAAAACCTCTCCCTTATACAAGATGAAAAACCAATCATCCTGAAGTTGGATTGTACTCGGACATATGCAATTCCCTAGTTTAGTATAGACATATTTTTAAGGGAAACACATCAAAAGGGGATACCTAATACCACCAAAGATGGTCCTTGTATCCCTTCATGGAATATAATTTATTATCAGGATAAAAAATCTCATTTTACTAGTGGTGGACCAAATTTGAAATGATGATTAGTTTAACCATGGGGATACCAATCCCTATTTATAATATTTAGTGCATGTGTTTTCTAGAAGAATATGTATAGATTGGTTGATACATATCTCTATATGTCTATCAAGATGCAAGTTTTAATCCACTTGAACACCCTTTGTGGTGTCAGATACTTTTTGTGAATATTTCGCTTGGTACTGGTTAACTACAACATAGTTACTAAACTAATGAGGTATAAATGTAGGAAAGTCCATTACAAGAATCATGGAAATTGTAGATCAAACTAATATGTAAATTATTTTTTTCAATAGAAAACTTTATAGGAATTAAGTGTTTTTCATTAGGTGATTGCAATATGTTAGTCACTCAATCACAGTTTGTAGAATCCGACCATTCAACTTTCATCTAGTGTTAATCTCACCTTATATCACACTAGTGACATATAATAACAATGAGGGGGTAAATTATTTGAATATAAACCAATATAATGTCATATTATACTATTAAATGTTAGAAATTATATTATTACATTGCATTTAACTTGATTTTCTAAAATGATCATGCATTCACTTACTCAAAACCATGATTAGGGGAAACAAATATTAAGTTAGACCAAGCCTTCCGTTATATGATTAAGGGGAAAAATCAATAAAACTATGTGTTTGAACAACCCTTGTTGGGACACTTACTTTTATATATGAAGACATTATAAAAGGTTTAGGATTGACTTAACCATATTAAAACAAGAGGAGTAGCCCTTGATAGAATTTGTGTAATATTGGATACAAGAGTTGAGGAAATTCGAAGTCATGATTTCATGATTGGGGAGTCCACTCAACATATCAAGGAACTACAAGCCGGTAGTTAGTAAAGACCTAAGTACCTAAATACCTTCTAATAGATTGACCAACCCTTTTTGGGGTTATGAGAAGGGGAATAAGGATCCTTTCCACTAGAATTTCCTGGCAATTTGACATTCCTAGTTGAATGGTTAGGGCCATTGGGACTAGATAATATAGTGGGAGAATTAATAATTTTTTTTATTTCTCATAAAATGTAATCAATAAAGTAATAATGATCTACTCTTTTAATTGTAGAATAAAAATTAAAATCTCATCAACCACACTATCCTTGTGATCAATTTTGGATAAAGACAACATCCTCATCGATAGTAACTTCCAGGAATGGATTAGATGCCTTCGTGTTATCCTACGCCATGAACGTAAGTCTTACATGCTAGAGCCAACTTTACCAGATCCGCCTTCCAAGGAGGCGAGTGATGAGGATTTCTTGGACTATGAGAAACATATGAATGACATGGTTGAATTTTAAAGTTTGATGTTATCATCAATGTCTAGTGATCTCATGAAGTATCATGAAAACATAGATTCATATAGCATGCTTGATCACCTCTGTGGTCTTTACCAAGAGAGAGAATGAAGGGAATGGTTTGAGATCTATAAGGCACTCTTTCGTATTATTCTTAGAGAAGGTTCCCCAGATGGGACTCATGTATTCAAGATCATTGGTTACATTGAACGCCTAGAGGTTCTAGTGTTTAAACTCCCCAAATAAATGGGAACCGATCTCATTCTTACATCACTCCCTTATATATTCTCTAACATTGCTGTCAATTTAAATATGAACAACATTGAAAAGTACCTATATAATCTTATTATCCTCATTCTCCAAGAAGACAAAGATATGAAGAGTGACAAGACTTCTGTCATTATGGTGAATAAGAGGAAAGGGAATGTGAAGATCTTTAATCCCAAAGCTTATTCAAGCCCATCCAAGAAAAATAAAGATCAAAGGATAGGCAAGGGAACATGAGGCTGTTTATTTCGCATGTGGTAAGAAGGGCCCCTGGAAGAAGAACTACACCCCTACTAGGAAGCTATGGGAAGCTTCAGGTGCGTTTGTTATCAAATGGAATATATCTATTTCTACAAATTGGGCATTAGATATAGCTTTTGGTACTCACATATGTATCCAAATACAAGAACCTAGTATATTCAGGATGATTGATTAAGCGGAGGTAGATCTACGAGTATCCAACTAAGACAGACTTAATGTTGTCGTTGTTGGGGACTACCACCTCACTTTGCCAACTAGGATGATATTGGTGTTAAAGGGCTGTTTTTTAGTGCCTTATGTAACCAAAAACATATATTCTATATCAAGACTAGATATATATGGATTTGTTTTCATGTTTGGAACTGAATGGTTCTTTTTTTATAAAGATATAATTTGTTTTGGTAGGGCACATTTATACAACAGTTTTAATGTGTTGGATTACACAAACCAATTAATGGTAATGAATGACAAAGATACTTCACATGAATCATTCCACACCAATCTTTGGAATCACTGGCCAGGTCATGTAAATGAGAAAACATGACCAAGTTACATCAAGATGGATATTTATATTCTTTTGAACTAAAACCACATGGATTATGTCATGCATGTTTACTAGGAAAAATGACTAAAGCCCCATTTTGTGGGAAAGGTGAAAGGGCTAAAGAGATTCTAAAATTGGTTCATACCGATGTGTGTGGGCCATTTATAGTTACAGAAAGGGGTGGGTACTCACACTTAACAACTTTTACAGATGATTTTATTAGATATGGATATACATACTTAATGAGGTATAAATCAGATTCCTTTAATAAGTTCATGGAATACAAGAATGAAGTTGAGAACTATCCTGGTAAGAATATTAAGAAACTCCGTTCAGACCGAGGGGGGAAATATCTTAACCAAGACTTCATTGATTACTTATGAGAGTTTGGGATCCTATCCCAACTCTTCCTCCTTACACACCTCAATGGAATGAAGAAATAAAAAGGAGGAATCGCACCATGTTGGACACGGTGAGATCAATAATGAGTCATTCAAGTATTTTATTATCCTTTTTGGGGTATACGTTACAAATAACGGTACACATACTAAAACAACTACCAAAAAAATCAATAAATGGTTTTCCATACGTGATCTGGAGTAGAACAAAATCCATGTTATCAAATTTACATGTGTGGGGTTGTGAAGCATTTGTTAAGTCCTCTTCAGGTATCAAACTCACACCCCGAGGCACAAAGTGTACCTTTATAGGATACCCCATTGAAACAAGTGGATATTACCTATAAAAGCCATTATATAAAAAGGTAATAGTAGAAAGACATGTCATATACCTTGAGAGGGAGAACATATCCAAAAGATATAGTGGGAGAAATATAGATTTCGTTGATGTTGAGGCTCAAGATACATGAGAGTTGGTATAGGAACAGATTCCACAAATCCATGTGGAAGAAGAATGTATTCCGGATACACAAGTACTGAATATGAGTATAAGAGAGGTTAGATAACTAGAATGGTATGGATTTCTAGTTACTGAGGATGGTGAATCATTATTAGTTGATAATAATGATACTCTAAACTACCATGAAGTATTAAGTGGCACAAATGTTTCCAAGTGGAAAGAATCCATGAATTCTGAAATGGATTCCATGTACCAAAACCAAGTCTAGATTTTGGTAGAACCTCCAGTTGATATAATGCATATTGGTTAAAAATCGGTATTCATGAAGAAACATGACATGGAAGGACAAGTCAGTACCTATAAGGAATTACTGGTTTCCAAATGGTTTAAACAATGTCAAGGAATTAACTAAGATGAAACCTTCCCACCTGTTTCAATGCTAAACTTCATCATAATTAAAAAACAATTGTGACGTACCATGACTATGAGATTTAGAAAATGGATGCCAAAATAAGATTCCTTAATGTAAACCTTTAGGAATATTTATAAATGACACAACTAGAAGGGTTTGTGACTCCAAAGGATTACAATTAGGTATAAAAGTTGTAGAAATCCATTTATGGATTAAATGAAACATCCAGGTCATGGAACATTCATTTTGACGAAGCAATAATATAAATAGGTTTTATCAAGAAATAATGTCAGTCTTGTGACTGAAAATGGTTTAGTGGGAGTGCGGTCGTTTTCCTAATTGTATATGTTGATGATATATTACTTATTGGAAATGAGATACTTGTCTTATAGTCTGTTAAGGCATGGGTAAATCAATTGTTCTCCATGAAGGACTTGGGAGATCCAGTGTATATTATTGGGATCAATATCCATCAGGATAGATCTAAGGGATTGAGGGGCCTAAGTCAAAGTACATACATTGATAAGATACTAAAGTGATTCAATACGGAACAATCCCAGGGGGGGATTGTTCCCAGCATCACATGACATTCATATTTCCAATAAAATGTTTCCTTATACACATGAGGAAAGAATGATAATGGAAAGGACTCCATACCAATCATAATATGTGGCATGTATGATTCACGTGGCATTTATAATCTTACGTGTGATTGAATTTTCTAATGAAATTTGGTTTAGTTGTATAAAGTGTCTAAAATGATTTTTATTTGGGTCTCCTATATAACTTTCCAGTGGAATTATTCCCATCCAAAACACTTTGTTTTTTAGGAAAGAATAGGTGGATCTTATTTTGGGATGCACTCTAATGATGTAAATATATCCATTGTTTAAATTGGTGTATTTTAGTACTTCAGGTTCAATTATTAATCTTATGGATTTTTATTTTTTTAATGTATTAAAAGTAATCATTAAAATATGGTTCACGATTGGAATGATTCACCTTGATTATTTCAATACCCTTGTGATGGTAAAGTAAAGAAATATATAATCACATATATCCTTTTAATTTAAATTACATGAAGTAATTTAGGAATCATGATTATATGAAGATGGAATGATTTATTAGATACCTTGACCTATTGGTTTTGTGTGTGGTTTTTGATGAGACAGTTGATTATGATATGATATGGCTGGATCTAATATGGACAGAGCCTAAATATGTTCTTTTTTGTTTTGAAGTGATGATTTAGTGAATAATGATCAATTATTAATCCATGGTATGAGTGTGATTCCATAGTATTTTTGGGATGGAAGAACCAAGGTTAGTTTTTATAGATAAAATTGACACGGATGAGAATCATGGTAACTTTTTAGTTGAATGATCCTAGGTTTTATAACATGTGATTTTCTGGAGAACGATCATTGAAGTGTGATCGGGTGACAAGGGAGTGTACAATAATTGGCTTTGTAACACCTCAAGTGTTAATCGATTATTATTGTTTTTGAATAAATTGAAATTTATTGGTGTCTTGCATTGAATGCAATAACAAAAGGTTCTTAATATGATTAATGAATACATTACCATTTAATGAATATATATTACCATTTAATACATTCAAAAAATATTATCAATATGATTAATTAATTAATATTATTCCATAGTCGAGTGTTTTTTAGTAGTTGAGTGTTAATTTGATGAAGCCTCAAATGAAATGGGTGCATGGAACATATGAGGGAACTATGTTACTTTTCAACATAACAATTTGTTTTCTAGGATTTATTTCCACACATCAAATAAAGATCCATTGGATCATTTAATATTATATGATGTATATATTTAAATATAATTCAATAAAAAATATTGATCTAATATTGATTTGCATCAAAAACTGAATTCACTCTTCACCCGCTATGATTAATTTTATATTTGAGTTGTGCATATGTCTAAAGTATAAGTACTTATCACATATCTTATTATTTAAAAGGGTTTACTCTGATACTCCTTGTTTCTTCTCCTTACAAATATTTCACACGTATAACTATAATAGAGGCCAATCGTATCCTGTACTTCCTAGTGTGTAGTTATTTGATGTAAAACCAAATCCATGGTATAGTTAATTTTATTTTTTAAGTAAATGTGCTCAGTAGTGGGTTATAATAATGTAAATAGGACTATGTTCTATATTAGAACTAAACCTCCTTTTTTTAATTCCACCGTGTGTCATTTTGTTTTCCATTACACAGTCTAAAATCAATTTTGATTCAATACTATAATATCCAATTCTATGTTTCAACCTATATTTATAGACAATATAGGTTATGGTTTTATATAAAGTGAACAATTCTCATTTACCTAAAAATATTTTTAATATGAATTCAATATTATGGAATTTTTTTCATGAAATGATTTGTAAATTTTTTTACAGAATGGATTGAAGTTTGATGTATGAAAATGATCGAATCTCATGCAATTTTCAACACAACTTGGTGATATTTTTAGAATTCTCATTTGAAAATGCTTTATATAGTGGTCACATACATTTACATGGTAATAATTATGTTGGAAGACCTTGGTTGAGCTGTGATGAAGTTAGCTACTATATAAAAAAATATGGTTTTCCAAAAAAATATTATGTGTTGTATCACAATAAGGAAAAAATTGAATCTCAAAATGATGATGATATAAATGAGAGAACTATATTAGAAAATTTTATATATGACTGGTTTCCATTTATTCTTCATAATTAGAAGTATAGTATGTCATCCTAACAATAATTCGATACGGGAACACATGATGTGTCCATTGAAAATGATGATGTTTATAGAGAGAAAAAAATTGAATAATGCTTCAAAAACTCCAATATATCAGAAATGTGGTAAAATTATGAAGCTCAAATTTTTAATTTGATTGTTTAAAGGGAAAAAAACATGTATGGGACTTCTAATACAACCATTGATATATTCATACTTCCCGAAGTTCTTACTTCTAGATGATTCTAAAATTCCCCAAAACCACTATATGGAATTGAATTTAGTTGAAGAAATTGGATTCTCAAAAAACCAAAATTAACGATTGCCCGAAAGATCATAGCGTTTTATAAGAGGAAACTACTGAAAGAAAAGATTGTATCAAATTTGGAACATCTTGATGGAATCCAAAAGCTGATGGAACACCATCTCGTGTGCCACAAAATGTAATGTGAAACATTCCATTAATCCCAAGTCTCTAAAATCATTTCATGTCTGATGAAATATAAATAAAAATGTTATGGAATAATATTGAGAGAAATAAGAATATTGAAGTGTTGGATCGCCCTATAGATAGATTTTCATGGTAGAGATTTGATGCTCGATATCTTGATTTTTCTGCTGACATGCGTAATGTGAGGTTGGGTCATTAATGTGACAGTTTTAATTTGTTTTGGAATATACTTACTTTACACAACACTTGGATAGTTTTCATACACATTTATAAACTTCCCCCATAGTTGTGTATGAATAAACCTTTCACTTTCATGAGTATACTTATATCTGGAACTCCTGATGCTAGTAATGATATAGATGTATACATAAAACAATTAATAAAATATTTTAATCTTTTTTGGGATGTGGGTGTGCGCACATACAATGCATGCTCGAAATATTTATTATAGATGTGTGTTTCACTTATGTGGATGATCAAGGATCTTCCTTATGCAATGATGTCTGGATGGACCGTGAAGGAAAAAATATCATGTCCTTTATTTATAAAGAATACTTGATCCTAATAAATGAAATATAATCATATTTTTAGTTTTATGGTACATCAAAGATTATTTTAAATGAACTATCCTTATAGAAAATATTTTTAAAGATTTGACCATACCATAGAGACTGACAATCCACCGTACTATAGTCTAGAACTAATGCGATTGATGAATTGGAAGATTTCAATTTTCATTTGGGAAGGGAGAAATGAAATTTAGAAAGAGAAATAATTTTTTCAATGATGCATGTTACAATTTTAAAAATATGAGTATCTTATTTGGGTTTTTTTATTGGTCAAACAATTTTCTACATCATTTCATAGACGTAATGCACATTGAAAATAATTTTTGTGAAATGTTGCTTTAGAGTCTTCTAAATGTTAAGGGAAAACAAAAGGTGATTTACGATCTCAGCCTGACTTGGTGGATTGGGGCATCGAACCATAATTGTATCATGTGTGTATCAATGAAAATAAAAGGAATTTTCTTTGTGCTTCTTATGTGATTTAACATGTGAAAAAACTCGATTTCTGGAAGTACTATAGACTATTAAGTGTATTGATGGATATTAAAGTAATATATTAAAATGGTATAACAGAAGAGAGTTGAAGATGTAATATTTTCAGACTTATGATTATCATGTCCTTCTATATGATTTGATTCTAACATCAATACATAATATTTTGTCTAATAATATAAGGGTGACGATTATTTGGTTGGGCCATTTTATGCTAAAAATTTGACCATGTATTTCTTACCAAAAATGATGGCGGAGAAACCATTAATTTTTTGTGTGTTCAAGAAAATAAATCCACCATCATTTTTCACATGAATCATGTATATGACTATCGATCTTCTGACTGAAGTACTTCATAGTGGACCTTTTGTTTTTTTGGATATATGAAACTGAAATAAATATGTACACAGTGAAATATTATGTCCAGAAAAGGAATCATACTGAAGGATATATCGTGAATCGTTACATGTGTCAAGAATGTATGGATTTCTGCTCAATTTATTTTTCTGGTCTTACTACGAGAATGAATGGACCAATGAGAAATGAAGAAGAAGAGAATGAGAAAATTGAACCTAGTTTTCCATCACTTCCACAAAGAGGTGGAATTCTCATATCATATATATTGATGATATTAAGCCTTCTAGAGCGTGAGATGGCACATCGTACACTGTTTCCCAACTGTGAATTTTTTCATGACTATATTAATTATGTAAATTGAACATGTATATATTGTCATATCTCTAGTAATTTTTTATATCAATTAAAATATTCTTATTTTTATCTATAGGTAATATAAATAAATGATAAATAGAAATCATCTTTATTTATCTTTAAGAAGAAGGGAGTCTTTTCATGGAAAAGAGTTTTATACTTGGTTGAAATTAATTGTTGAAAGATTGATGTAATAAATAAATAAAATAAATATTAAATTAATTTTAATATCTCATTATATTTCAAGTATTTAGATATCCTAGAGACTCTGTTTCTAAGGAAATAATATCTTTGAATTTTCATAATAATTATGTGGTGAATTAATATAAATCAATTATGATCAATTGGTATATATTTATTATCACTGAAATAGAAAAAACCATGAGAAAAAACATGATGTTGTAATGAGAACATCCACAATATACGGTTATTCCAGTGTATCGAATATTAGACATCATTTTTAAAATGTAGTGTATTATAGAGTCATTGAGAAAATTATAATAATTGATTATTACTCTAATGGTCGAGTCACAATGATGAAATGTTAGTGGTTTGATTTTTTGATGAGGTAGGGAACCATTATTGATGATTGTGGATTTTAAGTTGATGATATTACTCACATTCTTGCTACTGATGAACCATATGTATTGACATCAATGATGAAATAGGTTTTTTATGTCAAATATCATATTCAAAATAAATTTGGTGTTATTATTGAAGTAATTCATAGAAATGTTTTTGATTATGGTGATGATGGAATTGCCACTATCTATACTGCCATTGGAACAAATCCATATATATGATGAACCCAATAGCTCAATTGTGGGAGTTGATTGTGAACCCAAAGTTGTTGTGGGAGATATATAGAATCATCCATCAATGTTCTAAATTATTTTGGTTTAGATCGACTTGGGTTGTTATGTTTGGTACTATTCAAATTGATTTAATATTGATTAAAATTATTTTATATACGACTTAAACAATATTCAAACCAATGAAACCAACATTTCTAACTTGGTTGACATATCATTTTGTTATTGACTACGTATAAAATTAGTATAACTCTATGACCCCCTTTAACATTTCAATGTATTATTGACCAAAGATATTTGACCCCAGTACCCATGAATCAACCTACCCCCTATCATATATACTTTTTGGGTTACACATTAGTTAACATTTTCTAATTACATACAGGTTATTTTGAAATATAGTAAATGAAACCTGTTGAAGAGACGCAATGAAAAAGATGATGGACAACAATCGTCGCATGGATAAGATGGGAGTTCCGCCACTAGTTCATGTTGTGAGTATTTGATTTCATATATATATATATAACATATAATTTCATGTGATTAATTTTATTTTGATTTTTTTTGAAGGACCCACCACTGAGGTGGCTATTATATGATGCACAACATAGTAGTGGTCCCAACACTCTTGCAGATTGTACGAGGGAGGGGTATACATGCATGCATGTGGTGTAGAACCACCGCACAGAGTTAATGGTGGACTAAATGGAAGACAATCAAATGATTAAAAAAATAAAACAAAAATGTCGATCTTTTTTGGAGATGCATTCCAAATACTCTGACATTATTCACATCAGCCGACTCACATAGATGTAGTTTCAAAATGATTTCTAGGATAATTATTGAGAATAGGTATGGGTTAAAATATCTATTTTATTTAATTAAATGTTTTATTTTTCATTTTATATGAATTAATTTTTTGTTGTCAACTTTGGTTTAATTTCTTATCCAGTGAGGGTGCACGACTTGCACATCTGAAGGTGTTATGTTTACTTTGGAAAACCTATAAGAAAGAGTTATATATTGACTAGTGTTCTAGAATTGACACAAAGTTATAAGTGTCCCCAATTGTTGATGTTTTTTCTGATTGAATAGTACAGAAAATTACTACACATTGGATGACTATCATGTTTAACATATCAATCACATTTGAGGTATTAAAATTAAAATATTCATGTTTTTCATTAATACAGAATTTTTAATTATTGAATATTATTTAGGAATCATCCAGAAAAATAGAAAAAATCGATGCTAAAAAATACCAACACACATTAGGACATACTACGATGTTAGATCAATAGAGGAAGTAGATAAAACATTTCTTTATAATTTTTCTTTAGGAAATTAACATTATATTGTTTCCTCCAAAGTTTCTTCAATTTATAATGTTTTCATATATGTATAGTTATGAAATTCTATATTTATAACCTATTTTATATTATGGTTTCATATATTCAATGTCATAGTAGAGGCATGAATTGAATATTGATGGATGTGTGCCTCAAGAAAAACACTTTTTCTTGAGTAGAAGGAAAAAAGATGGAAGTGTGGTTAAAAATCCAACACAATCGTAGATTGTATGTTTTAAATTGTTTATTATAAATTTTAATATATATTCTGAAAATTAATAATCTATTTTATTGTAACAGGATGCTTTAGAGGTCCTTGATTCCTAGGAACAAGACAATTTTCGGAAAATGATCATTTACATCAGGTGTTGGGCGATGAGCACCCTGGAAGAGTACATTGACGACGTAGGTAGTGTATAGTATAAATTAATTATTTTCCCTATTCAGGTAACATTTTTAGTGAAAATGAGTTTGAACATGTCATGGCACGAGCATAATAGGCTAAAAATGGGCCACACAGGTGAACAAATTGTCTTCTAGATCAAACACAAATTTTTTTAAACTAATGAATGTTTTATGTCCAATAATTCAACATGGTTTCAACATATCTTTTAATGAATATATTACATAGATTTGTTTAATATATTGTGAACTAGGTGGTAGTTCTAGTGGTGGTCAAGACGATGTCATTCTTGGCGATGACGATGGAGAGGAAGTGGCTGAGGACGAGGATGAGGATGAGGAGGAAGCCAAGGTGGAGGATGGGGGAGAGGAGGAGGTCGAGGATCAGACCAAGGATGATGATGATGATAAGTGTGGGGATGAGGACTTGGATGATGATGGAGACATGAATGTTGATGAGGATATAGTTGATGATGATGGTGATGATAGTGATGGTGATGTGGGACAGATTGATCTGTTACATTTTTTACTAATATTATGGAAATTTTATGTTTGATTAATTTTTTCACTGAATATATGTGTGATTTAGTAGTTCACATTATATTTATTTTTTTATTGATAAATAGTAAAACATGAAATGATATGGAGTTATGGATTCTGTGAACTATATTTTTTACATGGTATCAATGATATTTTAAAATTTTCTATTTACACACACTCAAACTCTTGGCTTAAGACCTTGACATTATTCATTTTCATTATACCACTTATTAGTCATCTTCCTCTGATTCACTATCTTTTGATGATTTACACTATGGGACACCTTTTATGATCTTGTTTCATTAATAGATTATGTTATACTTGATACATTGTGTTTTAGTATTTGTTACAAAAAATATTATTATTTTTTGATAAATTATGAATCTTCTTTATCTAGTTTGAATGGAGTCATCATGGTATAATGTTTCATGATCTTTTAAGGTGTTTTTTGAGGTTAGTTTGAAGTCATATGGGGAGGCTATTAGTGAATTTGAGTGAAATATATAATTTTATCTATTAATGTAAGAATTTAAAGTACATAATAATTTCATGTAGCCAAATATATCATATAAATAGATCTAGTCAGTGGTACAATAGTAGTTTCTATTTAAATTATATCCCCATCTCTTCGCACCACACTCTAGGAATCTCTACAAAACCCCACCACTGATTTTCCAATCATAAAAGTTAAACCTATTAACAATCACATTTACCTCATGGAAAACAATCCACAAGAATCTATATTGTCTCTATAAGACCTTAATCATCAATTATATTTTTTTATATGTCACCATCTTGTAGGTCACATCAATAAAATACCTCACCCATGATTGTATCAATATATTGGAATATATATCATTTCACCTCATAATAATTCTAATCTCTTTAGGTTATATTATATAACACATATATTTTCATAAAGAGATGTTTTACATTGTAATCAAGGAATCCCATCCACCGAGATAATCCCATATCTTACTTTGCGATAATATATTCACAGGGTCTATAAGGTCACACTAGGATCCTTACTCGCAACTTTGCACTTAGGCCCTAGAAAATTCACTTGAAAATCAATCCATATGTTTATAAATTACCTTATAAACAAATTTGAATCTACCCATAGGGTAATGTTGTCATTACTATCAACCCACTATATGTCACTCAATGTATTTACTCTATCTAATGAATTAATAAACAATGTGTGTTAGTCATTATAATGCATCCACTATCACTATAACCAAAAGCCTACCCTATTTAATTGATTGATCTATGTTGTGTTGGGATGTTCTAATAGTTACTTAATAAAGAACAATTGAATCAAAGGGAGGTGAGGAGATATTGAAATTAATGGATGTGAGGAGGAATCATACATAAAAATTCCATATACACAACACTAAAATCACCCTTAATCATAGAGGATTTTGTAGAGAAAGAAGGATATGAGGAGATATCCATATTGTCCCCATTTATTATTTTGTTCCATTTAACCTATATTTTGTGTATATGTTTCATACCTTATGACATAGTGGTTCAAGCATTGTTGTGGTTGAAAAATTTGTGTTTGGTTTGGATCTATTATAAAATGGTTGGTAAAGAAATTAAGGTGATGATTTGGAATTTAATGAATGTTTTATGATATTAACATTTTTACCTCAAAATGCATGATTCGATTTTAATAAATCTTCATCTTATAAAATTTTATGAACATATATATATTCATTAAATAAAAGTACATGGTTTTCTAGAAATGATAAAGGGTTTGTGATTTATGGAATTTCATAGGCAGGTGGGGGGAGTGGGTTGTGCAGCTGGGGAGGGAGTGTGCAGGTGGGTGGGAGGGCTGTACAGGTGGAGGATGGGGGTGTGCAGGGGGAGGGTGTTGGGTGTGTGTTGGGGAGGGGGTTGTGCATGTGTGGTTGGTGTGATGGGGGTGAGGGGGTGCTGGGGTATGGGGGTGGGGGTGTGTAGTGGGGGGATGATAATGGTGAGGTGGGAGGGTGAAGGTGGTGGTGGGGAGGGGTGTAGGGGGAGGGGGTTGTGCAAGGGAAGGTTACTAGGGGTGAGGTGTGGAGGTTGGGCTATGAAGGTGGGGAGGGGGTTGGGCATGGGGAGGCTATTAGGGGTGAGGTGGGGAGGGGGGTCTCTGTAGGAGGGGAGGGGTAGTTCCAGCGGAGAGGGGTGTTTAGGTGGAGAGGGGGTGTGAAAGTGGAGGCTTCTGGGAGTGAGGTGAAGAGTGGGGGGTCATGCTGGTGGTTAGGGGGTCGGTATACAGGTGGGGACAGGGAGTGTGTAGGTGGGCAGGGGGGTGTGCATCTAGTATCGTTCTAAATTTTTTAACATAGCACGAATAACTTATGATGACTAAAGAAATAACATAAAACTATAACAATAATTTGGTTTTTTCTATCAACAATTCCTAAATCAATGTTCACCACATCTATTCTAAACCATGGGTCATACACTTTATCCGTATGATGTTGAATATATATTCAACTTATAGAATAAATTCATGAATAAAATCTATACCACATTATATTAATACAATCGGTTATATAAATTTTTATACGGGCCAAATACATTTCCAAAAATAGTGTAAATGTATCTAACCAACTATAAAAAGGGTGACATATATAGAAAATGAAACTATTGAAAACATATTTGGTATGTTTAGAAATATTAATCTCATATTTCTTTTAGACCTCATAGTAATTTGTCGAAAGACCCTTTGTGTTCATAATATAGGACACAAGTGGGTAGAAGTGCTGAGGGGGTGAGTATAAACATTCCAAATAGGGTATAGTGAAATCATGAAATAAAAATCATCAATAAGGGAGTTAGATATGAATCAAAAAGTTGATGGTTAAAATAAGATAACCAATGTATTCTTAAAAGATCTTCCAACATATCAAGCTCTGTGCTCCACTATCACCAATCTTCCCTCCAACTTATGACGTAGTGCTAAAAAGATACGCTGTTATACCTTTTCTTACATCACAGTATCTGACATCTACAAAAGCACCAAAGTGACAAATATTGTAGGATTATGATACTCATTAGGCCTTTCCAAATGACATCCCTACTCACTCCACTAGGATGGAAAATTTAGCAATGTTTAAATAAAAAAATGATACAATAAAATTTCCAAAAAATAATTTATCTGAAAGGATAAACACTTCTCAAAATAGTTTATAACTAAATTTAAATAAAAAAATGTTAATAAACATTCAATAAATTTATTTTTTTATGTAAAAAATAAAATAAATATTTAAAACCATTTTTAAATATTTATCTTGGCATTATAAATTACATCCACATATTTGCAATTCCAACAATTCATGCTTCATTATGACATATCCATACCTGTGCATGGTTTCTCGTCGATATACCAAGTGGTCACATGGAAATTAAATAACATGTGTCATTAAACCTTTTATACTGAGAAAAAATTATTATTTCAACCATTACTCATAATGAAATATGAATACACACAAACACACACACACACACACACACACCATGTTTTCCAAAAAACCCATGACAATTTCAACTATTTAAGCCACATAAACAAAAAAAGTCACTATATTGAAATATTACTACAAGATAATTTAACAACAAAATAATTTAAATAAAATAATATCTTTATTGAAAAAATTAAATTAAATAAACCGACCAAAATTCCAAATAATCTCCAACTTAAAATATCCAATTTAAAATAATAATCAAAAGCTAATTTCAGGAACGCCCAATTCTCCAAAAATTTTAATTCCAAAAAGCATGGATAAATAGGGTTACAAATCAAGGATTAATAAAAAATTCATAATTAATATCAATCAAAAAAAATTAAAGATTTAGTAATATTTTTAGGAAGGGTAGTCGAGAGTGAAGCCACCTACCTCGATCATTTCAAAGAAAATTAAAAAATAATGAAAAAATATCATGAATCCAGGTCAAGAATCGAAGAAACCACCTCAAATATCCTCCCCTATCATGAAAAACACATAATCTAACAATATTTATTGTTAATATTATTATATATATGCACAACGGTTTTATATCTATGAACACATGAAGAAAGGATAATTAGATTTATGAAACTGTGGAAAACGATGAAGAATATGCACTTACTGCAAGAATCGACCATCAAATCTCCAAGGAAAGACTTCAGATCAATTTTGAATTTATGGGAGATAATAATTTGAAATTTGGGGAATAATTTTTTTTTCTAGAGACCTTATAGGATTAAAAAGATCAGATATAAGTGCATAATGAACCAGATCAACTTTTAAAGGATGTGATTTCTGGTTGTGCATGGTTTTGTCACACGGTTAGGAATAGCATATACAACCCATGGACACCCCTTTTTACACATCATACTAAATAGGAACTATAAACTCTCCCCATAATCACCGATAAATATTATAAACATTAAAATCACAATTAAAGGGTTAAATACTAAAAACCTGGGGTGCTAAACTGTTAGTGATGGAAAAGAAATCACATTGGTCTCTGTGGCCATTGTCATCCATACAGTTGAATGATGGATTTAATATCCATTTTATGTAGGATAGAGAAATTAATAGGAATTATGTTAATAAAATAACATCTAAGTATATGGTATATATCGATGTTATTATATTTCATAATGGTTAAAGAATATTTGAAGAACATAAAACACATAATAGAAAAGATGTTTCTTAATAACTATAACAATTCTTTTTTCAACATCATTTTGTTCACACCTTATGATATATATGGTTGGAATTATTAATAAAAAAAGACTTATAAAATAGGTGAGGTGTTATAAGAATATATTTTTGTAGGAATTAGGGAACTATAATGCTTCTAATGTGTGAAGAAAAGAGGACATGTGGTTCCCTTTTATACGTCAAGAGAGAGACACTCGTAGAATTTAATAAAATATAAAATCAATATAAATTACTTCCTTGTTCCAAAGGCACTAATTTATAAAAAGTTTATCTAATATATGGATGATTCTAAATCCTCTATTCCAATAAATGTTTCTCATTCATAGAATATGTTTTCCCCAAAATATTTTTTCTTCAACCCCCATTATCCATTTTCACAATTACCTTGATAAAAAGGTTATTACTCATTAAGGGAAATGATAGTAAAAAAATGGAAAAAGGGTTATAAAATTGACCATGGGTATTATTTTTAACCATATAATAACCACTTTTATGGATATAGGGTTTTTATAAATTTTGAATAATCTTATAAAATATAAATTATTGAAAATTATTCATAATGTCAATTTTGGTATTATTAATTCACATTGACTTTAATAACATCATGAAATATAATGTATTAGAGTATAATAATTCAAATCTTCCCTAAAATTCCATATTTTTTAAAAAAATTATCGATGTCAAATATTTTTTTTTATGATAAAAATTATAATAATGTTAATAATTTATATTATATTTATAAATTACTTAAATTATTAATCTTCTAATGTTGTGTAAGATTTTATTTTATTAATTTCATTTATAAATATAATATATAAAATACCATGATGATAAAAAATCATTTATCATTTAAATGAACATTTTCAACTTAACATATCCTCTATTAATCCCTATGTTAAAAATTTGATGATAAAAATACAAAGAGAATGATTTTTTGACATATCATTATATATAATAATAAAAAGGTAAATATGATGAAAAATTGTAAAAATTCCATATATTAGAATTTTGGATTATTATGAATGAGATATACTCATCTAATTAAATTATGAAATTTGTTAGGCTCTTTTATTAGTCATTATAATTTTTAACCTTATTTTCATGATTAACCATTTAATGTGGAAACAGACATTAAGAATGTTACTATTAATAATTCCCCAAAGGGGACCTATTTAATAAATATTTAATCAATTATAAATATTATGGAATACATTTTTTAATATTTAATTCATAGATGTTACATATTTTAATTTAAAACTAAACACGTAAAACGTGATAGTTTTCTTCTTTAGAAAATGACATTTTATACCAAAATACTTCGAAACAGAATTCAAATAGTTAATTATTTATAAATACTATAATTGGATTTTTTAATCGAAAATAATTAATTAAAATTTAAAAACTAATAAACAAATTTTTAAATACATTAAAATAAAATATATTTTTGAATAATAATCAGTAATTTCTTCAATTAATTTATGAACAAGAATCCTCTAAAAAACTAAAAATTACATGTAAAATAATACTGAAATAATGATTTATTAAATTTATGTATATTTTATAAAATAAATTTTATAAAAAGTACAGATTTTAATTATATTATTTTCTCACAAAATGAAATAAAAAACCATTTTGGAGGAAAACATATTTTGAAAATTCCATATTACCTTACTAAATTAAAATCGAGTGCTTATTTTCATTTAATTAATCTATATATAATCATTTATTTGAAAATGTTTCAATATTTCATGATATGAACAATTCTATTCATACCCACCAATCCAACAATGATGTTATAAGAGGAATATTTAAAAAATAATATCTGTGGTTCCATTAGGATCTGTGTTGTGTGCTATATAAACTATCAAAAATTAGGTCATAATTGAAAAATATGAAGGAGTAAAACTCTCCCCTATTTAATAAATTAAAATAGAAAAAATATTGAGGAAGATATTTCCTTTGAAAAAGAAAATATAATAATTTAATGGAATAGTCAATATAAATAGTATTCATGATGGAATAAATAGTTGTTCGTGCAATATATTTTTTATCAAACAATATTTTAACACTATTGTAAAATATTACCTCATTCAAGGAATGAACAAAAAATTTATATTAAATATTTTGAATGAATTTAAAAAATGTGTCAAAAATTATTTAATGTATTGTTATATAATTATAAAAATATTCTTCAATACATTTTTTAGAAAAAAGGGATATACTGAAAAATATATTACCGAATGAGGATAGAATTGTGGTTTGTTTTCATTAACCATATTTGGAGAATAATAATATACTTGATTTGAAATATTCATTCCATTAAAAAAAATTTCTTCTAATTAAACTTATAATAATTGAGGTTGTACTGTGAGTCCCTATGAAAATTATTCATATATAAATATTTTGGTAGATATAGATATTAAAAAATATATTTGTAGTTCAAGAGTGGATGGTATGTTTATGTTTAACCAATTATATGTCATACTCCACATCAACAACATTAATACCATGAGATTTATCTTTTCCCATGATCTTAATAAGATTAAAATTTCAATGGATTTAATTATCCCTAAAATTATAAAACTATTTACCATAATGCCAATAATTATTTATTTGAATCTATACAGTGTGGGATGTGTATTCTACGGATATCTTACTTCTATAAAATTATTATCATTACCATTCCAATCAATTTATCATTTTGTCGTTATAACCATTTATATCATACTTAATGAATTTACTAGTTCCCATAATTGAATTTTCTTCATTGGAATAATTGATGACTCATATTATTCCATATATGGTTGTCATTATTATAATTTCCATTACATTCCATATTTATTTTGTTATGAAAATAATGGGATTATGTTTAAATACAATATCCATTTCATCCATGATATCACATAAAATTATTACATTATTACCTTTCTAGTTTTTATAGATAACACAATATTGAGTTTTGGTTTTATGCCCTTGAATTACTAATAAATTTTTTATTTAATTAAGTTAATAATACCAGAATCATACCTTGAATATCATATAAAATTTGCCTCATAGGTACTAAAGGAATAATCATGATTATAAATTAGAAAAATGAATTACATCTGAAATCTCATACAAATAATACAAGTTATGTACTTATTGAAAATAACCTATTAAAATCATGAATATATATAGAGTAAATTTATTCATATTAACTCACATTCTTGATAATAGTGCTCCATTGATCCTATTCCCCTTCAGCATGATAAATAATAAAAATAATATTTTCATGCATAAAATAATGGAAAATAAATAATAAATTTTTAGTGTTACATGTCCATTTATCAATAATTATTGTGTTAATATACCAACAAAATGAGGTTGGATATTATATATTTAAGGAATCAATATATCATTGTTCCATGAGATTCTAATTCGGAATCTCATTATGATTCATGGATTGAGAATTTTTTATTAGCATAAAATAATGATTTTTCATTCAAAATTCAGGGAATCATGGTTGATGTAGAGCTTAATAATTTCATTTTACATCACTTACAGTGTTAATAAGTATCCTTGTGGTTCAAAAATTTATTAAAAACCAAAAATATAGTGTGAGAAACTATAATCATAGTGAAAAACCCTTTAATCATGAAATATAAATCATAGGATTTCAAAATCATGGAACATTCCATTAAATCATTAAAACCTAGAATTAACCATGGATATAAATGGTAATCATCTATTCAAATCCTTTGTAATAGTTCATAATGGATATTTTAATTAACCCATGCATTTCCAAAAGATTGTATAGGCCAGTGTATAGTCATAGGCCCCTCTTTGTAAAATGGTGATGATTGATTTAATTCCCAATATGCCACACTTATAGTTTTTACCACTAGGTTCATCCCATAAAAACCTCATTAACATTCTAGTATCCAAAAGATGATGTATCTTTTAGTAAATCCACCTACCTAACATTAACTGAAACTTTTATTTCTCCAATAATTCATTTTATCCTACGATTTCTAACTAATTATTTTCATCATTGTTTCAAAAAATATATAAACCCTTTTTGGTATCAAATTAGGGGACTCAAAAATTTCATATATAAATATCGTTTCACCTTAAATTAATATTCATTGTATATAAATATAATACATAACATAACCATAATGGGTTATTATCATTGGAAACCTAGATAAATGTAAAATTATTACATAAAATACCAAAAACATATCATACTATTTTCATCACAAGTAGACCTATATTATAAATATCAAATGTAAAACCTTTCTTTATATCCTATGGTAAAAATCATAATAAATAGGGAGATAATATTCCTAGTAATGGTAAAAAAGGAATATATAAATGATGTTTAAATCATATCTTGAGTCGAAGGGCATGAGATAATGAACATTGTATTTGATTACCATATCCCTCAATTAATAGAACATTATCATATGTCAAGGGGAAAATAATTGAATTTCATAATACATGAATCACAATGGGATCAAAGAACATGATCTAAAAGAGAATAAAATTAGTATATGTTCATGTCATAAATTTGTTGCATAATCATAATCATACAAATCATTTTCCTAGGTTAGACACTATTATATTTTTCACATTTAGTCTGGTCCAAATAACCCAGGAACCTAATTTCGGTTTGGGATAACATTTAGTTTAATATCACTTTGGTATTTTGAAAAACTCAAATGTACCCACATTTTTTCCTTGGGAAATCTAACATGAAACATTTGATTTAATAATATATAAATCTATACACAATTATTTTTAGGGTTATATTTGACTAACCCATCTCATATTCATTATCCATTTTTTTATACTTTTATATCCGGAAAAAAGTAATAATACATCAGAAAGTAATCAGTTGAAAATTGAATGGATTTAATCAATATGCCATCATCATCCCCATAAACCATCTAGAAAATGAATAAGGAAAGTATAACAGAATCATGTCCCCCATGAGGTATATGTAACAATAAAGGATGTTATCATTATTGAAAATTCCTTTTAATTATTACTAAAAGATTTCATGATGAAAATAATCACTTACTTTTGAAACCATTTATTTAAAATTTTAAAAACTCAAAATATTAAGGAAAATATTTCATTTGAATATAAAAATAGAATATTGTAATGGATTATTCAATGTAAATAGTATTCATGATGGAAGAAATACTTGTTCATGAATAATATTTTGAATCAAAATATTTTTTAGAGTATTTGTAAAAATAACCTCATTCAGATAATGGAAGAAATTATATTGAATCTTTTTATAGAATTTAAAAAATGTGGAAAAATGTATTTAATATATTCTTATATAATATTAAATATATTTCTTATTTTTTTAGAAAAAATGATAATCAAAAAAAATATTATCAAATGAAGATTGAAATGTGGTTTGATTTGATTGACCATATTTGTTTAGATTCTTGAGTACTTAGAAGAAAAATAAATTTAACAAAAGAAATATCATGAAATAAAATTATTAAAATAGATGAAATTATATTTTGGAGATATAAAACATATACTATAATTATTTTAATATTTAATCATAAACAATCCCTATAAAAATTATACTGTAACATATGACCCATACCTCAAATATGATGTGCTTTAAAAGCATTCTAACATCCTGTATAATAAATTAAAACTTTTAATATTTATATAAGAATATATAATTTTATATAAATCCTTATATGGTCCACATATAACATTTTAACACCCATTTATTCATAATTATTTATTAAAATCCTTATTCACTAGTATTAACTATCTATTGTATTCATGAGTGTTTCAGTTGGGAAGATGCAGCAACGGTTCATTAAACATGGTTAAAATATATAGAAAATGATAATAATAATAATATAATCATTTTATATATTCAGTATATAATATTTATAAATTTACATAAAATATAGAGATAGAAAGATGAACTACATCGTTCATGTAGATGGTAGTTTGTATATACGCATGAACATTGCATTTTTTAATGAAAAAATAGAAAGTTAAATAATATTTTATAAATAATGAATATAAATCACATCGTTAATGGAATATGTATATATTAAATCCATATTTAAAAATTATTATCACTAGAAGTGATTGAAAGTGAATCATATCATCATATTGAGACTGTTTCCCACATATATCCATATCAAATAATTTTATTTTAGAAATGATAGAAAAGAGGGAGAAATGATTAATACATCACAATAATAAAATTTCATTATATTAAATATAATTAATTTTTATTTTTTTGATGGTATATCATATATCTATACTAAGTATAATATGAAATAAAATTGAATTTATGTTGTTTAGAGTAACACCTCTTCATTGAGAAACAAACAATTTTATAAACCAGAAGACTAGAAAGGATGGTATTATAACTACACTACGACCTATTAGATGTATGGATGGATTTTATGAATGGGTGTTGGTAGGTATTATCCGATCTATATTTATTTACCATTTCTTATAAATGAATCGAGGAGGTTCCCTCTTATTAATGAGTGATTGGACTCAGTTAGAAATACATAACATATTTGAACATAATAAATGTTTACCTTTTGTAAAAATTATTTCTAATGGAATTAGACCCAAATGTGGGATAATATAGGGTTGAAATATCTCTATCTAGTAAATATTGGAAATTTTTATGTAGAAATATGACCTTATGTGTTGGTTAAAAACCTCAATATAAATGATTTGATGATAATAGTGGTCATAGTTTTTTTCTTCTTTAATATTCATTATGACAAAAAAATAAATGGTGTAAGGTATAAGCCTGTAACAATACAAATTATCATATAATTTGACATTATTTTTTTAATTAAATACTAATTATAATATAATATATTATTTTAAGACAATTAGTTTACAAACCTTACACAATAAACCAATATCTTACAATGATGCTACTTATATTCAATGTATTGTTTCCGCACAAAACCGAATATTGTAGGCATAAAAAGTTTATTTTGTGAAACATATTCATATATTTAAACATGATATCATCTCTATATCTACTATCTCATAATAATATATGAACCAAATGTTAAAATTAGATATGAGAACATAATAATTAATAAGAGACATAAATAAAAAAGTAAATGGCTTGTTAATGAATACCTATAAAATTTTTCCATACCGAGAAATAATCATTGGGTTCAAAATAAAATATTTCATACACATAATATCATCTTCTCTGGATTTTTTTCATAAATATATTTACATTAATATAACTTGAATAATTAAAATAATAATATTTTCTTTACTATTATGAAAATATTATTAAATCATTTTCACAAAGTTATACTTTTCACCCTTATGGTGTATCAAATACATTACTTTAAAACATATTACCATTACATTACCTTGTGAAATCATAGTATTCTGTTAAAAAAAATTAATCATATATAAAAACTATAAACTTGTGATATCTATTCCATATCACTCTTAAAATCACTCTTACAAATAGAATAATCATACATTCGACTTCAATTCTTAATGTAATATAGGGATATCAAAGACCCACCCATCATTGTATTAAAGTGGAATAGCCTATATATGGTTTAAAATGGAACCACCTATAATTAGTTTATAAAAAAGCACCCATCATTATAAAAATTATAAAAAACCATAACTTAATCATAACTTATAAAATTTGGAATCATAAAGACATTTCTATCTCTCAAAAGAATGGCTTTTTAGTTATTGAAATATCATTTTTTTTAAAAAAATTATATATTCAAATATACAATGGACAAAGGTAATAATGGTTCTTATTTTGAGAAAATATGTAATCTTATAATAGATCCCAAAAATAAACTAATGGTCATAGTGGAGAGAAAATTTATTATATCCATAAACATTGAAATAATACCTCAGTTTTGTATCTTTTAATTAAATTAAAATCGATATATAAAAATATTTCTTCTGGAAATAATCAAATGAAATTCAAAGAGAAATAAAATATAAAATATAATTATTTTATGTTCATATGGACACATCCCTAATGTAATTTAAAAAATATGGCATTGAATAAAAAGAGTTGGAAGGGAAACATTAAAAGATGATTTTAAAATGAAATCACCTTACCATATGGTTATGAAATATGAACTATGCTACAATCAGAGAGATGGTTGACGATATGTACAAATTTGTAAATATTCCAACATTTAGTGGTCATAATGGATAGAAGTAAATTATTAATTATTTAATTATATAATGATTAAAATTTCATAAATAAAATATTAATTTCATAAATACTCATATATATATATCCCTTAATTTTTGTGATAATTGAAAAAATTATATCACTTCATACAGGTGGTAGTCCACATATACACTTGAACAATGTGATATTTTTTTTACTGAACAAATATTTAAAGAAATATATGTTATATATTATATATAAAAAAATAAAATATGGGAATACAATAATATATATATATATAATCAATCATTACTATCATCTGTGATAGTTTGTAATGGCCCACCAATTCTTATTGGATTGAGAATACCATAAATCATTACTAGACCTTAAGAACAATCCCAAAGATGCCACAGGCTGGAAGTAAAATTCATTTGGTTTAAAATCCAATTTGGGGGAGGATTTACCCTTTAATAATATACAACAATGAAAAAAAAACCAAAACCTCGATGCATGATCAAAATAAAGACAACTAAAAGTTTTTTTTATACCATCATGAAACCAATGTGTGATACAATGGAATAAAACTAAAACTCAGAGAGAACAGAAGAAGTTAACAAAAAAGACACCAAAACAACCACAATACTCCTTTATAAACTATCTCTCTACTCCACCATCACCAAACTGCACACCAAATCATAAAGTAGTGATAAAAACTTATGGTACTCTACCATTTCCCACATCCCAGAATATGAAATCTACAAAATCCCCAAAGTGACAATGAATGGGTGAGTATAAAATTCCTTAGGTCTTCCCAAATTACATCCCTAATCACTCCAATAATATGGATAAGTTATGAATATTTAAATTAAACAATTTATACTAAAAATTTTCCAAAAAAAATATAAGAAAAGAAAAAAACTTCTCAAAATAGTATGTAAGTAAATATAAAAAACCATATTTACTACTATTTCATATAGTTTTTTATGTATAAAAACAAAATAAATATTTAAAACCCTTTTTAAATATATATCTTATCATAATAATTTAATTCAACATATCTACATTTCTAACAATGCATTATTCGTTATGATAGATCTATACTCATGAGCATTTTGTCGGTGACCTACCAAGTTGTCACATGGAAATAAAATAACATTTGTCATTAAACCATTGGTACTGAGAAAAAGGTCTTAATTCATCCATGACTTTTAATGAAATATTAATGCACGGACACCTTGTTTTCCAAAAGCCTCTTCCAATTTTATCAATTTCATCCACAACATCAAAAACCATTAGTGTATTGAAACATTACAACAAGATAATTTAACAACCAATGAATTTCAATAATATCAAACCATTATTTAAAAAATTTCAATTAAATAAACGTACCAAAATTCCAAAAAACCACTAACTTAAAAACTCTATTGTAATATAAACATCAAAAACCATTTTCAAAAATGCACAATTTTTTAGAATGTTTTATTTCCCCAATCATTAACTAAATAGGGTTCCCAATCATGGGTTAAGAGACAATTCATAAATAATATCATAGAAATAACTAAATTTTAATGCATTATTAATAGTTCCAGGAAGGGTAGCTGAGGTCTAATCCACCTACCTTGATCATTTCGATGATATCTAAAAACGGACGAAGAATTCCGAAAAATCTGGGTCAAGAGTCCTAGAAACCGCCTTAGTTCTATTACTATATCATGAAGAACACTATATATAACAACATTTGACGTTAATATTATTATATATACCCAAAAGTGTTATTGATGTATGAAAATAAGAATAAAGGATAAGTAGATCTAATAAATTGTGGCAAAAACGATGAAGAACAGGCACTTACTGCTAGAATCAGCCTTCGAATCGGCAAGGAAAGCCTTCAGTTCACTTCTGGATCGATGGGATAACATTATTTTTCATTTGGAAAATTAAAATTTCTTTTTTTGTCCCTTATTGGATAAAAAATGTTAGATATAATTTCAACACAAACCAGATCCACTTTTTAAGGTAGTGGATTCTGGTTGCGCATGGTCTTATCACACAGTTTGGAAAACTATTTTCAAACCATGTGCCCCCCTTTTTCCCCATCACACCCAATAAGAACTCAAAAATCTCCCAAAAATCACCCATAACTATTATAAACATTAAAATCATAGAGAAAGGGTTAAAAATTAAAATCCGGGGGTGTTATGTGTTTGTGATGGAAAACCAATCAGATTGGTCGTTGTAGCCATTGTCAGCCACACATATGAATTATGGATTTATGTTCCATTTTATGGAGGTTTGAGATATTAATAGTTAATTAAGATAATATAATAACATCTTTTTATATATTATATATCAATGTTATTATATATCATCATGGTTAAGGAATATTTAAAGGACATAAGACATGATATAAAAAATAAGTTGGTTAAGAACTATACCCTTTTTTTTAACAACCTCCTTTAGTTTACACCTTAAGATCCATAAGGTTGGTATAAGTAAAAAATAAAGAATATTAAATTGGGGTACGTATTATAATAATGGATTTTTTTAGGAATTATCTAACCAAAATGCTTCTGAAGTGTGGAGAAAACAGGGGATGAGGTTTCCTTTTATAAGTGAAGAGAGGCCCACTCTTAGAATTTAATAAAATATCAAATTAATATAAAATAATTTCCTTGTTCCAAAGGAACTAGTTTATAAAATTTTTATGTAATATTTGGATGAGTCTAAATCCTCTAATCCAATAAAAAAATTCATTCATAGACTAGGTTTTTACCCAAATATTTTGGTTTTAACCCCCATTAACCATTTTCACAATTACATTGATATTAAGGTTTTTACTCTTCAAGGATCAAGATTGTTAATAAAATATATAAAGGGTTCCAAAATTCACCGTGTTTAATATTTTAAACAATATATAACCACTTTTATAGATATTGAATTCTTATGAATTTTCAATAACTTAATAAAATATAAATTATTGAAAAATATTCACAATGTCAATTTTTTTAATATTAATTCACATTGACTTTAATAACATCAATAAATAAAATGGATTAGAGTATAATAAATTAAATCGTCCATAAAATTTAATATTTTTCCTAAAGAATCGGGGATATCAAAAATAAATTCCTATCATAATAATTGTAATAATTTTAATAATATATATTACATTTACAAATTAATAAAATTATTACTCAGAAAGCATTGCATAAGATTATATTTTAATAATTTCATCCCTAAAAATTATATATAAAATATCATGTTGATAAAAAAAAATTATCATATAATTGAACATTTAAAACTGAACAAATCCCATATTAATCCCTACGTCAAAAATTTATTGATAAAAATACAAAGAGAGTGAAATTTTTTGTTATTTCATTATATATGATAATAATATAAAAAATATCAATAAAAAATTGTAAAAATTACATATATTATACAATGTGGATGATTATTAATGAGATAAACTCATCTAAAAATATCAATTAATGTGTAAGGGCCTTTTATTAGAAGTTAAAAATTTTAACTGGATTTCCATGATTTACCATTTAATATGGTAATAGAAATTAATAATGTTAGTATTAATAATTCCCCAAAGGTGACCTATTTACAAAATATTGACCCAATTATTCCTAGTATGGAATCAATTTTTTAATATTTAATTCATATAAGTTGCATATTTAAATTTAAAACTAATCACGTCAAACTTGATAGTTTTCTTCTTCAGAAAAATGGTTATTATATAAAAAATAGTTCAGAATAAAATTTAACTATTTACTTAATTCCAAGGACTGTAATTGTAATTTTTAAATGAAAATAAATAATTAAATTTTAAAACTAATCTATAAATTTATAAATACATTAAAATAAAATAAATTTTTGAATAATAATCTATAATTTCCACAAATATTTTATAAATAAAATCCTCTAAAAATACTAAAAATTACTCAGAATATAATATTGAAATAATGATTTATAAAATTTATGTACATTTTATGAAATAAAATTTCAAAAAATTCCTGATTTTAAAAATATTATTTTCTCACAAAATGAAATAAAAAACGATTTTGGAGTTAAACATTTTTTAAAATTCAATATTTCATTAATAAATCAAAATTGAGTACTTATATTATAATAATTAATGTATAAATATTCATTTATTATAACCCTTCCTATATTTCATTATTTGGTCAATTATATTCATAACCACAAATCCAACTGCAAGGATATAAGTGGAATATTTAAAAAATAATATCTGTGGTTCCGTTAGGATTAGTGTTGCGTGACATATAAACTATCAAACATAATATCATAATTTAAAAAATTAAATAATAAAAATCTCCCATACTAAATAAATTTTTCCCTATTTTTTCATCGTAAACTTGGTAATTAGTGTCTTTATATATGAAAATACCTTTTTTTCAAATTCCACGGCATAAAGAAGGTTAAAAAACATTATTTTGAAAATTTGAAAGGAGAAACATGAAGGTCCTATATAATATTAAAAACTTTAAGATTCCAAATTATAAAAAATTATTACTCTGTAACAATATTTTCATAATAAAAAATATTAATGTCAAACTAATTATTATGAGTGAAATAGATCATTTATCATAAGAAAGTGAATAATAGTGGGAAAGTTAACATCCACATATCCATAATTTATATAGGGTTGACGAAGCCCATCAATTCATTAGTAATTTACAAAATATAACAACATTTATGTTCCAAGAGTATTTTCCCTATATATGAGGAATTATATAACTTTATAGACTAATATTATAGTGAAAACATTGTTAATTTCCTTGTATAATTTAATAATTATATAAATTTCCCCTATGATATCATCTTTTTCTCTCAATGATGTGTATCCAAGAAGAATTTATTCTTAACACACCAAAACCAAATTCCAATGGACCACATAATCCAAGAAATGGTAAAATTATAATCCCATTTTCCTTAAACAATAATTAAAACCAAAATGGGTAACACACTATAAAATATTTTCCAAAATGAAAAAACCTACATATGAAAAAATACAAAAATAATATCAAAATCACGAATAATAAAACCTAGAGTTCAACATATATCCAATGATAAATAAATAACCATAAAATAATTCAAAAACAATCACTAATAAGACTATAATCCAAACACTTGGATTATTTTATCACATATTCGACCAAGAAATATTCTATAATAATCTAACAAAACAATCACACTTAATGTTTCATGCACAAATGTGTATTCGCTAATCAAATAATCTATATGATATGACAATAATTTCAATAAATAACATTAATCACTATAAATCTATATTAATATCATATATTCATTCGAAATATAATTTTTCCTTTATTTAAAAAATATTTACCTAAAAAAAAGTAGTCACATTGTCACCAAATCACTTATCAATATCATGATTATATATATCATATGATACCAAATTATAATAACCCATAATTAACTCAACATTAATGATCATTAAAAACTAAAGGTTTTAAATACCTTTAAACTAATGTCCCTATATTGAAAAGTTAATTCTTCCTCAAATAACGTTTTCGCATGTTAATCATAACGGTTACATATAACTTAGACATCAAGAAAAACTCCAAAAATTATTTTCACACTATTAAAATCACATCAAACTTCAAAAATAAATTTCTAAACCTTCAAAATTATGTTCAACATAAATTAAAAAACAATAAAAAAACTCATCAATCCCAATATGAAGACACCTTGATCATTCAAATTCTATTCACAAATAATTAACCATTCATTCCAATATTATTCCTTAATACATCCTTCCAAAAATTCATCTATATGAATCATGTACTAATAATTAATACTATCAAAGAATAAGAAAATATATAACACATACCATTACGATTACTATTATAGTTTCCTCATCATCAATAATAATGGCATTAGGTCTTGTTAAACATTCAACTATATGGATTTTATGATCACATTCTTGAGCCCTAAACTAAGGAAATATACATTCACAATGTGCATATCCTTGTATTAAAATCATTCAAGTGATAACTCTAGAAGAATTTTATTCCTATCTATGGAATAAATTGTGAGTTTTTTATTTTCCTTGTCAAATTATTTATTAAATCCATAATTTACTATATAAAAACAACTTCCAATTATTTTTTAAGAATTTTATTAGGGTGATTGTTCAAATATTCTTGGAATATAGTCATTTAATATTTTTCACATTTTGACCTTTATCACATGGACATCCAATGATCATCATTTATCTCATATTTGATGCATTGGGAAACATACCATGGATAATTTATATAATCATAACTCATGATAGATGGTTAAAAACAACTATAATATGTTTCACTATAGATCGAATTTTGATTGGTATCTATTTCAAAAAACCCCCATAATTTCCTTCTCATCCATTATTAATTTGGTTCTTTATGATTACATTGATTTACTAAAAAAATTTTGGTGATATTATATCAATAAAAAAATAAATAATCTTATAGGAGGATAAATAATATAATAATCTTAATAAACTTTTCTTTAAAAATGTTTACTTTTCAAAAATAAATATTATTCTACAGAATGTACTGACCATTGTGGTTATAAATAACTTTAATTTATTCTAAAACAATATCATATCCTCAAATGTGTTGTAAACCTTTCACTAATACCAGTGGTAAGGACCCTACCGTAAATAATACAAATTTAGTATCTTTATACTTTATTCCAATTTTTTTATTCTCAATGATATTTTTGGAATAAATTTTTAGAATTAGGTGATAAAATTTACCTTAAAAACATTATATTATATTATGGATACTTATTTTCTATATCCATTTTTTTAAGAATAAAAATTATTATAGGAAACTTTTACCTTTCCAGACACATCACCAATTTTTTCAAATATTACCCATCCTGGTCCCCAACCATCCTATAACCCTACTAAAATTAATTTAAATGGTATATGAAAAAAAATCATTATTGGATATGAAAATAAAGAAAGAAATTTTTATTCCAGGAATACATATAAAAATTTTATTTCTAAAAAAAAGATTTCATACACATGAAATAAAATTCTCTATAAAAATATAGACATAAAAATATCATAAGAATTTATATGTCAAAATAAAACTAATAAATATTTATTTCCAATCATGAAATACTTATGAAAACTTATTCAAAATGTTTTAATCGTCTCCCATAAGTAATAATATTAATTTTTTATTAAAAACTTATATCCTAATATCACATTAAGAAATAATAATATTTTATAAAAATCTATATAATTCATAGAAAAATCATCTAGGTATCATGGGAAATCATTTCAATATCATCATAAAATAACTCTTACAATTGTATTAAACATATAATCGACTTCCATACCCAATTAATTGAAAGTATATCATGGACCCACCCATACATGGATTATAACAAAACCACTATTACACGGGTTATATGGGAACTAAACGTAATTATTTATTAAAAACCTCCAATAATCACAAATAAGATGATAAAAATAACATAATTATTACACATATAATGTTTCATCATAAAAATATTAATCTCCCCCATAATATTTCTTTTTAAGAGACTGATACACCACTTTCATTAAAAATAAATTTTTAAATTTTATTTTTCTAGATCAAATAAGAATATATATATTTCATTGGTGTAATCATATCATATTATAAAGGAATTAAAAAATCATATTACAATTACTATTGTGGGAAATGTTGTGGTAATTTTATATGTTAAAATACAATATTCCATTATTTAATTTATAAAGGAATTCAAAACATTACCTAATAATACTTCTTTTTCGAACCAATAAATGAATTTAAAATAGAAATAAAATGTAATGTAATGTTATTTTTACATTCATATAAATATATTAATAAAATAATTTTAAAAAATAGACATAAAATAAAAAGAGTTGGATGGGAAATTTTAAAATTGTATTTTTAAAAGAATTCCCCTTATGTTATGCCAAACATGCACATTTATTCCTTATCATCATGAATAATAAAATTATTTTAATTATTTAATTACATTATATCCTTTTTTTAATTATTCCTTTATTTCACTTATTACAAAATTTTATACAATTTTTAATCAATATAGTTTATGTTGGATGTTTTGTGATCTTCCACTCATATGTTTCAAATGACTTCGGTAGGTTGACTATGATAAAAAAATTAATTAATCTATCATCCAAAAAATAATAATCATGAGATAATAATAAATTTTATAACAAATTTGTTCTTTTTAAACATATTAGTAAATATGACGAATAAAAATTAACTCTGTTACAATCATGGAGACGACATGCCGTACATAATCCATGAGTAACTTTTCCATTTTTCAATGAAAATTATTGAAAGAAGGTTAAAATTATATTTTTATTTAAAAACTGATAACACTAAAATAAATTATATAATATTTAATTGAATATAGTTATATATTTCATCATGTTATGTGGTTATGAAAAAAAAATCACATAGCTTCATTGTGGTGGAATTCCACCCATTCGCATGCTTGAAATTATCATTTTTCATTGAATATAAATGTCGGAAAATATTTTCTATATAATATTTTAAAAATAATAAATATGTCAAAAATATTATATATATATTAAATACATCATTAAAACTATTTGTGAGTTTTGGTTATGGAAAACTATATACATCATTATTTAAGGGGTAGACAACCAAATACACAAATGAATAATTCATTACACAATAAATGGAGTTTGGTGATGGATATATGTTATGAAATTAATTTAATAACATATAAATATATTTTATATTTTAAATTTATTATATATATATATGGTTATTTAATATTTTAATGATATAAAATAAGAAATAAAGATTCTTTATTATGAACCGCGCCTATTCTTCAAAATACATCCTTTGTTTTAAAACATAAGGCCACTATTGTTAGTAATGTGAAAAAAAATATATCATATTGTTGAATTAAATAAATTATAGTAAGGTATTTGATTAGGGATTAGTTATACTAAAAATCTTTATGTGTGTGATGAAAAGAGGAGAGGGGTTCCCTCTTTTAAAAGAGGAGTGGGGCACTCTTCGAATTTCATAAATTATTAATTTAATATAAATTAATATTCATACTCAAAAGGAACCAAATTGATTATTGTATTTATTAATATTAGTATGAGTTTGAATCCTACTATAAAATTACATTTAGATATGTTTACCCATTATTTTTATAAATATATTGTGCGTTTAACCTCATGTTAAAACTTTTTGTACATACAATTATAGAATTGCTTTTACACATTAAAAGTCCTAAAAGATATTATAAATTGGAAAATGGAAAATAAATAGACCATGTTTGATATTTTAAAGCATTATAAAATCAATTTGAAGGAAATTTTATTTTTAGTTATTTTACGTCATTTAATTAAATATTATTAATTTTAAAATATAATTAATTACAATTTTAAGAAACTTTATCTACATAGACTTTAATAACATCATGAAAATAAAAGAAAATTGATATAAATAATTAGAAACTACTAAAATTTTATATTTATCTAAAAATATTTAGGGATCACCATAACTCATTCACATTATATCAATTTTAATATTTTCAATTTTATTTGTTTCTTTATTTGTATATTAGTTAATGTGATAGCATTGAATAAGATTTAAAGGTAATAATTCCATTAATAAAAATTATAAATAAATTAATATAGTGTAAAAAATTATATTATAAATTAATAATTATTACCAAACATATCCTTTGTTTACCCTAATGTAAAAACTCTAGTTATAAGAAAATAATGACAATGATATTTTTTGACATTCCATTATATAAAATAATTTAAAGTTAAAAAACATTAGCAAATAAAAAAAGTCCATAAATTCTAATACACAATGATTATCGATGAGATATAATTATAATATGATAATAATTCATTTTTTATTGAGATTTTTTGTTTCATATTATTTTAAACTAAACCATAATTATCATATCCACCATTTACCTTGGTAACAATACTTTTTATGGTAAATATTGATAATGATCAAAAATAAAAGGAACAAATTTTTAAATAAAAATACCCATAGATTAAAAATATTTAATCCACTTCAAAAAAATCAATTAATATTAGTGATATAATTTAATTTAGAATTAAACCGGTAAAATATGACAAACAAAATATTTTGTGATAAATTGCATTTTTTGGTAAAAAATATTTATATAAAAATTAAAGTAAAAAAATTAATTCCATAGACTATAATAAGAATATTTTTACACATATGTAAATGCAATTTTTTAGAGAAATGTATAATTTTATTAATACATTAAATGAAGAGGGTTTCCAAAAAACTGTATTTTGAAAATTCGTTGAAAATAAAATATTTTCATGGAAATAAAAAAACATCACCAGAATATTAAATTTACATGATGATATTAAAAATAATTTTAATTTTATAAAATAAATTTTATAATAATATTATAAATTTATTATAATATTTTAGCATAAAATTCAGTTAAAATAATTTTATATGAAAACAATAAATTGGAGAAAAATTAACTTTATAAAAAATTATTTCTTATATACTAGTAATAACGAAATAAATTTTAATTTATTAAGATATTTATACATATATATATATTATATTAATAGTATTATTAACTAAAAATAAAATTACTAAGATATAATACATATAATCAAATAATTGATTTTCATAGTTAGTTAAATTTGGGTAATGTTTGTTGAATACACTATCAAACATATTATACATTAAAATTCTTAATGTGTCGTAATAAAATAAATAGTGTAATATTTGGTAATTATGATTAATAATATGAAATTAATATTATCAAATTCCACTTCTTGAATTAGTAGAAAATAATTTCAGTATAAGTCCATAAAAACAATGAAACCCCATTTTTAGAAAAAACAATGCTTATGCGATTTTTTTACAATCATTCCATACATAGAAAAATAATTCAAATTAATTTGGTAAACTCATAGTGAATATAATATTTATAAAATTCATCCATAAAATTAATCAATAATTATTTATTTTATTTGTCTTGTTTAAATGAATTTCCTTCAATTTTTTTTCTGAAATATAAATCCTTTTTATATAAATGATTTTATGAAAAATCATGACCATTACATTAATAATATATGAATTATTCTATATTATTTACCAATATATCTTCATAAATTAATATTTCAATAGTTATCAAAATATATTTTAAGATAAAAGTAAAAAAACATATATATAAATACATTCCGTTGACAGAATTTTCATTTATATTTTAGATATTTTCATTATAGAAATAATGATTATTTTTTAGGGAAAATCAATAAATTTTAATTTATGAATGCATGTATATGTTTTTATTTCATATTTTTTTTATTTATACCCAAAAATCCAACTCTAAGGTTATGAAGGAATACATTATTAGAAATTCATTTAAATAGGGTTTTTGAGTACGGTGAGCTTTGAAATAATTCAATTTTATTTAAAAGAACAAAATATTTTTTATTCATTTAAAAATATTAACAGGATAATTAATTGAAAACAATGGATGATTAAAATTATTGAGAATATGATCTAATACTTACTTGTGATTTCATTTTCTTTAGGTTATAAATAATTGTTTTATGTTTGATATATTTAAAAAGGGTAATATGAGAGGATATGCTTTTTGGAAACATGAAAGAAGATTCAAAAAATTTGTTAATTTTTTATTTGGACTCCAAATAACCTAAACAATTATGATTCAATGGTTTGAAATATTTTTTAATATATTAATTTTTCATCTAAATTGATGAAATATGTAGTAACATTATAGTCAGTTCATCATTATTTTATTTGATTCAATTTATAAATATATTAAAAAATAATTATAAAATATTAAATGTATAACATATATAATAACTTTTAGTAAAAAATACATTTATGAAAAAAATATATGAATAATTCTTTCATTCCATATAATAATAACTATATGGATGAAAATTTATTATAATATATTTATAAACCATAGATAATTATATAATAACTACTCAGTTGTGATGAATTTAATTACTAATACAGAAATACACCCAAAATGACAATTAATATTTGTTAAAAAATATCCAATTTTATTTTAACAATGTCTCATGATTTTTAATATCAACTAAAAATATTATCAATCTATGCATGTTAGAATATTTCATTGACATTTCATTTGATTCATGAAAAAAAATATAATGACCAAAAATATGTATTCTTACCACAAAAAATCATTAAATTTTAATTTATTTTATAAATATATTTTATATTTGAAATATATAATATTTATTTGAATAACAATAATAAAACCAATGCAATGAACATATTAGATAAATATTTGTAAAAAGAACATATATCTACGATATATATATATATCCAATAGTTATTTACCAAAGGAAATATTCCCAATGACAACATTTATAATGGTAATATATGTAATTATTAGGTTACATTATTATATATAGTAGAACATGTTTCACTATAAATTATTCACCATTTTCATTTAATTCATTCTAATAATTTATATTGTATTTAAATTATATTTCATTATATCAAACATTATTAAAGGAGGTACGATCTTTAATTAATATCATGAGGAGGATAATTTCAATTTGATGGGTTTTTAATTAATTGTGGATTTGGTATTATTCTTTTTTCCATAATGATGTATCATATTGTTTTATCATTATTTATAAATGTATATTATGAATTTTAATATTTTATAGATGTAAAGTATGTCATGTTTTTTTATTTTAGATTTATTTGTTTTATATGTTTTCAAACACTACATTTATTTATATAGAAATTCATTAAAAGGTCAAGGGGTGTTTCATTAAACCCCCATTAAAGAAAATTTGAAATAAAAACTTCATTATTCTAAGGAAAAAATTATTGTTAATATATGTAATTACATACTTATGGTCCCATGTTTTCAATCCAAAGAAATTATTTTTTCATAAAAAATTAACAAGGTAACTGGTCTTGTTTTGTAGTATATTATCTCCAGGATAAATTATATATACTAGTATTTCTATATAAGAGATATCATGTTCTTTTGTAAAATATTTGAGTTTGGTACATGATATATTTTATGCATATAGTTATTAATATGTGATACATGTAAAATATCATACACATTGTAGTGGTTGGGTGAATGTTAAAGATAAAAATCTTACATCCCCTTATGAATGAGGTTTTTTATGGGGACAATATATATTGTGATAAAATTTCACTTCCTCAGGAACCTCATAACCCTATTCTATAATGATATTTAAAGTAGTACCATATCATTGACATAAAAATCCAAATATTGTTTTTGATTAGTATTGTAATTATTGTAAAAATGGTTATTGGAGTAGGAGAATGATGGTATATATTTTTTTCAATAAATATTCGTTTCATCTTATATATTGAAATTAAAGGAGTTTATTTAGAGAATTTTTAATGAATGGAATAAATTTTTAAATGGAATTTTATTTTCATATTTAATGTTCTAGAAGTTGTGTACTATTTTTCTAGAGAATGACATGTTTCCATGAATGTTACATTATTTCATGATGTTTGATTAGTTTTGATAATGTGTTTTTCTATGTAAACATTGATGAATTTGGGTTTAATGTGAAAAATTATTCTAGAGGTGATGTGTTATGAAGGAATGATTGAGTTGTTTAGACAGGTAGTTTTTCATATATATTTGTCACTAATCATCATTTGAAGCATTTACGTTTCTGATACGGTTTATTCTGTCTAGTTTCATATAATACTAACATGATTATACTTCTTATAAGAAACATAATCTTTACCAGTAAACATGTTTCATGGGATTTATGGTCGAGAACCATGTGAATAATACCTATTTAATAAATCACATTTCGTCAGAAGTGAGATGTTTTGTGAAAATCAGATGTTATAATAAAAATAATTTTTCATAATAAAAATAATCATGGTACATTTAATAAGAGAGGATTTTATAGAATTACCTAAATTATGATATTCATATATTCATGATTTAATGAAATACATATACTGATATCAAAGTGACATTTAACTAAATAAAATAAAGAATAAATCCCAAAATTCAGTGATTAATGGGTTTCATATCGACGTGATCTAAGGGTGTAGTGAACTTTCACTTAACTATACTGAAGGAATTAATACTGGTGTGAAGTTAACATAACTAAAAAATTGTTAACCACTAAATATAATGAATCAATGTATAATCTATTATGACAGAAACAATATCGACATACAATCCTTAGACATGGCCATAGTGGTGAACTAATAACATTTGATTCTTTTTTGTTTCTATTTTATACTTTGTATTATATGTCATTACATATTTCAATTGTATAATTTTAACAAGTTCCAACCAATGTGGTGAAAATAACTTTTTAATTAAATGATAAATTTTACCCCTTTATTCACTGATTCAATATCATGGTTCCTTGCGATCTTACAAGTGTTATCAAAGCTATCATGTTATATGTATTAAACAAGACATTAGGTCTATTTGAGATGAATAATTACATAAATTTAGTGGTTGTACACATATGTGATGGATTATACAACCATAATTAGAAAATTGTAGTGGAATATTATATATGATCTCTTCATATGGATGTTATCATGGAATTAGTTCAATATATTCACGTTACAAATTCGATAATATGTTCTATTACAGAATTGAAAATAAAAATAATGTTATCAAAAATCTATCAAATGAATTATAATATATGGTAATGAGATTCAATATGCAATAATTCATTTTGGGAAGAACATGAAAATATATATGACTGTGATAACAATGTGAATGTGGAAGAATCGATTTTAGGAATAAAAAGTATGATCATAAAAAAATAAATGTCGAATAAAATATGTGTATATTGTTTAATTGAATTATTTAAGTTATTATATGGATTATAGGTCATGACTATGAAAATAATAATATTGACATCTCTATAAAATCTAAATGTTTCAACTCTTAATGAAATGGGTGCTTCTATTATTTATGTTTATGATCTATTATATAGTTCGGTTGAATGTGAAATGATAGTTAAAATAGAGTAGAAAAAACTAAAACAATTAAGTGGAGTAATTTTAATGTCATGAAAAAATAAGACAATCCTAAAATAAGTGAATGTGGAGAAGATGTGGATGATGAATTTATTTCTATTATTAGAAATAAATTTATAATAGGAAATGAGAGGTTTATATGAAATATTTCCTTGTAATTTTTTATAGTAGTATTAATGAAAAAATACTACATGGTTCCCATGAAAATATAAATATGATAAATGTGAATAATGGTTATTGAAGAGAACTTATAGGAAGTTCATGTAAAAGGATACCTCTAATAAAGAACGAAATTGTAGAGGAAGAGGGTTTTTATCTAAGAGGAACATAATGATAGATTCTTTTTGGAAGAAGCAGAATGTGTGTGTATTTCTAGTGTTGATGATTCGATGATAGATATATTTGGAAAGGATAAATATATTAAATAGGATGGAAATTAGTTGAATGGTGTTTTAAAACTCATGTAAGAACATGATGGTGCACTTAAAGTGGAAAGAAGAAAAAATAAAACAAATAGATATATTAGAGAACTATTAATATTATCATTAGATTTTTTTTTAATAATAAGAAGTATAGTTTTATTGAATGTAATGGGATCCATATAATAATCCAATAATTCATGAAATTTCTATAGAGGTAATAGATTTTAACTTACATATTAGAGAGAAGTAGGAGTTTAGAAATAAGAAAACTAAATATTTATTAGAGAAATCATTTATTGTTAAATACATAGAAGAATAATTCACTCTAATAAGAAGTAATCAACAAAATAAAACCAAATTAGGGGAACAAAATAATAGACTAAAATATAGAAGTTTATCAAATGAAGATTTTATTGGAAGTGTAAAATAAGGCTACATTGGTGTAGAAAAAAACATGATTGATCAAATAAAAAAATTCATGGAAAATTGGAATAGAATGTGATATTGAATCATAAATAGTAAGAATTGTGATGGACCAAAACAATGACAATTATATGATTGGTCCTTTATATTTCAACATAAAGGCACCTGATGTACTAACAGAGATAGAATGAAACTAAAATATTCGAGTGATGAAAATAATAATGAATCTATAAGAGATAATTGTAAACCAAATATACATATTAAATCTATGTGTTTAAGAGAAATGAAAATTAGAAAATATTTCTAGTAATTAAATGTAAATTTAGTGGTTTTTTTGGGAAATAACACGTGTTTTTAGGAAGAGGAAAAAAACTATATGAATTTGGTAGCATCATAAAATATGTAATGAAGACTGATGTCATAACATTCAATATAGAGAAGTATTATTTTCTATTAACGTTGTTTTTATCTAACATTTATCAAAAAATCATAAGTTATAGTGTAATAGGATGTTAAAATTTTAACCAAAAAACTAAAAGACATGTGAATACACATTATTTAATAAAATTCACATTTTGATAAATTATGTATGCATTAAAATAATATGATGAATATTATCTAGCCACACTTCCTATGATAACATTTAATAAGACAAATTTTTCCTCTACACAAATAGGTTTATCATATAATAGAATGAATAATACTATGATGTAAAACCCAAAATGTGTTACTCTTAATGTTCAAAAGAACTATGTCACCAAAATTTTTGACATTTTATTCTAATGAAAACTAATAATAAATGATAATTATTAGAAAAATATTATGTAATGACTTGTTGGAATAGTGATATTTCATAACATTGGTTCTTCAAAAAAATTTAAAAAATGAAAACACAAAATTACTAGTGGATGAGATGTTGAATATTAAAGTTCTCTAATTAAAAGATTTATATCACATTATCCTGAGTGTGGGTTAATATTTTCTCTCATTACTAGTGGTGAAATATATTATGAAGGGATTATAATTTATATTCATGGTTGGAAATTATCTCATATAATTCCGGTGGATTATTGTAAATTTATACCTTGTATATAGAAATGAAAACACCAACTTCATAAATTTTTCATAGGAAAACATTTATTAAACTTGAGGTTAGGTATGATTAAACAATAAATCATGTAAAATTATCCACACAAATGTATATTTTGTAAATTAAAAATATTAATTTTCATTTAGATATGGCATGTGTTTCATTTTTAGGAGTAAAAATAATCTAAAATCCTTAGGAGTCAAGAAAAAGGGCATGAACTATACTTTTTTATCCCATCCTTATATTTATGTTGTTATGAATTCCACTAAAATATATGTATAGTGTTTTATAATTCATTTTGTTTATTATTATAGTAGAATTGATAATGATTTGTTTATGAATAGTAAATTAGTAGTGATAGAAAATATGGTGAGATACCTCCAATGAGTTAAGAATAAAACTATCTTGATGTTAACAAATTTGTAATTTGATAATGTAATAAAAAATATATCCATTTAATTTAAAGAAATTGTTAAAAATCTTGGTATTAATCATGATTTTTTATTAGTGATAATACTCTAAAAAAGGGGTAGTTGGACAAATAAATCAATAGATAAGGTATATAAATAAAACTATATTAGTTGATAGTAGTTTTTCATGTCACAACATGAAATATGACATTCATGTTGTGGATTACACTATGAAATAAACATGTATAACTCCGAGTGAATAAAGTAAAAAAATATAAAATATTTAATGGATGAAATACCTTAATAATTTTGAGTTTTTCGATGTAAGTGATTTATTCCAAATAAATAAGGAAATCAAGAAAAGATTGGGGATAATGAAAAAGAAATAATATTCCATAGATACATAAGGATCCATATGACATAAAAATACTATATGAATTGGAATAGGAAAACTATGGACATACCTAATTTCAATATCATTGAGGATGATATTATTTATAACCAGAGGAGATCATATGTTATTATGTTTGAAGATGATGAAGAAGGTGAAATAATGTTCACATAAAGAAGTTATAGAAGTCTGACATAAAATATATAATAATCTAAATAAAATTCATTCTAATATAAAATCAGATGGTCAAACTATTGATGAATAAATTCAATCAAAAAATCTGAGGAGAAATATAATAATTTATGTTGATATATCAAAAATAATTGGTGATTAGTCCACACCAACAAAACAAATATATGACGAGTGTGAATAATTCGACTCTCATATCATTGATGAAACCAAAACCACTTGAAGATGCATTAATGTATGAATATTGTGATAAGCCCATGAATGAGAAATTATATCCAACTTATAAAATCTATAAAGTAGCTCTTATTAAGAGGTTATAAATCACAATGTGATTGGAATAATGTTCACATTCAATAGTAAATTCCACAAAAATGAAATTTTATAGAAAAATATGAATGATCATGTTTTACATTCTATTCACATATTATTGGTATTTTCTGAAGATGATTTTCTCCAGTATATTTACTACAGTCAATTTGTATCATTTTAGGAATATATATTGAAATATGTAAAAAAAATTAATAGTTTTATTTAAAAAATGAATTTAAATGGAATTATTGAATAAAGAGATTACATTTAATTTATAGTGGTATTTATTATTGGAAAAGTTACAATAGAGTATTTCCTATTTTTAAAGGCACTATGTGGTCTAAAATATGTACCACGAGCATGATACTCTATTCTGAATGTTTATTTGAAAAAGCATCAATTTAAAAGGTGTGGGGACAAAAATAATATCAATGATATGTAATCCCTAGAAGAGAAGTCTATGATGATTTTATATATATAAGATATTATATATTATAGATGATGACATGAATATGTGGACTAATTTTATAATCACAAGAATATTGAATTTAAAATTACAATGATTAGTGAACTCACATATTTTATATGGATACAAATGTAACACCATGAGTTTATTATAAACCATTTTCCCTAATAAATTTAATTTAATTAATTTCTTGTGTTATTTGATACAGTATATTAATCTTGTGCAATATGCAATAATGACTTAGATTACATTACACGCAACTCTATGTTTCAATGAAACATCCTTTTATTATTGTAATTAATAAAAAATAAAATTATAAACAAGTCATTAGAATTATTGGTATGAAAAATTATAACTAAATTTAAAAAATAAATTTTATACATGTATATTTATTTTATTCTTTGGAGACAAATTAATTAAAAGTAAAAATAAAAATCCTTTTGAATCTAATTTGATTTTTTTGAAAAAAAATTTAATTGTTAACTAGTGTTTTTATAAAAATAAATGAAAAAATAAATAATTTAGTATTATAATATATATATATATAATATAATAAATCAAAATTTTAACATTCAACCTTTTTTTACTTGATATGATGTAAAAATGAATTCAGTTTTACCCATTAAAGATGTATTTTTTTCAAAAGATGTTTTCCAAGTTTTGATGAAGAAAATGTTTTTAATATAGTTTTTACCCTATTATAAAATATTTTTTATTAAATGAAAACATTATTTCAATTGTAATATAAAAAATTACAATGGTTGTGTTTTTGGTATTTTTTTAAAATTATTCATGTTTTGATGAATAATTAAAAATAACTATTTTTAATTGGAAATCATGTATCTTATAAATTATTTATGTAGATAAACTATGTTTGAATTGGTTTTAAGGTATAATTAGTAAAATTTTATATCAATTAATCTATTTTAGGTTATTTTAACTAATTTGACATCAATATTGGAAATAAAAACATTTAAATCTTTTGGATATTTACACATTAAAACCCTATTTTTCTCATTCCTTTAACATGAGTAATTTTAAATTAATTTTATCCTATTAAGTGATTAAAACTATTAAAAATGGAATAGATTTTTAGAATTATATGGTTAAAATTTATTAGATATTTCCCATCAATATTTGGACATTATAAATTGTAACTTTAATATTTTTTATTACCATAGTTAATGGTAAAATAGATAATTAAGTGTAAAAATAATATTATAAATATATGAAAATTACTCTAAAACATTCCAAAATGTTATTTTATGAACTTAATTTGACCCTCCAAATATAAGGATTAAAATTTAATAATTTAATTGACAACGTTACTGGAAAAAGACTTGGATATTATTGAAATCAAAGAGAGTGAAAAAATGTCACACTCTTAGTTTTAATAATTATACTATTTTTAATATGGTGATAAATTGAAGTTATTCTCAACTATATATATTACTATGATATATATAATGTTTATATATATCATGGAGATCTGTTTTTAATATTTATTGAAGGAATTATTATCATAAATAATTACATAATGATGATGATGAAATAATTATTCAATTCATGAAAAACTCAACTAAGTGATATTAAAACTATTAATAAAAATATCTTATGAATTACATAAGGTGATCTGTGATTTTTCTAGGTTTCAATGAAACATTATGGGATTATTTAATAAATATTATTGAATTTTTATGGATGTATTGACTTTATTAATGCCAATGTATGAATAGTGTCAAAATTGAAACGAATGATATTTAATGATAATAATGTATTGTTAATTTAATTAAAAATCATAATACCATAAATAATGATAAAAGATACAAAATTTTTAAAAATTAATAATAAATTGACCATTATTGGATTAATTTACATCTTATAGATAATAATATCTACCTTATTAATGAAAATATTGTTACCATATTTAAAATTAAAATATTTAAACAAAGGATTTATAAAAATGATAAGGTTTAAAATTAACCAAAAATGAGTGAAAAATATATCTGATAATTATATAATCACCATATAAAAAAAAATATTTCAATTATTTTACATTTTGAGATATTTTTAATGAGAATTTATTTATTATAATTTAATCTTTTGAGAAATTTTAAATGTGGCATCCCCTTCCTTATGAAAGAACACCAAACCCCTCATCTCATTTCGACACATTGGTTCTTTTATCTCAGCCACACTCTACCAAATTATCTTCTAAAATCCACTACCTTAATTCTAGTGATTATTATCTTCATAATGAAAAAAATTTAGTGTCCTTTATAGGAAATCTAAATGATCCATTTCAAATAAAATATAATTGCTTTAACTGATAACTCAATTTTTCTAATCATCTATAACTCCCCTAAATATTTCATATATATCATAAAATAATATATTAATAATCATAAACATGGTGAAATGTTATTAATATAATGAAAACACCATTTAGCATCCCCTTTCCCATCATATAAAAAGTGAAAGCATCATTTGGGCATATGTACGACTTACCGTCTACATGTAGAATTACATTTCATTTTCCATATTCATTGATTATGATATTGAATATTGTTGATTTTAATTTTTATATATGATATTTACGACATAATTATAAAATTTATAATAATAATCTCATGTATACATCTTTACCACATTGCCTTTTTCTGAAATGATAATGTCGCTCGTGTATATGTATGACTTAACATCACCAAAATGTGATGTGATTTGTTTTTAATCTCTATTTGTCAAGGGTTGTAATAAGGATATATTTGATGAAAATATATGATATAAATTACATATAAATTATTCAAGAAATTATGATACTATGATCAATGTATTCATACCGATACTATTGAACCGAACATGTTTGTAAAAAAGTAGATATCACCAAAATAGATACTAATTTTTAATAAATGAGTGATAAGATGTTATAATAAAATAATACCTGATATTATTGATATATTTTATTGTAATAAATTTATAACAAATTCATATTTATTATATATGAGGTTTTAATTCAAAAAAGGAAAGGCGAGACATGAGGTAAGGTACTATTGTCTCACTTTTATTTCTTTTAGAGTCCTTCTATATAGACTACATGTCCTTTATATGTGGTTTATATTCTACCAATAAATGTAATTTATGTTTACTATCATGAATATTATGGTATTTTCATATCCATATTATCCTATTTATTTCATTGGTAATGAAATTCAACTGATTATAAATTCGTAAGTGATTATTTAGAAAACAAATCAGTATTCTCGATTGTTTCATTTTAAATATATATTGGAAATATTTACATTCCATGTCCATGATATATAAAAAAATGTAAAATGTTTTATCAATTATCCAATGATTATATAATGTTATTTTTACCTATCTTCTGCCTTTTACGAATGAATTTTAGAATTTTTGTTTTAAACATTTCTATATGTGTCTTTACCGACAAAAATATACTTAAAGAATGTTTTTTAACTTATAGGGAATGAAATGAATTTTTTTCAATCAATACACCATAATCCATTGAATGTTCATTTAAAATATTCAAAGTTTCTTTTCAAATAAATTATTTTCCTATATAAATTCATGGCTCATTAAAAAAATATTTCTTAAATGAAAGGAAATTTTCCTCATGAATTATTTCAAGTGACTTTCATCGAAATAATTTCCTACATAAGATGAAATTATTTTATATTACATGTGATTTAATAAATAAATGACCAAAAAATATAATTCTTATTCATTCTATGAATGGTTTATTTCTAAAATGGAGCGATACTTATGAATCCTATTTTATTTTTTCTATGTTATGTTATGATGAAGTGTTTAAGAAACTTATTTTATTAAATGGGTTACGAGAAGGTGAATGATTTATAGTCCTATGGAACACATATGAATTTATTTATTTAAGTGATGGGTGAGGCATATATATCCCTATAATGCATTGGGAAATTAATTATATCTTAAGATATATCTAATGGAAACATGTCGTGTTTATTGATCTGTTATAGAAAAAAGTCGATGCACTTGATCCATTAAGTGAAACCGTTGATAAGGCATGATATAATATTCTTGGAAGATTACCGGTACATATGAAATAGATTTATAAACATATGATAATGACACAAACATTTTCAACATGAACATATGGTAAAATAATGAGTTATGATGAAGTTTCATTTTATAATTAGTAATAATGTTTTATGCCATGAATTGTGTTTTTGATCCATGAATGGTTGGGTATAAACATTTTATGTTATTCTCAGGATCATATACTTATATATATATTCTTATTCTTTTATATGATAATAAATATACGTCTTCTAGGTTTTTCTATAATGAACATTTGTGCACAAACCTTATTATGTTTCATTTTCATAGGATATGAGGAAAGGTGTTAAGTGTGATTGGATAAAAGGGAATATAATTATGATGAATTAAGTAGGGGATGATGTAGATATTTTATGAACCAGTTAATTATGATTACATGTTTTTAAATACACTAGGTCATTATGATCCTTTGGAGTGTCTTTCTACAATTAAATGAATATTCATCTAAATAAATGTAATATCTAAGAATAAAAGAATTGGTTCATTGTTGTTTGTATTAGAAGAAAGGTTTAGTTAACGATTATAAACCAGGATGAGAAAACATTAGAAATAACACTATGGAAAACTATATGTATAGGATAATATCCAATAGTTTTTAAATGATTATGAATGGCCTAGTATAATTAAAAGGATCCATAGATGGTTTCATAATGTAATAAACTTTGAAAATACTTTTTAATAATTCTTCACTATTATTTTTATTTGTCATAATATTCAGTTTATTTTAGTCAAGGAATGGAACATTAAGGAATCATGTTAATGTGAATTGTGATAGAAAATGCAATGATTTTCCACCATTTAACCAAAATTGTATAGGAGATGGAATACGAAACAATTATTTCATTCTATGACAATATTTTCAAGTTAGGAATAATTCCCATTTTCTAAATTATCAAATAAGATAACAATGTACTATTGAATTTTTTACAAGGCAACATACAACTTCTTCTAGTATATATTTTGACCCAGTAGAGGATGATATATGGAGAAAAAACATTGTGAAAATAGTTTCTATTCATCAATTCACCTAACATGAAAATTTCTTACATGATATTAATCATCTAGATGGTGAAGTAGATCAATAATGGAATCTTGACAACAAAATGAGGAAAAAATATGAAATTGAAACCATTTAATGGAAGGAGTTCATGAACGTATTTTTTGATATGTAATTTCCTCATATTTATTATATGTATATGGAGAAATAATTCCATGAGATAAATTGAAAGGTTGATAATCCCATTTGTCCCTATGAGGAAACTTTAACAATACTTGTGATGAATGATTCTGGTATTATATTCAATCCTAAATGTAAAAATGGACGATTCTTTAGTGAATTAAAAAAAAGTCTCTGATGGGAGTTAGAATTATGATACTATAGTAGATATGGATAATTGTTTTTGTTGAAATCATATAGTGGTAATTGAAATTGTAGATACCCACTAGTCACATGTTTTTGATAAGAAAAGAATGTTCTAGTTTAATTAAAACCCAAATAAATCACTTGGTGGAAATATTCTATAGAATTATATATTCATGGAATGTGGGAATAAATATCAAGGGAAGTGTTCAAATTGAAATGGGAAGTTCATTAAATATGTAAATTAATGTTATAAAGCACACAAATGTAAATAGGTTGTGAAAAGTCTAGTTAATGAAATAGTGGAAAAGAAGACTCTAACTCCAGCAACACCCACGATCCAATGCTATAAATACATTGACTGTGGACATTATTAGATTTAGTTCATGATAGTTATTTTTTTTATTATAAACTAAAACAACCTATAAAGTCCAAAGACAATCGGAAATCACAATAGAACATGACTTATATAGTGGTATATGAGAACTATGTTGTGAAAGGTACAATTATCATCCACTCTAAAAATTAAAATTTCTGATTTCATTCTAGATCCAATAACTCTTTTATTATTATCTAATTATTTAAGGGATGTTATGTTTAAATAATAATAATATACTTAAGAGGTGGGATTGTGAATAATATCTTTTCGATAATCTGAACTGATTATTGACTTAAATGTTCATTGTGATTTATGTGGATAATAATCTTTATCTACTATAAGTTATTATGTGTAGCAGATTATTAGAAAAGTAGAAAACCCCAATTTTTATATTGGTTTAGGGAACAATGATCCCCTAGTCTACTCTAATAATTATCTCTCTATGTGTATGGGGATTTTCAGTAGATAAGGAGCTCTTATCATAATACCTTGACAACTATGTACAGGAAGTAGAAACCCTTAAAATAAGGATAAATAAGACATCTATTACTCTGATAGGGAAAAAATATCACCACAGTTTAGTCTAAGAAGATGATACTCATCGAATACTGAGTCTATGTATTAAAGACTCCATCAAATTAAAATCTTTTAATTTGATTGATTGAATAGGTTATAGATCATTGTATTAGTGACAACTAATTGAATACAAAACAAAATCTTCAGAGATGAATTTATTTAAGAATGAATAACTTTGAAGATATCCTATATCAAAAAGTTATTTGATAATAATATAAAATTAATAACCATAAGTAATTACCCAATTGTATGAGGTGAAAATATGTATATCATGAATGTGTAGCCACTTTAGTAACAATATAATCGATTGATATTTGTAGTAATTCAGTATTCCAAAAATATTAAAAAATATGTAATAAAATATCACATGTGTATCTATATGTCTAAAACACTATGTCCATATATTTATATATAATACACAACATTATTATGGTTGAGATGATCCAAAAATGTAACATGAAAGACCAGATCATTCAAAAGAGTCGTAACTTTTAATATAAATAAGCATGTTTTACATTGTTGAATATGATATTTTTAATAGTTCGAAAAAAATATTTGAAATGACATTTATTTCTACCAAGATAATTTCATAAATCATGGATAATACCATAGATTTAAAACTACATCATTGAATCATCAAATGCATGGTTCCTTTACATGTAGAAAAAAATTCAATCATTGTACTGACAATGTAGGGTTTATCACATAAATAGGGTTGTTATACCATACTTATTTTTCAAAAACATAGATTTGATTGTGATCATTTGTTATACTATCAATAAATTAAATTTTAATAAATATAAGATTCCATCCGAATGTAGGATTATGGATCCATACATTCCTAAAAACATAGGGTATGTTATTCAAACAGGCAGTTCCAAATGTACGGTTCATTCCTTATACCACGATAAGAAATTTTGGGTATGGAGACTATTTTTATAATCCATATAAGACATATTCAGAGTACTTAATAAATATTATAAACCATAAATAAGATAATATTCTAATCATCTGTAGAAATATATTCCTGAAAATTATTATTGTAATTTTATTGAAAAAACAAGAAACAAAATTTTTGAGCATCATAATCATTATGATTTATAGAGTATTGTTGAGATAATACATTCTTAACAATATCTTAAATTTCAATTATCAAAATAACCATAACACAATTTACATAAAATTTAGGAATTTTAAACACAATTGAAATAACATATTTAAAAACGTGATATAGACTATAGTTGTTGAAAATTAAATTTTCATAGTATTATTTATATAGATAATAAAATTACATTGATAATAAAATCAGGAATGTTATGTTTACAAAATGTTATCCTTATTTTTTGAGATAATAAATAATGTATATCAAAATGGATTAATACACATTCACTGTAGAACATAACAACAAATGAATAGAAGATTACATATAATGTAAATAGATATGTGTTATTAAAGTATAATAGATCATAAATAAAATAAATTATAATATTAATGGAATAATACATTAAAAACTAATAAATTTACATTTAAAATTTTTATTTTATGATTTGAAGAGTAATTTTGGATCAGGAATAGTATGAAAATAAGGTCTAGTTAAACTGGAGATTACTAGTTCTATAGAAATTTTCTGATTTGGTGAAGCATGAATAGTCTAAATAAGAACATTTATTTATGCCATCATTCTTTGTAAACAATATGAATTATTATCAACCAAATATCTTGTAAAAATCATTGAGTCCTGAACCTCTATTAAAATTTTAGTGAGATTAATTTTCCATATATAATGCATGATTTCCTCAGTCTGTAGAAATTTTTTAAGCATGTCGTTGAACTGATTGAGAAGTAATCTGATTCTTACTTCACTTGAGGTCAACTTTTAGATAAGATCGATTTAATTATCTGATAGAAAATTCAGAGGTTCACTATTACAAAGAAGTAAAAAATGATTCTCATTCATATCATATATCACTTATGTAATTTATTGGAATATTATAACTATATCTATATAAGTTAGTTGTGATGAAGTGGAAGCTATCAAATGACTATCACTATTTATTATAGATTGAAACTTATTTCCCAAATACCATTTCAAATATCTAAATTAATTTTTTGAGACTGATTTAGATTTCATTTTTCCAAACTGATCCAACATTTATTTTTAAAAAGAATAAAAATCTATTCCATAAACAACATTATATAATGTATTGAGAATCTGAGCCTATACAGAATAAAATTTCCCTCTAGTTTCAGTTTAATTTCTCAAATCATTTAATGTTTTTTTGTAAATTTTGGATCATGATTTAATATTGTTTTCTCTACCTTCATTATGTTAAAAAAGATTACAATTTCATCAATCTAATATATCAAATAATTAGATGTGGATTATTCCTAATGTCTTGATTGAGTAAATTCTTCCACTAAAGTGAGTTAATTATCTAGATTCTTCTGAATAGAAGAAAAAAATTATTTTCAATAACATACGTTTTCTATCCCAATACATAAGCTATTCTATAAAATGATTGTGAAACTAAAGAGGAAATATTATTATTAACATTTTTTTTGTTTTAAACTATTGAATTTTTTAATTCTCACATATCCCTGATGATTTTATTTAACATGAACTATTTTAGGAGACACATGGTTATCTTGTGATTATTTTTCATCTTAGAGTTCCTTAGGATTAATTTATACTCCTAAAAATAATGATGGAGTTTCTTCTATAGTTCTAATAGTTTCATCATCTTGATTCATAATGGAAATATATTCTATGTATCATGGTCATTTGATAAGGATATCATTTCCAAATTCATTATGTTCTACATCATCTGGAATAAATGTATTATATAAGTGTCTTATTTGGGTATGTTGACCTACTTCTTTGATTCATGATTCTCCAAAATTATCATGAATTAGCCAAACTGATTCAGCAGATTTGATATTTCCTTTACCCCCTGAGAAAAATGACCAGATTCGTTTTTGCATCTTCACTAACAGGTAGTAGTTTACCCTTTACTGTGGTCCAAAATAAATTATATTATCTTAATGATCCATCATTAAAATTATTGATGTTATAAATTTTCTTTCAACATAAAAATGTCAAATTTTATTATTTACTATTAAAAATAAGATAAATAATTCCTTCATATGGATTAAATTAAATTAGGACCTCTGATTGGTAATAGTGATTCAAATACAAAAATAATATATATTTTATAGTTCAACTTAATATCACTTATGAAAAAGAAGATGAAATACATATCAGGATAAATAACCATTTATAATTACTCATTTCTATGATATATTTTATAATTGATAAACATGAATTGTTCTTTATGGTCCTCCTCATTATCCTATTTTTTAATTTGTGTCATACAGAAAATGATTGATATTATATATTTTGACTTGTGATATTTATTTAAAATTGATCAAATATCAAAATGAAATAATATATAATGATGAAATTTTAATAGCAATACAATTTCTATCAAAGAGGATGAAAATTCCTTATCATCTACCCAAGAAGTAATGATATCCTATGTTTCCCAAAAACCTTACTAAACATTCTTATGGAACATATTAAGTTATAGATCAGAAGGAATTTTTTAATTTTTTTTCCTTAAATAGAGATTCCAAATCATGATTGGAAATGGATTTCTTAATAAAGATTCCATTATGATACAACCAATAAAAAATGAATAATTTTTCTTTAATAACAAGTCTAATGGGGAAAAAGTAATGTTTCAAACAACAAGGTTGACTTTCATCTTTTATCTTGTTCTTTGATACTTTTCCAAATCTAAAGGTAGAATATTCTGATTCTAGGGTTATAATGGTAGACAATAACTTTGGAAGGTGAAAGGGTATGAAATATTATGTTCAGTAACATAACAAGAGAGATTTAGGGTATTTTAATATTTTAGGATGATTCAATACATGTTTCTGAAGACAATTTACTTACAATAATCATAATCGATTTTTATTTTGAATATGAATGATTTTCTAAAAACGAAACAAATTGTTTAAATAAGTAAATAAATTAAATATTATAATAATTATTAATAAATATTTTCATATATGACACTAGTAGATAATTATTTAAAATTAAATATTCCTAACTCACCCTTAACAAAATCAAAACTATAAGTTAGAAGAGGTTTAATAAAAATATTAGTATATTCATATTAAGTATTTAAAAACACTAATGAAATATAATTTTGATGGTCATGGGATCATATAAAATGATACCTTATATAAATGTTTTTTGTTTATGAATAGATTATTGATTTTTTGAAATATTAATTGAAGTATTATTATCACATAAAATATGTATAATAATTAAATTCAGTTCATAGTACAGTTAGGTGTGTCTCATCCCAAACACTTGTGCATATAAACTTTTTATAGAAATGTATTCTTCATTGGATATTGATAAATAAACTGAATTTTACTTCTTACTCGAGCATGTCACTAATGATTTTCCTAATAAGTGAAAAGTTCATGATGTTCTTTTTCTATCCGGACTATATTCTCCAAATTCATTATCTAAAAATGAAATGAAATTAAAATCATAATTTCATGTGCAAATTGGGGATTTAAATATATTTCCTTTTATGTATCTAATTTTTTAATATAAATAAGATGATATTCATTTGCAATTGACTAAAATATATCACATGAACATAGAGAAAACATTCTGTATGGTCTACTCGGAATATGATATAATAAACATCCAATCATACCTCTGTATAAATTTTGTCAACTTTTTTTCCAGCCACATCCAAATCATGTTTACATTTTTACACATGGGAGTAGTATAATTCATAATTTTTCCAAGTACCATATTTTTAATTAAATTATTTATATATTTTATTTGATTGAAAAAATTTCTATAATATTTTTTTATAATTTTGAAATCCAAAAAACAAAATCAATCTCCTATTATACTAATTTAAATTCATTTTACAAATGATATGAAAAATGATTTTGGTGATTTTTATTTTTTGCTTTGAAAATAACATCATCAACATAAATTTTCAATAATAATATATTTGAAGAACTAGTTTTTTTTAAATGATTTGGATCTTCTAATCACATAAAAAATCCATTTTATAATATCTGAGCATAATATTTCATATCATTATTTATGATCCTATATATGTTTTTAATATTCATTGGTTTGATTGAAAATTCAATCTAGTAAATAAGGGTTTCCAAAACCCAGAAGTTGTTCAATATAAACCTCCACCATAAAATATACCATTAAAAAAGATTTAAAATCCAACTAATATTATTTATAATTCATATGTGATGCATAATATAGAAGAATTATAATTACATCCAGTCGAAAAAAATTTGAAAGGAATTCATCATATTTTATCCCTTCCTTATGTTTGTATCACTTTTCTATTAATCTAGCTTTATTTCTGGTAATAATCTTTTTATCATTCTATTTATTTTGAAAAAAAACTATCCAATAACTGGATAATTGGTTTTTCATTCATTTAATCCCAAAACAATATTGGTAATAAATTTTTTAATCTATTATCACATGTACATTATTAAATTTTCATGATTTAAAGTTTATTTAATATACTTGGCTTCTAATTGTGATATAAAGGAATAAAATTCAACTAAATTAACAACATTTATTCTAGTTTTTACTTATATGTCTATGTTTCTTACAAAATTTTCTAATGGAATATTCATTAAGGTTTTATACATTCTTGCTATGACACTTTTCGGTTCTTCTATCTCAGTTTCTTATGGACAATACTAAATTTATTCTTTTATAAATTCAAAATTATTCTTAGGTGAGTCATGCCTCTTGTTATATAATGAGTCATTAATTACAATTGTATAGTCATTATTTTTATTCAAAGGATTATTTTCTTAAAACTTCACAATAAAGAATTATTCAAAAATACATGAATTATTATTATAGACTTTATAGGCTTTATAAGTAGAATAATATGCTCGAAATATTCCTTCATCAACATTTTGATCATATTTAGCAAGATTTCCCATTGTATTCAAGGTATATACCTTGCATCCAAACACAATAATGTATTTTACCTTAGGTTATCTATTATTCTAATGTACATAGGGTGTCTTTTTAATGTAATTTATTATTAAAAATACATTCATGATATTGCTACCTATGATTATTTCTTCGTCCCAAATGTAAGTAAGAATATTGTATTCATTCAACATTGTCCATAAATTTTTTTGAATGGTTCAGTTAATTTATTCAAAAATTATTTTCTGTTGATGTGTTCGTAGTGAAAAGAATATTTTTTAATAAATAAGTTTGAGAAATAAGATTTAAATTCCTTGTTCAAATTTCTCCACCTTAATAAATTATTAATGAAAATATTTTAAAATATTTTTCATTGTGAATTTTTTTTAAAAATCATTCAAAAAAAGTGAACAAATCCCCATTATGTTTTATAAATTAAACACATGTATAACATGAAAAATAAACAAATAAAACATAAAGATAGAATTTTCCTACATTAAAGACCCATAATTTCCATGATTTTTTTTCTTAAATACATGGGAATTTTATGAGTCTTCGAAAATTTACAGCGACTGATTCCGAGGCCCGGTGTGCCCAGAATTAATTTATGAAGTTTTGTTTAGGTATATTCAGTAAACGTATGACAATGTTTTTATAACTTTTGAACCGGTTCGTGGAATTAAAATCTGAAGTCATCGTTGAACTCGCAACGCCGATATTCTCTTAAGAAGTCTTTCACCTCGACGACAGTTGGTCGAGAATAAAAGTTAGTTTTTGGTTTTTTAGAGAATATGTTAAATAATAATAATGTGTGTGGATTTATTTTTATTTGATGGTTAAAACCTCCATGAAGAGGTTGGAGGTGGGGACCACTACAACTTAACCTCCCATGAGTGGTTATCTAGGTGGGGCCCACCTGAGGTCTAAAACTCATCTACTTGTTTAATATGGTGGGGACCACCCGAGGTTAAAAGCTCTTCAACTCCCCATTAAGTGGTGAGAAACCTCTTAAGATCCCCACTTAATGGTGCAACCAACCATCCACCTTAATGGAGGCAACTCTCCTCACATTAAAATTTTCCAATCCTTCTCATTTAATTAAATTGTGTCAACCTCATGAATTAATTAGGTGGTGCCAATTTAATTAATTCATCGAATTTGAATATTGTGCCAAAAAATTAATGGGATATCTTAATCTATTATTTGGCTTAGCAGATTAATTTTGCTGGGAGCTTTGGAGAGGAGGATTATTGGGAGAAAGCCCCCAACGAAGTACTAGTGACTCCAACAAAGAATGAAAAATGAAGAACGCGTCCTTCCAACAAAGAATGTCGACAAGGAGCGTCTTCGACTTCTTCCTCGGAGCTTCTACCAACGTAAAGCGTCTTCCAAAACCGTCCTGCAAGCGTGGGATCGGAAGTGTGCAGAGGATGCGGCACATGACGAAAACATAGTTTTCTTTCTGTGACTCCATCAACGAACAACGATCAAAGTTAGGGGGTTCATTTTTGTATTATTCCTTTTCTAATTCTCATCTTCAGTAGGAAAGGAATCGATGCGGAGATTGTAAAATAATTTTTATTTATTATACTTTTGATGAGCCAATTGTTACCACCCTAAAGGCAGAGGGTGCGGTCCAAACCAACATGGCCTGACCCCTCCGTCATTCTTGTTTGTGATAAACTTCGACATAGTGATGAGGCGACAGAACAACGAAGGCGGCGATGACAAAGGCTTCCCTACCCGCGGCCTCTGCGAACCGCGCCTACCTTGAAGCGCTCCAGTGCTCCGGGTCGAACCGCAACCCTCTGGCCGAGCTTCCCTAGTCGCGCCATCCTCCGGCCAAATAGGCTGAGCCACCCCGTCCACACCGCCGCCGGCCCGCACCACCCGGCTCCCGACCACCGCCGGCCTCCCGTGCGCCCCGGCTGAACAACGCCGGCCTGCGCTGGCTGGAGCTGCGCTGAACCATGCGGGCCCGGCCTCCCGGCCTCCTGGCCGCCCATGCTGCCCATACACCCCGGCCGAACCCACCAACCCACGCTTGTTGAGCCACCACCTGGCCGCCCGCCGACACACCTCCCTGTCTGTGCCGCCTGCCGGCCTGCCCGGCCGCCTGCAGGCCCACCTGTCAGCCTGCCCGACCACCTGCCGTCATGCTCAGTCGCCTCCCGGCCGCCCGGTCACCCGAGCCACCACCCGAATCAACTGACGCCCTGGCCGCACCACCCTTCCGAGCTGGTCCATGACTCTCCTCATGGTTCCCTATCAAAAATGACCCGGCCACTCCCTTCAGGCCGAGCCGCGCCAGGCTGCACCCTCGCAACGCTCCGGGCCAAACTGAACCTGAGCCCGGGCCGAACTGCCCACACTGCCTGCTTGGATGGGCTTAGTGGGCTGGGCCGAACCTAATAGACTAGCCCACCCAATAGGCCGGTCCAGACCCATAGGCCTTGTCGGGTCGGACCGACCTGGTTAGACCGGACCCGTGCCCAATAACGACCCATTACTTTCTTTGGCCATATCTTTGGCACCAGACGACTGTTTGACGAACCTTAAGTGGTTCTGGTATTCTTGGAGTGTGAAATTCCCTTTGATTATACCCCACTGTAGTTTGGGGTATATTTGAGATACGGTTAGGTTGAATCGTGCACGAATCCAACTGGGCCCCCAAGAATAAAAGGCTAATAACTCACAGACTGGGCGTCTGATTAACGCGCAGTTTGTTGCGTTGAAAAACCTATGACATGGCGGACCATTGAGATACTTATTCATGGTACATAGTGATAGTTTGAGTATAGACCAGTAGCTCGTGGAGCGGATCTTCTCGGAGATGAGCGTGTGTAGTGCAGAGACCTAGTAGCTGGCTGAGACCTGACGAATGCTGACCATTTTGACTCGGAGTGACTTTACATTTAACGACCAAAAGTTTTTCAATGGAATTTACCTTCTTATAAATATGTCATAAAATAACATGAAAACATAATATAATGAACTATAAAGTGATAAGTGACCTTTAAACATAAGTTTGTCACTTCTGTTTGGAATTTTGAAAATATGACATACACGGTTGTGTTCAAGATGATTTTTGGAGTCTAATAAAACAAAAATAATTTTTGGTGAATAGTAACCTACCCTTATGAATAGTAACATACCCTTATGAATAGTGATATACCCTAATTAATAGTAACCTTGCCTATGATAGTATAAAAATAATATTCAAATGAAAGTATGATGTACCTATATTTTAGAATAAGTAAATGAATGTTTTAAAACTGTTTTTTAGTAATAATCCAAGATGTTAATTAAATATTAAATTAATCATATTTATAAAATTATTTTTGAAATATGGACTTAATTTTTAGATTCTACACTTTGATACATAGTTGGGGAGAAAATTTGGGATTTTTCTGAAATACTTGATTTTTTTGATGAATAGTGAAATACCGTAATTTACAAAAATAAGCTAAATAAGCTAATAATAGAGTCATGTGTGATGTTCTACTGATGTAAGCCTACTTGTTTCTGGATCACATAATAAAATTAATATTCATGGTCATTAAATACATTCTATTCCTTTTCTTAGGGGAAATTAATAAACTAATGAATTTTTTATTAAGGAAACCCCTCTCCCCTCCACTATAAAAACCACCCTTCACACCCTCATTTCCTCACACCTATCAAGCTCCAAGCCTTCTATAAAATATGCGCAAACATCCTCCCTATCCCCCCTCCCATTTCTAAGAGGTTCTGGTCTCATCAAAAGAACAATCCTAGCTTCCTTAAAGAGAATCTCAAGAGGAGGATTTAAGAGGTAATTTCTCTCACTCTTCTCATTTAATTTCCTTTAATGTTCAAGTTCATTTCTTGATCTCTCCACACCTATATTCATCTAAATGGTATTGTAACTCCAATATTATACATATAATTTAATTTTACTACTCTAATGGGATATTATATCGTCCAACCCCTTTCCCTCTTTCTTTTATTTTATTAAAGAGAACGTTGTTCGTGAGGTGTTAATTCATCACCTTAAAGAACGACATGATTTCTTATTCCATTTATACATTCATATCTGTTCATGAAATAATTTTTATGGTTGAAACAGAATTTTTTATATGTATTATTTCCTATTTAAAGTTCTGGAATTAACTTATATCCATATTTTTAAGTGATAAATTAAATCAAGTTTGTTGTGATCGAAAAACCATCCAAATTAACCCAAATAATCGTCATTTATTTATTATCTAATGATTCATCCATATGAATCTAATATAATTCATTATAATATCATTAAAACTCCTTTAAAATAAATAATAACATGTAATATATGTTCTGGATGTTTACCCTTGTTCTATTCGAACTTCAATTTAAGAATACATGTGAACCACACCAGAAAACCATGAAACCAAACATTCTCGAACAAAGTTTTAAAACTATATATCTCATCGAAGGGCACATAAAATCCCTTAATTAAACCATAATGAACCATATTAATGTAAAAAATGTTCTGGATTTGTAATTAATTAATATAATGTCATTATACAAGACATTAAAGAGAAGGAATCATTCAGATAAAAGGTAAGGAGAAATTCTCCAACCCAATTTTCTTTCCTCAGGTTCTCCTTCTTTCACTCCAAAATGGTATTATAACTTCTTAAAAATCATTTTGTCATCATTTTATTTCCTTTTCTAGGATATACATGTTTATTACTAGTTTTTATGTCAAATAAAATGTTTTCCAAAAGAACTCTTCTTTTAAGAACACACCTTTTTTACTTCTCTCTAAAAGTGGGTGGTTCTTATAACATGTATGTTATTCCCTATTTCTTCTGGGAACCCAAAGATTATGAATTTTTTCTTATGATATGTAACCCATTATTTTCCATGGGTTAGTTATGTTTACTTTTGATATATGTTCAATTTGACAAGCATGATAATGATAATATTATGATGTGACGGGTGCGCCAAGAATTATATAGCGCAATATGAATGTTTGCATGTGATGGGTGCACCCAAAATTATATATCAATCCAATGAATTGGGTAAAGTGATTAATCTCATGAGTAAATGTGAATTTATGTGTGAAAAATATTCTATCTTGGTTCACATGTATGTGTGTTATTTAACCACTAAGACATGATGTTTCATTTTTTATGCATTGCCACATTTCAAGTCTTATATTTATGCTTCCTCTCATGTTCATAATCTTTTTCCCATGTCATGATTATGCTCAAACCATGCTATATTGTTCTTATATATCATCTTACTGTGCTTTTATCTCACCCCTTTTGATGTATATCCTTAGGTGTCTACATATACTACAGAGATTTCAAGTGACAATAAGAAGCTAGATAAGAACAAATTAAATAAATGTTTATTCTTGATGATGTAATTGTTATATATGGTCCTATTTTTACCAAGAAACTAATCTTTTGGATCCTATATGTGTAATAGTATAATGTTTCTTATCTTTAAAATGATGTGACAGTAATGTAAGAAAAGGTCGGGATGCTATAGTTGGTATCCGAGGAAACGTTTATTTAATTTGGGAGTTAGGATTAGTGAACCCTAGATAAAAACTATTGCATGAGACTAAGTACAAATATGCACACATGGATATTTACATAGGGATCCCATATGTTATGTTTTTGGTATAAATTGTCTAAATGAATAAGTTATTCATGAATTGTTTACTTATGTTTTGTCCTAACCTTTTATATTTTAGAAAATGGTGGGAACCATGAGAAATCAGGCCAATAACTCGTGCGAGGGCCAATGCAACGATGGCCCAAATGACATCCCCAATGATTTGGGAGGTGGAGTTAAATAATTCATAGCGATGCTTACCCAATTATCTCAGGTTATGAACATTAACCATAATAATGGGGAATATCCACCTTCACCAAAGAGGGAGAAACTGGCTATCAAATGTTCTATGCGGCAACGACCACCGACGTTTAGTAGATCTTCTGATCCACTAGTTGTGGAACAGTGGGTCAACTCCATGTAGAAGATCTTTTCTTTTCTTAACTATTTTGAGATGGAGAAGGTGACCATAGCTGTTTATCGGCTAGAAAGAGAAGCTGATCAATGGTGGGCTTTGATTAAGAACACCAAACCAAAGGAGGAAATTGAAGATATGGAATGGGAATACTTTAAGATAATGTTTCTTAACAAGTATTTCCCAAGAACTCTTCGCATGAAGATGGAGAGAGAATTCATAGAGAGCAAGAAAAAATAATGAGAATATGTCACAACCTATGAAGAGAATTTCACAAGTCTTGCAAGGTACAATTCGGGTTTTGTTATCAACAATGATAGAAAAATTGATAGATTCTTTAGTGTATTAAAACCAGACCTTCGAAAAGCTCTTGAAATCTGATACTTTGGGAGTTATGAAGAAGTTGTTTGATGTGACCTCAAAGTGGAGATGAAGTTTGGAGAATGGTCCCTTGACTATGGTGATAAGAAACAGAAGATGGAGTTTCATGCTGGTGGATCTAATGATAAGGTTTGAAATAAAACTCAATGACCCACATGCCAAAAATGTGGGATGTTTTACCTTGTGAACTGCCTCAAAGGGAAGGGGAAATGATTTAAGTGTGGTAAAGAAGGAATACATGCTCAATAGTGTCTAAAATACACGAAAAGCAACGATAATTTAGCCGATTAAAGGAGATAACCACTCATGGTTCAATGCTACAACTGTATGGAGCTAGGGCACTATGCAAGTCAGTGCACTAAACCTTGAGTTCTTGAGGGTAATTAGCATCAGCAGCCACGAAATCCAAAGGAACAAGGGAATGCTTATGCCATCACTACTGCAGAGGTGGATCATGACAATGAAGTCATAAAAGGTACACATCCTATTCACTCATGAATGGAAAAAGTATTATTTCGTTCTGGTTCTATGTATTCCTTTATATCTTTCAAGTTTACAAGAACTATAGAATCGAAGGCCTGAAACCTTTAAGTAGAGATATTTGTAAAAACACCAAGTTGTGAAATAATTTCACCCCAAGTGTTTGACTCTTCTCTTATTGGAGTATGTGGGAAGAGTCTTCTAGTGAATATTTTAATACTTCCTGTGGTGGAATTCGATGCTATAATGGGAATAGATTGGCTCTAATTATATAGAGAACATATCAACTATCGGGAAAAGGAAATATATTTTCATATTATGAACCATCCCATGATCCTATAAAAATTAAATGAAGATCATTAATCTCCTTTGAAAAGTCCTTCAATGGTGTGGGTGTTGATTCCCTACGAAGAAGCATACCTCACCCAAATGGTTGAGTCGAAGGAAAGTTTAAACCTTGGGGAAACGCCCATCGTGAGATAATAAGTTGATGTATTTACCAAGGAATTACCCAGAATTCCCTGGATCATGAGGTAGTGTTCTCAATTGAACTCATACATAGAGCTACTCCTATCTCGAAGTGTCTCTATAGGATGGCTCCTATCCAACTGGATGAGTTAAAGAAGAAGTTTCAAGAGCATCTGGACAAAGGGTTTGTACGCCCTAGTGCATCACCTTGGGGTGCACCAGTGCTCTTTGTGAAGAAGAAGGATGGAACAATGTGGCTATGTATATATTATCCGGAACTCAACAAGATCACTATAATGAACAAGTATCCTCTCCCAAAGATTGATGACTTGTTCTACTAGTTAAGAGGAGATCAATATTCTCAAAGGTGGATCTTCTTTCTGGATATCATCAGGTAAACATGAAGAAGGAAGATGTTCAGAAGAATTCCTACTGAATAAGGTATGTGCACTATGAGTTTTTGGTAATGCCCTTTGGACTTACTAATTCCCCTGCAATCATAATGGATTTGATGAATTGAGTCTTTAGACATTACCTAAAAAAATTCGTGGTAGTGTTTATCGATGATAGTCTCATATACTCTAAGAGCAAGGAGGAACATGAAGAACATCTAAGACTTGTGTTGGCGACATTGAGAATGGAGAAGTTGTACACCAAGTTCAGAAAGTGTGACTTTTGGATGAAACAAGTCACATTATTGGGACATGTGATCACAAGTGAGGGAATTTCTATGGATCCTTCAAAAACAAAGGTGATTGAGGAATGGACCAGGCCCTCTAATTTCACATAAATCTGTAATTGTCTTGGATTAGATGGGTACTACCGACAGTTTATGATAAACTTCTCATGATTCTGAAGCCCGCTAACTATGTTACAAGGAAATGGGTAATGTATGTCTATATGGATGAATGCGAGGAAAGCTTCAAAGATCTAAATAGAAGGCTTCTCACTGCACCTGTACTCACACTAACAAAAATTGTAGGAAGTTTTCTGATATACAGTGATGCTTCAAAAAATTATTGTGTTGTGTACTCATGAAAAATGACAATGTGATAGCCTATTCCACATGATGGTTGAAGATCCATGAGAAGAACTACCCGAAGCATGATCTAGAGCTGGAAACTGTGATTTTTGCCTTGAAAATCTATCAGCACTACCTTTATGGTGATATGTGTGACATATACACCAACCACAAGAGCCTAAAGTATATATTCACACAAAAGGATCTCAACATGCGTCAAAGGATATGGTTAGAGCTAATCACGTATTAAGATTTCTCTATTCACTATCATCCCGGAAAGGCGTACAAGGTAGCTGATGCTCTAAGAAGAAAAGAACCTTCTACTCTATCCATTTTGTTGATTGAGAAAGACCCTATCTTCTTAGATATGCAAATAATGGATTTTTAAATCATAAGGGCAGGGAATACATCATACCTTGCCCAAATTATTGTGCAACCATCCATTAAGGAGAAGATTAAGGAAGCAAAAATGGATGATGTGGAGATACAAAAGAGGGTGAATGTCATAAAGTATAGGAAGCTGCAAGAGTTCCATATCGATGGTGATGGTGTGATTCGGTTTGGAATGCGGCTTTGTGTGCCTTCATCACCTGGGATAATGAAGGAGCTATTGGATAATGCACATAGCTCAACATTCTCTATCCATCCTGGGAGTACCAAAATGTACCGTGATCTCTGAGAAAACTTCGGGTTGGATAACATGAAGAAGGATATTGAGGAATATATATCAAGGTGTGTGGTATGTCATCAAGTTAATGTTGAGAAACAAAAGTCCAAAGGTATGATGCATCCATTGCCTATTCCCATGTGGAAATGGGAAAATGTTACTATGGAATTTGTCACGGGTATCCTGAAGATGTCGAAGGGAAATAGTGCGATATAGGTTGTGGTTGACCGACTCACCAAGACATCTTATTATATCTCTATTTGGAAAGATCTCTCACTTGAAAAACATGAAAATATATATGTGAAGGAAGTGGTGAGACTGCACGGTGTTCCACTCTCAATTGACACTGACCGTGATCCAAAGTTCATATCTAAATTATGGAGTATCCTTCAACATTCTTTGAGTACTGAATCAAATTTCAGCACGACCTATCACCACCAAAATGATGGCCAGTCTGAAAGAACTATTCAGAGGCTTGAAGATATGATAAGAGACCGCTCTCTAGAATTAAAAGGTGGATGGGATCAACTTCTCCCATTGGTTGAGTTATCATACAACAATAGCTTCCACTCGAGTATTCATATGGATCCATATGAAGCTCTGCATGGAAAGCGATGTAGATCTCCGACCTGTTGGGATGATTATGGGGAAATAAAGCTACATGGACATGATCTTGTTCAAAAGATGGCGGAGAAGGTTTTAGTCATCCATAAACACATCAAAGCTTCTCAAAGTTGGAAAAGGAGATATGCTGACAACCGCCAAAGGGACTTGGAGTTCAAAGTTGGAGATAAATTCTTCCTCTGAATATATCCATGGAAGAGCGTCATGCGATTCGGGAAGAAAGGGAAGCTAAGCCCAAGGTATATTGGCCCCTTTTGAGATCCTTGACCGCAAATGATCTGTGACCTATCATCTTGCACTTCCATCGAATATGGCTCAATTTTATGATGTGTTTCATGTATCACTACTGAGGAAGTACATACCAGACCCCTCACATGTACAAAACCCAGAGGTGGTGCATTTGGAAGATGTTCTCTCCTATGAGGAGCGGCCAGTAAAGATCCTGGATCAGAGATATATGGTTCTATGCAACAAGACAACCAATCTTTTCAATGTTTTGTGGAGGAACTTTATGTTTGAGTAAGAAACTTGGGAACCAGAAGAGGCAATGAAGGAGAAACACCATCACCAGTTTGTGTGAAGTGAAATTTCGGGGGTGAAATTTCTAAAGGGGGGAAGAATGTAACGACCCAAATTTTTTCAATGGAATTTACCTTCTTATAAAGATGTTATAAAATAACATGAAAACACAACATAATGAACTACTATGTGATTAGTGACCTCTAAACATAAGTTTGTCACTTTTGTTTGGAATTTTGAAAATTTGACAGACACGGTTGTGTTCAAGATAATTTTTGGAGTCCAAAAAAAAGAATTTTTGGTGAATAGTAACCTTCCTTTATGAATAGTAACATAACTTTTTGAATAGTGATATACCCTAATTAGTATTAGCCTTACCTATGATAGTATAAAAAATAATATTCAAGTGAAAGTATGATGTACCTATTTTTTAGAATAAGTAAATGAATGTTTTAAATCTGTTTTTTTAGTACTAAACCATGATGTTAATTAAATATTAAATTAAAAATATTTAGAAATGTATTTTTGAAAAATGGACTTCATTTTTGGATTCTACACATCGAAAAATGTTTGGGGTAATAATTTGGGATTTTTCTGAAATACTTGAATTTTTGATGAATAGTGGAATACCGTAATTTACAAAAATAAGATAAATAAGCTAATTATAGAGTCATGTGTGATGTTCAGATAATGCAAGCCTATTTGTTTCAGGTTAACATGATAAAATTACCATTCTTGGTCATTCAAGACTCACTATTCCTTGTCTTAGGGAAAATTAATAAACTAATGAATTTTATATTTAGGAAACCCCTATCCCCTCCACTATAAAAACCACCCTTTACACCCTCATTTACTCACACCTCTCAATCTCCAAGACATCTATAAACACTGAAAAAACATCCTACCAATCCCTTCTCCCATGTCGAAGAGCTTCTGGTCTCATCAAAAGACCAATCCTAGCTTCCGTAAGGAGAGTCTCAAGAGGAGGATTTAAGAGGTAATTTCTCTCCCTCTTCTCCTTTAATTTCCTTTCATGTTCAAGTTCATTTCTGGATCTCTCCACAACTATATTCATCCAAATGGTATTGTAACTCTAGTATTATACATATACTGAAATGTTATTATTCTAATGGAATATTATATAATCCAACCCCCTTTCCCTCTTCCTTTTATTTAATTAAAGAGAATGTTGTTCGTGAGTTGTTAATTTATCACATTCAAGAACGACATGATTTATTCTTCCATTTCTAACTTCAGATATGGTCATTAAACAATTTTTATGGTTGAAACAGAATTTTTAATATGTATTATTTACTATTTAAAGTTCTGTAATTAACTTATGGACATATTATTAAGTGATAAATTAGAACAAGTTCACTGTGATCGATAAACCGCCCAAATTAACACAAACAATTATTATTTAATTCTAATCTAATGGTTAATCCACATGGATCTAATATAATTCATTATAAGATGATTCCAACTCCGGTAATATCATTTATAATATGTAATATCAGTTCTGGATGTTTACCCATGTTCTACCCGAACTTCAATTTAATAATACAAGTGAACCACTCAAGAAAACCATGAAAGCAAACATTCTCGAACAATGTTTTAAAACTCTATAACTCGTCCAAAGGAACATAAAATCACTTAATGAAACCATAATTAAACATATTAATGTAAAAAAGGTTCTGGATTTCTAATTAATGAATATAATGTCATTATAGAGGACATTAAAGAGATTGAATCATTCAGATACAAGGTAAGGGGAAATTCTCCAACCCAATTTTCTTTCCTCGGGTTCTCCCTCTTTAACTCCAATTTGGTATGGTAACTTCTTTAAAATTCATTTTTTATCATTTTCTTTCCGTTTCTAGTATATACATGTTTTTTACTGGTTTTTATGTCAAAAAAGTTGTTTTCCAAAACAACTCTTATTTTAAGAACACACCTTTTTACTTCTCTCTCAAAGTGGATGGTTCTTGTAACATGTATGTTATTCCCTCTTGCTTTTGGGAACCCAAAGTTTATGAATGTGTTCTTATGATATTTAACCCATTATTTTCCATGGGTTATTTATGTTTACATTTGATATATTTTCCATGTGGCAAGCATGATAATGATAATGTTATGATGTGACGGGTGCGCCCGAAATTATATAGCGCAATATGAATGTTTGAAATTGACAGGTGTGTATAGAATTATAAAGTGCTCCAATGAATTGGGTAAAGTAATGAATCTCATGAGTAAATTTGAATTGATGCGTGAACAAGATTTTAGCTTGGTTCACAAGTATGTGTGGTATTTAACTACTAAGACATGATGTTTCATTTTTTATGGATTGCCACATTTCATGTTTTATATTTAAGCTTCCTCTCATGTTCATGATCTTTTTCCCATGATATGATTATGCTCACCCCATGATATGTTGTTCTTATCTATCCTCTTACTAGGCTTTTATGCCACCACTTTTTTGGTATATCCTCAGGTGGCTACATATACTACGTAGATGGCAAGTGACAATAAGAATCTAGAGAAAAAGAAATTAAATAAATGTGTATGCTTGATGTTGTAATTGTTATGTATGGTCCTAGTTTGACCAAGACACTAAACCTTTGGATCCTCTATGTGTTATAATATTATTTTGTTTTTCTTTAAATAGATGTGATATTAATGTATGAAAAGGCTAGGACACTATACTACTAGCCCAGCGGGGAGCGCCATGGTGTCGCGGCAGACATGTAGTGGGAAGCGCCTTGGTGTCGTAACAAACCCATGGTACTTGACAAGAGGAGTACCTCAGCAGGCTATATGGGGGAGCACCTCAGAGACATGGTAGACCCACGGTGGGGAGAATCTTGGTGACGAAGCAGACCCAAGGTACTCGACAGGAGGAGTACCTTAGCAGTCCAAGGTTAGTGGGAAGCGCCTTGGTGTTGCGGTAGGCCCACTATACAAGATAGAGGAGGAGTTCTCCAATAGTTGAGGATTCGATAATAAAAATCATGGTTGAGCTGAGTCAGTAACATTTTGTGTTATCCTCATGATTGAGATGGATAACTTGATAACTTGGGTATATGTATGGGCATAAACCTAAGTGGGATTATATATTGATTTCATACTTTGTAGTTTATCCTTGTTGGATTTTGAGAGACCGTGAGGGTCTCGAGGTCCCTACTAAGTATCGTTATACTCACCCCATCATGGGCTATGCCCGTACCTCGTTGTGTTGGTTGGAGATGATAGACATCGCTGACTGAGGCTGAGAGTAGCAGGACTGGACGGTACCCGGAGGTGGACCATATGAAGAGTTGGTACACGGAGGAGACTGACGGGCGGGGAGTGCTGAGGAGGCCATCTATACCTACCCATCAGGTAGAAATCCCAGAGGATGACCCATCAGCTATTTTACCTTTATTCAATTTTACTTTTTTTTCAGTGTTACTTCTACTTTCCTTTTGGTCTTGTATTCTGACCCCTTTACTTTCAGTACTCTCTATTGGTTATACAGTTTTCTCAGTGTTTCGTATTCTGTTGTGTGCCCTGTTGTGTGTGTTTACACATTATAAAGGCAATGCCTTCCCAGTTTTAGGGAATTACACCTTTGGTTCTAGTCGCAAGCCCCTGTCCTATGGAAGGCGGGTTTGGGGTAGTCACGACACGAGCTTTGAGGGATGGGTCATGATAAATTGGTATCAAAGGATTCGATTCTACCACAGAACATAGGACTATGATCGTTTCTGTGAAGCAATAGTGTTAAGGGTACTGAGTGTTGTTGTCAGATCATGGAGTCCAGTGTTGGTGTGGCGACCAACGTATTCATACATCCGGACCCTGACTACTAATTTTCTGACTCAGTGCATGAAAACACTAATTGCGTGTGTCCTTTCAAAAGTTTTCTTTAAGTCAGCTCAACCAGGTCAGCTCACCAGGTATAATCTTTTGACCGTGTTGCATCGGTTTATTTTAGGATGCCTCCCCGCAGACGACCAATGAGAGTACCGACAGTTTTTTGTGCATATATCCCACCGAGTGATGTGTCCTCTGTGTAGTGACCTTTTCTAGCAGAGGCACCATCAGTACCACTCACCGTTGGGACACCGATTCCACCATCCCCATCAGTAGACGATGCACGCCACTTGAGCGCATTTCACAAGTCCCAGCACCCTAGGCCACCCAGGTTCAGAGGAGAGATGGACACACAAGCAACAGAGGATTGGTTGGATGCTGTGGTGAGAGTTTGCCGACTGGTAGGGACGTCAGATGACTTCATGGTGATTCTTGCTACTAGCCATCTACAGGATGCAGCGGGAAGTTGGTGGAGCTTGAAGCTCTAGGTCCATAATGAGATGACGCTTCTCGGGGTAGACTTGAAGATCCTATTTCTGGAAAAGTTTGTCCCAACCACTCTTCGCACGGTGCACATATAGGAGATACTTCATCTGTAGTAGGGAAACATGATCGTAGCTCATTACTCAACGAGGTTCACAGACCTCTCATGCTACTCCACTGTTATGATGCAGGACCCATTCTTCCGAGACCAGACCTTAGAGAAGGGGCTCAGGCGATAGATCTGAGCTTCAATGATCTCACTCAGTATCCCAATGCAGACAGGGGTGTTAGAGAGAGACCTCATAGTGGAGAGTTTCCTTGTTGAGCAGTCTCCTGTAGCGAGATCCACCACCAGTCGACACGTAGAATAGTCCTCTACAGCCAGTAGTAGATAGTCGACGAAGAGGTCCAGGCAGACCAGAACTACAGGTGGATGACTGCATGACTCAGTATCGGTTGTGTGGGGAACCTAGAGGAATGACATACATGCCAAGAGCGGGCAGTGTTTCACATGTGGCGGGCAGGGTCACATGGATCGTGACTTTCAGACCCACCGTTTGGATGATCAGCAGACGGTTGAAGGACCACCAAGGCAGAGACATAGATTCGATCGAGGTGATCTGTAGGGCACATGTAGACGGGGCAGAAGATCTGGTCGTGTATCTGGCGGTGGTGATGATTCGAGGTGTTACCACCACCACCACAAGGAGGTCTACCCTAACCGTAGGGAGCAGGCGGACATGGGAGAGCACATATCCAGGTAGATGAGGCTTACGATCATGGGTCTCCAGAGATGATTCGAGGTATGTTCTGTGTCTACTCCACCATAGCTTCAGTACTTATAGACAGAGGTTCCAATCACTCTTTCATTTCTACTACCCTCGTTCAGAGCTCAGAGATTCTGACAGAGTCGTTGGATCGATTCTTACAGCTAGAGACTCCTACTAGATCAGACTCGATGATTACGCACTGGTGTCGGCAGTTTGATCTTACTCTAGGAGGCGATAGCTTCGACTAGTATCTCCTAGTAGTGGACTCGAGGCCTTACGACATCATCTTGGGTATGGACTGGTTATCTACGGTCCATGCTCAAATCTAGTGTATTAGGCGGAAAGTAAGGTGTGTCCGCACAGATGAGACTATTTTTACCTTCACCGGCAAGAAAGGAGCCTTTGCAGCACAGGACAGACATACTCGGAGGAGTGTACATCCAATCACTCATCAGTTGTCCTACCTTACCCTCAGAGCAGTTGATGTGGAGAGTCTAAGATATCTTGTTGTGGTATACCAATATGTGGTTGTTTTCCCTTCTGATATCCTAGGTCTACCTCCTCGTAGAGAGGTGGACTTTTACATTGACTTATACCCTAGGACATCACTGATATCTACACTAGCATATCAGATGGCTCCCACGGAGAATCATGAGCATCAGGTATAACTAGAGGACTTGTAGGGGAAAGGATTCATCCGGTCTAGTGTTTCTACCTGGGTAGCTTTGATTCTGTTTGCCAGGAAGGCGGATGGGAGCTTGAGGCTCCGTGTCGACTACCGTCACCTGAACCAAGTGATCATGAAGAATTAGTACCCACTCCTGAGGATTGAAGACCTCTTTGATCAGCTAAAGGGAGCATGATGGTTCTAGAAGATAGACCTCAGATCAGGCTATCACCAAATAAGAGTTCGAGATGAGGATGAGAATAAGATAGCCTTTAGATGTCAGTACGACCACTAAGAGTTCTTGGTTATTCCTTTCAGCGTAATCAACGATCCAATAGTGTTCATGGTACCAATGAATAGTATTTTCAATCCATTCCTTGATTGTTTTGTTGTAGTCTTCATCGATGACATTCTAATCTACTCGAATACTGAGGAAGAGCATGCCTACTATTTGCGGGTAGTACATGACACACTTTGAGAGCACCAGATTTATGGTAAGCTCTCTATGTGCCAGTGTTGGATCCGAGAGGTTCACTTTCTAGGAAATGTTATCTTAGAGGCTGGAGTTGCAGTAGATACATTGAAGATTGAAGTGGTACTTTCTTGGGAGCCACCCAGGAGTGTGAAGGAGGTACAAAGTCTCCTGGGTTTTGTTGGATATTACCAGAGATTCATGCTAGACTTTTCCAAAGTTGCAGCACCACTATAAGCCTTGACGAAGAAAGGGAAATGCTTCATGTGGTCGGAGAGATTCCAATAGAGCGTTCAAGAGCTAAGGCAAGAGATGACTAGTTCCCCCATCTTGAGGGTTTCAGAGGAAGGTGTTGGGTACGTAGTCTACTGTGATGTTTCAGGGGCCGGACTCGGATGTGTCCTGATGTAGGAGAGAGCAGTGATCGCATATGGTTCACAATATCTGAGAATACATGAACAAAAATACACTACCCATGACCTGTAGTTAGTAGCAGTGGTCTTCTCTTTGAATATGTGGTGTCACTACCTGATGGGCGAGCATTTTACCATGTACTCTGATCACATGAGTCTTAGGTATATCTACTCCCAGAAGGACCTGAACCTGATATGACAATGTTGGATTGAGTTCCTCCAGGACTAAAAATTTGAGATAGTCTATACTCCTGGGAAGGGGAAAGTTGTTGCAGATGCACTCAGCAGGAGGTCTGGTATACAACTGCTAGGTGATGTGACAGATCAGTTGGATGCATTATAGACATCCTTTGTGGATAGATATGGGGAAGCTTTCCTTCACTCTCTTACAGTCACTCCCCCACTTATTTAGGGAGTCAGGGAGGCGCAACATGGGGATTCTTACTGTGATACACAATGTGCTCAGATATCCACATGGAAGGCACCTGATAGATTTTATAAAGGCAGGGAGCACTTCATACTCTTCAGAGGAAGTACTACGGTGCCAGTGTCACTTTAAGAGGAAGTGTTGAGGGAGTTCCACACATCCCCTCTAGCGATACATCAAGGAGTGGCGAAGATGTACCCAGACCTTAGATGACAGAACTGGTGGCTAGGTAAGAAGAAGGCAGTAGTAGAGTTTGTCTCTTGATGCCTCACTTGTCAGCAAGCGAAGGTGGAGCACCAGGTAGCAGTAGGCTAGCCTCAGCCTTTAGAGGTCCCAGAGTGGAATTGGGATGAGATATCCATGGACTTCATGATAGGACTTCCATGTACATCCAGGGGTCATGACTCGATTTGGGTGATCGTTCACCGACACACCAAGTCAGCCCACTTCCTAATGATTATAGAGCAGGGTTCAGTATAGAGCTTGGGACGCCTCTATGTGTAGAAGATTGTGCGGCTACATGGAGTACCATCCATGATTGTCTCCGATAGTGACGCAAACTTTACTTCTCACCTATGTAAGGGGTTACAAAAGGCTTTTAGGACGTAGCTTCTTCGGAGCACAACCTTCCATCCTCAGACAGATGGCCAGACTGGGAGGAACATTCAAAACCTTGAGTAAATGCCGCAAGCTTGTTCCCTCGACTTCGGTCGCAGCTGGGAGGATCACTTACCTTTGGTGGAGTTTGTATACAACAATAGCTATCACTCCACCATTGGGATGAAACCTTTTGAGGCATTGTACGAGCGACCTTGCAGATCACCCTTGTGCTGGACAGAACCAGGGGAGTCTGCACTGGTGGGACCAGAGATGGTACGACTACCATAGAGAAGGTGCAGATCATCCAAGAGAGGATGAAGATTGCACAGAGCAGGAAAAAGTCATATGCGGACAGGAGACATAGACCTCTGGAGTCTGAGGATAGAGACCACGCCTTTCTAAGGGTCTCACATCAATAAGGTCTACGAAGTTTTGGCTGAGGTAGAAATTAATCTCCGAGATTCATCGGACCTTTATAGGACCTCAGCAGAGTTGGCGAGGTGGCTTACCTCATAGGTCTTTCACCTCAGTTGCACCGGGTACACGACGTCATCCACATATCTCAACTAAGGAGATACGTGCATGACCCTTCTCACAACATCGACCATAGAGAGTTGGATGTAGACGATGAGGCGAATTTTATGATGGTTCCATTGTAGATTGAGGATTGATAGGAGTAGGTCCTACGTCGACGGTCGATACCTCTGGTGCGCGTTCGCTGGCAGCACAGGAACATCCAGGAGAGTACATGGGAGCGGGAGGCTCAGATGCGGGCTCAGTACCCCCACTTGTTCCCTTAGATTGAGTTGTAACTTATGGGGACGTAAATCCCTGAGGTGGGGATAATGTAATGATTTGGAATTTCCATGGAATTTTATTTCCATAAATACATGGGAATTTTATGAGTCCGTGAAAATTTACAGCGCATGATTCTGAGGCCCGATATGCCGAGAATCAGTTTTTGAAGTTTTGTTCGGATACATTCAGTAAACGTATAAGTGGGTTTTTATAACTTTTGAACTGGTGCTCGGAATTGAAATCTGAGGGAACCGTTGAACTTGCAACGCCGATATTCTCTTAAAAAGACTTTCACCTCGGCGGTAGTTGGTCGATAATAAAAGTTAGTCTTTGGGTTTCTAGAGAATGTTTTAAACAAAAATGAAGTGTGTTCCTTTATTTTTATTTGATGGTTAAAACCACCATGAGGACGTTGGAGGTGGGGACCACCACACCTTAACCTCCCATGATAGGTTATAGAGGTGGGGCCCACCCAAGGTCTAAACCTCCTCTACTTGTTTAATGTGGTAGGGACCACCCAAGGTTAAAACCTCCTCAACTCCCCATTAAGTGGGGAAAACCGATTGAGCTCCCCACTTAATGGTGCAACCACCCCTCCACCTTAATAGAGCCAACTCTCATAACATTAAATTATGCCAATCCTCCTCATTTAATTAAATTGTGCCAACCTCATGAATTGATTATGTGGAGCCAATTTAATTAATTCATACAATTTGAATATTGGGCCAAAAAAATAATAGGATATCTCAATCTATTATTTGTCTTGACATATTCATTTTGGTGGGAGCTTTAGAGAGGATGATTATTGGGAGAAAGCCCCCAAAAAAGTACTAGTGAATCCAACGAAGAACGAAGAATGAAGAAAGCGTCCTTCTAATGAAGAATGCCAGAAAGAAGCGTCTTCTACTTATTCCTCTGAGATTCTACCAATCTAGAGTGTCTTCCTCAACCAACGTGCAAGCTCTAGATTGGAAGTGTGTGGTAGACGCTGCGCACGACAACAACTCTGTTTTCATTCTGCGACTCCGTCAACGAACACTGATCAAAGGTATGGGGTTTATTTATGTATTATTATTTTTATTCTTATCATATTCAGTTGGAAATTAGTTGATGAGGAGATTGTAAAATATTTGTTGTTCATCGTACTTCTTGATGAACCAATTGTAACCACCCTAAATGCGGAGGGGGAGGGCAAAACCAACATGTCCTGACCCCTCTTCCATTCTTGTATGTGATGAACTTTGGTATAGCGATGAGGCAACAGAATGAGGAAGGCGACGATGACAAAGGCTGCGCTACCCATGGCCTCCGTGAACTGCGCCGCCCTTGCAATGCTCTGGTGCTCCGGGCCGAACCACAGCTCTCCTGCCGAGTCGCCCTGGCTGCGCCGTCCGCCGACCGAATTGGCCGATCCACCCCGGCCGCACTACCTCCTGCCCATGCCACCCGACTACCGGTCGCTGCTAGCCTCTCGTGCACCCCGACCGAACACCACTGACCCACGCCAGCTAGAGCCGTGCTGAACCACGCCGGCCTCCCTGACGCCTGTGCCTCCCGTACGCCCCAGCCAAACCCGCCGGCCCGCGCTGGCCAAGCTGCCACACAGCCACACACCGGCCTGCCTGCCGTCCTGCCCGCACGCCTGCCGGCCTACCCGACTACCTGTCGGCCTGCATGGCTACCCGCTGGCCCACCTGCCTGCTTTTCCTGCCGCCTGTCGGCCGGCCCAACCGCCTGCCGGCCTTCCCGGCCGCCGCACGGCCACCCGAGCCACCACTCGACCGAACCGACGTCGTGGCCGCGTCGGCCTCCCGAGCCAGCCCGTGACCCTCCTCGCGGCACCCTGGCCGAACTGGCTCGGTCTTTCCCTCCAGACCTAGTCACTTTGGGCCAAACCCTCACGGCGCTCCGGGCCTAACCGACCCCGAGCCCGGGCCGAACCGCCCACGCGGCCTGCTGAGCTGGTCTCAGCGGGTGGGATGAACCTAACAGACTGGCCCTCCCAAAAGGCCAGGCCAGACCCAACAAGTCGAACCGGGTCGACCCAAACTGGGTCGTTCCAACCGGGTCGGACCGGACCCGAGCCCAATACCAACCCTTTAGTTTCTTTGGCCATATCATTGGCACCAGACGACCGTTTGATGAACCGTCATCGACACTAATATTCTTGGAGCACGACTGTCCCTTTGCATATACCCCACTAGAGTTCACGGTATAGTTGAGATGCGGTTAGGTTGGATCGTGCACGAATCCAACCAGGCCATCGAGACTAAAAGGCTAATAACTCACAGACTGGGGGTTCGATTGACGCGCTGTCTGTTGCGTTGAAACCCCTATGACGTGGCAGACCTTTGAGATACCTCTTAGTGGTACTTCATGGTAGTTTGAGTATCAACCAATATCTCATGGAGCGGATCCTTTCGGAGATGAGTGTGCGTAGTGCGGAGACCTAGTAGCTGGTTGAGACCTGAGGACTGCTGACCGTTTTGACTCGGAGTGACTCTACTTGCCCAATGGGGAGTTCCACGGTGTCACAGTAGACCCACCGTGGGGAGCGCCTTGGTGTCACGAAAAACCCATGGTACTCGATAAGAGGAGTACCTCAACAGGATATGAGGGGGAGCGCCATGGTGACATGGAAGACCCATGGTGGGGAGCGACTTGGTGACACACCAGACCCAAGGTACTCGACAGGAGGAGTAGTCCAAGGTTAGTGGGAAGCACCATGGTGTTGTGAAAGGCCCACTATACTTGATATAAGATGTGTTCCCCAGCAGCTGAGGTTTCAATAATAAAAATCCATGTTGAGATGAGTTAGTAACTTTTTGTGTTTTCCTCATGATTGAGATGGATTACTTGATAACTTAGGTATATGTATAGACATATAGCTAAGTGGTCTTATCTGTTGATTTAATACTTTGTGGTTTATCCTTGTTTGATTTTCCGAGAACTTTAGGGTCTCAGGGTCCCTTCTGAGTATCATTATACTCACCCCTTCACAGTCTATGCCCACACTTCATTGTCTTGGTTGCAGACGACAGACAGTGCTGACTGAGGCTTAGAGTAGTAGGACTGGATGGTACCCGTAAGTGGACCTTACGAAGAGTTAGTACACAGAGGAGACTGACGGGCGTGAAGTGCTGAGGAGGCCATCACTACCTACCCTTCAGGTAGGAATCTCGGAGGACAACCCAACAGCTGTTTTATATTTCTTATGTTGTACTTTTTTTCAGTTGATCATGTACTTTCCTGTTGGGCTTGTATTCTATCCCCTTTACTTTCAGCACTCTATTTTGGTTATACATTTTTCATAGTGTTTCCTATCCAGCTGTGTGCACTGTTGTGTGTGTTTACACTTTATAAAGGAACTTCCTTCCCATTTTTAGGGAATTACGCCTTTGGTGCTAGTCGCCAGCCCCTAGCCTATGCAAGGCAGACTTGGGGTAGTCAGAACACGGGCCCCGAGGGACGGGTCGTGACACTACAAAACATCATACCCATGATGGTCCAAACTAATCCTCCTGGATATTTTCTAGTGGTTTATATTCAAAAAAATTGTTAATTGATTTTAAATAATATTTCTATTGTATGCTAATTTGATATTACTTATAGAATCAATCATTGTCAAATTTAAGTCTAGGAAAATTATAAACTATGTGTATCTTAGAAAATTTAAATTATGGAAAAATATGACACTTTTTAATTATTCTTTGTAAGATCCATAACTCATTTTTCTCATTAGTTAGACAATATAATTTTTTTTCATAGGTGGAATGATGATCCAAAGTATAATCATTTACATTTTTATTTGTCCTAAATTTATGTAGTTTATTATTAAAATTTATGAAATAATTATTATAGAAATCTAAATAAATACAATAATCACATAGTTGAGAAATAGTTTTAAATCTGTGATTTCGACATTATATATAGAAAACTTATTTTATTGATATTGAGTTTGGATCCAAAAATAATCTAACTCCAACAATCCTCTATTTTTAATTTTCACCAATAATTGAAATTATTCCATCCATTTTGGAATGTGTACGGAGGTTTAAAAATTATACACTCATATGACTTGGGATGCCACATTCCATATACCATATTGCATATTTCACCATGTGGTCCTTTTCCTATTAGAAAATTTAAGCAATATTTTTTTTGTACCAATATTTTCATGGGTCCAACAATGTTGTAAACCAATGATCATGGAATAAATATTCTCCTTATTATTTCAAAATACTTATTACTAGATTCAAACATACTCTTAGAAATAAAATAATTTTTAATTCCACGCATCTGAGGAATTATTAAATAACAGTTCTTAGAATAATTTCATTTTATTCTATAGTATTAGCTGGTAGTGTTTTTAGATCATGGTTCAAAAAAATTTATATTTTTTATTTTCACTATTTCTTTATATTCCATGTTATTCTTGTTTAATAAATTTTTTCCAAGTACCTCATTTAAATTATTTTCTCCTTTGATAAAAATACTAGCATCTATTTTAAATTATTCTACATCATTATGTAATTATTTTATTCTATTTTCATAAATAGTACATTTTCTTGTAGGTATATATATTTTTCAAATTATTACATAATGTTTTTTTAATTCCATATGTTTCACTTAAAATAACACTGAGTTTTTTTAATTATATATGTTTAATATAAATGAATAATATTTCTCTTCATGAATTTAACAATTAACATCTAATTTTTTATTTGAGAGATGATCAATGTTTGAAGTAGATGTGTAATAGGTTATTCCCTATTTTTCTCCCTTTTCCATAAATAGAATAATTTCTTTCATATTTTTTTGGATCCTTTTTTAAAACATTTTTGGAACAGATAGCGGAGTCTTCTTGTACACTCCAAGTATCTTTCATATCTATTTTTTCATATATTCTTATAAAAAAATTTCCCTTGATTTTTGTTTTCCATATTACCTATTTATTCTTTTAGGTATGAAATATTTTTTATAAAATTAATTAGTTTTATTCAATCACATAATCTTTATTCATTAGATAATTTCTCAAATTTTTAAAGGTAATTATAATGCCTCTTTTCTACTTGTAGAATTTTCTAATGTTTCTATTTAACCGACCTAGTTTCATTTCTGAATCTAAATTTTCATGATCTTTTGATATTTTTGAATCTTATTTTGATTTTATTTCAAACTTTTGAGATGGAAATTCAAGGTAAGTGTTTTCACTTTTCACAATCTTATGATCTTTAGCCTCAACATGTGTCTCTTCTTCTTACATCATCAATGTTCCCAAAACTTCTTTTATAGTCATATTTTTAACTGGTAAAAATTTTAGAACAGTAGAAGATATCACATTCCATTTTTAGGGAAGTACACTATATACTTTTAGACCTTTATGTTATGAAGTAATTGGATCTCTAATGACATCATCATTAATTTTTTTTGAATGTCCATTAATTTGGGGGATGCATTCACCATCATTCATTCTAAAGGTTCCAAACATTATATTTTTAGTAGCATAACAAAGATTTCTAACATTGTCATTCCATTAATATGTGATATAAATTTCCTTCAAAATTTTATAATCCATAGGAAATTAAGATACTAGATTAAATTCATCAGGAACAAGTCCACATATGGTAGATTTTTTTTGGTTGATGTCATACTCTGGATCTTTTGCACCATCCCATGTTTTTGGTTTCTCAAGAATTTGATATGGAGTTATGATCATTATATCATCCTTAAACTAAAGATTATTCAGATAAATTATCATCCATTCTTTCCAGTAACCATAGTTATCAGCCTTAAAATATAAAGAATATATTATATAAATATCTTCTCTAGGATCATCCATTAACGTCTATATTAGGTATAGTTCTTTTAATTTAGATATTCCTAGATATCTTCTACAAAGGTACACCTATGATACAGATTATTTGGTAAGAATAATACAATGACACACTAGGGGTGAATTGTATCATTTCAATAGCCTTTAATGATTTCAGATTTTAACCTTCACTACGATATATGATGATATGATGTGTTCTATAATATATGTTATTTGAGTAGTGGATAAACATAAAATAAGAACACATCAATTTTTATAGTGGTTCAAGGAAAAAATATCCCTTTGTTGACTCTTACAATGATCTCTCTATGATGTTGCTGATTTTCAACATACATGGTCTTCTTATCATAAGACCTTCACAACTGAGTTCATATAGTTGACACCCTTGCATCAAGGTTAAACAGAGCCCTCTTTTTTTTTATAGGGAATTATTTCTCCCATATCGTAGTTTGAGAAGCTGATAAACTTCCATGATTGAGTCTAAGCTATTGAGACTCCCACAAATCAAAATATGTTTATAAGATTTAATGTACTTGTTCTAGATCTTAATAGTAGAAACAAATGATATAATGCATATCTTCTTCATCAATGTTGAATGTGGTCAATAATGAATATATTTAAAGATATCATATTTTTGAAAAATCTTGAATAAGAATAGAAAAAACAAATAGTATAAGTTACAAAATATTATGAGGATGAAATATGTATATCTTCAATGTATTTCCTCTTCAATAATAATAGATTTTCTAGATCAATGTAGCAGTTTTGTGTTCATAAGTTATTTTAAAATATACAATAGTATATTGAATGTATATATTTATATATATCTATATATATCTATTATACTATTTCCTTGTATATATAAAACACACTACATTCATTCATTTGATAAGATATAATAATATCACAGAATAGATGGAAATCATTCCAAAGAATCATACCATTCCATATAAATAGTAATGAATTATTCCATTGAATACGAGCCTTGAAATTAGTTAAAAACATATTTGAAAAGATATATATGTCCATGAAGACCATTTTACAAAATACATATAACATCATGGATTTAAAACTCATTCGTTGAATAGTAATACATTGGTTTCTTTCATGTAATGAAAAAAAATTAAATGTAGGTTTGACAATGTAGGGTTAATCCCAAATGTTATGTTTATATACCATTATTTGTTTCCTCAAATTTAAGGTTGATTTTGAATATTATAATGACAATCCATACATTTTATTTTCTCAAATGTAAGGTTCCATCCACAAATTGAGTTCCAAAACCATTCTTTCCTAGTAACGTAGGGTACATTATCCACATGTTCTGATTCAAATGTGTGGTTCATTCGTTACACTATTATTATAATCATAAAGTATGAACAATATTTCCTAAATAAATGTAATTCACATTCATAAAAATTATAAAAAATTTATAACATTTTAATTAGATAATCTTATAATATTCTAAATAATTATATTTCATCAATTACTTAATGGAATTTTATTAGTAAAAAAAATAATTGTATTTTTTAGATTCAAATTCAAAAATAATTTGATAGTACTATTGAGAAAATACTTGACTAACAAGGGAATCATAATATCTCAAAAAAATTAGATGTTTAGTTAGTTATGAATACTCTTAATGGAATAATAATTATATCTCATGGGTATAGTTCAATACCAATTAATGTTTGTGGGAAATTACTAATGGGGAATCATGTGATTCTACCTATTGTTGAATTCAATGTTATTCAAAAAATGGACTGGGTTTGTCTATATCTCGCTCATATTAATTTTCTAGTAAGATAAGTTACATTAAATATCTTTAATGAACCTATAATCATTTATCAATGCAAGGATGAATATAAAATTTCAGTGGATTTGTTTCATCTTATGGCTCAAACTTATTATAAACGAAGGTTATCTGTATCAGTTGATTAAGGAGAAACTCAAAATTACAAATAAAACTGTTGTACATGTGTTTTTTTTATGTTTTTAGATCTTGTATTGAATAAAAATGACGTGTTTTTGATAGAATTTATACTTGGTTATTTTCATATTTAAAAGAATCCTTATAGAATGTCCCAAACTGAGTTGTAGTAATTAAAGAGAAAACTATAAAAGAATATTGGTAAGGGATTCATACACTCTAGTGCATATACTATGGGTGAATGTTTTCTATTTTTAAATAAGAAATATGTACCAATAAACCTTTCCATTGAATATTATGATATTTCAATATTTCAATTAATAACAAGTATCCACTTCCCCGTGTCAATGATTTATTTGATCAACTATGAGGATATCAATATATTTCTAAAATTGAACATTAATTTGGATAATATCAATTGAGTGTCAACAAGTAGGATAAGATAAATAAGATGTTGAGAACAAGCTATTAAAACTATGAATTAAAATTGATGCCTTTTGGTCTTACTAATCCTCTTATTGTCTTCATGAACTTTATAGATAGAGTATTTAGCGACTATCTTGATTAGTTTTTGGTAATATATATACATTGTATTCTTATATATACAAGGATAATGGAATAACATGAAGATCAAATGATAATTGAGTTGAACACCTAGAGAATATATATGATTTGTGTAAAAATTACCAACTGTGAATTTTTTCTTCATAAAGTTACATGTTTGGGACATATATTCTCTAGTGAGGGTATATTAGTAGATCCTTTAGAGACAATAGTTGTTGAGAAATGTCATATAACAACAATGGTAAATGAAATAGATAGTTCTCTTATTTTAGATATATATTATCGATTATATGTGGGTAATTTATCTCAAATGATCAATCAAGACACGATGTTAACATAGAACAGTACCATGTTCCTCTGAATTAATGAATTTGAAGAAAAGTTTAGGGAAAAAAATATAAGATAAGTCAGTTCCTCTATGATTACATTACCCAAAAGGGGAGTCGAGTTTTTAATTTATATTAATGCATCCAAGAAGTGATTTTAATTTATTATTATTAAAAATTACATGGTTTCAACTTATTCCACATGATAACAGAATAATTGTGAGGAAAATTACCCAACTCATGATTAAAAATTAGCTATTGTAATATTTTAATTATAGATATTTCTTCATTATATTTATGGAGATATGTGTGATATTTTTAATAATCACATAATAAAAATATATATATTCACAATAAACGAGTTGAATATGTGCCAAATAATATGGTTGGAACTAATTAATTATTATGATTTCTCAATTTATTGCCACCCTAGTAAAGTGATCAAGGTGGAAAATGATTTGAGTTGAATGAACCATGCTATCATATCTATGATGATGATAAAAAAGACTTAATATTTATAGATTTCAAATCATAGATCTATAAATAATAAATTAAGGGGATAAATCTAATCTTAACCAGGTGAATGTTCAAACATATATCTATTTGAATATTAAAGATGTATAGAACGATGTTGTTGAGCTTTAATGGAAGGGAAAAATGTTCCCGAGTTCATCCTTGATTTCAATGGAATAATAATGTTCAAGAGCTCTATATGTTTACCTACTATACTATATTTTAGGAAGGAACTATTGTATGAAGCTCATTGACAACCAATCACTAATTATCATAGAAGTAAAAAAGATGTACAGAGACCAGAAAGAATATTTCAGGTGGGATTGAAAGAATAGATATATTACATAGTGTGTTTCTTTGGTATTGGATTGTTAGCATGTTAGGCTTGATATAATGTAATTAACTTGTTTTAATCTCTGGTTAGATCCGTTAAATTTCCATTTTACGATCCTTTAATGTTCTCTTTTTGTCATAGACTCTAATGATAAGTCATGGGATAGTTCTTTTAGGAGAAAGGAACATGGGGGATATAGGATGGATGCATGAAAATTACACTCTATGTAATTGGAATACTAAATGTGTATCTATTACACGATGTGTAATGGTCCAGGTAAAAATTGTCATATCATGTAATAGGTTTTTCACATAGGGGAATACCTCAAGATTTATATTTCATGTAAATATTTTACACATTTTGTAATTTTTCGAGTATGATTTTAAATATAGGAGGGAAGACCTCCAATTTTTATATAAAACCTCACTCTCTTACTCTATCATGCACATGAGCACCCCATAGAGCCCAAAGGTAGTATCTTATGTTCTTAATCCATCCAAAATCTGATTTTAGATTCTTCTATCATGTTGAAAGCATGATATAGGTGATTCATCCAATTATAACCATTAATCATTATTCTTCCTATCGATGATGATTTTTTGATACAGTCTCATGTGAATTATTTTCAAGAATTTGATCAGTTTTTTATATCTCAAAAAATCTATTCCCAAATAGAGGTTGATACTCAACAAGTAGAGTCATACAAGTATGGGGTAGGTTTTCTATGAACCATCCGTCATGTTTTTTCATTTTTATAATTTTTTGTGTGGGAACATTAATTTAATCATCCATCTCATGATTAGTAAATATACATTTCGTATAATTATTAGAATTGTCTTCTAAGACCCATGTCATATAATTAATTCAACATTGGTAATTATTTTCACAACACAGACCACCCCAATTAGGTTTTTCTTCATATTTGGGGTTCTATATAATTTACTTTTCTATTTGTTTCACCATTATTGTGAGACTATTTGTGACCATCCTATAGGTAATATTTTTTTTTTGTAAAATGAATATTCAATCGATAAATGGAATGTACCTTGATTTATTCCAAAATCACTCACCTAAGGTAAGTGACTCAGTTCATTAATCACTTTTAAATTGAAATGGAAATTATATTATATATATATATATATTGGCCTAATGTAATGTAACACAATGGTTCAGTTACCCATCTATATCATTCCATTCCTTGTTAAATGGGAGTTATAAAAGTAAACCACATGTAATCATTAAAACTCAATGAAATTGTAAATGTTTGAATCTCTTGAAATTACATGTCAATTCTATGAAAGTAAATGATTGAATCATTGAATTGTTAAATGATATAATCATTATGAGGAATAATTTATTATATTAATTAAATGTATGGTTAATAATTGTATATGGACTATGAATTCACTATACAATGGTTTGACATGAGATCACCTTAGATTCTCACAGAAATTCCATGGGAAATCGAGGGTGAAATTCCAATTCAATAATGTCATATTCCTTATTTGAGACCTACCATGGAACTCGATCGTTTTCTATTAGTGGATTCCCACTAGGACACCATATGATCCCCCCTTTACTATTACAAGATTCCTTGGGTACACTATGTGGATCGAGAATGCATTCTACGTACAAGAGGTGCTTCAGTTACAATATTGGTAATATACATTTCTTATTCCATTTTCCCTTGGATGTTTTCCTTTTAATATGTTATATCATCACTATTATGGAATTCCATGGACAATGAACCAAGGAAGAAAATCATAATACCATAGTTTGGATTTAGTTACAATAAATTTTGTGAAACCTTGGGTATTGGTATCATTGGATATTACCTCAGAACATCTTTATTAGTAATTTCATCAGGATGCATTACTATGTTTTAGATCCTTAAATATTACTATAACAATGTCAGTGATGGATATGACTCACCTGACTTAAATATATAAACTGGAACATAATTAATTAATGAACTGGTCACATGTTCAAACATAAGCTGACAGATGAAGTTGGAAGGTTGGTATTTATATTACTATACTACATTATTTTAATATATACATTCATGTGCACTATTATTGTTTATATTACATGGATAGGGGGTATAGAAACTATTGGTTGTGGAATAGTAAGATTTTTCTCACACACTATCTGGGCCACCATTGGAACACATGAATACTATAAGTATGAATGATTTGATAAAGGGAAGTGCATTGCTTTAGACACTAGATTTCTTGATTGATTATAATGGAGTTTGAAGAAGATGATTGAGATAGAACTATGGATGTTGGGGATAGAATTTAGACTCATTTTTATACTATTTTATATAATTATGGTATACTAATTTGTATCCATGTTTTCCATATTTATAGATACATGAAATATCATTGTCATATTATTTATATGGTTATCAGTTGTTCAATTGTTTATTACATCCATCTTCTTCTCCTATGAATTTGTGTCCATTAATTTACTTCCATTACTTATTTACATGTTCTTGTATTTTATCTGATATAATACACTCTTTTAATGAATGAATAGTCTACCCACACACACCCCCTAGAACCTCGCTACTAGTCGGCAGCCTCTCGCATTTTGGGTGATGTTCTTGAGGCCATATGGACCACCGGGATCATGGATCCTTTAGTGGAATCCAGGTCTGGGTTGTTAAAAAGTGGAACCAGATGAATTAATTTCTAGATTTTATATTTAGAGACAATAGATTATAGATTAGAAATGTTGGGAACCAATTAAAAAGTCATAATTGGATGTCATGATCCCATGATTAAGATAAATGATGATTTTACTAAATTACAATTCATGTGATAATTTTTCTAATTACGATTGACATTATTTAATATTGGGTGACTCACATGATAAATGTTTTTTTAATTATTATTATACTTAAGGATTTTTAATCCTTTTCATAATCATATGAGGGCATGGAGCATTTTTATAGAAATCATCGTAGGCACCTAGAATTCACATTCCATGCGTATTACAGTCCATATAAGTGCATTTCACTACTTTCATTACATGATATCCCTATGATTGTTGAGTGTGCATTGTTTATATATATATATATTTATATATATTTGTTATGTAATTTCATAGTGATTGATTGATTACTAATATCAATTCTTGAGGTGTTAGGGGTCCCCCTGGGTTGGAATGAGTAATTTACCAAGTGGAGTCATTTGATTAAAATCAAATGGGTGTCATTTTCTATGATAAAATGTATGGGAACATATTCATAGGTAATATGATCCATATTAAATTTACATTTATATATGTTATAAAAAATTATAAACTATAAAAGTGAAAAATATTATTTAAAATGTAATAGTGTTACATCCTTATCCTGAAATTTCCTATTTATGAGTGTCAAGGAGTGAACCTATAAAATAATGATGAAATTAATGAAATGATTGAAAATAAATGACGAAGAATAGTGTTATTGAACCTCCATGTGATTGAATCACTATAACTAATACATGAGTATATACCAACATGTGGCCTTTTTGTGGATCATTGGGGTAGTATACTCTGGGTAGTAATCCCTTTTTATAAATTCATCTCCTACTTGTGTTTCTATTTGTCTAAATCTATCATGATTTTGGGTGTTTTCTTAAAATTCCTAGAGAAATTCCTCCATAATGTATTCATGACATTTTCCAAGAGGGTGTCAATGACCACACTTTAGATATTGTATCCACATTGCTACCATTATTACCTACTTGAGTTCCACATGAGGAACATCCATTGTAACCTAATCTAGTCACTAACACTCTACTTTGTGATAGTCTTCTATATATGATGTAGTACATATATGGTGCTCTAAATCCTATAGCTATAATGAATGACCTGGATTGTGTTTCCCAACATCAGCATCCTCCATCATTATCAAGGGATGGTGTTCTGCAGGCTACTCAGTCTTTTCTCGAGACCACCATGTCTATCCTTGAGTATCTAGGGACATTTCCTGAGAAGGGGGTTATGATGGCTTCTCACATGCTACATGATTAGGAAAAGTGCTGGTGGGATGTGGTTACCTAGGATAGTAACTATTAGGGAATGTTTTGGGATTATTTCCATACATCATTTTGTGACATGTTATTTTCTCACACCCTGGTAGTTGATCGAGCCTGAGAGTTCATCCATCATTGGTATGGATCTATTCTTGTTATCGAGTATTCAGTATGTTTCATTATGTTATATCACTTCACACCACTTCTATCTAGTGATGTGTTTTCACATACTATACGCTTTGAGGATGATATAATGTTTTTTATCGATACTTAGTATAATGTTTTTCTCCAACATACCTTTTCCAAAATAGTAAATCATGATCTTTTCACTGGGTGAAACCTGAGGGGAAAATATAGTATGGGGCATAGAGGACCAATGCCAAAGTAGTCTAGTAGATCATCTGATGGTATAAAGAAAACCATCATAGTTTTTTCTTAGCATAGTGGTAACCATAATAACCATGATCATAGCTCCTTAGTATATCATTAGTTTAGAAAATAGGGTAACCTCAAACCTCAATGAGAAAGAGACCCTTTAGAGTTTCGGGCTAGCATCCATATGGCAAATATTCAGATATTTTGTTAGAAATTTATATCATCTTCTAGTTGAAGAGGATTTGGAAAGATCTGCCTCCATAGAATGTTCTTTTATGCTCTGTTATTAAGGGAGTCAGAGGAAAACCCTAAGGACCAGTCAAGGAGAAGGAAATTGATGTAGTATCTAGAACCATGATCATCTGCTGCACCAACATGGTTTCCATAATCATCAGAGTCCAACTATTTCAAAGGGTCATGTATCATGTTAGATCTATGATTTATAGGTGATATATGAGTATCATGATAAATGACCATAAATAGTATAAGTTACTGTTTTACTAGCCTATACTATTGTATCTACTTTATTTGATATATGTTCTTGACAAACCTTCATCTTTTTATCTATCATTGAAAAAAAATTGGATTGAAATATAACATTACTATTGATTAATGATCCAGGATACACCGTTGGGGGTATGTTTAGATGGAATACACTAATGTAAAAACTATCCCCTTGAGGTAGGCAGTTAACGTTTTTGATGGGACCACATTTTACTAGATATTGGGGGCTTTGATGCCATTCATAGGATGGATTTGTTGGTTATATATCATTCCTTTGAAGACTACTATCATCATAGGTATCATTTACATCACCAAAGGGTATTATTTATCTATATAAGGGTGTGTTGTATAACTATAATAGCACAGCTAAATTAGAGAATAATTGGATAGGTGGAGTGAACTACCATATTACTAATCTATTCATATAGGATAATGTTTTATTGCAAGCTGAATTAACTCTAGTAGTAGATCAATTTAGGGACTTCCTTCTTGATGAATTTTCTACCTTACATACTAAGAGAGTGGATGAGTTTACAATTGAGATCAATCCTTGAGCATCTCAAGTGTCTATTCCCATATAAAGGATAGCACCGAATGAGCTCCCGGAGCTCAAGATGAAGCTAGAGGATCTAGAGGAAAAAAATTTTATATAGCCTACCACATCCTGTTGGTTTTCATCCAATATATTCTCCAATAATGTGGATTTCACCCTTTTTCTAGGCATTGATTACAGACGTTTGGACAATATTATGGGTAAGAACCATTATTGAATTCCTCGAATAGATGAACTCTTTGACCAGCTCTGAGGATCTATGGTGTTCCCTATGATAGACCTGAGATTGTACTATCATCATGTTCTAGTCATGAAATCAGAAATACATCAAAAAAGTTTTTTTAGAATTTATTTCCTATATGAGAATCATATTATGTTGTTTGGTCGCACGAGTACGCCCACCATTTTTATGGATTTTCTAAATAGGGTGTTGTACCCTTATCTGAATTCATTTTTCACAGTATTTGTGGGATAATTCATGGAGTATTCTCTCACTCCTATCATCCACGCTAAACACATTGAGGTAATAATGATTACACTAACGGATTATAATCTTTATTAAAATATTTCTATGTGCCACTCCTAGATCAAAAATATTCACGTATTATGTCATATTATCTCCGAATTAGGAGTCTCTATTGAACCAAATAAGGTTTGGGTTTTAGAAACATTGGACAATCCCAAGAACTTATTTGATATATAGTGTTTCTTGGGGATGACTACATATTACATGTATGTTATAAGTGTCATACCACTCTTTTATTCACCTATTATTGGTCTCACAAATAAAGGTGTTATGTTTTTGTTGTCAAAATATTTAAGAATTATTTTCAGTTTTGAAAGGGAGGCTTGCCTCTACCCCTTTTCTGATTCTTCTATTTCATGATAGAGGTTATAGAAAATTTTATGATGCTACAAGCTTCGACCTTGGAGTTGGGATGATGATGGAGGATAGAGACATTGTGTATGGATCTAATCAGTTGGTCCCACATGATGAAAATAACAGAACACATGACCTTGATCTATAAAGAGTTGTCAATGACATGTGTTTCTCAAGATATTATCTTTTGGTTGAGAAATTTTTTGTGAATATAGACCAAAGGAGGGCCAAGTATATCATTAAAATACGTGAATTGAATCTCAAATAGGAGATATGACTTAATATCTTCAGTACTTCATTTTTAAACTACCATATACGCCCGAAAATGGATATGTAGTAGTAGATGCACTGAGTAAAGAAAAAAAAGAACAAGTAATAAGGAAGAAAATAATGAATGAATATTTATGGACTTTTATTTGGAGTAGCATATAGAGTTTTATGACATTCAGAAGCATTATTATCTCACAACTTTAATAGTTTCCACCCCCTCCTTGAGAATATAATGAGTATTCATTTTTTAGATCGACAGGGCAGGGTTCTCTTTCAGAATATTTCAGTAGATGAACCCACTCCAAAATGATCTATAAAAAGATAAAACATCATATGTATTCAGGGATGTGTCCGAGTTCCTAAATATATGAGATAACAACTAATGCGATAGTCCTACAGTTATTAGTGTGTAGTTCATCCATGCATTTCCAAAATTTAATGACACATGTGACACAAGTATTGGTCTCTATGAATGAAATGTTAGAGAGAATGAATTATCACTTATTGTTCCACCTATCAGTAGTTGAAGATGGTGATCTAGAGACTTGGAATCTTGTTAAAATTATTTTTTTATAGGAATTAAAATTTGAAGATGTTGACGTGGACACTATAGTATGTTTACTAAGGTCACCTAGTGCTTACAACACTATGTGGATTTTCACTGAAAGAATGATGACTGTATCCCACTTCATTCTTATCTAGAAAAATTATCAGTTATTGATCTGTGAAGATTCTATATCCATGAGATCATATGACTACATGGGGTCCTTCATTATATTGTTTTATATATGGTTTCTTTCCTTACATTACTATTCTGGAATGGGTCGTAGAATGATATGGGTATACATATTCATCTAATCACAAAATTTCACCAACAATATCATATAATATTTTAACAGTTTATATATGTTCGAGAGTATATTTTTTGTGAATTCATCCTTGACATTATTAGTTCTTGGTAGAATCATATCCTTCCAATAAAATTCTAAAACAATAATAGATTTTATTATATGATCTAGATGGAACCTTTTGGGTCCATGTATGGTAGGTCATAATTTTTACCCTTGTGATGTGTTTATGTAGGAGAGGTATCCCATCTAGGTCCTCATATAATGTATGAGACATATGAGAATGTTTAGAATACTAGAAAGCGTATGTATATTGCTTAGTCTAGAAATAAATCCTATTTCAATTGCTAATAATGACCCATGGAATGTTATGTTGGGGATTGTGTTCTCCAGTGGGTATCACCATAGATATGGAATAGATGAATATAGTGTAATGGAATGTTGTCTCATTGTTATGTGGGGTTGTTTATTCTAACAAAGAAACTTGTGATGGTATTATATAATACGCTACAACCTCTGATGTTTTGGCCCATGCAAGACGCCTTCCACATTTCACATCTTCCTTGTTATCTTACTGAACCATCCCATATATTTGATCTTGAGAAAGTTGAGTTAGTTGGTGATGCTTCCCATGAGAAGTATAATATACAAATCATTGACTCGGGAATGAAGTATTACAATGTTAGATCTACCCCATTTCTGTAGGTGTTATAATAGCACAACCATGTATAGGATGAGACATGTGTGTGGGAGGCTGACATACATGCTCAGTGGCCCTAGTTGTTCTCGGATAGTGTTTCTCTATCTTTAGAAGGTGACCTTTGGGATTAGTTCCTTTGTGGGGGAGGACCTTAAGAACCTGGTTTTTATCTCAAGAAGGGATCCATTTTTTTTCTAATTTATGCTCTTCTATAATTATATTTTTTGGTTTGGAATATAAATAGAATACATGGGCCAGTTGGATTGATTTTTATTAAAATATAACATGGGAACTCTATGTTGGTTACAAGAGGATTATGTGATATGTAACTGGAATATGTGGTTTTTATCGATTACACGTCATGTAATGGTCAGTGAAGAACCATTCACTTCATGTAATGGGTTTTTTCATGGGGGAATTCCCCACTATTTACTCATAGTGTAATGAATTTACAAATTTTGTAAATTCATAACCTTTTTTTTAAATAGTAGGCAGGGATGCCGATTTTTTGATAAAACCTAACTCCCTTCTTCTCTCACATGTAAGAGAACTCCAAGGAACACTTAGGTAGTTTCTTTTGTTATTCATCCATCGTGACCCCAATTTTATATCTGTTTTTCAGATTGAAAGAGTTTTGGTTGGTGATCATTTCCTTTAACTACATTCATCATTATTCTTCCTATCAGTGATATTATGTTCAAACAGGATCATATGCTTTTTTTCAGGGGGTTGATCTATTATTCTGGTATCTTTCATACAAAATCCAAACTAGAGGTTGATACTAGATGATTAGAGTTATATGATTATGATATAGGTGGTGTATGAATAATCCCTCAAGTTTCATCATTTTATAAATTTTTATGTGGGTGCGCCACTTTCATCAGGCACCTCCTATTTAATTAATATGCCTTTCATGTAGATTCTAGAATTGTGTTATGTAACCCATGTCATATATGTAATTCAATGTTTGTGGAAAAATCCAAAACATCGACCAACCCAAGTTGGGTGTTATTCATATTTTGGTTTTTATAGCATTGAATTTTTTGTTTGTGTGACCATTCGGGTGTGACTTACATTGATCGTGTTATAAGTAATACTTCATTGTTAAATGAGTATTGAGTAAATTAATGGTAAATACCATTTTTTTTACCAACATGAACAATATAAGGTTAGTGCATCACATGATGAATAACTATTAAATAGAAATGGAATGTATATTATATATATAACTTGGCTTAATGTAATGTAATAAAATTTATTAGTAGCACATATATGGAACCCAATTCCATGTTTAATGGATGTTATCATAGGGAACCATATTTAATCATTATAACTCAAAGATATTATAAATGTTTTAATGTCATGAAATTACTTGTCACTTGTATGAAAGGCATGGAGTGAACCTTTTACATGTTAAATGGATTTAGAATTCTGTCGAAGAATTTATAAAATGAACTAAATGTAAGGTTCCTAATTATATATGGTCATTGACATCATTATTGGATTGGATTGACTCCTGTTCACCAGGGATTCTAGAGGGAATTTTGGGAGCACATGAGGATTCCATTCTAATTTATGGATGTTGACTGACTTGTTTGATACCTACCTTGGACCCCAATAATCTTTTATCAATGGATTACTAGTATGACACCATAACAACAATTCATTGTTTTTATTGGTTTCCTTGAATACACACTTTGGGTCCGACCTAGATTATTTAGACACAAGGGTTCTCAGTTATATCCTTGGGACTAGAAATTTATAATATCGTTTTACCTTATATTTATTCCTTGTACTATATTAGATCATAACTATTATTGAATTCATTGGATGATCCTTTTTAAATTAAACTCTTAACCCCTTTTATGTGAATCAATTACTACTGTGTTAGGAAACCTTGAGCTCTTGGTTACCTTTATTATTACCTTGGAGCCTCAACATTCTTAATACCATAAGGATTCCATGTTATGTCTTGGATCCTTCATTATTACTATTATAAGGTATTTGATTGATATGAATCATGTGACTTAAATATATAAACTAAAACATAATTAATTTATGATCTAGTTACATGTTAAGACACCAACTAATGAATGAAGTAGGTGATTTGGTATTTAAATTATTGTACTTATTTATTTATATATATGAATTCATGTACAATATTTCAGTTCATATTTCATTGAAATGCTATTATTAACACCGTTGGTGGTGGTCTACTATGATTGTTGTCACACACTTCTGGGTCATCATTAGCACCCAGGAAAACAATATCGATGTGGTTGTTGATATAGGGATGTCTATTGCTTCAGATACCTGATTGCATGATTTCATAGAATAGAGCTAGTAGTCGATGACCGAGGTAGATCTCGGTAAGATGGGGATAGTTTTGGGATTCCATTTAGTCTATTTTTTAAGGAATTATTGTATGATGCATTGTATCCATGTTTTCCATCATTATAGATAAATTACATATCATCATTATCTTTTGAATAAAATAATTATTGTTTCGGTTGTATGTTAATTCTATTTGATTCTACAATGCATTCTGTTTATCATTACTCTTCTTAAAATAATTATTTCCTCATTCTTATATGTTATCAACCATGATACACATTGTCAATGAGGATATATTCTCTCAACAGACTCACCCTAGGCCCTCACTGCTAGTGACTTACCTTGGATGTTTTTGGAGATTCACTTAGGGATCTATGGCTCTTCAGGCATGGGGAACCTTCAGTTGTACCAAGATCAAGACCATCATTGATATATAAGTATAATTGGATTTTAAAATCATCAATCATAACAAAACACAAATAGAAACAAATAAAAATGAACCTTGTGGGTAGACTTCCAAAAACATCAAAAACCCATAATGACATATGGGTTATAGTTAATATCTGAACAAATTCCACACACATCATTGTGGTTTGAGAATAGTTATATCTTGATGATATTTTTATAATTTATATTAAGGAAGTGGTAAGATTGAATGGTGTACCACATTCCAACTAATATAATTGGGATTCATGTTTTTCCTTGAAGTTATAGGGATTTCTTTAGTAGGCTCTTGATATAACGTTTAGTTTTAACACAACTTATCATCCTCATAAATATAGTCAATATGAGAGGAAGTTTCAAACTCAATGAGATATGTTGAGAGACTTCTCTATGGATTTAAAAGATGGTTGGGATCAACACCTTACATTTTTATAATTTTCATACAAAAATATTTTTCACTCTAGTGTTCATATGGATCCTTATGGGGACTTATATGGTAAGAGGTGAAGTACTCTAATGTAATTGATTGCTATTGGGGAATGAATGATATTGGGACTTTATCTGGATGGTGTAATGGAAGAAATGGTTAGATTCATTGAACAATACATAAGAGTAGCTCATAACAAACAATAAAGTAACGATGACTGTCATCAGGATGATCTAGAAATTTGTGTGGGTGAAAATATATTTCTATGAATATCTCCTTATAAAAGAGTAATAAGATTTAAAATGAAGGGAAAGATATTCCAAAAGTATATAAGTTATTTGGAAATTATTGATCGTACCAGGATGAAAATATTTATTCTATATTCTACCGATTATCAATCATATTTGTGATGTGTTCCATGTATCTCTCATGAGGAAGTACATACCTGATCCTTCATATGTTAAAAAATAAAACGTTGTACCAATTAAAAAAGATATTTCTTATATTGGACAATGGATAGAAATTATAGATCATGTAGATAATTTCCTATGATACCAGGCCACTCATATGGTTAAATTTTTGTGGAGAAATGCCAAATTTGACGAAGTTATATAGGAACCTGAGGATGTGATGTGGCAGAGTTTACCTCATCTATTTTTATACAAGTGAAGAATTTCGAGGGAGAATATAATATTTTGGGGGGTAGAATGTAACACCATGAGTTTTTTATGAAATTTTTGTCTAAATAAATTAAATTTCATTGATGTCTTCTATTATATTCTACACCAAGATTTGTTTGCACTAAAAAAAATTATTATATATTTCATTACACTAAACACTGAGTTTCTATGAAACATCAGTTTATTATAGTAATTATTGACACAAAATAGTAGTAACCTAACTGTTATAATTATGGTTATGAACACTATTAACATAATTATGAAAATATGGTTTATACATGTATATATAATTAATTCATTAGAGAATAATTAATTATAAATGAACATAAAAATCCTTTAGAGTATAAAATAAAATATTGTAAAAAAAACTATTTAATAGTACACAAGTTTGTTTTATACCAATAAAAAAATTAATTATTTACAGATTATATCATATATATATTTATATATTATATATTATATCGAATTTTTAACATTAATAATATTTTTTGTTCAGATATGATATAAAAATAATTTATATTTTATGCATAAACATTGTATTTTTCTAAAACGTCATTTTTTCATTTTGATGGGGCACTAGTTTTAAAATAATTTTTGATAATGTTATATATTATATTTAAAAATGTAAGCTTCATAATTAAAATATTTTTATAAAATTTTAATTTATTTTAATTTTTTTAATTTTTATTATAAGTTTCATGTTTTAATGAATAATGTAAATTACTGAATTTTAAATAAAAATTTATTTTTCTGCTAATGTATTTATATATAAAATTATGTTTTGAATGGTTTTAAAGAGTAATTAGAACAATTTTACATGAATTAATACAATTTATGTCATTGAAACCATTTTAAAATTAAAACTGGATATAAAAGCATTTGGAAATTTTGGACTTCTTCACTTTTAAGAACATTTTTCCCATTACGTCAACAAGATAAAATTTAAATTAATTTTACACAATAAATTAATAATAATTTTAAAAAATGGATTAAATATTTGGAACATGAAGGTACAAATTTATTAAATAGGCCCATTATTTTTTTGGACAATTGGAATAGTTACTTTAATAATTTTTATTACTATGGATATGGGTAAAACTATTAATTTAATAATATTATAAATATTATAAAATTACTCTAAAACATGTAAAAATGTAATTTGATGAATTTAAATCGACCATTAAAACATATTTATCAATATGTAATTATTTATTGGACACAGTTCCATGAAAATAACTATGATATTATTAAAAACAACGAAAATAAAAAACAATCACTCTTATTTTTTATAATTATACTATTTTTCATATTGGGATAAACCTAATATATGATATACTATATATATTATTCGGAAATATATATGTTTTTTCTACATAATGGCAATTTATTTTTATTTTTTAGTTAATAAATATTTAACTTAAATAATTAAACAATGATGTTGCATTAACTATTCAATTAAGGAAACATTCCACTAAATTGATATTAAAAGGATTAAAATAAAACTTATTTTAATTATATAAGGTTCTTCATTAATATTTCATATGGATATGAAATATTGGGTGTTCATTAATTTTTTTTATTTTACCTTGCATTACTGATTTTAAATAATTTAATTTTATTAAAAGTTTCATAGTTGAAACTTATCACATTTTATGATAATGACATTTTAGTAAATTATATAGAACATATAAAAATATTAAATAATGAAAAGTGGGAGAAATAATGGTCTAAAATATCCTAAATTTATTGTTATTGTTTCCATTAAGTTCTTATAAGTAAAAATATTCAAATTTTAATATTGGAAATGTATTTATTATCTTAAAAATTATAATAGGTTAACTAAGGGTTAACAAATAGACAAGGTTTTAAATGAAATAAAGATTTCTTAAAAATATAATATATTATGGGATTGTTGTTATATACCAAATTATTTTTTGAATACCATTTTAATTTTAGTTATTTGTATTGAGATTTAATAGATAATAATTTAATAGATTGATAAATTCTAAAAGTAACCCTCACATTCATTATAAAAGGACGCCACCCCCCTCGGGTCATTTCACCACATTGAATCATCTATCATATCCATATTATACCAAATTCACGTATACATATCCCTAACCACATTATATAGGTTATGGTATTCATAAATAACAAACTATATATAATATTAGAGGATATCCAAAGGATCTATTTTGAAGAAAAGTAATCACTCTAAATGATCACTCTCTTTTTAGACTCTTCTATACCTAGCCTAAATATTTTTTATATATCATGAAATAATATCTTTAGTGTGATAAATATTCTAAAATATTAATATTACTATTAACACACCATTATACATTCCATTTCCAATGAAACAAGAATTGAAAATATCTCTAATGCATATGTATGACTTACTATCTCCATATAGCGATACAATTCATTTTACATCACAAACATGTATGAATGATAATTATGATGGGTTCAATTTTTATATAAAATATTTATTTAAAAAATATACTTTTAATGATAATATCATATATTCATTTTTAATCAATAAACATTAACTAAATGATAAGGCCGCTCGTGTGTATGGATGACTTAATATCTCTAAGATGATATGTGCTCATTTATTATCAATATTTTACATTGGTGGTAATAAATACTAGGATTATGAATATAAATTATATACATAAAATAATTATTGTTATGGAAATGATGACACCATGATAAAAATATATGGATAGGGACTTGCAAACTAAAACATGCTTGGAAAACGAAGTAGATATCACTTAGAACAGTGATTTAAATCAGTAATAATTTGGTGGTAAGACGTTATAAATAAATAATAAATGGTATTATTGATATATATATATATATGAAATAAATTTACAATAATTCTATATTTATTATACATGTGGTTTTAATATGAATAAGGAATGGTGATAGTTGATGTAAGGGATTTTTTCTCACTATTATTTGTTTTGACACATTCCTAATAAAATAATTTTGTCTTCAGTGTGTTTTATAAACATCCCATGAATGAAATTTATTAAAATTATTTTTAAATTTATGGAATTTTCATATCTATATAATATTCTTTATTTTAGGGGGAATATGATTGAACTGATTATAAAGCGGTGATGGATTATTTCACAGCCACATGAATATTCAGAATTGTTTTGTTTTTAAATCTCCATTGAGGAATATTTATCTAAAACCATGATGTTATCTAAATTATTTTTCAAAATTGTATTCAATAATTTTGTATTAATATTTACCAATGTTTAACGTTTTATGACTCAGTTTGAAATGAATATTTTAGGCATTTTCTTAACACGGATCTTTTCCACATTATTGAAAAATATATATGAAAAGAATTATTATTAGCATATATTCCATCAAATGAATTTTTCACTATCATGAAACCATAATTAATTGAATATTACTTTTATAATAGTACAAGGATATTTAAAATAAATTTTTTCCCTTCATAATTTACTTACTCTATAAAAAATTTATTTTATAAAGTAAATGATATTTCCTAATCAATTATTCCCAGTGATCGATCAAAAAAATCATTTTCCATAAAATATGACATTATTTTATGATACATATGGTTTAATGGGTATGTAAACCATGGATAACATTCGTATTAATTTGTTTAAAGATATATTTTTATGAATTAATGATACTTATGATACCAATTTATTTTACATGAGTTATATTATGATGGAGTGTTTACAAAACTCATTTCTCTACATGGGTTCTCAGATGGTGAAATATTTATGTTTATATAGAATACATTTGTGTAGTTTTCATTAAGTGAATGGTGGGACATATATCTACTTTCAGTTAATTTTATAGTGAATTATATCTCATGAGATAATTTTTCGAAACAATTAGATGTTCTTGATACGTGATGAGAAACAAGTAGACGTGTGTGATCTATTTAGCAAATCAAGTGATAAGTCCCGGCTAGAGAGTCTTATTAGTTAAAATTGATATTTACAAATTTTTTATATACATTTGATGATTTCAATAACATTTATGACAAAAAAATAAGGTTCAATAATTAGTTATGATTATTTTACATTCTTATGTTTCATATTAATGATTTATTCCATGACTCACGTTTATGATCCATTACAGGTTGAGCATTGAATTTTAAACTTATTCTCCTAATCACATTCACATATTTATTCTCTTAGGATCTCATAATATAATAAATTGATATTATTCAGGTTTACCATTACTGCTAATTTATGACTATCCCGTTATATGGTTCCTTTCCATAGTAAATGAAGAACGATGTCATGTGTGATATGAAAAAAAGGGATTATGATTATGAAAAATTAATTTTGGGATGAAGTAGATATTTTATGGATCAGTTGTTAATGATTCCATGTTTAAAAAGGAATTATACATTTATGATCTATGGGAAATTATTTTTATAATGAAATAAATATTCATTTAAATAGATGTAACATATATGTATGAAAATATTTGGTCGTTATAAAATAATATCCAAACGATGGAAAAAAATTTTCTACAACATGAAAAGTGTGAAATACAGTTATTAAAGAAGTTCATCATAAATGATTCAAAGCCATTATCAACACTAATTATCATTGGGAATGAAATTTTGGAAGACTAAGGATATAAAGTATATATATCCCAACATATATTGATGTGTAATGTTAATCTGGATATAATTGACGATATCGTAGCTAGAAAACACCATTGGATATGTTTATCAAATCAAATCTATAGTAATTCAAAGGAATGGATTTCTTTCCTGGTTAAATTATTGATAAGTTATATTCAATGTACTATCTATTTTCTATTTTACTATAAATAATAAAATAATCATGAATTGTTTGTATATTTTAAGCTAACTGGATTAGTGATGTGTTGGTTTGAATGTCTGCAATCGTTGGTGCCTTATTCATGGAAAATAAATTTATGGCCTTGTTTATAAATAATTATGAAGGAAATTATATTAGTATGATAAAGTAGAGTTTATACAGATGCTAAATAAATTCATTCAACTGTTTTTGATGATGTAATAACTAGATGATATTGTTGAAGGGGTGAAATATATGATGTTATTGATCATGTTTATGAAATATTTGGTTAAACAGTCTCATATCTAACATATCGTGATACTATATCACTTCATCGAATAAAAATAAAAACAATGAATTTTTAAAATGAATCACACTAAATAATTATTATTTTATGGAAATCATGACTAAGGTATTTTCATCAAAAATATATTAGTTAAATTGTTTATTTATTTGTGTTTTTTTACCTCCCATAGCATGAGTAGCCTCATATATTAACAATATTACCATGTTATTAATTATTTCTCTCTTAAAAGTGTTTCTTGATTATGATGATATATGATACTAGTGGTTTTAATTGATGCTGGGAAAAATATTTTTCATTGGTTTATTGAAAAAGTGGGTAAATTGTAGGTAAATTTAAATGGAAATCTAATAGAAGAGAGTTATTATATGTTTGTAAGGGATTTTTTCCTTGAATGATTAATGTCAAAAGGAATGAATGTCTCCCTTGATCACTTTTTCTCTACACTAAAAATTTCTCACATAAACACAGAGTAATGGATGAGTTATGTCAGTACTATTAGAAATAATTTTGATGTTGGTGCCTTATTGAATTCTAATTAGTTTATCCAAAAACCCAAGGGGATAATTTTTAATAAATAATTTTTGGACTTATAAATTGATGGAATATTATTTATTTTTCAATCGACTGTAGGATGATAAAGGAAATTGAATGATATGAGTTATTAATTAAATGAGAATGGGTTCTTATATGACTTTTCGAAATATAGTTACTTAATTGAGTTTTACAATTATCAACGTATAAAAAATTAGAGTAAGTTTGTTGTTTATTTTTTTAAAAAATATTTATTTTTCTTGAATAGATCATTTATGTATGTTAGTGATTTAATGTAAATAAATATGGTTTTTTGTGTTTTCAACATTCAATAATGATGGGTTGTTTATAAAAAATTGACATTTTGAGGAAATTTTATATTAGGAGTTTCATGTGAAAATTGGTTTTAATGTGATTTTTATGTGGTTATGGTAGTGTTTAATTTACTCGTTATTTTTTCAAATAAATATTATGTTCATATTCATTTCAAAAAATCATTGTTTTATAGGAGGTCTATACAATTTTACTAAGAAAATGGAATATGTGAACCTATTTCATACACAAATAAGAAAAATTGAGTGATATTTTTTCATTAAAATTATTTTTAATAATTTGGTAGATAATAGGATGTTTTTTAAAGTGAGTTCCACGAACATTTGAAGTTATGGGAAAATTAGATGTTTTGTGGAAAAATATGTTTCATAAAAATACATGGGCGAACAATTTTTCACATGTGATATGATTTTGGAATTCATTAAAGTATTATATAGGGATCTCCATAAAGTAAAATATTATCAAAATGTCATCAAATATAGAATAAAATACCATATTTATAAACTGAGGAAGACAATACCAAAAACAGTGGTAAAGGGGAAGCTGATGAGTTGACCTGAGGGAGCATGTTTTTTTGACATATTATATAAACTCAATGAGCCTCACACAATTTTATCCTGAATGTAAAATTATAATATAGGTCATATAACGAATCTTATTTGACTCTGCAATGATTGAAACACATCCAGTATATTCTCCAATGACTAGACATTAGTGGTGAACTAAGTAAAATTTGTGTGTTGTGTCTCTATTTATGTAAATGTATGTAGAGAGATTACATAATTCCATTCTAATTTTTTATAATTTCATAATAATATGCTATCCTGATCTATTAACTTTAAATAAATTTTTTATACATTTATTCACCCCTCCAATCCTGGGGTATCTCAGGGTCTAATAATATATTATATATTAACTAATTTTTTTTAATATACCACTAAATTGAATCAATATTCACAAAAAATTCATTAGAAAGATCTACCCCGAACGACTAATAATATCAAAGTTAATCCCAACATTTTCATATTCTACACCTCTTTCTATACATATCTTTGTATAGTTTCATATGAATACTGGAATGGAAATTGTTTTCATATGAGCAATTCAATAGGGGGAGTGTTAAATTGACCTCCATTAAAATCCATTGAAATTGATCCTATATTGTCTTCTTGAGTTTGAATGTCCATTTTATATTGACCATTAGTCTGAGTAAGATATACAATGATAAAACCCAAATCAATATCAAATTCCTATTGAAAACATCCTGAGAACATTAGCATGTACCATAGATCTTAATAAGATATAATTTTTAGTGAAACAAAAAAAATACATTCATTCTTAATGCATATATAAGAATATTGTATTAGAATTTAACATTATCAAATACCAATGAAATGTGATGAGTATATAAGCAGATAAAAATTAACACAAATTGTTTTTAAAAATTTTTATTTCTTGGTAATACCTACAATTTTTTTTTGATGTTCCCTAATATTTATATAGGTCTGGATATTTGTGCATCATCACCATAGATGTCTATCATTCGACATTAATATATTGGAAAAAGATGCATTGAGGAATTTTTTCTATAATATTCCCCTTCATGTTTTTGAATAAGAATAATTATTTATATCTTTATACATCATTCTACTTACAAGATGGATAGAGATTGATGAAAAAAGTTTATTATGTAATAGCTCATTACATAATTCTGGTATTAATAGAATATATATTCATTTCTGAAATCATATAATTCCATCACTATAACAGTTTATTTTGTGAATATCCCTTAAATTATTATATTATTCCACATCTTTCTTTTATGCCTCTATAATATTCAAATTTATGGATGGTTAATAAAAAAACTAAGAAAGATTACATTTCTCTACTTCTCCTATGATTCCATGGGTTATCAATTAAAAATGGTTGATTCAAGATCTCATTAAATCTACATCATGGATAATATAGAATTATTCATTATTCTTAGATCACCATACACCATTCATTCCTTTTGATTGAGAAATTATATTATGAAATTGTAGTCAATGATCATCTCTAAACATATCCATTAACAAATATTAATCTTCTTCGATCTGAACATAATATTCAAGATCCTATCATATATATATATATATATATCACTATTCAACAATGATTCAATATCTCTAGATAAATAATGAAAATAATACTACTTGTATCTTTAAATCATGTGTATGGTAACTTTTATGAATGACATTTAGTGGACATGAGGCATGTTGTACCACATAAAAATTCATTCATTCAAACACTAATGTATTTCAAGAATACCACTATACTATTATGTAAAGTCATTATAGGTGTAGTGAATTACATTATCCTAAGCACTATAAATTTTATTCTCATTCCTTTGTCCAATGTAATAAGACCACCTTTCATGTTAACATGGGTAATGGATTTTAAAAATCATAAGAAATGTTTCTAAAATCATCAATAATATCCAACCTATCGGTGAAAACAATATATATTTTCAATATAGGTTATTCTAGGCAATTATTTAGTTATCTTTATAATTTGTGGATTGATATATATATATATCCACTATTGTGAGTGTATGTCTCAAGAATGATTCTTTTTGTAGAATCAAATTACATTTGATAAATTTGATATAATGTTTTTCTTTCTCATGGTGTTGTGAACAATCATATAATTATCTGTATACTCTTCTTTATCATAAAATTTATGAAAATAATGTCTATATAAAAAACTAAAAATTTATATATTTATTCCATAAAGTCTATATATCATTAGTTCCATGAATATGCTGGGTGAATATGAATGTTATAATAGCCTCACAATTAATCCAGAGTGTCAATATATTGTACAAATGGTAGGTTTTGATATATCATCAATATTAACCTTAATTAATGTTATATATATTAATGGTGAATATTTTTGTGTTTATGAACTCATAAAAGGTGATCTAACATGTAATTAATATGGTTTGTAGGATGATTTTTATTTTGATTTTTTAAGTTTATAATGATTTATGATGAGACACATTGATACCTGCTCTTTTTAACATATAGGGTTGGTGCACCCCATGGTGAAGAACATGTACCTATTAAATAATTTTCATTGTTATATATTTTTTTCTTCTTTTATCCATGCATTTATATTAAGGAAATTTTATAAGACTCATTTACATAATCATACCCATAGGTATAAGAGATATGAAAAACTCAACATCCCAATTTATAGATGTCCACAAAACTCTTTAGTAAATAATATAATATAATATGGAAAATATAAATATATTCAATAATTATTTTTTCCCAACCATATTTGTTATATATCCCACATTTTTAGGTAAAAATACTCATACAAGTGATATAACTTCGATAGAGAAGTCATAGTCATCTTTTTTCATTATAGGATAATGGGTTGGTTTAAAATATGAATGATTATTTCTCAATTATGTATTTTCATATGAAATAATTATTGAGAAATAAAATCCATATCCAAAATCATATTAAATTAATACAATGTTATGATGACATGATTTTATAGAAACACATTTCTATAATCATCAATTTGAGAAAAGTTAGAGACTTGTGATCTAATCATCACACCATTTAGAGTTTTTACCTATTACTAAAAATGTTATAGTTTACTTAGTGTTATGATGATAAAATAAAAAATTGTAGATATTAACGAGAAATAATATTTTCAATAAAGTAAGGTGGATATATATCAAGAGTGTAAGATAAGTATACCTCTCACCGCATATTTTTTAATGACCAACTTCAATAGTTAAGATTTCATATGATTTCCATTTCACTATTGGTTTACGAGGTCGATGGTGTCAATTTTCAATTCTAATTATTATATTGGTGAATTGGGAAGTCTAATGTTCAAAATAATCACAATTTAATGATTAGTGTGTTAGTGATGCATTGGGTTGATTTTTTTCCTCTATTTCATGGGTTATTCTCTCCATATCTATTTATCCTTGTTTGGATAATGACCTCTTCTTCCACACATGAATCATTTTACTACCAATTTAATGAACATTCCAAAATATTTATTCACACATTTTCATTAAGTAAGAATAATAATTTTCATTTCTATATGGTGTTTTTCATTTTAATTTCCATAAAAACTAATTTTTTCCCTTTTCCTCCGAAATTGAATGAATAATAAAAGAATCTAATTTCTATTTTTACCATGATAGTACGTTAATAAATTTATGAATAGATTCCAATGTATCATATAAACAATTATTTTAACTACTATTCTTTTATCCAATTAAATAAAGAACATTTTTTATTTTTGGTTCAAGGATAATACCATAATCATACCTTGATAGTTTAATTATTTTGGTTTCTTATGTGATAATGGATTCATTGTTTTTTCCTTTGGATCCAAATATTCTATCCATATTTTTATTTAAAGAGTTCAAGGAAACTATTTATTGAAATATATCCCCATGTACTCATCCCATTATATAGAGTTTATTTCATCCTCATACATCATATTTATAACGAGAGACTACTATCAAACAATTTTCCCATCAAAATAATAAATAACTAGAAATCATTTTTATGCCCATAAAACTAGAGAAAATAAGTTATATTTTCTATTATACTGATATATTCCTAGGAAATTATTGTATTGGATGATTCACTAATGGTGTGTAGGCATTGACTCATCATGTACTCAATGTATAGTATTTACTTTCACTTGGTATTTGGGAGTTCAACATCAGTTGTCTTATTATCCATATAGTGATAGAGTTTCCTGAGTATTTCCATAAGATATTTTAATCTATATCTTATTGGATTTGGTTTTACATTAAGGTGATATTTTAATTATCTATCACAATGATTATCAAAAACATTTCTTTAAAAAAATTATTGAAGAAAACTAAAACAATTAGTTTGAATGTCATAATATAATTAGTGTAATGAAAATTATAATAACCAAAATCAATATTAATATGTTCCAAATAGTGCTAAATAATTTAACCATATGATTTTTCAGTTCAATTATAGTATTATTCATATCGTAGTCTCCATAAATTATTAAACACCATGTTGATAACGATTCATATGACTCAACCATAACATACATAAATATTACATAATTTTATACAAATATTACTTACATCTCACAATGAAACATGACAACAACCTAGTGGATTAGTTTATTTTGAGAATATATACTTAACCAACATATTTTAAAGAAATTATTCAATATCACTCACATATATTCATCAAATACAATACCCTTATGACATATCAAAATAATAATCTACTTCATAATCTATGGAAAGGAAAAAATAATAAAGGAGAGACAAAATGATTAGTAAGGGATAACATATGGGAAAATTATCAAAGGTATTATGTTAGAATAATTTGAGAATATGGGTATAAGAAAAAAATGGTACATGGAAATAATATAATATAACCATACCAAATAAAACATTTATTATAAATATTGAGTTATTGTATAAGAAATTCGGAATAACTTTAGACATGAATCAGAGGAATATGGAAATAAGAGTTAGCAATCATATTCCATTAAGTCATAACAAAAGAATAAAAATGTGGATCATACATAAGAATTTATATTCAGTACTTATACCTAGGATAAATTCTATGACCTTAATTTTGGAGTTTATTGAGTCCCACGGTTTATCGACTTCACTCACAATTCCCTAAAACATAGTGGACTGAGTCCCAGAATAGTCTTTGAACACTCAACAATATGTTATAAACAATTTTTGGAGATATAAAACTGTAACCAATGCATTAGTGGGATAAAGAAATTATGATAACACATCACATAAATAAAAGTAAACATATTTATTCCATAATAATAAGAAAACAACTTTTAATTCCATTATTTCGTTATTAACATGTGTGGAAGAATCTATTTTCATGAAAACATACCGTTTTTCTAAAAAATAGAGAATGTATGTGGATGAAGTGGTTATATCATATTCACAATAATGAAAAAATACTTAATTGATTTTAGTAAAGCTGAAAAATCATATTTTAATAAGATCATTTAAGATTTTATTAGAAAATCAAGATTAAAAATCCTTTACATTGGATAACATCTATTTTAAATGAAAATATTTATAACAATAATGGGAAGAAAAAAATCATTGAAATTACAAGAAAACTGATAATGAAATATTTTTAATGAAAACTAAACAATGATTCAGTAATATTCATTCATGTTGGTATAATTTGAAAAATATGTTATTCAATTTTTTGAAATAAAATTAAATGAAAATGAAAAATGATCAATGAACCCTTTTTAAAGTATATTACCTATATTAATTTTTAAAATAATGTTATTGATAATATTTGATGACCATATTCATACATTTAATTATAAATACTTCCATCTATAAAACAAAAAAAATTAATATACTGAATGTGGATAAAAAATACTTACAAAAAAGAAGAATTAAGGTCAATTACACGTATAACAATCATTTCAGTTGATTTTTTAACCAAACAGAAGTGAAATGTTAAAAATACTTGTAAACCCAAAAAATTAACCATATTAAATGTGAATATAATTTATTTTTTTGAGAAATAAAAACATTCACCTAGTATATATTTAACATAAACTACATTTATTTTAAACTGAAATATAAATTAACCTATTACCTCAATATGTCGCTTAGTTAGCTGGATTACAACTCCCTATAATATGAATTTAATTTAATTTATAATATTTATATGAACTAAATTAATTTTTATATTATGTGATAAAAAATATTTATTATTACTTTTTAACTATATATATTAAATTTCTATAATAAAATATAAAATTTTTGTTCATTAGTTTAGTTTACCAATACATATTTTTGTTTTACAGTTCTTGTCCTTTTCCTTGATCATGAGAGAACAAAATCTATAATTGTCATGAGGATATATGAAATTTTTTATATTTTTCTATACTCTATTGGTTATTACATTGAGCCTATTTTGGGGGTTCACGAATAATGGAACAAAAATATATTTTTATTTAATTTTTAATCCAAAAATAAAATTTATTTAATTTAATTCACAATCATATAGATATTTTAATCAAGAATCATGAAAATATTAAAAATTCATCACTATAAAATCTTTTTACTAGTATTTAATTTATATAATTTATTCATTATGTGATTGTTATATCATAATTTATAAAATTTATAAACGTAATGAAAACAAGAACACGATATGATCAATAACGTAATAGGAATATTTTATTGTATAATGATATTATGGAATTTATAGAACCATATTAATTAAAAAAACATTATTGTATATTTATAAATTGGATTGTTTCAAATATATATGAATATGAAAAAAAAATGATTAATAAGAAGATAACACTGACATTGAATACATGAATCTACTCATAGTGATCTAGATAGAAAAGAATGATTTGGTACATCTCTTTATTAATAAGGGTAAATTATAAATCATTTTTTGGGAGAATTTGGGTAGGTATTAAAGATAATTTTTTAGGAATTTTTTTGGATGAGGTGGGTAGAGGAGTGGTCCTTTTAAATGGAATCTTGAGTAGATTTTTGTAAAATACATTTGACAAAAAAATATATAATCATTTAATTTAAAAAATTAATGTTAAAAAAATGAAAAAACTTTATCAGGTATGAATTGAGTATAATAATTACCTAAAAAATCAATATATTTAAACAGTTATAGGATATTTTATTTCTCTACCCAATATTCAAACAATTTTATGATATTTTTTATTTTGGGGACTAAGCTTAACCTCAGGGGAATATTTTTATATATAAGAATGATGATGAACATATCAAAAAAATTACGGTGATTGTAAAACTGAATTTTATTTTATTATTGTTTATATGTAAATATGATAAAAATGTATTTTAAAATAATAAAAATATAATCCAAAATAATTATCTTTCAAAAATATGTATTAAGACCAAAAGATATTTTATTTTTTCTGTTGGTAATTAATATAAATTAGTTGAATTATTTTTAAATTATACATATAATAATAATAATAGTTTTTTTAATAATTCTTCATTTCACATGAAATGCTTGAATTATTATATATTTAGTTAGTATGGCATTGATGATGTATTGTGATTGTGATACTTGGAGGATTGAAATGTATCAAATAATTTTCACTCGAAATAATTTTTAATAATGAATCTATGTACATATATTGAGTGATATGTATTCATTATCAAATGAAAAATGAGTTGTGGGAAAAAATAAATAACACTTGTATATAAGAGCCAATAAATATGTAAATAAATTATGATGATTGACACTATGAGATACTAGATAATGGAGGGTAATGATGGGGAGATTATTTTTAATAAAAATTTATATATTTTGGAACGAATTGAGATTGATTAAATAGTACTTAATGTGGTTTTGGGTTGATATTGTTACCTTTATAATTTTATCTCTTGGTTTTGATGTACTATGCACAGGAAACCACAGGGTTTCTAAACATTTTAATGGTAACATTGAATTAGTGTGAGCTATGTTGATTTTTCTCATAAAAACCCAAATTTGTTTATGTGTATTGGTAGTTGAATAATTGTAACTCTAAAGTTAGATAATTTATGTAAATTTATTTGTGAGAATGCATAAAATAATTTATAAACATTTTACTTCACAAAAGGGTCAAATGAAATTATATAATAGATACATGATGGTTACCATGAATCAACATAATGTAAATCTAAGTATCTCAGTGGATTTTTTAAAGTGTGATCAAGATATTGGTTTGGCGAATGGCGTGTTTCCATATTATTATATATTATAATGTACACTTGATATATATTTTTATTGTGTGGTGTTATTGATGTATCCAAAAATTATGATCAATTAAATTATCATAATAATTTAGAATATTGATGATTATATTTCTATAGAAGATTATGGAGACAGACTAATAACCCAAAGAAGAAGAGATTCATATGCTATAGAATGGTGTGCCACAATCAATATGGATGAAAAATGACAGGGTAATTTTCAACAGGAAATGGTACATAATTTTTTACAATTAGTGATTATAAGAGAAAAACTTGTTAGTTAAATTAGACTATGATGGATATATTTGGGATGATTAATTAGTTAATTAATTAATTTAATTTCTATATTATGAAAGTAATAGAAAATTGAGATTTTGTAATTAATCCATTAATGTGATTATGAACTAATTGACCATGAGAATTGTGATGGTTGACATAACCTTAATGGGTTAATGGTTTATATTGTTATATATTTTAAAAAATTGATGGAGAATTGTTCATATTATTCCATGTGAATAATGTATCAAACCATGTTTTTTTATAATCAGGTGTTATTGATGATGTTAACTATGATAAGAGTGATATTTATGATTAACCTTGATTGATGTTATTAATGTGATATATGTGTGGTTGATTAATATATGAGTTTGGAACATAGAATGATACTACAAATACTAATATGTGATAAATATTTTTGAGACAAGGAATGAGCCGCCACATATTTATATGTGATAAATGATTGTGGGTTAGGGATAGAGGCTCTAAATACCCAAATGTGAAAACAACTATAGGATAGGTAATGAGGATCCAAATTACCATGTGACATTTAACTGTAGGAATGAAATTGAGGATCCAAATACACATGAGGCATTATATACCAAATTATACACCCATGATATTCATATTAGAATATTATTCCAATTGAATGTGATGTGAAATGGCATGAAATGGATAATGAAATCCCATGTATTATAAATAATTTTGAATCACTTATGTGATGTGGATTGGAATCCATCATAAGTCGAAGTAGTTATTAATAGTTTTTGTGTCCCTAAGAACCTAAGGGTTTATGTGGTTAAATATTGAAAATTTATTGTGGATATTTTTAACATTTTTATTTTACTTATTATTGATACAACTCCATACATTTTTATTGAATGGATTATTTTTTAGATGTTGTTAGTTGTAGCCTACTGTGTTCTACTCACACCCTACTCGATCTATATGATCGGTACCCGAATAAACATTTTTACTATAGGATATAATATGGGAATGTTACTTATCATATATTTATGATTCAAGAATGATCATGGATGAGGAAGTAGACATGATGTCGGGTCACACAAGGTTGTGTCAGAGTGTCTTTATTTTGGTTTTTAATTTGACACCTGACTTTTATTTATCATGGAATATCTACTATTTTGTTTTGTGTATTATTTACAATTTTATGTCATTATCTTATATAATAATTTTTGGTAATTGGTTATATCATTTGGTTATTCATTATATATTTCAATCATTATTCTACTTTGATAAAAATTGAATTGTATCTGAATATTTTATATTAAACACTTTTTTCTTATCGGCAGTCTCTATAATACTAGAAGGCACGCCTAAGGTAATGTGACAGACTCAATCGACACAATGGTGTGTGGAACACGGGTCAAGATGTTACATGGTCCTCATACTTCCAAGGACAATTCACATTCTTCTAATCAGTGAACTATATCACTATCTATAACTTATTATAGTTTTCATCTATTTATATATATTTATTTGAATCCAATATTCTATTATATAGAATAATATTTACCTTGTATACCATATAACCTTTATACTTACTGTATCTCTTATCTACGGGTTGTTTCATTAACCATTTTCATGATGTTTGATATAATATATTTTATTTTTGAATGAAAAAACCTTGATTTTGAGGTAAATTTTAAATTTTGAGTATAAAATTATTTAATGGTGGTAGAATTAAATAACCAAATATTTAAAAAGAAGAACTTTTTTTTAATGGAATATTAGAAATACAACACAGAGATTAATCAACCCATGAAAGACATTTCGTTACATTTAATATCTCCATTATACTATAAAACATGTGAACCCAAATTAAAATTTATCTTATTTTAGATACCGTTAAAACCTTATAGATAAATTGTAATGTATTAATAACACATACTACATTATGAATACAATGGATATCCATTTTTAGGGTCCCATTTTTAGAAATTATATATTTTTTGTTAACATCATATTAATTTATTAAAATTTCCTCGATTATTTTAGTTTAGAGTTTTGCATTATTATGACTAATTCTTACAAAATAAAACCATAAATTACAAGTGAAAACATATACTATGTATTAATATTTACCAAAAAAAGTTCTTAAATTAAGAAATGATTTATTTTCCGGAAATATCGCTTGAAATTTCATACTGGTTGCATACTTTTCCATACTCATCTTTAAACCCTATGAAAACCATTTTTAAAATGTTTAATGATCACAAAAGGATTAGTAAGGGACATAATAAAAAAATAAAAACATTTCCCCAGTGAAAAAAAAATACATAATAAAATTACCTTTACTAGTCATTCATTGATATTTTGGAATTAGTTATTTCTATATTAATTTCATAAACATTTTATCCAAGAAAACATTAAAATTCCATATCAAACAAAAATAAAACATGTAGGAAACTATAAAATCCTTACAGTAACCATTATAGCAAATGTAATAATACCTTCATGGTTAATATTTGATCATTAACGTAGATAAATAATCAAATAATATCGTATTATACCCCATATGGAAACATGTAATAACCATTACAGTTTATTATCATTATATCTTGGGAGAAACCTAGTCAGTTAACTCTGCCACATAAATTGAATTACCATATAATAAAATTAAGTATCTAGAGTATGATATGAATTAGAACATGTAAGATGAACACCAATCCATGGTTTATAAAGGAACCTTCTCTGATTATAATTATCTGAAAGGAACATTAAATAAATAGAAAACATGAAAAAATTCATCATAAAATCAATTTTAATGAATATAAACATTCTTATTAAAACAACTTTTTTGAGAAAAACTCATCTTATATAAAAGAAAATATTTTCATTTCAAATAGTAAAGTTAAATTATAGTGGAATCGTCATTGATTTCAGTCATCAAGATGGTGGGAAATGATTTTCATTCCATATATGTTAAAAAAATATTCCATTTATATTTTTTTTTTCTAAAAAGTCAAAAAGTACCTCGTTTGGGAAAAAAATATTAAATTCAAATAATTTTTTAAAATGTTAAACATGGGTAAAATTTTCATTAAAATGAATATATTATTAATTAATACCCTCAAAAATATATATTTTACCAAATAATCATACGAATATGGAATAAAATTAGATTATTATGTGAAACATTAAAAATACAATTTTAAAACGAAAACCTCATACCATATGTATAACTCATCACATAGGATAATTATATCCCATAATGAAAAACACATGAAAATTATTTAATTTTTTAATATCATTTTTAATGTTCATTCTTCCTCTTATATAAATTATTACCATCTAAATTATATAATCATTTAAATTCCCATCGGGGTTTTTGATGATATTTAGTACTTAAGTCAAATTTTTTATGGTATGTTGACTACACTCAATTTGTCCATTATGACATCATCTCAAGAATTATAATCTTCAAATAATTTTCACTTTAACAAACATGTTGTAATTTTTAATAAATTTTTTATATATTACTATGAAAAATAAAAAACATTACAATCCTGGAGACGATAGGTCATATGTATGCATGTGTAACATTTTTATTTTTCAACGATCATTTTAGAATGAAGGTTAGGTTTTTTATCATTAAATAATAATAAATTTTTTTAACATATCAACTCATTATATATAGTAATATATATCATAAATGTGATTTGGTGATTAATAACAAATCAAACTACTTTGTGGAGGTGGCGGTCCACATGTACACACGAAAGACATTATCATTTTTCTAAGCATGTAATCGTACAAAAATTTTATATATTATTTATTAATAGTGATAAATATATAATTAATTTAATAAAAAAATAATATTTCCATAATTATTATAACTCTAGAAATTTGTTTGGATAACGAATTATAACAGTCCACAATGTAGATGATCATTGAACATAGAATGATGAACTATTTTCCCATATGATGGAAGAATATATAAATATAGAAAATCAAAAAACTAATAATATATATTTATATAACGGATTTTTTATTAATTATATTATAATTATTTAGGATGTATTAATGGATTTGTAGTGATAAAAAAACATGCTGATAAAAACAATCCCACTTCCTTGGAAAAGCACCTTCGATTAACACCACATGCCTTCAAACGATAGTGTTATACCTAAAATATGGCCTCTAGAATGAGGTATTGAAATATATGAAGTCATTTTGGTAGTAATTTTCATATGAAAATGTGTTTTTATTTTTGAATAAATTATAATAATTATCGAAATTTTTAAGTAGAGTGGAGGGGAATTTTTTTCACATCTTAAAATAATAAATTATTATAAAATAATATTTAAGAAAAATTTCCTCAAAACATATTTATTTATAATAAAATCTTACTATGGGACTCAATACCCACATAAAATAAATATAGAATAATTTTTTGAAATATTTATACTAATATATTTTGGTATTAACCATTATTTAACCACATTAACTCCTACCTTGACAAAATTTCTAACTATTTGAGGGTAAATATAGTTACTAAAAAACAAAAATAAATCCAATATATTTTTCATATGTGATATTTTAAACCCTATCTTAATAAATATACATTATTTAATTTCTTTTTGAATTTTATATCATGTAATAAAATATTAATTACTATTAAATATATCGAATGTCATTATTTAGTACTAATCATTTAATTAACATTAATAATATAATAATATAATTTATAATGATAATAAAATGTTTAATTGTACCATAATAATGTAATTTTAATATTTATAATTCTTATATTACATTAAATTTTATAAATTTAAATTTATTTTAAAATTTAAAAATTATTCATTTTATTTTTCAAATAATTGAATAATTTATAGATAATTGTTTTGAAGAATTTAATGTGATTATATCATTACTAAAAAATTAAAAAAATACTATTATTTAGTTAAATTTTTCATATTTTAAAATAATATTAATATTTAAACATATACTTTTGATAACACAATATTAAAAAAATTACATTTATTTAGACCAAGAATGTGGCATGTTTGAAATCTCATGAAAATCAATAATGTAAAAGTCATAAACCCATCCATGTGAACCAAAAAGGTCATAAATGAGACTCCTTGGTAAATATGGGTGACGTATACTCATAAAATAATATTTAGTTAAGTGTTTGTTTCATTAAATAATTTTTATCCTTTTATATTTAAGCTAAATTACATTATTGACAAATTATTGTGGTAATAAAAATTACAATGGTAACTATTCATATTTTCAAAAATAAAGGGTAATTATTTAATAAGAATGATTCTAATAATTCAAAATAAGTAATATGTTGTTCAAATGTTCAAATGTATATATTTCATAAATTAATTTACAAATACACTAAAAAAATAAACTAAATAAAAAATATTTGAATAATGACATCTTTAAATATAAAACAATTTTTACTAAATTATAGTATAAAATGAATTTATAAAATCATATTTTAACTACTTTAAATCAAAATGAATTAATTAAAAGGTAAAAAATAATCCAAAATAAAATTTTTCCTTGAAAGAAGAATAAAATAAATATAGTTTTCAATAAAATTAATAAATTTTCACTATTCTATAAAAATTAATTATTTATAGAAAATTATCAATATGGTAATTTTTATATATCATTCCATGGAAATTAAAAAAAGGTATTCATTTATTCAAATACAGTTCAAAATATATATGGAAATTAATTATAATATTAACACAAAAAATGAACGAAACACCATTTTTAATGAAAGATTATTTTATGGAAAATAAAATAGAATTTGTCCACGTTGTTTTATTTGGTTATAATAAAATTATAATAAAATAATATTGTGTTTCAAACGTGTATTTATTTAATAAATATGTTTTTAATATTCCTACCCATCAATCTAATAACTATTTTACAGTGGAAAAATTTAAATAAATATATTTAGTAGTTTATTAAAACTAAATGTGGAGTATATAGTATTATACTCAGCAAAATGTCTCTACTTAAATTCTCAAGATGTTACATTTTACCCCAATTTTAAAATTTCAACCTCTAAATTTTAATCTTAGGCCAGTTAAAAAGTGTTTGACCATTCAAAAAACATTTATTGAAATCCCATATCATAAAAATAATTAATAAAACTTCCATCAGATAGGAGATAATAGAAATTAAAAATATCACATGAGATAAAACATAATAAGGATAAATGCTGGAAAACATGGACATGGAAGGGAAAAATACCTCCCAATGACTGATAACGATTTATTGATAACATGGTACTGTGAAAGTTAACCATCAAAAAATCTTAAATATATAGTGGCATTAAATAGATATCTATTTATTGGGAATAAAATTTTAAAAAAAATGTTTTTCTATCAAGATAATTTTCCTAAAGTTTAGGAATTACATTTACATATATTCTATGAATATTGGAAAATATATATACATTGAAACTATAATTTCATCCTATAATCAATTTCCACCACAATCTCAAATTATTTTTAATCAATTTGTATTTATGATGAATTTATCATGGCTAAACTAATTGAATTGACTTATGTGGATAAACAAAACCTAAATAAGATAAATACATATTACTTATTTAATTAGTAATAGACACATTTAAAATAACATTATAATAAAATAAAATATTCTAAAATAGTAAACATATATATATTGATAAAACTACTTGAATCACCAAAATTCAAAATTAAAACCCAAATTTGAACATAGATTATTAAATACACATCTACCCTTAAAATTACTAATAAATTGTCTATACTATGATTGACACCCAAAAATAATAATTCTTTGATAAAATAGTCCTCTAGGAAATTGTTTCACATTTACCAACAAATAACATCACTAACTCTTAAATTCTCAGACGTAAAATATTATTTTCTAAATCACATAAACTTTATTCTATTTTAATAAATTCCACAAATTTCTTAAATCACCATAAAATAAAATATGATTCTAAAAGATGTACCATACTTTATTAATCATATAATATCCAATAATATCATATACATATATAGATCCTTAACTATTGTGATCATCATAAAAAATAACATTGTTCACCTAATTACAAAATAAATTTTGGATAGAACATTTTTTGAAAAAATGAACACAATATTTATCCATAATGTATTTTAAACAAATAAAGAAAATTTTATAATAATAAGGGCATCATATAAGTCATTGTTAGGTGATGAACCCTACACTCCCATCTGTTGTGGTCTAAATCCATATGTCTATGGTTGATGCAAATGTTTGGAACCCATTCCATGGGTTTTCATTTTTATAAATCTATAAAAATTTAATCCTTATTTAATTATAGAATGATACTAATCATCTTATAAAATAATCATAATATATTCAATATTAGTGAAATTTCATAACCTGAATGGTTATATCATACCTTCAATTTTTCATTACAAAATGTAATAAACCACGCTTAACAAAAAAATTAAATGTCTCAAAAAATATTATTAGTCCCATTAAAATTTAATCACATAAGGGAAAAATAGGCGATTCAATGAAATTATTCTTTTGATCAGACATATAATAATACACACATGATGACATCCCTAACACTTAATATAACCTCTCCTGAAACATCTTAATATGAAATTTTGACTAAATTATCCACTAATAGAAATAGTATAGAACTGAACTAATCATTACACATTCTATTTTCAATGAAAAATAACTCTATTTCATAATGTTCAATGAATATTATCATTTTAGAATTTTAGAGAAATAGGATAAACTCTTTCAAAGTAAAAACATTGTTTACAAGTGGAAGCTTATTCTCTTTATCTCCCAGCAAATAAAACTATTTATAATAGTATAACTGTTCTTATCATGAAAACTCTAACCAATATAATTCTTGTCCACATACTTTTACCTACACATCCTTAAAACCTATGAAAAATATTTTAAAAACATTGGATGGTATAAAAAATATTAGTGAGGGACATGAAAATAATGAAATATATTAGCCAAGTGAAAAAATTAAATTAAATAATATACTTATATTTAGAAAATTAATCTTTGTGTATTTAGAATTATTCATTTCTATATGAAAAGCAGAAAAAAAAATTCAAATACAAAATTAAACACCCATATAATATATATGTATAAAATGTTGTAAACATTGGACACCATTAGAGTAACAATAAAAAATACTCATGGAAGAACATCATAGGTAACCATAAATAATTAACTTATAAAATTAATCATAGAGGGACATAATTAACATTAAATTAGAATATTGGAATAAAAATCAAAGTATAATCCAATAATCTCTTAGGATAATCCTAATTGGTTAACTCCATCTCGTATATGGGATAACCGTACAGTTGAATTGCATTTCTCAGAACACCCAATACAATGGAGGTTATAATCTAACCTCTGATAATTTTTTTATCATGGAACCACCCATCATTATAACATAATAAATTAATGGTAATATTAACATAAGTCATGAAATTATTAATGATATGATCATTTTAGAATGTAATAAACTTTTCATTGGAATTTTTTTTTTAAAATAACTTATAACATAAAGAGAAAAACATTTGCTTCAAAATAATCATGTAAAAATTTAGATGAATCAAAATATCATTAAAGATTAATTATTTTGGGAAAATAATCTCATTTTTTATAAGTTAAAAAACATTCCTTCTGTATTTTTTTATTAAAAGTAATAAAAGTCCTTATTTGGTAAATGAAAAATAATTATTTTAAAACCATTTTGAAAAATGAAAATCATGGGTAAAATGAAATTTGAAAAATAATATACTAATATTAAAAAACAACATTAAATAGTTGTTTTAAAATAAATCATCTGAATATGTCATTAAAAGAGAGTTTTTTTAGAAACTTTTAAAATAATATTTTAAGACAAATCTTGTTACAATTAGTCCATCTCACAACAAATGTTCTTTAACTTCCTAAATTATAAAATTAGGTTATTTATTTAAATGATTATAATCCTTTTTAAAATTCATTATTCCATTTATATTTCTTATAACAATGTTAATTAGACAATCATTTAAATCCACACTAGTTCTTATAACAATATTTGGTACTTATGTCCACAAAAACATTGGTATGATGACTATGATGAAAGTGGTAAGTATTTAATAATATACATAATAATAATAATTAAATATTTATCAATTACATAAATCAATTTTAATATAAAATCCATACATTAAATATGGTTATGAAAAATTAACAGTATTACAATTATTAAGATGGAGGGCCATAACTACGCAAGACTAACAACAACATGTTTTCAGGACCAATTATAAAAATAGGTATGAGATATATTATATGAATAGAATGATCATGATTACATATATATCGTATTACATACATAGATATTATTAAATACATGATACATGGTGATTAAAAATGAATCACATCTTATCATTGAGGTGGTAGTCTGCACAAACACATAAACAAGGATATCTATTTTATTTGAATGAAAATGTATGATTATAAATGATAAAAAAATATGTAAGTAATGATAAATATTTCATGAATATAATATTTTTTTATTAATTTTATCATTAAAACCATTATTGATGTATGGTGGTTGGAAAATGAATTACATCATTTCAAGAGATGTTAGTCCACCGTACACAGGACTAATGAATTGTTTTACCATTTATCGACATGGAGAATGATATATGTCATGAAAGTAACATAATAATTATTTAGTATATGTAGAATTCTGTATTTTTTACTTTATAATGGATTATGAATATTTGAGGTATGAGGATGAGTATATAACACTTAAATATTTTGATAAAAACTATATCTCATCAGTGGAAACCCACATTTGATTAAGACCTTCATCCTCACATGTTATTATTAAGCATAAAATAATTCCTCTTGAATTATGGGATGGATTATATGAATGTATTTTCTTATGTATTTTTTGAACCAAAATGGGTTTTATGTGTGATGAAATGGCAATATGATCTTACCATTAATAAGAGAGGGGAGGTGTACACATGAAAATTCTCAAAATAATAAATTAATATAAAATAATATTGAAAAAAATGTAATACAACTATTAATTTTTAATATAATATAGATATTTGTAGAAATATAAAAATACAATAAAAATAAGATTTTTTTACTATATTTATACTTTAATATGTTGGGTTAACACTTATTGTACTCATTTAACTCTTAATGTGTCAATTAGGATTTTACATTTTCAGCGTAAATATAGTTAATATAAAATGAAAAAATGTGCATAAGTGCTACATTGAGGATATTTCAACCTTATCCTAATATTTGTTTCTGAATTTTATAAATTTTAGAATTTTATATCATTTAGTAAAATATATTTTCTTATAAAATTTTCTTGTTGTCAATTTTTAAAACTATTAATTACATTGACTTTAATAATATCAACATAAAACTTATAATTCGGGAAAACATTTTAATCCATTCCAAAATATGTAAATGTACACTATAAAACTCTTGGATTTTATTAATCATATATAATAATAATTTATTAAATATTATTAATAATATTTGGTATGTTTTTTTAATAATTCAATAATTATTACATCGTTGTTGTGCACGGATTTAAGGTCATTATGTCATCAGTAAAAAAAAATTATAAATTATCATGATGAAAATAAATCTATGCTATTTTATTATAATGTTTATAGTCTAAAATAACCTTTAGATGACATAATTTTAAGAAGTATACAATTATAAAAAACATGAGCGTGACATGTTTGACATTTCATTAAATAAAATAAAATAAATTACATAATGTTATCTAAGTAGATGTAAAGGGAATAAATTACACTTTTAGATTGATTTTTTAAATCTATTAATTCTATTATATCAACCACCATGGAACACGACATATGGAAGAAAATTACAATAAATCGCATGTATTGGGACATGACCTAGCGACCTGCCCCTCACCCCCATACCCTAACCACCAACAAAAAATGTTGGTGCTTATTGTAATTATATAAAAAACAATAATGTTTTTGTAATTATTTTTGTCATTTAATAGTTTTTATTATTTAATAGTAAACATATATTACACGATTTACCCTTAATCATTGTAACAAAACTTATAAAGGTTAATATAAATAATTTCAAAAAATAATCAGGAATAAATTTCTAAATATTGACCAAGTAATTAAAAATATAAAATCAATTTTTCCAAATGAAAAATACCTATGGTAATAAATATAATAATAAATTTAACATAAAAAATGCTATGAAAACTCATTTTCCTAAAACATTCCCTTGTAAATATAAAATTTATAATACTGAATTGTATTATAAAATATATTTAAAACCATAATGGGATTCTATTAAATTAAAATTAAATGATGAAAAAATTAAAACCAATCACAAAAATAATTTGACCTTATAAATTTTTTTAAATAAAATACTTTTTTCAATAAGAATAAGTAATTTTCATTATTCCAAAAAAATCATTATTTTTAAAAAAATCCAAAAATATTATTTTAAGATAATATTTAAATTTTGAATTCAAAAAAAGTAATTATTTTTTTTCAAATACTTATTGTAAAATATCTAGTAAATAATTACACTATTAACTCTTAAAATGTATGAAAAATCATTTTTTAAGAAAAATAATTTTTGGATAAAAAAATGAAATTCATAAAAACTATTTAATTATTTTCTATAAAAATTACAGTAAATTGTAATTGAGTTTTTAGATTATTTTTATTTCGTAAATCAGTTATTCTAATTCATACAAACCATTTTAACTATTAGGATATAACCATCATATTTAAAAAATAATATTTAGTTTTTCATTTAAACACGAGGTGTAATATCATGTATTATATCAAAAAAAGATTCATAATTTAAACTAAAAGGATTTCAACTATTTAAATGATATAAAATAAGTCTCTTTTAAAGGAAAATTAAATGTTTTATATAAAAAATTATGTTTTATTAAATTTTATTTAGTGGATCATTGTGAAATCAATATGAAAATAATTTTTTACACTTTTAAAATATATAAATTACAAGATATTATTCATTATTAATTTATACATGTTATATTTATATCTTGGGGATTTTATTGTGAATTTTTTTGAAAATTTTCATTTTTGATCAATACTGAAAAATATTGAATTATTACTGAAAACATTATTCTCATATAAATAATTTATATTTACAATTATAATTTTAATTGGGTTTAATTTAATATTATATCTTATATATATATTCATACAATTTAGGTCATTGTAATAATTTTAATACTGATATTGTATATATAATCTTTTTAAACCATGAATGGTTTTTCATTCAAAAACCACATTATCATTGCATCTGCAAGATAAATTTCAATTAAAATTTTATACATAATTGAATTTAATTTGGAAAGTGGAGTTCCATATAAATAATTAGAAAAAATTATATTATAAAATATTAAAAATATAAACTTTGAAAAAAATGAATATTAAAAATATAAAAATTATTTACCGTGGATATAGTAAAAATTGATTTACCAAGGGTTCTGATTTAGAATGACCTTAACAACAATAAATTATATTAATATGAAATATTTAGACATTATCATTTCTATGTCTCTATAATAATCCATTTTGGATCTATGTGGGTTGTGAAAAATAGGCATACACATTTTTATTTTCAATAAATAATAGTATGCCACTCACCTCACGTATAAATGGACACCCACTATACAGTATTATTCACACCACAAAAAAAATTATCAAATAAAATATATAATTAAATTAAAACTCTATCCCATATTTTTAGAATCATTATTTTTTCTAGGAATCCATTCTAGGAATTCGGTAGCTGTAATCCTAAATCAGTGGACAAAGATGAGGTAAAATTATTAACTATAATTTTTTTACCATTTCTTACGCAAAATCATTAAATTCATACCAAAACATAATGATATAATAATCTTGGTATCAGATATATACCCATATGTTTTCATAAAGGTAATGAACTATAACCATTTCTACTTCCATCAAATGGGTTGTGAATTTATTATTGTTATGTTTGAATGACTACAGGTTGACAAAACGTTTCTATACATTTTAACATCACCACGACTCATTGTTGGTTATTATGATAGATATAATTTTTATTTATTCTATTTATAACATTATTATACACCTATAGATTAATCATTTCTAATATTATATTTTTACATTCCATTCCATAGTGTATATGATAACATCGCTCGTGTGTTTGTGTAGTGTGATTTTTTTTTTCAAAAAACATTTTTAATGGAATTTAATGAGGTTAGTGTTAATGAATATATGTGATATAAATAAAAACAATTATATATTAATGACATATTTATCCTTCTGATAGTATAATATATCATTTTATTTCATACAATAAAAAAATATAATAACATTTGTGTATGTTTAGAAAACCACCCTAACAAAGAGATTCGAATCAGATTACATAACGACACCACATGGATAATATATATATATTTAAATATTTAATATGTTATATCTATGATATTTTAATATTTTTGTAAATTTGAAATATTATTTGAAACCATTCCATAATGATCATTGAAAAATGGAAAATTAACTGAAGTGTATGTACAACCTACCATCAACTTGAATGTAATTAAGCTCATTTTAGTTGACCAAATTTCATGATTGGTTTTTAAAATATAATTTATGTATAAATATGAAAATTATTTGATGATTATTTTTCTAGGGATGTCTAAATAATTACCACTTTTACCATTTTCAACCAAAAATAATCATTTTTTACAAAAAATCCCGATATCATCGAAACATATAATGTAAACTAAATTGATTAAGAAACCATATATAACACGATAATAAATAAAATAGAAGAAATAATAAAAATGAAAAAGTATTTTAATAAATTAAATAATTAATTTATTTATTGTAATATTTCATCCCCTATCATTGCATTTAGAAGATATTAGAACATTACATCCTTTAAGAAACATTCCCAAGGAAAAAATGGTTGTGGAAAATTTTTCATTCATGAAATAAAACAACCCCAACAAACCCACCATAAAAAATCACTAAATGATCCAAGAATATAATGTAGTAAAAATATTTTAATACCATTGATATCAAATGATAACTATAGAAAATTACCACTATGGAATACTAAAAACATCATTGTACAAATATAAATTCAAAATCAATAAAAATCATTTACTCCATGGAAATAACCCCATAAATCCAAACATTAAACATGATACATATCTACAAATAAACCCAAGTATCATGAAGAATGACAAATTAAATTTGATTCATTCCTTTTCCTGGGTCACAATAATCAATATCTAGAAAATCACTAATGTGCTAAAGCATTTGTGAGTAATGAGACAAAGCATGCTTTCCCAAAATAAATTCCCCACTCACGCCACTAGTATTGAAAATGTTATCACATTTATATTAAAAAATATATAAATACATCTTAATAGTTTAAAAATATATAAGAAATAAAAATATTCATACAAAATCAGTGTATGGAATGAAAATAAACAATTCTTTAATCCATTTCACACTCCTTTTTGGAATATCAATTTCATGATTCACACATACACCCATGATTTAGTTCATCTCTAAATTGTCCATATTCACTAGTAGTTTCTCCTTACATACACAACGTTATCACAATGTGGCCAATCACATTTTTCCCCAATGACACAAGCCCCTTATCTAGTGTCACGTCCCCTCGTAATACAATGGTACATTCCCCATTTTCATGGTCACATTGAAATAATGAACTAACACAAACCCATGTATTCCAATACCATTTCAAATCTACCATTTCAATATATTTCAATATAATTATATATTTATTGAAAACATTTCAAACAGAACATTTACATAAATTTTTCAAATCCATATTTTAAAATCAATGTTTCTAAATTATTAATAAAAAATTATTATCACAACGAATGTCCTCAAATAAATAAATCTACAATCCATATCTAAATACAGATTCTACCATGATTTAAATGTAAATTTCGAAGTCAATTTCATAAAATTTAATCAATTTGGAAATAATACTTAATGTTCTAATAATAATAGTCGACTATAAAGCCAGCTATATTGGATGTTATAGAGACGATGACGAACGACACAAATTATTCATCAAAACTGGGATAAATCTCCAAAAACCAACCGTAGATCTCATTCAATAATATTAACTCAACCATATGTCATCATGGTTGGAATTATCCATCATGTATCTATCCATAGTGGACTAGATCAAGGATTTCACAGAATGAAAATAATGTTGATATAAAAAAATGAAAAATTGATTACATGCCAAGGGAAGGAGGCTTCAAAGCACAATGTATTTATTTTGTATTACTTCTGGTTCAAAGGGGAGAGATTACATTACCTTTATGTTTAGTAAAAAATATATTAGAGTCCAAAATAGTGCTTTTTATTATCTTAGATATTATAACAAATGAGATCCACTTTTTTATGATTGTAATTTTAAACTATGGATTGTTATCCACAAGGTTATAGAAAACATGTGCTAACTGTGTTCCACCCTATTCCTCTAGAAGCACCTTTCATGTTTGGCCCACACAATTAGAAATCTCAATCTCTAACCATTTACAATACTTATCCACTACATTCAAAGGTTTCTCTGAGATGGCTGTATGATATGGACAAAATGTGTTCCTAACAGTGCACCCACCTAGAATTCCATATTTCACCATGTAATGTTTCTTATAAGACCTTCATTATTTATAAAAACCATGACCAAACTGTTCCCCTTTAAAAAAAGTCCCAAATACAATCCAAAAGTATTCCAAACCCTCCCACACATCAAAAAAAACATTTTATATACTTAGGAAGAATAAATATAGGGTATCCTATAGGAAAACAGGTGTTCTACAAGAATATTATTTTTGAATATATAAAACATATGTGACATGTTAGACTCAATGTAAATTATTCTCATGTCACCTTTACGTCCATGAGACATACACCATATTCACCACCTATTTCTTTTTTTTTTTGTGGTGTATATAATATAACATTTATTGTTACATCATTAATTCATTTACCATAAATGTGTTTAATGTTTTAATAAATAATATTTATTTCACTGGGATAATTATAATGTCGCATTCATTTCATAAATGGATATTACATAATTTTTTATGAATGTTCATTCATATGTCTAATGACCATATTATTTTACTTCCTTTAGAATCTTCGAAGCATAAATAATTGATTCATAATAACTATAAATATTCTCATATCTATTTCTTTATATATAGAAGCATTCTTGAAATCTCAATCATAAAACTATTTATCATATCCATGGGAAATGAAACATAAAAAGGTTGATGTCATATTCTCAGTAAGGATAAAAAAGGATATATTTAAGCATAAACATGAGCATAGAGGGTTCGAGAACATGATCAAAACGTTATAAAATCATACCCAAGAAATAAATGATCATATATATAATATCTCTTACATTACATACATAGATATTAATTTAAAATTTTAATAATATTTATTAAAAAACATAAAAAAATTAAGGACTATATAGGTTTAGTGTCTATTGAATCTTTAAAACATAAAAAACTAGTTCATAAGACATCTACATTATAACCGACTTATTTGCAAGACCACTTTTTTACATATCTTACTCAATACCATTATTCATGACCTACAGAAAAGAAACATATAAAAGGTTAAGATCATATGTTTAGTAATGGAAAACAAGAGAGATATCAATAAAATCATAAACATAAAACATAAGAATATATCATTATGAAATATTATCATGCATATTAAAGGTCATGATATCATGCCATGGGATAAATCATAAAGGCTTATAAACATCAATTAATGTAATAAAAAAGTCATAATATAAGTCATAATATAATGTGTCATATACATATTAATAGAAAATACTATCATATTAATCATGCATCTTTGCCAAGACCATCATAGTAGATTCAATCTGTTACTGAACATTGTTCTCTATTCATTATAACCCTCTATTATTGAATTGATATCATTTCCCATTCGAACCATGTATATGTAATGAGATATAAATCTATACCCAATTCATTAAAGGGAGATATATGTCCCCCCAATATAATATTTAACTAATTCTTATGCATTACACAAAAACAGAAATCACCCATCCCAACCTATGGAATATAATGGGTTTCTTTATCATCATTACTCCATAACATAATCCATTTAAATAAAATGGATTTCATAAATATCATTCCACCAAAAACCAAATTGAACCATAGGGACAATATGGATATTAACTTTTAACATAACCCTTTTATATAATTTCATCATCTATGGAAAGTAATGTTAATAAAAAAGATGAAATGAATTAATGAGGAAAATATCGTTTCTTCAAAAAAAAATCATTTTTCAAAATGCCTTTAAATTTTAAGAGAAATGAATTTATTTGAAAATATACTGGAAATATTGTAAGGAATTATTCATGGAAGTAAGGTGTTTTGAAATTGTAAAAAATAGTTCTTTCTGTTTAAGTTAAAATAAAACATTTTTCTCATGCATTTATCATAATGTCAAAAAGTACCTCGCATCGAAAACAATATTCCTTTCATACTATCAAATAAAGATTAAATAATGGGTAAAGTTTACTTTAAACAATTGAATAAGGATTGAATGAATATTTTGGAATATATATTTATGAAACATTCACATGGATGTTAATTATACACCAGTAAATAATTATGTATAAACAATCCTAGAGAATAATGAGACAACAAAATTATTCCTTACCTTATATCCGATAACATTTTAATATATAAAAACCTCATGTATAATTATTTAAATAATTTTACTGACTTATTACATAATCATAATCATTTTTATGATTTCATATATAATCATATTATCTTTCGTCTATTAATAAAATTTTGTTATTACTCATTATTTTGGTATTAATGTATTTATTTTCTTATTCATGTTTTTTCGAATAAGTTACAGACCCTATTAATAAGTAATATTTATATCAATGTCAAAAGATAGAAACATATCATATACAATTTTTATTCTTTCTATTTATTTATATAATAATTATTTAATGTATATCATGTAGAATGAGTTGCATCGCATCGTGGAAATGATAGGTCGTACGTAAGCACAAGAAATGATATCATTCACATAATTGTGAATTGGAATAGTTTTGGATTGTTTTGTTTTCTATAATCATGTAATAATAGTAACACATAGATATTATTCTCACCCATTCTAGTAAGGTGATGGTGTAAAATTGATTGCACCATGACATGGAGATGGTACGTTGTTCATATGAACGCGCGGTGATTATGTTTTTCTTTGGAAGGAAGGAATATGGAATATGGTTATTCCCTAATCATAACATAAAATAAATATATAATTTATACTAGATTTATAAATTTATAATGTAAAAAATTCATAAGGATGACGTATAAGAGGAATGAATTTTGAATGTATCGATAGTGGAGATTATATCTTCATTGACAAGATTCCTCTGGATCACCTCTTAAAGAACGATGGTTGGTCTTTAGAGATTACCAAAAACATTGTAATTTTATTGGGGATGTTGATAAGGGAGTTGGGAATGGTATTTCCGATAGTGAATGTTCAATATTAAGTTAACAATGGAAGGTGGAGGAACACTTTTATAATTTACGTAAGTTGTATTTATGAGATCTACAATAAATATTAATTTATAAAAAAATCAAACCATATTCAAATACCAAATAATTATTCTCATTTATAATAACATATGAGATATGGTTTTAATATCATTAACCAATAAATTTTGGACAATTTTTTCTATAAATTTAATCCTTTTCATTTTAATTAACAGTGAGTTGTTCTATTAAATTTTTAAGTAAGGAAACAAATATTTCAACATTAAATTGGCGAAATATTTACATATGTTATGTAAATTATATAATAAATAAATAATTTATGACATTTTATACTATATAATAATGAATAAATATTATATAAAATGTTTTATTATTTTATATAACATAATAAATAATTATTTTGAAAAAATTTAATTGTTTCAATTTTTGTGCTATTAAATTCATTGATTTTAAAAAATATTAAGATAAAAATTTAACATAAAAACCTATTTTTATTATATTCTAAAGAGGTAACTGTCATTTATAAAATTCATTTTATATATTAATTAGCCTAATTTATATTTATTTTAATATTATTAATAACATTTGTTTGTTATCTCCATTAATATAACATGTACGGCATTAGTTTTACGTAATTGTTTGATATAATTAGTTTTTAAATAAAAATTAAAAATAAAATAATTTTATGAATATAGATCCTCTATATTTAAAAATAATACTTTTAGTCAAATATATATTAGAAAATGAAACATAAAAAATTTATATTTATTAAAATTTGAATGTTCCAAACTTTACATCACTTTAAATAAAATATTATAAGTTTCATAAGCATTTCCATATGTCAACAAATGGAAAATAAATCAAACATTGAATGATTGTTGTCAACATATACTTGAACTATAATATTTGGTTATGTTTTTGTGTCTTTTAATGGTTATTATCTTTTTAATTAAAATTTTGTTATTAATTTCTCATCAATTAAATAATTTCTCCCTCATCAATGTATAAGCCTTTAAAGAAATTATTTATTTCTTAAAAATTAATAATAAATTACCATGATAAAAATATACCTTTAAAAATAATATTTCTAATATATTTTATCTTTTATAAAATAATATGTTCAAAATTATATAGTTATTAAAATTTGTGTAAGGATTGTTTATGTATTCATTAAATAAAATAAATTAAACGTCCTAATTTCATCTAAATGTCTTCCAAAGTATATCATTTTAACTGAAGGAAAATTTATTTTGAGACAAAATCATCCTATTATATTAGTACAAGTATAATGACCCATACTATACATACATTGTTATTACATCAAAATTGAAGCACACATATAACAAAACAATGAAAGGACCGTATAGGTATAGTGTCTTTAGAAACTGGGTAACATAAACAACTGGTTTATAAATCATATACATTGTCGCCCTTTTATGTTATCATATCTAGAGTCCCTTTTGGAAAATCTTACTTAATACCCTTCTTCCTGACCTGGGGAAAATAAAACATACAAAAGGGTGAGCTCAAATGATCTGCAAGGGTAAACAAATGAAATATCAATCACATCATATTTATAAGAACATAAAATTTTGGAAATCATAACCTGCAAAAGAGATCATAATTTCATAACATGGGATAAATCCTAGTAGTGAAATGTAACCCCAATAATCATAACATGAAACATTGTTTCATACACAAATAATCATAGAGAATCATTTCATAGTATTCAAGACTCATTTCCAAGACTATCTTAGCAGACAAAGTCCATTTCTGAACTGAGTTCACTCCTCGTTTCTGTCCTGTGTCACTGAACTGGATTAACCTATCGTTCTAGCAATGTCTACCTCATGAGATATAAATCTTTACCCAATTCATTGGAGGGAGATATATGTCCTACCCATCTCATAATAATACTATTCTTATGTGTGCCATTAGATCATAAATCATACATCATAGCATAACCAATGTAATAAAAATGGGATTCTTGATCATCATGCCATCATGAAATAATCCATATAAGATAAAAGGACATCATAAAAATAATTCCATCACAACATAATCAAATCAATGTAAAAATAGGGATAGAAACAAAACCCTGTATTATCTTAGATGGAAAATAATTTTGATAAATCACTTGAACTTCATTCTTGAGGAAAATATCCTTTCTACATCAAAAACATTTTTTCCTTTATTAACATGTCATAAAATTTTAAACTAAAATAAGATAATTAAAAATAATTGTGAAAACTTGTAAATGACGCTTAATGAAAATAATTTTCTAAAAATCCATTCATGCCGTATAAGTTAAAGAAAAACATCAATCTTGTACTTTGGTCGGAAAAGACAAAAATGTACCTCATACTAAAAGAAACAAAAGATTCCTTTCATATTATCTAAAAAAACTCACCGAAGTGTAAAATTGGATTTAAAAAATTGTAGTAGGATAGAAATAATATTAAATATTGAGGAAACATGGATGTGGATGATAAATTTTCTCTAGTGAATTCTGAAGTACAAACAATCTCAGATAAAAATGAGATTGCGAGGTTTTCCATTACCTTAGGTCTGATTTGCTCTGTAGGTGTCCTAACCTCCTGTATAATGATTTAAATAATGTTATTGACTTATTACAGAATCTTAATCATTGTTATTATATCATATATTGTCATATTCTTAGCTTTGTGTTAATAATATTTCATTGCAACTTGTTATTCGGCTGTTTATTGCTTTTGGTTCTTATGCGTGTTTTTCAAATAAATTCCTATTCTTATCTTTAGGATATAGATAATTCATTTCCAGAATGTTATTATTGTAATTTATATATCATATTTATTCATTCAATTCAATTATATAATCATTTTTCAATTAAGATCATGTAGAACGAGTCGCCTCACATCGTGGAGACGGTAGGCCGTACGTACGCACGAACGATGATATCGTTACCATGATCGTGGAATTTTATTGAAGTGTATTTATACTATTTAAGAATAAATATCAATTTACAATAATCATATATAGTTATTCTTTACATCATTATACCCATACAAGTAAGGTGTTGGGGGAAATAGATTACACCATGGCGTGGAGATGGTGTTTCGTACGAACGCACGCGCAGTGATTTCATTTTCCGTAGGATGGATAGAAGGTGAAATATGGTTGTTTCATATTTATAATAACATATCAGTATATGAGTGATTATTATGTTATTACTTCATTATTAAACAATTAAATAAGAAGAATTCTAAGAAGAAATAAAGTTGAAACAATCGGTAACAGACATTACCTCTTCTTTGAAGCGCCTCTTGTTAACCTCCTCTTTGGGCACTAAAGATGGTATTTGAAGAAGACCAGGACATATAAGATTTTTATAGGGAAGTGTATAAGTTAAATTTTTAGGGTTTGGCCGAGATTGATGGCTCAAAGTGGTGTGAGGAGGAGAGGGAGGAGGTTCCCTTTTATAAGGGAGGAGAGGGGCATCTTAGAAAAAACTTAAAATATTATTTTATAATAAAGTCATATTCGGTTTTTAATAGCTATAAATTGATTTATTTAGAATATATGGTGGGTATGGGTTGAAATCATCACAACCAATAGATTTTAGACAAGTTTAGGTTATTATTTTAACCTTATCATTTAGATTTAACTCTAAGTTATATAATTTAACTTTTAACGTGTCTTTTTGTTTTCTAACACTATATGGTTAATAAACATACAATAACAAGACAAATGAACCTCAAGTGGTACATTAGTAATATATATAACCTTATATATGTCATTTGGCCGAGCCTTATAATTTTAGGAATAAAACAACAATTAATAATATAATATTTGTTTTAAAAACTATTTTCTGTCAATTTTGACACTATTTGGTAATTGATTTTTTTTGAAAATCATAACAACATGATTATTTCGAAAAAGGTTAATTAAATCAATAATAATATGTCATATTAACCAATAAAATTATTTTAATTCATAAAAAGTATCAAATTACATATATTTGGGTATTTATAATATCAATTATGTTAATATTTCTTTAACAAGGTAATTACTACATCATCATTATGTCATAAATAAATTAAATTGTTAAAGTCTAAAAATTTCAAATAAATTAAAACTATGTAGTAAATCTTTTTATATTTCTAATTAATATTTATAGTCGAATTTATCTTATTTATAACCCTATATTAAAAATGTTTTATTTATTAAACTTTCATTTTATCTATTTTTACTATTCCTTAAATAAAATAATATTAAATGTCCTAATATAATCCATGTGGACCTAAATTGTCATATTTTATTCCTAAGGTTGTTTTTGGTCGAATTAAACTTATACAATAGAATTAGGACATGTGTTAGGGTAATAATAATACCATTTTTACCCTTAATTACCCATTTTACTTTTAACCGTGGGAAATAAAAGTAAAAAGTTATTGTTCACTAAAAATTATTTTTATCTTATTGAACCAAATTTTACTCCTTGATAGTAACCATGTCTTTCGTATTTTTTAAATTCCACTCAAAGAAGCGGTAAAATTAAGTTTTATGTAAATTTTCAAAAATCTCCTAAGAGGTAGGTAAAAGACGGTGAAAAGTTCAATAAAAATTTTATATATAGAAAATTATTATGAAATAACTCCAATGAATTACATTTAACATATATAGGTATTATGTATCAATTTTTACCTAAAATATATTTAAATAAAATAAAAAATTATTTAAATAAAAAGTTGGGTTTTAAATAGCAACCCAGTGGTTTCACTATTCATAAAAATTTGAATGTTTTTAGAAAAATACGAAAAATTTACCCTAGGATAATTTTGATATTCTGAATCCAAAAATGAAGTCCATTTTGAAAGATAAAATTTATAAAATTTCAAAAAGTGGGTATTACTATTCATAATTTCTACTTTTAATAATATTTTAATAGCATATCGTTGTTTAGTGTAACTTAGTATTGCGTACAATGCAAGCTATTGAGGAAGGTCCCGATTGCATGTAAAGCAAGCCAAGATAGTGTTGTGTGTAGTGAAAGATTCCTTTGATGATGTATATAACATAAAAACAAAATATTTCTCATAAAAATCTTGGGAGTTACATTCTACCCCCTTTAAAATGAATTTCTCCCTCGAAATTCGTCACTTTATAACAAACAGATGAGGATACCTCTCCCTCATCCTATCCTCAAGGTCCCATGTTACTTCTTATAATTGTTGGTTCCTTCATAAAAAGTTCACCAAGCGAGTGGTCTTGTTCCGTGGGACTTTTCGCTACGATCCAGAATCCCTATCAGCTATTCATCATAAGAAAAATCTTGCTCCAATGGTACAACATATGAGCTGAGTACATATGAAGGATCATGTATGTACTTTCTCAGGAGAGATACATGGAACACATCGTGAACTTAAGAGTGATTCAGTGGAAGCGCCAATCGGTAAGCTACCTTCCCAATAGGATCCAATATTTCAAAAGGACTGATATACCTAGGGCTCAACTTTCCCTTCATTCGAAATCTCATTACTCTCTTCCAAGGAGATATTCATAAGAACACTTTATCACCGACTTCAAACACTAGAAATTTTCTTCAGTTATCGGCATAACTTTTTTGTCAACTCTGAGCTGCTCTTATGTGTTGTTGAATAGATCAGACCTTTTCTTCCATCTCATCAACAAGATCAGGTCCTAATAACTTTCTTTCCCTAACTTCATCCCAACAAGTTGGAGTTCATCATTTCATTCCATAGAGAGCTTCATAAGGACCCATCTGAATACTGGAGTGAAAGATATTATTATAAGAAAATTCCACCAAAGCTAGGTGTTTATCCCAGCCACCTTTGGAATCCATAGAGCAAGCACTTAACATATCTTCTAGAGTATTAATTGTTCTCTCAGACTGACCATCTGTCTGAGGAAGATAAGCAGTGTTGAAACTCAACTCTGCATCTAGAGTATGCTGAAGACTTCGCTAATTCTTTGAGGTAAACCTCGAATCCCGATCAGATATAATGGAAAGTGGTACTCCATGCAATCTTACAACTTCCTTTACATATATCCTGGAAAGCTGATCAAGAGAGAAACCCTCAATAATAGAAATTAAGTGTGCCTAATTTTTAAGACAATCAACTATGACCCAGATAGAATTATTTCCTTTGGATGTTTTAGGATGTCTGGCCACAAATTCTATAGTGATGCTTTCCCATTTCCATTCGGGTATGGGTAATGGTTGTAACATCCCCTTAGACTTATGTCTCTCTGCTTTAACTTGCTGACAAACCAAGCATCAAGAGACATATTCAGCAACATCTATTTTCATTCCATCCCACCAGAAGTACTCTTTCAGGTCCCTATACATCTTCGTGCTTCCATGATGAATAGATAATGAAAAAAATATGAGCCTCATCCAGCAGATACTTCATTAATTCTAGGATGGGAGGAACACAAACCCGATTCCTGAACCTTATTATCCCATCACAATCAAGGTTGATTTCAGTAACATTATCACCTTCTTTTGTAACTCTACATATTCTTTTTGTGCCTCTTTAATCTTCTCAGGTATAGATGGTTGAACATTCATTTAAGAAAGATATGATTTTTCCCATTCCATTATAATTCCATGATCCATCCTTTGTAAATCCATAAATATTGGATCTTTTGTGATCCACATCATGGATAATCTATCATGGACTTGTCGACTTAATGCATCTTACACCTTGTTTGCTTTCCTAGGGTGATATTGAATTGAGCAGTCATAGTCCTTAATCAAATCCAACCATCTTTATTGGCACATATTCAGCTCCTTTTGTGTGAAAATAGACTTTAAACTTTTATGATCAGTATAAATATCACACCTTTCTCCATAAAGATGATGCCTCCAAATATTTAATGCAATGATTATCGTAGCTAACTCCAAATCATGAGTTTCGTAATTTTGATCATGGATTTTCAACTGTCGTGAGGCATAAGCTATCTCCATAACATTTTTCATGAGAACACACCCCAGTCCCTTCTTTGATGCATCACTGTAGATCACACACCTTTCTCCACTACAATGTAGTGTGAGAACAGGTGCACTGGATAACCTTATTTTTAACTCTTTGAAAATCTCATCACACTCCTCTGTCAAAATGAACTTAAATCCTTTTCGAGTCAACCTGGTGAGTGGATTAGATAATCTTGAAAAATCTTCCAAAAAGCGTCGATAATATCCAGCCAAACCAAGAAAACATCAGATCTCAGATACTTTTGTTGGTCTCAACCATCTTTTGATAACCTCTGTTTTTGTTGGATCAACATATATCCCCTCTTTTGAGATCATGTGACCCAAAAATGAAACTTTTTGAAGCCAAAATTCACACTTGGTAAATTTGGCATAAAGCTTCTCCTTTCTCAGGGTCTTTAATACAACTGTCAAGTGATCATAATGTTCATCCTTGATCATTGAATAGAAAACAATATCGTCTATAAAGACTACCAAAAACTGATCAAGATAGTCTCTAATGACTCTATTCATTAGATCCATGAAGATAGCATGGGCATTAGTAAGACCAAATTGAATCACTATAAATTAATAGTGTCCATACCTTGTACGAAAAGCCGTCTTTGGTATATCCTCTCTTTTTTCACATTAATTGATGATACCAAGAATGAAGATAAATCTTGGAAAATTATTGAGCTCCACGTAGTTGGTCAAATAAGTCATCAATGCATGGGAGAGGATATTTTTTCTTGATAGTGATCTTGTTTAGTTCTCGATAATCAATGCAGAGTCTCATTGATCCATCATTCTTCTTAACAAAAAGAACAGGTTCTCCCCAAGGTGATGCACTAGGGTATATGAATCCATTATCGGGATTATCTTGGAGTTTATTCTTCAATTCCTGCAACTCAATTGGGGCCATTCTATAAGGTGTCTTTTAAATAGGTAAAGCACCATGTATGAGTTCTATTGAAAACTCAACTTCACGATTTGGTGGAAGACCCAGAAATTCCTCCAGAAAGACATCATCAAACTCCCATACAATGGGAATATTCTTAATAATGAGTTTCTCTCCAACCATTTGAGATAAATAATCTTGATTTATTGGAATCAAGACCCCTAATATGGAAGAAATTTCTACTGGAAGGTTATGTTCATCCTTGCATTGATAGATGATCATAAGTTGATCAGGAATATGAAATGTGACTTCCCTTCTTTGGAAATTGATATGAGCTCCATATAAATAAATCCAATCCATGCCATGAATCACATAAAATTCAACTATAGGAAGGATCACAAGATTTTTAGGAAGTACTTTCCCATAAACATCAATCGGAGAAGAATTGTAAACTTTTGATGCGACTGTTGTGCCATTAGGGGTTGTCACAACTAACTCAATATCTAACTGTTGAGGTAATAAGGAGATACCCTTAGAAAATTCTTCTAAAATAAAAGAGTGGGTAGATCCAGAATCAAATAAAACATTTTCTACTTTAGAGTGGATGGTAAGTGTACCTTTCACCACTTCGTTATCATACTCCACATCACTGATAAAAATTGCATGTGACTTTCCTTTTTCTTTAACCTTAAGAGTTTTTTGAAGTCCATCATCATCAAAAACCCTTGTATTAGGGCATTGATTGGTATAATTCCCCATTTCCTTGCACTTGTATCATTAAAGTGTAGGAGGTGCACTCTGTGTAGCCTTTTCATTGTTCACATCACAAGACATCTTCTTCCCATCATTGCGGCATTCAAATGCCCAATAACCTCCCTTTCCACATTTGAAACATTTACTTGTCACTTTAAGACAACTCCCTCCATGTTTCTTTCCACACATTGAGCATATGGGAAAACATATCTTCTTTTCAGTATGGTCTTTAGATTTCCATTTGAATTCTATTTTCCTCTTCTTATCAAATGAATATTACTGATTGTAGAGACCCGTATCCTGACGTACATGGAAATTACATTACTTTTGCGGAATACTTAGTACATAACAAAAACACACACACAAGGATCGTAATAGTTTAGTGTCTTTGGAAACTCGGAACGTAATCTTCTAATCCTGGTGAAAGATCTTCAATATATCCCACAAAGGTCATCCCCTTTTTTTTTACCTAAAACCTTTCTTTATATCCTGGGGAAAAGAAAACATAAAAGGGTGAGCTCAAATGCTCAGTAAGGGTAAACAAAAGAAATATCAATCACATCATATACATAAGAACATAACATTTTTGGAAATCTTAACCTGCAAAAGAGATCATAATTTCATAACATGGGATAAATCATAGAAGTGAAATGTAATCCCAATAATCATAACTTAAAACATGAAACTTTGTGGCATACACACATAATCATAGAGAATCATTTCTTGTTAGTCAAGACTCATTTCCAAGACTATCTTAGTGGACAAAGTCCCTTTCTGAATCGAGTAATCCTCGTTTCAGTCCTGTTTCACTGAACCGGTATAACCTACCATTCCAGCCATGTCTATCTCATGAGATATAAAATCTTTACCCAATGCATTGGAGGTAGATATAGGTCCCACCCATCTCTTAATGAATCCTTTCTTATGTGTGCCACCAAATCATAAATCATACATCATTGCATAACCCATGTAATAAAAATGGGATTCTTAAACAACATGACATCATAAAACCATTCATATAAGATAAAGGAATTCATAAACATAATTCCATCACAACATAGTCAAATCATTGTAAAAATATGGATAGAAACAGAACCCTTTATTATCTTAGATGAAAAATAATTTTGATAAAACTCTTGAATTGAATTCTTGAGGAAAATATCCTTTCTTCTTCAAAAACATTTTTCCTTTCATAACATGTCATACAACTTTAAAATAAAAGAAGTTGATTAAAAATAAACTTGAAAACTTGTAAAGGAAGCGTCTTTGAAGTAATGTTTTAAAAATCCATTCATACCGTATAAGTTAAAAAAAACATTCTTCTCGTTCTTTTGTCGGAAAAGTCAAAAAGTTCCTCGTACGAAAAACGACAAAAGATTCCTTTCATTTCTTTTACTAAAAACTCACCGAAGGGTAAAAATGGATTTAAACAATTGTAGGTGGATGGAAATAATATTACATATTTATGAAACATGGATGTGGATGATAAAATACACCCCAGTAAATACTTACGAATAAACAATCTCGGATAAAAATGAGATTGTGATATTTCCCTTACCTTAGGTCCGACTTGCTTTGTAAGTGTCCAAACCTCCTGTATAATGATTTAAATCATTTTATTGACTTATTACAGAATCATATTCATTGTTATGATATCATATATGGTTCACTTATGACATTATATAACCCGTTCTTTTGTAAATTCCATGTTAAAGAAGCGTTTTGGGTAAAATCGTTTCATTTATCGTAGGTGTTTTGACTTGTTGTTCTTGACATCATTATTACTTATATCATGATTTACTCACTTCCAGAATATAAAATATGATTTATATATCATATATATTCAGTATATATATATATATAATAGGTAGATAAATAAAATGAAAAACACCGTTCATGGAGACGGTAGTCCGTACGTACGCATGAACGCTGTTTTCCTTTCCTTATTGTCTTGAAATGGAAGTAAGTAGATGACATACATATGTATATATATACATAAATCCAGTAGCTTTATAATGTCATATATTTCATTATTATTTCTTATATATATATTATAATCATTCTTAAATGGTTAACATGGAGAATGAATCTCATCGCGTCGTGGAGACGGTAGTCCGTACGTACGCACGAGCGATGATATCATTTCTATAAATATTGAATTGAATTGGAGTGGATTATACAATATATCAGAATCAATATGATGTTGTAATAACTATGTATCGTTATTCTTTACACCATTATACCCATCCATGTAAGGTGGTGGTGGAAAATAGATTACACCACGGCGTGGAGACGGTATTCCGTACGTACGCACGCGCGGTGATTTCTTTTTCCGTAGGATGGATAGATGGTGAAATAGGGTTGTTTCATACTTATAATAACATATCAGTATATGAGTGATACTGATGTTATTACTTCATAATTAAACAACCTAAGAAGAAGAAGTGGAAGAAGAAATAAAGATGAAAGAATTGGTAACGGTAATTACCTCTTCTTTGAAGTGCCTCTTTGAGACCTCCTCTTAGGGAATTAAATTGGTCTTTGAGGAAGACCAGAACCTCTAGGATGTTACTAGGGAAGTGGAGAGGAGAAATTGGCAGGGGTTGGCCGAGCTTGAGTGCTCAAATTGGTGTGAGGAGGAGGGGGAGGAGGTGTCCTTTTATAGGGGAGGAGAGGGGCACCTTAGGAATATCTCAAAATATTATTTTATATTAAAGTCAAAATCGGTTTATAATGGTTCCAAAGGGTCTTATTTCGAAGCTAAAGTGGGGATGGGTCGAAATCCTATCAACCAATAGGATTTAGACAAGTTTAGGGTATTATTTTAACCTTATCAATTAGATTTAACTCTAAGTTAAATAATTTAACTTTTACCGTGTCTTTTTGTTTTCTTTCACTATATGGTTAATAAACTTACTATAACATGCCAAACGAACCCCAAATTGTATATTATTAATACATATATTCTTATCTAAGTCATTTGGCCGAACCTTAGATTTTTAGGAATAAAATAACAATTAGTAATATAATATTTGATTTAAAAACTATTTTGTGTCAATTTTGACACTATTTGATATATGATTTTTGTGAAAGTCATAAAAGAATTATATGTTCGAACCAAGTTGATTAAATCATCACTAATATATCATAGTAACCTAGAAAAGTAGTGGAATTCATAAAAAGTCTTAAATTACAATTATTTTGGAATTTATATTATCAATTATGTCAATATTTCATTAATAAGATAATTACTGCATCATCTTTGTGTCATAAATAAATTATATTATTTGATGTCTAAAAATTACAAATAAAATACCATCATGTAGGAAATCATTTTATATTTCTAATGAATATTTACAATCGAATTTATCTTATGTATAACCCCATATTAAAAATGATTTACTTATTAAACTTTAAATTTAACTATTTTAACCCTTCTTTAAATAAATTAATAATAAATGTCCTAATCTAATCCAAGTGGGCCTAAATGGTCATATTGTATTCCTAAGTTTGTTTTTGGTCTAATTACACTTGTCCAATAGAATTAGGACATGTGTTAGGGTAATATTAATATCATATTTACCCTTAGTTACCCTATTTACTATTAACCGTGGAAAAAAAAAATAAAAAGTTACTATTCACCAAAAAATTATTTTCATCTCATTGAACCACATTTTAGTCCTTGATATTAACCGTGCCTCTCGGATTTTCGAAATTCCATTCACAGAAGCTGTAAAATTAAGTTTTATGCAAAATTCAGTTTTTAACCTACCACTTAGTAGTTTCACTATTCATCAAAAATTGATGTTTTTCAGAACAATGCCAAAATTTCATCCCAAGCTATATTTCATATTCCGAATTCAAAAATGAAGTCTATTTTACCAAATTCATAACATAAAAGTTGCATTAATTAATTTTATAATTAAATCCCGCTGTTAAAACAAATAGCGTGTTTTTTTAAGAAACAATATCTATCAAAAGATTGACACTTGTTTATGTCTAGTTTAAATGTTAAATTACATCCAATGACCAACATTGTATTAAATTGTAAAAATATATTCTAAATATACTTTAAAACCACTCAAATTAATGATTTATCACTATCAACTATTTTGATTAAAAAAGTTGTTTTTAATTATAATTTAGTAATTTTCACTATTCATCAAAATATGAAAGTTATCCGAAAATCACCAAAATTTCAACCTAAGCTAATTTCGATATTCCGAATCCAAAAATGAAGTTCATTTTAAAAAATAAGATTTATAGAATTTTAAAAAGTGGTTATTACTATTCATAACGGCTAGTTTTAATAATATTTTAATAGCATATCGTTGTTTAATGAATCTCAGTATTGCGTATTACACACGCTATCGAGGAAGGTCGTGATTGCGTGTAATGCAAGGCAAGTCAAGGATGTGTGTTGTGCAAGCTCCTTTTGGTGTAGCGTACAACACAAGACATTAATAAAATTAAAAAGAATATTTTTTTCATAAAATCTCGGGCTGTTACATTCTACCCCCCTTAAAATGAATTTCGCCCTCGAAATTCGTCGGGGTTATAAATGGTTTACTATTCGAAAGTTTCTTTAATAGAAACCCACATCGTAAAAGGGAATACCAAAACTTGGCTTTAAAAACTAAAGTATGAAATGTAACGATTACCCAAATAAACTAATCACTGGGTTTCCACATAGGTGAAAATATGGATATGGAAGAGAAATCTAACCATCATGTTCTGATGGAGAGTGGTAGAGAACATGGCTATGGAAAATCCAGTAATAACAAATCCATAAATTTGTGATCATCTAAGGTACCATCTGATTCATCAGGTATAAGATCACTAGGACAACATTTTTGGTTTTCAAGATCATCTCCCTAAAGTTGAAAATTTGAATTAGAATAAATACTTACTTTATTTTGGTACAATCTCACTGTTGTTCGTGCCTTGAACAATTTCCACTTCATTTCTTAAATAAATGAAGTTGAATTTGTTATTCGTGAAGTGTTAGCAGATCATGTGATAGAATGACTGTTCATTCCATCTGTCTCAAACAAAAGGTTAGAAAAAGTTATTAAATATACATAAGTCATTCTATAGTGAGATTAATCATATATGGTTCCTAAAATGGACTTATACTTCATATATCATACTTCTTAATATAATAAAACTGGTTTCTACTAAACAGGGACTTCCTGTAGGTCAGTGGTAGGCGATAAAGGCCAGTCGCACTTCGGTTGTGGGTTCGATTCCTACAGCCTTGTCCGAAGCGATGGGATGTCGCCCGTCCTGCAGGTTGTCCCTTTTTCTAAAACTACGTTACTATAACATCCCTTCAATAATATCGAAAATCTTCTATCCTTAAACAATACTAACTTATGTCCAACATAATCCAGTCTAATCTTTAGGCTTATAATACTGCAGTCCACTCTCATAATATAGTGACAACGATTACCAGAGATTTAATACTGTCGTTGATCCCCACATATCATAAGATATGTCTTGTTGGTCACATTCCAAACATTCAAAGTCCTTAATCGTGTATTCTCTTGAATACCTTAGTGAAAACATGAGTGCAGTTAAATGTTAACACTTTCCTCATACCAAAATCCTCAAAATTCTATATACTCAAACCATGATATCACTTAGTCCTTATATCAATCATGAGCTCATGAATACTATCAAACATTTAATTTTCTCCTTATCCCTTCATTATGCGCATATCATCTACATTCCAAAAATATCTGAATAACCTTTCATGGATACTGGTAACATTAATCATACACTTTCAAAACACAAGGAAAGACAACAGTGTAACAATCCATAGATGTCTCTTTATTCCAAAATTACACATGATAAACATGTAATCATTCCACTACATTCTCAAACCATTGACCGAGCTTCAAAAATTCTTTCATCTCACATATCATTTGTAGTCTCTTCATCATCATCCACATAAATACTACCCATATGACCATACTGATTCTCTTCATGAGTCTTTCCCTTAGGGCATTTGTTTGCATAATGCCCATACATTCCACATTTAAAACACTTAACCATTTTTGATGTCATAGCAATACCATTATCCTCATCCATGGTGTTAACCGACCCTTTTCCTTTGCACTTACTTGCTTTGTGTCCTTCTTTTCCACACCCAAAGCATCTTCCAGTTCCCTTGAAACATTCTCCTTGATGCCTCTTCCCACATGATTTACATAGGGGAAATTGGACTTTCTTTCCTCTATGATCATCATGGAACTCCATCTTTCTCTTATTAGTCGAGTCAGGAAACTTACCAAATTTTACTTTATTGATCATGTTGTGAGATTGCTGATTCGGCATAATAATGATGTTTGGGCATCCAAATCCCATTTCATTTGGTTGCTCATGAAGAATATCATTCCATTGTCCATCATATCCTCCATTATCGTGAATCATCTTGTTTCCAGCCATATTCTAAAACCCAAAAAAGAATAGTGTGAGAGGCAAAAATCATAATAAAGGGGGAGTAAATTAAATATCTAACATCTTTGGTTTAATCTAATATCGTTACCATAGTTCTAGGACTATATCCTATACGTATACTTATCCTTAGGGGCATCCCTAGACATACCTTAGAAATATCTCTAGGGATCTCACTAATGTTTTCGCGTCCTAGTTTCCAAAGGTTGACTAAACCTTTCCTCTGATACCAACTGTAGAGACCCGTTTCCTGACGTAAATGGAAATTACATTACTTTTGCGGAATACTTAGTACATAACAAAAACACACACACAAGGATCGTAATAGTTTAGTGTCTTTGGAAACTCGGAACGTAATCTTCTAATCCTGGTGAAAGATCTTCAATATCTCCCACAAAGGTCATCCCCTTTTTTTTTACCTAAAACCTTTCTTTATATCCTGGGGAAAAGAAAACATAAAAGGGTGAGCTCAAATGCTCAGTAAGGGTAAACAAAAGAAATATCAATCACATCATATACATAAGAACATAACATTTTTGGAAATCTTAACCTGCAAAAGAGATCATAATTTCATAACATGGGATAAATCATAGAAGTGAAATCTAATCCCAATAATCATAACATAAAACATGAAACTTTGTGGCATACACACATAATCATAGAGAATCATTTCTTGTTAGTCAAGACTCATTGCCAAGACTATCTTAGTGGACAAAGTCCCTTTCTGAATCGAGTAATCCTCGTTTCAGTCCTGTTTCACTGAACCGGTATAACCTACCATTCCAGCCATGTCTATCTCATGAGATATAAAATCTTTACCCAATGCATTGGAGGGAGATATAGGTCCCACCCATCTCTTAATGAATCCTTTCTTATGTGTGCCACCAAATCATAAATCATACATCATTGCATAACCCATGTAATAAAAATGGGATTCTTAAACAACATGACATCATAAAACCATTCATATAAGATAAAGGAATTAATAAACATAATTCCATCACAACATAGTCAAATCATTGTAAAAATATGGATAGAAACATAACCCTTTATTATCTTAGATGAAAAATAATTTTGATAAAACTCTTGAATTGAATTCTTGAGGAAAATATCCTTTCTTCTTCAAAAACATTTTTCCTTTCATAACATGTCATACAACTTTAAAATAAAAGAAGTTGATTAAAAATAAACTTGAAAACTTGTAAAGGAAGCTTCTTTGAAGTAATGTTTTAAAAATCCATTCATGCCGTATAATTTAAAAAAAACATTCTTCTCGTTCTTTTGTCGGAAAAGTCAAAAAGTTCCTCGTACGAAAAACGACAAAAGATTCCTTTCATTTCTTTTACTAAAAACTCACCGAAGGGTAAAAATGGATTTAAACAATTGTAGGTGGATGGAAATAATATTACATATTTATGAAACATGGATTTGGATGATAAAATACACCCCAGTAAATACTTACGAATAAACAATCTCGGATAAAAATGAGATTGTGATATTTCCCTTACCTTCGGTCCGACTTACTTTGTAAGTGTCCGAAACTCCTGTATAATGATTTAAATCATGTTATTGACTTATTACAGAATCATATTCATTGTTATGATATCATATATGGTTCACTTATGACATTATATAACCCGTTCTTTTGTAAATTCCATGTTAAAGAAGCGTTTTGGGTAAAATCGTTTCATTTATCGTATGTGTTTTGACTTGTTGTTCTTGACATAATTATTACTTATATCATGATTTACTCACTTCCAGAATATAAAATATGATTTATATATCATATATATTCAGTATATATATATATAATAGGTAGATAAATAAAATGAAAAACACCGTTCATGGAGACGGTAGTCCGTACGTACGCATGAACGCTGTTTTCCTTTCCTTATTGTCTTGAAATGGAAGTAAGTAGATGACATACATATGTATATATATACATAAATCCAGTAGCTTTATAATGTCATATATTTCATTATTATTTCTTATATATATATTATAATCATTCTTAAATGGTTAACATGGAGAATGAATCTCATCGCGTCGTGGAGACGGTAGTCCGTACGTATGCACGAGCGATGATATCATTTCTATAAATATTGAATTGAATTGGAGTGGATTATACAATATATCAGAATCAATATGATGTTGTAATAACTATGTATAGTTATTCTTTACACCATTATACCCATCCATGTAAGGTGGTGGTGGAAAATAGATTACACCACGGCGTGGAGACGGTATTCCGTACGTACGCACGCGCGGTGATTTCTTTTTCCGTAGGATGGATAGATGGTGAAATAGGGTTGTTTCATACTTATAATAACATATCAGTATATGATTGATACTGATGTTATTACTTAATAATGAAACAACCTAAGAAGAAGAAGTGGAAGAAGAAATAAAGATGAAAGAATTGGTAACGGTAATTACCTCTTCTTTGAAGTGCCTCTTTGAGACCTCCTCTTAGGGAACTAAAATTGGTCTTTGAGGAAGACCAAAACCTCTAGGATGTTGCTAGGGAAGTGGAGAGGAGAAATTGGCAGGGGTTGGCCGAGCTTGAGTGCTCAAATTGGTGTGAGAAGGAGGGGGAGGAGGTGTCCTTTTATAGGGGAGGAGAGGGGCACCTTAGGAATATCTCAAAATATTATTTTATATTAAAGTCAAAATCGGTTTATAATGGTTCCAAAGGGTCTTATTTCGAAGCTAAAGTGGGGATGGGTCGAAATCATATCAACCAATAGGATTTAGACAAGTTTAGGGTATTATTTTAACCTTATCAATTAGATTTAACTCTAAGTTAAATAATTTAACTTTTACCGTGTCTTTTTGTTTTCTTTCACTATATGGTTAATAAACTTACTATAACATGCCAAACGAACCCCAAATTGTATATTATTAATACATATATCCTTATCTAAGTCATTTTGCCGAACCTTAGATTTTTAGGAATAAAATAACAATTAGTAATATAATATTTTATTTAAAAACTATTTTGTGTCAATTTGACACTATTTGATATATGATTTTTGTGAAAGTCATAAAAGAATTATATGTTCGAACCAAGTTGATTAAATCATCACTAATATATCATAGTAACCTAGAAAATTAGTGGAATTCATAATAAGTCTTAAATTACAATTATTTTGGTATTTATATTATCAATTATGTCAATATTTCATTAATAAGATAATTACTGCATCATCTTTGTGTCATAAATAAATTATATTATTTGATGTCTAAAAATTACAAATAAAATACCATCTTGTAGGAAATCTTTTTATCTTTCTAATGAATATTTACAATCGCATTTATCTTATGTATTTTCCCATATTAAAAATGATTTACTTATTAAACTTTAAATTTAACTATTTTAACCCTTCTTTAAATAAATTAATAATAAATGTCCTAATCTAATCCAAGTGGGCCTAAATGGTCATATTGTATTCCTAAGTTTGTTTTTGGTCGAATTACACTTGTCCAATAGAATTAGGACATGTGTTAGGGTAATATTAATAACATATTTACCCTTAGTTACCCTATTTACTATTAACCGTGGTAAAAAAAATAAAAAAGTTACTATTCACCAAAAAATTATTTTCATCTCATTGAACCACATTTTAGTCCTTGATATTAACCGTGTCTCTCGGATTTTCAAAATTCCATTCACAGAAGCTGTAAAATTAAGTTTTATGCAAAATTCAGTTTTTAACCTACCACTTAGTAGTTTCACTATTCATCAAAAATTGATGTTTTTCAGAACAATGCCAAAATTTCATCCCAAGCTATATTTCATATTCTGAATTCAAAAATGAAGTCTATTTTACCAAATTCATAACATAAAAGTTGCATTAATTAATTTTATAATTAAATCCCGCTGTTAAAACAAATAGCGTGTTTTTTTAAGAAACAATATCTATCAAAAGATTGACACTTGTTTATGTCTAGTTTAAATGTGAAATTACATCCAATGACCAACATTGTATTAAATTGTAAAAATATATTCTAAATATACTTTAAAACCACTCAAATTAATGATTTATCACTATCAACTATTTCAATTAAAAAAGTTGTTTTTAATTATAATTTAGTAATTTTCACTATTCATCAAAATATGAAAGTTATCCGAAAATCACCAAAATTTCAACCTAAGCTAATTTCGATATTCCGAATCCAAAATTGAAGTTCATTTTAAAAAATAAGATTTATAGAATTTTAAAAAGTGGTTATTACTATTCATAACGGCTAGTTTTAATAATATTTTAATAGCATATCGTTGTTTAATGAAACTCAGTATTGCGTATTACACACGCTATCGAGGAAGGTCGTGATTGCGTGTAATGAAAGGCAAGTCAAGGATGTGTGTTGTGCAAGCTCCTTTTGGTGTAGCGTACAACACAAGACATTAATAAAATTAAAAAAGAATATTTTTTTCATAAAATCTCGGGTTGTTACACTGATGGGTTACTCCAATCTTTATCTCAACCTTGAGAGCAAATCAAACGATTTCCTCATAGATATTGAAGTCCCTTATGGATAACGCCCTTTGAAGACTTTGTTTTATGCCACTAAAGAATCGATCGATCTTACTCTCAGGTTGGATAATAATCCTAGAAGTGTACCTTGAAAGTCTTGTAATGTTTCTTCACAGGTACCAACCGATTCATCAACCTTTTTCTGTAGTTCAAGAAAATCCTTATCCATCTTTGTTCGAAGAATATGAGGGAAGTACTTATTGAAAAATATGTTCTTTAACTCATCCCATTCCATGGACTCAATTTCATCCCTTTGCCTTGTATACTTAATAAGATTCCACCATTGATCATCTTCACCTTTCAAACAATATACTACTAAGATGAATTTATCATGTTCATAACATTGAAGAACTCAAAATATATTCTCAGTAGTACTGATCCATTATTTAGAAACTAATGGATTAGTAGACCCACTGGATGAGGGTGGACTATTCCTCATAAAGGATTCAACAGAATGTTTCTCCTTTTCTAGTTTGGAAGTCCTGAACGATTCATAACTTGATAAAGTTGTGTGATCATGGCTAAAAGATTTTTCATTCCAGCTCCTATAAGGTTTGGTTGCTCAGGGGGACAATCATTGCATTGCCCTCCACATTCCACATTAACACGATTCCTTCGGGTTCCATCCATTTACTAAAACCAAGAAGAATAGTGTGAGCAACACTAGTTATAATAGAAAAACCACATAATCAAGAATAAAATTTCACACTTAATTTCTTATCATAGGTTGTTCATGGCCATTTCAAAAACACTATGATTGTGTTCTATGCTTAGACATTTCCCTAGGGTTCATACTAAGGCTTTCATAACCCAGTTTCCAAAGGTTGACTATAACTTTCCTATGATACCAACTATAACGACCCATACTTTACATACATTGTTATTACTTCAAAATTGATGCACACATATAAAAAAACTATGAAAGGACCATATAGGTATAGTGTCATTAGAAACTGGTAAACATAAACAACTGGTTCATAAATCATCTACATTGTCTCCATTTTATTTTATCATATCTACAGTCCCTTTTGGAAAATCTTACTTAATACCATTCTTCCTGACATGGGGGAAAGAAAACATACAAATGGGTGAGCTCAAATTCTCAGTAAGGGTAAAAAAAGAAATATCAGTCACATCATTTTCATAAGAACATAACATTTTGGAAATCTTAACCTGGAAAAGAGATCATAATTTCATAACATGGGATAAATCATAGTAGTGAAATGTATCCCCAATAATCATAACATGAGACTTTTTTTCATACACACATAATCATAGAGAATCATTTCATAGTAGTAAAGACTCATTTCCAAGACTATCTTAGCGGAAAATGTCCATTTCTGAACCGAGTTCACTTCTCGTTTCAATCATGTGTCACTGAATCGGATTAACCTGTCGTTCCAGCCATGACTATCTCATGAGATATAAATCTTTACCCAATGCATTAGATGGAGATATAGGTCTCACCCATCTCATAATGATACCATTCTTATGTGTGCCACAAGCTCATAAATCATACATCATATCATAACCCATGTAATAAAAATGGGATTCTTAAACATCATGCCATCATAACACAATCCATATAAGATAAAATGAAATCATAAAAACAATTCCATCATAACATAATCAAATCAATGTAAAAATAGGGGTAGAAATAGAACCCTATATTATCTTAGATGGAAAATAATTTTGATAAAGCACTTGAACTCCATTCTTGAGGAAAATATACATTCTACTTCAATTTTTTTACTTTTTTAACATGTCATACAATTTTAAACTAAAAGAATTTGATTAAAAATAAACTTGAAAACTTGTAAAGGAATATTCATGGAAATAATGTTCCAAAAATCCATTCATTCCGTATAAGATAAAGAAAAACATTCTTCTTGTACTTTGGTCAGAAAGTTCAAAAAAGTACCTCATACTAAAAATGACAAAAGATTCATTTCATATCTTTTACTAAAAACTCACCGAAGGGTAAAATTGGATTTTAAAAATTTTAGGAGGATAGAGATAATATTACATATTGAGGAAACATTGATGTGGATGATAAATATTCCCTAGTAAATTCTGAAGTATAAACAATATCAGATAAAAAAGGAGATTGCAAGATTTTCTCTAACCTTAGGTCCGATTTTCTTCGTACGTGTCTGAAACTCCAGTATAATTATTTAAATAATGTTATTTACTTATTCCAAAATATTAATCATTTTTATGATATCATATATGGTAATATTCTTAGATTCGTATTAGTAATATTTCATTGCTACTTGTTATTCAGGTGTTTATTTCTTTTTGTTCTTATGGGTGTTTTGTCGAATAAATTCTTATTCATATTTTTTGGTTATAGATACTTCATTTATAGAATGAGTCGGATCACATCGTGTAGACGGTAGGCTGTACGTACGCACGAGTGATGATATCATTACCATGATCGTGGAATTGTATTGAAGTGTATGTATAATATTTAAGAATTAATATAAATTTAAAATAATCATATATATTTATTCTTTACATCATTATACCCATCCATGTAAGGTGGTGGTGGAAAACAGATTACACCACGGCATGGAGACGGTATTCCGTACATACACACGCACGATGATTTCATTTTCCATAGGATGGATAGAAGGTGAAATAGTATTGTTTCATAATTATAATAAAATATCAGTATATGAGTGATTATGATGTTATTACTTCATAATTAATCAAATAATGAATAAGAAGTAGAAGAAGAAATAAAGTTGAAAGAATCGGTAACATACATTACCTCTTCTTTGAATTGCCTCATCTTAACCTCCACATAGGGAACTAAATATGTTCTTTAAAGAATACCAGGACCTCTAGGTTGTTTATAGGGAAATGTAGAAGATAAATATTTAGGATTTTGCCGATCTTGAAGACTCAAAGTGGTGTTAGGAGGAGAGAGAGGATCTTCACTTTTATAAGGGATGAGAGGGGCACCTCAGGAAAAACTTAAAATATTATTTTATAATAAAGTAATATTCGGTATTTAATTGGTGAAAATTGACTTATTTCTAAGATAAGGTGGTTATGGGTTGCAATACTTTCAAAATATATATTTTAGACAAGTTTAGGTTACTATTTTAACCTTATCATTTAGATTTAACTCTATGTTAAATAATTTAACTTTTACCGTGTCTCCTTGTTTTCTTACACTATATGGGTAATAAACTTACTATAACAGGCCAAAAGAACCCCATGTGGTTAATTATTAATATATATAACTGTATCTAAGTCATTTGGACTAACATTACATTTTTAGGAATAAAATAACAATTAATAATATAATATTTGTTTTAAAAACTATTTTATGTCAATTCTGACACTATTTGGTAATTGATTTTTTAAAAAGTCATATCAGCATTATTAGTTCAAAAAAAGTTAATTAAATCAATAAAAATACGTCATATTAACCTATAAAATTATTTTAATTCAAAAAAAAGTATCAAATTACCTATATTTTAGAACATATAATATCAATTATGTTAATATTTCCTTAATTAGGTAATTACTGCACCATCATTGTGTCACAAATAAATTAAATTATTTAAAGTCTAAAAATTATAAATAAAATACCATTATATAGGAAATATTTTTATATTTCTAATGAATATTTATAGTCGAATTTATCTTATTTATAACCCTATATTATAAATGTTTTATTTATTAAACATTGATTTTAACTATTTTAACTCTTCTTTAAATAAAATAATATTAAATGTACTAATCTAATCCAAGTGAACCTAAATGGTCATATTTTATTCATAAGGTTTTTTTTGGTCTAATTAAACTTATACAATATAATTAGGACATGTTTTATGCTAATAATAACACCATTTTTACCCTTAATTACCCTATTTACTTATAACTGTGGTAAATAAAAGTAAAAGTTTACAATTCACTAAAAATTATTTTTATCTTATTGAAACTAATTTTACTCATTGATATTAACAGTGTCACTCAGATTTTTGAAATTCCACTCACAGAAGTGGTAAAATTATGTTTTATGAAAATTTGAAAAAAGCTCCTTGGAGGTAGGTAAAAGACGGTGAAAAGTTCAAAAAAAACATTTATATATCTAAAATTATTATAAAATAACTCCAATGAATTACATTGAACTTATATTGGTATTATGTATCAATTTTTACCTAAATTAAATTTAAATAAAATAAATAATTATTTAAATAAAAATTTGGTTTTTAAATAGTAACCTAGTGTTTTCACTATTCATAAAAAATTGAATGTTTTTAGAAAAATACCAAAAATTCATCCTAGGCTAATTTCGATATTCCGAATCCAAAAATGAAGTCCATTTTGAAAGATAAAATTTATAAAATTTTAAAAAGTGGTTATTACTATTCATAACGGCTAGTTTTAATAATATTTTAATATCATATCGTTGTTTAGTGAAACTTGTTATTGCGTACAACGCAAGCTATCGAGGAAGGTCGCGATTGCGTGTAATGAAATCCAAGCTAGTGTTGTGTGTAGTGAAATATTCCTTTGATGAGGTGTATAACATAAAAAACAAAATATTTCTCATAAAAATCTCAGTTGTTACAACAAGTGTTAGGGTAAACATACAATATTATTTTTACCCTTAATTACCTAATTTACTATTTTACCATATTAATAAAAAAGAACATACATTACTATTCATAATGACCACAAATAGATTAAAATTATTCACATAATCTAAATATATTGATTCCAAATATGAAATAAATTTTTCAAATTTTAAAACATATAATTTTTGGTAAATAAATTTGAATTAATCTCGTTGTTGGAATGAGAAAATGAGTTTTAAAAGTTAAAACATTGCAAAATATTGAAATGTTTTTATATCTAAATAAAATGTAAAATTAATACCAATGAACTAAATTATATTAAATGATAAAATTATATTCTATATAAACATTAATACCTCTCAATAATATAATTTTCTATATAAATTATTATTATTAAAAAAATTGTTTTCACTTAAAATTTAGTATATTTTTAACTATTCATCAAAAATTGAAAGTTATCAGAAACATATTGAAAATTCATCAAAAGAACATTATTTTATCTATATTAAAAATATAAATTTTATGTTGTTATATTAAATTTATAAATTTGTTAAATTTTTTATTTAAAGTGGGTTCTCCGATAAATGGCGGTAAAATTACACTTTTTACAAATTTTTTATTCTATACATCAAATAGGGTTTATTCATACTCTATGAATAAAATATCTATTGGATTAATATAAAAATATTTTATTATATATATAACCTATATACATATCCATAATTTAATTTATAAATTTTAAATAACTTAACATAACAACACAAAAAATAAAAAATATCAATACATTTAATTGGTTTATAGTTTTCATTATCAATTCATAGCTAAGGAATTCACAATAAATGTTCATATTTTAGTTATATTTATTCCTGATAAATTAATGTCTAGTTTATAATGGAAATTTTATTGTAATGGTGTCTCATGGTTTTTTTAAACTGATGATTGCATGCAATTAATAATTGTGATGGATTAAAAGTATTTAAAAAAATATTTCATGAAACATCAAAGTTTTACATTATCCAACCCTAATACTAATATTTTACATCAAAATGAATCATATGGATAAAAAATATGAGGATACCTCTACCTCATCAGATCCTCTTGTTCCCACATAGCTTCCTCATCTTAGTGGTTCTGCCATAAAACATTATCCAAGCGAGTGGTATTATTTCGAAAAACATTTTTTCTACGATCAATAATTTATTTTGGATGTTCTTCAAGTGAAAGATATTTCTCCTATGTTATGCCATCAAATATTAAAACAAATTAAGTATCAGGTATTATCTTTCTCAAGATAGATACATGGTAAAAACATGAACATGGGAGAGATTCAGTGGTAACTCCATTCAATAATATTCATTACCAACATGATTCAGAATTCCAAAATAACAGATATACGTAGGGATCAACGTGTCATTAATTACAAAACACATTACTCTATTCCTGTGATATATTCTTTGAAACGCTTGAAACCCACATTAAAAACTTGGGATTTTCTTCAGTTTCCATTATCACATTTTTTTCACCTCTGAGCTACTCTTATGTGTTGTTGAACAGATTTGACCATCTCTTCAATTTCAACAACAAGATCAGGTCATAATATAATTTTTTATATAACATCATCCATAAATGTTGGAGTTTAATACTTCCAACCAAATAGAGATTAATAAGGATAAATATAAATACTAGACTGAAAGCTATTATTGTATAAAAAAGTCACCAATTGTAGGTGATGATCCCATCCACATATCAAATCCATAGAAAAAGCTCTCCACATGTATTATATAATATGAATTGTCCAATGAGGTTGACCATCTATTAGTGGATGATATGTTGGGTTGAAACTAAACTCTATATCCATATCCAATTGAATACTTCACCATATCATTGAGGTAATCCTCGGATCTCAATCAGATATAGTGTAATTTTTTGATTCATGAAATATTACCACTTAATTTATATATATCCTATCTATCATATCATGATATAAATCCACTCCAATAACTATTATGTGTGTTGACTTCATAAGGTGATCAACTATAACCCATATAGCATTGTGTACTTTTGATATTTTGGGAAGTGTGATGTTAATTTCTATAGGTATGTTTTCTCATTTCCATTATACTTTGGGTAATGGTTGTAACAACCCCTTAGAATTATATCTCTCATACATAACTTACTAACAAGCCAAGCATCCTGAGACATGTTCAGCAACATCTCTTTTCATATAACCCCACTAGATATTATTATTTACTTCCGTGTACATATTTGAGATTCCTGAATGAATATAGAATTTAAAACTAAGAACCTATTCTAATAGATCCTTCTTTAATTCTTTCATGAGAGTAATAGTAACACGGTTCCAAAACGTAATTATTATATCACAATAAAGGTTTAATTTAGGAACATTTCATACCTTCTTTTATTTCTCTACAACTTCTTTATCCTCTTCCTTAATCTTCACATCTATAGATGGTTGAACATTCATTTGTAAAAGATAATATTTCAACCCTTCCTTAAAAATTTCATGATCCATCCATAATAAATCCATAAATATTAGATCTTTTTTTATCATCATCATGGATAGTCTAACATAGTCTTTTCGACTCAAGGAATCTTCCAGTGTGTTTTCATTCCTAGGTTTGTAATGTATCGAGAATTCATAATATTTAATCACCTACAACCATATTCATTACCACATATTCATATCCTTTTGTCTATTAATATACATTAATGTTTTAGGATTATTATAAATATAAAACATTTCACTAGAAAGATAATACCAAAAAATCTTCAATTCAATGATTTCTATGGCTAACTCCAAATCATGAGGTGAGTAAATTTGATCATTGATTTTCATTTATCTTTAGGAATAAGCTATCACCATATAATTTAGAAGGAGAAGACATCCCAACCCCTTAGATTCATCACTATAGATCAAAAAGCATTCTCTACTACAAGGGAGTGTGAGCAAAGGTGCATTAGGAAACCTTTTTTAGAACATATAAATTCTATTTAGATTCCTCCATCCACATGAAAATAACTCATTTTTGAGTCAATTTGGTTATTAGATTATATAGTCGTGAAAAATATTATAGAAAACATTGATAATATCCATCCAATACAACAAAACATCAGTTTTTTGTTAAAATTATTTGTATTAGACAACATCCAAAAACATCTATTATTTCTATATTCAATGATATTCCCACTCTTAAGATTATGTGACCCATAAATTTAATATTTTAATGAAAATTTTCACACATGGTAATTTTTTCATAAAACATATAACATCTTAGAGTCTTCATCCCAATTCTTAGGTGATCCCCGTTCTCTTAAATTCTATTCGACTAAAACTGAATATAGTCTTTAAAGGCTTCCAAAATCAAGGAAGACGGTCTCTAAAGAACCAATTCATTATATCCATGATGATAGTGGGGGAATTAGTATGACCAAAAGTCATCACTATAAATTCATAGTGTCCAAAAATTGTACGTAATTTCTTCTTCGATATATCCTCCTTCTTAAAGCTTAATTTATGATATAATTAATGAATATAAATCTTGTAAAATTATTGACATCTGTGTAGTTGGTATAATAATTTGTAAATGTTGGGATGAAGAAATTTTTTCTTGGAAGTGATATTTTTACGTTCTCAATAATCAATACAATGTCTCATTGATTCGTCACTATTCTTACCAAATAGAATATCTCCACCCAAAGGATACATAATTGGGTGTATAATTCTCTTATCATTATTCTCTTGGAGTTTCTTCTTAAAATCATGAACTCAATTGGGGATATTTTATAAAGTTCATTTGAAATTTTAATAGAAATTAATATGAGTTCTTTTGAAAACACATCTTCACAATTTGATAGAAGACCTAAAAATTCTTCAAGAAATACCTTGGAAAATTATCATATAGTAGGTTTATTATTAATGGTGATTTTATACCTAGCCAATAGAGATATATAACCTTCATTTATTGGAATCAGGACCCATAATATGGATAAAATTTCCATTGAATGGTCAGAGCCGTCCTTGCATCAATTGATGATCATAGATTGATTTTGAATATCAAATATTTCTTCCCTTAATTGGAAATTAATATGAGATCCATATATATAAAGATAATTCATTCCAATAAAAAAATTAAATTACACTAAAGGAAGGATGAAAATATTTGTAGGAAGTACTTTCCAAAAATCTTCAATTGGAGAATAATTTTTAACTTTTGATGTGACTTTTGTTCCATTATGACTTTTCATAGTAACTCCACTTATAATTAAGGAGGTAATATGAAATTAACTTTATAAAATTCATAAAAATAAAACAGTGGGTGGATCTAGAATCAAATAAAACAATTGTAACTTTAGAGGTGATGGTAAGTGTAACTTTTATCCCATCATTTTCTTAATCCACATCACCAATAGTGATCACATGTGGTGTTCCTTGGTCTATGGAATTAATATTTTTCTATCATAAATCATAATCTGTAACCCTTGTATTAGGTCATTGTTTCCATATTAATCATTTCCATGCACCTATAACTTTTATGTGTAGGAGGGGAATTCTGTGTAGCCTTCTCTCTATTGGTGTCATTAGAAATCATTTTCCCATCTCTTCTGCATTCAAATTTCGGAGGACATTCACTCATATGCATGAAATATTTTTTGGTCCCTTTAATAAAATTTCATCCAAGTTTCATTCCACACATTCAGCATAAGGTAAAAGTCATCATATTTATAGTGTGGTCTTTAATTTTTTCTATGAATTACATTTACACCTTCTTATCAAACCCATAGGAAGGATGGGTTACTCTAGTATACATATCAATTTTATGGGTACATATTATTATTTCATCATATCTATGGATGTCCCTTATGGATAATTCCCTTCGAAGGCTTGGTTTTAATCCACAAGTGAATCGATCAATTTTACTCTCTAGTTGGATAATAATTCATGATGCATATCATTCAGGTATAGTAAAAAATATTTCTTATGTACCAACAGATTCAACATAATTTTTCTGAAGTTCAAGAAACAATTTCTCAATCGTTGATTGAATAATATGAGTAATGTACTTATTGAATTTTGTGTTCTTGAACTCATCCCTTACATGTATTCCATTCCATCTATTTTCCTTGTATTATTGAAAATGTTAAATCATTAATTATCTTCACATTCCAAATGATAGAATTCTAGGATTAATTTATCATATTCTAAAAATTGGAGTACTAAAAATTTATTTTCAAAGGTACTAATCAATTTTTCATCCATTAGTGGATCACGACACCTGCTAAAATATGGTGGATTCTATATTAGGAAGGACTAAAGAGAATGTTAGTCCCACATTTGATCATCTATATTTCTTAAATGATTCATAGTTTGAGAATTTTGTGTGATCATACCTAAAATATTTTTCATTCTAACACATATAACATTTGGTTTCTCAGGGGGACAATAATTACATTTTCCCTCACATTCATCATTAAAGCGGTTCCTTCAGGTTCTAGCCACTGACTAAAACCAAGAAGCACAGTATAAGAAACATTAATCATAATGGAAAAAACCTATAATCAATAATAAAATTTCAACTTTGGAAATATTATATTTTATCCTAGGTTGTTAAATATCAATTATAAAACACTAGGATCATATCCTATACATCAACATATTCTTAGGGTTCCTACTATGATTTTATCATCCTAGTTTCCAAATTTTTACTATTCCATTATTATTATACCAACTATAACAACACATACATTATATAAATATATATATATATATTAAATCAATAATTGAAGTATATTCATTAAAAAACATAACAAAACCATTCTTGGACTTGTTGAGTCAATAAAGTTATTTTATAACTTCTCCATTCCTTATGGTTTTATGTTTTAAAAATCACAAACACCTTTTCTAATGTTCTGTTTTTTTCTTCAGTATTATTTCTATTATGTTATGATATTTTCATTCTATTATACTTACATATAAGTAATTCTGTTTAATGATACCTCATTTATGATTTTGATTCTGGTGTATAAGTGATACCATCTTTTTTATTACGATTCCGATAAGTGATACCGTCTTTATGATTCTGATTTCGGTGTATAAGTGATGTTGTCTTTATGATACCGATTCTAGTGTATAAGTGATACCATCTTTATGATACAGATTCCGGTGAATAAGTGATACCAACTTTATGATTCCAAATCCGGTGAAAATGTGATTATATTTTATGATTCCAAATCTGGTCCAAAATTGATTCTATTTTATGATTCCAAATCTGGTGAAAATGTCTTTTCGAGTTTAGGATTCTGATTCTGGATCAAATGAGATACCGGTTTCACAATCTGATTTACTTTTCCATAACAATCCTTTTTCTTGAAAATTTTTTCTTAACAATATGATTTTCTTAATAATTTGTGAATTTTTTAATGTATCATTTCAATTTTATAAAATTCTATGTTTTTTTATACATAACACTCATCTTTAACTTAACATCATTTCTTATACTTGAAACTATGTTGTACGATCAGTTACAAACTAACCGTTGTATGTTTGAAACATGTCCAGGTCCCTCCGAAATTTAAGGAAAATATGACCGTTGGATTGAAGCTGACCATTGGTAAGTTTTTTAAATAAATAAAATTCCATTTGAATGAGCTAAGAACTTTTAAAAAGTGACTTTACTTCGAATTTGACTTCAATGCAGAGAGTGGATGAACATGATGCATGTGAAAAAGCTGTGAAGTGATTTCTAGAGAGAGAGGCTCTTATAAATCTCAGTGATTCATGTGGATGTCATGAACAACATGTCCATGCTTGAAAAACTTCTTCAGACTTGCTTTGTGCAGACTCTAGTCATGTCGATCAGGGGCTTCTAGGTTCGGAAGAAAAAGGTTCTTATTTCCTTCTAAATCTAGGGCTTGCGGGGACATAAAGACAGACACTGATCTTCAGATTGAGTGTTTACCTGGGTTTGGGTAAGAAAGACATTCTGTAAAGTTTAAATCAAGGAACCTTTATCAAAGGTTGTTGTATACCCTTCTCTTTGGGATAAAATAATCTTATAGTGACTTGTTTTCTATTATATGTTGTTTTATTTATGATGTAATCTTAACTTTGTTAAAGTTAGAAATTTTTTCTTTCTTATAATTTCTAGTTTTGTTACTCTCATTATATTACAGATTCTATACACTTTACGGTAGAATCTTTCTTTTAAGAAAATATTTCATATTTTTTTCTTAACGTTGTAAAGTTTAAGAAATGGTTTCTTTAAGAGGCTTTGTGAATATTTGTTTAACTTTTTTAAACTAAACTTTACAGGTTCCAAAGTAATTTTTAACGAATAAAACTCACCACCATCTTGAATTTGACCATCTCATTATATATTCGATCCTACGATTTGTATCAAAGGAGGTCTCTGATATTCTTATATCCATATATAATTTTTCTTGCTCAAGTTTTTTTTTCTTATTGTATTATAACCTTTTACTACTAACATGTTTTATGGAATGAAATTATTTCTAGTATGGAAGGAATTCATGTTAGATCTCTAGATAATCTCAATCCTACTAGACCACCAATCTTCGAAGGAAATTTCTATGAGTACTGGAGAGACAGAATGAAGACCTTTGTGATAAATGCAGGTGTAGACAACTAAATTATGTTAACTGGATATTATAAGATTCCTAATAAGGAACTTAAAACCTTTACTAATTTGGAGAAGGTGGAATACCAGCTGAACGTTAAGGTATGTAATACTTTGCTTTGTTCCACGACTAGAAATATATATATCTAAATTTCATCAAGTGAAGCTTCAAATAGAATTTGGATGAATCTTGAAGTAACTCACTTTGGAACTTCCAAAATTATAAAAACTAGAAGAGCTATTCTTAAGTTGAGTATCATGGTTTCTGCTTTCCTTATGGAGACCCCATATGTATGTTACACAAAATATTCATGACTATTGTAAATAGCTTATAAAAATGGGAGAGAAAGGTTTAGATGATGAATCATGTGTAGACAAGATCATAGATATCATGCCTGACAAATGGGAATCCAAGAGTACTGCTATATAGGAAAATAGTGAAGTTACACAGATTTCTCATGATGAACTATTTGGAACCCTTATTCAAAATGAAACCAGAATGGAGAGAGATGTTGATTGTATTAAGAAGAATAATGGAAATGGAAGTGTTTATTTTAAAACTAATTTATATCATACAAAAGCCAAGACTCCTAAGAGAGTTACAAGATATAAATTAAAGAAGGTTGTTGTTCAATTTGAATCTAGTGAAAGTGAAACTTCATAAAATGAGTTAGCCAATCTTGATTAAAGGATGAAAAAGGTTGTTGGGAAAAAGAACTTTCAATATAGATACAAGAAGAAAGATGGAAAAGATAAGAAATATGGAGATGTGACATTCTATGAATGTAGAAGAACCGGTCATATTAGACCTGATTTTCCCTTGCTTATGGAAATAGACAAGAAGGATAGGAATTATGAGAGAAACAAGAAGTAGTTATATAAATAAAACTATAATAAATTCCTAAAATCCAATAACACTTGGAGTGCCTATGGTAGAGATTCTTCAGATGACTCTTCAGAATATGATTCTTCTGAGAAAAATAATATTGGTTTAATATCCCAAGTTCCATTTCAAAATCAATGTCTTATTGCTCAGGTACAAACTGATGAATCCTTAACCAATATTTCTTTGATTGAAAAGTTTCTGAATAAAGATTTTTCTTCAGATGAATATTATTCTTCATTAGACAATGATAATGATTTTACTTCCTATGAGGAAGTTTCTAGATTTTCTAAGTTGCTATAGATGAGAAATTGTAATGTTTCTAAGAAACTTGAAAAGGCAAATTACATAGATTTTACTTTAAAAAACGAAATTTCAGATCTTACCAAAGATCTCAATAAAAAAATGATGTTTTAGAAAATCTTTCTTTGAAACATGAGGAATATAATTCTAAAAAGGATAAGATTTCTACTAATCTTAATAATCTTTTTTTTAAAAGGTGTTTTTGAGGATCTACTTAACTCTAAGTCTGTTATTCTAGAGGATGATAATTTAGTCCTAAGACTAAAGACAGAAATTTTATCATTGAAGAAACTTCTTGAAAATTTTACTTCTGGTAAGGAAAATTTTGACAAGATGTATTCTTAGATCCGACCTCATGGTAGTAATCAAGAATTAGGTTATTCTCATGAAAATCCAATTTTTAGAAACAATTACTTTGTTCCTACAAGATCCCCTATTTGTAATAAATGTAAATGTAGTGTGCATTGGAAGAAGAATTGTTAATGTTCAATCTATTGGGTTTCATAAAGCTTACTTTTCAAAATAATAGTGGATACCCAAAATTTTATTATCTAACTATTCTGGATCCAAGAAATATTGGATTCCAAAAACCTAATTTTTTCAGGTTAATGAAGGAAGTACCAACAACATATGGTACTTGGAAAGTGGATTTTCCCAGCACATGACTCGTAGCAAAGACTATTTAAAAAAGATTTTAATGACTAAAGGTGTAAATGTAACCTTTGGAGATAACTCTCATGGAGAAATTATTAGTATATGTAACATTATTCTTCTAGTAAATCTATAATTTCAAATGTTTTATTTGTTAAATGACTTAAGCACAACCACATCAGCATAAGTCAATTATGGGATGAAAGATACCCTATGAATTTTAGGAATGAAAAGTTCTTAGTACACAATTCCAAGGATGGATTTATTCTCTCAGACCATAGGCAAGAGAATGTATACGTACTAAACCTAGAAGATCTTAGAAGTCAAGATCTTCCTTACCTAAGTGCAATTGAATATCCATCATGGATTTGGCATAGAAGACTAGGACACTGAAACTTAAGGAGACTTAGTAAACTTTCAATGAAATAAATTTTTAAGGATCTACCAGATCTTAGGTTTGATTCTTCAAAAGTCAGTGATCCTTGTCAATATGGAAAGCAACATAAATGTACCTTTATGTCTATTAGACAAGTTACAACTTCTCATGCCTTACAGTTAGTGCACATGGACTTATTTGGTCCAAAACAAACTAGAAGTATTGGAGGAAAATACTATGTGTTTGTCTTAGTTGATGACTACAGTAGATATACTTGGGACAATTTTCTCGCAATGAAATCTAAAGCCTTTTCTTATTTCAAAAATTTTAGATCCCATGATAAAAAAAGAAAAACCTTCCTTTGATCACTATTTATAGTGATCATGGAGGAGAATTTCAAAATTCTTTTTTTGAAGCTTTTTTGTCGTAAAAATGATATTACTCGTAACTTTTCACCCCCAAGGACTTCTCAATAGAATGGTTTTGTTAAAAGAAGAAATCATGTTCTTAAAGAGATGACTAGAACCATGTAGAATGATTATTCTATACCTAAAAACTTTTGGGATGAAGCTGTAAGTAATTCCAGTTATACTATAAATCATGTTTTGATTGGACCCTTTCCTTAATAAAACACCTTATGAGTTATGGATTAGCCAAAAACCAAAAGATTCTTACTTCAATGTTTTATGTTGCAAAGTATTTATCCTGAATACCAAGGATAACTTACATAAATTTTCACCCAAATATGATGAAGGAATTTGTGTAGTTTAATCTACTATAGCTAAGGCATATAGAGTTTTAAATAAAAACACTTACACTACAGAAGAAACAGTACATATTAATTTCATTGAAAATGATCCTTTTGTTTTCAAACAACCATAATCTTTTCCTAATATATTTTCTATAACCAATCACCAAACATTGATAGAAAACCATTCAGATATGGTTAATGTTCATCAAAATGTTTCTGAAACATTTACTCCATAAGATTTTCTACCATATATTGATGATCAAGTCATTCAAAATACAATTCATTTGTTACTTAAGAATCATCCCAGTGATAATATCATAGAAAATAGTAATCAACCAGTAAGAACTAGATGTTCTTTAAGGAATAAAGTTGAACATGTTTCTTTTCTTTCCCAATTTGAACCAAAGACTCCTGATGAAGCCTTGGGTGATGAAGATTGGATAAACTCAATGCACGATGAACTCAACGAATTCGAAAGGAATCAGGTTTGGACCTTTGTTGTAAAACTTAAGGAATGTTCTGTTATTGAAGTAAAATGGATTTTTATAAAAAAATGAAATGAAAATGGAGTTACTATTTGAAATAAATCAAGATTAGTATCCAAAGGCAATAACTAGAAAGAAGGCATAGACTATAAAGAAACCTATGCTCCTGTTGCAAGACTTGAATCTATTCATATTATTCTATCCTTTACAGCATTCATTAATTTTAAACATTATCAAATGGATGTAAAGAGTGATTTTATGAATGGTTATGTACAAGATGAAGTCTATGTAGATCAACCCCACGTCTTTGATGATAGAAAACAGCCTAATCATGTTTATAAACTTACCAAATATTTTTATAGAATTAAACAATCTCCTTGAGAATGGTATGATAAACTTTCAGGATTTTTACATCAAAATAACTATGTTAAGGGAACTACTGATCCAACCCTTTTTATTAGGGAAATAATAAAATGGTTTATTTTTCAAATTTATATTGATTACATCATCGTAGGATCAACTCACCAATCCTTGACTGCTTTTTTTGCGAATCTTATGAAAGCTGAGTTTGAGATGAGTATGATGGGTGAGTTAACCTTTTTTATGGGTTTTCAAATTTCTCAAGAACCAGAGCTAACTTACATATCTAAACATAATTATATCAAATATCATCTTTAGAAGTTGGGGTATGATATTACTAAAAATATAAGTACTCTTATCTGAACCTCTAATACTCTTGATATTGATGAGGTAGGGAAACCTGTGAATTAGACATCTTATAGAGGGATGAGAGGAAGTATAATTTACATAACAAATAGTCGACATGATGTAATGTTCTCAGTATTCTTATGTTCAAGATTCCAATAAAATCCTAAATAATCTCATTTAAAGGTAGTGAAAATAATTTTTTCGCTACATAAGGGTATCTTCAGATTTGGGACTTTTAGATTCATCTAGAAATAATTTTGAACTTAAAAGTTTTTCGGATAATGACATTGGTTGTTGTAAAATAGATATGAAAAGTTTATATTGAACTTTTCATTTCTTAGAATATTCCTTAGTTTCTTGGTCTTACAAGAAACAATGTTCTATAGAACTTTCCACTACTGAAGCTGAATATGTTGTAGTTGGAAGTTGTTGTGATCAAGTTTTGTGGATGAAACACACACTCACAGACTATGGTATGAGTTTTAATAATACTCCAATAATATGTGATTACTCAAGTGACATTTCCCTATTTAAAAACCATGCACATCACTCTCTTGCAAAGCACATAGATTTTAGACATCACTTTCTTTGGGATCACACACTTAAAGAAGATATTATTCTTCAATTCATCAGAATGAAATATCAATTTTATGATATTTTTACAAAACCATTGGCTTCTAATAGATTTTAATACATTAAACAGAAGCTAGGAATGATACTTGTAAGGTAATCAATCATATCTACTTCTTGTTTAAATCATCTCCTATCATTAAACCAATCCTTATTATAGGGTGAGTACAAATTTTTTCCTCTTTCCTTAAACTTTTAATTCTTCATAGAATTATATATTTCCTTATGTTTTTTTATATTTTATATTTCAGTATTGAAAATTTTGGTATTTGAAACTTTCTGTATTTGAATTTTTGGTATTTGAAGATTTTGGTATTTGAAATATCGATATTGGAAATTATGGATTTGGAAATTTCGGTATTGGAAATTTTGGTATTGAAATCCCATAATAATAAATGTTCAAGAAAATTCATATAATACCGATAAACTCCTCAGATTATTCCCAAAGGTATATTTTCTTACTCTTTATTTTCTTATCTTATGTTTCAATTGTTGGTATTTCAAAATTTTAAATTTTGGTTTACATTACTACAAATTATCAGGATTCATATTTCCTATATCCATCCTCAACTGTCAGATTAGATCAGGTTATGTTCAGCCATTTGATTATATTATAGAAGCTGAAAAGTCATAGCTATTTCTATATAAGGGGTTCCTCCTTTATAAGCACTACAACATTCTTACTGATCTCAGTGTTGAAGTTCTATTGCCATCAAAGTTCTCATTTCGATTCTTTTGTCCCCTTTATCCCGAATGAATTCTGAATCTTCTATAGATCCAATGTTGATTACAAAATAAATAAATGATTGGTCAATATTTAGTGAATCGATAGTATGCCCTAACTTATATGAAAAATATGACTCCCTTATCTCTAAGGTGATAAGAACTAACAGATCATAAAGTGTTTTTGTGTCTAAGGATAAGAGTCAGGATCCGCTCTTTCCTGACCTAGTTATTCAGTTCTACGAATGCATTACATTCTTCCAAAAGGATGGTAAGGATCTATTTAAGTTCAAATGTTATGATAAGACTTTTATAGTTCCTTATAAGAAGGAAGCAAATCTTCTCAAAATACCATATTAATGGGAAGCTATTATACGCTCTAAAAAACACTTTAAGAAGGAAGGATTATTTTAGAAAGTCATGGATTTGGATTATCTTGGTCAAATGTATGTTAAGAATCTGAATATTACAAATCTTAAAATAGACACAAAGATGGTAGATCTCTAGATGAAAGGCTTAATTACACCAAGAAAAGGAGATATGGACTCTCTAAAAATATGTGATATCTTTCTTTTATACTTTTTCGTCAACATAACAAGATTAACTTGGATATGTACATCTTTCTCACCATCATGGCAATAAAAGGTGGATCCATCAGATCTAGAATTCTTATGTATCTAGCAACTATATCTAGGATAATTGTCATGTGCCTTTAAGAACTAAATTCCAATGTCGATCAGTCTCAAAGACTTTTAAGATTTGGTTCCATAGTGATGACACTCTATGGAGGATGAATATAGAGTTTTTATAGGAATCCAAAAGTTTTGAATAAATTGTTGTCCAGAACAAGGGCGATGGTCCAAAATCTTCAAAATCGGTACCCAAGAAAAAGAAACTTCATGAACCAGGCTTTCGAGTACTAGATTCTAATGTAACAGTATCAGAACCTCCTCCTGCAAAGAAACCGAAAGCCTATTCTAATGCAACAGTTGCAAAGTGGAGAGAAATGACAGCTTCTAGAAAAGAAGGAGATCCTTCCTTTGGCTTAAACACTGCAAAGGCTAAGGCCTTAAAAATGAAGAAAGTTGAAAATATTGAGAAAGAAAATATGGATAAGAAGTTAAAGAATAAATCCTTGGAAGGGAATGTTTTTCATTCATTACTAAAAGATGTAGAAATGTAATATCAAGAGATGACTCAACCTCAAGTTGTTCATAAGAAGTCAAATGTCCCTCCAGAAATCTAGAAAGTCAAGAAAGTTCTATCTTTAAAAAAATTGTTCAATAAATAGAAGACCAGATAGTTCAAGAAGACTATGATGGTGTTTTAAGGGAATTGGAAGACTACATTGGAACTCCTTCGAGTTCAGTCTCTAAATCTGTTTCAGAAGAACATGTCAAAGAAAAATTTGAAGAATAAGTCTAGGAAGAAGTATTAGTTGAGGAAGAATTACAAGATGAAGAAGAAAAAGAAGTTGGAATTGAAGTGGAAGAAGAAGAGAAAGAAGAGGTTGATCATCAAGGTGGTGAAGAAGAAGATTTTCAAGAGGAAGAAAATGGAAAATTAGATCTTACTTTTATCCAAGTATCTAATGAACAATCTCCAGTTTCAAATCCTATCAAATGTATGCGTGTTTTTGTTGCCTCGTCTGAAAAAGAAAACACCACAGAAGTCCTCTAAGAGAATAGAAAAATTAGTTTCCCTAACTCCAATAGGATCTCAGAAAGGGAAAGTCGTTTCAAGTTCTGAATCCTCATCATATGTTGGACATTACTTTGTCCATCTATCATTAAGAAAGTTGGTTAGCACCATTCAAGTTCTTGTAAATATAGTTGCCTTGAGTCAAATGATGCAAGAAACACTGAATCAAAAGACAAAATCAACCAATATGCTTATATACATGGTGGTCAAGCAAGAAGAAGACTTTATTAATCATTTTATTTATTACAAATCTCAGAAATGTGACTTGTAAGAAAGTCTTTAACCACACAAAAACTATCAATGGAGAGCTAAGACAATTCAGTGACTTCATGGATTCAACAAATAGAGCTTTCAATACTTTTGAAACTGAGTTCAACAAGGTAAAGGAATCAATCTCTATGAAGGATAGTCAACTCAATTCCATTGCCCGATCTGTAAGCAGTGAGAAGGAAGTTAGAGCAGAATTAGAGAGAAAGGTGGCTGCTCAAGAAGAAATAATCTTTTCATTAGAAAAGAAGAATCAGGATTAGGAGATATTATTGAAGAAGTTTGATTAATATCATAAAAAAGTGAAGAAACATAAAACCTTGATAAATAAAATTTTGTCTGAGAAGAATAAGGATAGATGACTTTTTTTGACATTCTGATGTTTTTTTGTAATCTAAACCTTATTTCGAAAATTTCCTTAAGAAGATTCTTGCATATCTTTCATTTGTTTTAGAATATATTCTTGTTTAACCTTACAGGTACATCTTTTACTTCTCTATTATTTTTTTCCCTCTTTATGAAAATCACAATGGGGGAGAATTTATTTAAAGGAATAATTTAATGAAGACCTCAAAGGAGGAGAATATATTGAGGGAGAGTATGGTAAGAAAGGATAATTACCAAGTAAGGGGAGTTTTCTTTTAAGGAGAGATGTTTATCTAAAGGGGGGATATTTTCTTAAGAAAGAAAACTAGACACTAAAGATCAGGAATACGATACTTTTGAAACATAATCTAAGGGAGAGTTAGTCGTATTCATATGAAATCCCATTCTTTGGGAGAGATAAGTATTTCGAAATTTTTTATCTAAGTAAATATATTTTTCCTTAGAAAATTTGTTTGTTCTATCCAAAAGGGGGGATATTGTAGAGTCAATAAGGTTATCTTATGACATCTCTATTCCTTATTGTCTTATGTTTTGAAAATCACAAACACCTTTTATTATGTTATGTTTTTTCTTAAGTACAGTTTTTATTAAGTTTTGATATTGTCATTCTGTTATACATATAAATTAGTAATTCTGTTTTATGATACCGTATTTGTGATTCTAATTCTGGTGTATAAGTGATACCGTCTTTGTGATTCCTTTTCTGGTGAATAAGTGATCCTAAATTTGTGATTCTGATTTCAGTGTATAAGTGATACTATCTTTATGATACCGATTCTGGTGTATAAGTGATATCATCTTTATGATACCAATTCCTATGTATAAGTGATATTGTCTTTATGATTCCAAATCCAGTGAAAAAATGATTCTGTTTTATGATTCTGAATCTGCTGCAAAAGTGATTCTGTTTTATTATTCCGAATCGGGTGCAAAATTCATTTCGAGTTTATGATTCCGATTCCGGAACAAATGAGATATCTGTTTCACAATCCGATATACTTTTCCTTATGAATCAGTTTTCTTGATAATGGTTTTCCTAAGAATCCATTTTTTTTTATAATGTTAGAGTTGTTTAATGTATCATTACAATATTTTCGGATTCTAAGTTTTCTTATACATAACACTCATCTTTTACATAACATCATTTTGTAAAATTGAAACGATGTCGTACAATTAGTTATAAACTAAAATTTGTATGTTTGAAACGTTTCTAGGTACCTCTGAAATTTAAGGAAAATATGACCATTGGACTGGATCCGACCATTGGGATATTTTTCCTATATAGACAATTCCATTTGAACGAGCGAAGAACTTTTAAAAAGAGACTTTACTTTGGATTCAACTACAATGCAGAGAGTGGATGAAATTGATGCATGTGAAAAAGTTGTGAAGTGATTTCTACAGAGAGATGCTCTTACAAGTCTCGGTGCTTCATGTAGATGTCATAAACAACTTGTTAATCCATGAACAACTTGTTCAGAATTTCATTGTGTAGACTCTGATTGTACTGATCATGGGCATCCAGGTTTGGAAGACATAGGTTCCGATATTTTTCTAAATCGAGGGCTTGTGAGGATAGAAATATAGATACAGATATTCATATTGAACACTTACTTGGGTTTGGGTATGACATACTTTCTTGAAAATATAAATCAAGGGACCTTTATCCATGGTTGTTGGATACCCTTCTCTTTGGGTTAAAAGAATATTATTGTTTCTTGTTTTCTATTACAGGTTGTTTTATTTTTTCTGTAGTTTTAACTTTGTTAATATTAGAAAATATAACTTTCGTATACATTCTAATTCTATTACTATCATTATATTACAGATTCTATACGCTTTACGGTATGATATTTCTTTTAATAAAATATTTCTAAAGTTTTTATCTTAAGGTTGTAAAGTTTAAGAAAAGGTTTCTTTAAGAGGTTTTGTAAATGTTTTTTTAACTTTGTTAAACTAATCATTAAAGTTTCCAAATGAATTTTTAAATAATTAAATTCACCACCTCTTGTATTTGAGCATCTCATTACATATTCGATCCTACATGACGATATAGGTTTAATTTAATTAGAAATTGTAGAACATAAACAATTGGTTCATAAGACATCTATATTTTCTCCTCCTTATTTCTTCATAACTAGACCTCTTTTTGACATAGAATACTTAATACCCTTGTTCAACTCCTCAGGAAAAGAAGCATATTAGAGGGTTAGATTAAATGATTATTAAGGAATATAATGGGAGATATCAGTCATATCATAATAAAAAATATAATTACGTAACATTTTAAAATATTATCCTAGAGATGAATGATCACAATATCATGTCATGGGATAACTCATAAATACCCATAATAATCAATGGTTGTAATCCCAAAATTCATAACAGAAGTCATAAAATTTTCTTTCATACACTTAAGAATATAGAATCATTTAATATTAGTCAACTCCCATTTTGAATACCATCATTGCTGATAATGTCCATTACTGAACTAAGTTCACTCCTCATTCTAGCCATATATTACTAAACCAATATCATTTTATATTCCATACCTGTCTATATAATATGATATAAATCTATACCCAATACATTAGAGAGAGATATAGGCCCCCACCATCCAATAATGAAATCATTATTACGTCTTCTAAAAAAATTATTCATCTTAATCCATGGAAGAAAATTATTTTGTTTAAACATAAGTCATCCATAACAAAATCTATTTATGAAAAATTTATTTCATAAATATAATTCCATCATAAACAAAATAAAACCATAGGATCAATAAGGATAATATTCTTGAAAGATAACCCTTTAAAATTTTTCTATAATACATGGAAAACAGTTTTTATTGATCACTTGAAATGAATTCTGAAGGAAAATATCCTTTCATATTCAAAAAATTAATTTTCTCAATATTGAACAAAATTTTAAATGAAAAAAATTTATTTGAAAATTAACATGATATATTGTAAAAGAATATTCATGGAAATGTGCTGTTATGAAACCATAAATATATATATGTTCATTCCATATAAGTTAAAATATAATATACTTCTTGTAATTCTATGGGAAAGTAAAAATGTACCTCATATTGAAATCAAAAAAAAGATTCCATTCATAACATTCAATAATGAATCACCATTAGGTTGAACTGAAATTAAATAATTTTAGATTATATAAAGAATATTTTGGTATATATATCTAGTATACAAGGACATTGAAGATAATTATACCACAAAAAAATATTATATATAAAAATCATTGATAATAATAATATTGAAAAATTATTCCTTACCATAGGCCCGATATCCATTTTATGTATATGAACCTTCAGTATAAGTATTTAAATAGTGACATTGAATTATTCCTGAAACATATTTCTTTTTATGATATCATATATGATAATATTATAATTTGATTGTTAATATAATTTCATTATTACTCGTTATTCATGTATTAATGGCTTCATTTTTAAGAATGTTTTATTGAATAACTGGCTATTCTTCAAAGGTCATAGTTAATCATTCAAAAATGTTATTAATATAATATAAACCATATTTATTCCTCATATACATTTATATAACTATGATTTAATAGATATCATGTAGAATGAATTGAATCACATCGTGGAGATGGTATTGTAACGACCAATGTATTTAATGAATAACAAAGTTTGATTTCTATTAATAATTATGAATAAGATATTAATTTTATATTAATTTGGACACTTTCTCCAATAGAATAATTGACACATAATAAGGGGTTTCTCTGAAATCTTACATTTCACACAACATTGAGATGTACAAAAAAAATAATACAGTAATAATAATATTATTTTAAATGGTACGTAATGCCTAGATATTGGAATGGTAATAATGAATAATATCTACTAAATTTTGAAATATGGTTTACACAAGTTTAAATAATTATATATTGGTTAAAAAATTATTAAAAATAGAAATAAAAACTAATTAAATATAAAGGATTTGATTTAATAAAAACCTATTTAAAAGAAGAATAATGTTGATTTCATATCATTATTTAAAGAAGTTAATTTAATTATAAAATATATGATATACATTTAATGTAATGTTTTAAATTCATCTTATATATTTTATAGATATTATATAAGAACAAATTCAATTTTCTCAGATAAAAGAAGTATTTTTCTAAAAATGTAGCCTTACCGTCTTTTGATAGAGAACCTCTTTTAAATATTGTTTTTTCACTTTTATATGTTATATTTTTCATAATTAACTTATTTTATAGAAGCGGGACATCAAAATTTATAATGGGTGGAATTATTTATTTTTCTGAAATTGTGCATTTTTTAATGAATTGTGAAAAAATACTACAATTTATTTCAAAACTATCTTTTCATCTAATTTATTTATATAGATAGATTGTCCGTTTAATTTGATTTATCATATAACTGTATTAGTTTTTTATTATTTAATTCAATTTTTATCTTTGTAAGTAATTTCATTTTGATATTAGATATAAAGATATGTCAACATTTTGATAGTTATTACATCTTAAAACCCCGTTTTTTGGTTTTGACAACGATAATTAATTTTAAATTAATTTCATCCAATTATGTGTTTTGAATTTGGAAAAATGGATTTCATATTTCGAATCAGTATGTCCATATTGTTTAAATAGGTATCTATTTTTTTAGACATTATGGATAGTAACTTCAGTAATTATTTTATTTACCATGGTTGAATGGTATATTAGATAAATAAGGGTAAAAATTAATATTATAATAATATTGAACTATTCTAACATGTTTGTTAATCGTATTGGATAAGATATGTCTAACAAGAGGCATCCATGGGTCAATTTTGGGTCCCCATGGAGTCACTTGGATGTGAAAATGAGATTTTCTAACAATTAATTTAATGTAATGAAAAATGTAACATAAACAAGTATCTATTAGTAAAAAGAGTTTTATATGGGGTTATATAAGCTATCTTTTAGAATATAAATAGTAATTAGAAATATAAAACATTCCTATATCAGCGTATTTTATTTAAAATTTTTATACATCAAATAAATAAATTTATTTATGACACAATGATGATGTTGTGAATACCTTATTAATGAATTATTTAAATAAATGAGATTATAAATATAAATATAATTTTATTTTGAAACATTTGATGTTATCCATGAATTTTAGGATTGAGTACGAATAGTTATGTTTGACTTAAAGAAGTTTTATTTGAACGAATCAAGTTGTTTTTTATTTTTAAAAAAGACATGATATTAATAATATAAAAATTTACATAAATGAGTTATTAAAACAAATAATATTTTATTAAATGATATTAAAGTTTCAAAAAACTATGATTCATCCATAAAACATATATAATGTTTAAAATTCCATTAATGTACCACTTGGGGTTACATTAGAATTTTTTAGTAACTATATTAACTATATAGTATGAATATACAAGAATACATGGTAAGAGTTAAATTGGTTAACTAAGGGTTATAGCTACAAGATAAGGTTAAATTTGTTGCCATGAATTTTCTAAAAACTATTTGTTGAGAGGTTTTTAGCCCAACAGAATCTTAAATTTGATATAAATTACATTGGGACCATTTGAAACTGAACATAGTTTTATAAAAAATTAATATTTCAATATATTACTAAATTTCCCCACCTCCCGTGTATAAAACGGCATCACCTCTACCCATTTAGTGACACCTCTCAACCCACTTGGATCCTCCAACCTCTCCTAAAATAAGAACACAACATCCCTCTATTCGTCCTAGAAGACTTACCTTAAAAAATAAGGAAATTTTATAAATCCTTTGGCCTCAAATTAAAAGGGCGTTACATGTTTTAGACGATGAACAAGGAACAGACAAGACGAATCAGACTCAAGGTAAGGGTACCTTTCACCCTCCTCTTTTATCCAAAGACTTATTTTTTGTTATGTATATTTATTTATATTTTGTAATGTTTTTTTATGTGCTTCTATATCCTTATTTGTATCCATTTTATGTCCAAATTATTAGAGACCCTTTTTGCTCTCATCAACTAATTTTCAGAATTTTTAAGTGATGTTGTTTGGATGACAATTTTTTGTAAAGGAATTTCAAAATGCAATTTCCGCTCATTGGTTTTTTCATACATATTTGATTATATAATTCCAAAATTATGTGTGGAATCACTATTTATTTATTTATTTAGAAATTTACTCTTCCCTTTGTGTGGATATACTATTTCTACACATAATCACCCCATTGATAAATGCTTACGTCATTTATACAATCATTATAATGGTCTTCATCTCATTATAAATTCACAGAGGCATGTATTAATAATATAAACCTCCTTTTTTATGGGGTATAGTAAACCCCTTTAAATTTTACATTCATTCAATGGGTATATTTTTTATACAAAGTGTTTTTGATGCCAAAAAATTGGGAAGACGAAGAACAAAAGGGATACCTCCAAGTCTTCCCTGCAGATCCCTTTCGTGGAGCCCCATTACCCCGCGCCCGACATGAAACAAGGAGGAGGTAACGCTCCATGAGCCGTTTTGAGATTCATGACACAGCACTGAGTAAGGTGGAGGTAAGGATCGGTAGGCTGTTTTGACGTTCGCGGCCCGCCGCAGAGCAAGGAGGTTGCAACCCTCCGCGATCGTATTTGGCGTTGGCGACCCACCATGCAATAATGAGGTGGTAATGATCCATGACCACATTTAACGTTCATGATCCACCGTGAAGATAACTCCATCTTCACGCCGAGCGAGCTCTAATTCTCGGCGCCTCTTCCCTATAAATACATGGCTCCCCTCGATCCCATAAGACTGAAAATCTGACCTTTCACCTTCTGAACTCTCAAATAGCGAACCACTTCTTTCTCTACTAACAATGAGATCCTCAAGGTACTTTTTCTTTGCGAAGTGACTCCCCCTTGGCCTTAATTGAGCCCCTATTCTAAGAGTGATGCCTTTCGCGAAGCCCACGGGCCTTCGCGAAGAAAGGAGATCCCCACAAGGACTCGAGTTGGCACGAAGTGTTTATGCTTCACGAAAGACCCACCACAACCACAAGAAATGTATGCTTAGGCAGGGTCACTGTGCATCGCGAAGCACAATGCTTCTTGACACCCTGCTACATGAGGCACCCCTACTTCGCTAGGCATTGCTTCGTGAATACCTTTCCACATCACGAAGCTCCTCCTATATGAACCTATGCCATATGCCTAGGATAGGAGACTTCACTTCACGAAGAACATCCCTTTACGAATCCCCTACACTTCATGGTGAACCAGATCGTCACAAGAATTCTACTTATGGCCCCTTTTTCTCTACAACTCCATTTATTGTGCGTCCCTTCAAGTTCGCACAAAGCAACTTCAAATTCCCTTGAACGATACGGCCCGTTGTATTGCTTCACCTCGTGCTTCTTTGCATAGGCATGCTAATGACTATTTCATCTTCGCATAGCCACACTAAAATGGACCCCCAATGGTTCACTCCATAACACCACCCAAACCTGGCATTGCCGGTCCCTTCGCTTCACTAAGGTGTAGAGGGTGCGGGTTAGGTATGTCCTAGGGGTGCGGAGTAAACCCACCTCATCCGAGATATAGGATGTTAAACTACCAAGATCCTTCTTCCTTAGCACATGACATAAAACTGTGGCCTCACCCCGTGCATCATACATGGGGTACCCCACCTTGGACTTCTCTTTGCCCACTGGTCTCCATGGGAGTGAAATGATTTCTCACATGGAATGAGATCCTATTTATCGAAGTGGCGTCTATCCATAGGTAAAGGGCAATCAACCTTCTGTAAGCCCCTAGCTTTCCTTGAAGGAGGTAACACCCCTACTCCTCCTCTCTTCCTTGGTGCCAAGTCCCTCTCCTGCTGGGCTTGGCCGCCATCCAAGTCTCCCTCCTGGAGTATGTCCCAGTCTCCATCACCTTGGGCTGCTATCCACACGTAAGCCCTTGTTTCCTATTTGGGCCGCTAAAGACACATGAACACCACTTCACTTCCCACGGACGCACCATCACGACGTGATCATCAGGTCTTTGTTGTATCTTGTTTCTCACAATGAGCATGACTCACGTGGGCTTAGAGTAAGAATCAACCATGACATCATCTCTGGGTATCCTAGAGTGTAAGCCCCAATCCTACCTGAACTACGATGTCTTTGATCCTTTCCAAAGTAGGGTACATAGGAAGCCTACATGAGGTTCAAGCCCACCACCCCAGTCGTTCCGACATCTTTCACATCAGTTCACCATTCCCAACCTGAACTATTTGATCTTAGATCATTTCCCTGGCATGGTACATAGGAAGATTCGTTAAGGTTCAAGCCCAACACCAAGTTGTTCCGACCATCTTCACGTCGGTTCACCAACACCTTGGGTAGCCTAGAGTATAATCCCCCCACACCGATACCTAAACTACATGGTCTTTGATCCTTACTAGGGAAAGGTACATAGGAAGACTCCGTAAGGTTCAAGCCCACCACCCTTTGCTTCTGACCCCCTTCACGTCTGTTCCCACACCACATGAACTACAAAGTCATTGATCTTTTCCAAGGTAAGGTACGTAGGAAGACTCCATGAGGTTCAAGCCCACCATATATCTGGGCCCCAGGTCCTCCTTAACATCGGTTCACCCCCCATCCTACAAGCCATTAAACTGTGAACCTCAATTAGTGGTCAGCCGTTATCTCCCCCGATCAGCGGTAAGACATTGTTTCCCCCAGTCAGCGGTGAGCCCTTTCACCCACCCGAATTACGTGGACTTTGATCCTTTCCAAGTCATGGTATGTAGGAAACCTCTCTAAGGCTCGATCCCAACAACCATTGGACCCCGAGTCCTCCTCCACATCGGTTTCTTGACCCCAGTCCCAAAAGAACAATGTTGTTTTGATCTTTTTTCCTAGATAAGGTACATAGGAAGACTCCCTGAGGTTCGACCCCATCCAACGGTATGCCGCTGCGACTTCATTCAGTGGTAATTTGTTATCAACCCCATCCAGTAGTAAGATTTTGTGACTCCATTCAGTGGTAAGCTATTGTCAACTCCGTCCAGTGGTAAGCCACTGTGACCCCATTCAGTAGTAAGTCGTTGACATCCCCATCCAATGGTAAGTAGTTGAAATCCCCAATCGGCAGTATGCCATCATCAGATAAACTACAAGGACTTTGATTCCCTTCCATGGGGATACGTAGGAAGCCTCCTTGATACTCAAGCCAAAATTCATCGTCATCCTCATAACGGTTCCATCCTATTCACCATCCACTTCATTCAAACACTCCATCATCATTCTTGATTCTTACCCGGGCCACCACATCCTGGTGAAGTCATGAAAACTCACCCCCCCTATATCTGTGTTCCCTCCAGGTTTTTCACCCATCTGATCCACTCTAATCAGTGTTCTAATCAGTCCAATCCGTCTCTGCTGGCTGTTAAACCTGCGGCATACCCTGTGTTAAACATGGGAAGATGAGAAAAACCTTAGATACATGCCAATAAAATATGTTTCCCCACATTCTACGTGGGATGCCTCGGGCTTCCGTGCCCTCAAGAAGGCCTATAATAAGGGAAAGAAACCCAGAAACGCCAGTGTTCCGGCATCCAAACATGCCAGTGATGTCCAACGTGACTACTCCCCTGATCAAAGGTTACTACCTTGATAGGACCTTTTGGAATGTCCCGATAAAAGCAGTGTAATTAAATTGTGTCCATGAAGATATAGAACTATGAATAGTTTCATGAACAACGTCTTAAATTTATAAGGGAAACCCGGACTAAGTGATAAGTTCTGAAGAGGAATCCAGAGAAAGAAGAATCGACATCCCGTCATCCCGTTTTGATCAAGGAACTAATGACCCAAAACTAGGAATAGATGCCGCCTGCATTTGGAAAGCGGGAATGTGGGGCAATGAAACTTTTCCTTTCATACTCAAGCAGACAGATGCACGCTACCTAGAGAAAGCGTCCAAAACAGAAATGGTGAACCCGATGTGAAAATCATCTCCTAAATATAGAGATTATTAGAGTTTGATAAATCAGTGTATTAGTGTGTCAATGGATCTAGATATCTGAATCCATGTCCCGCCAAGAAAATAGAAGGCATGCCGTTAAACTCACTAGTAGTTGGTGTATTAGAACGTTGGATGTCCCAGTCTGCGACATTATCAGCGTGGATCCATCTTACCAGCCAGGGAAGGAGGAATGGTGCTAGGGCACTGGTCATCGATTTCCTTTTTCTTTCAGCACTCATGAGTTAATCACCCTACTTTCATAAACCAAGCTGCTACACCCGGAACTCGGTCACCGCCTGCCCACCGACACAGGGGAAGGAGAAGTGCCAACATGGCAGTCCCGCACAGATCTTCCTCTTTTACAACGGACTCTACACCCCTAACCATGGTGCGCCCACACCCCATCTCCCCATCCGAGGTCATCCAACGAAGGGTGATCAATGACCTCATGCGCCAGTATGAGGAGGAGGGTATTATGCCAACTTGGGATATGGTCCCCCTGGATTTAGAGGCATCTTCACCACGTCGTCAACTCCGCCCTTGAGGGTCACGTAGGGAGCCACTACTCCCCACTCCAACATATAACCGTTTCAGGAGCCTGTCCCCAGAACGCTTCGATGAATCCTTTCCCTATGCTGATGAGGTAAGGGATGTTCGGGCAAGCCCGATTAGAGTACCATTCCAAGCGCTCCCATTGAGGAATCCCGCCCAAATGCATCAACGATGCCACCCGGTCCTACTGGACAGGGAGTAGGTAATCTACGCACTTGCACCAACTAATCCGGTTTATCTAACGTGATGCCATCAATAGGATCAAGCCGAAGTGAATGCCCACCAAGGGATGTCAACATCAGTGGCTACTATGGCCCGAGCCATCCTTGACACATACAACTAACTCCCTATATAATCTGAATAGGGAAATTCATACACCCGACCTGGATTAAGGCCCCAACCACCCCATGGGCTGGCTGGGTCGACTCTCTTGGTCGTCGACATAGGAAGTGGCCACTGTAGACTAACTAGTGGCAATGAAACCCAGTTCGGAGGTCCTCCCTGTATTGTTACCATGGATAACACGGGCCTTCCCCAATTCCTGGCTTGACATAGAGGTCTGCCTCATGCCTCCTTCAGTCCAAATGAGGGTTCACGCCGTGGCATTGACGCTAACTATAGAAGACTCTCCTGATCCCACTCCACTGCATATGGAGTCATTCCTCCCACCACAGACTGTAGGTATGGGGATGTAGAACATCTATTCACTCTTCAATGTGGAGACCCTCCCCATGTTCTCATAGCAGCTAGAGAAGGTCATCCTCACCCTAGAAATTAGAGGGGTGGGTGCCAGATTTGTCTCACCAGCGCCCATCATGGAGGTCCTACCGATGTTGAGATCGACCAATACGATACCACTGCTCACACTAATGTCAACATAGGGATCAAGCATGGGGGTCCCACCTGTGCTCTTATGTGCTCTAGCGGAGGTCCTACTAGCCCTAGAACTTCCCACATTGGTCCTCTCCATATCCCTTTTGATATCTTATCTGATGCTCCTCACACCCCGGATTTCTCGGGTGGAAGTCCTCCCCACCCCAGAACCAGCATTGCCGAAGGACCTCCTCATGTCAGAAATCTGCCCTATCTAAAATATTCATCCAGGGGAAGGAAGGCGGGTCATCAACACCATAAGAAGGATTTGGTGAAGGTTTAAACATATATCAAACCAGTTTTCTTCTCAGACTCCGAAGCAGAGTATGACTCAGTTCAAGAACCCTCCCCTTGCGCTCTCAAGTCATGATATGAGGTAGGAATATGGCGCATTAGCCTAGTACTCCCAGAATGTGAGGACCATTAGATTCCAACCTCCCTCTGTAGGTATATCCAGGAGGATGAAAATTTGGAAAGACCACAGGTTATGGTCATGGAATCACCACCGTTGTCACCAAAATCACTCTCTACCTCGACTAGAGATCACAAAGAGCTATTCTGAGGACTAATGGACGACGAGCAGCAGCGCGACCTATCGCCAGTAGCCTCATCCTCTGCACCAAGAACTGTAGCCATCAGCCCATCCTACCATGACATAGTGGCTAGGTCACTACACTTTTCGAAGGATAGCTCGAGATTCAGTGGCCAGTCAGCCCATTCAACATATTCCCCACCAACCAGCCTGTCTTACGAGTGGTTTGTCTCAGTACCGCTACCACTTCCTCAGCCACCTCCAATTGAAGAGGGGGAAATGAAGGTCCAGACCCAGAATCCGAGCGAAAGATCTTATGGAATATCCTCGTAGCTGACCACTTCCTCAAGATGATCTAGCCAGTTGTAGTTCCAAATTTTAGTGTGCCGGAATCCATCACCCATGAGGAAGTTGAATGTTTTTGTTAAACCCTCTGGGCGATGCACTTCCGCCTTCATCATCAGAGAGTGGTTTATCCAAGGAGATAAGCGCATTTTGAAGACACTAGCTAGAAATGTCATCTAGTTGATTTTTCTGCACTCCCTCCCGCCCAGCGCCCTAAGTCCCCAGGCTGCAGTAAGGCCCTCCAATAGCAATGTGTTTAGAGTTTCAAGGTACTCCACAAGGTTATCAAGGAGGCTTCCCACGAAATGAAAATCCGTGGCTGGGGGAAGTATTCTTCCCTCCTCTTCAGTCCTATCCAATGGAAACTTGACTCTCTAGGCGATATTGAGGACATGCCCCCAGGAAGGGTCACAGTCAACATAGATGACATAGTGGAAGAGGAAAATGATCTGGATCTTATTGATGGTTACATACCACCGGAGGGTGTTCTACCACTACTGGATCCATCCGGAAGAGTTACTCACCAAAAGTAGAATCTGATGGGACTCCCTGCGCCCACCGAGGCATTATTCCTTAACAAAAATCATGGTAAGGGTAAAGAGAACCTTGGAGCTTCCAAACACCTCGAACCATACACCTTAGTGAAGATTATGGAGGAAAACCCGGAGAAGGATGCGTTGTGCCATAAACTTTCGGAAAAAAAGAAGTTGGACGATGACCTCTGCATTGAATGAGATACATAGCGATGACCAGACTACACCATTCCTAGGCTAGGGTAGCAGGGGTAGGAACAACTTCCCCTCGGCGAGCTGACTCCAGGTGACCCTGACCATCCTGCCCCCATAGATAGTGTTGAGGTCTGATCTTATGGCAAGAGGGTGCGATATGTTCTACCAAACCCTTCAGAATGGTGCGAAAATCCAAGGAACCCAACTTGGGTTCCCTTATCTGCCCTGCAGGTCACTTTACGAGCTGCTCCACGAGTCGTCGATCCACCTTACCATGTTGAAGAACCCACCAACGCACTCCTAGTTATGGACCCCCATCAAGACAGGGACCCTCACCAAGAGGATCCAATGGTGGAGCTCATTTCTCGCCTGGAGGCATTCGAAATGTGAATAGTGGCACTCCCACCTGATGGCACTCCATATCCAACATGGGAGGATGATATGCCGAAACCTCCGGGTTTTGGGAATCCCACCTTTTCCCCCTTCAATGGGACAGGGGACCTTCCACATCATCTATCCCACTTCACCTCAAGGTGTTGGCCCTTGTTAGGGACTCCAGCACGGCATGAGTCTACCAATATCCGATGTTTGGTGCATACATTAGAGGGGCCCGCAATTTTCCGGTACAACCAGCTCCCCATCGGATCAGTAACTAGCTAGGAGAACCTCTGTAGGCAATTCCTCTACCAATTCAGCTCCCCCATGTGGAAAACGAGCATCAAAGATCACTTCAAGTGCAAACAGTGGCCCGATGAGCATGTCACAGACTTTATCGCCCAGTAGAAAGGGATCACATACTCCTTTGACATGTCCCTGACTTAGGAGAAATTACTGACGATATATGTAGAGAATGTTAAAAAATAATTGGTTCCCTCTCTGATCACCCAGAACTACCCTGGAGGATTCTGAGACTTATCTTATAAGGCCCAGCGCCCGGAATAATCCATGCAACAGGTTAGCTAGGAACATCTGTTTCCCCCTGTAATTCCCGCATGGAGGGATGCAAAAGCCGAGGCAGCTGTGATGGACTAAATAGAGGCCCTCAGATAGCTGGAATTATTACCAGTGGAGCCGCCTTCGCAACCACACAGAGGCCTACAATAACAGGTGCAACCTCCATCCCAGCATCTTCCACCTCAGAATTGGCAGATTCTACCTCACAACATGCAGCCACCACCCTCGTGGGATAACTAGGCTCCTCCAGCTCCTTGTCAGAGCCAATCTCCAAGGCCCCCCTTTCTAGACAGAAGAATCCAAACCTACTAGTTTAATGAGAATCAGGTTCCCAACTATTTCTGAAGCACCTTTGAATAGGGGGCTGTGGATTTTCCTTAGTGTAGAAGGACAGAAGAGGCAAACCTCACTGATCACTCCAACTACTACCCATATCACAATATCCTAGGACACACTCTCAAGTATTTCTGTCTGTTCAAAGACTGGATTCAATAACAGGTTGATAACAACATAGCCAGGTTGGGCCGGACCCCAGCATGAGTGGCATGAGTCGTCATAAGGCCTGACAATAGCAGCAACAATGAGGGAGAGTGGAAGAATGTTTCTAACCGCGGTTCCTAGAAGTATGACCACTTCATAGCTCACAAAATGATCTCCCATTCCCATGGTATCATTTGTGCATGCCTAAATCGGCTAGAGCCCTTAGAAACTGCAGCCACCATTTCTGCATCGTCATCTTAGTTGGCCTCATACCAGAAGATAAAACAAGGGTGGTGCAATAAAAAGAAACAGGCCCCACCAATGCCATCGTCGTCCCGTACTCTCGAAGACTTCATGCCCCCGGATATGGGGATTCATCCAAAAATTTTCCCAGTAGTGGATGGCTCTTCGAGTGATAGTCAAGGGTAAGCTTCGGTTAACACCGTAGAGTTGGTAAAACCCTACATGACTCCCAATGAAGGGGAGCTCCAGGTGGATCTCCCCAACGTCCCCAGCCGACGCCAAAGTCAGTGGAGATGTGGCCATATGGGTCACGAGGAACATAATTTGGCACTTCCAGCCAGACCATGCATGCCATTAAGGCTAGACAGCAGACGTAGCGCAGAGCTCATAACACGCATCCTCCTCATATGGTGTCATTAGTCCCACCTTCACCGCCTTTTGTGCTACTGGTTCAGGTAGAGACACCTCGACCATGCCGCGACCATCCATGCCCTGCTACATGATGGTCTCAGTCATCTGGCCATCACTCGGTAGCCACTCTGTAGGCTCCGACTAGTGAGCACCGGGATATGCCCAGCACTAGTAAGCCGCTGGCCTAGCTGGTAGGGGCCACCATAACACCTGTCATAGAGCGACCTCTTGTAAGAAGAAGTTCACGTTTGGCATAGAAGTATAATGTTCTCAAGAACCATACCAACATACCACCAAGGTTTTCCATCCTCAAGGCCCTCCGCCTATCATAAGATATGTGTGAGTCCCTTGATGAGGCTTTAATAAGCCCCCTCGAGTTTCAGATGGAGGTAGTAGCTATAGTGGCCTTTCATGTGGATGCGATAGTGAATGATGAATGCTATGATATTATGTCATTTTCCAGAGAAGATGAAGGTTCTCCCATAAGGGGGAACAATCGCCCACTGCACATCACCGTCCAATTCAATGGTGTGGAGGTTCACCACTATCTTGTTGACACTGGCTCTTGGATTAACCTTATCCCGACATAGACACTACAGAAGCTATGGTTATTTGAAGATGACTTGACTCCTTCCGACATGAAAATCAAGGGATACAACAGGATAGAGCAGACCATGGTCGGAAAGATCCTTTTGAATACCCAGTTCGGTGGCCTTGTTGCCATTAATGGGTTTATCATTTTCTCCTAAGACACCACATACAATGCATTGATGGGCAGTCCATGGCTCCACCTAAACGGGGCAGTTCCCTCATCGTATCACCAGTGCCTCCAGCACTCCCTCAATGGTCGAGTGGGAATGCTCGAAGGTGACATGTCTCCTTTTGACTCTTGTGAATCCCGCTACCTAGATGCTAACTGTTACAAGAGAAAGGGTAATAAGATTCAAGCCAATGAGGTCGAGCATGGTGTAGTTGCAACCAACCCCTATGCAGGTCTGGATGACACCTACGTCTTCCTAATCCATCGATTGGATGCCACGACCCCCGATATTGGGAAATGTTTTGTTGTCCCTAGTACAAGAGGGAAGCATATTCTCAGTTCCAAGAGACATCGTAAGATCACTTCGTATTCTTATATGAATCAAGCATCGGTGATCCCTGAGCCCCCTACTCCAATAATGTATCGAGATGTCCACCCCATGGAAATGGGGATACGTCATACTAGACTGTTTTGTCGGGCTGGAATCAACCGGATCAAGCCAACACATCATTATTTATTTGATATCATCAAGGGTGGCCCCTTGGGCTGATGACCCGATGGGATCGGGTCGATAGCCTTCATTGTTATGATTTTGGCAGCACCTAAATCTCCCGATGCAGTGACCACTGCTGCTCAGTTTGGTACCAGACTCCAATCAGAATCTGCTGACTCAGAGAAATATTCTCTCATTGGGGATCCCTCATCTACAAGCGAAGAAGAGTATTTGTAGGATTCTCCCCTGCTCTTGATGATGGTGTTTCATCCTCGGTCAATGATGTGGTATAGGTAAACATCAGTAGTGTGGCAGATCTAAGACCTACATTAATTAGTGTTTCCATGTCCCTTGAGGAGTAGCAATGGTACGTAGACTTCCTAAAACAAAATTGTGATATTTTTTTCCTACAGCTATGATGAGTTTCGAGGACTATATCCTCAAGTATCCGTCCACCACCTCGATCTCCCTACAAATCATCATGGGTTCAAAAATCCTCCCAGGAAGATGCAACCTTCTCATGGTGCCATGGTGGAGGTGGAAGTCGATAAGCTCATCAGATCCAATTTCGTTAAAGAGGTCCAATACCCCAAATGGAAAGCCAACATTGTTCATGTTAGGAATAAGAAAAGACAGATCATTGTCTACATCAACTTCCCAAATCTCAACCATCACAGTTCGAAGGATGATTTTCTCCTTCCCGTGACGGAGTTGCTGGTTGACGCTATAACTAGATTCCGAGCTCTCTCTTTCATGGATGGGTACTCTGGTTACAACTAGATTCGAATGTCCCCCAAGGATGAGGAGTCCACAACCTTCATGGCACCACAAGGTACGTTTTGTTACCAGTTCATGCCCTTCGGCTTAATGAATTAAGGTTCCATCTATCAGCGGGTCATGCATTACAAATTCAATCCAATCATCTGGTCTTTGGTGGAATGCTACGTGGATGATATGGTGGTCAAATCTCTCCACCACCAGGACCTTCTCAAGGACCATGAGAAGGTGTTATTCTTCCTCTTTTTTCTCCACCTAAAGATGAACCCATTGAAATGTGCCTTCCCGGTCACCTCTGGGAAGATCCTTGACTTTGTTGTCAGGTAACAGGGCATCGAGATCAATCGAGAGAAGATCAAGGCCATCATCTAGATGCCTCCCCCGAGAAATATTTAGGAGCATCGAGGTTTTTAATTCCACATAGCATATATAATCCGATTCATTGAGAATCTGGCCAGAAAGTGTAATCCCATTTCTCAGATCATGAAGAAATGCATTGCTAACGAATGGGATGAAGAGTGCCAGACTGCATTTGAGGAAATGAAGCAGTATCTTCTCCAGCCTCCGTTCCTGATGCCACCCATCTTCGAAAAACCACGGGTCCTTTATTTGACCGTCTTGGAACGATCTTTGTGCTCCCTTCTCTCCCAGATGAACAATGAGGGGATGGAGAATATCCTATACTACCTCAGTTGTATTCACATCTATAAGGAGACCAGATACTCCCCCATCAAAAAGAGCTTGCTTGCGCTGGTATTCGCAGTACAAAAATTGTGACATTACATGTAGAACAATGAGGTACAGCTAGTGTCTTGGGTAGACCCACTGAAGTACATTCTGAACCACCCCATGTTGACAGGTGGTCTAGCTCGGTGGGCAGTGATTTTTTAGTTGTTGGATATCGGGTTTGTACCTCAGAAAGCTATTAAGGGGCATGCATTGGAAGCCTTCCTTGCTGCCCATCCATCTCCTTCTTACCAGTCCATGGATCTTGATTTTTATGATGAGGAAATCATCTCAATTGATATTTCCATCCCATGTTGGAATATTCATTTCGATGGTGCTTCCCGGAGTCCCACCGGCAGGAGGCTCAATGATCCTAGTCTCAACATTGTAGGCTTGCGTATAATCATTATTACCACGACACAAGCTATTCTGCTGTACTCATTCCTATTGTCAAAATGATGCACCAACAATGAGGTATAGTATCAGACTCTTATCACTGGCCTCGAGATGGACCTCAAGATTTATGTGACCAATTTGCATGTGAAAGGTGATTCTGAACTAGTCATCAGGAAGATAAAAAGTGACTACGTTGTCAGAAATCCAGAGATCGTACTATTTTTGGAGCGCACTCTCCAAATAATGGCCTAGTTACCATCTCAGCCGGAAGATACTCTTGTCCCTAAATCTCAAAATGGTCGAGCTGAAGCCCTGGCTGGCATGGCTTCATCACTTGCAGAGCCCGAGAAGGATGACCTGATTATCCATGTGGCACATCACATAGTCATTGCTCATATCACCCCAGGTGACAACGACGGCCTATAGGTCAGACATCTTACCACTGAAGCCTCCACGTCAGAACCCCCAGTTCCCTTAGATGTAGTGGTTGACGTCACTCCTAACTTGAGATCCCCATTTGTTGAGTGTCTCCAAAATGTTTACCTCTCGACTAATCAGGCCAAGCGTGAGCGAATCCGATGCTGCGCTCTATAGTTTACCCTCCAAAGTGGTCCCTGTCTTGAAAATATCCTCTACAAGAATGATTTTGATGGTGTTATCCTCTGTTTCATCCAAGGAGTTGAAATTTCTCAGGTCATGCAATAGGTTCACGATGGATCATGTGGGGCTCATCAGACAAGGCTGAAGCTATCTCACCAGATCCAGAGAATAGGATACTTTTTTCCCTCTATGATCCATGATTTCATCGTGTTCTCCAAGAGATGTCATGCGTTCCAAGTTCATGCCAACTTTGTGAATCGTCCACTGGAGCCTATCCACACTTCCAAGTACTCTTGGGCCTTCGTAGTCTTGGGACTAGATGTCTTGTTACCATATCCATTAGCAACAGCTCGCCAGTGTAGGATCATCCTGACCACAATGAATTTCTTCTCTAAGTGGGCAGAGGCAGTTCCAATCAAGGAGGTCAAAGCCCATTCCATTGTTGACTTTGTGAGCTCTAATATCATCTACTGATTTGGAGTCCCTCATGTTGTCCTCAGTGATATCGGCACCAACTTTCGTGAAATTGAGTTAAAGAAGTTGTTTTCCAAGTAAAACATCCTCTCTAACCATATCTCCCACTATCATGTGCAATAAAATGATAAGATTGAGGCATTCAACAAGACCCTGTATAACATTTTGCAGAAAATGGTTGGTCAGAACAATAAGAGTTGGTCAGACAAGCTCCCCAACGCCCTCTGGGCTTATCGGACAATGACTCGGATTTCCACCCAAGTGACCCCATATTCCATGGTATATGGAACAAAAACCATCCTACCTATTGAGATTCAGTTTCCATCATTACACACAATGGTATATGACCAGTAGGTGCCAGATATGGTAGCTGAAATTTGTCTGGCTGAATTGGATGCACTTGATGAGAATAGGCTTCGTGCCCGACACAACCTAGAAAGACAACTGAACAAGATGGCCAAAGCCTTCAATAAGGAGGTCTTCCTTCGCTCTTTCCTGTGAGGTGATTTGGTATTGGCCCTCCGGACACCAATGATACCTAGTAGGAAACCACCCATGTTGGATCCCAAATGGGAAGGAACTTTCGTTGTTCACAAGGTTTACCCCAATGGTGCGTACTCACTGGTGACCATGGATGGTGAGTGTATAACTCCTCCCACCAATGCCAAATTCCTCAATCAATACTTTTCCTGAGCTATCTGGTTCAACATGACCCTAAACTGTTTGGTCCGGCATGACCCTATACTGTTTGGTCTGGCATGACCCTAAACTGTTTGGTCCGACATGACCCTAAACTACCTGGTCCGACATGACTTTAAACTGTAAAATGTCCCGCGTGATGTTAAACTATATTTTTTCTGAAAAGAAATTAAAATAAACCCTTATAACTATATACGGCTTGATTCCCATCCGCATGGGATATATAGGAACACTCAGATGCCCGGTCCTGAGTCCAGCCCCCAAACTCTTCTCTATGGTTATCCCCCAGGGTATAGTTCTCTCGGAGGGTCCCTGCAAATTATAGTGCAGGCTTCTATATCCCCACCCATTTTGGGATTACAATGTTCCCACCATGTGCCCCTCCTTGTTCTTCTATCCTCCCATGTCCCCACCACACGACGTTAAACTGCATAGCCTTTAAGAACTATGTACGGCTTGATTCCCATCCTCATGGGGTACGTAGGAACGCCCGAGAATTTTTTCTATTGAACTAGACCAAACATCAGAATCTCCCCTTGGGTTAAGACATATAGTATGGTACATTCTTTTTCCTCATTTCCTGTCGATCTCATCTCAATCCCTCTATATGCTCTGCTCCCCAGAGATATTCGTCACTTTCACCGCCCTGCATGGAATTTAAATACATGGGTGTACCTATGCTTCACCCACTCCTTTGATTGGGAATCCATCATATTTCACATCCAAAAGGACCCCCAACTAGCATGGATTATTGACCTATGGTATCTCCTGCCACTTCGGTTCAACGCCCATGAGGATGTTGAGTAACAAATTGATACATGTCCCGCGTTGCGAATATGGTCAATGGTTGATGCTCATTTGTTGTTCCCAAATCAGGTCACACTATAAGGAATATGTGTTTCAAACATAGTCAGTAAATATCCTTTTTCATTTTCACTACCCCCATAGATCCCTAACATTGAGTGTGGTGGTCCATCATGCCCGCTACATCTTCAAGTTGCAGGCCCCTTTGGGAAATGCCAGCTATCATACCCTTATATGATAGGGAAATCCGATTCTGGATCCTGGTTTCCCACAACGAGCACTGCTCAGGTGTTCATAGGAGCGGTGATGAGGTGGTAACCGCACAAGAGGTCATATGACTATAGTTGGTCGGGACGCCCAGCCTTAGCTCCTTCAACCCCTTCGGGCCCCTCACCCAAGATCTCATTTAGGATTGTGTGGGGAGGTGTGGACTCATGTCCTCATTCACGTCAGTCTATTTATCCACGCTACACATAAGCCCTTTAGATATCCCTTCATTCATTTACCATACGTTTTATGAGCACAGGACCTACCATGATCGACATCACGCATCATTTGGGTTTCTATCACCCTCTATATTTAGAAGGCCCCCCAAATGGCATGGATACTCGGACCAAGGGCTCCCCATCCGTTACGAGATAACACCCTTGAAGATTTTCAGAGACATGTTGATGCATGTACCATGTTGCAAATATGTTCAATGGTTGATGCTCAATGGTTTTCCCGGAATTCTGGTCATAAAAGGTTGGATACGGTGTTGCGAACCTGGTCAAAAGTTTTCCTTAATCATCGTTGCTGGTTTTTGGTCTTCTATAAGCATGTTGATTCTCCCTTTAAGTCCCACGCATATGAAATTAAACTAGGAATATATAGTTCAAGTTCTATGAACCTATACTAAGATCACTTCCTTCCTCACTACAAGACATTAAACTATATGACGGACATGGCGCTCCATCCATGGCCCAGCCTCAGGCCCTTGGCCTTTTTGGGCCCCTGGCCCAAGTTATCACTTAGGGGTGTGCGGTGTGGCGTGGGATTATGTCCTCATTCTTGTCTTGTTTCTCGTTTTTCCGTACACATCCCTATTTGAGGTATCTTACCACATTCTTCATCCTCACCGCAAGACGTTAAACTGCAAGATGGTCGGGACTTTCGGTCTGTGGCCCAGCCTTAGGCCCCGTGGCCTTCTTGGGACCCTGGCCCACGTTCTCTCTTAGGGTTGTATAGTGTGGTGTATGATTATGTCCTCATTCACATTGGGTTACCCGCCATGTTGTACACCTACTTCGTGTGGGGTATCTTACCCATTTGTGTCTTTGTTTCATGATGGTATACTACACATTACCCTTTTATAGAACTATGTGTGGCTTGATTACCATCCTCATGGGATACATAGGAATGCTTGGACATTTGGTCTATTGTCCGGGTCCCATATTGTAGAGATATCCCTGTTATCTAGGCCCCTTGTCCTGTATTCCTCCATGAGATGAATATAAGGTGCGGTATGGGACTCACGTCCTCATTCACGTTGGGTTTGTTACAACCACGCCATGTATCTCTTTCTTTTGAGAGTTATCTGTATCTATGTTCTATACTCATCTTTTCAAATTGGCTGCTCTCAATTTGAGCCCCTTTACCCTCTACGGTGCTTCACTAATGTGCCCAAGAGAACTCTAGTTCATCATCTAGTGTGTCGGATTTTACCTGGACATGCTTTCTCGTAGTTTTTAGGCATCGTGTTCCCCTTTATTTGGGCTTTCATAATCTTTCACACCCAATGGGACCCCCAAATGGCATGGAATATAGGCCTAAGGGCTCTCTTACCATTATGGGCCTATGTCCTCAAGGGTTCCAAGAAACAAATTGATACAAGTCCCGTGTTGCAAATATGGTCAGTATTCGACGCTTGTTTGTTTTTCCCCATTTCTGGCTAACACGATATGGATGCTGTGTTTCGGACACGGTCAATAGTTATCCTCCATCGTCACATCAACCCCTTCTATCCTTGAATTTTGGTTACATGATTCACATTATTTTCTACCCCATCATGTGCAAATGGAATTTCAACACTCCTGGCACTATCCCTCAGTATACATTTGCACGTTAGGGGGACAAAAGCTGCAGTAAAGGCCTCATTCGGGGCTCCGCTCTGATTTCCTTTTGGCGTGTGTTCCAGGTATTTCCAAAAACCTCTTCCACCATTTTTTCCCACACTGAGTTTAACTCACACAGGCTTAGGGATCAGGTTGAGGTCCACACTTACATGGAAGGATTTTTCTCCTCTATGGTCTGAGATCTAAGACCATAAACTAATATCACTTTTAGAACTATGTACAACTTGATTCCCATTCCCATGGAATACATAAGAATTCCTAGACATATTGTCTTTGGGTCCAACATGAGTTCCACTAATATTTATCTTCTGTTCTACCTTCAGGACTCTAACTCTTACGGGACTACGTGGCATGGTATGAGATTATTTCCTCATTCACGTCGGGTTTGCATTGACTACACCACATACACCCCTTTCTAAAATTTATCGCCCTAATTCCTATCCCACATGGCATTAAACTATATTTAGTCACGTATGATGTTAAAAGGAATCTTCGAGAACTACATGTGGCTTGATTATCATTCTCATGGGATATGTAGGAACACCCTGACATCTTGTCATTGGGTACATCTAAATTGGGAGCTAGTTTCTCCTACCCATTATTCTCTAATATTTCCTGGCCCCTCGACCTGAGGTTTCCTCCTTGGAATTGCACATGATATGTTTTGGACCTCACCCTCATTCATCTTGGGTATGCTTTATTACGCCATGCACATCCCCTCTGGAACCTCATCTCTCCTGTATATTTCTATGACTTATGACTTTAAACTATGATGATTAGTCCCACACGACTTTAAACAGTTGGTTCTATCCCGCACACCATTAAAATGCATGGTTGGTCCCATCACATGACCCTAAACTATGACGATATCATCCTGGATGCACAACGAAAACAACACTGCACCGTGATATCCTCACTTGAGTAGGAATCATGATTGGTATCGGTCATACACCATACCATTTGTCAACACCAGCACACAACATGATTTTCGTGGTGATTCCTAGACTTTATATCCTAGGACCATCACTACGCAAACAAAAAACACTCATTATTACTAAAGGACAAAAAATATCTATCAAATAATTCTTCTTTCGGTGCAAGGACCAGACCCGCATGACATTTTAGAACTACGTATGGCTTTATCCCCACCCACAATGGATATGTAGGAACACATGTGCACTTTTCATCAGGCCCAACCTAACTTATGTTTTCGGTCCCTCAGCCTGAAACATTTCCCATGAAGCACATTATGATTCAGACCATTTCCTCATTCACATCGGGTCATGCAGTTACATCGTCGTGTGTCCCGTATTTCATACCATCAACGATCCATGCTCTATGATCATAAACTAAGACCACTCCACATCCTTGGCGCAAGTCATTAAACAACACTACATCATCTAGAACTATGTATGACTTGATTCCCATCCTTATGGGATACATAGAAACGTCCAGGAATTTTTTTCTCTGGGTCCAGCCCCAGGAATCTACAAATCCTATCCTTTCTTTTTTGGACCCTTGGCCCGAACTCATTTTGGAACATGTGGTGTGGTGACTACCTCTTAGGTTCTCGTTCACATTGGGGTTTTCAATAGACACAACATGTTCTTCTCATGTCGTTTCACATTACGGTCCTTGTTATATAACCCAATACTAAGATATCCCCATGGAAACTGTACGTCACGTTTGGCTATTTCACCACCCTGCATACAGTCCATTAAATCATGCCCCCCTTAATGGTCCACCATAGAACTTTAAGTTATAATTGAGTGACCCCCAGACTCTTGTCCTTGGGAAGGGACTCGAATCCCTCTATTTCATGCATCTCATTGTCATACTCATATGTGTTGTGACAATGAACCTGAAGTGTGGAATTTTCACGGGGACATTCCCCTTGTTCCATGTCAAATCTTTGTGACCTCCTTGTCTTAATCATCATACTCTTACAAATCTGAAGGGACCCCCTCTGCGGCCTGTTCTCATACCACATTATCTTACCAACCATCCTGGGACAACATCCCTGAAGATCTCAGATGACATTTGTGACAGGTCCTGTGTTTCGAACACAGTCCACAATCGACCCTCATTTGTTTGTCCCCATTTTAGGATAACTCAACATGGATGTTGTGTTTCGAACATTTTCAACAACTATCCCCTATCATCACGCAACAATCATTGTGTTCCAGATATCAAGCATCATGATTCACATATTTCCACTTCCTTATGTTCGAGTAGAATTCCAACATACTCAGCATTACTCTTCAGCGCATCTAGGTGTGTTATATAGGCGGGTCAGCATTAGTGGGATGTCATTTTATTAGTGTCCAATCGTCCGTAACATATCCCACTATGTGATAGGAATGTCCCATCAATACTTATTGTTTCCCTCATCAAGCTCGACTCATGTGGGCTTAGTAGTTCTGGTAGGACATGTACTAGCACAACCATGCCACACGTACCTTTCCTCGTCTCTCATGATGTTAAACCACACTCTCATAACTACGTGTTTTTTGATTCCAATCCTCATGGGGTACGTAGGAATTCCTGACCACTTTGCTTCAGGCCCAACCTAATTTTCACTTTGGGTCCCTTGACCTAAAGAGTTTCCTCTGGGGATATGTGGTGTGATCCGGACTCCTAGTCCTCATTCACGTATGGTTCATAGCTACCGCACCACATACTCCCTTCTGGGGATCTTCCCTTTCACTCCACATCGTATCATATCACATTAAACTGCATGATTCAATATGTACTCAACGCATGAAATTAAACTGTGGTTCTACCATAAAAAATTTTAGGATGCCCTATGTTAATCATGGGATGTGTCAGTTTCTTCTCCATAGAGGATTCTCCCTACCGGTGTTGGCCTCTAACCTCACAATGCCCAAAGAACTATGTTTGTCTTAATTCCGATTCTCATTGGATATGTGGGAACCCCCAGACATCCTGTATCTAGGTCCAGCCCTGGGAATCATAATTCTCATTCTCCCCTCTTTTTGGGGACCCATGACCTGATATTTTTTTGGGAACAATGAAATTGCACCTTTGCCCTAAACAAGTTGGAGATTCCCCACGATAACATTGGTAGGAGACAGTTTCTTCATTATAGAAGTTCTGTTTGGAAGTATGATTGATCACCAATAAAACTAATGTACCCACCAAATGTGCTTCCACCGCGGTGGCATAATTTCAAGAGTGATGGACTCTAGTGAAACACCCCCATCACACCACTCTCCACGCTTTTCATGCCCTTTATTTGGATCCTCACCCTCTTCCACATCCTGGGGAACCCCTTAACAGTATGAATTCATGGACAATGGCTCACTTACTATCATGGTATAACATTATAGAAGACTAATGGATAACATTCTGAGTCCGGCCCTGTGTTTTGAACATGGTCATTGGTCGGCCCTAATTTGTTATCCCTATTTAAGGAAAAGGCAATAAGGATATTGTGTTTCAAACATTTCCAACAGTCATTTATAATTTCCATTCCATCACTACAATGTTCTGAATCATGGGTATTGTGATTCAACCCTTCCATTCCCCCCTATTAAGGTTTATTCTAGTGCCCCTGGAATCACCCAATTCGTGCACAAGAGAACACTAGGAAAACGATAATTCGACTATTCTGAGAGCTTAATTCTCCAGTCAGGTCTCTCCCTTCACTGCCTAGGAAACCTGATTGATTTTTCAGACACCGGATACCCGAAGCTTGGTCCTTACTTTTATGACCTGGTGAAAACATAGCAATCGTCTTTTGTTCCCTCATCGTATCACCAGTGCCTCCAGCACTCCCTCAATGGTCGAGTGGGAATTCTCGAAGGTGACATATCTCCTTTTGACTCCTTAGAATCTCGCTACCTAGATGCTAACTGTTACAAGAGAAAGGACAAGAAGATTCAAGCCAATGAGGTCGAGCATGGTGTAGTTGCATCCAACCCCTATGCAGGTATGGATGAAACCTACGTCTTCCTGATCCATCGATTGGAACCCACGACCCCCGATATTGGGAAATGTTTTGTTGTCACTAGTACAAGAGGGAAGCATATTTTCAGTTCCAAGATACATCGGAAGATCACTTCGTATTCTTATACGAATCAAGCATCGGTGATCCCTGAGCCCCCTACTCCAATAATGTATGGAGATGTCCACCCAATGGCAATGGAGATACGTCATACTAGCCTGTTTCGTCGGTCTGGAATCAACCGGATCAAGCCAACACATCATTATTGATTTGATATCATCAAGGGTGGCCCCTTGGGCTGAAGACCTGATGGGATCGGGTCGACATCTTTCATTGTTATGATTTCGGCAGCACCTGAATCTCCCGATGCAGTGACCACTGCTGCTCAGTTTGGTACCAGACTCCAATCAGAATCTGCCGACTCAGAGAAATATTCTCTCATTGGGGATCCCTCATCTATAAGTGAAGAAGAGTATTTGTAGGATTCTTCCCTGCTTTTGAAGATGGTGTTTCATCCTCGTTCAATGAGGTGTTATAGGTAAACCTCAGTAGTGTGGCAGATCTAAGACCTACATTAATTAGTGTTTCCATGTCCCTCGAGGAGTAGCAATGGTATGTAGACTTCCTAAAACAACATTGTGATATTTTTTCCTAGATCTATGATGAGTTTCCAAGACTATATCTTCATGTAGCCATTCACCACCACGATCTCCCTACAAATCATCATGGGTTCAAAAAGCCTCCCAGGAAGATGCAACCTTCTCATGGTGCCATGGTGGAGGTGGAAGTCGATAAGCTCATCAGATCCAATTTCGTTAAAGAGGTCCAATACCCCAAATGGAAAGCAAACATTGTTCATGTTAGGAATAAGAAAAGACAGATCATAGTCTACATCAACTTCCCAGATCTCAACCATCACAGTTCAAAGGATGATTTTCTCCTTCCTGTGACGGAGTTGCTGGTTGACGCTATAACTAGATTCCAAGCTCCCTCTTTCATGGATGGGTACTCCAGTTACAACTAGATTCGAATGTCCCCAAGGATGAGGAGTCCACAACCTTCATGGAACCACAAGGTATGTTTTGATACCAGTTCATGCCCTCCGGCTTAATGAATTAAGGTTCCATCTATCAGCGGGTCATGCATTACAAATTCAATCTAATCATCTGGTCTTTGGTGGAATACTGTGTGGATGATATGGTGGTCAAATCTCTCCAGCACCAGGACCTTCTCAAGGACCTTGAGAAAGTGTTAGTCTTCCTCTTTTTTCTCCACCTAAAGATGAACCCATTGAAATGTGCCTTCCCGGTCACCTCTGGGAAGATCCTTGACTTTGTTGTCAGGTACCAGTGCATCGAGATCAACCGAGAGAAGATCAAGGCCATCATCTAGATGCCTCCCCCGAGAAATATTTAGGAGCTTCAAGGTTTTTAATTCCACTTAGCATATATAATCAGATTCATTGAGAATCTGGCCAGAAATTGTAATCCCATTTCTCAGATCATGAAGAAATGCATTGCTAACGAATGGGATGAAGAGTGCCAGACTGCATTTGAGGAAATCAAGCAGTATCTTCTCCAGCCTCTGTTCCTGATGCCATCCATCTTCGAAAATCCACGGGTCCTTTATTTGACCGTCTTGGAACGATCTTTGTGCTCCCTTCTCTCCCAGATGAACAATGAGGGGATGTAGAATATCCTATACTACCTCAGTTGCATTCACATCTATAAGGAGACCAGATACTCCCCCATCAAAAAGAGCATTCTTGCGCTGGTATTCGCAGTACAAAAATTGTGACACTACATGTAGCACAATGAGGTACAGCTGGTGTCTTGGGTAGACCCACTGAAGTACATTCTGAACCACCCCATGTTGACAGGTGGTCTAGCTCGGTGGGCAGTGATTTTTTAGTAGTTGGATATCGGGTTTGTACCTCAGAAAGCTATTAAGGGGAAAGCATTGGAAGACTTCCTTGCTACCCATCCATCTCCTTCTTACCAGTACATGGATCTTGATTTTTATGATGAGGAAATCATCTCAATAGATCTTTCCATCCCATGTTGGCATATTCATTTCAATGGTGCTTCCCGGAGTCCCACCGGCAGGAGGCTCAATGATCCTAGGCTCAACATGGTAGGCTTGCATATAATCATTATTACCATGACACAAGCTATTCTGCTATACTCATTCCTATTGTCAAAATGATGCACCAACAATGAGGTAGAGTATCAGACTCTTATCACTGGCCTCGATATGGCCCTCAAGATTGATGTGACCCATTTTCATGTGAAAGGTGATTCTGAACTAGTCATCAGGATGATAATAAGTGACTATGTTTTCAGAAATCCAGAGATCGTAATATTTTTGGAGCGCACTCTCCAAATAATGGCCCAGTTACCATCTCAGCCAGAAGATAATCTTGTCCCTAAATCTCAAAATGTTCGAGCTGAAGCCCTGGCTGGCATGGCTTCATCACTTGCAGAGCCCGAGAAGGATGACCTGATTATCCACATGGCACATCAGATAGTCATTGCTCATATCACCCCAGGTGACAATGACAGCCTATAGGTCAGACATCTTACCACTAAAGCCTCCACGTCAGGACCCCCAGTTCCCTTAGATGTAGTGGTTGAAGTCACTCCTAACTGGAGATCACCATTTGTTGAGTATCTCCAAAATGTTTACCTCTCGACTAATCAGGCCAAGCGCGAGGGAATCCAATGACGCGCTCTATAGTTTACCCTCCAGAGTGGTCCCTGTCTTGAAAATATCCTCTACAAGAATGATTTTGATGGTGTTATCCTCTGTTTCATCCAAGGAGTTGAAATTTCTCAGGTCATGCAAGAGGTTCACGATGGTTCATGTGGGGCTCATCAGACAAGGCTGAAGCTATCTCACCAGATCTGGAGAATAGGATACTTTTGTCCCTCTATGATCCATGATTTCATCGTGTTCTCCAAGAGATGTCATGCGTGCCAAGTTCATGCCAACTTCGTGAATCGGCTACTGGAGCCTATCCACACTTCCAAGTACTCTTGGGCCTTCGTAGTCTTGGGACTGGATGTCGTGTTACCATATCCATTTGCAACAGCTCGCCAGTGTAGGATCATCCTGACCACTATGAATTTCTTCTCTAAGTGGGCAGAGGCAGCTCCAATCAAGGAGGTCAAAGCCCATTCCATTGTTGACTTTGTGAGCTCTAATATCATCTACTGATTTGGAGTCCCTCATGTTGTCCTCACTGATATCGGCACCAACTTTCGTGAAATTGAGTTAAAGAAGTTGTTTTCCAAGTAAAACATCCTCTCTAACCATACCTCCCACTATCATGTGCAATAAAATGATAAGATCGAGGCATTCAACAAGACAATGTATAACATTTTGTAGAAAACGGTTGGTCAGAACAATAAGAGTTGGTCAGACAAACTCCCCAACGCCCTCTGGGCTTATCGGACAATGACTCGGATTTCCACCCAAGTGACCCCATATTCTATGGTATATGGAACAAAAACCATCCTACCTGTTGAGATTCAGTTTCCTTCATTACACACAATGGTATATGACCAGCAGGCGCCAGATATGGTAGCTGAAATTTTTCTGGATGAATTGGATGCACTTGATGAGAATAGGCTTCGTGCCCGACACAACCTGGAAAGACAACTGAACAAGATGGCCAAAGCCTTCAATAAGGAGGTTTGCCTTCCCTCTTTCCTGTGAGGTGATTTGGTATTGGCCCTCCGGACACCAATGATACCTAGTAGGAAACCACCCATGTTGGATCCCAAATAGGAAGGAACTTTCGTTGTTCACAAGGTTTACCCCAATGGTGCGTACTCACTGGTGACCATGGATGGTGAGCGTATAACTCCTCCCACCAATGCCAAATTCCTCAATCAATACTTTTCCTGAGCTATCTGGTTCAACATGACCCTAAACTGTTTGGTCCGGCATTACCCTATACTGTTTGGTCTGGCATGACCCTAAACTGTTTGGTCCGACATGACCCTAAACTACCCGGTCCGACATGACTTTAAATTGTAAAATGTCCCGCGTGATGTTAAACTATATTTTGTCTGGAAAGAAATTAAAATAAACCCTTAGAACTACATACGGCTTGATTCTCATCCGCATGGGATATGTAGGAACACTCAGATGCCCGGTCCTGAGTCCAGCCCCCAAACTCTTCTCTTTGGTTATCCCCCCAGGGTATAGTTCTCTTGGAGGGTCCCTACAAATTATAGTGCAGGATTCTATATCCCCACTCATTTTGGGATTACTATGGTCCCACCATGTGCCCCTACTTGTTCTTCTATCCTCCCATGTCCCCACCACACGACGTTAAACTGCATGGCCTTTAAGAACTACGTACGGCTTGATTCCCATCCTCATGGGGTACGTAGGAACGCCCGAGAATTTTTTCTATTAAACTAGACCAAAAATCAGAATCTCCCCTTGGTTTAAGACATATAGTATGGTACATTTTTTTCCTCATTTCACGTCGATCTCATCTCGATCCCCTTATATGCTCTGCTCCCCGGAGATATTTGTCACTTTCACCGCCCTGCATGGCATTTAAATACATGGGTGTAGCTGTACTTCACCCACTCCTTTGATTGGGAATCCATCATATTTCACATCCAAAAGGACCCCCGACTAGAATGGATTATTGACCTAAGGGATCTCCTGATACTTCGGTTCAACGCCCATGAGGATGTTGAGCAACAAATTGATACATGTCCCGCGTTGCGAATATGGTCTATAGCAACCCGGCCTTTTCATACATTACTATTACATCATTTCAGAGATAAAAACATAATAGTATTACATATGGAGGATACATAGGTTTAGTGTCTTGTGCAAACTAGGACTACACATAACAAGTACAACATCAAGCATAAAAAATTCATTTAATTTCTTCTTGTATAGCTTCTTAGTAGCACTTGTCCTCTCCTTAGTACATGTAGCCACCTGAGGATATACATCAAAAGGGGTGAGCTAAATGCCCAGTAAGAGGATAGATAACAACAATATAGCATGGGGTGAACATAATCATGACATAGGAAGAAGATCTTGAACATGAGAGGAGCATAAACAAAAAACTTGAAATGTGGCAAAGCATAAAAATGAAACATCATGTCTTAGTGGTTAACTACCACACATAATTGTGAACAAATATAGCATCATGTTCACGCATAATTTCACATTTACTCATGAGATTCATCACTTTACCCAATGCATTGGAGCACTGTATAATTCCGGGCGCACCCGTCACATTTAAACATTCATATTGCGCTATATAATTCCGGGCGCACCCGTCACATCATAACATTATCATTATCATGCTTGACACATAGAACACATATCAAAAATGTACATAAAAAAACCATGGAATGGAATGGGTTTCATCTCATAATAACACCTTCATACGCTTTGGGTTCCCAAAAGAGAGAGGGAACAACATAATTGATATAAGAACCAACAACATTGAATGAGAGGCAAAAAGTGAGATCTTGAAAGAAGAGTTCATTTGGAAAACATTTTGATGGACATAAAAACCAGTGACAAACATGTATATCCCAGAAAAGTAAAGGAAAGGATGAAAAAAAGACCTTTAAGGAGTAACCATTTCAAAAATGGAGTGAAAGAGGGAGAACCCGAAGGATGAAAATTGGGTTCGAGATTTCCCCTTACCTTGTACTCGAATGCCTCCTTCTCTTTAATGTCCTGTATAATGACATTATATTCATTAATTATAAATTCAAGAACCTTTTATACATTAATAGGGTTCATTATGGTTTTATTATTTCATATTATGTTTCTTTGGATGACTTATAGAGTTTAAAAACATTGATCGGGGATGTTCGTTTTCATGGTTTTCTTGAGCGGTCCACTTGTATTCTTAATTTGATGTTTGGGTAGATCATGGGTAAACATCCAAAACTGATATTCCATGTAATTAATGATATTACAGAAGCTTGGATGATTTTAGAATGAGTTATATTAGATCCATGTGGCTGAATTATTAGATAAGAATTAAATGAAGATTATTTGGGCTAATTTGAGCGGTTTTTGGATCACAACCAACTCATTTTAACTTTTCACTTAGTAGTATGGACATAGGTTATTTCCAGAACTTAAAATAGAACATAATACATATAAAACATTCTGGTTCAACCATAAAAATGGTTTCATGACCAGATTGAAGGTATAAATGGAAGAAGAGAGCATGTTGTTTTTGAAGGTGATAAATTATCACCACATGAACAACGTTCTCATTAATAAAATAAAAGGAAGGGAAAAAGGGTGAGGGGTGATATAATATAACATTAGAATCATAATATTAAATTATATATATAATACTGGATTTACATAACAGTTTGGATGAAGATAGATAGAGGGAGATCAAGAAAGGAACTTGAACTTGAAAGGAAATTAAAGGATAAGAGGGAGAGAAATTACCTTTAGAATCCTCCTCTGGAGTTCCTCTTTAAGGAATCTAGGCTTGGTCTTTTGATGAGACCAACAGATTTTGGACGTGAGGGATGAGCTAGGGAAGGTGTTTGGGCAGAATTTAGAGAAGGCTTGGAGCTTGAGAGGTGTGAGGAAAAGAGGGAGTGAAGGGTGGCTTTTATAGTGGAGGGGAGATGGGTTTTCTTAATATTAAATAGATTAGTTTCTTAATTCCACCAAGGACAAGGAATAGTGAGTCTTGGATGATCAAGAATAGTGAATTTGACTTGTGAATTCGGGATTTGGGTGCTTACATCACTTGTGATGTCAGGAATAGTGGGTTTTAATTAAAATGCATTTATATGATAAATTAATGTATTATACTATTCATCAAAAATTCAAGTATCTCAGAAAAATCCAAAAATTTTATCCCAACCATTTTTCGATGTGTAGAATCCAAAAATGAATTCCATTTTTCAAAAATATTTTTCTAAATATTATTAATTTAATATTTAATTAAAATCATAATTTACTTAAAAAACGTTTTTAAAATTATAACTGATTTTGCAATTCTTTAAAAAATTACTTAGGGTCTTATAAAATTATCTAAAAACTATTAGACGTTGATTCAATAATTTATGAATATATTTCAGTAAAATAAATATTCTTTTAAATTAATTAATTAATTATAATTAATTATTTATGACTTATAAAATACCAAAAACGTTTACTAATGTCAAATTATCACTTTCTAATATGTCTAAATTTTATTTTATTATTCAGAGGTAATGTTACTCTTATTTACTATTCATAAGGGTAGGTTACTATTCATAACGGTAGGTTACTATTCATATGGGTATGTTACTATTCACCAAAAATTATTTTTGTATCATTAGACTCCAAAAACTATCTTGAACACAACCGTGTATGTTGGATTTTTAAAATTCCAAACATAGGGGTGACAAAATTATGTTTAAAGGTCACTTATCACTTAGTAGTTCATTATTTTGTGTTTTTATGACATAGATATAAGAAGGTAATTTTCCATTGAAAAACTTTGGGTCGTTACATTCTTCCCCCCTTAAGAAATTTCACCCCCGAAATTTCACTTTACACAAATAGGTGAGGGTACTTCTCCTTCATTGCCTCTTCTGGTTCCCAAGTTGCTTCCTCAAACTTTTGGTTCCTCCATAACACTTTGACAAGGCGGGTTGTCTTGTTGCGTATAACCTTATCACTTCGTTCCAGAATTTTTGCCGGTTGCTCCTTATATGAGAGATCATCTTCCAATTGTACCACCTCTGAGTTTAGTAGATGTGAGGGGTCTGGAATGTACTTCCTCAGTAGTGATATGTGAAACACATCATGAGCTTGAGCCATATTCGGTGGAAGTGCCAGTCGATAGGCCACGGCTCCTATACGATCAAGGATCTCAAAGGGGCCAATGTACCTTGGGCTTAGCTTCCCTTTCTTCCCGAATCGCATGACTCTCTTCCATGGAGATATTCGAAGGAAGACTTTATCTCCAACGTCAAACTCTAAGTCCCTTCGATGATTTTCAGCATTGCTCTTTTGCCGACTTTGAGCAGCTTTGATATGTTTCTGGATGACTTGAACCTTCTCTGTCATCTCTTGAACAAGATCAGGACCAAGTAGTTTTCGTTCTCCAACTTCATCCCAACAGGTTGGAGTTCTACATCGCTTTCCATAAAGAGTTTCATACGGAGCCATCTGAATACTCGAGTGGAAGCTATTGTTTTATGAGAACTCAACCAATGGAAGGTGATAATCCCATCCACCTTTGAATTCAAGAGAGCATGATAGTAGCATATCTTCAAGTGTCTGAATAGACCTTTCAGACTGGCTATCAGTTTGGGGGTGATAGGCTGTGCTGAAGTTTAATTCAGTACTCAAATCATGTTGAAGGCTCCTCCAAAATTTAGAAGTGAACCTTGGATCCCGGTCAGAGACAATCGAGAGTGGAACACCATGAAACCTCACTACTTCCTTCACATATATCCTTGCAAGTTGTTCAAGTGAGAGGTCTTCCTGAATATCGATAAAATGGGCAGTCTTGGTGAGTCGGTCAACCACAACCCATATCGCATTATTTCCTCTTGACGTTTTCGGGAGGCCCATGACAAAGTCCATAGTGACATTTTCCCATTTCCACATGGGTATAGGCAATGGCTGCATCATACCTTTGGACTTTTTCCACTCAGCTTTAACTTGCTAACACACCAAGCACCTTGATATATATTCTGCAATCTCCTTCTTCATGTTATCCCACCAGAAGTGTTCTCGGAGATCACGATACATCATGGTACTTCCAGGATGAATAGAGAAAGTTGAGCTATGTGCATTATCCAATAGCTCCTTCTTTATTCCAGGTGATGAAGGCACACAAAGCCGCGTTCCAAACCGAATCACACCATCATCGTCGATATGGAACTCTTGCAGCTTTCCTTCCTTTACTGCATTTACCCACTTTTGTATCTCCACATCATCCCTTTGTGCTTCGTTGATCTTCTGTTGGATGGATGGTTGCGCAATCATTTGGGAAAGGTAGGATGTATCCCCTGCCCTTATGATTCCCAAATCCATCCTTTGCATATCCAAGAAGATAGGGTCTTTCTCAATCCTCAACATGGATAGAGTAGAAGGTTCTTTCCTGCTTAAAGCATCAGCTACCTTGTTCGCCTTTCTAGGATGATAGTGAATAGAGCAATCGTAATCCTTGATTAGCTCTAACCATCTCTTTTGACGCATGTTGAGCTCCTTTTGTGTGAATATATACTTTAGTCTCTTTTGGTCGGTGTATATGTCACACTTCTAACCATAAAGGTAGTGCCTCCAGATTTTCAGGGAAAAAATCACGGCTTCCAGCTCTAGATCATGCGTCGGGTAGTTCTGCTCATGGATCATCAACTGTCGTGAGGCGTATGCTATCACATTATCATTTTGCATGAGTACACAACCCAAGCCTTTCTTTGAAGCATCACTGTATATCACAAAACTTTCTCCACTTTTTGGTAGTGTGAGTACAGGTGCAGTGATCAGCCTTCTCTTTAGCTCCTTGAAGCTTCCCTCACATTCTTCCGTCCATACATAATTTACCCCTTTCCTTGTTAACTTAGTTAGCGGGCTTGACAATCGTGAGAAGTTTCTCACAAAACGTCTGTAGTACCCACCTAATCCAAGAAAACTACGGATTTCTGTGACACTAGAGGGCCTGGGCCATTCTTCAATCGCCTTTGTCTTTGAAGGGTCAACACAAATTCCCTCGCTTGTGATCACATGTCCCAAGAACGTGACTTGATTCATCCAAAAGTCACACTTGCTGAACATGGCGTACAACTTCTCCTTTCTCAATGTCGCCAACACAAGTCATAGATGTTCTTCATGTTCCTCCTTACTCTTGGAGTAAATGAGAATATCATCAATAAACACTACGACAAATTTTTCGAGGTAATGTCTAAAGACTCTATTCATCAAATCCATGAAGATTGCAGGGGAATTAGTAAGTCCAAAGGGCATCACCAAAAAATCATAGTGCCCATACCTTGTACGGAAGGCAGTCTTCTGAATATCTTCCTTCTTCACCTTTACTTGATGATATCCAGAACGAAGATCCACCTTTGAGAAGTATTGAGCTCCTCATAACTGATCGAACAAGTCATCAATCCTTGGGAGAGGATACTTGTTCTTTATGGTGATATTGTTGAGTTCCCGATAATCGATACACAGCCGCATGGTTCCATCCTTCTTCTTCACAAAGAGCACTGGCGCACCCCAAGGTGATGCACTAGGGTGTATGAACCCTTTGTCTAGATCCTCTTGCAGCTGCTTCTTTAACTCCTCCAGTACGATAGGAGCCATCCTATAGGGGCACTTCGAGATAGGAGTAGCTCCGGGTATGATTTCAATTGAGAACTCTACCTCACGATCCGGGGGAATTCCGGGTAACTCTTCGGGGAATACATCGCCATATTCCCTTACGATGGACATTTCCTCAAGGTTGGAAATTTCCTTTGACTCAATCATTTGGGAGAGGTATGCTTCTTCATAGGGAATCATCACCTACACCATTGAAGGATTTCTCAAAGGAGATTCATGATCTTCCTTGCATTTGTAGAGGAGCATGGGATGGTTCGGAATACAAAAATATATTTCCTTTTCCCGACAGTTGATATGTGATCTATATAATGAGATCCAATCCATTCCCATTATAGCGTCGAATTCCACAAAGGGAAGTATTACGAGATTTGCCGGAAGAATCTTCCCACATACGTCAATAGGAGAAGAATCAAACACTTGGGTTGCAATGATTTCACCACTTGGTGTTTTTACAGATATCTCTACTTCAAGGTTTTGGGGCTTCAATTCTATAGTTCTAGAAAAATTGCAAGATATAAAGGAATGCGTAGAACCAGAATCAAATAAGACTTTTGCCATTCTTGAGTGAATAGGAAGTGTACCTTGTACGACTTCATTATCATGTTCCACCTCCGCAGTAGTGATGGCATAAGTCTTCCCTTGTTCCTTTGGCTTTGGTGGTTGTTTTCGCAGATTACCCTCGAAAGCTCGAGGTTTAGTTCACTGGTTTGAATAGTGCCCTAGCTTCTTACAGTTGTAACATTGAACCACGAGTGGTTCTATCCTATCATCGGCTACATTATCCTTCCTTTTCATGTCTCTTCGACACTCGTGAGCTAGGTATCCTTCTTTCCCACACTTGAAGCTTTTCCCCGTCCCTTTGAGGCAGTTCCCATTGTGCATCTTCCCACATTTTTGGCAAGTGGGTCGTTGTGTTTTCTTCCCATCTTTATCAGTAGATCCACCAGCCTGAAACTCCATCTTTCTTTTATTATCACCATAGCCATGGGACCATTCTCCAAACTCCATCTCAACTTTGAGAGCACACCGTAAAACTTCTTCATAACTCCCAAAGTCTCGAATTGCAAGAGCTTTTCGAAGGTGTGGTTTTAATCCACTAAAGAATCTATCAATTTTGCTATCATTGTTGATAACAAAACCCGAAGCATACCTTGCGATCCTTGTGAAATTTTCTTCATAGGTTGTGATAGATTATCATTCTTTTTGCTTGAGCTCTATGAATTCTCTCTCCATCTTCGTGCGAAGAGTTCGTGGGATGTACTTATTAAGAAACATTATCTTAAAGTCTTCACATTCCATCTCTTCTATTTCATCCCTTGGATTGGTGTTCTTAATCAAAGCCCACCATTGATCAGCTTCTCCATCTAGACGATAAACGGCTAGAGTCACCTTCTCTGTCTCGGAACAGTGAAGAACAGAAAAGATCTTCTCCATGGAGTTGACCCACTGTTCCGCAACTAGTGGATCGGAAGATCCACAAAACGTCGGTGGTCGTTGACGCATAAAACTTTCGATAGCTAGCTGCTCCCTCTTTGGTGAAGGAGGACGTTCCCCATTATTATGGTTATTATTCATAACCCGAGATAATTGGGTAAGCATCGTCATGAAGTTTTGAACTCCACCTCCAAAATCATTGGGGATGTCGTTCGGGCAATCGTTGCATTGGCCTTCGCAAGAGTTGTTGGCCTGATTTCTCCTGGTTCCCACCATTTTCTAAAATAGAAAAGGTTAGAACAAAACATAAGTAAAAAAGTCATGAATAACATATCCTTTTAAACAATTATACCAAAAACATAACATATTGGATCCCTAGGTAAATATCCTTGTGTGCATATTTGTACTTAGTCTCATGCTAGAGGTTTTCTTTAGGGTTCACTAATCCTAATTCCCAAATTAACTAAACCTTTCCTCTGATACCAACTATAGCGACCCGGCCTTTTCTTACATTACTATTACATCATTTCAGAGATAAAAACCTAATATTATTTCATATGGAGGATACATAGGTTTAGTGTCTTGGGAAAACTAGGACTACACATAACATGTACAACATCAAGCATAAAAAATTCATTTAATTTCTTCTTGTATAGCTTCTTAGTAGCACTTGTCCTCTCCTTAGTACAAGTAGCCACCTGAGGATATACATCAAAAGGGGTGAGCTAAAAGACTAGTAAGAGGATAGATAAGAACAATATAGCATGGGGTGACCATAATCATGACATTGGAAGAAGATCTTGAACATGAGAGGAGCATAAACAATAAACTTGAAATGTGGCAAAGCATAAAAATGAAACATCATGTCTTAGTGGTTAACTACCACACATAATTGTGAACAAAGATAGCATCATGTTCACGCATAATTTCACATTTACTCATGAGATTCATTACTTTACCGAATGCATTGGAGCGCTGTATAATTCCGGGCGCACCCGTCACATTTAAACATTCATATTGCGCTATATAATTCCGGGCGCACCCGTCACATCATAACATTATCATTATCATTATTGCCACATAGAACAATATCAAACATGTACATAAATAACCCATGGAAAGGAATGGGTTTAATCTCATAATAACACCTTCATAAGCTTTGGGTTCCCAAATGAGAGAGGGAACACCATACTTGATATAAGAACCAACAACCTTGAATGAGAGGCAAAAAGTGAGATCTTGAAAGAAGAGTTCATTTGGAAAACATTTTGATGGACATAAAAACCAGTGACAAACATGTATATCCCAGAAAAGTAAATGAAAAGATGAACAAAAGACCTTTGAGGAGTAACCATATCAAAAATGGAGTGAAAGAGGGAGAACCCGAAGGAAGAAAATTGGGTTCAAGATTTCCCCTTACCTTGTACTCGAATGCCTCCGTCTCTTTAATGTCATGTATAATGACATTATATTCATTAATTAGAAATTCCAGAACCTTTTATACATTAATAGGGTTCATTCTGGTTTTATTATTTCATATTATGTTCCTTTGGATGACTTATAGAGTTTAAAAACACTGATCGGGGATGTTCGTTTTCATGGTTTTCTTGAGCGGTCCACTTGTATTCTTAATTTGATGTTTGGGTAGATCATGGGTAAACATCCAAAACTGATATTAAATGTAATTAATGACATTACAGAAGCTTGTATGATTTTATAATGAGTTATATTAGATCCATATGGCCGAATTATTAGATAAGAATTAAATGAAGATTATTTGGGCTAATTTGAGCGGTTTTTGGATCACAACCAACTCATTTTAAATTTTCACTTAGTAGTATGGCCATAGGTTATTTCCAGAACTTAAAATAGAAAATAATACATATAAACAATTCTGGTTCAACCATAAAAATGGTTTCATGACCAGATTGAAGGTATAAATGGAAGAAGAGAGCATGTTGTTTTTGAAGGTGATAAATTATCACCACATGAACAACGTTCTATTTAATAAAATAAAAGGAAGGGGAAAAGGGTGAGGGGTGATATAATATAACATTAGAAACATAATATTACAGTATATTTATAATACTGGATTTACAGAACAGTTTGGATGAAGATAGATAGAGGGAGATCAAGAAAGGAACTTGAACTTGAAAGGAAATTAAAGGAGAAGAGAGAGAGAAATTACCTTCAGAATCCTCCTCTCGAGTTCCTCTTTAAGGAAGCTAGGCTTGGTCTTTTGATGAGACCAGCAGATTTTGGACGTGGGGGATGAGCTAGGGAAGGTGTTTGGGCAGAATTTAGAGAAGTCATGGAGCTTGAGAGGTGTGAGGAAAAGAGGGAGTGAAGGGTGGCTTTTATAGTGGAGGGGAGAGGGGTTTTCTTAATATTAAATTGATTAGTTTATTAATTCCACCAAGGACAAGGAATAGTGAGTATTGGATGACCAAGAATAGTAAATTTGACTTGTGAATTCTGGATTTGGGTGCTTACATCACTTGTGAGGTCAGGAATAGTGGGTTTTAATTAAAATGCATTTATATGATAAATTAATGTATTATACTATTCATCAAAAATTCAAGTATCTCAGAAAAATACCAAACTTTTATCCCAACCATTTTTCGACGTGTAGAATCCAAAAATGAATTCCATTTTTCAAAACTAATTTTCTAAATATTATTAATTTAATATTTAATTAAAATCATAATTTACTTAAAAAAATAGTTTTTAAAATTAATACTGATTTTGGAATTCTTTCAAAAATTACTTAGGGTCTTATAAAATTATCTAAAAACTATTTGAAATTGATTCAATAATTTATGAATATATTTCAGGAAAATAAATATTCTTTTAAATTAAATAATTAATTATAATTAATTATTTATGACTTATAAAATACCAAAAACGTTTACTAAGGTCAAATTATCACTTTCTAAGATATCTAAATTTTATTTTATTATTAAGAGGTAATGTTACTCTTATTTACTATTCATAAGGGTAGGTTACTATTCATAAGGGTAGGTTACTATTCATAAGGGTATGTTACTATTCACCAAAAATTATTTTTGTTTCATTAGACTCAAAAAACTATCTTGAACACAACCGTGTATGTTGGATTTTTAAAATTCCAAACATAGGGGTGACAAAATTATGTTTAAAGGTCACTTATCACTTAGTAGTTCATTATTTTGTGTTTTTATGACATATATATAAGATGGTAATTTTCCATTGAAAAACTTTGGGTCGTTACATGGTCAATGGTCGATGCTCATTTGTTGTTCCCATATCAGGTCACACTATAAAGAATATGTGTTTCAAACATAGTCAGTAAATATCCTTTTTCATTTTCACTACACCCATAGATCCCTAACATTGAGTGTGGTGGTCCATCATGCCCGCTACATCTTCAAGTTGCGGGCCCCTTTGGGAAAAGCCAGCTATCATACCCTTATATGATAGGGAAATCCGAATCTGGATCCTTGTTTCCCACAACGAGCACTGCTCAGGTGGTCTTAGGAGCTCTGATGAGGTGGTAACCTCACAAGAGGTCATATGACTATAGTTGGTCGGGACGCGCAGCCTTAGCTCCTTCAACCCCTTCGGGCCCCTCATCCAAGATCTCATTTAGGATTGTGTGGTGAGGTGTGGACTCATGTCCTCATTCACGTCAGTCTATTTATCCATGCTACACATATGCCCTTTAGATATCCCTTCATTCATTTAGCATCCGTTTTATGAGCACAGGACCTACCATGATTGACATCACGCATCATTTGGGTTTCTATCACCCTCTATATTTAGAAGGCCCTCCAAATGGCATGGATACTCGGACCAAGGGCTCCCCATCCGTTACGAGATAACACCCTTGAAGATTTTGAGAGACATGTTGATGCATGTACCATGTTGCAAATATGTTCAATGGTTGATGCTCAATGGTTTTCCCAGAATTCTGGTCATAAAAGGGTGGATACGGTGTTGCGAACCTGGTCAAAAGTTTTCCTTAATCATCGTTGCTGGTTTTTGGTCTTCTAAAAGCATGTTGATTCTCCCTTTAAGTCCCACGCATATGAAATTAAACTAGGAATATATAGTCCACGTTCTATGAACCTAAACTAAGATCACTTCCGTCCTCACTACAAGACATTGAACTGTATGACGGACATGACGCTCCATCCATGGCCCAGCCTCAGGCCCTTGGCCTTTTTGGGCCCCTGGCACAAGTTCTCACTTAGGGGTGTGCGGTGTGGTGTGGGATTATGTCCTCATTCCTGTCTTGTTTCTCGTTTTTCCGTACACATCCCTATTTGAGGTATCTTACCCCTTTCTTCATCCTCACCGCAGGACGTTAAACTGCAAGATGGTCGGGACTTTCAGTCTGTGGCTCAGCCTTAGGCCCCTTGGCCTTCTTAGGACCCTGGCCCACGTTCTCACTTAGGGTTGTATAGTGTGGTGTAGGATTATGTCCTCATTCACATTGGGTTACCCGCCGTGTTGTATACCTACTTCGTGTGGGGTATCTTACCCATTTGTGTCTTTGTTGCATGATGGTATACTACACATTACCCTCTTATAGAACTACGTGTGGCTTGATTACCATCCTCATGGGATACATAGGAATGCTTGGACATTTGGTCTATTGTCCCGGCCCCATATTGTAGATATATCCCTGTTATCTAGGCCCCTTGTCCTGTATTCCTCCATGAGATGAATATAAGGTGTGGTATGGGACTCACGTCCTCATTCACGTTGGGTTTTTTACAACCACGCCATATATCTCTTTCTTTTGAGAGTTATCTGTATCTATGTTCTATACTCATCTTTTCAAATTGGCTGCTCTCAATTTGAGCCCCTTTACCCTCTACGGCGCTTCACTAATGTGCCCAAGAGAACTCTAGTTCAGCATCTAGAGTGTCAGATTTTACCTGGACATGCTTTCTCATAGATTTTAGGCATCGTGTTCCCCTTCATTTGGGCTTTCATAATCTTTCACACCCAAAGGGACCCCCAAATGGCATGGAATATAGGCCTAAGGGCTCTCTTACCATTACGGGCCTATTTCTTCAAGGGTTCCATGAAACAAATTGATACAAGTCCCGTGTTGCAAATATGGTCAGTATTCGACGCTTGTTTGTTTTTCCCCATTTCTGGCTAACACGATATGGATGCTGTGTTTCAGACACGGTCAATAGTTATCCTCCATCGTCACATCAACCCCTTCTATCCTTGAATTTTGGTTACATGATTCACATTATTTTCTACCCCATCATGTGCAAACGGAATTTCAACACTCCTGGCACTATCCCTCAGTATACATTTGCACGTTAGTAGGACAACATCTTCAGTAAAAGCCTCATTCGGGGCTCCGCTCTGATTTCCTTTTGGCGTGTGTTCCAGGTATTGCCAGAAACCACTTCTGCCATTTTTTTCCCGCACTGAGTTTAACTCACACAGGCTTAGGGATCGGGATGAGGTCCACACTTACATGGAAGGATTTTTCTCCTCTATGGTCTGAGCTCTAAGACCATAAACTAATATAACTTTTAGAACTATGTACAACTTGATTCCCATTCCCATGGAATACATAAGAATTCCTAGACATATTGTCTTTGGGTCCAACATGAGTTCCACTAATTTATATCTTCTGTTCTACCTTCAGGACTCTAACTCTTACGGGACTATGCGGCATGGTATGAGATTATTTCCTCATTCACGTCGGGTTTGCATTGACTGCACCACAAACACCCCTTTCTAAAATTTATCCCCCTAATTCCTATCCCACATGACATTAAACTATATTTAGTCTCGTATGATGTTAAAAGGCACCTTCGAGAACTACATGTGGCTTGATTATCATTCTCATGGGATACGTAGGAACACCCCGACATCTCGTCATTGCATCCATCTAAATTGGGAGCTAGTTTCTCCTACCCATTATTCTCTAATATTTCCTGGCCCCTCGACCTGAGGTTTCCTCCTTGGAATTGCAAACGATATGGTTTGGACCTCATCCTCATTCATCTTGGGTATGCTTTATCACGCCATGCACATCCCCTCTGGAACCTCATCTCTCCCGTATATTTCTAAGACTTATGACATTAAACTATGATGATTATTCCCACACGACTTTAAACAGTTGGTTCTATCCTGCACACCGTTAAAATGCATGGTTGGTCCCATCACATGACCCTAAACTATGACGATATCATCCTAGATGCACAACGAAAAACAACACTGCACCGTGATATCCTCACTTGAGTAGGAATCATGTTTGGTATCGGTCATACACCATACCATTTGTCAACACCGGCACACAAAATGATTTTTGTGGTGATTCCTAGACTTTATATCCTAGGACCATCGCTACACAAACAGAAAAATACTCATTAATACTAAAGGACAAACAAGATCTATCAAATAATTCTTCTTTCGGTGCAAGGACCAGACCCGCATGACATTTTAGAACTACTTATGGCTTTATCCCCACCCACGGTGGATATGTAGGAACACATGTGCACTTTTCCTTAGGACCAATCTAAATTATGTTTTCGGTCCCTCGTCCTGAAACATTTCCCATGAAGCACACGATGATTCAGACCATTTCCTCATTCGCATCGGGTCATGTAGTTACATCGTCGTGTGTCCCTTATTTCATACCATCCACAATCCATGCTCTATGATCATAAACTAAGACCACTCCACATCCTTGGAGCAAGTCGTTAAACAACACTACATCATCTAGAACTATGTATGACTTGATTCCCATCCTTATGGGATACATAGAAACGTCCTGGAATTTTTTTCTCTGGGTCCAGCCCCAGGAATCTACAAATCCTATCCTTTCTTTTTCGGCCCCTTGGCCCGAACTCATTTTGGAACATGTGGTGTGGTGAGTACCTCTTAGGTTCTCGTTCACGTTGGGGTTTTCAATAGACACAACATTTTCTTCTTATGTCGTTTCACATTACGATCCTTGTTATATTACCCAAAACTAAGATATCCCCATGGAAACTGTACGTCACGTTTGGCTATTTCACCACCCTGCATACAGTCCATTAAATCATGCCCCCCTTAATGGTCCACCCTAGGACTTTAAGTTATAATTGAGTGACCCCAGGACTCTTGTCCTTGGGAAGGGACTCGAATCCCTCTATTTCGTGCATCTCATTGTCGTACTCAGATGCGTTGTGACAATGAACCTGAAGTGTGGAATTTTCACGGGGACATTCCCCTCCTTCCATGTCAAATCATTGTGACCTCCTTGTCTTAATCATTATCCTCATACAAATCTGAAGGGACCCCCTCTGCGGCCTGTTCTCATACCACATTATCTTACCAACCATCCTGGGACAACATCCCTGAAGATCTCATACGACATTTGTGACAGGTCCTATGTTTCGAACAAAGTCCACAATCGACCCTCATTTGTTTGTCCCCATTTTAGGATAACTCAACATGGATGTTGTGTTTCGAACATTTTCAACAACTATCCCCTATCATCACGCAACCATTATTGTGGTCCAGATATCGAGCATCATGATTCACATATTACCACTTCCTTATGTTCGAGTAGAATTCCAACATACTCAGCATTACTCTTCAGCGCATCTAGGTGTGTTATATAGGCGGGTCAACATTAGTGGGATGTCATTCCATTACTGTACAATCGTCCTTAACATATGCCACTATGTGATAGGAAAGTCCCATCACTACTTATTGTTTCCCACATCAAGCTCGACTCATGTGGGCTTAGTAGTTCTGGTAGGACATGTACTAGCACAACCATTCCACACGTACCTTTCCTCGTCTCGCATGATGTTAAACCACACTCTAATAACTACGTGTGTCTTGATTCCAATCGTCATGGGGTACGTAGGAATTCCTGACCACTTTGCTTCGGGCCCAACCTAATTTTCACTTTGGGTCCCTTGACCTAAAGAGTTTCCTCTGGGGATATGTGGTGTGATCCGGACTCCTAGTCCTCATTCACATATGGTTCATAGCTACCGCACCACATACTCCCTTCTGGGGATCTTCCCATTCACTCCACATCGTATCATATCACATTAAACTGCACGATTCCATATGTACTCAACGCATGAAATTAAACTGTGATTCTACCCTAAAAAATTTTAGGATGCCCTATGTTAAGCATGGGATGCGTCAGTTTCTTCTCCAGAGAGGAATCTCCTTACCGGTGTTGGTCTCTAACCCCACCATGCCCAAAGAACTATGTTTGTTTTAATTCCCGTTCTCATTGGATATGTGGGAACCCCCAGACATCCTGTATCTAGGTCCAGCCCTAGGAATCATAATTTTCATTCCCCCCTCTTTTTGGGGACCCATGACCTAATATTTTTTTGGGAACAATGAAATTGCACCTTTACCCTAAACAAGTTGGGGATTCCCCACGATAAAATTGGTAGGAGACAATTTATTCATTATAGAAGTTCTGTTTGGAAGTATGTTTGATCACCAATAAAACTAATGTACCCACCAAATGTGCTTCCACCACGGTGGCATAATTTCAAGAGTGATGGACTCTAGTGAAACACCCCCATCACACCACTCTCCATGCTTTTCATGCCCTTTATTTGGATCCTCACCCTCTTCCACATCCTGGGGAACCCCATAACAGTATGAATACATGGACAATGGCTCACTTACTATCATGGTATAACATTACAGAAGACTAATGGATAACATTCTGAGTCCGGCCCCGTGTTTCGAACATGGTCAGTGGTCGGCCCTAATTTGTTATCCCTATTTAAGGAAAAATCCATAAGGATATTGTGTTTCAAACATTTCCAACAGTCATTTATAATTTCCATTCCATCACTATAGTGTTCCGAATCATGGGTATTGTGATTCAACCCTTCCATTCCCCCCTATTCAGGTTTATTCTAGTGCCCCTGGAGTCACCCCATTCGTGCACAAGAGAACACTAGGAAAACGATAATTCGACTATTCTGAGAGCTTAATTTTCCAGTCAGGTCTCTCCCTTCACTGCCTAGGAATCATGATTGATTTTTCAGACACCGGATACCCAAATCTTGGTCCTTACTTTTATGTCCTGGTGAAAACATAGTGATTGTCTTTTGTTTCTCTCATTGGGCTTAACCTGCGTGAGGTTAGGGATTGATTACCGGGGCATTTCATGGATATAACAGATTCATTTAAAAGCAATACTAATAATGGGACTCATGCATGATATGGCATCCAAATAATAAAAGAATGAAAGTGCATTAGAGGCTTTTTGATCTTTACCACACCCGAGTGTCTACCCATCCCATGGACGAGTTAATCCCGTCAAAAGAAAGTTGTAGCTCTGCCACCCTCTCGCTTGTGGAATCCAAGATTTGATGCCACCTGTTTAGTTCTCGCTCTTCCTCGGTAGTGATAAGGCACAATTCATCGTCTGCAATTTGGGCCCGCTCTACTTCGGTCCGGATAACGGTCATCTTCTCAAAGGCTTGCTGTCGACCCTCTTTGACCTCTTCCAGTTGGTCCTTCAATCACAATATTAGCCCCGATTTCCTGGTAAGGGTGGTTGTGTGCACATCCACCCAGACCTGCTACCGTTGAAATTTGATATCATCCTCCCAGAGTTTCGTGATGTTCCCCACTTTCCTCTGATGTCAGCCGACACCAAGGCCACAGTTAGACTCCTGAATCTTCTCCGCCATAATATCTCAGACAAGGATGTGAGGGAGTTGGGCATCCAATCCCCCAACACATTGTTCACGTAGTCATGCGCGAAGTCTGTCCATCTCATCCTTCCATCGTGATAGTGGAGTGTCATCAATGAAGCGCTTGATCAGCTTCCATGATCGGCAACAGACTATTTCGTTGTCCTCTTCATCAAAGGTCGTCTCATCCCAGTCAGCGCGGTTGGCAGACTCATATGAGGGGACACCCTCAGGAACTCGTCAGCTGGGCCTACATCTGGCGTTTGATCAGGCATGGCGGGACCTAGGCTATTTGATCGATCCTCATCATCAGATCCCACATCAATAATCTTAGGCACAACCCCACTGGTGGTCCGACTATCTATCGGGCATGCCAAAATTTGGTCTGTCTAAATATATACCTCCACGATCACCAGAATTCCTCTAGGAAGGAAGCCTATAGAATCCCCAACCAACCTCACCAAGTCAGCCCATTCCATTTATAGAATTGTGCTCACCAATGATGGCTTGGACATCAGTTGGCATGTTTAGTGGGTAAAAATCATGAATTTGGTAGAGGAGACTTATAGAGATCGAATTCATGGTCTCGTTCTTGGGTTGATGCCATGGGGACACCGAGGCATAACCCCCAATATATTGTTGGAAGGTCTGAAAGCTCTAGATGGGTCACCTCAGGTGTCCTGGCCCCGCTGGACGTAGCAATTGATGGAGCCATAGGTTTTGATCCTGAAGGCCTCGCACCTGCATCCATTGAGGGATGAGAAAGTGTTCCATGTATGAGACTCTCTGGTACTGTTGAAGTATTAGCATGGAGTCCAGAACTACCTCGAAGCAGACCCTGAGGAAGGGGCTTTGCATTTTACCTCAAGGGCCTCTGCAAATTCTTTGAGGTCCGAGTCCTGATCGCTGAATTTTCCCTCCTCCAACGGGCTCCCTCTACCGGCCTCACCCCCCCATGAGGACTCGTCTGATTCTTCCGGTAGAGGGAAGCACTCTCTCATTTCAGCGATATAAAATTGCATAGGGAATGTGTGATCCAACAACACATTTACACGGTCTATCCTTTGACGCAGGGCACCCCGAGAATTCACACTGTCCTCCAGCTCTGCCAGGTATTGCTCCACCTCTACCCAGGACACCACAAAGCCAGCCCTAATAGCGCATATCCTCGAAAAATCCATCCTAAGATGGTTCAAGTGTTTCCACATCTTGGGAGGGCCAAAGAATTTACAGTTGACTTCCCAGATATCCCAAGCCTCCGGGAAGACAACATTCTCAGGCATGTCTATATGGCGCAACCGCTACCCCGAAGCCTGGGTGGGTATCCTACGGAACCCTCTCGATGGTCTACCCTCTGGATGACTCAGTTCTTCTAGAACCGCCGGGTCTGCTACCACTGTATGATCTATCGTCACTGCCTCACCCTCAACTGGTGTGGGTCTCGCCTCCATGGCAGTCCTACCACCGCAAGATTCCCTTTCTGCCTTCCGACACCAGCCTCAGGGTTGGGGAGGCTCACTATCACCAACTCGAACGGTTGGATGCTTCAGCATCTCACCCAGGTAGGCCGCCTCCCAGCTCTGGGCATACTATTTTATCAACATCAAGGCATCAGTAAGCAGAGGTAGCTTGTTCCACATATTCTTATTTCCCGTGTGAACATGGGCCACATATGCCTTATCAAACATGGGTGTTCCTCATGGTGCACCCCTAGAGAGACACTCAGGGTCTGTCACGGCATTCACTGAAATTTCTGGTCAAATAGGTGTGGGGTGTACAACTCATAGAGGGGCTCATGGTCCACCCTTGCCACTAGGACTCCACCTTGAAAGGATAGGAGATAAGACTGATTCTCTTCCATTCGTTGGCTGTCATTAATAAAAGCACCCATTGTAAACAGAAACTAGTGAATGTTGAATTCCTCCACCTTCTACATCTAGTTCAGTACCAATTTTGTGGTCATCTTGGACAGAAACCATCCCACAATGTTCAGAATAGAGGGACTTATGTTCGACCCCAGATTCAAGATGGGGTTCGGGTAGTCATAAACCGCCCTAACATGTGCCGCTTTCCACACATACAGGAGATGTAATGGACCATATATACTCTGGGCCTTTTTCCCCCACTGATGTGCCACAACATCTTTTCTAACTTGGGGAGCATCAAGATCCCAAGGTTGACTCACCTTCCAGTTTCCAACATGGAAGGAATGATAAATGTGTTGGATCGCATGCCCATGTTTGTATCCCTCACCGGCAGAATCCAACCACAATTAAGAGCCGCAATGAATTCCACCAGCCTGACTACCGGCTGCTGCTCATTACTGATGCTAAATCCCCAGGTTTTACATTGGATGTCCTCCAAGAGCCGCCAGTACGCGTTCTCCTTGCCTCGTTGATCCCCCTTTGGGCATGTCCTAGGCCTCACCGGAAATTTCTTGTCTTCCAGAATGTTCAGAAACTGCTTGAACCACCGTCTCAAATGGACATTCTTCGTGAATTCTTTGTTCTCTCCTGGTACCATATCCACCAAATCCATAGCCATCCATGAAATTTTCTCTATATCCTCCCACAAACTCATGATGGGGAGGAATTCATCTTACATCACCCCCAATATCGGGACCCCTAAGATCTGGTGCATGTCCCACATGTTGATACCAACCTCTCCATGGTGTAGGAGGAAGGTGTTGGTCCTTGATGACCAACTACTTAGAAGCTCCGACATATGCTCCTTCGACAGATTGATGTGAAACTAGGTGGCCCAAGCAGCATCATATTGGCCCACTATCCTCAAGTCATCCCCAAACTCTTCACATGAGGCACATACCCAATAGGATCAAGCCCAATCATCTGTGAATTTTCCGCCCTGGCGTAGGTCCCAATACTCAGACCATCCCTTCCTTGGGTTCCTCAAGTCTTCCTTCAATATTGTATGATACAGGGGGGGACGTCTCTGGCTGCAATACCTGCCCAACCACATTGTTTAGGTGGTTATAGATGCAGTCTGCATTGACGGTTGTGGAATCTACTCGGGCATGGCCGTCAGCTGCCCTAAACCATTGGCGCTGAGATAGCGTACTCTTGAACCAGTATGTTGGCTCGTCCCTACCTTCTTCATGAATGAAGACATCATCCCTCAGTCTGAATCTTTAAAAAGGAAACATCTTGCATAGTGGATAGTTTCACTAGCTCTCCAATAGAAGCTCCCCCAATGAACCATGGTCGGAATAGCTCCTTACTAAATCCCCTAGGCCTAAACGGTTTTCCATCTCCTCCATTCAGGTAGTGTCTGTGAGGTCCCTACTAGAAGCCTCATGATGATCCATTTAGTTTTAGGTTTGAGCGTTTCCTATGTCTGGTTCGTGAATCCCTTTTGCGGAGCAATGTCGCGGAGCTCGTTTGCAAAGAATTTCATAGAGCCCTGCCCTAACCATACAAAAGAAAGTTGATAGGCACTGTTGTGGAGTCAGAGACTCTCAATGAGCCACATAGCAGAAGCTCTGATTCACAGAGAACAAGCATGGATGTAACATCCCAGACCCGGAAGCCACTAAACCGGTGCTCCGAGCCGGGTGGTAAATGACCTTAAGCGTGCCTCCCCATTAGCCAAAAGTTTCCGACTAGCAATAGGGGTCTATGTGGTCATGTCGGGAGACTATACCCCCTTTTTATCAGAGTAATACATAACACAAATAAACCAATATAGGAAAAAATAATCAAAAAACAAGGAGCATGTATAATAACCATTTTCAATAATTAAATATGTCATGTTATACTAAAAGTGCAAAAGTGGAAAAAACCCCAAAATAAAGACAATGGCCAAAATCCCCAAAATGGTCCCAACTCCAAGTCTGAATCCTCAACCAAGTGCTACCCATGTCCACTCACTATCTATAAATGACCCTTTCCCTTCTCATGTCATACAAATGTGATGTCTTCTCGGGCACCCAATGGCGGCCCGATCAGGGTGTGAGTACAACTCAGTAGGCCCCCACCAAATGTGTCTACAAAACACCCAGTACAAACATGTAGTGCATGCAAAAGGAATAAGAATGATAATTTCCAAGTAATTATTTAATGTACCATTATAAAATTTAGAGTCAAGCCATTTCCATTTCCATTACCAATCGTTTATTAGCAATTATCATCACTTGACATTTCATCACATTTCCATGGGTTAATCACATACATTATGTTACATGGGTCTAAGGTCAACAATCACATGAAATACGGTAAACACATAGTTTTCCTATCTCACAAGGAATAGCCCCTCATAGAAACCATAACCTCACCTTGAAGACTTAGTCCGGGTGGATGCAACCGTTAAGAGAATAGACCCTCAGTCCCCTTTCCTAACCCATGCATTTAGGGTGATGTTTAGAACTCAGTCATCACTCAACCCATGGGCGTAGATCCTCATGTCATTCCCCACTCTATGAAGCCATGTGCACATACTTATATATAAGTAACCATCAACCATCCAAACCATTTCCCTTCAGCAAACACTATTCACCACAACCCACATGGGAAACCACATCATGCCTTAACCCATTAACACATTACTATTTCACATCATTTTAACCATTCACCGAATTACCATGTGTTTTGACTATCTCACTAATAATTCAACATTAAACCCATAATCTATCCCATTGTGGTCTTTAATATGTTTATATATTAACTCATTTAACATGTTCATCATTCCCATGAATCAATCATTTAACCCATTCCACTTTAACCCTTAGGTTATTTCCAAGTCTTGGTGCATCACCTAACATCTATTCCAAGTTCAACCGATCATGCCAACACATTTATCAAGGGATCTACAATTAATTACAACAAGTTCACTTGTTTAATATCAATCCATAAATCCGGGAAAAGCCGACGCATCCCATGGATGGCCCCAATTAGGTCAAGTCTATCCCAACACATCCCATGGGGATCGTGGGGGTTCTCATTTTCCATTTTAAACACCATTATTACCAAACATGCCAAGGTTATCTAAAACATAACCAAAGGAAAGAAATAACACAACTAAACATGCAAAAATACCCAAATAACTATTGGATATCACTTTTAGACCACCTACATCGAAACTGCGGTTGAATGAACTCGCAATCGAGTCCATATACCTCGATACAACCAACATTTAGAGCTTTAACCAAAAAATCACCCAAAAGTTAGGGTTTTAGATATTCGGATTGAGAGGGAGAGATGATACAAATCCTAAACCAAAAATAGAATCAAGGATGGGATAAGCCTTACCTGGAGCATCGATCTGCAACCAACGGAACCAAAAACGCCTATGAATTGAAGGGGATCGGTCTCTTGGAACCATTGGTGAATTTTGTTCGTGCCTAGGGTGGAGAGGGAGGAAATGAGAGGAAATCCTGAGTGGGGTTTTAAAGCACGAAGTGGAAAACATGTAATTTATCACAACTTTAAGTGGCTGCATGGTTTTTCCGCACAGTTTTGAAAACTGTGCGCAAACCGTGCGCATGCCACTGTATGGAGGAGGAGGGGTTGCACGATTTAGCCGCATTGTTTGAAAAAACGTGTGCTAACCCTGCACATGCTTCTGTCCGGACGAGGAAGGGGTGCACGGTTTAGCCTGGGAAGGCCGCATGGTTTTCCTGGTCGTGTGCAGGTCGTGCACCCTAGCCTATTGCCTAAATTTTCCTTTCTTCCATGCGCCGAGCCCCCAGAACACCCCTAAGGCATCTCACACATTCAAGAAACATCCCTTGAAGCCCGAAACAAGGGGTTCAACCAAAAAATGAAGAAAACATACCTTTCCAAAAACCAGTATCTTACAATCTCCCCACCTTATAACGGCTCGTCCTCGAGCCGAGTTCCCAAGCCTCATTGATCCACCGAAGAGAAGAGTTTGTACCACTGAGCCCGCATATCCGATTCCCGCTCCCATGTTTCTTCGTGAAATTTCCCATGCAACCATAGTACTCACACTAATGGCACAACCTTGCCTCAAAAGACCTTTTCACTACGATCCACCGCACGTATCGGATACTCCTCAAAGGACACATCAGCCTCAAGTTCCATATCCTCAATATCAACCACGTGAGATGGGTTAGGGTGATATCGCCGAAGATGCGACACATTAAACACATCGTGCATCCCAACATACCGTTGTGGAAGAGCCAATCGGTAATCCAACAGTCTGATCCTCTCCACAATCTCATTAGGTCCCACATTCCTGGGCGCCAACCTACCCTGATTTCTTATCCGACGGTGACGCGACCTTGGTGACACCCGAAGGAAAACTTTATCACCCACTGTAAACCCAAGAGGTCTACGCCTCCGATCTGCATATGACTTATTCCTACTCAGAGCTGTAACCAATCACTTCCTAATTAACATAACTCTCTCTGATGTCTCCTACACGAGACTAGGCCCCAACAACTCGGATTCACCGGCTTCTAGCCAACACGACGGAGATCTACATGGCCTCCCGTAGAGTGCCTCAAACGGTGCCATCTGAATCCTAGCCTGAAAACTGTTATTGTAGGCATACTCACCTTTCATTAGGTGTCTCTATAAAGAACCACCAAAATCCAAGACACAAGCTCTTAACATGTCTTCGAACACATGAATGGTACGCTCCGACTGCTCTTCTGTCTGCAGGTGGAAAGCCATACTCAAAAACACTTGTGTAGAAAATGCCTTCGGCAACCCTTTCCAGAAATGCAATGTGAATTGTGGATCTCGGTCCGAATCTATGGTCCGCAGAACACCATGAAACCATACTATTTCTCGAACATACAGCTCACCCAACTGGTCGACGGTATGGGTCTCCTGAATCGGTAAGAAATGAGCCACTTTCGTTAACCGATCCACAATCACCCATATTGCATCATTCTTCTGCGGTGTCCTCGGAAGACCCACAAAAAAATCCTTTGTCAAATCGTCCCACTTCCATTCTGGAATAGGAAATGCATGTAACAAACCACCTGGGCATTGATTCTCTCCCTTCACCTGCTGACAGGTAAGACACCGTGCCATAAAGCCCGCAACTTCCTTCTTCATTCCAGGCCACCAAAACTACCTTTGGAGATCACTGTACAACTTGGTCAAACCAATATGCACTGACCACTTTGATGCATGGAAATCACACATCAACTCTTTCCTCACACACTTTGGAACAAACATATGATCACGATCACGAACAACACTGTTCACACCGATGGCCCAGCCAAAAAGTAGCTCCCCACCTTTAATCTTTTCCTTTATGATCAAACACTCAAGATCATCGATATGACCTTCCTTAACTCGACATAAAAGCATCGAATCCATCATTAAGGAATCAAGTGTGACCTGACCATTCCCCTCCTACACCTTCAGGTGTATCTCTGCAAATAAAGCCATCACCTCCCACTCAGTGCTGGATTCCTGAACCACCTGATTCTGAACCATTATGATCAGGGCATCAGCAACATTGTTTCCATTTCCTGGTGTGTATACCAACTCTAAGTCAAAAGACTATAGATATTCAACCCATCTTCGCTAATGAAGATTCAGATCCCGCTGTGAGAAGATGTACATTAAAATCTTATGGTTGGTAAACACGGTAAATCATTCTCCCAATGGATAGTGCATCCATCACTTCAAGGAAAACACTACTACAGCCAAATCAAGGTCATGAGAGGGATAATCTCGCTCATGGGGTCTCAACCATCTTGACATGTAAGCCACCACCCAATCATCTTGCATCAACACATCCCCATGTCTGATTCCAGATGCATCACAAAACACGATGTACTTCTTACCCGGCTCAGGTAAGATCAAGATAGGTGTGGGCGTCCGCCGCTTCATCAACTCTTGGAAGGCATTGTCACAAGCCTCGGACCATTAGAACATGATTCCCTTCTTGGTAAATCCTGAATGTGGTGCTGCCAAGCAAGAGAAATCCTGAATGAACTTTCAGTAATACCCAGCCAACCCAGAAAACTCTGAACATCAGAAAAACTCTTGGGATGCTCCCATGATACAACTACCTGATCTTTCGATGGATCCACTGACACACCTACCTCCGAGATGATGTGACCCAGAAAATGCACCTCCCATATCTAGAATTGACACTTTGATAGCTTGGTGTATACCCGATGCTCTCTTAGCGTACCGAAGACGATGTCAAGATGTTGGGCATGATCGTCGTGAGTTTTCTAGTACAATATGATATCTTCAACAAAGACAACCACAAACCGATCTAGATAGGGATGACAGATCTGGTTCATCAAAGCCATAAACACCTCCAGTGCATTATTCATGCCGAAAGGACTTACCACAAACTCAAACAACCCGTACCGACTCTGGAAAGCTGTCCGCGGTATGTCGAAAGACCTCACCCTCAACTGGTGATATCCAGACCTCAGATCAATCATTGAAAACACCGATGCACCCCTGAACTAATCAAAAAGCTCATCAATTCTAGGAAGAGGGTACCGTTTATTCAATTACATCTGATTCAACTTTTGATAGTAAACGCACAGCCTTAACGACCCCTCGGCCTTATTTGAAAAAATAATGGGAGATCCACAAGGAGACGTAGTAGGATAGATAAAACCCTTACGCTCCAACTCCTCAAGATAAACCTTCAGTTCTTGGAGTTCTGCCGGTACCATTCGGTATGGCAGATTAGAAACTGGATCTGCTCCCTGTAGCAAGTCGATCGTGAACTCAACATCCCTCTCAAGGGGTTACCTCGAAAAATCCTCAAGAAACACATCCTAAAAATGATCCACCACAGGAGGGAAATTTCTTTGTTCCCCTCCCTCATAATCATCAAGCATGAGATATGCCACTTGAGCTGCGAGTCCACTCATCTGTTGACAAAACATCCCCGCACACCCTGCTCGAATATCCCATTCTCCACGGTGGCCATAAGAGTCACCCTCAAGAGACCTCAACGATACTTTGTGACGATAACAGTCTATATCTGATCGATACAACACCAACCAATCCATTCCTAGGATTAGGTCAAACCCTGAAATATCGAGAATGAACAAGTCCCACAGAAAACGATACCCTCCAACCTCCAAGGCACATCCCTTGCACTGCTTAATATCCTCAACTCACACCCCCAACGGAGTGTTAATTGACATAACTCGACACAGCCTCTCCATGGGTAGGTCCAGTGCTACCACAAGTTGAGAAGATAGAAAAGAGTTCGTGGAACCTGTGTCAAACAACGTACTATAAAAGTAGATGCTACAAGGATATTACCTCGAATAGTCGATGGTCCAGCCTCACCATCACCAGGTGAAAACTGAACTGCCTGAAGCTGACTTTCCCCTTTCCCTTGGGCTCTAGCCTGAATTCCCTGCGCTGCACTACCCTGCTGGCGTGAGCGATCTTGACCTGGTGTTCCACACCCACTGCCTCTACCAGTACAGCCCGTGGAGCTCCAACTGCCTGCCTGATACAGGGAAACTGATCCCTTTCCCATATCCGGTACCTGCCTTCCACCATCATACTCTCCCACCTCCTGAGGTCTCCTGCATAACTTCTGCACATGTCCCATCTGGCCGCACGAACAGCACTCAACTGGAGGTCGAGGACACTGACCATGCATATTCCCTGTCCTACTGCACTGATAGCAGAACACACGATTTCCACTCTGAGAGGTTGACCCTCTCTTCCAGCCACTTTTTACACATTCGTCATGCTGTGAGCTCTCATTGCGTCGCTTCCGTCCTTCGGTAGCTGCACCGCTCGTTTGTCCCGCTGACACTACAAGCCCACTACCCAAAGCTCCCTTCAGGTTTCCTTCCGAGATCAGTGCCTGATCTACTACCTCGGAGAACCACTTCAAGTGGAAGATGTTTACTTGAGACCTGATCTCATGTCTCAGTCCATCCTGGAAACTCCTTGCTACTGCTGCTTCAACCCCTGCTAACACAGGGACAAATAGTCTCAAATCAGTGAAGCGACTAGCATAGTCCATCACCGATAGCGATCACTGAGTCAAGATCATACACTCTGTAGCCCGCTCTTGTCTCAATGTCTCTGGGTAGAAATGCTCTAAAATTGTTTCTTGAAAAACCTTCCACAACATTCCCTCAGCCTGCTCGATTTGAGCCCAAATGTCCCACCAACGCCTAGCCTGGCCCCACAACATATAAGTGGCCAGCTTCACCAGCTTTCCGACAGGGTTCTCTAGATGATCCAGTATCATCTAAACAGAATCTAACCAGAACTCCACTACCTTTGGCCCACCCTCTCCGGTGAATGTTGGAGGGTGCTGCAGCTGGAACTCCCTGGTCAGCTCAAACATACTCAGTGAAACCCGCCCTGGGTCTCGATCCATCATCTGCATAAAGCGATCCAAGTTCCCCCAAAACTGGTATTCTCTACCTTCATTTATTACCTCATTTTATTTCCCCTCCACTGGAGGAGTTTTCTCTGCAACATCCTCCCATTTCCCAACTGGCAACCGACGTCTTGGTGGCATTTCTCTACAGTGCCAAGCACGAGATTTAGCACGCATACCACATACCTTTCACAACTATATCAAAATCAATTTACAAAATACAACAACCGACTTTTCATATGCTAACCTAACAACATTTTACAACTTGTTTAGAACCCTATTACTCCATTAACATCTTTTACCCACTTGTTTTATTTCCTTTTCTCATTATTTCTTAGTTTCATGAAATTCATGATGCACCCTACATTCCTTCCTCACACACCCACCTCGTGTGTGTGCATAACACAATGCATGACACCTATCTCCCTAGGTTCCTACGATGACGCATGAATTAAAATCATTTTTCCATTAATTCCACGATCCAAATATCATAAAATAGTCACATAAAACCACATGTGCATCACCCAACAGTGAAATATCATCAACTGTAACAACACACAACCATGAACAACATTTCCCACATAGGGTGACTTGGGTTTTCCCCCATACATGGGTTATTTACTCCCAAGCATGAGCTCATTACCACGGCCCGACACATATTAACCATTGGATACCAATCCCAAATAATAAGACCTTAGATAAGGAGAAGAAATACCTCCTCTAATACCACTTTGTAACGTCCCTGACCAGGAAGACACTAAACTGGTTCTCTGATCCAGGTGGTTACATGACCATAAGCACGCTTCCCCGTACCCCAAAGGATGCCGACTAGCAGCATGGGTCTATGTGGTCATGTGGGGAGATTATACACCCTTTTTATCAGATTATGAAACAACATAAATAAACAAATAGTGGAAACAATAATCAACAAACAAGGAACATGTATATCAACCATTTCCAACAATTAAATATGTCACGTCATACTACAAGTGAAAAAGTGGACAAAACCCCAAAATAAGAAAATGGCCAAAATCCCCAAAATGGTTCCGACTCCAAGTACGGATCCTCCACCAAGTGCTACCCATGTCTACTCACTAACTAGAAAGGACCCTTTCCCTTATCCTATCCTAAAAACATGAAGTCTTATCGGGCACCCAACAACGACCTTAGTAGGGTGTGAGTACAACTCCGTAGGCCACCACCAATGGTGTCTACAAAACATCCAGTATGAACAGGTAGTGCATGAAAAATGAATATGAATGATAATTTACAAGTAATTAATTAAGGTGCCTTTAACAATTTCAGATTCAAGCCATTTCCACTTCCATTACAATTAATTTATTACCAATTATCATCACTTACCATTTCATCACATTTCCATGGGTTAATCACATACATTATGTTACATGGGTATAAGGTCAAAAATCACATTCAGGAGGGTAAACAAATCATTATCCTGTCTCACTAGGACTAAACCCTCATAGCAACCATAACCTCACCTCGAAGCCTCAGTCTGGGTGTATGCAACCGTTTGGAGAATAAACCCTCAGTACCCTTTCCTAACCCACGCATTTAGGGTGGAGTTTAGAACCTCAGTCTTCACTCGACCGGTGGTCATAGATCCTCATGTCATACCCCACTCTACGAAGCCATGTGCACATGCTTATATATAAGTAACCATCAACCATGCAAACCATTGACCTTCGGAAAACACTATTCACCACAACCCACATGGGAAACCACATCATGCCTTAACCCATTAACATATTACCATTTCACATCATTTTAACCATTCACCCAATTCCCATGTGTTATGCCTATCTCACTAAGCATTCAACATTAAAACCATAACCTATTTCATTATGGTCTTTAATTAGTTTACACATTAACCCATCTAACCCGTTCATCATTCCCATGAATCAATCATTTAACCCATTCCACTTTAACCCTTAGGTTATTTCCAAGTCTAGGTGCATCACCTAAATTCTATTCCAAGTTCAACCGATCATGCCAACACATTTATCAAGAGCTCTACAATTCATTACAACAAGGTCACTTGTTAAATATTAATCCCTAAATCTGGGAAAAGACGGCACATCCCATGGATGGCCCCAATTAGGTCAAGTATATCCCAAAACATCCCATGGGGATCATGAGGGTTCTAATTTCCATTTTAAAAACCGTTATTACCAAACATTCCAAGGTTATCCAAAACATTACCAAAGGAAAGAAAGAACACAATTAAAAATTCACAAATACCCAAATAACTATGGTATATCACTTGTAGAACACCTACCTCAAAACCGCAGTTGAACGCACTCTCAATCAAGTATTTAGAACTTGATCTAACAAACCTTTAGATCTTAAACCTGAAACTCACCCAAAAGTTAGGGTTTTTGGAGCTTCGGAACAAGAGGGAGAGAAGATACAAACTCTAAACCAAAAAAAGAATCAATGATGGGATTTGCCTTACATCGAGCATCGATCCGCAACCAATGGCACAAAAAATGACTTAGAATTGAAGGAGATTGGTCTCTTAGATCCTTTGGGCGATTTGGTTCGTGCCTAGGGTGGAGAGGGAGGAAATGAGAGGAAATCCCGAGTGGGGTTTTAAAGCCCGGAGTGTAAAACTTGTAATGTTTCCCAACATTAAGTGGCCACACAATTTGTCCACACGGTTTGGAAAACCGTGCGCATGTAATTGTATGGAAGAGGATGGGTTTCATGATTTAGCTGCATGGTTTGGCAAACCGTTCACTAACCGTGTGCATGCTTCTGTCCGGAGGAGGAGGGGTCACACGGTTTAGCCTGGGCAGCCACACGGTTTGCCTGGACATGCGCAGGCCGTGCGCCCTGGACTATTGACTATATTTTCATTTCCTCCATGTCCCGAGCCCTTGGAACACCCCTAAGGCCTCTCAGACTTTCAGTAAACATCCATTGAAGCTCGAAACAAGGGATTCGACCAAAACATAACGAAAACATACCGTTCCAAAAATTGGGATCTTACAATGTAGTAAGAAGAGCTTCACGGATCGTGAGTGCTACGAGACGAAGACGTGAAGGAAAGAAAGGATAAAAGAGGGGTACACTCCCTAGTTTATAGGTGATGAACTTCAGAGCTCCATGATGTGTCAATGTCGTGTCGAGCATTGCGGCACGACCAGACGACATGTCACATATCCGCTTCATGAGAACTCTTCGCAGAACAACTTCACAGACAACGCGATATTTGGGCAATGGACCCTCAGACTTGGACCCTTGATTTCTCCTCGGCACCTAGCTTGAGGGGGGGAATTTATTGACACCAAAAAACTGAGAAGACTAAGAAAAATAGGGACACCTCGAAGTCTTCCCCACATAGCCCTTTCACAGATCCCCATGGCTCCGCGCCCGGTGGGGAGCAAGGAGGAGGTAACGCTCCACTATCCATTTTGACGTTCATGACCCAACGCTGAGCAAGGAGGCAGTAATGCTCCATGAGCCATTTTGACATTTGCGACCTTCTGTAGAGAAAGGAGGTGGTAACCCTCCACGACCACATTTGACGTTTGCGACCCACCACACTACAAGGAGGCGATAACGCTCCACGACCGTATTTGACGTTCGCGATCCACCGCGGAGCTAACTCCATCTTCAGGCCAAGTGAGCTCTACTTCACGGTTCCTTTTGCCTATAAATACAGTGCTCCCCTCGATCCCAAAAGATGGACAATCCGACCTTTCAACTTCTGAGCTCTGAAATCGCGAAGCACTTCTTACTATGTGAACCATGAGCTCCTCAAAGTAATTTTTCATTGCGATGTTCCTCCCCTTTGGCATTAATTGAGACCCTCCTCCTAGAGGGATGCCTTTCTTGAAGCCCATGGGCCTTCACGAAGTAAGGAGATCCCCACAGGGACTTGGGTTTTCATGAAGGTTTTAAGCTTCACGAAACACCCACCACACCCACATGAAATGTATGCTAAGGTAGGGTCACTATGCTTCGCAAAGCACATTGATTTACAACACCATGCTTTACGAGGCACCCCTACTTCACAAGGAATTTCTTCACGAATAACTTTCCACTTCTTGATGCTCCTCCCATATGCACATATGCCATATTCCTAGTCTAGGAGACTTCAATTTTTGAAACATATTCCTTTACGATGCCCCTCCACTTCATGGAGCACTAGAGCTTCACAAGGATTCTAGTTATGGACCTGTTTTCTCTATAAATATTTTTCCCGTTCGGCCCTTCTAGTTCACACGATGTAACTTCTAAGCCCCTCGGACGATACCTCCTGTCGCATTGCTCTGACTCATGCTTCTTCGCATAGGCACGGTAACAATTATTGCCTCTTCGCATAGCCACGCTAACGTGGACCCCTCAATGGCTAGGTCCATAACAACCCCCAACCACGGCGTTGCCATTCCCTTTACTTCACTATGGTGTAGAGGGTGCCGGTTATCTAAGTCTTAGGGGTGTGGAGTAAACCCATATCATCTGAGATGCAGGATGTTAAACTGCCAAGCACCTTTATCCTTAGCACATGACATTAAAATGTGGCCTCGCCACGTGCATCATATGCGGGGTACCCCACCTTGGACCTTCTCTACGCCCACTGGTCTCCACCGGAGTGAAATCATTCCTCACATGGAATGAGATCCTTTTTATCGGAGCGGTGTATGTCTGAAGGGAAAGGGAAACCACCCTGGTGTAAGCCCCTGGCTTTCCTTACAGGGGACAACACCCCTGCTCCTCCTCTCTTCGTGGGTGCCAAGTCCCTCTCCCAATGGGATTTGCCACCATTTGGGCCTTCCTCCGAGAGTAAGTCCCAGTCTCCATCACCTTGGGCTACTAACCACGTGTAAGCCCCTGTTTCCTCTTTGCGATACTAACAATGAATGAGCCCCACTTCAATTCCCACGGATGCAGCTTTTGCGAGGTGACCATTAGGTCTTTTCTGTCTCTTGTTTCTCACACTAAGCATGACTCACATGGTCTTAGAGCAAGCATCAACCATGACATCCTCTCCAAGCATCCTAGAGTGTAAGCCCCAATCCAACTTGAACTATGAGGTATTTGATCCTTGTCAAGGAAGGGTATGTAGGAAGCCTCCACAAGGATCAATCCCACCACCCTAGTCGTTCCGACCTCCTTCACATTGGTTCACCAAACCGAACAGAACTATGCGGTCTTTGATCCTTGCCATGGCAAGGAACATAGGAAGCCTCCCAGAGGTTCAAGCCTAGCAGCCAGTTGTTCTGACCATCATCACATGAGTTCACCAAAACCTTGGGCAGACTATATTGTAATCCCCCCACACCCATACCTAAACTATGTGGTCATTGATCCTTACCAAGGCAAGGTATATAGAAAGCATCCATGGGGTTCAATCCCACCATCCATTGGTTCTGACCCCCTTCATGTCTGTTCGCACACCCCCTGAACTATGAGGTATTTGAACCTTTATAAGGAAAGGTATGTAGGAATCCTCCACGAGTTTCAATCCCACCATCTATCAGGGCCCCAGGTCCTCCTTAATGTTTGTTCACCCCCATCCTGCATGACGTTAAACTGTGAACCTCAATTAACTGGAAGTCGTAATCTCCCATGATCAATGGTAAACTATTGTTTCTCCCAGTCAGCAGTAATCTGTTGTTTCCCCCACTTGGCGGTAAGCCGTTTTACCCACCCAAACTATGTGTAATTTGATCCTTACCAAGGCAGGGTACGTAGGACACCTCCCTGAGGCTCGAGCCCAACAACCATTGGACCTCAAGTCCTCCTCCACGTCTGTTTATCGACCCCCATCCCATAGGAAATATGTGGGTTTTATCCTTGTCTCCTAGATAACGTATGTAGGAAGTCTCCCTGAGGTTTGACCCAGTCTAGCGTTAAGCCGTTGGGACTCCATTCAGCAGAAAGCCGCTATAAACCCTATCCATAGGTAAGTCTTTGCGACTCTATTTAGAAGTATTCCAGTGTCAACTCCATCCAGTGGTAAGCCATTGTGACACCGTTCAGCGGTAAGCTTTCGGCATCCCCATACAGCGGTAAGCTGTTGAAATCCCCAATCGGTGGTAAGACGTCATCAGATAAACTACAAGGACTTTTATTCCCTACAACAGGGATACGTAGGAAGCCCCCTTGAGGCTCAAGCCCAAATTCATCGTCATCCTCATGGCCATTCCATTCCATTCACCATCCACTTAATTCTAACACTCAATCATACATCATGATTCTTAATTGGGCCGCCACATCCCGGTGAGGTCATGAAAACTCACCCCCCCCCCCATATCAGTGATCCCTCCAAGGGTTATACCCATCTAATCCACTGTAATCAGTGTTCTAATAAGTCCGATCTGTCTTCGTTGGATGTTAAACCTACGACATACCCTATGTTAAACATGGGAAGCTAAGGAAAACCTCAGATACATGCCTATAGCATATGATTCCCCGCATTCGACATGAGATTCATTGGGCTTCCGCGCCCTCGAGAATCTCTATAATACGGGTAAGACACCCAAACACACTTGTGTTCCAACGTCCAGACACGCCAGTGATGTACACCGTGACTACTCCCTTGACCGAAGTTTACTGTCCTAGACGGAACCTTTAGAATGTCCCGACAGAAGCAGTGTAATTAAATGGTTTCAATGAAGATATGGCACTAGGAAGAGTTTCATGAACAAAAACATAAATCTACACGGGAGACCCAGACTAGGTGGAGAGTTCTGAGGAGGAATCCACCAAAGGAAGAACCGACATCCTATCATCCCATTTCAATAACGGAGCAAACGTCCCCGAACAAGGAACTGATGCGTCCTACCTTCGGAAAGTGGGAATGAAAGGCAACAAAACTGCGCATTTAGTACTCAAGAAGACAGACGCGCGTGCCCCAATGAAAGCATCAGAAACAGTTTTTTACTAAATGGGAAAAGTATGTTTTTAACCTATGTGGAGACAATAACCTCTCCACCATTTTAATAATTATTGTTCTTCATCTATAATCATTATTGATTTTAATAGAAAAATAAATAACTTATTTACTTTTTGGTTGTTTTGTTTTTAAATTTTTTTTTTGAAAGAGATGGAATATTTCAAAATCATGAAATTATTTCTTGTGATTATAAATGAAATGTTATTAGTGAATTGTTGATATTGTAAATATTTTATGTTTTATGATTATATAATGGTATTTGTACATTTTGGGGGTGGTTACATTATAAACCAATAATGGATGGTTATGTGGTAAACCAAATGAAGTGTAGTTCTGTGTTTACCCAAGGATGGGTGGTTACATTTTAACCACCAATGCATTGGGTATTGAAGTCAGAAATATGGTTATTCCATTTAGTGATATGTTTGGAAGTCAACTGTATGGTTATTACATTTAAGTATGATTATATCCCAAAGAACCTTTATATGTATTATGTTTCTTTTTATGGGATTGTGGAAATCATTTGGTTGCAGAATGGGTAATCATTGAGTTTATATTCAGTGATGTAAATTTACCACTTATAAAGGGGAAAAGTATTTCATTAGAATAATGTATTCATGATTTTCAGGCTATCCCAAGACTAACGACTTTATTTATTTATGTATCCCTTACTAAGACTTTTATTCTCAAGCCATGTTTTGAATGTTTTTTCATAGGAAATAAATAATAGAAGATTAAAGGACTAGATCAAGTAAAATTATTTATGTTAAAACATGAAACAATTTCATATTAAATTTTAAAGAGTTTTTCTATGTTATTCCAAAATGTATAGTTTTTAGAAGTGTCTAGTTGTAATCATCAAGATGTTATGTATAAGATATGAACTAATACTCTAAATATATATACCTTAAAATATCCTCAATGTGATTTAAATTCAAATTATCGACTTATCCCAATAGTATGTAGTGTTTATGGGAAGGGGCCTTTTGGATGGTATTAGAGAAAAGGATTAGACATATTTATGGATTAATAGTTATCATTAATCATGTGGTTAGTCCCCATGTCTATTCATTCAGTTAAATCCTTGTTTTATAACTTTTTTTGACCAATGAATGTTGACTAGAAATGGAAGTAGGAGGATCTCAAATATGATTCTTATCACATCCTGATGACATGCTTGCAATAACTATTGCAAAGTATTGTTCAGATGATCGTGAAACTTTTTATAGCATACAACTCACATTAAAGTTGTTTTTTAAGATATAAAACACCTCCAATATACCCGATTCCATCATGGGTCACATGTTTTATTTAATCAAATCATATTTTCTCAATATTCTCATATTTTTAAGAAAGGTAAATATTATCAAGTAATTTACAAATATTTTACCTTATCACAAGATTTGAAAGCATATTATGATATTGAAAAAGGTGTTAATGACAGAGACTCTTGCAGAACCTATTTATATTTTTTTTGAATTATAGTCTCTCAGCACATACTTATGGTATTTTAAAAGGACAATTGATTGAAAGTTTCAACTCAAACTCAGTCTGACTGTTTTATAAAAATCACGTTTTATCATATGTTCTAAAATTATATGTCATACATGATTATTTTCCAAAACTATTTTTCTATGAACACCCATATAACCCAAGTTGTACAAGGTGTATTTTGATGAAGGATGAAAATATTTTTAAGGATCTCTAAATCATTGTTGAAACGCATGGACCTTCAACCTATGTGAACGAGATGGTGATGAAACCATGTGAACACCATGGTTAAGGTATGATGATATTTCTATTGGGAATAGTTTTATTTTATCAAATGGAGGCAAAATAAAAAATAATAATATATAAAAAACTTCAAGAATTAAGATGTTGAGGTATTAATGAGATGAGACAAAAATTATAGTTATAAGACAAGCTTTGAGGTTAAAAAATGTTAGGGTTATTTTTGAGTTTTATAAAATGGAAAACTCATAAGAGGGGTATCAACCCATCATGTCAGGCAAGGCCATAGGGATCGAACCCCCAACTAAAGTGAAATTGGAATTTATCACCTACCACTAGCCTATGTGACATCCCTAGTTATTATGATTATTCTTTTTAGTTAAATTATTTTATGGATGAATAATAAGTTGATTTTGGGAAATTATGAATTATCAAATGGATATCCTTAGTATAGGAAAATTATTGGGTGATTCAGTTATTATATTTATTTTGTAAGATGACCTCTCTTTTGGGAGCACTATATGAATAATGTAAATAGATTATTATGGGATTTCATTTTATGAGTAATGGTTGACTTTTTTTGGAAGAATTTATATTTTTATTGTAAACATATAGCAATTTGGGAAATGATTAAGCTATCAAAAAAATATGTGATTATGTTAATTAATTTTTTGTATGAGACATTAAGAGTAGTTGATGTTATTTAGAGATAGAGTTTATGTTTTATCATGGAATACTATGTGATCAAATCCATCTGAATTTATGGTTTCAATCTAAGTTTGATTATTTTGATGAATTTTAATGAAAATCGTGTATTGAATGATATTTTTTGATCTTTGGGGTTTTGTTTGTCTAATTTTTGAGATGAAGATTAGTATTTCTTTTTATAATGGAATATTCTTTTTGGGGACTATAAGATCATCAACAAACCATTTTTCTGGTCTAATGTTTCTAGAAAATATGAAAAGATAGTTAATATTTTATAGATTATGTGATCCTAAAGAAGTTGATTTTAGTGCTTGAGGTTGGGCAAAGTCATCTGGAATACTCATCATTTGAGAAAAAGATGAGTATGTGGTATAAACTTATTAAAGGATGAAACTCTACTTAGAAAGTACATATGTTTTCATATGTTCTAATTTTATGTAGTACATGAATTCCTCAAAATTATGAAAATGAACACAATTTTTTTTCAGTCTACCTTTCCTACTAAGGAGTCAAAGACAGTTTAACCAATCACAGGTTTACGATTTTCTGGTAGTTAATATTCTCATGATTATGTTTTCTAACACTCTCCATCAGAACATGATGCATAGTTTCTCATCTATATCCATGTTTTTCTACATGATATCCTAATATTTGTTATATTGGGTGACACTTTTATTTCTCTTTTATTCCTTTAAAGTAATTTTTCTATTGAATCTTTTTCCGATGTAAGACTTTCAATGAATTTTTCAGGCCCAATTTTAAAATGGTGAGGATGCAATTTCAAAAAAGGGGGAAGAGTGTAATGACCATGGTATTTATAGAATAATATTTTTTTCCTTTTCTATTAGTACTTATGATTATGATATTAATTTTATGTTAAATTTGAGGCTTTTCATGATAGAGTACTCGAAACACAACAAGGGGTTTCTCGGAAACCATACATTGCAAACAACATTGAGATACAATGAAAAATAATACAGTAATAATAATATTATTTTAAATTGTAGTTAATTCCTAGCCATTGGAATGGCAGGACTAAAAAATATCAAATTTATTTTAAAATATGTTTTACACATATATATATAATGATCCATTTGTAACCATATTTATTAGAAATAGAAATAAAAACCAATTGAATATAAGAGATGTGTTTTTATAAAAATTTATTGAAAAGAGAATAATTGTGTTTTAATATAACTCTTTATATATTTTCATTTAATGAAAAATATATGATATATATTCAATGTATTGTTTTAAATGAATCTTATAGTTTTTATAGATATGATATATGAAAAAAATCAATTTTTCCAGATAAAAGACGTATTTTTCAGAAAATGCAGTTTTGCACCATTTTGATGGAGAACCCTTTTTAAATATAGATTTTGTCACTTTGATATGTTTTCTTTGACAAAATAAACTTATTTTATTGTATAGGGACATAAAAATTTAATTCGGAATAAATTTTGGATTTTTTTTGATAAAGTACATTTTTAATGAATAATGAGAAAAATACTACATTTTAAATCAAAACTCTATTTTCATATAACTTATTTATATTGAAAGATTTACCTTTTAATTTTTTTAATGTATAATTAGATTATTCATTTATAATTTAATTATATTATTTAATTTTTATTTAATTTCACTTTGGAAGTGGACATGAACACAAGTCAATATTTTGATAGTTATTATTTCTTAAAAACCTGCTTTTTTGGTTTTGAAAACTGTAATTAATTTTATTTTAATTTATTCCAAAATTTTGTCTTCAATTTGGAAAATGGATTCCATATTTGGAATATGGAGATCCATATTTTGTAAATAGTTTCCTTTGATTAGTATTCATTATGAATAATAACTTCAGTAATTATTTTATTTACCTTGGTTAAAGGGTAAATCTAGAAAATAAGGGTAAAAATTAATATTATAATAATATTAAAATACCCTGACACATGTAATAATACAATTGGATGATATATTTTCGACCATGGGAATCCATGGGTCAATTTTGGGACCCTATGGAGCCACTTGGATGTGAAAATGTCATTTGATAAATATTAATTTAAAATAACGAAAAATGTATGATACATGTATCTTTTAGTAAAATAAATTTTATACAGTGTTATAAAAGTGTTTTATTTTATTATAAAAATACATTATAAATATAATAAGATTTCATACATCATGGTATTTTATTTATTATTTTTATAAATAAAATAAATTTATTTATTTATGATACAATGATGATGTAGCGAATACCTTATTAACAAATGATTTAAATAAATGAGATTATAAATATTAAAATAAACTTATTTTGAAACGTTTTATTCCATAAAATAACTTTAGGGATCATTATGCCTTGTTATATTAGAATTAATTATGTTTTTTTGAATGGATGATGTTGTTATGGATTTTAAAAAAAGTAATGATATGATTAGTATAAAAATTGACATAAATGAGTTTTTAAAAAAAATAATATTTTATTAAATGATATAATAATTCTAAAAATATAAGATTCTTTGAAATGATGTAGCTAATTATGAAAATTTCATTAATTAACCACATGAGATTCTATTGTAATTTTATAGTAAATATATTAACCATATAGTTTGAATATAAAATAAGATATCGTAAGAGTTAAATTAGTTAAGGATTAAAGCTAAAAGATAACATTAAATTTGTGTACTGGAATATTATAAAACCTATTTTTGAGAGGATTTCAACCCAAAAAATCTTATATTTGAAATAAATTACTTTGGTACCATTTTAAAACGAAATTTTGTTTATAATAAAATAATATTTCAATACCTTCCTAAAGTGCCCATCCTCCGTCTCAAAAAAGGGCATCACCTCTACCCATTTAATCACACCACTCAAGCCCATTGGCTCATATAAATTACAACAACATAATCTCCCAAAATCCATCTATTCATAATATAATACTTACATTAGTGTGATGGCAATTCAAGAAACCTATTTGACTCAAATCAAAAGGGAGTTAGACATTTTAGAGGAAGAACAAGGAATATTCATGATGAATCGGTATCAATGTAAGAGTACCTTTCACCCTATTCATTTATTCAATGACTTATTTTATGTTACATATTTTTATTTCCATTTTATTATGATTTTTTGGAGCGTCTATATATTTATTTAAATCCATTTTATTTCCAAATGATGAGAGACATTTTTCTCTCTCATCAACTCATTTTCTGAAATTTTATGTGACATGGTTAGGCTGCCAAATTTATATAAGGTAATTTCTAAATATAATTTTCATTCATTGGTATTTATGCATACTTTGTTTATTATATAATACCATGTTTATGTGTGAAATCAATGTTTATTTATTTATTTTTTAATTTCCACTTCCCTTTATGTGGATATAATATTTGTACACATAATCACCCTATTGAAAAATTCTTATGTCATTTATACGATCATTATAAGGGACTTCATCACAAATTCCATTCATTGATGCATGTTTTGATAATATACACCTCTTTATTTTATACGATGTATAATGAAACCATTTGACTTTTACTTTCATTCAATTAGAAATTTTTTTCTACGATGTGTTTTACAAAACGAAAAAAGGAATGTCTTTAACGTATGCGGCGGCAATGACCTCTTAGACACCATAATTGTTATTTATCTTCCTCTATAATACTCAATGTAATAAAAAAAATGAAATCCCTTATTAACTTTTTGGTATTAAAAATAGTTTTTGAAATGGATTGAGTATTTCAAAAACATGAAATGATTTCTTATGATTGTAAATGAAATGTCCTTAGTGAAATGCTAATATTTAAAATATTTTATGTATAATGATTATATAATGGTACCTGGAAATTTTATGGTTGGTTAAGTGAAAAAACAATGATGGGTGTTTAGGTGATAAACTAAATGACAGGTGGTTCCATCATAAACTAAGGGCGGGTGGTTATGTTATAATCTCCAATGCACTGGGTATAGAAGTCGGTTGTATGACTATTATATTTAGTGATATGTGTGGAAGTCGAAGGTATGGTTATTCAATTAAAGCAGGTTTATGTCCTATGTTACCTCTATTTGTTATATGTAGCTTTATATGGTCTTTTGGAAATATTTTGGTTACAGAAAGGGATAACAATGAGCTTATATTCAGTGAAGTATATTTACCACTTCATAATGGTGAAAATACTACTTTTTAATAAAGTATTCTGTGTTATGATGTTATACCAATAATAACAATATTATTTATTTATGTATACCATAATGAGGTTTTTATGATCATCCCTTGTTTTGAAATGTTTTTCGTAGGACATAAATAAGAATAGATTCCAGGATGGGATCAAGGAAAAGTTATGATGTTAAAACATGAAACGATGTCATATTTTCTTTAAAAGAGTTTTTTTTGTGTTATGAAAAAAAGGATAGTGAGTAGAAGTGTATACCTGTAATAATTAAGATAAGTCCGTGTTTTCACGTCAGCAGCTTCTTGGTTGCGGTGGCATCAGCGACTGTCCCTCCTTCCCTTCACCGGTTAGGGTCTTTCAGGTGCACGTTGTCGGTCGAGATCCAACTTCGCAGCCTGTGTGTGCTGCCGCGTCTTCCGCCTGTTCGCAGGGTGGTGCGTTTCAGTCTTCGCGTGCATTAGGTATGGAGGTGACGGGATCTGACATGTGGTGGGTCTACCTTCCGGTGCACTGGTGATGTTTTCATGTTTTTGTTTTTCTGTAGTTGATCTTGGTGTGGTGTGCCGCTTCATTCTTGGCTGGTGCCTTGTTTCATGATTCATGATTTGAATTAGGTGATGGATTTCAATCCATGCACTCTTGAATCAATTTAGGGTTGTGGATGCGAATTGATGTGAGTCTTGCGGTGTGCTGTGCGATTATTTTGTTTTGAATCTGCTGGTCTTGATCATTCTCTACTAGCACTTTTATTCATTGTTGAGCGGTTGTTGTGCATCTGCATCCTACTGAGTTCTCTGCCAGCAGGAATTTGGGATATTAAATGAACCCGTAAATGATGAAGGTTTTATGTCAAAAGATGCAAGGGACGGGTACCCCGGTGGTGGTTTCACCGGCTCTCTGCTCCGGTGGGATGCTTTACGGTCAAATGCAGATGGTGGTGTGTGGTGTTCAGCGCGTGCCATTCGGTGTATGTGAGATATTTGATATGATGATGTTTGGATTTGAAGTTTGAATTTGCATTTTGGATGTGTTTTCTGTGGGAACCAGATACACAACAACTGGCTTTTTGAAAATTAAAAAAATGGTTTGCGTCGTATATATGTGGATGGTATTTTTTTTAGAATAATATTATAATAATAACATATTGTAATTATTTTCACCATTATACCCATCCATGTATGTTCTTTGTGAAAAACTAATTACCCCACGAAGTGGAGACAGTAAGTCGTACGTATGAATGCATGGTGATTTCATTTTTAGTAGGATGTATAAAAGGTAGAATATGGTTGATCCATAATCATAATAACATCTTAGTATATATTATATAATGAATTTATTAATTTATAATGGTAAAAACTCATGAAGTGGAAATATAAGAAGAATTACATTTGAAATAATCATTAGATGAAGTTACCTCTTATTCAATGAGCTACCTCTAGATCACATATTAAATACCTATGTTTGGACTTTTGGGTAGAAAATAACCTATATAATTTATCTAGGGAATTATTAAAGGGAACTTGGATAAGGATGGTCAAGATTAACGGTTCAAAATGATGTGAATAAGTGTGGGAGGAGGAGCCTTTTTATAATTGAGGTGAGGGGAACTTATGGAATCATTAAAAAAATATTAATTTATAATAAGATAAAAAATCATAAAAAACATAAACGATGTCCTAATTTATAATATTATGTATGATATGGTTTTAATATCATCAACCAATAAATTTTAGACATGTATTTCTGTCAATTTGTACTTTATCATTTTATCTAACACTTAGTTGTTTTATTTAATATTTAACAAAGGAAATATAAATTTCAATAATAAAACGATAAAATATTTATTTATTTGATATAACATTGAAAATAAATAAATATTTCAGAAAGTTTTATACTATATAATAAATATTTTAATTTTTAATTTTTTTTTATGTTTTTCAATTTAATTAGTAATACATTATATTTATAAACAATCAATAGTGTCAATTTTTACACTATTCAAATCATTGATTTTTTAAATATTATGATAAAAAGTTAACATGAAACCAAATATTATTATATATTTCTAAGAGGTCAAGGACAACTATAAAAGTTATTTTATACATTAGTTATCCAAAATTTTATATTTTTTTAATATTTTTAATAACATTTATTTGTTATCTCTATTAATACATAATTACTACATTAGTATTCTGTAATTATATAATATACATATTTATTGATTAATATTTCAAAATTAAATACTAAAATGAATTTAAATTTTTTAGATTGAAGATGAATAATTTTAGTCGAATATGTCTTCTCGAAAATCCTGCATAAAAAATGTTATATTTATTAAAACGTGAATGTTAAAACTATAACTTCATTTTAAATAAAATATTATAAGTGTCATAATACATTCCACATGGATTAAAATGGTCATTAATTCGACCGTTTAATGATTATGGTCGAGATATACTTGACCAATAGTACTTTTTCAAGTGTTTTGCTATTTTAATGGTTAATATGTTTTTAATAAAAATTATTTTATTCATTTTTCACCAATTAAAAAAATTTAAATCATCAATGTTTTAGAATTTAAGGAAAATTTATATTCCCTAAAAATGAAAAATAAATTATGATGATATAAAAATGAAATATGATTTCAAAAAAGTATTTATAATCAAATTTATCACATATATAAAATTGTATTAAAAATGATATAGTTATTAAAATTTTGTTTAAGACATAATTAACGTTTCATTAATTAAAATAAATTAAAATTAATTATCTCAACCAAGTGGAATCCAAAAGATATAATTTGTACCAAATAATTATTTATGTCCAAAAAAATTTGGCCAATGATATTTGGAAAAGTGATAGGGTAAATTTATAATATTATTCCCACCTTTATTACATGATTTACCCTTTTACAATATTAATAAAAAATTACACAAGTTACAATTCTTAATTCCCAAAATATAAAATAACTATATTTAAATAATTTGGAACTACTGATTCCAAATATGGAATCAAGTTTTACAAACTCAAAACATATAATTTGGAGTAATTAAATTAAAATCAATCTCATGTTAGAATGAGAAAACAAGTTTTAAAAGTTAAAACATTGCAAAAGATTGAAATGTTTTTATATTTATATTAAATGAAATATTAATGCCGAAAAAATAATTTCTATTTATTTTTTATAACCATTAAATAATATATTTTTTCCAAATAAATTCTTCTGATAAAAAAATTATTTTACACTAAAAATGTAGTATATGTTTATAATTCATCAAAACATGAATGTTTTCAAAAAAATATGAAAAATTAAACCAAGGTAAAATATTATATCCATATTCCATAAACGAATATTATGTTTTAATATAAAAATTATTCATTTGTCAAAATTTTAATTTAAACGGGGTTCACCAGGGTTCACCATTAAATTGTGGTAAAATTACCCTTCTAAAAAAATATATGTTTTTATATATCAAATAGGGTTTATTCATAACCTATGACTAAAATATATATTTTATGAATATAAAAAATATTTTACTTAATACATAACAAATATATTTTATTAATTTTAATTTTTAAATAAAATTCATTTAATTTATTAATACAAAAATAAAAATATTTCCTCAATATTTAATTGGATTATTTTTCCTAAAAAATTGGTAGACAAATAATTCGGCATAAAATTTCATATGTTAGTTATATTTATTCATAATAACATAATAGAAATTTTATAATGTTCATATAATACCAAGGGTGTCTCTTGGTACTTTTAAACACACCAATGCATGCAATTCAAGATAGTGAAGAGATAAAATTGTTTAATGAAAATTTTTCATAAATACGTCTGGGTGCTATAATATAAATGAATAATTTCATAAATATTATTATTTACAAATAATATTGGTTGGACATGGATGATGGTTAGCCTCTACCATCGACTGTTGCTCAGTTCGACCACCCTAAGTCTAAATCAACTGAAAGGGTCGATCAGGTCTACTGGTTCCGGCCCAACCCACTCTACCAGATCCATTCTACCTAGCCTGACTATGCCACTCCATATAGCCCTCTGGCCAACTCCACATGGCCCACCGAGCCATCCACATTGCCAGATCCTCTTCTAGCCCTGCTAGGCCTATAGGTCCCATTGACCTACCACATTTTTTGTGCCTCGTGACCTACGAAACATGTGGTTGGTGGTTGTGTTCCACATAGCTCAACCGCTTGCACCGAAATCTTCACCCACCGCTTTCGCTACCTCTAGTCGTCGCACCACCTCACACCACCTCACCAAACCTCTATGCCTCTTAACTAGACCACCATGTCGGTGGTCTTTTATGTGGTCTAATGAGCCATGTCCAATACCAAAATCCTAAAACTATCACAGATCTAGGATCTTCTCATCCCAATATTTACATATCTGGACTCCACTTATGGTTTTCCTCCAATCCAACTATCCAATCTCATTTGTATCCCCTATGAAAGTCAAGTTGGAACCATGAGGATCCAACGATGATGAATTCCAGGTACATGTGTTAGAAAATCACAATAACGCCCAATGAATGATCCTCAACCACTATTCATGTCATCGTTAATTCGTTCTCGTAAGAAGAATAAATGAAGAGGAATTCAAAAAATATCTCAAAATTAAACCCCAAAATTTAATACCCATCCCACAACAACCAAATCATGGATCAATCTATTTTTGGATTTATTCATGTTCTTCGTGAGTATATATAATAGGGAAAACATCAATGAAAAACCACCCTATATAGATTTTGTATCGATTGTTGATGATGAATGATATCATGGTCATCATTTTCAATATCCTTTGATTTCATTTCACGTCGACCGTCAATATATGATCGAGTTATCATTTACCAAGGGGAAATCATCCAAGATCTACTTCGAGATTCTCCCACATTACTATGTTTTTGAGGATAGCCCTAGAATTTATGTATAATGATACTTTTAATGAATATCTTCGCGACATAAACAAATTAATTTATCTTTAAATTAATTAAAAACAATTACAAACTTTTTTGGTTTTTCCACAGATGACCGTTGCAGACTAAGGTTATGTTGCGTCTTGGAAAAGCACCCCATTATGAACTCAACGGTGGTCTCATATTTTTAATATGAGTCAATGTACCTGTTTTATTTGTATTTAAATATAATATAATATTTTGAAATTATATTTTTATGGATATGTCCCTAGTGACTTTTTCTATAGATGTCCCAGGATGACTAATGTTATGTCATGCATAGGGGGAAGCCACTTCTCTATGACCAATGGTTCCCCATTATTATTATTTGAGAAACGTTTTCAGAGTTATTCCAATATTCAATAAATGTATCCCAGGAATTCTATTAAATAATGAATATTTTCAATGAATTGTTACAGACACACCAGGCCTCAGAATCACACATCATATGAGTTATTCGTCTCAGAAATTTCCTAAATAATTCCAAAAAATAACATCATAAATATTTGGATAATTGTAGATATTTATACTTAGAAAAATCTAATCATTAATGTTACATTTTTTTATTTTTTGTTTTCTAGTTGTGATAATTTTAACGTAGTGTATGTTACTATAATTTGAATTATTAGTTCTATTAGTTACTTATTTTTATTCCATCATTAGTTTTACTTTTTATATTTATAGGTTATATGATATTTTTATTATTTATTTAATAAAATGATGATTGTAATCTCTGTATGTTATATAATAAAATAAAACATACATATATTAGATAGTAAAATAGTTCATATAAGAAATTTTAGGATAGAAATAATGGTGATATATCAAATATATATATATATATATAATCTATGGAACATATGTATGGTTATGTTATGTTTTATTAATGTTGTTTCTGAATATAAAATTTTCCATGATATAAAAAATGATTTTCCACGTTTATTGTTCATTTAAATTGGGTCCATAAATACTGAATGAAATGTAATGATAGTTGAAATATCAATAGATTCACTTTATTAAAATCCTCATATATTCAATATGTCCTATTACAAGTTATGATGAAATATCATGGATAACATGGGTATGATTTTTATTAGGATATATAATACACTCACATGGAAATTAATTAGGTATATTCTATGGATAACCCATTAATTATTACATATGAAGTATCTAATGATATTTCATAGTCTATATAGGGGTTTATATTTCATATTCAATCCCCAAAACTATTTTTGGAATGATATATAATAGGAGAACCTTCATACATTAATATCATTATTATGATAGGATAGAGTCATTGAAAATCATGGTGTAGTTTTTTATGTTTATGATCATACCATTAATTAAGGCTCAACAATGTATCTATTTTTAATCCAATTTGATGAGTATGAAATCAATTCCTATTATTGAAATAAATAGATAATGTCAATTTTGATTCCTAAATAATTGTAACGACCCGAATCTGGAGCCCCTCCACTGGTGCCCCATACCCGGTTCGCCATACACCTTCAAGCGTGTTTCCCCAAAGGTCTGAGGCTGCCGACTAGCAACGAGGGTCTTGGTGAGTCATTGGGGAAACTATGCCCTCATACGGTAAGGTATACAGTGGAAAAACAACATTCAACAATGGAAGTAGTAACAACATGCATAACAACAGAAACCAAACAGTAGAAGCAATAAATATATATAACAATGATGACAATGATGCATCAGGTACAAGTATCTATGGAAAGAAGCAAACACAACAACGTGCTGAAATACAACTGAAAAAAATGTAAGGGAAAAAAAATAAACTCCTCAACATCGCGAGCCCCGACTCGGTCTCATTCTCTCCAGCTCCAGCACAATCAAGAACCTGAAGTAGAAGGGCGCTTTCCCTTATCTACACCTGCAACAACATAGTCTTGTTGGTCCCAAAATCATGTCCCAAACTGGATGTGAGATACAATCCCAGTAGGCAATCAACCAAATATCTATGCCTATCAATCAATGAATATATGACAGTAATAAAACAATAAGCAGTAAACAGGAAATAAAAAGAAACTACAATCCACAGTACTAACAATCAAGGTACACAAGTAAGCAACCATCAACAAGAAGAAAACAGGTAACCCTCTGGGTAGCTCTCACAGCCTAACCCCTATGGTTAACCTATAAGTACTAGAAACCCTATAAGAGGCACACACAGTCTCACCTCTCATGTTCAACTATGAAAAATAATAATAGACTCTCTAGGGAGGTACTCACCGTCAATTCCCCCTATAGTCTCGTATCGTGCTAAAGGCTCTTTGGGGAAGCACTCAATGTATATTCCCCATGTGGTCTCGCATCGTAATTAAAAAACACTATGGAGAATTCCTTCCTTCAATTGTCCCTTTGGTCTACTACTCTAGTTTCTCACAGTCCTGAGTGAAACTAAACATGCTCAGCGCATGTATACATCATCGAAGTAAACCTCAAGAACTAATTTGCTATCAACTAAGGCTCAACAAAATAACAAGGTAGCAGTTCCACTGTCCTATGACTAAGAATGGAAACTCAAAAAATTCCAAACAGTAAGAACAAGCATAAATAACATCCAAGGTACAGTAAATCTACCATAATCACAGACAAAACATCTACTCTAGCAATCAAGAAAAGTAGGCAATACAACAAGGGAAAAACAGGAACACACAATACCCAGTTCAAGGGTATTGGTGGAAGTTGCACAAAATATTCACCAACATTCTACGAAAACGCACAAACCACCTACCTCTATCCTAGGAGATCGATATATGTTAAACACGATGATTGATTCCCCTTAGAATGTCGTAGACCTGAGAAAATGCACAAAATCATCAACCCACAGTAACTTGGAAACGAATTGTAATCAAATAATGAAGCTCAAGCAGAAGGAAGATCTTACCGCTGCGATTCCAACGCAACCTACTGTGCTTGAATCAGACAATGGATGATGGGGCGGGAGCTCAAAGAAGATTCGGTCGTACGGGTCGCTCTCGGACGAACGAGACCTAGAAGAATATGAGAATCGCAATGAGGCACGACCCCGGTCCATTTAGTAAAAAAAAGAAAAGCACACAGCGTGTATTTTTAAAGTACACGGCGTGTAGTGGGTTTTTCCGTAATCCGCTAAAAATGGCCCCCACGTCACCCCTACACACCGTGTGTGTGGCCTGGGTACGGCCAGCACACGGCTTCGAGCCGGAGAAGAGTTCATGGTGTGTACTCAGAAAGTACACGAGGTGTACTTCAAAAATTTCTAGAAAGTTCATTTTTCTTAAAAAGTCTATAAAAAGGAAAACATACCTGAAAGGAAGATCTATATTCTTAAAAACTTCCCCCCTTAATGAAATTCGTACCCGAATTTCCCTAACGCGGCGTAGAAGAAGGATCCCTGAACAGCTCCAGCCACTGTGATGGTACATCGACCTCCCTTTCCCAAGTCTCATCTTGTACTCGGTCGTGCTGCCATAACACCCAATCCAGAGAAATAGACCACCCACGGAAAACCTTCGTACTGCAATCGACAATATGGATAGGATGCTCCTCAAATGACGCATCCGATTGAAGATCGACTTCCTCGGGCTGAAAGACGTGAGACAGGTCTGAAAAGTATCATTGGTGATGAGAGATGTGGAAGACGTCGTGCATGACCCAGTGCTTCTGAGGTAGCTGCAACAGATAGGCGACCATCCCCACTCTCTCCAAGACCAAAAACAGCCCGACGTACCACAGTGAATTCTTACCCTATCTCTGAATCCTCTTGTGTCCCATCTTCGGTGCGACACACACGAAAACCTGATCCCTGACCTCGAACTCCAGAGGTCGTCTCCACTGATCAGCATAAGAATTCTACTGAGACTGTGTTGTAGCCATCCGCTTATGAATCTGATCTATTTGCTCTGAAGTCTCCTGAACAAGACAAGGTCCAAGCATAGCTGCCTCACTTGCCTCCAGCCAGCATAAGGGTGATCGGCATGGCCTACCGTACAAAAGCTCGTATGGCGCTATCTGAATGGTTGCTTGGAAACTATTGTTGTAGGCGAACTCCACCAGAGAGATAAGCTTCTCCCAAGAACCACCAAATTCTAGGATGCATGCTCGGAACATATCCTCAAGAACCTAGATCATGTGCTCAGACTGGCCATCCGTCTGGGGATGGTATACTATACTTAAAAGTACCAGTGTACCCAAGGCCTTCTGAAGTCCCTGCCATAACCGAGAGGTAAAACGCGCATCTCTGTCTGAAACAATAGAGTGAGGATCTCCATACAGACGAATGATCTCTCTGATGTAAATTCATCCCCGATCGTCGACACTGAAGGTCTCTTTGATCGACAAGAAGTGAGCAACATTTGTGTTCCTATCGAAGACGGCCCAAACAACATCGTTCCCTCTAGGTGACCTCGGCAACCCGGTCATGAAGTCCATCGCGACGTTGTTCCACTTCCACTCTGGAATGGGTAGCTGCTGTAAAAGGCCTACTGGTCTCTTATGCTCCACCTTCACCTACTGAAAAGTAGAACACCGCAAGATGAAACCAGCAACATCTTTCTTCATACCTGGCCACCAGTACTGGCGAAGAAGATCCCGATACATCTTGGTGACTCTAGGAAGAACTGCCCAAACTGAGGAATGAAAATCCCGCATCAGCTCCACGCATATGTCTATTGGCACCCATACGCGTCCCTGGAAATGCAAGATCTCATCCTCACCCACTGTCCATTCGGGAAGAGGGTCCTCTCCTGATACACTCTTCTGCAGGACATAGCCTTCTAAGTCTGATAGCTTCCTCATCTGTACCCGATCAAGAAGTGTAGAGGTAATAGCTATAGAAGAATGGTATGTTTGTCACTATCTGTCATGAACCTCTAGATGTATCTCAGAGAACAGAGTCATTAGCTGCCACTCACTGCTGGCCTCCTGAACTGCCTGAATCTGAGTTCTCCTACTCAGCGCATCTGCCACTGCATTGCCCTTACCCGATGTATAGGCAAGCTCGAAGTCAAAATACTATAGATACTCGACCCACCTACACTGCCTCAGATTCAGATCACGCTGAGTGAAGATATACTTGAGACTCTTGTGATCAGTGAAGACCACAAAGTGCTCCCCCAGCAGATAGTGTCTCCAGCAGCGCAAGGCATGAACAACAACTACAAACTCCATATCGTGCGTCGGGTAGTTCCAATCATGTGGCCTAAACTACCGAGACCCGTACGCAACGACTCCACCCCCTGCATAAGTACAGCTCCCAGCCTGATACCTGTAGCATCACAGAAAACTGTGTAGTTCTTGCCTGGCTCCAGCAAGACCAGTATCAGTGCTGACGTTAACGTCCCTTTCAGCTCTTGAAAAGCTGACTCACAAGAATCTGACCATAAGAACTTTTCCCCCTTACTGGTCAGACCTGTCAAAGGTGCTGCTAGACGATAAAAGTCCTGAATGAAGCGTCTATAGTATCCAGCCAGCCCTAGAAAACTCCGCACCTCAAAAACGTTCTTCAGCTGATCCAATGAGACTACAACTCTCACTTTCATTGGGTCCACAGATACTCTTGCCTCTAAGATTACGTCACCCAAGATGTGAATCTGATCCATCCATAAGTGGAACTTCGAGAGTTTAGCATAAAGCCGATTCTCTCTTAGTGTACTCAGAATGATCTCAAGATGTGTGGCCTGATCATGTCGAGTGTGAGATTTTACCAAGATATCATCCACGAAGACCACGACGAAGGAATCCAAGTAAGGATGGAACACTCAGTTCATCAGTTCCATGAAAACTACATGCACATTCGTGAGACCGAACGACATGACTGTATACTCGTATTGACCATACCTGCTCCTGAAGGATGTTAAAGGTATATATGATGGTATAACGTGCAACTAATGATAAACATACCTAAATTATATCTTCGAGAACAACCAAGCTCCTCGAAGGTGATAACAAAAGGTCGGAAATCCTTGGCAAAGGATATCAGTTCTTAACCGTCAACTGGTTCAGCTTCCGATAATCAACACAAAACCGAAGGGTACGGTCATCCTTCTTCGCAAAAAGGACTGGTGAACCCCAAAGAGAAGTGCTGGGTTAGATGAAACCCTTATCATGTAGCTCCACTAACTTCTTCTTGAGCTCCTACAACTCAGGTGTTTCCATCCTATAGGGAGGAATGGACACCGGTGCCGCTCCTGGCACGAGCTCAATAGAAAATTCTACGTCATGCTCTGGAGACAAACCTAGAAATTCATCTAGAAAGACGTCCCTGAAGCGATCCACCACTGGAGAAAAGTCCAAATGTGGATTCCCATGGTCATCTAGATAAAGACTAGAAATCTGGTTTATCACCCCTCCTAGCACAAGATGCTCGAGTCATGCCCGACTCGCCCGAATGTACCATTCAACTTTATGAAGAAAAGACTCACCTTCTGGTGAAATGAAACTCACTCTATGGAGATAATAGTTGACGACTTCCTGAAAGGGAATCAACCAGTCCATGCCAAGGATGAAATCATAGCCTGTCATCTCTAGGACATAGAGATACCATAAGAAGAGATACACTACAACCTCGAGAGGGAACTCTCTACACTGGCGTACACAAGATGTCCTCGTCCCCACGACTGTGTCTAGTGTCAACAAGTCGGTAGAAGAAATGATGCAGAGTACAAGGATCTCCACAATAGCAACAAAGATATAGATATGTGTAGCACCAGTATCGAAAATGGCGGAAGATAAAACTGAGGCTACTAAAATCGTACCTCGAATAGTAGAAGGGACAAGATCCTACTCCTGATAAGTCTGTTCTACGGTGAATGAATGTCCTGCACTGCGGCCCTGCGCCCCTGGCTGACCACACTGAGCTGAACCTACCTGATGGTGCTGAGGAACTGGTGGATGACCGCCAAGGCCTCGACCTCCACCTCAGCCCGAACAGGCAAAAGAACTCCAGTTCCCCGACTAGTGAGAAACTGAAGGTGTTGCTCCTAAACGAGGAGTCATGGAAGAACCCCGGACACAAACTGATGGTGAGAAAACCTGACATAAATTCTAAAGGTTAATCATCTTTCCGCAAGATCGGCATTCCACGGGTTCCCTCTGGCACTGCGGCCTCGTGTTCCCTGACCAGCCACACTGGTAGCATATCACCTGGCTTCCTGAAGATGCATATCGCTTCCTCGGATCACCGCGTGTAGGCTCTCTACCGCACTTCATTATGTCATCTGGAGGCAAACAGGCTCTGGAAGCATAACCGCCCTGGCACGCAGCTCTAGAGTCTCTCAGATTCCACTCCGCAATCTGTGCCTGGTTGACGATGGAAGTAATGGAAGTCAAATGAAATATGTTCACCTGTGAGCAGATCTCCCGCCTGAGGCCATCCTCAAACATCCTAGCTAAGAACACCCCACTCCCATCCCAGAGGGGTGTGAAGCGCTAAAGCTTAGTGAAACGAGCGGAATACTCCATTACAGAAAGATTACCCTACTTTAAGCTCATGAACTCCCAGGCTCAGTCAGCCTTTAGGGTCTCTGGGTAGAAGTAGCCGTAGAACACGTGCTAGAACTCCTCCCAAGACATAGCATTCTATTGACCCGCCTGTGAGATCACGTCCCACCACCTCTTGGTGGAGTCTCAGAGTATGTAGGTATATATCTTGAACAGAATCTTTGGAGGCGTCTCCAGATGCTCGAAGATAGTCAGCATGGCTTCTAGCCATGACTCTACAGCCTGTGGTCCTCCTTCTCTCGAGAACGTGCGAGGATGCTGCTACTGGAAAACCCAAGTCAAATATACCATAGACGTGGCAGGAGGTGGTGCTCCCTGGAAGTTCTGCATCATCCTCAGAAAACCTTCCCTGAACTATGCGTCAGCGACTGCAACTGGTATAACAGAAGGTGCCAAGGCTGGCCCGACTGGAGAATCGGCAGGAAGTCCTTGATCAGCCATGTCTGGCGTCTGATCACTACTTGACGACAGACGTATGACTGGAGGAATTCTACGAGTCATATCTCTGAAAGATCAAAATCACACCTTAGATTATAGAATCAAGGACAGAAACACAAGAGTACAAAACGGGAACAGGGGAAGAAAAACACACAAGATTACAAAACTAGACTACACGACATGTATAAAAACTACACGGCGTGTCTTCTCTAGCCACCGAAATGGGCGCGTACTCCTTCCCTACATGTTGTGTACACCTCAAACTACACGGCGTGTTGACCCCACACATGGAGTCTACCTGAAAACTGTTCCCCTGCCCGAGTCCTTTACACGGTTAACCCACAATATTTTTCATAATCAAAGACTACACGACATGGTCCCTACGAACGCGGCTTGTAGTGGACATGGATTCGGCAACCCATGTTGTTAAACACAAAGCTGACTACACGGTTGAGACTACACGTCATGTTCCGAACAAACCCAGCGTGTAATCGAAGACTTTTCCCGACCTGTGTGGTTGGCGACATGGCCAAGTACACGGTTGACCATTACACGGTGTGTTCTGAGCAAACATGGCATGTATGGGAGGAGAAAACATTATTCCGTGTTGTTTGTGACATGGACGGGTACTGAGGATAAGGGTACACGGCATGCTCATACAACACACGGTGTGTATGACACGAGATTCCCTGACCCGTGTTGTTAGTGACACGATCGGGTACACGTCTCACTACTACACGGTTGTACCAACCGTACACGGCGTGTTCATGAAGTTACTCTCACAACACCATTTTTCTGCTCACACAGTCAGTGACATGGCCTGAAAACTACACGGCGTGTATCTAAAAAGTACACACTGTGTATTCTGGGTTTTTCTGGGCAGTAGCTCAAAGACTGCACAGAACCCCAGAAACACTAAAAACAAGGCAAAGAGGTGCCAAATTCCGATTCGTGAGGGCCCATACTCCCCGCGAATCAAATCTTGGAATCTCTTACAATCACATACAAGGGGAAATGAACAACTATCTAACATAACAACAGGGATACTATCAAAAATCTATCACAACATCATGCATAATCTACACAAAGTCTATCACAACAGCATGAAATCGCTAATGCACCCTAGATGGAATGGCAAGAATGCATGGAATGTGATCCCTACAAGTGTACATATGATGCATGAGATGGAATACCCTCATCTCATCAGGTTGAGATAGAAATAGAACAGAAATATAAAATTAATAATCGCACATGTCATGCGAATCACTCTAGGTGAAAACATATCAACCATAAAAACTCAAAACCTGAAAACTTCAATTAACCGGGTAGTATGGATTTTCCCTATACACGGGTTAGCTACTCCCGAGCACAGCTTAATAACATGTACTGAGTTCGTCCTATCCCTGGCTAAAGTCTGCAAACAGTAAAGCAAGAGAAAAGAACTCCTATGATACCACATTGTAACGACCCGAATCCAGAGCCCCTACACTGGTGCCCCATACCCAGTTTGCCACACAACCTCAAGCATGTTTCCCCAAATGCCAGTGGCTGCCGACTAGCAGTGAGGGCCTTGGTGAGTCGGTGAGGAAACTATTCCCTCATACGGCAAGGTATACACCAGAAAAACAACAGTCAACAACTGAAGCAGTAAAAACATGCATAATAGTAGAAACCAAACAGCAGAAGCAATGAATATATATAGCAATGATGACAATGATGCAATAGGTACAAGAATCTATGGAAAGAAACAAACACAACAATGTGTTGGAAAACAACTGAAAAAAGTGCAAGGGAAAAAAAATAAACTCCCCAGTATCACGATCCCCGGCTCAGTCCCATGCTCTCCATCTCCAGAACAATCAAGAACCTGAAGTAGAAGGGCTCTTGCCCTTATCTACACATGCAACAACATAATATGCTTGGGCCTAAAAGCAGGGACCAAATAGGGTGTGAGATAAAATCCCAGTAGGTAATCACCTAATGATATATTCCTAATAGTCAATGAATACATGAAAATAATAAAACAAGATGCAGTAAACAGGAAAACACAAGCAGCTACAATCCACATTACTAACAAACAAGGTACACATGTAAGCATCCAGCAACAAGAAGAAAACAGGTAACCCTCTGGGTATCTCTCACATCCTAACCCCTATGGTTCAACCTATAAGTACTAGCGACCCTTTAGGAGGAACACATATTCTCACCCCTCTGGTTCAGCTATGAAAAATAATAATAGACTCTCTGGGGAAGCACTCACCATCAATTCCCCTTATAGTCTCATATCGTGCTATTGGCTCTCTGGGGAAGCACTCAACGTCTATTCCACATGTGGTCCACGTCAAGGAACTACAAACTCTCTGAGGAAGCACTAAACATCAATTCCCCATGTGGTCCCACATCATAATTAAAAGACACTCTGGGGAAGCCCTTTCATCAATTCTGCCTTTGGTCTACTACTCTAGGTTCTCACAGTCCTGAGTGAAACTAAACATTCTCAGCGCGTGTATAAATTGTCCATGTAAACCTCAAGAAATTATTGGCTATCAACTAAGGCTCAGAAACATAACAAGGTAGCAGTTCCACTGTCCTATGACTAAGCATTGAAACTAGAAAAACGCCAAACAGATAGAACAATCATAGAAAACATCCAAGGTACAGTAAAGCTACCATAATCACAGGTAATACATCTACTCTAGAAATAAAGCAAAGCAGGCAATAAAACAAGGACAAAACAGGAACACGCAATACCTCATTCAAGGGTATTGGTGGAAGTTGTACAAAATATTCATAAAATTTCTACAGAAAGGTACAAACCACCTACCTCGATCATAAGAGATCAATATATGTGAAACAAGATGATTGATTCCCCTTATAACGTCGTAGATCTGAGAAAACGCACAAAACCCTCAACCCATGATTACTCGAAAACGAAGAGGAATCAGAAAACGAAGGTTAAGCAAAAGGAATATCTTACCACTGCGATTCCAATGCAACCGACCGTGCTTGAATCGGACAATGGACGAAGGGGAGGTAGCTCGTCGAAGATTCGGCCACACGGGTCGCTCTCAGACAAACGAGACCTAGAAGAAGATGAAAATCGCGATGAGGCATGACCCCGCTCCGTTTAGTAAAAAAAGAAAAGTACACGACATGTATTTTCAAAGTACACGACGTGTATTAGGTTTTTCCTTAATCCGATAAAAATGGACCCCACGTCACCCCTACACACCGTGTGTGTGGCCCGAGCATGGCTAACACACGGCTTCGAGCCAGAGAAGAGTACATGGCGTGTACTCTGAAAGTACATGACGTGTACTACGAAATTTTCCAGAAAGTTTATTTTTCTTAAAAACTCCAGAAAAACGAAAACATACATGAAACGAAGATCCTAGTTCTTAAAATAATCTATATATGATATAATTATATATCAATTTATGGTGAATGTGATGTGATAATCTATGTAAATGAATTAAATGTGATGTATTCAATGACATTAATAGTATATAATTGGAGAATAAAAAATTGATTTGGCAATCTGAGATTGCGATAATATTATATCCATGATAACTCAATGTCTTGGTAAAATTTATTTCATGAATATACTAAAATGTACATGATAAAGAAGTTAATCCAAGTATAGAGATGCATTTTTATCATAAAATAACAATATTTCCCATGATTCTTGAGTAGGAATTACACTATTATAGAGTATTATATTAAAATACATTTATTAATTTAGAAATTAAATGTATTGTTTATTATATAAATCTCCCATGGTGTAACACATTTTTCAGTCATGAATTAGAATCGGGTTTGTATAACACTGAATACTAACACAAAATATTTTTCTAGGATATAAGTATATTTTTGGAAATATATTTTCAAATTTGATTGATAACGATAAATCACACTGTTAAAGTGAATGAATTGTAGAGACCCAAATATTGACGTACATGGCCATTACATTACATTTTTGGAATACTTAATACATAAAAAAACAATCAAGGACCATAATAGTTTAGTGTCTTTGGAAACACGGAACATAATCTTCTAATCATGGTGAAAGATCTTCAACATCTCCCATAAAGATCTTCCCCTTTTGTTTTCTTACCTAAAACCTTTCTTTATATCCTGGTGAAAAGAAAACATATAAAGGGTGAGCTCAAATTCTCAATAAGGGTTAACATGGAGAAAATAAAACAAAACATACACATTTGAACTTAAAAACATGAACATAATGTTTAAACATCAAATTCTTGAGCAATGACATAAAACATGGCAATAGGTAAGGCATAGATCATAAGGGAACATTAATCATGATAAAATAGCATGGGAATAAAGCATGTAATTGTGGAAAACCATTACTCACATGATATGATTTCCATACTAGCCAAGGCATTGCTGCCAGGACCATCTTAGTGGACAAAGCCCCTTTCTGAATCGAGTTCACTCCTCGTTCCAGTCCTGTATCACTGAACCAGATTAACTTACCCTTCCATCCATGTCTATCCCATGAGATATAAATCTTTACCCAATGCATTAGAGAGAGATATAGATCCCATAAATCACATAATGAAATCATTTTTACATGTGCCACAACATAAACATAAATCATTTATCATAACCGAATGAATAAAATGTGTTTCATAAACATCATCCCATCATAACATAATCCATATAAAATAAATGTATATAATTTCATCAGAAGAGAATTGAAACCATGGAAATAAAATATTAATTATACTTGAAACATACACATATAAAATAATGTCATCTTATGTGGAAAATGGTTTTTATAAAACACTTGAAATAAATTCATGAAGAAAATATCTTTTCTTATTCAAAACAATTTTCTTTTCACAAAATTCCGTGCAATTTTAAAAGAAGTGGATTTTGTAGAAAATAGTAATGAAATCTTGTAGATTAAGCCTCATTAAAATAAGGTGTTGTGAAACCGTTAGAATCCGTTCATGTTGTATAAGTTAAAAAAACATTATCCTCAAACTTTTGTCGGAAAATTCAAAAAGTACCACGTATGGCTAACAAAAGAAATATTCCTTAAATAACACAAAGTAAAAGTCAAATAGGGGTAAACATGAATTTAAAAATACCTGGAATAATATTAAACACTTTATGAAAAACATTTTTATGAACATGGATGAAAAATATAACCCTAGTAAATACTGACGTATAAGCAATCTCTGATAAGAATGAGATTGGAAAGGTTATCCCTTACCTTAGGTCCGATACGCTTCGTACGTTTCCGAACCTCCTGTATAATTATTTAAATAATATCGTTGACTTATTAAAGAATCATATTTATTGTGATGATATCATATATGGTTCACTTATTACTTTATATTAACCGTTCTTTTGTAAATTCCATATTAATGTAGCGTTTTTGGTAAAATCGTTTCATTTTTCGTACGTGTTTCGACATGTAGTTATTGATGTTATTACATATATCCTGTTTTACTTAATTCCAGAATGTTTAACATGATTTATATATAATATATATTCATCATATAAATATATATGATATATTGATAAATTTAATTAAATACACGGTTCATGGAGATGGTAGGCCGTACGTACGCATGAACACTGTTTTCGTTTCCTTATTGAATTAAATGGAATTAAATAAATGAAACATATATGTAAAGAAATCCAGAATCATTATTATGTAATATATTTCATTATTATTTATTATATATACTTTATAATCATACTTGAATGGTTAATCATGGAAAATGAATCTCATCGCGTTCATGGAGACGATAGTCCGTACGTACCCACGAGCGATGATATCATTCCCATGATCGTGGAATTGAATTTAAGTGTATGTATAATATTTCAGAATAAATATCAATTTACAATAATCATATATAGTTATTAATTTACACCATTATATCCATCCATGTAAGGTGGTGGTGGAAAACAGATTACACCATGGCGTGGAGACGGCATTCCGTACGTATGCACGCACGGTAATTTAGTTTTCCGTAGGATGGATAAAAGATGAATTAAGGTTGTTTCATATTTATAATAACATATAGGTATAGTAGTGATACTGATGTTATTAATTTATTATTAAAGAAAAAAAGAAGAGGAAGTAGAAGAAGAAATAAATTTGAAAGAATTGGTAAAAGGTATTACCTCTTCGTTGACGCGCATCTTCTTAACCTCCTCTTAAGGCACTAGAGTTGGTCTTTTGAGGAGACCAGAACCACTATAATGTTTCTAGGGATGTTGAAAAGTGATATGGGTAGGGTTTTTCCGATCTTGAAGGCTCAAAATTGTGTAAAGAGAAGAGGGAGGAGGTGCCCTTTTATAAGGGAGGAAAGGGGCCCCTTTGGGAACTTCAAAAATATTAATTTATAATAAATTCAAACACCATATTAAAACATCCAAAATGACTCAAATACTAACTTATATAATATAGGGTTGTAATATAATAAACCAATAAAATTTGGACTTGTTGGTAATTTATTTTAAACATTATCAACATTATTTATTCTTATTTAATCTATTTAATTTTATTTGTGGTAATAAGATTATAAATTATAAATTGTTATAAATAATTACTTGTGTATTGTTAATTATACATAATTGGGTTATTTATGACATTGTAGACCATATAAATTTTAATTTATAATTGTTAATGTTTTTTGTGATTTTAAAAAAAAATTATATTATGTTATTTTTATAAAATAACAATAGTTTCAATTTTGACACTATTCATTTATTTGAATTTAAATAAAATCCACAAAGAAGATATATTTGAAATAAAAGATTTAATATATTCATAACATGTCATATTTATCTTTAAAATTAGTGCAATAAATTAAATAGTTCATATAATATTTATTTTAATATTTTTAAAACAATTTATTTGGTATATCTCTTTATAAAATAATTAGTACAACATTTTTGTATAATTATTTTACCTACTTATTTATTTCATAAAAATTAAAAATAAAATCCTATGATAAATATATATCTCATATCTTTTATAATAAAAATTCTACTCGAATTTATCATCTTAAAATAACAACATGTAAATTAAATTATGAAGGTGGCAACATTGGAATAATTTAAAATAAAATAATATAAGTGTCAAAATATTCTTTATAAGGATCTAAATGGTCACCAATTCGTCCATTGGATGATTAAGGATTATATATACAGAAAAAATAGGTCTTGGTCAGGTTTTTGGGTCTTTTTATGTGTATTATAATTTCAATAAAAACAATATTATAGATTTTTCACTAAATAAATAATTTTTGCATCATTAATGTATATGATAATAAGGTAAATAAATAATTCATAAATATTAAAAATAAATTATCATGATAAAGAAAAACATTTTAGGTTTTAAATGAGTATTTATAACCGAGTTTATATTATATATAACATTATATTTAAAATAGTTTAATTATTAAAGTTTGAGTGAGACATATTTCACATTCTTTTAAATAAAATAAATTAAAGGTCTTAATCACATCCAAGTGGGTTCCAATGGATTCAATTTCGACCAAAATATTCCATAGGAAGAAATATAGTCATCCAATTATATTAAGACAAGTGTTAGGGTAATTTTATAATATTATATTTACCCTCAATTACTCGATTTACCTTTAACTATGGTAGATAAAATTTACCGTAGTTAATATTCATAGTGCCCAAAAATAAAAAGTAGCCTATTAACATAATTTGGACCTACTGATTCCAAATATGGAATAAAATTTTCCTAATTCAAGTCACAGATGTTGCAGAAATTAATTGAAAATTAATCTCGTTGTTAAGAAAACGTGTTTTAAAAGATATTGCAAAAGATTGAAATGATTTTATCTATGAATTCAGGTAAAATCAATTCTAATGACATACGTTATATTAAATGGTAAAAATATATTCTATTTATACATTAAAATCATTAAATATTATAATTCATCCATATAAATTATTATGATGAAAAAATTTGTTTTTAATTAAAAAATAGCGTGTTTTTACTATTCATTAAAATATGAAAGTTATCAGAATAGTATGAAAAATTTATCCAAAGTAAATTTTTATATCCTGATTCCAAAGAATAATTTTATTTTTTAATTTTTAACTTATAAACTTGTCAAAAACTATATATTAAGTGGGTGCACCATCAAAAGGCGGCAAAACTGCATTTTTCGAAAAATACTTATTTTACCCAAAAAAAATATTTTGTTCTCATACCATGTTCTAGAAAATGTGTAAGATGAATAATAATGTTATAAAATTCAAAATTTAGTTAATACTATTCATAACCTCTAGTTCATAATAATATTATAACCATATATTGTTGTTTAGTGAAACATGGTATTGCGCACAACACACACTATCGAGGAAGGTCGCAATTGCGTGTAATGCAAGCCAAGTCAGGGTTGTGTGTAGTGAAAAACTCCTTTGTTATTGCGTATAACAGAATCCAACCATATTTCATTTATACATTGAATATATATATATATATATATATATACACTCAATGTTTCGTAGAATAACTACAATCAAACGAACTTGAAATTGTGTGTAACACGATCCAAGAATAGTATTTCCTATACTGCAAGCTAATACTGTGTTTCATATAGCGCAAGATAATCTTGGTGTCACATACAATATAAGATATGAAATAAATTAAAAAGAATATATCTCATAAAATCTTGGGGTGTTACATTCTACCCCCCTTAAAATGAATTTCTCCCTCGAAATTCGTCGGGGTTATAAATGGTTTACTACATGAAACTTTATTATATAGAAACTCACATCGTAAAAAGAAATACTAAAACATAATTTTAAAAAGATGAGTATGAAACAAAATGGTTACCCAAATTTACTCATCACTATGTTTCCACATAGGAGAACATAGGTGAAAATATGGTTATGGAAGAGAAATATATCCATCAAGGTCTGATGGAGAGTGGTAGAGAAAATGGCTATGAAAAAGCCAACAGTCACAAAGCCATAAATTTGTGATGATCTAAGGTACCATCTGATTCATCGTATATGAGGACACTAGGACAACATTTTCGGTTCACATGAAAATTTACCTAAATTTGATGAATTTTTATTAAAATAAATACTTACTTTATTTCGGTACAATCTCACTATTGTTCGTGCCTCGACCAATTTCCACTTCATCTCTTAAAGAAATGAAGTAGAATTTGTCATTCCTGAAGAGTTAGCAGATCATGTTATAGAATGATGGGTCATTCCATCTATCTCAAACAAAAGGGTAGAAAAAGTTATAAAATATACATAAGTCCATCTATGGTGAGTTTAATCATATATGATTCCAAAAATGGACTTATACTTCATCTATCATACTTCTTAAAAGAATAAAACTAGTTTCTGCTAAACAGGGACTTCCTATTGGCCAATGGTAGGCGATAAAGGCCTGTCACACTTCGGTTTTGTGTTCGATTCCCACAGCTTTGTCCGACGCGACGGGTTGTCACCCGTTCTGCATGTTGTCCCTTTTCATAAACTACACTATTATAACATTCCATCAATAATATCGAAAAAAGTTCTAGTCTTAAACAATTCTACCTTATGTGTAACTTAATTCATTCCAATCTTTATTCTTATTCAAAATACATCTATCCAATCTCATAGTATAAAGAAAACGATTACATGAAAGGTCACATAACAAGCTAGTGAATACCATCATTTATCCCCCATATATCATACAATATATCTTGTTGGTTACATTCCAAACATGTGAATACCTTAATCTTATATTATTTTTTCACATAAATTACCATAGAACCATAGTGAAAACATGAATGCTGTCAAAAGTTATCTCTTTACCCATACCAAAATCCCAAAAATTCATTATACTCAAACCATGATATCACTTTGTCTTTCTTTTATTCATGAGATCATGAATACCATGAAACATATTATTTTATCCTTATCCATTCATTATGTGTATTTCAACTGCTTTCCAAAAATATTTCAATCACTTTTCATGGTTACCAGTACCATAAAATTATAAAAAACCACAATGATCCAATGCATTGATATTCCAATATTCCAGAATACTTTAAATTATATTCCACAACATTATCTCAGAAATCCCATTACAGAAACACTTATTCATTCCACCACATCGTTTTCATACTCAACATCACGAATAGTGATCGCATGTGACTCCCCTTTATCCTTTTCCTTAAGAGGTTGCTCACGTAGATCATAATTAACCCTTGGATTAGGGCATTGACTAGAATAATGCCCCATTTATTTTTAATTGAATCATTGAAGTGTTGGTGGAGTGTTCTCTGTAGTCTTTTCTCTATTGACATCATTAGATACCATTTTCCCATTACATTGACACTCAACTTCTCGATGACCTTCTTTTCCACACTTATAATATTTTCTTTTACCTTTTAGGCAATATCCACCATGCTTCTTTCCACACTTTGAGCATAAAGAAAAATTCATCTTCTTTTCACCATTGTTCTGAGATTTTTCCTTAAACTCCATCTTTCGTTCTTTGTCAAAACCATGAGATGGATATGTAACACCAACTTCCAATTCTACCTTGATAGCACAACGCACAATTTCTTCATAGGTACTGAAGTCTCTTATATCTAATGACCTTTGAAGACTTGGTTTTAAGCCACTAATGAATCGATCAACTTTTCTTTCATGTTGGATGATAAATCCAGATGCATACCTTGCAAGCCGTGTAAAATTCGCCTCATAGAGGCCAACAAATTCATCATCCTTTTTCTTAAGCTCGAGGAACTCTTTTTTCATCATTGTTCAAAGAAGTGAGGTAAGTACTTATTGAATAACAAGTTCATGAACTCACCCCATTCCATGGATTTAATTTCATATTGGGGACTTGTGTTCTTAATTAGATTCCACCACTGGTCTTCTTCACCTTCTGAACAGTAAACAGCCAAAATGACTTTTTCATGCTCTGAACAGCGAAGTATGGAAAATATATTTCCAATGGTACTAATCCATTTTTTAACAACAAGTGGATCAGAAGACCCACTAAACGAAGGTGGGCATTTCCTTATGAAGGACTCAATAGAATATTGTTCCCTTCTCTGCCCATTTGGAAGTCCAGAATGATTCATAGATTGTGTAACTATAGCAATAAGAGTCTGTACTCCATATCTTAAAAAATTTCTTTGTTCCGGAGGAAAATCATTGCATTTTCCATTACATAGATCAACACGGTTTTTTGGGTTCAATCCATCGTCTAAAACCCAAAAAAATAGTGTGAGAGGAAAAAATAATGATTGGAAAACAACATAATAAAGGGGGAGTACCTTCAATATCTAACATCTTAGGTTTAATTTTATGATTGTTACTGTAATCCTAGGACTATAACCTATAGTTATACTTAACCTTAGGGACATCCCCATATATACCATAGAAATATCTCTAGGGATCTCACTAATTTTTTTGCATCCTATTTTCCAAAGGTTGACTAAACCTTTCCTCTGACACCAACTGTAGAGACCGAAAGATAAACATACATGGACATTACATTACTTTTGAGGAATACTTAATACATAAAAAAACCAACACTCAAGGACCGTAATAAGTTAGTGTCTTTGGAAACACGGAACATAATCTTCTAATCATGGTGAAATATCTTTAACATCTCCCACAAAGATCTTACCCTTTTGGTTTCTTCCTTAAAGCCATTATTTATATCCTAGGGAAAATAAAACATATAAAGTGTGAGCTCAAATTCTCAGTACGGGTAAGCATGGAGAAAATAAAACAAACCATACATATTTGATCTTAAAAACATGAACATAATGTTTAAACATAAAATTATTGAGCAATAGCATAAAACATGGAAATAGGTAGGACATAGATCATAATGGAACATCAATCATGATAAAAAAGCATGTGAATAAAACATGTAATTGTGGAAAACCATTAATCACATGATATGATTTACATAGTATCCAAGGAATTTATTCCAATACCATCTTAGTGGACAAAGTATCTTTCTGAATCGAGAACACTCCTCGTTCCAGTCCTGTATCCCTGAACCAGATTAACTTACCATTCCAGCCATGTCTATCTCATGAGATATAAATATTTACCCAATGAATTAGAGAGAGATATAGGTCCCACCCATCTTATAATGAAATAATTCTTATGTGTGCCACAACATAAACATAAACCATTCATCATAACCCAAAGAATAAAATGGGTTTCATAAACATCATCCCCTCATAATATAATCGATATAAAATAAATGGATATCATTTTATCATAAGTCAAGTGAAACTATGTAAATAATAGATACATTATACTTGAAACATACACATATGAAATAATATCATCTTATATGGAAAATGGGTTTGATAAAACATATGAAATAAATTCTTGAGGAAAATATCTTTTCTTATTCAAAATCATTTTCTTTTCACAAAATGCCATGCCATTTTAGAAGAAGAGGATTTTGTTGAAAATAATCATGAAATATTGTAGTTTAAGATTCATGAAAATAATGTGTTATGAAACCATAAGAATCCATTAATTCCATATAAGTTAAAAAAAGATTCTCCGTGTACTTTTGTCTGAAAAGTCTAAAAGTACCACATATGGTTAACCAAAGAATGATTCCTTCCATAACACAAAGTAAAATCCTATGAGGGGTAAAAATGACTTTAAACATACATGGAATAAAATTAAACACTTTATGACAAACATTTTTATGGACATGGATGAAAAATATAACCCCAGTAAATACTTACGTATAAGCAATCTCAGATAAGAATGAGATTGGAAAGGTTATCCCTTACCTTAAGTCGGATATGCTTCGTACGTATCTGAACCTCCTGTATATAGATTTAAATAATGTAATTGACTTATTAAAGAATCATATTTATTGTTATGATATCATATATGGTTCAATTATTAATTTATATTACCCGTTCTTTTGTAAATTCCATGGTAAAGCAGCGTTATGGGTAAAATCGTTTCATTTATCGTACGTGTTTCGATAAGTTGTTCTAGATGTTATTTCTTATATCCTGATTTACGTAATTCCAGAATGTAAAAAATGATTTATATATAATATATATTCATCATATAAATATATATGATAGATCGATAAATGTATTTAAATACACCGTTCATGGAGATGGTAGGGCGTACATTCACATGAACGCTATTTTCATTTCCTTATTGAATTAAATTGAATTAAGTAAATGAACCATATATTTAAATTAATCCAAAATAATTATTATGTAATATAATTCATGATTATTTATTATATATACTTTATAATCATACTTTAATGGTTAATCATGGAAAATGAATCTCATCGCGTTCATGGAGACAGTAGTCCGTCCGTACGCACGAGCGATGATATCATTACCATGATCGTGGAATTGTATTGAAGTGTATGTATAATATTTCAGAATCAATATAACTTTACAATAATCAAATATAGTTTTTTATTTACACCATTATACCCATCCAAGTAAAATGGTGGTAGAGAAAAGATTACACCACGGCGTGGAGACGGTATTCTGTACGTACGCACGCGCGGTGATTTTGTTTTCCGTAGGATGGATAGAAGATGAAATATGGTTGTTTAATATTTATAATAACACATAATTATATGAGTGATACTGATGTTAATAATTTATGATGAAACAAATAAAGAAAAATAATTAGAAGAATAAATAAATTGGAATGAATCGGTAAAAGATATTACCTCTTCTTTGACACGCCTCTTCTTATCCTCCTATTAAGCCACTAGAGTTGGTCTTTTAGGAGGAAAAAAACCTCTATAATGTTTCTAGGGAAGTTGAGAAGGGAAATGGACAGGGTTTGGCCGAGCTTTAAAGCTCAAAATTGTGTAAAGAGAAGAGGGAGGGGTGCCCTTTTATAAGGGAGGAGAGGGGAACCTTTGGAAACCACAAATATATTGAATTATAATAAATTCAAACCCCACTTAAAAACTTCAAAAATGACTCAAATAATAACTTTAATGAGATAGGGTTGTAATCTCATCATCCAATAAAATTTAGACATGTTGGTAATTTATTTTAAACACTATCAACTTTATTTATCCTTATTTAATATATTTAATTTTATTTGTGGTTATAAGATTCGAAATTTTAAATTGTTATAAATAGATACTTATGTGTTGCTAATTGTACATAATTGGATTATTAATAACATTTTTTACCATGTAAATTTTAATTTATAATTGTTAAATATTTTTATGATTTTTAAAAAAATTTATAGTATGTTATTTTTATAAAAGAACAATAGTTTCAATTTTGACACTATTTATATATTTGAATTTAAATAAAATCCACACCGAAGATATGTTAGAAATAAAAGATTTAATAGATTCATAACATGTCATATTTATCTAGAAAATTATTGGAGTACATTAAATAGATCATATAATATTTATTTTAATATTTTTAAAACATTTTATTTGGTATATCTCTTTATAAAATAATTAGCACAACATTTTTGTATAATTATTTTATATACTTATTTGTTTCATAAAAATTAAAAATAAAATTCAATGATAAATATAAATCTCATATATTTTATAATTAAAATTTTACTCGAATATATCATCTTAAAATAACAACATGTAAATTAAATTATGAAGGTTACAATTTTGGAATAATTTAAAATAAAATAATATAACTGTCAAAATCTTCTTTATAAGGATACAAATGGTCTTCAATTAGTCAATTAGATGCTTAGGGTTTATATATACACAAATATTAAGTCATGGTCAGGTTTTTGGGCCTTTTTATGTGTATTATTATTTCAATAAAAACTATATTATAGATTTTTCACTAAATAAATAATTTATGCATCATTAATGTATAAGTAATAAGGTAAATAAATAATTCTAAAAAATTACAAATAAATTACCCTGATAAAGAAAAACATTTTATCTTTTAAATGATTATTTATAACCGAATTTATATTCTGTATAACCGTATATTTAAAATAGTATAATTATTATAGTTTGAGTGAGAAATGTTTCACTTTATTTTAAATAAAATAAATTAATGTTCTTAATCACATCCAAGTGGGTTCTAATGGATTACATTTCGACCAAAATATGTCATAGGATAAAATATAATAATACAATTATATTAAGACAATATTTATGGTAATTGTATAATATTATATATACCCTCAATTACCTGATTTACCATTAACTATGGGAAATAAAATTTACCGTAGTTACTATTCATAGTTCCAAAAAATAAACTGTATCCTATTAACATAATTTGGACCTACTGATTCCAAATATGGAATCCATTTTTCCTAATTCAAATCACCGATGTTGCAGAAATTTATTTAAAATTAATCTCATTGTTAAGAAAATAAGTTTTAAAAGTTAAAACATTGGAAAAGATTGAAATGATTTTACCTATGAATTCAAGGTAAAATCAATGCTAATGACATGCGTTATATTAAATGGTAAAAATATATTATATTTATACATTAAAACCATTCGACATTATAACTCATCCATATAAATTATTATGATGAAAAAAGTTGTTTTTAATTAAAATATAGCGTGTTTTTACTATTCATTAAAATATGAAAGTTATCAAAATAATATGAAAAATTTATCCAAAGTAAATTTTTATATCCTGATTTCAAATACGAATTTTATTTTTGTAAAATTGAAATTATAAACAAGTCAAATACTATATTTAATGTGGGTGCTCCATCAAATGGCGGCGAAACTATATTTTTTGAAAAATACTTTTTTTACCCAAAAAAAATTATTATTTTTCTCATACCATGTTCTATAAAATGTGTAAGATAAATAATAATGTTATAAAATTCAAAATGTAGATAATACTATTCGTAACAGCTAGTTCATAATAAGGTTATTACCATATATCTTTGTTTAGTGAAACCCGGTATTGCATACAACACACGCTATCGAGGAAGGTTTTGATTGCGTGTAATGCAAGCCAAGTCAGGGTTGGGTGTAGTGCAAGACTCCTTTGTTGTTACGTATAACAGAATTAAACCACATATAATTTATAAATTGAATATATATATATACACTCAATGTTGTGTAGAATAATTACTATCAAACAGACTTGAAATTGTGTGTAACACGATTCAAGAATAGTATTGCATATACTGCAAGCTAATACAGTGCTGCGTATAGCGCAAGATAATCTTGGTGTAGCGTACAATAAAAGATATGAATGAAATTAAAAAGAACATATCACATAAAATCTCAGGGTGTTACATGAATTCATCTACTAAACCACATTTTGATGATATAAGAAATGTTTTTCACAAGATTTTACGTATGGTTTCATATATTGTAACATAAGGATTAAGAGTATTATGTATTTAAGGTATTATTTTATATCATTAGTTAATGTGTGTATAAACTAAAAATCATTTAACATGATGTTTTTTATATAATTGTATATGTGAGGGTACTCTACATCATATTGAATGTATATTTTATAGTGGATCTAGATTGCAACTACAATTTATTGTGATATTGTTCAAGATTCCACAACCACCCAATCTAGATATATCATGATTAGTTAATCACACAATGATAATTTATTTAAGGATATTAAATATATATTGATAATATTTAAATGATAAAAATTAAATGTAGGAATGGAATAGAGCATTTTAATGAATATGAAATATTTTATAATTTTATAAATTGATTCAATTTCTATAATAAAAAATCATATATCATTTCTTCTTATATAAGATGGTTGAATACCTATCAAGGTAGTATTATTTGTGAAAGATTAAATTTTCAAAATTATTTATCTCTTAATTATTTCAATTAATATTAATCTTGTTTTTAAAAAACTATTTCAATGGGTTGAAACTTCATTAGAATTGGGAGATTATAATTGACCATGAACATCCTATAAAGTAAGACTATATTAGGTTACCCTCAGAAATATACATGAAAAACATGTGTATGTGCTCAGAACAACTAGTGAATATTTTAACTTTCATTTATTGGTTTATTTATTCAATATATAATATTGATTTATCAATGTTGTTGTTTGTATTTTTATAATTTCATGATCTCATTTAAATTAGTATAATTCTTCTAAAACCTATTAGTAATGTGAAAAAAAGTGGTTATATTAGAATTATAATTTCAGAAAAGATAATATAAAAAAATGTTTTCCAAAATAATATAGATAAATATTATAAAAAATTCATTAATGGAATAAAAAATTACTTCATTGTTCATGGTTTCAATATTTTTAGCTTTGATGTATAAATCTTAATAAAATCCAATATATTTTTTTCTACACGAGGAACCCACTATCAATGGATTCATACTTCGTAATTGATGGACATCATTTTATTATATTTATATATTATTAGTTAATTATATTGATGAAATAAAATAGGTAATGTATTTTTTGAGTATATAGTTGGTGTTTAAATGGGGATTCAAACTTCTTATATACCACTCTATTAAATAATTATGCCCCTTTACATAAATTGAATACCATAATTTATCTATATAGGATTTATATTATAGTGTTTTATAATTTATGAGATTAAATAATTAAATTCATTATCAATGAATTTAGATATCAATGATTAATGAAAAACATTTTAAATAATTATTACACCTCACCCAAGTAAGTCACTTCTAAGTAAAAAATATTTTATATGTGTAATATAGATATTTTCAATAGTGGAATAATGTGATATATCACAATGTCATGAAAAATTAATATTCTAAAACTGTTATATATAATAAATAATTTTATAAATTATTTTGGGAATACTTATTTTAACAAAAAGATTCTATTCTAACCAAATATCATAAATGATGAGTACCCTCAGCATAACTAAATAATAATATATTAAATAGTATTATAAACCAACTATAATCCTCTATCATTCATCCATTCATCATTATAATATATTTTTTGTCAAAAAATTCATAAAATCATTTTAATATAAAAATATTGTTCATCTAATTACATGTTTGACCTCTACACATACCTAAAATATATACTATACTACCCCTTTCTTAAGTACAATAATCTACAAAAAAATCCCAAATGAAAATTGCATCATGTATCCTATATCAAATTATAATACAATTAGTTATTTATAAAGATAAATTTCATTCTCTATTTCTACTATTATTCATATCTAAAATTTAAAGAAAAAAATACAAATGTAATGTATCCCCCAAATTATTTTATAGTCATTTACATAGTTAAATTATGGATATATAAAATAAAATAATCCATTACATGTTCAAAGACAAAAAAATAATGAATATTCTATAAAATAGTAGGTTATTCAAGATCATGTAGTATATAATGAAAAAATGTAAAAAAAATTATAGCTTATTTTTAATTATTGAATACAAAATCAATGGTATGTAATACACAGTGTACTGATATGTTAATGAATATGTGAATGTTAAAGAACAATAACAATCAATTAGAAAATAATTAAAAAATATTATTATCTAATTGGTGGAAATCCAAAAGTTATTTATTTAATAATTTTTAAGATATTTAATTTGATGTATAATTATCATTCCATTAATTTATCAAAATAATGGGTGTTCAAAAAACTAATTTTGATACAAGAGAGAGTTGGTATACAATAGGAATATCACTTTAATTCTATTCTCATCACAGACCTTATATGTATTTCATGTATGTTATTTTAAAGAGAAGAGGTACTAAGATGTGTTTATTGATTCTATTTTTTTATTGGATACATATTTTATCAAACTGATTATTTTACTCATTGAGAGGTCTTGTTAAACAACTTGGAGCTATAAAGTATTGAAATCATCAAACGGATAAATATTATTTATAAAATATATTTTTTCCACACCCTATAGATATTGTGTTTATTTTTCCATATTTGTGTTTAAAAACGTGTTAACTACATAACTCTTTGAAAATTAGGTGACATTTTTTAAAAAAAAGGAGGCGTTTCAAGACAAAAATAATCAATGATCCACTTCTATTTTTAATAAATTATACATTCAGGGCATCAAAACATGTCAAAAATTTATGTGACTACCTCAATAATAAAATTAGGCCGTTATATATGTGAATGCATAGTATTCTACATGATGAATTATATAACAATACCTTTCATGACTAAATTTAAAATGTGACATTTATTTTCTTCTTGAAAAGTGTTAGATTTACAAATTAAATATATGAAAATATTTAAATAAAAATTCTTTTTACATTATGTGAATAATAATTTTTCCCACATATATATGAATTAAAATTTAATTTTTATTATTTTAAAATTTTTCATGTCCCTAAATTAACCCACGTGGTTAGGAAGTTATTTTAAAATCATTTATGCAGATTTTTATTCATACACCATCTTTGATGACACATGGTTTCCCACTATAATAAAAAACTACATATAACTGTTGAATATTGAAATTTCACTTTACTGAAAACCTCTTTATGAAAATATATCAATGATTTTATTTTATATTAAAGGTAAAATATTCACCAAATAGATGTTATTTGTTGTTAAAATCCAGATTCTACAATTTTACTAGTATGTTTTTTTGAAGAAAAAAATTGAAAAAATATAGAATATAATTTAAACATGATTTAATATATTGATCATTTTTATAATATTATTTTTAATTATAACCATAATGATACAACAATTAAATTAATTTTTTATAATGACTAATTTTAATTAATGTATTTAATTCATAACAAAAATAACATGTTATTGGATGAATTATTTAACAAAAAATTGACGTCAATTAACTATAAAATATATTACCATAAAAATCAATGAATCATGTAATAATTACAAGGGAAAAATTAATCTAGTCCTAAAGGTATGTTTCAGAAAACATTAAGTGATATTATAAGGGTTAAATATGATTTCCAAGAAATCGAAATGTTTTTTGGTCTATTCTTCTTAATAACCAAAAATCTCTCTATTCTAAGTTGACTCGTAATTGACACCCTTAAGGTTAACCATAATTTTTATTTAAATAAAATGAAATATTTTTTATTCATCTCTAAGATCAAAACATTCTTTTTTACATCCACATATATTATGACCATGTCAACCATAAAATTGCATAACATCCTCATTTTAATTACCCAGTGGTACATTAAACACACCCTCTACATTATTAATAATTCATGTCTTTAAGAAGAAAAAACTACCATGAAAAAAACTCAATTCATAGTGTTGATATTTTTTAATATTCACCATAGAGAAAAATATTATTATTTTAGTTTAGAATAATCTTGATATGTCGATTTTTTATAAAATTAGAGCAAGTTCCATATAAAAAATATCAGCATGGAAAAATAAAAATTCTAGGTATAATTATATGAAATAAATCGTATATCATTGGAAAAAATAATCCAACAAAGTATCTATTATTATAAAACAAAAATATGTCCTCATCTAAGAGATAGTAATGAAGGATTAATAGGAGTTACCTATATTTTTTCAATGAAATTATTTTTTAAATGGAATTTGTAATATTTATTTTTGAAAATGTTATTTGATAGGTTACGATATATAGTTTATCATTCCACCATAATATGTGCACGGATAAAAAAAATCCTTTATTTATTAATATATATTTGAAATATATCCATCCTTATATTTGTCTTAAAAAACACTATGACGTTATTTTAGAGATCCTTAATTAGTTAATGAAAAAAAATCCACATTTCAAAAAATCATACTATCACTCAACTATATTAATAGATAATCCAAATTTGAAATCCATGGTTAATTAAATAATGATTATAGTATTGATGTTTATATATTTTCCATTATTATAAATGATAATGAATGACATAAAAAAAATTTAATTCAAATTTTATATTCATTTGGAATTTTATGTGGAAATTTTCCAGATATATTTAGTATAACAGAAAACATCATGTGTGAATGAGTCAATTTCCATTATTTGTTTAATGAATGTTGTGTGTGAAAACTCTCCATAAAAGATATTTTTTACATGTTGGTAGTTCATATTTTGTGAGTATAAAATAATTAATAAGTATATTGTAGTAGACAAATTGATATGTATTTATTCATTTAAAATTGTAGGGAATGGTTAAGAAATTTGTCTTATAGAAATTAAGGTTACCTATTCTAAATTTGTAGACATTAGAACGAATTTTTTTTACAATTGTTCCTATCATAAATAACAATTTTAAATATTCATCTACCTTATATATGAAATTATTATCATTTATAATAAAAAAAATTGATTGTTTTAATATAAAGAAAAAATGTGACATGATATTTAATATATTCTAAATTTTATACACATTTATGAACATATTATTTCATTAAATAATGTTGATACAAATAAATTTAAAATGGTTGAATATGATACAATATGGATATGGAATTATTACCTTGAATTAAAAAAAATTAAACATGAATAAACATATTGGATATAATCTAATAATCATTAGTTATAAAATTATTTATGACATTACTTTTTATCCATGATTCAATAATATAATTGATTTTATAAGAACACACTTCTTTATTTATATTGTAAGAACAATTTTTCAGTTGATTTTTTATCTATTTAAATTATATATATATATCATTAAAATATAAAAAAAATTATTTATTTCATTATCCTAGATTGAATAATCTGAAAATAGTAGCGTTGAATTTATTTATAGAGGTTAAACAAGAGTGTAATGTACATTGTAATTCTATGTTTTTATTTAATGTACTTTTATATTCACTATATGATTTTGATAATGATGTTACCACCGATATTGTATTATATCATTGAAATTTATATTTTATGGTTTGTTTTATATGATTAAAAATCGTTAAAAAATTCAGTACATACATCAATTCATAATTAAATTCATATGATGTAGTGTCATGTGGACTCTCTCACATTGAATGGAAATTCAATATCAAATCATATACCACCATATGGTATTCCTAACACTTAATTATTTATTTTTATTTATAAATTGGATATATATTTACATTCATAAAAAAATAAGGACCAAAAATAGAATTCAAATGTGTGGATTTTTTATTATTTATTCAATTAAAGATACATTCATTTTTTAATGTAGTGATAATAATAAACATGAAATAAAAAATTCATGGTAATTAATTATATACAATAATTAACCGGTGGTAAAATCATGTTAACAATGTATCATGATCATCAACATAGTAAGATTTTGACCCCAAATGCCCAATCAAAAACTAAAAAGATTAAAAAATGGGGAATACATAATTAATATCAAATTATAATCAGATTATATCGACAATGCCCTATTTTTTATCAATTATTATACTAATGAAAATTTTCAACATATTTTTTTTGATAGGACAATGTTAGAATAGTGATTATATATAATTATTGAATGTTGGAGGTAGAATCAGTGACACTAATTGAAAATTATGTATCTACAACCCATGTAAGTATATAGTTGATCTTAACATAAAAAACACATGTTTTGTGGAAATCAAGGAAAAATATCATTGTTGGGAGTATATATATAAAAGAGGATGTAAAAGGAAACAAACAAACTAATAATAATATTACTATACAAGACTAAGATTTATATGAATTTATATAACCATATAGTGATATCTTTATCAGGTTGTTATAATTTATTTCCATACATTTTTCTATATTTTCCCATTATTTTAGGGTATATAATATCATAATTATTTTTTATTCATTATTTTTAATTTTAGTTTTTATATTTTTTTCTAAAAAATTGAACTATGTTTTATTATTTATATCTCTATCAAAAAGTTAAATTTTTATTCATCTTTGCAACCTTAGATAAATTTAAGATCTTTTTGCTCTATGTATAATGAATTTTTATGTTTTTCAATTCCCTAAAAATGTTAGGAAACCAATGCCTGATATACACCACTCATGGAGTACAATTTTTGTGAACGGTGGATTTGGTATTTTGGTTAATGTGTTCATTTTTTATATTTTTCTTCTTAAATTAAAAATACTATTAATTCAACCACCCTCTTTAGGGGTTTTATGAATTTTTATTGGTAAATTATATTAATATGAAAACTTGTCCATAAATATTATTTTTAATATGTTAATAAAAAAAAATTGATAAGAGATTATTCAACTTAAGATCTATTTCCACAGATTCTCACCAAACAAATGATGATTAGAATATGTTTAATCAATCGTTTATTAAAGTAAATTAGTTTGATTATTTAAATATCTATATACAGAAAATCATTATGAATATGAATATTTAAAATTTTATATTCATGTTAACAAAATTATGAGTTTTATCATGATACTCTCTTATATGGGGACGTTTTTTATTATCCATTAAATTATAATTTTGTGAATATTACATATAATTTTATAAGTAGAAATATGTTTATCCATTTTATATATTGTAATTCAATTCATTATATAAGGGTAATTATACAAGTGAAACAATTTGTAAATAACTAGTTAGGGAGTAACATTTTGTTAATTATTTGGGTAGTGTCCCAATATTTCATGATATAAAAGATTGAAATAGTTGATCAAAAATTGTATATATTAGATAATAATCTTAATGGTAATATTGTACTAAGAGAACAATTAGATATTTTCTTTATAATGTAATAAATTATCTTAGACTTAAGAAATGGAATGATAAGAAGTAAAATATAATTATTTTGAGTAACATTAAATATTACACACTACCTAAGGTCATTGGATCTTTTCTACAATATAGGATTGATGTAATGAACCAAATGGGAATTAAAACTAATAAAATAGAATGTGTGTCATTATTCTACACTGATATTTTCAGTTCTAATACTATTGGTGTCATTGAAAATAGTATTTAAACTAATTAAAATAAATATATATAATATTATGGTAATATTAGGATCCTAAAAAGGATAGTAGATGAATAATTGGAGATATTTTGGGAATAATGATAGAAGACATGAAAACGTTAATTCTACATCTAATATTAAATCTGCAGAAGATACATGTTTTGAAATTTTAATAGAAGGATAGATTAAATAAATTTTCTACATTGATTAATAAATGGAATGAAATTATATATATGAGAATATAGAAACGAACCAGGAATTCCACTTATAGTTTCAATGAGGAAAAGTATTCAGGTTGTGAATTGGAACTAGAGAAGAAATTTTTAATGTTTTGTTTGATGGAATTTCATTACCATGTTTGTGATTTGGATTTATATTGTGATATAGATAATCCCACATATGATTATTTTAATGATGTGTGTGGTAAAATATATTATCATATTGTGAATGTTACAAATTTATAAATGAAACTATTGGAAAATCACAAGAAGGTGACTAATTAAAATAACAGTCTAGAATTAGTGGTTGAAGATATAAAAAGTAATTTTTTATACGTAATACATTATATATGATATTATTTTAGAATAATAATTTCAAGGTTGAATAGTTGAGTTGGGAACTAAAACAATCTCTAATGGTGTATAAAATTATTCTATATTTATTTAATTTCAAAATAAGACTATAACTAAGAGTAGTAATTGATATACATGGATGAATTAAAATATTTATAAGAAATAATTATAATTAAGAATAATATGATGGATAATTTATATTACATACCTTATATATCGAATAAAGAGATATTATTCAATAAATGAAAAATTATTAATCATCAATCACTCGGTCATACCAATTCATTCATTTCAATATATTTAACTATATGTTCAAACTTTTCATTATAAATTGAAATATTTTGGGCTCTAAAGTTAATTATGAATATACATGAGGGAATACAATTTTCATGGATACCAAATATGTTTGTTTTTAAATTATTTGATAACACATTCCTTGAATATCTTATGAAATTATTTTTTTTTCATGGAATGTGGTTTTATATGTCAATTAATAGATGATCTATAAAATTTACAATCCTTTTATAGATGTGATTGAATATTAGTCAATTTTGACGACAATTCCAACAGTATGGTAAAAGGTTCGTTGATGATATATTAAAATATTCTACATTTATTACAATTTTTTATGTTAATGGTTTAGAAAATAACATCAATATTTGTAAGACCCGAAGCTTAACATACATAGACATTACATTACTTTTGCAGAATACTTAGTACATAACAAAAACACACACACAAGGACCGTAATAGTTTAGTGTCTTTGGAAACTCAGAATATAATATTCTAATCGTGGTGAAAGATCATCAACATATCCCATAAAGATCTTCTTTTTGTTTAAACCTACATCCTTTCTATATATCCTAGGGAAAAGAAAACATAAAAGGGTGAGCTCAAATTCTCAGTAAGGGTAAAAAAAATATCAATCACATCATATTCATAAAAACATATCTTTTGGAAATCTTAACCTTCAAAAGAGATCATAATTTTATAATATGGGATAAATCATTTTAGTGAAATGTAATCCCAATAATCATAACTTAAAACATGAAACTTTGTGGAATACACACATAATCAGAGATAATCATTTCTTATTAGTCAAGAATCATTTCCAAGACTATCTTAGTGGGCAAAGTCCATTTTTGAACCGAGTCACCCTCATTTCAGTCCTGTTTCATTGAACCGGTATAACCTACCATTCCAGCAATGTCTATCTCATTAGATATAAAATCTTTAACCAATGCATTGGATGGAGATATAGGTCCCACCCATCTCATAATGAAACCATTATTATGTCTTCCATAAAATCGTAAATCATACATCATTGCATAACCCATGTAATAAAAATGGGAATATTAAACATCATGACATCATAATACAATTCATATAAGATAAAGGAATTCATAAAAATATTTCCATCACAACATAATAAAATCCATGTAATAATAGGGATAGAAACAGAACCCTATATTATCATAGATGGGAAATAATTTTGATAAAACTCTTGAACTCCATTCTTGAGGAAAATATCCTTTCTAATTCAAGAAACATTTTCCTTTCTTAACATGTCATACAATTTTATACTAAAATAATTTGATTAAAAATAAAATTGAAAACTTTTAAAGGAAGCTTCTTGGAAATAATTTTTTAAAAATCCATTCATGTCGTATAAGCTAAAAAAACATTCTTCTCGTACTTTTGTTGGAAAAGTCAAAAAGTACCTCGTACGAAAAACGACAAAATATTTCCTTCATATCTTTTACTAAAAACTCAACCAAGGGTAAAATTGGATATCAAATATTTTAGAAAGATATAAATATTACATATTGAGGAAACATGGATGTGTATGATAAAATACACCCCAGTAAATATAAAGTATAAACAATCTCGGATAAAAATGAGATTGTGATATTTCTCTTACCTTAGGTCCGATATGCTTCATAAGTGTCTGAAACTCCTGTATAATGATTTAAATAATGTTATTGACTTATTACAGAATCATACGTATTGTTATGATATCATATATGGTCATATTATTAGCTTCTTATTAGTAATATTTCATTACTACTTGTTATTCGGGTGTTTATTACTTTTTGTTCTTATGCGTGTTTGTCGAATAAATTCTTATTCTTCTATTTAGGTTATAGATACCTCATTTCCAGAATGTTATTAGTGTAACATATATCATATTAATTCATTAAATTCATTTATATAATCATTATGAAATGAAGATCATGTAGAACGAATCGCATCACATCGTGGAGACGGTATTCCGTACGTACGCACGAGTGATGATATCATTTCTATGATCGTGGAATTGTATTGGAGTGTATGTATAATATTTCAGAATCAATATAACTTTATAATATTCATATATAGTCATTATTTACACCATTATACCCATCCAAGTAAGGTGGTGGTGGAAAATAGATTACACTACGGCGTGGAGACGGTATTCCGTACGTACGCACGCGCGGTGATTTCCTTTTTCCGTAGGATGGATAGAAGGTTAATTAGAGTTGTTTCATATTTATAATAACATATCAGTATATAATAAATACTAATGTTATTACTTTATCATGAAATAACTAAATAAGAAGAAGTTGAAGAAGAAAGAAATTGAAAATGATCGGTAATGGATATTACCTCTTTTTTGACGCGCCTTCAATTAACCTCCACTTAAAGAACTAAGGATGGTCTTTGAAGAAGACCAGGACCTCTAGGATGATACTATGGAAGTGGAGAAGTTATTTTTACAGGGTTTGGCCGAGATTGAATTCTCAAATTGGTGTTAGGAGAAGAGAGAGAAGGTGCCCTTTTATAAGGGAGGAGAGGGGCACCTTAAGAAAATCTCAAAATATTATTTTATATTAAGGTCAAATTCGGTTTATAATGGTTCCAAAGGGTCTTATTTCTAAGATAAAGTGGGTATGGGTCGAAATCCTCTCATCCAATAGGATTTAGACAAGTTTATGTTATTATTTTAACCTTATCAATTAGATTTAACTCTAAGTTAAATAATTTATCTTTTACCATGTCTTTTTGTTTTCTTACACTATATGGTTAATAAACTTACCATAACAAGCCAAAATAACCCCAAGTTTTTTATTATTAATATATCTATACTTATCTAAGTCATTTGGCCGAACCTTATATTTTTAAGGATTAAATAACAATTAATAATATAATATTTTTTTTAAAAACTAATTTATGTCAATTTTGACACTATTTGGTACATGATTTTTATAAAATTCATAACAGAATGATACGTTAGAACAAAGTTACTTATATCAACAATAACATGTCATATTTACCTAGAAAATTTATTTAATTCATAAAAAGTCTCAAATTACATTTATTTGGGCATTTATAACATCAATTATGCCAATATTTCATTAATAAGACAATTACTGCATCATCTTTGTGTCATAATAAATGATAATTATTTAATCCCTAAAAATTTTAAATAAATTACTATTATGTATATAATTGTATTAGATTTCTGGATACTATTCATTTTCAATGTTTCATGAAGTGTATCACTAAATTAAAACTATTATACTTATAATATTTAAGAAGGTGACATGTTGTCACATTCTTTGGTTTTAATAATAATTAAATTATTTTCGTGGACAAATGTCCATAAAATGAATGTAATCCGACCCTTATGTTATATGGGTCTACTTTTAGCCATCCAATAAGATTTTTCCAAGTGTTAGGGTAATTTTATAATCTTATATTTACCCTTAATTATCCTATTTACCTTTAACTATAGTAAATAAAATTTACCGTAGTTACTATTCACAATGCCCAAAAATAAAAAGTAGCTTATTAACATAATCTGGACCCACTGATTCCAAATATGGAATCCATTTTTCCAATTTCAATACACAAAATATGCAGAAATTAAATTGAAATTAATCCCATTGTCAAAAGAAAACAGGTTTTTCTTTAAAACATTGCAAAAGATTGAATTGATTTAACCTACGAATTCAAGGTAAAATCAATGATAATGACATACATTATATTAAATGGTAAAAATATATTATATTTATACTTTAAAACCATTCAATATTATAATTTAACCACATAATATATTACGATGAAAAAGTTGTTTTTAATTAAAATATACCGTGTTTTTACTATTCATTAAAATATTAAAGTAATCGGAAAAATATCAAAACATTATCTAATGTAAATTTTTATATCCTGATTCAATAGAAGAATTTAATTTTTTCAAATTGAACTTATAAAAATGACAAAAACTATATTTAATGTGGGTGCGCCACCAAAAGGTGGCACAACTGCATTTTTTGAAAAATACTTATTTTACCCGAAAAATTTATTTTGTTCTTATACCATGTTCTAGAAAATGTGTATTATGAATAATAATGTTATAAAATTCAATATTTAGTTAATAATATTCAAAACGGCTAGTTAATGATAATATTATAATAATATATCGTTGTTTATTAAAACTCAGTATTACATACAACACACGCTATCGTGGAAGGTCGCGATTGCGTGTAATGCAAGCCAAGTCAGGGTTGCGTGTTGTGAAAGAATCCTCCGTTGTTTCGTATAACAGAATCCAAACATATTTTATTTATACATTGAATATATATATATATATATATACTCAATGTTGCGTAGAATAACTATTTTCAAAATTGTGTGTAACACGATCAAAGAATAGTGTTGCGTATACTGCAAGCTAATACGGTGTTGCATATAGCGCAAGGTAATCTTGGTGTAGAATAAAAGACAAGAAATTAATGAAATTAAAATAATATTTTTCATAAAATCTCGTGGTGTTACATTCTACCCCCCTTAAAATGAATTTCACCCTCGAAATTTGTCGGGGTTATAAATTGTTTACTACTCAAAAGTTTCATTAATAGAAACCCACATCGTAAAAAGGAATACCCTCACAAGGATTTTAAAAACTAAAGTACTAAATGTAACGGTTACCCAAATTAACTCATCATGCGGTTTCCACGTAGGATAACATAGATGAAAATATGGATATGGGAGAAAAATCTAACCATCATGTTCTGATGGAGAGTGGTAGAGAACATGGCTATGAAAAATCCAACAATCACAAAGCTATTGATTTGTGATGATCTAAGGTACCATCTGATTCATCGGATATAAGGGAACTAGGACAACATTTTTGGTTTTCAAGATCATTTCCCTAAAGTTGATGAATTAAAAAGAAATACTTGCATGATTTTGGTACAATCTCACTGTTGTTCGTGAATTGAACAATTTCCACTTCATCCTTTATGGAAATGAAGTTGAATTTGTGTTTTCGTGATGTGTTAGAAGATCATGTGATAGAATGATGGGTCATTTCATCTCTTTCAATCAAAAGGTTAGCAAAAGTTATAAGTCCATCTTATGGTTAGATTAATCGTATATGGTTCCAAAAATGAACTTATACTTCATATATCATACCGCTTAATAAAATAAAACTAGTTTATACTAACCAGGGACTTTCTATAGGCTAGTGGTAGGCGATAAAGGCCAGTCGCACTTCGGTTGTGGGTTCGATTCCCACAGGCTTGTCCGAGGCGATGGGATGTCGTCCGTCCTGCAGTTTTTCCTTTTTCTAAAACTATATTACTATAACATCCCATCAATAATATCGAATAAACTTTTATCCTTAAACAATACTAACTTATGTACAACATAATCCATTCTAATCTTTTGGATTATACATAACACTGTAGTCCACTCTCATAATATAGTGAAAATGATTACCAGAGATTTAATACCATCGTTGATCCCCATATATCATAAGATATGTTTTTTTGGTCACATTCCAAACATTCAAAGGCCTTAATCATGTATCCTCTTGAATACCCATTGATCGTTAGTGAAAAAATGAATGCAGTTAAAAGTTAACACTTTCTACATACCAAAATCATCAAAATTCTATATACTCAAACCATGATATCACTTAGTCCTTATATCAATCATGAGCTCATGAATACTGCCCAATATTTCATTTTCTCGTTTTCCTTCATTATGCGCATATCATCTTTTTTCCAAAAATATCTCAATCACTTTCCATGGTTACGGGTACCATAAAATTATTGAAAACAACAGTAGACCAATACATAAATATTCCAATATTCCACGATACTATATACAACATTATTTTTAATCCCAATACATATACACTTAATCATTCCACCACATCGTTAACATATTAAACATCGGCAATAGTGATTGCATGTGACTTCCCTTTGTCCTTTGCCTTATGTGGTTTTGTCATGTCGATCATCACTAACCCTTGGATTAGGGAATTTATTAGCATAATTCCCCATTTCCTTGCACTTGAAGCATTGAAGTGTAGTAAGTTCATTCTGTGTATCCCTTCCTTTTTTTTGCATCATTAGACATCTTCTTCCAATCATTGCGGCATTCAAATGCCCGATGACCATCTTTTCCACATTTGAAACATTTACTTGTCCCTTTAAGACAATCTCCACCATACTTATTTCCACACTTTGAGCATAAGGAAACATTCATCTTCTTTTCACCATTATTCTGAGATTTCTCCTTGAACTCCATCTTTCGTTTCTTGTCAAAACTATGAGATGGATAAGTAACACCAACTTCCATTTATACCTTTATAGCACAACGCATAATTTCTTCATAGCTACTGAAGTCTCTTATAGCTAATTACCTTCGAAGATTTGGTTTTAAGCCACTGAAGAATCGATCAACTTTACTTTCAGGTTGGATGATAAATCCAGATGCATACCTTTCAAGCCTTGTAAAATTTGCTTTGTATATACCAACAGATTCATCATCCTTTTTCTTTAGTTCAATAAACTCCTTCTCCATCTTTGTTCGAAGAAAACGAGGGAAGTACTTATTGAAAAACAAGTTCTTGAACTCGTCCCATTCCATGGACTCAATTTCATCCCTTTGCCTCGTATTCTTAATAAGATTCCACCATTGAATAGCATCACCTTCAAAACGATACACTGCTAAGATGACTTTATCATGCTCAGAACATTGATGAACTGAAAATATCTTTTCAGTAGTAGTGATCCATTGTTCAGCAGCAAGTGGATCAGAAGACCCACTGAATGAAGGTCGACGTTGCCTCATGAAGGAATCAGTAGAATATTGTTCCCTTCACTACTCATTTGGAAGTCTAGAATGATTCATAACTTGTGTAAGTATAGCAATAAGATTTTTCACTCCATCTCCCATAACATTTGTTTGTTCAAGAGGACAATAATTGCATTGTCCATTGCATTGATCAACACGGTTCCTTCGGGTTCCAGCCATCGTCTAAAACCCAAAAAGAATAGTGTGAGAGGAAAAAATCATGCTAGGGAAAACAACATTATAAAGGGGGAGTATCCTCAATATCTAACTTCTTAGGTTAAATTCTACGATCGTTACTATAGTTCTAGGACTGTATCCTATACGTATACTTATCCTTAGGGACATCCCTAGACATACCTTAGAAATATCTCTAGGGATCTCGCTAACGTTTTCGCATCCTAGTTTCCAAAGGCTGACTAAACCTTTCCTATGATACCAACTGTAGAGACCCGAAGCTTAACATACATAGACTTTACATTACTTTTGTGGAATACTTAGTACATAACATAAACACACACACACAAGGACCGTAATAGTTTTGTGTCTATGGAAACTCGGAATATAATCTTCTAATCGTGGTGAAAGATCTTCAACATCTCCCATAAAGATATTCTTTTTTTTAAACATAAATCATTTCTTTTTATCCTGGGGAAAAGAAAACATAAAAGGGTTAGCTCAAATTCTCATTAAGGGTACACAAAAGAAATATCAATCACATCATATTCATAAGAACTTATCTTTTGGAAATATTAACCTGCAAAAGAGATCATAATTTCATAACATGGGATAAATCATAGTAGTGAAATGTAATTCCTATAATCATAACATAAAACAAGAAAATTTGTGGAATACACACATAATCATAGATAATCATTTCTTATTAGTCAAGACTCATTGCCAAGACTATCTTAGTTGAAAAAGTCCATTTCTGAACTGAGTCACCCTCGTTTCAGTCCTGTTTCACTGAACTGGTATAACCTACCATTCCAGCCATGTCTATCTCATGAGATATAAAATCATTACCCAATGCATTGTAGGGAGATATAGGTCCAACCCATCTCTTAATTAAACCATTCTTATGTGTGCCACAAAATCGTAAATCATACATCATTGCATAACCCATGTAATAAAAATGGGAATCTTAAACATCATGACATCATAAAACAATTCATATAAGATAAAGGAATTCATAAAAATATTTCCATCACAACATAATCAAATCCATGTAAAAATAAGGATAGAAAAAGAACCCTATATTATCTTAGATGGGAAATAATTTTGATAAAACTCTTGAACTCCATTCTTGAGGAAAATATCCTTTCTAATTCAAAAATATTTTACTTTCTTGAAATGTCATACAATTTTACACTAAAAAAAGTTGATAAAAAATAAACTTGAAAACTTGTAAAGGAAGCTTCTTGGAAATAATGTTTAAAAAATCCATTCATGCAGTATAAGTTAAAAAAACATACTTCTCGAACTTTTGTTGGAAATGTAAAAAAGTACCTCGTACGAAAAATGACAAAAGATTCCCTTCATTTCTTTTACTAAAAACGCAAGGAAGCGTAAAATTGGATATCAACTATTTTACAAGGATATAAATATTACATATTGAGGAAACATGGATGTGTATGATAAAATACACCCCAGTAAATACCAAAGTATAAACAATCTCGGATAAAAATGAGATTGTGATATTTCCCTTACCTTAGGTCCGATATGCTTCGTAAGTGTCCGAACCTCCTGTATAATGATTTAAATAATTTTATTGACTTATTCCAGAATCATACTTATTGTTATGATATCATATATGGTCATATTCGTAGCTTCTTATTAGTAATATTTCATTACTACTTGTTATTCGTTTGTTTATTACTTTTTGTTCTTATGCGTGTTTGTCGAATAAATTCTTATTATTCTCTTTAGGTTATAGATACCTCATTTCCATAATAGTATTAGTGTAACATATATCATATTCATTCATTCAATTCATTTATATAATCATTATGAAATGAAGATCATGTAGAACGATTCGCATAACATCATGGAGACGGTATTCCGTACGTACACACGAGTGATGATATCGTTCCTATGATCGTGGAATTTTATTGGAGTATATGTATACTATTTCAGAATCAATATCACTTTGTAATAGTCATATATAGTCATTATTTACACCATTATAGCCATCAATGTAAGGTGGTGGTGGAAAATAGATTACACCACGGCGTGGAGACGGTATTCCGTACGTACGCACACGCAGTGATTTCCTTTTTCCGTAGGATGGATAGAAGGTTAATTAGATTTGTTTCATATTTATAATAACATATCAGTATATAATAAATACTTATGTTATTACTTTATCATGAAAAAACTAAAGAAGAAGAAGTTGAAGAAGAAATAAATTGAAAAAGATCGGTAATGGATATTCCCTCTTTTTGACATGCCTTCACTTAACCTCCACTTAAAGAACTAAGGATGGTCTTCTAAGAAGACCATGACCTCTAGGATGATACTAGGGAAGTGGAGAAGGGATTTTGGCAGGGGTTGGCCGAGATTGAAGGATCAAATTGGTGTGATGAGGAGAGGGAGGAGGTTCCCTTTTATAAGGGAGGAGAGGGGCACCTTAGGAAAATCTCAAAATATTATTTTATATTAAGGTCAAATTCGGTTTATAATGGTTCCAAAGGGTCTTATTTAGAAGATAATGTGGGGATGGTTCTAAATACTCTAATAAAATATGATTTATACAAGTTTAGGTTATTATTTTAACCTTATCAATTAGATTTAACTCTAAGTTAAATAATTTAACTTTTACCGTGTCTTTTTGTTTTCTTACACTATATGGTTAATACACATACCATAACAATTAAAACGAACCCATAGTTGTTTATTATTAATATATCTATCCTTATATAAGTCATTTGGCCGAACATTAGATTTTTATGAATTAAATAACAATTAATAATATAATATTTGTTTTAAAAACTAATTTATGTCAATTTTGACACTATTTGGTACATGATTTTTATGAAATACATAAAAGAATGATAAGTTCGAACCAAGTAACTTATATCAACAATAACATGTCATATTAACCTATAAAATTAATTTAAGTCATAAAATGTCTCAAATTACATTTATTTGGGCATTTATAACATCAATTATATCAATATTTCATTAATAAGACAATTACTGCATCATCTTTGTGTCATAAAAAATAATAATTATTTAATCTCTAATAACTCTAAATAAATTCCTATGATGTATATAATTGTAGTAGTTTTCTAGAGACTATTCATGTTCGATGTTTCATGAAGTTTATCACTAAATTAAAATTATTATACTTATAAGACTTAAGAAAGTGACATGTTGTCACATTCTTTGGTTTTAATAATAATTAAATTATTTTCATGGAACAAAGTCCATAAAATGAATCAAATCCGACCCTTAGGTTATATAGGTCAACTTTTATCCATCCAATAGTATTTTTCCAAGTGTTAGGGTAATTTTATAATCTTATATTTACCTTTAATTACCCGATTTACCTTTAACTATAGTAAATAAAATTTACCGTAGTTACTATTCACAATGCCCAAAAATCAAAAGTAGCATATTAACATAATTTGGACCCAATGATTCCAAATATGGAATCCATTTTCCAAATTCAATACACAAAAGATGCAGAAATTAAATTAAAATTAATCCTTTTGTCGAAAGAAAATGGGTTTTTCTTTAAAACATTGTAAAAGATTGAATTGATTTAACCTACGAATTCAAGGTAAAATCAATGATAATGACATAAATTATATTAAATGGTAAAAATATATTCTATTTATACTTTAAAACCATTCAATATTATAATTTAACCACATAAGATATTATGATGAAAAAAGTTGTTTTTAATTAAAATATAGCGTGTTTTTACTAGTCATTAAAATATGAAAGTTATCGGAAAAATATCAAAACTTTATCTAATGTAAATTTTTATATCCTGATTAAAAAGAAGAATTTTATTATGTCAAATTGAACTTATAAACATGTCAAAAACTAGATTTAAAGTGGGTGCGCCATCAAAAGGTGGCAAAACTGCATTTTTTGAAATATACTTATTATACCCGAAAAATTTATTTTGTTCTTATACCATGTTCTAGAAAATGTGTAAGATGGATAATAATGTTATAAAATTCAAAATTTAGTTAATACTATTCATAAAGGCTAGTTCATGACAATATTATAATAATATATCGTTGTTTATTAAAACTCGGTATTGCGTAGAACACACGCTATCAAGGAAGGTCGTGATTGCATGTAATGCAAGCCAAGTCAGGGTTGTCTGTTGTGAAAGAATCCTCCGTTGTTTCGTATAACAGAATCCTACCATATTTCACTTATACATTGAATATATATATATATATACTCAATGTTTCGTAGAATAACTATTATCAAAATTGTGTGTAACACGATCCAAGAATAGTGTTGCATATACTGAAAGCTAATACGGTGTTGTGTATAGCGCAAGGTAATCATGGTGTAGAATACAACAAAAGAAATTAAAGAAATTAAAAGAATATTTTTCATAAAATCTCGGGGTGTTACAATATTATATCAAATTTAATTGATGATGAATAATATGTTATACTCAATAATTATAAATTAATTAATTTTATCAATAATTCACAAATACTTAATATTATCTATAAGAAACTATTTAAAAATTAACAATGATAATACAATAATGCAATATATAATGGGATAAAATGATATTTTGATATGTTTTATATTATATAACTAAAGCCTTGGAAAATGAAATTATATTTCTCTATACAAGAGATTAAATGACAAAAAGAGTTATATTATTACTTCATATGAAAATATACATAAACATATTATTGTATATTGTTTGTAAATTTAAACAAAACACCAACACTTTAATATGACTGTAGATTTAAGATTCAAAATTAACCTCATTTTGTACACTTTGATATATTTGGTCCCAAAATAAATTCATCTCATTATGGAAATGTGTAATATGATTTGATTGTGGATAAAAAGAATTTATTTCAATTGCTATAAATTTTTTCCAACAAGGGTGATATGATATTAAATTTCATAATCAATTGAATTTTATTTTATATTTATAAATGAATAATGACATTAACTATAAATAGAGTTTACGGTTTAGAAATAAATATAAAGGAGTTGAAAAAAATAATGATAGACTATACACTAACAATTTTTTAACTCATACTACTCTAAAGTAAAAGAGCTATTTATTGATGAAATATGATAATTATAGATATTCATAGTGCATGTTTAATGAGTATATGTTATGTTGTTATTAGTAAAATATATTTATGATAGTATGTTGTATTACTAATTGATTTATCATATTTATGATTATAAATAGAAGCGTATATGAGATATGTAAGGGATCAAAACTTAAGTGTTTTTGTTTTTTAGTATTCATATCTAAGGAAGACATCATCAATAGTGAGGGAAATGATTAATTGTTTTCAGTGATCTATAATGTAATATTTTTTTTAAAAAAATTCAATACATATAAAGGAAAACATGGTTTACAAGAATATGAATATAGAAAATTTAAACTCTATGAAACATATATTCAATGAAAAATATACATTATATTGATTGATAACAGTTGAAAATTTTAAATATGTCACTTACCCTCTTAGTATCAAATAATTTTGACCTTCCAAAGGATATATTTAAAAATAAGATGCACCAAATGATAGGGAGAGTGATATTAATTTATAAAGGATATATAAATCACACTGTGGTAATCCTATAGAGAAATTATTAAGTGATTTGGATTTTATGATCATAAAAATAAATACACTATGTAATGTTTATGATCAAGATATATTTTATTTGAAAACGTTTCATTGGATATTTTTGACTCTATAATGGACACAATTTGTGTTTTTGGGATTCTAGAAGATTTAATGTACATCATAATGGAATAATTCTTTAGAGAATATAATTCCACAAAAATATTATGATGCCATTGTAAATTGTATATATTAAATAAAAATTTATGTGAATCTTGTTATTTTTTAGATAAAAGGAAAGGATTGTGGCTCATGGATATTTTTAGATCCCCAACTTTTCTAGAGATGTAAATGATTTCTTATAAGTAAACTTTTTCTTATATTTTATTAACTTAAATTTGGGTTATAAGTTCAAGATTTTTTTTAAAAATCATTGAGATAAGTGGATGAAAAAGGGAATTCCATAGTTGGTGCATAGTTTACCCTACCTATGTACCATGTGTCATGACCCGTCGCTCTGGGTATGTGCCATGACTACCCCACGCCCGCCTTCCATAGGCCAGGGGATGTCGACTAGATCCAAAGGAATAAAACCCTAAACTAGGATGGCATTGCCTTTATAACTTGAAAATGCACAAAACAAAGTACGAGTTGGAAGAAAAACACTAAGTAAAACTGTATAAAAATAGTTTTGAAAAGTAAAAGGGGGCCAGAAATACAATCCCAACTGTAACATACAAGGAAACTAAATGTACAAGATCTGAAAAAAATGGGTCATGGATCATCCATCGGGAAATCCTACCAGAAGGGTAGATACAGATATCCTCCACAACACTCTACGTCCTTATATCTCCTCCATGTACCGTCATGTCGTGTGATCCACCTCCGGGTACCATCCAATCCAGATACACTCAGCCTCGGTCAGCGCTATCTTTCGTCTGCATCCAATACAACGAGATGCATGCATAACCCGTGTAGGGGTGAGTATAACGATACTAAGTAGGTCTAATGTCTCATATTTTCCTATGTATTATTTTTTAAATATTATATGGAATTATCAAAAGACTAGGAATAGAGAGGGATCCTCAATCTAAGGCCCGGTGAGCCCGAAATGATGGTTTGAATTTTTTTATGTAAAGTGAGTCGGCACTCGTGCACGGCTGTTGCAATTTTCAAACGGATGCCTTGATTAAAAATATGATGGCACCATTGCGTCTGGGATTAAGACTTATCCAAAGAACGTGTCTAACCTCGAACGGCGCGGGTCGAGGGAAAAATTTAATTTTTCAAACTTTTTTTAGTAAAATAAAATAAAATAAATTGAAAACATTATTTTATTTATTTAATTAGAAACATCTGCGGCAGCGCAATGATAAGGAAACTTTCTAAAAATTATGACATGTCATAATAACTCAGAAACAGAAACTTGACACATTAATGACTCAATGTAACATAATGCTGATTCATGTTCCCCTTTTTTAATGGGATCAATTGATTGGTAGTCGTTGACGAATTTTTGAGAGGAAGATCTGGAGAAATTCATGGAACCTTGTAGGAAACTCTCGGTGTCTAATGATGACGAATCGAAGCTGTGAATCACTGTGCCAATGAAGTTGAAAGATCTAAATGAAGAAGACAGGGATACCCTTTTCTTCAACGATCAGTCCTTCCCTAAATGTAGGGGTTTTTTATTTATCTTTATTTTCCCCTTTCTTTATTTAAACGATGAACACAGATCAACCACAAACAAGTTGATCGGCGGATTCGTATGTCCTTGCAGGAGGGTTTTATTAGGATGATTATGGGGAATTGATTCCTGTTGATTACTATTGTTGATTCCTTCTCCATTTAACCTACTTATGGGAGCAGATCAACGTTGTGGAATATGACGATAGAGGTTCGTTAAACAATTTGTTTTATTGTATTTTCCTTCCACTTTTTTTGTCATGCGTTCTTCGCATTCTTTGCGTTCTTCATGGGGAGAAGAACAAAAAATAGTTGTGCATCTGTCTTGTGAAGCAAGGATCCCAAATTGGAGATCCGATATCACAATGACCCTACGGAGGTGCGACAATCATGAAGGACAACGAATCAGCTTGGATCGGAATAGGCCGTTTTTCAAGCGTTCCTAACGAGGGGAGATCAAAAAATGTTATCGGAGCCGATCGGAGCCCCGAAAACATCGGGAGATTCTTCATGGTGTCGGGGAGACCAAAACCCCGGAGTTTCTCAATTACTGGACGACTGGATCCATAAATGGGACATCACTGGAGGCCCAAAAGCAGAGGGTCACATTTTTGGAAATTTCTAGAATACACAACATGTACATCCGAAGAACACGCCCTATAGTACTAGCGGAAGTGGCTATGGTTTCTGGTGTCATAAGGGTATCAAACGGTGTGTGACCCCAGTCACACGGCGTGTTGGACTTTCCCCGAAGCTCGGAGTGTACATGGAAAGTACACGGACATGAGATGGACAACACGGCTTCAGAACAGGACGTGTAATCTCTACGCGGCTTGACAGAAGAAGCTACGTGGGATTCGGCGTGTATCCAGGGGATACACGGACACGAGGAGTAGTACACGAATGTGTAATACACCACACATCCAGGTGAGGCCAGTAGCGCAGGTCACCCCGTGTACTGACTACATGGGTTGGCGCACATGGGTTGAGCCCCTGTACGGGCACATGGGCTGCGTAAACAGAGTTGACCCCAGTTACTCAGACATGGCGTGTAATCCATACCACACGCCTTGTACTGACATTCTCTACATGACCTAACTTACGACATGGGCCATTGAACATGGGAAATACAATGGGTCATAAGATACGACGTGTGACCTCTCTACACGCTGTGTACTTTTTGAAAAAACGGATTGGTCTTCTTGTCCACCGTATCTTGGACATGTTTCATTTTGGTTCGTGCCCCTTATTATCGTTACCCTAAGGTCAGACATCATTTCCTTTTATAAGAGTATGATCCCTTCAGCAGGGAATTCTGTGATAGATTTAGGCATCCCTCTGAGAGGCTCGGAGCGAGATCCTCTATCTGTTCCTGACCCTAGGTAGAGTTAGGCATCGACATGACCAACTCTACCAGGCGTTGATCCTCTACCTAGCTGGTGAATCTGGATGAGTCACGGTATCAGCCATGGCCCTGGATGTGATCCTCATTTGTGTATCGTGATCTTTCCCCACTCAAGAGTGTGTCTCCCATAATGAGTGTATCTATTTATCATGATCCTACCCACTCCGGAGTGTGTCTCCCATAATGAGTGTAACAACCTCTCATGGAATTTCCTGATTGACAGTAATTCTTGAACGGACACCATCAGAGATTCCAGACTCGTGGAGTGTGTTATCCCGGAATGAGTTCTTCATGGAACCTTCGAATGGAATCCCTAGATGGGGGTATGTGGTTTTCTGACTTTCCTCGAGACTATGGGTCTGGTTTCGAGTATATCTGGTTTTTATTTCACATTCCATATGTTCTATAGACATATATTGTGTATATCTGACTGTACCATTACATTATTTATTACTTTGTGGTTTTCGGGGTCCTCTACTAAGTATTGTTATACTCACCCCTACACGGGCTTTGGCAGCACATGTCATGTCTTGTGCAGACGAGCATCATTTTGACAGATTCTAGGGTGGACCAGGACTGCACTGTGATTTTTGAGTTCCCTACAAGCTGAGGTGTTCCTATGAATACGATCAGTAGTCCCAGTACCTCTTTGTGTTCAGAAGTTGGACTTATTAGTTTTCAGACTCTTGTTATGGTGGGCTTGTATTTTGGCCCAATTTAGATTCTGCACTTTACTTCCCTCCATACTCTGTTGGATGGTTTAGTTGTATGCATAAATTTTTGTCCCCTAGTGGTTTTACATTTCAACATTTGTGGGCTTGGATATGTGTGCGTGTGTACAAGTTCCTAGGCAATGCCTCCCATTTTATTAATATGCCAACTCGGTGCTAGTCACAAGCCCTAGCCTTTTGAAAGTGGGTTTGAGGAGTCACGGCGCGGGCCCCATTAGGACGGGTCGTGACAGAGTGGTATTAGAGGTGGTCACTTCAACCTTAGGACCAAGATTCTGTGAGATTGGTTTGGGGCAATAGTGTTGAGTGTTTCGAGATCGGATTTAATGCGCGAGACTCTAGTGTTGGTGCGGGCGACCGACGTATCCATACACCAGGACTCTGATAAGCTGATTTTCAACTCGGTAAATGAAAACACCAGTTGCACAGAAATATAATGAATGGTATATGCATCATATACGAATGGGTTGTGTTTTCCGTGTCCGTTGTGTCAGCTATCTAGACATAATCAATGATAATGGTACATATTGTTTCCATTAAGGATGCCTCCATGACACATACCCACTAGGATTCAGCAGTGCGATCATGAGAATAACCCCCTCAGTGATGGGGCTTCGATACAGGGACCAATTCCCTAGGTGTTTCCACCAGCTGGTGCACCTGCAGTGCCATGACCAGTGGAGCAGCGCGTGGTACCTGCAATACCAACCGACAAGGGGCGCAGGCTGAGCACACTCCATGAGTTATAGAGATAGATACCCCTTAGGTTCTAAGGCGAGCGTGATCCTCATGTGGCTGATTCCAAGCTTGAGGCGTTGAGTAGGGTTTTCTTCCTAGTGAGGACACCGGTAGAAAAAATGTTGATCCTAGGAGCGAGCCTTTTTAAAGGTTCGATGGGATGATAGTGGATTCTAACCACACAGTCTCACGACTAGGAGATTATTTTGTGGACGGAGTTTGAGTGACTCTTTATATAGGAGTTCTCTCCGGTTATGTTGAGACAAGAAGGCATCCAGGAGCTTCTTCAGCTCTAGTAGGGCAGTATGACAGTAGATGACAATTCATCAAGGATCACCAACCAGGCCAGGTAATTGATGGATATAGTAAGGGATCAGTACATCATAGCACAAACCATCAAGCTGGGTATACGATGAGACATCCGAGATACCTTTATGCCTCTATGAATTTCGACTTATGCTAGAGTGCTCGACCGAGCCTTGGTGATCAAGAGCATCTTTGCGGAGCAGAGACAGCCAACAACAGTCAGCAGCAAGTAGACAGGACCACAAACCTCGGCAGTGGGGAGCCGACATTGGACATAGGGATTAGGATGTGAGAGACATCATAGGAGGACCCAGGATTGTGGATCGACGGTCCATGGCTCTCAGACTGGATCTAGTCATCCTAGGGAGAAGCGATGCTACACGTGAGATGGAAGGGGACATCTCTCAAGAGATTGTCCGACCTGTCAAGCTGCTGACAGGGAGCCGGTGGATGGACCACCAAGGTAGAGACAGTGAATAGAGAAGGCTGACATGCTAGGTAGCAGACGTGGTAGAGGAGTAGGGAGAGCAGCATGTGGTGGAATATGCTTTGACTTACTTCCACCACCACCCCCAGGAGGTCTGCATCAGGCTTAGGGAGCTTGGGGATAGGGTCGAGGATAGCTGCATGCAGTCGAGGCGTATGACCCAGGGGATCCAGGGATGATACAAGGTATGATCTATGTATTCTCTAACTTAGTTGTTGTACTCTTAAACACAGGTGTCGGTCATTCCTTCATTTCCACATGTCTTGTGCGAATCCTTGAGATTCTGGTAGAACCGTTGACTCGATCCTTACACTTAGAGACACCTACATGAGGAGACTCGATGATCACACACCTTTGCAGACAGTGTGATCTTAAACATGGAGGCAAGAGTTTCAGTTGTAACCTCTTGGTGGTAGTGTCGAGACCATACGACGTCATTCTCGTTATAGATTGGTTATCTTCGGTCCATGCCCAAATTGACTATTTTAGTTGAATATTGCGGTGTGCCCGCAGTGACGGGTTTAGGATATACCGAAGATGACATTCAGATGCCGCGACGGTCCCTATGAGTACTTGGTGATGCATTTAAGAATAAAAAATTCCCCCATAGTGTTCATGGGATTATTGAACCGAATCTTCCAACCGTATTTGTACCGGTTCACAGTGGTCTTCATCAACGACATCCTTGTGTACTCAGCATCAGAGGAGGAGCACGCGAGACACCTGGAGATGGTTCTAGACATACTCTAAGAGAACCAGCTTTATGAAATTTCTCAATGATCCAGTTCTATATATAGAAGGTACACTTTCTGGGACATGTCATCTCAGATGATGGTGTAGCTATGGCCCTAACCAAGGTGGAGGAAATGTTAGCATGGGAGCCACCTCGGAGTGTGACAGAGGTGCAGAACTTCCTTGGGTTGGCAGGATATTACCGGAGATTCATTCTTAATTTCTCCCGAATATTAGCACCAATGAAAGCCTTTACCCTGAAGGGGAAACCCTTCGCGTGGATGGAGAAGTTCCAGTAGGCTTTTGAGAAGTTGAGATAGAGTTTGAAAAGTGCCCCAATCTTGAGGTTACCAGAGGAGGGTGTCGAGTACGTAGTTTTCTACGACACATCATGGACCGGGCTTGGCTGTGTCCTGATGGAGAGACAAGTAGTGATTTCTTATGGTTTGCGCCAGCTTAGGCTATATGATCAGAACTATGAGACCCATGATCTCGAGTTGGAGGTGGTAGTCTTCCCATTGAAGACGTGGTGATACTACCTGATGGGAGAGCGGTTCATCATCTACTCTGATCACAAGAGCCTCAAGTACATATTCTCAAAGAAGTATTTGAATATGACACAGAGGAGTTGGCTAGAGTTCCTCCAGGAATATGACTTTGAGATCATCTATACACCCGATATGGGAAACAAGGCGGCAGATGGTCTTAGAAAAAGGTTGAGCTCGCAGCAGTTGAGTGAGGCGACATATCAGTTTGCCATGTTGCAGTTTTCCTTCATGGACATATAGGATGAAAAATACCTACAATCAATGGTTGTCACCCCTCCACTCTTACAATGAGTTAGGGAGGCACATCTTGGGGATGATGACTGTGAGGCTTTACGTTCTTAGTTATCCACAAGACATTCTTCTGATGGATTTTCGCAAGTTGGGGAGCACGTACATCTTTTTAGAGGATTCACTACCATACCAATGGCATTGTAGGAAGAGGTCCTAAGGGAGTTTCTTACACCCCCTTGGCAGTACATTCGGGAGAAGAAAAGTTGTACCAGGATCTTTGACGGCAGTTTTGGTGGTCAGGAATAAAGAAGGCAGTAGCATAGTTCATTTCTCGATGCCTTACGTGCCAGCAGGTGAAGGGTGAGCACCGGGTTCCAGTGAGATTATCTCACACACTGGAAGTTCCAGAGTGGAAGTGGAATGGAATATCGATGGACTGTGTGACAGGATTACCACCGACATCAAAGGGGCATGATTGCATCTGTTCGCAATTGGGAGGACCACCTACCACACATAGAGTTTGCGTACAATTATAGCTACCACTCCACTATTGGTATGGAACCTTCTGAGGCTTTGTATGGGAGACCCTTCCAGTCATCCCTTTGCTGGGCTGGCCCCAGAGAGTCAGCACTCATGGGTCCAGAGATGGTGTCTGCCACCACTGAGAAAATGGAGATCATCTGGGAGTTGATGAAGACTGCACAGAGCTGGCATAAGTCTTATGCAGAAAGACGACAGAGACCTCTGGAGTTCATGGAGGGAGACCACGTCTTTCTTCGGGTCTCACCTCGACGAGGGTTGCAGAGGTTTGGCATGGGAGGCAAGCTATCTCCAATGTTCATAGAACCTTTCCAGATACAGTGCAGAGTCAGCGAGGTGGCATACCGCCTAGCTCTACTACCGTAGTTGCATTGGTTACATGTTTTCATCCACGTGTCTCAGCTGAGGAGGTACGTGAATGACCCATTGCACATCATCGACTGGGGTGGGCTGGACATCAATGATGGAGTGACCTTTAATGAGTACCCAGTGGAGATCGATGATCGGTAGGAGAGGAGCTTCGTGGGCGATCGATTCCATTGGTGTGGGTCTGGTGGAAGCATGGGAATCATCAGGAGAGCACTTGGGAGAGGGAGGCTCAGATCCGTGCCCAGTACCCCCATCTTCTTTAGTAGTATTATTTTGTCCTTCTGGGGATGTAAAGCCCCAAGGTGAGGAGAATTTAATCTCTTGGATTTTTCTGTGTATTATTTTTGAAATAATACATGGAATTATTACAAGACCAGGTGCCGATATGACACCTCATTTTGAGGCCTAGTGAGCCCGGAACTGTGGTTTGAACCTTTTTTAATGTTAAGTAAGTCGGCACTCATGCACGGTTGTGGCAGCATCCAAAAGGATGCTCGAATTAAAAATCTGAGGTCACTATTGCATTTGAGACGATAACTTAACCTAAGAATGGGTCTAATCTTGACTGGCGCAGGTCGAGGGAAAAAGTTAATATTTCAGACTTTTTTTAGTAAAATAAAATAAATTATCTTGAAAAGTTTATTTTATTTATTTAATTGGAAACATCTGCTGCATCCTAGAGATAAGTTAGCTTTCTAATAATTATGCCATGTCATAATAACTCAGAAACGACAACCTGACTCATTAATGACACAACATAACTGAACGCTGATTTTTGTTCCCCTTTTTTAATGGGATAAATCGATTGGTGGTCATTGTCGAATTTTCGAGAGGAAGCTCTAGAGAAATTTGTGGAGCCTTGGAGGAAACTCTTGGTGACGAACGATGATGAATCGAAGCCGCGAATCGATGCGCCAATGAAGTTGATGGATCTCAATGAAGACGCCATGGAAACCCTTTTCATCAACGATTGGTCCTTCCTTAATGGTAGGGTCTTGTTATTTATCTTTATATTCCATGTTCTTGATTTAAATGATGAACATGGATCAAATACAAACAAGTTGATCTACAGATTTGTATGTTCTTGCAGGAGGGTTTTATTGGGATGATTATGGGGAATTAATTCATGTTGATTACAATTGTTGATTCCCAATCCGTTTAAACCTACTAATGGGAGTGGATAAACTTCATGACGAATGATGATGGAGGTTCGTTTCTCAATTTGATTTATTTAATTTTCCTTCCCCTTTTCTTCTCACGTGTTCTTCACATTCTCCGCGTTCTTCGCGGGGCGACGAACAACGGATCCTTGCACACCCATCTTGCGACACAATGTTCCCAAATTGTAGATCCGATATTGCAATAACGCTACGCAAGTGTGATGGTCATGTCAGACAACGAATCGTCTCGGATTGAAAGAGGCCATTCATCAAGCATTCTTCAAGAAGAAAGATCAGATAATGTTCATGGAGCCGATCAGAGGCCGAAAAACATCTGAAGCAGCATCATGGTGTCAGGGCGGCCAAAACCTGGGAGTTTCTCAATGATCGGATGACCGGATCGATGAATGGGACATCACCAGAGGTGCGATGATGGAGGTTCGTGTTTCTATAAATTTCTAGAAATCACGGCATGTACTTCTGAAGAACACGCCATGTAGTACTGGTGGTAGTGGCTAGGGTTTTGGGTGTCATATAGGTATCAAACGACGTGTGACCCAGGTCACATGGCATGTTGGACATTCCCCAATGCTCGGCATGTACTTGGAAAGTACACAGACACGAGATGGACTTCACTGCTTTAGAAGACGATGTGTACACTCAATGCGGAATGACAGAAGAAAATACGCAGTACTTGACATGTATCCAGGGGATACACAGACATGGGGTGTAGTACATATCTGTGTCCTACACCACACAGACATGTGACGCTAATAGCCCGGGTCACCCCATGTTCCAACTACACGGTTTGGCACACATGGGTTGAGGACGTGTACGGGCACATGGACCGCATACACTAAGCCGACCCCAGTTACTCAGACATGATGTATAATCCATACCACACGCTGTGTACTAACATTCTCTACACGAATGACCTTATGAAACTAGCCATTGAATACGGGCAGTACCCAAGGTCAGAAGACATGGTGTGTGACATTCGCACACACTGTGTACTTTTTGAAAAAAATGGCTTGGTCATATTGTCCACCGTATCTTGGAAATGTTTCATTTTGGTTTGTTCCCCTTATTCTCATTCCCTCGAAAATAAGGCATTGTTTCCATTTATAGGAGTATGATAACTTTAGCAAGACTTTCTGTGATAGAGTCAGGCATCCCTCCGAGAGGCACGGAGCGAGATCCTTTATCCATTCCTGGCCCTAGGTAGAGTCGGGCATCGACAAGACCAAATCTACCGGGCATTGATCTTATACTAAGTTGGTGAATCTGGATGAGTCACGGTATCCTCCATGGCCCTGACTGTGATCCTCATATGTGTATCGTGATCATTCCCCACTCAGAAGTGTTTATCCCGTAATGAGTGTATCTATCTTTCGTGATCCTACCCAATCAAGAGTGTGTCTCCCGTAATGAGAATAAATACCTCTTGTGACGTTTCCCAATAGACAATACATATCAGACATAGGTCAATAGAGCTACCAGACTCACAGAGTGTGTTCTCCCAGAACGACTGCTTCGTAGAACCTTCGAACGAAATCCCTAGACGGAGGTATGCGGTTGTGTGGCTTGCCTCTAGACTATGGGTCTGGTTTTTGAGTATATCTTGTTTTTGTTTCACTTTATATATGTTCTGTAGACATATACTTTGTATAGCTAACTGTAATTTTAATTTTTGTATTGCTTTGTGGTTTTCAAGGTCCTCTACCTAGTATTGTTATTCTCACCCATGCATGGGATTTTCCCACACGTGTCGTGTCTTGTGCAGATGAGCAGTATTTTGACAGAGTCCAGGTCGGACCTCGAAAAGACTAGGCTTTCTGAGTTCCCTATAGGCTGAGGTGTTCCTACAACTATGAGCAGCAGTCCCAATACCTCTTTGTGTTCACAGGTTGGACTTTGTAGTTTTCAGACTCCTGTTTTGGTGGGCTTGTATTTTGGCCCAGTTTACTTTCCACACATTACTTCTCGTCATACTCTGTTGGATGGTTTAGTTGTATGCATGCATTTTAATTCCCTAGTGGTTTTACATTTCAGCATTTATGGGCTTAGAGATGTGTGCATGTGCATAGGTTCCTAGGAAATGCCTCCAATGTTAGTAATATATCTACTCAGTGCAAGTCACCAGCCCCTGGCCTATTAAGGGCGGGCTTGGGGAGGCACGACGCGGGCCCCACTAGGATGATTCATGACAGTTGGAACCCCAAGACCCTCAGGGTATCACAAAATCCAACAAGGATAAACCACAATGTATGAATTCAACAGATAACCCCACTTCTGTATATTCCCATACATATACCTAAGTTATCATGTAATCCATATCAATCATGAGGTAAACACAAAAGTTACTGACTCAGCTCAACTAGGATTTTTATTATGGAAACCTCGGTAGATGGAGAACTAATCTTCTATCGAGTACATTGGGCTTGTCGTGACCCCAAGGTTTTTCCCACTATCCTTGGACTGCTGAGTTACACCTCTTGTCGATTACCGTCAGTCTTCTACGTCACCAAGGCGCTCCCCTCCATTGGTCTACCGCGTCACCAAGGTGCTCCCCCTCGTAGCCTGCTGAGGTACTCCTTCTATCGAGTACTGTGGGTCTGCCAGGACACCAAGGCTCTCCCCACTATGGGTGTTCCGTGACACCATGGCGCTTCTTGCTGGGTTAGTAGAGTCACTCTGATTTAAAATGGTCAGCAGTTATCAGGTCTCCGCTAACTACTAGGTCTCTACACTACACACGCTTATCTACGAGAGGATCCACTCCACGAGTTACTGGTTGATACTCCAACTATCAATACATTCCATGAAGAAGTATCTCAATGGTATTCCACATCGTAGAGGTTTCAACGCAATAGACTATGCGTCAATTGGATTCCCGGTCTGTGAGTTATTAGCCTTTTAGTCCTGGGGGACCGGTTGGATTCGTGTATGATTCAACCTGACTGTATCTCAACTATACTCCAAAATCTAGTGGTTTAAACTCAAAGGGACCGTCTATATTCAATATTACCATCACCACTGATGGTTCTCCAAACGGTCAACCGGTGCCAAAGATATGGCCAAATAAAGTAAAGTGTTGGTAGTGGACCCGGGTCCGGTCCGACCAGGTCGGACCGACCCGGTCCGACCCAGTCTAGGCCGACCAAGTCTGGTTCGACCTGGTCAGACCTGTTGGGTATGGCCTGGCCCATTGGGTGGGCCAACCTGTTAGTTTCGTCCTGGAGGCGTCGCGAGGGGCGTGGAAGGCCGGCCCGGCCAGGCGAGCGTGGCGTGCAGCTCAACATCTCGCCCCGGATGGCCGAGAACGATTCGGACAGCACCGCAAGGGGAACCACTCAAGTTGCACAGGGTGCACGGGCCAATGCTGTTTGGCCGGGCGTAAGGGAGGCGGCCGGGCATGGCGCCAGGCGGGCCGGCAGGCGGCTGGGCAGGCCAGCGGGGCACGAGTCAGCTCGGGGTAGCGACTCAGATCTGCGAGCGGTGCGGCCGGAGGGGGCTCAGTCGAGGCCGGTTTGGCTGGTGGCGGGGTGGGACGCCACAGTGGCGGCGTGGATCACAGAGGCCGCAGGTAGCACAACCTTTGTCTTCACCACCTTCGTTGCCTTGTTTCATTGTCTCCATGCCGAAGATCACCATAAACAAGAATGGCGAAGGGGTCGGGCCATGTTGGTTTGACCCACACCCTCCGCGTTTAGGGTGGTAACACTTGGCTCATCATGGTAGGATAATGATGATCAACAACTCACCTGAAAAAAATGGCATAACCTCGTTCTTCATTTTTAATGAAAAGAATAACATGGCACAAAAAGAAAACAACCCCTACCTTTGTTCGTCGATGAACGATGAAGTCATGGAAAGAAGATCAAGGATATCATCATTCGTTGAATCCTCCACACACTTCCAATCCTGAGCTACATCATCTCATTGATTAAGATGCATAGGGTAGGTCGGTTGTTGGCGTCCCACGTTGATAGGAGCTCCGAGGAAGAAGTTTAAGAAGGTCAGCGTTCTTCGTAGTCGAAGGCATTTTTCGTTGGGAGCTTTCTCTCAATAATCCTTCTCTCAAAGCTGCCACCAAAATGAACAATGCCAACCAAAATAATAATATATTGTGTCAATATATAATTTAATTTGTTGTCACAAAATTCAAAATGTTGAATTAATTTAATTGGCTCCACCTAATTAATGTGGAGACTTGGAACCATTAAATTAGGAGAGTTGGCACCAAATAAGGGGGGGGGGGGTGGAGAGACTCTCCCTCATTAATTAGGGGAGTTAAGTGGTTTCCTCTCCCACAATTAATAGGGGGTGTAGTCCCGTGTGGTACTCACGTCGTAACCTCTCGCGGGAGGTTAGGTTTGGGTGGGACCCACCACCATAACTCTTGTGAGAGGTTAAGGTGTGGTGGTTCAACCTCCAACTTCCAAGAGGAGGTTTTAACCAAAAAATAAAAAAGCCACACAATTTATTTTTATTTAATTCATTATCTAAAAACCCAAAAAATATCTTTTAATCTCGACCCACTACCATCGAGGTGATAGTCTTCTTAAGAAAATATCGTCACTGTGAGTTCAATGGTGCCCTCGAATTTTAATTCCGAACACCGATTCAAATGTTATAAAAACCTGCTCTTATGTTTACTGAACGTACATGAAAAAAACTTCAAAAATAGATTCCGGGAACACTGGGCCTCAGAATCATGCGCCGTAAATTTTCGCGGACTCGTAAAAATCCCTTGTATTTAAGAAAAAAATTTCCACAAAAATTCTAGGTCTTTAAATTCTCCCCACCTCAGGGATTTATGTCCCTACAAGCTATAACTCAAACTATGGGAACAAGTGGGGGTACTAAGCACGCATCTGAGCCTCTCGCACCCATTTTATATACTAGAGGTTCTCGTGCTGCCAGAAAACGCACAACAGAGGTATCAACCTTCCATTTAGGACCCGCTTTTTTCAATTCTCAATCTCTATTGGAACCTCTGTAAAAGTCACCCCATCGTCGACGTTGATCTCTCAATGGTCGATGATGTGAGAAGGGTCGTCCACTTATCACTTCAACTGAGATACGTGGAAGATGTCGTGCACCAAATGCAACTAAGGTGGAAGAGATAAGCAGTAATCCACATTTCCAACTCTTATAAAGACATGAAAAGGTCCGATGAATCTCATAGATAACTTTCCGCCTCGGCTAAATACCTATAGTCCTTGTCTAGGTGAGACTCGTAGAAAGACGTGGTCACTATCCTCGAACTCGAGAGGCCTCCATCTCCTATCAGCATACAGCTTCTGCCTGCTCTATGCAGTCTTCATCTGCTTCTAGATGATCTTCACATTCTCTGTGGTAGCCTTTACCATTTCTAGTCCCACCAGTGTTTACTCCCCTTGGTATGTCCAGCACAAGTGTGATCTGCAAGGTTGCCTATATAACACCTCAAATGGTTCCATCCCAAAGGTGGAGTGATAACTGTTGTTGTATGCATACTACACCAATGGTAAGTGGTCCTCCTAGTTGTGACCGAAGTCAAGGATGCATGCATGTAGCATGTCCTCAAGGGTCTGAATGGTCCGCTAACTCTGAACATCCGTTTGAGGATGGAAGGCGGTGCTAAAACGATGTTGCGTCCCGAAAGCCTCCTGCAACCCCTTCCATAGGCGAGAAGAAAATCGTGTGTCATGATCAGAGACAATAGATGAAGTTACTCCATGTAGCCGCACAATCTATTACACATAGAGGCATCCCAACCTCCATACTGAACCCTGATCTCTGATCGGTAGGAAGTGGGACGACATGGTGAGTCAATCAAAGATCACCCAAATCGAGTCGTGACCCCTGGACATACATGGAAGTCCTATCATGAAGTCCATGGATATCACATCCCACTTCCACATTGGGACCTCTAATGGATGAACCAAGACGACTGGTACCTGGTGCTCTGCCTTCACTAGCTGACAAGGAGGCATCGAGAGAAAAACTCAACTACTAACTTCTTCATCCCTGGCCACCAGTTCTATCGTTGAAGGCCCTAGTACCTCTTCGACACTCTTGGATGTACTGCTAAAGGGGATGTGTGAAAATCCATCAACACTTCCTCCTAATGTGACACTGGAACCATAGTACGTCCTCTAAAGAAAATGATGTGCTCCCCACCATCAGAAAATCAATTAGGTGCCTCCGCTGTGGATATCTGATCATGTCATGTCTTGCAGTCTGCATCTCCACACTGTGCCTCCCTGACTTGCTAAAGAAGTGGGGGAGTGATGGTAAGATACTATAGAAAGGCTACTCCGTCTCTATCCATAGAGGATATCGGTAAAGAAACCAACTGCTCTGTCACCTCGCCTAGTAGCTGTATACCAGATCTCCTACTGAGTGCATCTTCTACAACATTTCCCCTTCCATGAGTATAGATTATCTCAAAGTCATAGTCTTGGAAGACCTCGTGCCACCACTGATGTCTTAGGTTCAAGTCCTTCTTAGAGAAGATATACCTGATACTCTTGTGACCAGAGTACATGGTAAAATGTTCACCCATCAGATAGTTTCACCACATATTCATGGAAAAGTCCACTACTACTAACTCCAGGTCATGGGTAGAATAGTTCTTCTCCTGTGGTCTCAGCTGCCAATAAACATATGAGATCACTCCTCACTTATGCATTAGGAAACACAAGAGTCTGGTCCCTGATGCATCGTAGTAGTCTACGTACCCTACGCCTTCCTCTGGAAGCCTCATAATGACGGAACAATTCTGCCTCTTCCTCATCCCATGAATTTTCTGCTGGCATCTCTCCGACCACCCAATGTGTTCCCCTTCTTCTTCAAGGATGATAGTGGTTATGAAACTCTAGAGAAGTCCTGAAATAACCTCTTGTAGTAATCAACCAAACCTAGGAAACTCCGTACCTCCGTCACACTCCTGGGTGGCTCCCATTCAAGTATTGCCTCAATCTTCACTGGATCCACTAGAACTCTAGTCTTCGAGATGTCGGGTCTCATAAAGTGACCTCTCGGTTCCCAAAATGGAACTTCAATATCTTACCATAAAGCTGGTTCTCTTAGAGTGTGTCTAGTATTACCCAAAATTGGTAGTCATGCTCCTCCTCAGTAGTCGAGTAGATCATAATGTCATCGATGAAGACTACGACAAAGCAATCAAGGTATGGCTGGAAAATCCTGTTCATTAGTCCCATGAACACTGCGGGAGCATTGGTTACACCAAAATGCATAACCAAAAACTTGTAGTGGACGTCCCGACATCTGAAAGCTATCTTCTGCACATCCCCAAATTGAAATCTAAGCTGGTGATAGCCTTATCTGAGTTCTATCTTTGAGAACCACTGTGCTCCCTTCAACTGATCAAAGAGATCATAAATCCTCAGAAGTGGGTAGTTATTCTTCACGGACTCCTGGTTCAGGAGACGGTTGTAGAAAAAAATCCTCAAGCTCCCTTCCACATTCATATAAAATAGAATCGGGGCTGCCCAGGGAGAAATACTAGGCTGGATGAATCCCTTCTCCTGCAAGTCTTCTAGCTGCACCCACAGCTCGCAAAGCTCCGTAGGAGCCATCCGATACTCTGGTGTAGATATCAGAGTCATACTGGGGTGCAGGTCAATGTAAAATTACACCTCTCTGTGAGGAGGTAGTCCCAGAACATCTTTAGGGAAAACATCTGCGTACTGGTCCACCACTACAGGATAGATCAGACTCTCTACATCAACTACTCCGAGGGTAAGGAAGGACAACTAATGAGTTATCGGCTGCACCCTCATCCGATTAAGTCCTTCCTATGCTGCAAAGGCTCCCTTCTCACTGGTGATGGTAAACCTAGTCCCATCCGTGCGGACACACCACACTTTTCACCTAATATAGTAAATTTGATAATGGAATGTAGATAATCAATCCATACCGAAGATGACATTGTAAGGCCTCGACGCCACTACTAGGAGATTCCAACCAAAGCAATTAAATCTTAGAGTAAGATCACACTACCGGAACTAGTGCGTAATCATCGAGTCTGCTCCCGTAGGAGTCTCTAACAGAAAGGATTGAGCCAACGGCTCCGTCGGAATCTCTGAGATCTGAATGAGGGCTGTGGGAGTGAAAGAGTGACTAGAACCTATGTCTATAAGTTATACAGGTAAGGTTCAGTATACATAGACCGTACCTCGAATCATATCTAGAGCACCATGATCATAAGCCTCAACTACATGGAGCTGAGATCTCCCCTGTCAACCTGCTCCCTATGGTTGGGGTGGGTCTCCTGGTGGTGGTGGTGTTAACACCTCGAAACGTTGTCCACCGCCAGTTGCACGACCGGCTCCTATGCCACGTCTGCCTGCTCCCTGCAGACCACCTCAATCAAATCTTTTTCTCTTCCTTGGTGGTCCTATGACTATCTACTGATCATCTGAATGGAGTTTCAGATAGTCATGAGTCATGTGACCCTTCCCACCGCATAAGTAACACTGCCTGCTCCTGAAATTTATGTCTCTACCCCGGGTGCCCCGCACAACTGATCCTGAGTCATGCAGTCGTACACCCGTGGGTCTGGTCCTCTTGGACCTCTACGACATCTGTCTACTGCCAGCTGCAGAAGACTCACTACATGTCAACTATTTGTGGGTCTCGTTGCTGGAGACTGCTCAACAAGGAAACTCTCTACTAATATGGCTCTCTCCAACACCCCTTCCTGTGTCGGGATGCTGAGGGAGATCATCGAAGCCCTGATCTCTCACCTGAGCCCCTGCTCGAAGGTCCGAGCCCAGAATAATAGGTCCCATACCATATCTGTGGGGTAGCGCGAGAGGTCTGTGAACCTCACTGAGTACACAACTACAGTCATGCTGCCCTACTGCAGATGAAGTAACTCCAGAATACGCAATGCGCAGAGAGTCGTTGGAACAAAATCCACCTGAAACAGGATCTCAAAGTCTGCCCAAAAAAGCGTCATCTCCTCATGGACCTAGAAAATCATGATCCACCATTTGAAAGCTGCTTCCTGTAAAAGGATAGCTGCAATAATCACCATGAAGTCAGCTGGTGTCCCTTCTAGTCGGAAAACTCTCACCATAGAATCCATCCAATCCTCAGCTGACGGTGGGTATATATCTCCCCTGAACCAATGTTTCCTTTGGTGCTGGAACTCATGAAACATGCTCATATTTCATGCATCGTCTACTGCAAGGGTTGGTGGCATCGGTGGCCAAATGGGGAGTGGTACCGCTGGTGCGTCCACTAGAAAAGGGCCCTGCACCGAGGCCTCATCGCTCGGTGGGATATCTGTGCATACAACTCTCGGGACTCTTGATGGTCGTCCATAAGGAGGCATCCTAAAAGAAACTTATGTGACTTGGTCAAAGATTAAATCTGGTGAGCTGACCTGGTTGAGCTGATTTAAAGAAAACTTTTGAAAACACACACGCATTTAGTGTTTTCGTACACTGAGTCGGAAATTAGTAGTCAGGGTCCTAATGTATGGATACGTTGGCCGCCACACCAACACTGGACTCCCTGAACTGAAAACCACACTCGGTACCCTTAACACTATTGCTTCAAAGAAATGATCAGAGGCCTATGTTATGTGGCAGAACCGACTCCTATGATACCAATTTGTCATGACCATTCCCCCGGGGCCCGTGTCATGACTACTCCAAGCCCACCTTCTATATGACAGGGGCTGGAGAATAGAACCAAAGGTGTAAATCCCTAAACTGAGAAGGAATTTCTTTTATAATTTTAAAATTAACACAATATAGTACGATTTGGAAGCAAAACACTAATTAAATATGTATTCAAAAGAGTGCTGAAATGTAAAAGAGGGCCACAAATACAAGAAAAACTGTAAAGTACAAGGAAACTGAAAGCACATGATCTGGGAAAAAAGAAAATGGCTCCTGGATCATCCACCGAAAAATCCTACCAGTTGGGTAGGTATAGATAGCCTCTACAATACTCCACATCTGTCTGTCTCATCCATGTACCGCCACACAGTGTGATCCACCTCTGGGTATTGTCTAGTCCTGGTACACTCAGCCTTGGTCAGCGTTGTCCTTCATCTGCATCCAACACAATGAGGTGCGGGCATAGCCTGTATAGGGGTGAGTATAACGATACTCAGTAGGAAACCCGAGACAGTCAAGGTCTCACAAAATCCAACAAGGATAAACAACAAAGTATGAATTCAACAGATAACCTCACCTAGGTATATGCCCATACATATACCTAAGTTATCAATTAATCTATCTCAATCATGAGGTAATCAAAAAAGTTAGTGGCTCAACTCAACCAATATTTTTATTATCAAAACCTCAACTACTAGAGAACTCCTCATCTATCTAGTATAGTGGGCCTGCCACAACACCAAGGCACTTCCCACTAACCCAGGACTCCAAAGGTAGTCCTCCTGTTGAGTACGATGGACCTTCTGAGTCACCAAGGAGCTCCCCACCATGGGTCTGCCGCATCGCCAAGGCACTCCCCCTCGTAGCCTGCTGAAGTACTCTTGTCGAGTACCGTGGGTCTGCCGTGTCACCAAGGCACTCCCCACTGTGGGTCTGATGCGACCCCATGGTACTCCCCACTGGTCTAGTGGAGTCACTCGAAGTCAAAACAGTCAGCAGTCATCAGGTCTCAGCTAACTACTATGTCTCCACACTACGCACGCTTATCTCCGAGAGGATCCGGTCCACGAGCTACCGTCGATACTCCAACTTTCATGAAGTACCACGAAGAATTATCTCAAAGGTCCGCCAAATCATAGAGGCCTCAACTCAATAGACGACGGGTCAATCGGACACCCAGTCTGTGAGTAAATAGCCTTTTAGTCCCAGGGGCCTGGTGGGATTCGTGTATGATCCAACCAGACCGTATCTCAAATATACCCCGAACTCCAGTGGGGTATACACAAAGGGAACATATCTATTCAAGATTACCAGAACCACTGAAGGTTCTTCAAACGGTCGTCCAGAACCAAAGATATGACCAAAGAATGTAAAGGATCCATAGTGGACCCAGGTCCGGTCCGGCCTAGTCCGACCCAGTCTGTGATGACCCTGTATGGGTCGACCCGGCGATACATGTTCGGTCTGTCATGTCTCATTAGGCAGGCCAGCCTATTAGGTTTGTCTTGGAGGCACCTTGAGGGGTGCGAAAGGCCGGGTCGGACAGGCGCGAGTGGGGCACGACTCACCGTCTCGGTCTGGATGGCCGAGATCGGTTCATCAAACGCTGCGAGGGGCGTGGATCGAGCGACCCGAGGAAAGCGGGGCGCGTAGACCTGTGCGGTTTAACCAGGTGCATGAGAGGTGGTTGGGAAGGCTAGGTGGCAGCCTTTTAGGGCACCATGCGTGCCGACGGGGATCCAGGTAGGGCACCAGGTGGGCCAGTGGGTGGCCGGGAAGGCTGGTGGGGTACGGGCTGGCTCGGGTCAGCGGCTCGGCTCTGCGAGCGGCGTGGTTGGTGGGAAATCGACTGGGGACGGTTTGGCCGGCGGTGGTGTGGGACGCCACGGGGGAAACCCAGATCACGGAGGCCATGGTTAGTGCGACAATTGTCTTCACCCCCTTTTTCACCTCGCTACATCATCGCCATGCCGAAGATCATCATAAACAAAAAATGCGGAGGGGTCAGGCCATGTTGGATTGGCCCACACCCTCTGCATTTAGGGTGGTAACACATGGCTCATCCAGGTAGGAGAACAACGAACAATAACTCACCCACAAAAAGAGGCATAACCTTATTCTTTGTTTTGAAAGAAAATATGAACATGGAACACAAATAAAATAACCCCTACCATTGTTCGTTGATCGACGATGAAGTAGCGGAAAAAAGACGAAGGAGATCATTGTTCGTCGCGCCCGCCTGACACTTCCTATCCCAGGCTGCGTCGGCACGTTGACGACGATGCGAAGGGTAGGTCAGTTTTAGATGTCCCACGTCGGTAGGAGCTCTGAGGAAGAAGTCAATGATAGTCGGCGTTCTTCGTAGTCGAAGGCATTCTTCGTTGGGAGCTTTCTCCCAATAATCCTCATCTAAGAGCTGCCACCAAAATAAACAATGAAAACCAAAATAATAGTAGATTTTGGTAATATATTATTTAATATGTTGGCACAAAATTCCAAATGGTGAAATAATTTAATTGGCTCCACCTAATTAATGTGGAGGATTTTGTACCATTAAATTAGGGGAGTTGGAAAAAATAAAGGAGGGGTGGTGTGGAGAGACTCTACCTCATTAATGAGGTGAGTTGAGAGGTTTCCTCTCCCACCATTAATAGGGGGTTTAGTCCCGTGTGGTCCCCACACCGTAACATCTCGTGGGAGGTTAGTTTTGGGTGTGACCCACCACCATAACATCTCATGGGAGGTTAAGCTGTGGTGGTCCCACCTCCAACTTCCATGAGGTGGTTTTAACCAACTAATAAAAAAAATCCACACTCTTTATTTTTATTTAATTCATTCTCTAAAAACCCAAAAAATATCATTTAATCTCAACCCACTCCCATTGAGGTGATAGTCTTCTTAATCGAATATCAGCACTACGAGTTCAACGGTTCCCTCAGATTATAATTATATGTACCGGTTCAATGGTTATAAAAACATGCTCATACGTTTACTAAACGTACCAAAAAAACATCAGAAATTGATTCCAGGCACACCGGGCCTCAGAATCATGCGCCTTAAATTTTTACGGACTCGTAAAAATCCCATGTATTTTAGAAAAATATTTCCACAGAAATTCCGGGTCTTTACACTATGGCTCAACAAACACTCCAACCAAGGAAGGAGGGGATTTGAATGGTTGGTTAATAGTTTGTGAAACTATATTCTATTTTTGGAGTAACTGTACACCCTTATAGAAAAAATTCACGATTTAGGTTAATAGTTGGTGAAAACTATGTTCCCTTTCCTGGTAAACTGTTGGCGCCTTTTTAATTCACCCCAAAATTGTTTTTAGATGACCTGAATCATTGAAACTCACCACATTTAATCCTAACTATGACAAATCATGTTATCACAATATCATAGCTTCCTTGATAGATTCAAATTCATCGCGACCTCCATTCAGAGCGATGAAAATCTTGGATTGAAGTTCTTAACCCCTCCCGCAAAGAGTATCACATCCATATTCTTCTCATGTTATTCTATTTTTATTTAAGACGACTAATATTTTATTTCTATAGATATATATCTAGTTCTATAATATCTATACCTAGGATTTTAGATCCATATATATATTTAAGAGGTCATTATTTTTTCAATATTGATTTAGGTGTTAGATCTGGATCTATATCTACATCATTATACCATTCCAATATTCAAGACTTCTGTTGCATTATTTTTCATTGACAAATTGAGTTAGGTGGTCTGTTATTAAATTCTCATTTTCATGATTTCATGTATTTGTATGTAATCTTAATTTTTCAGTGTTTTTTTAGAAATTGGAAACTCATAGATTGCATTAATTAATATCATCAATTAATTAATTAAGGGTTTTGGGATTTGATAGAATAATGAAATATTGAAATAGAGAAAAATAATAGTTAAAATAATTATTGTGTTATTAGGCTTATGAAATCAGGATAATTGCGATATTTATTAATTAAAGGATGATGATAATGTGAATTTCTATTATAAATTGACAAATTAATTATAAGATTTTGAGATTATGAATTTCATTAATTATTTGATGAATTATTTTTAAGATAATGAGATTAGGAATTAAATGATTAATTAATAAATTAATTATGCTATTAATTTTTGGGTAGATTTGGATTAATTAATTGGGAAATTCCATAAGGGAATTAATGTAATGAACTAATTGTTGAATTAGTAATGAGGTAAAGATGATTAATTAATTAATGAGGTTGGTAATAGGACTACGATTTTTAATTAGTTATTAATTTCAACAATGGAATTGAGTTGATTAATTAATTATTTCATTAATTATTTGGATTGTGTAGATTAAATAATTATTTAGTTAATTAATTTGATTTAGATGAAAAATTCATTTTTGAGTTAATTAATGGGTTAGATAATATTAATTAATTATTGAGTTAATTATATGAATAGAGAATATTTATAAATTGTTCTGTTATTAAATGGGATGAGGAATATTAATTAAATATTGAGTTAACTAACATGATTGAGGTGACAAACTAATTAATTAATGTAATGATATTGAAAGGATGAACTGTAAAAATGGACATCATATGATAATTTAAATATTGAATGGTAACAATGAAATTTTGAGATATGACATGAAAAAAGGAATGGTAGAATAGGATTTATGAGGTATAAAATGAGATATAGAAAGGTAATAGTGGTATTATATGACACTATATCCCTTGGGGATACTTTAGACTCATGTGTAGGATGATGTAGGTATTGACATTCATGTGTCCTTGGAAACCTATGCATTTTTATATTGGTACGTTAAAAATAATATGATAATGTGATAATTGTGAATTTATACATCGTTATTATTTATTTTTGAAACAACTCAGACATTAATTGATGTGATATTTTTTAGACATAATTGGTAGTGGCCTACTAAGTTGTAATCACACCATATTCGGGCTTCTTGATTGGTAGCCAAATAGATTTCATATTGCTAGAAAATATACATGAAAATGAACTATGTTAGGTGGATGAGTCAAGAAAAATCATGGATGAGGGAACTAGACATGGTTCGAGACCCAAAAGGGTGTCATTAGAGGATTTACTTTGATTTTTTGTTTTGGTACTTTTCTAATATTTTTGTATGGAATATCTAATGTTTAGTTTGGAAATTATATTTCTGGTTTTGGTTATCTTGTTAATTTGGAATTTTGAATGATAATGATATCATTTGTATATTCATTTGTTATTGTTTATTTATTTTTAATGGTTCATTACTTTGATATAATAGGGTATAGTCTCCCAATTTCCCATATTAGACCCTATCTTCTAGTTGATAGCCTCTGGTGTATGTGATGGTGCACTTGAGATCTTGTGGAAAAACATCTTTGAGAACCAGTGTGTTGTACCAATGATGGGACATTACAATGTGGTATTAAAGGCTGTTTTCCTCTATTTTTTTTCTACAATATTGTTTTGTAAGGGTAGAAAGGATACTATGACAATCCAGGTCATGATTATGAGCTCATGCATGTGAGTAGCTGACCCGTGTACATGGGAGAACCCAAGTCCCTATTGTGGGTTTGTGGTTTTATATTATAGTTGAATATTATTTTCAACTTATGTGATGAACTTACAGTGTGATGTGAATATTGTTTCTGTTATATTATTATAATTGTTTTGTAGCTTTTTATTTCATGAGGGTTGAGTTTTTATGCATCATAATAGGAATTCATGATTATTTTTCTCACACACATCATTTTTGGAATGCTCAAAAATAGGTTTAGGGTAATTTGTTAAACATTTATTCTTTTCCTTGATTGTGAAATTGAATTTAAAAGCATGCCTAATAGGAAATTGATAGTGGTAAAATGATGCAGTATAAAGATAATTGGGTGTATGAATGGTAATGTTGAATAATTGAAATGCATTACTCTTTGTAATTCTTGACATAGATTCAAGATGTTTAAGGGAACTATTAGCTCCTTAGTTTTGACCGTGTTGAATGGTTTGGGAAAAAATAATTGACGTTCCTTGTTTTGTCTTCCGATAAATGTCTTAAAATTGATAAATGTAGCCCGTTGTGTGTTTTTTACTTATAGAGATATTATTCCATAAACACGCATGTTTAGAGTTTGATAGTAGGACATGTATATGGATGATCCTCCGGTGGTGGATCCTGAGGCATTGATTGTGAATGTTGAGGATGTTGGAGAGAAATAATTTGAGAATGTTTCATGATTAATTTAATAAATATAAGGAGACATATGGAAGGACGAGATGGTTATGTATAACATGATGAGGTATTTTATGTTACAACAACCTCCAACATTTTCTAGTGAATGTAGACCTATGGAAGCTGATTTATGGATTGATTATGTCGAGACAATACATGACCACTCGGAGGATCCTACTGAGAATGTTTAATGATAGAAAATTATAATCTATAAGGACTAGTGATGCACAGGGGTGTTATTCATTCTCTAGATCAAGTAGATGATGGAATGTTATGAAATGGACTCATGGAGAGGTTCTTATAACCATTCTATCTATAAACACTGAGGCATGGGAGAGTAGTAGAGTTCATGAGACTGACTTAGGGGAGTATGTCTGTAATGTACAATGTTGGATTCTTTATTGGTCTTTTATGACTTTATCTAGTGTTATATATGGATGATTATACATCAAGAAAACATTTTTATGATGTACTTAAGTGTGAAATTAAGTCCCAGGTATATATCCTATTACTGAAACTGTTCTTAGAAGTGGTGTATCAGGCTCTCATAGGTGAGGGAAACATTATGGGGGATTTTAGTGTAGGAAAGATGGTTTCTTCTAGATGACCAGTAGGTTTGTATTCTAAGAGAAATAAGATACCATATGATAATTTTATCCTTGAGAAGTGGAAAAAGTGTCCAGGGGTAATTTCAAATACCAAGGAGACATTTCTAGTGATTTTTCACTAGTATAGAAGGCCATAACACTATTGTAGAAATTGTCCCTAACCATTAGAAGAGTTCATACGATGAAGAAAGATTATAAATATATATATGTTCTATAGGAACTCAGGTTATATGAGTAATGATGGGGCATTTAGACTTAATTAAATTGTAGGAAGGGGATCATCTACACCATATCAGGATAGTAGTTGGAGTTCTACTGGCCGTGGCGGTAGAGTTTGCTGTTGTGGTTCATCTGAGAATGAGTTCCTATTTTAGCAGAGTGGTGTTGTGTGGTGATGTTAGACTACCTCACATGAGACATTATAAATATAGGTTTATGTGGTTCAGTCTACAGTGGTGGATAGAAAGTATGGACTATCGACAATGAGAGGAATATTCATTGAGCTTTAACATTAACTTGTATCTTATTTAATACTAGTGTATCTAATTTCCTTATTTCCAAAAAAAATTGTGAATGGTTTGAGCCATGTGTTTTATTTTATAATTTTGGTATTGATTATATATATAAAATTTGGAGTGAGGTATAAAGAAATCATCGTGGGAAAGGGGTGTTCTCTAAAGTTAGTGAGCATTGTTATCTTTAGGGTATTTACATCCTATAACTGTAAGGATTCAACACAATTTTTTATGGGTACTAGTTAGTAGAATACCATGATCATATTTATTATTACCATAGGAGAGTGACTTTTATTTTTCCTATGGGTGATGACTATGTTCACTATGGAGAGTGAAATATCCACGCATGATGAGCAGGGAGAGTTACTTCTAAAATAGAAGATCTCATAGCCCAGGATTCTAGTCTTGTGCAAGATGATGGAGGTGTGAACAATAAATTCTTTCCACCCACAATGGATATGTTTACAAATTTGTTTTCTAAATAAATATATCTTTTCCACCTGATATTTATTTTGAATTTATAATTTATCTCATTCCATGAGAAATACTTGTTTCCATACAGAATGGAGACAACAGAGAATCAAGAGCCCAAGACTCTGCTGGAGGAGTTGATGGGAAAGGTTCTTATCCATCAATGTATGTTTCTTTTTTGTATCACCAAGGTTGTCTTCAATGAATAAATAGAGGAGTTTTCATTTGTTTTTTGATTACCAGATGTTTAATTGGATGAATGTGAATAACTGATATAATCGTTCCTGAATCGACCATATTTTTGACCAGTGGAGGGTATCAATCATTGAGATTTCTACATTTTGATATACTGAGGACATCCATTAGAAAAGGTAAATCCTATATGAGTTTTTAATTATTCTTTTTGGGATAATGAACACACTAGAAGTGTTTATGTCCTTGATAAAAAAATATTCCATCCATACCTAGATAGTTTTTTTCATAGTTTTTGTGGATGAAATCATTGTCTAATGCATGAATCATGATGACCATTCCACACATCTTGACATCCAAATGTGTAGAATGAAATAGAATCATCTATACACCTAGCTATATAAGTTTCTATTTTAGATTTATCATTTAATCTTCTTGGGGAACATCTCCTTAGAGATGTGTGTGTCTTTGGACAAATAGAAAGTGCATTCAATAGTTTCCTGGGATTAGCCCAATATTTAATTTGATATTTGTAAATTTTTAAGGTTAGTTGGATAATATTAGTGGTTAATCTAGGATTTTTCCATTTATAAGTACATCTTATAGTCTTTAAGATGAAGTGGATAATGATCAAATGGTACGGATCATATGACAATTCTCTATAGGAGTTAAGGAATCCATTTACATCAACACCAATCAAGATCCGACCTGAGCTAGGTGAGAAGTACATGGTGTTTTGTGATGTTTTTGGGATAGTTTATGGAGTAGTGTTGATGTGGGTATATAAGGTTTTTGTGTACATGTAATAGTAGTCGATGGAACATGAATGGAATTACCATACAAAAATTACAATTTGGTTGTGGTGGTGTATGTTTTGATGTGTTGGAGGAATTATTTTTTGAGTGAGATATTATGGTGAATACAAACCACAAGATGTTATGGTATATATTCTTGAAGTGATATTATAATATTAGTAACTAGGGATTTGTTGAATATATTCAATCACTGGATTTTTAACTAGAATATATGCATAGGAAAAGGAATAGTGTTTCCAAATATTTAGGAATAAAAACTACATAATTGGTTGTTATTGAGTGTAGTGATGAGTGGATGATGATGAATTTGATGTATAAGATGCATGTGGGGATTCAGGAGAGTCAGGAGAAGATGAATCTAGTATCAGTATCACTAGATTCATTGCTTTTGAGATGGATGAGGGATATGCAGTATAAGGATCCAGAATTCCTATCCTTGAGGAAAATCTGTGAAGGTGGATAGATGACCTCATACTGGTTATTAGATGAGGATGAGAACATATATGTCAAAAATCATATTCATCTACGTCCGAGCATGTGGGAGTAGTTTATATGGGAATTTAATGCCTCAATGTGTGGTGTGTATCCAACTGTGAACAATATTTACTATGACATTTGATGATTTTTTCAGTTTTGTTCCTGAAAAATGATATATCAAGGTTCATGACCCAATTTCAAACCTTTATATAGGTGAAGGGTGAAAATCAATGACAAGGAGGTTTATAATATTCATTTCCCATTTTGGAGTAGAATTGGGATGACGTAACTATGGACATTTTGGTGGGTCTCCCAAGGTGTCCTCAGAATGATAATGCTATTTGAATTACTGAAGACCAAATGATGAAGGTAAAACATTTATTTCATATAAATGTGATTTTTTCAATGGATTTGATTAACGATTTGAATGTTCAGCAAATAATCCACTTACATAGTGTGCCATAGAGTATAGTTTAATAACATAATAAACATTTTACATCTCACTTCTCGAGGAGCTTCCAGAAGCCATTGGCTACGCAAGTTTTATTGAGTATGAAATTCCACCCACAAATACATGGACAGTTGGAGCGTACTACACATGATAATAAGGATATGTTTCAGGTGTGTGTCCTAGAAATGAACAGGTATTTGGAGAAGCACATAAATTTTATTTACATTGACTATAATAGTAGTTACAATGACAATATAAATACAGAGCCATAGGATTCTAGTTAGGGTAGGTCATAGATATCACCTCTATGCTTTAAGTATGTATGTGAGTTGGGGTTTTGGAGACCTAGTATCATACATGAGATGTCATAGTAGGTTCTACATACTTGAAAAAATATGGCTACTACTGAGAGTAGTTATAATTTGTATGATTATATACATTTAATTCTGCTATATTTTATGGAGGGTTATCAAGTATTCCTTTAGGAATCACCTTGGTTGGGTCACTGTAGGATACAGAGTTAGATATGGCTTGTGCCTAGGTTAATTTGGTTCTTGAAGGTTGCAGAATGAACCCGACCCCTAAAATACCAATGAGATCTACCTTTTAAATATATTATCATTCATGGAATTTTTCATGGGTAAAATCACTGACTATATCACCCTGACTCTTCTCACGTGTTCTATGTGGAATATGTTCATCTTGTGATAGGTGTATCCTTTTAGGACAATCCTATACATGTGTTGGATCATAGTGATAACATGTCTTGAGGATATATTTTTCCAATATTAATTGTGTTTTGAAAACATGGATGTGTGAAGGAGGAACATGGGAGAGGGAAATTGATATTTTGGAAGAGTGGCCTGATCATATTTTCTAGGAATCTTAGAGTTTCATGGGATTACAACTGATGGGGGAGTTTTTATAAGGTGGGGAGATTGTAATATTATAATTTTTTTATAGATGTATTTTTCTAGATTATAGGTACTAAATTTTCTTAGTGTTGAGAAATTTTATTTTAGAATCTAATTTGGGGAGTTTTTCTGTGAAATTTTCAAAAATCTTGATGAAAGTGGGAAGTGAATTTTTGGAGCAGGGTTTTCCTTCCCATGAACTGTGGCCCAGAAACTATGAAATGTCGTGAAAATGGTAATTGAATGTCTTATAGAGGAGTTGTCAAACTATGAAAAATTTTTGGAGTCACCAAGATCCCCTACAAAAGAGGATCATAGTTTTGGCATATAGTTAAGGAAAACTATGTTCCCCTACCCCAAAAATAGTGCATGACTTTATAATTAATCATTAATGTAAATTTTCTATTAAAGGAACCCCCATAACTCACCATATTCAACCCCAACTCATACCAACTCATACTATTATGATTTTGAAGCCTTTTGAATAAATTTTAATTCATCCCGACATCTGTTCATTATTATTTAAAGCCCATGATAATGATCTAAACCCCACTCGATTAGTGGATCTAATCATGATTATTCTCCCATTCATTTCATTTTTAATTTATATAATTAACTTTTCTGTTAGATCAATATTTTTTTGTATAATCTAGATCATGTATTATAGTTATAGATATAGATTTATGATATCTTAATTTTTTATATCTCTATTTAGATTCCTAGATCAGTATCTCTTACTAGGTTGATGCACCACTTTAATTTTTTGGGATTTCTATTGGGTGATCGTTTGACAATGAATTGTGGTTGGTGGTATACTATTCAAATACCATAGTCCTGATTTCAATTAAATATATGTAATTTTATAATTGACTTGGTAATTTTAGAAATTGGAAACTCATAGGTTGAATTAATTATTATGGTCAATTAATTAATTAAATTAATGGGAATTGGATTGAATAATGTGATTTTGGAATAGAGATAAATATTTTTGTTATATTTAGTATAGAGTTATTGGGACTGTGAAATCAGGAAAATTAGTTGATGAAATAATTAAGGGATATTTATATTGTTAATTTAAATAATTAAATAATGAATAAAAATAAGGATATTGAGACTTTAAAATTAAATAATAAAATTTTTAATTAATTATATGATGATGAGATTTGGAACTGAATGGTCAATTGATCAATAAATAATGCGATTATTGGGATGGTAGATTATGATTAAATTAATGTGAAATTGATTAAAATAATTTATGTGTTGAACTAATTGTGGAATTATTAAGGAAATAGTGATGATTAATTAATTGTTGATTTAAATAATGATATTAATAAAATTAATTAATTGTTTAGTTAATTAATGTGGTTGAGATGATTAATTAATTTTTGACACAATTAATGGGATTAATGAGATTAATTAATTTATGAGTTAATTAAATGGATTGAGATAATTAAAAAATTTCCTGGATAATTAATGGGATTGAGAAGATTAATTAATTTTTTTTATTAAATTAATTGGATTGTGAAGATAAATTAATTATTGAGTTAATTTATTTTATTGAGAAGATTAATTAAAAGTTTAGTTAATTTATAATATTAAGATGACTAATTGATTTTTTAATTAATTAATTGAATATGATTGAAATGATGAACTGTGTTTATTGAATTAATATAAAAATTTAAATATAGAATGGTAATCATGGTATAATAAGATAATAAATGAAATATACAATGGTAAAAATGGACTTCTTACACACGACATGAGATATAGAATGGTAGTAGTGGAATTCTTAGTAAAGATATCCCTTTGGGATTGTGTAGTCATTGGCTTGGTCCAAATTAGGTATTGAGGTTTGGGTGTCCCCAAAAACCTGAGGAATTTTAGGTGGTTAAATGAAGAATAATATGATAATGTGATAATTTTCTACGAATGAATGGTTCTATTATAATTATAAAATGGAATACAATCTTATTGAATGAATTCAATTATTAACACGGTTGGTGGTGGTATACTAGATATTACTAACATGCTACTCGGGATACCTGATCGGTAAATGAATAGATTTCATGAATGACTGATAAGATAAGGAAAAAAGGCTCTATTTTAGGTGGATGAGTTGGGATGGAGCTTTGATGATGGAAATAAACATGTATTCGGACACTCATGGGAGATGTTAGTTTCATTAATATTATTTTTATTTTTAAACTAGTCACATATTTTGGTATGTCGTATCTACTATTTAGTTATGAAATTGTATTTCTAGTTTTGGTTATCTTTTTATATCGGTATTATTCAGATTATGATATCATTTTGTTATTGAATTGTAATTGATAATTAATTTCTATACAGGATTACTCTGATAAAATAAATTATAGTGTCCCCATGATCGATATTAGACCCCCAATGCTAGTCGGTAGCCTCTAGCGGATGAGGAGGCATGCTTTATGTCATGTGGTGAATGGGATCGAGGCATCGACATGTGGCAGCCAAGTTGAGACATTACACATATAGTCAAAATTAATTCATTTAATATGAGAAAAAATTTAAATTCGTAACGCAGTTAAAACCTATTTTGATTCCCCTCAAATATATATTTTACAATGGATTAAATATTCACCTAATATATATGATGTGTGATATTAATATATAAATTTTTTTATGTTTGATAACCATATGTTTTTGAAAAATAGGAGAATAAAAAACATAACCTGATGAAACATAATTCAAAATACATATTCAAGAAAACCCCTCATGTAAGGTAAAAAAGTTAATTCTAATTTTCTATGGAAAATAAATATGAAAAATAAGTTTTAGAACATATGATAATAAATATTAATTATAAAAAATATGTAAATATTGTGGAGATATATATTGATGATATAATATTAAAAATATTATATCAACATACCTACAAAAATTAAATTTATGTGGAATGAGTATGAGATTAGGATTATAGAAAAAATGTAATTCATCCATAAATTAAAATTTTAATATAGTATTTTCTATTTTTTTTATTTAAGGTAATAAAAATAAATAACTAGTAAAATAATTTAAATTGAATTAATGAATGATTATGAGTATATAAATGATCCCTATATATTACATAGATGGATAAATAGATAGAAAATCCAAATAATGTAACTAATTTAGATGGTTTGTCTAATGTTTAACATTCATGGAATCTAAAATTCCATATTTGGTGTTCAATTAATTCATGGATGTAAGAGTACCATATTATTTTATTTCATATTCTCTAAAAATAATTTTTTCTATTATAATGTATGTATTGTGAAATAATATTCATGTTTATTAAAAATATTATATATGTTACCGATATATTTTAATTATGATATTAATGGATGAAATATTTTGAGTCAAATGAAATGTTTCATGTGTCACATAGAAAAAATAATTTCTTGGAGTTCTAAAAATATTAAATTTAACATTTGTTTCATCTATAGATTCTGAATATTATACCATTGAAATATTTCAGGCACATGAACACTGATAATGTAATAAACTAGTGGATTTTGGAATTCATTATAAAATAATTTTAATAAAGTTTGATAATTAATTTTTCATTTAGAATTTAATGATTCATTTCAATAATTTGAATGTGTACATATTGAACATTGATACCCATTTATAAGAGGTCATTTAAATTATCCTAATATCACATTAGATTTTTTTCATATATAAGATCATATTGAATACATCATAATAAAGACATAAGAATATACCATGTTTTATATCCTCAAAATAAATATATGAATAGTGAAAATATGATAAAATATCAATTTATTCATATATAATATTAAAAAATTTAGAAATACGTAATTTTTTATAATTTATAATTTATCCAAATCAACGATAGAGCATGTTTTGTGTGATTAAAATAATAAAATAATTCTTTTTCATGTATGTAATAATAATTATTCTAAATAAATCCAAATATTGGATGATTTTTGTTTCAATATCATCACAAATTTAGTAGCCATTCCCATGATTAAATTCACCACTATTCTTGGGATGGATTATCTCTCAATGTATATTTAATATATTTACTACATAAGAAAGATATTTTAGTATTATGGACTTGAAAAATAATAGATATTTCGAAATGATAGATACCATGGCCCGAGCTTTTCCTAGAAGTACATCATAGGCTTCATTGTGGAGATGCTCAATGAAGAGGGAGAAGGAAATGAAATGTTAATGATTGAAAATGTTCCCATAGATCATGTATAGAATGATATATTTCATAAATAGATACCTATATCTCCCTTATAAAGAGTACGATAGTTCTCCATTGAATTTATGCCTGGCTCCATGATGATAATGAATAGCATATATATAATTGAAAATTTCAAGCAAGGGTAATTAATGAATCAACATTAAGATCATTTTTAGAAAGTTTTTATCTGAAAATTATGTCTCCTTGGGGAATATTTATTATCTTAGTAAAGAATAATTCTGGATCAATGTAGCAATTAAATGATTTTAGAGAACATTATAGGATCATGTTGATGAAAAACTATACTATCACCATTATTGATGATTTATCCAACCATCAATGCGGGGATCTATTATTCTCCATTGATGACTTCTGATTTGGTTACCATCAAATGAGGGTAAATAAATAATATATTCCAAACACTTCCCTCTAATAAAGATAAGAAAAGTTTGATTTTATTCACTACTCCCTCTATTTTGAGTAATTACCCTACAATATTTGTTGGTTTGATGAATAGATTATTTGAGGAATACCTTGATAAATTTGTTGTAATTTTGATTGATGATATTATAATATATTAAAATAGTTTCAAGGAGAATATAGATAATCTATTGGTTAAATTGAGAAGTATTATTAAGTAGATGATATTTTGGAAAGTTGGAAAATTTTAATTAGGGTTTCAATAAGGTTCATTCTTGGGAAAAATTATAACCAGTGAATGAATATCACTTGACCCTTCCAAGAAAAGTGTTGTATGGGAGTGGAATCATCCTACAATATACTCTATAGTCACATTTTCTATTCTTTATTGGGGAATTTTAATAGATTTTTGAAAATGTTTTCATGAAATTATAATCCATAAAATATGATTACACAAAAATGAGGTAAGTTCATATGAAAAAATGAGTGTACAGAAGGATTCCAATAACTAATTAATAGATAGTTTACTAAATATTTATTCAATCTACCCACTATCATAGAAGGATTATTTATTTATAGTGATTTATATCTGAATGGTATTGGGTGCATCTTCATGGGTAATGAAGAGGTTATTAGTTAGGCACCTCAATAGTTAATGAATCATGAGAAGATTTTTCATACACATGACCTAGATTTAGTTACCCTAGTTTTCAAATGAATACAAGGATGCACTATCTATATAGGGATAAATGTGATATATAAACATACAACCATTGTTTTATTTATATATTCATGAATAACTAACTGGACATGTGACCAAGAAGATAGTAGGAATTTCATAAATACTATAATTTTTCAATTAATTGTCACCTAAAAAGACAAAACAATGTCACTGATTCATTATTTTGGAATGAGCTAGTATTTGTCGAAATGATGAGGAGTCACATAGATTCACTAATCAAACATCTATTAAGGTTGTACATGGTAATTATTAGGCAAGATACATATTCAATCATACTCAAAATGATTTCTCAAACATTATTACTAGATAATATAAAGAGAGATCAAAGAGATGATAATTCAATATAAAAGAATATAGAAGTAGTAATCAATGATAAGTTTCATGTGATAAATATTTAATCAATAAGGTGTAATGAAATTTCATACAAGGATTTGTGTCCCACCTATCCAAGAAATAAGTAACTTTTGGATGGATGAATCTCATAATAGCACATTATCTATAAATACTTTTAGAAAAAAAATTTATGAATCCATTCATGATCATTATTGATGCGATAAAATGTAAAGAAAGATTTCCAACTATATGGAGAGATGATTATTGGGTTGAAATGTGAAGATGGAGTGATGACATATTAAATGTATATTGATTCCACAAAGCATATGAACATGAAAATTAGTTAATATCACTATGAGATTTGTCACTATTCTATCAAAAAAACCAATGGAATCAATATGACATGTTTTATAGTGGATAAAATCACTAATACTCCCCATTTAAATGACATTAGAGAATATTTATCTATTGACTAATTTTCCATGATATACATAAAAAAATCTATTGATTTATTGGCCTCTACATTCAATTATTTTATATTGTGATCCATGGTTCACATATAAATTCCAGATAATTTTTAAAAGTTCAATGAATTTTTAATTGGATATAAGTAAGTCATATCACCACAAACTGATGGCTAATGTGGAATGACTATTCAAAAACATTAATACATTCCCATAACGTGATCAATGGAATTTTATGGTCGAGCAGATCATCTCCTATTATTATAGTTCATATTAAATATGATCTTCCACTGGAGTATTCATATGTAACCCTATAATAGTGTATATGGTAATCAATTTTAAACACCTACTTTTTGTTGTGATGTTGGTGATATAAATGTACATGGGCTTGACTCTATGCAAGATAAAAAATAAAAAGTACATGCTATCAAAAATCATATAAGTGCATCTTAGAGTCTACAAAAAATATATGATGAAAATGATCGATGGGAAATGATTTTTATTATTGGAGACAATTTTTTTCAATGGTTATTACCATAGAAGAGAGTCATACAGTTTGGAATGAAGGGGAATCATAACACTAGGTTGTTTCCCTCTCTGGAAATGGGGATGACCTCGTTGATTAAAGGTTCAAACTTTCCAACTGGTTTCTAATGGGTTTGTTCGTAGAACCGGAAACATCCAATGATTCCATATCCATTTGGACCTACTTTCCAAAGGTAGGCGCTCATTAGTTGTGAACTGATGAGGCTTAGGAATTTGAATTGGTCGAGAGGATGGGAGGTCGGACTCATCACACATTTTTTAGGGGAATTATTGTCTACTCAGAGACTCTCTTTATAGATTTAAGTTATGTTCGTGAATCCTTATTACATTACCAAGTATAAAATGAGCTTCCCATTAGATCTGATAATCAATGATTGATATGTAAGGAATTTAGAGAATCTTTTATATGTATTAGAGTTTATTCATCAATAGAGAATCATCTTTATTTGTTAGGGATTCGTAGTCAACAGTACCCTTCAATACATAAAAGTCTCTTGGTCATTATGATGACCATATTGTTTTTAAAGCCACTCAGTGGGGCACTTCATGTTTATTGTCATTCAGAAGGACATGGGTTATTTCAGAGTTGGGATTGAACTCGGAGATGGGCTACCTATGTATCCTTTTCTTAGAAAAGGAATCAAAACCCACGTGGTTCGAGTAAGAGAATATGATGTTTATGATTGATGGCTCAAAGAAATATGTCATAATTACTTTTACACTCTAAGATCAAGTGAGTCATGCTCCGTGTGAGAAACAAGAGGTATTGGTAAAACCAGACAATTGTGCCATGAAAGATGAAATCATAAAAAATGATGTAGGGATTCTGTATGTATGACTGCCCAAATAGAAAAATATTTGGATTTTCATCAGGGAAGAAATCCAAGAACAGGGTCCATAAAGGTATTTGTACTTTATGGAGAATTGGATACTCTAATTTGGGGCTTACACAGGAAAAGGAGGCCCAAATTAGGAGGTGACTTATTATTGGGTTTTACTTCTGAGAAGGAGACCCTGATCAAATTTAAATTAGGACTGGTTAAGGGAAATTAAGACTGGGGCTTACTCTTGAGAAGGAGGCCCAAGTTAAGGGACATTGAAAATTTAAGGATCTTGGGGCTTATTCCTAAGGAGGATGCCCATATTTGAGACTAGGAACTGGGGCTTACACATGAAAAGGAGGCCCAGGTTAAGAGAATTATGGTTGGGGATTATTCTTGGGGAGGATTCCCATATTTGGAAACATGGAGATTCGGGCTTACTCCTAAGGAAGATGCCCAGATTAGGGGATTTGGAGATTACTCCTGAAAAGGCGGCCCAAATTAATGAGGACTTAGGGACTATTCCTAAGGAGAATGCCCGATATTAATGAGAATTTGGAATTGGGGCTTACTCCTGAAAAGGAATCCCTGGTTAAGGAACTTGGGGCTTACTCCTGAGGAGGATGCCCAAATTAGGGGACTTGGGGCTTATTCATGAAAAGGATACCCAGTTTAAGGAGAATTATAACTGGGGCATACTCGTGAAAAGGATCCCCATGTTTTAAGGATTCTCTCATCTTAAAGGATGTGGTTGAATGAAGGAAATATCTCACTTTAGTGACATAAATATATGTGAATCACTATGTTTTTTAGGAGATGTTCCACATAATTCCTTTCATATAAGGAAGTCAATCAAGAAAACATGAAAAAAATGGATTTGAAGTGTGTCTTGAAGACTGAATCTTGAATAGGAGAGGTGGAATGACATAAGAGAGATGAAATGGGAAAGAAAGGAACCCAAAAAGGCAGGGGCACGCAAGTCCTGGAAGGCACGCAGGTGCAGTGTAGGCACGCAAGTCCTTGGGAGCATAGGTATACCTGCGCGACACATGGGTACTTTCACAATTTTCAGCCCTTAGAGTAATATTTGGGCGATCCTTGATCAAAGCCTTTAGAATTATCCCAAGAGGCTTTCTAGAAGATGGAACACATGTTTTGGTGATGAAGTAGGGTGGCGTGCTAGTGTGTCCATTTACCTTAACGGTAAAACACTTAGGCGTGCAAGTGTTAGTGAATTCTAACACTTAGAACTTACTCCTATTGTTTAGACCTTTCATTCTAGGTAAATAATTACCTTAGAAGTGTTCGGAAGACCTGATGAAGATACTTGGGCGTTCAAATCTCTGTATCTGAATTCTAGAAAAATTCCTCTCGGAATGGGCGGCCCACCGGGTATATTTATAGGCAGGAAAAGACCCCGGGCGGTTATCACTTGGGGCGCGGAAGTCACTTGTGTGACCATTAGGCGGCGCGCAAGTACACTTGCGCAATAGTAAGGGAACTTGCACGACTATAGGTCCTTTGACTCCTTTTTCATTCCTTTGTTGATTTTGATTTTTTCTTGAAAGGATGAATCAATTTGTGCTAATTCATTTCCCTTTCCAGTCTTTTAGAAAATTTGATGGAAAGGAGCGTCAACAAAAGTCCCCCGTCAGAGTTGGATTTGAATGAATAAGGATGTGACTCTGAGGAAAAGAAGAAAACCAAAGGTAAAGAGGCTCCAATCTGTGAATGTACCGCTAATTCTTGTGCATCAGTGGAGAGTCATTTTATCTTCAATCATTTATGTGCATATTTTCCTGCCACCTACTTTAAATTTTTACCTAAGACAATGGGCCTAGTAAGCATAGTTTTATTTTTACTAGGATTATTATAAATAACCCTACAAACATTGAATATATTAATTGCTCAATATTACCTAAATCATACAAAATGTATGTTTAGTGAGCTGGAACATGAATTTTATTCAGAGTTCCTTTGTCTTTTGTGGGCAATTTAAAGTCATGCATGTCAGACATAAAAAGGCTAATGATTAAGGTCGAAATAGTTGTGACAGAATGAACTAGAATTGACTCAATTCCTTGACAAATCATCTAAAAACATATTACCATACTCAAGTATGATAGAAAATATGTAATCTATGACTTAAGAATATTTTAATATGAGGAATGATATGAAAAAGAGCTAAAAGTAATTAGAAGAAGTAATTCCCAAAAATGATGTTACCATTATTTAACAAACCCATTAGGGTGTTGAATTATGTAGGGCCACCTAATGGCATTGGCTGCATAGTCAAATAAATAGCATCTTATGGATGATAGGTCCATTATGTAGACTACCTATGCAAGGCCGCCTAAGGGTACGTGCTTCATTGTCAGGAAAAAGAACTCTCAGAAATTTACTTTCCTAGTGCTAAAAAGCCAGTTAAAGTTTTTGGATATTAAAAGCTTCCAAAGTATAGAGTTTGCTGTAAGGAAAGGGGTACTTGAATATGGGGAAGATACTTCCAAAAAAGATTATCGATGAACTGGATGGATATCCCTCTTATGAAGGTCTTATCTAAACATAGGGAAGAAGAATATAAACCATAGACTTGAATACTTTCAGGTCATGAAAAAGGATATGGGACAAGTATGTTAAGGATGTATATTTTTGCGGATCCCTACATATTTTAATTAAGACAAATAAGGACAAAAGTGTCTTTCCTCCCAAGAATGAAGTTACCAGTATCCGACAAACCCATTAGGGGGTTGAATTATGCAGGGCCACCTAGGGCATTGGATGCATAGTCAAATAATAGTATCTTTTGGCTGGAAAATCTGTTATGGAGACTGTTTATGCAAGGCCGCCTAAGGGCACATACTGCATAGTCAGACAAAAGGACTCTCAGAAATTTAACATTTTTGTGACTAGAAGTCAAGAAAAGGGTTATGATGAAATGAAAATAATTAAGGTTAGGATAATGACACATAAAGATGGGTATTGTTCAATGTATGCAGATATACACAGATCAATGCTAACCATAATCATGTTGTGGCTGGGTCCTGAATTGAAATGTTGGACTTCCCTACGTTTCCCATAAAGAAGGGAATCAAGCCATACATAGTTCATAAACTACATTTTAACTTCATGCGGGACAAAAGTATTGGAGACCTTAGGTTAGGGTCATAGAGCTCAGACCATTATAAGAAATACACAGTGTGTGTTTTCATGGGGACTTTTTAGCCAAGGGACTGAAAGAGAAATTTGGGCTTAGGCCCAAAAGAGTTGGGGCTGGATTCTAGGGACACTCAAACGTTTATATGTATCCAATAAGGATTGAAATCAAGCCCACATAGTTCTAGAAATACCCTCTGTACAAATTTGGTCCGTACTAGTGAAGGGTGAAAGGAGACTTTAGTGCAATGATGGTTTGACCCAAAATCAAAGGTTCGGGCATTTCCATGTATGCACGTAGTCTTTGGAATGAAACATGATTGAAAAATAAATGTAAATAATGATTCCATCTCAGGTCAGGATATCAAAGAATATTGTAGTTTATTGTCATACTAGACAAAAGTGTTGTATATTTTAACGTCGTATAACAAAGACCAAAGTGAATCAATGTAAAGATATTGATTCTAGGGGCGGTTTCACAAATCAACATCGTATGAGATGGAGGTGAACCGATGTGAAGAGATTGGTTTTGGGCTTGAACCTTGGGAGGTTGCCTATGTACCCAGCCTGGAAGGCAAGATTCAAAATCCGCGTAGTTCAACTAAAGAATGAATTAGTGATGAAGTTTTCCTTGGGGACAACAACCTAAAAAATAAAGTTGGGACTTACACATGGTTAGTATCCAAGAGAGAGTGTTGTGGTTGAAGTTTGCTCTAAGCTCATGTGAGTCATACTCGGTGTGAGAAACAAGAGGTAACAACAACTTTAACGATGCACAATTTAATGTCACATAGGACATATGAAGAGACTATGTAGTTTAAAGTCTTGAAGTTAGGACTATTGTTGATGCACAGTTTAATATCATGTAGTATGGGCAAAGTACAGTTTAATGTCATGTTGGACATATTAAAGGACATTCTGTACAGTTTAGCGTCATGTAATTTGGAAGATGGGGACAATACAGTTTAATGACATGTTGGACTAAAAGAGGACCGTGCAGTTTAATGTCATGAAGTGAGGACAAAAGAGTACACCATTTAACGTCATGTTGGATGTATTAAGGACTTTTTGCACAGTTTAAAGTCATGTAGGATGAAAAAGGGATGATACAGTTTAGCATCATTTTGGAAATTAGTGCCAATAATTTATGGTCGTATGCAAGGACAATTGGTAATGCATTTTAATGTCTCGCTGGACGTAAGGGACTTCTATATAGATTAACGTCATATAACAAGGACGATGAAGGGAGACACAGTTTAGCCTCATGTTGGACGAAATTTCACATAGTTTAAGGTCGTATGCATGGACCATGGATGGTGCAATTTAACTTTATGCTGGACGTAAGGGACATGCAAATAGTTTAAGGTTGTATGCATGGACCGTGGGTGTATAGTTTAGCATCATATATCAAGGGAGATGAGCAGTATAGTTTAATCATCATGTAGGAAAATATAGGGACAATACAGTTTAAGGTCATGTTGGAAGAAAATGATGCAAACAGTTTATGGTCATATGCATGGACTAGTGCAATTTATTTTGTGTTTATATAAAATACTTCATCCGAAATTTGGCATTGGTTGGAGTAGTGATGAGTTCTCTATCCATTGAGATTAAAGAATAAGCTCCATTGGAATAGACCTTATGTATTGAATAAGGTCCTTCCCATTTTGGCTCATGATTGGGAGGTTTCTTTCCTGGTATCATTGGAGTTTTGAGAACTAATACCAGTTCTCCCTGAATGAATGAATGAAGATAAACATTTTTGTTGAAAGCTCATGCTATTCGATTCTGATATACTTCCAAGTGGTGCAGTGTGCACAATCTATTCTTATATAACCGTTCTAATTCATCCAATCACTTTTGATATTGTTCATCTATAAATGACTGATAAAAACGGCTACTCTGAGTGAGGGTAGTTGAACTTCAATTGGAAGTACTTCTTCCATTCCATATACCAGTGAATAGGGAGTTGACCGGGTTGTAGTGCGGGTGGTGGTCCGATAAGCCCATAAAGCATGAAAGAGATTATCAGGCCCTGACTTCTTATCATTATCCACCATCTTTTGTAGTATATTTGAGAGAGTCTTTTTGAAGGCTTTTATCTGGCCATTGGACACTACATGATACTGAGATGAATGGTTGGATTTGATGATGTATTCTTGACACAACTTCTTCACCTCAGATGAACAGAAGCTGGTGCCATTTTCCATCAATATGGTATGAGGGACACCAAATATGGTAATGATGTTAGACTTGAAGAAGCTAAAAATGCATTTATAACTGACTTACTTAAGAGGTATTTCCTCTGCCCATTTGGAAAAGAAATCAGTACCAGTAAGAATATACTTAAACTGGTTAGTCGTAGCTGAAGGGTAAGGTCCAACTACATCCATTCCCCATGTGGAAAATGGCCACGAGTATTTAGCTGTATGAAGCAAATTTGGAGTTTGATTAATGAATTTGGCATGTGCATGGAATGAATGACACTTATTTGTGAAATCAACACAATATTGTATCACTGAAGGTCAAAAGTATCCAAGCCTTCGAATCTGATCAGACAGTCTATGTCCAGACTGGTGGGCACCACAAACTCCTGCATGCAATTCTTTCATCACAACCATTGTCTCTTTACCATCAATTCATATGAAGAGAACTCCATCAAAACCACACTTTTAGAGAAATTTCTCTAGGTGACTTGGGCCATCCTAAAGAGTGAAATTGACCACACGTCTCCGGATTTGTTCTTTTCCGGCTCTCTCAGGTGGAAGTGTTCCATTTTAAAGATATTCCTGGATAGGTGTCATCCATTATGTAGTATGACTATACGGTTCAGGAATGGGACTAATTTCATTAATTTCCTATGTTTTGATTTGAACATAAGGTGAAATTGCACGAAGGTGGGCAATACTGATGGTTGTCTCATCCCGATTTGGATCTACCAGAGCTGTGGCTATATTAGCCAGTGCATCAGCTTGAGCATTTTGTGATCTTGGGACATAAGAAAATGTCGGTTATGAAGGGAATTCCTCCATTAATTCTCTAATGTAATAATACAAAGGAATTAGTTCATTCCTTATAGAATAATCCCCATCGACTTGTTTGATTACCAGGTCTGAATCACCTTTCACCATTAAGTGATTCACTTGTGCTTGAAGCGCCAAGTCCAAGCCTGTGATGAGAGCATGGTATTCTTCTTTATTATTGGTACCACCTTCCCACAATAAGAAGGAATATGGTAACACTGCCTTTTCTGGAGAAATGATCACAATTCCTAATCCAACTTGGTTGAATATAGAATTTTCCATTTTCCTCTCTGTTGGACTTCTAGATGCACCATCAAAATACATTTCCCATGTCTGAGGACTTTCTTGAATAGAGAAGACTTCTTCATCAGGGAGTTCAATATGTGAAGATGTGTCTTCCACTTAAGGGTGTTCAGCAAAGAAATCAGCCAGAGCTTGGCCCTTTACTTCCTTTTGAGACACATACTAAATGTCGAACTGCTGCAAAATAACTACCCACCTTTCTAGACGTCCTGTAAGCATTGGACGACTAAGGATGAATTTGAGCAGGTTATTGCGAGATACCAATTGGACCTCGTGATGTTTCAGGTAGTGTCTCATCTTCTGAACTGCAAAGATTAATTCTAGGCAGTACTTCTCAATATTTGAAAACCGAATTTCTGCTTCATGTATAGTCCAACTAAGATAGTAGAGGCTGTTTTCATTCCCAGCATCATTCTTCTGAGCAAGAAAGACACCCAATGATTGCTCTAAGGCTGTCACATAGAGGATTAGTGTCCTTCCTTCAACAGGTGGCATAAGCACCGGTGGAATCAAGAGATACTTCTTGATAATATTGAATTATTCATGATATTCTTCAGTCCACTTGTATGTGACTACCTTCTTCATCAATTTGGTGAAGGGTAAACTTTTTCCTAACAAATTGGCGATGAAACACCGAATATAGGCTAAGTGACCTTGAAGTCCTCTCAATTATTTCAATTTTCTAGGAGGTGACATAACAAGTATTGACTTTGTCTTCTCAGGATCGACTTCAATACCACGATGGTGTACAATAATGCCGAGAAATGTTTCTCTGGTTACCACAAAAAAAGTTTAAGGTGTTCATCTTCAAATGATGTTGTCAAAGCATGCGGAATATTCCTTTCAAATCAGCCAAGTGATTAGAAATTTGATTGGATTTGACCACCAAATCATCCACATAACATTCAACGAACTTCCCTAAAAAGGGTTTGAAGATATGATGCAGACACGCTGATATGTTGCACCATCATTCTTTAAGGCGAATGGCATTACCCGATAGCAGAACACACCCTGAGGGGTCTGAAGGCTGTAGATTCCTTGTCTTCTGGAGCCATTATGATTTGATTACATCCATGAATATCCATCCATGAAGGAAAGTACTTGATAGCCAGCTGTTGAATCAATTAAAAGTTCTGTAATCGGATCTTGGAAATCATCCTTAAGACAATGCCGATTAAGATCTCTGAAATCAATGCAAACTATAATTTTCCCATTATTATTTTTCACTAGGACAATATTAGCTAACCACTTGGGATATTGAACTTCTCTGACAAAGTTAACTTTGATAAGCTTATCCACTTTAGCTTCAATTTCTGAATTATAAGATGAGTGTGTTCTTCCTGCGGCTTGCTTGAATCCTCGATGTTCTTCCGGTAAACCCAAATGATGAGTAACGACATCAGTATCAAGCCCTAGCATCTCTGTATAGTTCCAAGAAAATAAATCTCGATTTTTCTTTAGAAAGGTAATATACATTTCTTGCTCTTCATGATTCATGGACGCACTAATTAATGTGGGGTGTGGATCTTCTTTTGTACCCAGATTTATTTCTCTGAGTTCATCCACGGTGGTAGAGATACCCTCTTCAAATGCTGGAGGAGAATCCCTGAGATCTTCCTCTTCTTCTTCAACATGTGTAATTTATTCCATTTCTACTTTCATAGTGGATGATGAAGAAGAATTTCCATGATTAGAGGAGATGCTAAAACATGAACATCTTGAAGAAGAGGCTTCCATTTCCGACCCAATTGACGATGAAGGGACTTCCTTGGGTAATATATACGAGATGATGGATTGAGAATCGACAACATCGTTCACCTCTGACATTGCTATAACTTCTTCTGGACTGATTGGTGAAGTATAGACTTGCTGGATTTCAATAAGTGAAATGAAGACATCTCCATTTGAGCTTTCATTATTTCCTAGTGGCTCACAAATTTATCCCATGTTTTCTGGCTCGATTGTCATAATTGACATTATGGATCTTTCCATAAGAGTATTTTGATTTGGGTCCATCCTGTCAACATGACTGATAGGAAACACATAATCTTTACTCACATGCACAAATGGATTTACTGGAATCTTTCCCATACCATAGAGTGCATTAACTTTGGTAAGCTCCTTTGTTGTGGATTTCTCCCTTCCCATCATGTGATATAATTCCGCCTCAATGTATTGAGATTCACATGTCTTGAACAGGGCCTTATCACCATACAATGTTCCAACTTGACCATCAAAATAATATTTGAGACATTGATGGTATGATGAAGGGATAGCTGCATATTGATGTAGCCAGTGTCTTCCAAGAAAGATTTTGAAGGATGAGTCTTGATCAACAACCAAGAAATATGAATTAGATACAAGATCTCAAAACTGAGTTTTGAGTGTAATCTCACCCAGTGGTTCTTTTTCATTTTTATCATATCCTTGTAACATCATGGTAGAAGGAGATAAATCAGATTCCGTGAGGCCCAATCGATGAAGTGTACAAATGGGCATGAGGTTGATTCCTAAAACATTCTCAGTGAAAGCCCTTCGAATGTCTACACCATTGACCTTGACAGATAAATACAAAGGCCTAATGTTTCCGTGCAAGACATCATCTTCATCATCATCTGTGAATGATTTCACTGGATGGCATTCTGCAGGATTATTCTCTACATGGTAGACCTCAGCTGCATCAATTTCAGTTTAAAATGTCTTGAGGACTAGAAAAAGCCTCAATGAGTGCCTCATGAAGATTCTTTGATAAATTCAATGCATCCGAATTTGATAACATGGCCGGTACATGGGCCAGGTGTTTCAATATTTCATAATTTTGATCCAAAGGTCTTCGTTTCCCAACAGGACCATGTGGTTTAGCAGGTGCCTTGGAAGTTGATGTTTTTGAAGTTGATGCATCTTGTATTGGGGTAGGAGTTGGTAATACTCTTGGCTTTGAAAGATTAGAACGATTAGGTCTATTTAATTTATGAGAATAAGAAAGTGGTACCTTCAAATGATCTTCCAGTATAATTGTTCCAGGACCGAGTTTGCTATTGGTGGAAGAACTTGCTTGTTTTTGTTGTGCTCACTGAAGGGCTCTACCACAAGTTTCTGCCGCATACACAGTTCTAGCAGGGGTAGAATTGGAGTAGTGGCCTCTAAAAGATCCACGTCTTCCGCTATATCCTGAGCCTCTGGAACTTCCTATGATTCCTCTGTTTGATATAGAGAATTCAGTCTCAACAAAACCAAAACTGCAACTGGAATACAGATCTGTTAATTGAATCATATTAACAGAACTGAAGATAAACTCTTCATCTGATGAAGACTCTGCCTGATTAGCCTATTTAGGATGTGCGGTTTAGTGGGGTGGTACCTGAGGCTTTGAAGTAGATGGCATGAAATCTTCCAGAGTCAAAGACAGCTTAGGTCTTGACACGTACTCATCCTCTTCTGATTGTTCAACTTTCTTGGAATTGTGCCCTTTCTTTGAGGATTTTCCCTCTGATGAAGAGGGTTTTTCTGCGGCATTTATGGCAAAAGGCACAATTGGTTTCTTCAATTGTGTTCGTAAAATAGCATGAGTTTGGTTGATTGTCTTAATAAACATCCAGTCATCATGTTTTTGTGCATTTTTTGCTTTTGACTTCTGGCCACTCGCCTTCCCCCTCTGGAACTGTAGCAGTAACACATGCTACCTGGGCTGAAGAGCCTTTTAGTTTGACTTGTCCCGAGTCGACCATCTTTTGCAGGAGGTCTTTAATGACAAAACACTCCTGGATGGGATGTCCCAGCATCTGATGAAATGGGCAATAATTGGGGCGGTCTTCATCTCCTTCCATGTTTGGCCTCTTGGGCCTTGGAAATTGAACCAGATTATTTTCCTGAGCCGAAATGAAGTAGGCAGGAACTTGTTCATTTCGGAAAGAGTAAACATTTCTCTTTAGATCCTCAAATTGTTTTCGTCTTTGATCTCTTTGATCATATTGACGAAACGGTCTCTGTTGTTGGCACTCAGGAGGTGGATCCCTTCGAGAAGATGATGGTTTTGAAGTAAGAGTAGGTACATGTGCTTGTTTTAGAATAACTGTAGCAGTCTCTGCTTTACCCATTCTCCTTATTGGAGCTGATATAATTACACGAGCTTTAGCCTTAACCTGTATACGGGAATCTTCAATCTGCCGAGCGATTGAAGTAAGGTATCGAAACCCTCTTGTGTTTTTCACAGGGATCAAAGGCGTGCGTAATTCGTCACACAGATTTTCCACACATTTTGGGAACAGTTCCTCTTGATGGAGTGCTAATCTCAAGGAATATGTTAAGCCCTTACAGGAAGCAAGGAAATCTTAGACCCTTTCATTCTCCCTTTGCTTACAGTTTATAAGATAAAAAACTACCATCTTTGGAAAAGTTGAGCTGAACTGAAGAATGAATTTTTGGAGAAGATCCTCCAATCCGGTAATTGACCGGTATTGAAAGCTCATATACCAAACAAAAGCTGGTCCTTTCCAGGTTCGCACGAAGCATCTGAGTTTCACTGCTTCTTGTGGTTCTAGAGTTCCTATCATAGGATCACAACGGGACACGTAATGCATCAAATGCTGTTCAGGATCGCCTGATACATTGAAAACAGGTAATAAAGGGTTCCCAAAACATGATGGGGGAGGGATTGAATCTTCCCATTCAGGGTAAGCTTTCTTTTCTGGTTGAACGTGCTCATGCTTCCCTTACATAGTATCTAACCTAGATTTTAATTACTCAATGGTAGTTATTAACTTTTTAGAAACATTCGGTTGAACATGGACTTGGGCAGGTGCAATGACTGGATCTAGGATAGGTATAGCTGCTGGTACTACAATTGATGGCAACACTGCCAATTGTTGTTGCACTTGACCTGTAGGATTAGACCAGTGAGGGTGTACTGATAAAGGAGGATATTCTTGATCCATCTCAGTAGCTGCAACAAACTCCCTTGGCTGACTGACTCCAGCACGCTTTGGAAGAAGACTACCCTGAAGTAGTTCTACATTCAACATCCTCAATTCCTTCATTTCTTCCTCCACTTTTGCAAACTTTTGCTCTAGTGAGAGCGATTGGACTTCTCCAGAAGAAAGATATGTAACCCGATTCTTTCCCCTCCCTTTTTTGGATGCTTTTTGGAGAGAGGGAAGTGGGTTACTTGAAGGATTACCTATGTTCTGAGTAATTATTTTGATTTTGTGTATGTACACCTTCTTCATTTGTGTCTGTGCATAAATATTTTTGAGCAGGAACCTCTTCATCTGAATCCCTGAGTGATCCTCATCTGGTGGATCAGCAACAACGACATTGATTAAATAGATTGATGCATAACGCATCACATCCCTTCTATCAGCATTTCTATGATATTGTCTTCTTCCATGTCTTTGATGAGACATTTCCTTTTGTTGATTCGATCCCTCCGGAACTTCTGGATGAACTATAATTTAGAGGCAATCTTCTGATAATTTGGCACTTCATTCCTCTAGTGGCTTCTTCCCTAATCGAGAGAAGACTTACTTTCGCTGAAGAGGGGATTGATGATTCGAAAAATTTCCCAGTCCAGTGGACTCGGGATGTTCCTGCTTTCTTTTCTCAACTCCTCGAATCCTATTTATTGATTCCGAGGGTTGGTTTAAAATAGTCCCCAGTCTAGCAAGATGGGGTGGCTCTTGACATGCTATGTCTGAGACTTTATTTAATTCTCTCTTGATTTTTCGGACCTTAGTCCTGAAATTAGCTGGATGCATCAACCTGAATCCACTTTTATCACCCGGTTCAAAAGACCATTGGAGGATTTATGACACTTCTAACACTTGGTTATGTGTTTTCTCTAAACAAGAGGCATGTTCAATATTCTAGTTCCTTTGATGAAGGAGTAATTAAACAACATTTTCTCTGTATGCTTGATTTTGAGAGGAACTAGTTGAATCCTATTCTTGGGAAAGCTTTTTATTAAAAAAAAGCCCATTGACTTTGTCCAGCCATTGGCAATAACATTACATGAGACCATTTTCGGTGGGATTTTCTGACTAGAGAGTACAGTGAAATGTATTTCTCCATGAACACCCCATCCTCTGATATGAATACCAGATTGGGCATTGGCAATTAACTGGCGCAATCTTCTTAGTGCACCAAGGCATGAACGCTAAAGGGATCTCTACTACTTTTCAGCCTTCGGATATCGAGAGACTGATAGAGATGCCAAATCAATCTGTCGTTGTAACTCGTCTATTATATTTACATGATTTTCATATTCATCATATGATAATACTATCTTTTTCAACTGAAAAATATTTTTCCATATGTTGAGATAAATATCATGAATTCCATCTTCCGTCAACATCTCTTGAATGTCATACTGAGAGTCAGCCAGAGGACAAAACATGACTGGCACTTCACCTTTTTCCATTAGTTTTCTCAAGTTCATCATTTCCTTTTTATCATCCAATGAAGATTATTCTACCTGATTTGGCCAGAGATGGCGCTTCCTTGTTGCTTCATCGGATTCAACAAGATTGGTAGAGAGATCACCGATTAAACTGGAAGATGCATGACTTAGGGGTGGTTTGGAGAATGAACTACACCCTGAGCTATCTTCCAATTGAGAAAGTATTTCACATAATAGTGATGAAGCATAAGACATGATTGGTTTCACATTTGCAAGTTCCTCAAGATAAGATGTCTTTCTCGGCACTACATTGTCCACTAGAGCATTTTCAGGGCAATGTGCATCACTATTGTGAAGAGGACTTTCACAGAGAAATTCATCATCATGGGGAGGACCACCATGGTGGGTTATAGAAAAAGATGAGATATCTTGCTCTTTGGTCTTCTGGCCACACAGAGGGTCATTGTAGTTCTCATATGAAGATGAATCTTCAAGATCGACCAAATTTTCATGAAGCATTCCTTCAAGAGGAAGTGTCTATTGAAAACCTTAGGAATTAATGTTACCACTAATGGTAAATGTGGGAGTAGAATCTTGGATTCCAAAAGATAATTTTCTGATGGCATCAAGACCTCCAACATCAAGCAAGGCCTTGTTACAAATTGGCTATTGATCTCTTGACTGTGCTCGGTGGGTCTTTTTCTTAGACACCTTCTTAGTCGCCTTGGAAACCACTTGTTGACGAATGTGGATACTCTGAGCAAATGTATGTGCTTGATCAAGAGATATGGCTAGGTTAGGCTGACGATCTCCACTCAAACCAGGGGTATGTGCCTGAATTGATTGTCCGTATGATATGTGGGAGTACACCCCACAACCCTCTTCGAATGGAACAGATGTTTGTGTCGGTTCCGGAGTGAACTGTTGCTGTGTCACTCCACTAGTAGGGATAGATTTATGTGTCTTTCCCTGAGATGCTGCTAAACCTGTTATAATATCCTTGCAAGCATCCAGAATATGAGCAGAGATTTGCTTCTTATCTTTCACCATTGATAGAATATGCTTGCTGAGTTCAGCTGCTGGAACAGGGATATAAGTCCATTTCGTGCTTGGAGTAGGTGTATGTGCCTTATCCTATCCTCCTTTTCCTGTCAGTGAATCCTAAAAGTACTCAAGTGTAGGGGAAAAGATTTGAGACTGCCTCTTGTTGGTCACCAGAGCTTTCCTACTGACTTCTCCGAATGATACCAAATGAGACTATTGGTTGGCTTGATCAATACTAGTTGGTGTATGTGCCTGGTGATTTCACCTCGCCAAACGTGGTTGATGAGATCCAACATATGTAGTCAGGCGATCCTACTAACTAGTTGATGATGTATAAACAGGTTTATATTCCTGCCTATAGTACTCCACCAGAATTGCCTGACGGGATTGGCATGATGCTGCCAAACGAGTCTACTAGACAGTGGAATTAAAATGGGTAGGTGTGTGTCTCTGCTCGTTGTTTTCCACCAAGTCAGGTTGGTGGACTTCTCTGGAGATAGCAGATATGAGAACCTGTTCATTGTTAACCAGATTTCACATCTGGCGATTCGTCTTGCCTTCTCGGGTTTGAGGATCCTAAGCCGAACACCTGGAGTCGATGCCCTCATCAAGTTGAGGGCACACTGCCACACGAGTCTGGAGGCGATTGTTGATAGGATTCCTTGGGAAGAACTCCTGTCTCCTTGAATTAAGTCCCAGAGGGACCTTATCATTCACCTCCTAAGAATATGAGAGGGAACAGTGATTTTATTCTGAGGATAGCGACCCGAAACAGTTGGAGAAGGTGGTTAGCACCGCCTGCTTCTTGATCACTGGTCATCATTGTCCGGACAACCGGTGTGAATTGTTCACTTGGAGGGCTTGTCAGGAAGCCTCCAGAGTTTGGATGGCACCCAGTTGATGGTACTCCCTAACCAGCACATTTGATACCCAGCGTTGAAGACGCTGAGTAGGTTATGTCGTCCTTAGAGCAGAGGACGATCCAGCAGGAGTATCAATAGTGGCATTCGCAGCAGCGGTATTCATAGGCGTGAACTTGAGAGCAGCCATTTCTTAGAATGCATTGAATCTTGGAAAAGAGTGCATGTCTGATATAACATACTTAATAAAGATAAATTCAGCAACTACATCTTTTAGATGAGAACATATTTCAATGATTTTTTTGGCACTCTCATTGATTTTTAAATAGGGGCCTAACAAATAAGTAAAACATCATATTAACTTGGTTAAGGATTCACGTCTGGTTCACCATTTTTGTTTCCCTCTCTAGAAATGGGGGTGACATCGTTGATTGAATGTTCAAACATTCCAATTGGTTTCTAACGGGTTTTTTCGTAGAACCGGAAACATCCAATGATTCCATATCCATTTGGACCTACTTTCCAAAGGTAGGCACTCATTAGTTGTGGACTGACGAGGCTTAGGAATTTGCGTTGTTCGAGAGGATGGGAGGTCGGACTCAACAGAACTTTTTGAGGGGAATTATTTTCTACTCTGGGACTCTCTTTATAGATTTATGTTATGTTCGTGAATCCTTATTACATTACCAAGTATAAAAAGTTCTTCCCTTTAGATCTGACAATCAATGATTGATATGTAAGAAATTTATAGAATCATTTATATGTATTCGAGGTTCTTCATCAATAGAGATTCATCTGTATTTTTTAGAGATTCTTGGTCAATGGTATCCTTTAATACATAAAAGTCTCTTGGTCATTATGATGACCATACTGTTTTTAAAACCACTCAGTGGGGCACTTGATGTTTGTTGTCATTTAGAAGGACATGGGTCATTTCAGAGTTGGGATCGAACCCACAGATGGGCTACCTACGTATCCTTTGCTTAGAAACGGAATCAGAACCCACATAGTTCGAGTAAAGGAATATTATGTTTATGATTGATGGCTCAATGAAAGATGTCATAATTACTTATACACTCTAAGATCACATGAGTCATGCTTGGTGTGAGAAACAAGAGGTATTGGTAAAACCAGACAATTGTGCCATGAAACATGCAATCATAAGAAATGATGTGGGGATTATGTATTTATGACTTCCCAAATAGATGAAGATTAGGATTTTCTTCAGGGAAGTAATCCAGGAATACGGTCCATAAAGGTATATGTACTTTATGGAGATTTGGATACTCTAATTTGGGGATTACCCCTGAAAAGGAGGCCCAAATTAGGAGGGGTCATATTATTGGGTTTTACTCCTGAGAAGGAGACCCTTATCAAAAGTAAATTAGGACTGGTTAAGATAAATTAAGACTGGGGATTACTCCCAAGAAGGAGGCCCAAGTTAAGGGACTTTGAGAATTTAAGGAACATGGGGCTTATTACTAAATAGGATAACCATATTTGAGACTAGGAACTGGGGCTTACTCCTGAAAAGGAGGCCAAGGTTAAGAGAATTATGCTTTGGGCTTATTCCTGAGGAGGATTCCCATATTTGGGAACTTGGAAATTGGGTCTTACTCCTAAGGAAGATGCCCAGATTAAGGGATTTGGGGCTTACTCCGGAAAAGGAGGCCCAAATTATTGAGGACATGGGGCTTATTCCTAAGGAGGATGCCCAATATTAATGTGAATTTGCAACTGAGGCTTACTCCTGAAAAGGAAGCCCAGGTTAAGGAACTTGGTGCTTACTCCTGAATAGGATGCCCATATTAGGGGACTTAGGGATTATTCATAATAAGGAGGCCCAGGTTTAGGGGAATTATAACTGGGGCTTACTCTTTAAAATGATGATCATGGTTTAAGGATTCTCTCATCTTAAATTATGAGGTTGAATGAATGAACTCTCTAACTTTAGTGAGATAAAGATATGTGAACCACTATGTTTTTAAGATATGTTCCACAGAATTAATTTCAGATAAGGAATTCAATCAAGAAAACATGCCAAAAATTGATTTCAAGAGTGTCTTGAAGAGTTAATAATGAATAGGAGAGGTGGAATGACATAAGAGAGATGAAATGGGCCAGAAAGGCACCCAAAAAGGCAGGGGCACGCAAGTCCTGGAAGGCGCGCAGGTGCTGTGTAGGCACGCAAGTCCCTGGGCGCGTAGGTATACCTACGCGACACATGGGTACTTGCGCGATTTTCAACCCTTAGAGTAATATTTGGGTGATCCTTGATCAAAGCCTTTAGAATTATCCCTAAAGGCTTTCCAGAAGATGGCGCACAGGTTATGGTGAAGAAGTAGGGCGGCACACAAGTGTGTCCATTTCCCTTAAGGGTAAAACACTTAGGCGTGCAATTGTTAGTGAATTATAAAACTTAGATCTTACTCTTCTTGTTTAGACCTTCTATTCTAGGTAAAGAATTACCTTAGAAGTGTTCGGATGACCTGAAGAAGAGACTTGGGAATTCAGAGCTCTGTATCTGAATTCTGGAAAAATTCCTCTCGAAATGGGGGGCCCACCGAGTCTATTTATAGGCGGGAGAAGACCCCGGGCGGTTATCACTTAGGGTGCGCATGTCACTTGCACGACCATTAGGAGACGCGCAAGTACACCTGCGCGACAGTAAGGGAAATTGCATGAACCTAGGTCCTTTGAATCCTTTTTCATTCCTTTTTTTTATTTTTGATGTTTTCTTTAAAGGATGAATCACTTTGTGCTAAGTCATTTACCTTTCCATTATTTTAGAAAATGTGACGAAAATGAGCGTTAACATAGGTACATTGGAAATATTGAAATTTGATAGTTTATAGGAGTAGTAGAATACCAACTAGAACATGCACAGAATATATCTCCAGATCATTAGATAATCCATATCATGAGGAAAGAAATATTTGATACATCACGGGTAATTTATCATGAGGTGGTACAAGTAGAACCTAAAGTATCTTCAGAGTAGAAGGAAGACATATTTTACTATAGAGACAATGTTCAATTTAACAAGAAAAATAAACTTATTAAAGTGTTTTGGATGACCCACTAGTATGGAGAGGGATGTCATAACTGGAGGAAAAAAATTAAACTGGGGTACCCTCACCTATTCTTAGTCGAAAATATGTGTTAAAATATTTATGATGACATTTCTAAAGTGCGTGAATTTGATGACCCCTAATTTTTAAATGATAGTTATTTCTTTATAAGATCCGTGTTATATTATATTATATTATATACCTATAATAGTTTGAGAAACATAAAAACCTTATCTAGTTAATTAATAACATTACATTAGTCAGCTGCAAAATAAATTAAAATTCAAAACATTATAATAAGACATAAAATATAAAATAGAAGAAAAAAATTGGGAAAATATGGATCTAGCCAATATGTTGTGATCATCACAACCACATATATCACTAATGAAATGAAATGAAAATGTGTAAACCAGCAAACCCCATATAAAATGAAAATATAACATTGGGAGGAATTATTGTGAATCTTTAGTGAAAGGATAAAGTGGTATTTATAAGGTATAAAATTAATTGTGATTGTTGGTTTATATAGTTGTTGGTCATTTTTCAATAGTTAACTAGACACATTTGTAATATTGTTATCATTATAATTCATTAATATTAGTAGTAATGAAAAATGTTTATTGATACAGAATGAAAAAAATATGGAATCATCTAGTAGAGTGATATAGTTTAAAGTACATTTTTCTGAACATGGGAGGAAGGTAAGATCAATAGGGTTCAAAATTGATTAGATCCATTCTAATCATGTATAGGTAATTATTATGAAAATTATTCTATATTAAATGTTTAAGTTAATAGTGATAACCTATTGTTCATTTTTTAAAGAACAACTCCATGAATCCAAAAACATCATACTACTTAAAATTATAGAGTACACATGTGTAATAAGGGGTTACATGTACATGACAATGTTTCTTAAACTGTAATTTCATCTTTAAAACTTAATTTTTTTACTATATAAAACCCTTATTAGGAATAGTTTTTAAAATTAAAATAATTATTTGAGTAAGAAGAATTTGGATAAATTATTTTTTGACACCAATAAAACATAACTATATTTAATATAAACATATTTTATTTTATAATAAACTAAATTATTCTAAATAAAATTTTTCATAATGATATTTTAATACACATAAATTTTAATATAAATGAAATAAATAATATTATAATTTCCTAGAAAATTTAAATAAGCATCAGAATTTTGAATATATTTTAAAAATTGATATATTCTTAATAAAAATGTATTTTTATATATAGAAGTTTTAATTTTAATATTTATATTATTATCTTGATAAAATAAATAATATATTTTAAATTATAATCTAGACGTTTGGTTAGGGTGAAATTTATATAATTTTCAAAAATAAATTACTTTTCAACAAATGGAAAAAATAAAATTTTGTATTTTACATATATTTATTATTTATTATTTATTTTATAATTATTTAATAAATAATTAAACACAATCCATGACCTAAATTGTTTTATTTTATTAATATTATGTATTTTAATTTCTATTAATCAACTAACATTATTATATAATTCATTGAAAAGTAGAAAATGTAAACCTTGATTATAAAAATATTACATTATGTAAATTTAAATTTCCACGTCGAATAAAGTATAATAAATTGTTTTATATTCTCAATGAATAAAATTTTAGTAATGTGACTCAAAATTTAAAAACCAAGAAAATTTACCAAGGTGTATCCATTGAGGTAGCTTTTTCCATAAACTTGATCTCTAAGACATGTATATGAAAATTATTAAACAATTTATCCATATTCTATATAAATACTCACAAATTTCACCCTTCCAATTCACTACCAATCTATCCTTACTGATGAAATGGTTATTTTTTATATCGATCTTTTGTACCCATTATGATGCCAAATTTACAACTCATATTTCTCTCTTTTCCATATGAAATCATTATATTTTTAATATAAAAACTAATTAACTATCAATGGGTAATCATAATTATATTATTTTTATTTATTGATTCAGGTATTTACATATAAAATACAATCATTACTTTTCCAGGTATGAAAAATGATTTTATTTTAATTCTTTCAATCACTTATGTATACAATTCTTTTATAGAATGCTATACTGTATAATCCTTGGGTTGTTGAAAAAAATATGTTGTATGATTATTTTCAATCACACATAATTATGATATATGATAGTTTCAATTTTATATGGCTCCAATTAATTGGGTAATGAAGTTAATATCCAGAGATTGAATTTTTTATTATACTTTGGTGAATAACCTATCATAATTGTGATTTATGCTACATTTATTATAAAAACTTGTGATTTTCATATAAATGTATCATTTAAATATGGTATCCAAATTTACACTTTTTAAATATTGTCAATTTCTTATGATATGACTAATGTTCTCTAAATCATAGTATATTGTGATATTTAATGTTCTTATTGATATCACTCATAATCAAGTGATACATGTATCCCTTTAATATTCCCGTACTGAGGTCATGCTAAACTCTTTCAATTGATGCATGTCACAATGATATTATATAAAACAAATTAACCTAGGATGTAATCAAAAATAATTCTTTCACCGTGAATATTTAAATATTTTGTGTTTTCATTTATTATGTACTAAAATTCAGAGAAAATTATATTTAAGACCATCTATGAGTATTTTATATAATACAAAGGTGGGATGACATAATTTTTATCTAAAAGTTATAGATATGTAAAAATTTAAATTTTATTAGTTTTCAAAAAATTAATTAATTTTGATATATGAAGAATAATTACTCTAAAAAACACTATGAAGAAGGAAAAAAATACATTTGAATCAATAATGACTCAGAAAATTGAATAAGGTAACATTACATTAGTTTAATCATACAATATAAAAGTATTTCATGCGATACACTCCCTGATTTTGAGAAACTATATAAGAGTTAATGATATTTAATATGATAAAAAACCAATGAAATGTTCTAATTCTAAAAAAATAATGTTTATAAAAAAATTCTATTAATAATAATAAATGAATATAGAGAAGTTGACCGAACTAAGTAATAATTTATAAAAATATATATTATATTGAGTAATAAATCATAGTAATAAATTAGGAAAATTATTTCAGATAATTTATTATAGTGAACATATTACATATTGACGAATGTGCTTTAGACTATGAATGAGGATGTTGTAATGGGGAATGTCAAAATTAAGCTTCCAAAAATGTCATCTTGATTAATAAAAATGATGATACATCATCTTGTAAGGATGGAACAAAAAATAGTGATGGGTTTATTATTACAAGAGGAGAAAATCCAAGGAATAATCCAAAAAATTGGGTTCAATATATCCCTAATGAAAATTGTTTGATTGAGATGTTATAAATTATAGCATAATGGATGAATTTTTAATAATAATTAAATTATTAATTAAACAAAATTTGATTAGGAATCAATATACAAGTTTAAATATCAAAATAATAAGAAAATACAGATTTTTGATTATATGACACCATGTATCTCACTTAGGGATAAAAAAATTTTTGGTCAAAAAAATACTTTTTTATGTTAAAAAGAAAATGGATAAACTCAAGTATATTTCAAAAGAGTTATCAAAATAATTGATTAATGATAAAATATATTTGATATTGAAAATAAATTTTTTTAGTAGTTCAATGGGGATTAATGAAAAAAATCCACAAATGTTTTAGGTATATAATATTGAAAAAGATAATTTTATGTTTAGAATTGTAACACCATAAAATAATTTTTTTTAATGAAAAATTATTTCAATTATACTATTTTGGAGTAGAATACAAGTATGAATAAATAAAAAATTACATATATATTGAATGATAGAAATTTGAAATAAATATTCACACGCTCCCCTGGTTTCGAAAAACAATTCCCCAAAAATTAAGTACTATCATACAATTGTAAGTCTAAAAATAATGTTTCATATAAAATAATAAAAACAAAACTATTGTAATATATATATATATATATTATGGATACTATATTAATTTTATTGTTTTATATCATAATTATTTTAGTTAATAGAAAAACATTAATCTACTTATATAAATGAGGTAGCATGAACCAATGCAAAACACCAAAAAGATAGAATAAATAATAAATTATAATATATTGGGATGTTGATTTATGAAAAAAACATTTTTTGTAGATTTATGGAAACATTTTGAAGGATTTATCATGAAGGGAACATAAAAATTGACTTATTATAATAATATCTACTTAATTAATTACAAATTTTTTATATGATAATTTATAGAAAATGAATAGATGAAAAATATAAGAGAATTCTATTTTTTTCTTCTTCATAATAAAAATATATAAGTATACATGGATAATGCATACTGGTTTCACATGCCAAATGAATTTTATTTCATTTAATTGTTGAATTTTGAATGACTTCATGTTTCATATATTTAATTTGGTTATGGAAACCCTTTTAAAATTCATATTTTTGACTATGTAATGTTGATAAAAATAAATTAAAGTATAGAAATGTATTATTTATTGAGGGTATTAAGTATAGTTATATAAATTGTTATGAAAATTTTTATGATGTAAATATTGTGATTTAGTCATGTGATATGTATTTATTATAGATCATAAATAATAGATTTGTGACATAAATTGTGATGAGAACAAAAAATATTTCATTTTTGTTTTTACAATAGTTATTTATAAAAGTCTATAAATGATGATAATAACATTTCAGATATAATTAATGGCCATCCTTGAAAATATCATAAAAGATTTATCATAAATGAATATATACAAATTATTAAAATTGTAATGGAAGATAACATCGTTATTAGTAAAACAGAAAAAAGAAGTAAGGATGGGGAAGGAATGTACCCCAAAATTGTGATCTAAAAAGGAAGACCATAACTTTTTATTCTAGATGTATCCTCTGGATCCATGATAATGAATTTATAAATTGGATATAAATATTTCATCACATCAATTAATGTCTATATTAGAATGAAATTCATTATGTTTTGGTCAAACAAATATCAACCACTACGCATGTTCAAAATGTTTCAATGGGATAAATAAGAATAAAATTATTTTCTATTAAAGATGATGTGATCTGAAACTATAGTGAGAATGCCAATATAAAATATTTAGAATAACTTTTCAAACAATAGAAAATGCATTAATATAAAGAATCTTATAATTCGTATAAAAAATAGTGTGTCAATATGTAAAAAGATTAATGTTATTTAAATGGAATGAATTATGCTTGTCGAGAATGAACCTTTAGGATATATGTAATTTAAAAATATCAACACAACATGAATGATTAAAAATTGAGTTTTATTAAGCCCAAAAGCACTCATGAAATCTTATTAAATGTTTTCATGAATAATAAAAGTATAAAAAAACTTAATCTCTTTGGATGTATATATAAATATATGATCATAGATAATAGTGGTAGAAAATTTTCTAGAATTCATAAAATAATATATTTCATTGTTATAAATAAAATTGTTGTTCATTACGTTTCTACAAAAAATAATAGAGATTATATAACTGTTATGGTGTGAGAGTCTATTATGATGAAGACGTGATTATAAAATCAATCATAAATTTTGAAGAAGATGATGATGTAACTAAAAAACCTAATATTCAACAAAAATATAATAAAAACCCAATGAACATGATGTATAACCTTCTTATAAATTTCATAATACAATGGAACTAAGAAAAATTAATAACCTTTTATTATATAAAATGAATTATTATTCATTTAAGATCAATATAAGTTAGACTAAATGTTCATAAAAAATAAGATAATTCATAAAACTAGGGAACAAGAATTTATTTTAAATTTTCTTCCCTGACTAATTTGAATTATTTTAAAAAATAATAATTTATTGAATTTAATAATAAAGAATCAATTCACATTGAAAAGAATAAAACATATGATCATTTACCCAGTCCTAAAAGAAAAATATAATTAAAAACAAATGGGATTATAAAAAAAAGATAAATTATAAAATAAATTTTGAGTGAAATAAATATAGATTGGTTTATGTAGTGTCTTTAATGAATAATCTATTTGATCTTGATGAAAAAAAATAATTATAAAAACGAAATAGTTAGATGTAAACTTTCCATTTTAACCCAAATAAATTTTAAATTCAATCAAATTGATGAAAATTCTATATTTCAAAATGTTGAGATAAATAAAAATGGTTATTTATAAGAAACTCATGGATTTATGGTGGATAAATTTATTGTTTGATATGTATGTTTTTTAAAGTTCTATATGTTTTAAAAAATGTTATAATATATTTTAATTTCAAGTTAAATTACTGATTTTGGATAAATGAGTTTAAGCATTTATATGTAGAGAATTTATTTTATTTGAGGAATTACAAGACCCCATCACCCAATATAATTGTATAAGATGGTGAAATTATAATTTATTATATTTATGATAAACATGGTGAAGATTCATAAAAATAACTATGATGAAATTTGAGATAAACATTCTTTTTTTGATTAAATTGTTTTTGGGAGTATAAATTTTATAATATACTACTCACTTTTTTCTAACTCATAGATGTTATTCTAAGAACATATGGTAATGGTTTGGGAGGTAATAATAAAAAATATTTTCTAAGAAAATATAATTATTTACATTGTTTACTAATTATGGTAATTATAATGTTTTCATTGAGAATGAATTCTAAATGTTTAAGAATAGAATTTTATATTTGAATATCTTAGGGGAAGATCATGTGTTTATTATAAAATTATGTTTTAGGTATCAATATTATTAAAATGATAGATATTTCATTAAAATAGTGAGTTTAATAGAATATTTTAAAACATATAAAATAATACCATTTTATATGAGAATAAACTTTTTTGGAAATTAAGGGTTATATATATGTTTATTGAGAATATATTTATGATGATTGAATGTTGATGTCATGAAGATAATTTTGGTGATTTAGTTTATGTTAATAGTTTTTACATATTTTTTCATTTAATATTATTTATGTGTTATATTGAGTGTTGGGGATTTATGGTTACAATGGTTCAAATTGAAATGTTATAAAAGGAGATCATGGTTACATGAGTAATTAGAAAACCATGTGTTGAACAACTTTTTGGGATTTTTCTAGAATCATTAACTCCTTAATAGTTTTTACATTACTATTTTCCAATGATATCTCTTAATACTAACCATGCATCAATTTCTTTGGTTTCCATTATAGGCAACATGATATTCTCATTATTTTGATATCCATTTGGGTAAATTGTGCACCGAAACAAGAATTTAATTTTAATTTTATAATTTTTTTTTAAATTTCACCCCACATTCCATCATTTCCCTCCCATTATATATTGTTGTGACCCCGTGTTTAATCTCTCACACTCCCTATTGTCTTCCCCAAATGTGTACTCTCCCTTTTGGTGGCATTAATAATGTGTCCTTCAAGCAGATACAAAGGGATGAGACTTCCTCTAATCCTACACTATGAGGCATAGATGAGCATAATCCCTAGTTGATATTCTATATTCCATACACCCATACATCCCATTATACTCATTCATTTTGTCTGATTTGAATTGAAATAATCTAATTCTGGAATTAAAGAATTGATGTGAGAACTACTCATAAATTATTTTCTCTCTATTATAATATTTCTTCTTCTCCCATGCTTCACCATAATTTGTTGAAACACATGTGTTGATTATTTAATTAAATTTATGGGTTATTATATATTGTTTTGATTTCCAAATTCAAATTATGGTTTTATCTATAGAAAATGAAATGATTTGAATCAATATATATCAAATTGATTCAAGTTTTCCATGACATAATGTATTAACATGAAATACACTGATTGATTGACAAGATAAAATTATTAGTTTAATTAACTATACCATCGTATATGTTTTTTATTATGGGCATAACAAATTTTTAGTGGTTTAATAGTTTCATTGTATTTTAAAAAAGGTATATTAATTGTATGTGCATGCAAAAAATTATCTAAAATCACTAATTAGTTTTTAAAATTGGGTATTTAATTTAAGAGTAATGTTCTGGGCCTTCACAAAATTTTTCCTTTATTTTATTCATTCGAATTTAAAGTATAACAAGAAAATCCACGTATTTATAACTTTTTAAAAATACTCTATTTATTGAGAATTATTAATTTGAAATGGTTTTATCATGTTTTTGTTGTAATATAAATTAAAGAGGGTTATTTAAGAAATATTTTACTTTTTGAATGTTATAGTTTTCCTAAATAAATATTAATAAACGGTTTTAAAAAATTTATAATTGAATGATATGTGATAATAAAATATTTTATATGGATTCAAATTAGAATTATAAAAAACTAAAATATATTATAAATTATTTGAGATTACATACAAGGGACATCGATGTTGTTGAATGTGTTTTTATATTATAATTAATTTTTATCAAGATTGATTATGGTTAAATTTATGATGATTAAATTATTTGAACCATATCATTAAAATATTATTTCCTTCATTATCATCTATTAATTAATGTATAATACATGAATTTATATCACATTAATCTACATATATATTCATGAAACTAGAAGATTGTTTTATAGGAAAACCAACTCTTTTTTCTTTTTTATTTAGGAATAATTTATCCATGTCCATATTTAATAGAATCTATTAATAATTACTTTAAAATTATCCATGTTTTCATTAATTTAAATTTCACATAATTTTTGTTCTACAAATTTTTTAATAGTAATATTCTTATCATTTTGCAAATTAGAACACATTGAATTTTTAACAAAAATTTGAATAAAAAAATTTATTTAACATGCACGACATGAATATATTTTACATCCATCGTTATTAACAAAATATTTAAAAAATATAATCACTTTTCTATTGTGTTATTATAAAAAACAATTTCCATACTATTTTGGATGTTAAATATTATAAAAATTGGTTTTCCAAATAAAAAGGAATTTTTTTCCAAAAGGAATTTTACATTGTTATTTATAATGATATTTTTAATCTATGATAATGTAAATATATGTTACATATAATATACTATATATATAATCCTATGATACCATTATACGTATATTTATGGATGGTTATTAATTAATATTATTATATATTGATGATACCAACTTTATTTTTCATTGGTCATGCTATGATAAAATTATAATGGCTTTCATTATATGAAGGAAATAAAAATTAATATTTTATGATTATGTGATGGGTGGTTCAATTATAACATTAAAAATTATTAGGTGAATATTTATATTTTATGACTTCAAAGGATATATGAGATTTTATCCCACACATAAAATATGGTACATGAGTGTTATTTGAGAGAGTTGAATATGTGGTAGGTAGAAAGTACAAAATTGGTGGAGCATTCTTTATTGGAATGAAATGTGGGGGCTGTTTGAGTAAGATATAGGGAAGTATGCCTCCTAGTACTACTAAATATGACTATATTAATCCTATAAATTACTGAAATCAGCTACTTGGGATGAAACAACAACTTTTTGATATTTGTGATGAGGGGAAATAGCCTATCGTAATTCACTATGATAACAAGATTTCAATTGATCTCATGATGAATCTTGTTCATAATTCTCGTATGGGACACATTGAAATCTGATATCACATTATCAAGGAAAAAAAATTTGAATATTGAATGATTTAAATGGATCATGATAAAATTTATGATCAAGTGGATGGCAAACTAACCAGGCCATTGTCAGCATATGTGTCTGATAAGCATTGATTGAACGTCGGTGTTTGACCCCCTCCTAGTGCATGGGGAGGTTACAGTTGTTCTCCACTCCCCATATTAATTAACTATTTAAATTTTTTTTGGAAGTGATGATAGTTTATGGGTGAGATACGATTCATGGGAGTATGTTTTTAGCTCTATATATCAAAATCGGGATGTTTTCATTTATTGAAAACGGTAAAAATGTAAAAAATTAAATGAGTTACAAATGAGGAGAATGTTAATGGAGTAAACAATTTGGTGTAATATGGGAACAATTAGAGCTTGGGAATCATTAATTATTACACTACATGAGAGCCTAATTAATGCAAAACTTTTTTTTTCTACATCATTCATTACTTATATAGGCTTACATTGTTTTCTGAGTTGTTTCTTGTGTTTGACGTTTTGATATTGATTTGTGCTTCATAAAAATTATCTAAAAATATCCAAAAATCCTAGTGGGGGAGAATTTTTGAACTAAGGGTGTACGTTGATAGAAATGGATTATAGATAGTGTTTTTTATAATTCCCCGCATGGATGATTAGAGATTTTGCAGAGAAATGGAACATATATTTCAATAAGAAAACAATTTTAATTTTTGCATTGTTTCCCAGTGCTTTGAATTTTTTGGACCAAAAAATTGGAGAATTGAGAGAAGTGTTTTTGGACATGGAATTTACATGAATATGTTATGTTGTTTAGGAATTTTTTATTCAAGAAATATCTCAAGACCATTATATAAAAATAATGAGAAGGAAATAAGCTCGCACGCGTTATAGAATTTCATGAAAGGCATGTTTGCGTGAGTTTTTGTGAAAATAGTCTAGCATTAATGATACTAGCGCAATAGGGGAAAGATTCATGAATTTACAATAGGGTCATAGATGCCTATAAAAATAAGAGTACCCCCCAAACTGAATAACAAGATGTTTTTCAACAAATATGTGGTGTCTCATCACAAAAAAAGTGAGTTGCAGGCAAAAAACATACGTGCAATAAATCTTGTGCGCAAAGTGTCCCGTAAGTATTTAATGACAAAGTGAAATTTACAGTGTTGATACTCTATTGATAATTTTTCCATGTCATATAATGGTTTTGATGAAAATTAATCATTGCATGAAGGTCATCTTGCATGATAATCCCCAATCCTTTTTGCAAGAAGTGTTCCAGGAAATTGCAGTTTTGAGCTTTTATTTGGTTTCAAATATCCAGTTTGTTGGTTCAATGATTCAAAGTGCATTAATTGAGGAAATTGATTCAAGTAGAGTCATCTGATGGAATGAGAAAATAAATTCAATAAAAATATATATAATAGACCATCATGTCGATAAAATGAATTTTAATTCTCCCACAAATGTGAGTTTGTGGGAGTCAATGGAAGTGTAACGAGGGACGTAGTGTGCAATCCATAAATTATTGTAAAGGTAGTGTTCCTTTCATAGTGGTACTATGTATAAATTCTTTTATTCCACAACTCCTAATTATTAGAGGATTTTGGGAATTCCGACACACTTTATATGTATTCTACATTGACTATCCCTTAGTGGTGATCCATGAAAAGGTGGTTATGTTGTCTCTTTTCATGTGAATGTTTTATTATGACACTATTCCAACAGAGACGTTTAAAACGTTCCTATGATCATGGGAACCAGATCTATTGATTTAGATAAAATATTTGACACTCTGATTCACCAGTCCCCTCTCAGGGTGTTACAGCGACCTTCATTAAACCATTCCACAATTGGTTAATAGGTTATAATAGTGTCAGTCCAGCCTAGTGAGTTAGGCCAGGTAGATGGTGGTCATGAATGTTGTAAAGGATTTTGTAACATAAGTTTTTTGGGACAATAGAATACAAAAAATACCTGAAACAATATTATTAAATGTATTAAATAAAATTTATGTCCAAACAAAAATAGTTCTAATTCGATGTGGTTTCTAGCCTTATTGATTTATTTTCCTCATTTTAATATTTCAAAGTTAATTAAAATAAATTTTTTTGGCTTAACATCCATTTTTAATTTTTTTTGTAAATTTTACATTATTTATATTTATATAAAGATGAAAATGATTTCAATTTAAAATAAGATCATTTAAATGGGTTTTTATAAGACTAAAAACACTGAAATATAATAAAAAAAATTGATGAACATTCCCAGATTCTTATTTATTCATTATCATGATTAAAATGTGATGACAGCATTAATTTTTATCATCTATAGTGAAAAAATATTGCAATATGGATGAAATTAATTTGTTGATATATATATCTATATTTTCATCCCAATGGATATTCCAGATTCTACAACACATAATGGAATCCCAATGGAACCTAATATATATAAAAGGATATTGGGAACCAATTCATTTAGTTTCTAAGATAAACCTGATTATTCATAGTAAATACTAGTAATTATGACCATTGAATTAAAAATATTGATTTTAATAAGTTGTTGTCTGTTAATGAGTATTAATAAGTGATAATCAATTTCAATAGACTTTGGGAATGGATTAAATTATTTGGTCTTGTTATTTATATATTAAACAGAATAGTGATTAAATATTTGATGATATGATATTTTTCCCTATAATTATTTGTTATATATTTTTTACATAGAATATGGTAGAGTCTACACAAGGTGGGAGATGTCTAATGATCTTATTTTAACCTTGATTTAACAACTAAGTAGTAAAATAAAGAGGTTACCATATCAGTCTTTTCACAATCCTAATTGATGATATAAGATAAACTATTGATTTTCTATACAGAAACATTGATGTCGGTGATGGATTAAAAAAATTATTAATCATGCAATACATTTCCATTTTTGAAGTATTTTTAATGAGAATAATTCATTATCCTATTTCTCTAAAAAAAATAACGTATATGAATATGTTTAACACTCAATCAATTCTATTATTTAAATTGATTTAATTAATATCGACCCTCACATATAGAATACATATTTGAACAACCCTAAAATCTATAAAAGGTTTTACATATCAATGAGGTTTTAGTGAATTAGACATGGAATTCCAGGTACTACATCAATGAATGTTTTTCTCAATGGTGGGAACATTGTCTATTATGGGAATTGAATTACTTATCCCCATGATTGAAACCTCTATTTTTTTGGTAAGGGTGTCTTGAGTGATAAATTGGGTCATGAATTAATTGAATCAATCCTATTAATATACAATTAATATGTAACCTATTTTTGGGATCAAGTATTCATGAATAATATATTTTCTAGAATGTTGTGTGAGTCCTTTTTTTAGAAACAGTATAATGAATAATTTATTTCTACATCTTGATGATTCAATATTCATCAGTTTTAATGATGTTTTAATTGTTATTTCATAATTTTTTATGCATATCATCATAATATTTGTTATTTATGAAATGATTATAGTGTGGAGATTTAGAAATTGACACTCTAGGGAGCTAGAACATATTTCATGGATTGTGTAATTTTGAAATGTATTGTACTCTTTTTTGAATATTATAAAAATTATGTTGTGAAATAGAAGTATAGATGATTTTTTACCTTGAATATGCTTGTGTGGTAAAAAAATATGAGGTTATAAAAATATATTATTAAGGCATATGTTTAATTTTTTTTACATTAGATCACGACTATGGTATTTATAAATATAATGCACTTACTATGGTATGATTTTAAAATTCCAATTTGGAAGAATTTAAAATAATAAAGATGTTGTTTTTAGATGTTTGACCATTAACATTGGTACAAAGTTATGGTTTACATGTAGTGTTATTCCATTGAAATATAATAGGGGTAACAATTGTGGGAATATTATCAGGGAATCTGTATTAAATTCATTTGGATATCATTAGGGTTTGAACTTACGGGAATGTTTTAGTCATTTAATATGTATTTCATTGATGAAAATATAGAAAAAAACACACAATGACCATTTTCATTTCATGATAGATGGTATGTTATATATTTTCTCATAAAATTTATTTTAAATGGGGATATCAATTGATTATATTTCCTTCCAATACGTTTTTGGTTCATTTTCTTCAATGGTTTACTAGGTTTTCATACAATTTTATGAACAAACCCTCTCAGATATAATCAATGACCCATATCCCATTTGTTTCACACAAAAGGAAGAATAAATTAAAATATTCCTAACATGGGAATTTTTTTTGATGTCTTGAGTTCTATAAGAGATTTTTCAATGTGATTTTTTCATTATAATGGACCATAGACTCAGACATAATATTTTAATTATTTTGGAAAACTATAGAAGTATTTAAATAAGTATTCACATTGAATATATTATTTAAGAATCCCATAACTTGTTTTTTGTGGATAATAAATTTCTATGTAGGTATCTAATGATATGATAAAAGGGATGGGTACATGGGGTATTAATTTTATGGTGAAATGGAATTTAAACATTCATTATTTTTTGGTTATTTAATAATCAGTGTTTCTAATTTATCATAATATTATCGTGCTTTAGAGGTGAATATTTAAGATATTTAAATATTATCATGTAAATTTCAAACTAAATGTTTTTGGAAATTAATATTAAATTTAAAATACTATATTAATGTGAAAAGTTACTTTGTAAAATCTACTACATGATTTATTAAACATTGAACAATTTTTAATGGCCTTATTTATGGTTTCACAATGATTAATTATTTGTAAGATATTGTTTTCACCATGAAAATGTGTATGAGGTGCCTATAAATATTAACATTGAGTGTATTTGGCTAATTTTGTATGTTCACACAACATGTGTTATTGAGATTTTTTATTTTATTCAACAATTACTAATTTTGATTTGTTTTGAGAAATCCAATAAATGCTGTTGGATTATATTCAAGATGATATTTTTAATATGGCATCATAAATATGGATATATTGATAATAAATATTTCATTTCAAGATTTGAAAGTATAATTTTGTGTGTGCATGTGGTGGATTTAAATAAACATTGATTTGAATATATGTATTTGTAAATTTTGATGTTGTTTCAGATTGTTTGACATGTTTCAATCCATTCTTTGACTAATTTATATTTTAAAAAAAAATTGATATTCTCAACGCATTGACTGAAAACTATAATTCATTTTTTTAATAAAGTTTATTTTCAATTATATAATAAATCTTATTGATGAGAGTATACTAAATAAATGAGATTTGAATGATTTTATTAATAGATCAAGTGATGATATAGATTGGAAAAAGAATTATATGTAAGTTTATCTGAATTATATGTCCAAAATTAGTTGTTTCAAAATTTATTCTCTTCATTAGAGATATATAGAATTAGTCGATTTCTTTTATCATTCCAAATTATGGTTTTTGAAAGAAGGCTGTTTCATTAGATGACTATTCTAAATGAGATCATTGTAAAGGAATTGATTTATTTTTGGCACTAACATATTATTGAATTATATAACATATCCATTAATCTTGAGGGTATGAATATGAATAACTACATATTTAAAAGAATATTATTTTTCACAGGTAAAAAATTAATTAAGTGGTTATATATAGATAAAATATAAAATAAAAACAATTTGGAAGAAATAAAAATTATTCTCTGAAAAACAACATTTTTTTAAAGGATGATCAACTTCCCTACAAAAAATGAATAAAAAATTAATTTTAAATACATTTATTAAATAAATTTAATAATAATGTTTATTTTTTAAATATACAGTTCAAAATTATCATTTTTCTTTTGGAAAAGAATTATTTTATGATGAATGTTGAAAAAATGAGGATTTTAATTTAATACTAAAATTTCATTAAATTTATTTAATAACATGAATTATATGTTAAATTTTTTTAAAAATAAAAAAGTTAAATTATATGAAAATTGTACAAATTGTTTTTATTATATATATAATCATTCAAAACCTTAGAAACCAATCCTTTTGAAAATACATTTTTGACTTGTCTCCGAGTTTAATTTTATATTGAATAATTAAAAATTTATGAATTTGATATGGAATTATCTATTCAAAATTTGGAATCAAAATAATTAATATTATCATTAATAAAACATTAAATTTTGAGAATAATTATTTTTGAAAATTCTCAAAAATAAATACTATGACTAAGGAAAAAACTAATTGATCAATAAGAAAAACATAAATAATAAGGGTTAAAAAGGACTAGAAGCTTTTCATATCTCATTTAATTCTCGTATTTAAATCAGTTATCCTATAAGGTTATATAATTAACTCTATTTATGGATTTCATCATTAAGAAAACATGGATTTAAATGTATTATTTCAAAAATTCCATGTGTATTCTCTCCCACTTATAATAGGCCACCCACTCTCCTCTAATAACACTTTGTGATGTCCCGACCCGGAGCTAGTTGGCCACATGTCCTCAAGTGCGGCTCCTCGTACGTTAGGGGTGTTGACTAGTAGTGAGGGTTAGGAATGTCAGTCTTGGGGAGACTTTACCCTCTTTATTTTTTATTTTTTATCCTATCATAACACTTGTTTCCTTTTATGAAACTTTTTTCTGGATTATATGATGGGTTTCTTTTGTTACTTATTCTGTCCATGCTCTCATTTTAGAGGTATCTACCAATGGAGTGAATTAAGAACTTGTTGTTACTATTTGTAACATCCCATGTATTTATAAATCAATAAATTTTCATATCTATTAATATTATTAAATTTAATATTAATTTTTGTTTAAAGGGGACTATGTATGATAGCATACACGACACACAACAACCAGATTCTACAAAATCTTATATTTCACACACCACAATGTTATACAAAAAAATAATACAACAATATTATTATTATTTTAAATGGTATTTAATTCCTACACATTGTATTTGAAATAATTAATTAATTATCAATATTATGATTCTATACATTTAATAAATGTTTTAAACTTATCTATTGAATTTCAGAGGCCTAAAATGAGAATTATTCTAATTTTATGCATAAAATACTTTAATATTTTTAAATGGTTGTTTTATATAATTTTGATAGAGAACCAATTTTAAGAATATTTTTTGTAACTTTTATATGTTCTATTTGATAAAATATATTTTTCTTTAGAAATTTCACATTAAAATTTACTTCGGTTGAAATTTTGGTATTTTTTCTGATAAAATCCATATTTTTATGAATTACGAAAAATAATACATTTTAATTCAAACTATCGTTTAATATAATTTTTTTATATAGTTATATTATAATTTTTTTGGTTTTAATGTTTAATTAGAATAACATTATATCATTTAACCCAATTATGGTCATTTGAAGTAATTTCACATTTACATTAGACATAAACACATGTTAATCTTTTGATAGTTTTCACTTTCTAAAAACCCATTTTCCTGTTTTAACAACGAGAATTAATTTTAAATAAATTAGTAAAATTTATTTGTTTTGAATTTAAAAAAATGGTTTCAATATTAAGAATCATAAGGGCCAAATTGTGTAAATATGTACTTTTTATATTTGGAAATTATTTATAGTAACTTTATTAATTATTTTTATTTTCCATGGTTAAAGGGTAAATCAGGTAATTAAGGGTAAAAAATAATATTATTATAATATAAAAATACACTAAAACCTGTCTTAATCCTATTTTATGAGATATTTACGACTACGAGTATCCTTTAGTTATTTTTTGGCCCCCCTAGTTCCATATTGGTGTGACGATGACCTTTTATAATATTTATTTTATAGAAAAATGAAATATATCAGGAACATGTATCTCCTAACTAATTTTGTTAATTTGGTTTATATAAATGATCTCTTCGATTATAAATAGGAATTATAAATCCAAAATGATTTTCTACATCACGGTATTTTCTTTATAATATTTATACATTAAATAAATTTATTTATTTAAGATGCAATGATTTACTTATTAATGAAATATTCAAATAAAAGATATTATAAATATTAAAATAAATGTAATTTAAAAATTTTGATGACATCCACGATTTTTAGATGACATTGACATGTGAGGGATGATTTAATGCTTTTATTTTAGGGGTATATAGTTTTTAAGAATTTAACAAAAATCAATTACTAAATAGTGTCAAAATTTACATAAATGAGTTTTAAAATAAAATACTATTTTATAAATGATATAATAGTCGTAAAAATCTATGATTCATCCAAATGGCTTATATAACGTTAAAAATGTAATTAATGGTCCACTGGTGGTACTATTGGAATTTTATATTAACTATAGTAACCATATATTATGAAGAAACAAGAAGACATTGTAAGAGTTAACGTTACTAACTAATGGTTAAAGATAAACGATATTGTTAATTTTGTGACCTAAACGTGTCTAAAACCTATAGGTTGAGAGGATTTATAATGATAATCATCTTATACTCTAAATTTATCTCCTTTTAACTATAATAATTGTATAATTATTTCATAATAAAATAATATTTCAAGACATTCCTACAGTGCCCCTCCTCCCCCTTATAAAAGGACACCAAATCTACCCACATAATCACAATCTCAAGCCACTTGGATTGTCCAAAATCTGATGAAATGATATCCAAAAATTCCAAACATACTCCAAGAATCCATATATTTGGCATAAAGACCCTGAAAAAATCCTTTTGGCTCAAATCCAAATGACTTACAAAATCTTGACGCAACATATTCTCTCAAGCTTCCTTCCTTTATTCTCCTAATACACCCCTATAATCTTTTTATTCTATTATTTTATAACAAAAATAGTATCCTCAATATACTAGGATGTTCTTATTCTATGTTTTCTACCTACAATTACACACACCTCCATCTAATGGATATAGAACATACTGTATCTTTGTATGACGAACTACTACCTCATGAAACAGTGATAGTACAATTTACTCCTCCCACATATCATGGTGGACAGTATGATGGAAAAATATTTATATATTACATATATTATATTTAATTGTCTCTAATCTTCTATAATTTTTATTTATAACATACCTTTATGATTTCCATGTAGTGTAAATACAATAATTTTGTTTGGCGAAGTGTGGACAACCACCCCCTCAAGATGATGTGACTTCTTTCCGCTATACATGGAACGTATAAAAAATGTTTTTATTAAACCTATGATATATTCATGGAATATATATAATAATTTTATTATAATATAATTTTATATAATTTTATTATTATTCGATTATCATGATAATGAAATGAATGTAGAGTTCATGTGTACGTACGGCTGACCCTCTCCATGATTGGTGCAATTCATTTTGTATCTCCAAATATTATGGATATTATAAATATATATATAATGGATATATATGATATTAAAATAATGAAAAATATTCTATATATTTTTGAATTTTTACTACATGGACAACTTACATCAAAACAAGTTTATTTTCGACTCAAGTACCAAATATTGACAAAACGTCCAATATGAACTTACATAATTAAGTAATTTTTATAACATGTTAATAAGTGATATAAAATAAATAATAAAATTGAAAAAATTTCTAATGAAATATTAAATTAACCTATGTTTATTATTCATTAAAATAATAGTTGTACGCGATGAGTCAGAATCAAGGTAAGGGACTTAATCTCAATCTCTTTTTATTAAGGATTTTCTTGATAATATCCACCTCTATTATTTGATAAGGTGTATATACAGACACTATAAAATTTTATCTCCATATTTAATTTATACTAATGTTATTTATTAATTCATAGAGATTCATATTTAAATGTTCGGAGTGATATGGGACACCTTGAAAGTTTAAAGAATTAATTTTCAAATCTTTGTATTCATGATATTAATTTACAAGGTTATTTATATTGATATAAAAGGATTATAATGTAAATTTTATGTCTATATAGAATTTCATTCAATGTTATCAAAATTAATCTTTTTATACAAATAATTATACATTCTTTAGAAAATTATAGAAGTATTTTTATTATTTTATGATATATAGTGATAACGACTTATCCACCACCATAATCGTTATTTGATATCTAGATTACTCTATAAGCCTTAATATAATTTAAGTAAATACATTATTAATTTATTTGGATATATTGGTATTAAAAATGGGATCCTAAAAGGAAATGGTATTTTTATATGGAAAATTTTTTATATGGGATTGGATGAGTTTTTCAAAAGGGTTTTGAGAAGAATGTGTTTTTGAAATGGTACTGGAGCATTGTATGGAACGGGTGAGCCCGATAAAACATATATGAATTGTTGAGCCCCATTATAGATCATGGGTGTGCCCGAAATAGCTTATACAAAGAATTTATGCCGATCATAACTCATGGGTAAGCCCATTATTGCTTATATGAAGGGATGATCTCCATTATTTCTCACGGGTGATCCTGATATATCTTATACAAAGGGTAATCTCCCTTAATGATATATAATTTGGAAGTCGAACATACAATTTTTCCAATTTAATGGGATTTAAAATAATTTTTTGTATATTATGATCTAAGTCACCTAAATGAATTTTAATTTCATGCTATTAGTTTAATTTTTTTTATTTGACCAAAAAAATTGTGTTTTATTCAATTGAAAATGTTTTATTCAATTCTCTCAAAAAAATATTAAATGAGTTACCATGTTTTAACTAGACTAATGGTTTTCATTATTTTTTATTCCCCTTATTGAGATCTTTATACTGATAATAATTTTTTGAAATGTTTTCCATAGGTTATAAAGATGGATAAGAGAAAGGAACATGTCAAGAATATTTTTATCGAGAAAAAGAAATAATGTTTTCTTTAATGGGTTTACTTTTTTGAAAAAAGTGGATAATAAGAATAACTGTCCAAAGGTAATGTCCATGTCTATTATGTGATAGTTATGGCCTGATTATCTAAAACTCTATACCTTAAAGAATCTCAATGATAATTCATGATTTAACACAATTATAAGTAATGTTTAAGGGTGGGGCCTTATAGTTTGTAACGGATGATGGTTTAAAGAACTTGAGAGATTAATATGTTCTATTAAGAGTTATAGATATAATCAGAGGTTTATAATTGTATGGTTTATCGTAAGTTCAACGTCTTATACACCCTTTTTGGTGATTATGTTTTTAAATTTCAAGGTAATTAATTGTAAATTTAGAGACATGTATTTTTGAGGTAGTTATGTGGTATTACATTTGGGGATGAAAAATTAAAGGTATAGAATGAAATTTGATGTTAAAACATGTTATAGTTGTTTTTTATGATTTTATCTCATATTGGAAGTGTTATAAGAATTATATAGTTTTATAAATAAAATAACCTGTGGGATGGGTGATGACCTGTCTCGTCCGACAATGTCGTGATAATCTAACCCCCAACTGAAAGGCGACAAGGTCGCTTCACCTACCAATAGCCAACACGAATTCCCTGGTTAATATTAACTTTTTTTAGTTAAATGATATTATGGATTAAGAATAAGTTTATTTAGGATACATATGTTTTATCAAATTGAAATCTCTATTATAGGAAAATGATTGCGTGATTAAGTGATAAATGTTATTTTGGAAGAAGTTCATAATTTTGGGAACGTTATATGATTATGGTAAATAGAACACTGTTGTATTTTAACAGAGTAATGGTTGAATTTTATTTATTAAGAATCAATGTTTTCATTGTGTATTTATGGAATTTAAGTTAATTTATGGAAGTGATTAACCTATTTTGGAGTATATATGATTATGTTAATTACATTTAGGTAAGGAACATTAAGAATAGTTAATGTTATTTAGAGATAAATGTAAATATTTGTTTTGGAAGTCTATTTGATCAAATCATTCTTAATTTTGTCGTTTCAGCCTTTTTTTGTGTATATTGATAAATTTCAAGGACAATTGTTTATTGAAAGGTCTTTACGGAACATTAGGTAATATTTTGTGGATTTTGGATATTAAGAGTAGTATTTCTTTTTATAAAGGATTTTTAATTTTGGGGATTATTTCATCTTATACTGAAATTTTTTGTTTTGATTAATGTAAAAAGGCTTGGGAAATATATAGTTCATAATTTTTTGAATTATGTGATTCTATAGAAGTTGATTCTTGTAATTCAAGTGTGACCAAGTCTTCTTGAATACCCATCGTTTGGAGAAAAGAATAGTTTGTGGAAGATATTTATTAAAGGATGAAACTCTACTGGTAAAGTATGTATGTTTCTTAATGTTCCTAGTTAGGGTCATAAATAAAATCCTCAACTATATGAAAATGATATTAAAACAAAAGAGTTTTGCATTTAATTTTCCTATTTGGAAATAAAACACCGTTTCATCCATCAAAAGTTTATTGTTTTCTTGTTGTTAACTTTATCCGGATCATGTTTTCTCTCACCCTCTTTAAGAATAAGATGGTTAGTTTTTCATCCATATCCATATTTTACTACACAGAATCCTATTATTTTTTAACTAGGGTGACCTTGGTACTTATATTTCTTTCTTTTAAAGTGATAGTTCTAGAGTGAAATAGTTTGGCTCAACAATTCTCAATTCAACAGATGTGTGGTGTGGTCTAGGGCACAATACGCACACTTGTCTTTTTATATACCTGGAATTTCAGATAAAATATTTAATTTCATAGAAAAAATTAAATACTATCCTGAACATAGAGAAAACTCAAGCATTTAATAATAATACCACATGATTATTTATGGTGTTCCATCTTGTGAAAAACAGAATTATAAATAAAATTCCACACCACAAAATAATAGTAGCATTATTTCAATTTGTTCCAACTAGTTAAATAATTATTAACTGTCTTGCAAATAATTATTTCACTACTTGACCGACCATGGTCTGCTCGAACTGTACCTCTATTTATTTAACACCCAAATAAATAAATAAATAATTTATTTTCATAAATAAATATTTTATTTAGAACTAGTAAATACATATTTATAAAATGATCTATAAAATAAATAATTATATTTTATTTAATTTATGAGATCATTTTAACTTGAATAAAATTATTCCCTAGTCTTGAGAATAATATTTATTTCATTAATTCAATTCAAATAGAATTTAACCGAGACCAAAAAAAAAACACATAGTGTGTGACCCTTTAGGATTCTTTCTCGTTGGCATTAGGCGGGCTTGCCTAAAGTCTAAGTGTACCATCTAGCAACGAGTCATGAAATCCAAAAGAAAGAATGTAATGTCACAACAACGACATCCAAATACGAACACTCACTGTTTAATATAATCCCTTTGTTGAAAAAAATCATCATGCATGTTTCATGATTGGTTCATCAACTTTTATGCTTGATACGTTGTTCGTTGACTACCTGAAATAAAATCATAGTTACACATGGACATGGAATTTTGAATGAAGGTTCTATTTTAGTCACAGGTCCGGGATATCAACATCCAAAAATGGAAGCGACAAATCCTTCCTCAACTTATCCATTAATAACATTCCACTCATAGCGCACACAATGTACCCTACTTTCCGCCAACTGCATGTGTGACGTTTTTTGTTAGTAAATCAATGTGCGTGAGTCGTGACACATATAAATGATAATCTTAAGGTCTAAGGATCATTACACACGCTCACAGATTGAAATATATGATGACAATAAAACAAGTGAATTCTTACTAGCGGATCTGTTATCATAATATACTATCTTTGAGATTACCAAGTGTGAAAATCATGAGAGGAAGTCTCATCTTCTTACAAGTACTCACAACTGATGTTCTACAAGCTATGACTCCCATCATAGTATGTCATCCAACTACAAAACTATATTTAAGAATATTTTTAGAGCATTTCATGGTTCTTAACATAGCGGGGAGCTACAATGACCTTATCAATGCAACAAATACTATAAGACATTATTACATCACAATCTTGGAGAACAATGCACAATATGTAAAAATGCCTTAAATATCCATGTAATAAAAGTAAAACTAGTTGGCTCTAGGATAACAGATCTTAAAAACAATCACATGGACTAGATCCAACTGCCTATGACTTTTAGTCTACTAGACCTCACAAGATGATCATGTTTCTACTGAGTCAAGACTTTAGTCTTGGGGTCTTCCATGTTTTCTTCCATGGAAATACAACTCATTACAGCTTCACCTCCCTGAGACTATAAATTATTTCGATTAAAAAAGTTGTTTTCAATTAAAACATAGTATTTTTCACTATTCGTCAAAATATGAAAGTTATCAGAAAAGTACCAAAAATTTAAACTAAATTAATTTTTATGTCCCTCTTCTAAAGAAAAATTTAATTTCATTAAATTGAATATATAAAAGAGTCAAACATTGGTTTTAAAAAGGGTTCTCCATTAAAAGGTAAGAATGTTTCATTTTTTAAAAATACAAAGTGATGATTCATTGTATTTCATTTATATTTTTATCATTTAATATAATGTAGGTCATTATAAGTAATTTGAAATTTAAATTTGACATAAAACCTAGTCAATCATTTGATAGTTTTTACTCTTTAAAAATTCATTTTTTGGTTTTGACAATAAAAATAAATTTTAAATTAATAAATGAAACTTCTATGTTTTGAATTTGGTAAAATATAATTTAGTTTTTAATTTTTAATATCAAAATTATCTTTGGGTGAATTTTTGGTATTTTTCTGAAAACATTCAATTTTTGATGAATAGTAAAAAACACTGTTATTTTTTAAAACTGAAATTTTATTTAAATAATTATTTATTTTATTTTAGTTTTTCATAAGTCAAAATAGATATATAATACCTATATAAGTTCAATGTAATTCATTGGAGAAATTTTATAATAATATTATATGTTTGAAATTTTATTGAACTTTTTAACCTCTTTTACCCAACTCATAAGAGCATTTTCAAATTTGTATAACACTTAATTTTAATACTTTTGTGAGTTTAATTTCAAAAATATAAGAGACATGGTTAATATCATTAAGTAAAATGTGGTTCAATAAGATGAAAATAATTTTTTTGTGAATAGTAACTTTTGACTTTTATTTACAACGATTAAAAGTCAATATGGTAATTAAGGGTAAAAATGATATCATAATTACCTTAACACATATCTTAATAATATTGGATAATTTTAATTTGACAAATAAAACCGTAGGAATAAAATATGATCTTCTTTGGTCCACGTGGATTAGATTAGGACATATATTATTATTTTATTTAAAGAATAATTAAAATAGTTAAATTTAAAGTTTAATAACTAAACCATTTTTAATATAGGGTTATAAAAAATATAAATTGGACTATAAATATTTATTAGAAAGATAATAATATTTCATAAATAATGGTATTTTATTTATAATTTTTAGACATTATATAAGTTAATTTATTTATAATACAATGATGATGTAGTAATTACCTTATTAAGGAAATATTAAAATAATTGATATCATAAATATCCAAATAAATGTAAATTGAGTCTTATGATGAATTATACTAATTTTATAGGTTAACATGACTTTTTAGGGTTAGTTAAATAAGTTTTATTCGAAGTGATAATGTTTTTATGACTTTCAAAAAAATCAAATACTAAATAGTGTGAAAATTGACATAATTGATTTTTTAAAACAAATACTATATTATTAATTGATATAATATTCAGAAAAATTTAAAGTTTTTCCAAAGGACATAGATGAGGTTATAAATATTAATAATTAACCACATGTAATGTAAACAATTATTTTAGCCAAAGATAATGAACATTTATATAATGATTAATTGATATAAATCATGGATCTTGGAGATAATTTGTCACATTACTCTATGACCCACTTGATTAATGAAATAGTTTGGAATATGAAATTTTAGGAATCTGTATGGTAACAAGTGGATATGAGGAAGAAGAGATAGATTTAATAGTTTGTTTTAGAGTGATATAATAATAAAGAGGAAGTCAAGTTTAAAATTTATAGAATATAACTCCTTGATATTATATATATACATTGAAATAATCTTAATGTATTTAACATCTTGTATTATAAACAACATTTAGTTGACAAAATCTACAATATACTATTGAACTATAAATATTTAGTGTTACCATTATATGAATTTCTTTAAATTAGTTGAATGAATATGAAGACACAATATGAAAAATATTTATAATGATTTTATATAATGAAAATATATTGATTAATTAAATATAGAAAGGTACTCCAATTTAGGTGATAACGTTTTATGCTTTAGAAATATGTTTTCATTTAAAAATGTTTCTTAATATTTTGGGAAATGATATAATGATTAAATTTCATTATTTTTTAACGATTTATTATATATAAAGGTTCTTATTTTTTATATCACAATATTAAATTATCAATAGTCGAAATGTTTTGGATTTTTATGAAAAAAATTATTTTTCAGTGAATATTTAAAAAAGCTAATTTTATATAAAATTTTCACATCCATTCAAGTATTTAATATTGTAAATTTTTTTAAATGATTTTTATAATTTTATAGTTTTTATTTATTTTTATTAATATTCTTAATTTTATAATAAGGGAGATTATTATTAATAATAGTATAAATAATTTTTTATATTTAAATGTTTATTTTTTATGGAAAGCTGTATTTCGTCATTTTATTAGTTTACATTTTAATAGAAATATCAAAAAAAAATAATTTAATTTCAAAATATTAATTCCATATTTAGAATAAGAAGGTATACATTTTCTAATGGGAAAATATTTATTTTTGGTTATAATGAATATTAAATAAAGTAAAATTTGGTTACCATAGTTAAAGATAAAATAGTGTTATCTGGCCATTAAACTAAGTGATAAAGGATATAATTCCAAATAACTATCTCTAAATATTATTCTATGGCCATATTTAGACACTATTTTTTGTCCCATTATAATATTATTAATTTTGTTCCATTTTTCACGAGTAACGAAATTATATATTTTAATCATTTGAAAAATTCCAACTATGTCCTCCCCCTCACTTATAAATTGACACCCCCTATCATCTCTTATCTAATTCTTAAGAGCCTACATCTTCATAAAATATATAACCAAATACATTAATTTATTCCTTACCTACATTCTATAGGATATTATTTGATTATAATATCATCATTTCAATTAGTACTGTTTATAAAAATGAAGGCTTCAAAATAAATAGGTGCAGTTCCAGACCAAGAGCATTAAATTAATTTCTTAATCCATATTATATAAAACTATTACATCCATTGTAATTCTATTCATATACTAATGATATAATGAGTACTTATAATGAAAATTTCACAACCTTTTTATACCTATCATCCTTCAAATGTGAAATGAAAGTATTAGTCCTTCATACATATGGACTACTTCCTCAATATAGCGGTATGAATTATTTTCCATCACCATATCCCATTGATTTTTATAATGATTTTTTATCACACACATATATATATATATATATATTAGTTTATTACATTGTAAATTTTTTATAATGATAAAACATTGTATACATTGTTTCACTTCTTTTCATTAGAAAATGAAAAATATATTCATGCATATGTGTGAACTACCATCTCAAAAAAGGTATTATCTAGTTTCATATCTATAATAATATGGAATATTATAAATATATATAATGAATATATATTATATTCATATAATTTTTTACAATAAAGAACCATGTTTATTGTACATGGAAGAAAAAATATGAATTGAAACATTAATGAAATATGAAATAGTTACACTATGAATAAACATTTTTAAAAATAGAATACTAGTAAATGGGAATGTAAAAATTATAGGTAGATAATATGTTATATTATAATTATTTCAATATTTCTAGTTTATATTTATAATGAATATAAATTTGTTAAAGATTTTGTATGATCACATGCAATGAAATTATAACATGTGGTAATTGTTTCCATGTTAAAACTCATTTTATCATTATTATTTATGATTAATTTTATGATAAATAAATTCTATGATTTATATCTCCCAAACATTATTAATTTTATTAATGTGTTTTTATTACATTATATTAATTATTTTCCTTTTACTTTTTTCTCAATTATTACTCTAGAGACCAAAAGAATGTTTTACTGGAAAACTGTTCACATATATCTATTCTGTTGGGAATGTTTTATTTAAAATACTTATTATATTTAAAATTTCCTCTAGAATGTTATTACTATATTAAAAAGGTTTATAAATTTAAATTTTACCCTTGTCAGTCTTTCAATGAAATTATTAAAAATTAATTTTCATTCGGTTTTCCAAATGAGATGATTTCGAATTTTGACAAAACATTTGAATGGAGTTTTTCTTTTAATATAATAGTAATAAATTAAATTTCCCATATTCATGACCACTAAATGAATTGAAACAACCAATGAATAAATCCCTGGGTGTTTTCAATAAAAATGAATTCTTTAATAATTTTGAATATTAATATTTAAATAATGTGTTTTCAAAATGAAGTACTTATTTTATATATGAAATATTCTTTTGATCCTTTAAAATCACCATTAATCAATGATCACTTCCATTGAATATTTATATGATTAATTAGATATATTTTCCAATTATACCATCCTTATCATTTCTATGGATTTTTTATGATAATGATGATGAGATATTGGAGGCACTCTTATTATTTTAATTTTGTTATGTTATGATCAAATGTTAAATGAGTTCTTGATTTTTAGTCATACATATGAATGCATTTTGATTATGTTATGGTTTAGTTGTCTATACCCTCTATTGAATTCGGTAATGAATAATATTTTTTAATAAGAAAGGTTAAATGGGATGTTATCACACACCCAAAAGTGTTGATATGATAGTATATCTGAAGCCCTAAAATGATATATGGGTGGTTATCCAAAAATAACATGTGACTCCAATCATGGTGGGTATCCTTGAAATAATATAAATTTGATAATTATTATTGAACACTTTATTTCACTATGTTATTATGTGATATTATGACATTATTATGATCTCATAGGTTATGTTTTTTATTCCAATATAATTTATCTCTTATGAACTAGGCAGATTTATTCAATGATTCGTGATTATGATATTTAATTTTTTGGTATGATTTCCTTTTGTTATGATCATGTTGTTATATATATATATTCTCATTTAACATATAACTGATAATTTATATTTCACATTTTACCCTTATTTACCATATAATCGGACCCATTCTTATGTTTCATTTTCCCAAGATATGATGAATTTTTTAATTATGATATGTCTAAGAAGAGTGATAGTTTTCATAGAAAAATTAGGATACGATATATTTATTTTTGTGAATAAGTTATTTATCTATGCATAATTCCAAATATTGTAAATTATTATGATTCATGCATTGATCAAATTGATATATAATTGATAATTATTAAACAAGATTAAATATTTATGTATAAAATAATTCACTATAATAAAATACAATAAAAATGTTTTACATAAGCAAGGGTTTTTTATCTCATATAAAATAAATCCACATGGTGATTATATAACGTTGATTAAATTTTTGAAATTCTATTCCTTATAGAAATCTCTATGAAAAAAGATTTTTCATTATCAACTCAATCATTAGTCTTGTAATTGATGATTTATCCTAAGACTACAAAAATTGACAGATAATCTAGAGGATATTATATGGTTATTAATATTCTCTTTATAATCATTTATTATGTAATTATTAGGTTTTATAATTAGGTTATATAATATGATAAAACTAATATAAATTAATTGTTGATTGATTCTAGAGAGAATTAGGTAAAAATGAATAAAAATGTAACAATTTCATAGAATTATTCATTTTGATGTTCATGTTTTATTGACAATATATATCATGAAACTAGCAGGAAAATACCCCAATTGGTTCCCAATCCATTTATGGTTAGGATAGAATGGAATTCATGATCTCAATGGGCAGGAAACATGATCCATATCAATATCATGAATGAAATTTCAGTGATTTATCATATAATCAAAAATTAAAAAAAGGATAAAAAACAGTTATAACATTCAAATAATAAAAAATAAAAGATATAAAAAGGTGAAAAAATTAACATAAATAAAATAGACTATAATATAATGACAGTGGATGATTAAACTGATGACATGAGAAACATAAAAAAAACCATGAAACCTCCATGTGAAAAGGAGAAAATCCCAGCAAAACCACTAAAACAACAGTATCCCATATATAAAGGAATATATACAATGTGGAGAAAACAAATAACCAAGGAAGATATATATGAATTGGATTAAATCATTGTATATCACTACTCACTAACCAAAATGAAAACAATTTTAATAAAAAACCATTTCATGCAGCAATGAAAATCTGATTACTTCATTTTTTCGATGGGTTTTATTTAATATAAAATATTTCTAAAATCATCCATAAATTATTTCTAAAATAATTAGAATACATTAATAAAATAAAAAATATTTATATTATTATATCAAAACAGTCATTAAATTTTGTTAATTTTTTTCATATAAAAATATTTAATAAAAACATGATTTTATTTCACAAACATCCAAATAACCACACATTAGAAAAAATAAATATAACCTTATCGTAGAATCCAAATGTGATAATCAGAAAAAGGACATGATATATATATATATGGTCATCAATGAAGAAATATTAATTGTATCAAAAATAATGAACCAATCATTTTACCAAAGAAAAAACCCGGTCACACAAAATACAATCCTAAATAACAAGTCAATCCTAAATGTTTTCTTATGTCCCACTAGGAGACACGTGATTGATCATAAATGTGATCTAGTACTAATTATTAACAATACTTCTGATCTACCTACCTAGTTATTCCCATGAAATAAAAATAGAGGTGATACTGTTAATTTCGTGTCATATAACATGTCATATCATATCAAAATGTTTGAAAGCCATTATTCACCAAGATCACACATTCAAATAACCACATTGATATATCCCCTTTAGAAAATATTCAAAATTAAATTCAATTCAACTTTCCTCAAAATGGACATTTCATTGTAATTATTTCAACTAAAAGAATTGTGTCATGACCTGGTGTTTTTTATTTTTCAATAAATTTCATAATGTGAGAATAACATCATTCAACATTCCAATAAAAAAGTCAACTATTTCTCAATATTTCATATACTTTTTAAAGAATATTTATAAATCATTCAAATCATTAAATATCATATTTCAATTAATTTAATAAAAATGTATCAAATACAATCAATCATAGAAAATAAGAAAATTCATAAAATATTTTCAATAGATATCATTTAATCATTATATATATTTATCAAGATCCAATTGGGAAAAAAATTACAAAACAAAGGGTAATCTAATTTTTGAAATAGTTTAGATCAAATAATATTAAACAAACCTATATTCTAAAACCAAATAAAAATCATATTTAATCAATAAGAATATTAGATCAACTTAATACCTCCCCAAAAATGATTAGTAAATCCTGATAACTACATTCCCACACACTCATATCTGAGAATGGAAGAAAATAAGTATGATGATAGAGGTGAATCAATATAATAAAAAGGAAATGACACAGAATAGTTCATCCAAATACCACTCTATTGTCACTAATCCAATGATCCAAAAATGTTGAAAATGGAGGGGTGTTAATAGATATAACATCATGTCCTAATTTCTTAAAATAACCCCTCATAATGACCAACCATGTTTCCATAAACTGGAATAAGTCAACCTGGAAGATCAAAAAACCAATCAATCATTTTAATAAAATGAAACTGATAACTCCATATCATTATGGATTTTCATAATTATTATGTTGGCCATTATCGCACCAATACAAGAGGCCTCAAAATCCCATTGACCATTTCATAGACAAAGGATATTGGATGATTTGTTATATCTATGGCTTCCCCCAAATGCATGGTGGATCCTTGTTTAATGTTCCACTTTGGGAAACAACTGGTTGTTGAAAAAATATATGTTTTTATTGTGACTCAAAAACACATGTGCAAGACACTAGAATGGGAATTATGAATCTTTCATGAAAGCTAACAGAAAAGTGGGTGATCTTCCTGGATAAAATTTCCACAATGAATGTCATAATCACCCAAATATTCTTGGAGGCCAACCAACTAACATATGTACTTGCAAACAAAGGAATCTCAGAGGCGACTCACATATGCTCCACTAACCATACTTCTGATCTTTTTCCAACCCTTGTTAGGGAAAATTGTAAAATTCCTTCTTTCCATCTCTTGTAATATTTCTTTACAATAAAAATCTCTCGTGCTCAGTTTTCTCAAATAAAAAATAAGACCATGATGAATAATAGTCATTGTGGATCAAGGTGTTTAATACTAAAGATATCTATACAGAACACAAAATCCCTAAGTATTTATGTATTCACACATCACGAAAAATGATAAAGAATCCATTTTGGCCAATATGCCTCTCCCAAATCATCCAAAACTGATAATAAAATGATAATGAATGAAAAATAAATGGAAAAATATTATAATCTCCCTAACATAAAATATTATATCCATATAAATTTTCAAGTAATACGTTTAGTCAAAAATAAAGACCAAAATTATACTCTAGAGGAATGGACAGGAATTGATATTTCAAATGTCTATCTCACTTAGGTGGCAAAATAAAATTCATAAATCATAAATAAGAACATAAAAATAAAAGTAATAAAATTTTCCGTGTAATGCCTGGAAACACTCTAACAAGATAACCCTGAGATATATGTTTAAGGAAACTAGGTGTGATATCCTCAAGTTAATAATCGATAATGAATGATATTATTGATAATAAAATGATAGAACAAATGTAAGACACATCAGACCATATTAATCACACCATTATAATGGGTTGAGATTATTAAAAACACAATAAAAGAATATAGATAAATCATTGAAGTGGAAACATGAGAATAATGGGGAAGAAAAATTTGGACTGTCATAGAAATGAACCATACCTTGATAAGAACTAAAAAGTATATATTTAGGTCAATTAAGAATTAATTAGGGTCATTCTTCTAGAAATTATGCTCCTCGAATTTTCAGTAAAATCAGTACTGCACATCAACATTTCCTTTGGTTCACCTCAAAAACTACCCAAACATTCATATGTATAAATATTCAAATAAGTGTCCAATATAAGTCTCAGATTACACTAACTAATAATAAATCCCAATCATTAAGGCATGTACATTGCCAAAAAAAACTATTATCCCATAGTGGATATGAAAAGGGTAACCTTTGAAAGGAAACACTATAATAACAACAAAATGGATTCAACATCTCGAGAACCTTATATCTTCATTAATCTCCAAGATAAATGAAATAACTATACTAATTCATGAGAGAAAATAATTTAACACTGAAATATCACCTATGCTTGGCTCCATATAATATTATTATTTCCCTTAGATTCAGTCTCTTCCGAATAAACTCATAAAAATCATTAAATTAAAGATAAATATGGAATTATATAAAAATCCATATAAAATAAATTTCCACTTCAACAAGACATATATAAAAATGAAAATTATAATCATTCAAACATCACCATAATTATTTTGAAATCACATAACAGAAAATCTTTTGGAATCACAAGTTCACTAAAAAGAAATGGACTACATTAATGATAAATGCAAATATATTCAATCCAAAATCATGACCAATGATCATATATATGGGATCATTAAAATGGTTTAAAATTATTCCTTAATTGTTTCAAATATATCATTTTTATATATTTCTAAAATCATCTAGATATCCAATGGAATTGTAGGTTTTAGGAGACCTTTGAAAAAAATTATTATATGAACTACCATTAAAACCTAATATAATAATGATTTTTTATTCCCAATGAATGATAGGGAGAAGAAAAAAATGTCTTTTTGGAACCACTATATATATTGTATTACTTGGAACACATCATTTGTAACATCCCATTGTATTATCTATAATACCATTGGATAGAGAAATCCCCATTTAATTTATTGATCCTTCCATTCCTTCTTAAACACTGTTATCTTTATTTACCACTATAACATCAGTAATGATGCTAATAGCTACCATAGTTATTTATTGATCAAGTCAAAGACCCTCACAGATACCCTAATCCAGTATAGAATCATACAATGCTATATTATTAGTATATTAATCAAACATGATAAACCGAGATGCATATGATAACACTATTTTATCCCCTTGATGGTCACTATAAAATTTCCCAGCTTTTGGTACTATATATGAATCATAGTGGAATTTTAGGATAAATACTTTCATGAAATTTTCCTAGGATTTTTCATTCATTTGGTTTTTATATAATAAATACTTCTAGAACATCAAACATAGACACTCAAGAATACTAGGTTCAAACACAACCATAACATATTAAAGAGAAGCATGATGTAGGAAGATCTCGTCGATCCTATTTATCCATGTCCCTATATCAAAAGGACAATGTATACAAAATAAATATAGTGGTTATCTTTTTTTAATGTTTAATGAAATCATCAACTTGGTAATATAGAATAAAAACCAAATCATTATAGACTTGGGATGAGGAAAAATCAATCAAAATAGAAATTAGGTAATCCAAATTTATATTTAAACTCAAATGAGGTATACTATATTAAAAATGAAAAAATTTATATTATCTCCAAAAATTCAATCCATGAAATGAATATAATAAATAAATATGAAATACAAAACACTAATTTTGTATATCTTAATCATAAAAAAATTCTCAACAAGAAATATAATCTCCATTTTAAAAAAAATGAAATTCAACTCTTCAACCAAAAATGTTTTATTAAAAACAAAAATAAAAAATTATTATCATAAATTAAATAAAATTTTAAATTTATATGGAAACAAATTAATATTAATGAATATAACACCTAAAAATTATGATTTTTTTTATTATAAATCATTTCATACATTAACTAATTAAATGTTTTCCATTACAGGTTTTTAACAATACATAAAAATGATGAAAACATTTAGAACTATAAATTCATACATAAAACAATTATATTTATTTGTAAAGTAATATCAATATTTAAAATAAAAAATAAAACACTATTTAAACTAAAAATAATTTGGAATTCATTTCATATTGAAATATAATACTAAATTTATTAAAGTAGTTCCAAAAATTTTTTCATAACTTTTAAACCAAATTATAGTTTTTTACTCTTCCTCTAATAATTAATTAATTTAATATATGTGTTTAAAACTAAATAAAAAATAATAATAAGTTTTTCTCCAATAATATACCCAAAATAATCATTAAACATATTCCCTAGATTTAAAGTTCAATCCATTACATGAAAAAAAAAAAAAAATTAACCAAGTATCACTAGTGAAATTTTTGTCTATGTAGTTTGTAATACCAATAAAAAATCATTTGAAGTTCACTATAATTCAACATGATCCCACTGCATAGTGAACACATAGTTTTCTAAACCATTCACAATAATCGTGAACCAAAAAAATTTCCTAAAAAACACACTACATAAAAGGTAGTTTCTCAAAACATCTATTGAATTATCAAAGAACCCAAAAAAATAAATAGAATAACTCACAATGTTGTCACATTATATGAGAATTGAACTAGAAATTAGTTCATCTTTATCTTATATATCCCTTTTAATTCATGAATCATTTCAAATCAGTGATGATCAACCACACTCCCTAGATTAATAACTTGAATTATTACATTTTTACCTATAAACCTCAAAAAATAATAGAACGACGAGCTAAAACAACCCATTTATATCAATTTCCCTTGAACCAAACTACATGTTGAGGGAGTTATGTGTCCCATTGGATGGTTTTTATATGTTTGAATTAACTTTATTTTCATTAGAAAATTGATCTCTAATATTTTAGATGATCACTTTTGGATATTATATCATTAATGGATAAGACATGGGAGACCCTATAATCCATGATTTGTTGGCTAGGACCGATGTTAATATGATATGCACATGATAGTGTATATTAATTGGTGGGATTCCATGGGAGGGTTCCCACGTTTTTGAGGCCTAGTTATCCCTTGTATGGACATAATAACCATGTTATAACCAAGGTTTGTTTTGGTAATGTATAGTTTTAATATTCTTATGTCATTTATGATTTCATATTGTTATTTGATAGGCATTGATCATTGTGATGGTTCAATAGTTCACTGTGTTTTGATCTTCCCCTATTAGAAAATTCATATACTGGATAAAGTAATTTTAAATTCCCTTGTATATATGTTGAAAGTATTATTTATTACTGTTGTGATTCTATGAGAATATGTGTACTTTTTACAAAAAATTATGATTCTTTCTAAATTTTGAGGTGACTCTAGTTGGCCATAGTATTATTAGATCCTCATATAACATGTTGTTTGGATGAATACCAATTAGATACATCATATATGGTTTCTACATATATCTCATTGGTCTAGTAGAATACATTTGGTTGGTGTCTGGTCCCATCAGGATCGATCCTATATTTATTATTATACTCGTATCTTTCTTAAGGTGTTAGCGTTATTGTACCTTATTATCTGTTATCCCTTTTTCCTGACTTTTTGTTTATAGAAAGTGTTATTGTGGGGTTTATTATGACACCCCTGATGTATCTTTATTTTATTTAATTAATTATTTAATATTTATTTTGGGAAATTTTAAGTTTGACTTAATTTTAGCCTATTATTTATTTAAATTTTATTTTTATAAAATTAGATCATGGTTTTCCCGCATAATTGGAAACCTGAATTTCACCATGTGTTTTGTTCATGTCATGTACATTACTATTTTACATGGTTAATTTAAAACTATTTAACACATGTTAACTCCATGGATTTATAAAGAATCAATATTTGGGTGTTAAATGTTGGTGTAAAGTTTTTTAAATAGTTTATTAATATGGGTGGGTAAACTATACTATGAACACAAAATTTAATATTTTATTTTTTTATTTTTTTTATTTTTACTTTTTCCACATCTTTAACTCATTTAAATATGTATCCATATTTTTTAAACAGCTATGTTGATATACTTTTACACCTCTTGGACCCTACTTATATAATCTCCCACACCAATGACATCCCTCTCACAACTTCCATTATATGGACCCCCATGGCTGGGACCTCCTCCCTCCAGATTACCAACTCATAGTCATTAGACTGGTAAAATGTTAAGACCAACCATATCACACTCCTCTACCATAATATATCCACCTTTAATTCTGTTGATTCAATGAGTTATCTTCACATTTTGGTGCCCAGTCATTAATGAAATTGCTCCCCTATCCCGATTTCCTATCACCGCATTGACTTATTGTCCCTTCTTTTACCATAATTCAACAAAACACATGGGTTCTAATTTTCATTTATTTTTTAGTGCATAGGATATTCATTAAAGTCCTATTTCGATTTTTAGTTTCCTCTATCAATATGAAACATTTAGACTCAACCTCTATTGATTTGAAGTAGTATTTCCAGGCCCCATGATTTTAATTTCAAAAGAGTTGACATATTTATATTTATAAATGCCTTATATAATTAATAATTACAATTTATGTTATTTTGTATTGTATTCACATAATTCTCTAGATTTTATTATTTCAAATTATCACAAACAATTTATATGAATTTGAGTCACAAGTATGATGTTAATTAGAATAACTATAGGGTTTTTGAAATGGTTTTATAAACATATGAATAATTTTTTAGTGCTTTGATAATAGGGCATATAATCATTTCACTAGAATTTGATGTTTGAAAAGAAATTCCAAGAACTACGAATTAATTGGATTTGTTTCAAGTCAATTTTAAGGATTAAAAGATATCATGCTTTAAACAATACATTTATTTAGGTTTACTTGGAATAACATGTCATACCTACATTTACTTGTGTTGTAAATTTGTTTTAAAATATATTTTAAATAATATTTTTAGGTTATAATATGTTTTATCCCAATTAGGTCAAAAATTTAATTGATGGATGTCGTATTAGAGCCTCTGAGTTTTTAATGATTGTTTTTGGTTAATTAAATTTGATTGAAATGTGGTCAAGCATGCTACTTTTGGAGGGTGTTTTTAAATTATTATTAAGGGTTATTGTAATGATTATTCTCAGAATGAATGGTTAACCATTAAACCATTGAATCAACTGAATACATATTCAAATTCAATATATATATATATACTATTTTTTCACATTAAATGGTTTTTGGAATAGTGTGTGTTGATCCATCTTCATAACCCATTTATTTTCAGTTTGTATTAATTGTGGCCCATAAAGAGTGCCTTTTATTTTTTGTATGTGATGCTTATGATTGGGTATTTGATTGGGTTTATCTCTTAAAATGGTTTAGGGGGTTTGGTTTATTAGAATGTTTTGGAACGATATTCTATAATTGATTATTGAAAAATTGATTTATCTCCTCAATTGGAATCATCATGGGATTTCTAATAGTATAGTAGGTAACCTATTTGATAGAGAACCCTATTGAAGATAGTGGGTCAAATAGGGTGTGCTTTTGGGATACTCTAAGATGGGTGGTCCATAAAAATTATATGTTAGAAATCTTATTTGATCAAAATAATTTTGTTGTTCAAATGATATTTATTTTTAGATAGATTTATGAGCCATTAAGGGATGTGTTAGGTACATTTATTTCATCCTAGATTCCATTTATTGAATTTATCTTAGTAATTCTAGATCTTTAATACTTTTATAGTGATACTTGATAAATTTTAGGCTGATTCATGTTATCCTTCATGAATGCATTATCTATAACACATATTCATTATTTTATTGAACGTGTTATTAATTAATCTTCATAGAAAAAATTATATATTTATTCAATTTGTGTGATAAATATATTTTACATAGTCTTCGTCCAATGGAATCATTGAATATTATTCCTGAAAATTGATTTAAAAAGATATATTTTTATATTTAAAATTTATGGCACTCTCTGACATTAGGATCTTTTTGTCATTTTTATGGTTTTAATGATTTTTTATAAAACTAGTTTAGTTTAAAATCATTTCATGTATGTTTTTGAATCATTTTAAATTTTAAAAAATTGTTTTCGATCATGATTAGGAATATATAATGGATTTAAAGTGGTTGATTTCATAAATGAAAGCATAATAGAAACTATACTTCTATATATAATTTGAAACAAGATAAATAATGTTATAATTAAAATATGGGTTATTGTAATGTGGGTGTTGGAATATGTGTTGTCTATGTTATCATGCATATATTTTTTATCTCAGTTGGAGGATCTCACTTTAGTCGCTTGAGGTCATTGGGATATTTCATTGAATTGGGTGATTCTACTAAGTTGTATATTTTAGCAATTTCATTTTATGATACGAATTTCTATATTTGTTAGTAAATTTTATTACTTCAAATTTATGATTTATGTGTGGACCATTATATGATTTATAATGACCATTAAGGCTTCCTCTCCCTTTTTTAGATGGGGGTAACTATATCTTTGAGGGGTAAGGAGGGACCAATAGGGGTAAAATTTCATATTAGCGGAGGGATAATGGGGGAGAATAGAAGAAATATATCATTTATATTACATTACAACACTTTGTTATATAAATCCTTTTTAACGGATGTCCAATATAAATATGAGTACTTTTTGTATTTTTGTATTTTTCAAATCTTTTTTTACTCAAATTAATTGGTGATCCTATTCTAATGTTTATTTTATTGATTCTGAAGCCATATTTGATAGATCATGAAGATATAGAATTCCATTTGAACCAGTGGAGTTTCAATTAATTTGTCCTTTAGATGGATGTTATGGGCTAGTTCATCTCATTATTCACAAGTCGATGATGTTTGGAATTGAATTATATAAAGAAATATCTGGGAAAATTAATCCTTAATGATGTTGACTTTGTAATTTTTTCATAAGTAGATAAAAAATTATTTGGATAAATACACAACATTGTGATATGTATATTACTCCTGAACATCCACTATTTGTTATATATCATAAAAAAGTGATATAAATCATTCATAATATTTAGTGAAACATTCACGATGAAAACACATTAATATTATTTACAATCTATTGAAGGGTAAGGCGATGAAGGAATATTGAAGCTACAATATGGTAATTCTAAATATTATAGTACCCTTTTTCACACAAAAATCATGACCATGTAATTCATGAGGATATGGATATAAATTAGTGGTAATTAGATAACCAAAAATAACATTGATTTGTTTTGTAGTGCCACCAAAAAATTATTTATATGTTATTTATAATAAATGGAAATATATAATTTATCTAGGGAAAATCCAATTTGTGTATAATTGTATTTAGTTGGCTTATTAATTTTTCCCTGGGAAACATGTTGTAGATTTGTTTAAAAAATCCTGAAATAAAAGATTGATTTTTAATTATATAATGAGTTGTCTTATGGATACAATTCATGACTTAAGTAGTCAATATTAATTTATATAATGATTTAGAGCATTTTAACATGGAGTTTAATTAATTGAGACTCGTATAATTAAGACTAATGTTGTCTTATACATCAAAACAAATTTTTATTCAATATAAAATTTATTAATAAAATATATTTCCCATTTCATCTACAAAAATTGAGATATAGAAGTGTATATTTAAACTTATTATAATAAAGATAATATTTCAATGTTATGTATTAAATTTATGAAAAATCTAATTTAGGGGTCAGTAAAATCCATTTTTGGTGACGATTTATATTTTTCTATGTCTATGTTGATGAGATTTTAATTTATTTTAGATGACTTAGATGCTTTTAAAATAGGTTTGAAGTAGTTTTTAGTAATGTGAATCATTTTTTTCCAAATGTGATTCTATATTTTCCAAATTAGAATGTAATATTTTATATTAATTTTTTATAGTGTTTGAGATTGTAAAATGAATTTTATAGAGGCTTGAAAATGTTAGATATTAATCGAAATGATTTGAATTGATCCAAGTAGGATGAGGTTGTTTGGGAATGAGTTGATATTGTGGAAGTTATATTTAGTTTCACATATATTGATAAATTATTAATATTTTTAGCATGTGTGGTTAATAAAATCCATTATAAAACAATTATGTTATTAAGCTATATGTGTGTAACCCAATTGTTGGTAAGAGTATGTCTATTGAAATTTATGTGAAATTAGATTAATTTGAAGTAGAAAAATATTATAATGTGGCCTTGTTTGTGAACCCAAATATGTGTATTAAGGAAATAAATATAGTAAAATTTAAATAGAGGTATGTTTTTGTTATTTCAAAGTAATACGTACCCATATAAGAGTTATTTATGTCAATGTATGAATATGTTAATTTTTGCTATAGGATATATAAGCATAATTTCTACTCGAGTATGAATATTTCAATGATACTGATGGATATGTATAAGTAACTATGAATCCATATCAAAGTATATAGATGATTTATATATCCATGATTGAGTAACATAGATATTTAAGATTACTAAAAAAATTATAAGGATCTTTATGATATAGGTAAATGGAATGTGGGTGTAAAATTAACTTCCAAAATGAATTAGAGCTTCTAATTTATAAATTTTTTTTGTTTTCATTCAATATATATACATCATAACATTTCATGATGATTGTAAAGAACAATGGGTCATTTTTAGGGTATCATGAACGATCTTCTTTAATAATCACACTATTTACACATCCTTATATTATTTTATATGAACATGCATAAATGTATAAAATGTTCTTGTGTTTTGTAGATATTTTATTGAATGTGAATCCATGTTTGGTGGATGAATTTCCTTAGAAAATAATATGGAATTTTACTATGACATTCAGTTTTATATTTTATGTGATATTTGTATTTTTTTAAATAATAATACATGAGAGTCATTTATAATTATTATAAGGTAATATGATTTTATTAATATTTATTAACCTATTTTAAATAGAGAACATGATTACATTTTTATTCAGATTTCTTTATTCCAATAGTGGGATATTGTTTCCATTCTAAATATATGTTATTTGAATTACTAATATGAGTATTTATCTATGAGGAGAATGATTGGGAATATTATATTATAAAGTCAATATATAATTATGAAAAATATATAAAATAAGGTTACAATAAAAAATATTTATGTACATGCGAAAAGGAATAATCCCATGTTAATGCAGCCTGATCAAAACTTTTGAATTTCACTAGTGATCATTCATGTAATGAATTCCCATATACATTGTCTAACAACATGGTTATTGAAAATGTAATAGGATGAATGATATATGATTTTATGTAGCTTCATATTAATAGTAAGATATATTTTCTAAGGAAAATAATTACTAATATAAATCACAAGTATAGTAATCCAAATATAGAAGAACCTAGTCAGCAAATCTACTATACTTATAATTTAAATTGTTTTGTACCAGGATGGTTCTATGAATTTCAAGTTAAATAAATAATAGATTTTTTTTAAATATAAGATATCAAAAAAAACTCATCACAAAAATATTTTTTATCACATGGTTATGTTATCCAAATAACAATTTAAATTTATAAAAAACAATTTCAACCAAGGGAAAAATATAACAAACAATCATTAAGAATTATAAAAAACATATGTAAAAATTCATTTTGGACATTTTAATGATCCTTTAAAATTAAAAAGATTCATGATGACACATTTTTTCATAAAAAATTATTGATAAAAATTTTTCATGTATTATTATAATATTCATTATGATTTATTTGATCATTTACTATATTCAACCTCTTGACATAAAAATTTTATGATTTTAACCTTATATCACAATGGATAAATTATACATTATGGTTGTGAATGGGATTTTCCAAGGACAAAAAATCTCTATTGATTTCCTTGGTATTTTTCATAAGAAAATTTTATTTATACAATATGTTCTATTGGAAAGATAAAAAATAGTTATCTAATCCATTCATGGGAATTTTAATTTTATACCAATTACTCAACCCTTATTTTTGTTGAATTTCACATCAGAAAACCATGTCATGAACTAAACCATAGTGGATGATTATGAAGTATTATATAACCAAGAGTGAGATAACATTCCTACCATTAAGAGTTCAATGAATATATAATAGTTCTTAGTTGGAATATAATAAAAATTATCCAACATATCCTAATGCACACACACAAACACACACACAATCTCCAAAAACCATGGAAACAAGATGAATGACGATAAAAAAATCTATATTCTGTAAATTCTTTTAATAATGTTTAAGAAAACATCAAATTTGTAATTTCCCAGAATTTCCATGTATTTTTTATTTTATGGGATTATTTTGAGACCACACACTTTGACGACACGTGATTCTGAGGCCCGATGCAACGTAATGGGATTTTGAAAATTTTTTAGTTCACATAAGTAAAAATGTAAGCATGTTTTTCTAACATTTGAACCATTTATAGAATCGAAAATCTGAGGGTACCGCTGAACTCGGAATGCCCGGATTTGCATAGAAAGGACCTATATTTGACAGCAATGGGTTAGAAGGAACCCTAATTTTTCCGAAATTTTGGAAAATAATAAAATAACTTATCAAAAGTTATTTTATTTTATTTATCATTTATGAGCGATGGAATTTGGTTCTAAAATGAATTGATGAATAGATGATGAGGAACATTAAATGAGGATCATTAATTTCTTGTTTTTGCAAGTGTAATCACAATGCTATTTGATAAATGAAATTGTGTAACAATTAAATGTCGCATCATAATAGAAACACTTCAACATGTTTCGTTTATTTTTAGCTAACGTGTTGAATAGTTGAGAATTAATCCTTGGGGATTCTATGATTAACCTGTAGATAAACTCCTCTCCAATGAAGAGTGAAAAACTCCAATGATTAATGGGTCAACGAAGATGACACATATCTCACCGATCGTCAGTAGGAGATCAAACAATCCAGGTAGGGGTTATGATTTCTTTGTGATTGTTGTTTATTCTCCATTCTTTATTCTAAAACAAAAAATTAAGATCAACCCATGAACATGTTTATCTGAGGATCACGTTCTTTTTTCTAGGGGGTTGTTAAATTTGGGGACTTGAAGGGTGGGGTAGAATCATGTGTTGAAATCCAAAACATCCCTTTGGTTATACACCACTAAGACATGGGGCATGGGAAAACAGTAACAAGGCTTGAGTCCCTCCACCGTGAGACTTCTTGTATGTTATTACTGTAAAAACATTCAAAATGGTGTAAAGGAAAATTCGAAGCCTTCTTAGTGAAGGCGACATGCCACAGAGGCTTGAGGCCCAGACAACGCGAAGAACGGACCACCGGTGCAAACCTTGTGGTCTACAGAAGGAATCGTCGGCCCTCCAGCACAGGCGGTGGCCATGGAAAGATAGTGGAATGCCACGAAGGTGAACGTAGAATAAGTCCTAGACCTTTTGGTCATAGAGGTGAGGCAAGTATTTCTGGCATGTGCCGACGGTAGGCGAGATCGGTGCGACTGGCACGCGCCGCAGTGGAGCAACAGGAGGCTGCGACCCGCCGGCCACGATGGTGGGATAGAGAATAGGTTCCACCTAGCACCACATAAAGGTGTGGACCACATCTGTGGGTTACAATAGACTCAAGGGGGTGGGCGGTTTGATCTTCAGTACAAGGCCCCAACCGGACCAGCCGAACTGGTCTGGGTTGCATCAGACCGGCCAGGCCCATCCTGGCTGATTCAGGTCAGTCCATCAGGCCACACCCACCGAGCCAGGTCTGGCCAGCAGACCGGGCTGCCTAAGTGGACGTGCTAGTTTTTTGAGCTTTTAGGACTGAGTCATACTAGGATGGGGGAAGATGACTCGGTCGTCGGGCTGCCCAGGTTGGAATTTGACAGGCGGACCAATACGAGGCAAGCATGATAAATCCGGGTCACTAGATTACTTGATGGATTGGACCCATGACTATCCTGGGATGAGTTCTGTGAGGCCCAATGGGCTATATAGAAATGACATGTCAAGTGGGACCTCGATCGGGGATTGGTTAGGTTGGTTCAACCAAGTGAGACCGGGCCTGGATACAACCTCCCATATTTACAAAAACAATGATATTACCTAAACCATGCATCCTATTGATGTCACATCTGTGGAATGAGGACCCTTGCAATGGGGTGTTCCATTTGAGATACTCTACAAGTGTTTTGAAATATTATTGCAAACATCCAGGTTAGATCAGACTCAAATCCAACTGAACACTTTGTACAATAAATGCCCATATCTTACAGACTGGGTGTCTGTTTGACACATCGACACTAGATTTGGGACCCTTTTGATGAGATGGACCTTTGGATTACCCTATATGGGACTTCCTATCAGTTGAGGTATGAACAATGGATTATGCAGAAGATCCTCCCGAAATCTAGCGTGTTATGTATGGGAATCTGGTGGCTGGAGGTGACGTGAAGTATGAAGAGCGACCCTTCATAGATCAGTATAAGAGAAACCCTTTGTGTATTAGCATAAGAGATACCCTTCAAGGATCAACATAAGATAGACCCTTCTTGGATTAACATATGATATACCCTTCTTAGATCAGCTTAATATTGAGCCATTTTGGATCAGCATGAGAGATACCCTCCATGGATCACTAGTAGTGTAACCTCTCGTGGATCATTATGAGAGAGACCATCTGTGGATTAGAATGAGAGGAACCCTTCACAGATCAGCAGTATAGAGACTCTCCATGGATCAGAAAAATATACTCGCAATAGAATAGGATGATCCATCTTTACAACTAATCATCTTTACTTATGTACAAAAATTATACCTTATGTGAGTTGTGTCTTTTTTCCTTGTGATTTACTTTGAGATCGTGCTCGACAATATTTATCCGTTGTGGATTTTTGTGATACCTGAGTAGTTCTTGGGGTGTAGATTGAGTATTGTTATAGTCACCCCTAAATGGTATTCTCCCACATTTGTTGTGTCTTGTTAAAACAAAGAACAGATTTGACTGAGACTTTGGGGAGCCATGGGTAAATGGTGGTTGGAGGTGGATCGATAGACATAGGGTGTTGTAGTAACATCTGAATTTGATCTATACCTACCCTTTAGGTAGGATACATGGAGGATGAACTATGGAGATTTTACTTCTTTTTTTATACTTTCCTTACATATTGTCTTGTATTCATAACCCTTTACATTTAGTTTACTCCTTTCACTCTCAGTGGTGATACATTGTGGTGGTTTTATAAATTTCTTTCTGTTGTCGTTTTCATTCTGAAGTGTTCCATGTCAGCATTTCTACTGGTATAAATGAAATGCCTTATATTTTTGGGATATTTCTTTTTGGTGATAGTCATCAGCCCCTGTCCTATAGATGGTGGGCTTGGGGTAGTCACGACACGGGCCCCAGGGGACGTGTCGTGAAAAAGTTGTATCAGGGGGGTGGTCAGTTATACCATAAGAATTAATAATCCCTATTTTTAGATGGGAGAAAATTTTTAAGTTTCTTGAGTTGGGATTTCAGTTTCGGGAGTCCAATGTTGGTGCGGCAGCTGAAGTATCCTTACACTAGGACCCTAAAATCTGTTTTCTGACTCAGTACATGAAAACACTGGTTGCATGTGTTTTGGAATTTTTTTTTTCACATAATCTATTATGATTCAACTCACCTAGTATAACTTCTTGACCATCGCATATCTATTTCCCTATAGGATGCCTCCATAAAGATAGCTAGCCAGTAATCCAATGGGGGATCATGACGATGGCCCACCGAGTGATGAGGCATTAATGTAGGGACCACACACAGCGATAGCACCTTCGAGTTGTGTACCCCCAGTACCACCACCGATAGAGAAGTAGTTTATACCAGCCCCAGCATCGGATAGTGAACACTAAATGAACATGATACATGAGATTCAGATACAGATTCCTCTATGTTTTTGAGGGGAGACAGATCCATAGGTAGCTGAGGATTGGAGGGAGGCAGTTACGTGAGTATTTATCTTGGTAGCGACACCTATATAACAAATGGATGTCTTTACCGCTGGCCTTTTTCAAGGAATGATATGGAGATGGTGGAGATGGTCTCTCTGGACACACTAGGAGGATACCATGGACTAGATGGACTTTGAAATGTACTTTATTGTGGATTTTGTACCATTTACACTTCGCTCGGTGTGTATTTTGGAGTTATAACACCAACAACAAGGTAGCTTGATTGTGACCCAGTACTCAATGAGGTTAACAAACTTTCCAGCTACTCCACTGACATGGTATGTGACCCTTTATTCATGTCCCAAAACTTTGAGTAGGGACTCTGTTAGGAGATCATGGAAATGATGATTTTTTCAGCATCCTAACGCAGGCTGGAGTGCTTGAGTGAGATCTACTGGTGGAGAGCATCATAGCCAAGTAGGCACTAATGGTGAAAGCCACCACTAGATGACAGGTGATAGAGTCATCTGAAGCAGGCCATGGGAAGGTGATGAAGAATCCCAAATGGACTAGACCTTTTGGAGGGTGGCCTTAGGGAACAGGGATGTAGGTGCGGAGCATGCAAGGCAATGGAGGCCAGTTGAGTGCTAGAGATTTTTACTCCTATGGTGTGTAGGGACACATTGTGCTTGACTACCTGGCCTACCATACAAGATGATCTATAGATGGTAGAGGGACCACCAAGGAAAAGGCTGAGGTTTGAGCGAGGAGGTCTATAGAGTGGTGGACGTGGCAGTGGAGAAGGTCGAGTTGATGTCGGTGGACGACGGTTTGAGGTAATACCTCCACCACCCCAAGGGGATCCACCATGGGCTCAGGGAGCCAGCAGACAAATGTGATCTCATCTTAAGGTAGTGGAGGCCTATGACCATGGAAATCCATAGATGATTAGAGGTATTATTTGTGTCTTCTTCACCTTATTTTTAGTTCTCATAGACACATGTTCCAGTCATTCTTTTCATACCTTAGACCACATTTGGGGCTTGAAGATTCTGGTGGAGTCATTGGATTGAACATTATGATTATATACTCTTATGGGAGGGTATTTGACGATTTCACAGTAGTGCCGGTAGTGTGATCGTACTCTAGAAGGAGAGAGCTTCAGTTGGGATCTCCTAGTAGCAGTGTTGAGGCATTATGACCTCATCATGGGTATGGACTAGTCATCTATAGTTCATTATCATATAGGATATTTTAGGTGAAAAGTGTGGTGTGTCTGTAGGGATGGGACCAGTTTTTCCTTCACTGGAGAGAAGGGAACCATTACAACACATGATGGACTTTCACAGTGGATGGTGCATCCAATCACTCGCCAGTTGGCTACCCACACCCTCAGTGAGGTAAAAGAGAGGTGTCTATGATTTCTTATAGTTGTGGACGAGTATGAATTTGTCATTATAAAGTATGTTCTTAGACTACCTCTTTATAGGGAAGTAGACTTTTGCATTGACTTGTACATAAGGATGGATCTGATATCCGAACCGGCATATTAGGTGGCTCTACGGAGCTGTGGGAATTGAGGGTACAACTGGAGGAATTGTAGGAGAAGGGGTTCATAAGTCCCAGTGATTCACCATGGGGAACCATAGTGTTGATTAAAAAGAAGGTAGAAGGGATATTGAGGCTATTCATGGACTTTGGATGCATGAACATGACATCCGTAAAGAAAAAGTATACAATGTCGAGGATTGATGTCCTCTTCGATCAGCTGAAGGGAGTGAGGTGGTTTCTAAAGATCAACCTTAGATTAGGTTGTCATCAACATTGGGTATGTGATGAGGATGTAATGAAGAAATAATTTAGGTTTTGTTATGGATGCTATGAGTTCATGGTGATTCCCTTCGACATGACCAATTACCCTGCAGTGTTCATGGGACTAATGAAAAGGATCATCCAGCCTTACCTCGATCATTTCTTTGTGGTCTTCATTTATGATATCTTGGTGTACTCGGCATCAGAGGACGAGAATGTTACAAACTTTTCGATAGAACTAGAAACACTTTTATATCACTATATTTATAGTAAGATATCGATGTTCCAGTTCCGGATATAGGAGGTCCTTTTTATAGGACATGTCATCTCAGAAGTTGGAGTTGCATTGGATCTAGAAAAGATAGAGTCCATTCTTTCTTAGGTTCCACCCACGAGCATAAATAAGGTGAGGAGTTTCATGGGGTAGGATGGATACTACTAGAGGTTTGTTCCAAATTTTTTTGGTGTAGAAAATCCATTGTCAGCTTTGAAAAAGAAAGAAAGAAACTTTTTATGGGAAGATAGGTTCCGACAGAGTTTCCAGGAGCTGAGTTAGAGATTGAACAATGCCCCCATCATGAGACTGGAAAATGATTGTGTTGATTATTTTTTTATGCGATGCATCAGGGACTATACTAGATTGTTTCCTAATGCAGGAGTAAAAAATTATCACCTACGACTCATGATAGTTGAGGCAACATGAGAAGAACTACGCAACCCATGAACTTAAGTTAGTAGTGGTGGTCTCTTCCTTGAATATGTTGAGACACTTCTTCATGGTTGAATGGTTTATTCTCTACTCAGACCACAAGAGTCTTAGTTAAATCTTCTCATAGAAGGACCTGAAAATTAGAAAACAACGATGGTTGGAGTTCCTCCAGGACTATGACTTTGAGATATTCTAAACCCATGAGAAGGGGAACATGGTGGTAGACACACTCAATATGTGGTCTGGTTTAGAGATACTGAGTGAGGAAATAGAGCAGCTTTCCATGATGCATATATCCTTCATTGATTGTGATGGAGTAGCTTACCTTTATTATATGACTTTCACTCCTCCACTCTTACAATGATATAAGGAGGCACAACATGGGGATGTTTAATGTGAGGATCAAAGTGCTCAGTTACCCTCAGGAAAAGCTTCTAATGGAATCTCTATTGGTGGGGAGGACATAATCCTTTATAGGGGACACACCATAGTACTAGTGACATTATGTGAGGAGGTGTTTATGGAGTTCCATATATCCCCTTTAGTGGCACATCTTGGTGTGGCAGAGATGTACCAAGACCTCTCACGTTAGTACTAGTGTCCTGAGATGATGAAAGTCGTGGAAGAGTTTGTTTCATGATGCCTCACTTTTCATCAAGTTAAGGCTAAGAATCAGGTACCATCAGGCTTGGAACAACAACTTTAGGTACCAGAAATGAAGTGGGATGGTATCCCCATGGACATTTTGATGGGGTTACCATGAACATCTAGGGGTTGTGACTCTATATGGGTGATCATTGACAAACTCACAAAGTCGGATCACATCCTCCCAATATGGGAGCATGTATTGGTAGTGGGCTTGGGGTACAACTACGTCCAGGAGATAGCGTGACTTCACAGGGTTCCTTCAACCATCGTCTCAGATTGCGATGTACACATTACATCTCAGTTGTGGAAGGTTTTGCAGAAGGTGTTCCTGACATAGCTATTATTGAGCATATATTTTCAACCCCAAATAGATTGTCAGACAGAGCATTCCATATAGAACCTGGAGGATATTCTTTGTGCTTGCATCCTTGATTTTGGTCATAGTTTGGAGGACCACATGTCATTGGAAGAGTTTAAAAAAACAGTTATCACGACACCATCGGCCTAAGACCATTTGAGGCCTTGTACGAATGGTCTTCTAGATCACCTTTATGTGGAAAGTCCTAGGTGAATCACCACGCGTGGGTCAGTTGTTGGTATGGGATAGCACTGAGATGGTGAATATCATCTAGGTGTGGACGAGGACCACACAATGTAGGCAGAAATCATATGATGATAGGAGGTGGAGACCATTGGAGTTTGAGGATGGAGACCATATTTTCCTTTGAGTCTCACCTCGACGAAGGCTGGATGGATTTGGATTGGGAGAAAAGTTATCTTAGAGGTTCACCAGACCTTTGATGATATTTAGCATAGTGGGTGAGGTGGTGTACCACCTAGCTATTCCCCACATATGCATTGGGTGCACGATGGTTTTCATGCATCACAGTTGAGGAGGTACTTGCATGATCCCTTTCACATTAGCGATTGGGGTGTGCTAGAAATCGAATATAGGGTGACATTTTCACAGTTCTCGGTGGTGATAGAGGATTGATAGGAGCATGTCCTTCATGGATATTCGATTGCTAACATTCAAGTTTGGTGGAAGCATGATAATCTCTTAGAGAAAACATGAGAATGGGAGGCATAAATTCATGCTAACTACCCCCATTTGTTTGATTAGCCTATGTTTTGGATTTAAGAGAGGTAAAGCCCTAAGGTGGGAGAAGGTAATGTCCCTGAATTTCCATTAATTTTTTTTCAAAGTTATATTGAATTATTTGAAGACCACATTCTTTGACAAAACATTATTCTGAGGACCGATGAGCCCATCATATAATTTTTGTTCTTTTTAAGTCTACTTAAGTAAACATGAGAGTGGGTTTTTATAACTTTTGAACTGATGCTCATATCAAAAATATGAGGGAACTGTTGAACATTGAACATTGGGATTCACCTACAAAAAATTTAACTTTATCCGAAAAATGAGGGATGGAAAACACAATTTTTTAGACTCTTCAGAAAATAATAAAATAAATTTTGAAAAGTTATTCTATTTTCTTTTGCGCCGCTGAGCGGTGGATGACGACGATGTGATGCGAAAATGAGGCGAGGATGAGGTGCATTAAATGAGGTTCATAAATGGATTATTTGCGGAAGAGTAACGACGTAACGTTGCAGCATAACATAAATGCTATTATATGTTTCTATTTTAATAAACTAACTTGTTGGTGAGTTTATAATTAAACCCTATCGATTCATTGAGAAAACCATGAGGTAATTACTCTCCAATGACGAAAGACAAATTGTGGTGATGAACTATAATGACTCAAGGATCAACAATGACAACACGGATATCATCCATTGTTAACAGTAGATCACAAAATCCATGTAGGGGTTATGATTTCATTATGATTGATGTTATTTCCCTATTCATCATTCTAAAACAATGAACATGAATCAAACAAAGAACATGTTGATCCATGGATCATGTTTTCTTTTGTGAGGGTAGATAAAGTCATGGAATTTAATGGTAGGGGTAGATTAATGTTTTGAAATCCCAAACCTTTCTTTGAATATAAACTTCTAATGAGGAGGGAATGGGCCGACACAAACAAGGCTCGAGTCCCTCTACCTTGCGTGTTATTTGTGCATTATTCATGACCAAACATTCAAATTAGTTCCAAGGAAAATTAGTGGCATTTTCATTGAAGGTGACACCCCCATATAAGCCGGAGACCTAGACGATGCGAAGAATGGACAACCGATGAGAACACGGTGGTCTGGGGAAGGAGCCGGCGGTGGCGCCGACCTCAAGCGGGTGGCGGTGCCCCAAGATAGTGCACCTGGAAATATCTATGGCCCGTCTTCCATGGAGGTGTTGCAGCAAGCCGGAGAAGTGCACCCAATGGGTGTCGCAGTGGGGCAGTAGGAGGTCGCGCCCCATCAGTCATGGAAGTGTGCTGGGGACATGGTGCCACATGGTACCACATGGAGGAGGTTTCTGCATAAGTTTGCAATGTTTGATTGAAGGGGGAAACTAGTTTGACCGGTCGTACGAGCCCCCACCAGACCAACCAAACCAGACTGGACTACATCAGACTGGCTTGGGAGGCCTATCGGGCTAGGCCAAACCAGCCTGCCCACCGGGCCAGCGGATCGGGTCTCCTGAGTGGACCATGTGGTTTTTTGTGCCATTCTGATTGAGTTGTACTGGGCAGGGAAATACGAATGGGCCATCAAGTATCCCGGGTCAGAATTTGAGTGGCCTACCAGTACAGGCCGCGCCGAATACATTATAGTCACTAGGTGACCTAGAAGATTGGACCCACAGCCAACCTAGGATATGTTGAGTGAGGCCCAATGGGCCATGTAGACATGACAAGTCATGTAGGACCCTATCCTAGGATTGGTCGGGTTAGTCTGATCATGTTGGACTGGGCACCGATGAAACTAACCATTGTTTACAAAAACATTGATATATCCCAAACCAGGCATCTGATTGACACAACATCTATGGCACAATTACCCTTGTGATGAGGAAGTCCTTCTAAGATAATCTACGTGATTTTTCGTGGAGTTTGGCATATGTTCAAGATGGATTAGACTCAAATCCAACTAATCCCTTTGTTAAAAAATTGTTATATCTTTTAGACCAAGTTTTCATTTGATGTATCGTCTGATGCGTTAGGGGCCTTATGAAGAGAAAGTTATTTGGTTTGGTTACCCTATCTGGGAGATTTTGGAGGTTGAGGGATGAATGATTTCTTTAGGAGAAGATCCTATTTGAATTATGTGTGCTAAATGAGGGAATCTAGTGGCTTGATGTTATGTGAAGTATGAAGAGAGATCCTTCATGGATCAGCATAAGAGAGACAATTTTTTGATGAGAATAAGAGGAACCCTTCATGGATCTACATAAGAGTGACCCTTCATGGATAATCATATGACTGACCCCTCGTGGATCCGCCTAAGGGAGACCCTTTTGTGGATCAGCATGAGTGCCACCCTTTATGGATCAGTAGTAGTGAGACCCTTTGTGGATCGGCATGAGAGAGACCCTCTGTGGATCAACATGATAGAAACCCTTCATGGATAATAATCTAAGAGAACCTCCATTGATCAATATTAGATCCTTTCAATAAAATAATATGATCTAGATTTAGGAATATTCATCTATACTTTCTTACTTATGTAATACCTAATGTGAGCTATGTATTTTTCCTTGTGCATTACATTGAGATCATTCTCAATGGTATTATTCCATTATGAATTTTTATGATACCCAAGTTGGTCTTGAGGTCCTTTTTGAGTATTGTTATACTAACCCTTAAACGGTCTTCACCCACACCTATAGGGTCTTTTGTAGATGACGGAAATATTTTACTGGGACATTGGGGAGGTAGTTCTAGACGATTCTCAGAGGTGGATCGATAGATGTGGTGTGCTGTTGTGACATTCTTCAGGGAGTTGTACATTCCCTTAAGGTAAGATCCTTAGTGGACAACCTATAGAGATTGTTCTTCTTTTTTCTACTTTTGTTTTAGGTGGTATTTTTTTCTCACCCCTTTACATTCAGTATACACCTTTCACTCTAAGTGGTAATTCTTTTTTGTGGTTCTATTACGTTCTTTCCTTTTTGGTTTTCTTTGTGAAGTATTCTAGGTCCCTGTGTGTATAGGTTTAATGGAAATGTATTCCCTTTAGGGATATGCCTTTCCGGTTCTAGTCACCAGCCCCTGGCCAATGGAAGGATTTCTTGGTGTAGTCACAACACGGGCCTCAGGGGATGGGTCATAACCAGATTACAATAATAAATACACGATGTAAATGTCGAAAAATACATTCCCAAACAAAAATGACTACAATCATAAATTTTTCTATAAAATGGAAGGTTAATAGGAATACATTATTATTATATGTATAAAACAATACTTAAACATAGTCTCTTACACTAGGTGTTTTTATCCTCCATTGATACTGGTTCCATTAAATCCACCTTCTGCCTATTTTTCATCTGTAACAGATAATATATTTGGGGGGATATATAAATAATGGATTAGTGTATTCATACCAATTTGATGTTCCAAAATAATTAAGGAGAAAATAAATGTAATGTTAAGATCAACCAATTAGATAATGTTGCAACTATAATAGAAGAGGTAGATATTTGCAATAAAATTGAATCGAAGAGATAAAATGGATATCTATCTTCAGAACAATTTTGAAAGATAGTTTATCATATATCTCCATGTATCTATGATGACATGATTAATTTAGAAAAATTTAAACCTTAATAGATAAACAAGTGTACCATTCCATACTGGTTATATATCACCTCATCTATGTGATGAAACTAGAATGGTGGAGTACACATTACTCAACTGTAACATGATGATGAAAGGGTACCACTCTGCAAATAAAAGATCCAAACTCTAAGGTGTGTGTGGAGGGTTTCCATACAATATGTTCCAGTAAATAGTGGACCCCATCACTAACTATATGTTGTCATTAGGTAGATAAAAACATCATTGTCAACCATCTGAACACACTCATGTCAATACCTCAATTATCTGAGATGAAAGGAGTGAATGGATCATTCCTCCACACTCTATAAATTTTATGTTACAATGATGGTCTCAAAAATTTCTTACATGGATATATCCATAGAATGTAAAAAAATTAGTTTCAAATACAAGTCCTCATTAATGAGATAATTTTGGAAGAACATAATGGATGTAGTAAACAATGAGACTTAATGAGGTGAATTAGGGTTACTACTAGGCCTATGAATGGACATGTCCAAAAAACCCCATATGGCTGGTAACGTGAATTGTACATGGAATATAATCATATGTATATTTTGTATTGGTACATCTAGTTTCCCCATCATTTACTCCATATACCTGATATTTTTAATCCTATATGTACACGAGGTGTAACTAATATAAAAGGCATATAGGCCACACATAATAACATATCATTTTTTTCTAGTAAATAATTGGATACACATTTAATGTTACATGGAATGTGGGTCTTTAAAATTATTTTATAAATTAATAATAGGAAAATACCATAAAATTGTTTAGATTCTGGAATAAAAGACACACATTTTTTTTAAATTAAATGTAATATAGTTCAGAAACTATAGACATGTGTGGTTTTATATATAGATCCAACCCACCATATTGATCCAATCACAGTTCCCAAAGTCATATTATTCCAATCCAATAAAATTGTTGTAAAATATACAAGTAAACTACATCCCATCCATTGATAATAGGAAATCCAGATTTTTATTATCCATGCATATTCATTGATGCATCCTATAACTAAATGGGGTCAAATTATTAGAATTATCATTTGTGATCTTCCATTACACAATTATCAACATTTATGACATTTTTACAAAATTCATTCACATAACTGAAATGAATTTGGAGGTTCAACCACACTTGATCAAATTTGTAATTAACAAATCATTGAACCCATGTGCCGATGATGGAAAAAACATTGAATAAATAAGGGATATGAATAATAACAATGTGATATTATCAATTATTATTTGAAACCAATCAAATGATCATAATCATAGAAACCAAAAGTGGCGAAATAAAACATTTTCAATGAGGAAATTCTCATGTATTTACAATAAAGGGTAGAAACTAAGAAATTCAGAAACATAAAATTCAATCAATTTCAATAATTATAATAATAGGTAAAAATCCATAAAATAATTGGCCATACGTCGAGAATGGATTAATCATCGGGGAAGAACACATTATTTTGTTATTTGTTTTGATTTTACAATATATTCATTTTTCATCTGTAAATTATCATCAATTGTTCATTATCATTAAAAGATCCTGAGATCATCTGTCAATGAAAAAAATATCTATTTTTGGCCTCTCAAATATCCATGTTTTACGAATCATATACTAGGGATTTTCCATAACATCATAAATATATAAAAGAGGATAGTTTTATTCATATAATAAATTATATAAATTAAATATTTAATAACATTAACACACAGAAAAATGATTTCAACTCAATAGAATATTCGAATCATACAATACATGTGTTGTTTTTATGGTATTCCCCATATTATAATATCAACCATGGAATTACATTTTTCATATGGGGTTATAATCAAAGGGAGATCGATTTATTTAAAAAATACTATTTTTATATGATAAAAAATAATAAATATTTATTATTCACTAATACACATGTCCAATAATTCATAAAAATCCATGGTGACTTTAAAATTATTTATAGGATAATATTGAAATTTTCACAGGGTATATATTTTGGAAAAGAAGATGTTACAGTCTACCCAAATTAAATTATATTTTCCTAGATTCACAAAGCTTCTCATTGAGGTGATGTTGTTGTACAGGAATAATATATTCATTCTACCATGGGATATCTTTGATTTTACCATGAAAAATTAGTATATATGGGACTTTATTTCCAATAAGAATCCTCCAAAACCATTACTAAAACTCCACATGGTAATCCATAGTGGTGGATGCATTCTTGAAATCATTTTCCCCTACCAGTGTCTTGCGAGAGGTTATGCACATGTCTATTCAACTATGACATTTTTACAATTTCATTCCCTTGTTCCATCAGTAGGGGTATGGCTAATTGTTAGGAAACCTCACCAACCTACAAACTATAGATTACCATTCGAGGAAACATTGGGACTATTTTTTACTTTAACCAAATTTCAAAAAAATAATATTATGGGGTGACAAACAAGAACACATAGTATCCTAACTCACATTAATTGGGTATGATATATCAATATTTATATGATTTAAAATGAATATAAGGTATCTCTATCCATAGTTTGATCACATAAACATTCCCTATATTCATCTACACTAGTTCTTTTGAAATGTGTGAATAATCTACTCATCAATAAAAATTACGGGTTACATGCATGGTCACCCCTACTGTTTATAAAATATCATTATAATGATAGTATAGATGTGACTATTTTTTTAAGAACACTACACCAAAGTAATCTGTACTCTTATGTACGATCAAAGTCCAATAATAAGAAATTCAACAACCATTAAAGGACCTATATAGGTTGTTTCAATAAATATAGATCCTGGTGACAAGCCTTCATCTATTGATAGTTAATTCATTGATAAACTTACTCAATGATGTAAATTTTCATACGTGTAAACCAAAATAGGAATCATTGATCTCTTATACTTATTCAATAATCAAGGATATACCACAAAAGAGAGGTATAAAACTCCCTCGTGACCTCCACATGCTCAACCACTAGATGCACCAGCCATCTAATGAAGTGGATTGCATCCTCCCAACATTTAGAGAAACAATAATGTGTATCTGATTTAGATATCATGTCATGATAAATATAGTAGTCCATGTGTCTTAACATAACATCTCTCCCATGATAATAATGTAGTGGATTCACCACCATAGAAAGAAGACATGTCGAAGTGCTCTCCACCTCCAGGGTCATCTATAAAGAGTCTATCTACTATTATTCCTACTTAACTAAAAATAATATAATTTTCTACAATGATATTCTCTCACCAAATTTCCCTTTCTATGATTATTTATGAATTTTAAATCATAACACATTGATAATTATAACAAATGACTTTATATGGGATCCTCAAAATCTCAATGTAAATTCTCATTCAAAATGCATATTCATCCATTTATGGTTCAATTCATCCAATGGATATTAAATAGGATATAATATTGAAGAAACCCTTCAATACTACCCATATAAACAATGAATACCCAACACCTCAACAATTTATCAATATTTACACAATATAAAAATGAATATTTCAATTATGGTATGAAAACTACTCCAAACTCTAAATCAACATGGCCCAATAAGTGTATATAATTAATTAAATAATCATTCCTTCATAGATGACCTCATATGTATTTCTCCCAGAGTATGTATAGAACAATCAGGTTATTCTCTCTAGGACCCTCCTCTACTGAAGGGTATATGATGATTTTATCTATATTAAAATACATGTAAAATATAATGAAGGAAAGAAGAATAATTTCATGATTCACATAAACATAGTAAGGTAATTCATCTCACTAAATAGAATATTAAAAAGGTCATACTTTTTGTAGAGACATAATAATATCATAATTATGATACCCAATACAACTTGTGATGGTCAAACATGAGTTCTAAAATAAGTAACCGTCATGAATATTTGATTTAGTATAATATATAACCAATCAACTGTAATAAAGGTTGGTGTGCATATTCTAGATCATCACTTGATTCACGTTTCTAAAAATAAATTCCAAGCCCCAAGAAACTATCCACCATTTTAGAAAACCACACTGGAGCTGCTGAGGGGGTATTATGGGTCTGAAAAAATCATTCTATATAATTACTTAAAACTATACCCTTAGTTCCTAAATATTGAAAAGGGTATTTCTAAAATTCTGTAAAGTAAATCATTATGTTCCCTTGGTGAATGTTTACATTATAGTTGGTTCCTGACATTGGAGGTACACCCAAATCCCCTTCATGAATGACATCAATGTATAGCTATTATACTTCTAAAAACATTATTCTTTGTGTGGATACTCCCCAACTATTTGTAGATGGGCTATAGTGTCCTATATTAGTGTCATGTTATATTACTAAAATATTTTTTCACCTATGAAGGATAATATCATATTATCCATCTATAGGAACCCCAATATTCATTTGGAAAAAATATAAATGGTCATTGAAATTGATAAACAAGTCCATACAATTAATGGATCCATAATGTCTAATAACATCAATAATTATATTCCATGGATGAAATCCTACATTATTAAAATGCTCGTAATATTATATGTTGTGAAATATTGTGGAATCCACACCAGTGGAATCCTCGACACACATAAGTCATTCTATGGGATATAATGGGATCATATTCTCCCTGAATAGTGATAAATAGATGATGGAATGTATTCAGATTGTTTTATTACTAAATGAGATAATTTAGAGAAGAGAAATAATTATTTAACTCTTCTCTATTTCCGTTTGGTTATATGTTTCTATCACATAAAAATGTTCACACCATTTTCTGATTGTTCACTATGCCTCTCGTTATCCTCATTTTTTGGTAGTGTATGTAAATCACAATCCCCACCCTCTACTATGTCATAATCAAATTATGGATATAACTTCCCATTTCCATATATGACTTCATGGAGTCGACCAAGATCACCACTAGGAAGTCCCATATCACAATAGTTTCTATATTACGGTGGCCCATCCATAGTCAACCAACCCATTGAAGAATACTAGGATAGAATATACAATGCCTAGAGACCATAGTCATTCCTAGAATAACATATTCCATCAATAGTTCTACAATAACATGTATACTATCACTATGCTATTGATCTGAGAGAGTAAAGAAAAATGTTTCGATAAGATATTTGGTTCTTGGTACCAAATATCTAGATTCATCTAAATGAATTCTAAGTTATAGCTTTACATTTCCAACAATCTAATCTAGATTCCTTCCATACATATTTCATAATTATCTATATAACTATTTCCCACTCTATCATTCAAACATATGTTGGTTGGAATAGAGGAACCACTGCAGTTTAAATGTATTTTTGGAGACCATGGTCAAACATCAACAAATTAATGTTTATATATCACACTATATAGATGGAGTATAATATTATATAAACTAAAAAACATGTAAAAAACAGTCATATATCAATGTTGAATATCTAATTTTTTAGATATCATTACTGAGCCAATGGTTGATGGGCAGTACTCATGGAGAATCAAGCACTCAAACTCCAACTAGGTGGGTTCCACCACATCATGGGTCAGTTAAACCAAAACTCAAATATTATTGACCTCATCATGGAGTAGAATGGGTGTAAGTGATAATATTATATTATTTAGTGTTCCCATCATTGATAATATGTGACGAAATCACTACATCTAATCATTTTCTTCCTGATGGTCTAACTCACATATAAAAAGTTCTTGCCTCTAATACTGAAACTCTTGTATTGATGCTACCATCAAAATATATTCTTCCTGAACATCCATAACTATTTGTTTCACAATGAAAATATATCACTATACTGGTATGCTATAGTGGGATATAAAAACTATTTTATGGGTTATTCCATCATTCACATCTTTCCTAGAGGGTGTGCCTCTAGGTCAGGAACCTAAAAGGAAGCCTCATTACTGAGCTAGACATACTCTATGATCAGTCACAAAACACCTAATGAATATCGTCATGGAAGAATAAAAAATTTTACATTATATTTATGATTGTATGAGAATATAATTGGTTTTTCCCATGATGAACATGGAATTCGTAGATTAATTCTTATATAATGCATATACATAGATTCCATGTAATTAGTGCATTAGTATTCCAAGACTACAAGATACTATTCATTGTACCTGGATATATATAAATTTATTACCTATAATCTATAGGTTCCCAACTATTATATTGAAAACATATGAAATTAAAATAATTCTCAATATGTTCACAAAAAATCTACACAAAACATCAAACATGAAATACCTACACATGGAATGTCCCAGATTTGATAAAACTCGATCATGAACAAACCCACCAAGGCACCACATAGACAAGTATTAAAATAAAATTTAAACTAAAAACCCACCTTAAATATGAAATGGGTTGTTGACTAGTAAAATGTGTTGGTATCACTCAAATGGGGATCCTTAGTCTATGGATCACGCAAACAGACACTAAAAAAACAAATGAAATAATTCTAGATTAAACCTAACTAAAAACAAATTGATATTTTAAATTCATGAATCATCCTCTCATATTGAACAAATATAAAATAATTAGCACGAATTAAAAAAAATTGTATAATATAGGCCAACCCATAAAATTTGGTCCCAATATAGCAACCGATTTAAATGGGAATATAATAAATGATTTTTACTCATGATATCTAATAATGGCCCACCATACATTGTTTCACACACCTTTTAATGATATGATTCATCAATATTAGTTCCTCCAAAATACAACATCAAATATTATATTTTATTAATAATACCTGGCAAATGTGATAAAATACAAAACAATGTTGAGTGTATACATAAATAAGAGGATTCCATAAACAACTTAAGGAAACAATAAAAGAAATTTTAAACTCAAACCAAGAGAAAAAGTAGAGAATATAACTCAAGAAGAATATGTGGTCAATGAACCCTACTAAAATATAGAATATGTATATTTATCTACATATATAATCTTATAACCTTTTATTCCCATAGATTTATGAAGTTTTGTTTCTTTTTTTATCATTATCAGTGATAAATCCTCACAATATCGACAAAGGACCCACAACACAGTGATGAAACAAGAGACATGGTGTGATGGAACTTGACGGTTGGGTAACCCACTCCTCATCCAGTGTTTAATGAAAATGGATGGAACTCCATATATGAAATAAGAATGATCATAGTTGATTTTAGAGGGGTCCCATAATTACTATATAATAAAATATGGTACCCATGCCTAGACCCCTGTATACAGTCTGGAGGGATCATTGTCACTTAAGGCACATTAGAGATCACAATAAATTCATAAACACAACTATATGATCTATAATGGATGAAATTGATCACATATACACCCATTATATATATTTTCATAATAAAGGCGTCGATTATAATTTATTTAGGAAAATTATTTTAAAGGACAACTCATGAGTCTAACTCACATTCCAAAATAAAGGGATTCATGATGTAGAACACACTGGAAGAATTAAACACCATTTTATTATGATGTACTAAAGGACTAATTAATGTTATATGAACATCCATGAAGTACATTCCCACAATTCATGTGGAATGACATATAAGTGTCATGAAATCTAATGGACCCAAAATGTTAGGCCATTCAGGGTCCAAACCAGATAAATCATATACGCGAGTATTCTAGTTATATAGGGTACTTTGTTGTTGGGAAATAAATAAATCATGTTGGTCACATAGACATTCTAAGTATGTGCTAATTATATATTAATGATGATATTTCTAAAGTGAGTGAATTTGATGACCTCTAATTTTTAAATGATAGTTATTTCCTTATAAGATTCATGTTATATTATATTATATTATATAGGTATAGTAAATTGAGAAATATAAAAACCTTATCTATTTAAATAATAAAATTACATTAGTCAGCTGCAAAATAAATTAAAATTCAAAACATTATAATAAGAAATAAAATATAAAATAGAAGATAAGAATTGGGAAAATAGGGATCAAGCCAATCTGTTGTGATCATCACACAAACAGATAACAATAATGAAAAAATGAAAATGGGTAAACCAGGCAACCCCATATAAAATGAAAATATAACAATGGGAGGAATTATAGTGAATATTTAGTGAAAGGTTTATGTGGTATTTATATGGTATAAAATTAACTGTGATTGTTGTTTTATATAGTTGTTGGTAATTTTTCTATTGGGAACTAGACACATTGGTAATATTTTTATCATTATAATTAGTTCATATTAGTAGTAATGAAACATGTTAATTGATACAGAAAGGTAAGAATATGGAATCAGTTAGTTGAGTGATGTAGTTTAAAGTACATTTCTCTGAACATGGGAGGGAGGTAGGATCAATAGGGTTCACAATTGACCACACCCATTCTAATCTTGTTTAGGTAATTCTTATTAAAAATATTCTATTTTAAATGTTTATGTTTATAGTGATAACCTATTGGTCATTGTTTATAGAACCACACCATGAATCCAAGAACATCATACTACTTACACTTCTAGAGTACACATGTTTAATAAGGGGTTACATGTACATGACCTGGTTTCTTAAAGTGTAATTTAATCTTTAAAAAATTAATTTTTTACTATATAAATCCCATATTAAGAATATTTTTTTAAATTAAAATATTTATTCGAGTAAGAAGAATTTGGATATATTATTTTTGGACACCAATAAAACATAACTATATTTAATATAAATATATTTTATTTTATAATAAACTAAATTATTCTAAATAAAAGTATTCATAATGATTTTTTAGTACACATTAATTTTAATATAAATGAAATAAATAATATTATAATTTCATAGAAAATTTTAATAAGCATAATAATTTTGAATATATTATAAAAATTGATATATTATTAATAAAAATATATTTTCATATATAGAAGTTTTAATTTTAATATCTATAATATTATCTTGATAAAATAAATATAATATTTTAAATTATAATTTAGACGTTTGGTAAGGGTAAAATTAATAAAATTTTTAAACATAAATTACTTTTCCACAAATAGAAAAAATAAAATTTTCTGTTTTACATATATTTATGATCTATTCTTTATTTTATAATTATTTAATAATTATTTAAATACAATACATGACCAAAATTGTTTTATTTTATTATTATTATGTATTTTAATTTCTATTAATCAACTAACATTATTATATAATTAATTGAAAACTATAAATTGGAATCCTTTGTTATAAAAATATTATATAGTGTAAATTTAAATTTCCACATCCAATAATGTATAAAAAATTGTTTTATATTCTTATTGAATAAAATTTTAGAAATGTGACTCAGAATTAAAAAACTATGAAAATTTACCCAGGGTTATCCATTGGGGTAGCATTTTCCAAAAAATTGATCTCTAAGACATGTATATGAAATTTATTAAACAATTTCTCCATATTCTATATAAATTCATACAAATTTCACACTTTCAATTCACTCCCAATCTAGCCTCAGTGATGCTATGGTTATTTTTCATATCGATGTTTTATACCCATTATGATGCCAAATTTACATATCATATTTCTCTCTTTTCCATAAGAAATTATTATATTTTGAATATAAAAAATAATTAACTATAAATGGGTAATCAAAATGATATTATTTTTTTAGTGATTCAGTTATTTACATATACAAAATAGTCATTACATTTCTAGGGATTAAAAATGATTTTAATTTAATTATTTTAATCACTTATGTACAAAATTCTTTTATATGAAATCTGTACTTTATAATACTTGGGTTATTGAAAAAATTATTTAATATGATTAATGACGATCAAATTAAATTAAGACATATGATAGTTTCACTTTTATATGGCTCCAATTCATTGGGTAAAGAAGATAATATCTAGAGATGGAATTTTTTATTAGACTTTGGTTAATAACCTATCGTAATTTTGATTAATACCATGTTTCTTATAAAACATTTTGATTTTCATATAAATGTATCATTTAAATATGGTATCCAAATTTAAATTTTTTTAATATTGTCAATTTCTTATGTTATGAGTAATGTTCTCTAAATCATAGTATATTGTGATATTTAATGTTCTTATTGATATCACTCATAATCAGATGATCAATGTATCACTTTCATATTCCCTTACTAAGATCATGCTCAGATATTTCCTTTGATGAATGTCACTATGTTATTATATATAAAAAATTAACCTACGATGTAATAAAAAATAATTCTTTCATAGTGAATATTTAAATATTTTGTGTTTTCATTTATTATGTACTAAAATTCCCAGAAAATTATATTTAAAAGGCCATTTATGACTGGTTTATCTAATAAAAAGGTGGGACAAAATAATGTTTATCTAAAAATTATAGATATGTAAAAATTTACATTTTATTAGTTTCCAAAAAATTAATTAATTTTGATATATGAAGAGTAACTTCTCTAAGAAAATTCCATGAAGAAATTAAAAATTACATTTGAATCCATAATGACTCTGAAAATTGATTGAGGTAATATTATATTAGATTAATCATACAATATAAAAGGATTTCATGTGATACACTCACTGATTTTTATAAACTATATAAGAGTTAATGATATTTATTATTATAAAAACCCAATGAAATGTTCTAATTCTCAAAACAAAAATCATGTTTGTAAAAAAATTGTATTCATAATAATAAATGAATACGGAGAAGATGATTGAACGAAGTAATAATTTATAAAAAAATATATTATCTAGATTAATAAATATTAGTAATAAATTAGGAACATGATTTTGGATAATTTTTTTATAGTGAACATATTAGTTATTGATGAATGTGCTTTAGACTATGAATAAAAATGTTGTAATGGGGAATTTCAAAATAAAGCTTCCAAAAATGTCATCTTGATTCAAGAAAATGATGATACGTCATCTTGTAAGGATGAAACCAAAACTAGAGATAGGGTTTTTTATTACAAGAGGAGAAAAATACAAGGAATAATCCATGATAATTTGGTTTAAGATATCCCTAATGAAAGTTAATTGGTTGAGATGTTATAATTTATGTCATAATGGAAGAATTTTTTATGATAATAAAATTATGAATTAATCAAAATGTCATTAGAAATCAGTATTCAAGTTTAAATATCAAAATAATAACAAAATAGTTATTTTTTAATATATGACACCATATATCTTAATTAGGGATAAAAATTTTTATTGTTCAAAAAAGAAATTTTTTTATGTTGAATAGAAAATGGATAAAGTCAAGCATATTACAAAGAAGTTATCATAATCACCTATTAATGATAATCTATATTTGAGATTCCAAATAAAATTTTTGAGTACTTCAATGGAGATTAATGAAAAAAAGTCCATGTAGATAATATTGAATATGATTTGAATACAATTATGAATAATTAAAAAATTACATATATATTGAATGAGAGAAATTTGAAATAAATATTCACACCATCCCCTGGTTTCCAAAAAAAATTCCCCAAAAAATTTAGTAATATCATACATTTGTATGTCTAAAAATAATGTTTCATATAAAATAATAAAAACAAAATTATTATAATATATATATATATTATGGTTACTATATTAATTTTTTTTTATATCATAATTATTTTAGTTAGTAGAAAAGAATTAATCTACTTATATAAATTAGGTAGCATGAACCAATGTGAAACACCAAAAAGATAGAATAAATCATAAATTATAATATATTGGGATGTTGATTTATGCGGATTTTTTTTGTACATTTATGGAAACATTTTGAAGGATTGATCAAGAAGGTAACATAAAAATTGACTTATTATAATAATATCTACTTAATTAATTACAATTTTTTATATGATAATTTATAGAAAATGAATAGATGATAAATATAACAAGAAATATATTTTTTTTATTCCTCATAAGAAGAAAATATAAGTATCCATAGATAATGGATATTGGGTTCACATACCACATGATTCTTTTTAATTAAATTATTGAATTTTGAATGACTTCATGTTTCATATATTTAATTTTGTTATGGAAACTCTCTAAAAATTCATTTTTTTGACTAGCTAAAGTTGATAATAATAAATTAAAGTATAGAAATGTATTATTTATTGAGGGTATTAAGTATAGTTTTCTAAATGGTTATGAATATTTTTATGATTTAAATATTTGGATTTTATCATGTGATATGTCTTTATTATACATCTTAAAAAAGGGATTCGTGACATAAACTGTGATTAGAACAAAAATATTTCATGTTTGTTTTAATAATAGTTATTTATAAAAGTCTATAAATGATTATAATAAATTTTCAGATATAATTAATGGCCATCCTTAAAAATATAATAAAAAATTTATCATAAAATAATATATAATTATTAATAAAATTTTAATGGAATATAACATCGTTATTAGTAAAACACAAAAAAGAAGTGAAGATGGGGATGGAATGTACCGCAAAATTGTGATCGAAAAAGGAGGACCATAAAATTTTGTTCTAGATGTATCCTTTAGATCCATGATAATGAATTTATAAATTGGATATAAATATATCATCACATCAATTAATTACTATAATAGAATGAAATTCATTGTGTTTAGTTCAAAAAAATATCAATCACTGAGAATGTATAAATGTTTCAATATGATATATAATAATAAAATTAATTTCTTTTGAATATGATGTGATCTGAACCTGTAGGTGAGTATGCCAATATAAAATATTTTGAATAACTTTTCAAACATTATAAAAGGCATAAATATAATGATACATATAATTCGTATTTAAAATAGTGAGTCAATATATAAAAACATTAATGTTATTTAAATGGAATGAATTATGTTTGTTGAGAATGAAACTTCAGTATATTTGTAATTTAACAATATCAACAAAACATGAATGATTAAAAATAGAGTTTTTTTAAGTCCAAAAGCATTCATGAAATCTTATGAAATGTTTTCATGAATAATAAAAATATAAAAAACCTTATTCTTTTTGTATGTATATATAAAAATATGATCATAGATAATAGTGGTTGAAAATTTTCTGAAAATTCTTAATATAATTTATTTCATTGTTATAAATAAAATTATTTCTCATTACGTTTCTACAAAAAATAATAGAGATTATATAACTCTGATGGTGTGAGAGTATATTATGATGAAGAGGTGATTATAAAATCAATCATAAATTTTGAAGAGGACAATGATGTAACTAAGGAACCTAATATTCAAAAAATATATAATAAAAACCTAATGAACATGATTTATAACTATCTTATAAATTTCATGATACAATAGACCTAAGAAAAAGTTATAAACATTTATTATTAAAAATAAATTATTATTCTATGAAGATCTATATAAGTTAGTCTCAATGTTCATACAGAAGAAGATAAATCATAAAACCAGGGAACAATAATTTATTTTAAATTTTCTTCCCAATCTAATTTGAATTCTTTTAAATAGTAATAATTTATTGAATTTAATATTGAATAATCAATTCACATTAAAAAGAATAAAACATATGATCATTTACTAAGTCCTAAAAAAATATAATTTGAAACAAATGGAATTATAGAAAAATGATAAATTATAAAAGAAATTTTTTGTGAAATAAATATATTTTGACTTATGTAGTGTATTCAATGATTAATGAATTTGATCTTGATGAAAAAAATAATTATAAAAACGAAATAGTTAGATGTATAATTTCCATTTTAACCCAAATAAATCATACATTCAATTAAATTGATGCAAATTCTACATTTCAAAATGTTGAGATAAATAATAATGGTTACATATAAGAAACTCATGGATTTATGGTTGATAAATGTACCGTTTGATATGAAAGTTTTATTAAAGTTCTATATGTGTTTAAAAATTTTATAATATATTTTAATTTCAAGATAAATTGGTGATTTAGGATAAATGAATTTTATAATTTATATGTAGAAAATTTATTTTATTTGAGGAATTATAAGACCCCATCACCCAATATAAATGCATAGGATGGTGAAATTATAATTTATTATATTTATGATAAACATGGAGAAGATTCATAAAAATAACAATGATTAAATTTTAAATAAACATTCTTGTTTTGGTGAAATTGTTTTTGGGATTGTAATTTTTATAATATACTATTCACATTTTTATAACTCATAGATGTTATTCTAAGAACATATGGTAATGGTTTAGAATGTAAGAATAAACAGGATTGTCTAAGAAAATATAATTATATACAATGTTTATTAATTATCGTAATTATAATGTTTTCATTGAGAATGAATTCTAAATGTTGAATAATAGAATTTTATATTTGAATATCTTAGGGAAATATCTTGTGTTTATTATAAAATTATGATTTATTTATCAATATTATTAAAATGAGGCATATTTAATTAATATAGTGACTTTAATAGAATATGTGAAAACACATAAAATAATACCATTTTATATGAGAATAGATTTTTATTGGAAATTAAGGGTTATATATATATATATATATATTTGTTGAGAATATAATTATGATGATTGAATGTCGATGTCATAAAGATAATTATGGTGATTTATTCCATGTTAATAGTTTTTATATAATTGTTTATTTAATATTATTTATGTGTTATATTGAGTGTTGGGAATTTTTGGTCAATATGTATCAAATTTTAATGTCATAAAAGGAGTACATGGTTACATGTGTAATTAGCAAACCATGTGGTGAACAAGTTTTTGGGATTTTTCTATAATTATTAACTTCTTCATAGTTTTTACTTTACTATTTTTATAATGATATCTCTTAATAGTAACTAGGCATCATTTTCTTTGGTGGCCATTATAGGAAGCATGATATTATCATTATTTAGAAATCCATTTGGGTAAATGTTTCACCGACACAAGAATTTAATTTTTATTTTCTCATTTTTTTAAATTTCACCCCACATTCCATCATTTCCCTCCCATTATATATTATTCTGAACCCTAGGTAAATCTCCCACACTCCCTCTTGGATTCCCCAAATGCATACTCCCCCTTTTGGTGTCCTTAATAATGTGTCCTCCATCATGCAGATCCCCAGGGATGAGACATCCTCTTATCCTCCACAATGAGGGTTAGATGAGAACAATCCCTAGGTGATATTCTATATTCCATAAACCCTTACATCCCATTGTAATAATTCATTTTGTGTGATTTTAATTGAAAAAATATCATTCTGGAATTGATGAATTGATGTGAGAACTACTCATAAATTATATTCTCTCTATTATAATATTTCTTCTTCTCTATTGTTGCAACATAATTTGTTGCAACACATGTGGTGATTATTTTATTAAATTTATGTGTTATTATCTATTGTTTTGATTTACAAATTCAAATTATGGTTTTATCCATAGATAATGAAATTATTTTACTCAATCTCTATAAACTTGATGCAGGTTGTCCATGATATAATGTATTAACATGATATTCATTGATTGATTGACAACATAAAATTTCTAGTTTAATTAATTTTACCGTTATATTGGTTTTTTATTATGGATATTAAAATTTTTAGTGGTTTTATAGTTTCATTGTATTTTAAAAAAGGTATCTTAATTGTATCTTCATGCAGAAAATTATCTAAAATCACTAATTGGTTTTTAAAATTGGGTAATTAATTTAAGAGTAACATTTTGGGCCTTTCCAAAAAATTTCCATTATTTTATTCATTAGTATTTAAATTATAACATGAAAATCCATGTGTTTATAACTTTTTAAAATTTTTATATTTAATGAAAATTATTAATTTGAAATGGTTTTACCATGGTTTGGTTGTAATATAAATTAAAGAGGGTTATTTAAGAAATATTTTACTTTTTGAATGTTTTAGTTTTCTTATATAAATATTAATAAATGGGTTTAAAACATTTATTATTGAATCAAATGTGATAATAAAAAAATTTATATGGATTAAAATTAATATTATAATAAATATAAATATATTATAAATTATTTTAGATATCATACAAGGGACATTGATGTGGTTGAAAGTGTTTTTATACTATAATTAATTTTTAACAAGATTGATTATGGTTAAATTTATGATGATGAAATTATTTGATCCATATCTTTAAAATATTATTTATTTCATTATCACTTATTTATTAATGTATAATACATTCATTTTTATCACATTAGTCTACATATATATTCAAGAAACTAGAGGATTGATTAATAGGAAAACCAACTCTTTTTTCTTTTTATTTAGGAATCTTTTTTCCATTCCCATATTTAAAAAAAATATATCAATAATTTCTTTAAAATTATCTATGCTTTCATTAATTTAATTTTCCCATTATTTTTGTTCTATAAATTTTTTAATAGTAATCTTCTTATAATTTTCCAAATTATAACCCATTGAATTTTTAAAAAAAAATTGAATTAAAATATTGATTTAAAATACCCAACATGAAAATATTTTCCTTCCATCGTGATTAACAAAATATTTAAAACATATAATAAATTTTTAATTGTGTTATTATAAAAATCAATTTCCATACTATTTTGGATGTTTTAATATTATAAAAATGGTTTTTCTAAATGGAAAGGAGCTTTTTTTCCAAAAGGAATATTACTGTGATATTTCTAATGATATTTTTAATCTATGATAATGTAAATATATATTACATATAATACACTGTATATATAATCCTATAATACCATTATAAGTATTTTTACATATTTTTATTGATTAGGATTATTAAATATTGACGATACCAACTTTCTTTTTCATTGGTCATGTTATGATAAAATTATATTGGATTTTATTATCTCATGGAATAAAAATAAATCTTTTATGATTATGTGATGGGTGGTTCTATTATAACTGTAAAAATTATTGGGTGAAGATTTATATTTTATGAGTTCAAATGTTATATGAGATTTTATCTCACACCAAAAATATGGTACATGGGTGTTGTTTCAGAGAGTTGAATATGTGGTTGGCAGAAAGTACAAAATTGATGGATCATTCTTTATTGGAATGAAATGTGGTTGCCGGTTGAGTAAGATATAGGAAATTGTGCCTCTAATTACTGGTGAATATGAGTATATTAATGTGACACATGATTCAAATCAGCTACTTAGGATGAAACAACAACTTATTGATATTTGTGATGAGGGGAAATAGCCTATCATAATTTAGTATGATAACAATAGTGTAATAGATCTCATGATGAATCTTGTTCACTATTCTCATAAAAGAAAAATTAAAATGAGATATCACATTATCAAGGAATTGTTTTCTGAATAATGAATGATTTAAATGGATCATGATGGAATTGATGATCAAGTGGATGAAAAACTAACCAGGCCACTGTCAGTACATGTGTCCATGAAGCATTGATTGAACGTCAGTGTTCAACCCGCTCCTAGTGCAGGAGGAGGTTATAGTTGTTCTCCTCTCCCAATATTAATTAACTATTTTCTTTTTTTTTGTTGAAGTGATGATAGTTTATGGGTGAGATACGATCCATGGGAGTATGTTTTGAGCTTTATATATCAAAATCAGGATGTTTTCATTTATTGAAAATGGTAAAAATGTATAAAATTAAATGAGTTACAAAGGAGGAGAATGATAACGGAGTAAACAATTTGGTGTAATTTGGTTACAATTAGAGCTTGGGAATAATTAATTATTACATTAAATGAGAACCTAATTAATGATCCACTTGTTTTATACATCAATCATTACTTATATAGGATTACATTGTTTTCTGTGTTGTTTCTTGTGTTTGAGGTTTTGATATTGATTTGTGCTTAATAAAATATATCTAAAAATTTCCAAAAAAAACTATTGGGGGATATTTTTGGAACCAAGGGTGTACGTTGATAGAAATGGATTATGGATAGTGTTTTTTATAATTCCTTACATGGATTATTAGATAGTTTTCAAACAAATGGATCTTACAGTTCGACAAGAAAACAATTTTGATGTTTGCGTTGTTTCCCAGTGCTTTCTATTTTTTGGACCAAAACATTAAGTAATTGAGAGAAGTGTTTTGGGAAATGTAATTTACATTAATATGTTATGTCGGTTAGTAATGTATCATTCAAGGAATATTTCAATACATTACATAAAAATATGGAGAATGAAATAAGTTCTTACAAGTTATGTAATTTCAAAAAAGGTATGTTTGTGTGAGTTTGTGTGAAAACAATCTAGCATTAATGATACTAGAGCATTAGGGGAGAGTTTCATGAAGATTCCAATAGGGTTATAAATTCATATAAATAGATGAGTACCCCCCACACACTGAATAATAATATGATTTTCAACGAAGATATGGTGTCTCTTCACAAAAAAGTGAGTTGCACGCAAAAAACTTACATGTAGTAAATCTTGTGTACAAAGTGTCCCTTATGTATCTAATGACTAAGAAACATTTACTGTGTATATACACTATAGATAAGTTTTCCATGTCATATAAGGGTTTCATGAAAAATAATTGTTGTATGAAGGTCATCTTGTATGATAATCGCCAATCCTTTTTGCAAGAAGAAATGTTCCAGGAAATTGTAATTATGATCTTTTATTAGGTTTCAATTATCCAATTTGTTGGTTCCATACATACAAGTGCATAAATTGAGGAAATTAATTCAATTAGACTCATGTGATGGAATGATAAAATGTATTCAATGAAAATATATATAATAGACATTCATGTCGATAAAATGAATATGAATTCTCCCACAGATGTGAGTTTGTGGGAGTCAATGGAAGTGTAATAAGGGAGGTAGTTTGCAAACCCTAAATTATTGTAAAGGTAGTGTTCCTTGAAAATTGAGACTATTTATAAATTCTTGTATTCCAAAACTACTAATGATTAGAGGATTTTGGGAAGACCGACAAACTTTCTGTGTATTCTCCTTGTACTATCCATTAGTGGTGAACCATGAAAAATGATTATGTTGTCACTTTTCATGTGAATGTTTTATTATGACATAATTACAACAGAGATGTTTAAAATGTTCCTATGATCATGGGAACTAGATACATTTAATTAGATAAAATATTTGACACCCTGATTCACTAGTCCCATATCAGGGTGTTACAACAACCTTCATTAAACCATACCACAATGGGTTAATAGGTTAGAATATTATAAGTCTAGCCTAGTGAGTTAGGAAAGGTAGACGGAGGTCAAGAATATTGTATAGGATTGTGTAACATAAGTTTTATAGGGCAATAGAATCCAAAAAATACCTGAAATAAAATTATTAAATGTATTAAATAAAATTTATTTCCAAACTCTCATAGTTCTCATTCGATGTGGTTTTCAACCTTATTGATTTATTTCCCTCATTTTTATATTTCAAAGTTAATTAAAATGATTTTTTTGATTAACATCCATTTTAAAAAAAATTTTTGTAAATTTTACATTATTTTTATGTATATTAGGATGAAAATGATTTCCGTTTCAAATAAGAACATTTAAATGGGCTTTTATAAGACTACAAAACACTGAAATATAATAAAAAACTTTTTGATGAACATTATTAGATTGTTATTTTTTTCAGTATCATGATTAAAATGTAATGAAACCATTAATTTTTATCATTTATAGTGAAAAAATAGTGAAATATGGATGAAATTAATTTGTTGATATATATATAAGAATATTTTCATCCCAATGGATATTCCAAAATCTACAACACATAAGGACATCCCAATGGAACCTAATATCTTGAAAAGGATATTGGGTACCAATTCATTTAGTGGCTAAGATAAACATGATTATTCACAATAAATACTAATAATTATGACCATTAAATGATAAATCTTGATTTCTACAAGTTGTCATCTGTTAATGAGTTTTAATAGATGATAGTCAATTTCAACAGACATTGGGACTGGATTACATTTTTTGGTCTTGTTATTTATATATTAAAGAGAATAGTGATTAAATATTTGATGATATTATATTTTTTCCTATAATTATTTGTTATATATTTTTTACATAGAATATTGTAGAGTTTAAAAAAGGTGGGAGATATCTAATGATCTTATTTTAGCTTTTATGCAATAACTAAGTAGTAAAATAAATAGGTTACCATATCATTCATTTCACAATCCTAATTGATGATACCAGATAAACTATTGATTTTCTATACAAAAACATTGATGTCGATAATGGACTAACAAAATTATTAATCATGCAATAAATTTCCATTTTTAAAGTATTTTTAATGAGAATAAATCATTGTCCTATTTCTCTAAAAAACATGTATATGAATATGTTTAACACTCGATTATTTCAATTCATTAAATTGGTTTCATTAATATCTACCATCACATATAGAATAAATATTTGAACAACCCTAGAATCTATAAAAGGATCAGCATATCAGTGAGTCTATAGTGAATTATACATGGAATTCCAGGTATTACATAAATGAATGTTTTTTCTCAATGGTGGGCACATTATCTTTTCTGGGAATTGAATTACATATCCCCGTGATCAAAACCTCTATTTTAGATGTAATAGTGTCTTGAGGGATTATTTGGGTTATGAATTAATTAACTCAATCATATTAATATACAAGGAATGAGTACCCTTTTTTTGGGATCATGTATTCGTGAATAATATATTTTCTGGAATGGTGTGTGAGTCCTTTATTTTAGTAACACTATAATGAATAATTTATTTCTCCATTTTGATTATTCAATATTCATAAGGTCTAATGATGTTTTAATTATTATTTCCTAATTTTTTAGGCATATCATCATAATATTTGTTATTTATGAAATGATTCTTGTGTGGAAATTTATAAATTGACACTCTAGGGAGATAGAATATATTTGATGGCTTGTGGAATTTTCAAATATTTTGTATGATTTTTTGAATCTTATCAAAATTATGATGTGAAATAGAAGTCTAGATGAATTTTTACCTTGAATATTCTTTTGTGGTAAAAAAATATGATGTTATAAAAATATATTACCATTAAATATGTTTCATTTTTTATATTAAATAATTAATTTGGTATTTATTAATATAATGTACTTACTATGGTAACATTTTAAAATTCCAATTTTGAAGCATTTAAAATAATAAACATGTTGTTTTTTAGAAGTTTGACCATTAATATTGGTACACAGTTATGTTTTACAAGTAGTGTGAATCCATTTAAATATAATAGGGGTAACAATTGTGGGAATATTATAAAGGAATATATATCAAATTTATTAGGATATTTTTGGGTTTTAATTTATGGGAATGTTTTAGTCATTTAATATGTATTTCATTGAATAAAATATAAAAACAATTAACTATGACCATTTTTATTTCATGATAGATGGTATGTTATATATTGTATCATATAATTTATTTGAAATGGGTATATGAATTGATTATATTTCTTTCCAATACGTTTTTGGTTCATTTTCTTCAATGGTTTACAAGGTTTTCATACAATTTTATTAACGCACCCTCTCAGATATAATCAATGACCCATATCCCATTTCTGTCACATAGAAGGAAGAATAAATTACATTATTCTGAACATGGAATTTTTTTTTGAAGTCATGAGTTCTATAAGAGTGTTTTGAATTTGAGTTTGTCATTATAATGGACTATAGAGACAGACATAATATTTTCATTATTTTGGAAAACTATAGAAGTCTTTCAATAAGTATTCATATTGAATATATTATTTAGGAAGCCCATAATTTTTGTTTGTGGATAATAAACTTCTATTTAGGTATCTAATGATTTGATAATAGGGGTGGGTACATGGGGTATTAATTTTAAGGTGAAATGATATTGAAACATTCATCATTTTTTGGTTATCTACTCATCAGTGTTCCTAATTTATCTTTATATGATAGTGATTTAGAGGTGAAAATTTTAGATATTTAAATATTATCTACTAAATTTCTAACTACATGTTTTTGGGAACCAATATTCAATTTAAAATACTATGTTAATGAGACAAGTTAGTTTCTAAAATATACTACATGATTTATTAACTATTGACCAATTTGAAATGGCCTTATTTGTGGTTTCAAAATGATTAATTGTTCGTAAGATATTTTTTTATCAATGAAAATTTGTATCAGTTGCCTATAAATATTAATATCGATTATATTGGCATTATTTTGTATGTTCACACAACATGTGTTATTGAGATTTTTTATTTTATTCAATAATTAATAATTTTCATGTGTTATGAGAAATCCAATAAATATTGATGGATCATATATTCAACATGATATTTTTCATATGGCCTCATATGTATGGATATATTCATAATCAATAATTCATTTCAAGATTTTATTGTATAATTTTGTGTGTGCATGTGGTGGATTTAAATAAACATTGATTTTAATATATATATTTCTAAACTTTGATGAAGTTTCAGATTGTTTCACATGTTTCAATACATTATTTGACTAATTTATAATTTTTTTAAAAAATTTGTATTTTCAATGCATTGACTGAAAACTATAATTAATTTTTTTATTAATGTGTATTTTCAATTATCTAATAAATTTTTTTGATGAGAGTATACTTAATCAATGATATTTGAATGATTTTATTAATAGATCAAGTGATGATATAGATTGGAAAAAGAATTATATGTAAGTTGATCTGAATTATATGTCCAAAAATAAGTTGTTTCAAAATTTATTCACTTCATTAGAGTTATAATAGAAATATTGGATTTCTTTCTTCATTCCAAAGTATGGTTTTTGGAAGAACGTTTTTTCATTAGGTTACAATTCTAAATGAGATCATTGTAAATGATAGGATTTATTTTTGGTACTAACCTATTATTGAATTATATATCCTAGCGATTAATCTTGAGGGTATGAATATGAATAACTAAATATTTAAAAGGATATTTTTTTCACAGGTAAAAAATTAAATAAGTGGTTATCTACAGATAAAAGATAAAATAACAAAAAAAAAAATGGAATAAATAAAAATTATTCTCTGAAAAACAACATAATTTTAAAAGGATTATCACCTTCCCTACAGAGAAATAATATAAAATTAAATTTAAATACATTTAGTAAATAAATTTAAATAATAATGTTTACTCTTTAAATATACACTTCAAAATTATATTTGAGATTTTGGAAAAGAATTATTTTTTGATAAATGTTGAAAAAATAAGGATTTTTATTTAAAACTAAAATTTCATTACAATTATTTAATAGGATCAATTATATGGTATATTCTATTAAAAATAAAAAAAGTACAATTTTCTGAAAATTGTACAATTTTTTTTCATTATATATATAATCATTCAAAACCTAAAAAACCAATCCTTTTGAAAATCCATTTTTTGACTTGTCTCCGGGTCTAATTTTATATTGAACAATGAAAATTTTATGAATTTGATATGTAATAATCTATTCAACATTTGAAATCAAAATAAATAATATTATCATTAATCTAGCTTTAAATTTTGATGATAATTATTTTTGAAAATTGTAAAAAATAATTACTATAACTAAGGAAAAAACTAATTTATCAATAGGAAAAACTAAAATAATAAGAGTTAAAAAGGACTATAAAATTTCCATATCTCATTTAATTCAAATATTTAAATCAGTTATTTTATAAGGTTATATAATTAACTCTATTGATGGATTTTTTCATTATGAATCATGGATTTAAATGTATTCTTTCAAAAATTCCATGTGTATTCTCCCCCACTTATAAAATTCCACACACATTCCTCTAATACAAATTTGTGACATACCAAACCAAGAACCCCTAAACGGTGCCCCGAGCTAGTTTGCCACATGTCCTCAAGTGTGCCTCTTCGTACACTAGGGGTGCCGACTAGTAGTGAGGGCTAGGAATTTCAGTCTTGGGGATGACTTTACCCTCTTTATTTTATATTTATTATCCTATAATAACACTTGTATCCTTTTCTAAAACTTTTATATGGATTATGATATGGGTTTCTCATGTTACTTGTTGTGTCAATGCTCTCATTTGAGAGGTATCTATCGATAGAGAGAATTGAGAACCTGTTGTTACTATTTGTGACATCCCATCTATTTATTAATTAATAAATATTCATATCTATTAATATTATTAAATGTAATATTAATTTTAGTTTAATGGGAGAAATATGTATGATAGCATACCCGACACAAAACAACAGGATTCTACGAAATATTATATTGCACACACCACAGAGTTATACCAAAAAATAATACAACAATAATATTATTTTTTTAAATGGTAGATATTTCCTATCCATTGTATTGGCAGGAATAAAAAAAGTATCTATATTATGATTCTACACATTTAATAACTTTTTTAAATTTCTTTATTGAATTTTAGAGGCCTAAAATGAGAATGAATCCAATTTTATGCATAAAATACTCTAATATTTTTAAAAATTTGTTTTATATCTTTTTGATAGAGAACCAATTTTCAAAATAGTTTTTGTAACTTTTATATGTTATATTTGATAAAATATATTTTTTATTTAGAATTTTAGTATTAAAATTTACTTCGGTGGAAATTATGGTATTTTTCTGATAAAATACATATTTTTATGAATAACGAAAAATACAACATTTTAATTCAAACTGCCTTTTCATATAATTTATTTATATAGTTAGATTATCATTTTGGTTTGTTTTAAAGTTTAATTAGATTAATATTTTATAATTTAACCCAATAATGGTCATTGGAAGCAATTTCACATTTAAATTAGACATAAACACTTGTCAATTTTTTGATAGTTTTTACTTTCAAAAAACCCATTTTCTGGGTTTAACAACGAGAATTAATTATAAATAAATAAAAAAAATTTATTTGTTTTGAATTTAAAAAAATGGTTTCAATATTAAGAATCAAAATGCCACAAATGAGTAAATCTGTACCTTTAATTTTTGGAAATTATGAATAGTAACATTAGTAATTATTTTTATTTGCCATGGTTTAAGGGTAAATCAGGTAAATAAGGGTAAAAAATAATATTATTATAATATAATAATACCCTAAAACGTTTCCTAATCCTATTTTATGAGATATTTCCTACTACGGGAATCCTTTAGTTATTTTTAGGACCCCGTGGAGCCACATTGGTGTGATAATGACCATTTATAATATTTATTTTATAGAAAAAGGAAACATATCAGGAACATATATCTCCTAGCTATTTTTTTAATTTGATTTATATAAATAATCTCTTCGATTATAAATAGAAATTATAAATCCAAAATGATTTTCTACATTATGGTATTTGATTTATAATATTTATACTATAAATAAAAAACAAATATTTATGATGCAATGATTAACTTATTAATGAAATATTAAAATAAAAGATATTATAAATATTAAAGTAAAAGTAATTTAAAATTTTTTATGACATCCATGATTTTTTAGATGACATTGACATGTGAGGGATGATTTAATGAATTTACTTCATGGGAATAAAGTTTTTATGAATTTAACAAAAATCAATTACTAAATAGTGTCAAAATTTAAATAAATGAGTTTTAAAATAAAACACTATTTTATGAAAAGCTATAATAGTCCTAAAAATCTATGATTCATCCAAATGACTTATATAACATTAAAAATGTAATGAATGGTCCTATGGTGGTTCAATTGGCATTTTATATTAACTATAGTAACCATATACTATGAAGATACAAGAAGACATGGTAAGAGTTAATGTTACTAAATAAGGGTTAAAGATAAAATATATTGTTAATTTTGTGACCTAAACATATCTAAAACCTATAGGTTGAGAGGATTGATACCCATAATCATTTTATTTTCTAAATTTATCTCTTTTTACCTATTATAATTGTAAAATTATTTTATAATAAAATAATATTTCAAGACATTCCTATAGTTCCCCTTTTCCCCCTTATAAAAGGCCACCACCTCTACCCACATAATAACACTCTCCAGCCACATGAATTGTCCAAAATCTGTTGAAATGATATCCAAAAACTCCTAACATACTTATAGAAGCCTTATATTTGGCATAAGGAAACACAACAAATAATTTTGGCTCAAATAAAAAGGCCTTACACAATTTTGAGGCAATGTATTCTCCCAATATTCTTTCCTTTATTCTACAAAATTATTTATAAATACATATATAATGGATATATATGATATTAAAATCATGAATAATATTATGGATTGGTAAAATTCATTTCATATATCCAAATATTTTGGATATTATCAATACATATATAATGGATATATATGATATTAAAATCATGAATAATATTCTAGAGATGATTGAATTTTGACTACACGAACATTTTATATCAAAACAAGTTTATTTTCGACTCAAGTACCAAATATCGACAAAAAATCCAATAACATACATAATTAAGTAAATTTTATAACATGTTAATAAGTGATATAAAATAATTAATAAAATTGAAAAAATCTCTCATGATATTAGATATTAACCTATGTTTATTATTTAGGAATATAATAGTTGTACGTGATGAGTTAGAATCAATGTAAGAGACTTCATCTCAATCTCTTTTCATTAAGTAATTTCTTGATAATATCCACCTATATTCTTTGATAAGGTTTATATACAGCCACTATGATATTTTATATGTATATTTAATTCATACTAATGTTATTTATTAATTCATAGAGTTTCAAAGTTAAATGTTCAAAGTGGTATGGGACACCTTGAAAGTTTAAAGATTTAATTTTCAAATATTTTTTTTCAGGATATTAATTTACAAATTTATTTATATTGATATAAAATAATTATAATGGAAATTTTATGTCTATATAGAATTTAAATCAAAGTTATAAAAATGAATCTTTTTATACAAATAATTTTACATTCATTAGAAAATGAAAGAAGTTGTTTTGTTTGTTTTAACGTATAAAACGATAATGACTTATCCACCACCATAATTGTTATTTGATCTCCAGATTACTCTATAAGCCTTAATATAATTTAAGTAAATAAATTATTCATTTATTTGGATATCTTGTTATTGAAAATTGGATCTTAAAAGGAAATTGTATTTTTATATGGAAATATTTTTTATATGGGATTGGATGAGTTTTTCAAAAGGGTTTTGAGATTAATGTGTTTTTGAAATGGTACTGGAGAATTGTATGCAACGGGTGATCCTGATAAAACTTATATTAATTATTGAGCCCAATTATAGTTCATTGGTGTGCCTGAAATATCTTATACGAAGGATTAATCCCCATCATAACTCATGGGTAAGCCCATTATTGCTTATATTAAGTGATGGTCTTCATTATAGCTCATCGGTGATCTCGATATATCTTATACAAAGGGTAATCTCTATTAAGGATATTTTATTTGGAAGTCGAACATATAGTTTTTCCAATTTAATTGGATTTAAAATAATATTATGTATATAATGATCTATGTCACCTAAATGAGTTTTAATTGCATGCTATTAGTATAAATTTATGTATTTGAGAAAAATAAATGAGTGTTATTCATGTGAAAATGTTTTATTTAATTCTCTCAGAAAAATATTAAATGACTTACCATGTTTTAACTGGACTAATGGTTTTCTTTATTTTTATTCCCCTTATTGATATTTTTATATTGATAATAATTTTTTAAAATGTTTTCGATAGGTTATAAGGATGTATATGAGAAAGGAACACGTCAAGAAAATTTTTATCGAGAAAAAGAAATAATGTTTTCCTTATAGGGTTTCCTTTGGTGGAAAAAGTGGATACTAAGTGTAACTGTCCAAAGGTAATTTCTAGGTCTATTATGTAATTATTATGGTCTAATTATCTAAAACTATATACCTCAAAGATTATCAATGAGAATTCTTGATTTAACACAATTATAAGTAGGGCATAAGGGTGGGGCCTTATCATTTGTATCAGATGATGGTTTAAACAACTTCGGAGATTAGGATGTTCTCTTAAGAGTTATGGATATCATCATAGGTTTATAATTTTAAGGTTGTTCGTAAGTTCAATGTATTATAAACCCCTTTTGGTGATTATGTTTTTAAATTTCACGGTAATTAATTTTAAATTTGGAGACATGTATTTTTGAGGTAGTTATGGGTTATTACTTTTGGGGATGAAAAATGAAATGTATAGAATAAATTTTGATGTTAAAACATGTTATAGTTTTTATTATGATATTATCTCATGTTGGAAGTGTTATAATAAATATATAGTTTAATGAATAAAACATCCTATTGGATGGGTGACGACCTATCTCGTCCGTCAATGCTGTGATAATCGAACCCCCAAACGAAAGGCGACAAGGTCTCTTCTCCTACCAATATCCAACGCGAAGTCCCTAGTTAGAATGAACATTTTTTAGTTAAATGATATTATGGATTAAGAATAAATTTATTTAGGATAAATATGTTTTATCAAATTGGTATTTTTATTATAGGAATATGATTTGGTGATTAAGTGATAAATGTTATTTTGGAATACGTTCATAATTTTATAATGTTATATGATTATAGTAAATAGAACACTATTGTATTTTAACAGAGTAATTTTTGAATTTTATTTTCGAAGAATCTATGTTTTCATTGTGTATTTATGGTAACTCAGTTCATTCATTGAAGTGATTAACCTATTTTGGAAAATATATGATTAGTTTAATTACATTTAGGTAAGGAACATTAAGAGTAGTTGATGTTATTTAGAGATAAATGTAAATATTTTGCCTGGAAGTCTATTTGATCAAATCCTTCATTATTTTTTATTTCAGTATTTTTTTCTATTATATTGATAAATATGAAGGAAAATTGTTTATTTAATTGTATTTATTGAACATTGGGTATTATTTTTTGGATTTTGGAGATTAAGATTAGTTTTTATTTTTATAAAAGATTATTCATTTTGGGGATTATTTTATCTTGTACTGAATTTTTTTTTGATAAATGTCAAACAACATGGGAAAAATATAGTTCATATTTTTTTTTAATTATGTGATTCTATTGAAGTTTATTCTTGCACTTCAGGTGTGACCAAGTCATCTTGAATACTCATCATTTGAATAAAAGATGAGTTTGTGGAAGATATTTATTAAAGGATGAAACTCTACTGGACAAGTATGTATGTTTCTTAATGTTTTTAGTTAAGGACATAAATAAAATCATCAACAATATGAAAAGGATATTAAAAAAAGTTTTCCATTTAATTTTCCTATTTGGAAATAAAACACCATTTAAACCATCAAATGTTTATGGTTTTCTTGTTTATAACTTTCTCTGAATCATGTTTTCTATCATCCTCTGTGAGAAAAAGATGGATAGTTTTTCATCCATATCAATATTTTACTACACGGAATCCTATTAGATTTTAACTAGGGTGACATTTTTACTTATATTTATTTATTTTAATGTGATAGTTCGAGAGTGAAATTGTTTGGCACAACAATTCTCAATTCACCAGATGTGGGGTGTGTTCTGGGGAATAATATGCATACTTTCCACTTTATATACCTGGAATTTTAGATACATTATTTAATTTCGTAGAAAAAATTAAATATTATCATGAACATAGAGAAAAATGAATCATTTAATAATAATACCAAATCATTATTTAAGGTGTTCCATCTTGTGCAAAACAGAAATATAAAAAACTTCCACACCTCAAAATAGTAGTAGCATTATTTTAATTTGTTCCAACTAGTTAAATAATTATTAACCGTCTTGAAAATAATTATTTTACTACTTGACCGACGATGGCCTCCTCAAACTCCACTTAAATTTATTTAACACCTAAATAAATAAATAAATATTTTATTTACAAACAAGTAAATAAATATTTATTAAAGGTTCTACAAAATAAATAATTATATTTTATTTATTTTATGTCATCATTTTAACATGAATAAAATTATTCAATGGTCTTGAGAATAATATTTATTTCATTAATTAAATTCTAATAGAATTTAACCATGTCCACAAAAAATACTTAGTGTGTGACCATTTAGGATTCATTTTCGTGGGCATTAGGCGGGTTTTCCTAAAGTCTAAGAGTACTATCTTGAAACGGGTCACGACATCCAAGAGAAAGAGCTTAAAGTCACAACAATGACATCCAAATACGAACACTCCCTATGTAATATAATCCCTTTTTCGTAAAAAATCATCAAGCAGGTTTCATGATTTTTTTATCAACTTTTATGCTTTATACGTCGTTCTTTGACTACATGAAATAAACTCATAATTACACATGGCCATGGAATTTTTAATGATGGTTCTATTTCAATCATAGAGCCGAGATATCAACATCCAAAAATGTAAGGGACAAATCCTTCCTAGACTTATCCATTAATAACATGCCACTCATAGCGCACCCAATGTACCCTACTTCCCACCAATTTCCTGCGTGACAATTTTTGTTAGTAAATCAATGTGCGTGAGTCGTGACATGTATAAATAATAATCTTAATGTCTAAGGATCAATACACAAGCTCACATATTGAAATATCTGATGACATTAAAATATGTGGAATTCCTACTAGAAGATCTGTTATCATAATATTCTATCTTGGAGATTACCAAGTGAGAACATCATGAGAGGAAGTCTCATATTCTTACAAGAACTCACACCAGACGGTCTTCATGTTATGTGTCCCATCAGAGTATGTAATCCAATTGAAAAACTATAATTTGGAATATTTTTATAGCATTTCATGGTTCTCAACATAGCGGGGAACTACAATGACCTTATAAATTCAAAAAAATACTATAGGATATTATTACATCACAGTCTTGCAGAACAATGAACAATATGTAATAATACATTAAATATACATGTAATAAAAGTAAAATTTGTTGGTTCTAGGATAGAAACTCTTAAAAAACCCCACTTGGACTAGAGCCATATACCTATGACTTTTAGTACGCTAGAACTCATAATATGATCATGTTTCTACTGAGTCAATACGTTAGTCTAGGGGTCAACCATGTTGTCTTCTGTGGAAATACAACTCATTGCAGCTTCACCTCCCTGAGACTATAAATTATCTCGATTAAAAAGGTTGTTTTCAATTAAAACACAATATTTTTAACTATTTGTCAAAATATTATTGTTATCAGAAAAGTACCAAAAATTTAATGAAAGTAAATTTTTATGTCCTGCTTCTAAAAAAGAATTTAATTTCATTAAATTTAATATATAAAAGTGTCAAATATTGGTTTTAAAAAGGGTTCTCCATTAAAAGGTGATAAAGTTGCAGTTTTTGAAAAATAAAAAGTGAAGATTCGTTGAATGTCATTTATATTTTTATCATTTAATACAATGTATGTCATTATATGTAATTTGAAAAGTAAATTTGGCAAAAACCCATGTCAATCTTTTGATAGTTTTTACTTTTTAAAAACCTTCTTTTGGTTTTGAAAATAGAAATAAATTTTACATTAATAAATGAAACTTCTATTTTTTGAATTTGGTAAAATAGGATTCATTTTTTAATTCAAAATATCAAAATTTTCTTTTGGTGATTTTTTTTTTATTTTTCTGAAAACTTGCAATTTTCGATGAATAGTGAAAAACCCTATGTTATTTTTTTAAACTGACTTTTTATTTAAATAATTATTTATTTTATTTAAGTTTATTTTAAGTCAAAATAAATATATAATACCTATATAAGTTCAATGTAATTCATTGGAGTCATTTTATAATAAAATTTGATGTATTAAATTTTATTAAACTTTTTAACCTCTTTTACCCACCTCCTAGGAGCATTTGCAAATTTTTATAACACTTAATTTTACCGCTATTGTGAGTTGAATTTCAATAATACAAGAGAAAAGGTTAATATAACTATGTAAAATGTGGTTCAATAAGATGAAAATAATTTATGGTGAATAGTAACTTTTTACTTTTATTTACTACGGTTAAAAGTAAATATGGTAATTAAGGGTAAAAATGATATCATAATTACCCTAACACATATCGTAAATCTATTGGATATGTGTAATTCAACCAAAAAAACCTTAGGAATAAAATATGATCCTCTTTGTCCACTTGGATCAGATTAGGACATTTATTATTATTTCTTATAAAGAAGAGTTAAAAGAGTTAAATTAAATGTTTAATAACTAAACAATTTTTAATATAGGGTTAAATCAATATAAATTAGACTATAAATATTTATTATAATGATAAAAAGATTTCATAAATAACAATATTTTATTTATAATTTTTTGACATTAGATAATTTTATTTATTTATAATACAATGATAATGCAGTAATTACATTATTAATGAAATATTAAAATAATTGACATTAAAAATATCCAAATAAATGTAAATTGAGACTTCTGATGAATTAAACTAATTTTATAGGTTAATATGACTTGTTAGGATTGGTTAAATAAATTTTATTCGAAGTGATAAATTTTTTTTGACTTTCAAAGAAATCAAATACTATATAGTGTGAAAATTGTCATAATTGAGTTTTAAAAAAAATACTATATTATTAATTGACATAATATTCTTAAAAATCTAAAGTTTGGACAAAGGTCTTACATAAGGTCATACATATTTATAATTAACCACATGTAATGTACACAGTTATTGTAGCCGAAGATAATGAACATTTATATAATGATAAATAGATATAAATCATGGATCTTGGAGATAACGTGTCACATTACTATATGACCTATTTGTGAATGAAATAGTTTGGAATACGAAATTTTAGGAATCTTTATGGTAACAAGTGGATGTGAGGAAACATAGATAATCTTAATAGTTTGTTTTAGAGTGATATAATTATAAAGAGGAAGTTAATTTAAAAATTTGTAGAATATAACTTTATGACATTATATATATATATATATTGAAATAATCGTAATGTATTTAATATCTTGTATTATAAACAACATTTAGTTAAAAAAAACTACAATATATTATTAAATTATAAATATTTAGTGTTACCATTATATGAATTTCATTAAATTAGTTTAATGAATATGGAGACACAATATGAAAAATATTTATAATGATTTTATATAATGAAATTATATTGATTAATTAAATATAGAAAAGTACTCCAATTTAGGTTATAACATTTGATGCTTTAAAAATATGTTTTCCTTTAAAATGGTTTCTTATAATTTTGGGAAATGATATAATGATTAAATTTCATTATTTTTTAATGATTTATTATATATAAGGGTTATTATTTTTTAAATCATAATATTAAATTATGAATTGTTTAAATGTTTTGTATTTTTATTAAAAAAATATTTTTCAGTGAACATTTAAAAAAAAGCAAATTTTATTTAAAATTTTCACATCCATTCAAGTATTTATAAATGTAAAATTTTTAAAATTATTTTTAAAATTTTTATAGTTTTTATTTATTTTTAATAATATTATTAATTTCATTATAATGGAGATTTTTATTAATTAGAGTATAAATAATTTTTTATAATTAAAAGTTTATTTTTTATGTAAAGCTATTTTTTTCATATTATTAGTTTACATTTTAAATGTAATTTTAAAAAAATATAATTTAATTTCAAAGAAGTGTTTCCATATTTAGAATAAGAAGGTATAAATTTTCTAATGGGAAAACATTCATTTTTGGTTATAAAGAATATTAAAAAAAGTAAAATATGGTTACCATAGTTGATGATAAAATAGGGTTATCTGGCCATTAAACTAAGTGATGAAGGATATAATTCAAAATAAACATCTCTAAATCTTATTCTATGGCCATATTTAGACACTATTTTTCCCCTTATAAATGATTAATTTTTTTCCATTTTTCAAGAATAACGAAATTATATATATTAATCATTTGAAAAATTCCAACTATGTACTCCCCTTCACATATAAATTGACACCCCCTATCATCTCTTATCTAATTATCAAGAGCCACTATCATCATAAAATATATAACAAAATACATTAAAACAATCCCTACCTACATTCTAGAGGACATTAGTTCATTATAATACCATCATTTCAATTAGTACTGTGAATGAAAATGAATGCTTCGAAATTAATAGGTGCAGTTCCAGACCGAGAACATTAAATTAATTTCTTAATCCATATTATATAAAACTATTACATCCATTTTAATAATATTTATCTACTAAGGATATAATTATTAATTTTAATGATTATTTCCCAACCTTTTTCTATCTATTATCCTTCAAATGTGAAATGAAAGTACTAGTCCTGCATACATATGCACTTCTTCCTCAATATAACGGTCTGAATTATTTTCCATCTCCATCGCACGTTGATTCTAATAATGATTTTTTATCTGATATATATATTATTTTACGACATTGTATATTTTTTATAATGATAAAACACTATATACATTGTTTCAATTCTTTTCATTATAAAATTAAAAATATGTTCCTGCATATGTGTGAACTAAAATCTCAAAAAAAAGGTTTTATCTAGTTTCATATCTATACTCATTATGTAATATTATAAATATATATAATGAATATATATTATATTCATATAATATGTTACAATAAAGAACCATGTTCAGTGTACATGGAACAAAAAATATTAATTGAAACATTAATGAAATATGAAATAGTTACACTGTGAATAAACATTTTTAAAAATGGAATACTAGTAAATGGGAATATAGAAATTATAATTGGATAATATATTATATTATCAGTATTTCAATGTTTTGGTTTATATTTATAATGAATATAAATTTATTAATAATTATAAATGATCACTTGCAACGAAATTCTAACATGTGGTAATTGTTTCCATGTTAATATCTCATTTTATCATTATTATTTATGATTAATTTTAGGATAAATAAATTAAATGATCTATATCTCCAAAATATTATTCATTTTCTTAATATGTTTTTATTACATTATATTAATTATTTTCCTTTTATTTTTCCCATTTATTCCTCTAGAGACCAAAAGAATGTTTTAATGGAAAACTGACCACAAATATCTATTTTGCTGGAAATGTTTTATTTCAAATCCTTATTATATTTAAAATTTCTTTTAGAATGTTCTTACTATATTCCAAAGGATTATGAATTTAAAATTTACACATGTTATTCATTCAATGAAATTATTAAAAATTAATTTTATTTCAGTTTTCCAAAGGTGGTGATTTTGAATTTTGACAAAACATTTGAATGGAGTTGTTCTTTTAATATAATAGTTATAAATTAAATTACCTATATTCATTATCACCAAATGAAATGAAATATCCAATGAATGAATCCCTTGATGTTTTCAATTAATATAAATTATTTAATAATTTTCAATTTTTATATTTAAATTATGTGTTTTCAAAAAGAAGTATTTGTTTTATATAGGAAATGTTTTTTTGATCATTTAAAGGCACCATTAATATAGGATCACTTCCATTGAATTTTTATAGGATTAATTAGGTATATATTCCAATTATACCATTTTGATCATTTCTATGGATTTTTTATGATATTGATGATGAGATATTGGAGGAACTCATATTATTTTATTTTTGATATGTTATGATCAAAAGTTAAATGAGTTCTTGATTTTGTGACATAGATATGAATGGATATTGATTAAGTTAGGGGTTAGTTTTCGATAACCCCTGTTTAATTCGGTAATGAATAAGGTTTTGTAATAAAAAAAGGATAAATGAGATGTTCTCACACGCCCAAAAGTGATGACATGATAGTATATATGATGTCCTAAGATGTTATATGGGTGGTTATCCAAAGAATAACATGTGACTCAAATCATGGTGGGTATCCTTGAAATAATATAAATTTGATAATGATTATTGGACACTTTATTTCACTATCTTATGATGTGAAATTACAAAATTATTATGACCCCATTGGTTATATTTTTTTATTCCCTTATGATTTATCTCTTATGAACTAGTAAGATTTATTTACCATCTAATATGACCCTTTCTTATGTTTAATTTTCCAACGATATGATGAATTTTTTTAATTATGATATGTCTAAGAGTGATAGTTTTGAAAGAAAAATTAGGATATGATATATTTATTTTGTGAATAAGTTATTTATCTATCCCTGGTTCCAAATTTAGTAAATTATTATGATTCATACATTGATCAGATTGATATATAATTGTTATTTATTAAATAATATAATGTATTAATGTATAAAATATTTCACTAGAATCAAATACAATCTAAATTTTTTAGTTAAGAAAGGGGTTTTTATCTCATATAAATTAACTCCACATGGTGATACTATAATGTTGATTAAATTTTCAAAATGATAATACTTATATAAACCAATATGAAAAAAGATTTTTGATTATCAACTCAATCATCACACTTTTCATTGATGATTGATCCTAAGACTACAAACATAGACAGATAATATGGAGGACATGACATGGTTATTAATATTATATTTATAATCCTTTATTATAGAATTATTATGTTTTAGAATTAGGTTATAAAATATGATAAAACTGACTTAAATTAATCAGTGATTGATTCTAGAGATAATTAGGTAGAAATGAATAGAAATGAAACAATTTCGTAGAATTATTCATTTTTATGTTCATTTTTTTATTGATAAATATATATCATGAAACTAGCAGGAAAATACCTTAATTAGATTCCCAATCCAGTTATGGTTAGGATAGAATAGAATTCATGATCCCAATGGGAAAAAAATAAGATCCATATCAATAACATGAATTAAATTTCAGTGATTTATCCCATAATCAAAAATAAAAATGGATAAAAATCAGTTATAAATTGAAAAGAATAAAAAATAAAAGATATAAAATGGTAAATAAAATAACAACAAGAAAATAGACCATAATATAATGACAATGGATAATGAAACTGATGTCATGAGAACGATAAAACAAACCATGAAACCTCTATGTGAAAAGAAGACAATCCCACCAAAACCACTAAAACAACAGTATCCAATATATATAGGAATATATACAATGTGTAGAAACCAAATAATCTTGGATGATATATAGGAATGAGATTAAATCATTGTATATCACTACTCACTAATGAAAATGATAACAATTTTAATGAAAAACAATTTCATACAACAATTAAAATATGAATACATTATTTTTTCGATGTATTTTATTTAATATAAAATGTTTCAAAATACTCCCATAAATTATTTCTAATAAAATTATAATACATTTTAAAAATAAAAAATATTTATATTATTATATCAAAACAGTCATTAAATTTTGTTATTTTTTTCATATAAACATATTTAAGGAAAACATGATTTTATTTCACAAACATCCAAATAACAACACATTAAGAAAATATAAACATAACATTATAATATAATCCAAAAGTGATAATGGGAAATAGGCCATGATGTATATATATATATATGGTCATCAATGAAGAAATTTTACTTGTATAAAAAACAATGAACCAATCATTTTACAATAGGAAAAATCTGGTCACACCAAATCCAATCTTAACTAATGAGTAAATCCAAAATGTTTTATTATGTACCACTACAGGACAGTTGATTGATCATAAATGTGATCTAGTACTAATTTTTTACAAGACTTCTGATCTACCCACCAAGTTATTCCCATGAAATAAAAATAGAGGTGATACTTTCAATTTTGTGTAATAAAATATGTCATATCATATCATAATGTTTGAAAGCCATTATACCCCAAGATCACACATTCGAATAACAACATCAATATATACCATTTATAAAATATTCTAAATTAAATTAAATTAAACTTCCCTCAAAATGTACATTTCATTGTAATTATATTAACTAAAAAAATTGTTCCATGACCTATTGTTTTTCTTTTTTCTATAAATCGTTTAATGTGAGAATATCATCATTCAACATTCCACTCAAAATTTCAACTATTTCTCAATATTTCATGTCCATTTAAAAAAAATATTTTTAAATCATTCATTTCATTAAATATCATATTTTCATTTAATTTAATAAACTAGAATCAAATACACTCTATCATAGAAAACAGGAAAATTTGTAAAATATTTTCAATAGTTATCATTTAATCATTATAGATATATATCAAGATCCAATTGGGAAAAAAATTTACAAAACAAAGGGTAAACTAATTTTTGAAATAGTTTAAATCAAATAACATTAAACAAACTTATATTCTAAAACAAAATTAGAAGCATATTTAATCAATATGAATATTAGATCTACTCAATACCTCCCCAATAATGATTAGTGAATCCTGATAAATACATTCCCACACACTCATCTCCAAGAATGGAAGAAAATAAATATGATGATAAAGGTTAATCCATATACGAAAAATAAAATGACATGTAATAGTTCATCCAAATATCACTCTAATGTCACCAACACAATGATCCAAAAATGTTGAAAAGGGAGGTGTGTTAACAGATATGAAATAATGTCCTGATTTCTTAAAATAAACCCTAACAGTCAGCAACCATGTTTCCATAAACTGGCATAAGTCAACCTGGAAGATCAAATGACCAATAAATCATTTTAATATATTGAATCTAATAACTCTATATCATTATCGATGTTCATAATTCTTATGGTGGCCATTATTTCACCAATACAAGAGGCCTGAAAATCCCAATGACTATTTCATTGACACGGGATATTGGATGATTTGTTATATTTTTGGCTTCCCCCAAATGCATGGTGGATCCTTGTTGAATATTACACTTTGGAAAACAACTAGTGGTTGGCGCAAATTATGGATCTAATGTGACTCAACAATACATGTGCAAGACACCAGGATGGGAATTATGAATCATTCATGAAAGCTAATGGAAAAGTGGGTCATATTCTTGGATAAAATTTCCAGAATAAATGTCATCATCACCCACATATTATCGGAGGCCAACCAACTTGCAGATGGACTTGCAAACAAAGGCATCTTATATGCGGCTCACATATGCTCCACTAACCTTCCTTATGATCTTTTTACCAACCCTTGTTAGGGAAAAATGTAAAATTCCCTCCTTCCATCTCTTGTAATATTTCATTACAATAAAAATCTCTCGTGCTAAGTTTTTCTCAAATACAAAATAATGCCATGATGAATACTATTCATGGAGGATTCAAGTGTTTAATACTAATGTTATCTGTACACAACACAACATTACCTAAGTATTTTTTATTCACGTGTCACAAAAAATGATAAAAAAATACACTTAGGCCAATATGCCTCTCCCAAATCATTCTAAACTGATAATAATATAATAATGAATGAAAAATAAATTGAAAAATATTATAATCTCCCTAACATAAAAAATTATATCCATATAAATTTTCATGTAATATGTTCAGTCAAAAAGAAAGACCAAAATTATACTCTAGAGGAATAGACAAGAATTTATATTTGAGATTTCTATCTCACCTAGATTAAAAAATCAAATGCTTAATCCATACATAAACACATAATAATAAAAGTAAATAAATTTTCTGTGAAATACCTAGAAACTCTTTAACAAGGAAACCCTGATATATATGTTTAAGGAAACTAGGTTTGATATCCTCAAATTAATAATCGATAATGAATGAAACTATTGATAATACAATGATACAAAAAATGCAAGACACATCAAACCATATTAATCACACCATTATAATGGGTTGAGATTATTAAAAACAAAATAAACGAAGCTAGAAAAATCATTCCAGTGGAAACAAGAGAACAATGGGGATGAAAAAATTGGGCTGTCATAGTAAGAACCATAAATTGATAAGAACTAAAAAGTATAGATTTAGGTCAATTGGGAGTTTCTCAGGGTCATTCTTCTAGAAATTATGCTCCTCTAATTTTCGGTAAAAGCATCACTGCTCATCAACATTTCCTTAGGTTCACCTAAAAAAGTACCCAAACATTCATATGAATAGATATTCAAATAGTTGTCTAATATAAGTCCCAAATTAAACTAACTAATAAAAAATCCCAATATATTTGGCATATACATTTCAAAAAAAACTATCATATCATAGGGGATATGAAAAGGGTAACCTAAGAAAGGAAACTATATAGGAACACAAAAATGGATTAAACATCTCGAGAACCTTATAACTTCATTACTCTCCAAGATGAATGAAATAACAATACTAATTCATGAGAGTCAATAATTCAAAATTGACATATCACCTATGTTTGTCTCCATATAAAATTATCATTTCCCTAAGATTCAATCTCTTCCGAATAAACTCATAAAAATATTTAAATTTAAGATAAATATGGGATCATATAAAATCCATATAAACTAAATTTCTACTTCAATAATACTAATATAAAAAATAAAATTAAAATCATTCAAACATCACCGTAATGATTTTGGAATAACATAACAGAAATATTATTGGCATCATTAGTTCACTAAAAAAATGAACTACATTAATGATAAATGAAATGATCAAAAATCAAAAATCAAGACCAATGATCTTATATATAGGATCATTAACATGGTTAAAAATTACTCCCTCATTGTTTCAAATAGATCTTTTTTATATGTTTCTAAAATCATCAAGATTTCAAATGGAATGGTTGGGTTTAGGGGACTTATGAAAAAAATTATTATATGAAGTTCATTTAAAACCTAATATAAAAATGATTTTTTCCCAGTTAATGATAGGGAGAAGAAAAAAATTCCTTTTGGAACCACTATATATACAGTCTGACCTGAAACACATCATTTGTAACATCCCATTGCATTCTCTATAATACTATTTGATTGAGAAATGCCCATTCAATCTAGTGATCCTTCCATTCCTTCATAAACACTAGTATCTTTAGTCAACACTATAACATCAAAAATGATGTTAATAGCTAACATAATAAATTATTTATCAAGTCGAATAGCCTCACAGATACCCTAATTCAGTATGGAATCATACAATTCTAGATGAGGAGGATATGAATCAAACACGATAAAACGAGATGAATATGAAAACACTATTCTATCCCCTTGATGGTCACTATAAAATTTCACATCTTTTGGTACTATATATGATTCATAGTGGATTTCTAGGATGAATACATTCATGAATATTTCCTAGTAATTTTCATTCATTTGGTTTTAATATAACAAATACTTATAGAACATCAAACATAGACACTCAAGAATACTAGGTTCAAATATAACCATAATATATTAAAGAAAAGCATGATGTAGAACGATCTCATCAATCCTCTTTATCCATGTCCCTATATCAAGACGATATTGTCTACAAAATAAATATAGTGGTTATCTTTTTTTTAATCTTGAATGAAATCATAACTTGTGAATAGAGAAGAAAAACCAAATGATTATAGACATGGGATGAGGGAACAACCAACCTATGAGAAATTATGTAAACCAAAGTGTATATTTAAACTCAAATGAGGTATACTATATTAATAATGAAAAAATTAATATTATCACCAAAAAATCAATCCATTAAAGGAATATAATAAATCAATATGAAATAAAAAACACTAATTTTGTATATTTTAGTCATAAAAAATTCTCAACAAGAAATATAATCTCTATTTTCACAAAAAAATGAAATTCACCTCTTCGACCAAATATGGTTGATTAAAAACAAAAATAAAAATTTATTATCATTATTCAAAATAAAATTTTAAATTTATATGGAAACAAATTAATAATAATGAATTTAAAACCTAAAAATTCTGAATTTTTGTATTCTAAATCATTTCCATTATTATCTAATTAAATGTTTCCCATTACTAGTTTTTAAAAATATATAAAAATAATGAAATCATTTAGAACTCTAAATTCAAATGTAAAACAATTATATTTATTTGAAAAGTAATATTAATATTTAAAATAAAAAATAATACTCTATTGAAACTAAAAATAATTTGGAATTCATTTCATATTGAAATGTATTACTAGTTTTTTAAAGTAGTTCCAAAATTGTTTTCATAATTTTAAAATAAAATTATAATTTTTTACTCTTCCTCAAATAATTAATTATTTCCATATATGTGTTTAAAACTAAATAAAAATAATAATATTGTTTTATCGAAAAATATACCCAAAATAATCGTTAAACATATTCGCTATATTTAATGTTCAATCCATCACATGAAAAAAAAGAAATAAACAAAATTTAACCATGTATCACTAGTGAGATTATTGTCTACATAGTTTGTAATACCAATAACAAATCATGTGAAGTTCACTATAATTCATTATGATCCAGTTGCATAGTGAAAACATAGTTTTCTAAACCATTCACAATAATCATGAATCAAAAAATTCCCCTAAAAAAACACTACATAAAAGGTAGTTTCTCAAAACATCTATTGAATTATCAAAGACCCAAAAAATAGAATAATTCAAAATGTTGTCACAATATATGAGAATTTCACTATAAATTAGTACATAGTCATCCTAGATATCCTTTCTAATTCATGAATCATTTCGAATCAGTGATGATTAACCACACTCCCTAGATTAATAACTTGAATTATTATATTTTACCTATAAACATCAGAAAATAATAGAACCACAAGCTAAAACTTCCGATTTATATCAATTTATCTTGAACCAAACTACATGTAGATGGAGTTATGTGTCCCATTGGATGGTTTATATATGATTGATTGAATTTTATTTTTCTCATAAAATTGATCCCTATTATTGTAGATGATCACTTTTGGATATTATATCATTAATGGATAAGACATGAGAGACCATATAATCCATGATTTATTGGCTAGGACCAATTTTAATATGATATGCACATGAGAGTGTATATTAATTGGTGGGATTCCATGGGAGGGTTCCCATGTTTTTGATTCCTTAGTTATCCCATGTGTGGACATAATAATCATGGTATAACCAAGGGTTGTTTTGGTAATGCATATTCTTACGATTCCTATGTCATTGATGATTTCATATGGTTATTTGACATGCATTGATCATTGTGATGGTTCAATAGTTCATTTTGTTTTTATCTTCTCCTATTAGAAAATTCATATACTGGATAATGGAATTTTATATTCCCTTTGATTTATTTTGTAAGTATTATTTAATAGTGTTGTGATTCTTTGATAATATGTGTTCTTTTTATAAACAATTATGATTCATTCTAAATTGTGAGGTGACTCTAGTAGGACTTGGTGTTATTAGATCCTCATATAAATTGTTTTTTGGATGAATACCACTTAGAGAAATAAAATATTATTTCTACGTATATCTCATCGGTCTAGTGGAATACATTTGGTTGGTTTCTGGTCCCATCAGGATCTATCCTAGATTTTTAATTAGACTCGTATTTTTCTTGAGGTGTTAGTGTTATTGTACCTTATTATCTTCTATCCATTTTTCATGGCTTTCTGTTTATAGAAAGTGTTATTGTGGCATTTATTGTGACACACCTGAGGTCCCTTGATTTTATTCAATTAATTATTTAATATTTATTTTGGGAAATTTTTAGTTTGACTTAATTTTAGCATAATTTTTTTAAATTTTATTTTTATAAAAGTAGAGCACGGTTTGCCTTCATAGTTGGATGCCTTGAATTTCACCCTGTGTTTTGTTCATGTCATCTATATTACTATTTTAGATGGTTAATTTAAAACTATTTAGCACATGTGAACTCCTTGTATTTATAATGATTCAATATTTGTGTGTTCAATGTTGGTGGCATGTTTTTTAATAGTTTATTAAAATGTGTTGGTAAACCATACTATGAACACAAAATTTAATATTTGATTTTAGGATTTTTTTTATTTTTTCTTTTTCCACCTCTTTAACTCATTTCAATATGTATCCATATTTTTTATACCACTATGTTGATATACTTGTACACCTCTTATACCCTACCTATATAATCTCCCCTACCAATGACATTCCTCTCACTACCACCATTATATGCACCCCCATTGCTGGGACCTCCTCCTTCCAGCTTCCCAACTCATAGTCAAGTGACCGCTAAAAAGTTAAGACCAACCATATCACACTGCTCTACCCTAATTTATCCACCTTCAATTTTTTTGATTTAATGTGTGATCTTCATATTTTTGTGCCCAATCATTGATGAAATCGCTCCCCTATCCCTTTTTCCGATCACAACATTGAATTCTTCTCCCTTCTTTCACCATAATTCAACAATACCCGTGGGTTCTAATTTTCATTGGTTTTTAGTGCATATGATATTCATTAACATCCAATTTTAATTTTGAGTTTCCTATATCGATATGACTCATTTAGACTTAACCTCTATTGATTTGAAGTAGTATTTCTAGGCCCCGTTATTGTAATTTCAAATGAGTTTACTTATTGATATTTATAAACGCCTTATTTATTTAATAATTATTATTTACATTATTTTTTATTGTTTTCACATAATTCCCTACATTTACTTATTTGTAATTATCACAAACAATGTATATGAATTTGAGTCACAAGTAGGACGATAATTATATTAACTAGAGGGTTTTCAAAATGGTGTTCTAAACATATGAATAATTTTTCAGTGCTTTGAAAATGGGGAATATAATCATTTCAATAGAATTTGATATTTAAAATGAAATTCTAAGAACTACTAATTTATTGGATATTTTTCAGTATATAAATTTATAGAAATTTAATTTTTTGATGATGTTTGGGAACATCAGTTAATTAAAGATATTTTTTCAAGTCAATTTTGAGGATTAAAAGATATCATGTTTTAAAAAATACATTTAGTTGGGTTTACATGGAATAACATGTGATACCTAGAAATCTATGTGTTGTAAATTTGTTTTAAAATATATTTTAAATAAAAATTTTATGTTATAATAATTTTTAACCCAATTAAATCAAAATTTTAATTGATGGATGGTGTATTAGATCCTTTTAGTTTTTAATTATAGTTTTTGGTTAATAAAATGTGATTGAAATGTGGTCAAGCATGCTACTTTTGGAGGGTGTTTTTAAATTATTTTTAATGGTTATTGTAATGATTATTCTCAGAATTAATGTTTTCAATTAAACTTTAAACCATTGAATCAACTGAATACATATTAAACATCAATATATATATAGTATTGTTTTTCACATTAAATGGTTTTTGAAATAGTCTGTGTGGTACCATCTTGATAACCCATTTATTTTTAATTTTTATTAATTTTAGCCCATAAGGAGTGCATTTTTTTTATGTGATGCTTACTGTAACGTCCCGGACCCGGGTGCCACGTAACAGGTTCCCCGATCCCGGTTTGCCACGTGACCTCAAGCGCATTTCCCCAAATGCCAGAGGCTTCCGACTAGCAGCGAGGGCCCATGTCTGATAGTGGAGAAACTATGCCCTCATTTTTCAAAGTGTAGCATAGGGGAATACAAAATAAAACATATAACAAATAGCGGAAGTAGTAAACCATACACAACTGAAGTAAACACCAGCAGTGGATATAACAAACAGTATATAAATAATGACGCTACATGTCTCATGTTATAGGAAAACATCCAGAACATGTTATACATTAATACAGTACAACCAAATACAGAGTACAGAAAAACAAGGAAAACAGCAGGCAGTAGCATCGTGATCCTAGGCTCGGTCCCATTCCCTCCTACTCCATAGAAACAGTCATGTACCTATATAGGGACGCTTTCCCCTATCCATGCCTGCAGAAATGTAATCTGTTTGGGCCAAAAAGCATGACCCAAATAGGGTGTGGGAAATATATCTGAGTAGACACCCACCAAAGGTCCATGCCCAACTGTGTGCTAACATTCAACAATAGTTTGTAGGGGTAAAATGCAATATAGTAAGTAGTAATCAAAAGTAACAACTACCAGTTATTTTTCTTATTCATTTAATCCATTTAATATAAGAATCACCACAGCACATTTCTAAGTAAAAAACTAGTGTCCTCAGACACGTAAACTTCTACCCTAGGGTAACGAGCATCCAACATAGGAATCTGCCCTTAGGAATAATAGAGTTTTTCTCTCAGGCGTAGGTAGTGTTGCCCTCAGGCACAAATTCTATCTCCCTCAGGCATGGAAGAAGTTTCCCTCAGGCCGAAATAACTACTTCCCTCAAGCTAAATAGTGCAGTGCCCACAGGCTAAACAGGTAATCGGGCTATTCCCAACATGTAATCAAGTAGTAAGAAAGCAATTCCTCTCAAGGAAATTCTACAATTACAACTTTAAAGGCATACCCTCGGGTATCCCGGCCAAATGGGTAAACAGTGCAACACAGCCCCAGGGTGGTTCCAGATCCAAGCAATAATCCCAACCGGCATTTTATTATCACAATTTAATCACCTATGCAATTCTAGGAATTTAATATAGCAACGACCTATGCCACACGAAACCCCAACAATGGTTCGTGGCACGAAAACGCACAAAAAGGAACGCCAGTTGGAAATTTACACCAAGCCACATACCTTATACACCAACGAGCGATATACCTGAACACCGACTCCAGAAACCCCCATGAATGGCGTAGATCTGACAAAGAACAAAACCCATTAAAACGTAAATAACATCCATTAGAGGAAGAATTGGTAAGAACCATACCAGGAGAGGAGAGGTCTTACCCGTGCAGTTCCAACGAGATCGTCCGAAGCTGAATCGGATTCCAAACGAAAACCCGACAGATCATCAATGGTTCGACCGTCCTCTTTGGCTCCAAAACGGCTCAAATGAATCCTCTGACAAATGAGGAGGCTACTACCTGTTTTAAGCCGAAAACACAAAGTACATGGTGGGTACTTCCTTCATTTAACTGTTCCTCTTGTGGCACCACCACACTGTTCAGTCTTCGACAATAGTACACGACATGTACTCCTATGTACACGGCGTATATTGTCGCCCAGCTGGCGGCGACTCCACCGCATTACTTTTTAGGCCTACCGACTAACTACATGGCATGTAAGGTTCCACTACATGGCGTGTAGTTGGTTCCTACAACCCTCGTCACAGATATGGATACACGCCCCGTGTACTCATCCCAACACGACCAAAAGTACACGACGTGTGGAAAAGTACATGGCATGTAGTTCCAAAATTTTGGATTTTTCCCCATTTTCCATATTTTCTAAAAAACACTTAAGGAAAAGGAATAAGCTCGTACCTCAAAAATAAGAACCGGGTTCTTAAAAACTTCCCCCCTTATAGAAATTCGTCCCCATATTGCTCTTCCCAGGGTGGCGAAGATATAGCTCAGAACAGCTCTGGCCACTGAGCACGTACGTCAGCCTCCCACTCCCAGGTCTCTTCCTACACTTGGCCATGCTACCATAGCACCCGTACAAGAGGAACTGACCAGCCTCGGAGAACCTTCGTGCTCCTATCAACGATACGAATCAGATGCTCCTCAAAGGAAACATCTACCTCCAGCTCAACCTCCTCAGGCTGAAAAATGTGAGATGGGTCTGAATGATAGCGGTGCAAATGATACACGTGGAAGACGTCATCCATGTATTGGTATCGCTGTGGTAACTGCAACCGATATGCAACCAACCCAACTCTCTCGAGAATCTCGAATGGCCCCACATACCTCGGTGAAAGCTTACCCTGTCTCCTGATCCACCTGTGTCCCAGCCTCGGAAAAAAACATAGAAAAGCCTGATCCCTGACCACAAAATCCAGAGGCTGTTTGCGGAGATCGGCATAAGACATCTGATGAGACTGCGCGGTATCCATCCACTTCCGAATCAACTAGACCAGCTCAGAAGTCTCCTGCACGAGCTACGGTCCCAGTAAATATGCATCACCTGCCTCTAACTAGCACAAAGGTGATCTCCATGGACTACCATATAAATCCTCGTAATGTGCCATCTCAATAGTTTCCTGAAAACTATTGTTATAGGCAAACTCAACTAGGGGAATATGCTTCTCCCAAGAGCCTCCAAAGTTTAGGACGCATGTGCGTAGTATGTCCTCTAGCACCTGTATTGTCTGCTCTGACTAGACATCTGTCTGAGGGTGGTATGTTGTGGTCAGAAGCAACGGTATACCCAGCACCCTCTGAAACTCTGCTAGAAATGAGATGTAAATCAGGCGTCCCTTTCAGAAACGATGGAACGAGGGACCCCATGAATACGTATGATCTCTCGGATATACAGCCTTCCTAGATTGTCCACACCGAAGGTCTCATTGATCGGCAAGATGTGATCTACCTTCGTGAGTCTATCCACAACAACCCACACGACCTCATTGAGCTTCCACTCACCACTGGCCTCCTACACTGCATGTATCTGAGTCTTCATGCTCAGTGCATCAGCTACTACATTACCTTTACCAGGTGTGTAGGCAAGCTCAAAATCAAAGGATTGTAGGTACTCGACCCACCATCTCTACCTCATAAATTAGGTCATACTGAGTAAAGATATACTTGAGGCGTTTGTGGTCGGTGAAAACCAAAAAATACTCTCCCAACAGATAATGTCTCCAACAGCATAGCTCATGCACAACTGCAGCCAACTTGAGATCATGCATCGGGTAATTCCTCTCATGTGACCTCAATTGCTGAGACCCGTACGCAACAACTTGGTCGCCCTGCATCAAAACTGCTCACAAACCAATCCCTGATGCATCACAGTAAATTGTATATCTCTCCCCTGCTCTTGGAGTATCAGGATCAGTGCTGATGTTAACCTTCCTTTTAGGGCCTAAAAGGCTGTCTCGCAAGCTTCTGACCAAATGATCTTCACACCATTCTTAGTCAGTCCCATCAACGGTGCTGCTAAGCGGGAGAAGTCATGTTTGAAGCATCTGTAGTAACCATCCATCCCTAAGAAACTCCTTATCTCAAACACATTCTTAGGCTGCTCCTAGGAAACTAATGCTCTCACCTTCTCTGGGTCTACTGCAACTTCTGCCTCTGAGATAATGTGACCTAGGAAGTGAATCTAGTCCATCCAAAAGTTTCACTTTGAGAGCTTAGCATATAGCCGATGCTATCTCAGTGTACTCAATACGATCTCAAGATGGGTGGCATGGTCGTGTCGAGTGTGAGAGTACACCAAGATGTCATCCACGAATACTACCACAAATGAATCATGATACGGATGGAACACACGATTCATCAGAGCCATGAAAACTGCTGGAGCATTTGTGAGTCTGAACGGAATAACTAAGTACTCGTACAGAACATTTATGCTCTGAAAAGATGTAAGCGGTATATCTGATGGTCTCACGCGCAGCTGATCATATCCGGATCTCAGGTCAATCTTCGAGAACACTCATGCTCCACAAATCTGATCAAACAGATCATCAATCATCGGCAAGGGATATCAGTTCATAACCATCAACTGGTTCATCTTCTGATAATCAATGAAAAGTCTAAGGGTACTATCTGCCTTCTTCGCAAAAATGACCGGAGAACCCCAAGGAGAAGTACTGGGTCGGATAAAACCCTTTGCCTGTAACTCCTCTAAACTGCCTCTTGAGCTCCTGCAACTCAGGAATGGCCATCCTATAAAGAGGAATGGACACCAGTGCTGCTCCTGAAACAATCTCGATAGAGAAATCTACCTCACGCACCAGAGGGAGACCTGAAAAGTCTTCTGGAAAGACATCCCTAAAACGATCACCAACTGGAGGTAAATCCATCTGACAAGTCCCCTAATCATCCAGATACAAACTCAAAATCTGGGTTGTGACCCCACCTCGCCCATGATGCTCTGTTACATCTCGAATCGCTTGAACATCCCATTCTCCCTTGTATAGAAACTCTCCTCCCTCTGGTGATGTGAAATGCACACTGCGATGATAGCAATCCACAAAGGCTCGGAAGGGAACCAACTAATCCATCCCGAGAATGAAATCATAAGCTGTAATCTGTAAGACATAATGGTCTCAAAGGAAGTGACACCAACCATCCTCAAGGGGGAACTCCTTGCACTGATGCACACCAGCTGTTCTAGTCCACAACGGAGTGTCTAGCGTCATGATATCAGAAGAAGAAGAAACACAGAGCCCAAGGATCTACACAAAGGGTACAGATATGAAACTATGTGTAGCACCCATATCAAAAATCACTGAAGATAAGACATAAGCTACATGAATAGTACCTCTGACTGTAGAAGGTCCGAGATCCTACAACTGCTGGGTCTGTTACACTGCATATGCCTGCCCAGTGTCGTGGCCCTGCGACACTACCAGGCTACCCTGAGCTGTCTTGCCTTGCTGCCTCTGAGATCCTGGTGTTTGGCTACCAATGCGACAACCACAATCTCTGCCTACACGCCCTGACATATTCAAGTTCCCTGACTGGTAAGAAGCCATTGGTCCTGCTCCCGCACGCGGAGTCTACACAGAACCCCTCTCACTAGCCACTGGTAGAAACGCCCTGCAAAACCACTGCAGATGACCCAACTTGCCACAATCTCGGAACTCCACTGGGTCTTGTGGACACTGCGGCCTCTTGTTCCCCTCTCTACCACACTAGTAGCACATAACGTGGACACCTGAAGCATTCTTCTGACTTGTACTGCCGCCCTGAGAGAAGACCATCTGTCTCTTCCTCTTTCCCAAGAAATTGTACCAGTAACTGGTGATCGACCGCCCTGGCCCACACCACTAGCATCTCGCAGGTTTCTCACTGTAATCAGCGCCTGGTTCACAATTGCGTGTACAATATGAAACCTGAAAATATTCACCAGTTCTAAGATGTCATACCGAAGACCATCCTCAAAACGGCTGGCTCTCAATGTCTCATCACCCACCAGCACGGGTGCAAAACGCTGAAGCTCTGTAAAAAGAGTAGAATAGTCCATCACTGACATAGCGCCCTACTGCAGATTCATGAACTCTCGAGCTCTATCTGCTCTCAACGTCTCCGGGAAAAAGAAGTCATAGAAGACTGCCTGAAAATCTTCCCACGCCATGTCCCTGTGATGCTCTGACTAGGTAGGAACATCCCACCACCTCTTGGAAGAATCACATATCATGTAAGTAACGAGCTTGACCCTCCGCCCTGGAGGTGTCTCAAGATGCTCGAAAATAGTCTCTATTGATCCTAGCCAAGACTCCTTGGCTTGTGGTCTGCCATCCCCTGAAAACGTAGGTGGATGCTACTGTTGGAAGATACGTGTTATCTCGGCCATAGAGGTGGCAGCCTGCGGTGCTCCATGAAAGGTCTGCATGAACCGCATAAACCCTTCACAGAATTGTGCCTCCATGCCTGTGTCTGGTATAGCAGCTGGCGCCACATCTGGCTCTGCTGGAGGATAAACTGGTAGCCCATGGCCCACCATCACCGGAGTATAATCATCGCTGCTCTCCTGGAGAACAACTTGCGGTCGTCTAGGCGGCATGACACTACATGGTCGAAATCACGCCTCAGATTTATTATGACAGAAATGTGAAATAACCAAAATGGAACAAGAGGAACAAGGCATTTCAAAATTCACAAAACAAGACTACACGACGTGTACACTAACTATACGACATGTACTTGACTTCCCTTCCACTGCCCAGGTCCCTACACATGGCTACACCACACAGTTTCTGTTGAACAAATATTACACGGCGTGTATAATATCTACACGGCGTATACGGTGTTATTTTCCAACTACCTGTGTCGTTTGTGACATGGCAGACTACTCAGCTTGATACTGCATGGCGTGTTACACCCATACACGGCGTGTACAACACACCGTTTCCAGCCACCCAGTTAAAACCACACGGTCGTTCCTCGGACAAGACTACACGGCGTGTCCTAAAGGTACACAACGTGTTCAGGGAGAGGTGACACTGTCCTATGTTGTTAGTTACATGGCTGAGTCCCCAGGTCCCACTACATGGCATGTTCATCATTGACACGGTCTGTTCTGTACAGGAGTTCACCGACCCGTGTTGTTAGTTACATGATCAGACTCCGGGTCAACACTACACGGCGTGTCTATCATTGACACGGCGGGTTCTACCCAAGCCTTTCCCTAACCCGTTCCGCTGCCCACACAGTTTGTGACACAGAAAGAGACTACACGCCGTGTACTTAGAGTACACGGCGTGTACGCATAAAGTTCATTTTTCTTCTCGAACAGAAGAACCTACACGACGTGTATAAAAATACTACACGGTGTGTATACAGGGTTTCTGGACAGTATTCCTCATAAAATTCCCCACAACCCAGAAAATACCGTAAAACAACACTTAAGTGTCATGTTCTGACCCGTGAGGGCCCATACTCCCCACGAATCGAATTTTGACGTCTCATATGTGTTATAACCATTAAATAGTCAATGATCCACCAAATTCCGGTCGATGGGGGCCCATAATCCCCAAAAACCAAAGTTTGACGTTCATTCTACAAACAAGCTCCCACAAAGAATACCCTATCATAGAGCATGTATTTATCAAGCATCTACCACAACAACATGCTTTTCTATCACAACTACTATCACAACGATATGCGATGTTCTAATGCACCTACATGACATGGTAACTATGCATGGCATGTGATAACTAGAATGTGCCTATATGATGCATGAGACGAAATACCCTCATCTCATTGGGTTGCAACTAAATAGAACCCATAAATAAAATATAAACTGTACAAAACAAGTGTGTCACCCAACGGTGAAATCAAATCAACTGTAAAATTTTCTAAATCAAAAGAATTGAAAAATATGAGGTAGACTGGATTTTCCCTGTACAGGGGTTAGTTATGCCCATGCACAGATTATTACCAACTATCCTTCCTCCTATCCCTGATTACGACTCCAAATTGTAAGTCAAAGAAAAGAAAGCCCTCTGATACCACTTTGTAACGTCCCGGACCCGGGTGGCATGCAACGGGTGCCCCGAGCCCGGTTTTCCATGTGACCTCAAGCACATTTCCCCAAATGCCAGAGGCTGCCGAATAGAGGGCCCAAGTCTGATAGTGGGAAAACTATTCCCTCATTTGTCAAAGTGTAGCACAGTGGAATAAAAAATAAAACATATAACAAATAGCGGAAGCAGTAAACCATACACAACTGAAGTAAACACCAGTAGTGGATATAACCAACAATATATAAAAAATGATTCTACATGTCTCAAGTTCTATGAAAACAGCCAGAACATGTTATACATCAATACAATACAACCAAATACAAAGTAAAACAAAACTAGAAAAATAGCTGGCAGCGGCATCATGAGCCTAGGCTCAGTCCCATGCCCTCCTACTCCACAGCAACAGTCAAGTACCTGTATAGGGACTCTTTCCCCTATCCACACCTACAGAAACGTAATCAGTTTGGGCCGAATAGCATGACCCAAACAGGGTGTGAGAAATATATCTTAGTAGGCACCCGCAAAAGGCCCTTTCCCAACTGCCTGCTAACATGAAACAATAGTGTGCAGTGGTAAAGTGCAATACAGTAAGCAGTACTCAAAAGTAACAACTGCCAGTTATTTTTAATATTCATTTAATCCATTTAATATAAGAATCACCACAGTCCATTTCTATGTAAACAACTAGTGTCCTCAGACACCTAAACATCTACCCTCGGGTAATGAGCATCCAACAAAATAATCTTCCCTTAGGCATAATAGAGTTTTTCCCTCAGGCGTAGGAAGTGTCTCCCTCAGGAACAGAGTATATCTCCCTCAGGCAAGGAAGAAGTTTCCCTCGGGATAAAATAACTACTACCCTCTGGCTAAATAGTACAGTTCCCACATACTAATCACAACAACGCCCTCAGGCTAAACAGGTAACCGGGCCATGCCAAACATGTAAACAAGCAGTAAGCAAGAAATTCCTCTCATGGAAATTCTACAATTACTACTTTAAAGGCATACCCTCGGGTATCCTGGCGAAATGGATAAACAATGAAACACACCCCTGGGGTGGTTCCGGATCCATGCAACGATCCCAACCAAAATTTTATTATCATTATTTTATCACCTATGGAATTCTAGGAATTAAATATCGCAACAGACTCAGCCACACGACACCCCATCATGGCTTCATGGCACAAAAATGCACAAAAACGCACGACAGTTGGAAATTTACACCAACCACCTACCTTATACGCCAACGAGCGATATACCCGAATGCTGACTCCAGAAACGCCCAAGAACGGCGTCAATCTGACGAAGAAAAAAACCCATTCAAACGTAAATAACTTTCGTTAGGGGAAGAATTGGTAAGAACCATACCAGGAGAGGAGAGGGCTTACACGTGCGGTTCCAACGAGATCGTTTGAAGCCGAATTAGATTCCAGAAGAACACCTGGTGGATCTTCAAAGGTTTAGTCGTCTTCCTTGGCTCCAAAACGGCTCAAATTCCTCCTCTTCCAAATAAGGAGGCTATTAACTATTTTATGCCGAAAAAACAAAGTACACGACGTGTACTTCCTTCATTTAACTGTTCCTCTGGCGGCACCGCCACACTGTTCAGTCGTTGAGATGATTACACGACATGTACTCCGGAGTACACGGCGTGTACTGTCACCCAGATGGTGGCGACTCCACCACCTTACTGTTTAGGCCTGCCGACAGACTACACGGCGTGTAAGGTACCACTACACGGCGTGTAGTTGGTTCCTACACCCCTCATCGCCGATATGGCTACACGCGCCGTGTACTCATCCCAAGACTAACAAAAGTACACGACGTGTGGAAAAGTTCATGGCGTGTAGTTCCAAAATTTTGGATTTTCCCCCATTTTCCATATTTTCTCAAAAACACTTAAGGAAAAGGAAAAAGAAGAAGCCCGTACCTCAAAAATAAGAATCGTGTTCTTACACTTATGAATGGGTGTTTGATTGGGTTTATCTCTTAAAATGGATTAGGGGGTTTGGTTTATTATAATGTTTTGGAATGATATTATATAATTGATTATTGAAAATTTGTTTTATCTCCTCAATTAGACTCATCATGGGATTTATAATAGAATATTAGGTGACCTATTTGATAGAGAACCCTATTGAAGATAGTTGGTCAAATAGGGTGTGATTTTGGGATACTCAAAGATGGGTAGTCCAAAAGGGGAAGCAAGATTATATGTTAGAAATTATCTTTGATCATAAGAATGTTCTTTTTTAGATGATATTTATTTTTAGATAGATTGATGAGCCTTTAAAGCATGTGTTAGGTACATTTGTTCCATTCTAGATTCCATTTATTGAATTTATCTTCGTAATTCTAGATCCTCAGTACTTTTATGGTGAAAGTAGATAAATTTTAGGATGAATCATGTTATCCTTCATGAATGAAATATCTATAACACTAATTCATTGTTTTATTGAATGTGTCCTTAATTGATCTACATAGAAAGAATTATATATTTATTCGATTTGTGTGATATTTATATTTTACATAGTCTTCGGCCTATGGATTAATTGAAAATTATTCCAGAAAATTTATTTAAAAAGTTATATCTTTTTATTTAAAATTTATGGAATTCTCTGAATTTGGAATCTTTTTTATCATTTTTATGTATTTGAGTGTTTTTTATAAAACTAGTTTAGTTTAATATCATTTCATGTGTGTTTCTGAATCATTTTAAATGTTAATGAATTGTTTTCGATCATGATTAGGAATATATATTGGATTTTAACTGGTTTTTTTCATTAAGGAAAACATAATTGAAACCATACTTCTATATATAATTTGAATCAAGAAAAATGATGTAATAATTAAAATATTAGATATTGGAATGTGTGTGTTGGACTATGAGTTGTCTATGTTATCATGCATATATTTTTTAACTTAGTTAGGGGATCTCACTTTAGTGCCTTGATGTTATTGGGACATTTTATTGAATTGGATTATTATGCTAAGTTGAATATTTTAAATATTTCATTTTATGATACAAATTTCTATATTTGTTAGAAAATTTTATTACTTCAAATTTACGATTGACGTGTGGACCATTATATGATTTACAATGAACAATAAGGCTTCATCTCCCTTCTTTAGATGGGGGTAACTATATCTTTGAGAGGCGAGGAGGGAAATATAAGAGGTTTGGATTTCCTATTAGCAAAGGGAGAATGAGTGAGAATAGAGGAAATATATCATTTATATTACATTATAACACTTTTTTATATAAATCTTTTTTAACAGATATCCAATATACAAATGAGTAATTTTTTGTATTTTTTTATATTTCAATTATTTTTTTAATAAAATTAATTGGTGATCCTATGTTAATGTTTGTTCTATTGATTCTGAAGCCATATTTTATAGATCATTAAGATATATAATTCCTTTTGAGCCATTTGAGTTTCAATTAATGTGTCCTTTATATGGATGTTATGGGCTAGTTCATCTCATTATTCACAAGTCAATAATGTTTGGAATAGAATTCTATAAAAAATAACTATTAAAATTAATCGTTAAGGATTTTGACTTTGTAATTTTATCATAAGTAGCTAAAAAAATAATTTGTATCAATACAAAACATTGTGATATATATGTTACTCATGACCATACACTATTCATTATATATCATAAAAAAGTGATGTAAATCGTTCATAAAATTTATTGAAACATTCAAGATAAAAAACACATTAATATTATGTACAATCTATTGAAGGGTAAGGTGATGAAAGAATACTAAAGCTACCATATAGTAAATCTAAATATTATTGTATCATTTTTCACACAAAAATATCAACCATGTAATTCATTAGGCTATTGCTATAAATTGGTGGGAATTAGATAAACAAAAATTAAATTGATATGTTTCGTAGTTCCCCCAAACAATTATTTAATTGTAATTTAGAATAAAAGGAAATATATGATTTATATAGGGTGAATCCAATTTTTGTATAATTGTATTTAGTTGGCTCATTATTTTTACCCAAGGAAGCATGTTATAGATTTGTTTAAAAAATCGTGAAATAAGATATTGAGTTTTATTTATATAATGAATTGTCTTATTAATACATTTCATTAATTAGTTATTCAATATTAATTTATATAAGGATTTAGATCATTTTAACATAGAGTTTAATTAATTGAGACTCATAAAATTAATAATAATGTTGTCTTCTACACCAAAACACATTTTTATTTAATATAAAATTAAATAATAAAATATCTTTCCCATTTCTTCTACAAAAATTGACATAGAGAAGTGTATATTTCAACATATTATAATAAAGATAATTTTTCAATGTTATGTATCAAATTTACTATTAATCTAATCTTAGGGATGGTTAAATCCATTTTGGGTGATGATTTATACTTTTCTAAGTCTATGTTGATGAGATTTTAATTTATTTGAGATGTCTTAGATGCTTTTAAAATGGTTTTAAAGTAGTTTTTAGTAATTTGAATCATTGTGTTGCCAAATGTGATGCTATATTTTCCAAACTGCAATGAAATATTTTATATAATTTTTTTTATAGAGTTTTACATTGTAAAATGAATTTTATAGAGGCTTGAAAATGTTATATATTAATTGAAATGATTTGAATTGATCCAAATAATATGATGTTTTTTGTAAATGAGTTGAAATTGTGGAAGTTATATTTAGTTTCACATATAATGATAAATTATTAATATTTTTATCATGTGTGGTTAATAAAATCCATTATAAAATAATTATGTTTTTAAGCTATATGGGTGTAACCCAATTGTAGGTAAGAGTACGTCTATTGAAACAGATGTGAAATTAGATTAATTAGATGTAGAAAAAAATTATAACGTGGCTTTTTTATGAAACCAAATATGTGTATTAATTAAATAAATATAGTAAAATTTAAATGGAGGTATGTTTTAGTTATTTCAAAGTAATGCATAGCTATATAAGAGTTATTTATGTAAATGTATGAATATGTTATCTTTTCCTATAGGATATATAAGCATAATTTCTACTCGAGTATGAATATTTCAATGATTCAGATGGCTATGTATGAGTAACTAGGAATATATATCAAATTATATAGATGATTTAGATATCCAAGATTGAGTAAACTAGATATTATAGATTACTAAAAAAAATTATAAGGATCTTTATGATATAGATAAATTTAATATTGGTGTAAAATTAACTTCCCAAATGAGTTAAAGATTCTAAATTATAAAAGTTCATGTTTTCCTTCAATATATATACATTATAACATTTCCTGATGATCATAACGAACAATGGGTCATTTTTAATGTATCGTGAACTATATTCTTCAATAATCGCACTCTTTACACATCATTATATTATTTTTTATGAACATGCATAAATGCATTAAATGTTTTTTGGTTTTGTAGATATTTGATTGAATGTTAATCCATGTTTATTGGATGAATTTCCATATAAAATAATATGGAATTTTACTATGACATTCAATTTTATATTTTATTTGATATTTTTAATGTTTCAAATAATAATATATGAGAGTCATTTATAATTATTATAAGGGAATATGATTTTATTAATATTTATTAACCTATTTTAAATGGATAACATGATTACATTTTTATTCAGATTTCCTTATTCCAATGGGGTAATATTATTTTCATTCTAAATATATGTTATTTGAATGAATAATATGAGTATTTATCAATGAGGAGAATGTATGAGAATATTATATTATAAATTCAATATATAATTATGAAAAATATATAAAATAAGGGTACAATAGAAAATATTTATGTACAAGGGAAAAGGAATAAGCCCATATTAATGTATCTTGATCAAATCTTTTGAATTTCACTGGTGATCATTCATGTAAATAATTCCCATATAACACTGTCTAACAACATGGTGATTGAAAATGTAATAGGTTGAATGATATATGATTTCATGTAGCTTCATATTAATAATAAGAGAGATTTTCTAAGGGGGATAATTACCAATATAAACCACAAGTATAGTAATCTAAATATAGAAGAACCTTTTCACCAAATCTACTATACTCATTATTTAATTTTTTGTATTCCAGGATGGTTCTATGAAGTTCAAGTTAAATAAATAATAGAGTTTTTTTATATATAAGATATCATAAATAATTCACCACCCAAATATTTTTTTAACACATGGTTATGTTATGCAAATAAAACATTAAATTTATAAAAAACCATTTAATCCAACGGAAAAATATAACCAAAAATCATTAAGAATTAAAAAAATCATATATAAAAATATAATTTGGACATTTTAATGATCCTTTAAAATTAAAAAGATTCATGATGACACATTTTTTTCATAAAAAATTATTGAGAAAATGTTTTCATGTATTATTATAATATTCACTATTATTTATTTGATCATTTACTACAGTCACCCTCTTGATATGAAAAATTGATGATTTTAACCTTATATCCCAATGGATAAATTATACATTTTGGTTGTGAATGGGATTTTCTAGGGACACAAAATCTCTATTGATGGCCTTGGTATTTTTCATAAGAAAATTTTATTTATAAAATATGTTTTATTGGAAAGATAAAAAATAGTTGTTTGATATATTCATGGGAATTTTAATTTTATACCAATTATTCATCTCGTATTTTTGTTGATTTTCACTTCAAAAAACCATGTCATGAACTGAACCATAGTGGATCATTATGAAGTATTATATAACCAAGAGTAAGATAACATGTCTGCCTCTAATAGTTCAAGGAATATAGACTAGTGATTAGTTGGGATATAATAAAAATTAGCTGACATATCCTGAGGCACATGAACATACACGCACACAATCTCCAAACACCATGGAAATAAAATGAATAACGATAAAAAAAGCTATATTATGTAAATTATCTTAATAAGGTTTATGAAAACAACAAATTTTTAATTTCCTATAATTTTCATGTATTTTTATTATTATATGGAATTATTTTGAGACCACGTGCTTTGACAACACATGATTCCAAGGCCCGACGCACACGTAACAAGATTTTGAATTTTTTTAGTTCACATAAGTAAACGTGTGAGCCTGTTTTTCTAAATTTTGAACCATTGATCGAATCGAAAATTTTAAGGCACCGTTGATCCCAGAATGCCTAGATTTGAATAGAAAGTACATAACTTTGACAAGAAAGGGTCATAAAGAACCATAATTTTTCTGACATTTTGTAAAATAATAAAATAACTTACCAAAAGTTATTTTATTTTCTTTCTCATAATTAAGTGAAAAAATGTGGTTCAATGGTGAAGTGATGAATAGATGATGAGGAGCATAAAATGAGGATCATTAATTTATTGTTTTTGAAAGTGTAATCACAAAGCTATTTGATAAATAATATTGTGTAACAATGAAATGTTGCAACATAACAGAAACACTTCAACATGTTTCCTTTTTATTTAGAACGTGTTGAATAGTTGAGAATTAAACCTTGGGGATTCACTGATTAACCTATGGAGAAACTAATCTCTAATGATGAATGAAAAACTCCAATTATTGATGGATCGACGAAGATGACACATATCTCATCCATCATCCGTAGAAGATCGAACAATCCAGGTAGGGGTTATGCAATCATTGTGATTTTTTTTTCATTCCCCATTCTTCGTTCTAAAACAAAAAATACGGATCAACCCATGAACCGGTTGATCTGAGGATCATGTTATTTTTTCTAGGGTTTGTTAAATTTGGGGACATGATGGGTGGGGTAGAATCATGTGTTGAAATTCCAATCCTCCCTTTGATTATAAACCTCTAAGAATGAGGGAACGATCCAACACTAACAAGGCACGAGTCCCTCCACCGTGAGTGTTCTTGTATGTTCTTATTTGAAAAACATTAAAAATGGTGTAAAGGAAAATTCAAGGCCTTCTTAGTGAAGGTGACATGCCACAGAGGCTTGAGGCATAGACGATGCGATGAACAGACCACCAGTGCAAAACTTATAGTCTGCAGAAGGAACTGTCAGCGAGCCAGTGCTGGTGGTGGCCATGGGAGGACGGTGGAATGCCATGAAGGTAAACCTAGACTAAGTCCTACCCTTTTGGTCATAGAGGTGAGGCAAGGATTTCCAGCATGGGCTGACGGTTGGCGAGAGAGGTGCGACCAGTGTGCACCGCAGCGGAGCAACAGGAGGCCATGACCCGCCAGCCACGACGGTGAGATGGAGAAGAGGTTCCACCTTGCACCACATGAAGGTGTGTCCCACTTCTGTGGTCTTCATTAGTCTAAAGGGGGCAGGCGTTATGACCTTTAGTACGAGCCCCCAACCGGACCAGCCGAACTGGTCTGGGTTGCATCAAACCGGCCAGGCCCATCCTGGCTGATTCAAGTCGATCCATCGGGCCATGCCCAACAAGCCGTGTCTGGCCAGCAGACCGGGATGCATGAGTGGACGAGCTAGTTTTTTGAGCCAGTAAGACTGAGTCATACCAGGCTAGGGGAAGATGACCGGGCCATTAGGCTACCCTAGTTGGAATTTGACCGGCGCCCCAATACGGGTCAGGCAAGATAAATTTGGGTCACTAGATTACTTGATGGATTGTAGCCATGACTATCCTAGGATGGGTTCTGTGAGGCCCAATGGTCCAGGTAGAAATGACAGGTCAAGTGGGACCCCGGGCGGTGATTGGTCAGGTTCGTTCAACCAAGTCGGACCGGGCCTGGATACAACCTCCCCCTATTTACAAAAACAATGCTATCACCCAAACCATGCATCCTATTGACGTGAAGTATACGGAATGAGGACCCTTAAAATAGGGTGTTCCATCTGAGATACTCTACAATAGTTTTGGAATCATATGGAATACATCCGAGTTAGATCAGACTCAAATCCAACTCGGCATTTTTTTACAAAAAAGTCCCATATATTACAGACCAGGTGTCCATTTAATGAACCGTATCTAGATTTGGGACCCCGTCGATGAGATAGTCCTTTAGATTACTCTATATGGGACTTCTTATTGGTTTAGGTATGACCGATGGATTGAGAAAATTATCCTCCCTAAATCTAGCATGTTATGTATGGGAATATTGTGGTTGGCGGTGATATGAAGTATGAAGAGTGACACTTCGTAGATCAATATAAGAGAAACCCTTCGTGGATCAGCATAAGAGAAACCCTTCATGGATCAACATAAGATAGACCCTTCTGGGATTAACATAAGTCATACCCATCCTAGATCAGCATAAGATTGAGCCTTTTTGGATAATCATGAGAGATACCCTCCGTGGATCACCAGTACTGTGACCTCTCATGGATCACTATGAGAGCGACCCTCTGTGGATTAGAATGAGAGCAACCATTCATGAATCAGCAATAGAGAGAACCTCCATGGATCAGAAAAATATCCTCTCAACAGAATAGGATGATAAATCTTTATGACTAATAATCGATACTTATGTACAAAAATTATACCTTGTGTGAGTTGTGTCTTTTTCCTTGTGATTTACTTTGAGATCCTGCTCGATAGTATTTTTCCATTGTGGATTTTTCTGAGACCTGAGTAGGTCTTGGGGTGCTGATTGAGTATTTTTATAATCACCCCTACGAGGGGATCTCCCACAGTTGTAGTGACTTAAGAAAACAACGGAAAACATTGACTGAGACATTGGGGAGCCATGGATAAATGGTGCTCGGAGATGGATCGATAGACGTAGGGTGTTGCAGTAACATATGAATTTGATCTATACCTTCACTTTATGTAGGATCCTTGGAGGGTGAACTATGGAGATTTTACTTATTTTTTTTTACTTTCCTTCCAGATAGCCTTGTATTCATGACCCTTTACATTGAGTTTACTCCTTTCACTCTCAGTGGTGATACTTTGTGGTGGTTTTGTTAATTTATTTACTTCGTTGTTTTCATTGTGATGTGTGCCATGTTGTTTTCATTGGGATGTGTGCCATGTTAGTGTGTATACATGTATAAATTAAATGCATTCCATTTTTGGGATATGCCATTATGGTGCTAGTCATCATCCCCTAGCCTATGGAAGGCGGGCTTGTGGTAGTCGTGGAACAAGCCTGAGGGGACGGGTCATTACAAAGTTGTATCATAGGGGTGGTCAGTTCTACCATAAGAATTAAGAATCTATATATTTAGATGAGGGTAACATTTTTAAGTGTCTTCAGTTTGGATTTCAGTTTGGGGAGTCTAATGTTGTTGCGGTGGATGAAGTATCCATACACTAGGACCCTGAAATTTGTTTTCAGACTCAGTACATGAAAACACTTGTTGCATGTGTTTTGGAATATTTTTTTCACATGATCTATTTTGATTCAAATGACCTGGTATAACTTATTGACTATCACATATCTGTTTCCCTATAGGATGCATCCACAAAGATAGCTAGACAGAAATCCAGTGGGGGATCATGACGATGGCCCACCGAGCGATGAGGCGTCAACGTAGGGACCCCACATAGTGATAACACCTTCGAGTTATGTAACCTCAACACCACCACCCATTGAGAAGTAGTTTCTAAAAGCCCCAACAGCAGATAGTAAACTCAAACAAAGAACACTACATGAGTTTCAGATACATATTCCTCCATGTATTTGAGGGGAGATAGATCCTTAGGTAGCTGATGATTGGATGGAGACAGTTATGTGGCTTTTTCTCTTGGTAGCGACACCTTTATAACATATGGATGTCCTAACTGCTGGACTTTTTCAAGTAATAATTGGGAGATGTTGGAGATGGTCGCTCTAGACATGCAAGGAGGATACCATTGACTAGATGGACTTCAAAATCCACTTTAGTGTGGATTTCGTACCATTTACACATCGCTCGGTGTGTATTCAAGAGCTATAGAACCAACACCAGGGCAGCATGATTGTGGCCCAGTACTCGATGAGGTTACCAAAATTTCTAGCTACTACACTGACATAGTATGTGACCATTTATTCATGTCCCATACCTTTGAATAGGGACTCTGGCATGAGATCAGGGCAATGATGATTTTTCTCCGCATCCTAATGTAGGCTGGAGAGCTAGAGTGAGCTCTACTGGTGGAGAGCATCATAGCTGAGTAGGCATCGATGGTGAGAGACACCACCAAAAAACATGTGACTGAGTCATCTGAATCAGGACATAGTAAGGTGATGCAGAATCCCAAATGGGCTAGACCTTTTGAAGGGTGGCCCTAGGGCATAGGGATGTTGGTGCAGAGCATGCAAGTCAGAAGAGGCCAGCTAAGTGCAAGAGTTTTTTACTCCTACGGTGGGTAGGGACACATTGTGTGTGACTACCTGGCCTACCATAAAAAATATCTATAGATGGTAGAGGGACCACCAAGGAAAAGTATTAGGTTTGAGCGAGGAGGTCTATAGGGAGGTCGACGTGGCAGTGGAGAAGGTCGAGTTGATGGAGGGTGATGACTGTTCGAGGTACTACCTCCACCACCCCAATGGGGTCCACCATGGGATCAGGGAGCCAGCAGACAAATGCTATCTCAACTTAAGGTAGTGGAGGCCTATGAACATGGAAATCCATATATGATTAAAGGTATGATATGTGTCGTCTTTACCTTATTTTTAGTTCTCATAGACATAGGTTCTAGTCACTCTTTCCTTTCCTTAGACCACGTTTGAGGTTCGAAGATTCTGGTGGAGTCATCAGCTTGAACCTTATATTTATAGAAACTTATGGGATTGTATTCGATGATTACACACTAGTGCTAGTAGTGCAATAGTACTCCATAAGGAGAGAGCATCGGCTGGGATCTCCTAGTAGAAACGTTGAGGCATTACGACGTCATCATGGGTATGGACTGGTCATCTATAGTCCATTCTCATATCGAATGTTTTAGGTGGAATGTGTGGTGTGTTTGTAGGGATGGGACCAGGTTTTCTTTCACTGGAGATAATTGAACCTTTACATCACATGATGGACTTTCATAGTGGAGGGTGCATCTAATCACTCACCAGTTGGCTACCCTCACCCTCAGTGCGGTAAAACTGAGGTGTCTATGATTTCTTATAGTTGTGGATGTATATGAATATGTCATTCTAGAGGATTCTCTAGGACTAACTTCTTGTAAGGATGTAGACTTCTGCCTTGACTTGTACACCAGGATGGCATCGATATCCAAACCGGCATATCAGATGGCTCTATGGATCTACGTGAATTGAGGCTATAGTTAGAGGAATTATAAGAGAAGGGGTTCGTAAGGCACAATGTTTCACCATGTAATACCCTAGTGTTGATTAAAAAGAAGTTAGAAGAGATATTGAGGCTATTCATGGACTTCCGATGCCTGAACAAGTTATCCATGATGAAAAAGTATCCAATGTCGAGGATTGATGACCTCTTCGATCAGCTGAAGGGAGTGAGGTGGTTATTGAAGTTCGACCTTATATCAGGTTATCATCAACTTCGGGTACGTGATGAGGATGTAATGAAGAAATAATATAGGTTCTGTTATGGATGCTATGAGTTTATGGTGATGCCCTTCGGCAAGACCAATTGCCTTGGAGTGTTCATGGGACTCATGAACAGGATAATCCAGCCTTACCTCGATCGTTTCTTGATCTTCTATGATGATATCTTGGTGTACTCGGCATCGGAGGAGGAGAATGTTACAAACTTTTGGATAGTTCTAGAAACACTTTGATAGCCCTATATTTATAGTAAGATCTTGATGATCCAGTTCTGGATATGGGATGTCCTTTTTATAGGACATGTCATCTCAGAAGTTGGAGTTGTAGTGGATCTAGAAAAGATAGAGGCCATGCTTTCATGAGAGCCACCCAGGAGCATGACTATGGTGAGGAGTTTCATGGGGTTGGATGGATGCTACATGAGGTTTGTTCCCAATTTTTCTGGGGTAGCAGATCCTTTGCCAGCTTTGAAAAATAAAGGATGACACATGTTACGGAAAGATAGGTTCAAATAGTGTTTACAAGAGCTGAGTTAGTGATTGAAAAATACCCCCATCATGAGACTAGAAAAATATGATATTGAATATTTGGTTTTATGAGATACATCAGAGACTATAATATAATTTATTGTAATGCAGGAGTGAGTGATGATCACCTAAAACTCACGATAGTTGAGGCAACTTGAGAAGAACTACAAGACCCATGGCCTCAAGATAGTAGTTGTGGTCTTTTCCTTGAAGAAGTGAAGACACTACTTGATGGTTAAATGGTTTATTTTCTACTCTAACCACAAAATTCTTAGGTAAATCTTCTCATAGAGGGACCTGAACATTATTAAACAATGAGGGTTGGAGTTCCTCCATGAAAATGACTTAGAGATTGTCTAATACCCTAGGAAGGGGAGCATGGTGGTAGACGCACTCAATAGGAGGTCCAGTTTACAGCTCCTGAGTGAGGAAATAGAGCATCTATCCATGATGCAGATATCCTTCATTGATAGTGATGGAGTAGCTTACCTTTAGTCTATGACATTCACTCCTCCACTCGTACAACGATTTAGGGAGGCACAACATGTGGATGTTGAATGTGATGCTCAAAGTGATCAGTTACTCTAAGGAAATGCTCCTAATGGAATCTCGATTGGTGGGGAGAACATCATCTTTTCTAGGGGGCGCACCATAGTACACGTGACATTATGGGAGGAGGTGTTTATAGAGTTCCATACATCCCTTTTAGTGGTACATATTGGTGTGGCAGAGATCTACCAGGACCTAAGACATTAGTACTGGTGTCCCAAGATGATGAAAGTCGTGGAAGAGTTTGTTTCACGATGACTCACTTTTCAAAAAGTGGAGGCTAAGCATCATGTCCCAGAAGGCTTGGAAAAACCACTAGTGGTACCAGAATTGAAGTTGGATGGTATCTCCATGGACTTCATGATGGGGTTACCATGCACATCCAGGGGCCATGACTCTATCTGGGTGATCGTTGACCAACTCAACATGTCATCTCACCTCCTCCCAATCTGAGAGTAGGTATTGGTAGTGTGCTTTGGGTGCCACTACATCTAGGAGATAGCGTGGCTTGAAGAGGTTCCTTCAATAATAGTCTCAAGCCACGATGCACACATTACATCTTAGTTGTGTAAGGGGTTTCAGGAGTCGTTCCGGAATTAGCTATGCCTGGGCATAGCTTTTTAACCCCAGACAGATGGTCAGATAGATCATACCATAAATACCCTAGAGGATATTCTTTGTGCTTTCATCCTTGATTTTGGTCACAGTTTGGAGGACCACATGTCACTGGTGGAGATTTTAATAAACAACAGTTATCACTACACCATCAGCCTGAAACCATTTGAGGCCTTGTACGAATTGTCTTGTAGATCACCTCTATGCTGGAAAGACCAAGGTGAGTCCCCATGCATGGTTCAGAAGTTGGTGTGGGATACCACTGAGATGGTGAAGATCATCCAAGAGCGAACGAGGACTACACAGAGCAGGTAGAAATCGTATGCTGGCAGGAGGCAGAGACCCTTGGAGTTTGAGGATGGAGACCATGTTTTCCTTTCAGTCTCACCTCGATGATGGCTAGATGGATTTGGATTGGGTGCCAAGTTATCCCAGAGGTTCATCAGAACTTTCATGATCTTTAGCATAGTTGTCGAGGTGGAGTACCCCTTAGATATTTTCCCGCATATGCACTGGTTGCACGATGTTTTTCATGTGTCGCAGATAAGGAGGTACGTGCATGATCCATTTAACATTAGCGATTGGGGTGAGCTAGAAATCAAATATGGGGAGACATTTTCATAGATATCGGTGGTGATAGAGGACTTATAGGAGAAGGTACTTCATGGATTGTCGATTACTAAAATTCAAGTTCAGTGGAAGCATGAGAATCTCCTAGAGAACGCATGGGAACCCGAGGTATAAATCCATGGTCACTACCCCCATTTGTTTGATTAGCCCATGTTTTGGATTTGATAGATGTAAAGACCTAAAATGGGAGAAGTTAATGTCCAATAATTTGAATTTAATTTTTTTATAAATTATATGAAATTATTTCAAGACCACAGGCTTTGACAAAACATGATTCCGAGGACCGGTGAGCCCATAATGGAATTTTTGTACATTTTTTGTCTACTTAAGTACACACGCAAGTTGGTTTTTATAACTTTCGCACTAATGCTCAGATCAAAAATATGAGAGAACTATTGATCTTGGAACAATATGATTCGCCTAGAAAAAAATAAAATTTGACCGGAAACTGATGGATGGAAAACCTAATTTTTTAGACTTTTCAAAAAATAATAAAATAAAATTTCAAAAGTTACTCTATTATCTTTTGCACCATTGAGAAGCAGATGGTGGCGCTGTGGTGCGGTAATAAGGCAAGGATGAGGTTCATTAATGGATTATTTTTGGAAGAGTTACAATGTAACATTGCAGCGTAACATAAATGCTATGACATGTTTCCTTTTTTTTAAACTAACGTGTTGGTGAGTTTAGAATTAAACCCTATCGATTCACTGAAAAACCCATAGGGGAATTACTCTTCCATGAAGAAAGTCAAATGTGTCGATGGACTATAATGATTCAAGGGTCAATGATGACGACATGGATATCATCCATTATTACCAGTAGATCCAAAAATCCATGTAGGGGTTATGATTTCATTATGATTGATGTTCTTTCCTTATTCATCATTCTAAAATAATAAACATGGATCAACCGATGAACATGGTGATCCATGGATCATGATTTCTTGTGTGAGGGTTGATAAAGTCAGGGACTTGAATGGCATAGGTAGATTCATGTGTTGAAATACCAATCCTTCCTTTTATTATACACATATAATGTAGAGGGAATGGGCCGACACAAACAAGGCTCGAGTCCCATTACATGGCATGTTATTGTGTATTATTCATGAAAAAACAATCAAATTGGTTCCAAGGAAAATTAGAGGCCTTTGCATTTAAGGTGAATCCCCACAAAAGCTGGAGGCGTAGACGGCTCGAAGAATGGACAACTGGTGTGGACACGGAGGTCCGCGGAAGGAACCAGAAGTGGCGCCGACCTCAGGCGGGTGGTTGTGCCCCATGATGGTGCACCTGAAAAAATATGTGCCCCGTCAGCCATGTCAGTGTGGCAGCAAGATGGAGAAGCACACCCAGTGTGTGTCATGGTGGGGCAGTAGGAGGTCGCGCCCCATTAGTCGTGGCGGTGTACTGAAGACGTGGTGCCACATGGAACTGCATGGAGGTGGTTCCTGCATATGTTGGAAATGTTTGATTGAATGGGGAAACTAGTTTTATCGATTGTACGAGCCCCCCACCAGACCGGCCAAAACAGACTGGACTTCGACGGACAGGCTAGGACGGCCCATCGAGCTAGGCCAAACTAGCCTACCCACCTGGTCAGAGGACCGGGTGCCCGAGTGGACCATGTGGTTTTTCGAGCTATTCCGATTGAGTCGTACTGGGATAGAGAAGATTCATCGGCCGTCACGTAGCCCGGGTCCGAATTTGACTGGCCTACATGTACTAGTCGCACCGAATACATTATAGTCACTAGGTGACCCAAAATATTGGACCCACAACCAACCTAGGATATGTAGAGTGAGGCCCAATGGCCCATGTAGACATGACGGGTCATGTAGGACCTCATCCTGAGATTGGTCGGGTTAGTCCGATCGTGTTAGACCGGGCACCAATGAAACTAACCCATGTTTACAAAAAACATTTATATCTCCCAAACCAGGCATTCGATTGACACATCATCTATGGCACAATGACCCTTGAGACGGGGAAGTCCTTCTGAGATAATCTACGTGATTTATTGCGGTGGTTGTCATATGTCCAGGTTGGATCAAACTTGAATCCAACTGATCCCTTTGTTCAAAAATTATTATATCTTATAGACCGGGTTTACATTCGACGTATCGTATGATGCATTGGGGACATTATGAAGAGAAGGTCATTTGTTTTGGTTACCATTTTTGAGATATTGTTGAGGTTGATGGATGACTAATTTCTTGAGGAGAACATCCTCTTTGAATCATGTGTGCTCAGTTCGGAAATACAGTGGCTTGATGTGACATGACGTATGAAGAGTGACCCTTCATGGATCAGTATAAGAGAGACCCTTTGTTGATCTGAATAAGAGGAACCCTTCATGGATCAACATAAGAGAGACCCTTCATGAATAATCATATGATTGACCCATAATGGATCAGTATAAGGGATACACTTCATGGATCAGCATGAGAGCAACCCTTCATGGATGAGTAGTAGTGAGACCCTTTGTGGATCCACATGAGAGAGACCCTCTATGGATCAACATGAGAGAAAACCTTCATGGATAATAAAATGAGAGACCCTCCATGGATCAATAGTAGATCATTTCAACTGAATACGATGATCTAGCTTAATGACTAATGATCTATACTTTCGTACTTCTGTCATACCTAGTGTGAGCTATGTATTTTTCCTTTTTCATTACATTGAGTTCTTTCTATATGGTATATTTCCTTAATGAATTTTTATGAGACCCAAGTTGGTCTTGGGGTCCATATTGAGTATTGTTATACTAACCCTTACACGGTCTTCACCTGCACCTTTTGTGTATTTTCTAGATGATGGACATATATTACTAGGACTTTGGGGAGCTAGTGCTAGACGGTTCTCATAGGTGGATCGATAGACGTGGTGTGCTGCAGTGACATCTGACAGTGAGTTCTACTTTCCCTTTAGGTAGGATTCTTAGTGGACAACCTCTGGAGATTGTTCTTCTTTTTTTGTACCATCGTTTTAGTTGGTATTGTTTTCTAGACCATTTTCATTCAGTATACAAGTTTCACTCTAATTTGTGGTGATTTTTGTGGTTGTATTACTTTCTTTCCTTTTTGGTTTTCTTTGTGATTTATTCCAGGTCTCTGTGTGTACAGGTTTAAAGGAGATTCCTTCCCTTTTGGGAAATTCCTTTCTTTTTCTAGTCACCATCCTTTTGCATATGGAAGGAGGTATTAGGGTAGTCACAACACGTGACTTAGAGGATGGGTCATAACTAGATTACAATATTAAATGCATGATGTAAATGTGGAAAAATACATTCCAAAAAAAATTATTAAAATCATAAAGATTTATATAAAATGGAAGGTTAGAAGGAATCCCTTATTATTATATCTATAAAACAATACATAAACATAATCTCTTTCACTATGTGTTTTTATCCTTCATTGATACTGGTTCCATTAAATCCACATTCTGACTATTTTTTATTTGTAAAAGACATGAAATTTGGGTGGAAATATAAAGCATGGATTATTGTATTCATACCAATTATATGTTCCACAATCATTAGGGAGGAAATAAATGTAATGTTATGATCAACCCATTAGATAATGGTGAAAATATATTTGAAGAGGTAGATATTCGCAATAAAATTTAATCGAAGAGATAAAATGGATATCTATCCACAGAACAATTGTCAAAGATAGTTTATCTTATATCTCCATGTATCTATGATGAAATTATTAAAGTATAAAAATTTAAACCTTAATAGATAACCAAGGGTTCCATTCCACACTGGTTATATATCACCTCATCTATGTGATGACACTAGAATGGTGGAGTACCCATTACTCAACTATAACATGATGATGAAAGGGTGCCACTCCGCAAATAAAAGATCCAAAATCAGAGGTGTGTGTGGAGGGCTTCCATAAATATGATCTAGTAAATAGTGGACACCATAACTAACTATATTGTGTCATTAGGTAGTTATAAGCATCGTTGTCAACCAATTGAACACACTCATGTCAATACCTCAATTATCTGGGATGAAAGGAGTGAATCGATCAATCCTCCACACTCTATAAGTTTTATGTTACAATGAAGGTATCCAAAATTTCATACATGGATATATCATTATAATGTAAAAAAAATTAGTTCCAAAAACAAGTCCTCAGTAATGAGATACATTTGGAAGAACGTAATGGATGTAGTAAACAATGTGACTTTATGATGTAAATTAGGGGTACAACTAGGCCTATGAACGGAAATGTCCTAAAACCCCATATGGATGGTTATGTGGATTGTACATGGAATATAATCCTATGTATATTTTGTATTGGGACATCTAGTTTCCCAATCATTTACTCCATGTACCTGATATTTTTAATCCTATATGTACACGAGGTGTAACTGATATAAAAGGAATGTAGGCCACACATACTAACTAATTATGTTATTGTAGAAAATAATTGGATACACATTGAATGTTATATGGAATGTGGGTCTTCCAAATTATTCTATAAATTAATAAAATGAAAATACCATAGAATTGTTTGGATTCTAGAATAAAAAACACATGTTATTTTAAATTAAATGTAATATAGATCAAAAACTATAGAAAAATGAGGTTTTATGTATAGATCCAACCCACCATATCGATCAAATCACAATTCCCAAAGTCATAATATACCAATCCAACAAAATTGGTGTAAAATATACAAGGAAATTGACTCCCATCTATTTATAATAGGAAATCGGGATTTTTATTATCCATGCATATTCATACATGCATCCTATAACTAAATGGGGTCAAATTATTAGAATTATCATTTTTGAATTTCTATTCCATAATTATCAACATTTATGACATTTTTAAAAATATCATTCACATAACTGAATTGAATTTGGAGGTTTAATCACACTTGAACAAATTTGTAATTACCAAATCATTAAACTCATGTGCCGATGATGAAAAAACATTTAATAAATAAGGGATATGAATTATAACAATGTGATATTATCAATTATTATTTGAAACCAATCATGTGATCAAAATCAAAGAAACCAAAAGTGGAGAAATAAAACATTTTCAATGAGTAAATTCTCATGTATTTATAATAAAGGGTAAAAACTAAGAAATTCATCAACATAAAATTCAATCATTTTCAATAAATCTAATAATAAGTAAAAAACCATAAAATAATTGACCATACTTCGAGAATGGATCAATCATTGGGGATGAACACATTATCTTGTTAATTGTTTTAATTTTCCAAGATATTCATTTTTCATCTCTAAATTCTCCCCAATTGTTCATTATCATTCAATGAACTTGAGATCATCTATCAATGAAAAAAAAATCTCTATTTTTGGCCTCTAAATTATCCATGTTTTATGAATAATATACTATGGATTTTCTATACCATCATACATATATATATAAGAGGATAGTTTTATTCATTTAATACATTATCTAAATTAAATATTTAATAACATTGCACACACAAAAATGATTACAATTCCATAGAATATTTGAATATTACAAAACACGCGTTCTTTGTTTGGTAGGCCCCATATTCTAATATCAACCATGGTCCTACATTTTCCATATGGGTTTCTGATCAAAAGGCAATCTATTTATTCAAAAATAATATTTTTATATGATAAAAATTATTAAATATTTATAATACACTAATACACATGTCCAATAATTCATATAAATCCATGGTGAATTTAAAATTATTTATGGGATAATAATGAAAATTTAAAATTGTTTATATTTGGAAACAGATGATGTTACACTCTACCAAAATTAAATTATTTTATCCTAGATACACAAAGCTTCTCATTGAGGGGATGTTGTTGTACAAGAATCATAAATTCATTCTCCCATGAGATATCATTTATTTTATCATGAACAAAATATTATATATGGGACTTTATTTCAAACAAGAATCATGCAAAACCTATACTAGAACTCTACTATGTAATCCATAGTGTTGGATGCATTCTTGAAATCATGTTTCCGCTGTCAGTGCCTTATGAGAGGTCATGAAAATGTCAATTCAGCTATGAAATTTTTACAATTTCATTCCCTTGTTCTATCAGTAGGGTTATGGCTAATTGTTAAGAATCCTCACCAACCCTACAAACTATCGAGTACCATTCGATGAAACTTAGGGACTATATTTTACTCTAACCAAATTTCCAAAAACAGTATTATGGGATGACCAACAGGAACACATTATATCCTTACTCACATTCATTGGTTATGATATATCAATCTTCATATGATGTAAAATGAATATGAGTTGTCTCTATCCATAGTTTGATCACCTGAACATTCCCTATATTCATCTACACTAGTTCTTTCGAAATGTGTGATTAATCTACTCTTCAATCAAAATTAAGGGTTACATTCACGGTCACTCCTAATAGTAATAAAATAACCATATAATGATAGTAGATATATGACTATTTTTTAATAACACTACACCAAAAGAATGTGTACTCCTATGTACGATCAATGTCGAATAATAAAAAATTAAACAACCATTAATGGACCTAAATAGGTTGTTTCAATAAATATAGATCGTGGTGGAAAGCCTTCATCTATTGATAGGCAATTCATTAATAAACGTACTCTATGATGTCATTTTTCATACATATAAACCAAAATAGAAATCATTGATCTCATATACATATTCTACAATCAAGGATATACAACAAAAGAGAGGTATGAAACTCCCTCCTGACCTCCTCATGCTCAACAACTAGATGCACCATCTATCTAATGAAGTAGATTGCATCCTAACAACCATTAAAGAAACCTTAATGTGTATCTGATGTGGATATCATTTCATGATAAATATAGTAGTCCATGTGTCTTAACATAACATTTCTTCCATGATAATAAAGTAGCGGATTCACCACCAAATAAAGAAGACTTGTCAAACTGCTCTCTACCTCCAGGGTCATCCATAAAGAGTCGATCTACTATTATTCCCACTTAACTAAAAAATACTATGATTTTCTTCAAAGACATTCTCTCACCACGTTTCCCTTCCTAGGATTATTTATGATTTTTAATTCATAACACATTGGTAATTCCTGAAAATGACTTTATATGGGATCCTCAAAATCTCAATGTACATTCTCATTCCAAATTTAAGTTCATCCGTTTATGGTTCAGTTCATCCAATGGAGATTTAATATGATAAAATATTGAAAGAACCATTCAATACTGCCCATATAAACAATGAATACCCAACACCTCAACAATAAATCAATAATTACCCAATATAACAACAAATATTTCAATGATGGTATTCCAACTACTCCAACCTCTAAATAAACATTTCCCAATAAATGTATATCATTAATTAAATATTCATTCTTTCATAGATGACCTCATATGTATTTATCCCAATGTATGAATAGATCCATCGGGTTATTCTCTCTAGGACCTTCCTCTACTGAAGGGTATATGGTGATTTTATCTATATTAACATACATGTAGATTACCATGAAGGAAATAAGAATTATTTCATGAGTCAAATAAACATAGTAAGGTAATTAATCTCACTAAATAGAATATCTGAAAGATCATAATTCTCATAGAGACATAATAATATCATCATTAGGATACCCACTACAACTTCTGATAGTCGAACAAGAGTTCTAAAATTAGTAACCATATTGAATATTTTATCTAGTATAATATATAACCAATCAACTGCAATGAAGGGTGGTGTGCATATTCTAGATCATCACTCGATTCAAGTTTCCAAAAATAAATTCCAAGACCCAAGAAACTATCCACCATTTTAGAAAACAACACTCGAGCTTCTGAGGGGGTATTATGGGTCTGAAAAAACCATTCTATAGAATTAACTAAAACTATAACCTTAGTTACTATGTCTAGAAAAGGGGATTTCTAAAATTCTATAAAGTAAATCATTATGATCCCTTGGTGCAAGTTTACATTATAGTTGGTTCCCCACAATATATGTACACCAAAAACACCTTCAATAAAGACATCAATGTATACCTCCTCTACTTCTAGAAACTTGATTCCATATGTGGATACTCCCCAAATATTTTTAAATGGGTTATAGTGTCATATATAAGTGTCATGTTATATTACTAGATTATTTTTTCACCTATGAAGGATAATATCATATCATCCATCTTTAGGAACCCAAATATTCATCTGGGAAAAATATAAATTGTCATTGAAATTGATTAACTAGTCTATGTAAGGAATGGATCCATAATGTATAATAACATGAATAACTATATTACATGGATGAAATCCTATATTATTAAAATTCTCGTAGTATTATATGTTGTGGAATATTGTGGCATCCACACCAGTGGAATCCAGCATACACATAAGTCATTCTATGTGATCTAATGGGATCATAATATCCCTGAATAGTGATAAATAGATTATGGAATGTATTCATATTGTTTTATTAGTAATTGATATAATTTAGAGAAGATTAATAATTATTTGACTCATCTCAGGTGCCTTCTGGTCATATGCTTCTATCACATGAAAATGTTCACACCATTTTTTGATAGTTCACTATGCCTCTCTTTGTCCTCATTTTTTTGGTAGTGTATGTAAATCACATTCCCCACCCTCTACTATGTCATAATCAAATTATGGATATTCCTTCCCCATTTCCATCTACGACTTCATGGGGTCTACCTAGATCACCAATAGTAGGTCCCATATCACAATAGTGTCTATATTACTGTGGCTCATCCATAGTCATCCTACCCATAGGATAATACTAGGATAGAATGTACAATTGCTATGACAATAGTCATTCCTAGAATAACATATTACATACCTATTTTTACAATAACATTTATACTATCACTATTTTATTGATCCCATAGAATAAGGAAACATGTTTCGATATGATATTTGGTTCTAGGTACCCGATCTCTAGATTCAACTAAATGAATTCTAATATGTAGCTTCACATTTCCAACTATCTAATCCAAATACCTACAATACATCATTCATGATGATCTATATAAATAATTCCCAATCTATCATTCAAACAGATGTTGGTTTGAATAGGGGAACCATTGTAGTTTAAATGTATTTTTGGAGACCATGGTCAAACATCAATAAATTAATGATTCTATGTCTCACTATCTAGATGGAGTATAATATTATATAAACTAAAAAACACATGTGCTAAAAAAAATTCATATATCAATGTTTAATCTGTAATTGTTTGGATATCATTACCGAGCCAATTGTTGATGGGGAGTACTCTTGGATAATCAAGCACTCAAACTCTAACCATGTGAGAGCCACCACATCATTCGTTAGTTAAACCTAAAATCAGGTATTATTGACCAGCTCATGGAGTAGGATGTGAGTAAGTGATAATATAATATTATTTATGGTTCATATCATGGATAATATGTGAAGAAATCACTATATATAATCATTTTCTTCTTGATGGTCAAACTCACATATAAAAAGTTCCAGCCTCTGATACTGAAACTCTTGTGTTGATTCTACAATCGAAATAAATTCATCTTGATCATCAATACATATATTATGCTCAATGAAAATAGATCACTATCCTTGTATGCTATATTGGGATATAAAAACTATCTTATGGGTTAGTCCATCATTCTCATCTTTCTTATAGGGTGTGCCTCTAGGTCAGGAACCTAAAAGGAACCCCCATTACTGAGCTAGACATCCTCTCTGATCAATCATGTAACACCTAATAGATATCATCATTGAGGAATAAAAATATTTTACATTATTTTTATGATTATATGAGAATATAATTGGCCTCTTCCCATTATTAACATGGAATTCGTAGATCAATCCCTATATAATGCATGTACATAGATTCCATGTAATTAGTGCATTAGTATTCCAAGACTACAATAAACTATTCATTGTACCTTGATATATATAAATTTATTCCCTATAATCTCTAGGTTCCCAAGTCTTATAGTTAAAACATATAAAATTAAAATAGTTCTCAATATGTTCACAAAAAATCTACACAAAACATCAAACATGAAATACCTACCCATGGAATATCCTAAATTTGATAGAACTCTATCATGACCCAACCCAACAGGGCCCCACATGGACAAGTAGCAAAAAAAATTAAACTGAAAACCCACCTTAAATATGAAATGGGTTGTTGACTAGTAGAATGTAGGGGTATCACTCAAATAGGGATCCTTAGTCTGTGGATCATGCATACAGACACTAAAAAATACATGAAAATAATTGAAGATTAAACCTAACTAAAAACAACTTGATTCTTTAAATTCATGAATCAACCTCTCAGAATGAACTAATATAAAATAATTAAGTCCAATTGAAAATATTGTTATAATATAGGCCAAACCATAAAATTTGGTCCCAATATAGAAAATGATGTAAAAGGAAATATAAATAAAGATTTTTACTCATGATATCTAATAATGGCCCACTATACATTGTTTCATACACCTTTTAATGATATGATTCATCAACATTAGTTCCTCCAAAATACAACATCTAATATTTTATTTTATTCATAATACATGGAACATGTGATAAAATCCAAAACAATGTTGAGTGTATGCATAAATAAGAGGATTCCATGAACAACATAAGGAAATAGTAAAAGAAATTATAAACTCAAACTAAGAGAAAAAGTAGAGAATATAACTCAAGTAGAATATGTGGTCAATGAAACCTACTAAAATATAGAATAGGTATATTTATCTACATATATAGTATTATAACCATGTATTCCTATAGCTTTATGAAGTTATTTTTCCTTTTTTCCATTATCAGTGATAAATCCTCACTATTTCAACAAAGGACCCACATCATAGTGATGAAACATGAAGACATGGTGTGATGGACCTACATAGTTGGGTAACCCACACCTCATATAGTGTTTAATGAAATTGGATGGAATTTCATATATTAAATACCAATAATCAATGTTTATTATAGAGGGGACCCATAATTACTATTAAATAAAATAGGGTACCCATGCCAAGACCCCCATATACTGTCTGGAGGGATCATTGTCACTTAAGACACATTCAAGATCACAATAAATTCATAAACACAACTATATGATCTATAATGGATGAAATTGATCACGTATACACCCATTATATATTTTTTCATAATAAAGGAATAAATTATAATTTATTTAGGAATCTTATTTTAATGGACAAATCATGGGTCCAAATCAGATTCCAGAATAAAGGGATACATGATGTAAAACACATTGGAAGAAGAACACACCATTTTATTATGACGTAAAAAAGGACTAATTAATGTTCTATGACCATCCATGCAATACATTCCCATAATTCATGTGGAATGATATATATGTGTCATGAAATCAAATGGACCGAACCTGTTAGGCCAATCAGGGTCCCAACAAGAGAAATCCTATATGCGGGTTTTCTAGTTATATAGAGTACTTTTTTTGGGAGATAAATAAATCATTTAAGTCAGCTAGACATTCTGAGTATGTTTTAATTATATATAAATTTGAAATATATACAATTTCACATGACATGTGAATCCTTCACATGGTATGAAATAATTATAATAGTATGAATCCAACACTTCCATGCAATTCAAAAATACATGTCTTTTGTTTTTTTCCTATTACACACCATTAAATTAATAATTCAGATTATATGACATTACATTGATAGATATCACTAAAATTATAAATCACACTACAAATAATACTTTCAGCCTCATCCAAGCATATGATATTCATTTGAAACATCTATGGTTATTGATTTGTATCTATTTTTGGCTAGAAATTATGATTTTTATCACCAATGTAATATATTTAATGACCCCTATCACTAAACATGGTTTCATCCTTATAAAAAACTTCCACAACGTCATATTACACCTTGATCTATCTGTATGTCTTCATTCCCAACATCATTCAAATACCCATGTTGAGCCTTAAGGGTGGATCATGCTCAAACTAGTATAAAATTGTTGTATCATTGACCAAAACATAAAATGATAAAGAACACTATAAATTTAGTAGGGATTGGAAAAATAAAAATTTCATAATATAATTTTCAATTATGAACCTGACCAATGATCATATTTGTGGGAACAAAAAAGAGTGAAATATAACTACTATAATGATTTAATAATAATGGATTCATAGATTGGGGGGAAAATATGAATTCATAGTAGATGTGTTAAATCAATATTTATAACTATGTAATTTAAAAACATACAAAAAATAATGACCCCTTAATTGAGAATAGATAAATTACATTGTAAAAACATGTTCACATGTGATAGAAAAGGAGTTTATTCTATATTCTTTATTCAGCTGATAAATCTCTCCACTTGTTCAGCATCAATACACACACATTCTCATCAATTAATGCAAAAAACACTATCCACTTCCTTATTAGTATTAAAATATAATGTGACTAACTATCACAAGCCTCTCAATCCAAATATGCCCATCCTAGTCTAGTAATATAGAAAGATTGATAATTACCATCGTGTCCCCCACCTAGGGGGCCCTGGGTCAGGCACTAGGACCAAGAGTATTTAAATCTCAAAATATGTGAGGTATTTCCCGTTGTTTAATACAATATCGAGAGATATGATTGACCAGACAAAAAAACAACAATATATATATAAATGAAATCCAAAAAAATTCTTTCATGCATGTTTTAAAATAAAACTATTACACGTAAAAAAATCCCCTTGTAAATAACAAATGTAATACTTACCAACGACACAACAAATCTCCCATGAACAAACTAGTACAGTCCAACACTATCTATGAAATCCTCATGGGATCTTGAAAACTGTTTTATATATGTAGGGTGAGGATATATGTATACACGGTAGGAAAACCAAAGTCTCTCATGCACATATGAATATAGAATACTAAATCCCATGTAAAAAAATAGTAGTACCTAATAGAACATAACATGTATACTAACCATGCCAACCTCACTAAGGAACACTGACACAATTACACCAATCATTTAATGTAATATAATGCACATCGATGATTGGGTACCCCAAATCACTTCCCTTAGGTTAGTCATGCTTGGCTAATGAAAAACGTACTCATGCTCCCACCTCTTCATAAATTTCCAAGTCGCAGCCCGCCCACGCACACTTGGGCCACAAAAACACATCACATTGTGCCCGTATACAATTAGTCCAAAACCAACATCACAACCCCCTACAGAAACATAGGTTGAAAACCACATCACTCCTCACTAGCAGACACCTGGTCCACATATCACATCTCCTCTCGCCCATAGACACCTCGGCCATGAACCACACCTCATCTCTAAGACACCTGGGAAATCACAACAAATGTCATCTGGAAAACACATAGGAAAGCACAACTCCAATCTCATAGACATGGGCCTCAAAAACTATAACCTACCCAAAGAATCATGGGCTATATCCAACTAGATGTGGCAGTGGTGAAGATAGGGTTTCCATCCATCCATCCTCCCACTAGTATGTTTGGGATTGACACCCTCCCCCATGATGATGGGGGTGTTCGACACATACTGCTCAACAAGGTTGGGGTACATTTAGAAATCAAATGTAATATTAAAGTATATACATATATGATACCAACCACTCATTCCAAACCTATGGGATCTCAATGAAACTACTGAATCACAACACTACCAACGTCACTGATACTTGTAAATGAAAAAATAATAAAATAATCCACATATCCCATTTTATATTACCATGAAATTTATTTAATGAATTATATTCCTTATTAATCAAGTCATTTATCCATTCTATCACTACCTATGTGACTGTTAAGCACAACACATAAGAGGAAACAGTGTTCTAAGTTGTTGAAGAGACCTGATAAACTAAAGGGATGTAATATTTCATATACATTTAACATCCATGCATGATATATCATATATCAATATCTAGATTGGGGGTGAAACGTTCTTCAAGTTACTCATAGAGGAAGTCTGAGAAAATTTCCCATACCAAAAACTACCTTCTATCCTCAAACTCATCCCTCTCTAGTCACGTACCAACAAGAACCAAACCCCACTCAAAACTCCGGCTGATAAAACATTACACCACAAACAGATTCGTATACCCACTACAAAACACTTCTCATTAGTTCCACAATAATTAAATATCTCACCCTAGGATTCCATTACACAACCAAATCCATCCTCCCACATTAAATCATGATCAAAAACCATTCTACCGCACAAAGAAGAATATACCCACACATCAAACCACCCAATGTACCATGGGAAAAAACAAATTTCTAGAATTGAAAATGAATTAATTATTTTAATCCACTTATAAAATTTGTCGGTATCAAAAAACTGTATGATCCTATGGAATACATTCATTATCCATGTGTACATGATTAACATATTTCCATATGTTAATGTTCAATAGGACCCATTCAATATGAAACAAATTTAGTTAACAAATAAGGTCCCCCAATGGAAATTATTTTCTATGGGGTTTTAGCCTGTATTTTCACAATAAAAAATCATAATATCCAAATTGTAGTGGAATGAAAAAAATTCCCTTTGCCCCTTTAAATTTCATTTAACATATTCTTATCTATGATAATTCTGGAATGATGAAATCCAAAGGATAAAAAGGTGAACCCATCCCGTATGATGAACAATTAAAATAAATGATGTAAAACCAACTTTAAAAGGTTGTCAATGATCCACTCATAAGAACGGGCCACCGAACAGGTCCCTTATCACCTATCCCACAAGATCTACATCAATATAAGGATTCTGCGACACCACCACACCAAAAAAAACAAAAGATATTACAATTTAGAAAAAATGGATGTCCATCCTCCATCATATAGAAATATGAAATCAGATGGGAAAGATGCCATATTAGAAGAAACCATAAGAATAGTGAATGAAAACACCTTAGATAGTAGATTGATCTCTAAGGATCAAAGGAGGGAATAAAGGAATAAATCCTTGAATAATAAATCCTCAAAATGGTGAAGATGTGTCTCTAGGTAACCCGGTGACAAGGAAAGGTCTCTATAGCCATAGGGTTTGACAAACCGAGGGTATGGAAAATAACAGTTTAATGTTAGTCTAGTTTGGTATTACACGACGTGTAATACCCTTTCATGAATTTTGTTTCCCATATTATACTTCATCAAAAAAACTTATCACCTCTTGAATTATTTAATTTTTTTTGACCACGAATCATGTCACACTATGAAATCCTCTTTCATGATGTGTAAAAAATATTCACATATTGTAACCTATAAGACATTCTTTGAAACCATAAATCATACTGTTTAATTAAATTACACAACATGTAATCATTTTTCTTCCAGTTTTTTGTAACTGAACTTCTCAAGACCACTCTGATTATCCTTTGAACACCAATAATAACAAAAATTAAAAATGTAACATACATGGAGTCCACATATCATTACATCTGATACCTCTCAAATGATCCATTCCCTTGATAATCCAACACAAAAAAAACATAGGAAATGGGGTGAAACAACCACCCTGCAAGATACCACTCAATAATCTCATCAGACCTCAAATATTTTTACAGTCCAAATATGCCAGACCAAAAACCACAAACACACTGTACCACTTAATCACTAATACCACATGACAACTACTCTCATACAACACCAATTCCACACTGCCACTACACACCCAACTGACTGAACTTTCCCAAACCCACAAATCAGGGAATCCCATCTCTCTTGTCAATATAATATCCGATATGGGAGGAACTAACTAACCAACACAGGATTTATCAAATCAAAATTATTGTTTATTGACATGTAATCTGGTCCTCCACTTTTAATAAATCAGTACATTACCATATATTATATCGCACACACATCATCAAACAAGGTAAAATTAGCTCGCCTTATAAAAGGTGGTTTAAAAATTAAATTTCAAACAAAAAAGAGGAATGAAAAACTGGAAACATCTCCAGATAAAGGGAAAAAATATTCATTTTCACACTCCTACGTATTATCCTCCATACCACCATGCCTCCAAAACACCTGAACCATGTGATATGTACAATCATGTATCACTTTCTCTAGATGATCTTGGATTTATATAGGCCACTCCATGAATGTTGTATCATCCTCAATATCCATCTCTCCAAACTCAAGAAAATGGGATTCATCATGTATATACTAATGAAGAAGAGATCTGGGGAAGAGGTCACATATTCTCTACAACTATGGTGGAAAAAACAACTAGTATTCCACCTCTCTGACTCTCCCAAACACCTCAACAGTTCCAATAAACATGGGAGAAATATTACGCACTCTTCCAAAAAATTTCTGCCCACATCATGGGGAATCAATCAAAAATATGTTGTAACCCTCCTAGAACTCCATGGAAATACTCCAATAAGCAGCATATGAATATGCCAGTCCTACACCACCTTCATCTTTTCCCAAACATGATAAAACTTCTCAATCGTGCTTGGTCCTACCTTGGGATAAAGAATAGTTTTCCCCACAAAATTTGTCAACCACAATGATGAACAACGCAATTTTTCATACAATGAATCAAATGGAGTCACGATAATGGATGAGTGATAGCTATTATAATAAGATAACTCTAAAAATGGATTTTTTCAAAAAAAATATCATCCAAATTCCATGATTCATGCTCGTAACATATCCACTAATGTCGGGATAGTTCGATCTATCTACCCATTTGTCTAGGTGTAGAAAGAAGTGATGTGGCATAACTGGTTTCCAAAAGAATTATTCAATCCATTATAGACTCGATATGTAAAAAATGATTCCCAATATGAGAAAATGTAACTCATAAATCCATATATCCAAACCACCTCATCCACATTCCCTCATTCCAAGGTATCCAATGTGCCTGACTCATTGATCACAATGGTGTGAGACCATTTTGTCAGTTGACCCAATACTACAATGATAACATCACAAACTACATATGATTTGGGTATCCTTGTGAAAAAATAAATTGTTATTTCATCCCACATTCATTCAAGAAAATCCATGGACTAAAACAAACCACTGATAACATGGTGCTTGGCCTTTACCTACTAGCAGACCAAGCACTTCACCACAAATGTCACCACTACCCGCTTCACCACGGGCCACCAAAACAACATCCTAATGCCATGATACATAATAAAAAATCTTATATCTGTTTCTAAATATATTATATGAACCTTTATAAGGGCACCCTCATGCATTTCCGCTAGAATTAACTGCATCCCATAAAAAATATCTTAATCGAACCATCCTCCAACCATCCCCCCAAAACACCACTTTGGACAACATGATCGCGCAACAACTATTAATTTAAGTCTCCCCACAAAGACACCTATACATGATACATTAAGTAAGCTTTCACCATTTTTTGGAAAAATATCCTCTACCACTGACCACTCCTGCATCCAGGTGCAAAGCTTCCAACTCCACCACCGATCTCTATGCATCACCTAATTCGCAAACTACCTTCATCAATGAATTTCTACTCAATTAATCATCTAAAACATTAAATTTTACATAGGTGAATGATATCTCAAAATAATTTTCCTAATAAAACTATATCCACCTCCAAAATCACAGGTTCATATATCACTGGGAAAAGATATACGTTAAACTCTTGTGATCTGTGAAGACCCAAAGGCAACACCCAATGATTTAATGCCATGACAACATTAGTGTGAAAGCCATTGCTTCATACTCCAGATCATTGGGTTCATAGTTACACTCATAGGGACATAAATCCTTTAACCCACAATATATCACTACTCCATACAACATTAAGACACATACCATGCATAGATTGGATTCACAACACCCCAGTAATTTGACAATTATTTTTTTTTGAATTAATTTAACTTTTAGATATTGTATATTTCACATAACAATGGAAATAGTTCGATATATATATATACACAAATATTTATATATTAAAACACTAATTAAATCATTCATTTACCAGGAAATACCAACTTGGGTTGTGCTACACAAAATACCAACTTGGCTTGAGCTACAAGCAACACCGACTTAGGGTACGAAGCACGCAACACTAAGTTTCTATGAAACATATATATTAATTGTATTGATTATTTTTAATAATATAATTATGAAATATACATTTAAAATAGTGATAAATACATTTCAAATATTTTTTTATATAAATAATACATATTTATAAAGAAAGATAATATTTTTGGTAAAGCTCATTTTATGTTTAAAATATCGTTTTCTCGAATGAATAGCTTCCAATAATGAAGGAAATTTTAGACACATTTAGAAATATAATTTGTTAAAATAAGATTCATTATGTAATTCATAACATCAAAATTATTTAATGGTGATGTTTTTTGGATTATTCTAAGAAATATTATATTTTTATAAATAGTGAAAATTCGTTTTTTTAGTTAAAAATGGCTATTTTCTAATTAATTATTAATGATAAATGATATTATAAAATATTTTTAAGTTAAAAATAAATAAATATTTCAAATAATAAAAAAATTAAATTCATTAGAATCAATTCCACTTTGATACTGAATATAAAATCTTAACAATTTTTTGAACGTTTTTCTACTTTAAAACCCTGTTATTTTGTCTTGTCTTCCGGATTAGCAGTAATCATAATTTCTCCACTTATGTGATTATAGTTACAAAAATCCTAAATAATAAATTTTATTCAGTATAATGATTATATTATAATAATACCATGTTAATCTTTTTTAAAAAATAATTGATATAAGTGATACCTATTAATCAAAACAGTTAACGAAAAATTATGCTTAATTAGGGACTAAACCTTATAATTAAGGGTCCAAATGACATAGAAACTTGTCCAAAACCAATTTTCTGTCCATATTTCGTCCATTATCCTTCCATTATTGAGTATAGTCGGTTTGGTATGAATTGTTTAGGTATGAACATGAGCACGCCTAATTTTTTTTCTCAAACTTCCATGAGAGTCATTTTCTTTCCCTTTAAAAGGCCACCACTTCTTCCCATTTCTCTCACCTCTCAAGACTCTTAATCTTGACCAGGACCTTCCAAAATTTCCTCCTAAAAATCCACCCTTTGACTTTGGTGCCTCCCATTTGGAAAAAACCCTCCCAGGAAAACCATTTGGCACAAACAAAAAGGAGTTACCCGATTTAGAGTTAACATCTTCTCTCTAACTCCATTCCTCTGTTTTTCTTTATACACCCACTCTGATTTCTTTATAACCATCAATTGTGGGGAAACTAGTGTATTACATATAATAGAATTTTTATAATCAATAGTTATTAAATAAAAAAACACACACCTCTATATAATGGATGATGAAGGTACTGTTTCTTTGTACGGTGAACTACAACTTAAAGATATGATTATTGCTCATTTATCTTGTACCACCAATCATGGTAGCCATTATGATGGAAGATAAGTTTATGTATGTAATATATTATATTTATTATGTCTTTAATATTATGTATTACATTTAAAAAGACATCTTTTTTCCTTTCATTTGGGTTTAATATGATAATCTTGTTTGAGGATGTGTGGACTACCACCCACTCAAAGTGATGTCATTTGTTCAGAGACCACATAAAATGTATTAAGGATGGGTTTCATGATCATATATGATATATATGATAAATTAATAATATTTTAATATTTATTTATATATAAAAATACATATATAGAAATATTTCATTTACATACATTCTTTCAATATCACAATGAAAACGGAAAAAAAGTGGTCATGCATACGTACAGCTTACCCTATCCATAAACAATGTATTTAATTACATTAATCATTATACTATATATTATTATAATATAATATAATTATATATACCAAATATTTATATCGTTTTCTAAATTTTTTAATCATGGTATATTTAAAAGTATCAATGATATAACAAATTAAGACAACATGGGATGAACATAGAGAATATTACAAGAAGTGAAACCTTAACACAGTTTCATTAAGAATAGGGTAATATAAGGTTATAATAAAACCATATATGGTAATATATATATATATATATATAAAATTTTGTTCAAAATATATATAGTATACTAATATTTATTATATACAAAGCTTTATGAGTAAGTAGAGAGTCAAGACCCAACGTAAGGGGATTTCATCTCACTTTTAATTTCAGTGAGATACATGCTATATTCTCCACTATACCAATTGTTTTGTGTATGTACTGATCCTTATTATATTATATGTATCATTTAATTAATTTTATGGGTATATAAATTCCCATTTTATTATCCTTCTTTCAAGGGTTTTAGGTTTCAAAAGTTACCAAATTCACAAAAATGTTTTTATCTCAGTTTTCCTTCTTTGAGACTGAAGTTATGTTATGAACCTAAACTATTTTTTAGGGTCCATATACTCCTAATTTTCATGACATATTATTAATATCAATATTTTAAATATATTATATGATTCTTGTAATTTTGTTTCCTTAGATGGAGAGCATGATCCCATGATAATTTGTTATAAGATTTTATTGATACAATCTCATTTCTTTTTGAGATTGCTAATGTTTATGCTTACTTTGAATAAATCTTAAGATAAGTCTCTAAAAAATGTTTTTGATTTTCCTTATCCTATATTATTTCATGATATAATCATGTATTGTAACAATATTCTACTCTTTGGTACATAAGTTAGTTAAGATAGTGTTTTTAGGAAAACCCAACCTTAACCTCTCTTCAGTCGGAAATCTATGTTTTCTAAAAAGGGTTTCCATGAATATTTTATCATTTTCCTATAATTTATAAAAGTATTTTTTACTCTTTATTCTTTTACCAATATCTTCATGGGAATCTTAATATCACTTTTTGAACAAGGAACTTTTTTATCCTTATTACAATTAAATAGAATGTTTTCTTGACCACATACAAAATGTATGGATTTACCCACTGTCATTTCATTGATGCTTCCTTTCTATTGTAAAAAAATGTTTTTAGAAATTAATTTCCAGGAAAATGTTTTCCATTTGGTTTCAAACATCTATATTATGTTTTCATGGAAACCAGTTTTCAAAATTTGTGGACATCATATTTACAAGATTTCAAAGTGCATTCAAAGAAATGGTTTTCAAATCAGTTTCATGATTCTTCTATAGTTTTCATGAAAAGTGACATTAAAACAGTTTAAAGATTTTATTAAATGTTTTCAATGTATTTTCAAAGTAATGGTTTTCAAAACATTTTCAAAATTTCATTAAAAAATTTCATTTATTTTCAATGAAAATGGGGTTTAAAATGTTTTGAATATTATTTTAAATATTTTCAATGAAAACATTTTTCACAATAAATTCATGTCTTTTTTATAAGTACTCAATGTATTTTCTATGAAAATGATTTTTCAATGGTTTTATGTGTTAAAAATGTTTTTCCAAATAATAAAGGATATTTTAATTAAGATATGTTTTTAGAGTATATTTCAAAAAAAAATTCCATCTAAGATGACATCTATTGATGTTACTCATGCCTTTATTGGAAATGGTCGAAAGGTTCCATTCGTATACTTTATAATAATGAGTTATGATTAATTACATAGTATTTGTGAAACCCGTTACTATTTCATGGGTAATATGTTTATGAAACCTTTTTCTCTTTCACAAGTTATATTCTTTTCAAACCCACTTCTTTTCATGGGTTATGATTATGATGAAATGTTTAAGAAACCTATCTATTTCTAATGGTTAATGATATTTTTATATTTTTATGATACCGATTTAATTTCATGGGATATGATATGTTCATTTTTGACCTTTTGGTACACCTATGTATGATCTCATTAGGCGATGGGTGGGACCAAAATCTCCCTCAAATGCATTGGGTAATGATTTATATCTTATGAGTAAAATATTGATGGAATGAGGGTTTAATCGGTTGAGTAGTACATGGATGGAATGAGGTATTACTCAGTGCAATAATACATGGCTAGAATGAGGGTTTACTCATTTTAGTTACACATGGCTAGAATAAGGGTTTACATGGTTTAATTATCTAGGGCTAGAATGAGCATTTACTCAGTACAATAATAAAGGGTTAGATCAATGGATTACTCACTTCAGTAATATAGGGCTGGAATGGGGGTTTACTCAGTTCAATAATTCTTTTTAAGAATGAGTGTTTACTTTTTTGAGCAATAAAGGGCTGGAATGAGGGTTTACTCGGTCTTTTATTACAGGGCTGGAATGAGGGTTCACCCGATTCAGTAAAAGACTTTTTCCACTAATATGGTATTGTAATTGACACCTTGTCTACTATGGAAATCTTTATATGCTTATGTTTTTCTGTAATTCCATGTATTACTTATATGTTATGATTTGATGTCTTATGTTCTTTACTTCCCTTTGATACATGTCTTACGAACTACCAATCATTATTCCATGATTCACGTATATAATCTTTGATATGTTTGGTATGACCTTATATTTTCACGATCATGTTTTCGTACCTGTATGCTCATGTTTATTGTTACGTTTCTACCCTATTTACCCTTACTGGGAATTTGAGTTCAATCCCATTTATGTTTCCTTCCCCATGTTATGAAAATATGTATTATGATTGATGTCTCTAAGAAGTGTTCTAGTTGGGTATAACCTAATGGGAGATAATGTGTAACATCCCAAGTAAGTAATGAATAATAGATATTTTTATCTATGTCTACTAATGATTAAGATAGTGTTATAGAGGCTTAAAATGAAAATAAATACAATCTTATGCATGGAATACACTAATATTCTTAAAAGATTGTTTTAGTGCCTTTTGATGGCAAACCATTTTTGAATCTATATTATGACAATTTTTTAAACTCGGTTTGTCAAAATAAACTTATTCTTTATGATTGGGACATCAAAATTTACATTGTGTGAATTTTTGGTATTTTTCTGACAATGTTCATTTTTTAATGAATAGTGAAAAATATTGAATTTTACATCAAAACTGCTTTTTAATCTAATTTATTTATAAGATTAGATTATGTTTTGAATTGGTTTTGAAGTGAAATTAGAATATATTTTTACCATTTTATCCAATGGTGGTCATTGGAATCAATTTCACTTTGAAATTAGACTTAAACTGGTGTCAATATTTTGATACTTAATGTTTTGCAAAAACACGCTATTTGCTCTGGCAGCGGGAATTAATTATTTAATTAATTAATGTGACTTATATTATTTGAATTTTGTAAAATGGACTTCATTTTTGAATTACGAATATCAAATATAGCTTAGGGTGAATTTTTGGTAATTTTCTGAAAAACATCATTTTTTGATGAATAGTGAAACCACTAAGTGGTAATCAAGCAAACTGATTTTTCAGTGAAATGAAGGTTTACCACTAATGTGTATTGAATTTTGAAAATCCGACATACATGGTTGTCATTAAGAAGTAAAATGTGGTTCAATGAGATTATAATAATTTTTTGGTGAATAGTAACTTATTAAGTTCTTAATCGCGATTAGTGGTAATTAGTGTAGTTTAAGGTATAAATAAGGATTTAATAACATGAAATGACCTAGACACATGTCCCAAACTTATTGGTTGTGTCATGGCCGACCAAGAAAAGTCATGGGTCAACTTGGGGACCCCATGGAGACACTTTGGTTTGGAAATGACATAAATAACTTTTTATTTAATGTAAAAGTAAAAATGACACAAACATAATATGTTTTACGAAAACAATTTTTACATGGAGTTATAAAGATCAGATATTTGATTATAAATAGTCATTGGAAATCTAAAAAGATTTCCTACATCATAGTAATTTTTTTATGATTTTTATACATTAAATAAATTAAATTATTTTTGACATAATAATGATGCAGTGATGACATCATTATTTGACGATTTAAATAAAATGGAAAGACAATGTAGAATCTATGAACTACACATGGCCAAAACCAATTGGATGAGTGTATTTCGAACCCTTATCACCTTATCCACGAATTATATCAATGTGGGACCTTTTGAAACCGAAACACATTTTCAAATAAAGTAATATTTCTTTACTTGCCAAAAGTGCCCCTCCTCTCCTCATATAAAAGGCCCCCACCTCTACCTCATTTCACACACTACTCAAGCCTTTGGATCGGCCAACCCCTGCCCATTTACTCTCTCCACATCCCTCTCCTCATCCTATAGGATTTCCTTTGGGCCGAATCCTTTCATAGGAAACCTTTAGGCTCAAATTAAAAGGAGTTACACTTTTAAAGGTAATTCATTCTCTCATGTTCATTTGTTTTATTTTGCTTCTCCAACCCCCTAAACTCTTTTTATTTACTTATTTTGTAACAACACCAGTATCTTCAATATACAAGGATGTTGTTATAATATTTATTTGAGCTACACTCTCAGACAACTACATCAAATGGTTAAAGAACTTACGGTTTCTGTGGATGGAGAAATTATGCCTCCAGAAACGATGATTGTTCAATACTCATTTAACACCTTCAAAGGTGGCCATTATGATGTCACTATTTTTATATATGATATATAATATGTTTATGTTTTCTTTAAGCTTCTGTTTTTTTCATTTTGGTCATACCTTTATGGTTTCCATTATGGGTAAACACGATATCTTCATTTTAGGAAGTGCGGACTACCGCCCCCTGAAAGTGATTTGATTCATTAATACCATATCTGGGATGTGTAAAGGATAAAGTTAATGATATTATATATGTTATTATACTGGAATTATAATATACTCTTATATCATTATGATTCCATTCTAGAAAATATGAAATAGAAATGGAAGTAGCGTTCATGCGTACGTACAGCTTACCGTCTCCATGAACGGTGCATTTCATTTCTTACCTCTAAATGTGATGTAATATTATAAATACATGTATATGATGAATATATATGATATATATGTTATCCAAATCATTAATATCATTCTGGATATAATGAACCTTTGACCAAATTAACAACATGTAAATGTAAGAAGTCTATTTTTGACTTAAGAACCAAATACCGACAAAATGAACATTATTAACATAACTGATTACATAATGTTCATAACATGGTATAAAAGAAATAATGAACTTGAAAAAGATTCATAATCAAGTAGAGATTAACACATGTTTATTATTCAGGAGATTAAAGAACGGTCGGGTCATGTCGGATACGAGGTATGGGACTTTGTCTCAATCTTCTTTCATTGAGGCATATTTTATTTTATACACAACTTTCTTTTATACGGTGTATAAACCCCCTTTGACTTTTACGTTTATTCAAAAGGAATCTTTTTTACGAAGCGTTTACTAAATGACAAAAGGGAATGTTTTTGTCATACGTATGTGGCGACAACGACTTCTCCGCCGTCGTGACCGTTATTTGAGTTTCGGCTTCCTCTACAAGCCATACCTTTTTTTTAAAACGAAAAATAAATACCATGTTTTACTTTGGTATTGAAAATGGTTTTCATAATGTTTTTATTATATCAATGTGTTTTATTGATATCTCGTGATTGAAATGTGGAAATGTTATGTTTCCTTTATGCATGTTTTATGTGATATGATTATGTTATGGTTCTTGGGCATTATTACGAAGAAGGGTGGTTCCATGATAAACTAAGGGCGGGTGAGCCCGTTATAGCTCTCCAATGCATTAGGTAACGCGAAGGAGTGAAACGTTAAGGTTTATCCGAAGAGATTTTAGGGAATATATTGTGATAGGTATTCCAAACGTAACCAAGAGGGTTACTCCCTACGTAAGAATGTTATGAATGCCTAAAGTTACCTTTATCTCTTATGATTTCTATGATTTATTCATGATTTTATGAGGTATGTTAAAGTGCCTATGTTTTATGGGTAAAGTATGATTTCATTCTTATGTATATATGAACTCATGTTTCCTTTACATGTTTTTTATAACCCATACTGAGTTTTTATGCTCATCCCATGTTTTTGAAATGTTTTTCGCAGGTCAAGGGAAAGGTACATGATAAGATGATAGAGTCAAGGATGTGTCAAGAAATAATCCATGTTTTATTTTAAATGTTTTTCCATTGATGGGAATGAAGAATACTATCTTTATGTAACCACTTTGTTTATATGTGGAATGTAATGCATGTTTTATGATCTAATTCTCTAAAACTCTAATCCCGAAAAGATCCTCAATGTGTAATCTTGTAATAACTCACGATTAAGTAAGGTTTAAGGCTGGGGCCTTATATTTGGTATCAATGGTCGGTTTAGATAACTTTAGGAGTTAGAATTCTATTAAATGATTATCCCAAAATATTTTTTTTCGAAATGATATAGCATTTAAAGATTACCATGTTGCTTCATCTAAGACATGTTTGTTCAGAATGGTTTTCCGCAGAGGAAATAGGGAAGCAGTGCTAGGAAGACATACAGAAGGAAATAACCTTCCGAATCAGCATCCAAAAATGGTCGGAATTGGAACTGAACAGTTTGTTGCAGTAATGGCGCAGTTGACTCAAGCGATAAATGGCGGTGGTATCCAAGCACGAGATCAGCCAGAACAATCGCAGAGGAACATGTCAGTGGTGGAACATTTCATGAGGCAACATCCACCATCATTCAGAGGATCATCTGACCCTGTGCAAGCTGAAGGGTGGATTAAAGCACTGGAGAAGATTTTTGATGTCATGGGGTGTTCAGACAATCAAAAGGTTAGTCTTGTTATTTACCGTTTGGAGGGTGAAGCAGATCAGTGGTGGTCTATGGTTAAAAATATCAGGGACGCCGATGAGATTGATGCTCTTGACTGGGATGAATTCAAAGGTATGTTTCGTGAGAAGTATTTTCCTAAGGCTATTCGACTTAGGATGGAAAAGCAATTATTAGAATTGAGCCAAGAGGAAGACTCAGTGGGTGCCTATGAAGAAAGGTTCACTCGATTTGCAAGGTATGCTCCAAATTTTATCCGGGACCTTGATAGTAAAATCAATCGTTTTTACTCAGGATTAAAGCCAAAATATCGAAGGGAATTAGATTCTCGTGAGTTTAAAAGTTATGAAAAGCTTGTTCGATGTGCTGAGAAGGTGGAAATGGAGTTTGCCGATGACCAAGTGTTCTATAACAACCAGAAGAAGAAGAGACCGAGGTGGCAGGAGAAAGGTAAGAATTCTTCAAAAAAGTCTGATGGTTAGAGAACTAAGTTTCCAGTTTGTGATAAATGTGGCAAAATGCATGCTGGGGAATGTCTTCTGAATTCTGGGAAGTGCTACCGATGTGGTAAGATGGGACATAAGGCTCATGATTGCACTGAAAAGGATCAAGGTGAAGGTAAGAACAAATTTGATTTACAGTTAGTGAAATGTTTTAAGTGCAATGAGATGGGTCACTATGCAAATGAGTGTCCGACAAAGAGCTTGAGTTATGGGAATCAGTTAGACTACAAGCAGAAAGGGGTGGTGAAATCCTTTGCAACTACTTCAGCAGATGTCGGGCCATCAAATGAAGTTGTATCAGGTAATTTGTTTGTTTTTTCAGATTATGCCAGCGTGTTGTTTGATTCGGGGTCTACACATTCTTTCATCTCTGAAACCTTTTCTAGTAAAATGGGAATACCATCTCAAGAAATGACTCCTGAACTTTTGGTAAAAACACCTGGGGGAAGTGTCGAGGCAAAAAGAATTTATAAGAATATTCCTATCCTTATCTGTGGAAAGAACCTACTTGAAAACCTTATTGTTCTACCTCTAGTAGAGTTTGATGTTATCCTGGGTATGGATTGGCTCTCTATTTACCATGCTAAGATTGACTGTAGAGCTAAAGAAGTTTCTTTTCAGAAATAATTTCAGTTTGTTTACAAGAATGAACCATTACTTTTGATAACATATCAAGAGTCCGAGAAACTTGTAAAAGATGGAAATGATTGTTACCTTGCACACGTCGTTGAAAATAAAGGAACTATTCAGATTAATGATGTGCCAGTGGTAAATGAGTATCCTGATGTTTTTCCTGATGAGTTTCCTGGAATAATACTAGATCGGGAAGTTGAGTTTACTGTTGACTTAGTTCCTGATGCTAAGCCAATTTCAAAACCCCCTTATCGAATGGCACAAATTGAACTTTTAGAGTTGAAGGAGCAATTGCAAGATTTATTAGAGAAAGGTTTCATTAGACCTATCACATCACCATGGGGTGCTCCTGTTTTATTTGTTAAAAAGAAAGATGGTTCTATGAAACTTTGCATTGATTATAGAGCCTTGAATAATATCACTATTAAGAACAAATATCCTTTGCCTCATATCGATGATTTGTTTGATCATCTCCAGGGAGCTCAGTTTTTTTCAAAGATTGACCTGAGATCGGGGTACCATCAGCTGAAGGTTAAGGAGGCAGATATTCTGAAGACCGCGTTCCGTACGAGATATGGCCATTATGAATTTGTAGTAATGCCTTTTGGGCTAACCAATGCACCTGCTGTATTCATGGACTTAATGAATAGAATTTTCCATGAGTTCTTGGATAAGTTTGTGGTGGTTTTTATTGATGATATTTTGGTGTTTTCTAAAAGTAAAGAGGAGCATAAAAAACATTTAAGGGTTATCTTGCAAACCTTAAAAGAAAAGAAACTGTATGGGAAATTCAGCAAGTGTGAGTTTTGGTTGCAACAAATTTCTTTCCTTGGTCACATTGTTTCTAAAAATGGAATAACTGTTGATCCTGCAAAAACAAAAGTTGTGGAAGAATGGCCAAGACCCACAAATGTAACCGATATTCGTAGCTTCCTTGGTTTGGCGGGCTATTACTGAAGGTTTGTTAGAAAATTTTCACGGTTATCTAGTCCAATGACTAAGTTAACTCGGAAGGGTGTTAAGTTTATCTGGACAAATGAATGTGATGATTGTTTTCAGGAATTGAAAAGAAGATTGGTGAATGCTCCAGTTTTGGCACTACCTTCCAGGAATGGTGAGTTTGTTATATAGAGTGATGCTTCATTGAAAGGACTTGGTTGCGTTCTAATGCAGAATGATCAGGTAATTGCTTATGCTTCATGACAGTTGAAAACTCATGACGTAAATTACCCTACACATGATTTGGAATTAGCTGCTATTGTTTTTGCTTTAAAAATTTGGAGGCATCATTTGTATTGAGTAAAGTGTGAAATTTATACCGATCACAAAAGGTTAAATTATATATTCACTCAGAAAGAGTTAAACATGAGACAAAGGAGATGGCTGGAATTAATCAAAGATTATGATTGTACAATTAATTACCATCCAGGAAAAGAAAATAAAGTGGCTGATGCTTTGAGTCGAAAAAGTAATGCTTCATTAACAATGTTGAGTTTGGAACGTGATTCTTTGGTTAAGGATTTGATGAACTTTGTCATAGAAGTTGTTGGTGCAGGAAGTCCTTCTGTTTTGTTTCAGGTATCAGTGAGATCTTCTCTATCAGATAGAATCAAGCAGGCACAGAAGAAAGATAGTGAGTTGCAGAAAAAGGTAGAGCTGGTTCAGAAAGGTAAGTTGCCTGAATTCAACATTGATAATGATTGTGTTTTGAGATTTGGGAAGAGATTGTGTGTGCCTTGTGATTCACAGTTGAATAGAGAGTTGTTATGTGAAGATCATATTTCTCCGTTTTCAGTTCATCCGGGCAGTACTAAGATGTATAGAGATCTGCGGGAGTATTACTGGTGGGATGGAATGAAAAGAGACATTGCTAATTTTACTGTGAAGTGTTTGACATGTCAATAGGTTAAAGCAGAGCGGCAGTTACCGAAAGGGATGCTTCAGCCTTTACCAGTGCCAGAGTGGAAATGGGAGAATATATCCATGGACTTTGTTGTTGGATTACCGAAGACATCTCGAGGTAATAATGCAATCTGGGTTATTGTTGATCGCTTGACCAAATTTGCTCATTTCCTTGCTATACGTGATACTTTCTCTCTTGATCAACTTTCCCGTTTGTATCTTAAAGAGATAGTCAGGTAACATGGAGTTCCTCTCTCCATTGTAACGGATCATGATCCCAGGTTTACTTCTAACTTTTGGAAAGGCCTTCAGAAGTCGTTGGGTACTGAATTAAATTTTAGTACAGCTTTTCATCCTCAATCAGATTGGCAGTCAGAACGAACAATTCAGACATTGGAGGATATGCTATGAGCTTGTTCTATGGATTATCAGGGAAGTTGGGACCAACATATTTCTTTGGTTGAGTTTTCATATAATAACAGTTTTCATTCCAGTATACAGATGGCGCCATTTCAGGCATTATATGGGAAGCGGTGTCGAACTCCAGCTTTCTGGGATGAAGTGGGTGAAAGGAAGTTGATGGGACCAGAATTGGTAGAAGAGATGGCAGAAAAAGTTCAGCTGATTCAGAAACACATGAGAACAGCTCAGAGCAGGCAGAAGAGTTATGCGGATAACCGGAGGAAGGATCTATCTTTCTAGGTAGGTGATCATGTTTTTCTCAAGGTTTCTCCTTGGAAAAGTGTGATGAGATTTGGTAAGAAAGTAAAGTTGAGTCCAAGGTTCATTGGACCATATGATATTCTGGAGAGAGTTGGATCAGTTGCATACTGAGTGGCTTTACCTCCGAGTTTATCTCAGGTACACAATGTTTTTCACGTTTCGATGTTGAGAAAGTATATTCCAGATCCATCTCATGTTTTGAGTCCAGAGGTAGTTCAGCTGGAAGAGAACCTATCTTATGAGGAACAACCAGTCCAGATTCTTGACCACAGGGAGCAAGTGTTACGGAATAAGGTGATTAAGTAGGTAAAGGTTTTGTGGAAAAACCACATGATTGAGAGGCAACATGGGAATCTGAAAATGCAATGAGGGATAAGTACCCCCATTTATTCGATAAGTAAATAAATTGCGGGGACGCAATTTTCTAAAGGGGGGAAGGATGTAACATCCCAAGTAAGTAATTAATAATAGATATTTTTATCTATGTCTATTAATGATTAAGATAGTGTTATAGAGGCTTAAAATGAAAATAAATACAATCTTATGCATGGAATACACTAATATTCTTAAAAGATTGTTTTAGTTCCTTTTGATGGCAAACCATTTTTGAATCTATATTTTGACAATTTTATAAACTATGTTTGTCAAAATAAACTTATTCTTTATGATTGGGACATCAAAATTTACCTTCTGTGAATTTTTGGTATTTTTCTGACAATGTTCATTTTTTAATGAATAGTGAAAAATACTGAATTTTACATCAAAACTGCTTTTTAATATAATTTATTTATATGATTAGGTTATGTTTTGAATTGGTTTTGAAGTGAAATTAGAATATATTTTTACCATTTTATCCAATGGTGGTCATTGGAATCAATTTCACTTTGAAATTAGACTTAAACTGGTGTCAATATTTTGATACTTATTGTTTTGTAAAAACACGCTATTTTCCCTGGCAGCGGGAATTAATTATTGAATTAATTAATGTGACTTATATGATTTGAATTTTGTAAAATGGGCTTCATTTTTGAAATTCGGAATATCAAATATAGCTTAGGGTGAAGTTTTGGTAATTTTCTGAAAAACTACAATTTTTGATGAATAGTGAAACCACTAAGTGGTAATCAAGCAAACTGATTTTTCAGTTAAATGAAAGTTTACCACTAGTGTGTATTGAATTTTGAAAATCCGACATACATGGTTGTCATTAAGAAGTAAAATGTGGTTCAATGAGATTATAATAATTTTTTTGGTGAATAGTAACTTATTAAGTTCTTAATCGCAATTAGTGGTAATTAGTGTAGTTTAAGGTATAAATAATGCTTTAATAATATGAAATGACCTAGACACATGTCCCAACATTATTGGTTGTGTCATTTCCGACTAATACAAGCCATGGGTCAACTTGGGGACCCCATGGAGACACTTTGGTTTGGAAATGACATAAATAACTTTTTATTTAATGTAAAAGTAAAAATGACACAAACATAATATGTTTTACGAAAACAATTTTTACATGGAGTTATAAAGATCAGATATTTGATTATTGATAGTCATTGGAAATCTAAAAAGATTTCCTACATCATTGTATTTTTTTTATGATTTTTAGACATTAAATAAATTAAATTATTAATGACATAATAATGATGCAGTGATGACATCATTATTTGACGATTTAAATAAAATGGAAAGACAATGTAAAATCTATGAAATAAACATGGCCAAAACCAATTGGATTAGTGGATTTCGATCCCTTATCACCTTATCCACGAATTATATCAATGTGGGACCTTTTGAAACCGAAACACATTTTCAAATAAAGTAATATTTCTTTACTTGCCAAAAGTGCCCCTCCTCTCCTCTTATAAAAGGCCCCCACCTCTACCTCATTTCACACACTACTCAAGCCTTTGGCTCGGACAACCCCTGCCCATTTACTATCTCCACATCCCTCTCCTCATCCTACAGGATACCCTTTGGGCAGAATCCTTTCAAAGGAGCCTTTAGGCTCAAATCAAAAGGAGTTACACTTTTAAAGGTAATTCATTCTCTCATGTTATTTTGTTTTATTTTGCTTCTCCAACCCCCTAAACTCTTTTTATTTACTTATTTTGTAACAACACCAGTATCTTCAATATACAAGGATGTTTTTATAATACTTATTTGAGCTACACTCTCACACAACTACATTAAATTGTTAAAGAACATACAGTTTCCGTGGATGGCGAAATTATGCCTCCCGAAACGATGATTGTTCAATACTCATTTAACACCTTCAAAGGTGGCCATTATGATGTCAATATTTTTATATATGATATATAATATGTTTATGTTTTCCTTAAACTTCTGTTTTTTTTATTTTGGTCATACCTTTATGGTTTCCATTATGGGTAAACACGATATCTTCATTTTAGGAAGTGCGGACTACCGCCCCCTGAAAGTGATTTGATTCGTTAATACCATATGTGGGATGTGTAAAGGATAAAGTTAATGATATTATATATGTTATTATACTGGAATTATAATATACTCTTATATCATTATGATTCCATTCCAGAAAATATGAAATAGAAATGGAAGTAGCGTTCATGTGTACGTACGGCTTACCGTCTCCATGAACGGTGCATTTCATTTCTTACCTCTAAATGTGATGTAATATTATAAATACATGTATATGATGAATATATATGATATATATGTTATCCAAATCATTAATATCATTATGGATATAACGAAACTTTGACCAAATTAACAACATGTAAGTGTAAGAAGTCTATTTTTGACATAAGAACCAAATACCGACAAAATGAACATTATTAACTTAACTGATTACATGATGTTAATAACATGGTATAAAAGGAATAATGAACTTGAAAATGATTCATAATCAAGTAGAGATTAACTCAAGTTTATTATTCAGGATATTAAAGAATGGTCGGGTCAAGTCGGATACGAGGTATGGGACTTTGTATCAATCTCTTTTCATTGAGGCATATTTTATTTTATACACAACTTTCTTTTATACGGTGTATAAACCCCCTTTGACTTTTACGTTTATTTAAAATGAATATTTTTTACGAAGCGTTTACTAAATGACAAAAGGGAATGTTTCTGTTGTACGTATGCGGCGACAATGACTTCTCCACCGTCGTGACCGTTATTTGAGTTTCGGCTTCCTCTACAAGCCATACCTTTTTTTTAAAAACGATAAATAAATACCATGTTTTACTTTGGTATTGAAAATGGTTTTCATAATGTTTTTATTATATCAATGTGTTGTATTGATATCTCGTGATTGAAATGTGGAAATGTTATGTTTCCTTTATGCATGTTTTATGTGATATGATTATGTTATGGTTCTTGGGCATTATTACGAAGACGGGTGGTTCCGTGATAAACTAAGGGAGGGTGAGCCCGTTATAGCTCTCCAATGCATTGGGTAACGCAAAGGAGTGAAACGTTAAGGTTTCTCCGAAGAGATTTTAGGGAATATACTATGATGGGTATTCCAAACGTAACCAAGAGGGTTACTCCCTACGTAAGAATGTTATGAATGCCTCAAGTTACCTTTATGTCTTATGATTTCTATGATTTATTCATGATTTTATGAGGTATGTTAAAGTGCCTATGTTTTATGGGTAAAGTATGATTTCATTCTTATGTATATATGAACTCATGTTTCCTTTCCATGTTTTTTTTATAACCCATACTGAGTTTTTATGCTCATCCCAAGTTTTTGAAATGTTTTTCACAGGTCAAGGGAAAGGTACATGATAAGATGATAGAGTCAAGGATGTGTCAAGAAATAATCCATGTTTTATTTTAAATGTGTTTCCATTGATGGGAATGAAGAATACTATCTTTATTTAACCACTTTGTTTATATGTGGAATGTAATGCAAGTTTTATGATCTAATTCTCTACAACTCTAAACCCGAAAAGATCCTCAATGTGTAATCTTGTAATAAATCAAGATTAAGTAAGGTTTAAGGCTGGGGCCTTATATAATGTAGCTCCCTTATGTAGTAGTGTTTATGTTTCTAGGTTTTCAAAGGCTCTATACAAACTAGGCACTTTGGGACTCTGTTTGTATAATGTTTATGTTTTTGAAAATGTTATGTAATGCTTATGTTTTTTAAAGAGGGGGTATCTACAGGAAGCATCATACAACAACACAAACACCACCCATTCCTCAAGCAATCAGAGCATTGTGGCACTAACCAACTTCAAATTCAGGTAGCCAATTATTTCCTCACACATCTTTCCCCACATAAAATCATGGTCCTTCTATGTTAAAGCTTTCAACGAGGCTGAAAATTGAGATAAATTTGGTACAATCATTCGATAATAGCCTATGAGACTAAAAAATACGAGACCCATTTCCATGTTCTTAGGTGATTCTCATGAAAAAATGCTTCAACCTTCGATGGGTCTTGATCTATGCCCCACTGGGACACTAAATGCCTGAGGAAATAAACCTCTTATGTGCAAAACATACACTTGGGAAACATTCCATAGATCCGTTGGTGTCAAAGAACCCACGAGAGAGTTCATAGATTCTCATCTTGATCCTCATTTGAATCTGAATAGATTAAGATATCATTGTGTAGCATGACAATAAACTAATCTAGGATCTCAGAGAACACCGAGATTATAATCCCCATGAACATAGCTAGTGCGTTCATAGCACTGAATTACATGACTACAAAATCAAACATTCCATAACTACACATGAAGGAAGTATTTGGGATATCTCCCTTCTACACACTCATTTGGTGATATCCAAACCACATATTAATCATAGGAAAATAACTCACCCCTCTCAGCAGGTCGAAAGGATCGTCAATCCATGGAATATGGTAAAGTTTCTCGAATATTATTTGATTCAACCATCGATAGTCGATTCAAGGCCTCATACTACCACCACCTTTCTGGTGAACAACACTAGAGAACCACATAGTGACACCCATGGTCAGACACATCCCTTTATCATCAGATTATCTACCTAAATCGTCAACTCCTACTTATCATAGGATTCCATCTAATAAGGGTGCACTGAGAATTGAAGACTCACTAGGTTTCATGTCTATCTGAAACTCAACAACACGTTGATGCAGTAACATCATAACCTCCATGAGGAATTTGTCTAGGCACTCCCCAATGGATCTTAGTACATATACTATCTCAAGATCCAAAATTACACCAAAAACTCAACCAATAAAATAAAAGGCTCCACACACCGACTACCCACCATGAAACTCTGTTTTCCATAAAAAACTGCACACTATCCATATATGTCAAAAAAATGACTCTCCATTGAAAATAGTCAAAATGGAATGAAAATAATACAACTAGTAGATGCCACAAATGACTTTGTATAGTTTCATCTATATAAATAAAATATCCCCATCTGATTGATGTAGTCTAATCATAAGTTTAAGCCACATAAAAATATCAAACTAGTCTGTCCTCCAACAGGAATACTCAACACCATGGGCGTGGGTATAATATCTATTCCTAGTCAAAGTGAATTGGATATAGTGGGTGAAATAAATGAGTGAGAATCTCTAAAATAAAATAAATATCAATCCAGGGTACTAGAAAATTGATTGTACCTCTCACGACCTCTGACCCACTAGAACTGCCACCTATGCTACATGAAATTGAACACACCTTAATCCCCTACCTCTCTGTTGATGAACACCTCTATTAAAAAACCCAGTTCAAGGGCCCTGAACAGAATGAAAATCCTAAGGTCAGCCTTTACATACTTGGTCTTCTCTTGGAGGACTGAAAGGAAACTACCCCTACTCTTGAAATTGTATTATTCGCTACTACTACTGAGGATTACACTAAACCTATCCACCTCCAACATACTAAGATCGAATGGATGTTGGAAATTGGTTCTAAATATGGTTTTAACTCCACAAAAGAAAAACCTTAGATCCAATCCCATAGGAAGGGAACGAGTATCGGAAGGTAATAAAGGGAACATTTGAGGTTGAATCACTTCCAGTCCATTCCTAGAAGGTCCTGGAACCTGAGATAGTCCACCAGTAACCCTTCCTCTCAAAGGACTATCCTGGATCCCCTCTCATGGTAGACCTCATCATGAATTAATCTGATTGAACACATCTACCTTTTCATGAACTTCCATGTACATTAGCAACGTAAAACGAGTAATCTCGTACTAGATCGAATGATAGGGAACCTGCTCAAGTTGAGTCACCTGAAATTTCTCATCTAAAAATATATCTGGTTCCTAACGAAGGAGGTACTTGAACATGATCCCAAGCTCCCACACTAACATTCTCACCAAATGATGCGAAAAAAACCCCATCCACAAATTATACATTATGGTCGATGAATGGAACACTTCTTGGAATTCAATTTCAAAGTAGCCCATGAATGGTATGCTTCCATCATCTCCCCCAGATAATGTGTCCACCATCATCTAGATGACATACAAAGGAATCTTTTACTCCCTCAGGGTCCATATCAAACAGATGGAGATCTCAAGATTCTCAATCCATCATTATTTTTCGATGTAAAAAACACTACCCTTGTACATTACCAATGTTTTATGCATGAAATCGTGAAACATCCTCTACCACTAGTCTACCCCCTCAAATGGATCATCCATTCATCAAATAATCAGATGAGCCTGCTGAGCCACAACTACCCAATACACACATTTACAATTACTAGGAATCATATCTAAAATTTAATATAAAAGTTCTTAGTACTGATTAATATGGATTTTATTTTTTAAGATTCATTTTAACTCATTTAACCCATTTTTTATTCATTCAAAATTTCCCAAAACAAACCAATTCAAACAAAAACAAAACTCATTATGATGAAAATACCTTTAAAAGATTTATACCCTATAAATGGTGTAGCCTCAATGGGTCATTCAGTAGGCTCATATTCCTTACATAAAATCATAGGGCGATAAAATCCCATGTATTGGATGTTCATACCCAGCTTATGTTACACACTTAGGTCACTAGACACTATTTCCCTACCAACCAAGGTAATCATCAACAATCCTAACACCAAATCCAATATATATATCAACCATCAAATCTGGTAGAATTGTTTATGGACCCCCTTCCTCCAACGATTCCCCTTCTAGGATGGAAACAAATATATTGATATAATTACCCCCATGTGATAACCCTAGTAGGCCTCGAGTTAGTGACTATAACCGAGAGAATAAAGATCTAACAATATGTGGTGCATTATAGTTTTATTTACTAGATCTGGAGAAATGATGGATCATCCAAAAAAACTGTAATACATATATAAAATAAATTCAAATACCATCCTAAATGAATGTTTTAAAATATAATTCTTACATGTACAAAATGTCCCATGTAAATACCAAAGGTAAAATTATGAAGTGAAATACGATTTTTCCCAAGACCGAAAATTTAAGGTCCACAATGGTACCTGAAATTCTCATTGAAACCTAAAAACAATTTTATATATGTAGGGTGGGCATACATAAATACTCAATAGGAAACCCAAATTACATCGTGCACATGTGAAAGAATTATACTAATGTCTCTATGATAAAACATCAGAACCACCCAACACGTAATTGGTATACTGAGAATCCAAACTCAGCTAAGCACACTAAAAAAATGCAAGTCATGTAATGTAATATATTACACATCAATGATTGGTTACCACACACCACTTCCCAGTAGTTATCCTCTATTTTCTATTGGAAATTTTATTCATTATCCCACATATTCCAAAAGTACCACATCAAAAACCTCCCTCACACACCTGAGCCACAAACCACATCCCATCCTACTTGTAGACACCTGCGAAACAAACAACATTACATATCACCTGCAGACACCAAAGTCAAAAAGAAGATCACATCTCACCCATAGACACCTGGTCCATGTACCTCATCTCATATTACCCACAAAACCTTAAGCACAAACCACACCTCATCCCAAAGACACCTGGTAAAACACACCACATCTAATCATGATAACACATGGGAAAACACAACCTTCCTGAACACACCAGGCCCCCAAAAAACATAACCTTACTAAATAATCTTGGTCTATCATCGCGGATAATAGGGATCAAGGGTGAGAAGGTGGCCATCCATTCAACCACCCTCTAGGATGATTGTGAAGGAGACCCTCCATCATGATGATGGGTGTGTTCAGCACATTGTTCTCAACCGGGGTGGGGGTGTGTATATAAATCAAAATGAAAATAATATATATATATATATATATATATATATATGTGATACCAACCACTCATACCCAACCAAAGGGTTCTCAAACAAACTACCAAATCACATAACTACTTACATTCTACTACCTCCAAATGTATAAAACCATACAACATGCCACTAAACCTATTCCACATTCCCACCGAATTTATTTAACCAATATCATTTTCTATTAAACATATAATTTATCAATTAAACCTCTACCCAGGAAACCGCTATGCATAACATAAAACATGAAAAAAAATTCACTGAAGGTGAAGATAAATGATAAATTAAAGGGGTTCTTGTTTTCTATATGTTTAAAACCCACTCACGATATATCATATATCAATCTCTAGATACATAGAAGAACTTTTTGCATGTTACTCATGAAGGGACCCAAGGAAATTTTACCCTAACAAATACTCTCACCCTTCATTAAACTCATCCCACTCAGGTCACATACCTACAGAACTAGACCACAATTCACATCCCTAACTGATAACACATTACCACACAACCAGTTTCACATCCCCATTGTGAAACACATCTCATAAATTCCGCAATCAATCAATGTATCAGCCTAAGAATCAATTACCCCAACCAATCGACCCCATGACACACAACTGTTATCACAACCATACCACATCACAAACAATAATAAACCCACAAATAAGATCACCCCATGTACCAGTGAAAAAAATTCTATATTTGACATGGGATCCCTTATTGAATTCCACATGCTTAATTGAAGGGCTATCACATAACTCTATAATCCTGGGACATCCCTTCCATAAATAGATATACATGATTAACCAATTAATATATATAATATTTCAATAAGAAAAAAACTCAAACCATTTATTATGAAAAAATGGGCCCTAAATAGAAATGATTTTCCACAGGTCCTTTACATTATATATTAATAATATAACAATCAGAATATCAAATTGGAAATGGAATGAAAAACAAATCCCTCTATCCCTTTAAATCTCATATATCTTATTCTTATATTTGATTAATTTCAAATAACCAAAATCCAGTGAAAAAAAGAGAACCCATCTTGCATGATGCACAATTTGGAGGAACAAATGAAAAACTACTTCAAGAGTGGATCAATGATCCTCGTATAATAACGATCCACCCAACAGATTCCCGAACTATTTTTCCTAAAATATATTCATTCATCTGTGGATTCCATGGAAACACCGCACTGACCAAAACCAAATATATTCCCATTTTGAAACATTTCTGATTATCTTCCACCATATGGAAATAAGAAACAGGAGTGTAATGTGAACAAACTAAAGAATACCCAACAATGAAGGATTAAAACACCTTTGATCAAAGATATATTGATATAGATCAATGGATGGATGATAAAAATAAAATCATGATAAAGGAATCATAACAACACCGATGTAGGGTCGTTGAGTCACCTGGGGTCGAGGAAAGATCATAGAAGTATTAGGGTTTTACATCCCGAGTGATTAAAAAAATAAATGTTAAAATAGTGGTGTAATACATATCATGTAATACCTAATCACACCAGGTAATTCCCCGAGGGTGAATTATTCCATAAAATCCATCACCTATCAATTTAATTTAATTTTTCATCCCCAAAATCATTTCACAGCGTGAAACCCTATTTATCGGTGTCTAAAATTTATACACATCATGAAACATCCAAGATATGACGTGAAACCAAACATATTTTCATGTAATTTATTTACACAACATGTAATCCTATTTATTCTAGCTTTTTGCAATAAAAATTCTCCAAACCCCTCTGATCCTCCTCTGAATTCATCTAACAACCAAAACTGTCAATGTAACGGAATGGGAGGGGATTGACTATTAAACTAGCCATGTGGATTTTTTATAAAATAACTATATTGGTTTCATCATTTTAAAAATTTAATGAATTATTTATTAAATTTATGTAATGCAAACTCTAATGATTGTACTAGAAAAACACATCAAAACAAATAGAACCTATGTCACTCTTAGGATAAGCCCCATGTTCCATATTCAAAAAAAGACATAGATTTTCCATCCACAATTCTCATCAATTGTATATTCATTTATTTAGATATGGAATTTAAAAATTATATAAAAATATATATTATTTTCATTACACTAATACTTGGGTCCCATAACTTTTAAAACATAGAATTTACTCCAAGATAAATTCATTGAAAAATCATTCTAATTTCCAAATGGTTAAAAAATAAACGTCATGGAGGTAACACAATTAGATACTAGATAATGATGTCTTATTGAATATGTGTTATCATTATAAGGGATCCTCCATTGTATTAAAATTTCCCTTACGTATTCCTTAATAATTCACTTAATAGAATATCCTTTTAGTTATTATCTATCATGTAATATATCTGTGATATTCATCAGGGAATTCGTTGGTCTTGGAAATGAATAGATTGAAAGTATCAATAATTTTAACATATAATCATTGGATCAAACTCTGTATCATTTAAATATCACATATAATTATCTTGTAATTGTGGAATTTATAATAGAGTAATATATTATTTATCTTATTGGTTATAATTACTTCGATAATTGAAATTTTTTATTAATAATGTACTTATAAAAAAGTGATTTTTTTGTCTAATAAAATTGATGATAATAATACATGAATTATAAATGGAAAATAGATAAATACCCTTAATATTAAATATCATTGTTGAGAACTTGATTGAATTTTATATTTAACATCGTTCAAATTTTTTTTATCCTAAATTCTCATTGAAAAAGTATATATCTAAATAAAAAATTAATGTATCTTTCCAAACAGTAATTTACATGCTTGTTGTGATTTTTCAAAAATATTTATTATATGAGTATAAATCATGATTAAAAAAGGAAATCTAAAACATAAATTTAAATGAATGTAAATCCTTGAGAATTTCGGATTACATGGTAATTCAAAGATGTGATTATGAAGGGAAAATGCTTTAATATTTGGATTGTTTCACCCATTTATTTGCGTGGGAATATTTGAACCATAAATGACCCCCATAAGATCTTCCTCCATAAATTTTTACGTTATAAACATCTAATACTCAATTGATATAGTAAAATATTTTAACATTTTGTTTTTATTTATTATAATTTCTACAAGAAATTAAATTCCCAAAAAACCATTAATCATTTGTAAGATATTCAATTATTTGGGAAATTATAACATTATAACTATACAATTTCTAATGGATTCGAATACATTATTGATAGAAATGAAAAAATTTATTTTTTATAGTATTAAAAATATTTAGGAATGAGTATTCATAGACCATGATTGAGTTCCTAAAAATCCAAATCGTCCACAAATTTTGAACCCCATGTGTAATGGTGAGTGACATGATGTCCCATTTTTGTTATCGGTTGATGTAATCTATTCATATGAAACATGTGTAACAACATTAAACATGGACTTCATACCAATTATAAACAAACATAATTGTGTAAATTATAAATAAGGAATTTAATTCAGAACCACATATAAAATTTAATGCTACAAAGGAAAATTTATTATAAATATTAGTAGAATAACTATGGCAGTGTAAAAAATAGTAAATATGGCAGTTGAGATGTCCCAGTTTAGGATTCTTTTTACAAGGACGTTTCAATTACCAATTTTTGTATAATATAAACTTTATGGGGCTACAGAAATGAAAATATTTTATTGTGAAAACACAGGGGTGGAAAAATTACATCAATTATATTATTTATAAAATCATTGTCCAGAAATAAATTATAATTACAAAATATATAATAAAAAAAAAATTAACCCATGTTTAATAAATCAATAAAATGGAACATCATGAAGGTGATGATGTAATAATTGTTCAATTATCAAATATAAAATCACTTATAAACTCTTATTTTTTGGTGTTATGGTCAATTTATTTTCATTTATGATTACTGTATTGGTGAATTCCATTTGCAATACCCATCAATGGAAAGGACATTCATCATTAATTAACAACAAAAAAATAAATATCCTAAGTGAATAAATTCACTCGTAACCACCATAAATTCTATTCAAATAAACTCTAATAGAAAGAAATAATAATGAGATATATAAATATATTAACCCACTCTATAAAAAAATATTTTATCTTTAAATATCTCAGTACCCTACATCTCAACCATTTACATACATAAATTTTATTGTTTACATCATTTTCTTTCCCCACTATCCTGATTAGAATATAATTTTTAATTCTTTAACTTTTCATTTTCCATTTTCATTTTTTGTGCCTTTTTTAAACAAAATAAAGATTCATTATTATTCTTAATGAAAAATTTAAATTTGGGCGAACCATTTTGTCCATGTGATTATAATTTTTTATAAATAAATAATATTATCTTCTCCCAATGTATTTTAAAATTTTTTTTGTCAACTATAATAATTTTTAAAACACTCCAATTAGTTTAAAAAATGAATATTATTCCCATATCCAATCAAATAATCACTAATGAATAATACTATCATCATTTAAGACACTCACTTCATTAATATTTTTTCATACAAATCATCAATCTCATGGTGGATTCCCTTTAGAGAGGCTTTCATACATTAATGTGGATTAATCGAACATATGTATTTTTTATCTACAAGAGAATAAAAATAGTTAAATAGCCTCCCATATTATATATATTAAAAATCATTTTACAGTTCATTATTGATTTTATGAAGATCCATAAATTGATATCTACATTTCCATCCCAAAACCATGTCCCACAAAACATTTACATAATTTTTAATTTCCTTTTATTATGATATTTAATTATGGGAAAAATAGGTTTTTCTTTATGACTATATTCTATAAATACAAATAAGAATATATATATATATATATATATATATGAGTTGAATATTAATTTTTAGTGGGTGGATTTAATTTTTTTATTTGGGAGTGAAATTAATTAATTTCCATTTTATACAAATTTAATTGATAATTGATCCCAAAAAGAATAAAATAAAAGACTTTTTATTTATTAAAAACACACAAAAACACGCACACATATATATAGAAAAAATATAAAACAATAAATTACGATTTCTATATCATAATAATGATATAAAATTAATTTTAATTTTTTAATCTTTTTAGTTTTAATCAAATCCCCATAAAATTCCCCAATATTCCCATTTTTTCCACATATATGCCTTTATAAAAATGAGTTTAATTATACTATAATGCATCATATAAGTAGTTATACATTATTTTTACATGTTATTGTTTTACAAAATCATTTTATACTTTTGGATAATTTCCAAAAAATATTCAATCCATAGAATTACATGTTGAAAATTACACATGATTTTAGAGAAATTAGTACTAGAATAAAAGGTTAAAACATAAAAATACAATGTAATATTACTATTTTTAATTAAAGAGTTATATATATTGATAAATTTATATCATTATGAGAAGAGTGATTTTTTTATGATAAAATTTGTCTATTATATTTTTGATCATGAAAATTGAATTACCTTAAATCATATTATTGATAAATAAATTTTCCAAAAGGACAATACATATAAGTCAACTAGCATATACCCCCAATTATAGGAAAATAAAAAATATTAATACTTATTAAAAATATAAATTAATTTTTTATAGTTAAGATATTTTTATGTCCAATGGAATGTATTATACTTCTAGTGGAAAATTTTTACTTATATTAATATTTCAAATATTTAAATAAATATGTGGTCATATTTTGATAATATATTTCAATTTGTAACGTGTTATTAATGTTCATTAATTAAAGAATATTTCAGAATATTTCATATTTTCATCAATTATCAAATACATTTTTTCAATGTAATTTGACCTTTCATTTAATATGTCAAAATTATTCGATTTACATTTTATTGCCTTCCTTTTTAATGAATAAATCTTCCAAATAAGTGGATATTTGAAGAAATATGAATTTATTAGGATTCTTTAGATCACACAATATGAAAATAGGTATTGATGAATAACGGTAAAGTGGGATAAATATTTTGGTAAATTGAGAAAAAATTGATGATAAAATTTCATAAAACACTATAGATGGAATACTAATAAATGTTGGAAAATTTTGATGAAATTAAATGTACCAATTTAAATTAAAGATGTCCATAAAAATATCAATGGTGGATGAAAATAATATTAATATTAATTACCACCCATAAATAATTATATCATATCATAAAAATAATACTTTCTCAAATAACCTATATTATTTTATGGATAATGTATATATATACTGGAATAAATGAATTAATTATTTTTAGTTGTTAATTATATATTTTCATAGAAATAATACCATATTAAGATAGACAATAGGAAAAAGTCATTAAATATAATTGAACCTGGAACACCTCAATAACTATAACATTTATTTAATAAGTAAACAATCCATTAAATTTTTTAGAAAATAAACCAAAATATATCTATACAATTTTAAAAATATATAATTTTTTTTAATTTTATCTCAATATATAAATGTTTTTTTGAATATATTTTATACAAGAGAAACACCTTGTAATTTTATTGTGGATTCTATCAGATAAATATCATGTTGACTACCATGATATAGAAACAACACCAAACTAAATTAAAAAATATTTATTAAAAATTAATGTTAAACGTAAGTATATTATTAATATGATATAAGATAATAAATAAATGAACACTCTTTAGTAATTGATATGAAATAATGATAAGAAATTAAATTGTTTTAGGTGACAATTTTCTATAAAATTGTTTTTCATTATGATATGCATTTTCATTTAAAAGTTCAATGTATGAATATTAGATTTTAATATGATTAATTGATGTTAAATTTTGAAATTATAATGATAGAATTTCAATGGTTATATTTTTAGAAATTTATAATCGTTTTGTTAGATAGTGAAAAATAAATATTATAAAAATATTGTATCATTTATGAAATTTCTATAATATAATAATAACATGAATTTTTTAAAAAAATTAATGATAGAAAATAAATATTTTAAATAAGTTTGAAAAGTAATTTATTAATGATATGTTGAATTTATAAACCTATTACTGTAATACTGAATCCAATGTAATATTTACTTCTAATGAAATAAATTCTTTTACCCACTACATAAAATAAATTTTTACCCAGAGAAATTCAGTTTTGTAATGATTTTTCAATACATTTAATCTACTATTATTATTCTAGAAAAAAGTTTTTCTATTAAGGTCAATTATATTCATGATTTTGTTAGAAAATCTTATTTATGTAAAAAAAAATTTCTATAAATACATCTTTTTAATGTTTTGTGTATTTACATTAAATATAATTTTTACCACCTCTATAAATTTAATATTTGAAAAATGTCTCCATATTTTTAATCATCATATATATATTTTTTAATATTATTTATTTATATTTTTCTGAAATGTTATTTTTCTATAGTAATGATTATTAACAATGTTAATGGTTACTATATAAAACTTTTCTAGTAATTATAAGTGATATTTCCATAATTATAATAAACTAATGCCACAAAATTATTATTTTACTAAAAAAAGATCATTTACATTTCATTTATTAATTAACTATTTGGATTCACATTACCTGATGATTAATATTATTATATTTAAATGTTCTTAATATTAATAAGGGTGTCACTCCTCTCACATATATAATAGAACAATCTCTATGAATATACCCATAGAAATAGATCACATTATATAGACCAATAAACACCAAAATACATATATAAATACATCATATAATACCCATCTGTTCTTCACTTTTAATAAAACCAATCTATTAATCGATAATGGGTTTTACGAATGAGATTCCCCAATAAAGAGGTATATATTAAAACCTATATCTCTAATGTATCTAGGAACTAATAGACTATAAAAATACTAAATAACCATAATATTATAATGAAATAAGTTTCATTACTATACATATTTATTTTTATATTTAAGAATCAAACCTTTCTCAACTTCTATTCCAACCCTATAAAAATGTCTATATTTTTGTAGGAATACCACATCCATGTGTGATATTTTTCATTTTTTATCCCACACATATTCATATATATATATATATATATATGTGTGTGTGTGTGTGTGTGGATTTAATATTTACATAATATATTAATGATATAATTTATATTATATAGTTTTACATTATAATACAATTTCCTTCCATCCAATATTTTGGAAAATGTATACACAACCCCCATGTACCTGCACATAACCACCTCTATGTATGAATTATTTAATTTTTAATTACATCCATAAATTTTTATACTAATTTTTTTATTGAATAGAAATTATATTTATAGCATTATTATTCTGGTATAATTGTGAAATAATCATTATATAATAACATCTTCGTACACATTCAACTGTTATAACATGTTCTTGTTTTGGTTAGTTTTACCGCACACATGAACATTGTAATAATGACTATGTCATGAATGAATAAGAATTATATGTAAATATAATAATATGTTTGTATTTTTTAGTTATGATTATTACTGATTCGATAATGGTAATATATGTGTACATATATATACATGTTAGTAAAATACACTATTCCAAATAAATAAACACATCTCAAGAATGGAATTATTATTCTCTGCATGTGAAAAATCCCTGTAAGATACATGAAATATAAATATATATTTATAATTATAGAAAATAAATAAATAAAAATATCCATTAAATATTTTTGGTGATGGAAACATGAAAGCGGTCAATGGACCAGAACCAAAGGACAGAATCTCGCTTTGGTAACATGATAGTAAACTCAAAAATATTTACGTCTAAAAAAAATTCTAACTAAATACGAAATAATAAACTATTAGGGAGCATACCCATAAACTAGTGTTCCCCAATCATCGTCATCATAGTTTATTTAGTGTTTTAAGCATCAATATAGCTATGTGAAACTAAGGAAAAACCCCACGAATTTACTAGCATACTAGTACACGTCCACCCACCTAGATACCCGAGTTTCCTTGTTCTTCTCGAACAAGTTCAAAAAGCCATGAATTATAGTTTGTACATTCAAATATCACTTCCACATAACACATTAACCAAACAACCCCATGTACATCACACATGCCAAAAAATCCACTTTTTGTTCAAATTCATTTTGAAATGAAACTAACACCAAAATAGCCCACAACACATTTTGCATAACATTCACAATCCAAAACATCCTTTAAATGTTTTATAAAATATTTTTAAATATTATAAACATCACATAACATCCCACTCACATGTTTCATAATACCATTTTCATAATCAAAATCCATTCTTCACATCACACTCACACAAACAGCCCACATCATGTTCACACCTCTTTCACATTTCAGTAAATCCGTAAAACACTTTTATAAAACATTTCCAAGAGGATACACATAATATCACAGGACAATTCACATATAAAATGGACCATTTAAAAATATACACAATACAAAATAGTTTTCCAATATGGTTTCACCTCTTACATAAATCATTTAACAATTCAAAACTTTCATAAACAATTCCAAGGAGTGTACCCAAGCATTTCACATAAAACCCAATTCAAAATCACCTTTAAAGCCAAAAATCTAACCAATACCAATTAATAACAGTATTTCCAGCACCAAAGACATTTATTAAACCACCCCAAGTCATATACAAATACCTCAAACAATACTACACAACATCCAAATAAAAGACACACATTTTCAAAATCACATTCAAGATGTACAACATGGTTTTACACCTTAAGATCATTAAAAACCCATCTATCAAAATCAATGGCACACCAAGACCCTAAAAATCATAATTTTCAGATAAAAAAATAATTATTAAACCAATTACATATGTTCTAAAATACACCCAAATAATTCATCAAGTGTTACACATAAAAAACACCCAATTTCAAGTTAAAATGAAACTATAAAATTAAACTCTTAACCAAATCAATCATGAACAGTTTTCACACCACACACAACATATTATGAATATGATTAATTGTTAAATACAAGAAGATAACTCATCAACAATTGTTTAAACATGGAACCACCTACTAAAAATGTCAAATCCCTCAAATCCTACTGCGAAACATTAACCACACCACCGTCGCACCACAAGGAATTGAAGAGGAACCTAAAACCTCAATATTTCACCAAAGAAAAACTTAATAAAACCCTAAGGTCGAACCCTATCTTCATTAAATTTTAGAACATCAATAAAGTGGGAGGAAACCCTAAGGAAATTGAAGAAATCAAAGAGAGAAACACTTACTTGAAGATAACTTGAAGAAATCACAGTAAATCAACCCCATTATTAATATCCAAGAAACCAAAAATGGTATAGAGGTTTTAAGGGGTCATATTAGGTCATGTGGGGACTAAAATGGGGGAAAACGGGTGAAAATTGACGGAGTTATGAAATAATAATTTTACCTCTTCAAATCTAATCGATTTGAGAACGATTTAGAAGGATCGCCCTAATCCATGGGGGAGATGAGCTCCAAAGAAGAAAAATAGCTAATATAGGTGAGTCTCAGGTGTTTGGGTTCGAGAGGGAAGTGAAATCACCAAAAGACAGTAAACAGTGAATATGTTATTAAATAAACAAAAATTCATTTCTAATACTGGAAATGGGCTTCCGAGAAGACCCAATCCCTGAAATGAAAACCCATATCCACCATGATTATGGATTCTTAAATGGTAATAATTAATATTTTGGTGTTACTAGGTCTGATGAGTCCATGTAAGAATTTAAATAGATGAAAAATGTTAAAAAATGAATGAGTTATAATGGAAATAAAATTTATTTTTAAATCTGGAATTGAGCTCACGGTTTCGCCCAAATTTTGAAAACACACCATTTTCCCCAAAATGAATGGGAATCCCCCAAAACAAAGATATAATGTAAATTAAATGAAAAATAACATTAAAAAATGGTCATGGATGTAAAAATTCTCCCCACCATAAAGATTTCTGCCCCCCCCCCCTGAGTAGCCATAATATGGCCAAAAGATAAAAAACCAAATCTAACCGATAAACCAAGATGTACTTATTTGCCAAGCTTCGCCTCCAAGGGCCAGAACAATGTCATTGATCAACTAAGGAAGGATTACTCTAAAAACAAAAACATAAAACACCTTCCTAAAATGATCAATCACAATAATATTTTATCCCAAAAGAAAACTCCTAAACCACTATCCGAACAATACTCAGTCAATTCACCCAAAAAACAACATCATCGAACAAGGTTACACTTACCTTGATATAACTAAACCATTGCGCATTCTCCAATCCAAAAAATTACTCAAGGATAATGTTGGTAGCTAGATAGCTTCAAAATAAACTCCTTACCACCAAACCAAGACAATGGATAAATCTGAGTTATTGTTATGGGTGGACACAAATAGGCTCCCCACCATAAGATACAACATATATATTTTCACGAGATAGAATCAGGACACTAAGAAGGGGAGGCCCGAACAGAATTTCCATTATAAAGCATAGAATTCCATTACAAGTTTATTTTGGAACATACATGAGTATCATAGTGGTTCTCCCCATAATAAGAACCAACCATATTAACTGACCATCATGGGCCGGCACAGAAAGAAAAAAAAATTTAATGATTTGGGAAGGCTTCACGGTTAGTCCACACAATTTTGAAAATAGTGCACTAACTATGTAGATTATTTTTTCAACATGGATTCCTGGAAAAAATCACTACTAATCATGCAAAAACTATGTGCTCAGCCTATCTGGCCAAATTTCCAACCATTCTGCAAAGATTCAATAGAATAAAATGGGGGGATGGAATAACATTGGGTGATGACATGGGTACAAGGCCCTCCACATATTTTCACTGAATGGGAAAAAAAGAAGAAAGATGATGACACCAGAGGTTGAAAATATTCTTATCTTTCATACCTAGTATAGGAATTTCTATAAGGGTTTGAAAGACCTTTGGATTTCCCCTCACTATACAATAGCTTCACTCCGGGACCTATGGATGGAGTTCAAATGAATGAAGCATCTTTGGCCTCGCAGTTAGGCTTTAGAAACCCCTAAATGAGAATTGTTTTCCCGTGCCACCAAAAACTACAACAAAATCCCCGATAAATGGTTTTAATACTTGTAATGTTTTTGTGAAATAATTTTTGAATAAATAATGAATGGTTAGATTTTTGAAATGGGAGAACTTAATTTTCAAAATTGTATTGGAATAGAGAATGTGGTTTTTTCACCTCTTTTGAAATCATGAACTATGTTAAGGTTGGTTTGGAAAAAGTGTTTCCAATTGAGTTTTATAAACTATTGAAACTTTTTTTAATGATATTATGTGAATGGATTGAATGTGAGTTTTTATTTGAATGATTATTCCTTTCTGAATATTTTTAGTAATCTTTAATTTGGGTTTGACATCGTGGTTAGCTGTTTTGGGAAAAAACGTATTGGATGACAGTTTTTGATTTGAAAAGTTGAAGGAATTTTTGTTTTAACCTTTGGTATTTTCATCATAGACCACATGCATGAGGTTACATGGGATGATGGATGGTTGATGGAATTACTGGATGAGTGTTAGGATAGATATGAGTAGGGTTTCCTGGTGGCATGAAAACAATCATGTGTGAGGCTCATGGGGTACCACTGGTGGATATGCTAATCGTCGAACCGTTTGTTTTCAAAGAAATGTATTTAAAGGAAAACACAATGTTTTTATGACTTATTTGTGATAGTGTTTATTATGTGTTTTGAAAGTGTTGATTTTGTAGGGTGTTTTAAGTCTAAGATCCCCTCTTGTCTGAATTGTGTTTTGGGTTTTTGTTTGGTTGGTATGCTGGGTAGAAGGACCAGTTAGTAGTCTCTTATGAGAAATGTTTCGGGACACCTTTACGGTGGTTCCCTTTATGTGTTCGGTTCGGTATTTTAGAATGTTTTGAAAAATGGACAATCTTGGATGGGTCCTTGGGTTCTCTCTATGGATAAGGTACACCCCTATTAAGGGTTAGTGGACAACTAAAGTGCAACTCAGATTTTTTCTCCATTGGAAAATCTTCCAGTTGATCAATGTATGGAATCTATTCTCATGCTTTATATAATGTTCCTACACCATTTCATTTTTGTGTTTTAGGATACTCTTGTAGCGAGAGAGTGCTCTCGGGAAAAAAAAGACCATAGTTTTTTAATTTTCCTAATTCATCGAAGATAGAAGTGGTCTGGGGTTGTTAGTGTAGATTAGTGTCTTGATGGTGTCTAAGAGGGCCTCTAGGTCCTTCATAGTCTCTATGACATAGGATTTCACAATAAACTACCAGTGTGGGGAATATGGTCCTTCATAGTGTTTCAAATGAACATTAATTGGTTGATGTATACATCATATAATTTTTTTTCATGACTATAAGATTTCTCAAAATGAATATTTTTCCTCATATTATATATTTTATTTTTAGTGAACGTATATAACTTGAATAATCCATTTTAATGCTAAATGTTATAGTCTGATCATTAATGTTGACATGGAAAACCAAATGTTATGGAATCCTAAATACAAAATAGTTTTTCCATGCATACATAAAATTTTCAATATTGGAATCATGTTTAGATTCCAAATGTGGAAACGATAGAAAACTTTTTGTTCAGTCCTTCCAGAGGTAATATCTACCTTCTTCTCATGTGTATATTTGTTTTATTATGTTCTAAGTAGTTTTTTAGTACATTTGATAATATATTATCTATTCTATGTTGTTTGTATAATCGATTGTTTTTGGATATTTATCATTTGAAAGGAAATTTTGATCAATAGAGAACATTATGAAGAACCTGGAGAAAATTAAGAAATATAATCTATAGTGTTGGATGAATTTAGGAGTTTATTTTTTAATATTTACTTCCCCAATATTATTTATGTGAACATTTTTAAACAATTAAATGAGAAAAACCATACGTATGATGAATGTATTAGTAAATCTATGGAAAATTTTACATTACATCCTAGGTAATCTACTAGTATAATAAAAAAAACCTAAAACAAAATTTTTTCAAATATTGAGTGGTTTATGACCATGTCATTAAAGTGATTTAACCATAAAGGAATTCAATAGTTTTTATGAAATAATTATTTTTTCTATTAGTTTGGAAATGATGAATATAGTTACGAATCGATCTCATGGTCTTGAAGGGAAGTGAATGAAGTAAAAATAATAATAAAAACAGTTTATCTAGGTATATGACTATTATTTATGTTTGATGTTTTCCATGAAGTATTAAGGAACTTTTCTTAAAGGGACATGTAAATGATTTAGATATGTAATTGATGTTAATCGTCAAATTAAATGTTGATGCGATGAGAATATTTTTTCCAATAATTTTAATAGAGATAATGTTCTAAAAAAATGATATATAAACTATTCAATGATTCAAAAGAATGGAGTACTGTAATTTTTTAAAACTAGTGCTAAAGCATGGGGATTATTGATGATGATTAATTTTAGAAACATATTAAAATAAAAATGTTAATCACATTATATAACTAATTCTGATGTGTGGTATACTAATAAAATATGAATGGTATAAATATAGTTCAATCTATAACTTCTAATGTATTATATCATTATATATATCGCCATTTTTTCTATTGGAATAATTTTATGATTGTATCAAATCACCACTACAATAATTAGATGATGAATTTGTTCTGAAATATTATAACGATGTGATGATCTCATATAAATTATATGATTATTCATTGATTTACATTTATTGTAATATGATTCGCTTAAATATCATTATTTGTCATCCCATTAAAATTGATGTAATTCTTTGAATGGATTAAATATAAGAATATAAATCTCATTTCAATTTCTAATAAAAATAAGTCGCATTGTAATGCCAGAATTTCATTATGTTCCTTTTTCAATGTGAGGATTTATATAAAATTGAAATGTAAATTACAACAATTTTAGGTATATAGATTCCAACATAAATTGTGTGTGTTCTTTATAAGGGATGGGGAGAGACTAAACATAAGGATAATCCTATCATACAACTATCTTTTAATGTATTTCATGATGTGTTATCTATTGTTCCTAGGAGCAAAAAACCAATTTTTCAATATCACCCATACATGGTGTTGAACCTATTTTAAGTAATCCAAAAAAAGTATCCATAGATGATTTCTATAAATTTATTAACGGACTCAAGGATAATATTGATATAGTATTTATTTGGTAATGGTCTCCACCAAGTGGTTCACATATTCATTTTGGAAAGAAGATAGATGGATTGATGATATGTTGCATTGATTATTAGTAACATTATATGATCACAATTACGAATAAGTCTATTTTTTCTTTTATTGATTATTTATTCAATAATTTTTGAATAAATAAATATTTACCCTTGATTTATCATTGATATTGTCACTTTAAATTAATGTTTGAAGGTTATGGAATCCAAAATTAAAAATATATGAGGATTTAGCACTATGAATAATTTTTTATTCTATTTTGTATTTCTAATACCCCCACAATCATAATGAATTTAGTTAATTGAGAAATTATAGATTTCATTTATATGTTTATGCTGTTATTTATATATGATATTATTATATATTCCAAATGAAATAAGATCATGATGATCACTTGATAATTCTACAAGATAACCTAAGGAGTTTTTTAATACAAAAACTACCTTATGTTACACTTTCCATGAGAATGCTTCATTTTTTATATCATATAATATAAATATATGGTATGTTGGTTTATCCATCACAGGAAAAAATTATTGTCCATTGGCCAAAATTGAACACTATTACTAAGATTCATAGTTTCCCTAAATTGGATGAATATTATCAAATATATATGAATTATTTATTGTATTTATCTAATAAACTCATCATGTTAACTTTTATTGGAAACAAGTTTTTTTATAGATGAATATGATCAAAATATCATGGAGTAACAAATAATGAATTTAAAAAAACTAAACTCACACTTCCTAATTGTATAGAAGAGAAAATTTATTATTGTAATAAATAAAAGAATGTGTTATTCTGGGTTATTTTGTAGAATTATATTTCCAAATATTATCAATCATTTTAATTGAAATCTATTGTGTATTATTACCCAACTCGTGGCATAGATCTAGATAAAATATTATTTCCATTATTTTTATAGAGTAATTATCATTACGGATATGATAATATATTTACAAATAATATATTAACACATAATGTTTTGAATATGAAATATATTATATTCTTGGTATTGATTAATGATTACTAATACTCAATAAATTGCAACCATCAGAAAGAAAATAAGGTTTCATGTGAGATGTGTTCAAAAGATCATTATATATTTTCTTTTTTAGGATTACAATGTATTCATTTTCTTGGATTTGGAATAAATGGGCATTGAAATACTAATTAAATTGAATAAATAATATATTTTACAAATATATGAGAAAAAATATATTTATGGTAATTTTAATGAGGTACATAATGAAGATGTAGAGATGTAAACAAATGTGGGAAATTTTACTGAAGTGAATATTTATTATGATGGATTGAGAGTGTTTTATGTCTCATTATGTCTCTCATGAATACCTTGATTTCTATCATTAAAATACTGTATATTATTTATTAACTGTATTATAACATATATGGTTATTCAGTTAATCATATATACTTTCATAAATATGATCATTATCAATTTAAAATAAAAATTGGATTAAAAACATACCTCATCATTGAATAATTAATCCAATTAATCAATTAATTCCAAATTTAAATTACCTACCAATTTCATAAAGAACATTCTAAACTGTAGAATTAAAAACATGATCAATAATTATAACATAGATTTCACACTACCTAGTAAAACAAGAGAAAAATGTTATCATAGCATAAGGAAACAACATGTGATCTCTATAAAATTCCATTATTTAATCTAGTTAAATATTAATTAGGATAATTCTATTCGCATCCAAAGGGATAAACCAATGTTATCTATTTAATTGTACGTAAACAAAACTAAAGAAATGAATCCCCAACTCCAATAGAATCAATGCTCTTAACATGAAAATAGTTCAACATCATGGGTATTTTATCACCTATCTCATAATGAACTATGATCTTTGGAAGATTTATCACCACAAACACACTGAATAATGACATAAGAAACCCCATAATAATATAAAATATCAAGATCTATGACATTTAATGATGGAACAAGAGTAAAAAAACAAAATGGATAGAAACAGTACAAGATAAGAGGGTTAAATCACCTTTGATAAACATGATTAGATATTTATGAGATATGTATCAATCTCTATATAAATAGACTTAAATTACTTAGAAAACCCTCTCTATATTTCCTTGGTCATGAGTGGATGTATTTAAAAAGAACAGTGTTTAGGTGTCCTAGGATATTTATAGACCCACTAGAAAACTAAAGATAATGGAACTTCCCCTTATTCTACATCGCAGTACATTCTAATATAGATAATTATACAATGCAGCCTGAGGGACCACACCATAAAAACCCTCTGTCAATTGAAATTCCATGAATAATGTATAGATCCTTTAAAAATGGATATGGGTGTTATGAAATAGTCATAAGCACCATGTGGAAGGAAACCATCTTGCAAGAAAGGGACCACACAATATCCTACATCCTAGGACATAGCTACCCCTCATATCATTTCGCAGAATCCTTGAATCTATTCCCATGCTCCCCTATGCTCCAGTCGAGGTCCATTAAACGATAACTACAACAACTATAGTGAAGCACAAACCTATAAATAACATACATTCCATTTTTCATATTGGATCCCCCAAAACTCCTCAAAACCCTCGAAACTATCTATATACACCACAATGAATCTCCAATACAAAGACTAAAAAAGGAAAGGGTACCCGAATCTATGCCCTTAGAGAAATATGTTTTAGTATTTGGTCTAGGCTTTCCTAATTCAGAAATATGTATAAGCTATGGTATTGAAGATAAAAATGATGTCTTCTTAATTCCCTTGGTAGAAATTATGCTTTCTTGGTAGATTCATAAACAATTTGATCAATAGTTGCATAATTTTTATTTATATAACCATTCATTCATTTAGTTTTATCTATATGATCTATTTATTTTCATTATAATCAATGGATATATTATGCTCTTGTTTTTAGTTGATTATGAAATTATGATGATATCTTATTAATTCCAAGATATTTATTATATGTTTATACAATGATTTTAAAATTTTTATTTCTTTTTCTTACTAAATGTTTGATATCACCTCCTTTTACTTTTCTATTATCCCATGTTATAAAGAAAAGGCCTACCAATGATATGTCTTATAGGATATAACTGTGGTTAATTTCATAGAGATGTTGGATTCTTATAATGGATTAAGTAGTTTCTTTATGTAGTGTGAAAATTATCAATTAGCTGAGAAGGACATGGGAATTTTTGGTATATTTTTCTAAATTTCTATAAGTATCAAAAACTAATATGTATTGGTAATGTATGTAATGTAATATTTTCTTTATAACATATAATTATGGGACCGTTATGTCTATTAATATATCGTTGGTATCAATTACAACATATAAAATATGTTTTTAGGACATTGTATCTGAGAGTGTTGGATTAGGGAATCAATATTTGGTCACAAAATATGGGTTTAAGAGATTCATTTTTTAGGAATTCTCTAAAGAAAACATGAATACTACACCATGAGAACTAATTTTTATTATCTTATTTAACTTTCTATTTTAGTTTTTTAATTATAGTTTTTTACTTCCAATATAATTAAATCAGTTTTTTTTAATCTTAAATGATAATATTCTAGGTTTATAGTTATTAACCACATTTCACCTTCTCTATTAAGAAAAATTAGACCATCATTTTTCTTTAATGTGTCCGACCACCTCCACAATGTAATGATTTCCATTTTTTCCAACTGAATCTCTTCACTGATTATAAAGGTGATTATTTAGTATGTGATTTTAAATATAATTATTATTTTGAAGAGACAAATTATAATCCACTTTATTTATCTCTCATTCCTTGAGAAATAGATGTAGTAACCATATGATGTATGGACCACCATACCTATGAAGTAACTTATCTAAATAATATCATTTTTATTGGGTATTAATTATATTTCTCCAAAATAAATCTATTTCATAATCATAATCATCCATTAATTATTGTATGATCATGATTAGATTAGTCTAACAATATACTTAAACAATCATATAAAATAATATTATGGAAAAATTTTATAACATAATTATTTATGATAAATGTTATAAATATGTAAATAAATTTTTTATTTTGGTTCTAGAATGGTAACATTAATATTAATAGCATTAATTAAGATATCATGATTTATTTGTTAACAACAGCTGAAACATGCTTTTTGCCAATTTCATTTATAAGAACCATAATTAAAAACCATATAAAATGAATTAATATATTTATAAACTATCATAATATATAAATTTTAATACTTTTTAAGATCTAGGAATAGTGAAATTTGGGATAATAATGAATAAAAACACTGTTATTATGAAACTAGTTTAAAAAGATCATGATTACTAATACCCAATATTGAAAATAGATAAACTAATATATATATATATATATTAATTAATAAATTTCATAAAATTTTATATTCATGAATAGTTTTATTAAATATGTGACTAATATAGTTTTGTTTCACAAAATTTTATTGTGTCATGACTAAGAGGAAATTCAATGATAGTGTTTATTGTCTCATTTTATAACTCCATCAGTCCTTTTTTATATTTAAAATGATAATTTATTCTGTCTCATGTATTAGCTACCCTATTTCTATCACATAGGAAAATATCCTCCAATTCATGATATTTTAATGTCTACATCATGACCTTTTTCCTAGGATCTTTTGATTCATACATAACTAATACTATATGGGTTTCACCAACTAAATTTACGATTCAATGGGACACAGAAATTCATAATTGAATATACCTTTAACGATTTAATTGATCATGAAACACCCATATTTTGTATGATATTACATCTTATTCTCTATGGAAGTTATTTCTCATCATTAATAACCAATTCATCAATTAAATATTTTCCAAATTAATAGTAATATATTGGTATGAATGTAACTCATTGTTCCCAATAAATATTGTCTTAAATGTCTATGTTTATTATATTATATTTTACTTATTTAATGAAATCAGTAATATCCCCTGACATGGAACTCTCTCACATGGCTGAATCAAGTTGTTTATGAGACCTCAATAACCCCTCCCCATATGCTAGTGCATTTTGAATAGTAGAATGGGTGTGAGAAGTATAGTGGGGAGACTATAACCCATGGTTATAGAGTTACAACTCAATGATAATAAATTATATAATAATAAATATCATAGTATCACAAGTAATTTAATTAATAAAATATATTAAAAACCCAAATAACAAAATCCAATAGAATAATTCGATAAATAATAAATGAATAATTTATTGTTAGGATGAAATATAAATAAAATATATGTTATAAGTAATACAAATGAAACACTAGAATATTCAAATAAAGGCTCAAAAGTCACTGGTCCCAAGTCTAATGTCGGTACCATCAATAAACTCTAGCTCCTCTAGAAAATAAGAATCAACAGTAAGGTCTCTTTCCATTTGTCAAATCCTGTATCCAGGAAATCTGCCCATATTCCAAAAGTTGTTCGGAATATGTTGTGTATGAAACTTAGTAAGTCCATACTAAAATTTCTAAAAGCAACTAGTATGTTAATAAGTTTATAAAATACTTCAATAAATAGTTGAATTTTTTTAATTAAATAATAGAATTAATACCATTTCAACTTATTTTTGGGCCATTCTGGAATATCTCTATTCACGAATTAGTATAACGGAAACCATAACCATATATCTATGGTAAGACAAATATTTCTACAACATCGTGTGCTAATTTCATTGAAAAAGTATCACATCCATGAAAAACATAACTATATATCTATGGTATAAGTCAAAAAAATCCATTTAGCCCCACTATATGGGAATTTCAATAATGAATCAAAGCCAAGCCCAGTGTATAAGCATTACAACATACATTAAGGCTGGTCCCACTATATAAGAAATACTACATGTATCAGGGCCAAGCCTGGTGTATATGTATTACAATATGTATCAAGGCCTACCTAATATATAATCATTACAACATGAATCAATGGGCATAGCAGTAAGTATATCACATTATCACATAATAAGGATAAATTGATAATTATATTAATTACCATTTGTCTTTCATTTAAAAATTTCGTTAATCATTTGGTCATAAACCAATAACATGAAAGTAATTTAAATAATCATTCAATTATATGATTAATCAATATCAAACAATCACCCAAAATTATTTTCATGTTAAACACACTTTAATACATTAATAAATTCATTTGGAATACAGGGTTCACTCACCTGAATGGTAGTTATAATCTCGGTCATTAACAATTGGATCCAAATTCATTCCAAGGAATAATACAATTCATCATTTTAAATTATTTTATGAGCACACTTTATTGAAGTAACTCAATATTGTACATAAATGGAAATAAACAGACCATATGGTTATGTTTTAGACCCCCACATTTAATCGGTGATTATCATATCACTTACAAAGGATAAAACCTACAATGAAGAGAGGTGTAAAAGATGGGAAAATGATCCTAGATAAAAATAGAATAATATTAACACCAAACCCAATGTGGCCCAAGGTTTAACACCACCCTATGGATAGCAATGGAAGAGGATAGGAACACCAAAGAAAAAAACTTATCAGGGATCGATCACACAAAATGGACGTATATAAATGAGGAAATGGTCCTAAAAAATTGGTGTTTATCCTCTGTCAAGAGGATATGTCTTTAGGGGAGAAGAATTGGAAAATCAGCCACATGTTAGACTTAAAACCAATTCTCATAATAAATAAAGTGATGTAATATAGTTAGACATCATGAATTCCTTGTTAAAGGGATACATTAAAAATCATCACCATAGGTTTTTATTTTTCATAATCAATTATTACACAACTTTAATAGTTTACAAAACATGTAACAATTTCACCCATTAAACTATCTGAAGACATGTTACTAGAGGCATTAACATGTGGTGCAATTCATTAAAATGGTGTATAATTATTTTGCAGACAATTTCTTTCCCATTTTTTAAAAACGTATCAAAAACACCTCCCAAGCCATCCAAGAATGGAAATTCATCATAACCCATTTAATACATTTATATCGAGATTTCATTAATTCAAGAAAACATATATCCTAGAAATTATGTAATTTTCCCTCAATGAAGGCACTCCATCTCCAAATTAGACTCATCTTCCAATGATTAATGACAAAGGAAAACCCAAGGAAATGCATTAAATAAAAAGCTCAAAGAGTGACATAGCTAGAAGAAGACAATATATTAAATCCTCCCCGCCATATAATATCTTATCCCCATGTTACTTCAAGTATCATAGTGGGGTGTCAAATAATATGTCTAGCCATTGTGCTCGTATATTAGACTCCCTATCCCTTGTCTCTTTCTGAACATGCCCATGATGCAACTGCACCCAAACAAAAGGTATTGTCATACCCTAGAGATACTTCTCACTATGGTCCAAATTCTTTATTGAATTCTTATCAAAGGATGCATAATAATTAAGCTTAATATCCTCATGATCTACTACATGGGAAGGTTTTGGATAATATTTCTGAAGTTCCCACATGTGAAACTATTCATGCATGGAATAGTGGTGATGTAGATAGGATAATTGGTATGCCAATGGACCGAAACTACACACTTTATCAAACATCCCAACAAATCAGGAAGCTTTCTTTCCCAGTTTCCTAATATAGTGTTTCTCCAACATAAACAACACCCACAAAAAAATAGGATGACCAACCTCAAGCTTTATATGTCTTCTCTGATGATCATCATATAACTTCTTCTAGATCTATGAAGTTACCAACCACCTCATGATTAATGGAACCAAATAAGATATCTGGTTTATGAAACTAGGCCCAAAAAGTGTTCACTCACTATCCTCCAACAAACAAAGAGTTTAACAATATGACATTCCTTACAAATACTTTAATGGTTCCAAATGAATTTATTCTTGGAAACATTCATTATTTGAAAACTCCATGGGTTCTATATGATACTCCCAAGAACCTCTAAAATCCCAAAAATAGGATCATATAATGTCCTCTAAAACCTTATTATTTCATTAAGATTATCCAGTAGTTGAAGGATTATAGTTCATAGTCAAAAGTACTTATAATCCTAGGACCTTCTAAAGGTCGTACCAGAATCGCAATTTGAAATGATGATCTCTATGTTAAACTATACTCCTCAGAACAACATACAGTTAAACTATCTCATGCACACAATTACTACCCATATCATCAACTATTAATGTATCCCTAAAAGGAATGGAATGAGATAACTTCATCAATTGACCAATAATCACCCATATGGTATCATATTTATGGGTTATCCTGGGGAATCCTTTCATAAAATACATAGTTCCATCATCCCATTTCCCCTAAAAATTGGGAAAAGTATGTACAATCCTTGTTGGCCTCTGATGATCATCTTACATTTGATGAAAATTGAGGCATATTTTCATAAATCCTTCTAATTATTTCTTCATTGGTTACCACCAGTATTGTCTATGGAAATCTTGATATCTCTTTGCCAAACCTTGATCCACATCCCATATTGAAGCATGAAACTCTATCATCAGCTCCTCATGCATGCCCATAGGAACCCACACTAAACCCAAGAAAATAATAGAATTTTAATTTTCAAGAGACAATTCTAATGGTGTGTATCTTCCATATAATAAATATATCATAACTAATCCACCGAAATTAGATAACTTCTCTATCTTGATCTAGTTTATTTGCATGGTTATAACAAATATCATATAAAAGATACTCATCCCTATGACTTCTTAACATCTATATGAACGTATGTAAAGTGTTACATCAACAACCACTCATCAAAATACTCCCACAATACATTTCTAAACATATTTCAGCTCAATGCATCAGTAACATCATTTCCCTTGATCAGATTATAAGAGATATCAAAGTTGAAATACTACTGATACTCAACCAACCTCTGTTGTCAGACATTCATATTTCGTAGAAAAAATATAATATAGAGGATCTTGTTTTCATGTATAGAAAAAACCTCTCATCTATGAGATAATTCTTCCAGCTTATCAAGGAATTTACCAATGTTTCTAACACCAAATATCGAGCATGGAAATTCCTCTCATGCGGTCTCAACGACCAAGATCCATAAAAAACAACTTGATCCACCTATATCATAACTTCTCTGAGTCCAACTCTAGATGTCTCAAAATTCACAGTATATTCATTCCCCAATATAGATAATGTGATTAGAGTTGTTGTGGTATTCTATCCTTTAAACTACTTAAATGATATATCAAAAGCATCTAAATAAAAAATATTCACCCCATTATTGGTCAGTCATAAAATCAATGCTACAAAATGCGATAAGTCCTACATAAAGAGCCTATAATAACTGACTAAACACAAAAAGCATGGAATTTACAAAAAATTCTAGAACTTCTCCCAAGATAACACAGCTAAAACTTCCTCTAGGTCTTTTTACACTCCATCCTCTGAGATGTAATGATATAATAAGTCCTCTTTTTCAATATTAAAACTAAATTTGCTTTTCTTGGAATAAATTTGATTCTCTATCAACGTACTCAAAATGATTTCATGATATTGGGCATGATCATCTGCTAACATGGAATACATTTAGGAATTGTTGATAAAAATCATCACAAACTAATCTGGGAAAGGATGAAAGATATGATTCTTCAAGGCAATGAATACTACCTGTATGTTAGTCAAATCAAATGGAATCACTATGAACTCATACAACACATACCTACATCTAAAAGTAGTTTGATGTATGTTTGGTGTTCTCACCCTCAACTGGTGGAATCTTAATCTCAAATAAATCATGGAGAAATTATTAGCATATCATAAATAATTGATGAGATCAGTGATATGTTAAATAGTATAAAAGTTCTTTACTATCAACTAGTTTAATATCTGTTAATCCAGAGAAAAGCGCGAAGTCCCATCAGCCTTATTGTCATAGAGAATAATGGAACCCTAAATAGATTTACTAGGTTGTATGAAATCATTATCTTCCATAGTATCCAACTGAACATTCATATCTTGAATATTTTTTCGTTTCATTCTATATGGTTGGATAGAAACTGGTTCTACACTCATCAGAAACTCAATCATAAAATCGATCTTTTTCTTGGGTGGTAAGTTCTAAAACTCATTAATAAAAGAATCCTGAAAACATTATATCATTAGAGTAAAAGAATAATACTTCATTTCACCATCATATAGATAAATAAAATCTATCCTAGTCAAGAGAAAATATAATATTCACTGATTTGGACATGTATCATCAGCCTGAAGATCCCACTCAACAAGGTGATACATGTTTCCTTTCTCTAGAGAGAGAAAAGTATCTTTCCTCTGATTATAGTCGACAAGTTATGGGTATAAAACTTTATAATCCATACAAAGAATCAAATTGTAACCTGATATTTATAGAAAAAATGTTTCTCAAATTAATTGGTTGCCACCAATATCTAAATAACACACCTCACATCATTTGATATTCACTCACCATGCTCCCAACGATGTATCAATGGTTATGACACCATCTAATATTTCCACATCCAATCAAAAAATATTTCAAATTGAGAATATAATAAGGAATTTTATTTTTCTGTATCAAAAAAACATAATCAATTGTTGATGGTATAATAATCGTACCTATTATAGTAGATGATCGTACATCTACACTATATAGAGTAGTTTTTTTAACATATGGATGACTAGCCATTATGCCATAGTCTCCATCCTGAATCCCTTGAGTTACTCCATCATCTTTTTTTTTGTACTCTTGAAATGGGGTTCCACATCCCCTACCCAAAATTGAATATACTACGGAAATCCATCTACTTTACAGTTGATGATTATAAGAGTCCTTCCTAGAATTAGGTACATATCCTACTCCCTTTCCACTTCATTGTTGATGCATGCCCCGACATAACCTTAATAGGTTCCCCCTCATTTCTTAAGCATGAAACTCCAAAGTGGGGTATGGTCACTGAGGATGTTTTTATCCCATATTTCCACATTAATGGAATTGTAATAGAATATGATCCTAATATGTATTCCCACTACCCTGACTGATCTGACCACTATTGCCGTGGAGAAAAATAGAATAACAGCTCTTCTTTTCACCAGAATAGAAGATCCCACTTTTCCATACTGAAACATCTTGGCTGATCTTTTCCGCATCTCTCAAAATACCTTATATGATGAGTGTATGATTTATCACATCTGGAAAAAACACTCATATAGAAAATATTCACCTATGAATTGATCTCATAATGAATACAAACTTGAAAACAGCTCACCCTGGAGATCTCGCCATCTTATAATAATGGTACAAAGAACAAAAATCTAGGGAAACTTTCATCATAGTCTATCACTAACTTGACAACTTATTTCAAGTGAATTAAATGATGATCCTTCTTTTCTCTCAATGTCTTGAGAACAAAATGGATGAAGATATTCATTTAAAAGTCCATCAAAGATAGTATATCCATTTTTCCAACTATCTCCAAAATATCCCACTGATTTTAGAAAGGTCCATGAAGCATATATGCATCATGATCCAACATTCTATCTATGTGTGTCTCATGATACTTCAGTATATTCTGGTCTTACGCAATCCAAAATATGGTTTCATGGGGGCCTCCCTCTAGGGTAAACGTAGGTGGATGCTACAACTAGAACTTTCTCTTCAACATAAACATCGAAGGTCCAGTCTCCCATTATATAGATTGCATGACTCTCATGAAGCTATCATGAAGATGAACATCACTCTAATCTTTAATAGATTTTGGAATAAATAGTTTAGTTGTGTTAGGAGTGTGCTGATTTCCACTCTCTTAATTCTCAACTCAATTACAATTAAGAGGAATTTTATCTATAATACAAACACACTCTTTAGAACATTTTCCATAATAATAAGGTCTGTCTCAACAAGTGACAAAAATAGAGAACCATTGACTCATGGTCTCTATAAACATTGATTACAAGTGTTTTACCGTGATATAATAGTTCACTTAATTCCATTTTTCACTTATAATAGGTATCTTATAACATTGTTCAAACAAGCTAGTGTATATCACATTTAATAAATATTTCCTTATTATAAAATATGCATGCCAATATATATCCCTATGTGTCTATCATGATGCATGCATAAATATGTCATTTCAAAATGATCCCAGAGTTTAAATATCAATAATTAAAAACATCATGAAATAATAACCTCACACATCATTTGAATCACTCACGGAGAAATAAAATAAACTATAATAAGAAAATAGTATAAACAATAATCCATCCCTAGGAACTAGAATTTTCCCTTATAAATTGGTCAGTTACGCCCATGAAAAAGATCACTTCCAAGACCCAACAAATATGTGTCTCCCTTCTACCTTTTTGAAATAGTAAGGAAACAAATATAAAACCAAGCCTTTGGTATCGCTTTGCATCATCCCGTGATAAAGCACTCTCACATGGAAAAAATAGTTTGTTTATGGGACATAAAATTCTTCTCCTCCTATGCCAGAGGCTTCCCAATAGTAGTGGAGGTGTGATAAGAATAGTGGGGAGACTGTACCCCTGGTTATATAGTTACAACATAGAAAAAAATAAAATCATATAATAATAAATATCTGAGTAATGGAAATAATGGAACCAATACAATACAGTGGAAAACCCATATAATAAAATCAAAATGAAAAAGAAAATAAATAATAAAGTAATAATGTAATGATAGTATAAAATATAACTATATACTAAGATGGACATAATAAAAATAAAATACTAGAAGATCCAATAAAAATTTAAATTCCCCAATTTTCATTCTCATATCGATCCCATCTTCAGAATCTATCCCATATAGAAAACAACAATGAATACCAAGGTCCATTTACCTTGTCAAATCCTGTATCGAATAAATTTGATGGATACCAAATAACGACATCAATAGGGTGTGAGGAAAACAAAGTAGTTCAAACCCATCAATTTTAAATATAACAATTCTGATAATAAGTGTATGCAATAATTGACGAAATATGATTATTAATTAATTAATTAATTAATTAAATTTGTACCATATCAACCTACTTCAGAACCCTGATGGAATATCACTGAGGTTGTCTCAAAACCATGCAAAAAAAATCTTAAATCTAAGGTATAATATGAAATTCTATAGTTCCATGATAGAATGTCTCTTAGCATGTCTCACTACAATACCAACAATAACCATATATCCATGGTATAAATCGTAAGGATCTGGGTTAATCGATATATATAAGAATTTCAGCAATAAATCATCACCATGCTTGTTGTATAAGCATTATAATATGTTTTAGGACTAAGATCTGTGTATAAGCATTGAAACATGTATCAGGGACAAGCCTAGTGTATATGAATTGGTGAATGTCTTATGGACAGTCCTAATGTATACGAATTATACCACTAATCATTAGGCATAATAGCAAGGATACCACAATATCACATCATAGGGCTCAATCTATAATTAATAAAATTACTATTTATCTTTCACTTAATCTTTTTTTATCATTTGGACATAAACCAATAACATTGCAGTCATTTTGATAATAATTCCAAGATATGGTGAATATATATCAATAAATCATCCAAAATTCATGTCATGCTAAACACAATTCAATCCATTAATCAATCCATTCTAAATCAATTGATCTCTCACCCGAACAGTATCTATAAGTTAGGTTAATAAAAATTTGATCAAAATAGATTCCAAGGAATAATTTAATTCATCAATTTTAATTAATTTTTGTGAACACTACATTGACAGAATTTCAATATTTTTCATAAATTCAATTAAACAAACCATATGGTTATGGTTTAGACCCCATATCTTTAACCTGTGATTAACATATCACTTCCAAATGGTAACACCAATGAGGAAGGAAGGTCAATAAGATATAAGAAGATACCTAGATCAAAACAAAAAAAATATTAAATCCTAACCCAACAAGGTCCATGGTTTTACACTGACATAGTGGAGATAAATGGAATAGTAGGGGAAAACCAAATCTAAATAATTACCAGGGATTGATCACACAAACCATATGTTTGGAAAGAAGTAATAGCTCCCAAAAATTCACGAGGTTCATCCAATTTCATAAGAGAGGGATTCATGGGAGAAGAATGCAAAATATAGGCCACATGGAAGACTTAAAATTGTTACTCTCAATAAATACACCGTGTTTGATGTAGTTACACATCATGTATTCCTTTATAAAGGGATATGCTGAAAATCCCATTGTCTCGGGTCGTTATTTATCTAGGTAGATTATTACCTGATGTGAATGGTTTACATGACTTGTAAAATTTTTATTCCCTTTTATGGTTCAAGACATGTGTCTTGTAGTATTTATATGTTAGGTAGTATGTTTACATAGTGTTTCATTGTTTTGTAGATACATTTCAACCTAGAATCAACAAAAGGACCAGAAAAACATCAAAGAACTTCTAATCATTGAAAACCATTGTAACCTATTTAATATGTTTATATTCAAACTCCATTCGTTTGAAAAAACATAAATCCATGAACTATAAGTGATGTTCCCTAACAAAGGATATATTTATCCAAACAAGACTTTTCCACCAAGGATTAAAGACAAAGGAAAACCCAATGAAAGGAATTTAATGGAAAACTAAAAGAGGGGAGCATTAGGAAAAAGAAGTGATCATAAAAATAATTATGTTTGATTTTGTCTTCTATATTATTTATATTTTCTCATACATATTTTATGAAATTAATATCTTTCAATATTTCATTGATTTTTTAATATCCTAATAATTTTAATAAATTACTTTCATTTCATTATTTTCAACTAAGGATTTATTTTCATGTTTTTATTCATTTCATGGATTTTTTATTTGATTCATTTTATTATGTAAATTCTAATATCCTTCTCTATTACTTGTCAAAAAATAAAGTAATTTTCACTTCATTATTAACAACAATGCTTGAACGTTTTTGTGAAAACTATTTTATTTTCACTAATATTTTTTATGGTTTATCTTCAATGAATTGATTTTTTAATCAGCATATAAAATTTGTGATTGATTTTTATAAAATGATATTTTTTATATCCTTTGATTTCTTATTTTCATGTTTTGTGTCTTTTTTTAAATTCTTATGAAACCCATTCTTTTTTACATGTGTTCTTTAAGAAATAACAATTATTGATTTAAGTGATACATAAATTTATGGATAATGATGTGTTGGGTCCTATATCACCCTCCATTACATTAGTTAATTTTATATCTCATGATATTTTTAGGAACTAACATAATGATTTTTTACCAATGAATTTTGATTATTAGTTTTCTCATATTTTAAGGTATATGGATAATAAGTTTTTTCACAAAGGTGTGTCGATAATGAGTTTTATCACCAATGGATTCCTAAGATAATGGTTGTCAAAAATTTCTATTTTATTATTATGTTAGGAAATATTTACAAGATTCATTTCATTTTCCTGAAATTTCATTTTTTTGTGTTATGATATATTTTTAGTTTTTTCCATCCTATCATGCTGTACTAATATGTTTTTTGATTATTAATATGTATTTTTATTTCTATCATAACTTTTATGCTTTCTTAACAAAAAAATTATGATCTTATGTTGCTAAATCATGTTTTATGATTGTCATATATTGTCCCTTGGTCATTTATTAAGATATTTTTCCCTCTATTATTTTCTCCTTCATGTTTTTAACCTAATATATTATGATAATTTTTTTACTGTACATGAATCTTAGCACAAAATTTTATTATGATTACATTCCCTCTATTTTGAGGATGAGTATATCTTGTTAGATATCTAGAAAAGGGTCTATAAGGGAATGATTATGGAGTAATGTTTTCAAAATTTCTAAAATAACATATTTATGTAGATAATTTAAAAGATAGTGAACATTTCAATTCCTAGGATAATAAATTATGTGTGATATATATTACATAAATCATAAAATAAATGTATTATTTATGTTTTGCTTATTTTAGGACATGTCGGTTGGAATAAAAGGGAGTTTTTTCTATTTTTAGAGATTAGTTTAGTTATTTTGGGGATTAGTTCATAAAAATTTAGTTAAAAACGAAGGAATAATTCTAAGGGACAAGTCTAAATTTATTATAACATCATGGTATTTTAAAAAATTATATATATTTTTTGTTTTTTTGCTTAATAATAACCTCTTCCATACTCTAAATGTGGATAATGACTATGGATCATATGTAACTATATGTAATAACCCTAAAATTGGTGAATTTGGTATTAACTCAATCCACACCTAGAACAAAAAAATGAAGTCATAAATACATAGATAGTTTGGCAATATATGGGTACATGTTTTTTTAATCATAGTATCATTACAAGCCATTATAAAAGATTTATTACATTATTGAATTAAGAAAAGAATAATAAAAGAACCCCACCGAGAGAAACCTAGAATAAACCAACAATGGTTTTGGTTGAAATGAAATAAAATTTGATTTTTTTCAAGGGTAATTTATTTTTTAGTTAGGTTTTCATGTGATCATTTATGATAATTATATTTCAATATAAACTCTTCATCACTCATATTAAATTATTTTATTTATAGTAATGTCTAAATCATAAAGAAAAAAATTTATTAATTGATATCATGGAAAATGTGAATATTTAACCAATGGTCGTACTAATTAGATAGGATTCGGAGGAATAAATCATATGATTTTCCCAAACTAGTTATTTGTAATTATGATTAAAAATTTTAACATAGATGAAATCCCAAATAAACCAAAGATGAGAATAATGGTGTGTCATTTATGTTCTTGTGACAATGATGATGAATGATAAATTTTTAATTTCCTTCATGCTGAAAATGTGGGATGAGGAACTAAGAGGAAATTTATCAAATAAACTATAATATTGTTTTGTAAAGGAGGAAATAGAGAAATTATTTAAGATAGAAAAATTTAGCTCTCAATGGATATAGTGAAGGGAAAAAGAGTTTGTTCTAATGTGACATTAATAGTTCAATGTCTTAAATGTATGAAATTGGGGAATTTGGTAATAAAGTTCCATATTCAAAGGTATAATATATATATAATAATTTGTAACTTCAAAGTCCGAAGCTATATGAGACTGTATATAAAACCATAACTACAATTATAGGCTATAAAAATGGTGTGGGTGTGAAACAAAAATAATCCACTCAAGAACCATGAGTGATGTATTTATATCTTATTCAACCCACTTCATCTTAGATTGAATTTTTTCCATATGTAATAAATAGTCACCATGATAAATAGATGTTTTTTTATTATTATTAACAAATTCTAGTTTTATGATTATTTTATCCCATTTATAAAACTCATCTCTAATGGATTTCTATTATAATGTACTTCCTCTAAAATTCTTTTATCTATCCTATAATCAAATTTATGGTGATAATAGGAAGTTATTAGACCTCTATATATAAGAACCATGATAATTTCCAAGATAGTGAAAACAAAATGTAAAATCCTAATTATCCGATCATCACATATTGTTATAAATTTAATTATGTCCGCCCGATGAAAAATTAAACCCTTTACATTGGGGTATTTGGTACAAATGGTTAGAGAAAAATCCAATGATATCTATATTCCTATTATAAGGGAAAATATGTGTTCACTAGTCGAACATATGATAGTAATAATGAAACATAACTATAAATAAAATCTTTTGTCATGTCTATATTGAGAGACAATTTAATATATCCCAAAAAAAAGTCTGGGATCCAAGAAGACATGGTTCTATAATAATAAAATATAATATAATAAGGAGTAATTACAAAAAGATAACTATAAATATAGGTATAGACATCACTATGTGCATGTTAAGCAATAGAAGATGAGGAAAATTAAATGTCTGATGAAGGACCACACCGATATCACCTCAACGATTTCCATTTTTTTAAATGTCATAAACAACATGATTAGCCTCCTTTTAAGAATAACTGACATTGAATAGTAGTTGTATTGAGGCTTAAATACATTTAATATATAGAATATTTAGTCTTTTCGTAACATCTCTGGATATGTCCTTATATAAATCCACAATAAATCCATAGATTCCTCCATCCATGAAGAAATAAAATATAATTTATTGAATTATGACTCATAATTTAGCATCAAATTGACGTTCTAATCTAAAGTAAATGATAGATATATACCTTGATGAAATAGTGATTTTTATGGAAGACACCACCATGTCATAAGGGCCCTAATGCACCAGATGTTACCTCATTTACATTAAACTAGATCCACGATGGAATGAGAGGTATATAGGGAAATGATTTCTTGATCAATGGTTTGTTTTTCCTTCCATGAACAATAAAAAATGTAAAATGATAAGATTAGAATAGTCATTTTCTATTGGACACGTTTTAACTTTGGAGGAATAAATCTCATCTATATGAATGGAAATGATTCCCACACAAATAAAGAAATGCTATTCTATAAATCCAATCCATTGAATACACTTAATGTGTAATAAATGGTGGTTTAATGTTCAATAATAAGAAAATTATGGACCTTCCCACTGTAGTATTAACCTTTTAGGGAAGTCATCATATTTTTAATGTTTCATATGTGATGATCAGTGTTAAATATATACTTAATATATGATAATAATTTTCAGATAAAACTACATGTGAAAATATATGGTTGATTCTTTTAGAATCGTTCATAAAGAGGCAGCAAGAATAGGGTATGATATAGCCCATAAATCTGGAGTGGGTACTATAATGGCTTTCAGTTTCTCCATGTCTACCATATGAGTAGGGATATTAATATAGGTACAAGGGATATTTTAAAAAATGTCAACACAAGAGTTATATCGATATTTCTCTCACACTTTAAACATTAAAATTACCTTGTATTAAAGAGGTCCATTCTACTCAGTGTACAGACAAGGATATAATTACCAACATTGTTGTATATCTCCAGATTAATTATAATATGATAGGGAACACGTTCATGAAGAATAGAAACATTATATCTTATCTCATAAATGTACATGAACTAAAGATCATGTGGTATGGCCACCTCCTCCTTCAGTGGGAGATCAAGATAGTGGGTTTTCTAGCAGTTGAGATTCAAGTTCCTGAAAACCACCCATTGGGAGTAGTTCATGATTTCTTTGTAAGAGTGTATTATGGTAGAAAAAACTGTTTACAAAGGTAATAGTGGTGTCCATTCATAATCTTATGTGAGAATATTATTGAGATAAAATCTAGATATTCATCATTAGAATAAATGATATTCCAAGTGAACTTATTGAGAATAGTTTAATTTAAGATCATAATATCATTGATTCCCAAGACTCCCATGTCATTGGATTTGATTAATTTTTTAAAGAAAATAGAAATTAGTATCACCTCATAAACAAAACCAATCAAAATTATTTTTTTTGATTCGATTATGAATCTTGTTGATTAGATTCATATTCAATAATTACAGGTAGAAGGTGTAGAAAAAAATTGAGGTGACCACTAAGTTGATAAGGACAATTTATCCGAATTTGGACATGGTTTTACCTTTCTGGTTTTAAATTTCAGTAATTATCATAGAGGATAATTGTTTCATGTGTAAACATCTCACCTTACCATAGATAATGGGTACATAGAGATAGATAAAATGTTGGATCCCTTATATTACCCAAATCTCTTGGTGACCCTATTTTTTTGGTTGAAGGAACAACACATATAAAGAAAATAGAGTATTTTTTTTATTAAATAGATATTCTGGATACCTAACTAAAACAAATCAGTGGGATGTTTAAAAATTTTTGTTTGTTATAATATTTTCTTATGAATTAAAATATATAATGAAAAAACCTTGTTAAAAACACTTTAGGGGAATTAAATGGAATATATTAGAGTAAGTTTCACTTATGAAGCTCATTTATTTTAGATTGGGATGAATTTTATTTTCATGTTTTTTCTTAAGAAAAAATCCCAATACGAACTCAAAGAATTAATTTATGACATAATTCATGTGGGGGGGGGGGGGAAATCATGCTCATGGAAAATTCCGTGAGATCTATGCTAGTGGAATCACCACCTAAAACATCCACCAGAGTGTAAATTATTCTTAGATATTATGAATAGATGTTGAGGGGATATGTAAAAATTATTTAGGGAAATATAATCAGTTGATAATTAATTTAATAGATTATTTAACTCATATCTTTTTAATATTTATCATTTTTACTTTTCAAGAAAAGAATAAGTATTTTTCAACAAAAGTAGTTTTCAAAATAATTTTTATTTAAAAGAAAAATTTATAAATTTTGGAGTTTTGATATAATGAAATTCTATTCATTTTAAAATAAATAATTTCAACAAATCCTTAGGGTGAATGTTTTGTGTGTTCTTAATTAATGGAATTTTTAGGTGAATAGTGACAATTATAGTTTTTACCAAAACTATAAATTTTATGATCATATATTTATATAAGAAAGGAATGTCATTTGATAAAAAAATTAAATGACCAAACATGTATTTTAGGATTTATGATATTTATTTATAAACTAATATTCTGATTTTATAAAACCTGTGTTTAACATTTTGAAAATATAATTAATATCTTCCAATAAAAGAAATTGTTTCTGGTCTTTTCTTCTGATTAAAAATAGTTTTAGTAAAACTATTTTTCACATTATCTTTAGATATTCATGAATTTTATGTTATTATAATAAACAAATTTATATCATATAAATAAAATACATTACAAATATTATGCTATGCATAGTAGCATCATAATAAAGACACTTTATCTAAAAATAATGTTTAACATGTTACATACACTATAGTAAAAAATGTATTTTTATTACACATAGAAATATTTTTGGAAAAATGGTTTTCCTATTTGGAATCAATGGGTATAAGATATTTAAAAATATCCATTCCTTTAGTAAAAATTACGATTAATAATATAAAATGTAATTAACCAGATAATGGTGAAACTATTATTTTAAATGAATTATTTTTTTTATTGTGTAATTTTTATCTAATAATTTATATTTTCATATTTTAAATAAAAACTCTAATATTATTTTTAATCACACATTTAATTCATAATAAATTTAAAATAATACTAAGAACACATAATAGTAAAAATATCAATTTTCATCAAAAAAATATTTTTTCTATACATAAAATGTTTTAAAATTAGAAGTAAATTTTATATTATTTTTTTATTAAATTAGATAAAATTGAGATTAAATTTATTTTCATCACACCCAAAATTTTTAACATGGGTTTCTATATATTTTTACTAAAATATAAATTACTATGTAATAGCCCAATTGTTGTTGCTGGGGTCGTTTGGTTTTGGGAGGTGTGAGGTGTGAGGGGCAGGACACTTGGTCAGGTCTTTGGGGTTTTATGTTTAAAAAAATTTAATTTCGTACATTTCACTTAAAGTTGAAGTATGTAAACGAAAATATACTAATTAAATTTATATAAATTTATTACCAAGGTAAAAAATGAAAATGGTAAATTGTTAAAACCAAATGGTAAATGATTTGAACTATTTTTTAAACAAGTCTATGAATTAATGGTAGAGGTATTATCATCCTTTTCTCATATCTTAATCTATTCTTATTTATTTTATATTATTATTTAAAGTTGAAACATGGGTTATCTTTATATTAACATAAACGTTTTACAAAAATATCATTCTAAAAACTTTAAAACAGGTTGTCTCACAACCCCTTCAATATCACAGTACAATTCATCTCCCACCTAAAACTCCACCCATTATCTTGAATTTAAATCATCTTAATTTTATTTAATCCTCTTATCACAAGATATTATATTAAGATCTCCATTTCCAAGGAATCCTCTATGTAAAATTCAATGATTTTAATATGATTACACATTTTTTCCCTAACTTCATTCCAAAATATATCCTATATTTTTAATTAAAATTTTATAATTTCTAAAGAATTAAAACATTACGGGTTGTATACTTAACTTTATTAAACTAATGTAATAACTATTAAATTACATTACCCGTTTCTATTTTAAAAAATAAAATTTTCACTTGTGAATTGTGTGGAATACAGATTCCACAATGATATAACTTTTATATTTCACCACCGCCTCTATATGCTGATTATAATTGTAAAATTGTTGTATAATTAGTAAATTTATAATATAATTACTATTATTATGAACATAAATATTATAATAAACAATATTTCAATCCATTTTTTTAGAAATGATAATAGTAATTGTGCGATGTGATGTCTACTTCTACCACAAAGTAATGCATCTCATTTTTCATGAAGTATCTTTATTATTTATTCAACCATCATAAAATATAATTAAAAAAGAATAATTATCTAAATAATATCATTATTCTAAATTTATAATGATATTATTCAAAAATAAACCACTTTTATAGTCATAATCATCCATTAATTATGCTATGTTCGGGTTTCAGTCAATACACCTACAGACTTGAAAAAAGATATAAATTGTTATCAATGACGAGTATAATAACTTAATTAATAATGATCAATGATATCAATAATTGAATAAATGTTTTTAATTGGTTCTATAACTCTATAATTAATGTTAAACTCATTAATTATGATACAATTGTTTGTTCATTAAAAACACTAAAACATGCTTTTCACCAATTTCATCTATGATAGACATAACTACAAAACTATAGAATAAAATTAAAACTTTTGAAATATATATTAAACCTCAATTATAATACATTTTATTATATCAGAATGATTAACATAGTGAAAAGAATAAATAACAACACTGTTATTATGAAACTAGTTAAAAATGATAAAATATTACTCACACTTTATATTGATATCTATATAGTGAATAATTGTATAATTGGTTTATATGAAGATATATATATTTATAAATATTATATTTGGGGTAAAATTAGCGAGAAACACACATGCACCACACACTCGTATGTTAGATGGGTGGTTTATAGCCCCCCAGGGATAACCCATGCTTCAAGCCCGTATTTATTATATATATGTGCCTGTAGACCCCCTTAATACTTTTAATCCCCTATTAGATGGTCTAAACTCCCACAAAAACTAGCCTTAAATCCTAGAAATATCCCAGAACATCCTTCATCTGTTTCCCCCCATCTTGAACATCCTCTACCATTTAGGAAATAACACCCCAAAATAAAAATGAGGTGTTCGTCCACCACACCAGCCAGAACCTTCAAATTCCACACTTATGGATGAAAGCTTCACAAGATACCCCTCAAAAAATATAACATAGTGGCACTACCTGATGACACTCTAATTCCCCACATCTAATTCCACTATTCCACCTCCCACATTTCCCGATGATGGATCTACCTGTATGTATTATTTATTTTCTTCCCAATACCCACCATGGCTTCATTAGCCTCTAGAAATGTAATAGACCTAGAGAAGCCAACTAGACCTTTCACCCGAGCCAACTCTTTATGTGGTGGGTTAATACATTATTAAATAAAGAATTTATGAATATAAGAAAAATTAGACAAACAACCAGATTAATATTTAGAAACAAAATAAATATAATACTGATACAAATTGTCTATGGAAGAAAAAAGGATAAGTTAGATAACAAGCCTATATGTGACTATGTGTCACCTCCACACTATCCCAAAACAAATTTTAAAAGAAAAAAGAACCATGTGTCCTAATGAATTATATTCACATTTCCTAAATCCTAAACATCTAGGTCTACAACTTCAGATAGGCAATAGTTGGGTGATGAAAAGTATAACGACCCAAACTTTACATACATTGTTATTACTTCATAATTGAGGAACACTTGTTACAATATATAACAAAACCAAGAAAGGACCGTATATGTATAGTTTATTTGGAAACTGGGAAACATAAACAACTGGTTCATAAAGCATCTATATTGCCTCTCATTTATTTCATCATATCTAGAGTCCCTTTTGGCATATCCTACTTAATAACTTCTTCCTGACCTGGGGAAAGAAAACATACAAAAGGGTGATCTCAAATGCTCAGTAAGGGTAAACAAATGAAATATCAATCACATCATATTCATAAGAACATAACATTTTGGAAATATTAATTTGCAAAAGAGATCATAATTTCATAACATCGGATAAATCATAGTAGTGAAACGTAATCCTAATAATCTTAAAATAAAAACTAAAACTTTTTGGAATACACATATAATCATAGAGAATCATTTCTTAGAAGTCAAGACTCATTGACAAGACTATCTTAGCGGACAAAGTCCATTTTTGAACCGAGTTTACTCCTCGTTTCAGTCCGGTTTCACTGAACCATTTTAACCTACTGTTCTAGCCATGTCTATCTAATGAGATTTAAATCTTAACCCAATGCATTGGAGGGAGATATAGGTCCCACCCATCTCATAATTATAACATTCTTATGTGTGCCACAAAATCATAAATCATACCTCATTGCATAACCCATGTAATAAAAATGGGATTCTTAAACAACATGACATCATAAAAAAATAATATAAGATAAAGGAATTCATAAAAATAATTCCATAACTAAATAATCAAATCAATGTAAAAATAGGTATAGAAACAGAACCCTATATTTTCGTAGATGGAAAATAATTTTTATAAAACACTTAAACTCTATTCTTGAGGAAAATATCCTTTCTAATTCAAAAAAATTTTCCTTTCTTAACATGTCATACACTTTTAAACTAAAATAAGTTGATTCAAAATAAACATGAAAACTTGTAAAGGAAGATTTTTGGAAATAATGTTTTAAAAATCCATTCTTGCCGTATAAGTTAAAAAAACATTCTTCTCGTACTTTTGTCGGAAAAGTAAAAAAGTACCTCATTCGAAAAACTAAAAAAGATTCCATTCATATCATTTACTTAAGACTCACCGAAGGGTAAAATTTGATTTAAAAAATTATAGGTGGATGGAAATAATATTAAATATTGAGGAAACATGGATTTGGATGATAAAATACACCCTAGTAAATACCAAAGTATAAACAATCTCGGATAAAAATGAGATTGTGATATTTCCCTTACCATAGGTATAATTTTCTTCGTAAGAGTCCAAACCTCCTGTATAATGATTTAAATAATGTCATTGACTTATTCTAGAATCATACTCATTTTTATGATATCATATATGGCCATATTCTTGTCTTCTTATTAGTAATATTTCATTGCTACTTGTTATGCGGGTGTTTATTACTTTTTGTTCCTATGTGTGTTTTGTCGAATAAATTATTAATCTTATCTTTAGGTTATAGACACATCATTTCAAGAATGGTATTAGTGTAATATATATCATATTCATTCATTCAATTCATTTATATAATCATTATGCAATGAAGATCATGTAGAATGAGTCACATCACATTGTGGAGACGGTATTCCGTACGTACGCACGAGTGATGATATCGTTCCCATGATCGTGGAATTGTATAGGAGTGTATGTATACTATTTCATAATCAATATCACTTTAAAATAATTATATATATTTTTTATTTACACCATTATACCCATCCAAGTAAGGTGGTGGTGGAAAATAGACTACACCACGGCGTGGAGACAGTATTCCGTACGTACGCACGTGCGGTGATTTCGTTTTTCGTAGGATGGATAGATGATGAAATAGGGTTGTTTCATACATATAATAACATATCAGTATATTAGTGATACTGATGTTATTACTTCAAAATTAAACAACTAAAGAAGAAGAAGTGGAAGAAAAAAAAATTTGAAAGAATCGGTAACATACATTACCTCTTCTTTGAAGCGCCTCTTTGAGACCTCCTCTTAGGGCACTAAAATTAGTCTTTGAAAAAGACCAGGACCTCTATGATGTTTCTAGAGAAGTGGAGAAGAGAATTTTTCAGGGGTTTGCCAAGCATGAAGGATCAATGTGTTGTGAGGAAGAGAGGGAGGAGGTGCCCTTTAATATGGGATGAGAGGGGCACCTTAGGAAAAACTAAAAATATTATTTTATTATAAAGTCATATTCGGTTTTTAATAGCTCCAAATAAATTTATTTTGAATCTGAGGTGTGTATGAGTCGAAATAATCTAATCCAATATAATTTAGACAAGTTTAGGTATCTATTTTAACCTTATCACTTAGATATAACTATAAGTTAGATAATTTAACTTTTACCGTGTCTTCTTGTTTTCTTACACTATAAGTTTAATAAACATACTATAACAAGCCAAACAAACCCCATGTTGTTTATTATTAATATATATAACATTATATAAGTCATTTTTCCAAACCATATATTTTTATGAATAAAATAACAATTAATAATATAATATTTTTTAAGAAACTATTTTATGTCAATTTTGACACTATTTGGTAATTGATTTTTGTGAAAATTATAACAGAAATATTAGTTAGAAAAAAGTTACTTCAATCAATACTATCATGTCATATTAACCTATAAAATTATGTTAATTCATATAAAGTCTCAAATTACATTTATTTGGGTATTTATAACATCTATTAAGTCAATATTTCATTAATAAGATAATTAATGCATCTTTATTGTGTCATAAATAAATTAAATTATTTTTTGTCTAAAAATTAAAAATAAAATACCATTATGTATTAAATCTTCTTATATTTCTAATGAATACTTATAGTCAAATTTATCTTATATATAACCCTATATTAAAAATGATTTATTTATTAAACTTTGATTTTTCTATTTTAACCCTTCTTTAAATAAATTAATAATAAATGTCATAATCTAATCCAAGTGGGCCTATATGATCATATTTTATTCCTAATGTTGTTTTTGGTCGAATTAAACTTATCGAATAGAATTAGGACATGTGTTAGGGTAATAATAAAAACATTTTTACAATTAATTTTCCGATTTACTTTTAACCGTGGTAAAAAAAGTAAAAAGTTACTATTCACCAAAAATTAATTACACCACATTGAACCACATTTTAGTCCTTGATATTCACCATGTCTCTCATTTGTTTTAAATTCTACTCACAGAAGCGGTAAAATTATTTTTTATGTAAATTTTCAAATTCTCCTAGGAGGTGGGTAAAAGATGGTGAAAAGTTCAATAAAATTTTTATATATCTAAAATTATTATAAAATGACTCCAATGAATTGCATTGAACTTATATTAGTATTATGTATCAATTTCAACCTAAAATAAATTTAAATAAAATATATAATTATTTAAATAAAAAGTCGGTTTTCAAATAGTAACCCAGTGTTTTCACTGTTCATCAAAAATTTAATGTTTTCAGAAAAATAAAAAAAATTTACCCTAGGCTAATTTTGATATTCCGAATCCAAAAATGAAGTCCATTTTGAAAAATAAAATTTACAAAATTTCAATAAGTGGGTATTGCTATTAATAACGGCTAGTTTAGTAATATTTTAATAATATATCGTTGCTTAGTGAAACTCAGTATTTCGTACGATGCAAGCTATCGAGGAAAGTCATAATTGCGTGTAATGCAAGTAAAGCTAGTGTTGTGTGTATTGAAAGATTTATTTGATGATTTATATAACATAAAAACAAAATATTTCTCATAAAAGTCTCGGGTGTTACATTCTACCCCCCATAAAATGAATTTCTCCCTCAAAATTCGTCACTTTGTAACAAACAGATGAAGATAACTCTTCCTCATCATATCATCAAGCTCCCATGTAGCTTCTTATAATTGGTGGTTCCTCCATAAAACATTCACCAAGTGAGTGGTCTTGTTCTATAGAACTTTTTCGCTGCGATCCAGAATCTCTATCAGCAGTTCTTCATAAGAATGATCTTGCTCCAGCGGTACAACTTCTGAGCTGAGTACACGTGAAGGATCATGTATGTACTTTCTCATGAGAGATACATGGAACACATCGTGAACTTGGGAGAGATTCGGTGGAAGTGCAAATCAGTAAGCTACCTTCCCAACACGATCCAGTATTTCGAAAGGACCGATATACCTAGGGTTCATCTTTCCCTTATTTCCAAATCTCATTACTCTCTTCCAATGAGATATTCGTAAGAACACTTTATCACCAACTTCAAACTCTATGTATTTTCTTCGGTTATCAACATAACTATTTTGTCGACTCTAAGCTGCCCTTATGTGTTATTGAATTGATCTGACTTTTTCTGCCATCTCATCAACAAGATCAGGTCCTAGTAGCTTTCTTTCCCCAACTTCATCCCATCTAGTTGGAGTCCTGCATTTCTTTCCATAGAGATCTTCATAAAGAGCCATCTGAATACTGGAGTGAAATCTATTATTATAAGAAAATTCCACCAAAGGTAGGTGGGGATCCCAACCACATTTTAAATCCATAGAGCAAGCTCTTAGCATATCTTCTAGAGTTTTAATTGTTCTTTCAGACTGACTATCTTTCTGAGGATGATAAGCAGTGTTGAAACTCAACTCTATTTCCAGAGTATGCTGAAGACTTCGCCAGTACTTTGAGGTAAATCTCGGATCCTGATCAGATATAATAGAAAGTGGTACCCCATGAAATCTTACCACTTCCTTCACATATATCCTGGAAAGCTGATCCAGAGATAAATTCTCTCTAATAGCAATGAAGTGTGCTAAATTTGTAATACCATCAACTATGAACCAGATAACATTATTGCCTTTTGATGTTTTAGGAAGTCTGGTGACAAAGTCCATAGTGATGTTTTCCCATTTCCATTCAGGTATGGGTAATGGTTGTAATATCCCCTTAGACTTCTATCTCTCAGCTTTAACTTGCTGACAAACCAAGCATCGAGAGACATATTCAGCAACATCCCTTTTGATGCCATCCCACCAAAAGTACTCTTTCATGTCTCTATACATCTTCGTGCTTCCAGGATGAATAGAGAATGAAGAACTATGAGCATCATCTAGCAGCTCGTTCTTTAATTCTGGGATGGGAGGAACACGAACCCGATTCCTAAATTTTATTATCCCATCACAATCAAGGCTGAATTCAGGAACATTTCTCACCTTCTTTTTTAACTCCACATCTTCTTTCTGTGCTTCTTTAATATTCACATGTATAAACGGTTGAACATTCATTTCAAAAAGATACGATTTTCCCCCTTCCATTATAATTTCATGATCCATCCTTTGAAATCTATAATTATTGGATCTTTTTTGATCCTCATTATGGATAAGCTAGCATAGTCTTGTCGACATAATGCATCTGCCACCATGTTTGCTTTCCCAGGGTGGTAATGAATTGAGCAGTCGTAATCCCTAATCAGCTCCAACCATCTTCTCTGGCGCATATTCAGCTCCTTTTGTGTGAAAATATACTTTAAAATTTTATGATCAGTATAAATATCACACCTTTCTCCATAATGATAATGCCTAAAAATCTTTAATGAAAATATTACCGCAGCTAACTCCAAATCATGAGTTGGGTAATTTTTCCCATGGATTTTCAACTGTTGTGAGGCATAATCTATCACCATATCGTTTTGCATAAGAACACACCCCAACCCCTTCTTGGATGCATCACTATAGATCACAAACCTTTCTCCACTACAAGGAAGTGTGAGTACATGTGCACTGGATAACCTTCCGTCCAAATCCTTGAATTTCTCTTCACATTCCTCCATCCCACGAAATTAACTCCTTTTCAAGTCAACTTGGTGAGTGGATTATATAATCGTGAAAAATATTTTACAAAACGTCAATAATATCTAGCCAAACCAAGAAAAATTCAGATCTCGGTTACTGTTGTTGGTCTCGACCATATTTCGATAACCTCTGTTTTTTCTGGATCAATAGATATCCCCTATTTTGAGATTATGTGACCAAAAAATGCAACATTTTGAAGCCAAAATTCACACTTGGTAAATTTGGCATAAAGCTTCTCCTTTCTCAGTGTCTTCAATATAATTCTCAAGTGATCTTAATGTTCTTACTTGCTCTTTGAATAGACAAGAATATCATCTATAAAGACTAGAACAAAATGATCAAGATAGTCTCTAAAGACTCTATTCATCAGATCCATGAAGATAGCAGGGGCATTAGTAAGACCAAATGGCATCACTATAAATTCATAGTGTCCATACCTTGTACGGAAAGCTGTCTTTCGTATATCATCCCTTTTGACCCTTAATTGATGATACCCTGAACGAAGATCAATCTTGGAAATGTATTGAGCTCGGCATATTTGGTCAAATAAGTCATCAATGTGCGGGAGAGGATATTTTTTCTTGATCATGATCTTATTAAGTTCTCGATAATCAATGCAGAGTCTCGCTGATCCATCTTTCTTCTTAAGAAATAGAACATGTGCTCCCCAAGGTGAAGCATTAGGGCATATGAATCCTTTATCAAGATTATCTTGGAGTTTCATCTTCAATTCCTGCAACTCAATTGGTTCCATTCTATAAGGTGTATTTGAAATAGGAAAAGAACCCCGTACAAGTTTTATTGAAAACTCAACTTCACGATTTGGTGGAAGACCCGGAAATTCCTCCAGAAAGACATCAACAATATCCTGTACAATGGGAATATTCTTAATCATGAGTTTCTCACCAACCATTTGAGATAAATAACCTTCATTTAGTGGAATCAAGACCCATAAGATGGAAGAAATTTCCACCGGAAGGTTATGTTCATCCTTTTATTGATAGATGATCATAGTTTGATCTGGCATATGAAATGTGACTTCCCTTTATTGGAAATTTATATGAGATCCATATAAAGAAAGCCAATCCATGCCAAGAATCACATCAAATTCCAATATAGGAAGGATCACATGATTTGCGGGAACCACTTTCCCACAAACTTCAATCGGAGATGAATTATAAAATTTTGATGCGACTGTTGTTCCATTAGGGGTTGTGACAGCTAACTCAACATATAATTGTTTTGGTAATATGGCGATACCCTTAGAAAAGTCCTTAGAAATAAAAGAGTGGGTGGATCCAGAATAAAATAAAACATTTGATACTTTATAGTGGATGGTAAGTGTACCTTTCACCACATCGTTATCGTACACCACATCGCTGATAGAAATTGCATGTGACATTCCTTTGTCTTTGGCCTTAAGGGTTTTTTGGCGTCGATCATCATCATCAAACCATGGATTAGTGAATTGATTGGCATAATGCCCCATTTCCTTCCACTTGAAACATTGAAGGCTATTTGGTTCATTCTGTGTATCCCTTCCTTTTTTTGCATCATTAGACATCTTCTTCCCATTATTTCGACATTCAATTGCCCGATGACCTTCTTTTCCACACATATAACATTTTCTTGTCCCATTAAGACAATTTCCTTCGTGTTTCTTTCCACACTTTGATCAAAAGGGAAAACTCATCTTCTTTTCAGTGTGATCTTTAAATTTTCCTTTGAATTCCATTTTCCTCTTCTTATCAAACCCATATGACTGATGGTTTACTCCAATCTCCATCTCAACCTTGAGATCACATCGAACGATTTCCTCGTTGCTATTGAAGTCTCTTATGGATAATGCCCTTCAAAGACTTGGTTTTAAGCCACTAATGAATTGATCGATCTTACTCTCATGTTGGATAATAATACCAGAAGCGTACCTTGCAAGTTTTGTAAAATTTGCATCGTAGGTACCAACAGAATCATCATCCTTTTGATTTAGTTGAAGAAATTCCTTCTCCATATTTGTTCGGAGAATACGAGGGAAGAACTTATTGAAAAATAAGTTCTTGAACTCGTCCCATTCCATGGACTCAATTTCATCCCTTTTCCTCGTATTCTTAATAAGATTCCACCATTGATCAGCATCTCCTTCCAAATGATACACTACTAAGATGAATTTATCATGTTCAGGACATTGAAGAACTGAAAATATCTTTTCAGTGGTATTGATCCATTATTCAGCCACTAATGGATCAGAAGACCCGTTGAATGAAGGTGGATGCTGCCTCATGAAGGATTCAACAGAATTTTGCTCCATCTTTTTCACGTTTGGAAGTCCTGCATGATTCATAGATTGAGAAAGTCATGTGACCATGGCTACAAGATTTTGTATTCAAGCTCCCATAACATTTGGTTTCTCAGGGGGACAACCATTGCATTGCCCGTCGCATTCCGCATTAACACAATTCTTTAGGGTTCTATACATTGACTAAAACCAAGAAAAATAGTGTGAGAAACACTATTTATAAAAGGAAAAACAAATAATCAAGAATAAAATTTCACACTTAAGGTCTTATCATTGGTTGTTAATGGCCACTTCTAAAACACGATGATTGTGTTCTATGCTTAGACTTATCCTTAGGGTTCTTACTAAGGCTTTCACATCCTAGTTTCCAAAGGTCGACTACACGTTTCATCTGATACCAACTATAACAAACCATAAATTACATACATTGTTATTAAATCAGAATTGAAGCACACTTGTTACAACATATAACAAAACCAGGAAAGGACCGTATAGGTATTGTGTCTTTGGAAACTGGGAAACATAAACAACATGTTCATAAAGCATCTACATTGTCTCCCATTTATTTCATCATATCTAGAGTCCCATTTGGCATATCCTACTTAATAACATCCTTCCTGACTTGGGGAAAGAAAACATACCAATGTGTGAGCTCAAATTCTCATTAATGGTAAACAAAATAAATATCAATCACATCATATTAATAAGAACATAACATTTTGTAAATCTTAACCTGAAAAAGAGATCATAATTTCATAACATGGGATAAATCATAGTAGTGAAATGTAATCCCAATAATCATAACTTAAAACATAAAACTTTTTGGAATATACACATAATCATAGATAATCATTTCTTAGTATTCAAGACTCATTGACAAGACTATCTTAGCAGACAAAGTCCATTTCCGAACTGAGCTCACTCCTCGTTTCAGTCCTGTTTCACTGATCCGGTTTAACCTATCGTTCCATCCATGTCTATCTAATGAGATATAAATCGTTACCCAATGAATTTCAGGGATATATAGGTCTCACCCATCTCATAATGATACCATTCTTATGTGTGCCACAAAATCATAAATCATACATCATTTCATAACCCATGTAATAAAAATGGGATTCTTAAACATTATAACATCATAAAACAATTAATATAAGATAAAGGAATTCATAAAAATAATTCCACCACAACATAATCAAATCAATGTAATAATATTGATAGAAACATAACCTTATATTATCTTAGATGAAAAATAATTTTGATAAAACACTTGAACTTCATTCTTGAGGAAAACATCCTTTCTACTTCAAATTTTTTTTCCTTTCTTAACATATCATTCATTTTTAATCTAAAATAAGTTGATTAAAAATAAACTTAAAAACTTGTAAAGGATGATTCCTGGAAATAATTTTTTAAAAACCCATTCATGCCGTATAAGTTAAAAAAACATTCTTCTCGTACTTTTGTTGGAAAAGTCAAAAAGTACCTCGTTTGAAAACGAAAAAAGATTCCTTTCACATATATTTTAATAAAAACTCACTAAAGGGTAAAATTGGATTTAAAAAATTATAGGTGGATGGAAATAATATTAAATATTGAGGAAAAATGGATGTGGATGATAAAATACACCCCAGTAAATACCAATGTATAAGCAATCTCGGATAAAAATGAGATTGTGATATTTTCCCTTACCTTAGGTTAGATTTGCTTCATAAGTGTCTGAACCTCCTGTATAATGATTTAAATAATGTAATTAACTTATTCTAGAATCATACACATTTTTATGATCTCATATATGGCCATATTCTTATCTTTTTATTAGTAATATTTCATTGCTACTTGTTATTCGGGTGTTTATTACTTTTTGTTTTTATTCGTGTTTTGTCGAATAAATTCGTATTCTTCTGTTTAGGTTATAGATACCTCATTTCCATAATGGTATTATTGTAATATATATCATATTAATTCATTCAATTAATTTATATAATCATTATGAAATGATGATCATGTAGAACGAGTCGCATCACATCGTGGAGACGGTATTCCGTACGTACGCACGAGCGATGATATCTTCCCCATGATCGTGGAATTGTATTGGAGTGTATGTATACTATTTCAGAATCAATATTACATTAAAATAATTATATATAGTTATTATTTACACCATTATACCCATCCAAGTAAGGTGGTGGTGGAAAATAGATTACACCATGGCGTGGAGATTGTATTCTGTACGTACGCACGCGCGGTGATTTCATTTTCCGTAGGATGGATAGATGGTGAAATAGGGTTGTTTCATACTTATAATAACATATCAATATATAAGTGATACTGATGTTATTACTTCAAAATAAAACAACAAAAGAAGATGAAGTGGAAGAAGAAATAAAGTTGAAATAATCGGTAACAAACATTACCTCTTCTTTGAAGCGCCTCTTTGAGACCTCCTCTTAGGGCACCAAAATTGGTCTTTGAAGAAGAACAGGACCTCTAGGATGTTTCTAGGGAAATGGAGAAGAGAATTTGGAAGAGGTTGGCCGAGCATGAAGGATCAATGTGGTGTGAGGAAGAGAGGGAGGAGGGTCCCTTTTATAAGGGAGGAGAGGGGCACCTTAGGGAAAAAATATACTATTTTATTATAAAGTCATATTCGGTTTTTAATAGCTCTAAATTGATTTATTTAGAATATAAGGTGGGGATGGGTCGAAATACTCTCATCCAATATAATTTAGACATGTTTAGGTATCTATTTTATCCTTATCATTTAGATTTAACTTTATGTTATATAAATTAACTTTTACCATGTCTCCTTGTTTTCTTACACTATAAGGTTAATAAACTTACTATAACAAGCCAAACGAACCCCAAGTTGTTTATTATTAATATAAATAACCTTATATAAGTCATTTTTCCGAACCATATATTTTTAGTAATAATATAACAATTAATAATATAATATTTGTTTTAAAAACTATTTTATGTCAATTTTGACACTATTTGGTAATTGATTTTTGTAAATATTATAACATAAATATTAGTTCAAAAAAAGTTAATTAAATCAATACTAACATTTCATATTAACCTATATAATTATTTTAATTCATAAAAGCCTCAAACTACATTTATTTGGATATTTATAACATCAATTATGTCAATATTTCATTAATAACATAATTATTGCATCATCATTGTGTCATCAATAAAATAAATTATTTATGGTCTAAAAATTAATAATAAAATACCATTATGTAGGAAATATATTTAGCTTTGTAATGATAATTTATTGTCGAATTTATCTTATGTATAACCCTATAATAAAAATGATTTAGTTATTGAACTTTGATTTTAACTAATTTAACCCTTCTTTAAATAAATTAATAATAAATGTCCTAATCTAATCCAAGTGGGCCTAAATGATCATATTTTATTCCTAATGTTGTTTTTCGTCTAATTAAACTTATCCAATATAATTAGGACATGTGTTAGGGTAATAATAATAACATTTTTACCCTTAATTTCCCAATTTACTTTTAACCGTGGTAAAAAAAGCAAAAAGTTAATATTCACCAAAAATTATTTTCATCTCATTGAACCACATTTTAGTCCTGGATATTAATCGTGTCTCTCAGATTTTCGAAATTCCACTCACAGAGGTGGTAAAATTATGCTTTATGTATATTTGCAAATTCTCCTAGGAGGTGGGTAAAAGACTGTGAAAATATCAATAAAATTTTTATATATCTAAATTTATTATAAAATGACTCCAATGAATTGCATTGAACTTATATATGTATTATGTATAAATTTTTACCTAAAATAAATTTAAATAAAATAAATAATTATTTATATAAAAAGATGGTTTTTTAATAGTAACCCAGTGTTTTCACTATTCATCAAAAATTGAATGTTTTCAGAAAAATACCGAAATTTCTCCCTAGGATAATTTCTATATTCTAAATCCAAAAATGAAGTCCATTTTGAAAAATAATATTTACAAAATTTCAAGAAGTTGGTATTACTATTCATAATGGCTAGTTTAGTAATATTTTAATAGCATATCGTTGTTTAGTGAAACTCGGTATTATGTACGATGCAAGCTATCGATGTAGGTCACGATTGCGTGTAAAGAAATTCAAGATAGTGTTGTGTGTAGTGAAATATTCCTTTGATGATTTATATAACATAAAAACAAAATATTTCTCATAAAAGTTTCGAGTGTTACAAATAGAGTCTAGTAGGATACCACCAAAAGATCTATACATGCTCTAATAAGAAGAATGCCCAATTTCAAGCATGAATTTTTTATACAAGATTTTATACAAACTAATCAATTTTAATTCATTTCTTAAACAATCCTTGAGTTTTAACAATTTACATGCTATGTTTTTTAAATTCAAAAATGAGAAGATAAAGAAACCAAAAAGTAAATATACATGTGAGATAACTATAATGAAATAATCTATCATGTAATAAACAACCAGAAATAATAATACATTGATTATATGTGATCTATCCTATGGAAAAATATGTTCTAGATAGTCTCAATCCCAATGAAGGAATATTGTATTATCTAAACTAACATTGAGGCCTTCCATGGACCATCAAAAAATAAAAGGTTACCTATTATGGGTGTCACACACACTAAGGATACCTATATCTCGGTCTCTATGTACCAAAGGTTCCCACAATGTAATTTTTTCACATTTTCTATTGTAAAAACAATGAATATATTTTTATAAAATAATTTCAAATCCAATCTAATCAGATATGGGGTTTGAAAACTAATTTTCCAATTCAATCCAATGAAATTTTATTTTTCTGGAAAAACATCCATTAAAACATGAACTCATACCCCTTTCAATTTCATCACATGAAATTCCATTTCAAATAATATGAAGTAAATTATAATGACAATAAATTCAAGAAATTAGAGTAATTAAACAGATCCACCATCATTAAGAGTGTAAACAACTTAACCTCCTTTGAAAATGGTGATTGGAAATCACAAGATCTACCTTTACATGATAAGGGACAAGTTAAGACAAAAAAGGATTGATGGAAAACACATTTCAATCAACAACCCCTACCACGAATGATGCCACAACCACAAATGATTGGGAAAACAAGAGTAATCATTACTATGAGAAAAAAAGTTCCAAGGCCAACAGATCAATCACAGAATGAATTGACGTGGATGGGAGGAAGACACCAAAAATATCCTATGGAAATGGATATATCCATATGGTTTAGGGTAAAAAAAAATGAACCATAAAACACCTACAGAAAACCCTAAAATAGGAACTCATTAGATTAAATAGATTATAATCTTTTACACATTATAAATCCCTTTAATTTTGAGTTATTTTGAAAAATGGATTGCCATTTTAATTAAAGACCATATCTCAAATTACACATTATATAACCCTTATATGATATGAAAAAATAAAAATATGAATTAATGTAATGGGATGAGTCTAGTCAGCACTACATTTCATGACACCCCACTTCATGTCGTGTAATTTCCCAGTGAATAGCAGAAAAATCCAAGGTAGAGTAGAAAATTCGAAAAATCAATGACATCACCATTATAGGTATCCTCACAATTATGTTCTGAAAATACTCACCCAAAGAAAAAGGGAAACCAACAAAAATGATCAATATAAAATTGAAATAAAGGTAACATGTGTTTTAATCTCAACACCATAAAATCATTATGTCCCCATAAGGAGATCGAGATCCTCGCTCCACAAAAAGTGTATTCCACCGATGCCTTGTCAATAACTCTCTATCCCATGTCTTATGTAGATAATTTCTGAAAAAAAACATTACCCAGACCAAGGGTGTCATTTTACCACAATGTTCCTTATCCCATCAATCCATAATCTAACTTAGCTACTCAACCAAATTGATATCTGGATCAGGATTAACACCCTCCCATCTAATCACAGAGGAAGGATCTGGAATATACCACTTGAAATAGGAAACATGAAACATTCCATGTATATAAATCAATATATATGATAATAGTAACTAATAGGCCACCCTCACCAGTCACTCAACAATCTCAAAGGAGTACACACACCTTGGTACTAGCTTACACTGATTACCCAATTGTTGATATAACAAGCATGGTGAAACTCTGAGAAATGAATAACCACAAACCACAATCTCTAGTGGTTTATGATGATACTCTACATAATATTTATGATGACTCCATTTTGTGATCAAATCCCTATGGATCAAGTAAAATTCCATTATCATCTCCTGGAAAACACTCATCCCAACCAAGGGCTAATTTCCTAACTCTACATATCATAATTGAGATCTACATAGCCTCCCATACAAATCCACAAAGGGTTCTATCATGATAAAAGCATGATAATTATTGTTATCAGAAATTACAGACAATGATAAATATATATCCTAGGATCCTCCCAAATACTGTATAGAATCCTGGAGAATATCCTTAAGAACCTGTATGGCCATATCAATCTATTCATATTTCTATGGATGATAATAAATTCTAAATTTTTAATTTGAAACAATTTCCTCAGGGAAACATTTCCAGAAATTCAAAGTGAACATCGAGTCCCTATCAAAAACAACATTAGAAAGAACCCCAAGAATCTTAACAATCTCTCGGACAAACAACTACACAAGTTGTTCCACATTCATCATCATTTTTATTGAATGAAATTCATTGATTTTTTTATTCATCAAAAAATCACTCAAATTTCATCCATCCCACTAGGATTCAATGGTAAAAAAATGTTGAAATACAAGGAAATATCATCTCACATCCAAACTAGAATTGGTTATGGATGAAACAAGCCAAATAGTCTCTATTGTTCTGCCTTAACTCCTTGAGAAGTGGGACATTAAGAAAGAAAATTTTTAACAGACCTGCTCATCCCTAGCCACCAATACTGACATCTCAAATCATGGTATTTCATTTTAGCCCTAGGGTTCATGGACCAACAGGACCGGTGTCCACTATCTATAAAATACATCTTCAATGATATTTAACCTACCAATCTGTAATCGAAGAAAAAATCTCAACTGGGAGAATGAGGAAACTCGCATGAGGTCCCCTAAAAATTTATTATTTCTCTTATGAGTCGAATCCTGGTGTCTGTAAACTACTCATGTCAAACTCATTCATCAAAAGATATGTTAAATTTTATTGAATCTAAGAACACATGTCCCCCAACAACCTCTATACCTAAGCTCATCTAAAAAAAACTCACCAGAGACCACTTCTTAGCTGATTCATTCAAGGCATGTCATAGTAATTTCCTTCTGAATGCATCTAACACAACAATACATTTTCGTTGGGTAAATATGATATCAAAATGAAAGGGCCATAGATATTCAACCCAACGTCTTTTTCCAATGTTTATAACTCTCTGAGTGAAGATATAGTTCAATATTTCATGATTAGAATACACTGTAAACTGCTCTCCAAAAAGATAGTGACTCAATGTTTTGAGTGCATTCATATCAGCTACCAACTCATGATCAGGGGCATGTTATTTCTTCTCATGAGGGTGTAACTGACCTGAGACATAATCTACAACATGTTTCTCCTACATCAGGACACATACCAAACCTATACTAGAAGCATCATAGAGAACATCATAACTTAAACCTATTATTGGGAGAATCAAAATAGGTGTTGAAGGAAACACACCTTTATCCCCTCAATATATCTTTGATACATGTCATTTCATTCAATGTTTACACCCTTACAAGATAAAGATATCATTGATGATGCGATCTTAGATACGTCTCAAACAAATAGTCTATAATAATCTATCAAAACCAAGAACCTTTCAATCTCAAACACATTTCCAGGATTCTCCCCAGAAATAAATACCTTTACCTTTTTAGGATCAACTAATAACCCCCTCTCAGATGTCATATGTTTGGATAATTTTCTTCTTAAATCTAAAACTCGCACTTATAAATCTTAACATACATATAAATTTTTTTCTTTAAGGTTTGAAGAACGATATCCAAAAGGAAATTTTCCTCCTCCTCTGAATTTGAGTACACCAATATATACTCTATGAAAAAAATAATAAAAATATTCCCAAAACTAATGATATATTTGTTTCATCAAATCCATGAATACCACATGAGTGTTAGTGTATTTTAATGGCATAATGAGAAACATAAATATCCAATAATAAATCAAAAATATTGTCTTTTGTGTAACCACTTCTCGGACTCTCAACTGGGGGTTCCCCGATGGAAAGTCAATCTTAGAAAACCATCAATCCCCCTAAGATGATCAAAGAGATAATCAATACTATGTAAAGGATACTTGTTCTTAATAGTCAAATAATTCAACATCTGATAGTTGTTACAATGTTTAAGACTTATATCTTCCATCATAAGAGTTAAAATAGGTGATTCCCCTAGGGAAATTCTATGTTTAATAAATTATTTCACCTCCAGGTCATTGATCTAGACATTATGTTCTACCAACTCAGTAGGTTACATTCAATGGGATGGAAAGAAATGTGCATCATTACTGGTAATAGGTCAATTGTAAAATCAACCTCTCTCGATAATGGAAAGCAAGAAAAATAATCCATAATGTTCTCAAAGTTTCTACACATAGAAGTAGTTAGTTGACCACGCAATCACAGGTCAACTACATCGAGAAATATTTTTTACAACTATCATGATATTAAACCATCATAATGAACTATTTCCCCTACCCTTACTGATCTTGGGTCCCACTCACCCTGGAAAACCTGAGTGTCACAGTTCCTAGAAATGAATTGTACCCGATGGTGATACCATAATCTCCTGTATATAATGATAATCATCTAATCCTTTTTAAATAATCATGTAAAATATTTCAAGATCAATAAATAATAAGTCTTAGACAACCTCAAAGTTTTTGATCACCAACTGACATGTGGTACATTTGGAACCTTGATTAGACCACTTTCAAGAAGGCATAAGAAAGATCCAAAAATAGAGGCCTAATCTCTAAATTAAATCCAAAAAAATCTACCATAATCAATGATATAAAATAATGAGTATCACCTATATCAGACAAAGATAGCAACATGGGAGATGAAACAAACATAGTACCTGTAATAGTAGCATGCATTACTTTATATTTCTTTAGAGCACAGTTGGATGCATAAAGTAATCTAAAAATAACTGCATGGACATCCCCCTTATCATGTGAATGATACCCACCGTAGTTGGAAGCATTAACATGATCTTGTGACCCCTTTGTGAAAGTGGATCTCTCTTTACATCATTATGAAATATTATCATAGAAATGCTTTAGATCACCAGAACACCAAAAATGATGACAAGTTATAGGAGACTCCTACATATAGTCCTAGTATGACCAATCCTCCAACACTGGTATGAAATAACATGTTTATGCCCTATAGATTCCCCTAAAACTGCTCCAATAGAAAACAGACCACTATTTCACTTTATTTTTATGACCAAAAGAATCACCCTAGTTAACCGTCATACCTAATATAGATCTTCCCGAGACTATCCTCCCAGCTATGTCTGCCTCATCCATGGATTCCCTATTCAATAATGGTAGGATGGTATATAAGAATAAAAATTTATTGAACATCTACCCTAATCCTCATATCGATCCACTACTCCTTCAAGTAATCATTATTGAAAGGCTCTGGTTCCAAATGCACCAACACACCAAAATTGGTGGAGTAATTTAGAAAGGCACCCCCCTTTCTTCAATGTCAAAAACTCTTTGGTATTTTCAACATCAAAATTATGGATAAAACAAATGATTAAAGATATTCTTGAAAGATACCCATGTAAGACCTCCATGAAACATAGGTGAATGGTCCTGTTGAGATCAAGAAGTCACACAACCAATATAGATTCTTAGTTCCAGAAATATGGATAGGAAGGGAATAAGAATTGAGACAAGAGATTAGAAAAATTATCCAATGCAAGTATGTTCTTGCACACACACCAATTCGCTTTCATGGATTAATAAGGTGAAGAAGTAAATTGTGATGGCACATAGTTTGTCTCATTAGACTCAACCCTAGGATTTTGTTATAGAAACTGGTCAGTTGATTCATGAGTTATACTAATTCCATTATTGATTTGAACACAATATGATGGGACTCAACATTATAGAATTGTTTTACTTTTTTTAATGTATGGGTGTATGTTTACAAAGATTATGTTCATAAATTGATGAAATATTACTGGTGAACCTCATCTATATTGAATGGAATGTGTATAATATTGGTTATTTATGGATTCAATATTATTAAAAATCACAAAATATTACATTTAATTAATATTAATTATTATTTATTAATCTTATTTGTGTTGCATATATTTTTTTAGAAAATTATCCAATTCAAAACATAGTTACTAATTGTTCAATATTAATTCAATTAAAACATATATACATGATTCTCTCAATCACATGAAATTCAAAAAAAAATTAATTCACCCCAACAAGGGATATACATGATGATTATGATTTTTAGAATTAGGCAGGGATATCTATTATAGAGAATGATTAGGAAAAAATTCTTGGGGAATTATTTTAGTGTGAAGAAAATTACTCTCACACAAAAGGGTACCACAATTACACTTGGGAATGATAAATTTAACATGGTGAATAATGATGAGAAAAAAACTGAATTGAAGCAAATATTAGAATATACATATGAATATATAGAACATAAATAAAAATATGTATAGATAATTACAATTACATTATTTATTAATAAATATAATAAGTATTACAATATCATAAAATGAAACGATGAATAAAATAGTTTATAATAAGAGAGTTGTAAAGTTACTATAATTGCAAAAAAATTAATTGATTCTCCAAGCCTTGGATAAATTCATGGAGAACCAATTTTATCTATGTTTTGTGAAAAAATTATAAATTATTACAATGGGAGGATAAAAAGGTATTTAATTTTATATAATGAGTTATTTTTCCTTTATTTCATATAAATCTATATTCCTATACATCCAAAACCATTGATAAAAACACATTATTTATATACTATGATTGATACCAATAGATTAAACATAATTTTTGATATCCATAATTAGATTATAAAACACAATAATTTATTATCGTTCATAAATAATACCATTTTTTATTTTGTTTTAGTTAATTAGGAAAAAAGTTAAAATAAAAAAACCACATTTCATTCGCACTAAATGGGTATTTTTTCCATTACACCTATATTTTCTAATTAAATTTATTTCCTCAACATCTCGCTGTAAAATAACTACACATGATACCCTTATATACATATCATATCTAATACTTTAATTAAAATCCAAGAAGAAGGAATCATAAAAATAGTGTGCTCAAATGATTAGTAAGATTATCCATTTTTGTTGTGAATTGAAGATCATAAGAGATAATAAGATGATCATATTATTATGTAAACATAATAAAATTTTCATTATATAGTATAAGGGTTTTATACACTCTTAATTAACTTAGATACATTTCGTATTAGTAATTCACGAATTTCAAGAACATGTTCTGTAAGAAAGAATAAATAAATACAAATTTTGATTATTATGGAAAACATGGGAACACATGAAAGATAATAATTTTCTATATAAAAATATCCCCATTTATAAGATCAAAAACATTCCTTAAATCATGATCCCATATTAATAGTATAATATTTTAATTAAGAATCATATTAATAATATAAAAACCGTAGGGTAATCTTGACACATTATCCATAAAATGATCCTTATATATGAGTAGCCTTCACTATAGAACATTTCATTAACAAATGAATTTTAGTGAAATATCTAACCCATCCAACACCATAAAAAAGGTTTATGATGCATAAAAATGATAAAACACATGGTATTATTCACATTAATCATTAAACTCATCAAAATAATATTAATTACTTCATAGATTATATAACTAGTAGAAAATAAATTGTCTTTATAGAAATTTCATTAAAATAAAATCACAATTATTTTATATAGATATTGAGAATGAAATAATTATGACATGTACCTAATAAATCATAAGAATCATTTTAGTATATTGGCTTGTATATTTAACATTATATAATCATTTTAAATTTTTATTAATACAAGAAGAAATAACTATTTATTTTAGTAATGATTTAAACACGTATAATTAAAATAAAAATAAGAATAATATTTTATTGGAAAACCCATGAAAAACATTATATGAATCCCAATAATGAATATTGGACTTGAATTGGGATATTAAATTATTCTTATACATTTCATTAAACATTTATTCACAAATATGTAATGAAATTTAAAATTGATTCATATCGAAGACATTAGAATATTCTCAAATTCAATTTTTTTAAGTAATTAATTTTTTTATAATGTACATTTATCCAATATTAATATTTATACAAAGTAATAAATTAAATAATTTGATTACAAGGGTAATTTAATTGAATTATTATAAAATATTTGAAACATGATTTTTAAGAAAAATCACTCATAGATTTTAAAATAAAGATTCCTTTTTGAAACGAAGATAATGATATGGGAATTACAATAACACAAATATAAATATATTAATGAAATTATTAGTTAAGTAAAAAATTATATACACCTTATAAATGTATATATGTGAATAAATATAAACTCATCTTGAAGAAGTATGTTTTTGATGATAAACTATCAATATATTTAAACTACATTAATCAAAATTATATTAAATGATAGAAAATAATTATTTTGTCTTAAATAGGTAATATTTAAAAAATTATATTTCATAATTCATTAATGGTAATGTAATTAAATCATTTAAAATAATTTATTGTTACTAACATGAAGCATGTATCATGAAGTTGAATTTGGTACAATTGTATCCTCAAAATGGTTTTATGATTTAATATAATGATCAATAAATATGAGAATATATGAAAATTAAAAAATACAGATAAATAATCAGGAAATAAAATATAGAAATGTTATGTATCATATCAAAAATATTCTTTATATAAAAATATCTATTTAGAATATTTATAACCCAATGAAATGAAAATGAGTTTTTAAAATTATCACATGAATAAAATAGCTACACATGATACTTAGTTATTCATATTCATACCCTCAAGATTAATGTATAGGTTATATAATTCAATAATAGGATAGTCCAAAAAGAAATCCATTCCATTACAATGATCTCAATTATAATTATTCAATGCAACTCTCATTATTACACGAGATTTTTTTACCCACCATTCTATTGACAGAGAGACTATGGATGGACCACCGAGGTAGACACAGTGACATGAGCATGCAGATATATGGGACGATGGATGTAGTATAGGAACTGGGAGAGAAGAACGAGGTGATCAAAATTTTGAATTCATACCACTAACACCCCTAGGTGTTCCATACTAGTATTAAGGTGTTGGAGGACAGGGAAGGGGAGATTTATTAAAGGTTGAGGCTTATGTCGTAGGGGATCTTGGAATGATTCGGGTATCATATTGTATTTTCTACTTTACCTCCAGTTCAGATGTAAATAGGTTCTTGTCATTCCTTTCATTCTGAAAACCTTATACTAGACATGGTGATTTATGTTGAACCATTCCATCGACCTTTATTTAGGGAGAATCCTATTTTAGAAGACTCAATGAATACCCACATGCACCGACATTGTAACCTGACTCTTGGATTTGAGAGTTTCTATTGTAATCTCATGGTAGTACTATTGAGTACTTACAACAACATTATTGGAATGGATTGGTTATCTAAAGTTCATGTCAAATTGAATTTTTTATATAAAGGGTGCGGCGTGTCTATAGTGACAGAACCATGTTTTCCTTTTTTTAAATGGAATTCCAGGCTATGTAGGATGGACTAATTCCTAAGAGGGAGCATCGAATTACTCATCAGTTGTCTAGTCAAACCCTTGGTTTTGTGGATGTGGTGATTCCCCATTTTCCAGAAGTAGTGATAGACTATGAGGTTGTATTTAATTAATAGGTTCATGGTTTACATCCCCACCATGAGATAAACTTATTCATTGATCTAAATCCAAGGATGACTTCAATATTTTCAAATGAATATTGGACAGATCCCACAGTGCACCATGATCTAAGTGTACAGCTAAAGGACTTGTAGAAGAAGAGTTTCATGAGAACAAGTGTTTCACCCTAGACAATCAGAGTTTTTTCTTGATAGTAAATGAGAAATGAGGTTATGTGTGGACTACGAGAAGTTAATTTATTTGATCGTGAATAAATAGTATCTACCATCAAGGATCAATGACCACTTTGACTAATTTACAAGGGCATGTAGATTCTCCAAGGTTGACATTTAATCAGATTATCAATAATTGCGATTATGGGATGAGTATATACTGAATATGGAATTGAAATGTCACTACAGACACTATAAGTACATGGTGATTCATTTTTTTGAAACAAATGCCCCATTAGTGTTTAGGATACATATGAACTGGATTATTCATCCATACAAAGTCCAATTCATGGTGTTCTTCATTGATGATATCCTTGGGTACTCATCATTTTAGGAAGAGCTCATGATATACTAATGGTTAGTTCTATAGGAAATCTCTAGGCACCATAATTACAGAATAGTTATAAAGTGCCAATTCTAGATTCAGGAGGTCTACTTTCTGAGACACATTATATTAGTGGATGTAGTGGTAGTGAACCCGACCACTGTCGAGCACATGTTTTCATGTGATCCACATAATAGAGTTATGGAGGATAAGAACATCCTTGGTTTTATAGGATATTACCAGATATATATATATATCTAATTTCTCTAAGATACTAGAACCCATGACAACATTGACTCAAAATGGGTAGCATTATGTGTGGATAGAAAGATGATTGCATATATTTCACTAGTTAAGGAATATTTTGACGAGTACTCCAATATTTATATTTCTAAACAAATATTTCAAGCACATAGTGTTATGTGATACATCAAGAATGTGTCTTGATTGTGTTCTGACATAGAAGTGAGTCGTTATTTTCTATGGTTCATGCTAGTTGAGGCCACAAGATCATAAATAAATGACCCATGATATTGAGTTAGTAGTGGTAGTCTTCTCTTTGAATATGTGGAGATACTAATTGATGGGAGAGTGTATTATCATCTACATCGATCACATGTATCTCATATATATATTATCTCAGATAGAACTCAACTTGAGATAGAGGCAATGTCTATAGTTCCTCCAGAATTATGAAATTGAGATTGTCTATACATATTGAAAGGGAAACGTGGTAGCAGATGATCTCAGCATAAGATTTAGTTCTATATTGTTGAATGTGGCATCTGAGAAGTTATTAATGTTGAAATTATCCTTTGTTGATGAAGATGTGGAAGAAAATATTCAGTATATTTATTTCACCTCTAAACTCTTATAGTGAGTTAAAGAGGATCATCCTGGTTATACCTACACTGTGACCCTACATGATCAAATATCTACATGGAATGCATATGAGGGATTTTAAATATGTGGGAAGAACATTGATCTATTCTGAGGACTGAAGATGGTACAAGTGACATTACATGAGGAAATGCTGAGGGAGTTTCATACATATCCTTTGTAGGTACATCCAAGTGTGTATAATATTAACTAGGACTATTGATGTCTATTTTTTGGAAAGGGATGCATAAAGTAGTTTCATAGTTAGTTTATCGATCCCTTAATATTCAGTAAATGATGGTTGAGAACCAGGTTCTAGTGGGTTTGTCTCAAAACATTGAGGTGACATAGATGAAGTGGGATAGGGTATCTAAGGACTTCATGATAACATTACCTCATACATAAAAGGGACATGATTCAATATGGATGATCACTGAACAACTCACCATGTCGTCCCACTTGAAAACAATTTGAGAGTAGAGTTTAGTTGAGAGCTTGGGGAACCACTTTGTTGAGGAAATAGTACTACTCCATATAGTTCCATTGAATATTGTTTCTTATCATGATGCTCACATTGAATCCCAGTTGTGGAAGGTATTACATGGGGAATTTGAGACATAGTTACACTTGAGCATAAAGTTTCACCCACAAATAGACGAACAGACTGTGTGGACCATTCAGGTTCTAGAGGACATTCTGCGAGCTTCTCTCTTAGACATTGGTCATTGTTAGAAGGATCACCTACCACTTGTGAATTCTGAATATAACAATATATTTTATTCCACCATTGATATGGAACCATTTGTGGAATTTTATGATATACCTTGAACATCCCCACTTTGCTGGACTGGCCTAGAGGAGTCCCCACTCATGGTATCATAGTTGGAATGAGGTACAACAGTGAATGTGTAGATTATCCCATAGAATATGGAGACTGCCCAAAGTTTTTATAAGTCTTATGCTGACTGGTGATGGATGACTTTGGAGTTCGAGGAACAAGACCACGTGTTCATAAGGGATTCACCTCAACATGAATTATGATTATTTTTTCGGGGCTCCAAGTTATCATTAAGGTTCATCAAAACTTTTTAGATATGACATTGAGTTGGTGATATGTTTTACTACTTACCTCTCCTCCCACAGATAGAATTCATACTTGAAATATTTCACATGTCATAAATTAGGAGGTATGTGTATGACTGATCAAACATTATCTACTAGGGTGAGCTGAAAATTTCGGATGAATAGGCTTTTGCTGAGTACCCAGTGGATAATAAGGATCAGAAGGATATGATCATTCATTGTTGATCGGTTTCTCTGGTTCATTATTAGTGGTATCACATGAATCATCAAGAGAGAAGGATGAATCAAGATTCTTATATTCATTATCAATACCCACATCTTTTTGAGTAACATTTGTTTTTTCTTTTTGGGGATATAAATCCCAAAAGGTTGGGAGATTATAATATCTAATATTTTACTGTGTATTATTTTTAAATATTAGATGGATAAATTTGGAGCCCATGCACATGAATTGTGTGTGATTTCAATGCACGTTGTTCTCAGAATAAATGTTTGAAAAATATTAAAATATTATGTAGCACGCACACCTGTGATTTTCTAGAAAATGTAGAATATCTTCTAGACTAGTTCCCAAATTTGAAATCCGACTAAACCATTGAATTTAAATGAAAACTTTAACACCGGTGTGACCAAATATTTATCGTCATAGTCCATTTCTGATAAAATTCATTGTGATCGTAAAATGAATAAAATAGTAATATTATTTCATTTTATTTATTTGTGTTGATTCATCTACTTGAATTTATATAAATGTATCCTTAAGTCAAAATTTTAGGGACTTCTGCAAAAACCCTATGACTTTCAAATGAAAATGATAGAGAGAGAGAGCATTGAAAATTCTTTCTAATGAATGATGATGGAATCACAGATTGATTATCAACGCACAATATTTTTGGAGGTTCTCTCCAAAAAATGAATCATTGCTCCATTATTCACCAATGATTGATCCAGACCAGGGTTACAAAATTTATTTTGATTTTATTATATCCATTCTTGAATTCCCCAATAAACAAGGACTAATCAATGAAATGATTGATTAACGGTTTGATTGTATTTGTGGAATGGGTTATTTTTTGGGGGTTTTATGGGATATTATTCTATGTAATTATTAGTTTATAAAATAGTTTTTATATAAATTAAAGTTCATGATTGACATTAACATAGATCAAGGTTCATTACTCTCTTCTGTTCTTTTTCTCTCCCCCCCCCCTACATCATCATTTTTCACCATCGTTCTTTACATCACTTGCGAATCGACACATCCCGATCAATCGATCATTCACAAAAAATTTTTTGTTTAGTTATCTGATATCGTAGATATAGGATCAGTACAACATGATGGAGGTGCGACGATACAGATGGAATGATTCCAATGGAAGTGGACCCTCAAATTTTTGTTCATGTGCATTATTCGGTGTGAAATGAAGAATGAACATTTAATTATTTTTGTGGCCGTATCAGAAGAAAAAAATGTTAATTTGGGAATTTCATGACTTGATGATCTTGTATTTTGAGTTTTGAGGAAAAAAGTCCACTAGAATGGAAGTCATAAGATTGACCACCACAAATGGGAGGAAGAAGATGGTTTCTAAAAAAACATGATACCCACAGTGTGTAGTTTTAAACTACATGGTAGGAAGCCCCCCTTTGAACGAATCAACAGGTACCAAAAGGAGTACACATACGCATGGTGGAGTACATGGGTTTCATACACTATGTATACCCACCCACATGGTGAGGCATATACCATGTACATGGTGTACCCCATGTACTCGTACACATTCATGGATACACGGGTTGACGTCATGTATAAGCACATGGCTGGAGTACACAAGAGAGACCTGGATATATATACATGATCTGTAACCCGTTCTACACGTCGTTCACTAATATATAAGATAAGGGTGGAAAGAAACATGCCATTTAAGATGTGAAGTACCTGGGGTCAAGAGAAAAAATGTGTACCCTTACTACATGCCATGTACCCCATTCTACAAGCATTAATCTATTGTCCTCCTTATCATGTACATTTACTTTTAGGGTTCATTCCATTTATCATTTACAAGAAGGTTGGTATAGTTTTGTTTCATTATCCTAGGATAAAGTTCATTTCAGTAGGAATTCATGGATATAGTCACTAGAATCCCTCCCAGTGGGTGAAAATGATATTCAATATTCATCATCATTCCCTAGGTGGAGTTCATTGTATTGACATGACCAAAACAACGTAGAAACCAATCCACTACTTTTCAAGTCCATCCAGATTGAGTTTTTGGTATCAACCAATGGACCTAGAATGATGATCATATGTGTATCATTTTATCCTCAGAATTGTAGCATATATTCCTCACAGTGAGACCATAGGAGTAGTACATCTCAAAAAATGTCACCAATGCTATCAAACACATGAGTTTGTTCTCACGGATGAGTTCTTCATGGAATATTCGATCTGAAATACAAAGTCTAATATATTATGGTTTTTAATTACGTCTAGAATGCGTGTCTTGGAATTATTATATGTTCATATTCTTATTATATGTTTTGTAGACATATACCTATTTAAATATGAATATAGTTTTTTTTATATTTATATTTGGTTGGGGGTCCTACATTATATTTTTATACTCACCCTCCATGAGTGTTGCTTGATTGTGTTGTGTCTTGTGAAGACGATCACCGTTTTGATGGAGTCCAATGTGGAAACGGACCACATAGTGATTTTTGAGACTAGAAAGACTGAGGAGTTTTCATATAGTTTTTTGACTACAGTCTTACTACATTTACATATATATTGGAATTTTTTTAGAGACGCTTTGTGGTGGCATTATATTTGGCCATATTTTACATTACATTACTCACTGTAATAATCCATATGTGGGATATAGATTTATCCATGTGTTGGTTTCTTTGTGGTTTTTAAATTTCATTATTTTGTGGGCTTGGAGACGTTTTCATGTGTAAATGATCTTAAGAAATGCCTCCCATATTATAGATTTTCCTACTCGGTGTTTGTCAACATTCCCCGGCCATTTGGACGTTCGATTTGGGAGTGGTGGCATGGGCCCCATTGGGATGAATCATGACATATATGGTGAATTGTGAATAGAGTTGTCTAATAAACTATATAACTATCACATATGATTCATTTGGGATGATTACGATCCCAAATAACTATGTAGTGAGAGAAAAAATATAATATATTGCTTTCTTAGTGATATGTATATATATCTAGGTCCATAAATAGATTTGTTGTAGATTAAAGGGATTTTTTTTAGTAGGAGTATATCTAAAAAAATTATATATAAAATGAATTAAAGACATGATATTCATTTGATAATTTATTTTATATTATATAAAAATGTCATTATATTAGAACATAACATTGAGAAAAACTATTGAGAACGAAATGACTTATTTTAAGAAACATTTTTTAATTGTACTATTCTTAAGAATTTACTATTATGAATAAATATTCTATGTATTTATGTAACTTCAATATAAACTAAAAATAATTGAAATTGTTATGTTGTTTAACGTATATAGTTATGAGAAGTATAGAATGATTCATTCATGGTTCTGAAAGAAATAGATGAAAATGCATTTAAGGATAGTTAGTCTCCACTAATATAATCAAAAATTTTTACTATGAAAATGACATGAAGAGAGTAGATATTTCATTAATGAATTAATATGGTTGTGGAAATTATTATACCTCCACAAAATGAAGTGATTTTACTATTCCAATGGGTTCAATAAATATTAACCATATTTTTTCCAAAGTGATGTTAATTGATGAATCTAATTGTTGATTATAATGTTTTAATGTTGTATTAAAAGTACAAGTGGATAAATGTTTAGAATATAAGAATAAAAGATATTTATTGTAATTTACATTCCTAGGTTCACTCAAAGTAGTATCATGAATGGGTTCACCTCCATATGTTCTAGAGTCTTGAAAATAATATAAATGGTCTGTGATTTGATAGTGGATAAACATGACATCATATTAGAGTATAAATAATATAGGAAATAACATAAATATCATTAAAAATATAATATAAACAAAATATTATAGGGATGAAATAACTATAATGAAATGTTCATTAATAAATAATTAGGTACAACATATAGAAATACCCAAAACATACCATCAACCAAACTTCTCAGATATGAAATATAAAAGAAAGAACTAAAATACATTGAGGCTCTAACACTCTGTTGATCCTCACCTCATCCCTGTCATCAATCCCAAATAACATACCATACATTATAAATTTACTTTGAGCTTATACCTTACCTGAACCTATGAATATTGATGTTTTCATGTGTAACCATGTTTAACGGCCTCTTGCGGAGTGTGTGATTATATAGGACAATAGGGAACCACTAATGGGGTCCCATACAGAGTTATTTAAATATTTATTTAAAAAAATGACATACTCCTCCTGAAAAATGAATATATAATAGTAAATGTACGAAACTAATAGATAAATAAAACAACTCAATCCTATAGTGAATTTTAACACCCAAAATCAACCATGCCTACTTTGTATGGTGTTATATGTCGCTTTCTATAGCACCATTGTCAAGTTTAATAATTTATGGGCACATCAGATCTAAGGACGTAGACTAATTTCTACAAAAATACATATAATCACTATGGTTTGACTATATTAAAGGAATGATGTTTGAGGTTCATTAATAGTATAATAATGGTAATACCAAATCACATTACCCTCCATAAATCATATAATAATACCAGACACTCAATATCCCTAGAAAAACATCCAAGGTACCCCAAAACTATAATAATAGGGAAACCGGATCATTTATATTGCATCATGATCCCCCAACAAGGTAAAAATTGGAATACCAGATCCTAGAAACCACATCCATGTTCTTCCAACATTATGATAGTGGACATACTATATCCATTGAATTATGTCAAGAAACCCCAGAAATTTATAATCATAATCATCTCATTATATCAAATTTCATTAATCATTTTCCAATATTTATAACATTTCTTGGATCATTGGATACATCATAATAATGATTTGAATAAATAATTTACTGATTAATCTGAACATTTTAATGGGAAAATCCTACAATGAATGTAAATTCTTTCCTCAGTATCACCCTAAAAAATATATAACTATGGAATCCTAGGTATTAACAGGTCATATATATTAGTCTATTATGACCCACATGGCTTTCAATAATGAGTTCTTCATCAATCACATCCCACATGAGATTTTGTGGAACATATATAGGTCCTCATCATTCAATCATTTATGTATCATAGGATATAGCTTAAAGTATCTACGCTACTCACAATCCCCTAAGCCCATCAAGGGCCAATTATCCCAATTCATTAATAATCCATACACAAGGGTTTGACCTGAACCTATAATGTCAAATAAATTTCCACAATTACATAAGTTGTTCCTTTCATAGTTTTAGATATCATAATGTACCATATTATAATTTCTCCTCAATCCTCCTACGATGGAGATGCCCAACCAGCGTAAAAGGGTGGGTTTTGTTCCTTTACACTATTTTTAATTACACATATAGTAAATCAATTGAATTCAAAATATAATTATTTATAATACAACCAACTATTTCAAGGGGAAGTCTCCCATAAAGAAGTGTCTATATTTCACATGTAATATTAGAATTATAAAAAAATTGTATAATATATTGTTTAATTCTTAGAGTACCTGTAAATAAATTGAATCCATTGAATCATTAATTCATAGTTTATAATCTATTTCTTTAATATCCATGATTCTTCCAAAAATAAATTAACCATAACTTATCAAATTGAGTCTTTATCTCACTATAATGTGTCATAATTAGTCAATTCTAAAATTTCATAACTAATTAATCAGTTTAATTTAAAATATAAGAATTCATAAAATCTCATCAGTGAGATCCACTTATAGAAAATGAATCCAATGACATAAAAAAGGTCAGTAATTAATCCTTGAAATCATTTCACAAAAAATCCACTACACACAACACTATGGTCGTCACTAATTTAATCCATCCAAGTTCAAATCCATAAATAAAACATGCGATGTGACTTACCTCCATCAAGAACTTTTTAGTCCCATGTAGATAATGTCTCAAGTCCTCCTTCAAAAAATAAATTCAAAATACATTTTTTATATTACTATTCAAATGGTCAGTTTTACAAAAATTTAATAAAAATCCAAATTAAAAATGACTGGGAAACATACCATGATAATAAAATGGGTGGAAAGTTGAAACTATTCTCCTCAGAGGATCTCTATCCAAAATAGGAAAAATCCCCATTATTTTTATATGGTTATTCCATGCACTTTTTTCAATCACCATAATGTTTTTACAGTTTAATGTAATATGAATGTCTCGTGAAAATCTTGATGAACATATGAAGAAGTACTCGTTATGTATTGAAACCATCATTGAATCTCTATTAAAATCAACCAGGATTATGAAAAAACGTATATGAATGTATGTGGGAGTATTTAGTTGAATGAAACTCCTCAAGTAACCATATCATACTAAATCATGAGGTACATCAACAAAAAAACACAATTCTTAAAAAAATACAATATGCCTCATGAGTTGGATGGTCTAACCTCATCAATGAGAGTGTTTCTCACTATTTTGATTTCATGGTCCCAATGTATGGTTGGTTAGACAAACCATCCTTCTAGGATTCTTCCTATCCCATTGGCTATCTAGTAGATATTTTAGTATCCCATCCAACATAGCCAATTCTCTAACACTCTCATTAGTATCCTAAATTCTGAACACGACTCTCTCCTATTCAAAGAATATGTTTTAAGGTGTTCTAACTCTCAGAATCTCATTTTGAGTATCGGTTCTCAAAATACAACATCAACTAAATTTAAATTTAAATTTCTCCTTAATTTAAAAAAAATTATAAATATGGGGTGATAATATATCCCCACCATAATAATTCTCATACTTGAGAAGACACAATTTCTATTGAACCATAATTCCAAACATATATTATTTCTTAATTTAATACAAATATTATGCATTCAATATTTAATTTATTAATGATATGATATTATTATACTACAAATAGAAGGATAAAATTTTAAAAAAAAATTCCACCACTAATTTAAATTTCCAAACCATTAATAATAAAATCACCCACACTCATGTTTTTTGATATAATAGAATGCCTACCGTCAATTCATTTTCTTGAAGTTGATGGTCCCCACCATTAGCAATTACTCATATGTCCAATTTTGAGACATGAATTTCCTCACAACCATAATCACATATATAAAGACATTTCCCATTGTCTATCAACATATTTATTTGGGTTCCATACCATGAAAAATAATTCCTCATTAAATCACCACTATTATTCCCCAAAAAAATATATATAAAACACATGTATTAATATACCAACATACTATTAAGCCAACCAATAATGGTGAATTATAATAAATATGCATCATGTATTTATTTAATCACACCAGTTGATATCAAAACCTAAACCAAGATGCCACACCTTAATCAAGATAGAAATCAAACTAAACAATTTTCATGTTTTATCTAGAGCCCCAATATTGAAGTATTTAGAAGGAAACTCAGAAAAACTTTATTTCATCCCAAACCTATGAGAATTTATTTGAATAATTTAAATATCTTTTTTAAATTTAGAATCATTTATTCACCATATAAGTGAATAATATTTGAGAAATATTTTCACTGACATCTTATTTCCACGTCATTAATTTTTCCTCCAGTCCCCCTACATCAATGACCCTTCAAGGAAAAGGGTATTGCTCCCACAACGAATTTATCACTACCGACCAGAGGAGTATATCTGTTACCACTCCATTAAAATAAATTATTGCTCAACATTGATCATGTTAATTATTCTAACAATAACAAATATCATATTTAAAACTACCACTCATAGTTATGCATCAATATAAATTGTCAATTACAATATGTTTTCGTCTCACATAAACCAAATTATCAATATCTTTGAATCTTTTATCTATGATGGTTGTCATTCCCTCAAGTGGGTGATGGATAATTCCCAATGATTGGATTACCCTTAAACATCTCCTCAAGGGAAATGATTTTTGGTTCGATTATTAAAAACATTTTCACTCGACCCGATCCAAACATATCCACTTTCATCTCCCAAAAACACACCATCTAGATTTTCATTACCATCACGAGGGGATGGTTATATTTCCCATAAAATCCCTAATCAATTACAAAATATATACAATTTCATGAAATAATCTAATTGGTAACTCCTTGACAGTGCAAGGATGATTTTGAAGACACCAATCCTACTATTTTATGATAGTAACTATAAATATGCATTGAAAAAGAATACTGTAAATTAGGGTCCTTATCATTATGTACATGGACTCACACACACAACTGTATTCATGAAATAGTGTTGAGAAATAATAATATATTGTAACATCATCAGTATGAAATAGTATATAATAAACTTTATGGAATACATCATAGTATGTCAAATTTAGCCAGATTTTAAATTGAAAAAAAACACCTAAATATAAATAAATTCCCATCATACAAAAACCCCAAAATAATGAAAAATGGTAGATCATGTCTCTTGATATCAATCTCTAAGCACTATTGGTGTTCAATGAATTATGGTATCATGTTGCTATGATGATTTTATTATTGAACTCTCCATATTTTCGATAAAAAAATATGTGTGTGATGAGACCACATATGGTTGAGTTTATACATACAGAATATGACTTCAGGGAAAAAATAATGGGATTACATAAAGATAAAAATTAGTTAGATCAAAACAAAAAATTAATTCTATTCATAAATTGAGATGACAACCACAAATACGCATATATTACAAACATGAATTATAAACAAAAGAGAAAGGAGATGTCCATCTCCATGTCCTAGCTAACAATGTTGATTTAGAATGCATCTCCAAATGCCTATCTCTGATGACTAGTATCACACTCTACCTCAAAAAAAGATATTTGGAGGTCCTCACACCTTGAATATTTGCTCTATGGCTAAGGGACCCACCGACCAAGTCAAGTAATGCATACAACCTCCCCAAAATCCATCTGAAGGGATCCACAACTCACTAATACACTCCACACAAGAGGGGACCAAAACTCAAGTGAAGGCCCCATCACTATAAGATCTCAATGAAAAGGGAGTACCAATCTGTAGATTGATTACTTGAGACCAGTGTCTTGGAGTGTTTTTTCAACATATATAATGAGTACGAGGGACCTGTCACCCGATGTGATATGGGACTATGAACCCTGGAATCTCACATATCCAAAGAAGGAAATATTTTGGATGTACCACACCTCAACAATGCATTCTAATTCCTAGGGGTAAATTTATGTAATGGAGGAACCACTTCATAGTGTGATAAGATGTTCCACTTAGTAGATAGAAGATACGGGGGACCCACACCATGGGGATATAGGGAGTTCCTACCAAGACATCCCTATGATGATCATGCCTCATCACAACCACCAATCAGGGGTATCAACATGAAACATCATGCTCTCAAAACCTCACATTGTATTTTAAAATCCATTAAAATGGATACCATATTATTCTATGATGAAACATATTCATGATATGATACTCCCTACTAACATCCTTACCTTGAATAAGAAGATATGGTAGGTAGAATAATTTGAGGGTGGTACACGATGTGTACCAAGGGTCAGACAGTATGACCCCTCACCTTTAAACTTGTCAATGTCCTCACGATGATATGTATTGGATGAATATATTGTTCTATGTTTCATTTATTAGTATTAAAAATCATGTATTTACCTCATAGAACCTTCCAAATTTCTCTAATCCATTCCCACATATATCTAACTAGGAGCATATTCATTGGGTTATTCTCATGTTCCTCACCTTAACCATTATCATTTACCTTTGGATTTCATTCCATGCCACCTACACTAGGCCACAAGATGTGTGTGGATCATACAATTTATTTATTCTTTATCATTCTCAAAAACCTTGCCACCACAACCAGGGGACTACATTAAATGTGTTTCTTGAATACCCTTCTTATAGTCATGATTTTTTCATTACTATATGTAATCAATATATACTATTCATATTCCTCTATTGATGCTGATTAAGTTATGATTATTTCTATGTGCCTCGAATATACTTCCATATAGAAATGATCACTCACATGTGGATGGATTTCAGCCCCCTGAAACATAGAAAGCTCTAATCATCACACCATGGCACTTAATTAACTACTCTAGATAAAAAATCCAAGGAATAATGAACAAAAACCCATAAAACATCCCAATAAATATGAAAATAATTATTTCATTCATCCTTAACACAACCCCAAATATATAGTTCAATCTCACTTGAACCTGGAACAACAATGTAGAAATGTGACCCTAGGGCCATTGTGGATGAACACTAAAAATAATAGTTATAAATGAACATCAATATGAAAAATTTTATGTCCTACTAGAATTAATTTTCAATGGTCTAAAAAATAGGTGATCTAAGGGTAAAATTTTGGAATAAGTAATATAAAACGATTGAAACAATGTAATTCATTTTTAACTCATGTGATAATTGAATAATCTCAAATAAAATATAAATAAGATAATTAAATCCATTATAATTTTATTAAATATGGTTGATATCTACAAATTAAAATCATTTCCTAGTTTACCGATCAATCATTGGTGAGGTGTGGGATCTCTAGAGATGATGATCCACTATGTTTGACACAAACCTCTCAATCCACATTAATCTGACCGCATGATCTTCTCAGATCATGATCCAGTAATTAACAATTAACCTCCAACCTCTCCAATCTCCCATGATTATTTACCAAACCATGGTGATTATTTATAATAGAATATTTATTGAGTGAGGTTTAGGTATTTTGATTTAATAAAAAAAATTAATATAATTTTTTGTTATCTTAAATGTACTAGGCAATGGTCATATCCCAAGAAACATTACATTATAAAGACCCTTATATCTCTAATATAGTAAAACCTATATTCAAGACTGAACTATGGTCAATTATTCTCCCTGAATGGAACTAAACAATGGGAAACCTTTTTTTTCTAAAAAAATATCTTGTGTGATAAAATGTATTTAAAAGCTTTATTATTTATATATATAGTATATTAAGCCCACGGAATCTCAAGCCGACTATGTGATTTGGTATGAAAATATACTTTGAATGAAATATTATAATGTCTTATATATTAGAATACTCATTACACACTCTATACCTTCATGGATTTTAGTCATGAAAAGAGAATCAGACTAACATATGAGGATATTGATCTATCAACTATGTTTCCCACTCCCAAAATATATCTAGGGGGTCACCATGATATCAAAAAAATGAATCAATGGGAAAAATATTAAAGAAATGGGTCTTCAAATTTTGTTTCACTAACACTATTGAGTAGCTTGAAAAGGTATCTCCACCATCAATGTCTAGCTAACCCTAGTAGAATTCAGGGAAGGATTTGTGTATATATATCCAAAGATGAAATGTGTGGAATGAATTTATTGCCCAATCTAACTATGATCATAGGGTAAAGTGGTAAGAAACCTCAGTAACCAAATATAGTATAAAGAGGAAGGGACTTCTATCATCGGATATTGGCCGACATCCATGAAAAATCCCCCTAACACTTGATGTGGTGTAATTGCTCAGAATAAGTAGTCTTTACATGAAACCACAAAGGTAACCATCATCATTCCAAAATTAACTCATGATGGATATAGGCTATCATCATCCACCCCTAGATGAATTATACCTTATAAAACATCTACTAGCCCTAAAAATATATAAACAATCACTATTTCCCAATAGCTCGAACCAGTATAGCAGTGACCTATAGGGTCTCTCATACGCGGTCCCATATAGGGATTATAAATTGGTGGACTAGTATATTTTATGATATTATAAATAAAATGATGTTAGATGATACTCCCAACTAAATCCCATGACAAAAAATGGAAATAGAAATCATGGTCTCTAAAACCATAACAGATCGATTTACTTGGCCCTATTTCAAGGGTATAAAACTATGCACATGCACATTCTAGTCCATCTAGACATTATCATACACTACACAATAATGATGTGACATAAGGATAATCATATGAAACTATAATCAATGGAATACCATAAAGATGGAAAACATTATGAATGCAAAACCATTCCAAACACTTCACTATGATTAGATCACGAATGTCTAAGAAGTGGTCCAACATGTTGTGTCGATCTATGATCTTCCAGACGGAAACATAAAATTTTTCTACTCATAGATGATCCATTATAAAATATAAAATATTACATAATAATTCCACATCCATTTGAGCACCACAAAATCCAGATAAGGGAAGGCCAAACAGAAATATATAAACTCCATGACAATCTACAAATCAATGTCCCCAAACCCATTTCCAAAGTATCCCTGATACATCCTCACAACCACCTAGATGTTCTACTTATGGAAGACATCATCCTAAGAACCTCCAGTCCGCAAATTACTAGTGTAATCACCCACCTTCTAACAACAATTTCAAGCTTCGCACCTTTTTAATATCCATCAGGATAATTTCAGTCATATATCTTATCGTGCATGTTTTCATAGTCACTATCTCAAAGAAGGGTTTCCCTTACACATTGTTAATTTTGTGGGAGAAAAATAATTGACTAGATCTTCATTTATTCTTATTCTACCATAGGGATAAACTAAAAATATGTCAAATATTCATTCACTATTACCATCAGCAGTGAAAAATTCTATTGTGAGCATCTACTGCGAATAACACAAAATTGGGGAGTTTGTTTATCTAACATAGCTTCAAATATAGATCGTTCCACTTCCAAACCCATGTCTAAGATGAAATATCATAAGTATATAAATTTCCAATATCATGACCTAAATCTATGAGAGATCCCTATAAATATGGTACAATTAGAACTTTTCCTGAACCATCTGGAAGTGTCTCTTGTTATATGCAGCTAATCATGAGTAGACTATTATTTCACCGAACAATATGACCACAAAATGACCATGATCTGACCCACCAGGGCCTTCCATTCGAGTAGAAGGATTAGTTTGACAACCCAAAGTCTACATCCAACATGATAGAGGTTGGTGACAATCATTGTTAAGGCATAATAAAAAATGGGTGGCCATAGCATAGAGTAGCAGTATGCACACAGAAAAACATCATCATGTAAAAGTGTAGAGTATTAATTTTATAGTAACATATAGAGTACATCCTTCATTATATAATGTATGGGGAATAAATTAGAGTATGATAAAGTAAGATAAAATGTAAATAAAAAAATACATGCCAAAATAGAAGTGAATTCTCATCCTAATAATAAATAAAATAAAATAAAATAGAGATAGTCTGACTCCAGATATACATGTCTAACCAATATAATCAGTAAATGATCCTATGTATTACTATGATCCATAAATCTCACAAAAGAGATACTCTTTATCCGTATAAGACACATCATGTGTGAAAAATTACAATTCAAGGGTGGATGTATATATACACATTACAAGGCCCCAAAAACCACAAAGAGAGGAATATAAAGATATAATAGTAGTTATATCAAATCAATAAATTTGTGTCAATCAGAAACTACATAAAAAATATAAAAAACTCAATATGTTCAATGAGAATCCCAATAAATATAGAATTTGGATATCCATATCCACAATAATGCTAAGAATGATGACTCAAAGTGCACCTTTAAAGAACTATCTCTTATGCCCAACATCACACACTATATTATAAGAACACGTGTTAAGGTTCCTTCACTACAATTTTGTGCACAATAATAAAGGGAGCCACATCACTAGAATAGATTCCAACAAATCCTTATCCAAATATGTGTTGAGGGGTTGTAACCTCACTTCCATGCTATATAGATGAGCGATCCACAAATATAGTGGAGAACCCACTCATTGTAAAAATTCAATGATTGGGGAGTACCACTCCATCGGTAGAGGACCCATTCCCAGTGTAGGGGAGTGTCATGAATACCTATATAAAGAGTATTGGGGACTAAATCATTGTGATACTGGGGAGTAAAGACACTAATATATCAGATATCCATACAGGGAATTAGTATAGAGGACCTGCAACTCACCATTTATTTCAATGGTTGAGGTTGTAAATCCCCATAAGAGGAACCAAACCATAGTGTGATGCAAATAATTTCCACTCACTAGTTAGAGAAAATTGGCGACCCACACCCTAGTTCAACATAGGGATATGGGTGCTTCCAACCTCATTGTATCTCTTGCGATCATGCCAAATCACCACTTTTGATCATTTTTCACCTGATGAAGAATGAAACTCCCAAAAAATAATATATTATAAAAAATACACCACAAATTATACAATAATGATTTACTTGTATTACTAATCAGGATAGAATACTCCCGTATAATATCGAGTCCTAGAATTATTAGACGTAAAAAGAAGAAGAATCATAGGGAATTAGAAAGTGTATTCCTCGGTTCAAAAGGTGTATAAACTAACCTGGGAACATGGATGAAACCTTCCCTACAAATGGGTTGGATGTACACATAGTAATTGAAGGAATGTATTGGTACTACATAAAATATTTTGGCTACCTGATGCATTCTTCAATGCTCCTAGATGTGAAAGTATACATCAAGATATGCCTTTTTGTTTTTGGGACATCCCATGTTACGAGCCATGTATGTGCCCATTTACATTTGTAGTACACACTAAACCACATGAAATATATGATTTAAAATTAATGAAACATACACGGTGTATAATCCATACCATTCACAATACCATAGCTACTAAAAAAATAAGACTACTTGTTGTGTTTGCTATAGTGTACTTCATTTAGTCTAGTTTGTTGTGGAACAATATATAATATATCCATGCTTCACTTAAACTAGCACATCCTCTCCCGAATTTGATGTGATTCTCAATGATAGTGTCTGGTATGGGTCTATCTAAACCTGATCCATCGGTGATGTCTTAAAATGTTCAACCCATACCCTATATGGCTCCATCCATCGTGCATATCACTACCATTGTGACACTGGATCCAAAACCCTAGATGCATGATTTGAAACATGAATACCATCATAATACATTTGAAAATACTCGTACCATATATTTATCACACAACCCCCATACATTAAGGTGTTCAAATATTCTCAATCTTACCATGGTAATGTCAACCCCTAACCCCGCGGGATAAATGTAAAAAACACATAGAATGTTTGGGAGATATACACATGAAAAGGGTAATTCTAACTTAGAGAAGTGACATATTCTAATGATATCATAAATTGGGTTTTCAAACATGATATTATGTTATAAAAATATAAAATGATATATACAATTGAATTCTTTTTGGGATTGGATGATGAACGAATAATCAAATATATAAAATAATATGGACATTCAAATCAATGAAAATATTATAAAATACGGTATAAATACATAAATATCAAACCAAAACTCGATTAATTATTGGTCAATTGTGAAGAAAATTATTTCTAGTGATGAGTATCTACTACGTTCTCATCCTACCTCTTGATCCACCTATACCTAAACACCATTCATTTTTTGATCATTATATTCCAATGAAGAAAGATCCCACCAAATCTCTAATATACCAATGATATTCAGAAAAGATTGGATATTTTCTAAAGTATAATATTTATAAAGAGGCAGTTTGATTAAGACAATTAATATAAATAAATAAATTTAATTATTTATGTAATTAAACTCACTCCCTAATATTCACTTCCCATGGAATTTTTAACACTGACAAACCTTATGTCACACATAGGGTAAACCTTATATTCTAAAAGAAAAAATGGTCCAAAATTCCCCATTCAAGGTCTCAAAAAATGAGAAAACCATTATTTATGAAACAATTATCTTCTGTTATGTAAAATATTTAATATTTTCAATATATCCATACTGATGATCTTTGGGCCCCGATATGTCATGTTCACTCAGTTAATTTCATGTAAAATATTTATTGAAATATTAAAATTTATTATTTTTAAAAAATAACGATTCATTATAAATATCAACTATAGGAAGATTCATACATTCATCAAATATAACTTTTTTAAATCATGACCCCATGGATATTTTAATTTAGCATGGTCCTCAAATTATTCATGACTACTCGTCGTTTAAAAACATAACCAAAACATTTTCTATATAGTGTGTTCCATATCAATCTCCCCCAATCCCAATGAGTTTATTCTCTGATACCACCAATTTTCATCAAATGACTCATTGTAACATGAATCACGTGTTAATAAATCTAGTCTTATGGTCCTCATTCGTTGATCATGTAACATGGCCTATCCATCCCAATATGTTAAACACACAATGGAAACCCACTTCAAAACTGAGAATTTAACTATGTTATGAAAATAAATTGACCAAAAATTGATCTCATTACCACATAAAAATCCAAAATAATATAAACAAAATATTAATATACTCTTGATGTTTATCTTATGTACACTTATCTCTGTATTCTTCTAATCGAACACTCATATATTCACTTTAATACCCCATTTTTCTGAATTTCATCAATTAAAAAATATATAGTTTCCAGATGTAAATACTTGTAGCACCTCACATTCACTATTATTTTAACCAAATGAATCTACACATGATTTTTACCAATTTTGAAAACAAAATATTATTCTAGACCCTGTCTTAGGATAACATTTCCTCTGAAATATCATACAAATTAGGGGACAACATCCCACTGTTCAATACTAACTATTTGATCACAGGGGTATAATGCTAGTAACACATATCTATTCCTTTATATTTAAACACATAAAAACTAAAATTAAATATACTATCTGTTGGAATATTCTGATCTTTAATTCACCATGAATAAAATTCCAAGTCATCATCTTGTTGATAAGACTCACACTCACATGGAACACACATATGGTACTAACTATTTATGAATAAAAAATATTATTAAGTATATTGATATATATATATATATAATGGAATCACCTTATATGACTAGTTTCATGTAACTAAAGACCATTTTTTGGCATAAATGAATTTCAAGACCATGTTATCTGTAAGAACATATTATAGGTTATTATTATATCATCAACTGGCCAAAAATATTATGATACCAACCAAATGGGTCTTTTACTAAGGATTAGTATTCCTATTCTAAACTTTTAGGGTATCCATTCATCGCATACATAGAGGTATTTTTAATTATTATCACTATGCATCTCACCCTATAATCTAGAATAACTATAATAAGAATATATATTAGTGTTAATAAACATATTAACAGATATTTTTGTGAGGACTATGTATCATATATCATGAATGATATTTCTATTGAAATTGAAACAATATGCAAAAGAAATGATACAAGAATCTTTTCAATTGAACATGAGAAAAAATACATAGTAAATTATTGATTTAAACAACATGGGTGTCACATGCGGTGAAATTAGTCAACTATAATAGTAATGATAATGAATAGAAACCCAATAACCATGGTAACTGGAACATCTAATCTAGAAAGTTGTTTACGATTAAATAGTCTGATATCAACCAACATAACCTACACCTTCCACTATATCCAATTTACTAACTCCTATTGTAGTATTATAATTAATGTAATAATATAATTATTATTTGTAATTACCCCATACTAGTTAAATATATGAATTAACCGAATTAGGCTACTGTGGGATCTAAGGAACACCCCCTGATAAATTATATGCTACTGACAAGCAAAGATTCTCTAAGATGTGATAAGGGAGAGTATAATATCATATTAGAGTCACATTATAATTTTAAATACGAAAAATATAATCCAAAATAATAAACAAACATTATAGAATATAAAATAAATAAATACCTATAAATCATCAACAATGAATAATTAATTGTGGAATATATTCATCCCATAAACCTTCCTTCCACTGGAGCAGACAAAAATCCAAAATAAAATAAAGAACAAAAATGAATTGAGTCTCTCTTATATTCCTAGGACACTTCTTATCCTTGTATATATTTTTATTAGATGAAAATTTCTTATTAATGCTACTTGACACCTCTAACCATATTAAAACTATGATTAGTAATGGATTCTCATCTACCAAAGTGAAATTCTCTCCTATGTTCGGTGTAAGTACATAGATTAATAGGGCCCCAATGAAATTCTCTCATTAATATATTGGAATTAAATAGTATGTTCATGTGTAATATGTTTCTGATGCTTTCAACGGGGCACGTGCAACCATATGTGGAGGATGCACAACTGTTACCCCACATTCCCACTTTCCAAAGGTGGGTGGCATCCACTTCTTATTTAGGTACGTCTACTCCTTGACCGAAACGAGAAGATAGGATGTCAATTATTCCTTCTGTGGATTACTCATCGGAGCTCATCACCTAGTCTGGGTCTCCCTTACAGACTTAAGACGTTGTTCGTGAAACACTTCCTGAGACCATATCTTCATGGACACTAGTTAATTACACTGCTTCTGTCATGACATTCCAAGGGGTATGGTTATGGAAACAACCTTCGGTAAGGGGAGTATTCATGTTGGGCATCATTGGAATGTCTGGATGTTGGGGTATTGGAGTGTCTGTCTTCTGTCCCTTTTTATTGGGCTTCTCAAGGGCGCGGAAGCCCGAGGCATCCAACATAGAACGCGGGGAATCATATGGCATGGGCATGTACATGCAGTTTTCCTCATATTCACATGTTTATCATAGGGTATGGCACATGTTTAACAACCAGAGGAGATGGATCAGACTGATAGGGACACTGATTAGAGTGGACCATATGGAGGAACCCCCTGGAGAGAACACCGATACTGGGGCCATCATGTGGGTGGCTCCCCGAATGTTGTTTGATGGAATGGGGAGTCGGGTGGCATGATCCCACCGAATGTGGCAGCCTGGGTGAGGATCAGGATGGGTGATAAATTAAAGGGGGCTGAAATATGGCCATCTCAATGGTGACAGTGAAGTTTGGCTTGAGCCTCGAAGAGGCATCCTACATATCCCTTTGGTAGGGAATCAAAGTCTGCATAGTTCAGTGAGACGATGGGACACCTGAGGAGGAGAACCATGAGAATGAATGCACGGATGAGACTCAGAAGAAGTGGAACCACCGGGTTGAGGCATGATCTTCCCGAGACAGATAGGCTTGATGGATAGATAAGGATGAGACAAGAGTGATGGGCTCGAACCTCGTGGAGGCTTCTTATGTATCCTCGTGGTAGGGAATCAATGTTCATGTAGTTTAGGATGGGGGATACCATTTAACGTCATGCAGGATGGGAGAGAACCTGATGTGAAGGTGGTTGGAATGACCTGGTGGTCGGTATGAACCTCATGGAGGCTTCATACATACTATTCCTTTACATGGATCAATTTCCTCATAGTTGTGGATATGGCGGGTGTGGCTTACACTCTGAGTTAGCCCAAGGTGTTGGTGAACCGACGCGAGGATGGTTGGAATGACCGAATGGTGGGCTTGATCCTCGTGGGGGATTCCAACGTACCATGCCTTGACATGGATCAATGTATTCATAGTTTGGGATATGGGGTGGGGCTTAAACTCTGAGGCAGGCCAAGGTGTTGGTGAACCGAGTTGAAGATGTTCGGAATGACCGTTTAGTGGGCTTGAACCTCGTGGGGGCTTTCTACGTACCATTATTTGACATTGATCAACATTCTCGTAGTTGAGTATATGAGGTGGGGATTACACATTGAGGCAGACCAAGGTGTTGGTGAACCGACATGAAGATGGATGGAACGACCGGGTGGTGGGCTTGAACCTCGTAGAGGCATCCTACGTACCATGCCTTTACATGGTTCGAAGTTCTCGTAGTTTAGGATATGGCGGATGGGTCTTACACTCTAAGGAGTTCGAAGGTGATTTTCATGGTCGGTGCTTGCTCTAATCTGATGTGAGTCATGCTCAGTGTGAGAAAGAAGATATAGCAGAGACTTGATGATCACGCCGCGAAAGGTGCGTATTTGGGAAATAGAGTAGAGCATACACATGATTAACGACCCAAAGAGGAATCATGGGCTTATGCGTGGTTTGTATCCTGAGATGTTGGGACTTACTCCAGGATGGAGGCCCAATGGCGACAAAGCACAACGAGAGAGGGATTTGGTACCGAATAAAGGAGAAACACTGTTTCCCACCATGCCCTTCACTGGCCCTGGTGACCGAAGATGAAAGGAGGAGCAGGGATGCTGCCTCCTATAAGAAAAACTTGGGCCTTACACCACGGTGGATGCCCTTTCGTCGCAGACAAACACCACTTCAATAAAGTGGATATCATCCACTATGAGGGGTGATCCCATACTTGTGAAGACGAGTGGGCATGGAGAATGTCCAAGGTGGGGGACCCTGCGTGCGAGGCACATAACAATGTCACAGTTTAACGTCATGTGCTGAGGACGATGGTGGCTGGAAGTTTAACATCTTGCATCTCAGAAGAGGTGTGTTCACTCTGCACCCCTAAGAATTACATAACCAGTACCCTATGCTCTTTAGTGTAGTGAGGGGATATGAAAAGCCATGGTTAGGGAGTTTCATGAAGCATACCATCGAAGGGTCCACGTTTGCGTAGCTGTGTGAAGAAGCAATAGCCGTTAGAGTGCCTATAAGAAGAATCACGAGGAGAAGCAATGAAATGGGGAGAACCATCCAAGGGACATTGAAGTTAACTTGTATGAGCCAAGAAGGTCGTACGGGAAAATGGTGTATGATGTGGATGCTCGGGGTGTGAGAGACACTCACAAATGTCATCCATAAGAAGAGCATCAGACACTTGCGCAAAGGTAAGCCCAAGGAGTATTGAAAATGCATGTGAAGAAGTAATCGGGGAGCACTGGAGTGAGGGGTCCTGGAGAGTTGCACACTACCTTTGAGTCTTGCACATGAAATAAGTAGCCCTGCACGAAGAACACTGATCTGGCGCCAAATCAGTGAGGATTACGCAGAAATGGAGCCGAGGATTTTCACACAACTAGAAAGGATTGCACGCAAGGAGGACTAATTGCATGCAATTGGGGGAGGCTACACGCAATGACTGGGGTGGGCTCAAATGAAGGGGATCGCACGCAATTGTCCGGCCAGCGCACAAGTGGATGTGATTGTGCGTAGGGGGAAACCACGAAGGGATTGGAATTCAGTATAAACCAAGGGGATCTTGTACAAAGGCTGACCTCGGGGTGACTTGGAGCGAAAAGATCCATTTCTGAAATCCATCTTTGCATGGACGAAAGGTGAATTTCACGCACAAGAGCCGGTTATGATTCTTCTGCCTAGAAGTCGAAGGTGTCACCTTTTATTAATAGGCATTCAGGGGCATGAAAAATAGGTCATCACGAAATAATTGCATGCCAATGTTTGCGGCGTGAAATGTCAACCGCGCGGGGTGGGGCATGAAATATTTCACGCCCCTTCCATAGAACTCTCGAGAATACCAAAGCATTCCGAGCAGGGCATATTTTTTCTCGAAATTATGAATTGTTTTAGCATGACTACTCCCCCCCCGGACTGGGTCCCTGGATCCGAATATGACTTCTCTTTATCATTTTGAAACCTTCTTCAGCCCTTGATCTTTTTTCAGCATCTACAAATGCCCCCCCCCCCTCGGAATCAGATCGTCAAGGGGATGCAATAGTCAGATACCAAGGGAAACACCTAAATGCAGAACAATGTGTGGTCCATGTGCGCTAAAAACCTGAAGCTGCGTGCAAAACCCAAGGGGGTGCAGAATCCTCTTTTTGCGCGAGTGTGTAAACCAAGATCTTCTTATAAAAATCCACCACGGGTCTCATGCTTCATTCGAATTTCCTCGCATGACAAGCTCTGCACTCTCGTGGGTGAAACTTTCTTCAGTCTCAGGCGAAAAACATTCTCCGGTTGCGTGCAATCTCGAAAATATCATGCGTCGTTTTACATGAAAACTCGGGGGTTTTCATGCCGCATCCTGATATTTTGTGACGGTCACTGATTTTTCGTACCACCCTCTTATATTCCACGCCAGCTAATCGAGCACTTGTTGGAAGAATATGTCCACAAATCAGGCTGATGAGGGAGAAGACACTGCTTAAAGGGCATAAATGGTTGCCAACCCTAAGGTTTATGGAGCCCAAATGATTTTATCCAATAACCATACCCTTTTCAATATGCTAACCCCTTCCCAAAAGGAGTATGACATGTCCAACAATCTGCCACTCTGGGTCTTCGGTATTTTGGAGGAGGTCCCTTTTCCAGGTATTGAAGTTGATACACTGTGGTCATGGGTGACCTGTGAGGATGATCTCCCTCGATACAACAACACCAACAACAATCATCCTGCAAATGAAACCAGACATATTGATGTTTACGTCCTGAATCCTAGGACTAGGACCATTTAATGGAGTGACCCTATCGCGGAGAGTTCCCTGGAACTCTACGTAAGCACCTTCTGTCAGAGCATCAATGACGAGGCTAAAGGCTAGCTACAGGACTGGGACCAGCGGTCTGAAGGCAACTTCACCAGTGAATGTGCCAGGGTGTTATGGGTTCTCCATACATGTGACCAATTTTGGGCCGAGCTACGACATATTTTCTTGTTCGAGGCGGTGTCGACGTCACAATTTCACTTTTACCGCCAGCACGAGCTTGGTCCAGGGCTGCTCACTCAGTGGTCCCCCGATACCAATACCTTCCACCTTCATCATGGGGAAGTTTGTATAAGTCTTTGGGACATTCACTTTATCGGGGGTATCCCTTTAGAGGGCTGCCAATATGATGAATTCCTTCCACCAATAAGATGTTGGGGAGACAGATCAAGAACCCCCAGGCTGACATGGAACTTACTGGAGCTGGCTAAGGAGAGGCTGGGGATCAAGGATTTCTTGAAGGACATCACTTACAAGGACTAGATTAGCATGTTCATGGAAAATGATCCAGTAGTGAAGATGTTAGGGCAAGGGGGACGATGTCCAACCGTGGAAGAGTGGAGAAAGAGAGGATATTACTAGAGGATCCTATAGGCGGGGAAATATTAGTCATGGTGATATAACATAAATGAGAGGTGGATCCTGAATGTTCAGTATGCCAGAATCCTCACCACATTCCGGAGCTGGTGGCTCTTACCGGTGAGGGACATAATGATGGGAGTCCATCCAACGACCCTAATGATGGTCGAAATCATGGCTGCTAATATAAGATTCAATCTATGTGTCCCCGTGATGGCTCATCTATACTCCATTTTGGGATGCATCTCAGGAGGGGGTCACCTAGGAGAATCTGTGACCCCTTCCAGATATTCTATGGCTGGGCTACGGCTCATTGCGGTGGATATTCCTTCCCGAATTCCATCCATACACCAAGTAATGGCATGCGACCTTCCATCCTAAACATTTTCGGGGTCATGCCGCTGATGCTCAATGAGAAGGTAGTATGGATCATAATCAGTAACCATGCCAACTTCTCTTTCATCCCATTCCCCACCTCGACATGCCAGATGATAGGCAATGGGAAAGGCTCACTAGAGCAGAGGGAGTACTTCCAGTGCATTAGAGGCGGGGTCCTTGTTTCCCGGATTGATGGGAAGATTTTTTTTGAGGCTTATGTTCTATCTAGGTTCACTAGGTAGTTTGGGATCCTCTAGTGGATACCAAAAAAAGTAAACAAAGATGTCCAAGAAGAAAGGAATCCCTGCGTTCTTTGTCAAATGTGGCTGATGTTCACGACCATTGACTCCAGCGAAGTCATCACCATTCCTCCCACCGGAGTTGATGCTGGCCTCTCAACCGAGTATTCCAAACACTGGGCCATAGCATACCCTGAGGGGCTTTTTCAAAAGTGAGTTCTTCAACTCAAGGTCACCAGTGTGCAACCTGGGTGGCGAGAGAGCTTGAAGAGTGTCGTTAGTGGGGGAAGGCTAGAAGCACGTCAGACAATGGTGCCCACATAGGCTGGGACTTTAGTAGTGGGGGCATCACATGGCGTGGCCACTCCATCATTTCATAGAGAAGGAGGGTTCCACAGAGTGGCTTGAGAACATCTCGGGAAGAAAATAGAATATCTACTTAAACATTTTCATGAAGAAATCTTTTAGGCACAATGGTCGGCTTGTATTATCCTGTGGAATTCAGTGAGTACTGAAGCCCTCTGGAAGTACATAGTGAGAGATGGGATCCAGCTTCCAGAAGTTGGGTTCATTCAGATTGTCAACAGAGTGAACTTTCATCGTCGGCATGCGTATCTGACAGCCATGGACATGTACGCATGCCAAAAGGGTCAACGTGAGGAGCCATATTTCATGGTGAGAGTGATGCATGGCCAAGAGCATGATACAGAAAAGATGATATCGGAGGATGATGATAGCAATAATGAGCTAGAGGGCGGCGAGAAACAAGAGGAGGAGGCAAAAGGAGAATGTGAAGGAGAAGACGAGCCTGAAGGTGAAGGGTCTCAAGGGGAATCCCACCAAGGGAGTCTCTGGGAGAGTGGAGAGATTGTCAGCTCTGATATAGATGTGACTGAGATACTCGAGGTATTATTCAACCATTATCCATCCTATTCCTTTTATACACTTTCCTTTTCAATCCTTAATACACCTCCTTATCTTACTCAAGAACATATTGGTGTTGATCAATAGTCTCGAGTCGAAGGATGGGTGGAAGCACCAATGGATCAAGGTGGGGCACTGACGCCCATTATTGAACTGATAAGCATTGAGGGATCCCCCACTATGGAAGCTTCTGTAGCAGCCAGAATATTGGAGGCTGATGCCTTGGGTTTTCATAAGTTCCTTGCTTCGATACTGGTACTTACCGTCAAAGGACTCAATTAATTGTTGTTCTCCCTGTCTGTACAGTGATAACGACATTGTAGGCTCGTCGGGCTGCTGAGCCCCGACCTTCTACGAGTGAGTCAATGGACAATGTACCACCCTATCAAGGACATGCCCCCCAAACCAAGTCGGCCCCGAAAATTGGTGTGAAAAGAGTGGTGGAAATCAGTGGCGCTGCTATCAGGGCTGGGCCGGAAGTTGACGAAGGTGCTACCAGGGTCGAGGCGAGAGATGAAGGTCAATAAAATTCTGAAGATCCCAACCCCCTGGGAGGAATATCTGTGGAATACCCTACTGCTAGCCTGTTGGCTATTTTTTCTATATATAGACCCACCGATCCCGATGAAATTGATGATTTGGACTCGAAAGAAGCCGAGGAGATGCGGATAATGCGAAGAAAGGGGTGGATGTTCATCAGGAATTTTCTCAGTCAGCCTCAGAAGGAATGGCTAATGTGGATGGGATCACTCCACACCTGGCTACAATTCCTATGTGCTGGAGGGGCAGATGATCAATGCCTTAACTTGACGGTTTGTGACTACATGGTCGAGAATATGCGTAAGAGCAGTCGGCGCTCTGACGTCGCCCACTGTCGGGAGGAGTTGAGGAGTACCCGAGCATTTTTGATGGTGGAGTAGAAGGTCTGTCGCCTCGAATAACAGGAGAAAGAAAAGGATATATTCATTGGAAACTGTTCTGAGCTAATGGAGTAGTTGAGTACCCAGTTGGAATATGCCCAAGATCAACTAGTGTAAGCTAGTCACCATATGACTGAACTTCAAACTAAATAGGAGCGGTCACAGGATAGGGTTAGAGAACTACGTTTCATGACCACTGATGAATAGGGGGTCCTCAGGGGGCGGGAAGCAGTCCTAGAGGCTACCATCCAAAAGGTAGCAGTGTTGGAATGATCCATCTAGGAATCCAACCCTTAAGGGGCCTGTTTTGGAAGAACTCATAAACTTATTATTCCTTACTGCTTCATATTTTGAACGGTATGTATGGGAAAATTTATTTACATGTCCCCTTGGTTTAATGCGCTCAACCGTAGTCCTGAAATAAATAGAAATCAATTCATAAACTCACTTAGGCCGTACCCGATGTGAGAAACAAGGGATGATCATACTATCACTTCGTTTGATCGTGGGGACGTCAACCATGCTTCGGTCATTAGAGTTTCTAATCGGGATTCACGAGGAGAAGAGGGAGGCCCGATCAAAAGAAGATGACCTCAGTCTGAGCGATGTATCGTCTTCTCAATGTGCTCTAGTGCATGAATGGGGAAATAACAGGGGAATTAGAATCATTCTGAACATAGGGGAATGAAAAATGTGAATCACATTACCCCAAATTCAGAACAATGTGGGAGGGGCATGGAAATTCAGGATAACTATTGACCTTGTTCGAAACACCTCATCCCTATTATGTTATCATGACATGGGGACAACAAATGAGGGTCGACCACTGAACATGTTAGAAACATGGGACCTAACTCAAAATATCAACCATCAGTCTTCCGGGACATTGGCCCTGGACACCAGGCAGACCATAAGCCAACCATCCATACTATTAGAGGGTCCCTTTAGATGTGAAAGTGGATGAGCGTCCGAATAAAGTTCACGCAAAGCGTGAAAGGTGAAGTGGTGGTTTGTTCGAACAGAATCCAACACTCTTGAAATTATGCCACCATGGTGGAAGCACATAAGGAGCGCGCATTAATCTGATCAGGGATAATTCCATCTTTTAGATAGGACCTCTCTGGTGGGGGAGCTGTCACATCCCAATGTCATTACAGGGAATCCTTAATATGTTCAAGTAAAATTCTACAGTTACACAACTCCCCAAGGGGTCAGGCCAAGGGGCTGATAGTGAGAATGGATGGGATCTGTGATTCCCGGGGTTGGACCTGAGAAGAAATGTCTGGGTGTTCCTACGTATCCCATAAGGATGGGAATCAAGCCATACATAGTTGTAGAAATGGTATTAGTTTAAGGACATAGTGGTCAGACCACATATAGTAGGCAATCCGAGATACACATAGCGATGTAACTCAAACAACCCGACATGAATGTGGGTGAGGTCCACATCATTATGTGTTCCCTAGGGAGGTTTTAGTTCGAGGGACTGAAAATGAACGTCAGGCTGGGCCCGGGAGTAGGGCGCACATGCGTTCTTACATATCCCATAAAGATGAAAATCAATCAAGACGTAGTTCTAAGGGGTGCGGTAAGGTACCTTTACAAAGGATGAAAGAGGCGTGTGGGTCTGGCCCTCATACTAAAAGGAGCATCATTTGATAAAATCTTGTTTTTCCTTTAGGGTAGATGTTTTTTTTAATCGACAAACCAAAGACCTAGGGGTCCCGGTATCACCAAGGGAATTAAGCATATACAGGAATTGAAAAATGATATAGTGGATGACTGATAACCAACGTGATGTCCCCTATGATGAGGTCATCACAATATAGTGCCATTTTTTGTCGTGCGACTGGGACGATATCATCACATTTTAGGGTCATGTGATAGGACTAGATAGCACAGTTTAAAGTCATATGTCTTGGACATTAAGGAATACGCATGACGCGATAAATCATACCTGACATGAATGAGGACGAGGTCCACATTATCACCGTGCACAACTCCGGGAAAGGAGCCTCGGGCCAAGAGGTCAGTAAGGGTCTGAGGATAAGGGGCAGGAGAAGTTGGCCCCCAGTTGAACTGGACCCAGAAACACAATGTACATGTTATCCTACGTATCCCATGAGGATGAGAATTAAGCCTCACATAGTTCTTAGATAAGATCATAGTTTATGGTCTTAGAGCTCAGACCACGGGAGCCCTGAAGAATGCCATACTGCAGTTTTGTCCCCCAGACGTGTGGAGATGAATTGAGGGATAGTGCCAAGATTGTCGAAATTCTACCTGGACACGATGCGGTGGAACATAATGTGAATCATGTAACCAACATTCAAGGCATGAAGGAGCTAACGTGGCGATGAAGGATTACTGCTAACCATGTTTTCAACACAACATCAATTTCGCATTATCCTGAAATGGGGACAAACAAATGAGCGTCGACCGCTGGCCATATTCGCAATGCGAGACTTGAATCGATTTATTGTCTGAAACCCTCAGGGACGTTGGCCCATAATGGTTGAAGAGACCTTAGGCCTATCATCCATGCCATTTTGGGGGTCCCTTCAGGTGTGAAAGATAATGGGGGACCAAATGAAGGGGAACACGAAGCCTGACATGTGAATGAAACATTCCCAAGTTGAATCTGAAACTACAGGTCCTAGACCAGATTACTCTTGGACACATCGGCAAACCACTCTAAAGGGCCGAGGGGCTCATCTTTAGAGTGTCCATTTGGCATAGATAATTATAGAACAATGAGATGGTGAACACTTAGGAGAAAGGGGGGGCATGGCACAGTTTCCAAAAACCCAACACGAAGGAAGAAATAACGCTGTTCCACAGCTATATACATCCCTCTCATGGTAGGGAACAACCCAAGGGGCCAAGGTGAATGAGAGATATATTAGAGATGGTGCTGGATCCAAAACCAAAACGTTTGGTCAGTCCAACATATCCCATAAGGATGGAAATCAAGCCACACGTAATTTTTGATGGTGCAGTTTAACGTCATGCAAGATTGTCTGAAGATTATCATTGTGCGTGACGGTACAGTTTAAAGTCATGTTGGACTATACAGTTTAAAGACATGTTGGATTGGCATGAAGTTTAGGGTCATGCGAGACAGGCGTGCAGTTTAGGGTCATGTGACCATCACATTTATGTTCATGCAAGACCATCCACGTTAAGGTTGTGCAAGACCATTAGGATCAGAAAATGTATTGATTTAAGAACATGGCATTGATGGGAGGGGTTATATGCTCACCATCCATGGTCACCAGGGAGTTCGATCCATTAGGATAAAAATTATGAACAATGAATGGTTATTACCATTTGGGATCCATATTGGGTGGTTTCTTACCAGGTATCATTGGAGTTCCGAATGCCATCACCAATTCACCTTACAGGAAGGAGCGGAGGCGAACCCTCTTGTTGAAGGCTCGAGCCATCCTACTCTGATGACTTTCTAGATTGTGTAGTGCACGAAGCCTATTCTCATCAAGTGATTCCAATTTAGCTAGACAGATTTCATCCACTCTATCCAGCGCTTGTTAGACATATACAGTTGTGCGCAATGAGGGCAACTGAATCTCGATGGGAAGGAAGACCTCAGTTCCGTACTCTATGGAATATGGTGTCATCTGGGTGGAATTACAACTCATCGTCTGATAATACTAGAGGGAATATGGGAGCTTATCCAGCCAAATCTTCTTGTTCTGGCCATCCAATTTTTGTAGGATTTAAGAGAGGGTTTTGTTGAATGCCTCAATATTCGCATTCACTTGCGTGTGATAGTGGGAGGTATGGTTAGAGCGAATTTTGTACTTTGCGTACAATGTTTTCAACTCAACTGCTTGGACGTTGGTGCTATTATCGGTGAGGACAGCTTAAGGAACTCCAAACCGATATATGATAATGATACTCATAGAGTCAATGATATAACGGGCCTTGACTTCCTTGAGCGGAACTGCCTCTGCCCACTTGAAAAAGAAATATGTAGCGGTCAGAATGAACTGGAATTGGTGAGAAATTCCCAAAAGATATCTTCCTATGACATCTAATCCCCAGACTGCAAAGGGACAAGAGTACATGGTAGTGTGTAGAGGCTCCGGTGGCCGAAGAAAAGAGTTAGCATGAACTTGGTATGCATGGCACTTCTTGGCGAACTCGATGCAGTCATGGATCATTGATGGTAAAAAATACCCTATTCTTCCAATATGGTGAGATAGTTTTGTCCTAGATTTATGGGCACCAGAGGAACCGAAGAATACCACTTTCATGACCTGTGTAATCTCAACCCCTTGAATGCATTGGAGGAGAACACCATCAAACCCACACTTAATGAGGATTGGCTCAAGGCTGGGACCACTCTGGATGGTCAACGGTAGTGTGCAACGTCGGATTCGCTCGCGCTCAGCTCGGTCTGACGGGAGATTACCGTGTTGGAGGTATTCAACCAAGGGTGTCCTCCAATGAGAAATCATTTCCATCACTGGATCGAGACGACCTGGGGTTTCTGACGTAGAGGCGCCAACAAAAATATGGCTTACACGTGGGCTGTCATCTCTATCTGGGGTATAAGGAGCTATGAATCTCCAATGTGCCATGTGGATAATCAGATCATCCAGTTCAGGCTCTACAAGTGATGCAGCTAAGCTGGCCAAAGTATCCACTCGACCGTTCTGTGACTGAGGGACATGGGTAACCTCTGGTAGATAATGGAACTAGGTCATTAGCTAGAGAGTGTATTCCATCAATGGTACAAGATCTGGCTTCCTGACAACATAGTCATAGTTGATCAGCTTAATGACTAGATCAGAGTCCACTCTCACATGAAAATGGATCACGTCGATCTTGAGGGCCAGCTCGAGGTTAGTAATGAGGGCCTGATACTCCGCCTCATTTTTGGTGCATCCCTCCAGTAGGAAGAATGAATATGGTAGAATGGCTTGTGTCGGGGTAATAAAAAAGATACCCAAGACTACTCTGTTGAGTATAGGATCATTGAGCCTCCTACCGATGGGGCTTCGGGAGGCACCATCAATGTTCATCTGCCGACATGGGATGTCATGATAAACTGAGAGGATTGCCTCATTAGAACAATCAAGTTCCAAGGACCGGTCATCATGGGTTGGATGAGGAACAATGGAATCGGCCAATGCCTATCCCTTGAGAGCCTTATGAGGCACTAACCTGATGTTAAACTGCTGGAGGATTACCGCCCACCGCGCTAGTCGGCCAGTCAACATGGGACTACTTAGGATATACTTCAATGGGTCTACTCGGGACACCATCTGTACCTCGTGGAGATGTAGGTAATGTCTCAATTTCTGTATGACAAACATGGGTTCAAGGAAACACTTCTCGATGGGGGATTATCTGGTCTCCATATCAAGGAGCATGCAGTTGAGGTAGTAGAGAATATTCTCTATCTCCTCATTCTTCTTCTAAGAGAGAAGGGCATCGAGGGACCATTCCAGGGTGGTGACATAGAGGACCAGCGGCTTCTTAGAGACATGTGGCATCAAGACCGGAGGCTGGAGAAAATAATGCTTGATTTCCTCAAAGGTGGTCTGGAACTCCTCATCCCACTCATAAGCGGTGACCTTCTTTATGAGTTGAGAAAAGGGCTTAAACATTCCATCCAAGTTATCATTAAATTGGATTATGTAAGAAAAGTGCCCTTGGAAACCTCGAAGCTCCCAAATAATACTCAGGGGAGGCATCTGGCTGATGGACTTGAACTTCTCTAGGTCAATCTCGATGCCCTGGTACCTAACCACAAATCCAAGGAACTTTCCAAAGGTGACCCCAAAAGCACAGTTCAATGGGTTCATCTTCAGGTAAAAGGAAGGGAGGAATCCAAACACTTTCTTAATATCCTTGAGATGGTCCTAGAGCCGGTGAGATTTGACCAACAAATCTTCCACATATCATTCCAACAATGTCCCAAGTATCAGCTTGAATATGCGATGCATGACCCAATGATATGTGGAACCTGCATTTTTCAGGCCGAAGGGCATAACCTGGTAACAGAAAGTGCAATGGGGATCCCTGAAAGCGGTGTACTCTTCATCCTCGGGGGACATCCAGATATGATTATACCTGGTGTAACCGTCCATGAAAGAGAGGGCTTGGTTCCCAGTTGTAGGGTCGATCAATAATTCTATCATTGGAAGGGGAAAATCATCCTTCAGACAATGACAATTGAGATCGCAGAAGTCGATGCAGACTCTGATCTGCCTATTATTTTACCTGACTTGTACAATGTAGTCCATCCATATTGGGTACTGGAACTCCTTAACGAAGTTGAACTTGATGAGTTTGTGAACATCGGCCTGAACTATGGCATCGTGAAACAGATGCATCTTTCTGGAAGGTTGTTTGAACCCATGATGATTTTACAGAAGATTAAGGCTGTGGAAGGATACATGAGGATCTAGTTCTGGAATCTCATCCTATCTCTTGGAAAACACACCATGAAGATGTTTAAGGATTTCTATGTACCACTGCTGCTCCTCGGGGGGCATGGCGGTGCTGATCAATGTGGGTCTCGGGTCTGCCTCGCTTCCGAGGTTCACCTGTACCAACTCGTCGACCATGGAAGAGATTCCTTTTTCAAAGGTAGGGGGAGTCCTCTATATCCTTTTCTCTATTATATATGGATCTTCTACAGGGGATGTTACATCTGAGTTACCATACCCCGATGGGAGGCTGGTACCTGCTTGAGCGGTAGTGGTTATTGAATCGGGGAAATCTGGTGGTGCTGAGACCATAACCATGAAGGTTGTCGACCTGATACCATCTCGTCTCCGGCCGAAGGGGCCACACATGATAATATCAAAGTAGTCGTTTCACATCAGTCAGAGCTAGAGTATTCCATCTCGACGAAACATAAAAGTATGACTGACCACCATTCCCATGAGCCGGCCTCCCCGATACCTGATGGGAGTGGGAGGCTCCAGGATCACTCAGGCCTGATTCGTATAAGAATATGAAGTGATCTTTCAACACCGCATGTATTTGGTAGCATGGTTCCACCTTGTCCCGAAAAAGACAAAACATTTCCCCATATCGGGGGTCACGGCCTCTAATCGATGGATCATGAAGACGTATGCGTCATTCAGGCCTACCCAAGGGTCTGTCGTAGCGGTGAAGGTCTCAACTTCACTTTCCTAGACTTTTATAGCCTTGATCTTGTAATGGTCAATGTCTAAATAGTGGGCTTCACAAGAGACTAAAGGAGATTATTCACCCTAGAGTACGCCCACTCGACCATTAAGGTATTAATTATGGCATTGGTGATATGATGAATGGATCGTCGTGTGCCGTGGAGCCATGGCTTTCCCATCAATGCATTATATGTGGTGTCCTGGGAGACAACCATAAACTCGGTAATATAAACTATTTCTCCGAACTAGGAATCTAAATAATCCTTTCCAACAGGGGTCTGCTATGTTCCATTATATCCCTAGATTCGTAAATTATAGGGTGTCAGGTCATCTTCAGAAAACCCTAGCTTCCACAGTGTCTGTGTCGGGATAAGGTTGATCCTAGAGATGGTGTCCATGAGACAATGATGAAACTCCATGCCGTTAAATTGGCATGTGATGTACAACGGGCGGATATCACCCTGTGTAGGTGTGCCTTTATCTTCTCTCGAGAATGAAATAATGGTCTGACATTCGGAGTTCTCAAACACTTCAGTGTGGAAATCCTCTGCCACTGCTACCTCTGTCTCAAAACGGAGGGGGCTTCATAAATCCTCGTCATGTGATTTGCACATATCTAGAGACAAGATAAGGTCTTCAAGGATGTAAAGCCTTGTTGGGATACCGGTGAGGTTCTTGATAACATCATACTTCTATGCCAGGCGTGAACTTATGCTTGTAAGGAGGCACTCTATGATAGAAGGATTGGCGGGCCCTACCGGCTAGACCAGCGGCTGACTGGTATTGGGTATATCCCTCCACTCACTAGTTGAAGCCTGGAGAGTAGCTGACGGATGATGATTGGATGACTGAGATTGGCCTATAGCTGGGAAAAGCTGGTCGCGGCACAACCGAAATGGTTCTGCCTAATATAGTAGCACAAACGGTGGTAGAGGCGGGCCTGTCGACACCGGATGAAGGGGTTTCATGTGCTGAGTTCTGCGCTAGGCCTGCTGTCTAGTCTTAGTGGCATGAAATACCAATATTGAGGTTCCAATTAACATGCCTCGATGACCCATATGGCCACGGCTCTTCCAATGTTGGCGTCGGCTGCAGACTTTGGGGAGGTTCGTCTAGCGCTCCCCCTCGTCGGGAGTCATATAGGGGTTTACCAACTCAACGATATTAACAGTAGCGTACTCTTGAATATCAATTGACTAATAATCCACTATCAGGTACATTTTGGGGGGAATCCCCATGTCAGGTGGTGTGAAGTCACCGAGAGTGTCGGAAGACGATGGCATTGGTAGGGGGCGTTGCTTTTTCTTGCATCACTGATGCATTATCTTCTAGGAAGAGGCCGACTGAGATGATGATACAGAAGTGGTGGCCGTAGCCTCTTAAGGCTCTATATTATTCAGGCATACACAGATAATTCCATGGGCATAGGCGAACACTTTGTGGGCCATCCAGTCATTATACTTCTAAGCCCCGTAGTCAGAAACCTACAGCCACTCGCCTTCGTTGTCGCTACTTCTACCTAACCTCACAAAGAAACCTGCCACTTATTCCAGGGTTGGGCCCAACCTGACGATGTTGTTGTCAATAATGTCTTGGATCTATTCCTTGAACACATAGCATTTCATGAGGGTGTTCCCTATCATATGGAGATAAGGGAAGTAGTTGGGGCGATCAGTGAGATTCACCTCTTCTAGATTTCTGCACTTAAGCAGTCATACAATTCCCTACTCTAAGGCGTTGTGGAAGTAACGAGGTACCTGAGCCTCGTTGAATGAGTAGGTCTGATTTATTATTTCCAGAAATGGTACTCTATGAGCCTGACCCTAAATAGGGGCATGAGGAGCATTCTGAGGAGGCGGAACATGATTATCTTGCCTTGGTGGTGGTGGTGCATTAAGCGGAGGCACATTGTGATTTTGAGGTGGTCACTGCTGGGATGGAAGATGTGCCCATAGTGGAAGACCTCTATGGGAATGTGGAGTTGGCTCCAATGGTAGTAATTCTAGTTCTCTGAGGGCTACTATTTGGGCCACCATGAAGGGATCGGCTTTGACGACCCTCGTTGCTGAGATTACAGGGGGTAGCAGGCGAGCCTGGATGGCCTATTGTAGGGATTCTTCAAGGGGTTGGGCTTTATCTGAGAATTCTCAGAACCGTCCAGGATAGTACTGAGTGATCGAGGAGGGAGCCAGCTCCATCTTAATGTTCCATATGCACATCATCAGTAATTTCTCCGGAGTCAGTGGCATGTCAAGGGAGTATGTGATTCCCTTCCACCGGGCGATAAAGTCCGCGAATCACTCATCAAGACTTTGTTTTCACTTGGAGAGAACTGCGAGGCTCGTTTTCTAGGTGGTGGAACTGAACTGGTAAAGGAATTGCATGTGAAGGTCCTCCCAGTTGGTCACGGATCCGACTAGGAGCTGGATGTACCAGACGAATGACAACCCCTCCAGTGTCTGAACACAACAATGGGGCTTGGCGGCATCCTGCTGTGCTGGAGTCCCTAATATAGGCCCACACCTTGAGATGAAGTGGGACAGGTGCTGCGGCGGGTTCCCCTTCCCTTTAATGGGGGAGAATGAGGGTTTCCGAAACCCAGAGGTGCAGACATATCATCCACCCATGCCGGGTATGGCTTTCCTTTTGGTGGGATTTCCACATTTCTCATTTCTAAAGCCTATAGGTGGGTGATGAGTGCCACCATTGGATCATATGGATGGGGGTCACTACCATTACAGGGGTCCCTAACCAGGAGCATGTTGTCGGGTTCTTCAATGAGCTGGATAAGATTAGTGGCTCGTGGGGAAGCTGGTGGAGCGAACCATGTGGCGGAAGAGCAAGCCTATGTGGGGTTTCTTTGATTGTCAAACTGTTCATGATGGTTTGGTGAGACATAACGCTCCCTATTTCAATGAGATCTGGCTTCCACCCTATCTGTGGGAGTGGCATGATCTGGGTTTTCTAGGGGAAGCTCGCCAAGGGGAAGCTGTTCTTGCCCCTACTGCCCCGACCTAGGATCACCGTAGTTAGGTCGTCGCTCTGTAACACAATCATCCATTAGTTCATCGACCAACTTCTTTTTCTCATCATTTTGATGGTGCATTTTGGCCTTCTCGGGGTCCTCCTCCATCTTTTGCTCTAAACCAGATGTTTCAGAGTGCTTGAGAGCGTTGAAATGCTCTTTTCCCTTACCGGAATTCTGGCCAAGTACCAATGCCTCAGTGGGGGGAAGGGTGTAGGAGGTTCCTCTACTGATGAATAATCCTCCCCGATGGGTTCAGTAGTGGTGGAACATCATCAGGGACGACGTTCCCATCAGGATGGTCCATCTCATTTTCCCCTCCCGATGGATCGGTCAGGTTGAATGCAACTCTTCTCGGGGGCATGTCCTTAATGTCGCCTAGTGATTCGGGCTACCAGCAAATAACAGTGAAGAGGAGGAAAGCGTACTTCCCCCATCCATGGACTTTCAGGTGGGGGGTAGACTCCATAATAAACTTGTGGAATACTTGGAAACTCTGAACACATTGTTGTTGGAGGGACCTATGCTTACCAGGTGACTAAGGGTGATAGACATTGGGAAGTGTGGCCAGTTCAACCAGACAACATTGTTCGCTGACGTCTTGAAAGTGAACTAGGATCTTCTGATAAGTCACTCGCTAATGCCGAAGGTGGAAGTGCGTCACCCATAGGGTTCCACATAGACACTCAACATTCTATGGGGTAAGAGATTCCAGCACACAAAAATTTAGTCCTACGACCGGCCAAAACTTCTCAGGGATGTGGCCCACTGAATGTATTTTCCAGTAGCTCCTTGGCTCAGATTCTGGTTCAGGCCCTTGATTGCCCCACTCGTTAACTGGGGGTCGATGAGGAATTGGAAGCAGCATTGAGGCAGACCGCTGGGACAGCGGGCCTGCCAGTGGAGAATATGGCGAGCAGGCTGACTGGCCGACGAATCTTGGGTTGTCCTCTAAGGATTGTAGTGACATGGCCTCTACATCACGATAGGATGGACCAGCGACCAATGCTCCTGACACAACATCATCTTTTGTCGAGGGTGGGTTATGGTGTGACTCTTCTGCCATTGACCCCCGAAATAGCTCTCCCTAGTCTCTAGCTGTGGTAGAGGGTGCTTCTGAAGATGATGGTGGAAACAGTGTGGTCGGTCCCTGGAGACATTCTATGTTTTCTTCCTCCTATATATACCTTCGAAGACAGAAAGGGATCTTATTGACCTCACATTCCTGAAGTATGAGGCCGATGTGCCTCGTTCCTTCCCCAACCATTGACTCAGAGGACTGAGGGGAGGGCTCCAGTGCTGAGTCGTACTCCGCCTCAGATTCTGAGAAGCGGACTAGTTTGATTCCTATCCGGCCCACCCCAGAATTCCCCTTATGGCGGCGAACACCTACATTCCTTCCCATGGGTAGCACTTTGGGGAAAAGTCCACTTTTTACATGAGGATTTCCTTCGGCCATACTGGTGCTGGGGTGGAGAGATCTCCCATCATGGTGGGCCGCGATGTGAAAAGCACTATGGAAAATGTCAATAGGGACTCGGGGAGAACCACTGTGGGAAGCACTAGAGCGGGAAGGGCCTCTGCTGGAGCTGGTAGAAGCATATGTAGGAGTTATAGGAGCATGGGTAGGACCTTCATGCTCACTTCCACTGACTACATCAGTGTGAGGAAGGTCCTCATACTGGTAAATTCATGCACGGGTAGGACCTCTGTGCTGGGTGTTGGAGAAGTGAAGTTGGCCTCCACAGCTCTGATCGCTGGGGTGAGGAGGACCTTCATCGGCTGGTATGAGGACATGGGGAGGGCCTTCATGTTGGCGAGTGACATGACGTGCAATATCTCCATAACCGCGGTTTGCAGCAGGGGGAGTGACCCCGTACCTAGTTTAGTGAGCGTGGGAGAGACCCCCATACAGAGTGTTTCTGTCATGGGGAAGACCGTCGCTTGGGTTGAAGGTGGTACAGGGCAGACCTCCAAGCTGAGGTTGGAAGCATGGAGGACCCACACATTTCGTAGTGGTGGTACAGAGTGGGCCTCTGAACTGGGTGGCATTGATGTGTATTGGTCCGCAATGGCCATCGCCTGTGCCAGATATCAAGAGAGTCGACCCAGGCTACCCGTGGGGTGGTTCGGGCCTCAATCTAGGTTGGGCATGTAACTACCCCTGCTCAACATATGTATTTAGTTTTGGATATGAGTCAGTGGTGGCTCGGGCCATAGTAGTTTTTGATGTTGATGCCCCACGATGGGTGCCCTCTTCCATTTTCACCTGATGCTGGCGCCAAGTCTGTTGAACCTGAGCAGGTGGTGCATGTGCATGGCATACCTGTGCCTCGCGATGGGGAACCGGGCGGCGTCACTGACGTTGCCTTGTAGGATCCCTCGCCGGGATCCCTTGGAGTGGGACTATGTTCGGGCCGACCCATACATCCCCTACCTCATCGACATAGGGAACAGAGTTGTCAAGGAATTCAGTGGACAATCTTCCGAAATGATTGAATGTCGGGGTGGGGAGCAGCGGCTCCCTGTGCGGCCCTTGGGGGAGGAATTGACGATGAGGCACAACCGCCTATAGATCGAGGTGGGCCATATCCTGGTGTAGATGATACCCTCATCCTCGTACCTATATACAAGGTAACTAATTACCCTCATATGGATAATTTCTGATGGGGAGGGGGGAGTGGGTTCCATGTAGTCATGGCGGTTGAGGTCGTCATGGAAGAGGTTGAACCGCTCGGGGTGGCCGTGTCGATACTGCCCCTGCCCCTGCACCGTTGGACAGGTGGTGATCGGGTTCTAGATGCAATAACTTGGTTCCTGAAAGCAAGGAGATGAACTCATTAATACTGATAGGAAAAAAATGACAACCAATGCCCTAGCACCGTCTCGTCTTCCGTGGCCAGTAAGAGGGATCCATGCTGACAATGTCTCAAAATGGAATGCTCAACGTTCTGATTTCCCCATCTTCTAGGGTGTTTCGCGTCAGACCTCATATTTTCCTGGTGGGACCTGGTTCCGGATGATGGTGTCTGATGACATGCTAATCCATTAATTCCTAGAACACTACTAGTATCCATATTGAGGATAAGATCTTCACGTCGGGTTAACCATTTCGGTATCCGACGATTTCATCAGGGCGCACGCATCAATATGTGGACGACGCGTAGCTGTTACCCAACATTCCCAATTTCCAATGGTGGTTCACATCCTATACTTATTAAAGGATTTCTGATCCCTGATCGAAATGGGATGATGGGATGTTGGTTCATCCTTCCGTGGATTCCTCCTCGGAGCTTGTCACCTAGTTTGGGTCTCTCTTATATACTTAAGATGTTTTTTCGTGAAACTCTTCCCAGCTTCATATCTGCATGGACACCAGTTAATTACACTGCTTCTATTAGGACATTCCAATGGGTATGGTTAGGGAAGCATCCTTTGGTTAGGGGAGTAGTCACTTTGGGTAACAATGGACTGTCAGGACGCTGGGGGATTGGTGTTTCTGTCTTCTACCCCTTATTATAAGGATTCTCGGGGGTGTGGAAGCCCGAGGAATCCCACATCAAACGCGGGGAATCATATGACATGGGCATGTACCTAAGGTTTTCCTTAGTTTCTCATGTTTAGCACAGGGAATGCCACAAATTTAACATACAACAGAGACATATCTGACTGATCGGAACACTGATTAGAGTGGATCAGATAGAGGTAGCCTTTGGAGGGAACACCGATACATGGACCATCATGGGTGGCTCCCCAAATTTTGTTTGCTGGAATGGGGAGTGGCATGGCATGATCCCACCGGGATGTGGTGGCCCGAGTGAGGATCATGATGGGTGATGAAGTGAAAGGGGTTGAAATATGTCCATCGCAAAGGCGATGATGAAGTTGGTCTTGAGCCTCGAAGAGACTTCCTATGTATCCCCATGGCTAGGAATCAATTTACGCGTATTTCGGTGAAATGATGGGACACCTGAAGAGGCAACCCGTGAGAATGAACACATGGATTGGACCCATAAGAAGTGAAACCTCTGGGTTGGGGCATGAGATTCCCGAGACACAAAGGCTCGAGGGATAGATTAGGATGAGACAGGAGTGATGGGCTATAACCACATGGAGGATTTCTACGTATCCCCGTTGCAGGGAATCAAATTCCACGTAAATCAGGATGGGGGATACAGTTTAACGTCATTTGGGATGGGTGTGAACCTAAAGTTAAGGTGGTCTGAATGACCAGGTGGTGGGCTTGAACCTTGTGGAGTCTTCCTACATAACATGCCTTGACATGGATCAAAGTCCTCGTAGTTTGGGATATGGTGGGTGAGGCTTACACTCTAAGGCGGCCCAAGGTTTTTGTGAAAAGACACGGAATGACCAGGTGGTGGGCTTGAGCCTCGTGGAGGGTTCCTAGGTACTATGCCCTGACATGGATCAAATTCATTGTACTTCAGGATATGGGGAGGGTCTTACAATCAGAGGCGGCCCAAGGTTTTGGTGAACCGACGTGAAGATGGTCGGAATGACTGAGTGGTGTGCTTGAACCTCATGGAGGCTTCCTACGTACCATGACATGACATGGATCAATGTTGACGTAGTTCGGGATATGGGGTGGGGCTTACACTCTGAGGTAGCCCAAGGTGTTGGTGAACCGACGTGAAGATGGTTGGAACGACCGAGTGGTGGGATTGAACCTCGTGGAGGATTCCTACGTACCATGCCTAGACATGGATCAAAGTTCTCATAGTTTAGGATATGGCATGTGGGGTTTACACTCCGAGGTGGCTAAATGTGTTTGTCATGGTCGGTGCTTGATCTAAGCTCATTTGAGTCATGCTCAGTTTGAGAAACAAGAGATAGTAAAGACATGAATATCACGTCATGAAAGGTGCATCTATGAGAAATGGAGTGGGGGTTACGCATGATTAACGACCCAAACAGGAAACATGTGCTTATGCGTGGTTAGCATCCCAAGAAGTCGGTACTAACTCTAGGATGGTGGCCCGATGGCGGCAAAGTGCATCGGGAGAGGGACTTTGTATTGAAGAAACAAGAAGAACCATTTCCCACCAAACCCATTACAGGCCCTAAGGACCGAAGATGAATGGAAGATAAAGGATGCTTCCTCTAGAAAGAAAATATAGGGGCTTACCACATGGTGCCTACCCTTGCCTCATGGACAAACTCCACTCCAATAAGGTGGATATCAACCCCTGTGAGGGGTGATACCATCTCCTTTGAGATGAGTGGGCGTGGAGATTGTTCAAGGCCGGGGACCCAATGTGAGAGGCATGGTGTTGGGCAACAGTTTAACATCATGTATTGAGGATGATGGTGCTTGGTAGTTTAACATCTTGCAGCTCGGACGAGGTGAGTTCACTCCGCACATCTAGGACTTACATAACCGGTACCCTCTACTTCTTAGTGCAGAGAGGGGACAAGAAAAGTTTTGTTTAGGGGGATTCATGGAGTGAACCATTGAAATTACATGTTATTATGGCTATGCAAAGAATAAATAGCCATTAGCGTTCCTATCTGAAGAAGCATGAGGCAATGCAACGCAACAGGAAGAACTGTCCAAGGGACTTTGAAGTTACTTCGAATGATCCTTCACGGTCGTATGGGAAAATGGTGTACAATGTGGATGCCCGAGGTGTGAGAGAAACCACGAATGGAATCCATAAGAAGAGAATCAGACACATGCACAAAGGTACGCCCGATTAGTATGGGAATCATGATTGAAGAGCTAACCGGGGAGCACCAGAGTGAGGGGTCCCGGAGAGTTGCATGCAACCTTTGAGGCTTGCGCGCGAAATAAGTATCCTTGTGTGAAGAACATCGGGCCGGCGCAAAATCAGTGAGGATTGCATGTAAATGGAGTCACGTATTTACACGCAACTAGAAAGGATTGCGCGAAAGGAGGAATAATTGCACTCAATTGGGAGAGGCTGCATGCAATGACTGGGGTGCGCACAATTGAAGGGGATTGCATGCAATTGGCTGGCCTGCGTGCATGTGGAAGGGATTTCACTTAGGGGGCGGACTCCGAAGGTATTTGAATTCAGTCTAAACCAAGGGGATGTCGTGCGGAGGCAGAATCTAGGGCGACTTGGTGTGAAAAGAACTGTACCTGAAAGCCATATTTGCGCGCACCAAAGGAGAATTTTACGCCCGACAGTCAGTTCAGATTCTACTACCCGGAATTCGAAGGGGTCACCTTCTATTTATAGGCATTCATGGGCGTGTAAAATAGGTCGGAATGAAATAATTGTGCTCCGATGTCAGTGGTGTGAAATGTGAACCATGCGGGGAGGGGGTGCGTAATATTCCATGCCCCCGCCGCAGAACTCTCGTGAATCCCGTAGCTTTCCGCTCATGGAATTTTTTTTTGCGCACTAATGAATTTTTTTCACGCGACTCCTCTAGGCCCCCCAGACTAGGTACCTGGATCCAAATATGACTTCTCTTTGTCATTTCAAAACCTTCTTTCACCCTTGAACATTTTCAGACTCTACATAATAATTCATAGAATAAATAAATATACGACTATTGGAGTAAAAAATAAGTAAATAAATAAGTATAGTCTATCCTTAGCTAAAACATAACTCTTGAGAAAAAACCTACCTACTTCACCATATGCTACATGAATCTTCCTACAATATAATAGTAATGATAAAAATTAATAGGGAAAAATTTGTATATAGAATATGTACAATCTCCCTTAATAACATGTATCTATTCTATAAACTCCTGATCCAAATAATAACAACCAAGGTACCCAATACATAATAATGATTATATAAGATCCATGTAATCAAAATAAGTCCCCCAAACCTTATAATAGAAATAAGATAAGAAAATCCATTGTAGAATGTCTACGGTCCACCAATAGAATAAAATGTGACATACCAGATCCCTAGAATGCCATCAAGGTCTTCAAACAGTTTAAAAATTGGGATAACAGATCCCTGTAATGATGTATATGATCCCCTAAAAATATAATAATGGCCATACTATATCCATGGGATTAAATATAGGACCCCCAACAACATGAAATAAAAATGATAAAATTTAGTGAAATATAACCAATAATGTGTTCAATATTTAACACATGTAACATATCATGTTGGTTGTCCTTGGAATCCTTGTAAAAAATCAATCCATCAGTAACCAACACTTTTCTAGGGGAAAATTATGTCACTTAGTGTAATATGTCCCATGATATTAAGAAAAACATAATATATTTTCTTTGGACTCCCATATCACATAGTGTTTAATTCTTTGTTCTATGGTCAGATGGAAGGCCATATATACTCATTTAATACTCCAAACCTAGGGGAAATAGAAAGTGACTTATCTAGTTCCAAAATTTTTATTCATTTATGGACCACATCATCTAGATTGAGGTCTCTAAAGTACCTAAGAATTAAATTAGGACAACTAAATAAAATTATCTTCATTCATAATTTATATCTACTAAATACATCAATGTGAAACAATCATTTACCATATATTCATATAATCATATACTTTTTTCCTCATATGGGTTCATGTATTACAAGGTAAGTGATTACAACTATTATCTCAATAACCTTTTACTGGGATGTATAACTATTCAATCTTTTTCTTTTACAGAATATGATTTTTCTAAATTCCATATATTGAAAATCTATTTAATTAATAAAAAATCTTTTATTTATAATTAAATTTATTTAAAAGTTTATAATCACTCATAATGTGGAGACCATATATCCCATATTATATTAAAATAATAAATAAACCACATAACATATATGGTAATGTTTAGGGACAACCTAACTCAATATACGCTATACTAATTGTAATTAAAGTCCTTGAAACTCTTCAGAGGCTAAAAAAATTTCATTGATAACCAATATCCTATCAGGTTATGAGGTTTTCAATCAACCATAATGTGGATTATTCTATAAATATAAAACATAGGATTTGAGGAGTCATAATGCATCCCCAACATCATTCGAAGAAAAATTCAGTGTGTCAAGCCCTCATACCATGACCAATTTAACCTAAAATATTGTAAATACCATAGTAAAACTAATTTTTGGAATTACCTATTTCAAAAGGTATATAGTCAGTGTGAATAAACAATGATGGGTCTTATTCTATAAAAGATTGAAATAATACCCAATTGAGATGATAAATTCAAAGAACAATTTCACCAAATTTATAAAAACAACTTTAATAATCATTAGGTAACCCACATTAATCATAACTGTACATGAAAAAAACCATCTTGGATTGACACCCTCTATCCAAGATAACCAAAACCCCATTATTTGTTAAATATTTAACAATATTCCGGTGGAAACAAGATTAAATAAAAAATTAAATTTGAATATAAATCAATGTCCATAGAACTTTGGGAAAAACATTTAGAATTAGATACATTACAATGAAATTTTCATGTAAATCAGATTCTCTCTAGATTATGGGGAACCATAGAAGGAAGGATATGTGGAGGATTTTGTGAAATATACCTCTTCATTATCATCCTTAATAACAAATAATACGGGGTTTTGACTCCATAAAGAAATATCTCAACCATTATAAAAACCCCAAAAGCCCCACCAGGTTGAACTTGATTATAGGTTTCTTTGTTTTATTTTTCCCATGCCACAAGATATTATGTGGCTATTTTAGTATTCTAAGAACCCAAGCCTATTTTGTGATACTAAATTGATCATCCTTAATGGAAGACAATTATCTTTCCTAAACAATAAGAATAATTTTATGAAATTTAATCTCTTATAATATCATTCTGATTTTTGGCTCCCAAAATAGACAACCCACTAAATTTAAAATACTAATTTATTATGATATTTCTAAAAAAATTCATAAATATAGTGTCACTGTTAGAAAATCGAAAAATTAATCTTCAAGTATATAGATATTTTTATTTAAAACTTTGGTTAAAAGAAAGGTGGTGGAAAGTTTCTATATGATTGAATTTTTAATGATACATGAATGATTTTATGATAGTTCACATAATCTTAATGCCAGGTATCAATGTTATATAATATTATTCATTTTTACTAAGGTAATATGATACCCAATGAATAATTAAAAAATTGTGCGTGTATATATGATTTTAAAATAATGGCATGAGTTATCATATATTTTATTTTGTATTGAAATAATGAATTATAGTGTTTCTTATAGATTGGATGGAAGGATAATAATTTATCAAACAACAATAGTTCTAATTAATTTTTTAAAAAATTTATTCATCATATATGATTTGATAATTTTATAAAAATAATATTTTTTATTATCAATATATCATCATTAATTATATACGCATGGTTTATGAGTTATTATATAATATAACATGTTCACATGGAATCAAAATGAAAAAAAAGTCATTCTCTAAAAAAACTGTTTTTCTTAATGTTTGATAAAAGAATTGGATTTGATATTCCAACACCATAATTAGCTTATTTTAAATAAAAATAACAATTTTTAAAAGAACCCCAAATATTTTAAAGATAATATATGATATGTATACAATGTTTTATTTTCTCAGCATTTCCAATAAATTTAATAAGTGTTATTTTATATCACAAAACATTAATATATGTTAGAATGAAATTACAAAGATAATATAGATTCAATGATTCTAGTATAAATATATTTTAACTCATATATTTTCAATTTTAATAAATAAAATATTATGTTTTTCAGTTTCCAATGTGAATATCACTCGATATTATAATAGAATAGTTGGTATATCATCCAAAATAAATGTAATGTGTTCTATCTAGTTATCATATTGAATTTAATGTTACTTTATATACTAACAGTGTTTAGTATTTATTGGTAATAATATAATGTAAAGTATTACATTAGTATCAAAAATGATATCTGAGAACAAAGATAAATTTTTTTCTTGATAACTAATACGATCATGAACATAGAAAGAATTATTAGTAGAAAACATAGGATATTGACCTTGTATGATTAATTATTTTGGAATTATGATGTTTAAAAACTTATTTTAAAAATTTTCATATTAGGAATACAATTCTAATGACACGCCATTGATCAAACAAAGTTATATAATAAATAAAAATGATGAAATTATTTTTGGGAGATTATTAATATATGGCCACATAAAGACGTGGTAGAATATTTATAATGATATATTAATATTAAAATATAAAATTATAGAGAAAATAATTTTAATACTTTAGTCTATATTTTTTTATATGAATAGATGGGATATTTTGTATTGTTTTGTAAATTTGATTAAAAGAATTTTAATGATATATTATCTATCCTGTTAATTATAGAAATCCTCCACATTTTCATATCGAAAACCTATATTTAATTTATTATGCAATGAATGTATGAATGTAAGTTATCGCTTACAAATATTTATCACAAAGGATTATAGGTTTTTATTAAATTTAATTGTTAGTGATAATAGGTTATTATATAGAGATACATAATATACTCATGAGGAATTAAATGAGTTTCGTATGTTGGAAAACACCCATGTATATACCAGAAAGATTTTCATACACTATTCCTATTGTATATAATGGGTTCATGTTTTATATAGGGGAATAACGATAACTAATGTGTTTGAGATACTAATCATGGGAACATTCATAATTTTATACCATTCATATTCAATCTTTATGGTTTAGAGAATTAGTGGATGATTGGGTATGTTTCAAAGGAAATTATATTTTGGAGATTAACCAATATGGGATTTTTCATATCATAAAAATATTACAAAAAAAGAACTAAAATTATGCTACACTATGAAATTTTATTGAAATAAATATATTATAATTATGTTGTTTGAATCTATTCATCCATAAATTTCACTGAAAATGTTTTGTATTCATTTACCTTTTTATTTTATATTTGGAGAATAACGAATGCTTGAGTAGATATATGGGATTGACATACTATTTTTAGTATGGTTATATAATATGTTTGATAATGAGATCATATGAAAATGAGTTCATAGATATGATTTTGACAGTGGAAATCTATACAGAGATATATGTGTTTGATATAGTTCACTCTAGATAAAAATAAAGTTGCATATCCCAAATGCTTCACTAAAGGGAAATATTTGACCACATTTATTATTTATATAATTAATGTTTCTTATAATAAGAAATTATGACAAACTTTTTGTGTTACTAGCTGCTGTTTAACTTTTACTGGGATATCTGTACCAAAAAGGTTTTATAGATTTTCCAAAAGTAAATTTAGGCAGGTTTTAACAAGGTATTTTATGTGATGTGATACATGAATATGTAAATAATATATTTTTAAAATAGTGTTAGAATATATCCCAAGGGATTATTTTTTATGTTTAAATAGGTTATGATATATGATACAATATCATACAAAATAACATGACGTTTAAGAGGATTTAATGAAAATGTGAGAATAAAGATAAAATTGAATATATATATATATATATTATTTATATATTTTTATTATATATCATATGGATTGAAAAATATTTTTATTTAATATGACCTTGACACAACATAATTTCATTTCGTATGCATTCGAGGTAAATAGTTTATATGGTATTTAGATTTTATATGGAATTGTTATAGTAAATTGTGATGCATTATATCACACATTATGGTGATTCTTTTATTGTATGACTTATATGGTTGTAAAATGTTATATTCTAAATTTTAGATAACCCAAAAATGTTTATAAATTTTTATAAACTTCCATTAAATTATCCTTTTGAAAGAGTTTATTTAACATGATGTTTTTATTTAAACATGTATTATAAAACACATTAGTAACAAAATAAATGAAAAAGGTGATTCGTGAAAACTATATATGTATATAAGATCCTACATCCATGTAATGTTTTTTCATTTGAACATTTAGAATTCAATTTTGATTAGATAATTTTCCATTCTTCTCTATTTTGTTCTTTCTAATCCATGAGATTCACTAGGATTTCATAGTGTAAAGGAGAGTACCACCCATGTGACGTGCGATTCATATCAACCAATGGATACATCATAGGTGGGATTACACTTCATGATCAATTGTTTTCATTACCCAAAACATATATTTAATGAAGATAAATAATCACATTATTGTTAAATAAAAATTACAAATTGTTCATAATTTTTATATGAATTGTATTGATATCAATAATGGTAAATATTCATAAGTTGGATGTTAATTTGTTTTTAGTGATCTGATTATTTTTCTATTGATCAATAAAAATCATTCAATAAAGTTATTCAAATAAGACACTTGTCTCATTAACAAATATATTATTTATTCAGTTTCATGTTTTATAATTTTTATGATGTTGATTCCAACATTATTATTTATTTTTAATATATTTGTTATCTAGAAATATTAAATTTTTTACTGCTTTTTCATTCATCAGTTTTTTTAGGCTATATGGATTATCATTCTATTACTAAATACATGAAATTGGAAAATATTATGGTTATTATATAATAGTTCCATAATATTTAGAAGTGTGATTTTAAGGTTTTCATTTGATCCCTTAATTAAAATAGTTTAGGTGTAATTAATATTTGAAAATATATATTCAAATCAACATATGTTTATTTTTAATAATTATTTAATTGGTTGATATAAAATTTTATTAATTACATTTTATATAATTAATATCATGAATATTTTATCATTATATAATCTTGAATATGAAATTATGTAATTATTAAATTTATATTCAACTATGAAATCAATTTTGGATAATAACCATAAAAGACATAATATAAAATAAAAAATCATCACTAGGTTTGGTTATATGAAACAAATATATGTGAATTATGATTTCTATATATCTAATAATAAGGGAAAATATTATAAAAATTTGAGTTTCATAAAATATGTGATTATTAATATTCAACTATTTTAAATTTACATTAAAATATTTCTTTTGTTGTTGATTGGAGTAATTGGACAGATTAAGTGAAAATACAATGATTTTGAAACCACCATTTTGATATAGTTGTGGATTATGAAAACATATATTATGTTATCGGCTAGGTAACATATAATTCTCAAAGTATAAATATATGATTATAAACTATATATATATATATAATTATGGAAGAATTTTTTATGATATTTAATAGAATTTTAAGATAATAGAATATCATATAAGAATGGAAATTGAGACTTGGAATCGAAAACATCAATTTTTAGTCCCAACCATAAGAGTGAATCGAAATCTGTTAGATATTGAACATTTTGATCAAAATAATTCTTAATAACATGGATTTGTATTTTCATATGTGCTTTTAAAAAAAATTGGGGAGAGAAAATTTTATGGATATGGGGAGAAGATTCAAAGCCCGAGTGTTTAAAAAGGAAAAGAGAAGGGGAATCTTTGAATAAAATATTGAATATTTTATTATATAGGATGATGAAAATGAATAGTTTTGATTCCAAATAATTTTACTACTCCATTATTAAAAATATGTGTTTATTGGGTATTCAAAGAATCTAAAAACCAAAAAATATGTAATACACAGAGTTTTTATAAACATATTTCTTGAATAAATTTAATTTTTTTTGATTTATTTCAATGAACAATACACTAAGTCAATGTATCCCTCATTTAAACCTTATGCTACATGAAACACTGACATGGCTTGCGTTACACACATAATTGAGTTTCTGTGGACGAAATTTTTGTTATCATAATTATTTTAATAACATTGTTATTAAAAGTACATTAAAACTAGTAATATTAATAGTAATAACTAATTTGAGAAATAATTTATAACTTCTCTCTAAAAATAAAACATATTTATAATTAAATATATAAATTTTGGTAATGTATTTATAAGTTTTAAAATTCTATTTTCTTAAAAGAATGATTTTTATGATATTATTTAAATAATAATAAAATTATTTTTATATAATTTTTTAAATATAATTTCATAAAATAACCATCATTTCTTAATTCATAACTTCAAAATCTTCATACGTTGAATTTTAGGTATTTTTTTGAAAACATCAATTTTTATGAATAGTGAAAAATTCAAAATTTTAAAACAAAAATGTTTTTTCATAGAATTTAATTTTACAATTAGATAGTATATTAGTTTGGTTTTTTATTTTAATAATATTAATTGTAAAAAATTAAATAAAATGTTCATTATGGGATCCAATTTCTCATTGAAATTGGATATCAAAACTTTCAAAACATTTAAAAAAATGCTAATGTGCCACATCATGCTGGATTAATTTTAAATTAATTTCGACCAATTTGGTGATTATTATTTGGAAAAATGGATTTCTTATTTTTAATCATCATAATATAAAATTTATAACAAGTAAAATTTAATTTTCGAACAAAAATATTAGTGGGTGGGATTAAAATTTATTACACTGATTAAGGGAAACATTTGCTTAACAACAGACTAAACCATACTCTTAATGGCCAAAATAACCTAGAAACTATACCAGAAACCATTGGATGAACATATTAATACACTATCATCCATTATCGATAATTTTTACATTATTTGAGCTACATGAAATTTGAAAAACGTGGGTGGAATTCACTTTTGAAAAATTTACATAAATTTCACACATCCACTATAAAACCGAACTCAACCCTCCCACTTATTCACAAATCTAAATCCATTATTCATACCCAAAATATTATTAAATAAGTGACTTAAATACTTCTATTCCTCCTAGAAGTAAACATTTTAGTATAAATCCATCCATTCAATCCCTTTGCGGTAAACCAAAAGGAGTTATCCAACGAACATGTAGCATCCTTCCTCAATAATTATTGTGTTATATTCATTATCCACCACATAAAATCATTTTATTACTTTTTTATATAATATCCTTATAATCCTCCAATATAATGAGATTTTTTTATTATAAGGGTTATATGTAATGTTACAAACACATCCATCTAATAGGTAAAGAAGACACAGTCCCGTTGTATGACGAACTACCGCCAAACGAAATGATGATGTTGCTTTTCCGTTACCACATCTGAAGGTTTGGAATTGTGATGTAAAATCTGTTATTATATGATATATTAATTATTCTTTAAATACAATATAACATATAAAGTCATGATTTATATTTATTGTAAAAAAATTAATTTTGTTTGTGGAAGTGTGGACTACAACCTTCTCAATGTGATGTGATTCGTGCACACAATATATGGAAAATTTAAATGATGGGTTTTGTAAAATTTTATGATATATATTAAATAATAATTACAATGTAGGTATATTATATATTTTTATATATATGTAATTTAATTTATTTCTTTTTATATGACAAAAAAGTAAAACATCGTTCACATGTACGTATGACCTAGCGTCTTAATGAATGAAAAATTACATTTAAATTTTATATTATATAATTATTTTTATAAATATATATACAATAAATATAAAGTATATTTATATCATGTTTTATATTATGTAAATAATGATATAAGTATGAGAAACACAAATATAAAAAATTATGAATAAAGAAAAAAACAATGAGGATATTACATAAAACATAAACATGATGTGGAAGTGTTAATAAGAAGGTGGTATTAAGACATATATTTTATTAGATATATAAATATGGATATTTTTTTTTGTAATAAAATTAATGTAATTATAAAATAGGATTGAATGATTACAATGTGATTCATGATATAATGTAAGGGGATTTGTACTCTCACTTTTATTTCTATGAGATTTAGTTCTTATTCACCATTATTTTATTTTCTATTTAGTGTATAAATCCCATGAATATATTCAATGAATTTTATCCTTAAATTTATGGATATTTACAAATACATTTTATGATCTCTCATTCATTGGTTTCATATTTATAATGTAACAAATTTGATAAAGTAGTGTAGTATCATTTTCCATTCTTGGAGGAACATGTGAGGAACATCAAAAACCATGTTTACAAAGTGTTTTAAAAAATGTTTTGTTTAGATATTTACAAAACGTTATTTAATAATTTTTTATGGTTTTTATGCTTCATTTTTATGTTTTCAATTCATTTTAAATAAAAGAGTTTGCAAAAATGTTTTCAATCTTCTTCTAAAAGAAATTCTTTTAAAAAATGTTTTCAAGAATCATTTTAAATGATATGAATATCAAAATATTTTCATTATCATGTTATTTTTAAAAGGAAAATAGTTTTCAAAATGTTTTCATTCTTATGATTTAAGTTTTTAAAATTAAATGTTTTTAAAGGGCTTCATGTATTAAAATATTTTTTTTAATGAAGGATATTTTCCAGAATAAATGTTTTTAAAAGGATACTTCCAAATTATTTTCCATCAAAGATGAAATAATTGGGTGTTACTCATTCATGTATTGGAAATGATCCAAAGGTCATGTGCATATACTTTCTAAGAATGGATTATGTTTTTACCATATTTTTGTTCATTAATCCCACTTATTTTTTCATGATTAATAATATTTTGAAACCCTATAAATTTCATGGGTTATACTATGATAAAATGATTATGGATAATTGTTTTTTAAAATGTGAATATATGGGTATATTTTTATGAAACCCATTTATATTCATGGGTTATTATATGATTGTTTAAAATATTTTGGAACATATATGTATGATTTCATTATGGGATGGGTGGGTCCTTTGTCTCCCTCCAACGCATTAGGTAATGATAAGTGGTATATGAGCTCAAAGGGTACATTAATTGGTTGTAGATGAAGCCTAAAAAGAAGTGGTTACACGTGTTGTTTCCAAATCCCAACTAAAATAGGGTACACCGGAAGTTAGCCCATGCTTGAAAATAAAATCGTAAATGGGATGTAATGCATGCCCAAAAAATGATGGCACACTAGTTTTTATACCAAGCCTGAAAGAAATATGGCACACAAGATGTAGCCTAATCCAATTAATTAGATGGTACACTAGTTTTTCTATCAATCCAAAAGTTTTTACAAATGTTTTATTTCAATTCAAACATGTTATTGTGGTCTTGGTATGTAGGTTTGACATTTGATTTTCTATTTCTAGGGGTATGCCACAGATTCTACGTCTTGTTGCACAATTATGATTTCATGTATTTTGATCTTGATTAGCATATGATTAATGTCTTATGAACTACCAATATCATTTCTATGAGTCATGTTTATGATATTTTATATGCATAGTGTGATATTATAATTTCATTATCATGTTTTTACACCCTTACGCTAATATAAATGGTAACATATCTCCCTTGTTTACCATTACTGAACATCTAATCTCAGCTATTTTAATGTGTCCGTTCACTATATTACAAATAAATTTATTATGTATGATATTTCTAAGAAGGGTTATATTCATGATGAAACTAGTGGGATATAATACATCCTATATAGTAATAGTGTTTAGGTTTCCATGCTTCCAAAGGCACTAGACTTATACGGTATTTGGGTATCCATTAATGTAATGTTTTATGTATTCTACATAATGATTTAATTTTAATGTATGAAAAGTTATTGTTTCTATATTTTGTAACAAATATTATTTTTTGTTTTAATTTGGAATCATGGTTGAGAAAACCTCAATGATACCTCTAAAAACATGTGTATAGATAAGTGTAAGGATACATAAAAGTATAGGAAATTGTCGAAGAATTTTGGTAAATGATATAGAGAGTGGTTTCATTGATATAAATCCCTGTTAGGATACCATAAGTGGATGTGGTTTTAAAAAAGATGTACATTTAAATAATTTTTATGTCAAGGAGTTTTGTACCTGACTCGAGTAGAACCTGGTATAAAAAATGAGACTTACTACGCACCTGGTTTGAAAACCCTAGGAGATATTCTTTGGTAATTCACAAACACATCACGAGCCATCATGATGGATTTAAAAATAAGTTATCATTGAATTACCTAGGATAATCTTAGGATATCATGGATTATTTAAGGTGTAATAATTTAGACATCCAGTAATTAGTCTATCATGATTATTGGGTTCCATAATATGAAAATTTTTTTACTCTATGATTTTTGGTTTTAGTAATTTGATGGAACATGAAGGATCCATGTTAATGGTGAATGAGATGGTTAATTAAATGATTCTTCTCTATGTATTATTAATTATTTGAGAGAGGGAATAAAAAATAATTGATTTTCTCAAAAAAAAAATTACAATATATAAATCAGGATGAGATTCCAATCCAGAAAAGTAGGGAACAATGTTTGGTTGATTCCATTATGAGGAAAACAACCACCTAGTTCTAATAGGTCTTATGATCTACTTATTTATTAATACTTTTTCATTACTACTAAAAATATATTCTCTTTCATATAGTTGTTGTGTCTCAATAACATCAATCTAACTATTTATCTTTTAGAAGTTGAACAAGAGTAGTGCTGGACACTAATCAAGAATAGAAAGAAGAAAGATTAAATTGAATCCATGTATTGGGATGATTTTATTAAATTATTAATCAATAATTACATTCCTCATGTTATTAATACAAGTATAGAAAATTGGTTCCATGTTTTGAAGAAAAATTATTATGAATATGTCAGTATCTATGAGGATAATTACACAAGACTTGCGAGCAATTATTATGAAATTATCACCCCACCCAAAATTAAAATTAATAGGTTCTTTAGTGGCATAAATCCCATATTTTTAAAGGGGTTGTACATAATAATTTTTATTAATTATTAATATATTTTTTATCTAGAAATCAATATTGAATTGGAGGATAGAGTAACATATCAATCTCATAGTTTTAACAATAAATGAAAGATGAAGTTCATTGGAAAATCTCAAAACTATGATGAGAAAAAAGATAATCCAAAATTTATGCTATATGTATGGAATGAATCATGGTGGAAATTTTCATATGGATTCTAATAAGTGTTTTCAATTTGGAAGTGATGGCCATCAAGAAATTGATTTTACATTGATTGGAAGAAGCTGACCAATGATAAATATAGTGGAAAATCTACATAGAATAATACTCCCACCCTTCAGTGCTTTAGGTGTTAGGATGATGGGCATCATGTTAACCAGTTCCCAAACACAAGGGTTTGTGATGATGATCGGCATCAAAATCCCCTCAAACTGTGGAAAATGGGAAATCTCATGAGATCTCTATTTCTAACGAGGGGTTATATAATGATGTGGTGGTAGTTAAACATACCATCTACCATTGAACTGCTAATTTATTATTGGATTCTTGATCATCCCACTCTGTTTAATGAAACAAATTTTTTAAGTGTTGAAATTCAAAGAACATGATTAGATGTGGAATTAATAGTTCAATCCCCTAATGGTATGAAGACTGCATCACATTTATATGATTCATCATCGAATGTGGTTTGTGGGAATGTACTTTTGAAAAATATTTTCATTCTTAACCTGGTTGGATTTGATGTCATCTTAGGAATGGAGTTTATTTCTCTTCATAAATCCCACATCAATTATTCAGTAACTTAAGTTATGATTAATATTTCAATACAACCTAAGATCATTCATCAATGTGACAAGAATTATTAACTACCTATGGATATTACCGTGAATGTATGTCTCTTAATTACCATTCATATGTTGTTTTTACCCCAAATGGTTGTGGATAAACTCAGATGTAATGATAAAACTATTTTTGAATACATTTTGGATGAGTTTCCAAGACTAGTTCCTAGAATTCCCCCTATATATGAACTTCAGTTCTTAATAGAGCTCATGCATAGTCCCATACCAATTAGAAATAATTGCTATATAATGTCCCCAAATATGTTTAAGGAATTTAAGAACAGAATCCATGAAAACATTGATAAGGTATTCATTTTTTAATGTGTGTCACCTAGTGATGAACCAATTATTTTAGTGAAAAATAAAATGGTTGAATGTGAAATTGTATTTATTATCTAGAACTGAACAATATAACAAACAAATAAATGTATCATCCTCCACATATTTATTACATGTTTGATCAACTATGAAAATCACAATACTTTTCAAAGATTGAACTTCATTATGTATATCATCGATTTAGAGTCAAGAAATAGGAAAAACCCAAGACAAAAATACACACATGTTATAGATACAATGATTATATAGTGATTTCTTTTGGTCATTCAAATTCCCCTGCTATCTTAATGGATTTTATTTATAGAGTATTTAGATATTACCTAAATGGGATTGTGGTAGAAGATATAAATGATATTATTATCTATTCTATAAGAAATGAAGAGCATGAAGGCCATATGATTATTATAATAAAGACCGTGAGGAAGGAAAAACAATATGAAATATTTAAAAAATGTAACTTTTGGCTACACAATGATTCATTTTGGGTTAACATAATCTAAAAGATGGTATAAAATTAGATCCATCAATGATAGATGCTATTGAATGTCGGCCTAGACCTACCATGGTGACTAGGTTCCATAGTTTTCTATGTTTAGTTTGATAATATCAATGATTTGTGGTGAATTTCTCACAAATAACCAATAAACTGATCAAGTTAACATGGAAGGGTGCCATGTTCCTTTTGGAAATATTAATGAGAATAAAATTTCATGGAACTGGAGAGATGATTAGTCAGTGCACCGTTGCTTACATTACAATATAGTAGAGAAGGGTATATAATTTATAGTGATACATCCATGAAGGGATCGGAATGTGTTCATATACTGAATTATATGGCTATCTATTATTCCTAATGACAGTGGAATATTGAGGAGAAAAATTATGCAACTAATTTTTTGGTGTTTGTAGCGGTATTTGTTTTACTATATATAAGAATAATTATCTTTGTGGAGAAAATTTTTATATATATACTGTAAAAAATTATGAAATATATATTCACACATAATATGTTCATCATGGGAAAAAGATGATGGTTAGATATTAAAATGGATTTTTAATGATCATTACATTACCCCCACAGAATGATAACAAGGTTGGTGACACTTTGAGTTGGAAAGATCTTGCCAGCTTATCCATGAAAAGGATCACATATGAACCATTTTTAGGGATTCTCAAAGAATGTATTGGGAAATATTGAAGGAAGGGTACACATATTATATTTTTTTATTGTATTTCATGACCTATATCCAAGTGAAGATTAAACATGCACAAAAGTTAGATATAGAGTCTCAAACAAGTGTAAAAATGTCCATGAGTTCAACCTTGATCATTATGAAATTATAATGTTATGGAATCATTTAGGTCTTCCATACATACATGATTTGAATAAGGAGATGTTAGAGGAAGATCAATGTTCATTATTATCTATTCACACTAGAAGTATGAATATTTATAGATATTTGAAGGAATACATATAGTGGGATGGAATAAATAGGGATATAATCCTGTTTTTATCTCAGCGGTTGGTTTACCGGCATGTTATGGTAGAATTAAAATTTTCTATGGGGATGTTTTCTCGATTACCTATACCAAAAGACAACTGTGAGTACATCAATATTAATTCTATCATGTAACTCCCCATAATAACTAAAGTGTGTAATGTTGTATTGGTGGTAGTCAATCACCCTACACAGACAGAACACTTTAAATATTTCAGAGAATACTTCACTCTTGATCATTCATCCATGATATACAAAAATGAAGTTGTGAGGAATCTTGGAGTATGATATTCCATCATATATGATCATCATCCAAGGTTTACATTAATGTTTTGTTAATGTATTTATCAAACTCATGAATTATAATTGAGTCTTAACACTTCATCTCATACTCCAAATAATGTCGAGTCTCAGAAGAACAATTCAATCAAAATAGGATAAGTTGAGATCTTATATATTAGATTTCATTGGTTTTTGGTATCAATGTTTTCCTTTAGATATGTTTTCCTGCAATAATATATTTTACTGATGTATTCATATTTCCCCATATTAAAACCACTATAGGATTAAATTTAGAGTTCCAACATATTGGGATGAATATGGAGAACGAAAGATATTGGGACCTGATATAGCTGAATAAATAGAAGAGAAAGTTAAAACCATTTAACAACATATCAAGGTGGATCAAATTTAGTATAAACGTTATGTCTATATCCATGAACGTGACTTAAAATTTTATGTCCGGGAAATTTTTTTTCAATTAATTTATCTATAGAGGAAGGTTATGAGTTCTGGTGAAAAGGGAAACAGATCCCTAGGTATATTGATCCCTTTGATATTCGTGATAGTATCAGGATGATATCCTATCTCATGGAACCTCCTCAAAATATCTATCAAGTACATGATGTACTTAATGTATCTATTTTGAAGACCTAAATACATGACCCTTCATATTTATTTAATATAGAGGTCATATTACTATAGAAGAATCATTCTTACTAGGAATAGAAATTTAAAATTATGGACTGAACTGATGACATTATACAAAACAAGACCAGTCAGTTGGTCGAGTAATTTAGAGGAACCACTAGTAAGAGGAAACTTTGTGGAAACTTGAGAATTGATTGACGGAGAAGTATCCTCATTTTTTTGTATCATAATGAAAAATTTTGAGGGTAGAGTTCATTTTATGGGGGGTTTAATGCAACATATTGAGTTTTTATAAACATCATTTTTATAAATGAAAATAAATTTTACTTTAATTTTTTCAATTAATTCTAATATATTTCTAGAATTACACCAATTTGACCTTGTTATATATGAAACACCTTATTCCCTTTCGTTAAAGGCCACATTGAGTTTCAACAAAACAACATTTTATTGACATATTTATTTAAATGTGGTAGTCATAACCTATACTTTAAACATAGTAATATGAATAGTAATATATAATTTATTATTTTTATTTATAAGGGTTTCATATAAATAATTTTTTTAATAAAACATATAATTTTTGGTATTGTATTTATATGTTGTAAAATACTATTTCCTTATATTAAATTTTTTTAAATCCTTCAGTGAAAAATAATAATATTAATTTTAGACAATTTTAAAAAATTAATTGGACAGAATAATTTTTTTAGTATTCAAGGTGGAAAAATTATCATAGGGTTTTCATAATATATTTTTTTGAAAAATTAGAATTTTGGATGAATAGTAAAAAATAATGATTTTTATTGAAAAATGATTTTTCATCTAAGTTATTCTTATTTTTAGGTTTTATTTAAAATATATATATAGTGTGATGAGATTACTATTACATCAATTAGTCTTTATTAGTTCATTGGAACCAATTTCACATTGAAATTTCATATCAAATAATTCCAAACTATTAATCATTTTTTCTTAAAATTATGATGTCATGAAACATCTATGGGGTTAATATTAAATTAACTTCTACAAATTATATTATTATAATTTGGAAAAATGGATTACATATTTTTAATCACCATATTTTATAATTTATAACCAGTACATCTTGATTTTTTTTCAAAAATTATTAGTTAAATTGATTAAAATTAATTACAGTGATTAAGAGAAAAATTAGTATAACAATGGTCTATGCATTAAACATTAGGGTCAAAATGACCTAGAAACTGGTCTAAAATACATTGGCTAGAAATATTTTCCCCTATCCAAACTTTTATTTAATTGGTTCAATTATTGGATCCAAATTACATGTTAAAAATTTGGGAGGAATTCCCGTTCAAATTTTTTTACGAAATCCACTTCTCCTCCACTGTAAAAGGTAGAAACCCCTCCTGTATATTCACATATCTCAATCCCATGGCCACACTTATACTCTAATAATCTAACAACATCAATTAATACCTCCTATAATATTTTTTGAGAATAAATCCATCCATGGATTCTCATTGGGGATAACCAAATAAAGTTACCCAAAGAAGAGGTAAGATCATTCTACATGATCCTTTCTTTTATTTTTATCCTCTACCAACTCAATTATAATTATTACATGATTATATTATAACCTCATAGTCCTTATTAAAGTAACATATGTTTATTATAATTTTTCTACCTACATTTAAACACACGCCTATATAATGGTTAAAAAATTTACAGTTCTTGTGTGAGACAAACTATCACCTCATTGAACAATGTTTTTTCCCTTTAATACAACTCCTGGTTTTGAATTATGACGGGAAAACATTTTTAATGGATATTTATGGTATTTATGATATTTATGATTATAAATTTTATATAACATATATATTCATTATTTCCACTTTGTGTAAATTTGATAATTTCATTTGGGGAAGTGTGGACTACTGCCTCATCAAGGAGATATGATTCGTTTAAAAACCACATGGAATGTATTAATGATGTTATTTTTGAAATTATATTATATATATGAAATTATAATTATAATGTAATAATGTCATTTATATATGTAATTAACCTTCTATATTTCAATATAAAAGAAAACAAAAACAACATTCATGTGTACGCTCAGCCTACCATATATATGAATGATTAATTATATTTCAAATAATATATTATATATATAATTATAATATATATACTTAATATACCTGATATTTATATCATGTTTTAATTTATATAAGTCATGATATAACTAGTAAATATATATATATATATATATAACCACTCAATACATATGTGAAAAACCATGTGGATAGTATCTGAAATGTAACCATAACATGGATGTGTTAATAAGAGTTTGATATAAAGCCATATATTTTATTGGATATAATAATATGGTTCCATGGTTATTATGAAATTAACTTATATTTATTAAACATTGGTTTTATCAAGTACTAATCGAGTCATGATAAAAGATAAGGGGATTTCTAGTATCACATTTATTTCTATGAGATTTATGCTTTGTTTACAACTCATATATTTTATGTAGTGTATATATTTCATCCCCAAATCTACAATGACTAATCCTAAACAACCCATATGACCACATAATATACATAGTATATGGAACTTTATTCACTTATTAATTTCAAGTTTTATGGAGCTTAATATTTCCCCATGTATCTCTCATAACCTATCAGGAATATGGATTTTTAGAACCACCCCATGTTGTATCATAATTGAGGGAGCACTACAACATTGGAGGACCTGAACAACACCAAATCAAAAGAATTTGGATTGAACCAAATAAATAGATGAGACACACCCTCTATAATATGGGGGACAACCTTCTTTTTCTATATAAATAATATGGGGCCCTATCATTTTGAGAGAGAAAGGGGAGTAATAAACGTCATAAGACTATGTTGATCACACTAGATTAGTAACAATAGATAATCAACACTAAAAGAAGTGTCCCACAATCCTTACCTCGCATTGTATATTTATGTCCAAAATGAAGGCCATCATCATATCCCCTGTAGAAAAATTCACAGGATATGATACTCTGATTCCCAAATACACATTCTTTAGTAGTAGATAATCGAGGTAGAAAGTCCCTATTAAAAATTAAATATCAGGTATATACATTCAAACAATGTGTGATCTCAAATATACACCTAGGAGTCTATAAACTTGGACATGTATTGGGAAACAATGTGAAACAAATCAACATAGAGAAGTTATTAAATGAAGTGTATAGTCACCTTAGGTCTTGGGGGTATAGACATGGTATAGTGTCCAGATATCCATTACATATACCTGACCTGTTTATCATGTTATATAGTGTTTCTGACTACTCTAGGTCATAGGAATGTCTCGATTGAACCCGGCTTGACATTGCAGGTCCATTACAATGTCTATCCACCTAAGGACATGATTTTTCAATAAATATGGTTTCATAACTGTATTCCACACCGATCATGGATTCTCTAGATGATAAATAGACCATTTGGGTGTACATTGATATACACATCATTTTGGTCTACAATACAATACTGAGAATTAAATTCTATTACATATAAAATATACCAAAATATTCCACATGAAATGTGGTTCCTATAAAATGAAATTTATTAATTATAACGGTAAAAAACATAGTTGGTTAGTGAAACCAATGTACCCAAAATATTATCCCCTATGTCTCATGTCATACAAAAAGGGATCTTATTGAATCCAAACTCTTTATTAATTTAGATTCTATATCCTTAAATTATTATGAATCTTGAAAATTTTTACTCATTCATAATATCAAAATTTTATCTTATTTCCTCCAACTATAATTTCCCAAGATGTTTTGATAAAAAATAGAATTCTATTTTCCTACCTTGTAACCGTCACTCTGCCTATATCTAATATGGGACATAATCCTCATTTTCACCATCTACTACCTAGAAAACCTCATCTTATACACAAAACATAGATCCTATCATTTTTAAACGATCATTTAGGAAATTGGTTGTTCAATCACCCTTTAATATGACCTAATAATTTATAATCACTAACACCATTGTTAAATGCTAATGAACATAGATAATAATTATAGAAAATAAAAATAATGAAGTGAACCAAATTTTTGGATGTTGATATTCCATATAATTATTACAAAATTATTAAATTTTGTGGCATAAAAGAATAAAAATTATTTACTATGATCTCGGATCTTGCAAAATGGGGAGATTGAAGAACTAATAAGAGGAAAATAAAATATATTCTCATGAAACATTATGGGTAAAAAATCCACTAATAATGGTCTATATATCAATATCAGATCCATTTACTTTGAAGAACAATTATTTTTGTAAATAAGAAGATGATCCCACTAGGTTCATCATATGTATAATGAATCTATTTTATTGTAGGTTGGTGATCCACATTATAAATATTGTTTGAGCCAACAATTATTTCCTTCACTTCTATAATATCTTATGTTTATGGAGTTATCCGAAAATAGTTTTTGGTATGGAATATATATATAGAGGTTTTTGTTTTTTTTTCAATTAAATAAATTATAATATTAATTTTATAATTCACATAACACAACCATAATAGGCTTGAATCCATCAAGAAACCAACTTAGAAATGCTTTATATCATTCATAGGGTAAACCCCACATTATATATTTAACATTGGTCCTAGATTTCACATCCAATATCATGATAATGTAAAAAAAATCCATTCTAAAAAATTATTTCTTGTTCTTTAATAGAAATTAATATTTGATAATAAATTATCTATATGGTTCTGCAACACCCAATCACCCTGATGATTATGAGGAAAAATTAACTGATCTACATATAGAAATATCTGAGGGACCAAATTGATGAAATAATAGTAATTACATTCTGTGATCCATTGAGTAACTTCTCCCCCAAAATAATAATATATAAAAAATGTAGTGGTATTGAGTCCAATTAATAATCTAAAATTTATATTAGCTCTCTTACATACTCAGATGCTACCAAAGCACAAATACCAATTAATGGTCCATATATGAAAGATCACGCCCAAATAATTCAACATTTATAATGAGTAATCTAAAAAGGTGAGTCTATAATAAATATCCATCTTGTCTCAGTTGTTTAAATTTAATGGGTTTACAGATATCTACTAAGTCTAAACACATGAAAAAATCCTTCACACTATCTGACTATAAGGGTAGGACCTAATGATAAGAATCCACACCATCCTGACATAGATAAAAATATCTGATGAAATGAAGTGAAGATATTACTCCACTTCCCATACTCTACAATACACATCATGTATAGTCACTGAATAATATATGTTATCTATTTGCAAACACCAATGGTATATAAAATTGGTCTGCATAAAATTTATACCAACCATATGAAGTCCTCAAATTATCATGGATAACTGAAACCTTAATTAATGATTCCAACACCATTTCATTCCCTAATATTGATGACTCATGAATCCCTATCATACAAAAGGGTCACATGCATGGTCTCCCCTATAATAATTTGAAATTTTCTATACTAATAGAAGAGTGATAGCTATTATTATATGTGAACTTAATCAATGTAATTTGTTCCTCAAAACATCAGTCAAATATTCACAAGCAAACTCATATCCCACTCCAAAACTACCTATTAAGGTCTAAGTATTTCATTTCCAAAAACATATTTCAAATCAAGGGTAGGTATGAAACTCCCATGGGACCTCCTCATATAATGTGATTAGTCATACTATCTATCCTTGGAAAAGGGTGACATAATTCTATCATTTAGAAAATATATATTTTCTATCTCTATAATGAATAATGGTTACAAAAAACCACATAGTCAATGTCTACTAGCTAGTCAACAATTATGTTTATAAGAAGTGGTGGATTAGAATCCATTTTTTGTATAAAATTTTCACACCGCTAACCAATTTGGGTGATCAATATTGAATCCAAATATTTAGAAATATCTTATGAAAATAAAGAACATGATTTCCCCCTATGGGATGTTTCCACCACATTTCCCTTCTCTAGAGTATAGACTATCTCAATGTTACAATCTTGTAAGAACATCAACCAATACCTCTCTATCAGGTTGATATCTCTATGAGATTTGAATTACCATAGTAACTATTATGGTATCATAAATTTTTTAAATAATCAACTTGAAGAAAAAATCACCTCATCTTCATGGTGAAAACTGCCACTGCCAACTCTAAGTCATGGGTCACATAATTCAACCCATGGGGAATCAACACCTCCATCTGATAAGAATTTTATTCCAATCTAAATATGAACACATAAATGATCCCATCTATATAGTAATTAGAGACCACCATGTGTGAAACTCTATTTTTCGGTAGCACACATCCAATTTGAAAAATCATCAAACCTCTTCCGTTCTATTTGGTAGTTCTTGTTAATTGAATAAAAAATCCTCGAGCACATAGTTTAATCATCCTAGTAGATGAAATACTCTAGATATAATGTATATTTAGTCTAGAAATGATAGTTGGAGTTCTTTCCATAAAAATAGATTTCTTAGAATATGTGTAGGACCATCCTTGAATGCCCAGGATTCCCCCCTCTAGAAATGATTATATGAGTATATAATTGATAATGATATCTATGAATCTGTGCATGTATTTTTGGATGACTAATTTAGTAATATCTATATGCATATATGGAGAATTAGACACCTCGAATAGAATCACTAGAAACACATATTGTTTATAGCGACATCAAAATTTCATAATCTAAATATCATCCTCATAAACACTCAATTGATTGTATCCAAACTCGATATTAGTCCTTGATAACCAACTCACACAATTAAAACATTCTATAGGGAATAAATCAACATCATTTGGTATGTTTGTGACTTTTTTAGTTTATTTAGGTGATTAAAACCCAAAAAATCTACAAGAACTCATCCACCACATTCTTAATGAACTCCAGACTTCCCAGTGGGGCCACTCTTGCTTTGCAAGAACCATTATGCCACATGTTTGACAATAAAACCCTCATCTAATATAGAATTTTTGGGTTCATTCGATGTTCTATATAAGTTATTTTTGTAGGATTGCAGTTACTGTTGATAAAAATTATATATCCTAACTACTAAAAAAATTTAAAAAATACCGGGTCTCATTTCTAATATGGAAATAACCTATGAGAATTTATCTCTCTAAAGTGTCAAACAACATTTCTTGAAGATAAATTAATGAAATGACACATCCTCAGTATGATTAATTAGACATGAAGGTTGAGAAAAAAATGTACACTAGACTCTCTAGGTAATAGTAAAGGGATATAGAATGATTGGATTGATATGAACCTTCATCTAGATAATTTATATAACATGTGAGTCCTACCACTGATCACTTTGATGTATCCTTGTTGACTGATTCTGGTTTTGAAGGCTATACATACACATTATCCACCAATTTTCCATTTATAGAATTTACATTTAGAACAATAACACCACCAAAACATCCCCAAACATAAAATTCAATGAAACTAATTTACCACACCGTTACATTGTATTCATTAAGAAACTTTGACATTCTAACATGTTTTTAAATTATATGATAAGGAACATGTATTAGTGGGGTAAGTGTCTCTCATCCTAGGATTCTTTATGAAAGAGTACTCAATTAACTTCATTTGGATTCATCAACTCCATAAATTTCAAAATATAATTCTAGCTATTTATAACACCAACTCACCATCAAGGTCCCTAATAATACCAAAAATCACAAGAAAATAACATCTATCTAAAAATCAGTCACCCTCATGATCTCTTAGATGTAAACCTATATTAAGAGTTTACCATTTCTATTTAATGAGAGGCCCACCTAATCATATATGTTGATTAAAAAAATTAACCATTTCCATTCTACTCCATAAGGAGAATAGGTTTTCAAAATAACCATCTAATTGGTTGATCTCACTATACTAGAAAACACAGTCCAATTCATCATGTAAATATTCAAATATATTTGGTTATGTTTCATTAAAAAACTAGCCTAGAATATATCATTATAAATATCATAAATTACAATGTCTGTATGAATCATCATCTGTCCCTATAAGAGCTATCATCTACTCAACATACTGAGGATCATCTATATTGTCTGATTATAATGGGTCCTAACACTTCCCAATTGAGGATAGAACTACGATGTGTCTGTTTTGTGGAAACACATTACAAATGGGTCTCTAGAATGAGGCCACACCATTCAATCGGTTAACATCATATTTTTTTTTTCAGAGTCCTTTTTGGATTTCTACATGGATAAATTTTAAAAATTATCAAGACATAGTATTTTCAAAGGTTATATATATGGAGATAACTCTATAAGGACATGAATGTTGAAAAAATAATCTGATATGATTCATTTACCCATTGTTTTGAAAATTAGGTAGTTAAAGTCTTGGATTACAGATACATTAGTTGGTACAAAAACGAGAGTATCCCTACATTGAGAGTCCAACTGAAGATAATCTCAAATTGTTTCTTGATGTTTCAAACCTATTAACATAACATTTATTACTATAAAAACCAACTCGAGGAATATACCATCCTCCAGAACACATTATCAAGACCCGAAGCACTGGGTATATCTTTGATAGTGGTAAGAATAGTCTAGCACCCATATCTGACTTCAAATAGAATAGTATAAGATTACTAGAATGATTTGGGAAAGCCACTAAAATCTATGTCCTTAGCCTGATGTATTTATTTTTAAGCACATAATGATTTTAATGAAGCATTATAGATATATATAAAAAAGTGAAAGCTTTAGAGTTTAGAGCCATAATGAAAAACCAATTTGGAAATAAATAAGTTTAGAATAGGGTTAATAAATGTTTTTATCAAAAAAAACATTCCCAACATAAATGACCAGGGGAAACCCAAACGGCCAAAAACATTAACGAGTAGAGAGGGTGGGGGGAGCCCAGCTCAAGATCCCATTATCTATCCAATTTAAATGGTCAACAACATTACATAATATTATGTTCCACTAATATTATGTTCACAAATATTTCCATTTATCATCCAGTCAACTACATTAGACACAACAAGTGTGGCAAAATCCCAAGCATGATTATGTATATAAATACCATATAGACTGCCCCAAAAAAATTAAGTGATGAAATAAAAATAAAAAATAATTATTTGAACCCATCAGATATATGATAATGGATTTTCAACATAATGTTTCTTATAATAAACCTAAGGAAAGAAATAATGAGTATCTCTAAATCCTGAACCAGCTATGAACAAAGTGTTTTTCTGCAGTTCCAAAGGTACTAGCACTGGTGTCGAACACGTCATCTACCATAATAGGATATGAATTGGAAGGAACATTACATAGTATAGAATTTTGAAAGAGAAATCTTGTGGGTGACCTCAAATGATTAATGTGATTTTGGGGTACTTAGGTGCAACATAGTGGCTGACCAAGGTCATCTCTCAAAGGAGGAAGTGAACATAACATCTTCTTAAAGGTATTCTAAAAATAAAATAAAAGAGAATAAAATAAAAACAATACTTCAAAGGATTGGGGTTTTTTATAGTTTATGAATCTAGAATAATTTTTCTGGATGAATATTGTATTTTTTTTGTTTTTAGTTTTGAATTTAATTTCGATTAAAATGACACAACAAGAAGATGTTTTTTTAGAAATCTATTTTAAAAGGCATAATCGATCTAAATCTACCTCTTCATTCACTTATTAATCATTATAATTTAAATCTTTATCCAATTAATTATGATACAATAATTTGTTATCCCTCAAACCCTATGAGAGTTAACTTAACCACGAAGATTAAATTACTTAAACACTAGGCTAGCTTCGAAACACGCAATCGCAGCATCCTGCTTTGATTTTTGTTCTAAGGATATCTTATGGTCAGTGGTTAATTTGAGCACATATCCATTCTGGAAATGAGTATTTATTGTGTTAAGGTATTATATTTTAACTCTACAAATTTATCTCCTGTGGTCTTGTATTACCGATTATGATTACGCTCCCACAATTTACACAAAATCCTGATATCACATGTTTTTGTGTTAATTGTTCAATTGCATTCTTAGTTTCTTTTAATTTAAAAACACAACTCATGGATCATATTATGTTAATTACAGTATCTCATTTATTCAAAATAATAAAATAATAGGGTAGATGATAGATCGATTACTAAAAGACTACTCTTCCATGGGTGGCGTAATCATCGTAGAAGCATTTTGCTTGTGAAAAGGTTAATAATGGGTATAACACAATAACTATTCTACTCAAGAATTATATCCCAAAGAGGAAGATTAATAGAATAATAAATTTATACCAAAAGTAATAAAATAGAGGAAATAAAAGAATAACAAAGAACTTTATTACACAAACAAAATCATTACAACATGAAGGAGAAGAAGAAGGCTTCGTCGAAGGGATCATTGCTTCAAGAGATACCCTTATTTAAATGATTGGAGAATTAGAGTGTATGCACTTCTCATCATCCCTCAACTTCACAAAGAACGTCCCAAACCCACTAAATGAGAAAAACACCAATTTATTGAGTGGTGGGTTGGCTAGGTTCAAAGTGGTTTCAAATTTGAATATGGAATCTCGGCCAAATATTTTATGCCAAATTTCACTGACCATTTGACCACGAAAAAGGGTGAATCTTCCGGCCTTAAAGAATGGTCAAATGTGTGGATATGGGTCCTATATCTCCACTCAAAATTTGGGCTTAATCCAGGCCCATATGAAGGAGTTATGGCCGAAGTACAGAAGCTTCTCCATTCTGGCGAGTCCAGCCCAAATTTGAATTCATGGCCCATTTTCAGCAAACAAATGCACTATTTAGCTCTAGCTTCCTGAATAAAGGTTGTAGATAATTACGTTTGGAACACTGTTAAAAAAGTTAAAATTCAAATAATAAATATAGAAATATTTATCATCGAAATACTATAGTAAACTATAAAGGGTAAAACTGGAATTTTCATCAAATATTTAAATGAATGATCTAATCCCAAATAATTTCTAATTAAACATATTTAACACAATGTGAGGAAATTATATCATTTATTATCAATAAAATATTCAATAAAATAGTGTTTTATCAACTCCCACACACTTACCCTTTTGCACTCTTGAGAAAAACCTCATATCAAGTAAACATTAATATCAAATCAAACCAAATTTTAAAACACATATACTTGAGATCAAACAATTACACACCAAAAAACAAAAGATATCTTGCCTCATAAAAAACCATTATGTCTAGTTCTTCATTTATATCATTCAATATATTTCCACTTTATTTATCCACCCATGCACAAAACACTTACCTCGCATGAATTTTCTCTCATCACTCAAATATCAATTTTTTCTGTAATGTCTTTCTCATCCAAAATCATACAAGGGTCATCATAGGCTTGATAAATTCCTAAATCACTACCCGATATGAGTCAGAGACATATTTTTATCATGAGGACTTTTCAGGGTCATTCTGTGGATTTCGGTTGGTATGACTAAGATGTGATAAACTCTGAGGCTGAATGAGTAGGGCTTGACTGTTTTTTTTTGAAGCAAAATTACTTTAATCTAATTTTCACTTAAATATGGTCTTCTCCTCAATCCTCGTAGTACCAATTCAGCTCCATCATCATGAAAAGTTTACACCTTTCATCATTTCATCATCAAAAATTTCAATCTTCTCAAACATGATTTTTATGAAATCCCCAGATGGGAACAACTTTCCACCTCAATTAGAAGCTCTAGAAAAGGCAGAACTTCACTTGTCATGAAATCTCTAGAAAAGGCATAGCTTTCAATATAATGACTTTCTTCAGTAGAAAAAGAATCTCTTCATAATTTAATTTTCCACCCAAAGTATCAGAGATTATGGTGGCACAACACAAGATAGATTCCCCCACACTTAAGCTCAACTACATTATGAAATTTCTCTTCAAGAGTTGGTTGGATAGGGAAAATTGGATTGTAATGTGGCTAACCTAACAGGCTGTGCATGGGTTGTAAGGGCTACATGGATTAAATATTCATGGTAGGACATTATAAAAAAGGATTCTTTGAAATAGGGGATTTATTACCAAACAAATTACTCAATTATTTAAACATAAGTACCACAAACCCTCATGTTTTGATAAGAATAGATTAAATTCAGGTTCAATCAAGCATGGTTTGGTTCTGTCAAGAAGTGAGGTGAATGTAAAGAATATGAAAATAATGGTTTAGATGCCTTACAGGAATGTGATTTCAAATATAAAGATTGTGAGATGTGGCATGGGATTCAAAATTCAGTGTAATTTTCATGAAATTACTAAATATTTGAAAATGAAACAAAGTCATTTCAGCATTCATCTATTCTTCATTTCAAGGGATAAATTGTTTCACTTATTGATATGGATTTAAAAATGGTGATGAGAATCATTTCAGCTCAAAAGTTTCAAAAAAAACAAAAATTGTAAAATAAATACACAAAATTCGAAAAGCACACAATGTTTTTTTGTTTTTTTAAACAAGAAAACAATTGAAATTACTAAACGAAAAGGGTCCCTCCACCACACTTAAAATATTGCATTGTGCTCAATGTGAACCCATGAGATGATATATGCACATGAAATGAAAAATATTTAAATAGGACAAATAATATAAAAGTGAAAGTGTTAGGAACAACCCGATGTGCTCATGTGATGATGGGGTCATGCAGTGTGATAAAATCCACTGCATCAGTAGGAAGTCCCTCAATGTATCTCTTAAAACGTTTCCCATTGACTATAAAGATCCTTCCAGTGTCCTCTTGTGTGATCTCTACTGCACCATAATGAAAAACAGTTGTCAAAATATGAGGACCTAACCATCTGGAACACAACTTACTAGGCATCAGCTTGAGTCGTGAACTATAGAGAAGGACTTTCACTCCAACAAGAAACTCCCATTGTTGGATCATTCTATCATGAGCTTCTTTTGATCTTTCCTTGTAGAGCCTTGAGTTCTCACATGATGACAGTCGAATCTCCTCATGCTCTTGAATTTGAAACATCCTTTGAATTCCAGCTTGGGCCAAATCCTAGTTGCATTTATTTATAGCCTAATATGCCCGATGCTCGACTTCCACTGAGAGATGACATGCTTTACCAAAAAAAAAATCCTAAATGGGGACATACCAATGGGTGTATTGTATGCTGTCTTATAAGCCCACAATGCATCATCCAAGCGCTTGCTCCAATCCTTCCTATTTGGCTGCACAATTTTCTCTAATATTTGTTTCAGGTCATGATTTGAGACCTCTGCCTGACCATTTGTTTGGGGGTGGTATGGTGTTGATGTTTTGTGTGTCACCCCATTCTTCCGAAGGAGGGAAGAAAAATTACTATTCCAAAAGTGTGTCCCTTGGTCACTGATGATGGCCATTGGTACTCCAAACCTGCAAAAAGTCTATGCTTTGACAAAGTCCACAACAACATGAGAATCATCAGTCCTGGTGGCCTTGGCCTCAACACATTTACTCACATAATCAATAGCAACCAAAATATACAAAAAACCAAATGAACTAGGAAAAGGACCCATAAAATAAATACCACATACATCAAAAATCTAACAGAATAGTATGGGTTGTTGGGGAATCTCATGTCTCCTAGAAATATTCCAAGTGTGTTGGCAATGAGAGCATGACTTAAAAAACACATGGGCATCATGGAACAAGCTAAGACAATATAATCTAGAGTCCAAAACCTTCATAGCTGTCCGTTGGGGTCCAATGTGTCCACCAAAAGAAAGTGTATGACAAAAATGAAAAACAGACTCAAACTCATGATCGGGAACACACCTCCTAATGAATTGGCCACTACACATGCGCCAGAAGTAAGGATCATCCCGCACATAATACCTAGACTCACTTTTTAATTTTTGGACTTGATGCTTCTTCAAATTTGCTGGGATTTCAGAGGAAACAATGTAATTAACTAAATCAGCATACTAAGGATGCGTACATGAGATGGTATAGAGATGCTCATCGGGGAATGTTTCCCGAATTGGTACCTGGTCCAAGGTGTCATCCTCTAGTGTGTGATTTAGCCTGCTCATGTGGTTTTCCACCAAGATTTCTGACCCCATTTTTCCTTTATCTCAATGTCAAACTCTTGAAGAAGGAGCATCCAACAGATAAGTCATGGCACTACATCTGGATTCTTCAAGAGGTACCTCAGAGCTACATGGTCAGAAAAAACAACTACTTTAGATCCCAATAAATATGAACAGAATTTATCTAATGCAAATATGACAGAAAGAAACTCCTTTTCTGTGGTAGTTTAGTTTGATTGGGCTGAATCCAATGTCCTTGATGCATCATAATTCACATGTGAACGTCCTTCCACCCTCTGAGATAAGAAAACTCCAACCGTGAAGTTGGTGGCGTCACAAATAAGATCAAAAGGAATCTCCCACCATGGGGGATGTATGATAGGTGGAGTGGTCAGACACATCTTTAGCTCATCAATGGAAGTCCTACAAGAATATTCAAACACAAAATCAGAATATTTTTGAAGTAACCGTGACATAGCAAGAGAGGTCTTACTAAAATCATTGATGAAGTGCTAATAAAAACCTGCATGGCCAAGGAAATATCTAACATCACACACACATGAAGGATAGGGTAAGGATGAAATAATTTTTACATTAGATCTATCAACCTCTATCCCATGTTTTGACACTACATGCCCTAAGACAATGCCATGCTCTACCATAAAATGACAATTTTCAATGTTCAGGACCAGGTTCTTCTTAATACAACGATTCATCACCTTTCCCAAAATACATAGACATTCATCAAATTAAGACCCATACACTGTAAAATCATCCATAAGTACCTCCATGCATGTCTCAATAAAATCATAAAAAATACTCACCATGCATCTCTGGAAGGTACCTGGGGCATTGGAAAGTCCAAATGGAATCCTTCGGTAAGAAAAGGTACCGAATGGGAAGGTGAATGTCGTCTTCTCCTGGTCCTCCAAAGCTATAGGAACCTGAAAATATCCAGAAAATCCATCCAAGAAACAATAGTGTGTCTTCCAAGCTAGTCTCTCAAGCATCTGATCAATAAACGGGAGGGGGAAATGGTCCTTGCGAGTGGAATGATTTAGTTTCCTATAATCAATACACACACGCCAACTGTTTTGCACCCTCATTGGAACTAACTCATCTTTCTCATTTTTACCAATAGTAACACCACTCTTCTTATGCACAACCTGAATTTGACATACCCACTGAGAATCTGAAATGGGAAAGATTATACCTGCCTCGAGCAATTTCTCAACTTATTTTTTTAAAACTTCCAGGTTGGTGGGATTGAGTCTCTATTATTGTTGTCTCACCGGTTTATCCTTATCCTCCATGAGAATCCTATGCATGCAAATGGAGGGGCTATTACCTGATATGTCAGCCAAGGTCCACCCAATCGCCCTGATGTTCTCCCTCAAAATATTTAAAATATTTTCTTCATGTTCAAAAGGGATATTGTTAGCAATGATAATAGGTAATCTCTCACCACTCAAAAAGAATGAGTATTTCAGATTTGGTGGCAATGGCATGAGTTCTAATGAATGAGGGTGTAGTATGGATGGAGACATTGAAGGAACCGAAATATGTGCACAAAGAGCATCAGTATCTGAATATAAATAATCAAAATCATAGAATAAATCGTCAAATCCATCAGCATACTCTATAGCCATGTCATAATCAGAGTTCACATGATCAAAATCAGAATATGATCCCATTTCAAATTGGAATCTTAGAGAGTCATGTTCCTTAGAAACAGCTGTGGAAGTACTTTTAGACATCAAACTAGAACCAATACTCATAATCTCCCTAAGCATAGGACAATCCATTTCCATGGTGTTTTTACTTGGTGTTTCAAAATGGGAGATAACAAATGAAGAATGATCCTTTGAGGGGTACTTCATGGAATCCATAACATTAAATATCACAAATTCATCCCCAAATTCCTTGGAAAGTGTACCCTGATTGTCATTTATGATATTTTTTGCAGTTTTGATGAAGGGACTATGTAAGATAATGGGGGAATGAGAACATACCTGATCATCCTCCATGTTAATAAAGGAGAAATCCGTTGGAAAGATCATGTCTCTTACCCGGACAAGTACATCCTCAAGAACTCCCGCTGGATATGTTGTATCTCTATTCTCCAACAGCACCACTACTCTTGTCGGCTTCAACTCACCAACCTGTAAAGAATAGAATACAGAGTGAGGCATCACATTTATTGATACTCCTAAATCACAAAGAGCTTCAGAGAAGTGCAACTCCCCTATGGTACATGGGATGGTGAATATCCCGGGATCCGTGCACTTTGTTGGCATTTCTAGAGTTGGTGTAATGAGTGCTGAGACATTCTTTCAAAGGTTGATCCTCTCATTTCCCTTGATCCATCATCAATTGGTACAATTTTCTTTTAAGAATTTTACATACCTTGGAATTTTCTTAATGTCTTCAAGTAGAGGAATGTTGATCTCAACACGCTTGAATGTATCCAAAACCTCCTTTTTCATTGCTTATTCAGCCATCTTCTTGGTTTGAACAACCCTTTTGGGAAATGGAAGGGGTTTAGGAGGAACATCATCATTGTTTTTCTTACCATTATCTTTCTCCTTGTATTGCTCATTAGTTAGTTTGGAATGCGGCTGCTCCGGAGTTGAGGTGAATCCCGGTGGAATGGTAGGTACATATGTATCATTAATTTTCTTCCCACTTCTCAATATGATGGCACTGACATTCCCCTTTGGATTTGGAGTGGTTTGGGAAGGTAGATTTCCAGAATTCTTACTTAAAAGTTCATGGAGGGCGGTGGCAATCTGGCTCATTTGAGTCTTCAACTCCCTCAGCTCCAAACCATGACTCTTTAACTCATTCTATTGATTAAGGAAAATTTGCTTCAAAAGTTCATCAGTGTTAGAATATACCTTAGGTGGGGGATTCCCTTGTTGTTGGCTTGTTTATGTTTAAGCATCAAATCTCCTTTGGGGTTGTTGGAAACCCTGCTAGGTAGGCGGAGGCTGCTGGAAGTTTTGTTGAAAGGGTGGCCTTTTTTGTTGTCCGGATCCATACCTCATGTCCGGTTGATCTTTACACCCTTGGTTGTATGTTGGAGCAAATTAATCAAACTTCTTTTGGGGATATGGTTGTTGTTGCTGCTGAAAAGGTCTCCCTGGAAATACTGCTGCACAATCTTTTGTTTCTTGTAGTTGGGGGCAACAGACAGTTGGATGCTTGTATCAGTGAAAATTCCACAAGGCCTTGAAGGAATGGGTTGGGATGTCTTTTGAGCCAAAGAAATCTACCTCACCCATAGTGGTCAATTATTCCATCTTTGTATCAATCAAATAACTTTCAAGAGAAGAAGGACTTACTTGATGTACTCCCCTGACATGTGGTGTACCTCTATCACCAAATTGTTTGGAGTTTTGGGACATTTTGTCGATCAATGATCCTGAAGCTTCCGGTGTCTTGTCCACCAATTCTCCACCAGCTACAACATACACCATACTTCTCTCCATAAGTCTGATTCCTTCATAAAAATACTGAATGAGTAATTGCTCACTAATTTGGTGATGTGGGAAGCTTTCACACGACTTCTTGAATCACTACCAATACTCATTCATATACTCCTCTTGTGCTTTCTTGATCCCCGATATCTTCTTTCGAATGGATGTGGTCCTTGATGCTGGAAAAAATCTTTGCAAGAAAATACGTTTCAAATCATTCCAACATGTTACATCTTCATGTTGCAAATAATACATCCAATCTTTTGCACCTCCATCAAGTGAGAATGGGAATGCTCTTAATTTGATTTGACCTTCAGAAAAATTTAATCTTTTTAAAGTTGATAAAACCACATTATATTCTTTAAGGTGTTTGTTAGTATCCTCACCAGATAATCCATGAAACTTTGTAAGAAGGTGAATTAATCCATATTTTAACTCAACGTCTGATTCGAAATTCGGGTATGCAATACAATTCGTTTGATAGTTAATATCAGGTGAAACCAATTATTGAATGGTTCAATTATGTTCATTTCCATTATTTCCATCCATTTTTTCTTTTTTTATGTTTGAAATTGAATAACTTCCAATTAAAATGTTTCCAGAAGAGAGAAATTAACTAACTTGTTGAATATTGAAACTTTCCGTAGACTAAGAGTGTCTGATTCGTGCCCTAAGGTTACGTTCAATCTCAGGGTCAAGATCTAAGAGATCTTTGGGATTAGTTCGTGTCATAAATCAAATAAAAATGAAAAAAAGAAAGTGGAACATAGTAAAATAAAAATGTGAAGTATTATTTGATGGTCCAAAATGAAAAGTAGAGGATGAAAAAAATGAAAACTTGAGAAAGGGGAAATATGAAAGAGAGGGGTGAAGAAAATAATAAAATGAAAAATAAATAAAATACCTCTAAAAGGATGAATAAATTACTTGCCTCCCCGGCAACGACTCCAATTTGAAATAGCACTTTCGTGGGAGTCCTCAAATGATTAATGTGATTTTGGGTTACTTAGGTGCAGTAGAGTGGCTGACCAAGGTCGTCTCTCAAAGGAGGAAGTGAATTTAACAACCTATTAAAGGTATTCTAAAAATAAAATTAAAGGGAATAAAATAAAAACAGTATTTTAAAGGATTGGGGTTTTTTTATAGTTTCTGAATCTAGAAAAAGTTTTCTGGAAGAAGGTTGTATATTTTTTTTGTTTATAGTTTTGAAAATAATTTCGATTAAAATGACACAACAAGAAAATGTTTTATTAGAAATCTATTCTAAAAGGATTAATCGATCTAACTCTACCTCTTCATTCACTTATTAATCATTATCATTTAAATAAATATCCACTTAATTATGATCCCCTAATTTGTAATTCCTATAATTCTATTAAAGTTAACTTAACCACAAAGATGAAATTACTTAAACCCTAGGCTAACTTCGGAACACGCAATCACAGCACCCAACTTTGATTGTTGTTCTAATGATAGCTTATAGTAATTGGTTAATTAGAGAACATATCTATTCTGTAAATGAGTATGAATTGTGTTTAGTGATTATATTTTAACTCTACAAATTTATCTCGTGTGTTCTTGTATTACCGATTAAGATTACGCTCTCACAATTTACACAAAATCCCGAACTCGCGTGTTTCTGTGTTAATTGTTCAATTTCTTGCTTAGTTTCGTGTAATTTAAAAACACAATTCATGGATCATATTATGTGAATTAGAGTATCTCATTGATTCAAAATAATTAAATGAAGAGGGTAGAAGACAGATCGATTACTAAAAGACTACTCTTCCATGGGTGGCGTAATCATCGTAGAAGCGTTTTGCATGTGAAAAGGTTTATAATGAGTATAACCCAATAACTCTTCTAATAAAGAATTCCAGCCCAAAAAGGAAGATTAAGAGAAAATAAAATTTAAACAAAACATATGAAAAGAGAAGATATAAAAGAATAACAAAGAAGTTTATTACACAAACAAAATTATTACAACATGATGGAGAAGAAGAATGCTTCGTCGAAGGGATCCTTGCTTCAAGAGCTACCTTTATTTAAATGGTTAGATAATTGAGTGGATCCACTTATCCTCTTCCCTAAACTTCCCAAAGCACGTCCCAACCCCACCAAATGAGAAAAACACCAATTTATAGAGTGGCGGTGAGACTAGGTTCAAAGTGGTTTCAAGTGTGAATGGGGAATCTCGACCAAATATTTTATGCAAATTGAACCTCCCATTTGTCCACCAAAACGCGTGAATTGTCCGGCATTTCAGCAAGAGAAAATGTGCGTATACGGGTCCTCTATCGTCTCTTCGAATTTGGGATTAATACAGGACCATATGAAGGCGTTATGGCCGAAATATAGAAGCATCTCCATTCTGGCGAGTCCAGCCCAACTTTGACTTCATGACCCATTTTCAACAACATATGCACTCTTTAGATCTCATGTACTGAATAAAGGTTGTAGATAATGAAGTTAGGAACACTGTTACAAAATTTCAAATTCAAATAATAAATATACAAATATGTATCTTCGAAATACTTCAGTGAACTATAAAGGGTAAAACTGGAATTTTCATCAAATATTCAAATGAATGATCTAATCCAAAATAATTTCTAATTAAACATATTTAACAGAACTTGAGGAAATAATATCATTTATTATAAATAAAATATTCAATAAAATAATGTTTTATCAAATTTAAAAATAAAAGGTGTACTATATCCTTCCCAATAATCACTCATGGCCTCTTACGAAAATCATTGTCATATACCTCATCACTATAGAGAACAATTGAGGGGGAACTACTCCATTAGAGGATAGACACACCACCCTAGATCAATAAAGGGGTGTCTATTTCATATATAGGGGGATAAATCTCAATATATCCAAAGGTATAATTATATATTAATTTTTAAATGATATTTTAAACCCACCACATGGGGAGAGATAAAGGATTACCTACCCCATATGCTGTCCAAACACTCGATCACTACCACAAGATATGCTTTAGTGGATAAATAATAATACTAACATCATGTAGAGTATAATTTTCCATTTTTAAATGAAAATGATACCATCATTTAATATGTGGAATAATACTAAGGATATAATACTCTATATATAAAATACAAGTTCTAGAGAAGTAGACATTCAAGGAAGAAGGTCCCTTAAAAAAAGACATGTATATAAGGTTGTGCAACAAGTGACGTTGCTTAGAAACATGGAATTTACTCACATGGAACCACATGGAAATACATGTGACAATAAAAAAAGTGTTAATGTTTTCATAGTGTGTTTATGATCCCCTTTGGTTATAGATGTGCATATAGGGTACATGACTTGTCTATCCATGTACATATACAACATGTTTCCCCATGGTACATGGTGTGTTTGACCACATGGGTTCCTAAGTGTGAGTTACTGGAACATGGTTCAGATGTCTTAGTTCATCACATGGAATTTCTACATGAGTACAATGTGTGTACATAAACATCGGTTCTTTGTCATGTTACTCACTAAATATGGGTGCTTTTAATGAATAATAGTACATGTGGGGGGAAATTTTAACTGATAGTGTCTATCATACATGATTGTTATGGGTGTGTAGTGATCGTATATGGTCAGTCTCCTAGATAATGCCACATGGTGTGTGGGTCATAGAAATTGGATGTGATATTTATTGAGTTTTGAACCCATTGTTGCTAAAATAAACTGAAGTACATGTCATATGTTCATCCTGGTCTCATGGTATATAGTTAGAGATTTTTTATAATCCAAAAACATTAATCAGGAAGATGATTTATATACTTATTATGCCACTTATTTTACAAATTGAATATCCTAAAATGTCTAAATATTATGTTATTTTAATATGTCCTTACATTATTTTCCACTGATAATGGGAAAATGTTATTATGGTATCCCACACGGTACCCATTTCACTGTTTATTGTCGATCAAGTTCCCAATCCATGACATTTTCTCTTTCTTCCCAAAAAATAGCATGATCCATTTGAACACACTAATACACATATCATTCATCCATCAAAAAATATGGGGGTTCGAGCATGATCAAATATGACTCGGCATTATCAAATTATCGACCCCATGGTCAAATGTTAATTAATGTGATGAATGGTTGTGAAAATAATAAATAATCATTGAACTATAATGATGGTAATTATCATACCATATAATGATTAATGAGTGAAAATTGTGGTGGAATCAAGGCATCAAAATTAGACAAGAATGAATATGGAACAAATAAAGAACATTAGGCCATAGAACTAATAAACGGATAAGGAAAATAATATCTTATAAATAAATCAGGGGAATATAATCCCAAAATAACATTCAATTCATCAATAACGGATCAATTGAATGTGAATAATTCAAATTCTAGAGATTAATATGTTTATCCCACTATAGTTTTCATCCATCTCATGATTATACTCAATCATTCATTATAGATAATCATTTTTATGTCCATTGGAGGAAAAAAATTTCTCCTCCTTCCTTATTATAATATCCCAGGGTTATGTGGATATCTATAAAGAAATTCAATAATTAGTTATATGTAATGGAGGTTTAGGGATCTTCTTAATTAAATAAATTAAATAAATAAATTATTTAATTCAGTTAATTTAGCCACCACCAACTATGCTCAACTCAATGCTCGATATTGACCAAAATTAAGTTTTTCCAAGAATATAACCCTTGTTTTAGAAGAAACTGCGGTCTATTATTTCCAATACATGGACTTGATCAATGAGGAATACATTAACAATAAAAATATGTGTGTCATTTCTTTAACATATTTTAAGATTTTTAATATATTCATTTTGGGGTCCTACGACACCCAAATACCAAATTGACACTAAGGTAAAATCATTATATATATATATAAATAAAAACAACATAAATATTGAAATTGGATTCACTGTCATTGGTATAACATTTCACTTTACTGACTATATATTTTAATATATATGTTATGAATGATTTTTTTATTTTTTGGATTACATAGTTGATGAATATATATATATGTATATATTTAAAATATTTGGACAAGGATTTTGGAACAATGATTGTATCTAACTATAGGTCTTGTTTTCTATATAACGGTGAATATATTTATTTTTAAAAAATTCAAATCAAATTGTATATATCAATAGATGTAATAATATATATATATATATAATTAAATTTTGATAATTTTAAATATTTTGTATGTGTAGATATAGAGCCAAAGTTTCAATATATTGGCTATATCATCTATAGAATAAGTAAACAATAATATTTATGGACCTATGTATATAATAATAATTTATGAAAATGTTACACTACTATAAATGTTTATAGTCAATATCCATTGTTATTAAATAATAGTGGCTATTAATTAGAATTATGGGTTATAAGATGCTTAAATAATACTAATAATTATACTATATATATGATTTTATGTATTTTGATAATGTTTTGAACTGTGGATACTAAATATTTGTACATTACTAAAATTAATGTCCATTAAGATGATGAAATAGGTAATGTTGTTGTTTTATTCTATTACTATGATCTATAAAATAAAAATAACAAAATTAAATGTTATAAAAATTAACAATTCTAGTATTGAGAAAGTAAGAGATGACCCTACAAAAACATATAAAAATATTGTATTGTTTAATATTAATATTCTGTACTTATCAGAATAAAAAACAATTATTTATCTTTATGATTAATTCTTGTTGAGGTAGAAGAATAAAAATATTATTTGAAAAACATTTATGAACATCACCCATATATATTATTTATAAACATTAACCATCTAGAGAAATCATGAAATATCTCCTTCATCCTATCCTGGGGAATGGAACCAAATAAAGGGATACCAAAAATGATTTATAAGGTTAAACATAAGATATGTGAATCGATGATAATAGTTGATTATCATGTGAGCATATGGGTTTGAGAATATAACCATTGATAAATGGACATAACCTAAGACTACTGTACATAATTAAACATTTATTATAAACCATGAGTCATGGGATTTTTTTGAAGATCATTAGAGAGAAATCATATGAGTGTTGAAATGTGAGTAAATAATCATATTCAATTAAAGAATAATAATGACATAGAAATGTGGAACATACATAAGAATAATAATTTATTCATTATATCATGGAACACTGCCAATACCATAATCAATTAATGAATGTAGTTTCATAGTGGACTGAGTTCATCCATATCATAAAAATCATAGTGGAGAGGGTCCCAATATTGATTATGGTTAATCCTTATCCCATTACATGTCATCCCATGATACATAATGATTCACCAATATCATTAACATGCTAATTAATTCGACATGAAACTTTAGAAAAAATGTATATATATGTTTCCCTAGAACATGAAAACATTCATAATTTCTTAAAACTTAATTAATCAATAAATAATAGTGTTTTATGAAAACATCTTCAAAACATGAAGAAAATCCATCTAAAAATAATTATTTATACATTAATTAGAGTGTTTCTATAGTAAATCATAATAATATTTACTAGATTTTGACATATATGAAAATATTTTTAATAAAATATTTATGGAATTTATTTAAAAAATAATAACAAATACACTTTAAAATTAATAAATTGTATTCTTAATAAAAATATATGATATGAAAAATAAATTTTGTTCATGTGAAATCATAAAAAAAATGTTTCCTTTGAAACATTTTCTATAAATGACTATGATAATTGGAAATGTGTCATGGTGAATGAATTAAAAAAGAAATTATTCTGTTATTTTTTTAAAAATGTCATGGAAAATATTAAATGACCACATGATATCATAGAAGAATAAATAAATACATTTATAAAAAAATAATTAATATAAATAAGGAGGAGAATGATTCTCAGTTGAAGATAAGAGATATGGTATATTCTCTCCATAGCATCCTTTACGTTAATATGTGAACCAATGATAAGTGTAATTATATATAGACATGCAATGAAATGAATATTACCATGTAAGAATATAATATATTGGGTTCTTTGAAAAAAAATAAAAACTAATATACCCAATTAAAAATATAATAATCATAAAACTGAGATTAAAAAATAAACCATTACCTCAAAATTCATTATTTTTAGATACATTGAAACACTCTATATAATAGAATTATGTTAATTATTCATATTCATAAGTTTATTAGTCATTATTTTTAAAAAATTTCATCCAATTATATTTATTGAATAAATATATATTAATTTTTGTAGATAACATTATTATTAGGGAGAGTAGTTATAATTTTTTTCTAATGTTTTAGATTTTAAGTTGTCATTATTTTCTTGTAATCAAGTGTTCATCACCTATACAATTTTCAAAAATATATAAAATAACCATAGGATATATTTCAAAACAAAATTGTAAATTTTTATGAACTAATAATTATGGGTCATATGAAACTTTTATGAATTTACTTAATAGTGAAATTATATTACATAAAATAAACTATTTTTAGAAATGAATATACCTATATATATCAATAAAAAATTATGATTAAATATTAAATAAATCATTATTGATAACTAATTAATATATTTTATGATTAATAATTTAGTTATGATACAATATAAATAAAATAACTCATGTACGATGTAAAAACCAATTAAGCATTGTTTTTTATAATAAAATGAGTATTACTATTTTATTATACATTAATAGTATTAATTTTACTAAATCATATCTAAGTAAAAATATATTATTAAATTTTAAATTTTATGAACAAATAGGTTGATTAAGAAGGAATTCGACAATGATTAAGGATTATATTACAATTATGTTGAAATCATGAATCTCTTCATTGAGTGACTTTTGAAAATGAAGGTTTTGAGAAGTATTTATGAGACCATTGGTTTTGAAACATGCGGTATATTTATTAATAATATTATTTTACCATGATTTATAGAGAAATGTTTTGGAAATATGTGGGTTTAAGAGTTCAGAGGATTGGTCCATATATATGCTCCTAATAGTTATATTTTTTTAAATACATATTACAAAATGATTAAGGATATCATTTTAAAAAATAATTATTTGGTTAGATGAAAAAATATTAATTTGATGATAAGTGGAGGTTAATAATTCCCCAATACAGCCATTTAAATATAAGTATTTGTGATATTTTTCCTCTTTTGTAGAATTAAAATCATGTTATATTATTTTATCTATAAACATGACAACTAACATTTACTTTGTTAACTCATTCTTATGCCTAAAAATCATATTAGCCACATTACCTAACTCAGAAATTCAAAGGAAAAATATGAAAAACATTTGTGTAACAACCTAAAATTATGGAATATATTTTCTATTTAGAAATTCATTTTTTGATATATTTTTATGATAGTAACCCTTAATATATGTTAATAATTAATTTACATCATAATATGAATCACATTATATTGTGTTTTTTGAAATAAAAATTAATTAACTTATGATATACAGATTATCCAAAGGAAATATATTGAAATATTTTTCAATTCTCCACTTTTTTTTCTAATATGTTTTATTTAAAAAATGATTTAAAGTAAACAACTTGTGAAGAACTATTTTTTAAATATCCATAAAATTATATCATTGGTTATAAATTGGATGGAAATTAAAAATAATCATTTTATGTTAAAAATTGTGGTTTTTAAGAATAATTATATTTATGAACATAATGTGTTTTGAAATTAAGAAATTAAATTAATAACAATTTATGAATGATTTTAATGACTTTTTTCAAAATTTATTTTTTAGATATTTAATCATTCATAGGTTTTACAATGTTATAAATGAAAATAAATTATTTTTTTGTGTTTAAAAATTATTTTTCTAAAAAGTAGTTACTAAAACATTTTGCACGATTATTGGAAAATTAATTTATTAATGTTTTGTATATTAGATATTGTTAAATGGTATAAATATTTAATATAATCATTTCTAATTTTTAAAATAAATATCATTTTTTATAATTAATAATTACCATAGTAAACCATTTTCACCATTTATAAGGGTTAATATGATAAATGGGGGGGGGTAATCATAGAGATATTTCATAAAATAAATGAAAACTATGAACAAAAAACATTAGAATAGTTTAATTCAACTGAAAATTGTCTTATTTAAAATTTTTGTTTACTTGGTACCATACACACATGGATATGTCACTACTATATTCTAATGTGTTCTATAATTAAAACTGTGATATCCTCTATAAACTTATAAAAAGAGGTCATATCCATTTCACTTCTTCATAAAATATTAGAAATCTAACCCAAACATGCCCTAAAAAAATATATTTTTATATTACCTAACAACTTCTTGGAGCTTATTATCTTCGAGAAAGATAAAACTATGAATGATTTAGGTGTAACCAGAAGGTTGTTTTCCAAATAAGAGGTTATTTACTTAATTATTCTCTTTTAGGTTTCTTTATTTCTTAAATTATTCAAAATATTTTAAATCCATAGTAAAACAATTACATAACTACCATTACTATACTAAATTATGTTTATTTCAAAGGTACGATAATTACCTACATCATTAACATCCTATGAGAAATAATAAATTTGTTCATCGTACATGTGGGATACCACCTCCATGAAGTGAAATTAGTTTCTTTTCATCTATTACCTACATGTGTGGTCATATTGTGGATTTATTGAATATATATGAAATCAATTGTATTAACAATTTTAATAAGGAAATATATATTAGTATTTACGTTTTCTTCTTTACATTTATTGGAAAAATTTATGCTTTACTTGTGAGTACATATCAAATATTGTTCTCGTGATGTTCGGTTATTAATTTATCATCAACACAATATATGAACGGTCATAAATTATTAAATTGTGATTAAATTTATTAAATATTATAAATTTAACATGATTTTTTTGATACTGTGACTATGAACATGGAGTAAGGACCTGTGTTCTCAAACCAGAACATGCATGAGAAATATAATATTAATGTCCCAACTCGTCCCTTGAGGCCCCATGACATGACTCACCAAGACTACATCCAATAGACTAGGTGACAATGACTAGAACCCAAAAGGTATTTCACTAACATGTGAGGAATATCCTAAGTACCTATACATAGTCATACATATCCAAACCAAAAAATGATGAAATGTAATAAAAACTCAATAACCAATGGATGACACCTCTAAAAGCCACAACCATAATATTCCAAGAAGTAATGAATGTAAACATGTCAAAGTATAATCCCACCTAAAATATTTTTGTAAGGGGAGTCCAACATAAACTTAAAGGTATAGGGACTACCTTCTGAATGTCGTTGGAACACACCTTGGTCCGTTCAATCTCACAAAGAACCATCTGGTCCTGGTCCACCTAAGACTCCATAAAAATGTTTATCATCTAAACGAGACAAGAAATGTGCAAGAAAATACCATATAGGGGTGAGTAAAACAATACTTAGTAGGATACTCCAAACCCCAAATCATATAACAAAGGAATGTACAATCATATTTGTACATGTATTTCTATACAACAATTAAAGAAGAATATCTTGATATACTCAATCCAATACACACCATTTATATATAAGCTACACTCGTAGTATACCAGAATTAGATTCTAGAATGATTATTCTATAAATAATTGAACTGGGGAAAACAATCCACAGTCTAATAGCACAAATGATGTACGCCTGATATGTAATTCTCATAGGGTCTTGTCATGAGAGAGAATACACAATGAAATATATGAAAATAATGTGATATATAGATGAGGATCATAGTCCGGGCCATGTGGTGATATCAAAAACTCTATCCTAATAAACCCATTATGTGGATGATAAAAACCAGATAGGGTTTGTTACGTTGATACCCATAAATCTACCTAGGGAACAAAGATGAATAGATGATCACACTATGGGACTAAAATAGGGATTCCATCCACTCTATCCAAGAAGTCCTGTTTAATGAATCGTACTACTATTAGTAGAAAAATAATAATAGAAATAATATCGGAATCAATAAATAGATCAAACCATAGAAACCATTATCCAATATATGGATGAAAAGATACATAAGCCATGTATGCAATAGTATATAATGTTTAAATGGGTTACATACCATTTCACATGACCCCTGGTTTAATCAATATAAACATACCATGTTATTCAAATCATGTACATATAGTATAAAGGATTAAAAAACGTGTATAGGGATTACAAGATGTGTCCCTGTACATTGGGTCTAGTCCGTGTACTCCAGCCATGTTCCAGTACATATTGTTAGACTGGGTACATGTGCCAATGTACCAATACTTGTGGGAGACCATGTACATGATCTAGTCCATGCCGTGTGGAATAGTACATGGTGTTTAGAAATCGTTTGTACTATACCCCATGTTTGTGTACATCATATGGAACTCACTGAGTCATTCAGAGGGGATACATGATTTTTTGCCACGAGATATAAACCATGTGTATTGGTTCTTTCCAAAAACCCTTCTTCTTCAACAAGCTTACATATGAAAAACCATCATATTATAATCTTACTCAAATCACTCTAGTAGCCTATGATCTTCTCAGATTATCCTCACCATCACTCAAAAAATATATTCCAGCATCTAATCCCAAAAAAAGATATCTTGATCATTCTTCCTTCCACGTTGAAGTACACCAAATAATGTGATATCATTAATCCACCAACGCTGGAATTATCCAATCTCCATGTTTTCACATACATCATGCCATGCTGGTCCCAAATATATGGATTCAAATCATTGTACTAAGAAATAGTTGGGCAATGGTCAATTGATCATGATTTTTCGAACCATGGGACAAATGAAGGATACTTGAGATGAGCAATTAATGAAGAAAAAAAGAATAAAAAAAGCGGGAAGGACCTCGATCAATGTTCAAGTCAATCCTAATACATTTCTCATAGAAAGGATAATAATAAATCGAATCACAATGATAATTCACACAAAAAATCACCACAGATTATCTCATTCCATCATATGTAGGATCAATGAGTAATTAATTTTCTGATTGATTATTGTACAATTTCAGAATAAATTAATAGTAACAAACAAATAAAATTAGAATCCATACCATGATTTAGATCGATCTATGATGAAGAATAATTTATATGTCTTTTTGTAAATCATGATATGATGAAATTGATGACGTCCATCATTGATCTGAAATTTTTTCATTGATATGTTTTGATAACTCTCCTAAGAATTCACCAATTATCCTCAAAAGTATCAAGGGTTTTCAGAATGACTATATTATTTATTCATAATAATCTATTTAAATACCAAATAGTTACAATTCCAAAAATTTGAAATAAAATAATTTATTCAAATTATTTAATTTATTTCTTCAACGATGATGACTTTTACCAAAATGTCATGCACTGGCTAATGTTATGTTTTTAATAGGATAAAACTCAGATTATGTGTTTAATGGTTCCCTCATATTTTTGATCTGGAAACCATTATGACTAATGGTTCAACTTCTTTAGGAAAACTACATAGGTGAAATTTAATATATATAATATATTTCAATCTTTTTTCTGGGAAAACTAAATCTTGTTATTCAACATCCACTCATCACCTACTCTTAAAAATAAAAAATAGAATATTTAAAAACAATACACGGGAAATATGAGACATGAAAATATCCCCCCTTGGTTATTTATGTCCATGAAACTCCTAAACAATGGATACTCAAAAAGGAAAGGGTACTGAAAATAAATCTAATCCCCCCTCCAAAAAGTTATCATGGAGATTCTCATGCTACTTTCAGACACACAACAGTGTAATCAATCACCCAAAACAGATCGCCTCATGCCATCCATTGATCCCTACTAGGTACTCAGAAAATGGAACTCTATCCTTGATGTATATCTCCCCAATAGATAAAGAGTGATGGATCATGCATGTACCTACTGAGATACAACACATGGAAGATGTCAAGTAATCAGTATTACTAAAGAGGCAGAGAGATGAGGTACACCACCTCAGCAACCCAATGTAGTATCTGGAAAGGGTTGATGAACCACAAAGATAGATTGTCAACCCGACCAAATCTCCATAATCTAAATTGAGTTGAAACCCCTAGGAACACGTGGTATAATTCATTGAACTAGAAGGTCCATAATTGTCTATTAATATATGACTTTTGGTAGATCAACAAATTCTTTATCCACTCCTAGGTGATCTTATTAATTTCTGATGTAGCTCACACTAACTCTGGGCCCATGAATGTTGACTCTCCTGGGACAATACAAAAAAGATGTGGCCTACATGATCGCACATACAAAGCCTTGAATGATTCCATAACAATGGGGGTGTGGTATATATTGTTATAAAAAAACTCCACCAATTATAGATATTCAACCCAACTATTCCAAAAATACAATAAGCATGCTCGTAGCATGTCCTCTTAAACTAGGTTGGTCTGATCAGTATGGCTATCAGTTTGGTGGTGAAACACTATGATCAAGTGTAAATGGGTCCCAAACACCTCCTATATTCCCATAATTTTTTTAATTAAATGAATGATTCATTATGACAGATAATCCTCAATTGGATTCCATTGAGACTAACTATCTCAGGCACGTAGAGGTATCCCATGCTCTGTACTGAAATCTAATCTCTTGTTGCTTAGAAGTGGGTTGACATGTCGATCAGGTTTATGATCACCATGATAGAATCATTTCCCCTAGCCATATGTGGTAATTCTACCATGATATCCATATATATCCCATCCCACTTCCTTCTGGGTCTTGAATGGGTTAGTTTAAACCCGCTAGAACGTTGCTCTCAACCTTCACTTTTGGAAAAGTAACACATAATGTGATGAATTCTATAACTTTATTCCCCATCCCTAACCACAAAAACTGACATCAATGGTCCTGATTCATCTTTTACACATTTAGATGTACCACCAGAGATGATGTGGGGAACTCTATCAAAACCTATTATAGGAATTTCACTTGTTACATAATGTTTCTTTTGAAAAAAACTATTTTCTCACCACATTTGGAAAATCTATTAGGATAATTCCCATTCAATATTTGAGTATGTAGGTTCTCACAGTCTATATCCACAATATATTCTCCCAAAATCATTGTAAGAGTGGAGGTGGGACAACCATTTATTGGTGGTTTGATTATACATCTCTTTCTATAAAGGATAACTCTAACAAGGTTAAATACTTTAAAACGTATTCTAGTAACTGCAAGAACGACCTCTTATTGTGAGAATATTGCACCACATTCACATATAAAAGTGTACAGAGAATTTAGAATTAAAAATATGATAGGAACTCTTGAAATGGTAATATATAATGTGTATATCCTTCTGAGGGGAGATATGATTGAGATTATTTTTATTGAAGAACATGATAAACTGCTCACCCATCATGTAGTGTAACCTCATCTTTAAAGTGAAGGTTTCCACTCCAAACTCTAGATCATGGGTTGCGTAGTTAGACTGATGTGGTATAAACTAGTTTTAACCAGATACAATGACTGATTTCATCTACATTATAACATAACCAAGACCTATTCCTAATGAATCGTGGAACACCATCTACTCAACACCCCATCCAGTAATCTCATGATGGGAGTGCTTATTTAAATATTCCAAAACTACAGGAAAGCCTTCTGGGACTGTACTATCTACACAAAAGGATTCCTCTTTTGATTAAAATTTATCATTGAGCCTAATACTCTTGATTAATAATGTATGAATATTTGGTAATAGCATTCCACACCAAGGAATATCTATTACACTATCACATTCTTAGGTAGATCACATGCTATCAATGCCTCAACCTTGTTAGGGTATACTTATACATCATCCAATCAGATAACATTTTCCAAAAATTGGACCTACAAATTCCATAACTATCACTTTGAGAGTATTTTGTTATGTAGGCTCTCTTAGTGTTTTCTCAGAACTATCCTTCAATGTCTTACATTACCCTCATCAGATACATATTACGCAAGGATATCATTGACGAAGACTACCATGAACTGGTCTAAGAACGGATAAATGATCCGGTTCATTATTTCAATGAAGATTTCTATGGAATTCACTTCCCCAAAGGGTATAACAATCTACTCATAGTGAATGTAAAGAAATCTGAATGTTATCCTCAGAATATCCTCATTCTGTACTCACAACTAGTGATTGCCTGATCTGAGGTCATCCTTTGAGAACAATCTTGACCATCTTAGTTGATCAAATATTTCATTGAACTTGATTAAGGAATAATTGTTTTTCATGGTCATATAGTTCATGCACCGGTAGTCCACAAAAAATACCATGCTTCTAGAAGCCTTCTTGGAAAACCAAACTAGGGAATACCATGGTGAAACAATTGGTATCAAGTGTCCCTTTTTCTACCAGTCCTCCTACTCTACCCCATTTTCACGAAGCTCTACAGAAGCCATCTGATAAGCTAACATAGATATCAGTGTTGTTATGTGGTGTTGACTAATAAAAACCCCTATCTCTTGGCAGGTAGGTAAACATGGAAAATCTTTTTTAAATACATCATCATACTCCTCCACTATTATAGGAATGTAGGGAATCATATCATCCACTGTACAAAGGGTAAGGATAGCCAACTGATGGGTAATCACCCACACCCTACTACACATGAGTCCATCCTATAATGTTTGGGTTTCCTTTTCATATACATTTGAAAACTCTGTTCTGTCATTGCAGACACACCACAGCCTTCACCTATAGTAGTCAATCCATGCATGAAAATTGGATTACCAGTACATACCATGAATTAATTTGTATGGATTATTCACAAATACAAATATATTATAGTTAAAAACCTCACCACCAATGTTCAGGTCACACTGTCGGCCCAAGTGCATGATCCCCGAGTCTTCTCTAGTAGATGTTTCTAAGTGTACGGGTTGAGTTAATGGTTTTACTATATTATCTATGTCTCTTGTAGGATATGTGGATTGAAATTAATGACTGGAACTAGTGACTATAAATAGAAAAACTATATAATAATAGACAAATATCATACCTCAAACTATTTCAAGAGCCCCTGGGTTATAATCCTAGACCACCAACAACTGTCCCTACCACTGTCCTCTAGATCCCTAAGCCTGGTATGGACCATATGGGGGTGGTGGTCTTAATAATTCAAAAAATATACCTCCTAATACTAATCTCTAAAAATATCTTCTACATCCTCTACCCTATGAACCATCCTGATCCTACCACTGTCTCTACCTTAGTGGACCATCCATTGTTTATTTTCCCTCTATATAGTGGATTTTACAATCTCATGTGAGATGTCCCCTTAAAACACATGAGTATCACCACCAAAATCTTGGCTGGGTGAACCCACAATATGATCAATGTAAGGTAGATCCTCTATCCTAAGACCTCCTTATCAAACGTATCCAATGTCTCGGTCTATAAGACTAACATCAACTCCCTTCAGACGAGGTCTCTCTTTCCTATTTTCCAACAATTGAAAACTTCTTGATGTAACCAGTCAATAAAGAAACTCTCAACCACCAAAGATAATTTTAGCTCCCTATTATTTGTAGGAATTATTATAGGAATAAATCTAGATTAAGTGTCTCTTTGTAGACCTCGATCGATGGTTAGACCCTTAAATAACAAATCTCGATCTATATCCATCGAGTACCTGGAGAGGATGGTAATCCACAATGAATATGCATCAACAATCATGCTTCTATCCTCAAGTTGTTAAATATCCAACATAAATACATCCCTCAGTATAAATATTAAGAACTCCACTCTAAAGAGATTCTCAAAATCATTCCACAAAAAAGAAACCTCTCTATATGACATGGTAACTAAACCCCACCATCACCCTCATGAGTCACGAAGAAGGATCGCTTCCAAGACCACCATGTTATATGCTATTTTCCGGACTATACTGATATCTGGGGTCACCACCCCAAGAATTTACATAGTTTCCTATGTGTTGGTCACACCTCAGATCCTAATGGGTATATACTACAAACACTCATGAAGTGCTCTAAGTGTCTTCTCCTCATCTAATGGTACTATGAGTACCACATGCAACACTGTAGGTATTGGTATGGATGGTTCACCACAGGGAGATAATGTCTCAAGAGATAGTCCTTGTATTCAAGCCTCACAACTGAGGGTATCATCTTCATGATTGTGCTACTGAAACATAACAGGCATACACCGTGGTGAATTCGTAATCAAACAAGGTGTACCATGTTCAATGATAATGTATAGGTAGTTGACTCAAGAAGGAAATGGAACCATAACTGAGTCTAATATGATTCATGTACCATTTTTTCCTACAAATGGTGTTCTCATATATTGAGTAGAACTAGCTTTTTATTAGATTTCTGGTGTATGTTTACATTTCCTGCTTCCCTAACACTGAAGTCCCTATCCTGAAAGATGTACTCGAAACAATTAACACTTTTCCCCAAACAAGTACCATAAACTCCAAGTCCTAAAGAATAATCGAGAAATGGATTATATCCACTTAATGTATATTATCCATTATCCTATTCATAGATCATGAAAAATATATCCTAAAAGTGTATAATTTTTAAGGAAATATAGATAGATGTTGAATCATATTAAGAATATTAGGCAGTAGGGTGAAATTTTTTACAAGGAATGAGATGTATTTACAAGGGAAGTTTCTTAAAAGTAATTTTCCTAAAATATTCACATGAAAATGGAAAGGAAATTTATTGATATTAAAAGTAATAATGATTAATAAATGTAAACCAATGATGTTATTTTTAGAAGACTTACATGGTATTCATCTTGTCTTATCATCAACTTTAAAAGAAAAATGTATATATTATTATCATTTTAAAACCATGTTTTCCAAATGGATTATCTAAAAAGGACATTATTAGAAATCAAGAAATAGATTGATGTTCTCTCATTTTAAATTTTAGGATCATATATTCTTATAACTCTAAAGGTTTTGATAATAAGAGAAAGATGGAGTTTTGAGTAATTTATATTAATAATAGTCATGTAAGAATGAATAATAATCTCTATTTCATCAATAATTATGGAACAGATCACACATGATATTTTCTCCAAAGTGATTATAAATATTTCAAGTGTGAAAAGGATTGTCATCCTGTAAGTGAATGATAAATATATATATATGTAGGAAAAAAAATCTAAATAGTGTGGAGAATACACTACTAAATGAACGTACCATACGTTAATAATAAAAAATTGATTTTTATGACCATTGGACCAACATATTGGTGAATGAAAGGGCTAATGATGACAACTGACAAAAAAAACCACATTCCCTTAGTTAATTGGATTGCTCATCTGATGAAAATCACCAATGTGGTAAACTAAAATATACTGTTGAATTGTACACATGTTATTCAGTATAGAGTGAAAACTTTTTGATTTCATCTTAATTATATCTAATATTATATATCTAATGAATTTAATAGGGTTATCATATCACCACAAGAAATAATATATATTGTCTTATCAAAAATGACTTACAATTTTAAAATTATCACATCTTTATTATAAAAATCCTATATGAATAGTTTTTATGGAAATGAGATTCTAGAAAATATTTCAATTCAAACTCTAATTGAATATTTCTGTTATTTTATGATTCTATTTTCACTCTATATATAGATCCCATATCAATTTATGAGAAAGAGATGTCATGTTTTTTATACATAGTTCACATAAGATTATTTATCTATGTGAGTTTTGATATGAATTTCTATAGAATGTTACTTCAATAATACATGTATTTTTATCTTTTTATGAATAGTATCTATATGAAAATATTGGGGAGAAACTCCACATTTAATATATGCCAATTTTTCGGGAAAAAATTTATTTATTCCCAATAAAAATTTTATTCTACCCCTATATCACGAATATATACCTAAAATATAAATAATACATGGTGATAACCTTATTTCAAATTATCTTTTGAGAAAAAGACACACTGAGTAGTAAAAATTGATGAAGCATCATCAGGAGAATATCAAAATGGAATTAATTTATCCCAGTGAATCACTATAGGGTGAACATGTTATTTTTATTAAGAATAATGATAGATAAAATATTCTTTTCATTGATTATTGATAACATAAAAAGTTAACTCTCAAGAACAAGTATCCTATAACCTATATTGATTATATTTCTGATCAAATGTGAGTTGATAAATACTTTTATATAACAAACCTCTAATATTCATATCATCAATTTATTATTAAAAATGATTACAAATATATGAAATCATTAAATATAAATTATGTTCATTATTTATTGTGATTAAAATATGAATTTCGAATTATTTAACTATTTTTTGGATCTAATTTCTAGACTCTTAATTATTTACCTTGATCATTTTGAGATATCATTATATGTTTAATTCTTATATATTTTCTGAGAATGATTAATATATTACCTTAAGTAGTATAATTTTTATAAAATTTTAGAAGATGTTAATTCAAGCATAATAATGAATGATTATTGGGTCATGTAATGATATGTTATGGGATATTTGTGTATACTTAAAAGATGAATGTTATATAACGTTATATCATTCCAACCACTGTGACTAAAATTCCTATTTTCATGGGTTGGACAGATTATATTGATACATTGTGAGAAATATATGATGTATATTAAATAAATTATCTTATTTAGTGTGGAAGGGTGCCATTTCCATATGGATAAAGGAATGTGAATAGAATATAATGTAACTTAAGAGAAGGTTGTTCTGTGTACTTGTTATCACTCTACCTTATAGTAGATAAAGTCTTTTGAAAAACCCATTGATTTAAAAATAATAAAATAAGAATAAATATCATCTATGAGGCACAAAACCATGATAAAAAGTCAATTTAACATAGTGAGACATTATAATAAATATATAATAATTGAAAACAAACTCATTGAAAACATATGATTCAAGAATCATAGGGTTTAATGGATATATAATACTCTACAGGAACATTATTATATTGACATGGCCATTAAAACCTATCAATTATGTTGGAATGTATGAACATAAATCGATTCATTTTGATGATTATATAGTTTAAACAATTATAATATAAAATAATGTTTATATATTGATTAGTAGTGAAATAAAATAGATTTGGAAGAAAAAAATGATCTTTAAAAAAAATTATTTTCCTATAAACAATTTAGTTTCTCTTTTCAAAAATAATTTAAAATTATGTTTTTCAAATATTAGAAAATTTATTTTATATAACAATCCTAATTTTTAAAAAAAAAATCAATGGAATTTCTATACAAAATTGTTATATTTGATAGAAAATCATTATATTTTATGAGAGTAGAAATTGCTAAATTTTTATTGATAAATACATTTATTTAGTTATATACTTGTTTTACTTACATTTTAAATTGGTTTAAATGTAAAATTAATTAAATTATGTTATTATATATATAATTTAAGGGATTTTAATCAATTTTATATTTAACTAGTACTCGCCCGTGCTATTGCACGGCGTATTCAATTAATGGTTTTTCTTCTAATAATGGTTTAATTTTTAGAAGCATTACAAAGAAAACATATGTTGAATAAATTATAATTAGGAATTACTATTGTCTGGTAATGGAAAAAGGGGGAATAGAACATGAATACATCATTCAATTAGTTGAAAAATATATTAGAGACAAATATTGAATAGAGGACACTATTGAACAAATTAAATAAATGAAAATAGATATTCAACATCTACTACATAATACTTAACATGTTATTGAATGAAAAATAGATGAAGAATAATTGATTCTGGTTGTTACAAAACTAAATGTCAAGAGACTTGGTATTTGATTGAATAACAGGTCATCTTGCATACTACATATTAGTGATTGTTGTTTGCCACCACCCAATCCTGACCATATAGACACCACGCCCCATCTCCCATCTTCATGTGAACCTTATTCAGAATAAACTCATTTAAATAATTGGTAAAAACACACATCTTCAAGTAGAAATTATGAGATATTTACTTGAATAGTCTAACAAATGTCCAGTACAAAGAGCAGTAAATCACATCTTCAATAACAATTACCTGAAATTTTCACATTAAATTTCTTTTAGAGAAATCAACACATTAAAAGTGAAATTTCTCTCATACAATTTAATGAGGAAGGTCGAAAACATCAAAAACATTGAAAACAATTTACAAACACAAACCTGGAGATTTGGCTGTGGTTACAACAACAATATGACTTGATCTTCATGAGGTGGGTGGAGTGTTGTCTTGTTTTTTCCTACCATGAAAACAGAAAGGAACTGTTATTAAATACTATAATGACTAAAGGAAAGAAAATAAAATAAAAGGGACATATCCAACAAACCATCCATGATGTAATTGTGTCAATGTAAATATACAGGATTCAAGACCATGATCGCACCTTCTAATGTGGGGTCACTCATCTGTGCAATTGGATGGTCACTCAGTACCCTACATGAATCCCTTCTTCCTCCAAGGAGAGTTATTGGAGATAATTTATATGAGATTATCAACAGTATTGGGAACTGATTCATGTTCCAAATCTGGGTCATTGTTCCACTCTAGTGGCCACTGTAACACATTCTGGAATCTATCAAAAGCACCAAAGTAAACACATTAAAAGAAACCTGTATATGATGATTTTCACTTATAGAAAGTCTTCCTAGTATCCTGTAATATATCACATAAAAAATAAATCATGCCAAAGGTCATGGAAAAATTAAGACCAACCTCATAACCATGCTCTATTATAGGATGTAGTTCTGAATGCCATTAAAAACTATCACAGGCGATCACTGATCATATAAATCGATTACAAAATTATTAATGAGTTACTATTATTTTTTAAGTCCCTACCAAAATCATTATAAAAAGCATCTCAAAAGTTCCACCCTATATTATCTACCATGAGTGCCTCATTCATGGGAAAAAATTGATAAATAATGATAGAATACCTTTTGAGAAGTAACACGGTAGCCCTCCTCATGGACATAATTCAAATAGAATGAAAGTCCTCCCCTTGATATTTTCTTCTATAATGTTCCTACATGGGGTGGGGTAGAGGATATTGAAATCCTCCCTGTAGTCAACCATCGACCAATGATGGAAATACTCTCTATGATAGTATTAGCTTTGAAATTCTTCTCAGCAGCAGCATTCTGTTTTATCAAGAGGTCTGTAGAGTGCAGTGTGGAGTGTTGTCCTATTTTTTTCCTACCCAGAAAAGAGAAAGGTAATGTTTTTAAATAGTTAAAGGAAAGAAAATAAATTAAAAGGAACAAATAGATGCTTAGTACAATCACTGAAAATGCAATATCAAAAACAACATTGATCAGAACCAAAAAACATCCCAACAAATACATAATAATTACAAAGATAGATTCAATTTATAATTTGGATTCTCAAAAGATAAATATAGAAAGTTCCATTAGCATCACTCATTTGGGATATATTTCTCATGTTCAACCTTCAAAAAAACGATTTCTTACCCCAATAAATTTGAATGTGAATGTAGGGAAGACTTATTCAATAAAGCCGGAGGACATTAATATGAATTCATAGGAGAAAACTGGGAGAAAGTATAGCATCAGTTCATATGTAGCTTCTAGTCCAGTTCTCAAGAGAGAATGGGACCTTAAGAAATAATCGTTAAAAAATTCAGAAGATTGAAGTATTTAGAAAATAAATAAAATGAAAACCTAACATATTCAAGCTATGGTCTTTTTTCCCAATCAAACTCATGAGTATGCACCTGACTTGTTACATACCTGAGTAGATAACCGATTAGATGTACAAGAATCAAACCTACAGGTAGTGTTTGAAGTTGATGGAGAATACATACCGGTTTGATGCTCCTATTATGCAAGGTTGGAAGGAGAATTATAGTAACATTACTTATGTCTGTTATTTAAGAAGAATGAAAATAGAATGAAGCACATTGTACCTTGCCATCAGGATCCATCTGGGAAATGAACAAAAACTGGTGTTTATTAGTATGGTGTTTTCCAAGTCATTCAGGCTCTGTTTGAAAACCCTGCTGAAAACTATGTATAAAACCAATCAGTAAGTGATAAGCACTATAAGAAGTTTTAGTAAGTGTTGTCAAATGAAACCTCAAAGAATATTATCATGCACATAATAAATAGAACCACATTACTATCACGACCACATAAAAATAGATATTATAGTAAAGAAACTAAACAATCTTCAAATTGAAACAAATACAGGCCTATAAATCCAAGAGATGAGTGCCCAGACTCTGAGAGAACCGTCAATATCAAAAAAACACTAAAAACTCAAAAACTGGGAACTGGGGGAGGTATTTTTATTTTAATCAATTTCCCATCGATCACTTTTTACAAAAAATACTAACCGACACTAAAATTGAATCTGAATTAAGATAAACAAAACAAAAAACTACTAATACAAAGAAATGTTAATTTTAAAAATATGATACATCTATTTTCACAGCTAAAAATAGGTTTCATGGATTTTGAGTTGACATGACCAGCAAGTTAAATATACCCCAAACAAAGCATTGATACATTAACTTTATTTTGAACATGAAAACGTATTACATACAATTCACTGCAATGTTAGTTTAGCAACAATCATTATCCTCACTTCAAAGTAATCATTTTTATGCAATGTATCAAATAGCCCCTGAACTGAATCTAAACCAAAACAAACCGAAAAGAAAACTACCACCCATATAGAGAAAGACTGATTTTAAGAACTTGACACATCATCCGTAGAATCTGTTTGCCTTAGCAGCCGAAAAGAGGTCAATAATAGGGTATCGATGAATAGAAAGAGAAGATAAATTTTTTTTATTAACATGACATTTTTTTATAGAATGGTTACAACATTAAACCTTTCATGATGAGAAAATATTTTAGAAATTGAATATTTGTGAACTGGAAGAAACAACCAAAATTACTCATACAAATAAGGAATGTATTTTTGTTGAGTAACATCAATACATTACAATACTCAAGCACCTACAAAACAAAAAATCATCAAAGGTGGATAAGAATGAAACAAATGATTTTAAGTATTGAGACGACTACTCAACCAAGCTATCAAGAATTGGAGTCATACCAATAGATGAATCTTGTAATTTCATTTATAAAAAAGGTTAAAAATCAATAGAAGAAACATCTCCATTGAAGGGGCGAAGTTGAATAAAAGGAGGCAGAATTTGGATAATGCAAATTAAAAGAAATCAACTTACCCTGAGTATTATAATTGCAACTGGGCTTCCACAGTGTGTAACAGAAGTTGAAAAATCCTTGATATCCATCACAAATATATCAACCAACACTGATGAGTGATGCTGAATGAATAAAAACTAAACTAAATTCTTAAAATAACATGGAAACATCACGAATAATTCCTATAGAATTAAAAAGTAATAGTTTATAAAGAAAAACATAGCACTAAGACCTCAAAAGGTTGTGCCAATGGAATAACACCATCTTTTATGCCCGAGAATAAGCCAACAATCAAAACTACATGCCTATTATCATTGTAACCATTCACTTCCAGAAGTACCCACATTATTTTTTAATGGGATATTAAACCCATCTACTTCATTTTCTTTTCAAAATATTAAAGAGAACGGGTGATATTGGATAAGGGAGATCCTCTTTAAATTCGCAAGTCAGGGCGTCCCGTCCAATGATTCCAGTAGCCGAATTGGTATTGATAGCGATTTTGGAGCCCAACTTTTGTGTTATCTAAAATCAAAATAAAACCCAACCACAATCCAACGAATATGAGCATGCACACATACAACAACCAGAATCGTTAATAAGAAAAATTGACTTCAAAATTCATACGAGTGGATAAAAAGGTCCCAATTCCAAGTTAGGGTATACAACGCATGCTATGGAAAAATGAGGTCGAATTGGCACATAGAAAACCTTACCTAAATCCTCTTTTACAGCATCCCAAGACAACAAAATTCAGCAAGGAACACAGAATACAACATATATGAGTGAAATAAACATTCTAGGGTTTGAATTAGAAAATGGGGGAGGTCGGTGGTGCGGAGAGGTGGGGGTCGAGGATAGAATATATTGAAGAAAGTTTTAATGGAATTAAAATTTATTTTGAGCATGAAGAATTTAAACACAATAAGAAATTTCTATGATTTGAAGTTAATAATGAACATTACTATTGAATATATTTAAATCACTATTTAATGATACATAATATTGAAATACATGTGGTGAAAATAGGGATACCTCATGAATATAGTCAAAAACATTAACGATAAATTTATAGGAATGGAATTATTCTAAGGATAGTGATTTCAATAACATTAATAAACTAAATATAAAATAAAATTGAAAAAAAAATTTGATTGTAAAATGAAATAAAAACTGATAGGAAATTAAAGTAGAATACACAATTAAGTTGACATCATAAATATTTTATACATTTACATTAAGTTATAAAGAATAAAATTTTAATTTCACCATGAATAATTCAAACACATTAATGAAAACATTCAAATGGTTAATTAAAATTATTATCATTATGATAATTAATGTTGAGTTGAGGTCATACGATCCTCAAATGGAAAACTAAACGAATAACCTATAAAATAAATGATTCCAACACAAAACATAATATATTATAGTAAACACATAATACATCACTCAAAGAACATATTGAGAATAGAAAAAAAGGAAATACTAACCTCAAAAAAATAAATATATGTATACTCACATTTAATGAAATAAAAAATAAACAAAATATAAAATAAAAATAAAATATCTACTTCTCCAGAATACGCCAAATGATCCCTCTTCCATTATGTTCTATTCCCCCAAATTGTAATGTGACTCCACCCAGTCACCATGTAAGATCTAGACCTTTCATCCAAACACTGGAAATGTTCACTGAATTCCTGCCATTGGCATCAACTATATTATAATTATGTGCAACAGTTGGATTTAAAATGCATGATAACCAATCTATATTAACTATACATGTTATGTCATCAAATCAAAAAGAGGCAACTTAAAATAAATAGTAGTAGAAGTGGGAGAGAACTGTTGATTACCATATTTTATACATGAAGTGGTCATTGAAAAGAATTTACATACAGAAATCATCATTTGAGTTATAGTGATGTAATAAGAGGAAATAAGGTAGAAGCTCATCAGCTAAAATTGAAATTTAGGATTGAACATGCACCTGATTCCCTCTATGCTGTATAACTATCTTGAAAATGAGGAATTCCAGCCTGCACAGACAAAACAATAGTGAATCCAGAATTTAATGGTTATGTGGGATTCATTTATGATGACCCCATAAAAAACATACATATCATAATGAGCACATGCATATGTAGGCTACCCAGTCTCAATTTTTCTTTCAAAAATGGGGTGACAGTTTACATGCTTGTTCAATCAGAAAAAATGTATAATCAGAAATACATTCTAAAACCAGATAAATATACCAATAGAATGTGTTTTCCTTCCCTGAAAACCTTTATAGCTTCAGTGGTAGCATCGTCAATTAGTGATAACCAATTCTATCAATGCAGCAACAAACATTAAGAACCACAACAACACCAGAAACAGTACGCCAAATTTAAAAGTATCAATAAGCTAACGAAAAATGTAACGAAGATCGATTTTTATAATAAAGAGATTTTCAGAAAAAAAAAATGCCTTGCATGTGTCTATAAAACGTTCTTGAATAGCACAATAATCAGTTTTGGGGTTCAAAATTCCTCCATCTTGAAATCAGTAGTATTTATTCAAAGGAGGCTGCAATGACAACGTAAGCCTAATGAAACCATAGAAATCAGAAAAACCTAATAGACATGAAAAAGGAATCATGAAGGAAATACTTACCCATATTATAGAAAAATGTAGTTAGGCCAGGACATCATCTCCTTGTAAACTAAATAAATAAATAACTTTTACAATGGGGAAATTAAGAACCCATTAAGAAAACTCTGAACACAAATTGACTGAGAACCACACAACGGACACACATCAAATGAAGACAATGTGTGAATGAAACAACATGAAGGAAAAAGCCTAACCTAGAAAGCTATAGACAGTGTCCTGAGTGGAAAATAAATTTAGGCCTATACCATTGGAAATTGATGAATCTTAGAGGCTATGCATTGTTATAGATGGTGGAAAAACTGCATGCAGCAATGATCCAAAAGTACCTGAAAATACAACAAATTGTATGTTATAAAATTTAAAATGTAAAATAATGACATGAATAAAAAACATGAAATTTACAAAGTAAACAATTTTAATTAAAAATTTAATATACATAACAAATTGATAATCCACATAAAACATCAAAGAGAGTGGTCATAATAAAAAGAGAAATGAAATTTTCATCACCAGGGTTGTCTATATCACAATAGCAAGCTTCTAGACAACGTTTCTCGGCCACTGGGAATATCCTGAAATTGGTTTAGCAAATTAGAAACCAGCTTCCAAGGAAAAGTGATTTCTAACGTTAAATAGATCAAAAAGTTAATATTCATTAGACCATGAAGCAAAAACATATATGTATGACAACAGACAGATAAAAAATGAAAGATAACAAACCAAAGAAATGAGTCTTTAGCAAAAGGTTAATATTAGTAAAAATTTCACAAGAATCAGATTAGTCAGCCACATAAAAACCCAAGGTAAAGATCAACTTTGGAAAATCTAACTCAATTATTTGATGTAGAGGAAATACCTAAAAAAGATGAAAAAGTAGATAGTTGAGGATCCAGACAGCTCGGATGCTGCATCCAGGCATGGATTCCCCGATCGAACTCCCAAGAGTTCCAGAGATGTACAATAAGTAGTCCAGAAAATATCTATGAATTACTAATAGGGAAACACTTTAATAAGCAGTCCAGAAATATCTGTGAACAACTAATTAGGAAACACTTACATATAAATAATATTGAAACATTAATGTTTCAACTACCTATATGTAATTATGTAATTTTCAGTGCCATCTTAATGTTGGGGCACCAAGATACTATCTCCAAGCACTACACATTCATGGTATGTCGAACCATACAGAGAAATCAACAGGGAGGGAGCGTAACAATGTTAGTTAAACACAAATAGAAAATAGAAAAAATGGTCAGATTATTTGAAGGGAAAACATGATATTGAAAATTAGATGAACTCTAAATCAATATAAGAAACACCCAAAACACCCTACGTAAATATATACAAATGACTAATATGGAAAACCTTACATATAAATGATGTTGAAACATTAATGTTTCAACTATCTGTATGTAATTATGTAAATTTTAGTTCCATATTAATGCAGGGGAACCAAGATTATATTTCCAAGTAGTACAATTTCATGGTATGTCGAACCATATAGAGAAGTGAGTGGGAACTTAGCCGTAACCTAGTCAGTTAAACACAAACAGAAAAGGGAATATAGGTGGGATAATAGGTAGGATTATTTGAAGTCCAAATAGGATCTTGAAAATAATATAAACGCTATATACTCTTAAGATCCATCCAAAACACCATATAGATCATGTATTTGAATGTGGGAAAACAACTATAGAGTTAGTGAATCATACATTCTAAAAAGCAGAGATCCATGTAACTCAATACTTGCAACCCAGTAAATGAAGCTTTTCATAAATGCACAGTTACCTAGAAATTAGGCGATGAAATTACCGACCTGAATCAATCTCAAAGGAATCGGTTGATGTTGTATGAAATCGGTGGATGCTGAGGCGATTCGGTCAGGGATTGGGGCCTGGTTGATCACGCGGAGTCAGTGTCATGAGTTCAGAGGGTATTCATTGAGGGGAGTGGGAGAGGGGATTCAGAGATTGTGCTCAGGGATGGAAGATAGAGGGCAACAAGTAGTCCGATGATAAGTGCTGCAACCACCCTCGGTCAACAGGACGAGCGGGAGGATAAATCCAAGGGAGGGTTATCACGACCGCAAACCCTAGAAACCAAATTGGAGGAGCCGTAGCCATAGAAGGTTAAGATCCATCCAAAACACCATATAGAACATGTATTTGAATGTGGGAAAACAACTATAGAGTTAGTGAATCATACATTCTAAAAAGCAGAGATCCATGTAACTCAATACTTGCAACCCAGTAAATGAAGCTTTTCATAAATGCACAGTTACCTAGAAATTAGGCGACGAAATTACCGACCTGAATCAATCTCAAAGGAATCGGTTGATATTGTATGAAATCAGTGGATGCTGAGGCGATTCAGTCAGGGCTTGGGGCCTGGTTGATCACGCGGAGTCGGTGTCATGAGTTCAGAGGGTATTCATTGAGGGGAGTGGGAGAGGGGATTCAGAGATTGTGCTCAGGGATGGAAAATAGTGGGCATCAAGTAGTCCGTTGATAAGTGCTGCAACCACCCTCGGTCAACAGGACGAGCGGGAGGAGAAATCCAGGGAGGGGTATCACGACCGCGAACCCTAGAAACCAAATTAGAGGAGCCGTAGCCATAGAAGGTTAAGGGAGAGAGCAGATGAAGCGGCGGAGGGAAGTCGTCTGGAACCCTAATCGTATTGGAGGAAAATCCCGAGAGTGGGATGGTGTGGATGGTGGGAACAAAGAAATGGCCGGGGATGGTAAGCGCATTGATTCCAGGGACGACATGCGGGGGGAGATAAGCAGATTCCACCGGCGGTGTGTTGATTAGAGCTCTGTCGAAACCCTAATCGCGGCTGGAGTACCAGGTTAGGCGAATGGAAGGAGTCGCACGGGGAGAAATGGATTAGGAGGTAGCGCGCGACGGTCTAGGGGTAGAATCGGGAATGGAAGTGTTATTTGAGTGACGTGGTTGAGCGTGGAGGCGACATGTAAGCTGGGAGGTACCCATATTTAGTAGATATATTGGATTATGATATGAAAACTTTATAATAATTTTAATATGTATTTTTGAAAAAAACCATTTTTTTGACACAACTCAGGTTTTATTTTATATTGAATTCTACAAATTCTATGAATTAAATTTTGAAATAGGATAAATTAATAAAAAAATTAAAAATTTTAATTTTATTTTAATTTAATCATTATGTTAAACCATAGTTATCGTGAAAATAGTAAAAATTAATTATTGCAATTAAGGGAAAAATAGGCTTATTAGGGTTAAAATAATAAAATAAGGGTTAAAATGATGTTAAACAAGTTCAATACCCATTTTATGGACATATTTACACCATAAAAGCTTTTAAATTTCATAATAACTCATTTTTGGGTCTTTAAATGAATAAATGTTGTTATCATTTTATCTTTTAAAAAATCCCAGGTGTGTTCTCTCCGCCACTTATAATAGGCCAACCCAAATCCTTTATAATCAAACATAAAAACCATTTTATTAAGAAAATACCCAGAAAAATACCTTTCTAAAATACCTAACCACATTATAGAGTCATTTTTAGAACCTAAATCTAATATATAAACGATTTAGATTAAATATAATATAGTTTCCCAAAGAAGAGGTAATGATTTTAACTAATCATTTTGAATTTAAAAATTATACCAAATCCTTAAAATCTAATAAAAATGTGAAAAAATAATACCACCAATATGTACTGTATAAATAGAAGTTATTATGTATATATAATAATATATTTTAATCCCCAATTTCATTAAATGGGTAATAAAAGTATCAATCATGTTTACTACAGACTACCACATTGTGGCTTGATAAAATTTGTTTTACTTCACAACTATTAAATGATGGTTATAATTATATAATTAAATATTTTATATTATATTTATTATTTTATTATAATTATTAAATTATTCTATTACATATACCTTCTTACTTAACATTCCGTGGGGTTTGGGGGGTGGGGGTACAATAACATTGCTTGTGTGGACGCTGAACTACCGCCTCTCAAAGAGATGTGACTCATTTTCAACACACGCATTACATTGAGGGTATTAAGGATAATGTAAATTAATTTATGTTCAATTTATAAAATATAAATATTTATATAAATATAATATTTCATATAACTTATCTCCTTCTAATTCATTGGAAAACAATTATGTTGCTCGTGCACATGTGAGGACCACCGCCTCTATGTTGCAATGTGAAAAAAATTCATTATAAGTTTTCATGGATGATAATAAGGGTATATTTGATTAAATAATAAATGGTATGTTAAATATAAATATGGTTCTATATAAATTTATAATATATAAATATATATTATATCAGTGGATCATACACATATGAAGGTATTCAAACCTAGGGTAAGGGTTTATCATCTCATATTTACTTCTCTAAAAAATATTTCATATTCACTACTTATTCCATTGTTTTTTTATATAGTTTTACCTTTGATATGTAATTCCATAAATATATTTTTATCCCCATAATTACATGTTCAATTTAATGCCATGTCTTTCATGGCGGTGATGATTCAAAAATTACTGAAGTGGTAAGGTTTTATTTCAAAATCTATTCATTATATAGAATTGTTAATGTTTACTTCTATAATAAAAAATATCAAAAAAAAATTATTAAAATAAAAATATTTTCACCTACAGTGGTGATTAATGATATTTTTTCATATTTATAAAATTTTATACACTTTAGTAGTTAATTTTTCTTATAAAATGTTTTAATAAAATCCAACGTTATTTCCCTTTTTGGTTGAATATAATTTTTCTTCCAAAATTTATATTTTCAAAAAATATGTTCAAAAATATTTTTATACATTTAAAAAAGAGTTTTTAATGAAAAATATGAATGTGTTTAATTTTAAAAAAATGTTAATAATGTAATCTTCATGTCATTTTCCAAATGATGATCATTTTTCCTTGACCATAAATGGGAAATAAATCACTATTGTTACATGAACGACATGAGTATAATTTTCTATCATCATGACCTCTAGAAGTATTATGTATTAATTTATTACATTAAAATGTTATTTTAAATTTAATATATTTTCAAAATATTCTGAAAATGAATAATTTTTAAAAAATATATTTTTGAAGTGAAAAGGTTTTTTCCTATAATATGTTTTGAATGGTATTTTTTTATCTCTATTAAAAAAGAAAATAAAACATTTGTTGTAATAATTTTCACATGAGTATATGTTGTTTTGGTGTCATCATTATTATTTTAGTCTATGGTTCATGATCATTTTGATTAAGGATTTTCAATTTTTATACCAATAACCATACGAATTTGGATGATTTATGATTATGTTTATTTGAATGGGTTTAGTATTAACCTTCCAAATGTTTGTCCTTAAGTACCCATGTTTATGTTCATTATGTTTCACCATGTCTATTTGTGGAATTCATTGGAAGTAGTATGTGAAATGTGGGGCCTAGTTATATATATCCCCTCGATGCATCAACATGTATCATGAGACAAATCAATTGTCCAAATTAAATGTTTATATACCCCATGTTTTTAACTATCTGGTGAATTGTTTTGAAAGTATATTTATGATATTTCAGATTATGAATTACATAATTTTGATATTAGTTATTGATTTTTCATGTTATTATATGATTAGTTAGAATATTTGGGGTTATGTTCCGATCTTACATGATTATTTAATTGGAATTATTTTAATCATCAGTTGTCCATACAATAGTATTCATCATATTAATGATATTGATTAAATTGAATATGATTTATGAATTTACCTTTACTTGTAAAATATAGATTATTTTTCATGATAGTTTCCATTGTACACATAACATTACAATGAAATTGAGCTCACCCCATTATTTTTTACCAGGATTCCAGGAAGCATTTTCTGATTGATATGCAGGGATATGCTAAGGGGAATAAAAATAATTCTCAATGAAAACATATTTTATATTATATTTTTTTAAATATAATGTTTTTTCAACATATATAACTATTTTTCATAGGCCACTAATCTATTTAGTCCTTCAGTTATGATTCCTTGTACCTTATGAAAATGTAATTAAGTAACCACCATCTCCCTTCTACTATGTTTTGGGTCATTATAATTAGTACTATTGGAAGGTTATTAGAAACCTTAAGAACTATATTTAGGAAAACTAATATTACGGAACATAACCCTATGATACACATTATTAATAATTTTATAATACATAAAAATGTTTTGAAAAGGAATATATTATGGTACTTTTAATTTAAATACAACTTTATCATGATGATATAAGTGAATGTGGTTCTACAATTGATTTAAATAGGTTTAAAAACTCTAAAAAAAGTATTATAGGCTTGACATGAGAATTACCATGTTTGACACAAGTTTCATTACAATACATGTAGTTTTGGTATATCAGGGGATATTCTAGAGTGAATTTAAATATTATATATAACCAGTTATAGAGGAATTGAAATTATTTTTATGATTTCAAAAATATCCTAAATAAAAAATATTATTGTTTATGTGATTACCCATGAATAAAATTTTGAATTTCTGTTAATTGTTACAATAGTTTTTGGATTATACACTAAATAAAAACTGGTATGATTTAATCTATTGTAAATTAATGCTTAGAAGTACTGCCTGGAAGATGGAATGGGGACCATATAAATGTCTGTTATATTCTGAGTAAGAATGGTCATTTCCAATTTAGGATTGAGCCAATAATTTGAAGGGAACTAGTCTACAAAATATTTTTATCATATGAGGACATATAATCATGCACTATCAGTATAGAGAAATAATTATATACATATTATGGATTTAAAGCTAATAAAAATAATAATAGGAGAGTGGAAAAAAATAGATATGAGGTTGAATGGATCAAATGGTTTCCCACATGCAATAATTGTGTAATGATACACCATGGTACTTTCATAATGGTAATGTGAGTTTCATTCATATATAGAGTCAAAGGCCATAATGGGTGTGAATAAAAGGTTTAGAAAGAGACATTTTTAAAAAAAATCAACTATAATGAGATGATTCTATGTGAAAAAGAATTTCTAATAAAGCAATGGAATATACCTTAAAATAAGATATGGTATTAAGGTTAATATTATAATATTACTACAAACAATGCATAATGATTCATGTTCTTGTGTTGGGATCCAAGATTTTATTTATAGGAGTATTTTATAAATGATATTCTTGTTATAATAACTAATAAATGTATAAGGATTAAAATGAACTATTTTCTCTATATGGACTTGTAAGCATATGTTGATTGGCACCGATGAGTAGAAAAAGTTATTTAGTAGAAATTTGAACTTCATGGGAATTTTTTTCTAAGAAAAAAAACCATAAACACATAACCAATGTTGAGAGAGTAACTCTAATGTGATGATTTCATAATGATATCAGTGACATGGAAATTGGATAGTGATTTTATTGTTTATGTTTTCTCTATTGGAGTTTAATGTTTTTTTAGAATTTTTGAATAAATATGATAATTTTAGATTTTATTTATGGATTTAGGAGAAATATATTATTCTAAATAATTCATTTTTAAAGTAATGATTTATTGTGATAAATGAATTCATATATTTTTATTGATAAATTTAGAAAAAAATCATATTTTTTATTGAATATATTGATGATTCAGGGACCTTACTTCTATATTTTTTTACATTATTTTTTGGGAATACATATTTTGGATTATTTCTATGGTTGACCATTTATTAAATGGATGATATTGAATTTTTGTAGTTAATATAGTGGTTTTAGAGATTAAATTTTTATATTGTTTAATTTTCCCAACCATTTTTGATTGAATAATGATATGTGGAATAAATTAATACTATTTCATAGATCTTACTATATATATAAAGTTAATTTTAGTGCTTCAGGCATAAAAATATATTTTTTGAATATTCATTTCAAGGAGTAAAAAAAGATATTCAAATTGATCAAATGAAAATGCAAGGACAAAATTGTATATATGAAATATAAATATAGAAGGAATCTATATTTCATTATATTTGTAGATAGTAAGACAATTAAATAAATTGATGAAGATGATCTAGATAGAAAAATGATATAATATTAAAATTATATTCCAAGAATAAAATTGTAAATAAAATCATCACATATTTATGTTTCTAAATTCATTAACATTTTATTGATCATTGATATCCATGTTATTAATTATCTCTATCAACCATTAAAATAATTTAAACTTTTTCCAATGTCCAGATCATCAATTAAAACCAATTTTCTCCCCCTTGAAAACCTAGTTATGTGTTAGCCCATATTACATATAAACATTCCATTATCTATTATCAGGAGGATGTTTTATTAACCATTTTTAGGATATGTGTTTACATGTTTTCTAATTTTAAAATCATTAATTTCCAAGATCAGGATAAAATTGTGAGGATACAGTTAATTTAAGTGGGTAGAATGTAAAACCCCAAGAGTTTGAAAGAGAAAAATCATATTAAATTGAATATCAGACATGAACTAGTAAAATTATTAGTAAATGTAACAAACAATGTATTTACAATATTTTACTCTTATAATAAAGTCAAACAAATCAATATCTTATGATTCACACAACACTATGTGTAAATAAAACATGATACTCTATTAAAAATTGTTATTTAATCATGACTATTGTAACCTAAATTTTTTTTAGAGCGTATAAATAGGACTAAAATAATTTAAAAAATTATTTTGTTTAAATATTTATAATATTAATCAAATGGATATATATATTAATTAGAAATAAAATAAGGACCATTTGATAGAGAGGGTAATATTTAAAAAATACTCAATATTTTTCTAAAAGGTGGATCAATCATCCCTTGTGTAAAAAATATTAAATTACTTTTTTTAACAATTTTAGGAAATATTATATAAAATAAAAATATTTTTTAAATCTACATTTTGATAAAATAATTGGTTTAATTTTTTTGTTTCTTATGAAAATAATAATTTTTGATAAATAGTAAAAAATCCTTATTCTTATATTAAATAATCATTTTTGTTAAAATGATTTTATAGAATTAATTATATTTAAAATTAATTTTAATGTAAAACTAATTCAATTATATTAAAATTTAACTTATTTAGGAAAATGATAACAATTTCATATGGAATTATGATATTAAACCATTTTAAACATATCAATGTTTTTCTTTAGGAAATCATTTTATTTGACAAATATGCAGGTTTCATTTTAAACTGATTTGTTCCCATTATGTGAATTTAATTTTGAAAAAATTGATTCTATGTTTGGAATCCTAAAAAGTTATAATATATAAAATGTTAAACATAATTTATGAACCTAAATAATATTGATTTAAATGAAAATTAATTAACATTGTTATGGAAAAAATGGGTTTACTACTAGTGTTAAATTAAGAAGATAATGACAAAAAATGATATAAAACAAATAAAACGCCAATTATAAGGAAATTTATATATCTTATCTCCAATGAGGATTGAATATGTCCAATTTTGATGATTTTTTCATATAAAAATGTGTTTATCAGTTTATCTTTTTCATAATTCTATATGTGTCCTCCCATACACTAATAAAAGGAACCCCCTCTTCTCACATCTTCACATCTGTAAAAGCAAATTTTTATAAAATATATAAAAAAAGTACGTAATTATATCCATAAAAACAACATTTATTTTAATATTAATTATTAAATCCAATCTATAAAAGCTTTTGTTCAAAACTAAAGTGGTTTTCTAAAGACGAGGTACTGTTTTTAGAAATGAATTCTCAATGTACTTCTTCTTAATACTACTAATAATATTATTAAAATATGTATAAATAATTAAAATTATATATAATATATACTGATATTTTTATATGTTACTTTTGTAACATATATTAATCTCCACTTCAATCAAATGGGAAAGAAAACCATTCATTGTGTGTATGGAAGACTATCGCCTCATGAACTGATGCAATTCATTTTCCATAACCACCATTGATGGATGGATATACAGATGGATTTATCATAAGGAGATGATATTTGTCAAATTAATATTCTTATTTAATTATTATATCATATACACCTTCTTTTGATTTGTTTTGTGTGGGGCTATGATAATATGACCCTTGTGTTTAGGAGACTACTGGCTCATAAACGATGTGTTTTGTTTTTCTATTACACATTACATTGAAATAAGTATGTATAGAGTGAATTAATATTTTATAGTTTTATAAAATAACTATAATTATGGAATTATAATACCCCATATAACATTTTATATTCAAATCTGTTGGAAAACAATAATTTCCCTTGTCAATACATACAGACTACCGCCTCTATTTAGCAGGGAGAAATGATTTTTATTTAATTTAAAATAAATGGAAATAATGATGGATTTGATTAATATAAATAATATAATGTAAATATAATAATTAATTTATTTTTTATTAATATTTATTTTCTTTTCTTCCATCATTTGAGAAATATGGAATATGTGTTCATGTGTATGTGTGTCTTACTGTCTATAGGAGCAATGTAATCCATTTTCTATATATATTTATTTACATTACTGTAAATACATATCAATTTTATATATATTATATATAATTATATTTATCAATTTTTATGTTCTTTTTATGATGTAACCATGATCAATGTAAAAGGACCAAAACTACAAAAACAAAATATACATGATTTACAAAGAAATTGTCACTTGAAACAACAAATTTAACAACGTTTTTAGATAAAATGGTAATAAAAAGGATATAAAAATAAATAAATCATATTATAAAAATGTTTATTTCTTTATAATATATGTATAATAAACCAATATTTATTATATTATTAGTTTTTAAACATACAATAGAAGTAGAATATTATGTAATGGTTTCATGCCTCACTTTTACTTCTTTGACACATATGTCAAATTCCCCACGTATTACATCATGTGTTTTATTTAAGTCCCTATTTGATATGTTATATCATGAATCTATTTATCATCATGTTATTTAAATTTTCAATTTATGTTTTTTATTTCATGGGGCTTATGATTCAAATTTTACCAAGGTGGTAACATTATTTTTCAAAATCTCATTATTATTCGAGATTATTTATGTTTATGTGTTCCGTGGGGCAATTATTTTATATTTTCTGAACTCAAAATTTTATATCATATTCTGGTTATCATTTAATTTTTCAAACTAGTAGTTCCATTTTTTATATCATCGATACATAAATTGACTGAGAAATTGTATTTATGAGAATCCAACATTCTTTCTCCCTTCCATAAAAAATATTTTTTGTTTCAAAATCCCTATTTTCTAATAATATTTGCAAAAAATTTATTAACATCATCCAAATGATTTAAAAATGAAATATTTTATCAAAATATTCAAATAAATTTCTTTTTTGAAAGTAATCATCACATCCTTTTCAGAACTATGACAATTTTTCCATTACTAAAAATGTGAATGTAATGTCTGTTTTAACATGTATGACATGAATAGATTATTCTAACTTCATGATCACTCAATATTTTAAAAATTATAGTATATTTTTTTTGATTTTATATTCAATTAATTTTTTATATATATTGATATTTTTTAAAATAATGATATTTTCAAATTGGATAGTTTATAATCCCAAAAAAAGTTTTTAATGTCACGACCCTCCTTCACCAAGATGAGGGAAAGGGAAATAGGTTTCCAGACCCTTCCTTCTTCAAGTTGAAGGAGAGATAATGACCCCCGAGACCCACCTTAAATAGGTCCCAGAGTGGTGACTAGCATCAAGGGTATAGAATCACACACATGACAGAAGGCATTACCGTATTTATTTTATAGGATTAGGAGATAAGATAGTAAATACCAATAACACCAAAAGTGGAAATACAGGTAAATCCAAAACAAACCATTCCCATATTCATGTTCCATAAGTAAATGGTACAAGGTACAAGAAAACCCAAAAAAAATACCACAGAGAGGAAAACATCAACAACAACTGTCCCAACCTCTAGACTAGCATGATCATGCACGATCCCTGAAGTCCTCCAAAAAACCTGAAAACAATTTTATACACATAGGGTGAGCATACAAGTATACTCAGTAGGGAAAACCAAAGACTCCTGTGCACATGTGGGGAGGCATTTTAATGCCCCGTGAGAAAGGCGATAACCCAAGCACCTAAATGGGTAAACTATACACCCAACTCTCACCATAAAACACTACCCAAATAACGCATGTCAAGTAATGTATAGTAATATCACATCGATATTTGGGTACCCCGCGCCACTTTTCCTATGGGTATTGGAAACATCTTACGCATCAAAACTCTCTTGCCATTCTCTCTATAGTCCCACTGCCACACCCCTCCTGCACAAACATGGGCCATTGCTACACATCCCGCTCACAAACACCTGGGTCACAACAACCATGTGTAACCCCGCCCATAAACACCAGTTCCAGAGCAACTACTGCCACACTGGAAGACACATGGGCCACATCCTGAAGACACTTGGGAAACAAACTGCCCGCACACACCTGGGCTAACCCCCACAACTACCCTGCCTGAAGAACCTTGGGCTATAATGGACCTTAGTCCATCACAGCCTGCCCAATGAATCTTGGGATACTCGGGAAAGGGAGTAGAAGAGGAGCTAATAACCATCCACTCATAGGAGTGTTGGAAAAAACACCCTCCCTCATGAATGGGGGTGTTCGACATGATGTTCTTTACAATGGTGGGGCGTGGATAAGAAACATAAAAACTACAAATATATGTATAGGTAACAAGAAATCACCCCAACCTATGGGTTCCCAAACCTTCCTAAGCACAAACGCCATCATTACTATTCATTCATAAATGAAAGGCACAGAACTCATGGAAATGTCACAACTCATTCCCAAAACCAATTCCCCATTTAACCCATTCTTCATTTCATGTTTAAGTGATCCCATTTAGGTTAATTCTACACTATTGGGAAACTAACCGACATACCCACAATCCAGAGAAAGAGAAACAACCAAACAATAATTTAATCATTCACACCTAGTTCTCTTGTGAAGTCACAACAATAAATGGATCAGTGAGATCCCTCAAAGTACTGGGACCAAACCAATCCTCGAGATACAGCCCCACACGGCTTCAGATTCACAACGAAAAATCATACCACAACCGAGGATCCCATCCCCATCCACATCACCTAACAAGTATCTAGCAGGAAAACACACCTACTACCAAAAAGAGTAGGGAATCTTCCAGATTCAAGAATATTATTCATTATGTTCTTCTTTCTGTTGCTTAACTTGGGTGATCACACAAGGATTTTTGTTCACTGGACAATCATTAATCGGACGACTTTATGTGACTAACCAAATTCCCATGTTGGATCCATTTAATCATCACATAGAATGTAGGTTCATTAATGCACAACGAAAGACCACCAACGACCATGATTTCCAGTGGGAATAGGCCCGCACAATTCAGAACATAAATAATCAACGGTAAGGTAAAAAAGCAGTAAAAAAAGTGATCACCCCCCCCCCCCTTGATTCTTTAAAAGTCAGTTTTTTATCTTCATTAATGTTTGGTTTCATCCATCTCATTGAAACAAAAAGCATTCCTCCTCTCATGATACATAGTAAATGGAGTCGGAGGAAAACTCTACATGGATGATCAACGATGAAGCCATTATCCATGCGCCAAGAACTAAAGATGAGCAGCTTGCTGGGGAGGAACTCCAGGGACTCCGAGGATGAGCAGAAAAGCTCCATCATAGGCTCACCACAATCCTTGGGAATGGAACTCCAAATGCCCCAAGGGAAGAGTGAACCCGGCCAAGAAGAAGCAAAGGAGGCAAGATAGTGCGCTAAAAAGTTGAGCCCGGGCGTTACTAGATAACATGATCTTCGGTGGGATTAATGGAGGATCGTGGTTTCACCACGCGGTTTTGTGGATACACATGACGAAATTAATTGTTATTTAATAACCATTATCGGGAAAAGGTAGTAACAACTATTACTTTATATGATTTTATATAAAATAAGGGAATCATTACACGGACACACGACTAGGTTTGTTGAGGGTCGCCCCACTCTTATGAATTTAAACATTGATTATGGGGATAAAAATGTCTTTGATCCATTTCAAAACGGTTAAAAAAGAATTAAAAGTAGCATTATGGGAAAACCGTGAAGAAAAAATCGACAAGGGTGTGTGACACCGATCATGTCACACAGATCGGTCGCACCGATGGGTGATAGAGCTATTGGTCCCACCGATCGGTGACACGCCGATCATGTCACACCGATCGTGTCACACCGATCGGTGAAACCAATCAGTGACACACCGATCGTGTCATGCCGATTGGTCGCACTGATCGGTGACACGCCGATCAGTTACACAGTGATCGTGTCCCGCGGATCGGTTGCACCGATCAGTGACACACTAATCCTGTCCCGCCGATAGGTCACACCAATCGGTGACATGCCGATCGTGTCACACTGATCGGTCGCACACTGAAATGACATCCTATCACTGAGATGAAACCCTTAGGATATGGAATTTGGAAATGGGATGGACAATGAGGGTCTTGACCCTTAAATTAGATACCTCTCGAACTATTCTCATCCTCGAGAATCGAAGCTACGCCTGAAGAGGAGAGAGGGGTACAAAACCCCCTACTCGAAAGATACCCCTTGTGGACAAACCACAACAAACAGCCACACCGAACTAAAGGTCAACATTGTCCTAACACACAGTTCTAGGAGTTCCTTCCTCCATGTCAAGATACTATCCTCTTTTTGTAGAACTAAATCACCCGCAATGGTTTAATCGCATCTAACATAATGCGTCTTGGTTAGGGATCAAGTACTCCCTTCCTCAAATCGAAGGACTTTTCATAACATTTACAATGTAGGAAAAAAACACCACATAAACCAACAAGGTCAGCATTACATCACAAACTAATACAAAATGAAACAAAAAAAACTCAAAATAGCTTTGGGTATTGGGAACACATCTGTGCCTCCCATTCCCAGGTAGTCTCTTTGAGCCCACCATTCATCCATAACACACGAACCAAGGGAATGGTCCGTCCAAAGAGCACCCTCTCCTCATGATGCTTCATTCTCATAGGTATTTCCAAAAACCTCATGTCGGCCTCAATGTCCATCTTTCCCCAGTCAAGGACGTATGAATCTTCGTGTAGATACCATTAGAGTTGTGACACATGGAAGACGTCATGAATTCTCAGTAGTGGTGGAGGTAGCACTAGTTGATAAGCAACTTCGCCGACCCGCCACAGTACTTCGAATGGTCTGATGAACCTAGGAGAAATCTTACTCCCCTTACCGAACCTCCGTTGTCAACGCCCAGGGGATACCATTAAGAATATGGGGTCCCCGACCTCGAACTCTAAAGTTATCATCCTATTATCGGCGTACGACTTCTGTTGGTCCTGTGTGACCTCATCCTCTCCCATATAAGCTGAACCTTCTCCATCATGCTCTGCACAAACTCCTGGCCAAGAACTCCTACTTCCACAATATTTGTCCAACATACGGGTGAGCGACATGGCTGTCCGTACAAAGCGTCGAATAGAGCCATGCCAATGGTATAGTGATAGATATTATTGTAGGAAAACAATACCAGAGGCAAGTGTCACACCCATGATCTCCCAGATTCTAGAATACATGCCCGTAGAATATCCTCTATTATCTGGATGGTGCGCTTTGTCTGTCCATCTGTCTGGGGGTGGATAGCAGTGCTAAGACGTAGCTGGGTGAGAAAGGCATGCTGCAATCCTCTCCAGACTCATGAGGTGAACCGTGTATCCATTTTTGAGACTATGAACCTCATAACTCCATGCAACTGTACCACCTCATCCATGTACCTCCCCGCTAAGACATCCACTGCACCCGAATCCTTGATCACCAGAAAGTGAGCCGACTTCATCAACTGGTCCACCACTAACCAGATAGCATCACAACCTCCTTGAACCTTTGGTAGTCCTGTGAAAAAATCCATCGAGATGTTGTCCCAATTCCGCTCAGTGACTTCTAAAGGTTGTAACAGACCGCCTAAAACATGGTGTTCGACCTTCACCTACTGACACACTAGGCACCTAGCCACAAACTCTTCTACAACCTGCTTTAACTTGAGCCACCAAAACTGACTCCTCAGACCGTGGTACATCTTGGAAAACCACGGATGCACCCCTAGGGGTGATATGTGGAACTCACCAAGAACTCTCTCACGCATCATCTCCAGAACAAAAAAATTCCCTTGTAAAAGCATCTGATTCTTTCCATCCTCCTTCCACCCTTCTAGAGCATCTCCATGGTTAACCAGGTCACACATTACTTCAGTCTCTATGTCTCCCCATTGAGACTCCACCAACTGTCGTATGAGATAGGATTACACTATCATCTGAAACAGACAACTTCTACCACAATCCTCCCTTACATTCAAGTGTAGGGTAGCCAACTCCTCCATCGCCTTCCTAGAATCTTCCGACTCTCAAACCACATTCTTCTGCGACTTCCTGATCAAGGAATCAGCCACCACACTCCATTTTCCTAAGGTGTAGGAAATATCTAAGTCGCAGTCCTGAAGGAACTCCATACACCTTCACTGTCGTATGTTCAGGTCCTGCTGGGAGAAGATATACTTCAAGATTTTGTAATCTTTCAAGACCACGAAGCACTCCCCGATGAGGTAATTCCGCCACAGCCATAGTGTGAACATGACTGCCACAAGCTCCAGATCGTGGGTGGAATAGTTACAATGATGGGGACATAACTGTCTAGACCCATAGGATATTACCCTTTGCCGTTGCATCAGCACACACCTGAGGCCATGTCCTAAAGTATCACAGAAAACCTCATACGCTACCCCTTCTTCTGTCAACCACATCTCCTGGGCACTAACCAACTTCCCCTTCAGATATCTGAAGGCTGCCTCACACATCCCACTCAACACGAATGTCTGGCCCTTCTTGGTCAAGGCTGTCAATGGTGTTGAAACTCAGGAGAAGTTGGGAACGAACCTCTGGTAGTAACATGCCTGACCTAGGAAACTACAAATTTCAATCATGATCATGGGTGCTGCCCAAGAAATTACCACCATGATCTTTGATGGGTCCACCACTATTCCTTTCTCGGAAACTACGTGCCAAAGAAAGTGGACTTATCGCGTCCAAAACATTCACTTGGACAATTTTCCATAGAGTTGGTGTTGTCGGATGACCTCTAAAACAATTCTCAGGTGTTCTGCGTGATCCTCCTATGACTTTGTGTAGATCAGGATGTCTTTAATAAACACGACAATGAACCGATCTATGTATTCCCGGAATATGGATTTCATGATTCCCAGGAACATAGTTGGTGCATTTATAACACATAATAGCATGACTACAAACTCAAAGTGTCCATACCTACACCTTAAGGGAGTATTTGAGATATCACCCTCCTTCACCCTCAACTAGTGATATCTAGACCGCAGATTTATCTAAGAGAACCCACCTGCTCCCCATAACTGGTCAAAGAGATCCTCTATCCTCGGGAGAGGGTAACAGTTCTTGACCGTTACCTGATTCATTCTCCCGTAGTCTATGCACTGCCTGAGAGCAACATCTGGCTTCTTTAAGAACACAATAAGAGCAACCCAAGGTGACACACTTGGTCAAACAAAACCCTTCTTTTTTAGATCGTCAATATGAATCTGCAACTCCTGCAACTCAGAAGGCACCATATGGTAGGGAGCCATCAAAATCGGACGGGCACCAGGTTGCAAGTACATCCCGAACTCAACATCACATTGAGGGGGTAGAGTCAGCACTTCTTCAACGAATACATCCATGAACTCACTGACACTCCCTGGGACTTCTACCATTTCTGCATCCACGGAATCCACTGATAGATCAGCTAACATGGAACGGAGGGTCTCCTCTCACCAGCTGCTTTTCCTGCAACCCTGCTCGCTGATGAATGTTACACGTCGGCCACCCAAATCCAAAAACACGATCCTTCATTGAAAGAATTCAATGAAGGAACATACATAGAATAACAAGTCAATTCCTAGTACGACATCGTATGGTTGTATCTACAATAGTAGAAGATCCATGATAGATTGATGTGGCCCTATAATCAGTCTACACCCTCAGCAAACATAAAGCAAGTCGGTCTGACCTCCGACTGGTGTGCTCAGCACTAGGGGAACTGGAAGTCTCTTAGCATATAAACCCAGAGCACATGCCAGATTTGGTGCGACAAAGGAGTGTGAAGCTCCTATATCAAACAAGTCATAGGCAAGAGTACTAAACAAGATGATCGTACCTCGAACGACTTTTATCCTTACTGGATCTTCTGCCTCTGCGGTGTGAAACTACCCACACCCAGCTCCTCTACCTCTCAGCTGTCAGCCACATCCCCGACCACACACTGGATGAGGTCCTTGAGGGGAACCCTGGGGTCAGCCTCCTCCCACCACGTCTGGTCACACAGGGGCGGGAAATTTATGCCCCTACTACTACTGCTGAAAGGGCCTAGCTGGAAACAACTGTTGCTGAGGTGGGCGTTGAACCTGCCCACCCCCATTGTAATGCACTCTGTCCGGGCACTGATTCCAATGGTGGCCATGGCTTCCACAGAAGAAGCATCTTAGTCCTAGTCCCAAAAGGAAAGGGCAGGGACAGGGAGATCTGAACTGGAACTACTGAGGCCTGCTCCCTACAAGACGGAACCTAGAGGGCCCTGATGCTAGAGGCCTAGTGCTAACGGCCTTCCCTTTCAACGAGCCCAACTGGATTCACTCTCGTGATACACCTCCCATTGTGTACATCCTCTCCACCACGTCATCCTTCTTCTGGACGTCCATGTAAGTCAGTAAGGTGAATGGAGTAACAACATACTAGAGATAAGGTCGAAGTGCCTCTTCCAAACGTCTTCCCCAGGTCTCCTCATCTGGAAAGAGGTCCGGAGAAAACCAGAGGAGATCCTTGAACTTGATCCCCAACTCTCTCACTGACATGCTCCCCTACTGGAGGGAGAGTAGCTCCTTCCTCTTCTTAGACTTCATAATGGAAGAGTGGAATTTTTCCCAGAACTTCTTCTCGAAGTCAGCACACGCCACCTCAGCCTCCCTCTTCTCCCCAAGATAAAGGGTCCACCACTGATGCGCTGCTCCCCACATTTGGATTATAGATAGAGGAATCCATTATTCTGGAAGAGCCCGGATCAAGCTGAAAGATATCACCAGCTTCTCTATCCAGCTCTATGTCTCCATGTTTGAGATGCTACCCAGGTACTTCCCGAGGGTCTGCCGTTGAAAGGAACGAAGTGTCCTCTGCCAATGATCGTCCTACTCCTCTCGGTAAACCCTTTGTCGATCAGCCAAATCAAACTCTGAGGACTCGATCGCCCGTACTACCATTAGACTCTGTCTGGGTGCCATAACTGCAAGGTAAACAAAGGAATGGCTATGCCCGAGTAGTGTAGAAGATTGATTTTACATTTTCTTAGACTTATTATTCATTTTATATCCCCAAAATACCCAAGAAACACAATAATACAAGTCATTATTATGCATGCACCTTTCCTGGGGTCTCTACCCTGCAATAAGTGTATCCTCACTTGGTCATTAGGTTGGCCTAGAGTCCTTGTGTCGGATCATATGGGGCCCTAAAATCCCATGTTCTATTCAGTCTTCCCTGGCCCATTTCACACACCATGATCCCCCAACACTATTTCCCTACCATCCCATGCAACCCTCAAAATGCCTAACCCCAGACTCTATCCTATACCTCAATCCCCCAAACCTCTTCCTCTGAAAACATTCTATCAAGAACCTCCTTCACCAATATGAGGGATGGGACATCAGGTTTCCAGAACCTTCATTCTTTATGTTGAAGGAGAGATAATCACTCCCGAGACACGCCTTCAATAGGTCCCGGAGTGGCGTCTAGCACCAAGGGTATATAATCACACACAAGACGGTGGGAATTACACTTTTTATTTAATAGAATCGGGAGATAAGATAGTAAATCCAAAAAACACCAAATGTGGAAATAATGGAAAATACAAAACAAACCATTCCCATATGCATGTTACAAATGTAAATACTACAAGGTACAAGAAAACCCCGAAAAGAAAAATACCAATGAGTGGAAAACTGGAACAGAAACTGTCCCAACCTCCGGACTAGCATGATCCAGCACGATCCCTTAAGTCCTCCTGAAAACCTGAAAATAGTTTTATACACATAGGGTTTGTATACATGTATACTCAGTAGGGAAAACCAATGACTCTCGTGCACAAATGTGGAGGCATTCTAATGCAGCATGAGAAAGGAGATAACCCAAGCACCTAACAAGTTAAACTATCCACCCAATCCTCACCATGGAATAGTCCCCAAATAATTCAAGTCAAGTAATGTATAGTAATAGCATATCGATATTTGGGTACCCCACGCCACTTTATTACTAGCTATTGGAAACATCCTAAGCATCGAACCTCTCCTACCATTCTATATGCAGTCCCACTACCACACCCTGCCCGCACTCACTTGGGCCACAACCACACATCCTTCCCACAAACACCTGGGTCACAACAACCACACATAACCCCGCCCACAAACTTCTGGGCAAGAACAACTACTTCCATGCCCGAAGACACTTGGGCATCATCCCGAAGGCACATGGGAAACAACCTGCCCACACATACCTGGGCCATCCACCACAACTACACTACCCAAAGAACCATGGCCTATAATGGACCTTAGGCAATCATAGCCTGCCCAATGAATCTTGGGATATTCAGGAAAGGAAGAAGAAAAGGAGATAATAACCATTAACTCATAAGAGTGTTGGGAAAACACCCTCCCCTATGAAATGGGGTGTTCGGCACGAAGTTCTCAACAATGGTGGGGTGAAAATAAGAGACATAAAAACTAAAAATATATATATAGGTAACAATCACTCACCCCAACCTAGGGGTTCAAAACCAAACAAATAACAAACACCCTTGTTACTATTCGTTCATAAAAGAACGACACAACAGTCACGACCAAGTCACAACTCATTCCCAAAACCAATTCCCCATTTAACCCATTATTGCTTTCATGTTCAAGTGATCCCATTTAGGTGAATTCTACAATACTGGGAAACTAACCGACATAACCAGAAGCTAGAGAAATAGAAATATCCAAACAATAATTTAAGCATTCACGCCCAATTCTCTTTTGAAGTCAAATCACCAAAGGGATCAGTGAGATCCCTCAAAGTACTGGAACCAAACCAATCCTAGAGATACATCCCCACACAACATAACATTCACAACTAACAATCGTACCACAATAGAGGATCCCATCATCATCCACATATCCTTATACGCATATAGTAGGAAAACACACCAAATACCAAATAGAGTAGAAAAAATTCCATATTCAATCATATGATTCATTAGGTTCTTCTTTATGTTGGTTAACTAGGGTGATCACACAAGGATTTTTGTTCATAGGACATTCATTTAATCAGCTTAGTTTACGTGATTAACATAATTCCCATGTTGGATCCATTCAATCATCATAGAGGATGGAGGTTCATTAATGCACAATGAAAGACCACAAACGACCATGATTTTCAATGGGCATTGGCCCGCACAATTCACAAGATAATTAATCAAGGGTTAGGAAAAAAAAGTAGAAGAAACAACGATCAAACCCCTCCCTTCATTCTTTAAAAGTTTGTTTATTATTTTCATTAATGTTTGGTTTCATCCATCTTGCAGAAAAAAAATCAAACCTTCTCGCATGATACACAGTAGAGAGAGATGAAGGAAAACTCTACTTGGATGATCAACGATGAAGTCTTTCTCCACATTCCATGAAATAAGGATGCACGACATACAGGGGAGGAACTCCGGGGACTCCAAGGATGAGCAAAAAATCTCGAAAGTAGGCGCACCACATGCCTCGGTAAGGGAACTCCAAATGCCCCAAGGGAAGAGCGAACCCAGCTAAGAATAAGAAAAGGAGGAAATCTAGTGTGATTAAAAGATGATCCTGGGTGTTACTAGATATCAAGATCTTCGGTGGTTTTAAAGGTGGATTGTGGTTTCACCAAGCGGTTGGGTGGTTAAAAATGATGGAATTATTTGTTATTTAATAACCATTTTTGGGAAAAGGTGGTAAAATCTGCGACTTTAAAGGATTTTATATAAATATAGGGGAACGTTACACGGACACACAGTTGGGTCCATTGAGGGTCACCCAACTCTTAGGAATTTAAAATTTGATAATGGGGCTAAAAATGGGCTTGAACCATTTCAAAAAGGTTAAAAACTTTTTAACGTAGCGTAATGGGGAAAAATGTGAAGAAAAACTCGAAAAGGCTGTGTGACACCAATCGTGTCACACCTATTGGTCACACAGACCGATGGCACACCGATCGGTGGCACTGATAGGTGACACACCGATCGTGTCATGCTGATCGGTTGCACCAATCAGTGACACACCGATCAGCCGCACCGATCAGTGACACACCGATCATGTCATGCCAATCGGTCACAACAATCGGTGACACATTGATCAGTTCCAGCGATCGGTGACACGCCGATCCTGTCACACTGACCAGTCGCACACTGAAATGACGTCCTACCACCAAGACGCCACCCATAGGATCCATAATTTGGCAAAGGGATAGACCATGAGGGTCTCATCTATTACAATTAACGATATTATTATCATATTTATATTAATAATTATATCAGATGGTTATTATAAATATTATATAATAAGAATATATTGTATTCATATTATCCTTATTATCTATTTTGATGGGTTTATTTATCGTTTTTACTAAGGTTGAACGATATTATTACAATTCACTATATTACTCTTGATGTTTTATGAATATGATTATTTGATTGGAGTATGTATTAGCATTTAGAATGGTAGTCTTTCAATATAAATTTTTATTTTTATTATGTTTCAATCTATTAATATGAGGAATTAATTGGAATTAGTATGATATGGGTGGGTACTAGTTTAGATTTCCACCCAATGCATCGAAAAATCCTTTGAGATGATCGAGTTGTCTAAATTTATTGGGGCTTTACCAATATTTTTAATCTATCTCATATATAGTCTTGAATGTTTTAATTTGGTGTTTTAAATTATTCAATCCCTTATCATGAGATCAATTATTTATGTTCATCTTGATTATTCGATTATTTATAACATCCATTTTTAAATTTCATTATTTTCTCATTTTTGATATGAAATTATTTATATAATTAATTATTCATTAAAAATTAATATTCATGTTCTTGAAAATGATTTTGTGACATTTTTTTTAGATAATTGTATTTTCATCGATATTATGACTCATTTAGTTATGATATCTTCTACTATACACATACAATTTCGAAAGAAATTGAGCTCACCATTTCTTTTGATCTTCTCCCAAGATACTACAGAGTGTTTTATAATTGATATAAAATGATATTATTAATTGAATAATGGTGTTATCACATACAAACAATTTATCATTTTATTGTATGAAATATAATTTAGGATTCATGTATACATGTAGTTTATAAAGACTAATAAACTATTCTATTCTTTGGAATGAAATTCCTTATATCTTATGCCAATATAATAATGTAACAATCGACTCTGGGCTACTAGGGATGTGGTATATATAGTTTGGGATCCATATTGATGAATATATTACTATATAAGGATGAATCATAATGAAAACATATATGGAAGTATATTATTACTTACCATAATTGATGTTTCACATACAATATTAACCGAACCATGATTTTGAACTAGTAGTTGTATTTCATCCTTTAATGACATGGAAGAATTTTCATTATACTAATAATGTGAAACATATTTTGATTATAAATTAATGAAGATTGTATTAATATAATATTTTTTTAATATGAAAAAAATTAGATAATTAGAACTAATAAATTTTTATGAATAGACAATATGTTACAATAACGGGGTGATAAACAAGGAAGATGATTCTATGAGTTTGTAAAAAAATGCTAAATTATTCATGATGAAGATGTAAAGAGATAAGTTATTTATTTATTTTCATGGGATACACCAGGAAATGATATGTAAAGTAGAATGATAATGTATTTCATACATTAATATTTGAACCTATATTCATGTGAAGGATTTGGATTCATAACATGAATATTTGGATATGTAAAAGAAGGATAGAAAATTTTAAATGTATATTCAAGAAATTGATAGACTAGTCAGATTAAAAAATATAATGTGTCCCATAAATAATACAATGGATGAATGATATCATTTTTGAAGCTCATATTCCATTATAATATATTCATTATGGAGTTAACAAGATGTTAAGGTATCCTAAAGATAATTTTTTATGGGAAAACATAGAGAGAAATTTCATGGACTATAATCATGGTGATTGGAATGTAAAGAATATATGTATTAGAGACAGATGTATAAGGGAATATTATAACCCATTACCATACTCTCTAGGAGATTGTTTAAGGAATTTTCATGGATCCATGGAGTACCACACACAGTATTTTCAAATAAATAATTTAGGTTCAACTAATTGTCCCATAGAAGAATACATCAGGAATAGAATGCATTGTTGATCATTGAAACTACATATAATCATCATATAAATTGTGTTTCTGAGAAATCGTTCCAAACATCGAATATATGTTAGATAATTATTTTTTTATTCAATGTATTATGGGATAATTACAATCCACTAGTAAAATTTTCATAGAACAATAGTGGTCAATTTAAAATTTATAGAACACATTCTGAATCCAATTGAAGAAATAATTGAAAAGGATCAACATTCATGGATGAAGTTGGTAAATAAAATATATTAGCACCTATGCTAGAAAAAAATATCAGAAAGGGCAGATCCTTTATATAGAACTCCATGATACCATAGATCCTATAGAAAATTTATGATGATAATGAATGGAGAGATATGGAGATCACTGTAATATATAAAGGATTATTTTTAACATCAGGTTAGAAAAATATTGTGGGACTGGGAAATAAGGGAAAGATTTTCCCATTATATATCAATCCTAATGGGATTATTGATCACCTTAATATGGTGTCTTATCACTTAGTTCGTCTTATAAAACTCTCCTAATATGTCGATTGGTTTTAGGTATCTCCTTGGAGGAAGTAAATGACTGATCTTTTAATGGACTTAATGATTGGTCTACCCATTAGACAATGATCCTACTTATGAAGAAGAACTAAAATAGATAATAGATCATAGAGATTGTAACATCCCAGGTAAATAAAGAAATAAGATATTTTCATACTTATTGATATTTGTGAATTAAATATAAATTATAGTTTAAAGAAGATGCTCTGTTCAATGGTGTACCTGATACACAACAACAGGTTTCTTGGAAATCATACATTGCACAAAACGTTATGTTATACTGAAAAATAAAAATATAATATTATTATTTAAAATTGTAGTTAGTGCCTAGCCATTTAAATAGAGGGAATGAACAGAATTAACTACAAATATGATTATTCATGTTTTTTAAATTTTTTTACATATATAAAATAAATTCTGGAGGATTAAAATAAGAATGAATAATATTTTAAGCATAACTACCCTAATATTCTTTAAAGGCTCGATTTACCATTTTTTGATGGTAAACCCTTTTTAAATCACGTTTTGAATCTTTTATATGTTTTATTAGACAAATTCTTATTCTTATTTAGAATATGGATATGAAAATTTACTATGGATGGAATTTTGGAATTTTACTGATAATGCTCAATTTATAATGAAATGCGGAAAATACAGTATTTAATTCAAAACTGCCTTTTAATCTATTTTCTATATGGTTATATTATTTTCAAAATTATTTTTTAAGTGTAATAAGATTATATTTTTATAATTGTATCCAATATTGGTCATTATAAGTAATTTAATTTGGAAATTGGACGTAAACAAGTGTTAGTATTTTGATAGTTATTATTTCTTAAAGACACACATTTTGTTTTGAAAATGTGAATTAATTTTATATAAATTTCATTCACTTCTGTGTTTTGAATTCTGAAAAATGGATTTCATATTTGGAATTATGAGGTCCAAATTGTGTGAATAGTTATCTTTTATTTTTAGATATTATGATTATTTAGTTTATTAAATATTTTATTTAACAAGGTTACAAGGTAAATCTATTAAATAAGTGTATAAAATAATATTATAATAATATTAAATTACCCTAACATGTATCATAATCCTATTGGATGATACATGTCTTACCATTTTCATCCTTATATCGATTTTGGGACCCCATGGATCAACTTAGCAGTGATAATGAATCTTTATATATTTAATTTAATGTAAAGACAAAAATTACTTAAACATATATATTTTACTAAATCAATTTTTACACGATGTTATATATGATATCTATTAGACTATAAATATTAATTTGAAAGATAAAATTATTTACTAAATCATTTTATTTTATTTATATATTTTAGAAATCAAATAAATAAAATTATGTATTACACAATGATGATACATTGATTACCTTATTAATAAATTATTTAAATAAATGATATTACAGAATTAAAGAAATATCCAACACCTGCAAAATTCTTGTTAGATGATTTTATTTCGAAATATATACACATTATATTCTAAATTAATTAGTTTTGGGCCTTTAGGAACCCAAAATCATTATATAATAAAATAATATTTTTAAACATTCTTAAAGAGCACCTCCTCCCCCTTATAAAAAGCTTTCACCTATAACCCATTACTCACACCTCTCAAGCCCTTTGGAAGGTCCAAAATCATCCCAATTAATCTCCCTACATTTCTCTATTCCTCTTAAAAGCCTTCCCCTAGGCATAATCAAATTCATGTAAACCTTTCGATTCAAACAAAGGGAGATACCCAATTTAAAGTTAACATGTTCTCCTATGATCTTTTCTTTTATTTTACTTCTCCAACCACCTAAATCCACTTTATTACATTATTTTATAACTAAACCAGTATCCTAAATATAATTGGTTTTTTATGAGAATTATTCGAACTATACATCCACACACCTCCATCTAATGGGTAAAGAACATATTATTTTTGTGGACATCGAACTACTGCCTCACGAAACGATTAATGTTCAATATTATCCTACCACCTCTTATGATGATAATTAAGATGGAATTGTATTTATATGTGATATATATTATATTTAAATTTTCTATATACTTCTTTATTTTTCATTTATATCTTACCATTATGGTTTCCATAGTGGATAAATACGATAATTTCATTTGAGGAAGTGCAGACTACCGCCTCTCAAAGTGATATGACTTGTCCATGCCATACATGAGATATATAAAAGATATATTTAATGAAATTATATATTATTTAATACAATAATTATAATATATCATTATATCATTATGTTTTCATTCCCTTAAAATAAAAAATAGAAATGAAAGTAGTGTTCATGTGTACGTACTCCTTACCGTCTCCATGAACAGTGCATTTCATTTCTTATATCCAAATGTTATTTACTATTATAAATAAATTTATATACTAGTTATATATAACATATATGATATCTAAATATGTAATATCATTTTGGATATAATGTACTTTTGACCAGATGAACATCTTGTAATTATAAGAAGTTCATTTTTGACTCAAGTACCAAATATCGACAAAATGACCGTTATTAACTTAAATGATTAAATAATGTTCATAACATGGTAATATGTGATATTAAAGGATCAATAAACCAGAAAAAAGTTCTGATGTAAGTATAAAAAAACTTTAGATTGTTATTCATGAGAATAAAGAATGAACGGGTCAAGTTGGACATGAGGTAAGGGAATTCATCTCAGTCTTCTTTAATTGAGGTGTATTTCATTTTATACATGTCTTAATTTTATAGTATATAAAACCCTTTGAATTTTCATTTCATTAAATGATAATCCTTTTTCTACATAGCATTTTACTAAATGAAAAAAAAATGTTTCTTTTTAACATATGAGTTGACATGAACCTTTCTTCCATCACAAGATTTATTTAATATTTGGATTCCTTAAGAAGTCATAATGTTTTTAAAAAGAAAATAAATACCATATACTCTTTTTTTTATTTTGGTTTTGAAAATTGTTTTGAAAATGGATTTGTTATGAAAATATATTTAAATGATATATTTTGATTGAAATGTTAAAATTTTATCTTTCCATTATGTTTTTTTATGTTTTGTAAATATGTTATGGTTCTTGGGAATTGTTTACATATATAGGTTGTTCTATGATAACAATAGAGAATGTGAGCTCACTATATCTCCCCAATGTATTGGGTAACGCGACTAAGGTAAATGTTAATGTTTCTCCTAAGAGATATAGGGAATATATTGTGATGGGTATTTCAAATGCAACTATCTACGTAGTTGTGAATGCTATTATGTAAGAATGTTATGGATGACACAAATTACAATTATGATTTATGTTTTCTATGTGTTAATTATATATCTTATGATTTCATGAGGTGTGTTAAGATGCTTATGTCTTTATGGACTAATGTTTTCTTTCATTATTTTATAACCCTTATTGAGCTTTTTTACTCATCCCAGATTTTGAAATGTTTTTCACAGGACTTAAGGATTAAGAGGGTCAATGAAGGGATCAAGGAAAATTCATTCTATTTAAGACATGGAACTAGACATGACTCTTTTTTAAGAGTATTTATTTTATGAAAAAAATTGAAACTGTAATGGACCGGACCCCTCCAGTCCATTCCATTGTTGAAATCAATCTGGTCAACACAACGCACGTTATAATGATACTTTTTTTTTAATAATAATTGGTGAAGATTTAATAAATTTTAATTGCGGTTTTGTTATAAGTGTTATACTAAATAATAATAATAATAATGAGAAATTGATGAAATGAGTCATGGTATTTATTTCAAACTAATAAATGAAGATGCATAGAGGAAGCGAGGTGGTGCATTAATAATATTAAATGTGAGATATTATTATGTAAGATAATAATAATAACGATGACGTAAATATGTATATATATATATGTATATGTATATATATCGGGATAATTAAATTAAATGGTTTTAATTTAATAAAGTAAACCATTTTAAATTAATTGGAATTAAATGGGGGCACACAAATCTTGCAGTGTGATTGCGTTACCGTAAAAGTATCTTTCCACCCCTATATTGTGGTGATATTAATTATATGTTTTATATAATGTTTAATAAAATTTCTCTAATTTGGTGGTTGACTTGTCCTATTTCCCGATCCAAAATAATAAAAAGGGTAATGCCTCCCATATTTGTGAAAACTCATACACTTGGTGCTGGTCGCCAACCCGGGGCCTACTGGAGGCGGGACTCGGGGGTCATTATCTCCCTTTCACCATTGCCAGCTCAGGAGGGGCATCTTTGGTGGGAGGGGGTCGTGACAGAATGGTATCAGAGGCTGATGGTTGAGAGATAGGATGGAGTTTGGAGTTAGGCACAGTGAGGATTGCATGGGATGGTAGGGCAACAGTGTTCGTTAATCTTGGTGCGTGACATAGGCCAGGGAAGACCGGCTAGGAAACGGGATTTTAGGGCCCCCCGTGATCCGATGCAAGGACTCTGAGCCTACCGAACGACCAAGTGAGACTATATTGATTGCAGGGTAGAGACCCTAGGGAAGGTACATGCATCATCATGCTTGTGTTTTACATGATTTGGGTGTTCTGGGAATGAAATTGAAATAAAATGATAATTAATACTTTGAGTTTTTCTTTACTACTTGGGCTTATGCGATCCTTGTTTACCGTACATCTATGGAACTTGGACGTTAACATAAATGCAGAGGAGTGGGACGCGGAAAATTTCACGCAACAGAAGTGGCAACCCCAGCAAGGCGAAAGATCAATAGAGATGTTTCATGTTTTACTTAAATGCTCTCGTTTATGTTTTGTTTAAATCCAGGAGCATCACACTCAATTGTTGAAACTCATTCTCGCCCATGCTTTGGGCCTGGACCTTGTTTTTCATGAGTCTATAATGATATGTTGTTTCCCACTTTTCTTTAAATGTACGTGAAGAGCCCTATCATGTGGGGAGGGGAAGACCTAATCCCTAATCGAGACGCATTAATGTGGATGCGATTTAACCCGTGCATGCGAGTCAGTGCCGCCTAAAGCGGATAATATCTCAACATGGGAGAAGGAATTCCTCAAGCCATATGACCGGGCAGTGTGTGGGTTGTACGTTGTTAGGTGCAGTGTAAGTTGGAAAAAAACCCTAATATATGGGAAAGGAAAAACCTGATCCTTAATCAAGACACATTAATGAGGATGCGATTTAACCCGTGCAGGCGAGTCAGTGCCGCCTAAAGCGGATAATATCTCGACATAGGAGAGGGAATTCCTAACTCACGTAATTAGGGTTGTCGGTTGTTTCTTGTTATGACAAGAGCCCTAAGAGGTATCTTGCGGTGTGGTTGTTTAGATCCATTCTTTTTCTTGGTTGGTTTTTAATTCTCGAGGACGAGAATGTTTTAAGAGGTATCTGATGTAATGGACCGGACCCCTCCGGTCCATTCCTTTGTTGAAATCGATCTGGTCAACACAACGCACGTTATAATGATACTTTTTTTTAATAATAATTGGTGACGATTTAATAAATTTTAATTGGGGTTTTGTTATAAGTGTTATACTAAATAATAATAATAATAATGAGAAATTGATGAAATGAGTCATGGTATTTATTGCAAACAAATAAATGAAGATGCATAGAGGAAGCGAGGTGGTGCATTAATAATATTAAATGTGAGATATTATTATGTAAGATAATAATAATAACGATGACGTAAATACGTATATATAAATGTATATGTATATATATCGGGATAATTAAATTATATGGTTTTAATTTAATAAAGGAAACCTTTTTAAATTAATTGGAATTAAATGGTGGCACACAAATCTTGCAGCGTGATTGCATTACCGTAAAAGTATCTTTCCACCCCTATATTGTGGTGATATTAATTATATGTTTTATATAATGTTTAATAAAATTTCTATAATAAATGATATGTTATGGGCATAAAGATGAGGCACATGGCCCCATGTATCTTTACATAATTTATATAATAATTAATATATTATAATAATGATAAATGAAAATAAATAAAATGAATGCTAATGAAAATGCATGGGGAGGGGATGCGTTAATTCCACTTTCCCCTTTTATAATTATACATTTTATATATTATTCTATTAATAGTTTAAAAAATAATAATAAATGAAAAACAATGAGGCGCCACTTTTTGTGCGTGATGAAATTTTGAGAAGAAAGGAGATTGGAGAGAGAAAGAAGAAAATAAGAATAAGATAAAAAAAGATTAAATGAGATAATAAATGAAAATAAATAAATAAACAAAATAATCAAAATCCCATGTGAGCCGCATGGGAAGTGAATGTGTTGGGCGTGAGTGAATTGAAAATTTTGATTGGAGAGAGACATATATCCTCTTTTTATAATAATAATAAAATAATAATATTATTATTTTTGGGTGATCAAAACTTAAAAAGTCTATAACTTCTTCATATGGTGTCGGAATGACGAACCGTCAGCGGCAGTGTAATCCTGTAATTAAGACGGTCATTTTAAGACCAGTTATGGATAACTTTTTATGAGTTATGTCTCGGGTCAACGAAACACACATATTAATAAAATTAACGTTTTTTTTAAACCCGTGGAAACCGCGTGACGTGTCGTGTGTTGACCAGTCAAAACACGTAACGGGTGTACAGTCACACCGTGTATTCATCAATACAGGTTGCATACTATTTTAACTATTCGTTGGCTATATAAGAAAGGGTCGCGGATTATTTTCGGACCAATCGCTTCTTCTCTGCACGACGACACTCTTGGATGATCAAGAAGTCTTCCTCCTCTAACTTCTTTGTCCGAGCTCCGAATTACGATCCGTCAGCGGCCACAGGATCGTAGCGACGAGACGAAGCTTCTAAGCCCGGACTTGTCACCTTTCCTTCCGGCCTTCCTTCTCCAGCTTCCATCCTAGGAGGCGTTTGTCGGGTTTGGCTAAGGCGGAGGACACCGAAGGACGTCGTCGGAAGCGGCGTGATCGGGACCTTTTTGAGGTAGGGATCTCACCTTTGTCTCTCTAATTTGTGTATCATGTGTGGCGGGTATCCTTTTGTTCTCAATGGAAATGGTTGAACCTTTAAATAAAGATAATAACTGGTTAAAGAATGGGGTTGGGAAGTTAGTGATTGTTGTTACCTGACTTTTTATATCATGTGATATTATATTTGTGAATTGAATGAGCTTCTTCCTACTGAAAATCATAGTCGTTGGGGGCCTTTGCTTATGCAATTAAATGTTGCCCTCTCCTTCTGTATTTTCTTATGGATGGAAACTTCATGAAATGTGGAAATTGGTTAATCACGTAAAGTTGACTTTTTAAATGAAAATCTAGAACCCTTGTGTGATCACCCCGGTTGAACCAAAATGGAATAATGAACATGTGGGTGTTGGCTTGGTTACGTGGCATGTGTTGGGGGTGTTTTGTGGGTTGTTGTGGTTTGGGTGAGCAGTGAGGCTGCGACGTTTGGGTGGTGATCTTATTGGAATGGTTGATGGTGGAAACATGGAGGTGTGAAATGTTTTGTAAACGATGAGGTTGAAATGGGAAGTGGTTGGTTGTGGAAAATGCCTTTATTTATGAAAAGTGTTTTGATTATGAAAAGTATTTTGAAGTAAAAACGTGTTTTCAAATGTGGAAATGTTTTGTGTGTGGAAAGGGTTTTATGTGTGGAACTTTGAAATAAATGAATGATGGAATGTTGTATGGTTGTGATAATCTTTTGTAAATGAAATGACATGTGGTTGCTTGCGTTTTACCTAACCTTGGTTGTGGATGGCAGGGATATGTTTTTGAAAGGTCTTGTCTGGATGATAGTTTCCCAGTAGTAATAATTTGTTAAACCATTGCATGAAACATGAAAACCTAAATGGGGTTGGGGGATGATTGTTTGGTTGTTGATGCATGCTTCGTGGTAGCAGTGCCGAGGCACATTCTCAGTTACTCTTTTTAAGAAGATATAGGTTTGGCTGTGTGTTTAGTATATGTATATATATTGTATCTTGGTGTTTTGTCGCACCACACCCATGTCAAGCACCTAGTGCCGAACAATCCCATTTTATGGGAGAGGGTGTTCCCCCTTAGTTACTAGCTCCTTCCTGCTCCTTCTTTTATAGGCTATGATGGCTTGAGGTGACCTTACACCCAAGACTCTTCGGGTAGGTCTCGGAGGCTGTGATGGCTTGAGGCGACCTTTAGCCCAAGACTCTTCGGGCAGGCTTACCGTTCCCAAGAACCTTCGGGATGAGGCCCAGGTGTCTGCGGGCGGGTTAGTGGTTGTGGCCCAGGTGTGTGCAGGCGAGATGCGTGGTTGTGAGGCCCAGGTGTGTGCGGGCGGGATGCATGGTTGTGAGGCCCAGGTGTGTGTGGGCGGGATGCGTGGTTTGGCCCAGGTGTGTGCAGGCGGGAAGAGTGTGGTAGCGTCAGGACGTTTGCCGTTAGGAAGAGCAGCATCTAATTAAGTGGAAAATGGTGCGGGGTACCCAATACTTTTGTTCTATATATATATACTAAACTTGTTTTTGTTACTTGGTGAGTGTGACCAGTGAGGCTGGGTGGATAGTTTTTCCTTGTTAGTTTCTGGTTCTTCTGTTTTCTCACGGGACCTTAGGGTGTCTCCCCACTTGTGCACGAGAGATTTAGGTTTCCCTACTGAGTATACTTGTATGCTCACCCTATATTTACTTTCAGGTTTCCAGGAGGACTACCAGGGCCGTTGGGGACCCTACTAGTCGGGCAGTTGGAGTTGTTGCAGTTGTTGTTCTCTTGTTTTCTTTGGCATTGTACCTTTGAGCTTCCTTGTACTTGTACCTTGTTATAAAAATTGTTTAAACATGCATGTGGGCTTGGTTTGGGTTTATTTATATACACTTGTTATTTTCCAATTTTGGTGGTTGACTTGTCCTATTTCCCGATCCAAAATAATAAAAAGGGTAATGCCTCCCATATTTGTGAATACTCATACCCTTGGTGCTAGTCGCCAACCCGGGGCCTACTGGAGGCGGGACTTGGGGTCCATTATCTCCCTTTCACCATTGCCAGCTCAGGAGGGACATCTTTGGTGGGAGGGGGTCGTGACAGAAACTGTGTAAAAGATTCTACTTTTTAATTTTTGAGATGTAATGTAATTGTTATGGCCTAATTTTCTAAAACTCTATACCTGAAAAGATCCTCAATGTGTATTATTAACATAATTCATGATTACATAATGTTTAATGCAGAGTACTTATAGTTGGTATCAGAGGTCGGTGTAGAAAACATTAGTAGTTATAATATTGTTAAATTAATGTCCATAAATTAATATATGGTCAAATTTAAATGATATAGAATTTTAATATTACCATGTTTCTTTGCCTATGATATTTTTGTGTTTATAATATTTTTTTACAGATTAAATTGGGTATTTATGATGGGTTGACATCAAGAGTAAGACAACCATCCATATCAGCAACTTGAGATGGTCGGAATTCGAACTGAACTGTTTGTTGCAGTGATGGCACAATTGGATCATGCTAAAAATGGTGGTGGTATCCATGTATGAGATCAGCCAGATCAACCATAGAGGAACATGTCAGTAGTGGAGAATCTCATTAGGCATCATCCCCCATTATTTAGAGGACCATCAGACCTGTGCTAGAAAAAGGGTGGATTAAAGCCCTAGAGAAGCTTTTTGATGTCATGGGGTGTTCATAACATCAAAAGGGTAGTCTTTCTATTTACCATTTCAATGGAGAATCCGATCAGTGGTGGTTGATGGTGAAAAATATCTGGGATATTAAGGATATTGATGCTCTTGATTGAGATGAATTCAAAGGCATGATTCTTGAGAAATATTACCCTAATGTGGTTTTTCTTAGGATGGAAATTAATTCCTAGAATTGAGGCAGGAGGATGACTCAGTGACTTCTTATGAAGAAAAATTCACTCGGCTAGCATGGTATGCTTCAAATTTCATACAAGATATAAATAGTAAAATAAATCGTTTTTTGACATGATTAATGAAAATATGTCGAAGGGATTTAGATTCTCGTGAGTTCCAAATTTATGAAAAACTTGTTTGATATGTGTAGAATGTGGAAATAGTGTTTTCTGATTATAATTTGTTCTTTTAAAAACAAAATAATAAGAAGTCAAAGTGGAAGACGAAAGGGTAGAACTCTTCAAAAATGACTGATGAAATGAATCATAAGTTTAATGTTTTTGAAAATTGAATTACAAAGCATGCTCGGGAATTTCTTTTGAATTATGGTATATGGTAAAAATGTGGTAAAATGGGACATAAGGCTCATAATTGCACTGAAAAAGATATGGGAATTTGTAAGAAAAAATTATATTTGTAGTATGTAAAATGTATTAAGTGAAATGAAATGGGTAATTATGAAAAATTGCATCCAACTTAGAACATGACTGAGGGAAATCAGCTAGACATCAAGTAGAAAGGGGTTGTGAAATCCTTTGCAACTACTTCAGAAGATATTGAGCCATCGAATGAATAGTATCAGGTAAACTTTTTATTTATTCAGATTATGCCAATGTGTTGTTTGATTCAAGGAGTACACATTCTTTCATTTCTGAGATGTTTTCTAGTAAATCGGGAATTCCATCTCAAGATATGAATCCAGAACATATGCTAAAAACAACATGATTAAATGTTGAGATAAAAATAAATTATACAAACCTTCATTTCTTTGTGTGTGTAATGAATCTACCTGCAAACCATATATTTCTAACTCCATTAAAGTTTGATGTTATTTTCTTGGTATGGATTGGATTTTTGTTTGTCATGCTATGATTGAATAAATATCTAAAGTGGGTTTTATTCAGAATGAATTTTAGATTGTGTACAAGAATGAACCTTTACTTTTGAAAACATATCATGAAGCTAAGAAACTAGTAAAATACGTACATGAATGTTACCTTGTACATATAGTTGAAAACACCAGAACTGTTCAGATTAATCATGTGCCCATGGTAAATGAGTATCTTTATTTTATTTCCTAATTAGTTGCCTAGTAAAATACCTGATTGGGAAGTTGAATTTACTATTTACTTAGTTCTTGATGCTAAGATAATTTCAAAACCCCCTTATCTAATCGATACAATAGTACTTTTAGAGTTATAGAAGGAATTGAAAGAGTTATTATATAATGGTTTCATTCGGCCTAGCACATCCCCATGGGGTGTTCCTATCTTTTTTGTTAAAAATATAGATGGTTAAATGATACATTGAATTGATTATAGAGCATTGAATAACATAACTATTAAGAACAAGTATCTTCTGCCTCATATCGCAGATTTGTTTGACCAGATCTTGTGAGCTCAGTATTTTTTGAAGATTTACTTGAGGTCGGGGTACTGCCTTTTGAATGTAAAGGTATCAGACATTCTAAAGATCACATTTCATACTAGACATGGCCATTATGAACTTGTGGTTTTGAGTATTGTATTAGCCAATGAACCTCTTGTATTCATGGATCTTATGAATAGAATTTTCCATGAGTTCTAGGATAAGTTTTTGGTTGTGTTCATTGAGGATATTTTGGTTTATTGCAATAGTTAAGTGGAACATGGAATCCATTTAAGGGTTATATAGAGAACTTTAAAAGAAAAGAAATTGTAAGGGAAATTCAGAATCTATGAGTTTTTGTTACAAAAAATTTTATTCTTTAGTCACATTTTTCTAAAAATGGAATATCAGTTGATCCCACTGAAACAAATGTTGTCGAAAAATGGCCATGAGAAACAAATATTACAAAGATCTATAGTTTTTTTTGGTTTGGTAGGTTATTACCAATGATTTGTAGAATGTTTTTCACAATTATCTAGACTATTGAATATTTTAACTCAAAAAGGTGTTACGTTCAGTTGGATAAAATATTGTGATGATTGTTTTCTGGAATTTAAAATATGATTGGTGAATGAAATAGTTTTGGAACTGCATTGTAGAAATGTAGATTTTGATATCTTCAGTGATGCTTCGTTGAAAGGACTTGGTTGTTTCCTAGTAAAAAAAGATCATGTAATTTCTTATGCTTCATATCAGTTGAAACGTCATGAGTTAAATTACCATACACATGATTTGGAATTAGATTCTATTGATTTTGATGTAAAAATTTGGAGGCATCATCATTCTAGATTAAAATGTGAAAAATATAATAACCACAAATGTTTGAAGTATAAATTTACTCAGAAATAATTGAACATGAGACAAAGGATATTGATAGAATTAATCAATGATTATTATTGCATGATTCAGTACCATCCTGGAAAGGAAAATAATGTGGATGATGATTTGAGTTGAAAATGTAATGTAACATTAATCTTGTTATGTTTGGTACAAGATCCATTGATTAAAGAATTGAGGAACTTTATCATTGACGTTTTTGGTGAAGGAGATTCCTCTAGTTTTTGATAGGGGTCAGTGAAATCATCTCTATTAAAGAGAAGGAAGACAATGTGTTACATAAAAAGTAGATTTGGTTCAAAAGGGTAAGTTTCATGAATTTAACATCGATAATGATTGTATTTTGAGATTTGGAAAGAGATTATGTGTGTATTGTGATTCACAGTTGAAGAATGAGTTGTTATGTGAAACTCATAGTTCTCCATTTTTAGTTCTTCCTGAAAGTACTATGATGTAGATAGATCTTTTGAAGTATTACTGGTGGGATTGAATTAAAGGAGATATTGTTGAATTAATACCAAATGTATGACTTGTAAAAGTTTAAAGTAGAGTGTCAGTTACAAAAAGGTATGCTTTAGCATTTACCGGTGCCAGTGTGGAAATGGGAAAATATAATCATGGAAATCAGTATGGGATTACCAATTACATCTCAAGGTAATAATACAATATTTGTTATTGTTGATCGATTGACTGAATCTGCACATTTCCTTTCTATTTGATATAATTTTTCCCTAGATCAACTTTCTTGGTTCTATGTTGAAGAGATATTCAAGTTTCATGGAGTTCCCCTCTCCATTTTATGTGATCGAGATCCTAGGTTTACTTATAACTTTTGTAAATGCATTCAGATGTTGTTGGGTACTGAATTAAATTTTGTTATAGCTTTTCATCCTCAATCAAATGGGTAGTCAGAACGAACAATTCAGACCATGGAGGATATGATATGTGCTTGTTCACATGATTACATGGGATGTTGGGACCAGAATATTTCATTGGATGAGTTTTCATATAATAATAGTTTTCATTCCAGTATATAGATGGATCCATTCGATGAATTGTATATAAAGTAGTGTCGAAGTCCAGCATTTTTGGACGAAGTTGGTGAATGGAAGTTGATGTGACCTGAATTGGTAGAATAGATGGTAGAAAAGAATCAATTTATTTAGAAGAACATGAGAAAAGCTTAGAGTTGGAAGAAAGGTTATATGGATATTCATAGGAAGGATCATTCATTTGAAGAAGGTGATCATGTATTTTTCAAATTTTCTCCATGGAAAAGTGTGATGCTTTTTGGTAAAATTGAAAGATGAGTCCGAGGTGCATTGGACCCTATGAAATCTGGGAGAAAGTTAGATCAGTTTCGTATAAAGTTGATTTATCTCTATGTTTATCCTAGGAACATTATGATTTTCATGTTTCATTGTTAAAAAAGTATATGCTGAATTCATCTCATGTTTTTACTCTATACGTAGTTCATTTGGGAGAAAATCCTTCTTATGAGGAACAACAAGTTCAGATTTTTGACCGAAGAGAGAAAGTGTTTTGGAATAAGGTAACTCATCAGGTAATGGTTTTGTGAAAAAAACATATGGTTGAAGATCCAACATGGGAATCTAAAAATGAAATGATGGATAAATACCCCCATTTATTTGATAAGTTAATAAAATTTCAAGGACGTAATTTCCAGAAGGGGGGAAGGATGTAACATCCTGGGTAAATAAAGAAATATAATATTTTCATACTTATTAATCTATGTGAATTAAATATTAATTTTTCATTAAATATTATTCTATTTTTGATTGCGTACACGATACACAACAACATGTTTCTTTGATAATCTTACGTTGCACACAACGTTGAATTATACTGAAAAGAATAATATAATATTATTAATTTAAATGGTCGTTAACGCCTAGACGTTATTATGGTGGGAAAGAATAAAAGTAATACAATATGATTATACATTTTTATAAATGTTTTTATACTTTTCCAATAAATTTTAAGGGCTTAAAATAATAAAGAATCCAATTTTTAGCATAAATACTCTACCATTTTTAAAGGGTCCATTTATCGCCTTTTAATGGAGAACCCATTTTAAATATTGTTTTTGTCACTTTTATATGTTATATTTGACAAAATAACATTATTATTTAGAATCGGAATATCAAAAATTACATTGGAAAAAGTTTCTGTGTAATCTGATAATGTTCATTTTTTAATGAAATAGTGAAAAATACTATATTTTATTTCAGTACTACCTTTTAATATAATTTTTTATATGGATATATTATCTTTTTAATTGGATTTAAAAAGAAAATTATATTATATTTATACCATTTAATAAAATTTTGGTCATTTGAAGAAATTTCACATTGAAATTGGACGTAAACAAGTGTCAATGTTTTGATAGTTATTATTTCATAAAAACACGCTTTTTGTTTTGACAACATGAATTAATTTTAAATTTATTTCTTCCATATATGTGTTTTGTATTTGAAAACATTGATTCCATATTTATAATCATGAAATATTAATTGTGTGAATGGGTATCATTTTTTTAAAAAAATTATGAATATTTACTTTTGTAAATATTTTATTTCCCATGGTTATAAGGTAAATCTGGTAAATAAGGGTAAAAAAATAATATTATAATAATATTAAATTTCCCAAACACGTGTCCTAATCCAATTATACTATACATTTCAGACCATTGGCATCCTTAGGTCGATTTTGGGACCCCATGGAGCCACATAGGAGTGATAATGACACTTCATATTAATTAATATAAAGTAAAGACAAAAATTACATTAACATATATCATTTAGTAAATGAATTTTTTCACGGTGTAATATAAGTTATATCATAGAATATAAATATTAATAAGGAAAATAAAAATATTAACTACATCACAGTATCTTATTTATAAAATTTAGACCTCAAATAAGTAAAATTATTTTGGACACAATGATGATGTAGTGACTACCTTATTAATGAATGATTTAAATAAATGAGATTATAAAATTTATGAAAAATATCCAACACCTATCAAATTCTTATGGGATAATTTTATTTCAACTTATATACAAATTAAATTTAATTAAATATGTTTTTTACCATTAGAAACTAAAAATCATTATATAATAAAATAATAATTTCAACCTTTCCTAAAGAGCCTCTCCTCCCACTTATAAAAATACATCAAATCTAACCCATTAATCACAAATCTCTAGCCCCTAGTATCATACACCCTCTTATTAATTAAGCTCTTTACATCCCTCTATTCCACCTTGAATCATTCCCCTAGAAATACTGCAATTCATGTAATCCTTTCGATTGAAACCAGAGGGGGATACCTGATTTATAGGTAACATCTTATCTTAAGTTATTTTCTTTTATTTTACTTTTGCAACCCCATAAACACTCTTTATTTCTTTATTTTATAAAAAAACTAGTATCCTAAATATACTATGTTTTTTTATTAGAAGGATTCATATTTCACTTCCACACACCTCCATCTAATGGGTAAAGAACATACTTTTTTTTGTGGATGACGAACTACTGCCTCACGAAACGAAGATTGTTCAATCTTCCCCTACCACCTATTATGGTGGAAATTAAGATGGAACTATATTTATATGTGATATATATTATATTTATATTTTCTTTATACTTCTGTTTTTTTCATTTATAGCATTCCTTTATTGTTTCCGTAATGGGTAAATATGATAATTTCATTTGAGAAAGTGAAGACTACCGCCCCGTCAATGTGATATGACATGTTCATGCCATTTGTGGTATATATAATGAATTGAGTTAGTGAAATTATATATGATATTATACTGGAATTATAATATATATATGTATCATTATGTTTTCATTCCATTATAATACTAAATAGTAATGAAAGTAGCATTTATTCGTACATACGACATACCGTCTCCATGAACAGTAGATTTAATTTGTCATCTCAAAATGTTATGTACTATTATAAATACATATATATACTAGATATATAAAAAATATAAGATATCTAAATCATGGATATCATTCTGGAGATAATTTTATTTTGACCACTTGATCAACTTGTAATTATAAGAAGTTCATTTTTTTACTCAAGTACCAAATGTTGACAAAATTAATGTTATCAACATAATTGATTATATAATATTTAAAACGTGGTAATATGGGATATAAAAGGATTAATAATCCAGAAATAGGCACTAAAAAATGTATAAATTAACATTAGATGATTATTCAGGAGATTAATGAATGAATAGGGAAAGTCTAACAGGAGGTAACGGACTTCGTCGCAATCTCCTTTCATTGAGGAATATTTTGTTTTATACACAAAATTATTTTATAGGGTGCATAAACCCCTTTTAATTTTCATTTCATTCAAATGGAAACATTTTTCTTCGTATTGTTTTACTAAATGACAATAAAGGAATGTTTCTTTTTAATTTACGCAGTGACAAAGACCTTTCCACCATCTCAAGAGTTATTTGATTCTTGGATTCCTTAACAAGTCATAATGTTTTTAAAAGGAAAATAAATACCATATACACTTTTATGCATTTTCACATTGAATATGTTTTTTATAATGGATTTGTTAGGCCAATATATTTAAATGGTATATTCTGATTGAAATGTGGAAATATTATCTTTCCTTTATGTTAGATTTATGTGTTGTGAATATGTTATGGTTCTGGAGAATTGTTTACGTATACATGTGGTTCCATGATAAACCTAGGGTGGGTGAGCTCGAGATAGCTCTCCAATGCATTGGGTAACATGATGGAGGTAAACGTTAATGTTTCAACTAAGTGATTTATGCAATATATTATTATGGTTATTCCATATGTAACTCCCTAGGTAGTTGTAAAAGATACAATGTAAGTATGTTATCAATGCCACAAGTAACAATTAATATTTATGTTTTCTATGTGTTATACATAACCCTTATGATTTTATGAGGTAGGTTACAAATAATATGATTTCATAAAACAATGTTTTCATTCTTTATCTCATAACCCATAATGATATTTTTAGGCTCATCCCAAGTTTTGAAATGTTTTTCACAGGACATAAGGATGAATAGGGTAACATATGGGATCAAGGAAATGTAATTCTATCTAAACCATGAAAATAAAAATGACCCATTTTTCTAGAGTTTTTACATTATGAAAAAAATTGTAACAGTGTAGAAGTGTCTACTTTGTAATTTTTGATATGTAATGAAATTGTTATGGCCTAATTCTCTAAAACTCGAAACCATAAAATATCCTCAATGTGAATTATTAAATTAATTCAAGATTATGTAATGCTTAAGGTCGAGTCCTTATAATGATAAAATCATATAAAAAATAAGACTCACATAGTTTACGATTCATAGAGAAATCAATTTTTTTAAAGAAATGTGGAATCATTAATCATGCGATGAGGTGGAGGTTTCCGTCTTTTGTATAAGTGTGATATCATTTTGATGGAAAATTATTAAAACAATATAAAATGTATCACCATATTATTTTATAAAATATTTTATCTTTAATAAATAATATTGTTTAAAAAAATTTGATAAATAAAACCAACAATTTTTTTGATACACTATATTGTCAAATGAATCAAAACATATAATATTTTTTTAAAAATAATGTATAAGTCCCAAAAAAATACTATTTATATGAAGAAACAATGTTTAGTTATTTTGTTTATGATCATTATTTTTTTCATACATTATATATTTATAAAACATTTAAAAGTGCTAAAAATTATAAAAATAATATTTAACACATGTTTAAAATGAAATAATTGGTTATAAATTAAATCTATCACTTATATGGATGATATTAATTATTTTTATAATATATTAAATTGTATTTTTTAATAGTATTGGTTTTTATTAGGAATGGATTGTGAATTAATTATATTTTTGGTAAAAATTTATTTTTCAAAGACAATATTCATTTCATTGTTAAAAATTAATTAAAAATTAATTTTTTATAATCATAGAACATCAATATTTTAGAATTAAACATATATTTTTAATCAACATGTACTAATATAGTTAAAATATATAATTTTTTTTCATTGTGAGTTATTACAATTGTAAAATATTGTCACCAAAGTAAGGATTAATAGGATATACATGGAGTAAGATTGAATAGAAGGCATATAATATCTTTATAACATGAAAAGATGTAATTAATAAAGTGTATATATAACCAAAATTAACTTATCTATGATTTTTTTTTTCCATTGTCCCATATTCACTTAAATGTGTCTTTATTAGATTAAAATGAGTCACACATTTACAAGAATTCCACATCCCTCACATATAATTATGTGTCATATATCCATAATATTTCACACATTTTTATCCATATATCCATGAAAATATGTACTAATGACTATTTTAAACATCCCATCTTATTTTATAGAGAATATAGAGAATCCAAATGACCATGGTTTTAAGGATTAAAGTGTATGATAGATGAGGTTTCTCAAAGAATATGTAATTTTCTTTACATGTTTATTTTTAGTTTCATTCACAATTAATCATAAAAAATGATATATAACCATTATAACTTACTAGAATTAGTACCATTTCTATAAATAAAGTCTTTTATGTTGATTGTAATACAATTTTCTACCTCCATTCAATCTTGTGTGAAATGATAATGTCATCCATGTGCACATGTTAAGTATAACCTACATGATTAAATGTGACTCATTTTTCATATATGTATACATGGATAACAATATGGATGTACTGAGTGAAGAAATATTGTATATATGATATTTTTATGACTCTTGAAAAATATATTATTATTATTATTTACCATTCTTTTTTCAATTTGTTGGAAACTGAAAACATTACTCTGGTGTATGTGAAAAACAATGACACCCTGAATTGATGAAAATAACTATTTATCCCAAAATTATATGAACTTCAAGACATTAATATGTCATTAAATATGTCCATTGATGAGAACCCTTGATGAAAAAAATCCATGGGAAGTTGAATTATTATCCACAAAATATTGATCTTAGTGAATGATTATTAAAAAATTAGTAATTGTAAATATATTTGGAAGATTTTATTGTATAATATTTATGAATAAATTTTTATTATTGATTCTTTAAAAAATATAGTTTTTATATGATTTTACGAGACATATAGTATGGTTTTCTATTGTAATCTCATTTTTTAATTTGGAATACTTATTATTGAATCTCCATTAAGTTAGTAGTATGATAATTGTCTATTGAAACCCATATATTTTATTATCCATTTGTTATGTTTTTTATTTTTCATTTTTTACATCCATTATAAAAGGATTTTATGTAAAAGTATTGAGAATAACTTTTCGAGAATAGTATTCTTTAATTCCACTTTGGTCAGTGAAATATTTCTTCAATATAAATGTTCTTTTAATTATTTTCTTCAATTTTATTTTCATTGATCAAATGATTATTTAAATTCATTTTATTCCATTTTTCATTCCATTAAATGTGTTGATAATGATTTTTTACAGTTTTTTACAAAGGTTTATGTTTGAATTTTTAGGGAATTTGTAAAAGGAATCATGGTTTAAGCATTTTCCACATAATTGGATTTTCCATCCATCACAACCATTCTATTTGTTGAATTTGATATATTATATTACATTTTTACTTTAAATGAAAATATTTTTATAAACATTGAAGATATTTTCTTTCATAGATGATAGCTAAATAAACATGTATTTTCCAAATTTTCATTGAATTTTGTAAAATATCAATTAAAGGTATTTTTAATTTATGTCAATATCATGTATTATTTCTTTTGATTTATTTTGGCTATTGTCATATTACAATGATTAAATTATTTCACTTTATGGACTAAAAATATGTTATGAGGATATATTAATAAAACACATATCTTATACTAAGTTATGATATAATGAAATGAGAAATTTTTTATCTTCTAGAAACACACACATATATATAGCCTACTTTATATTTTAAGTGGGTCTATTAAACTCCTAAAATTATCAGTGTATGATTGACATGTCTTGTGAAAATTTGAAATGGTATACGTGGTGAAACGATTATATAAATGAAAAGTGGATGTGATGTGAACTTGTATAAAATATGTTACTAATCCACAATGTAATGATAATCATTATAGTGGAAATAAACCAATGACATGAACTCCTATTATTAATATTGTTCCAAAATTTCAATGACATGTTCTATATATTTCTATATACTTTCATGGGTAATTACAAATTAATGATAATTATATACACTTATGAATCAATTCCACAAAATTAATAAATCATTAATTCACGACTCATAATTTATTATATATGAATGATTTGGTATGGAAATAATATGTTACGATCACGATCCCCTGACATTATCTGTATTTTATTCTTGTGGGGGAACCCAAGAGTGTCATTCAAAAAATATTACACATTAGTATTTCAATCTCAATTATAAAACATTATTATCAGAAAAATAATCACAATGGATTAATGTATTTTGAAGTTTTGATATATTAAAAATTTGTATATAAGAGATCTACATTATCTCAAACTTGGTTCATCACAATTAGCACCATTACTATAACACCTTGACCCAAGAAGCCCGAAGCTACTGAATTCATTTATTACATTTGCATGATTTAATGGAATCAAATCCTGAAGGACTAATTAGTTTATTAATCTTATAGAAACTAGATACATACAAGGATCCCATTTTACATTGGGAAATGAAAACAAAATATAAAACATAACAAGAGCTAATAAACATTATCCATAAAAACCCAATAAATGACCCCTTATTCATAGACTATGGAAGGGACACAAATAAATATGGTGAGATCAAATTCTTAGTAAGGGTTACATATAGTGAAATCACGAATCAATAATAACAGAATCATAACAAATTTTACATAATCAATATTCGAAGGTGAATAAATGAAAAACACACAACATTAAAAAACAGAGAATGAAAATGCATCCATAGAGTTTGTCATTGTGAAAAACTCTAGGATAGTTATAAATAATTAATTAACAATGATAATGATTATTATGTTGACATCTTTTATCTAGAACATGAACCACAATATAGTCGAGACGATTTAATTCTCTTGTTGGATACCCATCTGATTCTGTTTTGGAAACAAACTCGAAGGGTTTGTCACAAACTAATTTGTCTCATGAGACCAATAAATTCATCAAGGGGATATGGTGGTCCCAAAAAGTGACATCCATTACCAATAAAAAAATATACAATTAATTAATTCATGAAAAACCTGCCTTTGGAATTTACATTTTGAGTAGAGGATACAAATTCATCAATATGTCCCTAGTTCATGCAACATTCCACATAAACACTGTATGTAAAATGTTATACAGATTAAAAAATAATCATATAAATGTAAAACGAATATGTATATATAATGTAATTAAATTTGAATATGAAAAATTAACAAAATATGGAAGTAGTTACACCACATAAGAATGATTAGGTTCACAATACCATGTAAATCACAATGAAATGAAAACCAAAATGAAGTCCATTACAAAATTATAATAAATAAAATTATTTATCCTCAATTGAACCACTGAATACCATGAATTTAAATATAATCAAGATATTATATATCATATGGTAGTAAAAATACACTATATACAAGAAATGTGTGGCGAACAATGGAAATATCACAAAAATAAAAGTGATATGAGAAACCCCTTACATTAAGTCCAAATTTATTGTACAAATGAACTTAATGTCCTGAATAATAAAATTAGATTCATTAATTAAGAAGTATAGAACCTTATCTACATATATATTAATTATTATACCTTATTTAAGATCATTTATGGACTTTTTAATTGGTTAATAAATTCTATTTCATCATTTGGGAGTGGATGTTTTTTTTGTTTTCATGATCTTTTTTCTTGTATAAGAGTACTGAAGATCATGTAAAGTGGAAATTGAAAAATGGAAATGAAGTTATGAGTTGATATTTATCATCCAGAAGGTTAAATTATCATACAAATCCTTTATATATTTTTAGAGAGGATGAATCATTATATAAATTTTTATTGATAAATGCTTGGATTATTTTGATGGTTTCACGATCACCAAAATGGAATTTATTTATAATTAAATACAATGTGTAAAAAATGATTCTAGAACATTAAATATAATATATTTCATATATTTTAATCATTTTCAATAATAAAAATTGTTTGATGACCAATAGTGAATATGGAAATAGAAATTGATAACTCGTTGTCCATGAATGTGATAAATTAACACATATCGAATTGTGTTTTTATTTTTAGTATAAGATTAGGGGGAAAGAGAGAGGATGATGAAATATTACATTATAATAATAATTTTATAGTTATTTTATGATATTGGAATTATCATATCATTTGTATAAGCCGAGGTGAGGAGAGAGAAACAAAATAATGGAACTTGTAAAAGAAGTTGAAAAGAAAAGGAAGAGAGGTCTACCTCTTAAGTACTCCTCCTTGAGATACTCCTAAAGGCCTTTTTTCCATTCTCTTGTGACTATAAGGTCATATATGTGGGGTAGGGATTGGAAATATTATTCGGAACAACATAGAGAACACTCAAATCCTAAGTGGTGTGAGAGGAAGAGGAGGTGAGGGGTGGATAATATAGTGGAGGAGAGTATGGTTTTTGCATTATTTTAATCATTAGTTATTTATTTTTCCTCAAGACTATGAAAAATGTTGATTATTATAACTAAATATTGTAATAAGGTCATTTGAGTTAGAACTAATAGTTTCATACATGAACCATGATTCAATGATTAGTTTATTTATCCCATAGTGTATTTATATTGTAATTAACATATTTTACTATTCACAAAAAATTTATGTTTTTCAGAAAAATTTAAAAACATTACCGTAACATTTTTTCATCATGTATAATTATAAAATGATATAAATTTTATGAAAATAATTTTATAAATATGAGGAATTTAATTTTTAATTAAAATAATGATTTAATTTAGAAATTCCAATTTTAAAATTATAAATGATTTTATGAGACATTGAAAAACTAACCATGGTTTCATTAAATCATCTAAAGTTCATAGGGGAAGAAAATATGTATTTATGAATAAATTTTATAAAAAATAGTTATCTTTAAAATAAATTTATTATTTATAATATTGTAATTAAATATTTATTACTCAATAAAATACAAACACTTAATTAAAATATTCACCTTCATTTATAAGGTGCCTAAATTTTATTTATATACTCATGGGTAAGGTTACCATTCATAAGAGTAGTATTAAAAATAATTTGGGTGACTTTAATATTCATTATGATATGTTAGTAATCACAAGGGTTCGTTTCTAATCATAATATTATGTTATAATTCACAAAACATTATGTTAATTCTGTCAGACTGTAAATATCACCCTGAACACTACCATGTATGTTCTTATTTCAAAATTCCAATCAAAGAAGTGGAAATTTTAAATTTATTGTCTAGGATATAACTATCCCCTATAACGATGTGTTATTTCAAAATGAATCCGTGATACATATATATTGAATTATTTAATAAGAAACATGTCATAATATATTAGGGTGTTATATTATTCCCTCCTTCATAAGTTTAATCATAAAATTTATTTTCGCGTATAAAGTCCTCTAAAAATATACGAGTGGTTCCTTCTCATAATATGTTATAGTCTTACATTGCATCCACTATTTTATTCTTTTTTCAAAGAACATTTAGTATTAAAGTTGTCCTTTTTTCTCAATACTTGCTATCTAGTGTCAAGAATCTGGATAGGCTCTTCACAGTAAGACATGTCAGGTTCCAGTTCTATTTCCTCATAGGTGAGTACATGCATTGGGTATGGAATGTAATTTTCGAAGAATGACTCATAAAATACATTATTAACCCTGGATAGACATGCATAAATCACTAAACTGTAAGATATAGATTCAATTCTATCAATATATTCAAATAGTCTGATTTACCTGGGGCTTAGTTTCCCTTTCATACCGAACCATAGGACACTCTTCCATGATGATAATTTTAGAAAGACATGATATCCCACTTGAAATGTTAAATCCTTTGTCTGATTATAAACACTGATCTTCTGCCTACTTTGGGATACCTTAATGTGGTCCTGAAGTTCATTTACCATTATTGTTGAATCGTTGATATGTTCAAAGATAATACACATCCTCTCGAAAACTTTTCCGAAGCATGTTAGAGTTCAAAAACTCATTCCATCTAATTCTTTATATGGTTCCATTTAAATTATAGGATGGAAGCTAATATTGTAGGAAAATTCCACCAAAGGTATGTATTGATTTGAAATTCCTTGAATGTTAAGAGATAATGATCGCAACATATCTTCCACTATTTAAATATTCTTTTCAGAATATCCATTGGTTTTGGGGAGATAAGTTGTAAACTTATGAAGCATAGTATCCAAACCATTCTAAAGACATTTCCAAAATTTTAATGTAAATGGGGTATCATCATCGGACACAATCAATATAGGTTCATTTTGAAGTCTAAAAACGTCAGTAATATAGTGTCTTGACAAATTCTAAAGTGGAAAATCCTCTCATATAGTAATGAAATGTGCTGATTGTAAGATGACCAACAATTACCAAAATTTCATCATTCCTTCTAGGTATCCTCAGTTGTCCTGTAAAAATGTCCCTCATTATGTAATTCCAATACAACATAGGAATAGATAGAGTTTTCTTAACCCCTAAAAGATTTTAACCTTAGGCCTTAAATTATTTACTAAATAGAATCCTTGAATCATATTTAGAAATTTATCAATTCATTTTATCCCACAAAAAAATTCATTCATATCTCTACACATATTGGCGTTTCTATGGTATATATAGAAATTGGAGATAAAAGAATTAGCTAATAGTTCCATTTTTAGATCATTTACTAATAGAACACATAACTTCTTTCTAAATTTAATAACATTAACCACACATATGATGTTTTACAATCTACCTTCTTCAATAGTTCCAATTCTCTTTTTAAGGTTCTCATCAACAGATTGAGTGCTTTTCATCATCTCCAGTAAAGATGGTATAGAAATCATTTGAAAGAGGTATAATGTTTATTCTTCTTTAATAATTCCTATATCTATCTTTACAAGATCCATGAATATAGGATCTCTCTCTATCATTATTTTGGTTATAAATACATGATCATTCATACTTAATGTATCTACCACCTTATTTTCTTTTCCTGGGTGGGAGTGTATTGAAAAATCATAATGTCTGAGTAACTCAATCCATTTCCTTTGCCTTATGTTGAGTTCATTCTCTGTAAAAATGTATTTCAAACTCTTTTGATCCATATATATATATCTTATATTTCACTATAGAGATAGTGTCTCTATATTTTTAGGGAAAAAATTAATATTGTTTACTCAAGGACATGAGTGGGATAATTTTTCTCAGGAGTCCTCAACTTCCTGGAAGCATATGATATAACTTTTTCATTTTTCAAAAGGACCCAACCCAATCCATTATTTAATGCATCACTATATATCAAAAAACCAATCATTTCTAGATGGGGGAGTCAAAATTGTCCCATTGACCAATATTCATTTCAATTCATCAAAGTATTCTCTTCATTCATTTGTTCATACAAACATAACCTCTTTTTGTGTAATCTTGGTTTTCGGGTTAGAAAATTAGTAAAAGTTTTGAATGAAAAGTTGATAGTAACCTGCTAAGACAATAACACTATATACATCATGTATGGTCATTTTTGTGATAAATTATTGTATTTACACTTTATTTTTAGGATCAACAATGATTCCACCATTAGAGACAATATGGACTTGAAAAGAAATATATTGGAGACAAAATTTACACTTTCAAAACCACCCATATAATTCATTTCGTTTAAGAGTTTTAAGATTGATCCCCATCTAATTCTCCTGGTATTCATAGATTTTAGTGTATATAGGGATATAATTAATAAATAATAAGAATAATTCATCAATATATTCCTCTAAAACTCTATTAATTATATCCATGAAAACATATGGTGTATTAGTCAGTTCAAAAGGCATTACTATATAATCATAATTCCCATACCTGGTTCAAAATGCAGTTTTTGGAATATCATCATTCCTCACTCATAACTAATGATAACCAGATTGAAGGTCAATCTTTAAAAAATATTTTTCTCCATGAATTTGATCAAATAAATGATCAATGAGTGGAAGATAATACTTGTTATTAATCATAATATAATCCATCTCCCTGTATTCATTGTAAAGCCTCACAGATTCATATTTCTTCTCGACTAAGAGAACATAGGATCTCGAAGGGGATACACTAGGGAGAATAAATCCATTACCACTAAATTAATTGAGTTTTTCACGAGTTCTACCAATTCTTTAGTGTATTTTCTCTTCAAAACCCATAGATATGATGACAAAATAGGATTTAATGAAGAAAATTCTCATAACTATAAATGGATTTTATTTCAAAAATCAGTATGAAATTTATTCCACTGACTTAAATTTTATTTATTATAAAACAATTTTACTAATTTTACATTAAAAGCAACTTATATTATAATATAAAAGTGTAAATATGTTTAAAAAATGTTTTATTTCAATAAAAATCTGTATTTTTCACCGTTATTTAAAACGTAATCTTACGATAAAAATAAAAAATCAACCAAAGCTAAATTTTATGTTTAGATTTAAAAAATGATGTTTATTTTTTGAATTTAATTTCTATAAAGTGGAAAATAAAATAAATTTAAATTATTTCCTCTTAATACTAGTAATAAAACTTTTTAAAAAATAAAGGTATACAAATAACACCACTTTTTCTGCCAAATGGTTCTTATTTTGTATCAAATCAATAAATAAATGTTTAATATATTTTACACATGTGTAAAAATATAATATTCATAACATAATATGTCTGATCCATACATGAAATCATAAAATATTGCATATAAATTTCATGATTAAATGGAAATATTTTAATAGAGAATCAGGTTGTGTTTAAAATCAGTTTTATAATCATCATAAGAAATATTGAGATTAAATTTATCTTAAATGAAATATATCATAATGTCTCAGATAGTTAGTTTATCATATAATGTTGGGTTTTCATGGAATATATTTTATCAATCATGATGTTCCACTTTTAATATATACGAGTCATACATCAATACGAAAATTTTATAACCTAAGACCTCCATTGACAATGAGAATTTTGATGGGAATCTCATATCATCAGCATCGGTGATTCTTACTCATTAGTATTTAATGATTATTTATCCACTTGAAAAAAAATATTCTATGCAACATTATATAATTAAAACACTATTTTTAAAGTCCTGTAATTATATTATATTAATTTATAAATCATTATTCAATCCACTATATCATCTGGGAAAAAAATCATATAAGGTGTCTACATATGGACTACAACCACCATGAAACTATATGGTTCATTTTTCATCACATATATTAATTTTCTGAAATATGTAAGACTTTTATGAATTATGTTTTATAATATTCCACCATTAAAAATATGAAATTCTAATTTACCATATTCATTTTTTTTATTAGATTCATATAGAAATAGAATCGTTAGTCATGCATGTTGTGAACAACCATATCCAAAAATAAAGAATATCGTTTGTCTACCCAATCCTTAATAGATGGTTATAATAATAATTTTAACAAAAATATATTATATTTATTACATTTCTTCATATTTTATACTTATATTTATATTATATTGAAACAAATCCTTCGTCATCAAATCATTATTGCATGACCTCATTTGGGATAGTTTTACCACCCAAGTGAACGATGTTATGGATTTTAGATACTTAATTATTTTTTAATCAATCAGATATTAAATATCATGTAATAACAATTTATTATATTTTTTTAATATTATATTTTTGTAAAAAAATTATGGTAATTAATAAGTATTCATTCAATATATAAACACATGAAAAGTAATTCCAAACAATTATCATTTTAAAAAACCATTTATTATATTTCAACTAGTGGAAATTGGATTTAATTAAACACTAAATCATCTTGAATATTGTATCATGGATATTCTATCGATGATAGGTTTTTTAAAAACATGAATTGATAATTCCAACAAAAACTTGTATGAACCAAGAAATAGGAGTTTCATGAATCATATAATGGAGATATACTATAATAGATTATTATATTTGTTAAAAATGACTAAAAATAAGATATATAACTAGATATTGGACTGATTAATTTTTTATAAATGTTATTAAGAGAGCTGTTCATATTATTCTTCCTGGTATAGTGCATTCTTCTATGAAGAAATTAATTATTTGGTTTTCTTTGTTTCATTTTCAAATATTGGTAAAACTTTTAATATTTTAAATCATAAATTATTTTATATGATGTATTCAGTTTATCATTTCCTTTAGGAATACTTAATATATTTAACTTCATGTTATTTAATTATCATTTTCATTATATCCCTCTTATTTTCTTTTTATTATTTTTTTATTATTATCATAAGTAATTTATTGTCTGATATTTAATTGAATCAAATATATTTAATATTGTACTCCAATATATATTTTATATACTATAAATAATTTGTAATGGATGACATTTACCATATTAAGGTAATTAATGGTTTTTATGAACATTACTATGTTGCTTGTTTAAATGTAGATTGATTCAAAAGATACGAAGTTATAAAGATTTTTTGACATAATAGTCTTTGTTGAGTTATGATTCATCTTTTGTTAGTTATTTTTAAAATGATGGATGATTCCAAACTATGACTTTTTAGAGTAATTTATCATTATTTATATATGAAATATCAATTTTTATTAAATTCATAATCTTTAATGAATATAATCCGAATAAAAAAAATTAGCTTTTGAGAATAATTGGAATCCTCTTTAATGATGGTTACATATTATTACCCATAATCTCTTTTACTGAAAAATTTTCTTCAAAATTTTAAATCTATTTTTTTCTCATGTGAACATCATATTTCAATTCTCCACCTTTAAGAATGATATTTTCAATTATTTTTTTTATATTGGTTTTTGACTCAGGCATTTCAAAATAGTTGTCAATGGTTTTCCATCCACTAAAAAAGAATATTTTCTATTACAAATATATTTTTGTAACCATTATGTAATTTTGATGATATTTTATTGTGGATTATTTTTAAAATAGTATTGCTTTTAAAATGGATTCACAAACTTTTTTTGAATCAATTTTTACTTTGTACAGGTTCCATTATTAAGTACTATTTTAAGTATTATACTTTTTTCAAAATAATTTGGCATCATCTATTTCAAGTCATTATGTATTTTCCATGGATTCATTAATGGGAATAATATCATAATTCAGATTTTTGTTGTGATTTTTTTACGTTTCCCATAAGATAAATATCATGAAATGGTGTTACAAAGTGACCTCAAACATCATAAATTATTCCAATGATAAGATAGTTTTCCAAAAAACATATTTAATGATTTTTACTATTTTACTCATTACGTAGAGGGAAATTATTTACTTGTAATATATTTATCATTAATCTACATCTAAATTTTTAGTGGACTACACTTTTTTATTAACTAAATTTTAGGAATCAACAATATTAAATAATGAGGTAAATTTTGGGGGTAACATAATGAAATATTTGAAGACCGATATTTCATTCAATGGATAGTTTGGATTAATTTAAATAATTTTAAGGAAAATTGTTTATTGAGTGGTATTTGTTAATCATTGAGAATTGTGTGATTAAATTTAGAAATAAAGAGTAGTATTTTTTTAAAAAAGGAATATCCATTTTGGGGATTTTCTAATCCCGTACAAACCATTTGTTGAGATATGAAAAATTTATATGCTCATAATCAGGAATTCAATATAAAGAGAAAATTTACCTTTATTAATTCACATAGAATAAATCCATTTTGATAAAATGGGTTTTATAATAATTTGGTAAAAAATATATTAGTGTATAAACATATAGATTTCCAATATGTAAATGAAAAAAATATAATTTTACACATTAAAAGGTGGTATAAATCATATTAAATTGGTCTTGTAGAGATAAATAATAAATATAATAATAATTAAGGAGTGGTTTTTTGAATAAGAACTTTCATTATAATTAAATAATTAGTTTATTAAAGTCATCCTAATTAAGTAAGATAATGTATATCCATAAATGAATAAATAGGAAGATAAAATAGAATACCTTTATAAGATATTTTAGATGATTTATATGAAAATTATAGAGGATGTGAGAGTAAATTCCAAAGAGAATGTATGAGTTTAGAGACTTATATCCCCTTGTCTCATTTTGAATCACCCTATTTTCACCACCTATATAGTCACGTAATGTTAATAAAAATGGTAATCTATCAAAAACATCCCTCTTCCCCTATGGTAATATAAGATGTATTTGATATAGGGCTCCAAGAATTAATATTTCTACAACATATATTGGTATTATTCCATGAATTATTCTACTTTTTAACTATTGGATTTTATGCCTCTATAAGACACTTAGTGATCATGTGTTGCAACTGGGGCTGTTATTTGATGAAAATGGAGAATAGTTTGTGTTATTACTAATACTCCCATGGTAGATTAGAGAGTTTTTAAGGAAATATAACTAATTGTTTTGGGATCACTGCATGAAAATATTTAAATGTCCAAAATCATGTAAAAAAATTATATTTGTGTGAAATACTAGGTTGTTATAAAGATACTTACATGCCAAATGTGACATAAAAAAGGTTTTTTCACACTCTAATACAATCCTACACAAACGGTCATAAAATACTATAAATAGAAATCTAACCCACCCATGAAAACGAAATTTTCCATTGAAGATCAAGATTCTTTTCCCTACAAAAGAGTTGTGCGTGGATGAGTTGAAGAAATTATATATTTCACACGAAGTATTTCTTTAGTCAAAATTTTCATGTGAAACTATTGGTGTAGTTGCACAAAATATAAGTTTTTCATGAAAAACAAGGGTTGTATGGAATTCATATTGTGAAACAATCCCTATTCTTGTGTGTAGGATTAGGAGTTGTCACAAGTTCCTATGTGGACTTCTATAATTATTTGAGCATTCAATTAGTTTGACAAGGGAATTAAAGTGCATCAATTAAAGACAATAGTGAAAGTACAGTATCATTGTAATCATAGAAAAATACTTAAAATTCAATGTATTGAATCATCATTCATGTACATAAACATAGTTATACTTCTCTCACAGTAGTGATCTAGGGGAAGTAAACTGAAGTGTTCTAAGGGGCATAGTGTGCCATCTAGAAAACCTTGTAAAGGTAGTGTTCCTAACATAGAGTGATTGTGTCAGAACTTTTTTATTCCCAATCAAGTGAAGAATAGTGGATTTAGGTATGAATAAAAGCATGTTTGTATATTCTCCATGGATTATCCATTTATATGAACAATGTATAATTTCTATGTTTTCTATTCATATGATTGTTTGATTACTAATCGAATCCATCATATTGGTTTAATGAGTACTTACGAACATGGTAACCAGAGTCATAATACTAAAGGAAAAAATTTGATAACTTGATTGACCCTCCAATTTTAGTGTGTTTTGGGGTCCTACAATTGGTTTTAGAGGCATGTTATTCGTGTTAAATCTTTCATTCTTTGTTGTCATAGATAATACTATTAATTTCCGGTGATTTCACATTTTTTTGATAGAATTATCTATCATATAATGAATAATTGGATGATATATATTATAATATATATTGGGATGGATATATTTTGTTCCAATGCACATGGTATACATGTCACTAATCAAATATGGTTGTTTATGACTAACACAAATAGGAAAATTATTGATGATGATGCTAAATAATTGATTGCCATCATTGTATCTCTTTTGATAAAATCTATTTAAAAGAGATGATTTTTACTTCTAAAAAGGAAATGTGTGGAAAATAGAGAATATATATGACGGAGACAACACTGAGAAATTGGAAAAACATCATATCCTCATAACAGGTTTGAAGAACTAAAGATGCATCCAGATGAAAATGCAGAAGCCTTTTTCAATCGAATTACAGAATTTGTAGGATAAATTTGAGCGATTGGTGAATAAATCACTGAAAATTACATTGTGATAAATTTTTTGAAATAGATTCTACCTCTATACAATTCTAAATTGTTTTCCCATGAGGAAAGGTATATTTCTAAACATTATTTGGATGATATGATATGCGTCTTGATGGCATATTAAATGAAAATTAAATAAGACAATGCAACATATAGAGTAAGTAAAGAAATATATTTCAATAACCCTTAAAAAACGGGGTATCGAGAGATACTATTGATTAAAATAACGGGGAAGATGAAACTCATTGACATTTTGTAAATAAATTTAGGAAAGGAAAAACTAGATTTGAAGATATTATTCACTTTACCTATTTTCATTTTAGTATAGTTGGGTACACAAACTATCGATGTTCAAAGAATAATGATGGGGAATAATGTGAATCAAGAAATCTGTCAAAGCCTTGGACATGGTTTTTTCAAATGGAGACATAAAATCTGGAAAGAAATTATTTGTGTCTAGTTTTTCTTATATAGAAGAAGATGATGACAATGAATTATTTGATGAAGAATAACAAGAGTTTAAATTTGGATACAACTCATCTATGATCTCTATAATTGAAATATTAAAGTCACCAAATGATAATGGTGTAGAAAATTTGATGACTCATTATAATGGTCTGAAGTTGAAAATTAATGATTTTCTTGGTAATCATGGGAATCAAAATAATATATGCAAAAAATAGAGAGCATTTTTTGAAGAATCATCAGAATTTGTTGACTACAATGATGAAAAAATTAAACAATGGGATGAATTAGTGTACTAATAGTCAACAACCATTGAATGAAAATAATATGTAGTGGAACTAATGTAGATAATTAAAGAATAGATAAAAGGCCAATAATGACCTTACATTCAGACTCGAGGATTAGTCGAAGACTATACAAGGTCATGAGGAAGAAGTTTTTACTTATATAAGAAAACATGATAGTGAATCAAATTCAAGAGAAAATAAGAATGAAATTCAGTTTGGAAGATTCTCAAATGCTGAGCTAATACAGAGAGATAATATTGGTTCCAAAGGATAGGATAATGCATTGGATAATCAAAGATATATGTGAATGGGAAAAAGAATAATTGATTGTAATGATGAAAAATCAATCAATGGAAATATGATTTTCCAAAATAATGTTGAATATTATAGTGAAAAATATTGAAATTTATCCTTAGGTTTTAGTAATCATTTCTTTAAATAAAATTGATAAGAGAACTTAATCATATCCACAAGTGTCCCGAAATGATAGGAAGTCAAATTTTTATCCCAATGAAAAAGATATGGGTATGATGTGATATGAGAAGCAATTTACACTTATGAAATTTCTACTCTTTGGATATCTAGGATATACCATGTCATACTATGAATAGGAAGGCATCATTTTGAATAGGGAAGACCTAGGAAATCAAAAAATGTGAATGAATTCATATCTCAATTCTTATATAATAAATAATTTATATAGATTTTGTTTCATTTTTCTTAATTTGGACAGAAATATGTTTTTTGTTGGTATAGGAAGGTCATGAAAACTACTTATAGAACTCAATTACATTCAATTACTCATCAACCAAATGATGTTTCTCTTACAAAGAGGTTCTCTCCTCTATTAGAAAAGTATGAATATGATGAACTAGTTCACATGGAAAAATAATTTTTAATTCCATATTTATTCTTCACTAAATATAATATATCATAGAATTAAGAGAGGAAAATCAAAAAATAAAACCATGTAGAAGTATCCCTCAAAGATACAAATATTATAATCACTTGTATTATTGATAGCGGATGGTCATCCCATATGACGAGAATACAAATTTATTAACAATTTTTATGAAAATGGATGATTGATTAGTAATATTTAGAAAAGATTGTGCATTGATGATCAATGGATGTGGAACATGATACCATTTTTAATTATTTCAATCATTGATTAATGATATTTACTAGCATGAATAATATTAATCTGCAAGAAAATGAGTTTACATTATAAGATGAATATTAAAATCTAATGATATTTTCTATAATGGAATGTTCTACTGAAAAAATATATCACAATAATAATCTCAATGATGATAATGAAAAACAATTTTCCTCATTAATTGAACAATATAATGTACTTTTCAACAGGACCATCTCATTGGATAGTATCCCATTATTCATTTTTATTTTTTATTTACACATCTATAATTATCTATTCGACTAAAAAGTAAAAACAAGATATTGGTAAAGAAGAAACTTTGATACCCATGTAAAAGTAAACAATGATATGATTTTTTTGAAATCCCTATTAACTATAATAATTTCATTATTATTATACTAATAAAGACTCTATTTACATTGATTTATAATAAAAATAGTGTGATGGAATTATGTGAATGTAGATAAAATTAGGTTTCTCATCCTCATTATAAAATATTCATTCTAAATACACGAATTGCATCACATGTAAGATAATAATGTTATTTTGTAACGCAATGAACATCAATGAACTATTTAATTTTACATCTTCATTATTCATAGAAATATCCTCTTCTAGAAATGACAATTGGTTGTACCATAACCAATGGTAAATCTTTTTAAACCAACGACCCCTTCTAAGTTGATCGAAGATATAATAATTTCAAGGTAATGTATTTTTTGGTATAACAGTTAAAAAATTTAACTTCAAATATTTAATGAAATTTACAAATCCCCTATTTTTCTTTATAGTAAAGAGGACATGAAAATCCAAATATCATGCTCTTGGATGAATAAATCCCTTATCTTCATGGTACACATGTTGAACCTTAAATTACATAAACTCAGTAGGTTCCATATGAAAATGAAATAGGAATGATAATAATAATAAGGGGAAGGTAAATATTAAACATTAGCTATCATTTTGTTGATAATCATAGCCTTCACACAACCTAAAGGCCTTCAATAAAACCTTAAACCATCCTGCCACAAGAAATAAGGCATATGCAATAAGTCAGATTACAAGGGACAATGCTTCAAATTGGGATTCAGATGAGGCACATTCACTAGAGAAGAGAAAACTGGAATTAGAAGATTGATAAAGTGTGTAATTTCCCTTAATAACATCCTGTTAAACACTTCACATGATATGTATCCGACTAGGATTGCGATATTTAAGTATTGATATCACAACATTTTCTAGGGAGGTGCAATTCCATGTTTTCTTGTAAGGACGATTTCTTCTAATACATATGGGTCATGTAATTTCCCTTTAAGACTTCAGTAAAATTAAGGGTTCCCCGTCACCATTGAGAGGGGGATTATCAAAAATAAATTAAAAAGTGAAGGCCTTCGGGACATTCAGGAAAGGACTAATAAGTCCCACGCCACTATAATGTTGACTATCATCATGAAACAAGAGGTAAATTTAAAATCATGATTTTACCGAATTCTCAATGGATTTTAAGGATACTACAGGAATGATATAAGTTCACAAAATAAGTAAAAAAACATCATTGAGAATTTAATTGAATTAGTAGTAGACATATCAATCATATATATCAAAATAGAATTTTAAATAAACACCACAACTCTAATAGTTGTGGGGCCATATTAAAACTCTAATAGATCATATTTCATTGCATATAGACATCATGTGACATATTCACCCTAAGGATTCATTACAACATGAACATCCCCATTATCATGTGGAGAAGAAACAACACCCATGGAATCATAAAATAGCATTCAAACCCATAGTCATGTGGGATTCATGCTTACTAACATGGGAAATCCATCGATAAAAAATCTATTGATGAAAAATATTTTTTCATAAAAAGGACATGTGTGGGGGTATTTTGTATAATTATTTTGTGTATGTGCATGCCTTCCAAACTGATAGAATTTTTTTTTCTATCCTAAATAATACCCAAAAACTGGTATTGAATAAATCTAGCAACCATTGAACTTCCCTTTTGTTGAAGAAGACACAACCTGTATTAAAAACTGAGGAATTTGAATCACAATTGAATCATGTTTTCCATGATATGTGTTTCCCTTCCGTTAATCATTAATCAATAATATCAACACTTGTCAAAAGACTCATGATGATCAGTATTGACTTTATCTATTCTCTTAGACCCATAATAAAAAAATGATATTTACAGTAATAATAAGTGACATGATTATATGATAGGTTCACCAACTCTGTGAATTGGATTGAATAAAAAAATTATATTCTACCCTTACTATCTGTTCATGAAATTTGAGGTCATTAAGACATGAAATGTTTTAGGATAAAATTATTGGGTTATTTTTTTGAATGATTTATATTATGGATCCCCACTCAACATGACCATTATAACAGATTCCCACCAACACCATCCTAGAACTTTAGGAATATATATTTAAAAACCCACCATTGTATCCCTAGAATTATTCAGGGTGTAGAATATATTCTATATATTTTTAATACAGTTCTCAAATTATTAGGGTCCCTTTTCATCAAAAATTATACGAGGATTCTTTGGGTGAAATTTCATCTATGATCCACCACTCTCCTCCTATTCCAAACACCCACATGACCTAATATAATAATTCTATGGATAACTACATCAACCAAAGATGGATTTTTTTCTACAGAATATGTCTTGTAGATTCAAAATATGGATTTTAAATATCAATTCAATTTTATATTATCTAATAAACACAAATTAATATCTAGTCAATTGTAGAGAATATTCCATTCTAAATGACCAACGTCCTGAATTTGTATCAATGCCTCTAAAATACATGGATTCTCATGATATTTTGAATTATACAAATAAAAAAGTGGTACATGTCAATATAAATAAACCCCATATTATGTTAATTAAAATATCCTAAAATACCACTTCTCATAGTTGTAAATTATCTTAACCTCCCAAGGAAACTAAACATTAGACATAGAGGTGCACTATCCATACACCCTCTCATGCTTACAATCTGAATTCCGATGTCCCAAAATCTATATTTCCACGGTCTCTAAACCAAACCACAGTATATTAATAAAATTTTAGAGTATATATTATCATAGATACAATTTTTTAATTAACTAGCCCATCTGAACTTGATAATTCACCCATGATATCCCACCACGTGGTCGGTGCAACAAAAAAACCAAATTATAGTGAATAACTGAAGGAAAAATGTAAAAAGTGAATGAAATAGAGTATATTTACATAGAACAATAAATTTGATTCCAAATAGGATATTTTTAAAAGTTATAGAAAATAACATGATATAATTCCCTGTTTGACCATCTTTCACCACCAAACAATCCCACTAAAATAGAGATGACTACAAGAGAAGCTGGAATACTACAAAACACCATTCCCTTTTTTAGAGATCAGAAAATAAACATCTTTATTCACAAAATGGAATAAATATGTCATAATAATAAATCATTGTAGGATTTATCCAAATATTATATAAACAGAGTAAATATCATAAATTTTTTACCTCTACCATCAAAAAGATTCTGGTTTAAAAAAAATATTTCAACTGAAAAATATTATTTAAATAATCCTTCAGTTTTAATTGAAATTAAATTCTTTTTAACATAAAATTAATATGAAAATTAGATGATATATCATGATGGAATAGTCAAATAAAATCATGAATAATTTATAAGAAAGAAATTTGAGAAAATAATCCTAATAAATACCATCACTTAAAAAAATTCATACAGAAAAGAAGAACATAAAAATTATGCACAATCATATATTAATATGTAATATGAATTAAACGAAAAACAAAATATGGGATTATAATTTACACAACCAGTATCACCTATAATGTGTATACATACAGTAATGTGTCACAAAATATTTGGTGGAATTCCACTCTCTATATTCACAATCTATTTCTCATGCACCCTAGGTACTGAAAGTGCTATGATTAAAGAAATCCATTTAAAATCCATGATAATGAATTTTAAATAAAATATTTGTAATTAAAAACAACATCTATAATTTACCACAAATTTTGGATCCAGAACCACCAATGAAGAATTTAATCAAACATAATCTGTCTAATAAATAGTTTTTAATGAAAAACTCATTTAAAAATATGAATATATATTTAAAATCCACCATTATCATAAAAAATAAATTTCATTTTATTAAACAATGGAATTTACTAGAACCCAAATATATTATTGATTAACCAATTGAATTGATACACATACTGAAATGTAGTAGGTAAAACATCTCATCATCAAAAACTATGACCATGAAAGATTAAATTGGGTTCTAATTATCATAAACCCTTACTAAACGTCATCAAAACTCTTTAAAACTCTTTATAAATGAAATAATAATGTCATTAATGTCTTAAGAGAAGAGAACTGAAAGAGATTTATTGGGTATCAATAACGAAAAGGGTCATCTTTATCTAAAAGGTAACATACCTAGAATATTTTATTCAAAAATAAGGGAATTACTTCAATAATAAAATAAAACAACCCTCGAGAGAAGTAAAGAATATTTGTGTTGATCCTGTTGTGGTATAAGATGATATATTCATAAAAACCATCACGTTCAATTGCCTAATTTCCAACATTTTAATATAATTGAGGGATGGTTAGGATTCACTATTAGGTTAATCATTTTTCAACCATGTGTGGCCTCTTTTGATCCGAAAAGAGGCCACATGGTGTCTTGGGGAATGAATAAATAATCTTGTGAAACCATACAGACATCTTGTGACACACATGTATAGTCACCCATACCCCTTCATGTCCCACTTGGAATGTTCAAAAACTTGAAATATAATTCTTATACTATGAAAAATTCCTTTGGAAATTCACAAATTCGTACCCCATGGCTACCAAATAATTAGTTTTAACCATGCATCAAATGGAGTTCTAGTCTTTATTCTGAAATGTTTATCATTTCCATTACTCATTCTGTTAAACCATCTAGAACAACCCCATAAAAAATCAATGATATAATGATTAAATTCCCTTTACAATCCAATATTAGTTTACATGTTTTATTCACCTGGATCATAGTGAATCGTCAAATCGTAATCACTATATAGTTGAAACAAATCTATTCAGCACCATGTTCAATTATTTGTTTGGTGATTATTTATATAGAAAATTTATTGTTAATATATTTTTTTTACTCTTATAAATGATGACTCTAAATTTTTTATGTCAAGAAAACTACTTCCATTTAATGGTCATGCATAGTATAATTATTCTTAGGGGTTTTTATTAACATGATGCACATTAAATCAGTCGACCATACAAAATAAAACCACAAAAAAACTTCTATGATGAATAATTATAAACTAAAAACACTCCATATCTTGTTGGATATAAAAATAATGTACAATTAACCATCATTAATTTTAATCAATAAAATAATTCATATAATTACTTTGTAAAAATTAAAATTAATTATTATTCTAGTTAATAGAGATAGTAAATGTTTTCAATAAATATTTTGTAGCAAACCACTAATCTAAAAAACATTAAATATAAGTGAAATTGGTCATTCACGGACATTATTTCATAAAAAGTTTTGTACAAGAATCAAATGTTATTTTATATTATAAAAAATTAAGGTCATGAAATGTGAAATCACAGAACAACATTTTTATTTTGATGATTTTTACATACAATATATTTTCATGATCTATCTATAGAATAATCTATACATTTAATTCATGATACATATACACATTATATTAAAGTAGATATTATTTAATAAAAACCACTAATATTTTATTCAAATACTCATTGGTGTATATATTCTTAAGATCCATAAATATATTTTTTGAATTTGGTTTCTATAAAATAATAACTACAAACTCATAGTAGTCTTTGTAATGTGAACTACCATTCTCATGAAGTCTATACACTCAACTTTCATTGGGTGACATCGTATAACAATTTATATTTTCTAAAAATATAGAGAACCATATAGCTAGGCTAACATGTCATTATTGTGAAGAAATATAAAAATATTCCTAAGGGGGATTTTATTCTATTTTATATAATAAATTAATATTCACATGTAAAAATATAAATTTTTAACAAAAAAATTAGGATCTCCCAAAGTTTATGTTTTAGAAAAAACTGAAATTGTATTAATGTAATGTTATTAAATTCTTCTTCAATTTGTGATCATGATATTAAAACTACTCAATTTTTTATAGTATAAATTCCATGACACCAATGATATTTGGGATATTGTGATTATAAAACATTAAATAAATTATGATGTTTATAGAAGGTGGAAATTGTGTTTCTAAATTCGAAGTGTCTTATGAAATCCATAAGAAAAAGTAAACCACGTGAAAATGATTAGGATGAATCCATAAAATAAATATTAATGTAAGATAATAAAAATCTCATTCTATGATAAGTCTGGGAAAAAACCATATAGAATATGTTAATAAAAAATTAAGGATATAATTATATGCTAATTTTGGTAACATGGAACTTGATTGAATTTAATATTATCATGATATTGGTAATGCTAACATTGATAATTATGTAGTCAGTTTTCTAAAATAAAATGAGATGGGTAATTATATAAATTCACACCAAAATATAAGTATGAATGAGGGGGAGTATCAAGACTATGATAAGAAAGGCAGAATGAATTAATTTTCAATATCAACATAATATGTTGGGCCAATGAATCAAGTGATAACAATTAAATTACTTATTTATACTATTTATTTGAATGTGTTATTCATTTAAAAGACCACATATTCTATAATTTTTATGAAATCTAATATTAAGATGAATATGAATCCTCATGAAATGGTGTTAGGACGTTTGGTAAAAACAGATTGGTGTTTTATTATAGAAAAAATAATCTTCAAAAAGCTTCATGTTATTATATGTGGAATTTTTTTACTACAAACCTTATTATATATCCCATTAAATAATATGACATTATTCTTAGCATTGATTGGATTTTGGTCTACTATGGAAAATTCAAATTCTAATGTCAATGATTTTACAATATCAAATGACTTTCCATTTGATTAAAATTAATTTACACTATTGATAACATATCAAAATCTTAATAATTTTTAAGACATTAAAATGAATGCAATATTTTTTAATTGGTAAAAATAAAAAAAAATTGGCCATATTATAAGATTGTAAGCATTAATAAAATATCTAATTTTATTTTTTAGATATGTTTCTTGGTATGGTAATTAATCATTATTTTGAGTTTACATATTTAATATATCCTAATGGTAAGAAAATTTAAATAATGTCATATTAAATAGATCAAATAGAATTTATGGAATTGAAAAATATTCTATAGGAATTTCTTGATAATGTTTCAATTCATCCGCTCACGTCACTATGACGATATCAATATTTAATTTTTAAAAATAAGGATGGTTCAATGAGGTTTTTTATTTTATATTTATCATTTTATAACATAATTTTTTGAATAAGTATTTATTACGAAAAATCGATGACATGGTTTATTATATCTAGAAATATCTTTATTAGTTTAAGGATGACATCTGGTCGGGGTACCATCATTTGAGTGTGAAGGATGATGACATCCCCAAGATAACATTTCATTATACTTATGGTCTTTATATATTATTGGTTATTCCTACTAGGTTGTATAATTATATAGTTCTATTTATATATCTTATTAATTTATTTTCTTATAAATATTTTGAAATATTTGGGTTCTGTTTATTGATATTATTTGGTTTATTTTAAATGTTAATAAAATCATGAATATCCTTTATTTACTATTATAGGAAGCATGAAAAATTATAACTTAAATTAAAAATTTATTAAATTTTATTTTTTGATACAACGTAATACATTAACTGTACATATCATTAATAATGAGTTCATAAATATTAATCCTAGTAAAACTAATGATGTTGATGAATAGAAAGGTCCTCCTATAGTTACTGAGATTTTTAGTTTCTATATATTATAAATCTACTACAGGGGGTTTTCTTATAATTTTTCATTATTATGTATAACACTAAAAAATTAATATAAAGAGGATATAGGTTTTTCATGATAACCGAATACCCCGAATGACTCAATGAATTGAAAATAGGATTAGTGAATGCTCTAGTTTTATCATCTCAGTAAAGAAATTATGACATTGTTATCTACATTGGTTCTTCATTGAATGGATTGGGTTGTGTTTTAATGGATAAATACAAGGTAATTTCTAGTTCATCATGTTAATTAAAAACTCAAAGAAAAAATTAACTTATGCATGAATGTAGATTGAATTATATGTTTTTTCTTAGAAAATATAGAGACAACATTTATATTGATTAAAAGTATAAAATTTATAATAATCCATAATATTATAAGTATATATTCACTCAGAATGAGTTGATCACAAGACAGAGGATTTGGATGGAATTGATAATGTATTTTGTCTCTACAACTCTATACAATCAATGAAAGGAATAAATAATAGTTTTTACTTTATGGAAGAATGATTGTTCATCTATAGATATTATTATTATAGAAAATTTACTCCTGGTTAGTGATTCAATGATATATTTTTTTACAAATTGTGAATGCAACAGCATTATTTCTATATCAGGAATTGTAACGGTCTTCTTTTTCAAAAATTAATATGCTAGCTGAAAAGTATGGCCCATAGTTATAGGAAAAGGTACAATTAAACAGAAAAAGTATTTGGTTTATTTTTATATTGAATAATGTTATTTATATTCATAAAAATCTTATTTTATTCATATGACCACCACCAGTATATTGATGAAATAACTCTTCCATGGGGAGTACAAATCTCTAATTTTTTATTAATCTTGGTAGTATATATATATACATAGACCTTTAGGAACATTTATTATGGGAATGAATGAAGAATGATATTGTTGATGTTACTTTTAAATGATTTAAATACGAATAGGATAAAATATAATGAAAATTACCAAAATGAATTCTTTATACTTTGACATTGGGAGAATGTAATTGGTAGAACTTATACGTTGATTTCATTGTGGGTTTTCCAAATAAATCAAGGGAAGATATTTTTAATTTAGAAATTATTTATATCTAAAAACGTTTATAAATAATAATAAAAACATATTCTATCTTCATAGATATTTTATTTTAATGGACTTCCCTATATCGATCACATTCTTCCATGAAATTGGAAAAGAAACAATCACTCTTGTGAATAGTGGACTACTTCATTGTGAACTGATTTAATTTGTTTTGCATCACTAAATTTCATGGAAGGGTATAATAATGTATTTATTGTATATATATGTTATTCTTGATTTTTGTTTCATTAAATAGTTATATGTTTCCATATTTTTCTGTAATGTTTTCATCTGTTGAATAATTATATTATTTTTCATGTGTACCAGTAGATTACAACATCCATGAATTGATGTGAAATAATTGTTGATGAAAACATCCCATGGATTAAATATATAAAAACATAAAAAATATTATATTTATGATATAATGAAAATTTTGTTATGATAAAATGATAACTACCATCATTCCATAATACTTGTTGAAAATGAAAATGATACTCACACATAAATATGTAGGACCATCTCCATGATTTTAATGTAGTTATTTTTTCACTATAATAATTAAATATTGGTTTCAAAATTATAACTAATGTATAAAAATTACAATAATTTAAATATTATTATTATGGAGTTGATGTAATAATATCCACATTGACTATAGTAATACTAAAAAATTAATTTATAATATATGATCCTAATATCATTAAAACAACTAAAATTGACATAATTGATTATGTAATTGTATAAAACATGGTGATAAATAAAATAAAATAAATAATTAACCTTATATAGGTCATTATAAAAATAAATAATCTAAATTTGTGTTTTATTTATGAATATAATTAATGTACGTGCGGAGTCAAACTCGAGTTAAGGGATACATTTCATTAAAAAAACTCATTTTATTTATTCATATAATTGATTTTATATATATCATTAATCCAAGTAAATATTTATATTATTATTATATTAATTTATTTATATGGACTTGAATAAATTTGAAATTAATTTTTATGTCACCTTTCAAATTTTTTATAGCTTTTATATGTAAGTTAATAAGTATTTTAAACCTAACATTTTAATAAAAGGAAATGTGGAATGCACTGTTTTATCACATTTTATTTATTTTTTCCACCATAATAACCATTATTTCACATTTTTATTGTGAGAAATGATTCCATGTTTTGTTTAATTAAAAACTCAATTCCCTTTTTTCAGGGTATTATAATAAATGGTTTTAAATTGAATTGATATGTAAATATCATGAAATTTTTTTATGGGTGAAAGAATATTTTTATGAGTATGTTGATGGATGTGAATGAATTCATGTTTCATGATTATGTTATTCTTCATGAAAATTATTTATGATGATGGTTTGTGCAATTATAAACTATGGAGATTATAGCATGATATAGTTCTCTAATGAAAATGATAAGTAGACAGAGATAAATGTTTAGGTTTATCCTATAAAATAATTATAATTTACTCCATAGATTATTTAATCTGTAAGATTCAATAGAGTTATAATATGAATCTTATATACCATGATACCTACATTATTTATCTATTAATTATATTGGTTTTTTAAAAAAATTTATGATTTCTCAGGTTATTTGAATGAAATTAAATTTAAAATTGATGATTTTGATACATCAAAGGTATAAAATATATAAAAATGATAAAAAAATTTCTTGAATTTTTAATAATTAAAAATAATACAATACGTTTTTTATTTTTAATTTATGATTATTAGAAGATTATTTTAGAAAATATACCTCTTTATTAGAAAACCTCTTTTTGAAAAAACACTATAGATTTATATATTGGATTTATAGGAACTGAGAAACCTATATGTCATGTATAGTAGTTCGTATTGTGTTATTTTGTTATATAAATGTATATATATTTTTCTATGTTTCTATAGATAAGACATTTGAGGAGGTTAACTTTTATAGTTAAGAGGGGTGACACCCTTTATAAATTTTTATACTTCTAAATATATTATATTTCATCATCAAGTCAAGTAGATCAAAATAATGAATTTATAATGAACATGTTATGGATATTGTATATATAATAATCCAATTATGTTGTGACATGATTTACTGATATTTTATTTTCTTTTATCATTGGATACCTATACTATTTTTAACCATTTAATATTAACTTCTTAACTAAATATTACTACAGTAACCTAATCTTTTGGAAATAAAATAAAAATAAATTATTTAAAAATATGTAAGTTATGATTAATAATATGGAATCTTTTTTAAATTATTGAATTTACACAGCGTTATAAATTGTATTTTACTATATTTACTCATAAAATATAAGAAAGTGTTTTTTGAAGAATATTATCTTCTATACATAAAAATGATTTCATAACAAAAATAAATAATATAATTGATATTCATGGTGAGAATTGTTTTATGAATAATTAGATTAGAATTATTGTATTTAAAAACATTTAAAAACTACTTGAGACATGTAGATATATATTTTATGAAAAAATAAAAATATTTTATTATAAGAAATTATTACTTTGGAATGAAAATAAAAATTATAGTTTTCTAAATTCAATATATTTCTTATAAGAAATGATTGTTAAAGTATTTAAAATAGATTCGGTCTATCAATTTTTTTTACAAACATTCATTCTATTATTACATCATAGTGATATAATAAATGATTAAACATGTGAAAAAATGTTGTTTTTCAATATCTAAAAAATATAAAATTTGAACTTTTTTAAAAAATTAGCACTAGGAAAATTCTAATATGATAAATTCAAAAATTAAATTAAATTCATGATATTATATTTTGAATATTCATAAATTTATCTTTTAAATGATAATATAAATCACATTGAGAAACTTATTTAATAGATAGATGAAACTTAAAACATTAGGAGTTCTTAATATTATATAATATCAATAACTAATGGCTTCTCATTTAATTATTTTCAATGATTATATTAAAAATATATTTATGTTTAACTTGGATTTTGATGAGGAATTTTTTAATTTTTCTTGGTGTTGTGTGTATATCATGATATCCAACATGCTATTTGTCTAATGTAATCAAAAAATTTCCGTGGTTTTATAATTATATCTGTTATTTAAAAAAATATTTCCATATTTGAAATTCATTATCATAGAATTTATAAATTATATATTTTTTAAATTTATTTTCTATATTTAAATAAAATTTATTGCTATTATGCCATACCATGTTACGCTGAATTTTATTGTTTGTTTTTTCTATGGTATATATTCATATGATTTAATTATTGGTATAATGGAGAAATATATATTATATATTTTTAATTTATTTATTCCATTATATGTATACTTCCTCCATAAAATAATATAGGGCTTTTCAGGTAGTTTTTTTGAAGACATATTCCAATTAATGGGGTGTTGTAACTAAATTTATTTTTTTTACGAGCCTCCAATATAAATTAGTGTGGATATAATTAATTTTTATTTTTAATTTTTAATTTATCCGAATTTACACATATTTATTATGACTCCATCCATGATGTTTAATGTAATTTGACCTACATTACATTTACAATTTTCTAGAAAACAACAACTATATTAAATTTCTTCATCAACCAAATTTTTCCTACTATGTCATCCAAAGGGCTGTCATAAATTCATATATTTTAAAGGGAATAACAATTTTAAATATTTATTTATTAAATAGAATCAAATAAAAATATAAATCTAATTAATTTCATAAATTAAACAATTATTCCCATTACAATTTCTAAAATTATATTATATGTGATGAATATATGAAATAATATCAAATTCAATTTAATTCATTTATATTAACAATATTTAAAAAAAAGTGTCATTTTCACTGAAATAGTTTCATAATACTGTTGAAATATTATAAATATTCATATAACTACATATTTTACAGACATATTATAATTTGTTATCATAGGCATAAGAATATATACAAATAACTAATTCAAATTTATTTTTAAAAAATATTATTATTTTATACTATACAATCAACATGGCTATAGAGTAGTTCATTTTTCCTTTTATTATTTTATGTAAAATATATTTACCAATTATATGTTTTAATGTAATTAATTTATTTTGATAAAAGATATAGTATAAAAATTTGGTCATACAAAATTCCATACCCACATATTGATATAAATATATAAATGAGTTTCACTCAACCATTATAATTGGTATGAGTAAATTGGTTTTTTTATGTTCTCAATATTAAATATCATAATAGTTTTCAATAAAACCATTTCAATTTTTGAACACATTATTATATGTATTTAAATATTATAGAAAAATCTCCAAAAACTACAAAGTGTGTAAATATATTTATATATTAAAAATAATGTATAGCTTCTAAAATGATACATGGATGTAAAACAAAAATCATTTTTACAAAATAATATTTGGGTGAAAGGAACTGATAAGTGGGGGAATTTTATATTTGTTAGGTCCACTAGGCTGAATACCCTGAGAGGGGGGGTGAATCAGGGTATGACTAATTAAAAATTAAAGCTCGTTCTGATCTTGTTTCGCTGTTAATCAAAACACTCTTCTCTCTCTTTCCTGCTGCACAATATAAAAAGAAAGTAAAGCAAGCACAGGACACAACAATTTTACTTGGTTCACCGCTAAGGGCTACGTCCAAGGAGCATACACCGACACGTTTCCGGTCATACCAAGTCCACTAATCTTCACGAGCTGTTGATTACAAAGTTCGGGCTAGATCACTTCTATTCCCAGGATCACTGCCTATACAATGTTTAGGGTCAGCTCACTGCTTTCCCAAGGGTCACTCCCTGTTTCTCTCTCTCTGGCTCACTGCCGGTGGAGAGGATCACCTTTTTCCTCTTCCTAAGCTCACTGCTCTTGGAAGGGATTTACTCACAGTTTATAGAACTATAGGTCTCTTCATTTCCATTAAGGAATGCATCTCTCTCTATATGTAGATGCTCTGTTGAAGTTCAACTTTCATCCACTGATGAATAGAACATTGCCTATGACCACTGGGCAACAACCTTTGGAAACACCTTCGCAAAGCACCCTACTTCGCGAAGCTCCCAATTTCGCGAAGCTCAACAAGCCTTCGCGAAGATCCTGCCTTTTCGAGAATATTACTCGCGAAGCACCCTCGCAAAGCACACTCGCGATGCTCAATACGTCGCAAAGAAACGACCCTCGCGAAGCTAAGTAAACCAACGCGGAGCTCGCAGGTATCGCGGAGCTACAATAGCCGTCGCGAAGCACCTCCTTCGCGAAGCACACTGGCTCTGCGAACTACCTTCGCAAATCGAGAGCGAATGATATTCTATGAAAAATCTCTCTACTTCGCTCGAAGGGGTTGGCCTCTATTTATAGGCGATTCCACCGACCCTCGTCCCTTCCGCCCGAAGTCAATGCCACGTCATCTCAAATCGCGAAGCTCCAAAGTTTCAGCCGGAATTCTGTCCAAATCGCGAAGCACCACGACAATTTTCTGTTCGCGAAGCTTAACGTAGTCGCGAAGAATCACCGTCAACATACCTTCGCGACTTCGCCGCGAAGCACCATCGTGAATCCCAACATTCCTTTGCACCTTCTCCGCGAAGCTCCTTCGTAAAGCCCTTCACCGCCGCGATGCGCTTCAGCCTCTTCCGTTCGCGAAGCTTGACATAATCGTGAAGCATCACCGCCTTCATTCTTCTGGTCTTCGCGATTTCCAAACCATGCATCATATCTTCGCGAAATTCATACCTTTTCCATATTAAATTATTCTCTTCATGGAAATCCTCTTTTCGCGATGCTCACCAAATTACAAATTTTGGACTCCAAAAATTTGGCAAACACTGGGAAACAGCGCAACCTTGTACTGCTCTTTTGTACCGCCTCTAGATCGTCCTTTCCTTTGTCATAGTTCTTTGTCAACAAGGAATGTCAACAACTTATCGTGAACTCGACAATTCTCCATGGAAACCTACTTTGTCAACAAACACAATCAACCCAAAAATACTGCAATGTTACCTTGAGGGATTTTTGCCCAACAATATTGGTGGGGTTAAAACCAAACATATTTAAAAATTCAAATCAATATTAGAATAAATATAGTATTTAATAAAAATAGGATTTTATGGTATTTAATTTCATTTGAATATAAATTTATAATATTACAACATTTTTTTGGTTTCCGTTTTAGGATTAATTTTTGATTAAATTTCCAAATAATTGAATATAATGAATTTCCATCCCAAATAACTAAATTATTTTCACCCACTAAAAACAATCCAAAACTCATATATACATATATATTATAATGGATATTTATAGAAAATAATTAAAAAAATATTATTCATTTCCCCCATGAATAAATTTCTTGAATATCATGAAATTAAAATAAATATAAATGATGGGCGGGACATGGTTTTAGGATTGAAATGTTGATATAAAATTCTGGATCTTTTTAAAAACAGAAATTATGTTAATAATATGTTTAATATTTTAGTCTTGGGTGGCTATTTATCAGTTTTATTTAACTTACAGATAAAGAAACCTATATTAGAAAAAAGAATGGTATATATTAAACCAACCTTAAATGTAATCAACCACGAGAATCACTATTGGTATAAAAAATATACACAAATGAATTAGTGTATTTAATAACCTCACTAAGAATTAAGGGTTAGTGTTTCATGGTTTCTGGGGATAAATATTCATTTGGTAAACTGATAGCGATCTTTCAAAAAATATTATAGTTGATTTTTTTCAGAAAACTCTATTGAAAATATAACAGTTTTCATTGGGAAATGTTTCACCATGGATGACCAGAAAACTTTGTTAAAATTGTATAATTTTATCGAGAATAGATAAAAAATTATAATTAAAAATTAAATAATAAAATTGATATGAAATTATATCTAAATAATAATTTACATTTCGGATGAAGATAGTGTGAAAAGTTAAATTATGGAAATAGTGAATGAGTAATAGGGAAATGAGTTAGAGGGAAGGAGATAAGGATTAAAATTGAAAATGTTCTCTTCTGTTAATGTTCTGAGTGTGTATTTTCCTCCATTACATTTTGGGTCCATTCTATTAGAATTTATTTTAGTGTAATTCATGGTGGTTAATAGATAAGTTTCCCCTTTAGGGTATTTCTTCCATCAATGTCAGTTAATGATGAATGTACATCTCAATAAAGTGTCTTGGTCATGAACTTCACCAATATGGTAAACATCAATGCAAATAAATAGACGATAACATTCAAATATAATATTTTCTCGGTGAAGTAATATGTGATAATAGAAAACTAATTACCTCATTGCCTTTATGAAAATACATTTTAGAAAATTTATTAATCATGGGGTAAATTTTAACTTTCATTATTGACTCTATAATTATAATAGTTTCTTAAAATATATTTATCCGACACATTTAATTGTTGTAATTTATCCTAACGTAGTTTTTTATAATAAATAATTCATATTTCAATATCCCAAAAAAATTATATCATACTACATTTTGTAAATGAAATGAGCATGCAATAACAATCATAAACTGGGATATCCGAAAGTGTGTTTTAACTGTATTTTTATAATGACATAGTTATTCTTCTAATTTTTTTATGTAATATGTCTATATTGGTCAAAATTTACACTTTGGATATCTTTTTAAGTCTCCATTTAAATATTACACAAAGTTGTTTGTTTAGTGGTTATATTAAGTGAATGATTTATATAGTTCCCATGTTGTTTCAGAATAGATTAATTTTTCTAATATAAAAATGGTATACCATGTCACTCAACATTACATATGAATTTATAAATTTAAAGAAGGTTGGGGTATTGAGTGACACACTGATGGCGTAATAATCATTATTCAATGATTTTATGAAACTAAAAAACACAAAATATTCAATGAAATAAGGAATTTATATTAATTGATTAGGAAGAAGTAAATCTTTAACAAAATAATAACCCAATGTATTGAATATTTCACAAAATATTAGGGGTTTTTAGCTAATTTAATTTCCTCTTAAAATTATTTAAAATTAAATGAATATTATTAAATAATTTATGGACATAGTTGATATTTAGAATTCATATTACTTAATAAATTTGGGGTTGAAGATCATATGGGACGTAATTTGTTGTTTTAATTTTCAGCAAATATCAATTTAGTGAAAAATCAAAATATTGAGGATTTTTACAATTCATCGTCACATATCAAATTTAAAATTCCATAAAAAATTTCAAGGGTTTACTATAATTTATAATTAATTTCTATATTGAGTTTTTAATAATGATTTATATTCATCAAATAAATATTAAAGAAAATATCTACTATCCATGTAATTTATGATTGAGATGAATGTAGAATTTTTTTACTGATAAATTATTAATTTTTGTGGGTAATTGTTGATAAATTTATAATTCACAAGATAAATATTAAATTTAAATAAATTTATCTAACACGAGGTTTCATATTATATGAATTTATCTATTTTCAAGATCAAATTAATGTAGAATTAACATCAATATCATTAGAAAAAAGAAATCATTATTTATAAGATCATTATCAAAGAATGTTCTCAATTGTTCAGTTCAGTATAAAATAGGGGTTATATAGTATATTTATTGAATAAAAAAATCCACAACTAAATACCTATTTTTTGTGATATTTTAATGAGAAAGAATTTGACTAGTAGTTTATTGAAAAAAATGATGAAACATGCAATCTGTTCATTTCGTTGACCATATAATTCCCTAATGGATATCATAGATATAAGACTACTTAATTGAAAAGTAAACTACTTGTCTAAGTACAGGATTATTTGGGAATCTTTTGCTGAATTTTTGAGTTCAATAATGGATGTTTTGTAAAACTAATAAAAATTCAATAACACATCATGTTGAAGAATCTAGTTTTGTTACATCCTTGGTGTTAATATCACAAACCCTTTTTATGTTTTTATAAATTGTCATGGAATTTATTTTGGTTTCAGTGTTTTTGTTTTAAGATTTATGGAGGACTAGTATCCTTGTGATAAAGATATTATATATGTATATATATATATATATATTATTTTCACATGTCCATTATGAAAAATGGAATTACCATTTATTTGAACCATGGATGGAAAATATAATTCATCCATAGAATTGCGAAAAAGTGGTTTACCCAAAAAGTGAGATATTATTTTTCAATTTCATATGTTCTATTCATATATAATCCTTTTTGTGGGCATTGAATAAATTTAGAAAATAATTTATTATTTTATTAAGTGTTAAAACAACGATTCAACTATATATATATATATTGTTACAAAAATACCAATGGTTGGTCACATCATCCTTTGAGATTAAGAAGGAAAAGGATAAATTATTATTTTATTAATATATTAGAACGAGTGTGGATTGATGATGAATAAAATAAGAGATTAACGGGATTAATGGAGAGTGTATTAGAATCTCTAATGATATCAATGTTGAACATGTTTTTCATGAATAGAGTATATGTTATCAATGAAATGTGTCATAATTTTATTTATTTTTCTTAATTATATTATTCTAAAAAAGGATTTAATAAATCTACTATGAATTTGTTTTTTTATTTCCCCAAACCATAAATGCATGAAAATTTCATCATTTCTCCAATTTAATTTCACTGCTTTTGTTATCAACAACTATGATCATTGGATAGGATTGCAATGATCAATGATATGATCAAATTTTTATCATTTCCCCCATCCATCATTTTAATGTGTTCTTTATCATTTGATGATGGTGTTAATGATTTATCCTTGTCGGATGAGCTTGAGCATGATCAATTATCAATACTCAACATATTTATTTTAATGATGTTGGGAATAATGAAATGTGGTTAGATCATGGTATAATAGTATCTTTCCTATGATGGATATAAGGATGAAACCACATTTGGTTAAAAGTGGAGGGAAATACAGTACACAGGTGATGTAAATCATTATTTTTGACTAACTAATTTACATAGTTGGTGAACAAAGATGATTTACATAGATATCATATTTTTTGATGATATTGATGGTGTGATTTTTTCTGAGATCAAAAATGTTGATGAGAGCAGAAAATATAATGGAATATTACCCAAATTGTTTATCTAAATGGTGTGTAATTTTTATAACACAAGCCATGTATTTTTTTAATATCACAGCAGTTTCGGTTTCTAACAACTACAATTAAATCATTTAATGTGTTAGAACAACAAGTTGTGTTAGCTTAACTATGTTTCCAAGCCATGTACTAGTTTAACATACTAGTAATTTATGTTTGAACTATATTATTTATATATCATCCATAACCCACATACCGTAAACATCTATATAAACCAAATATCTTCGGTAAATTGATTGGATCCCAAGATACCTGATAATTCATGTCCATTTTATTTCATTACATTAACATATCCATCCTCATGAAATGTGGGTCTATATAGCATGGATAATCATATACATTATAATACACCTATATTTCTTCCTAAAGAAATGGATTTAACATCTTCAATTTTATTCTAAAAATCATAGAAACATCATTTCAAATATTATTTATATCCATGAGTAGGCCATTAAAATAAGACTTAAAAATATAATTTTGTGGTGGAATTTTTTATGAAAATAGATATTGAAGGAGTATTTGTTATCGCTTTTATCCATTTTGGTCGGCTTTTTGTGTATAAGACATGACTATGATATTCGAAGTGACGTTAGGGTTGTCGATCCCCCTTGAAAACACACATGTGTTTGGGAATGGTTCCCACATTTCCTTATTTATGATGGGAAAAACTCTTCCATATTTAACCATGATCATGGATATTTTATATGTGGTGTGGTCCCCCATGTCATAATCACTATATAGGGATTGAGTTACCCACATTTCATGTTTCATCACCACTTGTCTTGATTGTCCATCAATGTACTGTGGTTCCAATGAGAATAGAGTGAGCATTAGATATGAAAACATGAAGAAGAGAAACACAAATGTATAGTGATTTTGGAAGACATGCATAAGAAACTAGCTGTGATGATGGATATCCCAACAATATATTTGACTCAGTTTCATTGACCATATCTTCATGATGAGTTATATTATCCCCTATTTTCTATGGGTATAGGTATGAAATTATTTTACTATTTCATTATTTTTTTATAGAATCAAAATATGCATTTATATACTCCTCCCTGCATTTCATTTTACAAATCATTTCACAACTTATAAAGATATTATAAAAATAGATGGTGGTTTTGGAGGGCCCATTTTTGATGAAGCAAAGCATTATAATTTGTAAGAAACTGTGTACAATGTTTTTTTATTAGAGATCATAACTATTGACCTATCATCCCATTCCATTTTACATCAATTTCTATTATGGGACACAATATTATAGTTGGGCCTCTGTTTTCCCCATAGTATTATAATTTCTTTACAATTGAACAATAATGTATTCTAAGAGGAAATTTTTATTCATTTACAAAAAGTAGTATATTTTTATGTATCTATTCACTACTAAATTTTATGTATTTTAGAGGTTTTCATTTATGAAATAAACGTAGACTAAATCCACATATTTATATGATTCCCCCACTGCAAACTAGTCACTATCTCCTAGAAAATATGTAGTGGTATTTTTCTATAACTGTTGTTTTACTACATATCTTTGTGAGACCATGGTGGGTTGGGTCGTGATAGAGTTGTATAAAATTTGGTACAACCCATGAAATGATATGTGTAGTTAAATTTAATGTGTAGATTTATTTAGGATAAAGGGAAACGGTGATAAATTGTGTGCGTCTTGAATCTGAGGCCTTTAAAGATAGTGATTTTGGGGAGGCCAATGTATATATAAACAAGGAATCCTAAAACATGATTCTAGACTTGGAATAATTATGCACTAATTACATGGTATCAATAGTACATGAATGATATAGGTATGAGTTTATGAGTTCAATATTATTATTAGTAATACACCCAAAATAATCTCATATAATCACGAACATCCTGTAAATCTTTTTGGATTCCTCCATAATGAAAACCATCCGGAGTTTCATGATTCATCTGAGAGTATAAACAACTCAGTGATAAGGCACACTTTTGGGTGGAAGACCCTCTAGGTATAATGTGATCAATAGAACAACCCACATACTATTGATTAGATATAGATCCCAAGTCCTAGTATATTGATTCTATTTTAATTAATCATCCATTTGTTATGGATGTTTTTGATGATAATGATTGATGGGTTGGTACACTGAAACCATTTCAGTATCAGATACTACAACATTTTTTCAGTTACACAGATCCTCATTGAATCGAGTATTTAATGGAGTGAGTTGTTAACACATTCTATCTATTGGGATACCTGACTATTCCAATGGTTTCTCTTACACCCATCCTTCTTTATGGGGTGGTAAACTATTTGTTATGTTTTGTTACAATAGCTATTGATGAGGGGACTCTCACATAGACTGAGCATGTATTTGTGTTTCACATGGATTACTCTCATTGACATTCTGTTTAGTTTAGATATATGACCATTTAGATATTAACCAGGGTGATATGAATTTTTGAGTAAATTTTATTAATTTTTGATATAATATGCTACTACAAATAGAGTGTGTGACACAAAAATATTAAGTTACGAATTTTTCGAACAGTCTCCACAAAGGCATCTGAATTGATGTGGTTCCTCTATTACAGGAAACAAATGATAGTATGATAGAGTTGGCCATATTGATATAAATCTTTATAGAAGTGAGATACAATTTATTTTTATTATATAGTATGAATAATGGAACTATGTATTCAAAATTTGTGTGTGTATTCTTGATATTGGGTTCCTGGAACCATATATCTTATTGAAAGATGTTCATAGAGTTTCTAGATTGATAGAATAGTGATAGTATAACGGATAAATGAAACAAATGGATTAGTTATGTTATTGTAATAATGGATATGGTTTTATGGGATGGTAAAACATGACATGGTGTTCATCTAATGGGTGGTTGATAGTTTATGGACCACCATGATATTCGCAGTGTTATGATCCTGGACCTCCTAGGGGTAATCAAGGTACACCTAACGTAGGATGAGATGGAAATGGGTTTTGTAGCTACCTAAATAGATTATTACTTTGTATAGTGGGGAATTATTATATACATACAATACGACAATATAGAAGACTAAACTATGCATAGGGAGCTGACAATCAATTGTGCGATTATTTTGAGGTGATAGAAGCATTTGATTGGGAGGAATAAGAGATGATTCATTTTATGATTTATTCATCTCTACATTATCACTTGTAATGATAATAACGTGTTGATGAAATTCAATCAACACATTATCACTTTTAATTGGTATTATGGTCCAATTATATCACATAGGATGACCTATGTGTTTTGAGAATACTTCTTTTATGGATTTCATAATATTCAATATCATCCAAAATTTCGAACATTTTTATATTTTAGGATATCATCCATGGAATATATGTCTATATATAATTAAAAATTATGGAATCATCCATGTTAAGGATTATTTTTCTAATTTCAATTCACATATACATTTTTCACATAATAAAATTGTTTTTACTAGAGTTTCTTTTGAAGAGATTATCCTTCATAGGTGAACAAAACAATGTCAAAAAAATGTTAAAAATCCTATGTATAAAATAATAGGACATCTATTTAAAATTGTGGATATTGGGACATTTTTTTGTATACTCTATATATATTTATATTCTAATAGTTGTATAGGTATACATCGATTTAATTATTATTGATGTTTTGGATATACCTCAATATTAGGGGAATAACTATTATGATCACATTTACATAGGGAGTGTAATGTATTACATTACATTTTATAACATGGACCCCCTGTTGAGATATAGGAACTAAAGATTTAGTTTTAGGGAATTATGTAAAATGAATTCTTCATATCTCGAAAAATCCTTCAGATACACTAATGTTGTTCTTCAAAATACAAGATGCGTACATGAAGCCTGAAATTGGTTTTTGGCACCTAAATAAGGCAGTGATCATTAATTTGTTAAACCACCCCCATTTAATAAGAAATAATGATATCTCTTTAGTAGATTAATGGTGCCTCCTAGTCATTAATGTTTTACCACAGGTTCAACCATCACTAGTTTTGTGTCCATGGGGAGGAAATCACAAATATGGAATTATGAAATCTTTATGGGAAATATGAATTCCTATATATTCTATTTAGTGTGATCAATTACATTAATATGTTCAGGCGGCTCATGAAGTGAATATTTTTCCCTTAAATATTAAATTAAATCTATTTTTTATCAATGAAATTATTTTCTAATCATTTTCAGACTAGGAGGATAGAGATAAATTTAGGATATTTGTAGACTTGATGTAGGGGAATTGGATATATGGTAATATTTGATGTAATAATTATTTTTTCATGTATATGAACATTTTAGGGAGTTTTGTTTCATAAGATGGAGTACATGTCATCCCATAAATGAAATATACATTGTTATATTGGTTACACCGATAAATGTGGATGAGGTTTGGGTGATTAATGGTTTAGATGGATACTATAGAAGGGTTTTGGCCATCTACTATCATATATAATCACTATTGGATGAACTCACCCACAAAGTCTTGTTTTTCCTTTTTGAATGACCATTTTGTGTTAGCCATTGTGGATCCCATACTGAGGAATCAACTATAATTTTAGAATGAGTTTTTATAAAAATAGTCAATAATCACAGGAAGAGAAATGTGGTGGTAAAATCCTTTTAAATAAATTCTAAAATCTATTAGTATTGTGGAAAATATAGTATATGGAATCTTTTTGGATTACCCAATATGCTGAGAGAGGTTCAACATTCCATCAGTCGATAGTGGCGACTCAACTATTTCATTTTCAAGTAACAGATTCTATGTTATGATATACAATGTATTCTATTTTTCCGAAATAGATATCAACATTAGATACACATATTAGTTTTCATGAGAATTCACAGAATGTCATCCACTTATGTGGGTGGATAGTGGTTCCAATTGGGTAGCCCGAGGAGGTGAGGAGGGAGTTTAGTACCTCCCATTTTTGTTATATCCTTGATTTATGAAATAGTAATAGTGATCATTGATATTTGTTTTGATAACTATGTACCAAACATGATATCATTCTATTCCTCTTTTAATAAATTACCTATCCTTAACTGAATTCTTATAAACATGATCTAGTTTTCTTAAGACATCCTAATTATATTTTTAATTGATGTTGAATTGATTATTATTGGACATTGGTCAGTGTTAGGAGGAAGATTTCCATTTTTAGTTGTCTTATAACAATATTTTTCTCAATACTATTATTATAATTATATTTGAATAATAATATTAGATAATGTAATGACCCAACGTTTCGTTAATGGAAATCCCTCTTGATCTAATTAAATGTCTCTTTATGTTAACTGTTTATATAAAATGTCAACTTCTTTGGTTTTATGTTAAGAATTTTGACTGTTGCTAATATATCCATTAAACAGTGATCACATGATTAGTATAAATATAGGGCTTTAACAAATCCAATTTACTTAGACAAAAGGAGCGATGGCATCATCCGGTATAATTTCTCCATATGAAGACCATTTTTCGGAGCTCAGAAAAGAGGTGGCATCCTTAGGTTTCGCTCTTGACCAAGCCCAAGCTGAGCTTCATCATGTCAAGCTCAAATGGGACCGTCTACAGGAAAAGTGGAAGTTGATAGAGATTACCACTCGAGAGATGTTATCTGAGCCACCCCAAGAGTTTGTCACTATCGCACACCTTACCGTTATGTCTTATGCGGCTGTTTTAAGGGGTTATGTAAAAAATCGCTAGTACTATGTTCATGTACATTATTATTGTATATAATAATGAATATACTTTCTTGTCATTATTGATACATTGTAAATAGATTTTAATGTGCAAGTAGTATTTTTGGTTATTATTTAATTAAGAATTCTATTTTATTAAATTAAGGGATTTTTTAATTAAATATTTTTTTAATATTTTTTTTATTATTAAATTAATTTTTATTTAATATTAATTATCTTATAATTTTATGAATGCAACTGTAATTTTTATTAAGGATTGAAAGCCATTATTGTAAAAACCCATGAATTTTTGATAAATGTCAGTTATTATATTAAAAGTGAAAATTAACATATTTAAAAATTTATTTAGGTAAAATAAATGTTATTTCTAGAACCAGGACTTCAAATTTATACAATGGTGATTTTTTCATAATTTTCTGAGATAATCAAATTTTTGGGTAAAAATTAAATACCGTTTAAATATATAATGTGTTTTATGACATCATAATGACCCAATAGTGATGTAATAAAATACTATAAGCTTTATTTTCGACCAATATATTTTTTACCATTAAAATAAAGTGATTTTGGGTTTGTTTGACTTATTTTACAAAGCATTAATGGACCCCTCAAGACTTATTAAACATCTGGTCTTTTTAAATTATTTTTCCATGGGAGTGTGACTCACCTCCACATAAGCAACCCCATTATTTTAAGATGTTCGGACATTGGACTTATAATATATTGTTTTCCTTACCCTTTTCGAAAAAACATGGGCAAAAACCATGAGCTGATTTGTGGTTTAGATTAGTTTAATTTAAGGGGTCCCAAACTTAAATAATAATAAATCCACTTAACTTTCCTATATAAACCCACCCAAGATCCCACTTCCTCCTCACTCAAAGCCTTTGGAATTCGTCTAACCTATGCCCCACTTTCTCTAGAATCCTCCCAAGGTGCCCCAAGCTCCCATGAAGACTCTCTCAAGCCTCTCTCAAGCCTTTGGAAGCACACTTCCAAGTAAGGGTTTTTCTTCTTCCTTTAACTTTTTTGGCCAATTTTATTAATATTGTTATTCCCTTTTAATTTCAGTTATAAATGTTGGGGTATGGTTTCACACCTCCACCATACTTCCCTATTATTGTTTGACTTATGTGAGACCCCCTTATCTATCATTAAATGCCTCTCATGTACACCTATTACTATGCTGAAATTCTGAAAGGAACTTCTCTATCCTCTTTTACATTCAAGCAATACTTTTGTATCATGAATCTAAATTCCATTAAAATTGTTCATACATGTATCTATATTACCCCATACTTTCCATTTCATGTATATATGATGAGGCACCCATTTCTCTCTCATCAACCATTTTTTATGAATTCTTATATCACTCCGTTACGCTACCAAAATTACACCAATTTTCTAAGCCAATGCCATTGTGTAGTGAATACCATGCCCATTTCTCCATCAAGGGAATTCAACTTCATGAAAATTTACTTATTTATTATAATGTTTCATTCAACATTCTATTTTCCTAGAATAAATGATTATGTTTTATGAATCCATGTTTTCGGATCCATGTGGCACACTTATATATGAAATGAAATGTTTAAGAAGGGTGCGCCCTTATAGCGCTCCAGTGCATTGGGTAAACTATAATATCATGATACGTCATGTGTAATGATTTTTGAATCAGTATAATTCTTGTTTAATGAGGGTTTACTCGTGCTTCATGTGCAATGAGGATTTACTCAGGCTCCATGTGCAATGATCCTTGGCTCATGCTAATTCCCTGTTATGTGTTTTTTCCACATTTCCATGTAATGATTATCATTATTTATCATGAATTTATGTTCATGTTTCTCTTATGTTCTATTAGTATGCCTATTGTCTAACATGTATTTTAGTCCTCATTTTTTCCTGGTTTATTTCCTTACTGGGCTTTATAGCCCACCTTTTTTATGCATGTCCCCAGGTTATCCCATGAAATGCTAAGTACGAGGGAATGTAGTGGTCATGTAAAGGTTGTTTTCAATAAAGATATTGTATTTCATTTTTTACGTTGATATGTAATGATCCTAAGCCCCAATGACACTAGAACGCTCGATCTTCAATGTTGTATCAAGTGAATAGTTTATGTAATAAATCATCTGTAATTTTGTAATAAAAGAAGGGTTGTCATAGTTGGTATCAAATGATAAGTTTAGTTATATTTTGGATTAGGATTAGAAAACCCTAGTAAAGCTGTAGAGACTATGTATAATAAAAACATACCTCAGTTTTGGTAAGTACTGAATAAGTGGTTTTTCAAACAAATACATCCCTATCTGGATATGAGCAGGTAGAGGTGGCTCTAGCATAGATGTATCATAGGGGTAAAAACCGAAAACACTGCTTTCAGCTAGACTCGAACGGGAACTGGTGCACGAAAATGGGCTTTACGGCACACTTGGTTACGACACTCCCGGGGGATATGATTTGGTAAATTCACAAGCTTAGTATGATACCTTATTAAGCGAATAAAAAAAACCTAAGAATATATGTTAGAAAGTAGATCACGAAAATCCTAGATTGAAGCCTATAGATTCATAAGTTAAGGAAATAAAATTTAATTTATAAGTCATCAACTTTTCTCTTTGGATTACCCTTTAGGTGTTACTGCTAAATTTCCTTTTATTCTGGCCAATGGTCGGTAATAGGAGGAATCGGGCTAACAACCGATGTGAAGATCAGTGTGATGACTGTACTAATGAGATCCCCAATCCAATGGGAGCGGGAATCGAGAACTTTGTCACGCTTCTCTCTCAGATAACTCAAGATTTGAATAGAAACATGGGTTAAGAGGAACGTTCAACCCCCCCCCCCCCCACCCACCCACCTAAGAAAGAACAAGTCGCTATCAAGAGATTCATGAGACAAAGGCCTCCTAATTTTAGTGGATCATCTGATCCCACGATCGCTGAACAATGGATCAACTCCATTGAAATGTTCTTCTCCATCCTTCAATGTTATGAAAAAGAGAAGGTTCTCCTAGCGGCATATCATATGGAGGGTTAAGATGATCAATGGTGGACGTTGATAAAAAATACGAAGCCTGAGGAGGAGATCGAGGCGTTAGAATGGAAGGATTCCCGGAAGATGTTTTTTGATAAATATTTTCCATGCACCCTCCAGGTTAAGATGGGAAGGGACTTACTTTCCCACAAGAAAAAATATGAAGAATTTGTTGGAGCGTACGAGGAAGACTTCACAAGTCTTTCATGATACGATTCCGACTATGTCATTGCCCATGAATTCAAAGTTGTCCGCTTCATTGGTGGGATGAAGCCTAGCCTACAAAAAACATTAGCGATCCATGAATTAAACATCTATGAGGAAATTGTTCGATCTTCCCTCAAGGTTGAATTGGAGATCAGGGAATCACAGGGGTATCATGGGGACAAGAAGCGTAAGGTAGACTTCAATGCTGGCGGTCTGATGGATAAATCCAACGGTGCTAAGAAGATCCATCACCCCACTTGTCAAAAGTGTGGAAAGAAGCACCCTGAGAATTGCATCAAGGGGATGAGGAAATGATTTAGTTGTGGAAGAGAAGGGAACCAAGCTGTTAACTATCGGCAAGAAAGACCCACAGCTGTGACAGAGGAGAGGAATGCTTCGTTCGATCCTCAACGTGTTGTTCATTTCTACAACTGCAAAAAACCGTGGAATCTTTCAAATCAGTTCCCTAATCCAATGGTTTTCAGAGGCAACCAACAACCTCCAAGGCAGTAAGGAAGAGGTTTTCCCATCACTTCTTCCAATGTGAACCCCCAACAATGAAGTGGTGATAGGTACGCTAGTTATTCATTAAAGAATAGAGAACATACTTTTTGATTCAGGTTCAACACATTCTTTAATATCTTGAGGGTTTAGTAGAACAATCCTAGCACCACCACAAATCATGGAAGTAAAGATTTTGGTGAGTACGACAAATGGGGAAATCAATGCATCCCATGAATATAACTCCACCCGTGCCATAATCTATGGATTGAATTTCCCGATGAACCTCATCATACTCCCTCTAGTAGAATTTGATGCAATTCTTGGCATGGATTTTCTTTCCTTATATAGAGCCAACATAAATTGTTGGGAGACATAAATCACACTCCATATGGAGAATCGACACCCGATTCTATACATGTGTAAGAAGGAAGATGAATCTTCTTTAGCTCCATCATCACAAGCATGGATATTACTGCCCTATGAGAATGCGTATATGGATCAGATGATTGAGTCCATGGAAGAACCCATTCTTGAATAAATTCATATTGTGAGGTAATTAGCTGAAATGTTTCTCGAGGAACTGCTTGGTCTTCCTCCTAGAATAGATGTTTTATTCTCAATTGAACTTATACCAAGGGAGCTAACAATATGCAAGACTCGATTTATAATGGATATCATGGATCATGAGGAGTTTAAAAAACAACTACAGGAGAATCTGGATAAAGGGTTTATACACCCAAGTGCTTCACCGTGGGGTGCAACAGTCCTCTTTTTCAATAAGAAGGATGGGTCAATGCGGCTTTGCATCAATTATCGTGAACACAACGAAATCACAATAAAGAACAAGTATCCTCTTCCACTGATCAATGACTTGTTTGATCAGCTTCATGGAGCACAATAGTTCTCCAAGGTAGATTTTCTGTCCAGATATTATCAAGTAAGGGTGAAGAAGGAACATGTCCCCAAGACTTATTTTCGTACAAGATACGGGCACTATGAATTCATAGTAATGCCTTTCGAACTCACTAATGATCCAAAAATCTTCATGGAATTGATGAACAAATTATTTAGAGATTACCTCGACAAATTTATGGTAGTCTTTATAGATGATATTCTAATACACTCTAAAACCAAGGAGGAATATGAGGAGAATTTAAGAACTATACTAGAGAATTTGCGCAAGGATAAGCTCTATGAAAAGTACAGAAAGTGTGAGTTCTGGTTGGAGGAAGTCTAATTCTTGTGCCATATCATCACAAGAAATGAGATATCTTAGGATCCCTCCAAAACAGATGCAATTAAGGGATGGCCGAGGCCAACATCGGTAATGGATATTCGTAACTTCTTAGGGTTAGGTGGATATTATCAATGATTTGTGAGAAATTTCTCATGATTGTCCAACCCTCTTACCAAGATAACTGGAAAGGGATTAAAGTATTCTTAGAGTGATGAATGTGAAGAAATCATCAAGGACTTGAAAAGGAGGCTTATCACTGCCCCCATGCTCACTTTACCCACAATTGGGGAAATTTTTGTGGTATTTAGTGATGCTTCGAAGAAGGGCTTAGGCTGTGTGATGATGCAGAATGATAAAGTGATATTTTATGCCTCAAGGCAATTGAAAATCCATGAGTGAAATTATCTAACACATGATCGGAGTTGGCGGCGGTGATCTTTTCCTTGAAAATATGGTGGCATTATCTCTATGGGGAGAAATGTGAGATATATACAGACCAAAATAATCATAAATATATATTCACCCAGAAATAGCATAATATGCGCCATAGAATATAGATAGATCTCATCAAGTATTATGATTTTTCAATACATTACCACCCTGGGCAAGCAAACAAGGCGGCAGATGCCCTAAGTAATAAGGACCCAGTGATTCTATCAATGATGACAATTGAGAAGGATCCAATCTTCTTAGACTTGATGAATATGGACCCGGAAATCGTAAAGAAGGGAAAATCATCAATCCATTCACAAATGATTGCTCAAACGTCTCTTTTGGAATGGTTAAAGGAGGATCAAAAGGACGATGTGGGAATTCAAGAAAAAGTGGAAGCTATCGAAAAACTTAAATCCTCGGAGTTTAATGTTAATGAAGAAGGAATTGTGTGATTAGGGAAAATACTATGTGTTCCATCAAGTCCAGAGCTGAAGAAGGATCTTTTGGATGACGCATATAGTTCAAATTTCTCTATTCACCCATGGAGCACAAAGATGTATCAAGATCGCAGAGAAAAATTTTGGTGGGATAATTTGAAGAAGGAGATTGTTTTATATACATCAAGGTGCCTGGTGTGCCAGCAAGTGAAGGCAGAGAGGCAGAAGTCTAAGGGGATGATACAACCATTGCCCATTCAAGAATGGAAATGGGAGAAAATCACCATGGACTTTGTCACTGGACTTCTGAGGACATCCAAAGGCAACAATGCAATATGGGTTGTGGTGGATCATCTTACAAAGACTGCACACTTCGTTGTTATTTAGGAGGATTCTTCATTGGTTCAACTTGCACAGATATATATCAGGGAAGTGGTAAGGCTGCATGGAGTACCACTATCTATTGTGTCTGACCGAGATCCAAGATTCACCTCTATGTTTTGGACGAGTCTTCGTCATGCTCTGGATACTAAACAGAACTTCAGTACGGCCTATCATCCTCAAACTAATGGCCAATCCGAGCAGACTATCCAAACACTTGATGACATGTTGAGAGTGTTCTTAATGGACTTTAAAGGAGGATGGGATCAAAATCATCCTATAGTTGAGTTCTCTTATAATAATAGTTTCCACCCGAGCATCCAAATGGAACCATATGATTCCCTTTATGGGAAAAGTTTCTGAACACTAGCGTGTTGGGATGATGTCAGTGAACATAAGCTGCTTGGACAGGAAATGGTCGAAGAAATGGTGGAGAAGGTGAAAACCATTCAGCAGCATATCAAGGCAGGCCAGAGTTGATAGAAGTGTTATGTAGATAATCGTCGAAGAGACATTGAGTTTGAAGTTCGAGACATGGTTTTTCTAAACATATCTCCGTGGAATAAGGTCATGAGTTTTGGAACAAAAGTGAAGTTATGTCGAAGGTACATCGGTCCCCTCGAGAATATTGATTGTGTCGGGGTTGTGGCCTATCGACTAGCACTTCCACCTACCATGGACAAAGTACATGATTTCTTTCATGTATCCCTCTTAAGGAAGTATATACCAGACCCTTCACATGTACTCTCTTCTGAGGTGGTACGGTTGGAAGATGATTTTCTTATGAGGAGCAACCAGTGATGATCTTAGATTGTAGATAAAAAGTTCTAAAAAATAAGATAATGCCCCTCGTCAAGGTGTTGTGGCGAAACCACATGTTTGAAGAAGCGAATTGGGAATCGGAGGAAATGATGTAGCTGAGTTACCCACGTCTGTTTTATTTTGGGAAAAGGAAATTTTGAGGGTGAAATTTCTTAAGGGGGGAATATTGTAATGACCCAAAGGTTCATTAATGGAAATCCCTCTGGATCTAAATAAATGTCTCTTTATGAAAATTTTTTATATAAAATGTCAAATTCTTTGGTTTTATGTTATGAATTTTTACCATTTTTAATATATCCATTCAACAATGATCACATGATTAGTATAAATATAGGGAATTAACAAATCCAATTTACTCAGAAAAAAGAAGCGATGGCCTCATCCAGTAGAATTTCTCAATAAGAAGCCCATTTTTTGGAGCTCGGAAAAGTGGTGGCGTCCTTAGGATTCTCTTTTGACCAAGCCCAAGCTGAGCTTCATCATGTCAAACTTGAATGGGACCATCTACGGGAAAAGTGGAAGTTGATAGAGATTACCACTCGAGCGATGTTATATGAGCCACACAAAGAGTCTGTCACCATCGCACACCTAACCCTTAGGTCTTATGCGGCTATTTTAAAGGGTTATGTAACAAATCTATAGTACTATTTTCATGTACATTATTTTTTTATATAATAATGAATATACTTTCATGTCATTATTGATACATTGTAAATAGTTTTTAAATTACAAATAGTGTTTTTAGTTATTATTTAAATAAGAATAATATTTTATTAAATTAAGGTATTTTTGAATTAAAGAATATTTTAATAAAATGTTATTATCATTATTAAATTAATATTTATTAAATATAAATGTTCTTATAATTTTATGAATGCAATTGTAATTTTTATTATGGTTTGAAAGACATTTTTGTCAAAACCAATGAATTTTGGATAAATATCAGATTTTATTTTAAAAGTGAAAATTAAAATATTAGGAAAAATATTTATATAAAATAAATTTTATTTCTGGAATCCAGACGTCGAAATTATCCAACGGTGAATTTTTCTTATTTTTCTGAGTCAATCAAATTTTTGGGTAAAAATTAAATACTGTTTAAATATATAATGTATTTTATGTCATCATAATGACCCAAAAGTGATGTAATAAAATACAATAATCTTTATGTTCAGCCAATATATGAATTATAATTAAAATAATGCGATTTTGGGTTTTTTTGACTTATTTTACAAAGCATTAATGGACCCCACAAGACTTATTAAACAACTTGTCTTTTTAAATTATTTTTCCATGGGAGTGTGACTCACCTCCACATAAGAAACCCAATTATTTTAAGAATTTAGGAATTTGGCCATATAAAATATTGTTTTCTTATCCCCTTTTCCAAAAACCATGGGCAAAAACCATGAGCTTATTTGTGGTTTGGATTAGTTTAATGTAAGGGGTCCCAAACCTAAATAATAAAGAATTCACTCACCTTTCTTATATAAACCCACCCAAGCTCCCACTTCCTCCTCACTCAAAGCCTTTGGAGTTCATACAACCTATTCCATACTCTCTCTATAATCCTCCCAAGATTCCCCAAGCTCCAAATAAGCCTCTCTCAAGCCACTCTCAAGCCTTTGGAAGCACACTTCCATGTAAGGGTTTTTCTTCCTTTAACTTTTTTGTCCAATTTTTTTAATATCGTTATTTCCTTTTAATTTCAATTATAAATTCTACGGTATGGTTTCCCACCTCCTCCATACTTCCTTATTATTGATTTAATGATGTGATACCCCTTTCTCTCTCATTAAATGCCTCCCATGTACACCTATTACTATGCCAAAATTCCTAAAGGAACTTCTCTCTCCTCATTTACATTCAAGCAATAATTTTCGTATCATGAATCTAAACTCCATTACAATTGTTGGGAAATGTTTCCATATGACCCCCTTACTGTCCATTTTATTTAGATATGATGAGGCAACCCTTTCTCTTTCATCAACAATTTTTTATTAATTCTTATATCACGCCATTACGCCGCCAAATTTACACCGATTTTCTAAGCCAGTGCCATTGTGTTGTGAATACCATGACCATTTATCCATCATGGGTATTCAACTTCATGAAAATTTACTTATTGATTATAAAATATAATTCCACATGTAAAGACACTTAAATTTCATGTAATTTTATTTTCTTAAATTATTTGGGATTTCACGAGTCCGTATTTTCAAACGGCACCTGATTCCGAGGCCCGGTGTGCCCGAAATCATTTTCAGAAGTTTAGCTCGGGTATGTTCAGTGAACAAACAAGCGGGTTTTTATATCTTTTGAATTGTTTCTTGGAATTGAAATCCGAGAGCACTGATGGAACTACAGCGCTGGTAATTGCATAAGAATACTTTTACTGTAGATGCGTTTGCACGGGAGAAGGAGTTAAAAATTGTGGTTTAAATAATAAGAGAATAAAAATGTGGAACAATTATTATTCTTTGACTAAGGTGGTTTTATCCTACATGGGGGAGTTAAGGTGGGAACCACTGGCATTCTGACTACCCATGTGAGGATAAATGTGTGGATAAATGTGAGGTGGGGCCCGCACGAGCCCCAACCCATCACATTCCCTGAAACCCCTAAAACGCCCCCATTAAACCCTTGTATTTAATTGGGTAACTCCTCCTCTCCCCACTCTTCTAATTTAATTCATGCCTACACACAATAATTTAATTAATTGATCCTCATCAATTAATTGAATTAATTATTTAAATTTGTATTTTTGAATGCATGGAAAAGTAAAATAAAATAATTAGAAGCATGATATAATTTTTGTTGGCTGGTTGTGTTGAGAATTGGAGGATTAAGATCTCTAATTTATTTTGAATAACTTCATCTTCAATGAAGAACGCCAACTCTCCGATGAAGAACGTTGATTTGGTGGCCCTAGTTTCTTTATACTCTTCTTCCTTCACAACAAGAGAGGAGACGTCACTTCCTCAGGTGCACTCTGATGATGACGGAGACAACAACATCATCCACGACGCTTTTCAACGGCAGAAACTTCGTGGTATGGGTGTGTTTGGATTGAGTAATGATTGGTTTTCCTTCCATGTTATTGTTTCTCTTTAACCACTCGTTATCGGACTAATGCAGAAGGGACTAGACCAAAGTAACCCGGTCTGATTCCTCTGCCGTTCTTGTGAATTTTTCGAATTCTTCGGCCGTTCTTGAGCGGTGAATCATGCTATGTTTTTTGAGCCAATAGGAGGCCCTAAAACATCATAAATGGTCTCAGAGCATCAGGGCGACCTAGAAGCAGAAGTTTCATAGAAATTGGATCATCAGAACGAAGAACGGACACCTTGGGAGGCGTGCTGGCCAGAGGTGTCATATTCTGGAAAATTCCAGAATACAAGGCATGTACTCCAAGAGAACATGATGTGTAGGACATGCATATTGTGGATTCCATTTCATATGTTATAAAAGTAACACAAGACGGGTGACTCTAGACACACGACATGTTTCTCCACACTGTTGACACAGGAGACTTCGATGGACATTGCGTGTACTTGGGGAAAATACACAGACATGATCAACAATACCCGGCCAAGTAACACGACATATATTCTCTTCGTAGAAAGGCATAAGATGCTTTGTGAGGCATGGTGTGTAATCTAGGAGATACACGGACATAGGAAGAACCACACGGCCAAGAGGCACGACGTGTACTACCTTCAACATGGAAGAAGTGGCTTCGTGTGGACTCGTTGTGCATTCCGGGAATACACGGACACGGGGTGGAGTACACGGGCATGTACTCCACCACACGGCCAGGCATGGCCAGCACACATGGAACTGACCCTAGAGGTTTGGACACGGTGTGTAACCATACCACACACCGTGTACTTACTTATCTACATGACCAGCCCTACGACACGGGTCGTTTCACACGGGCAGTACCCGGTGTCTTATTACACGGCGTGTATCGCTTACCTACATGTCGTGTACTTTAGTGAAATGGCATAGTCGTCTCGTTCTCCATTACATGGGCACATTTTTCTTGGTATTTCCCTTATGAAGTGGGATTGAACTATGAGATATTTAAACTCTGGATGTCGTGATAGTCGATGTATCGATCCTTGACTCGAGGTGTGGGCCCTCCAGAAATCAAGCGTGTTGTGTGAGGGAACGCTAGAGATGGCTGTGAATGAGACGACGATGACGACTATACTTGGATCCTACGTGGGTTCGACAGCAGGGACGACTGTACTTGGATCCACTGTGGGTTCAGTAGCAAGGATGACTGTACTTGGATCCTCTGTGGATTTAGTACTGATGATGACTGTACTTGGATCCTACGAGGGGTCAGTAGCGATGGTTACTTTACTTCGATCCTACCTGGGTTCGGTAGTGATGACTTCAGTACTTGGATCCTACGTGGGGTTGAAGAGGAGATGATTCATAGGCTACATCTAATCATCTCCACCCTTCTTCGTGAGTAGTATACCTGTGTTAGTTGAGTCTTGACTCTCAGTCATTATCATAGATGTGATTGACTTGCCTTCTTGTGTGTACTGGGTTGTGATTTCCTGTGTGGACTGAGTTGTACTTGGTTTCGTGAGTTGGAGCCAAACTGGAATTGATGACTTATGTACATGTATGGGCATATACCTAAGTAGACTTGGTTGATACTTTGTGTCATATCATTCATTTGAGGTTTATCCTTTTTGGATTTTGGGAGACCTTCGGTGGTCTCGGGGTCCCTACTGAGTATCGTATACTCACCCCTACATGAGATATTCCCACACTACGTTGTGTTGGATTTAGACAAAAGATAGCACTGATCGAGGTGGACTCTAGTAGAGAAGGACGGTACCTGGAGGTGGACCACTTTGTGGGATGTACATGGAGCGAACAGCTGCACCCGAGGAGCTGAGGAGACCATATGTACCCACCCATTAGGTGGGATATCCAGAGGACGACTGAGTGGTTGCTGGTTTACTTTATTGTAGTTGTTCATTCTCTACCTTTGTACTTTAAATTCAGTTGGTTTTGTATTCTGGCCCATTTACTTTCCAACACATACTTTTGTAATCAGTTTACATAGTATTTACTCTATCCGGTGTACTATGTTGTGTTTTTTACTCATATAAAGGCAATGCATTCCCTTTTATCAAGATTTACGCCTTTGGTTCTTGCCTCCAGCCCCAGGCATATGGATGGCGGGCTTGGGGTAGTCACGGCATGGGCCCTGAGGACGGGTCCTGAAAAATTGGTATCAGAGGAGTCTGTTCTACCGCAGAACATAGGACTCTTATAATTTTTCTATATAAAAAATAGTGTTAAAGGAAATGAGTGTGGTTGTCAGTCTAGGGAGTCAAGTGTTCGTACGGCGGCCGATGTATCCATACCCTTGGTCCCTGACTTCTGATTTCCGACTCAGTGCACGAAAACATTGATTGCATGTGTGTTTTAAAAGGTTTCTTTGTGATTACATCGTGTCATCTCACCAGGTATACTGTATTAACCGTGGCACACCTGTTTTTTTTTTCAGGATGGCCCCACGATGGTAGCCATCTAAGGTTCTGAGCATTGTGATAGATGGGAAGCCCACCGAGTGAAGAGGCCTCAGTGCAGAGCCCCATTATAGTGGAGGCACCGGCGGTACCTCTACCCACCGACCCACCGAAGCCACCAGCCCCAGCAGCTGAGAGTGCACATCACCTGTGTGAACAACACGAGTTTCAGTGTCGGAGGCTACCCAGGTTTCGTAGAGAGATGGAATCTCAGGAAGCCGAGGATCGGCTGGAGGCTATCATCAGAGTCTTTATATTATTAAGGACACTAGCTGGCCTCATGGTGATTCTTGCAGTGAGTCTCTTGCACGCTGCTACAGGTAGATGGTGGATCCTGATGCTCTAGGTGCACGAAGAGGCACCACTACTTTGGAAGGACTTCAAGAGCCTCTTTCGCTCGGAGTTCATTCCATCCACCCTCCGTGCGGTGAGCATCCATGAGTTACTACAGCTGCGGCAGGGCAGAATGATAGTAGCCCAGTACTCTGCCAGATTTACTGATCTCTCGCACTACTCCACGAACATGGTACGAGACCCATTCTTCTAGGCCTGGAACATCGAGCATGGATTGAAGCATGAGATCAAAGATTCGCTGATCTCCCTCAGCATTCCAACGCAGGAAGAAGAACTAGAGCGAGCCCTTCTTGTGGAGAGCATTCTTGCTGAGCTTACTCCAGCAACGAGACCTACCGTAGGGCGACACATAGCGGTGTCTTATGCAGCCGACAGTAGAAATTTGTCACAGAGTTCCAAGAGGACTAAAACATCAGGTGGGTGACTTCAAGATACTGGTTTGGAGGTGCGGGGCACATGCAGCAGATTCATTCATACGAGAGGCAGACATTGCTATGTATTCGGTGGGCAGGGCCACATGGATCGTGATTGCCCAACCCGCCATGCCGAGGAGCATCATATAATTGTGGGACCACCCAGGCAGTGGCAGATGTTTGACCATGGTTGTCCACATGGAGCAGACGGATGAGGTAGAGGAGCTGGCCGAGCAGCATGTGTTGGACGACACTTCGGGGCTCTACCGCCACCACCACATGAAGGTCCACCCCGACCACAGGGAGCTGGTGGACAGAGGCATGCTCAGCTTCATTTAGTGGAGGATTATAGCTAGGGCTCACCTGATTTGATTTGAGGTATTATCTGTGTCTACTCCCCCATTGATGTAGTTCTTATAGACACATTAGCGAGTCATTGTTTCACTGCCGCTGCCCTTGTTCAGAGCTCGGAGATTCCGACGGAGTCGTTGGATCGATCCTTATGGCTAAAGACTCCTACAGAAGTAGACTCGACCATTACGCCCTGGTGCTGGCAGTGTGAGCTTACTCATGTAGGCGAGTGCTTCAGCTGTGATATTCTTGTAGCGGCGTCGAGGCCTTACGACATCATCTTAGAAATGGATTGGTTATCTACTATCCTTGATCAGATTGACTGTATAAGGGGAAAGGTGTAGTGTGTCCTCAGTGATGGGAGCAGGTTCACCTTTACCGGCAATAAGGGAGCCTTTGCAGCATAGGATGGACTCACGTAGAGGAGAGGGTAGTCAATCCCACATCAGTTGGCTAGTTTCATCATCGGAGTAGTTGATGTGCGGTGTCCGAGTTTCCCAGTTATGGTGGATTAGTATGAGAATGTTTTTTCGGATGACGTTCCAGGACTACCTCCTCACAGAGAGTTAGGCTTCTATATTGACATATACCCCGGGATAGCCCCGATATCTACTCCAGCATATCGAATGGCTCCCTCTGATATTCTTGAGCTATGGGTATAGATGGAGGACTTGTAGGGTAAGGGATTCATTAAACCTAGTGTTTCACCCTGGGCTTCCCCGATTTTGTCCGCTAAGAAGGAAGACAGGAGCTTGAAATTGTGTGTCGACTACCGTCGCTTGAACCAGGTGACTGTGAAGAACAAGTATCCACTTACTAGGATTGATGAACTCTTCGATCAGCTCAAGGGAGCACGATTGTTCTTGAAGATAGACCTCAGGTCAGGCTATCATCGGCTTAGAGTTCAAGACGAGGATGTGCATAAGATGACCTTAAGGTGTCGGTATGGCCACTATGAGTTCTTGGTTATGCCTTTCGGTGTATCCAATGCTCCAGCAGGGTTCATGAGTCTCATTAACATGATCTTCCAGCCTTACCTCGATCGATTTGTCGTACACTTCATTGATGACTTATTGATTTACTCGACCACTGAAGAGGAAGACGCTTACCACTTGCGTGTTGTACTGGACACACTTCGAGAAAATCATCATTATGGTAAGGACTCTAAGTGTCAATTTTTTATTTCGGAGTTCCATTTCACGGGGCACATCATTTATGAGGCTGGAGTTGCGGTGGATCCTACGAAGATCGAGGCAGTACTAGCTTGGGAGCCACCCAGGAGTGTGACGGAGGTGCGAAGTTTCCTAGGTCTGGCTGGGAACTATAACAGATTTGTGCCAGACTTCTCCAGAGTTACATCACCACTTTCAGCTTTGAAGAAGAAGGGTAAACCCTTTGTGTGGTCGGTTATATTTCAGCAGAGATTCTAGGAGATGAGACATAGATTGATATGTGCACCCATCTTGAGGCTACCAGAGGAGGGTATAGGGTACGTAGTTTTCTGAAATGCGTCAGGGACCAGAATCGGGCGTGTCCTGATGCAAGAGTGGATAGTGATCGCCTATGGTTCCTGACAGTTGAGGTAGCACGAGAAGAACTACGCTACCCATGATTTGGAGTTAGCAGTACTGGTCTTCTCCTTGAAGATGTGGTGGCACTATCTGATGGGCGAGTGCTTCACAATCTACTCTGACCACCAGAGTCTCATTTACATCTTCTCGCAGAAGGACATGAACCTAAGACAGCGGCGATGGCTCTAGTTCTTCCAGGAATATGACTTTGAGATAGTATATACTCATGGGAAGGGGAATGTAGTGGTTGATTCTCTCAACAAGAGGTCAGGCACTCAACTACTTGGAAAAGGCAAAAGAAAAGTTAGCCGCTTTGCAGATATCCTTCGTGGATAGAGATGGGGAAGCATTTCTACAGTCGGTCACAGTCACTCCTCCACTACTTCAGCGGGTCAGGGAGGCACAGGGTGGGGACGTTGAATGTGAGACGCGATGTGCACATATATCCACAGGAAAAGCACCTGATGGATTTTCTATAAGAGAAGAGAATTTCATCCTTTTCAGAGGACATACCATGGTTCCAGTTGCATTACAAGAGGAGGTGATGATGGAGTTTCACAATTCACCTTTGGTGGTATGTCCAGGAGTAGAGAAGATATATCGGGATCTCAGATGACAACACTAGTGGACGGGTATGAAGAAGGTTTTGGTATTGTTAGTTTCATGATGCCTCACCTACCAGCAGGTGAAGGTAGAGCACCATGTACTGGAAGGCATGGTGCAGCAATTAAGGGTCCCAGAGTGGATGTGGGACGGGATATCCATGGATTTCCTGATGGGGATTCCAAATACATCAATAGGACACGACTCCATTTGAGTGATCGTAGACCAACTCACCATGTAGGCCCACTTCTTACCTATCAGAGACCAGGTATCAGTGGAGATCATGGGATGCATATAGGTTCAGCAGATCGTACAGCTTCATTGTGTGCCATCTTCTGTCGTCTCTGATCGAGATGCTTGCTTTACTTCCCGGCTTTGTAAGGGGATGTAGCAGTCATTTGGGACGCAGCTACACCTGTGCACCGCCTTCCACCCTCAGATGGATGGCCAGACGAAAAAGACCATTTAGACTCTCGAGGAAATGCTCTGTGCATGTTTCATTGACTTTGGTCGCAACTGAGAGGATCACCTACCCTTGATGGAGTTTGCGTACAACAATATCTACCACTCCACCATCGGGATGACACCATACGGGGCATTGTACGACAGACCCTACAGATCACCTCTGTGCTGGACTGACCCTGGGGAGTCAGCACTTATAGGACCAGAGATAGTTCAGGCTATGACAGAGAAGGTGCGGATCATCCAGGAGTGGATGAGGACTGCTCAGAGACGACAGAAGTCCTATGCTGATAAGTGGTAGATACCACTACAGTTCAAGGATGGAGACCATATTTTCTTAGAGGTCTCACCTCAACGTGGATTATGCAGATTTGGCCGGGACGGGAAGTTATCTCTGCAATTCATCAGACCATTCCAGGTTCTCAGCATGATAGGTGAGGTGGTTTATCGTCTGGCTCTTCCACCTCAGTTGCACTGGGTGCACGATGTCTTTTACGCATCTCAGCTAAGGAGAAACGTGCATGACCCAACACATATCATCGACTATGGAGAGCTGGAAATTGATGATAGGGTGACATTTGTGGAGGTCCCTGTGGAGTTCGAGTATCGAAAGAAGCGGGTCCTACATGGACGGTCGATTCCTCTAGTGTGCATCAGGTGGAAGCACTGGAACCTCTAGGAGAGCAGATGGGAGCGAGAGGCTCAGATGCGTGCACAATACCATCTTTTGTTTCCCTACGATATGATGTAGCATTACGGGGATGTAAATCCCTGAGTTGGGATTAATTTAAAGACCCGTAAATTTCAAGTAATTTTTTTTCATAAATTCTTTGGGATTCTACGAGTACACAGTTTCTGACGGCACCAGATTCTGAGGACCGGTGTGCTCGGAATCATTTTCTGAAGATTAGAACAAGTACGTTCAGTGAATGAACGAGCATGTTTTTCTATCATTTGAACCAGTTCTCGGAATTGAAATTAGAGGGAACTGATTAAACCTCAGTGCCGGTAATTGCTTAAGAATATTTTTACCGTAGATGTGTTTTCACACGAGACAGAGTTAAAAATTGTGGTTTAAATATGTAGAGAATAAAAATGTGGATCAATTTTTATTCTTTGACTAAGGAGGTTTTATCCAACATGGGGGAGTTTGGATGGGACCCACTGGCATCCAAACTACCCATGTGAGGATAAATGTGTGGATAAATGTGAAGTGGGGCCCACACGATCCCCAACCCTTCACATTCCCTAAAATTCCTTAAACCCCCCATTTAACCCCTTGTATTTAATTGGGTAACTCCTCCTCTACCCACTCTTCCAATTTAATTCATGCCAACACATAGAAATTTAATTAATTGAACCTCATCAATTAATTGAATTAAGTATTTGAATTTCTATTTTTGAAAGCATGGAAAAATAAAATAAAATAAGAAGAATCCTGATTTTATTTTTGGTTAGCTGGTTGTGTTGAGAATTGGAGGAGAAAGAGCTCTAGTTTCTTTTGATGAACATTATCTTCAATGAAGACTGCCAAGTCTTCGACAAAGAACGTTGATTCAGTGTCCCCATTTTTTTTATCCTCTTCTTCCTCAGCGACAAGAGAGGAGACATCACTTCCTCGGGTGCACTCCGACGGTGATGGATACAACATCGTTATCCACGACGCTTGTCAACCGCTGACCCTTCGAGGTAGGGGTGTGTTTGGATTGAGTAAAGATTGTTTTTCCTTCCATGTTGTTGTTTCTCTTAAACCACTTGTTATCAGTCTAATGCAGAAGGGACTGGACCAAACTAACACGGTTTTATTCCTCCGTCATTCTTGTGAATTTGTGGAATTCTTCAGCCGTTCATGAGTAGTGAATCAAGCTATGTTTTTGGAGCCAATCAGAGGCCCGAAAACATCGTAAATGGCCCCAGAGTGTCGGGGCGACCTAGAAGAGGATGTTTCATAGAATTGGATCATCGGAATAAAGAACAGACACCTCGGGAGGCATGCTGGCCAGAGGCGTCGTATTCTGGAAAATTCCAAAATACACATCGTGTCCTCCAAGAGCACACGCCGTGTATAACAAGCGTATTGTGGATTCCTTTTCGGACGTTAGAAAAGTAACACACGATGGGTGACTCTAGATACATGGTGTGTACTCTCCACACTATTGACAGAGGAGACTTCTATGGACATGGCGTGTAATTGGGGAAAATACATGGGAACAGACAGTAATACATGGCCAAGTAACATGGCGTGTATTATCTTCATACAAAAGCAGAAGCAGCTTTTTGAGGCTCGGTGTGTAATCTGGGAGATACACAGACAAGGGCAGAACCAGACGGCAAAGAGGCATGGCGTGTACTACCTTCACCATGGCAGATGTGTCTTTGTGATGACTTGGTGTGTATTCCGGGAATACATGGAGACGGGGTGGATTACACAGGCATGTACTCCACCACATGGCCAGGCATGACCAGCGCACATGGAACCAACCCTAGAGGTTTGCACACTACGTGTAACCATACCACACACAGTCTCCTTACTTATCTATATGACCAGCCCTGCGACACGGGCCGTTTCACACGGGCAGTACCTGGTGTCTGATGACACAGCGTGTATCACTTACCTACACGACATGTACTTTAGGGAAATGGCATAGTCATCTTGTTCTCCGTGACGTGGGCACATTATGCTTGTTTTTCACCTATAATGTGTGATGGAACTACGGGATACATCAACTCGGGACACCGTGACAGTCGATGTATCGATCTTTGACTCGAGGAGCGGGCCCTCCCGAAATCAAGCGTGCTGTGTGTGGGAACCCTAGAGCTGGCTGTGACTGAGACGACGATGTCGACTATACTTAGATCCTACGTGGGTTCAGCAACGAGGACGACTATACATGGATCCTCCATGGGTTCGGTAGTGAGGATGACTATACATTGATCCTCCGTGGGTTCGGTTGCGAGGACGACTGTACTTGGATCCTACGTGGGTTCGGCAGCGATGGTTACTGTACATGGATCCTATGTGGGTTCGACAACGACGACTTCAATACTTAGATCCTACGTGGGTTCGACAGAGGAGATGATTCAGAGGCTACAACTAATCATCTCCACCCTTCTTCGTGAGTAGTATACCTGTGTGAGCGGAGTCTTGACTCTAAGTCATTATCATCGATGTGATTGACTTTATTTCCTGTGTGGACTGGGTTGTGCTTTCTAGTGTGGACTGGGTTGTACATGGGCTCATGAGTTGGAGCCGAATTGGAATTGATGACTTAGGTATATGTATGTGAATATACCTAAGTAGACTTGGTTGATACTTTGGGTAGTAACTTTCCTTCTTGGTTTATCCATTGTCGATTTTGGGAGACCATCGGGGGTCTCGAGGTCCCTACTGAGTATCGTATACACACCCATGCATGGGCTATGCCCGCACTACGTTGTGTTGGATTTAGAAATCAGACAACACTGATCAAGGTGGAGTCTAGTGGAGCGGGACAGTACCTGGAGGTAGACCACTTGTCGGTACGTACATGGAGCGGACAGCCGGACCTGAGGAGCTGAGGAGACCATCTGTACCCACCCTTCAGGTGGGATATCCATAGGACGACTCAGTGGTTACCGGTTTACTTTACTACAGCTGTTCATTCTCTACTGTTGTACTGTACTTTCAGTTGGGTTTTTATTATTTCCCATTTAATTTACCAAAGATACTTCTGTACTCAAATTACTTAGTGTTTACTTTCGATTGTGTACTCTGTTGTGTTTTTTATATATATATAAAGTCAATTCCTTCCCTTTTATCGGAATTTACGACTTTTTTGCTAGTCTCCAGCCCCTGGCCTATGGAAGGCGGGGTTGGGGTAGTCACGACATGTGCCCTGAGGACGGGTCATGTCACCACATTCCATTATCATGGAATAAATGATTATGTATTATGAATCCATGTTTTATGATCCATGTGGCACACTTATGCATGAAATGAAATGTTTAAGAAGGGTGCGCCCTTATAGCACTCTAATGCATTGGGTAAAGTATAGTATCATGATATGTCATGTTCAATGAGTGTTGACTCATGATAATTCAAGTACAATGAGGGTTTACTCATGCTTCATGTGCAATGAGGATTTACTCATTCTCCATGTTCAATGAGCCTTGTCTCATGATAATTCCATGTTAGGTATTGTTGCCACATTTCCATGTTATGGTTATCATGATATATCATACCTTTATGTTCATGTTTCTCTTATGCTCTATTGGTATTCCTATTGTCTAACATGTATTGTACTACTCATGTATTCCACGTTTATTCCATTACTGGGATTTATAGATCACCTTTTTCTTATGCATGTCCTCAAGTTATCCCATGCAATGCTAAGTACGATGGAATGTAGTGGTCAGGTAAAAGATGTTTTCAATAAAGATGTTGTATTTCATGTTTTGAGTTGTTATGTAATGATGCTAAGACCCAAAGACACAAGACATCATGATCTTCCATTTTGTATAAAGTGAATAGTTTATGTAATAAATCATGTTTAATTTTGTAATAAAACAGGGTTGTCATAGAGAACGTGCATGAAACCATAATATTTGGAAGGTTAGTTAAGTCATCACTCATATGGAATGATCTAGTGTGTTTGATGATAGGGAATGTTCTGGTGATTCATCATTGGATAGATAACCCACAAAGTTAGTATAAATTATATTATTATCAATATCATAGTCCAATGTAGTGTGAGTTGGGATACAATAAATTTGTAATCGTCTCCCCATAATATTGTTTTTGGATTTTGGATCATGGTAACATGATATACCTATGGTTAATCAAACCATTATGGATATACTTTTGTGATGGTGAGGTTTTATACTAACTATAATTAACCATAAAAATAGACTAATTTCATTTTATTGTAAAAATTTCATAGTTGATTAGATATACACACGACCCATCACATTAAATTGATAGGAGAAACATTATGTTAGGAATAAAGACAACATTATAGATTACCTTGTTGATTTTGGGGAATGTAGAGAGGATCATTTATGGGAAATAAATCCCATATGTACTTCTTTTTTGGTGGCATGATAAAATTGTGGAGAATTCATGGGATAATGAATGTATGAATATGAAAAAATACCATAAACTCAACAATAGAATTTTTCTTTTTAGGGAGAATAATTGATTATAGGGAGAGTATAAAAACATCTATTTTAATCTCTAAAACCGTTTAAATTATTATCATGGAATTTATTTTATATTCTCAATGGAGTTTCGTGAGTTATAGGACCCCAATATCATTGTAATAATCATATTGAAATTTTTTTAATCTTGTCAAAATTATATTTCTGAATAGATGGAATTCCCATTGATCAGAAAAAAAGAAGGAATATATGGGGCAATTGTTAATTTTGTAATATGTACCATATCCTTGGAACAACACATTTTTTCTATATGTAGATAATTATATTATATTGGAATCATTTACGGTTGTTACAATATAATAAAATATTTAATTTATTAATTGCATAAAACAACCCCATAATATATATGAATGATGTTATGGAAAATCCATAGTTTAAGATTCCTAATACTAGGATATTATATATGTTAATAATATCACCTTTGTTTTAATTGATATATTATTTCAGGACAGTGGATCAATAATGAATAATTAATGATATTTTTTATATGAATTTTTGTGTGGAAACTCAACAGAAATCACTATAGAATGTTTTATTCACTGATGATTAATCCATTCTCTAAGTAGGTCACTCTATATTAGGAAATTTTTCCATATAATAATATTTAATTAAAGTATTGAACTTATATTTTATTAATTTATTAATTTCATACCATTAACATAAATCCGTGTAAATTTATTCATTGAACAAATTTTATTTCTACAATTTTTGTTTGAATGATTATGATTGTTATATATGTTTCTAACATCCACTGATTATGTCACATGAATTTTACTCATATCAATTACTCATTCATTATTTATTCATCATTGTAACTATATTTCAATGATTAGAAATTTCCAAATTGGATTGATTGTTATAGAACCAATATATTTATGAAGATTATGTGAATGAATTTAGTTAAAATGGATTGCATGTTGTTCAATGGGTAACAGAAGATAAAAAATAATGGGTCAATTAATTGGACCACATTTTGTTATGGGAGTCATAAAATAATATGAATTGTTGATGGAAATACTTATTTACTATAATATTTTTATAGGAAAAAACACAAAGGTATGTTTTCTAAAAAAGGGTTGATTTAATGAACTTAAAAGTTATATTTGTGACAGGATTTATAAGACTGGTTGAATCTATAGATGAAACCACATCATTCAGCAATATCTAATCTATATTCCATGTGATTCCAAAACATGTAGGATTTATATTGTATAATCTCATAGAATCTTGGGTATTGTGTTTTTATTAATATAAAAACCCATAAAGAAGAAACACATTCCATTTAGCCTTCCCTAGGATGCCAATTATATACTATAATCACATTCCTTGGTATTTTGTGTGACCTATAATCCTTTAATATAGGTCACACCCCATGTACCCTACATTGATAGAAATCTCATGTAAAGGGAGTAAATGATTATGAGACAAGATGTGCCTAAATAGATTGTACAATGGATGGATTGTACTTCACATGGCCCTTTATATTATGAATGGGGTTTAGAGACATTTCCATTCAACAACCTAGTAGAATTAATATATTAACTCTTTTAGACACACATTTTACTTCTTCCATTGTTTCCTACCATCCAAGTCTCCTTATTGGGTACTCATATTTATACCATAGTGTAGTTAATTCTACGAAGATATCCATGTATGAAACTATAAAAACAATAATTCAAATATAATATTTAACTTATGGAGATAAATTATCCACTTAATACTTTTAGCTCAAATAACTACGGTCTTGTCATGATTGTGTTCACTTGGGAGAAATCCGGTACATAAAACCCCTAATGAAAAAAGAAAGTTAGTAAGGGGGTCACCCATTTCATAGTAAAACTAGGATAATAACACTAAATACTCAACACAATGTATGTGTTAGCTTTCTTTAGAGTGGTACCCATTTATCATTGATTTAACTATGAGTTATGTTCCCTCCTCCCTTTTAGTATCATCACCCTAATCATGTAATGTTTAGTCTATGTGGAATGGGACCCTATGTATATGGTGAGTTTACATTGGGGGAACTGAAATCATGTCATCATATATTCATTGAGCTATAGTATGATTTGGTATTGAAACTCATTGTGAGGTTTGATGTACCATATTTCTATTCGACTAGGTTTCATTGAAAATAAATTCATATTGAGATATATTGTCTCCATTTTCAGATGGATTTATCCCACTATTGCATTTATTAATTTCATGTAATGTTTGGAACATCCTACATGGTATCTATATACCCACCCATTCATTATCTTTTCCCACACATGTCATTTCTAATCTAGGTTCATTTCATTTAACATGTGTTGATGGAGAATAACAGTATAAAGGGGAATTGGCTATATATAGGTATTGATTGTTGGACATCATTAATTGAGATTCCCTTTTCAATTTACTTTAAAATTAATATCATTGTTTTGAAAATTATGTGATTGGGATTTTATTTATCCATTTATTCCTTCCATCATTTATTATTGTTCTCTTTCTTATTCATTGAAAATATTATGATAATTCCCATTATCAATTAATTTTTTTATTATTTCACATCATTTTTTCATGGATTTTGGTGGATTATGTTTGTGTGTATATGTACCATAGGATATGACCACCAATATTGGTGATATTACACCTCATCAATAGTGGATAGCCTTTGACCTATTGAACGTACACATGTTATATAACTCTTGGATATCTACTAGCATAGGAAGGGCCCATGTGGGTCAGCTCATGACATGGTGAATTGAATTGATATTAAATAAAAATAAAAAATCATCTGTGGGTATAAAATTCGCATGTCCTCGAATTGATCAGATAACTATTTTTATCTCTAGATGTTATTATATGACTATAATTATATTATGAAAAATATCAATAACAGTCCTAAAAAAACACATGTCAACCCTGAATCGGTCTGCTGATCTATCCCCAGAAACCACACCGGAGATGCGGTTCTAATCCTCTTGGGCAGAAAACTAGAGTTGGTCATCATGAGAATGATTTTGAAAAATAAAAAATTAGAAAAAAACAAAATATAAAAGGAGAAATAAAAATTAAAAATACCATGAAAATGAAATAAATCCGTACATACATCCATTCGACCCTCTAGGTCACTAGTGACCTTAAAACCAACACCTTCATGACGATCAAATCTGAGCAGGCGTATGTGTTGAAGAAAAATAAAGATAAAGTTATATCATGGGTATTAGAACTCATGAGGAATGACCAAAAAGTCTATTTCCAATGCATTTACCTTAAATATAATATTCATTAATTTCATTCCATAAATTCAATTTATAATAGTATATTTTTTATTCATTTATTTTTGTAAAATCAATGTCCATTTCCCTTATCATTTAGACATAGATTTTTTTTAATGTAGTCCTTAGAATTTTAGAGAATAATATGAAGAGTATATAAGATGATATTTTTTATTAAAAATGGAAAATTAAATAGTATAATAGTTCAAAAAAATATCCAAAAAAATTTGAGAAAAATCCACTCTTATCAAGGAGGAATACCACATAAGGACGAAGTAACCACAATCACACAATAAGGGAAATGGGAAATCTACAAAATATACCAATAAAAACAAGGAAACAATATCTGTTGTAGATAAATATGTTCCATGATAGACATTGGATTATCTAGGAACTCTATGGTAATTCCAAATCATATTAACACATGACTCATCTTATAGGAAAACCTATCTCAATGCCATCAATGAACCCCATGGATCATCGTACCTTACCTAGAATTAATGAGGGGAATCATTCAAATGTATATAATGTTATATACTATGGACTACTATATAGATTGTAATATATAAAAAGTTCCTCAAGTATTCTGGGTAGTTCCAGTATCTTATCAAGCATCTAGTGCTATATTTGAAAATGGGGTGTTCCCATAAAAGAAAATCAACTAGCCATACACAAAAGTCTGAGCCCTCACATGGGTCACATAAACTATCACCACACCCATCCACCCTAAAATGTTTTCCATTTCCATGAAACCACAATCACATAGGAGAATTCCCAAATAGAGAACATTCCAACCTATTTCTAGTCATACAAGGCGATCGACACGTTCCATGGATCAGTTTCAAAAGAAACAATTGAAATGTTCCAACCAAGACTCCCCCAATAATTGATTATCATTCCATTTCAAAAAAGGACCAATAGACACCGCTTTAAAAACATAATCTATGCTTTGAAATCCATGTAATAAACATAAATAACTATTTTAAATCAGAGACAGATATTAAAAAGTCCAATTATGTATATTATCGAGTACGTAGTTTCAAAATACCAATAGATAAATTTCATGCAATTAATAATCAAGGGAAATCACATCATTTAAGATTATTTTTTTCTAGACATCATACATCACTATATATCATTAAATAATTGTTACGAAAGGAAATCCATCAATTTGTTATTAAATATAAAAGGAAAATGCAATGGGATCCTACATATACCATGCCATTTTTTTATAACCACTAGTCAAATATTACTTTATTTCCACTTACACACATACGTATGCTCACGTATATACATAAGAACACCTGAACCCTATTTATTTATTCTCATGGACATTAATATTCACAATGGGTTCCTTAAATATATTACTATACATGCATATACCTATTTACCTAACAGATGTATGCATTTTTCATTTATATAAATAAACACACCTAGCCTCAATATACATATTCATATGGCCATTAATGAATATATATATATATATGGGGTACATATATAGGTATATGCTAACCATTTCATACACTTGTAAGTCTTATTTGACAAAGGAAACATGGATATACTACTACAAGGTCCAAAATACTCTATTAATTCATGAAAACGAAAACAAGAAAGTCCATAAAATTAAAAAGGAGGGAAATAATTAAAACGGGACCATACCATCATTAATACCACGAAAAATCCATTTCCCTTTACAATGGAGGCTTGAGCGGTCTTCTATTTGACCCATGTGTTATTAACATCAAGAATTGAGAAAAAGAAAACCCCCCAAAACGAGTTAGCTTTAAATTAGGGAATTCACAATTTAAGAGGAAATTATGAATTAATGAAATTAATGTGAATGAGTGGAGGATGAACTCACTAGATGAAATAACACCATAAAATAGGTGTATAATTACACACACAAGGGAGGATAGGTGAAAAAAGCCTTTTTCAACCATGGGTCATGACAGAAAGAGAAAGGGGAAGGTGATGGGCATTGTGATACAGAGAGAAAGGTAGGGGATTCTCATGTTGGATAGCTTGGGACCCCTTACGTGTTCTTAATAATAACAATAATATTTTTAAAAATGTTAATAATAATAATAATAATAATAATATTATTATTATTATTATTATTGGATTCAATTTATTATTATTTTATTTTCAATTTCATTTTATTATATTTATTTATATTTTCTGAAATTTGGGAATATCAAATAGTTTGCCTCATGGATTTCAAAAATGTTCTACATAATTGCACTTTCCATTGTACCAAGGATGAGGGAACACATGAGCTCCAAGGGAGCATACCTGGTAACCTAGTTATGCACCCTAGATAGTCATTGTATCTATGTTGTATGGATTTCACTGAGCTAGTTCACAGATTATCATAACATTTCCCCAACCATGAGCCGATGCATGAAACTCTAATATTAAAAACTATCATTAAAAACACCACCTAGAACTCATCATAAATATTGAGCACCATAATATAAACAAAACAAAATGTAAATTGTGATCTCGGTGGTATAAATATCCCCACCACAGAATAATTATGCCCCCAAAAAATTAACAAATCCAAATGAGTAGAAAATCCACAACACCAAACTAACTATGTCCAAGTGAAATCATTAAAACCAATATAACAATGAAAATCCACAAGTCACACCAAACAATGTGTAGAGAAAATGAAAATGATATATGTGAGGCAGAATAGAGAGGTCTCCCCACCATTATGGAACTAACTAGCACAAATTAACCCCACATGGGATGTCCATGTTCAGTCCAAACAATATGAAATGATCCTCCCATTAGCAACCTACCAACACAGGCTGACCAAAAACATAAGAGGTCCCAATGAAACAAACCAGAAGCTAACACCAATTCAAGATTTACCAATTATGATAAACATGATCATTTCTATTGTGAACATAACCGAATAAAAGATCAATACACAATATGTATAACCACATGGGTTCCAAATCACAAGGTTCAACATCAAAATTTTTATAAAAAAATAATTTCAAAAACGATGAGAGATATAACAAATAATCTTGAATTGTTTCCACTGAAACATCAGAACCAAAATTAGGCCAAATCACTACACATTCCAATGATTCTTGATTCCATGTATGGTCCAGTCTAGTAACTATGGAAGTAAAACTATGCTGCTTATGAATCCACTTCCACATATCCAAAAGATGATAATATCCAACCACGATTTCCCATTTTAATGATGAAACTAGAAAATCTATTCTAGGTGACCAAAATGTCCAAAATAATGGCTAGAATTTAGAGGATGATGAAAAAATATAATAGAGTTCCTAAACTTCCAAAACTATTAAAAATATAGTAATTGGTCTAAGGAATGAAAAATATGAATTTTAATTAATTCTATCCTAGATATATTTCATTCAGTTAACAGTCATCACCGTACATGGAATATCCGCAAGATCCAAAATAAACTATCACCATAAATTACCACAAGATATTTTCTAAGAAATTGTTACATGAATGAATGTGATTTGTGATCCCTTGATGGATATATCACACAAAAAGTCTAAGATCCAACTAATCACCTAACTCTATAACTGAAAAAATGAAACAATATAATTAAAATAGTTAAACTTACATTACATAGTTAGGTGACATTATTGAGCATCGATGAGATCCAGAAAATTATTCTCCATCACATCCTTGAGAATAAAAAACTAGATGAATGTGGTCTTGGAAATCACCCAGGGTAAAAAAAACATGCAATTATAATGGAATGATCACCTTCCACTAGTCCAGTTCTTGTCCCACATGAATACCTAATACAACTCCAACTTCCATAAAAACTAGAGTTCCCAAAACCTGATGTTACACAAATATTCTTCACTATACTCTCCCACCTTTAATGAAAGAAAATAAAATTCTGTAAATAGGAAACCAATGAAGGGTATATGGACCACCCCACTTTTGGGTGTTTTGGAAGGGTCAATGAATGATAAAAGATCTTAAGAAACTTTATGGGTCTTTACAGACAACATACCTTTAATGATAAAGGAAAAAATTGAATCAACACTCTACCAAAACAAAAACAAGAATACCTTATGTTATACACCACACCTTGAGCTAAAACATTGATCTCACAATACAAGAATCCCAAAAAAATACTGAAATATTTTTTCAAAACCCCTAATTTTATTTTAAAATTCAGTACCATTAAAAAAATGGCCATATTACAAATTCGCAGCCAACATTAAAAATAATATTTAAAAATCAAATACAACATTCCAATTTCTTTTTTACAATTTAATTCTCCCCTGAGAAAATGACACTTTATCTCATCCTCATTAAAACCAATAACACACCTTACACTTTACCTTTTAAAAAACACATTATGTTAAATCTAAACCACTTTCAAAAATCATTTTCATTTCCAAATACTGTTTTGACACCCCAATTACAATTTTCCATTGAAAACCCACTCATACCAACCAATTAAAAACAAACAATACCACTCACACTAAGTCACATGGATTAGAAGCCAGTGTCCATGCATAACCGACCAAAATCGTTTAGTTGACCATGCCCATATCAAGAACAAAACACTTTGAGTGTCTCAAACACACACTCATGATCGAATTGTTTATCTAATACAATTAACCCCACAAAGAAATAGTATCTCACTACTTTGGTAATTTACCAACCACAGAAACCAAAACCAAAGACTCAAATTTCATACTACCCCAAGAAACTCGACGATCAAATCCAGAAGGAGTCTTTGAAACTCCTACCCTATAAACCTGATGAGTCACAATAATGCTATATATGATATATATAACACCCAAATAACAAGTTCCTACTTAAATACAACTTTTAATCAAACAATCCAATGTCAACCCTGAAGTGATCACCCGATCTAGAATACTATAATGACTGAGAGGATTTTTGGATCCTCTTGAGATAGTAACTATTTCCACTAATCAATATAAACAAATTGTAATGATATATCAAAAATAAATAATTGAAGAAACCAAATATTAACAGACAAAGATATGATCTTGAATTAAAATATTGCTTCAAATACCTGCATGTGGCCTTGTGTTTCACCATCTCCCTAAAAATAATGTCTCCCACAAGAACTGAATATATGCAGTAGCTCCACTAGAAGCTAAAAATATATATAGCTATTGCTGAAAGAATTAATAATCAATATGAATAACCAAATACACCATAAGAAATTAATTTCAATTAAATTTTAGATTCCTAAATTTCATGTTTGAAATAAAACGAATAAAATTAGGGATTACTTACACTTATTTTTAGATCAAATATTAATTCATTTTCCCTTTAAATTAAAATTAGATTATTTTAAAAGGAGACAACATCAGTTTATAGAAAAATAATTATAATAGAAAGGATTTTATTTTTACATAAAATTTATTTATAAAGTGTAAATCATTATAATGATATTTTATATTAACATTTGAAAAATAAACAACCTGTTTTATCAATGACGTAAAAATCACTAGTAAATAGGAACAAAATTCATACCTGATGAAAATGGGAATACTAAACAACAGATCACACTATATTGGGAACCTAAACTATACTCAATTGATAAATAAGATTCAGGGGTAACATGTGAATACTAAGGAAGCCATATTTAATTCTAGAACATTCTAAATGTCGATTTATCGAGTAGGTGTGTCTATCATGATGTCATCAACAAGTCCTCAATATCGATCGTACCTTACATGGCCTAACTAATTAGCCTCATCAGAAAAATAATAATGGAGCACAATAAGGTCCACTAGCCAGAGAATGATACTATACAAATAGAGAAATCATACTTAGATGATCCTGTAGCTATGAAAAGTTTCCACGTTATGTTCAAAAAAGAGTTTTCCACAACAAAGATAAGAATCAAATAATACACACAATCATTATACATCACACGAGTCAGAAAAACCAATACCACCCCCTTCCACTGCAAGAAATATTAACTTAAAATCAATCTATTAATACAAGAGTGATGTCCCAAACTGAGGATGTCCAAACCCATTCATAAATATACTAGGTGAGAGACCCAATCGATAAAGAATTTTCTATAGAAAGCATTAAAAAGTTACAAATAGTCCCTGCACAACCATTTAGTTCTAAACCATTTAAAAAAGGTCCAACAAAAGGCATTCTCAAGACCAAAAGTTTTCTTTAAACCTCATATAAGATACCCAAATATGAAATTTTAATTTAATATAGGTGAAAAAATACCACAAGGGAATTTCATCAAGCACACAGTGTCAGTAACCCAATACAATCACTTCATACAATTAAAACGAAGTGGAAATCACATCATTTCACAATGAACATTTATTCTAAAAATCAGATATCATATGTTATTATTAAGTTAAAGATAAAAATGGAATAAATCAATGTAATCTTGAATTTTTAGGTCAAATAAAAATGTAATCCTTCCTTAAACAGAACACTTTTTGACAGAGGTCACTCGAATAATCCTTTTCTTATTCTTACAAACCTATTCATACTAACATATGTATAAGGATACATATCCCCAATGTACATATTCGAAAGAAAATGAACATGTAAAAGGGGGTCTTTTCATATATGCTTACATATGCATATACCCATTTACCGGACACACAAATCTATTTTTCATATAAATAAGGGGGGACTTATATATTAATATTACAACAAATGTATAGAATCTTATGTCACCTTTAGCAACGAAAACAAAAAACCCCCACAACAAGGTTCAAAATATTGAGGAAAAATAATGGAAATACAATAACAACAAATCCATAAATTAAATGTGATGAAAATAGTGAAGATGAAAGGAAACATGCATGAAGCCCATTGATAACCCACATCTGTTGATGGTCAAGTCTATAATTGACCTCAGCATGACCCGTTATCCGTTAAAATCAATAATCGAACATAATTGAAACACCTAAAATGATTTTTTGTTTAGATAGTGAGTGTGCACAAAAAGGGAAAAGAGAAACAATGAATATATGGAGTTATAGGGGTTGATAAACTCATCAAAGGAAATATCCGAATAAAATAGGGCTGAAATAAACAATGTACAGGTAGGAGTGTCGAGGTGGAGGGTCAAAACACATATGGATGGGGAATGGCTGGGGGCATCATGAGAGAGGGAGAGGGGTAGGGGTACACAAATGGGTATGGGGAAACCTTAAGGAATATTAACAACAACAAAAATACTAATAAAAATAATATTAACATATTTCATTTTATCCAATTTGTTTTTCATTTTTACTTTATTTAACTATTGGAAGATTGTAGGGTTTGGGTGCATGGTTTTCTAGACCATGTTCCAAGCAATCCATTTACTCTATCCCAAAGAAAAGGGTCATAATTGGATCTTTTATAGGGGTTCATTTTAGTGTTCTTAGTCGTGTGATCTAGAAAACCCCACTATATAGGCTGCATGGTTTACACTTGGTTGGAATAGAGTTTCCCCGAACTATTTTCCAACCATGGGATTAGGTGTTAGACACCAAAATTAAAAACTATCAAAAAACGTTATCCTCGACCTCAACCAAATTATCCTGAACCAATAACAAAAATAATATATAATGAACATGTGTTTTTTGTAGGACCATACCACCATGATATATTATCTTTCCTAATAAAATCTCACTCATAAATATAATGTTTAATTTTAGGAAACTTAAAATAATGTAATGATCATTACCTTTCTAAGTCATGATGATTTCTGTAATAAAGGTTCAAATAAATCATAAAATATAGTATAATCATCCATGAATAGATTTTGTTAGTAATTTGTCATCAAAAAATTTATCATCCTGACACATTATATTTTTAAAAGAGAATTATAATGTCCAAATGGAATTTCTCTAATATTATATATTTAAAAATGGGATGATAACGTTTTCTAGATTTTTCCACTAGGTGAAATTTTTATTTATAAATTTATTTTTGTATTTGGATATCATGAGAATGAGATCAATACTGAATGGGAAGATGAATATGTGTTGATATCTTATGTATTCAAAATGTTTCTCTACTTGTTATTAATCATGAATCTCTTAGAATCATCATGTTATAAAAATGTAAATTAACTTGTACAATAGATTTTTTAACATGGTTCCCATATATTTTGATGGTAATATGTGTTTCTTATATGAGTAATTATCCCCCACAAAATAGTGTATACTATCAAGATTATGCTACATAATGTGAATACCATTAATCCTGAAACATTTTCTATCACCATTTTGTTAAATAATTTCATAAAAGAAAACTTTATAAGAATGATCACTAGGTATATTCAGAATTAATGATCAAACTAAATCAATATGAACTTCTTTATTTTCTTTTATAGATGAATCAGGTGGCTTATCATATTCTATTTTATTTTACCTATAATTGGGTAGTGAATTTTTGAACTATTCTTCCTATACATTTCCTCTATTAAAAAAATAAACATGTTATTAGTCCAAATTAATTTGATTTATAATGAAAATAAAATTCCATATATAAATATAGAATTTAAAATAAATTAGAATTTTGTAATCAATTTTAAATAGATTAATAAATATATAAAAAATTATTTTCCCATTTGATCATTTTAAATGACTCTCAAATCATTATATTAGAAACATTAATAGTATCAATTAAAAATAATCATTAACTATAAAATATATAGTTATTATATAATTATACTTTTAAAAACCTTTAATATTTATTAATTGGGTTTATATTAAAGGAAACAATATGTTCAACAACATATTTGATAAATCCTGATTTATGGTTAAAAATATTGATTTTCTTAAAAAAATTAGTTTTTTCACCTTCTAATGGAGAACACATTTTAAATATATTTTTAGATAAATTAATAAGTTATATTTGAAAAAATAAAAATATTATTTGAAATTGTGACATAAAAATTTCATTAGTATAATGTTTTGGTATTTTTCTGATAAAATTCATATTTTAAGGAATAATGAAAAATAATGTGTTGTAATTCAAACCATATTTTATTATAATTTATTTATATTGATAGAATATTATTTTAATAGGTTTTAAATAATATATATATAATTGTTTCATAATTTATTCCAATTATGGTCATTGGGATCAATTTCAAATTGATATTATATATAAATACTTTTTAAACTTTTGAATGTTTCACTTCTAAAAGTAGCATTTTAGTTAGTCTACAATAAAAATTTATAATATAATTTTCATAAAATTTTTAATCGAATTTGGTAAAATGGATTCAATATTTGGAATAATAATGTACAAATTATGTTTTAAGGTCATTTTTATTTTATGGTATAAATATGTTACCATGGTAATAATTTTTTTTGTTGTAGTAAAAGTGAAATTTTGTCAACGGTTAAAGATAAAATCAAAAAGCATAACAAACGTAAAGACTAAAAAATTTAAATGGTCATTGGGTTGTGGATAGATATGAACCATTCTATAAAAAATTATTTATATTCCAATGTTGTGGAATTTAATTCCACCACTATATGGTTAAATTTTCATATAAAATAATCAATAAATTAATCACATGAACCCACCTCTACTCGAGTATAAATAACACTGCTGACCTCCAAATTTCGACCCACAATTCCATGAATCTCCTGGAATATCTACCCAAACCTCTCATCCTCATTCTTCGCATTTACATGTGGTGATGTTCTCAAAAAAATTCCAATTCCAATTTCTTGAATCGTCATTCAAGGTGGGAATATTTGTGAAATAATTTTGTCAAAGTACCGCTCATAATTTCAATTTTTATTCTACTTTATCCTCACCTACATCATCCAGTAATTCATGATTAAATAAAAACAATTTATATAGTAATTTTATATTTTCCAATTTTATATCTCAAATCCATTTCATTTCTCCCATATTTTTATTCAGAGGAATGAAATTGTTCCCCAAGTTATGCCATTTAATCACCTCTGTGAATAATGTTTTCTTTCTTTTTTCAATTACCGAAATCCTGGAGGGTCTTAAAACTATTTTCATTTTCAAATAATATATATATATATATATTATTTATTATTTAATATTTTGTAAATGTTATATTAAACATGACTTCATTCTTTTGATATTTTTGTTATACGATAACTTTATTACGGGACTTGTGGACTACAACATTCACAAAGTGATGTGATTCATTCAAACATAATATGAAATTTTTTAAGGATTTTTTAGTATCAAATATGATAAAAAATATATGTTAAAGATAATGTAGTTATATTATATATATTCACATACATTTCATTTAATTTCATTCATTCAATATGAAACGAATAAGGAAAATAATGTCATGTGTACATATAACATGTTATCTCCAAGAATGGCTTTTTAGTTTACCATCAATTATTATTAATCGTACTTATATAAGAAATATATAATATATTTATATCATTTATTATATTCTATATATGATATAAATATGACCAAATATACTATTATGAAATACCAATTCATTTTTTACTCAAATACATAATGTCGACCAAACGTCTGACACGAACCTAAATAATTCAATAATTGTTATAACATGGTAATAAGTTATATTCACTCATAGTATATTTTAATTAAAAAAACATTTCAGATGAGTGAGAACCTCACAAGGACTCGATTCCAAATCAAAATATCACTCACTTCAGCCACATACAAATTAGAAACAAATTAAAATACACATTCAATTTGTGAATTTAAAATTCAAAAAACTAGAAACCTCAAAATGAGGACTAAGAGGGAAAACTAAGAAATCACCATCCATATATTATTATCACTATCAATTCAAAAACATATTCTACACTTATCTTTATCTAATCATTCTTTCATCACCATAATACCACTATAATCAATAACCACCATTGAGGAAGCCATTACCATCACCACCGGTGAAAATACCCTCATCATCCTCATTGTTTTCACAATCATTGAACCGCCAAAAAAGACATTAAAAAACATGGGAATGAATTTTCCTGGGAGTTACACCGTGATTAGCCAAAATCCATTAACACTAATCTAAAAACCCACCAGTTGTGTCAAAAGCATGATCAAAACCCACCAAAATACTATAATAGACCCTCATAAAGGATGAAAATCCAGAAAAATTAATGATACACTGAAATAAAACAATGCAATATCCCCTACTCCCACTGAGAAATGATATAAGAAAAAAAACCTTTCGGATATGAGATAAACTCATGAACCCGACACCAAAAACCTCCAGAAATTATTGAGGATAAAGACCATTTTATACCACAAACAATATAGTGGTCCTATTTTCATGACACCATAAATCACTATCATTATTGACTCATCCCTGGTGATGAAGATAACATTATATTATCACTGACATCTACCACCAACAACCAATAATCCAAAATGAATCGACACACATTAAGATAAAACAAATTAAGTGAATAAAAAAACCAGGATTGAAATATTAAAGAGACCTAGGAAAATAGAAAATATGGGATAGAACACTGAAGGAAATTGGGGATGAAACCCAAAAAATGAAGACCCATGACCACAAATATATGACTTCCCAAAACCACGGTATATCCATCATTCCATATCTAACATGGAGAGAGTAAATGGAACCCAATGTCATGGCATGTTTAAGGCTTTAGGGGATGAATATGACCATGAAAAAATTAAGAGAATTGAGAAGCACTTGAAATAACACCATCTTCTGAACTACAAAACAAAAAGCCTCTCGGTTACCAGCAGGAATGATCCAACTAGGAGAGGCACATGGAAACATGACACCTTTGATATGTTAATGTATATAAGGAAACCAATTATAGGATCACCAGAACGATGAAAACAATTAATGGAACACAAAATAAATATCATAGGCAACCAAGACTACACCAGATAAAGTGGAATCAAATAGAGAGAGAGGATAAACCCTATACGAAGGAAACCCGCTGGGAAAATGGGAGGGGGTAAGAGAGTGCTGAAGGCATGGGTTTAATGGAGCCATACATAAATGGATTTATTATTCGTGACATATATTGAATAATAAAATTGAAAAAGGTTATCAATCAATTTTAAATAATCATATGTATATTATTCAGGAAGATAAAGAATGTACGAGAGAAGTCGAACTCATTGTAGGGGACTACATCTCAATCTCCATTTATTGAGACATTTCATGATAATGAACACCATTATTCATTTATAATTTTTATATATAGTCAATATGATATTTCATATTCATATTTTATCTATAATAATGTTATTTATAAATTTCTTAAATCTAATAATTTAGGGATATTATGATTTATATGTTCAATGTTGTTTGGAATCCTTTAATGTTTAAAGAATAAATTATAAAATAATTTACTTTATGATATTAATTAACATATGTATTTATATGGATATAAATAATTATATAGGACATATATTTATATCTTGAATTTCATTTAATGTTTTCAAAAGGAATATTTTTTTACAAATAATTTTACATTCCTTACAATACAATAAAAGGATTTTTTTGATTTAACGTATACGACGACCAAAACGTCACCTATTCCATAATAATTATTCTCCATCTAGATTCCTCTATAAGAAATATGTTTTTTACATGAGAAATAATTCATTTATTACAATTTTGGGTATTTTGGTATTGAATTTTTTTCAATGTGGATTGAATTTTTCAATATCATCAAATGATTCCTTGTGACTCAAAATGAAATTTTATGGGTGAAATGTTGTCCGTTACAATATTTTCTATTTTTTGATTATATAATGGTAATTTGACATTTGATGGGTGGTTATGTGTTAAATGAATGATGGGTGGTTATTTGGTATACCTTATATGGATGGTTTAATGATAAACCACATATGAGTGGTTACGTTATAACCTCAAATGCACAAAGTATGGAAGTCATCCATATGGATATTCCAATTACTGACATTTATGGAAGTAGTCCGTATGTATAGCTCATTTTTAAGAGTGAAATGTGTGGAAGTCTACCATATGGTTATTACATATATGTGTGATTCTATCTAATGTATAATTATATCTTACATGTGATTTTTATGTGGTTTTATGGTAATCATTTGATCAAAAAATGTGTAACGAAAGAGATTATATTAAGTGAAGAGTATTTACTACTTCTAAAATGTGAAATATATTGAATTATGATAAAGTATTCATGGTATTATTGTTTTCAAAATATGAGTAGTATAACTTCATTGTGTATTTATTTTTAATATTTTAAATCTTATCCAAGGTTTTAAATTGTTTTTCTCTGGTCTTATTATTCACAAGGAAAAATAAGTTTCCCATATGAATGAGTTGAGTAATCGTCTTGAGAAAAAATCTTGTTTTATTTTAAATATTTTCCTTTATTGGAAAAAGTTGACACATAGTGTAACTATCCACATTTAATGCATGGGACTACATAGTATGTGTTTTTCATAATTCTCTAAAAGTCAAACAAAAAAAATATCCTCAAAGTGAGAAAAATTCAAATTATTATATTAACACAATATTATGTAATTTTTAACGGTAAGGAAGTATAGTTGGCAACAAGGCTTTGTTTAGATAAATTTAGGAGTTAGTATATTGTAAATATAATATCCATAAATTATTTTCACCTAAAGATCAAATTGAAATGATATATAATTTGATGATTATCAGGATGTTTCATATATGATATGTCAGTTTATAATGGTCTTCCACCAAGGAAATAAAGAACATCTATTGGGATGGCATACTGAGAAAGAAAACCTTCCATTCTAGAATCATTAAATGGTTAGAATCAGAACTAAATAGTTTGTTTTAGTGATTTCTCAGTTGACTCATGAAATAAATTATGGTGGTTTCCATGAAGAAGATCAACCAGATCAACCTCAAAGGATTATATTTGTAGTGGATCATTTCATGGAGAAACTTCCCCAATTATTTATAGGTTCTTATCACTATGTGTAATCTATAGGATTGATTAAATCACTAAAAAATATCTTTTTATATAATGGGGTGTTCAAAAAATAAAAAGTATAATCCTGTTGTCTAATATTTTTAAGGTTAAGCCATTATATGGTGGTCAATGGTTAAAAATATCGGAGTAAGTAATGAGATTGATTCTATGGAATGTGATCATTTTAAGAAAATATTCCTTGAGTAATTTTTTCTTAATTATTTACAACATATGCTAGAAAATCGGTTTTGAAAATTAAGAAAAAATGTGGATGATTTGATGTATACATATGAAACATTCACCCCATTTTTCATGGTATGTGCCAAAAAATTTTATAGGATATTGATTGTAAGATAAATCAGTTTTTCATTGGATTGAAGCTAAGTTAAATAAGGGAATTATATTCTTGTGATTTCAAAAGATATGAGAAACTTGTCTGATGTACTGACAAGGAAGAAATAGATTTTTATGAAGATCATGTCTATCCAATGTTATATACCCATGGTGGAAACATGCAAGATAAAATTAATAAGGGTGTGGAAATATCATTTTCTACTACTATGGTTGATGTGGGACAATAAAATGATGTTATGATAGGTATGTTACGGGTTTTTTCAAAATATTCCAATACTCTATTTGACTCTGGATCTTGACATTCATTCATTTCTGGGATCAATGAATATATATTGAAAATATTACCTCATGAGTGTGATTTATATCTCGTGGTAAAAATCATGATGATGAAGTATTAAAGCAACCAATATTTATCTGAATCTTCCTATTATCATTTCTGAGATGGTATTTCCAGCAAATCATTTTGAGCATACCATAGTGGAATTTCATATCATTTTTTGTATTGATTGTATTTAAATTTATCTTGATAAAATAGATTTCAAATCCAAGTATGCTTTATTCAGTGATTTCATATTATTGATAACATAAAACGAATCCGATATATTGATTAAATATGGAATAGAATGTCATATAACCCTTTTTTGCAAGGAACGAAATAATTTTGATTAGTGACAATCTAGTAGTTAATGACATTAAAGATGATTTTCTGGATTAATTTCATGGTATAATTCATGACCTGGAGGTTGAGATTAATATTGATTTATTACATGATGGTAAACCTATTTCTAAACCCACTTATAAAATGGATGATGTATTAATTGGAGAATTAGAAAAAAAATTGTCATAATTGATTGATAAAAGAATCATTTGACCTAGTAGATCATCATGGTGTGATGCTCATTTTTTTTGAAAAATTAGGATGGATCCATGAGACTTTTTATTGATTATAGAGCCTTGAATGACATCACTATTAAGAATAAGTATCCTTTTTGTCATATCGGTGGTATTTTTATCATCTCTAGGAAGATCATATTTTTTTGAATATTGATTTGAGTTATGAGTACTATCAGCTAAAGGTGAAAGAGGATGACATTCCAAAGGCAATGTGACATAAAAGATATGTGCATTATGATTTTGTGGTTATTCAATTTGGGTTATCTATTTCACCTTCAATATTTATTATTCTCATGAATGTATTCTGTCAACATTTTTTTGGACTAGCTTTTGGTTGTTATTATAGATTATATTTTCTCATATTCTAAAATTAAAAATGAACATGAATGTCACTTAAGTATTTCTTTCACCCATAAATGAAAATAAATTGTCTGGAAATTTTAGTAAGAGTGATTTTTTTGAAACAAATTTCATTCCATGGACATTTTTTTAAAATTTTGCATAACTGATGATACTTCTAAAAAAAGTTGATGAGGTGTTTTCCAAGACCTACCAATATCACAAATATTCATAGTTTATTTTGATTATAAGCCTATTATTGGAGGTTTGTTGAAAATTTTGAATGGTTATCTATCCCACTAACTAAGCTAACTTGTAAGGGAGTTAATTTCTTCTGAAAAAAGTAATGTGGTGATTGTTTTATAAAATATAAAACAATATTGGAATGAAAACATGGTGGGAAATACCTTGTGTTAAAAGGATCATGTTATCTTATCCATTAGGTTATTCACAATAGATCTATTAATTTTAGATATGAAAAAGATCTGTACGAGAATCTTGAATGAAGGGTACAAATATTATCTTTTCGAATTGAATTTTCAACCGAGTAGTCTAGTAACAATTAAAGAGGATCAAAAAATAGATTTATAGATATAAAATAATGGAATGAATTTTCTAGAGTTAAACATTATTCATAGTGGAATGTTGAGGTGAAAAATCCATGTAATAGTTCCTTTTATACCATATTTGAAGATGAACTATTTAGAGTAATCTCATAGTTCATAATTCTCTATTCACCTAGGATGTAATAATATGTATAGAGATTTGAAAGAATACATGTGGTGGGATTTCATAGAGAGAGTTATTTAAGATTATGTATCCATGTACATAGTATGATAATGTGTTATAAATTAAAGGATAAAATCTAATGGGATATTTCATCAATTATATACAGCAGACTAGAAATGGGATAACTTCACTATGGATAATACCATTGGACTCCCCAAACCCACAATGGGAATAATTATATATTTTTGGTAGTCTATCAACTTATTAATTAGAATAATTCATGGGATATGACATGGTGATTTATTATGATCTTGTGGAACACATTTGTATGAATTCATTGTGTGATGGGTGGAACCTATATCTCCCTCCAATGCATTGGCTAAGGATTAATATCTCATGAGATAGACTGGAATATAAATATGAGTGAAATTCGTTCAGTAATATAGGGACTGAATGGAAAGTGAACCCATTTCAATAATACAGGTTTAGAAAAGAATGCGAACATGATTCAGTAACACAAGGCTAAAATAGGGAGTCATACTAGTTCAGTAACATAAATTTCCTGCTACGATGGTCTTGATAGTGATCATTGAATAATATAAAATAATTTTATATACATATTTTTATACTAAAAGTTTCATATGTAATTCCAATGTTATGTACCCATGGATAAAGTTCATTTATTTATTTCTAATTCAGGTCTTGAAAACTAAAAATATTTATTCAAAATCTATGGTAAGATTTTCAGTTGTCATTACCATGTTCTCTTTCCCTTATGCTAATGTGATTCTTTGGTATATAACTTTTTTAACCTTACTGAGAATTATGCATCGTCCATTAATATGTATTCCTTTCCATAGGTAATGAAGATATATGTTATGTTTTATATTTTTATGAATGGTGCTAGTTATGATGAATGTAGTGGGATGTTATATAGGTCACCCATGAGAAAGTTTTTATGTTTCTAACTTCCCAATGAAACTAAACTATTTTGGACTCCATGAGTGTTTTCTTGCTATATAATTAATAGTGTGAAGAAATGATATAATATCTCTGTATATTACGCATGGGTATTTATATTATTAATATTATGATTTAGATCTCTTGCGTTGTTAATTACTAAATTATGATACTAGAACATGATACTTCATTTAATTATTTGATTAGTAAGAATTTAATTTTTACAATTTGATGATTATTTATTATTCATATATAAATATTTTGAGAAAATTTTGTTATGAACTTATTAGTTTTTACTCTCAAGTTTCTGATTAAATTTTAGGGTTTTAGTTATTTTTTATACCATATTGATTATTATTTTTACTCGTAAAAGGATATATTGTATGAATACACTTACTATGAATTTTATCTCACCCATTTATTAGGATTTTTAATAGGTTACCAGAAAGGGATCTGGGGTTGATGTGCATGGTTATGATAAGGGGTAATTTAATTATAAATGATATTTTTTTTTCAAAATATGGGTTTTAAATATACTGTGATATTTAATTACGAATCCAATTTACCACGACTAATAATCTACTCATCCCTTCAAGATATTATTGTTTGTATATTGTGATAATGTAATAATATAACCACTGAATCTTGGCCACGAAGATTGGGATATTTATGGTTTTGGCTTTGGATAGTTGGATATGTTTTAATGAATATCAAAAAAGTAGTTTATAATGATTAAATGAAATTAAATAGGTGTATCATGAAGTGGTTGAAGCGATATTGGTTTTTATTAGATGAAATTTGAATTTTTTTTGTTTTCCCATTAATTTTCACCATTTTTCTAACACTTTTCTATGGTCAAAAACTCAAAAAGTGTGATGTAATAGTTTTGGAGTGAGATACATTTTATAAATACACTGTCAATAATTTTAATTCATGTTTTAATCATTTTTAAACCACATTATTACATAAATATTATTTTTTTGAATTATGATTTTTCACAATGATAAAACTGTTTTACCAAGTAATTTATATTTTTTGGAATATATAAGTTAACTGCAAATATTAAATTTTTGGGAGATGAAAATAAAAATTTGACACCTATAATCTATTTTTTTTTTAATATTGTAAAACTAACATTTATGTTATATCCTTTAATATATATGAAATTTGGTATTTAGGAAAAAAATTCACAGTTTACCATTTTTAATATCAAATCACATTAATTTCCATTTTTATTTTTCATGAAATGTCATTATTCCTATTATAAAATATTATCAATGTATTTATATAAAATATACGTTTCATACATATAATTTAAAATTTAAATAATAGTAATAAAATAATTATTTTAAAAAAACTCATTCATTATTAACATAGTTATTTACTTTAATCATTGAAATCAAAAATTCCAACAAGAAAATAAATTGTTATTATTAGATAATATAAAAATATTAATATGTTATAAAAAATCCTATTTGATATATTAATTTTCTTCTGATGATGGAAATAGATATTTAATATAAGGGAATAAAAATATATTAATATTAGAAAATTATATATGTTTCCAAATAAGAATCCAAGGTATTTATAATTAAAAATGTCATTTTTAAATATATTTTTTAATTTAATGAAAATAATTTTCTAAAAGGTTGAACATTAATTTTAATTCCTTATTGTGTTATGATTATTTCATAAATTTGATTATATTAAGAAAATAGGTATTTTTTTAACTATTCACATAAAAATCACATATCATTTCAAAATAAAAAAAATTCATTGAAGGATAAATTTTATATCTGGAATTGAAAAATAAATATTGTTTATTAAAATTAAAATTTAGATATTTATCATTTTATATTTTAAATGAAAATTATAAAAAATAAAGAAAAAAAGTCTATGATTGAAAAATATCATTTTTAAAATTATAAGATTTACTTATCATATTATTATGAGTTTCCCAGTTTAACATAGTCTTATATTTATTTACTATTGATTATATTATTCATAAATTATCATATTAACAAATATTTTATGTCATTTTTAATCATGATGTTGATTGTGGAAGAATAAATTGAAAATAATATTAATTTATAAATAAATAAACTCTAAAATCATAGTGTGTTGAATTATCTCCCCAATAAGTTAATTTTCATAAAATATTATAGTGATCACATAATAACAAGGGGAACCTACTAAATAGACATAAATCATTATTTATCTTCTGATTGAAATCAATAAACATAAAAAATATATAATTATCCATCAGTATAGGTTATTTTTAATATTGTTATATCAAAATAATTTCTTCTAAACAACACATTGAATAGTTATCATAACCAATAAAATAAAAATACATTTCCAAAACAGATCATGTCATATTTACATATATTTATGATCATAGGTCGATTTAAAATTAAATTGGTATTTCTATACCTTTTTAAAACTATTAATTACAAATTTAGATTTCTAATATATATTCAAAATCACATCTAATTAATCTAATGGAGGGTAAAAATGTCTTTCATAGATCATACAACATAATACAAATTTTTTAATACAAATTTAATATATGTTTGACATAATAATAAATTTTCATTTGGGGTTATTTTGGTGAACTATGAAATCATCGTTGGTATCCATGGGTTCTTATAACAAAATAACATTTTCAAATTAATAAATATGATGTGGAAGGGTAGTGTACTTTTACCCTATATTTTAATGACCTCAATTAAATAGTTAGGATATGATAGTTATTCCCTTATTCCATTGGTTTAATAGGTTGCTAATTTATATTATCTTTTTTAGTCTTTGGGTTACTGTATTGATTTTCATATTGTTAACAATATTTAAATTTGAGACATTGGACATTTGTTATCTCTGTTTTATTAATCTAATTCATCACCATATCTCAATAGTAATATTCTCAATATAAAATCATCGCCCTCATAAAATTATATATTATATCTCTAAAATAATTCCATAGATACATTTTTCAAAATTTTAAAACTTAGGATGTCCAATATTATTTCTATCATCATATTCATAATCATATGTTCTAAGAAATTCTAATCTTTTTCATTATCCATGTGATAAATTTGATGAAATAAATAATTTTATTAATCATAACATGATATTTTTGGGTGATCATAATAATATAATATTCAATATCTTGTTCTATTCCATATTTTATTTCATTTGGGAAATTATTGTATTATCTTTCATTTTCTTTATCATCAAGGTTCAACATAAATTTAGTTTTTCCTAATAAATTTTTTGGTAATAAAGAGTTTTCAATATTTACATCATAATGTTATTAATTGTTAATAACAAAACCATTAATACTTAATTTATTTCTATTTTATTTTTGATTTGAGACTAGTTTGGAGTGGTGTGGGGGATAAAAATGGGGTTTGGGTTTCTTTTTTGAAACACATGTAGCACAGACACATTATTGTGGGTTTTAGGGTGCATGTTTGAAATGGATGTAAAATTCCATGATTGTCCATACCCAGAGAAAGGAATTGTCATTATTGTCAATGTATGGTGGTACCCTTGTTCACCATGTAATTATTGGATCAACAATGGGTGTGGGTGAAGCTATTGATAATCAAAAATAGCCAAGAGTTTATGGATAGTTCATAGTTATTGGATGTGTTAGTCTCCTGGTAGAGTTGATCTAGATCCATGACGGTCATGGTGAACCTCTACATTTTAATTAATTCATTAGTAATAGTATTTTAAAATGTTTTATCAGTAATTTTATCTTTATCAAATAGTTAAATATATTTATAAAAACTCATATAGTTTTCATGATGGGTTTTTTGTGGAGATATCGACTTATTTATTCATCCATTAATCCCCTCTTTCATTTCAATTATAGAATAATTGGTACAGAAGATTTTGGATGGTTCTTTAGATGATATTATCATCATCTCATTCCTTTAAATACGTGGTTATGCCTCTTAGATAGTAGTGTTTTTCATCATAAATAACATATTAGTGTCACATGATGTAGATTTTATCATATACACGTTATGAGGTTGTTCATGGATCTCTATATGGTGATGTTTTTGTCAAATGATTTGTTTGTTTTGTATCCCGTTACATATTTTATGGAGTTCCATGTGATTCATGTTACCTTCGTTGATCACTTATATCCCAATCAATATTATTGTTCTACATTATGTTTGATTTCTAGTTTTCAAATTGGTTGAGGTAAGTTCCCCAATCATCTATGATGAAAATTTAATTTATGATTCCTCATTCTATCTTCTTATGTTTTTAGTGCAATTTTTTGTTGTTCAATTATATATATTAGCTAAATGAAATTTTTATAGTCTCTATTTATCTTTCTAAAATTTATAAAGGGGGGTTTTTAAATGATTTTAAATGAAAAATATTAAAAATATTTTTCTATCATTATGTAAAATGAGCTTCTCGATTGGCTCATGTTCAATTTTCTTCATTTTTTTATTATTTATATTTCTAAAATTATAGTATTAGATTTACAATATGTAATATTTTTTGATCAAAATTTTCTTCAAAAATTCAATTAAATTGAGTATTTAATAATGTTTAGTATTATAGAAGATGTTTTGTGAATTTCTATTAATTGTTTATAAAATCACAGTATTCTATATAGAATTTATAAATTTTGGTTCTTCAATTTAAAAGAATTATTATAAAATGAGAAACTATAAAAAATTTCTATTTATGTTTAATGGAAATGATATCTATTGGAATTATTGTAACTAAATTACGATCTTATGGTAATTTTAATTGAATTGAATATAGATTATTTTTATAAAGGGGATGTATTTATGTTGTCTTCGAGGTTGTGAGTGATATAATTTATAGGTTTTTAGGATCAAAATATGATATGATATAGTATTTGATTATAAATTCAAAATATTAAATCAATTTTAATGACATAAGAATACTTGGGTGACAAGGTAATATATATATATACATAGGTACACTGGTGTACAATTGTTTAATACCGTGGCCCTTGGTGGAACTTATATCAAACTATATGATTTCCTCTTGGCTATGCAAGGATACAGAAATAACGGGTGTTTGGGAGAAAGATCAATTATGTGTAAATTTTTTTTCCAGTGCATTAAATTATGCTTCATTGATTTCCATGTTATCAATATCATAGACTATTCCCCGCTGTATCATTTGGATTCGATGATAATTATATATATATTTATACTATTATATGTTTATTTGTAAATTTTGGGAAATAATGTCATGTTTCCCATGGTATAGTGCCTTTAAAACGTTATTTAAAATATATTATGAAAATTTTGATATCAGAATATAAATGTTGTTTAATTTTAGAAAATGGATTGTATTTTTAATTGGGTTTTAATGGAAATTTCATGATTTATTTTTAATTAATGAAATCATAAAATAAAAATATTTAAATATTCTTTTTAAATTTACATGAAAAGTATTTTATTTTAATCTGTTTCGATTTGGGTCAGCTAATGTCGACCCTCAAATAAAATTCCAATGAAATGTTTTAATTTTAGGTAATTTTTTTTGTAACTAAAAAATTTCCATATATAATAATTAATGAATGTAGGTAAGATTAAGTTACTAAGTAATCCTTTATAAAATTATATATAATCAAAATTAATAATTCTTAGTTAAAAATTATGTATAAGATTCCATTGAATTTAATTTGATGGATTACACTCTCTTCTACTAAAAGATTTTTAGAAAGTTGATAAGTATTTAGTGATGAGGAATATCAAAATCAAGATTTAATATATGCCCTATTAATTCAATAAAAGGATGAAAACTTGTAATTTGAGGATGAAACAAAGTATTCATATAGGTTTAATATTTTATGAGGATAAAAATCCAATGAATAAACTATCATAAATGGTTTAAATATTTCCCCAAATAAAATTTAATCATATGGATATGATAAATTATTACTTAAGGGGAATCCATTTAAAGATAACAAAATAAATATAGTAAATTAATTTCTTAAAATATTATTCATCACGAAAAACACATGAAAATTTTGAAAACATAAATTTCATTGATTATATTACATCATGTATCATTTTTAGAGATGTAGACTCTGATTGGTTAACAGATATAATTTTTTATGTCGATAATAAAATGGATAGACTCAAGCATAATATAATAGAGTTATCAATATCAATAGTTAAAGGAAAAACAAATTTCGGATTCCAAATGAATATTATAATTAGTTTAATGTCAATATATTAAAAAATACCAAAATTTTTTATGTAGATAATGTTAAACCTTGTGAATGTATGTTTAGTTTTGTAAAAACTAAAAAAAATATGATTTTCAAGAAAATTCATGTTAACTGTTGTAATATAGATTAGAATATTTGTACGAATTAATGGAAATATTTATGTATCTATTGAAGGATATAAATTTTATAAAAATATTCACACCACAACTAAATGTCCAAAAAATAGATCCACAATTATATTTAAAAATATCATCTAATTAGAGGTCTATAAATTATGTTTCTTACAAAGTAATGTAAAAAAATAATTTTTATAAAAAAAATATTTTTCAGATACTACTAGTATGGTTGTGTGCTTCGTAGGAACTATTTTGGTTATTAATATATAATAAATATACTAATAATAAGGTTTTGGGATGAACCATGTACAGAAAACCAAAATTTCAAATCAATCATTAGTTATAATATGCGGAGATGAGGAATTTAGTGAAAAAAAATTTTCATTAAATTCATGGATATTTTATTAATGACTGATCAATATGGTAACACAAAAAAATTAATGTATTATTATCATATAAATCTAATTACATCCAAATTTTTATATGAAAATTTATATAGGAACAACCAATTAAAACAACTATAAAATATTATTTTTCCTTTATTAAATTCATGAAAATATTAGTAGAAATTTATAATGGATAGTGTTTTCTCTTCTCATATGATAAATAATTTAAACAATATTAAAAATATTGAATGTTTAGAGGATTCATATATTTAATTTCAATATGATAAATTACTAAAAATCGATCATTTATTAGTATCTAAAGATGATAAAAATCAATTATACTCTATAAATGTAATATTTATTGATTGTATGAATTATAATTTTTTTAATGTGTAGAAAATTTTTGATGATTTAAATGGAGTTACTTTATATTTTTATATGTATTTAGTATATATTTTTAATGGTGAAGATGATATATAAAGAACGATGTGAGGCAATGGTAAAATATTTCATGTTGGATATTTTTATGGTCATTAATAATAGTGTATGCATGATGAGCATACAATTTCACATATTATACTCTTCCATCATCATAAAAATAGGATAATAAAGTTGCTTATAAAAGTGGATCTAATAATTATTTCAATTTTCAAGAAACAATCCTTAATTATTTTTAGAACGTGATTAAAATTTCATATAAGGATTTAATGGACCAACACAATTGTCATCTAAAGTAGAAGACCATTAGAGTTAGTTATATATTCATATTTTGGATATATGGGAATTAATTCAAAAATTTTGTATACGTATTTCATAACTTTAATTATTTAATATAAAAGTATTGTCTAAAATATGTTTACGTCAAAAAAAAATATAAAATTTGTGCATTTTAAAATGATTCAATAGGTTAAATAATAATAAACCAAATTTTCAATTGAAGAGGCTTATATCTAAAAACATGTGAGAGCATGCCAATAGAAAATCATTAGATTATATTTTTAAACATCATAAAATGCATAAATATTAATCACTTTATAATCTATATCTAAAATACTGTGTCAATATGTATGAACTTAAATATTATTAATATGGATAAAAGTTTCCAATTAAGCATGAAAACTCAAGATATCTTTAATTATAAGATACAAATACTACATGAATTATTTAAATTTTTTTTTTATTGGTGATAAAAAACATGAAATTTTATGAATTATTTTCACGAGAAATAAAAATTCAAAAAATGTTATTTTGTTTGGAAGTGTATACATAATTATGATTACTAGGTTTTTGTGGTGGAATATATTATAAAAAATCATAAACTCAGATATTTTACTATTATACATAAATTGAGAGTTCGTTAATTAGATTCAAAAAATCCTAGAGGTTAATTAACTAAAGTGATGTGACAATATTTTATGTTGAAGATGTGTTGAATAAATCAATCATAAATAGTGAATAGGATGGTGTTTTCACTCGTGAACGTGATATACATCTTCAATATATTGAAAAAATAATGTATATAAAGTATATTTGTTATATCAATGTGATGACACAATGGATTTGAGATTCAATATTATCAATTAATTTTTTAAAATGGGTTATAATTCAATGAATATAAATATATATCAAAATAATTGTTTATATACTAGAACAAAAATCCTAAAAGAAAGTAATAGTAATATATTTCCAAAACATTAACCCCCAAAAAATATTAATTATCTTGAAAAAAAATAATTTATTGATTTTAATAATAAATAAATAAATCACATTGAAAATATTTAAACATTAAATCATTTGTACATTCTAAATAAAAAATCATTGAACATAATGGGTTTTTAGAAAAAAAGTTTTATAAAATTGTGATATTGTTTGAAAAAATGTATATTGGTATTTAATTTGAATTAAAGACTTTTTGTAATTTATTTTGATGAAACAGTTTTCAATATATCATGTTATGTAATAATTATAAAATTTTATTCCATTTTTTCCCAAATAAATTTCAAATTCCATCAAATCGTTGTAATGTAACCATTTATAAATGGTGAGATAAATAAATATACTTTAATAGAGATAAATAATTGTTTTATAGTTTATTAATATATAATTTAGCTATTTCATTTTATGAATGGTCTATTTAGGATTGAATATGACTTAATATATTTGTAATTCAAGTAATATGAGTGGTTCAGAATAAGAAAATTTAAGAATGTATATGTATGAAATATCATGTATTTGAGTAATATCAACACCCCATCACCCAGTATAATTGAGTAGGATAGTGAAATTATAATTTATAATATTTAAGATAAACTAGGTGAAGAATTTTAAAAATAATGACAAAGAAATTTATTATATCCTTCATTGGTATGTTGAAATTGTTTTCAGGATTATAAATTGTATAATATACAATTCGTATTTATATCTGTAATGAAAAAAAATTATAAGGATTTATGGGAATGTTTTTTAACGGAAAAATAATTAATAGTGTATAAACCTATATTAGTGTTCACAATATTGTGAAAATGGTATTTAAAAGGTATTGATTGTGTAATAATTTAGAAATTTGAATAGTTCTCTTTTATATTTGACTACCTTAAGTGAACATCATCTGTTTGTTATGACATTGTGTTATAGGTAAAAATATATTATGAAGGTACCACATTCATTGATAAAATTAGATTAAAAAAATGAAAAAATTTAAACCATTAAACCCTATTATATGATAATACATTTCACTTGGGCTTCATCAGTTTCATATATGCTGATTGAGACTGTATTGTTGATGATTTTATGACTTTCTTTGGATGATGATTTTTGAGATTTTTTTCTTGTTACCAGTATCTATATAATTATTTTATTGCATTTCTTTACATGTTATATTGAGTGTTGGTGATTTTTTCCATGATATTTTATAATTTTAATGTTCAAAAATTTGAGCTTGGTTAGCCACATAGTTTACAAACCATGCACTGCCCATGCACTTTAGGTTTGTCTAGAATTATAAAATTTGAAATAGTTTTCACACTTCTAGATTTCAAATCAACTCTTTTATTATTAAAGATGAATATTTTTTTATCTCTTGTATAGACAACATAAATTTCATATAGTTTGGTAAACCATTTTTATAAACTATATACCTACACTATAATTTAATTTTTAAATTTTTTTATTTTTTATTATTTTACCACACTTACCATTATTTATCTCAAACAATATATGTGCTTTAGCACTAATTCAGTTGCCCCATATCCTTCATGGCTTCCCTTAACTAGTATTGCACTATCTAACATCTATACTATAGTGGCGTCTCTTAGGAATAACCCACATGGTTGAGCCACCATCCCTCTATCCTCCCCTCCCATTGTCATGTGACAACCATCCATGGTGAAACTCTACAATGCCACACACCTATCCGTACATTTTTTCTCATTTATTTTGTTTCATTAAATGTCAATTATTTTCATTTTTTTATTTAATCGGTGATTTTGTAACAAATATTAACTTTTTTTCTCTATATCCTATGATTTACTCATCTCCATTATTATACCCTAGTTTTTTAAATACATGGTGTCTAATTTGATTTATGTTTAAGCTGGTTAGGGGTTTTTGGGACTTCCACATTCTTATTATAGATTATTCAATCAATGTTGAAACATATAAACTCAATTTCTATCAATTTGATAAAGGTTTTACAGGTAATAATCAAATAACAAGAAAGACATTAATTTATTGAATATACTAAATTAATAGTTTAATTAGCTATAACATTATATAGGGTTTTTATAATGGATAAACCATGTTTTTATGGGTTTTATAGTTCCAATGTATTTAAAAAAATGGATATTAAAAATAGGTTCACACAAAAATTCATTTAAATTTCCTGATTAGTTTTTAAAATGGTTTATTGAATTTAACAAAAAATATTTTGGGGATTAAAAAGGTTTCCATTAATATTTTACATTGTTTAAATGTTCATAATATATAATATATTTTAATTTTTTATTTAAATAAAAATAGTTTAATGGAAATTTTTTGACAATTTTTGGGTCAAGATATAAATTGAAGATGGTTTTGTATTAGCTATTTGAGTTTTAAAAATATATTTTTTTCCAAAATTAGAATAAAAGTGTTTATTTGGTATTTTTAAGTTGAAGAAGAAATTATATTTGATGGTAAAGTGATTTAATAAATCTATTAAATAATGTGTGATGTTTAAATGGTGTTAGACCTTTATTACTTCATTAACTAAAATTATCATTCATGTTTAGAACATAGAGATTTCAATGAATGTGGAGACTGATAATAATTTATTTTTGACAAGGTTTGGAATGATTCTTTGATTAGGTATTTTGAAATAAATTTTATGGATGATCTTAATCACTATTTTTATAAATAATGGTTAAAATGAATCTTCAATATATCTAATGAAATAAATTTATATTCATACATCCAATTTATAATAAACTATTTATAATATTAATTTATTTTAAAAATGGTATGTGTTAGACACTATTGATTTCACATTAATTTATGACTGTCATGAATTCTGTATTGTGGGGAATACCATGTATTTTTCTAATATGAGGCTTATTTATGGGTGAATGTTGAATGTATTAATGTCCGACTATGTTGTATGTATGTTTTATCTCAAATGATTGATTTTTTATTTTTATATTTTATTATTCTATATTTTACTAACCGACATTTTAATCATCAAGTAGATCCTATGAGTATTAATGGGAACTAGTGTGAGGGAAAAACACAAAAATGATATTGGGTAAACTAGGGAATGACTCTTAGACACTCAAATATTGTTGTCCTAGAAGGTTAGTATTTTTTTATTGCAATAAAATTTTATATCATACATGAAGGTGATCCTGAGATGTTTAACTTTATATAATCTGAATAGATTTCTATATATGTGATCGTTTTATTAGTTTCTCATAGGTTCTTTATTTCATGTTTAGTTAAGTATTTCTAGACCATATTGAATTTTTCTTTGAAACTACACACTCTTTAGGATTTTTCTAGGGATCCTTCTTGTGACATTTTTCAATGTACCATATTGTCTATATTACAAAACCATATTTTAATAAAATTTTGTATAATGTTTAATATAATAATTGGTGTTGTGTGTGAGTATATAAAAACACTGATTTTTCATATAAAATCATTCATTTTTTAATGTGTGGAAAGGTGTTTTTTTACTCTTTAATATATATATATATATATATATTTTCCTAACATTTAACATGGATAATTATTCATTAGATTTGTATTCAATGTTACGAATAACTATATTTTTAGGAAATATGTCATTTTACGTATTCAAAGTGGTTTAAAAAATTGAAATTTACTGTGGAAACATCTTAGGATCAGAAAGTAGATTTTAAGTAATTTATTTATTTTATGAAAAATAATATATAATACAAAATTATTAATAGAATTTCAACCTAGAAAAACCAATTTTTATAAATTAATGTTTGGAAATTTTCATGGTTGGTGGTGATAAATATAATTCTAATATACTCATTTATACATTAATATAAATATATTATGTTACTAACTATCATCATATCCAATATTGGAAGAATAACAGAATTTCAGGATTGAGGTTACTTGTTATTTCAAAAAATTAAAATGTGGTGAATACTACAAAATTTTAGGTTACATTAATTTACTATTATAGAAGATATGTTTAGTGGTGGTTTATATGTTTTTTTCTAATTATTCCTCTACTAAATTATAAAGATGATGCATAGAAACATTTGTTAAAGTGTGGGAGGGAACTAGAGGCGTGTACAATTTTTCGTTTTTGGGAGGTATATTGTGGGTGGGGATAGGTATTCTGATGTTTTATTTATTAATTGATTTAATTTATTTTCCATATCTAATTTTGTGTCAATATATAATATATAGACATTTCATGTAATTTTGTTATAGTTCAATGTTGTTTAATTAACCCTTATTAAATCTGTGGGCCCACACCAATATTTAATCATATGATTGTCAGGAATTAGAGTTTATTCTAAGGGGCTCAGGACAACCCATCATCTTAGTGGCATGCCACTCCAGGAATCCATCAAATGGTCATCCCATTCTCTTTTCTTTCAAATAGTATGAGTGTGAGTAATAAATTAAATATTGACCAATGATGTTTTAAGTCTGTCCTTATTATTATTTTGGGTATAAAATGATAATATCTAGTTAAAAAAGTTCTTTTCTATATATGAGGAATGTCATGAGTGGGTGTTTGATCAACATAATTCATGTTTTCATTTGGAATACCTTTTTAAGTTACGTTTTGAATTTAGAATTAATGAGTTAATTTGTAAAATAGATGATGCATTTTTTCACACTCATGAAATTATATGTTTTATTGGAGACTCATATTTTTTTAAATGGAAATGAAAAATGTAATCTATTCGTATGGATTTTTATCATGATATGACAACTAATTCATCAACAAAATGCTTGATTATTGAAAAATATTGGAGGCTGATGTCCAATTAGTTTATGGTACTTCAACCATGAACCAAATTCATGTATAGATATGTATTTAATTTATCATTACATATAGTATTACCTTATGTTATTTCTGTCAACGGTTGTAAATTAAATTTTTCCGTGTGATATATTTATTGTATGCAGTTATTGCTACACCGTGATTGTGTGAGTTTCAAGTTGGTTTTATGGATAAAATATTTTATATTAATACATGTGAACATGGTAATTCATTTAATTTGATACATATAGGTAGGGTTATAAGAAGTATTAAATGGATTTATATGAAATGTGGGGGGTTATAAAAAGGATATAGTTATTTAAAATGATAATTTATTCTTTTTTAAGCGATGTTACTAAAAGTTTATGATTTTAAAATTTATATTGTATTAAAATAATGAGTTTAATTTATTAAAATTATATTTATAATAATTTTTTATTAATGTTAGTTTTAAAAAATTTTATAATACTAATAGAATTTAGGTGAAATCGGGATTTGTGATATGTGAATTATGTGTAATGTTTTATTGATTTTTTGAATTTTGTTTTTTCATATAGTTTTAGGGGAACTTCTTGATTTGATATAATGTATATCAGTGGGTTAAGATAATGTTTTTTACTATTTGGATTATTTATATTAGAATATTCATTGAAAGGGTATGGAATTTTTTCTCTATTCAAAAAATCATGGTTAAATAGTTTGTCTCTTTTTATATATCTTTTATATTTTGAAAATCATACATTGCACGCATCACCCTGCTGAATAAAAAAAATTAAAAATTTATTTTTTGATCATTATATCATAGATTCTAAAATGATAGGATTTAATTTTATTATCCAAAATAGGAATTATATTATTTTCCAAAAAAATTTAATATATTAATTAATTCATTATGAATAACGACTATGTATTTATTAAAGACATTTAATGAATAAAAGTATTTATTCAAATTTGTTTTTCATTTTCTTCAATAGTATGTATTGTAAAAAATTTCTAGAAATACTATAATTTTTTATAATACTAATATCATTTTTGGATCATGATATTTATGTTGCCTTAAAGTGAATTTTCTATTATTTTTAAGAAGATTTAATTTCTAGTGAAGAGGACAAATACTACTTTATATATATATATATATATATATATTTCATTTTAATTATAAAAAAGACACTTCATTATTTTAATTTTTTGTCGATTTAAATTAAGAATTTCTTAGTTATAAATAATAAAATCGATTTCACTTAGATCAAACATATATAATGTTTGGGTATTAGTACATTTTGGTGATTAAAATGTAATTTTAAAGAAAAATATTTTCCATTCTGTTTTGTGGGATTATTTTTTTAAAAAAAAATTAAAATTGTTTTCATTGAATTGAAAAAAATATTTTTCCATATTCTAAATAAGATGTTTCAAATTCATTAAATTGGTCACTTATTTTTTGATCAATATAATTAGTCACATTATTAATTTTCATTGCCACATGAAATGGAATATTAGGTAATATTGGTTAATAATAAAATGATAAGGACATGATAATGACCCTAAAAATTTCCCAAATATTTCATTATGAGTTATTTTCAACCATACTTATTGATGGATGGGGAATAATTCTATTTTTCTATTATTAAGTGATTATAATTTTTGTAATATTTTATTTAAAGGATGGACAAATATGTCACATTCTATATTTTAATATATATAATTTTCTCCTGTTGTTATACATAATATATATTTTACTATAAATAGTATTTTTAATGATATTTTAATTATATTAATCATTATAATATTTTTTGTAGTTTTTTTATAAAATACATACCTTAAATGCATCACCAACACTGAGGCAATAATTTTTTAATTTATGGAAAATCAAATAAATTATAATAATAATATTAAATAAAATAAAATTTTATATAATTAATATCACCCACTAATTTTATCAATTAACTTGAAATATAAGGGATATTGTAAAATAAAATTTTTTATGTTATATATTGGAATTGATATTTTTAATAGTCCAAGTAATGAATAGTTTATAAATTTACAGTAATGATTTTTTAAAATTAATAATGATTTATTACATGATAATAATTTATAAAAAATTAAAATATTTCAATTTATGAAGATAATATTTAAAATGAAACAGATGATAAATTTATGGCTATTATTTTAATTTAAATTAACTATATTAAACATAAAGGATTAAAAAACCATGTTGTTACGGTATGAGTTCATGAGGTTAAATAAGGTTAAAACCAAAAGATAGGGTGGGTAAAATGAGTCAAATCATTACTAAATTTTATTGTATTAGGGTATTTATAATCAAAATCATCATATATTCAAATTAAAATGTTTTTATCAAATGTCAATTGAACATTATAGTATATTAATCTAATATTTTATGAAATTTATTATGCTCTCCTCACATCAATTATAAAAGAGAACCCCTTCAATAGAATCTATACACCACTTTGCGCAATATATATCAACCAAAACATACCCATTTATTCTAAAACAACATTATCCATGATGTGGAGGTTTTTTATTCCAAAATTCCATCCCCAGATCTCTTAGGAAGAGATCTATATGATTTCCTACGAAGAATAGGTAATGAGATTTACTGAACCCTTGGAGTTTATTCCTAATTATATGTCATATTCATGCATTCTTTCCATGGTAAACTAATATCACTAGGATCTATTATATACTTAGATGTTATTATTAATGTGATAAAAAAAATTTCACTTTTTTATCCATCCTATGGAAAAAAATCATCATATGTTTGTATATACAACATATCGACTCTATGCATTGCTGTAATTTTTTTCATCACCGGTTTACATGGTTGTTTATAATGATGGAATTAATTGATATATATTATAATTATCACATAATACTGACTATATAAAATTAATATATAAGCATATTCCAAACCCTTTATTCGATTTATGAATGACATCATTGCTCGTGAATATGGATGATTTACCATATCTATGATGTGGTTTGGTAAATTTTCTTTGTCAACCATTCATGAATGATTCTAGAAAGCTATATAATGAATAACTATGAAATCTATGAATTTAAAATAATTATATATAGAATTTAATATAATCATATTCTTAATAAATAGGACATTAATTCAATATAAATAAATGAAACCAAAATACGAAATAATTAAAATAAGAAATATTATTAATGAAATGGTGGTAAAATTTTAAAAGAGGATCATATAAAATGTTATAAATATAAATTTTATATAAATTAATACCATTTTGAAAAATATTATAGAGTATTTTGGAACATATTTTAAATAAGTCAAACATAATGTACTGGATTTCATAACTGAATTTCCATGCATTGGAATACACTTATAGTTCATTGGATTGGACTTTATATTATTATTTTTAAACTGAATATTGACTACAATAAGTTTTATTTAGAGATTTTAGGTGTAACAATAGTGTAAACAAATAAAAAATTAGTTTTATTAATGGTCACATCAGTTATATGATCATTGTAAGGAACATTCTTATACATTCCTTTAGTTTGTGCATATTTTTTCGTTATGAACCTATATTAATTTATGAGGAGTATAAAGCTCCACCATGAAATTTTATTTCATGAATTTATTAATTGTAATTAAATTTAATTTTTTATGTTATTATTTTACATGGAATACTATTAAATAGTTTACAAGTGGTATTGTAACAGCCCGAGATTTTATGAAAAAAATATTCTTTTTAATTTTATTAATGTCTTGTGTTGTACGCTCACCAAAAGGAGCTTGCACAACACACATCCTTGACTTGCCTTGCATTACACGCAATCACGACCTTCCTCGATAGCGTGTGTAATACGCAATACTGAGTTTCATTAAACAACGATATGTTATTAAAATATTATTAAAACTAGCCGTTATGAATAGTAATAACCACTTTTTAAAATTCTATAAATCTTATTTTTTAAAATGAACTTCATTTTTGGATTCGGAATATCGAAATTAGCTTAGGTTGAAATTTTGGTGATTTTCGGATAACTTTCATATTTTGATGAATAGTGAAAATTACTAAATTATAATTAAAAACAACTTTTTTAATCGAAATAGTTGATAGTGATAAATCATTAATTTGAGTGGTTTTAAAGTATATTTAGAATATATTTTTACAATTTAATACAATGTTGGTCATTGGATGTAATTTCACATTTAAACTAGACATAAACAAGTGTCAATCTTTTGATAGATATTGTTTCTTAAAAAACACGCTATTTGTTTTAACAGCGGGATTTAATTATAAAATTAATTAATGCAACTTTTATGTTATGAATTTGGTAAAATAGACTTCATTTTTGAATTCGGAATATGAAATATAGCTTGGGATGAAATTTTGGCATTGTTCTGAAAAACATCAATTTTTGATGAATAGTGAAACTACTAAGTGGTAGGTTAAAAACTGAATTTTGCATAAAACTTAATTTTACAGCTTCTGTGAATGGAATTTCGAAAATCCGAGAGACACGGTTAATATCAAGGACTAAAATGTGGTTCAATGAGATGAAAATAATTTTTTGGTGAATAGAAACTTTTTATTTTTTTTTACCACGGTTAATAGTAAATAGGGTAACTAAGGGTAAATATGATATTAATATTACCCTAACACATGTCCTAATTCTATTGGACAAGTGTAATTCGACCAAAAACAAACTTAGGAATACAATATGACCATTTAGGCCCACTTGGATTAGATTAGGACATTTATTATTAATTTATTTAAAGAAGGGTTAAAATAGTTAAATTTAATGTTTAATAAGTAAATCATTTTTAATATGGGGTTATACATAAGATAAATTCGATTGTAAATATTCATTATAAAGATAAAAAGATTTCCTACATTATGGTATTTTATTTGTAATTTTTAGACATCAAATAATATAATTTATTTATGACACAAAGATGATGCAGTAATTATCTTATTAATGAAATATTGACATAATTGATAATATAAATACCAACATAATTGTAATTTAAGACTTTTTATGAATTCCACTAATTTTCTACGTTACTATGATATATTAGTGATGATTTAATCAACTTGGTTCGAACATATAATTCTTTTATGACTTTCACAAAAATCATATATCAAATAGTGTCAAAATTGACACAAAATAGTTTTTAAATCAAATATTATATTACTAATTGTTATTTTATTCCTAAAAATCTAAGGTTCGGCCAAATGACTTAGATAAGGATATATGTATTAATAATATACAATTTGGGGTTCGTTTGGCATGTTATAGTAAGTTTATTAACCATATAGTGAAAGAAAACAAAAAGACATGGTAAAAGTTAAATTATTTAACTTAGAGTTAAATCTAATTGATAAGGTTAAAATAATACCCTAAACTTGTCTAAATCCTATTGGTTGATAGGATTTCGACCCATCCCCACTTTAGCTTCGATATAAGACCCTTTGGAACCATTATAAACCGATTTTGACTTTAATATAAAATAATATTTTGAGATATTCCTAAGGTGCCCCTCTCCTCCCCTATAAAAGGACACCTCCTCCCCCTCCTCCTCACACCAATTTGAGCACTCAAGCTCGGCCAACCCCTGCCAATTTCTCCTCTCCACTTCCCTAGCAACATCCTAGAGGTTCTGGTCTTCCTCAAAGACCAATTTTAGTTCCCTAAGAGGAGGTCTCAAAGAGGCACTTCAAAGAAGAGGTAATTACCGTTACCAATTCTTTCATCTTTATTTCTTCTTCCACTTCTTCTTCTTAGGTTGTTTCATTATGAAGTAATAACATCAGTATCACTCATATACTGATATTTTATTATAAGTATGAAACAACCCTATTTCACCATCTATCCATCCTACGGAAAAAGAAATCACCGCGCGTGCGTACGTACGGAATACCGTCTCCACGTCGTGGTGTAATCTATTTTCCACCACCACCTTACATGGATGGGTATAATGGTGTAAAGAATAACTATACATAGTTATTACAACATCATATTGATTCTGATATATTGTATAATCCACTCCAATTCAATTCAATATTTATAGAAATGATATCAACGCTCGTGCGTACGTACGGACTACCGTCTCCACAACGCGATGAGATTCATTCTCCATGTTAACCATTTAAGAATGATTATAATATATATATAAGAAATAATAATGAAATATATGACATTATAAAGCTACTGGATTTATGTATATATATACATATGTATGTCATCTACTTACTTCCATTTCAAGACAATAAGGAAAGGAAAACAGCGTTCATGCGTACGTACGGACTACCGTCTCCATGAACAATGTTTTTCATTTTATTTATCTACCTATTATATATATATATATATACTGAATATATATGATATATAAATCATATTTTATATTCTGGAAGTGAGTAAATCATGATATAAGTAATAATGATGTCAAGAACAACAAGTCAAAACACCTACGATAAATGAAACGATTTTACCCAAAACGCTTCTTTAACATGGAATTTACAAAAGAACGGGTTATATAATGTCATAAGTGAACCATATATGATATCATAACAATGAATATGATTCTGTAATAAGTCAATAACGTGATTTAAATCATTATACAGGAGGTTCGGACACTTACAAAGCAAGTCGGACCTAAGGTAAGGGAAATATCACAATCTCATTTTTATCCGAGATTGTTTATTCGTAAGTATTTACTGGGGTGTATTTTATCATCCACATCCATGTTTCATAAATATGTAATATTATTTCCATCCACCTACAATTGTTTAAATCCATTTTTACCCTTCGGTGAGTTTTTAGTAAATGAAATGAAAGGAATCTTTTGTCGTTTTTCGTACGAGTAACTTTTTTACTTTTCCGACAAAAGAACGAGAAGAATTTTTCTTTAACTTATACGGCATGAATGGATTTTTAAAACATTACTTCAAAGAAGCTTCCTTTACAAGTTTTCAAGTTTATTTTTAATCAACTTCTTTTATTTTAAAGTTGTATGACATGTTATGAAAGGAAAAATGTTTTTGAAGAAGAAAGGATATTTTCCTCAAGAATTCAATTCAAGAGTTTTATCAAAATTATTTTTCATATAAGATAATAAAGGGTTCTGTTTCTATCCATATTTTTACAATGATTTGACTATGTTGTGATGGAATTATGTTTATGAATTCCTTTATCTTATATGAATGGTTTTATGATGTCATGTTGTTTAAGAATCCCATTTTTATTACATGGGTTATGCAATGATGTATGATTTATGATTTGGTGGCACACATAAGAAAGGATTCATTAAGAGATGGGTGGGACCTATATCTCCCTCCAATGCATTGGGTAAAGATTTTATATCTCATGAGATAGACATGGCTGGAATGGTAGGTTATACCGGTTCAGTGAAACAGGACTGAAACGAGGATTACTCGATTCAGAAAGGGACTTTGTCCACTAAGATAGTCTTGGCAATGAGTCTTGACTAACAAGAAATGATTCTCTATGATTATGTGTGTATGCCACAAAGTTTAATGTTTTATGTTATGATTATTGGGATTACATTTCACTTCTATGATTTATCCCATGTTATGAAATTATGATCTCTTTTGCAGGTTAAGATTTCCAAAAATGTTATGTTCTTATGTATATGATGTGATTGATATTTCTTTTGTTTACCCTTACTGAGCATTTGAGCTCACCCTTTTATGTTTTCTTTTCCCCAGGATATAAATAAAGGTTTTAGGTAAAAAAAAAGGGGATGACCTTTGTGGGAGATATTGAAGATCTTTCACCAGGATTAGAAGATTACGTTCCGAGTTTCCAAAGACACTAAACTATTACGATCCTTGTGTGTGTGTTTTTGTTATGTACTATGTATTCCGCAAAAGTAATGTAATTTCCATGTACGTCAGGATACGGGTCTCTACAGTTGGTATCAGAGGAAAGGTTTAGTCAACCTTTGGAAACTAGGACGCGAAAACATTAGTGAGATCCCTAGAGATATTTCTAAGGTATGTCTAGGGATGCCCCTAAGGATAAGTATGCGTATAGGATATAGTCCTAGAACTATGGTAACGATATTAGATTAAACCAAAGATGTTAGATATTTAAGTTACTCCCCCTTTATTATGATTTTTGCCTCTCACACTATTCTTTTTTGGGTTTTAGAATATGGCTGGAAACAAGATGATTCAAGATAATGGAGGATATGATGGACAATGAAATGATATTCTTCATGAGCAACCAAATGAAATGGGATTTGGATGCCCAAACATCATTATTATGCCGAATCAGCAATCTCACAACATGATCAATAAAGTAAAATTTGGTAAGTTTCCTGACTCGACTAATAAGAGAAAGATGGAGTTCCATGATGATCATAGAGGAAAGAAAGTTCAATTTCCCCTATGTAAATCATGTGGGAAGAGGCATCAAGGAGAATGTTTCAAGGGAACTGGAAGATTCTTTGGGTGTGGAAAAGAAGGACACAAAGCAAGTAAGTGCAAAGGAAAAGGGTCGGTTAACACCATGGATGAGGATAATGGTCTTGCTACGACATCAAAAATGGTTAAGTGTTTTAAATGTGGAATGTATGGGCATTATGCAAACAAATGCCCTAAGGGAAAGACTCATGAAGAGAATCAGTATGGTCATATGGGTAGTATTTATGTGGATGATGATGAAGAGACTACAAATGATATGTGAGATGAAAGAATTTTTGAAGCTCGGTCAATGGTTTGAGAATGTAGTGGAATGATTACATGTTTATCATGTGTAATTTTGGAATAAAGAGACATCTATGGATTGTTACACTGTTGTCTTTCCTTGTGTTTTGAAAGTGTATGATTAATGTTACCAGTATCCATGAAAGGTTATTCAGATATTTTTGGAATGTAGATGATATGCGCATAATGAAGGGATAAGGAGAAAATTAAATGTTTGATAGTATTCATGAGCTCATGATTGATATAAGGACTAAGTGATATCATGGTTTGAGTATATAGAATTTTGAGGATTTTGGTATGAGGAAAGTGTTAACTTTTAACTGCACTCATGTTTTCACTAAGGTATTCAAGAGAATACACGATTAAGGACTTTGAATGTTTGGAATGTGACCAACAAGACATATCTTATGATATGTGGGGATCAACGACAGTATTAAATCTCTGGTAATCGTTGTCACTATATTATGAGAGTGGACTGCAGTATTATAAGCCTAAAGATTAGACTGGATTATGTTGGACATAAGTTAGTATTGTTTAAGGATAGAAGATTTTCGATATTATTGAAGGGATGTTATAGTAACGTAGTTTTAGAAAAAGGGACAACCTGCAGGACGGGCGACAGCCCATCGCTTCGGACAAGGCTGTAGGAATCGAACCCACAACCGAAGTGCGACTGGCCTTTATCGCCTACCACTGACCTACAGGAAGTCCCTGTTTAGTAGAAACCAGTTTTATTATATTAAGAAGTATGATATATGAAGTATAAGTCCATTTTAGGAACCATATATGATTAATCTCACTATAGAATGACTTATGTATATTTAATAACTTTTGCTAACCTTTTGTTTGAGACAGATGGAATGAACAGTCATTCTATCACATGATCTGCTAACACTTCACGAATAACAAATTCAACTTCATTTATTTAAGAAATGAAGTGGAAATTGTTCAAGGCACGAACAACAGTGAGATTGTACCAAAATAAAGTAAGTATTTATTCTAATTCAAATTTTCAACTTTAGGGAGATGATCTTGAAAACCAAAAATGTTGTCCTAGTGATCTTATACCTGATGAATCAGATGGTACCTTAGATCATCACAAATTTATGGATTTGTTATTACTGGCTTTTCCATAGCCATGTTCTCTACCACTCTCCATCAGAACATGATGGTTAGATTTCTCTTCCATATCCATATTTTCACCTATGTGGAAACCCAGTGATTAGTTTATTTGGGTAATCGTTACATTTCATACTTTAGTTTTTAAAGCCAAGTTTTGGTATTCCCTTTTACGATGTGGGTTTCTATTAAAGAAACTTTCGAATAGTAAACCATTTATAACCCCGATGAATTTCGAGGGAGAAATTCATTTTAAGGGGGGTAGAATGTAACAGCCCGAGATTTTATGAAAAAAATATTCTTTTTAATTTTATTAATGTCTTGTGTTGTACGCTACACCAAAAGGAGCTTTCACAACACACATCCTTGACTTGCCTTGCATTACACACAATCACGACCTTCCTCGATAGCGTGTGTAATACGCAATACTGAGTTTCATTAAACAACGATATGCTATTAAAATATTATTAAAACTAGCCGTTATGAATAGTAATAACCACTTTTTAAAATTCTATAAATCTTATTTTTTAAAATGAACTTCATTTTTGGATTCGGAATATCGAAATTAGCTTAGGTTGAAATTTTGGTGATTTTCGGATAACTTTCATATTTTGATGAATAGTGAAAATTACTAAATTATAATTAAAAACAACTTTTTTAATCGAAATAGTTGATAGTGATAAATCATTAATTTGAGTAGTTTTAAAGTATATTTAGAATATATTTTTACAATTTAATACAATGTTGGTCATTGGATGTAATTTCACATTTAAACTAGACATAAACAAGTGTCAATCTTTTGATAGATATTGTTTCTTAAAAAAACACGCTATTTGTTTTAACAGCGGGATTTAATTATAAAATTAATTAATGCAACTTTTATGTTATGAATTTGGTAAAATAGACTTCATTTTTGAATTCGGAATATGAAATATAGCTTGGGATGAAATTTTGGCATTGTTCTGAAAAACATCAATTTTTGATGAATAGTGAAACTACTAAGTGGTAGGTTAAAAACTGAATTTTGCATAAAACTTAATTTTACATCTTCTGTGAATGGAATTTCGAAAATCCGAGAGACACGGTTAATATCAAGGACTAAAATGTGGTTCAATGAGATGAAAATAATTTTTTGGTGAATAGTAACTTTTTATTTTTTTTAACCACGGTTAATAGTAAATAGGGTAACTAAGGGTAAATATGATATTAATATTACCATAACACATGTCCTAATTCTATTGGACAAGTGTAATTCGACCAAAAACAAACTTAGGAATACAATATGACCATTTAGGCCCACTTGGATTAGATTAGGACATTTATTATTTATTTATTTAAAGAAGGGTTAAAATAGTTAAATTTAAAGTTTAATAAGTAAAGAATTTTTAATATGTGGTTATACATAAGATAAATTCGATTGTAAATATTAATTAGAAAGATAAAAAGATTTCCTACATGATGGTATTTTATTTGTAATTTTTAGACATCATATAATATAATTTATTTATGACACAAAGATGATGCAGTAATTATCTTATTAATGAAATATTGACATAATTGATAATATAAATACCAAAATAATTGTAATTTAAGACTTTTTATGAATTCCACTAATTTTCTAGGTTACTATGATATATTAGTGATGATTTAATCAACTTGGTTCGAACATATAATTCTTTTATGACTTTCACAAAAATCATATATCAAATAGTGTCAAAATTGACACAAAATAGTTTTTAAATAAAATATTATATTACTAATTGTTATTTTATTCCTAAAAATCTAAGGTTCGGCCAAATGACTTATATAAGGATATATGTATTAATAATATACAATTTGGGGTTCGTTTGGCATGTTATAGTAAGTTTATTAACCATATAGTGAAAGAAAACAAAAAGACACGGTAAAAGTTAAATTATTTAACTTAGAGTTAAATCTAATTGATAAGGTTAAAATAATACCCTAAACTTGTCTAAATCCTATTGGTTGATAGGATTTCGACCCATCCCCACTTTAGCTTCGAAATAAGACCCTTTGGAACCATTATAAACCGATTTTGACTTTAATATAAAATAATATTTTGAGATATTCCTAAGGTGCCCCTCTCCTCCCCTATAAAAGGACACCTCCTCCCCCTCCTCCTCACACCAATTTGAGCACTCAAGCTCGGCCAACCCCTGCCAATTTCTCCTCTCCACTTCCCTAGCAACATCCTAGAGGTTCTGGTCTTCCTCAAAGACCAATTTTAGTTCCCTAAGAGGAGGTCTCAAAGAGGCACTTCAAAGAAGAGGTAATTACCGTTACCAATTCTTTCATCTTTATTTCTTCTTCCACTTCTTCTTCTTAGGTTGTTTCATTATGAAGTAATAACATCAGTATCACTAATATACTGATATGTTATTATAAGTATGAAACAACCCTATTTCACCATCTATCCATCCTACGGAAAAAGAATTCACCGCGCGTGCGTACCTACGGAATACCGTCTCCACGCCATGGTGTAATCTATTTTCCACCACCACCTTACATGGATGGGTATAATGGTGTAAAGAATAACTATACATAGTTATTACAACATCATATTGATTATGATATATTGTATAATCCACTCCAATTCAATTCAATATTTATAGAAATGATATCATCGCTCGTGCGTACGTACGGACTACCGTCTCCACGACGCGATGAGATTCATTCTCCATGTTAACCATTTAAGAATGATTATAATATATATATAAGAAATAATAATGAAATATATGACATTATAAAGATACTGGATTTATGTATATATATACATATGTATGTCATCTACTTACTTCCATTTCAAGACAATAAGGAAAGGAAAACAGCTTTCATGCGTACGTACGGACTACCGTCTCCATGAACGGTGTTTTTCATTTTATTTATCTACCTATTATATATATATATATACTGAATATATATGATATATAAATCATATTTTATATTCTGGAAGTGAGTAAATCATGATATAAGTAATAATGATGTCAAGAACAACAAGTCAAAACACCTACGATAAATGAAACGATTTTACCCAAAACGCTTCTTTAACATGGAATTTACAAAAGAACGGGTTATATAATGTCATAAGTGAACCATATATGATATCATAACAATGAATATGATTCTTTAATAAGTCAATAACATGATTTAAATCATTATACAGGAGGTTAGGACACTTACAAAGCAAGTCGGACCTAAGGTAAGGGAAATATCACAATCTCATTTTTATCCGAGATTGTTTATTCGTAAGTATTTACTGGGGTGTATTTTATCATCCACATCCATGTTTCATAAATATGTAATATTATTTCCATCCACCTACAATTGTTTAAATCCATTTTTACCCTTCGGTGAGTTTTTAGTAAAAGAAATGAAAGGAATCTTTTGTCGTTTTTCGTACGAGGAACTTTTTGACTTTTCCGACAAAAGAACGAGAAGAATGTTTTTTTTAACTTATACGGCATGAATGGATTTTTAAAACATTACTTCAAAGAAGCTTCCTTTACAAGTTTTCAAGTTTATTTTTAATCAACTTCTTTTATTTTAAAGTTGTATGACATGTTATGAAAGGAAAAATGTTTTTGAAGAAGAAAGGATATTTTCCTCAAGAATTCAATTCAAGAGTTTTATCAAAATTATTTTTCATCTAAGATAATAAAGGGTTCTGTTTCTATCCATATTTTTACAATGATTTGACTATGTTGTGATGGAATTATGTTTATGAATTCCTTTATCTTATATGAATGGTTTTATGATGTCATGTTGTTTAAGAATCCCATTTTTATTACATGGGTTATGCAATGATGTATGATTTATGATTTGGTGGCACACATAAGAAAGGATTCATTAAGAGATGGGTGGGACCTATATCTCCCTCCAATGCATTGTGTAAAGATTTTATATCTCATGAGATAGACATGGCTGGAATGGTAGGTTATACCGGTTCAGTGAAACAGGACTGAAACGAGGATTACTCGATTCAGAAAGGGACTTTGTCCACTAAGATAGTCTTGGCAATGAGTCTTGACTAACAAGAAATGATTCTCTATGATTATGTGTGTATGCCACAAAGTTTCATGTTTTAAGTTATGATTATTGGGATTACATTTCACTTCTATGATTTATCCCATGTTATGAAATTATGATCTCTTTTGCAGGTTAAGATTTCCAAAAATGTTATGTTCTTATGTATATGATGTGATTGATATTTCTTTTGTTTACCCTTACTGAGCATTTGAGCTCACCCTTTTATGTTTTCTTTTCCCCAGGATATAAAGAAAGGTTTTAGGTAAAAAAAAAGGGGGGATGACCTTTGTGGGAGATATTGAAGATCTTTCACCAGGATTAGAAGATTACGTTCCGAGTTTCCAAAGACACTAAACTATTACGATCCTTGTGTGTGTGTTTTTGTTATGTACTAAGTATTCCGCAAAAGTAATGTAATTTCCATGTACGTCAGGATACGGGTCTCTACAGGTATGGGGATTCGTCTCAATTTCACATTATTGATCAATTTATTTTTAATATTATGCACCTAATTTATTTTATATAGTTTATATATAACCAATATTGTTATTTATGATCATTATACATTGAAATATAAATTTCAATTAATTATACATATTCTTGTATCATATATGTTATCATTTCGGATGTAATTAACCATATATACATTCAATGTTTCATTTGGAATGAATTTAACTAATTTGGTAACTATTGATAAATCTGCCTTATTCATTCATAATATATATCAGTTTATAAGTGTTATTATTTCATGAATTAAATTTATTATTTTATAAGTGATGAATTATTTGGTTATTCATGTGATGAGTGGGTTTTAGTTATTGATATCACCTCAATGCATCAGAATTATCATGAGGGGAATCATGTTTAGCGATAATTAAAGGGGATTTACATATAGTATAAGCCATATTATAAATGATATAGATGGTAGAGGTATAATGTTCCAAGGAATAATGATGTACAACAATTAATTATTTCCTTCATTTCAGTTATAATTATTATCCATGTCTTTTTGAATGATATTATCCCATGCTTAATTTCAATTTCAGTTAATATGTAAATGGAATGTGTTCTATAAATTATCATTACATATTGATAATAAAATATCATTCCATGATTTTCATGTTATCTAAATGGAATTAATATTATTTTATTAATGTTTTCATTTTTTTAATCATAACAATTTATAATTGTTTCCACTCTACATAACCCTTGTTGTGAATTTGAGCACACATTTTTCTTATTATTATGATTAATAGGAAATTTTATGTTAAAGAGAATAATGGAGTTCAAAAAGAAACTAATTTTGGTATTTTTTATTTTCTAAAATTTAATGTGAACTTTTTTATCTCTCTAATTTATAAAAACTACTAACCTATTCTGTCTTTTTGTATGTGATCCCAGATTTTTATGCCAATGATATAATGTATCCACAAGCTAGGGACAACTAGGTTCTAAGTTATTAAATTTGTTATCAAAGAGTTGTTTATTGGAAAAATTGGTTACTATATTTGGATGAAATAGATTTGGGAATAGAACCCTATGATTAACATTATACGATAATTCTATGATGGGATAAAATATTATAGATTTTTTATGACCATGGAAAACTTATATTAATCCCATGGAATCAAATATTTAGAATATGGTATAACTATTAAACATCTTATAAATGACTCACAATTTTTATGTTTTATTAGTGTTTCTCACATTCAAACTTTTGGATTGGTTTATTGATGGGACAATTAAGGACATGGTTAATGATTAATGATTTGAAAATTTGTTAATGAGAAACCAAATAGGATGATGAATTGGTTGTTGGTTATTGTGATCATAATATTTGATTAGAAAATTTAACCTTATCCCTATATCAGACATATAAAATAAGATAATGATATATTTCACTAATATATAGGGTGGTGGAGAAAATTGAGGAATGAATATTTGGTTTCCAATATGTAGAGAATGTGAGAAAAAACACCAAAGTGAATTTCTTAGAGTAATGTGACAATGATTTGGGTTTGGAAAAGAAGGAAATAACGAATTCAAATTCTGAATAAAATTTAAATGTTTGGTTAATGAAATAAGATTATAATAAGGATTCCCTCATGAATCAAAAAATAATGAATGATTTAAATATATAATATTAATCAAAGTCCTATTATGGAAAACACATAAATTGAATCGGTAATGTTTTATTAGTAATAGTTAAAAAAACATGATGAAATGTACAAAATGAAATATTAAATAGAATAAGGTATTAAGAATAATTAATGGTTTAACAATGAGATTTAACTATTATAGTTCTTTTGTATTTGGATTCATTAATTATGATGTAAATGTATTTTATCTGGTTATATTAATCAAGTGATATATTTGTATTATAATAAAATAAATTTCCATTAATGATTTTCTATCATGTGATAAATTGTACTATTAACCAAGATAAGTGGTTATATAAATTATGTTTATATAATAATTATGAGGATAACATTTTGGGATAGTGTTGGTGACCATGAAAGTTCTCAGTGACTTGATGTTTTATTTTATATTTTCCTGGTTTTATATTTCATTGGATTTATGGAATATATTCAAAAATATTAATTTTTTTCGAATAATTCTAATTTTTATCATGGTTTTATTATAATTAAGGTATTCATATACATGGTATGTGAGAATAATAAATACAATTTTTTTGATGAATTTAATTTTATGTTGTTTTTGGAAATATAGTGATTGTCCTTCTATCTTTTTATACTGTCAACTCAGATCATTATAAATTGGAAGAGTATTATGGTTATGTAATAAATGAATGAATTAATATGGAAATTGGAAATTACTTTTCGAATTTAATTTATGATATATGTTAATCATTTTTTTGTAAATATTTTAAAACTAATTGAATGAATAATGGATCTATAGATCAATGTTCTCCATTCATAAAAAGTCATATTGAATGTAAATATCTAGTTCTATGGAATGAAGAAGAGATACATCGAAGGGTGTCCAAAATAATGATATTATGGTTTTCACATGGAATTAAATAATGTATTTTTTCATTATTTATTTCTAATTATAGTAATAGAATTCCACATTTATAGAAAAACAATTTCAATTTGTTTTTAACTTTTTAATTTTCTATTTGAGAAATCATTGTTATTTTTACCAATCATAGATTTATATGTTTTTATTATTAAATTTATCAAGACTATATTTTATATCAATCTCCATTAAAAAAATATTTTATAATTTCTATTTCATTTCAATATTTTCACTTTTATATAATACAATATTATTCAAAATCAAAATATTTTTGTGGCCTTCATATTTTATTTTCCCCCGTATTATGTGGGTATTTTATTAACCATATTTATGATGTAGGATTCCTATAAAAGAATTTTAAATTATCTATCATTGACTTTTGAAAAATAATTTCATATTGGGATGATGAAATTTATTTAATTATTGCAGAATGTAAAACCCCATTATTTTATAGTATCTATCTCTTTAAATAAATATTATATCTTTTATAACATACAATTCAGGAAATAACTAAATTAAACGGACAATGAAATATAATGATGTGATAGTAATAACCTAAATACTAATATAGTAAGTATATAAACACTCACGTATAAATCATTAACATTACATAACATTTTTGGAATACATACAAATTATACAGATATATACCTGAAGACCGTAGTTGTTATAGTGCCTTTGGAATCATAAAAACATAATCATTTTGACATATATGAGATAAAAATTCTATGACTAGGTTCGTCTTGGATAGCACCCTTCCAATACATATCAATCCTCATACATATCTTCATAACCTGGGGGAATAGAAACACAGAAACGGTTGTGCTGAAATGGTTAGTATGGGTAAACTATGGAGACATGTAATAATAAACATGAGCATAAGGGTATGTGTGTGTGATCATGAAAATAAAATATCATACCCTTTATATCTGAGATCATGGAATAACGATTGGTAGTTTAGAAGAAATAAATCATAATGAAATAAATAGTATAATACATGAAATAATAACATAGGAATAAGACATCTAATTGTGAAAAAACATAAGCATATACTAATTTTCGTAGTATCCATGGCATAATGGCCAAATCAAATTTTGTCGAAAAAGTATTTTACTGAACTATGTAACCCCTTTCTAGCCATACATTACTGAATCGAGTGACCCTTATTCCATCCATATATTACTAAACTGAGTAACCCTAATTCCATACCTTTATTACTGAACTTAGTATGACTCATTCTAGACATGTTTTATCTCATGAAAATTAAATCCATTCCTAATGCATTGGAGGGAGATATAGGACCCACCAGTATAATAATGAAATCATACATACATGTGCCTCTAGATCATAAATAATCATACCATAATCTATAAAATTAAATGGGTATCTTAAACATGTAAACATATAATTACATTTGGAAAGAGATAGTTTTCAAAATCATTTCATTATAACATGTGAAAAGAAGTAGGTTCCCAAATCATATAACATGTGAAATGGAAATATGCTTCATAAACATCATGTCATTAAAACACAATCAATTAAAAGAAAGAATATGACTAAAAACACTGAATAATTTCTCCATAAAATCTTGAGTAAGAAAAATATCTTTCAACATATATTGGAAATAATTTTGAAGTATCTTTTAAAAATATTTCTAGAGGAAAATATCTATTCTTCATTTAAAAAAAATTAATAAAAAATAACCTTTACAAAACTCTTTTCATTGAAAATTTATTTTACAACAAATAAAGAAACAATTTTAAACAAGAAATCATTTTTAAATTTCTTTTTCCTTGAAAATTATCTTCATTTATATTTTCAAATGATTTTATAAAACATTTTTGAAAAAAAAAATTTGTATACAATATAATTCGGACTGAAGAAAGGGAAGGTCATATTTTACATAAAAACAAAATCTTAAGTACCAATGTGTGTGAAAATGGTCCTAAAATATTAGGATATCTATAATAAATAGTGGATTGCATAACTAACGAATATTGATGAGATATAGATCATATGATTTCATCAATGGAATCATAAACATGAACAATCTCAAACAACGATGAGATTGTCTCAATAAACTCTTATAACATCGTCACGTAGGATAATAATATCCATGTAAAAAAATTACAGGAAGATTAATATATCATGAAATGAATTATAATCTTGATAAAAAATTTAAAATGTATGTATATACACCTTGAAAAATTGTGTAGGTGCATAACAAAAGAAGAGTCTCAAAGAATGCAAATTGAGACAAAATTATTTTATTGATTTAGAAACTTTTGGAACATAAACCCCATGAAATAAGGAACATAAAATCAAAATGTTAATGTTGATAAATATATTTATATGATAAATAAAATAAAATCATGTTCAATACATATGCCATATAAAAGGAAATAGTGGAAAACATAACATGTATCTCACTGAAATAAAATTTGAAATAAAATCCCCTTACCCTGTGTCTTGAATATCTCCATAATCATAAAAAAATCATATATATTATATATAAGTTTAATACAATTATTTTAAAGATGAATATTTTTATATCTAGAACCAAATATGGTTTTATTATGACCTTATATTACCCGTTTGTTAATGATTATATGCTAGGGTTTTACATTAGGTAATATTCACTTTGTTCATTGCATGTGTATTAATTTGGTATATCATTGGTATTTATAGTTATATAATGATTAAGAATGTAAAACATAACATAAATATCATATATATCCATTATATTTGTATTATAATAATCTATACAATATAGGATTATGAAACAAAATATATCATTCATAGGGAAGGTAAGTTGTATGTATGCATAAATGATATTTCTGTATTTATTATCGTATTGAAAGAAAGTATATAAATGGAATATGTATATATATTTATGAATATATATTATAAATGGAGAATGAATATGTCATATATATAATATATTTTTATTAAACCCATCTTTAATAAATTCCATGTGGTTTGTGAACGAATAACATGGCTTTGATGGGGCGGTAGTCCACACATCCTCAAAAGAGATTATCGCATTAACACCAAATGGAAAGTAATGATGTGTGTGTTTTAAAAGTAAAAAATAAGATTTAATACATATTAAATAAAATATATTTCATATATAAATATATTTTCTATCATAATGGCCACCGTGATTGGTGGAAAATGAGAAATGAACAATCATCATTTCTTGAGGCAACAGTTTTTTGTACTCAGAAATAGTATGTTCAATATCCATTATATGGTGGTGTGTGTAAGTATAGGTCATAAAAATTTCATAACAAGATCCCATAATATTGAAAATAATTTTATTTCACAGAATAATGGAATAATTATTGTTGAAGGGGTGATGGATGTAAATAATGGAAATGTGCTTGAGGGAAGACGTCACCTCTTCACTAGGTAACTCATTTTGGTTGATTTAAAAAGGATTCCATGAATATATTTATGAAAAAAGGGAGGATATAAGTTCAAATTGAGTATTTTTAGAGGATACATGGTACGATATTGGACAAACATAGAGTTTCTGAGAGGTGAGTGAAGTGGGTTGAGGTGGTGGCGTTTTGTAGGGTAGGAAAAGGACTTACTTGGAATTTCTAGGCTGAAGTTAGGTGTGTACTTTTCTTACCTAATAATGTTCTAAAAAACAAAAAAAAACTCAATAATTCAAGGATTATGGCCAAACTATAGATATATGACGGGTTTTGGTCATTTTTTTTGGGTCGTTTGGGGTGTTAAATTTAAGGTTTTGTACTTTATTTACCTAATTTTTCTCTTAAGTGATGTAATTAATTTTAATTATCATCAATAATATTTTTTGTAAAAAAAGTTTTCCTTATTATAATTTATATATGATTATGATTCCAAATATGGAAACCATTTTTTCAAATTCTAATTTCATGATTGGAAGTAATTAATTTAATATTAATCATGTTGCTGGTATGACACTAATGGTTTCTATAGTAAAAATGATCATAAGTTTACTTGGTTTTTAGGCCCAATTTTAATGTGGAAGTAGTTCAAATGACAAACACTAATTTACATGATAAAATTATTTCATAATAAAAACTGGAAATAAAATTAAAATATAATTTATCTTTATAAATAAATTAAATTAAAAAATTTTTATGAATTAAAAACTTGTTTTTTCACTATTCATCGATAAATTAATTTTTTTTTGAAAAATCCAAAAAAATAACCCTATGATGATTTTGATTTTATATGTTCAAGAATGAGGTTTATTTTATAATGTTACATTTCCAAATATGTATAAAATTAATTTTATTAGAAGGACATTAAAAGTGGTTTATTTTTAGAAAATTTAATTTTTAATCAAAGAAGAACATTTCCAAAAATCATATATTTTATTATCAATAAATTTTATTTATATAAATCAGTTAAAAAGTATTTGAAATTTAATTATTACTATTCATATAACTAGATTTAGATACTAGTTTATAATTAAATTTTTAAATAAAAAAAATAAATAAAAAGAGATGTTTTTAGAAACTCAGTGTTGTATGTATAATAAACCAACTCAATGTTCCATGCATCGTACACCAAATCAGAGTTCTGTGTAATGTACGACAAGTAATTTTAGTGTGAAATGAATAGTGTAATTTTTTTATTGGAAGATATAAAGGATAATTTAAATTTATTCAAAAAAAATGTCCATACAGACTTCGTGTGTGACATTTACCCCCCCCCCCCCCCCCCCCCGCATATTAATTCCTCCCTCGCAATTCATCACTATGGTAAAAATTTGAGGATACTTATGCTTAATATTATACTCAAGATCCCACTAGGTTTCTCAAACTGGTGATTTATACGTAGAACATTGACCATGTGAGTGGTCTTCTTTCGTAGAACATTCATTGACCGGTCTGTAATTTCAATAAGTTCTTCCTCAAAAAAAAGAACCTCCTCAAGAAGTACGACCTCTGAGTTCAGTACATGTAAAGGGTCTGGTATATACATCTTCAAGAGTGATAAATGGGACATATCATGGACATTATAGATATTTAGAAGAATATTCCAGTGATAGGCGATAGTATTTATACGTTAAAGAATCTCAAAGGGGCCGATATACATGGGGATTAGTTTCCCTTTCTTCCAGAATCTCATAATGTTCTACCATGGTGATATTCATAGAAACATATTTTCACCAACATCTAATTCTAAATCTCACAAATAGTTATTAGCATAACATTTTTTCATCATTAATATCCCTAGATATACTATTGAATGGTTCTAACCTTATCGACCATTTCTTTAGTGATCTCAGGTCCCAATAGCTTTCTTTCACCAACTTCATCCAAAAATGTAGGATCTATACATTTCTTCCTATAAAGGGATTTATATAGTTCCATTTGAATGATTGATTAAAATATTTTACTATAATAAAACTTGACCAAAGTAGGTTATTGATTCTAACCACCTTTAAAATACCCTAAATATTATCTAAACATATCCTCTAGGTTTTGAATTGTTCTATCACACTGACCAAATGTCAAAGGATGATAAGTTGTTCTAAAACTCAATTAATTATCTTGTGTTATCCTAATAAATTACCAGAAAATTGATGTAAAAATTGGATCCCTCAATGATAAATTATTATGTTGGACTCCATGCAACCATACCACAACATTTATGTAGATCCAAATAATCTAACCAAGTGATAAATATTTACTAATGGCAGTTATGTGTGAAGAATTAGTAATGAGATCAACTAGAACCTAGACTTCATTAAACCCTTTAGATGTTTATGGTAGTATAACGTCAATATACATAATTATTTTCACCCATTTCTATTTTGGTATGGGTAATGGACACAACATCGCTTTAGACATTTATCTTTCATAACTAACATGCTGGAATACCAAACAACGATATACAAACTCTTCAATATCTCTCGTCATGTCATCCCACCAGAAGTATTATTTTATGTCCTTATAATTCTACATACATCAAGGATGAATATGTAATGTTGAACCCTGAGCTTCCTATAACATGTCCTTCATAAAACATGACAAGAATGAAACACATTTGTGGTTCCAAAAACATATCATTCCATACTCATCAAGGAGAAACTCAAGAAAATTTATGACCTTCATCTTCAACTCTTAACCTTCCTTCTGTATCTCCATAATATTCACTGGGATTGATGGTTGAACATTAATTTTAGAAAGAAAATATTTTCCCCCTTCCAACATTATTTCAAAATATATCCCTTGAAAATCATGAAATATAGGATCTTTTGTGATCCTCTTCATAGATAAGCTAGCATGATATTTTCGACTCAATGAATCAGCCACCATGTTTTATTTCCCATGGTGGTAATTTAGTGAGTAGTCAAAATAAATTATCAACTCTAATAATTTTATCTATACCATGTTCAACACCTTATGTGTAAATATATATTTCCTAATTTTATGACCACTTTATATATCAAATATTTCCCAATAATGATAGTTCTTCTATATCTTTAATTCAAAAATTTCCATCTCTAACTCCAAATAATTATTTGGGTAATTTTTCTCATGAATCTTCAGCTTTCATGAGGAATTGTCCATAAAGATGTTATTATCATATAAGAACACATTTCAATATATTTTTGGATGCTTCAAAATAAATTAAAAACCCTTCTCTACTAAAAGGTAATTTCAACATTAGTTATCTGACCAACTTTCTTTTCAGTTCCCTGAAATTTTCCACAAAATTCATATATCCAGAGGAAATTAGCACCCTTCCAAGTTAACTTGGTCAGAGTATTAGATATTCGGGATATATTATACACAAAAAATCGATAATATTCAGTTAAACCAAGAATACTACATATCTCAATCACTGTGGTTAGTCTAAGATGGCTTTCAAATTGAATCTTTATTTGAAAAATATACTATTATACCATATATTGATATTTTATGACACAAAATTAGACCATTTGCATCATAAATTTGTAAAATATAAATTTTTTGATATAAATTATATTTCTTTTGGGTCTTTAGTACATTTCTAGAGTGATATTTATTCTCTTCATTTCTATTTGTGTAGATATGAATTTGATCTATAATGACTTCAACAAAATGGTTGAGGTAAGGTCTTATCACTTTATTTATTAAATACATGATGATATTAGGGTAATTAGTAAGAAAAAAAGGCATCACTATATATTCATAGTAAACATACACAATATAAAATGCCATCTTGGGTATATCATTTTTTGTGACCCTAAATTGATGATATCTAGAATAATGTCCAATCATGGAAATGTAGTGGGAACTGCACAACTAATCAAAAATGTTATCAATATGGAGAAGATGATACTTGTTATTGATTTTGAACCATTTCAACACTAGATAAAAAATTCCAGTTTTGGTTGAATACTCTTTATTTATCAAAAAAATAAACCAGTGCACCCCAAGGTGAAACACTTAGGCAAATTAATCCCTTATCACAGATTTTATGGAGTTTCATATTCAATTTTAGCAACCTGATCGGGACTATTCTATTAGTAGTCTTCAATTTTTTTTGTGGAGCCATATATAAGTTCAATCGAGAACTCCACATCACATTTTGGTGGAAGTTTATGAAACTATTCTTGAAATAAATCCACAAAATCCCAAAAAATAGACATATAATTAATGTCCATATTTTCCCCAATAAGTTGAGATAAAAACCCCTTTTGAATGGGAAATAGGACCCATACAGTGGATGTAATTTCCACAAGATGTCCAGACATATCATCACATTGATGGATGATCATAGGAGGGTTTCAAATATATAATGTAACTTCCCTTACATGACAATTTATGATGGATTCATACATGGAAAACCCATCCATGAATAAGATGTCATCAAATTAGACCAATGTATGAATGCCATGATGTGTGGGAAGTACATTCCCACAAACATCAACAAGAGAGGAATCATAAAATTGAGATGCAATCATTGTAAAATTAAGGGATTGAGCTACTAATTAAATGTCTAATTGGTTTGGAGGAATCTTAACTTATAAAATTATTTAGATATCATAGAGTGGGTATATTCATAATCATATATGAGGAACCACATGATAATGATAAATAACATAGCGAACATATATTTTAGTATACATTCCACAATCAATGACACCATAGCATTATCCATGATTATTCATAGACAAAATATATTTAAATCCTTCATAATGTTTTATTATGAGCTAGTGAATTCTTAAATCATATCCCATAAGAATGTCAATCTACGTGTTCGAAAAATCATGTTGTCGTGTACCAGATTACCCCATGTCAAACCTCAAACATCTTGTCTGAGTTGTTACCCAAAGGTACATTTCTTCCAGACCGTAATATACTTGTAGTTTCTAGATAGGAATGTATTTCTAAGAAACCAATCAATATATCCTTCAACAAAAATCTATGACATTTTCCTATAAATTGGCTCAACCCTATAATTATCCATAGAAAGACCATAGGGTTCTCACCAAGGTTTTCTCATCCTAGTATCCAAATTTTTACTATACCATTGCTCTCATACCTACTATATATACCATCACATTTAGAACATTAACATTACAAAACATTTTCTAAATATATAAACAATATTCAAATATATGGGCAAAGACTCTAGTTGGTATAGTGCCTTTAGAAACATGGAATCATAAACACTAATACATATATGTGCTATATAATCTACCACTAGATTGTTCATGTATATCACCCTTCTTTAAAAATTGATACATAATACATAAATTCATAATCTAGGGTAATGGAAACATAGAATGGGATGAGCTAAAATGATAAGTAAGGGTAAACAAGGAGGACATGTAAGTATAAACATGAGAATAAGGTTATGAGAATGTGATCATGAAAATAGAATATCATACCCTGCTTATCAATGATCCTGGCATAATGATTGTTACATCATAATACATGAATCATAATGAAATAAAGAGAATATGAAATGAATGAAAAAAATATGAATATTACATGGAATTATGGAAACACATACACAAATACTGATTTCAATAGAATCTAAGGAATCACTTCTATGACCATCTTAATAGACAAAGTCTTTTACTGAACCTAGTAACTCCCATTCCAACCATGTATTACTGATACAATTGAACACCCTTATAGACCTATATTATAGAACATAGTAACCCTTATTCCATCAATATGTTACTAAAATATGTTTTCCTCATTCCATCCTTGTTTTATCTCGTGAGATATAAATCTTTACCCAAAGAATTGGATAGAGATATAGGTCCCACCTATCACATAATTAAATAATACATAAATGTTACACAATATAATAAATAATGATACCTTAACCCATGAAATTAAATGGTTTTCATAAACATGTAAACATATAATAACCTGTTGAAGGAGCTAGGTTTCTTAATCATTTCATCATAACCCATGAAAATAAGTATGTTTCAAAATCATATAACCCATATAAGATAAATGAGCTTCATAATAATCATTCCATTAAAACATTATCAATTAAATGAAGGAATATAAATGGAAACATTGAATAATTTCCTCCTAATGAAATGAGTAACCCCAAAGGATGTTATCCTTGATGGGAAATAATTTTGAAATATATTTTAATGAAATTTCTTGAGATAAATATCCATTATTCTTTGAATATTTCTTTTTAAAAACATAAAACAATTTGAAAGTTCTTTTATTGAAAATAGTTTTCATTAAATATAGTTTGAAATGTTATAAAACAAAATATTGTAAAATAATAATACATTTTAACAATAATTTTTCATTGAAAATGATTATTAAGGATCTTCTGAAATCAATTTTTAAAACATTTTTGAAAACATGGTTTTTTAATACAATATTTTTCCAACTGAAGAAATATATGATCATATTTTACATAAAAACGTTATATTAAGTAGAAAAGAGTGTAAAATGGTTTACAAAAATGAGTATATCATTAATATATAGAGAATTATAAAAATAATGAATATTCTTGTGGGATGGATCAAAATATTTAATCAACTGAATCATAAACATAAAACCTCATGAAAAATGATGTGATTATCTCAATAATCTATTATAAGTTTGTGACATGGGATCATACTCTCCATTTATGAAATGAAAATTAAATGAAGAATTAATTATCATGAATATAAATAGATATATAATAAAAAATTTAATATGGAAGCGAATACACCTCCAAAAATAGTTTAGGTTCATAAAAAAACATGAGTATCAAAGAATCCGAATTGAGAGAAAACTATTTTATCCATTTGGTACCTTTAGAACATAAACCCCATTTAAGAAGGATCATAAAATGGATATTTAAATACCCATAAATTTAATTATATGATACATATAATAAAATAATGGGTAATACATACACCACACAATAGGAAAGAGTGGTGAACATGACATGTATCTCACAAAAATCAAAAGTGAGTTGAAATCCCCCTACCTTGTGTTTTGACTCTCTCTGTACTTATTCATGATTCATGCATAATAAATATAATTTTATTATAAATATTTTAAAGAATTATATACCTATATCTTTTACCATATATTGTTTTATTTTTACAATATCTTTCATTCTTTTTAATGATCCTATGTTAATGTTTGACTTTGGGTAATATTTTCTTTGTTCTTTGCATTTGTATTAATTTGATTCATGGTTTTTCCTTATACTTATTTCATGATTACATAATATAAAAAATTATATAAATGTTATGTGTAGACAATATATTTTTATTATCATAATCCATATAATATAGTAGCACGAAATGGAATACACTATTCATGGAGATGGTAAGTCGTAGATACGCAAGAATATTATTTTTTTTTTATTGTCATATTGAATGAAAAATTGTAAATGAATTATGTATATATATATACATAATTATTATAGTATAAATATTATATCATATATATCATATAATTTCATTAAACCCATACTTAATACGTTACATATGGTGTTATCAAATCATATCCAATTTGAGGGGGTGGCAGTCCACACATCCCCTCAAATGAGATTATCATATTAAATACAAAAGAAAAGTAAAAATGATGTCTATTATAAAAGGAATTCTTAATGACAAATAAATTTTAATTATAATATATAAAATATATAAATATAGTGTCTATAACAATGGACACCATGATTAGTGGTAACATAGAAATGAATATTCATCATTTTGTGAGGCAGTAGTTCACCGTACATAGAAACAGTATGTTCAACACCCATTATATGGAGTTGTGTGTATGTTTAGGTAAGAAAAATTGAATAAAAATATACTATAATATGGTTTTGTCACACAAGTTGTAATAAATGGAGTTTAAGGGTTTAATAATGGAAATAATGGATATGATCTTGAGAGAATATGTTAACTCTTCGCTAAGAAAGTCCTTTTGGTTTGTCCCAAAAGGATTCCTTGAGATTATTTATTAATAAAGTGAGGATTCAAGGACAAATGGTGTATTTATTTTTATGGTAATTGGTATGATAATGGAAAAACATAAAGGGAAAGAGTGGTTTGAGAAATGGGTAGAGGTGGTGTCCTTTTATGGGGAAGGAAAAAAGACTCACTGGGAATTTCTAGAATCGAGTTAGGCCTGCACATTTTATTACCTAAAAAAAGACATACCGAACCAACCAAACTCAATAAATTAAGGTTTATAGATTAACTGTGGATATAAAATGGGTTTTGGACTTGTGTATAGGTAATTTTGGATCTTAAATTTAAGGATTACTATTTTAGTAATATAATTTTCTATTAACTGATGTAATTATTTTCAATGACCTTCACTAATCATTTTGGTCAAACAATATGTTTAAATTATTTGAAATTATAAATCATTCTAAATCCAAATATGGAATCAATTTTTATAAATTAAAATCCCAATATTTGTAGAAATATATTAAAAAATAATCCCACTGTTGGGATAATACTGCAGGTTTTCATAGTAAAAAAGATCAAATATATATTATGTTTTTATGACCAATTTTAAATATGGAAGTGATTATAATAAAATGAATTTGATTAAATGATAAAAATATTACATAATTGAACATTTAAATCAAATCAACATATATTATATCCTTATAAATAAATTAAATTAAAAAGTTGTTTTTGAATAAAAAACTGTTATTTTTATCTTTTCATCTAAAAATGAAGTTCGTCAAAAAAATCCCAAAACATCACGATATGTTGATTTCGAAATTATAAATTCATATAAGAGATTTATTTTATAAAATTAAATTTATAAATTTTTATAAAAATAATTTTATTAGAAGGACATTAAAAGCGGTTTATTTGAGAAAATAGTAATTTTAAACATAATCCATTACCACGAATCCTATATTTTAATATCAGTATGTTTTAATTATATAAAAAAATTGGTGAAAATATTATAAAAGTAGTTATTACTTTTCATATTACTTGGTTTAATGAATAGTTTATATTTATATAATTTTAATAACTAAAATCATAAAAAGATATGTTTTATAGAAACTCAGTGTTGCGTGTATCATATGACAACCCAGTGTTGCATGCATTGTATGTAAACTCGGTTTTTCTTGTAATGTACAACTATTAATTTTAGTGTTAGTGGAATCAATGACTTAGTATATTTTAGGATATAATTGAAAATTTAAACTTATTAGAAAAATAACATGTCAATTAAAACTTGGGGTGTTTCAGTAAGAATGAATAGTATCAACCACACAATGAAATATATAATTTTATGTAATGATTTGTGTTTTTGATCTGGGTTAAAATAATAAGGTTTAAGATTTTTTTTTCAATTTATCAACATGCTGTTTTTTTAACTGAGCTCCAAAATTTTATTCCGAGTGTAAGAACACCTAACAATGTAGTATTTGGACTTGTGTAATTTACATATAATTATAGTGGAGTTACAATGAGTCTTAGGAGCATTTAATTCAGAAAACTTCACTTGAATAGATCTGCAAGGGTTGCGCATGGTTGCGGTCCAACTTGTGCAGCTTACCCGGTTTAATATATTTGTACATTAATTAAATAATATTAAATGGTTGTTTTGTGTTTAAATAGAATAATGTGTTAATAATAATAATGATATTATTATTATTATTATTTTGTCACAATTTATTTGGATGTTAAAAAATTTTAATTTCACTATTAATGGGATGTAATACTTATGTGAATTTAATGATGTTGTTGGGTATCACCAAGAAATGATTAATTAAATAAGAAGTTTCATATTTAAGGATGGAGCGTTGTTAAAAAATAGAGGAGATTAATTATATCAAAGTATTGAGTAATAATAATGATATTATTAATATTATGATTTTATGAGTGTTTTAATTATTGATTATTATGGTTTTTATTATTATTTTAAATAATAATGGTAATGAATTGGGGATTTTTTTTGGATTTGAAAAAAATGAATGTTTTAAAAATAATAATATTGAGGATGTAATTATTATTAATGTGTTAATTAATTAAATTCAAATAAAAATGAATTTCATTAATTGTGGGAAAATAATTATTTTTATTACTCTGAAGTCAAATAAATTTTAATTTAATTTAGTAGTAAAGGGGAGTTTGAATATCTCAAGGAAACATTTAATTTTAAGAATGATTAATTGGGGTATTGGATTTAATCAATGAAACGTTTTTTAGCTTTAATAATGATGTTTTTTTAAAGAGAAGGATATAATAATAATAATAGTAATGATAATATTATTAATATATTTATTATTATAACTATTAATGTAAATCTATTAATATTTTATGGGTAGTATTAGTGTTTGAAAACAAGGGAGGGGCATGGCCTCCTTCTTCTTACAAGAGGCGTGACCCCCACTAAGATATTCTCCCCTAGAGTTGTGATAAATCGGCTTATATGAACTCCTCCTCCATATGACCCTCCTCTTCCTTACCTCATGCAGCATAGAACCCCCCGTATGACCCCCCTCAAGCAACGCGACACCCCCCGGGCAGCCTCCCCTACAGTGCACAATGCCCCCCCTCACCCAGGCCCCTCATCTGCAAACATTTTATTTGAATTATTCCTTTAATTTAGATTGAATAATCATGTTAGGATCTCTTATGATGTTCATCATCATCGCTTTTGTGGTTTGATGTTATTTCAGTACCAATATATGTGTGGCCATATTTTGGGTTTTCATTGAAACCTGAATTTTTGGGGTTCATCGGTTCTAGGGTAATGCAACAAGGTTCTATGTATTCCATCGTCCGCATTATGGAAACCACCACTGATGGTGAGGTGTTACGGGCCAATTTGGTTCATCGAAATTTTTCAGAGGCAATGAATTATACATTTTTTTTTGTTTTTCACCACCTAAATAGGTGTCTAATATTTCATCTGAGTGTTTGGTATCTAGCAGTACGTGCATAGACCTTACTGCATTGGTATTGGTTTTATAAATTTGTTTTGGTGATTTGTTGGTTTTTGTTGCTGGGCATACGCATGTGAACATATATATATATATGTGTGTATATCTGTATATATGTAGATATAAATACATATATATAATGGTGGAGCGTGTACGACTACATGAAATTTGAAACTAATTTCTTCCATGTACATTAATGTGCTACGTAATTAATATGACGTCACCCCAAGGTAGGGTCCCAAATACCTATTACATTATTTTTGAAATATAGGTATTTAATTAAAATGTGAATTTGATCTTCCTTGATTATGGAAATGCTATGTTTTATTGAAATAATGACTAAAGATAAACTGATGGATTGTGGTAATGTCATATCATGCTTAATGTGGATAGAATTTTCATATGTATTCTTACTGTAGATGATATACCAGGGTAGGCTCAGCCAAGGGATAATCCCTTGACCGTTTATTAGAATAAAAGAAATAGACAGTAGAAAGAATCACAGATAAAGAGAAGATTACATGACATCAAAAACATCCCCATCCTCACACCCCTGATATCCAACTTTATCCACAGTTGCCGTCTCCCATTCAGAGCTGTCATGATGCTTCAGGATCTTAGCGTATTTCCTCCGCAGATTCATCCGTTCCAAGGCTAAAAGCTCAGTATTACCACCGGAAGACCTAGTGTTCACCGGCTTTGGCAGGTATGAGTAATCCTTTCTTGGCTTGCGACGCGGAGGAGCGGTCACAGCCTCCTGAGGCTCCCTTATCTTCATCCTCCTACCTTGAACCACCTCACTGAAAGAGGGTTTGATCATGCCACCATGCTCCTCTTCACTCTCACAACAATCCCCCCACTTCCCATTGATGACCACATTCTGAAGAAGGTCCTCTTCGCCACAACCCTTCTGAGCGAGACACCTCGGCTGTTCCGCCGGCTCATAACAGATCAAAGCCCCCTGTTGCAAGTCTTCAGCTTCACTGCCACCCTTCTGCATCGAAGGCCCAATCTGCCTTTCAACCACTGGACAGCCGTCCTCCGAATTCTGTTGCACCATGTATTGGAGACAGCCACCAGCACCATTTGTGATGTTCACACCCCCATCCTTCACAGTTATCCCTTGCTCCCCATTCGTATCATCTAACACCCCCAAGGAACCACTCCGACGGACAGTAGCATCCGACCCACTTCCATCCACCTTACCAGCTCCCTTGCACAAGTTCACATTCATCCCATCAGATACCATTGCACCCAGATCACACTGCAAGTCCTGCAGGACTGCATCTTCAGTCGCTGAGCAAAACAATTTCTCCCTATTAACAGAGTTCCCTGCATTAACTGACAAATCCACCTTGTCCAACATCAGATCTTGGCGCATCCTTCTGAAAACAGCAGACACAGCAGGATTTGCAGATGCCTCTGCCTTCTTCAAAGGCACAACATTCCGGTCCTCCATACCACCAGCAGCTCCAGAAGGCACACCCTCAGCAGGAAGCAACCTCGGCCCTTGAGACTTTCCAACTCTTTCCCTCGACTTGACACTTCCTCGAATTATAGCCTCACCATGACACCGCAAGGACGCATGCCCCAAACGGTAGCAAGAATTGCAGTATTCAACCCAAGACTCGAATACCACAGACTGTCTCCATCTAAATTCTTCCCCTACCGCAATCCATATCCAGTTAACTGGTGGCCTTGCAACATCAACCTCCACGCATATGCGTGCATTGACAGGATGACTGATAGTGGACGTCCGAACATCGGAACATAAGTATCTTCCTACCATATTACCAATCATGCACAAAAACGCAGGATTTTGGAAGGGAAGTGGAAGCTGAGGGAGACTAACCCAAGTCGCAACAGTCGATGGATCACGATTCATGCATAACTCGAATGACCAGCGAAGAAGGAAGAATCGACAGCCGTTGCACCTACGCGGGGCGCTGGACCATGCTCGGATCAGATCAACTTCCGAGGAGAACCGAATCATGAGATGACGATTATCGAGAAGACCAACAACAGCCCTGTCCTGCAAATCCCACTTACCAAAAATGAAACGATCAAAATCGTCAATAGAGGGCCTTCGCTGATTGAACCGAGCCACCAGTGTGAGGTCCAGGTGACTTGAAGCTTCATGAAATTCCGACAATGAAATCGGTAATTGCGGCTCTCCCTGATGCAGGTCAGGAACCTTCGGGCCAAGAGAAATCTTCGGGAAATTAGGGAGGTAACTAGGGTTTGAGAAGGGTACAAAGGGTTTCCGCGGTATTGGGTGCTGTGGCCGATCATCCACCCCCCTTTCTCCTCCAGGAAGGGGAGGGAAGTCATCGTCGATCGTCATTTAGGGTTCCCAAGCAGCAGATCGCCATCGCCGTCGCTGCGAGTCGCCGCAAGCCGTCCCGAGTGCCATCTGTTCACTTACTGTAGATGATATATGATATGTCAATGCATGAAACTTTTTGATGTTATTAAATAATGTCTCCCATGTGATATAATTGATTACCTGAACATGTGTGGATTTAAATAAGGTTTTTCTTATTTTGTTAAATTGATATTATTAAATAGTTAAATGATTTGAATGAGTAATAATGAGTAATATGGAAATTATTTTTAAAATTAATTATCAAGACATTACATGGAATAAAATTAGGGATTTTACTATTTATTGATAATATTGATTATTTTAAATGTTCAGAATATAAAGTAGAATATGGAAATAACTAATGGATTGATTAATTATTACATGTTAAATGGTAATTGAATATTTAATTGATGACTGGTTAAATAGATATGATTCAATTAATTAATGTTTTAATTATTTAATTTTCCTGCATTAATTATGATTTGGAATTGATTGTTTGTTATGACTATTGGACAAGGATACCGTTTTATGCACGTTTATTTTTCATGGCATAATTTGTCGTTGATGGAGTCATTTAAAACTATGATATGTTGTGTGAGATGGTTGCAAAATATTTGGGCCTTGTTCAGCATGTTTTTAGATGAATATGATGTCCATGAAAATTATTAATTTCTTAGATGAATAACGATTTTAGTGGACGGGTTCAGACTTTTTAATGAATTAGGATAATTAATTATTGAATTAATTATTTTGTTGTCTTTTTAAGAATAATTGGTTGTTATTTAATTATTATATATTGAGATTTTGAATAGTTAATTAATTTTCGAATTCATTGACGGGCGATTTATGTTGTTAATTAGATGTTTAATTAATTAACATATTGGATTAAATAATTTATTTATTATTTAATGGATGGTTTTGGGGTGTTAGATATAGAATTCTTTAACAATGATAAATATATATGTATGATTGATAAATGGTTTGTGAGACAGCGACTGATGCTCCAATTACTCATGGGGTGCTAGACATGGCGTTCTGCACCCATCTTGCATGAAAACATTCTTTTATGGGACATGGACTGATGTTCTGAATACCCATAGGATGTGAGACAATGAATGACACTCAAAATATGCACGAGGGTGCTAGAGATGATGTTCTACACCCATTAATTGACATTGGAATGTGTTTCCAATTGGTCATACATGAAATGAATTAATTGTTTAATGAAAATTGTTTTGACATAATGATTTGTGAATTGGACAAGAGAAAGGGTTCAGAATTATCAATGTAATAGGTGAATCACTGTTAATGGATGGACCTAAGAGCAAATAGATATTTTTTATGAATGAGCTCAGACATAGTATATGAAAGAATAAAATTGTATATCATGTAATGTTTTATCCAAGCCAAATCACATGCTTGGATTTTTTCATTACATTGTTTACTTAGATTTTCTTTAGAGACATATGTACAGAGTGACTTATATGGTGAATGTCAGTCTTAGGTTGAATCTTGAGACCTTCATAATTTAATGAGGTTTGAATAATTGATAAATAAAAATGATTGTGTAATGATTGTTGAGTATGCATGACAAATGTATAATGTTTGTTCAGACACCAGCTAAGTTCAAAAGCATGTACTTGGTTATATATTAACTTTGTACTACATACTTTATTTATTCATGATTTTACATGGTTTAAATTATTTATTAAAATTTTGGATTTAGGGTAGATTCTGGTTGTCCCGACCTACTTAGATTTATATCTCACACCCTATTCTGGTCTTTATTGCACCGAGGTACCCAAGTAGATTCAATTTGGTTACAGGATTTTGTTGTTTTCATTTACATGGTGGTTAACAACAGAGGACCGAGTGGAAGCTCGGTATGCTCGAGGAGACTGCATCGAGGATTTGATTCATTGTTTATATGTATCTATACTGGAATGTAAAGCATATTGTATTCTTCACTGATTTCCATTTTGTATCATTATTAGGTTATGAATTCATATTCTTTATAATTACCATTTTCCACATTTATAAAATGATTACTATTTTTCTTCCACCGTATTCTCAATTATGTATTACTGCTTATGATATTGGATGTTATTTACATTGATGTATCATTGTGAAACTCTAATAATATGGTATAGTTTCCCCACTCACCATCCTTATACCTTTTCTACTAGCTGGTATCCTCTACCATACAGGGAGATGCCCTTGAGGTCATGTGGTGACCGATCGGGCCACCGATTCAGGTGTGAGCTGGGTCGGGATGTTACACAGTGGTATCAGAGGGTTCATGTTATTTATTTTTCTTTTGTCTTATAGTTTTATGGTCTGTATATAGAATACTAGGAATGTATCATCGCTTGGGATTGATCACCCCATGTATGAGAAATGGCCAAGTGTCCAATAATAGGAATTGATGTTTGTACTATTAGAGGTTACAATTGATGTGATTTAACCATGAGTGGATGGTGTATTTTCTGCTACTTATTGATTTTTAGTATTTTGAAAAATAATTGACTTGGTGTGATATGGAATGGAATATTCATAAATTCATCATATTAGGCTCTTAGAGATTCACATGTCAAGAATATTACATGCCATGTTGTTGAATAAGTAGGATGCCTGCCAATTTGGACGGTGCTTCTTAGGTGCAATGCAATGTTTTGATCGACATTAGCATGCCTATGTAGATAGAATGTTTTGGTGACAGATTTAACATTATTGAGTGATTATATTCCATATTTTCCTAGTTATTAGCATGTTTTGTGGTAGTTCCATGCTTCTATGTTATAACATGCTATTGTGTTACTGCTTATACTAACATGCTAGAGATGTTTTGACATATGAATGGGATTCTAAAGTTGAAATGTTAAATAAATGTTAATTGTGATAAATGGGAGCCAAATTCCAGTGATAAGGTGTATGGGCACCATATCTATTTGTTTATGTGCATGAATTTTTTGAACCTTATATAACCATAGTATGTGTGAAAATGGTCATAAATGTAAAAATACTGATTTTTTTATTGAAATGAACTGTTTTAGGTTTCTTTTTGAAGAACCTGAATTGAATAAATGGGACCCTCAGAGGTCTACTTCTTGGTAAAAGGAATTTAGATGATAAATTTCTTGTTTAAATATGAATACCACTGAATGTTAAATGATTAAAGATGATTTTTTTGATAGAATTCCAACTCTTTTTTCGTAGGTAATTGTTTTGAAAACCAAGAAACTTTTAATGAACAAGGTACTTGGGTGTTTGTTGAAATCCATTAAAATGTTGAAAGGTTGAAATGAATTAATTAAAATGGCCACAACAGATAAGGGACATTTGAATCTTGTGATTTCAGTTTTGTGCAACTAGGAGAGAGGGTTGATGTTTATGTTTCATAAGCGGATAACTCGTGGTAGGTAGTACCCTAAGAATGTTCTAGGACAATAATGTATGTTCGTACCACTACTCGGGAGGACATATTGGGACACAACAATTATGGTGTGTTGATATGTTTATGTTATGGATTTTATGATCAATGTTCGATGGGATGATCGTGGTTCGAGGAACGTCATATGCATGTGTTAATGTGTTCTGAAATAGTGAACTAGTGACTGAATGATCTTTTCATGTGTTTTCATGGAATATCTTAAAGAGTGTATTTTCACATCATTTTTGGTAAATTTGTCGGTAGGTGACACCAAGAATTTTGAACAGAGTTATCTTGTAGTAGTTTGATTGATCTTCTTAATGACCTTGTTTTTCTATTATTGTGCTCTTCTGAATACAACAACAATGTAACCTATCTTGACCACGTCATGGAGACACTATGATAGCATTGGTTTTATTTTGTGCTACATTTTAAATGTTGATGGGATAGATGAGTGGTTTTATCTAGGTAGACCGCTCCATTTGTAGTTTCATTGGGAAACTCCTTTATTCATGTTGGAGAACAATTATTATTTTTAAAATATATTTGTGATGGCTTGAATTGGAAATTTCAATAGAGGTTGGGGAAGTACTTGATTATACATGCATATGGTATTGGAATAGTTTTAAAGGTGCACCATTAGATAATGGGAGAATGTCAGTTTTGGTTCCGAGACATCTCTTGAGGGAAGCTTGTGCAACCTGTTCTGTTGGTAGATCGAGATTCAACAGTTTTTGTGGATGAGGTCCCTGTAATAGCCTCTGATATAAGCGTGGATTCAATTTTTAAGATATAAAGTGATATTTCTATTTGGTTTTAAAGGAATAGTCGTTAGTTTCATGAAGGGTTAATGGTGTGTTTAGTAGTGGAAGTGCAACACGTCAATTCTAAAGAGATTTAATGACCTTGGTAGGTTTATTGGTTAGTAGTGGTTCTGGATGGCTTCTCAAGGATGATAAGTTTTTAAGGTGGGTAAATTTTAAAGTCCCATGATTTTTACAGGGTTAAAATATGATGGTTTTCAAATTTTGTTTTATGATTTATCGATAGGTTGTTTTTTTTAACCGAGCGTTGGAATTTTATTCTGAGTGGTAGAACACCTAAAGTTGTTGTTTTTGGACTTAAATATTTAACATATATTTTTTGCGATGTACCGATGAGTCTCAGGAGCACGGAATTTGGAAAATTTCACTTGAATAGATCTACATGGTCTGCACTTGTTTGCAGTCCAACCCGTATAGCTTAACTAGTTTAATATTTTATTTACATTAATTAAATAATATTAAATGGAATTTTTTTGTTTAAATAGAATAATGTGCCAAAAATAATAATGTTATTATTACTATTATTATGGTGCCATAAATTATTTGAATGTTAAAAGTTTTTAATTGCATTGTGAATGGGGTGCAATACTTATGTTAATTTAATGAGGCTATTGGGTATCTCAAAGAAACGCTTAATTAAATAAGGTGTTTCAAATCTAATGAAGGAGCATTGTTATTAAATAGAGGTGTTGGGTTATATCAATGTTTTGAGTTATAATAATGATATTATTATTATTATGGTATTATGAGTGTTATAATTATAGATACTTATAGTTGTTATAATTATTACAAATAATAATATTACTGAATTGGGGATCTTTGGATGGAATTGATAAAAAATGAAATATTTAATAATAATAATAATGAGGCTGTAATTTTTATTACTATTATGTTAATTAATTAAATTAAAGGAAAGATGAATTTCAATAATCTAGGGAAATGAATTATTTTTATTACATTGAAATAAAAGAGATTTTAATTTAATTTAGGAGTGAAGGAAAGTTTAAATTTCTGAAAGACAAATTTCATTTTAAAAAGGATTAATTGGGGTTTTGGATTTAATCAAAGAAACTTTTTTTATATTTAATGATGATTTTTTAATGATTATAATATAATAATAATTATTATTATTATACTATAATTATTATGTTTATTATTATAAATATTAATGTATATTTACTGTAACACCCGAGACTTTTATGTTATATAAATCATCAAAGAAATCTTTTTCTACACAACACTTTCTTGGCTTGCTTTACACGCAATCGCGACCTTCCTCGATAGCTTTCGTCGTACGCAATACCGAGTTTCACTAAATAACAATATGCTTTTAAAACTAGCCGTTATGAATAGTAATAACCACTTTTTGAAATTTTATAAATTTTTATTTTCCAAAATGGACTTCATTTTTGGACTCAGAATATCGAAATTATCCTAGGGTGAAATTTTGGTATTTTTCTGAAAACTTTCAATTTTTGATGAATAGTGAAACCACTAAGTGGTAGGTTAAAAAACTGAATTTTGCATAAAACATAATTTTACCGCTTCTGTGAATGGAATTTCGAAAATCCGAGAGACACGGTTAATATCAAGGACTAAAATGTGGTTCAATGAGATGAAAATAATTTTTTGGTGAATAGTAACTTTTTACTTTTTTTACCGCGGTTAATAGTAAATAGGGTAACTAAGGGTAAATATGATATTAATATTACCCTAACACATGTCCTAATTCTATTGGACAATTGTAATTCGACCAAAAACAAACTTAGGAATAAAATATGACCATTTAGGCCCACTTGGATTAGATTAGGACATTTATTATTAATTTATTTAAAGAAGGGTTAAAAAAGTTAAAATCAAAGTTTAATACGTAAATAATTTTTAATATGGGGTTATACATAAGATAAATTCGATTGTAAATATTCATTAGAAAGCTAAAAAGATTTCCTACATGATGGTATTTTATTTATAATTTTTAGACATTAAATAATTTAATTTATTTATGACACAATGATGATGCAGTAATTATCTTGTTAATGAAATATTGACATAATTGATTTATAAACACCAAAATAAATGTAATTTGAGACTTTTTATGAATTAAACTAATTTTCTAGATTACTATGATATATTAGTGTTTATTTAATCAACTTGGTTCGAACATATAATTCTGTTATGACTTTCACAAAAAACATATATCAAATAGTGTCAAAATTGACACAAAATAGTTTTTAAATCAAATATTATATTATTAATTGTTATTTTATTCCTAAAAATCTAAGGTTCGGCCAAATGACTTAGATAAGGATATATATATTAATAATAAATAATTTGGGGTTCGTTTGGCATGTTATAGTAAGTGTATTAACCATATAGTGTAAGAAAACAAAAAGACACGGTAAAAGTTAAATTATTTAACTTAGAGTTAAATCTAATTGATAAGGTTAAAATAATAACCTAAACTTGTCTAAATCCTATTGTTTGATAGGATTTCGACCCATCCCCACTTTATCTTCGAAATAAGACCCTTTGGAACCATTATAAACCGATTTTGACTTTAATATAAAATAATATTTTGAGATATTCCTAAGGTGCCCCTCTCCTCCCTTATAAAAGGGCACCTCCTCCCCCTCCTCCTCACACCAATTTGAGCACTCAAGCTCGGCCAACCCCTGAAAGTTTCTCCTCTCCACTTCCCTATAATAATCCTAGAGGTCCTGGTCTTCTCCAAAGACCAATCTTAGTTCCTTAAGTGGAGGATTCAAAGAGGCATTCCAAAGAAGAGGTAATATCCATTACCGATCTTTTCAATTTCTTCTTCAACTTCTTCTTCTTTAGTTGTTTCATTATAAAGTAATAACATCAGTATTGCTTAAATACTGATATGTTATTATAAATATTAAACAACCCTAATTCACCTTCTATCCATCCTACGGAAAAATGAAATCACCGCGCGTGCGTACGTACGGAATACCGTCTCCACGCCGTGGTGTAATCTATTTTCCACCATCACCTTACAAGGATGGGTATAATGGTGTAATGAGTACCTATATATGATTATAATGAAGTAATATTGATACTGAAATAATATATATATACTCCAATACAATTCCACGATCATAGGAACGATATCATCACTCGTGCGTACGTACGGAATACCGTCTCCACGATGTGATGCGACTCGTTCTACATGATCTTCATTTCATAATGATTATATAAGTGAATTGAATGAATGAATATGGTATATACTACACTAATACCATTCTTTAAATGAATTATCTATAACCTAAAGATAAGAATAAGAATTTATTCGACAAAACACGCATAAGAACAAAAAGTTATAAAGACCCGAGTAACAAGTAACAATGAAATATTAATAACATGAAGCTAATAATATGACCATATATGATATCATATCAATATTTATGATTCTGGAATAAGTCAATAACATTATTTAAACCATTATACAGGAGCTTCAGACACGAACAAAGCAAATCGGACCTAAGGTAAGGGAAATTTCACAATCTCATTTTTATCCGAGATTGTTTATTCGTAAGTATTTAATGGGGTGTATTTTATCATCCACATCCATGTTACCTCAATATGTAATATTGTTTCCATCCACTTGCAATAGTTTAAATCCAATTTTACCCCTAGGTGAGTTTTTAGTAAAGAATATGAAAGGAATCTTTTGTCGTTTTTCCGTACAAGGTACTTTTTGACTTTTCCGACAAAAGTACGAAGAATGTTTTTTTTAACTTATACGGCATGAATGGATTTTAAAAACATTACTTCAAAGAAGCTTCCTTTACAAGTTTTCAAGTTTATTTTTAATCAACTTCTTTTGTTTTAAAGTTGTATGATATGTTATGAAAGGAAAAATGTTTTTTAAGAAGAAAGGATATTTTCCTCAAGAATGGAGTTCAAGTGTTTTATCAAAATTATTTTCCATCTAAGGTAATAAAGGGTTATATTTTTATTCCTATTATTACATTGATTTGATCATGTTGTGATGGAATTACTTTTATGAATTCCTTTATCTTATATTAATTGATTTGTGATGTCATGATGTTTCAAGAATCCCATTTTTGTTACTTGTGTTATGCGATGATGTATGTTTTATGACAATGTCGCACACATAAGAAAGGATTCATTATAAGATGGGTGGGACCTATATCTCCCTCCAATGCATTGGGTAAAGACTTTATATCTCATGAGATAGACATGGCTAGAACGGAAGGTTATTTCGGTTCAGTGATACAAGACTGAAACGAGGAGTGAACTCGGTTCAGAAAGGGACTTTGTCCACTAAGATAGTCTTGGCAATGAGTCATGACTAACAAGAAATGATTTTCCATGATTATGTGTGCATGCCACAAAGTTTCAAGTTTTATGTTATGATTATGGGGATCTCATTTTCACTTCTATGATTTGTTCCATGTTAAGATATTATGATCTCTTTTGCAGGTTATGATTTTAAAAAAGATATGATATGATTTTTATTTCCTTTATTTTACCTTGCTGAGCATTTGAGCTCACCCTTTTATGTTTTCTTTTCCCCAAGTCAGGAAGATGGATATTAAGTAGAATATGCTAAAAGGGACCCTAGATATGATGAAATAAATGGGAGACACTGTAGAAGTTTTATGAACCAGTTGTTTATGTGTCACAGTTTCTAAAGACACTATACCTACACGGTCCTTTGTGGTTTTGTCATATGTTGTAATAAGTGTGCTTCAATTTTTAAGTATTAACAATGTATGTAAAGTATGGGTCGTTATAGTTGGTATCAGAGGAAAGGTATAGTCAACCTTTGGAAACTAGGATGTGAAAGCCTTAGTAAGAACCCTAAGGATAATTCTAAGCATAGAACACCATATTAGTGTTTTAGAAATGGCCTTGAATACCCTAGGATAAGACCTTAAGCATGAAAATTTTATTCTTGAATTATGTGGTTTTTATCATTAGTGTTGCTCACACTATTCTTCTTGGTTTTAGTCAATGGTTGGAACCCGAAGGAACCGTGTTAATGCGGAATGCGATGGGCAATGCAATGATTGTCCCCCTGAGCAACCAAACGATATGGGAGCTCGAATGCAAAATCTTGTAGCCATGCTCACACAACTTTCTCAAGCTATGAATCATGCAGGATTTCCAAACGAGCAAAGGAGGGAGCAACATTCTGTTGAATCCTTCATGAGGCAGCGTCCACCTTCTTTCAGCGGGTCTACTGATCCATTAGTTGCTGAACAATGGATTAGTACTACTGAAAAGATATTTTCAGTTCTTCAATGTTCTGAGCATGATAAAGTCGTCCTAGCAGTGTATCGTTTGGAAGGAGATGTTGATCAATGGTGGAATCTTGTTAAGAATACGAGGCAAAGGGATGAAATTGAGTCTATGGAATGGGACGAGTACAAGAACTTATTTTTCAATAAGTACTTCCCTCGTATTCTCCGAACAAAGATGGAGAAAGAGTTTCTTGAACTGAAGCAAAGGGTTGATGAATCTGTTGGTACCTATGAAGCAAATTTTACAAGACTTGCAAGGTACGCTTCTGGTATTATTATCCAACCTGAGAGTAAGATCGATCGATTCTTTAGTGGCTTAAAACCAAGTCTTCGAAGGGCGTTAGCCATAAGGGACTTCAATAGCTACGAGGAAATCGTTCGATGTGCTCTCAAAGTCGAGATGGAGATTGGAGTAACCCATCAGTCACATGGGTTTGATAAGAAGAGGAAGTTGGAATTCAAAGGAAACTCTAAAGAGCACACTGAAAAGAAGATGAACTTTCTTTTATGCTCAAAGTGTGGAAAGAAACATGGAGGGAGTTGTCTTAAAGGGACAAGTAAATGTTTTAAATGTGGAAAGGAAGGTCATCGGGCATTTGAATGCCGTGATAATGGGAAGAAGATGTCTAATGACGCAAACAAAGGAAGGGACACAGAATGAACCTACTACACTTCAATGTTTCAAGTGCAAGGAGATCGGGCATTATGCCAATCAATGCCCAAATCCAAGGGTTGATGATGATGGTCGACGTCAACAAACTCTTAAGGCTAAAGGCAAAGGAAAGTCACATGCAATTTCTATCAGCGATGTGGAGTACGATAACGATGTGGTGAAAGGTACACTTACCATCCACTCTAAAGTAGAAAATGTTTTATTTGATTCTGGATCCACCCACTCTTTTATTTCTGAAGACTTTTCTAAGGGTATAACCGTATTACCTCAACAATTAGATGTTGAGTTAGCTGTGACAACACCTAATGGCACAACAATCGCATCAAAAGTTTATAATTCTTCTCCGATTGAAGTTTGTGGGAAAGTGCTTCCTGCAAATCTTGTGATCCTTCCTTTAGTGGAATTTGATGTGATTCTTGGCATGGATTGGCTTTCTCTACATGGAGCTCATATCAATTTCCAAAGAAGGGAAGTCACATTTCATATTCCAGATCAATCTACGATCGTATATCAATGCAAGGATGAACATAACCTTCCAGTGGAAATTTCTTCCATCTTATGGGTATTGATTCCACTAAATGAAGGTTATTTATCTCAAATGGTTGGTGAGAAACTCACGATTAAGAATATGCCCATTGTACGGGAGTTTGATGATGTCTTTCCGGATGAATTGCCGGGTCTTCCACTAAATCGTGAAGTTGAGTTTTCAATAGAACTCGTACCGGGCGCTTTGCCAATTTCAGAGACACCTTATAGAATGGCCCCAATTGAGTTGCATGAATTGAAGAAGCAACTCCAAGAGAATCTTGATAAGGGATTCATACGCCCTAGTGCGTCACCTTGGGGAGCACCTGTTCTATTTGTTAAGAAGAAAGATGGATCAATGAGACTTTGCATTGATTATCGAGAACTTAACAAGATCACTATCAAGAACAAATATCCTCTCCCACGCATTGATGACTTATTTGACCAACTACGCGGAGCTCAATACTTTTCCAAGATTGATCTTCGTTCAGGGTATCATCAATTAAGGGTCAAAAGGGAGGATATACCAAAGATGGCTTTCCGTACAAGGTATGGACACTATGAATTTATAGTGATGCCATTTGGTCTTACTAATGCCCCTGCTATCTTCATGGATCTAATGAATAGAGTCTTTAGAGACTATATTGATCAATTTGTGGTAGTCTTTATAGACGATATTCTTGCCTATTCAAAGAGAAAGGAAGAGCATGAAGATCACTTGAGAATTATATTGAAGACCCTGAGAAAAGAGAATCTTTATGCCAAATTTACCAAGTGTGAATTTTGGCTTCAAAAAGTTGCATTTTTGGGTCATATAATCTCAAAAGAGGGGATATCTGTGGATCCAGCAAAAACAGAGGTTATCGAAAGATGGTCAAGACCAACAACAGTAACTGAGATCCGAAGTTTTCTTGGTTTGTCTGGATATTATCGACGTTTTGTAAAAGATTTTTCACGATTATCTAATCCAATCACCAAGTTGACTCGGAAGGGAGTTAAGTTTGTCTGGACAGAGGAATGTGAAGAGAATTTCAAGGAGTTGAAAAGAAGGTTATCCAGTGCACCTGTGCTCACACTGCCTTTTAGTGGAGAAAGGTTTGTGATCTACAGTGATGCATCCAAGAAGGGATTGGGGTGTGTTCTTATGCAAAATGATATGGTGATAGCTTATGCCTCACGATAGTTGAAAATCCATGAGCAAAATTACCCAACACATGATTTGGAGTTGGCTGCGGTAATCTTTGCATTAAAGATTTGGAGGCATTACCTTTATGGTGAAAGGTGTGATATTTATACTGATCATAAAAGTTTAAAGTATATTTTCACACAAAAGGAGTTGAATATGCGTCAAAGAAGATGGTTGGAGCTGATTAAGGATTATGACTGCTCAATCCATTACCACCCTGGGAAAGCAAACAAGGTGGCAGATGCATTAAGTCGACAAGACCATGCTATTTTATCCATGATGAGGATCACAAAAGATCCAATATTTATGGATTTACAAAGGATGGATCTTGGAATTATAATGGAAGGGGAAAAATCTTATCTTTCTCAAATGAATGTTCAACCATATATACATGTGAAGATTAAAGATGCACAGAAATAAGATGTTGAGTTACAAAAGAAGGTGAGAAATGTTCCTGAATTCAACCTTGATTGTGATGGGATAATAAAGTTCAAGAATCGGGTTTGTGTTCCTTCCATCCCCGAATTAAAGAAGGAGCTGCTGGATGAGGCTCATAGTTCTTCATTCTCTATTCATCCTGGAAGCACGAAGATGTATAGGGACCTGAAAGAGTACTTCTGGTGGGACGGCATGAAAAGAGATGTTGCTGAATATGTCTCTCGATGCTTGGTTTGTCAACAAGTTAAAGCTGAGAGACAGAAGTCTAAGGGGATGTTACAACCATTACCCATACCCGAATGGAAATGGGAAAACATCACTATGGACTTTGTCACAGGACTTCCTAAAACATCCAAAGGCAATAATGCTATCTGGGTCATAGTTGATCGTCTTACAAAGTCTGCACACTTCATTGCTATTAGAGAGGATTTCTCTCTAGATCAGCTTGCCAGGATATATGTAAAGGAAGTGGTAAGATTGCATGGAGTACCACTTTCTATTATATCTGAACGAGATCCGAGATTTACCTCGATGTTCTGGCGAAGTCTTCAGCATACTCTGGATACAGAGTTGAGTTTCAGCACTGCTTATCATCCCCAGACAGACGGTCAGTCTGAGAGAACAATTCAAACCCTAGAAGATATGTTGAGAGCTTGCTCTATGGATTTCAAAGGAGGTTGGGATCAACACCTACCTTTGGTGGAATTTTCTTATAATAATAGCTTTCACTCCAGTATTCAGATGGCTCCTTATGAAGCTCTCTATGGAAAGAAGTGCAGGACTCCAACTTGCTGGGATGAAGTTGGGGAAAGAAAGCTGTTAGGACCTGATCTCATTGATGAAATGGCAGAAAAGGTCAGATCTATTCAACAACACATAAGAGCAGCTCAGAGTCGACAGAAAAGTTATGCCGACAACCGAAGAAAAGACCTAGAGTTTGAAGTAGGCGATAAAGTGTTCTTACGAATATCTCCCTGGAAGAGGGTTATGAGATTTGGAAAGAATGGGAAGTTGAGTCCTAGATATATCGGTCCTTTCGAAATACTGGATCATGTTGGGAAGGTAGCTTACCGATTGGCGCTTCCACCGAATCTCTCTCAAGTTCACGATGTGTTCCATGTATCTCTCCTGAGAAAGTACATACCAGATCCTTCACATGTACTCAGCTCAGAAGTTGTACCGCTAGAGCAAAATCATTCTTATGAAGAACAGCCGATTGAGATTCTGGATCATAGCGAAAAAGTCCTACGAAACAAGACCACTCGCTTGGTGAAAGTTTTATGGAGAAACCACCAACTTGAAGAAGCTACATGGGAGCTTGAGGATATGATGAGGGAGAAGTATCCTCATCTGTTTGTTGCAAAGTGACGAATTTCGAGGGCGAAATTCTTTTTAAGGGGGGTAGAATGTAACACCTGAGACTTTTATGTTATATAAATCATCAAAGAAATCTTTTTCTACACAACACTTGCTTGGCTTGCTTTACACGCAATCACGACCTTCCGTGATAGCTTTCGTCGAACGCAATACCGAGTTTCACTAAATAACAATATGCTATTAAAACTTGCCGTTATGAATAGTAATAACCACTTTTTGAAATTTTATAAATTTTTATTTTTCAAAATGGACTTCATTTTTGGACTCAGAATATCGAAATTATCCTAGGGTGAAATTTTGGTATTTTTCCGAAAACTTTCAATTTTTGATGAATAGTGAAACCACTAAGTGGTAGGTTAAAAAACTGAATTTTGCATAAAACTTAATTTTACCGCTTCTTTGAATGGAATTTCGAAAATCCGAGAGACACAGTTAATATCAAGGACTAAAATGTGGTTCAATGAGATGAAAATAATTTTTTGGTGAAAATAAGGGATGGGTGTGACCTTCTTCTTCTTCTTCCAAGAGGCGCGACCCCCACCAGGATATTCTCCCCTAAGAGGTATGATGCATCAGATTCTCTGACCTCCTCTTCTATGTGGCCCTCCTGTTGCGGACCTCCAGTAGCATTGAACCCCTTGGATGACCCCATGCAGCAGCGTGACACCCCACAAGCAGCCTCCCCTACAGTGTGCACCACCCCCTTTCCTAGGTCCTTTGTCCGCGAGCATTTTCATTAAACTCTTCCTTGTATTTAGTCTAAATATTCAATGTGGGATCTCCTATGATGTTCCCCATCATCACTTTTGTGGTTTGATGCTGTTTTGGTACCAATTTAGGTTTGGTCAAATTTAGGTTTTTCATTGTAACCCAAATTTTTCGTGTTCTTCGGTTCTAGGGTTGTGCAACAAGGTCCATGGGATTCCTTAGTCCGCATGATGGAAAACAATGCTAAATGTGAGGCAGTTTGGGCCGATTTAGTTTTTAGATGTTTTCGGGGGTAAATAATTATACTATTGTTTGGGTTTTTAACACATAAATAGGATTCTGATATATTATCTATGTCCTTTGTATATAGTAGTTGGTACGTAGACCTTGCTGCCTTGGTTTTGGTCTTCCGAAGTTGTTTTTGTGATTTTTTTTAATTTTATGGAAGGTCAAATGCTTTTGAAAATATATATTTACAGATATATATATGTGTGTGTGTGTGTGTGTGCATGAAACTGCGTGCCATTTGAAAATAATTTCCACCCTGTACATTTATGTGTTGTGTAATTAAAATGATTTCATCCCGAGTTAGGGTCCCAAATCGCTATCACTGTCACGAACCGCCCTCGAGATCCGTGCCGTGACTACCCCAAGCCCGCCTTCCATAGGCCAGGGGCTGGCGACTAGCACCAAGGCGTAAATCCCGGTAAAAAGGGAAGGCATTGCCTTTGAAAAGTAAACACACACCACAGAGTAAACAAGCGGAAAGTAAACACTAAACAAAGCAGAGTACGACTGGAAGTGCGGAAAGGTAAATGGGCCAGAATACAAACCCAAACTGAAAGTAATGTACAACTCGAAAGGGAAAACAGCAACTGAAAAGTAAAAGCCGCTACACCGAGCTGTCCACTAGAAATCCCACCTAAACGGTGGGTACAGATAGCTCCTCTGCTCCACGGGTCCCACCGTCCGCTCCGTGCACGTCCAGCCCAGTGGTCCACCTCCGGGTACCGTCCCGCTCTGCAGGCCTCAGCTAAGGTCAACGCTGTCCGTCGTCTACAACCAACACAACGTAGTGCGGGCAAAGCCCGTGCAGGGGTGAGTATAAGCTACTCAGTAGGGACCCCGAGACCCCTCAAGGTCTCTCAAATCCACAAAGGATAAACCACGATGAAAAGTAACAATCACGAAGTATTAACTGACACTGCTTAGGTATATGCCCATACATATACCTAAGTCATCAATTCAAATACGCTCTAACCTCCGAGCCCAAGTACAACTCAGTCCACACAGGAAAGTAAACGTATTCCACACAGGAAAGCAAAACGTAATCCACACAGGATTGCACAACACAATCCACACAGGAAAGCAATAGGATTTAGCTCACACAGGTATACTTCTTCAAGGACGATAAAGATGATCACTGATCCATCTAAGTCGTCGGACCCACGAAGGATCGATAGGTAACTAACCCCCGAAAAGACCCACACAGGATCGGGCCCACACAGGACCTGTAGGCGCTGGTTCACACAGGACCGCTGAGCGCAGAGACCCACACAGGATCGGGCCCACACAGGACCTGTAGCACTGATCCACGTAGGATCGCTGAGTGCTGTAGTCGTCGTCGTCGAATCCACACAGGATCTTTGTACTGTCGTCGTCGCAGTCACAGTAGCAGTAGTAGTCGTAGCAGTAGAACAGTCACAGCCAGCACTAGGGTTCCCGCACATAGCAAACTCGTTCGGAGGGTCCGCTCCACGAGCCGAGAGGCTGATACATCAACTGTCACGAAGACCAGATTTGATGTATCCAAAAGTTCCGTATCGTCAACAGGAACTCAACGCAACAGACGGCGTGTCGATCGGACGCCCGGTCTGAGAGTTATTGGCATTTTTGTCTCCAGGGCCCGGTTGGTTTTTAAGGCAAAACCAACCTGACCGTACTCCACCTGCGTCCAAACCTCGGGCGGAGTATGCCAAAAGATTCACCTCAATAAGAGGGACACAACACCGCTGACGGCACGTCAATCGGACGTCCGTAGCTCAAGATATGAGCGTTTCCGCTCCGAAGGCCCGGTTGGTTTCGTGAACGAACCAACCCGGCCGAACTCAAAGTAAACCGAAACCTTGAGTGCGATATACCGAAACGACCGTCTCGATCCAAGGACCGCGTTGCCGTAGACGGTTCGTCATTCGGAGGTCCGAGGCTCAAGATATGGCCCAAAAACCGATTCTGGTTCGAAACGGGGGGGTCCGGGTTCGGGTCGAGCCGGCCCGACCCCCCCTGGGGCGGCGCGGCGGCGCGGCGGGCCGCAGCGGCCTGGCGCCGTGAGGGTCCGCACGCGGGGGCTAAGCCCCCACTGATTGAAGCGGCGCGGCCTTTGTGTCGCGCCTTTGCAACAAATGACCCCCACGTGGGGGCCGGTTTAATAAAGAGAACCGGGGGGCTGCTGCCCCCCCTTTCATGGAACCGCCCCCCTCTTAAAGAGGGGGGTTTTACATGCTGGCCGGGGGATTAATACCCCCGGTTTAATGCCTTACGGCCGGCCAGCTGGCCGGCCGGTTTTCTCCAACGGGACCGGAAATTCCGGTCCCCCCTTCGGCTTCCGACGCCGGCGGCCCGGCCGCCGGTCTTCTCTTCCGCCGCGGCCCGGAACCGGCCGCGGTCTCCTCGTCCCGCCGCGGCCCGGAACTGGCCGCGGCGTTCGTCATCCGGCGTGGTGCGACGGCACCGCACCCCTTCGTCGTGCCTTGATTCCATTCAACGCGGCGTGACGGCGTCGCGTTCTTGAAGATTCTACCTCGGCGTAGCGCGACGGCGCCGCGTAAAATATTTGCACGATCATCCGCGTGGTGCGACGGCACCACGCCACTTGCTTCCACCCGCAAGAATAAACAAGAACGATGGAGGGGGGGTTCGGCCGTGTTCGTGCGGTCCGGCCCCCTCACGTTAAAATAATAACGCAACTTAAATAATTCAAGCCACACGTTAGACTTGCTATTCACGATCAAGAATAAAAATAAGGAAACCAAAAAGAAATCAACAACCCCTACCTCGGGTATAAGGTTCGAAGATTGTGAACGTTCCGCGGAAGACGACGTCGTGGAGGTCGGGCGTCGCGGTAGCCATTCGTCAAATTCGATGACGAAGGGATGCGTTCGATGAGACACGTCATTGGCGAAACTTGTACGCCGACGAAGGTTGTCCGAGGAAGAAGTGGCGTCCCCTTCGTTGACACGGTAAACGAAGAATGGAGGTGCGGCATTCTTCGTTGGAGCTTGAGCGTTCTTCGTCAAGATGAACGTTTTTCGAGTTCTTCGTCAGAGTTGAAGAAGAAGAAGAGCTCTCCACCTCTCAAGAAGACAAACAAATAACCCAAAATAAAATAAGACAACATCTTATTTTATTATTACATAACACAATAGAATTTCAAAAGTTTGAAATTCAAAAGGATTAACTCCCATAATTAAATAAGTAACTCAAGTCAATAAATGAGGCGTTAAGGGAGTTGGGAGAATTTGAAAGGATTAGGGGTTCGTGTGGGCCCCACCACACTTAATCCTCCCAAGGGAGGTTAAGTGGGTGTGGGTCCCACTTCCAACCCCCTTTGGTAGGTTTTATCAAGTTATAATAAAATTTGTTCCACACAAATTTTATTTAACTCAAACTAAAAACCCCAAAATTAACTTTCAACCCGCATCAAACGCAACTCCCGAAAAGGTCTCTTTAAGCGAATATCGGCGTTGCGAGTTCATCGGTGCCCTCGGATTTCAATTCCGAGCACCGGATCAAAAGTTAGGAATTCCCGCTCGTTCGTTCACTGAACGTACCCGAGCCAAACATCGGAAATTAATTCCGGGCACTCTGGGTCTCGGAATCAGGTGCCGTCTGAAACCGCGCTCTTGTAAAATTCTTAAGAAAATTAAGAAAAAAATTCCCTTGATTTTTTACGGGTCTTTACATTACTCCCACCTCAGGGCATTACGTCCCTGTAAAGATACATCAAAAACAAGGGAAACAAATGAGGGTACTGAGCACACATCTGAGCCTCCCGCTCCCATGTGCTCTCCTGGAGATTCCCGTGCTGCCATCTGATGCGCACAAGAGGAATCGATCGCCCACGCAGGACCCGCTCCTGTCGATCCTCTATCTCCACCGGGACCTCCGTAAAAGTTGCCCCATTGTCAACGTCAAGCTCCCCATGGTCAATGATGTGCGTCGGGTCGTGCACGTATCTCCTCAGCTGAGATACGTGGAAGACGTCATGCACCCGGTGCAACTGAGGTGGTAGAGCCAGGCGATAAGCCACCTCACCAATCCTGCTGAGAATCTGGAAAGGTCCGATGAAGCGCGGAGATAACCTGCCGCCTCGGCCAAATCTCCGAATACCACGTCGAGGTGAGACCCGCAAGAAGACGTGGTCGCCATCCTCGAACTCCAGTGGCCTCCGCCTCCTGTCAGCATATGACTTCTGCCGGCTCTGAGCTGTCCTCATCCGCTCCTGGATGACCTGTACCTTCTTTGTCGTGGCCTGGACCATCTCCGGTCCCACCAGTGCTGACTCCCCAGGGTCTGTCCAGCACAAAGGAGATCTACATGGTCGGTCGTACAACGCCTCGTACGGTGCCATCCCGATGGTGGAGTGGTAGCTGTTGTTGTACGCGAACTCCACCAAGGGTAGGTGGTCCTCCCAGCTACGACCAAAGTCGAGGACACAGGCACGGAGCATGTCCTCGAGTGTCTGAATGGTCCTCTCCGTCTGACCATCCGTCTGAGGGTGAAAGGCTGTGCTAAGACGTAGCTGCGTCCCGAACACCTCCTGTAACCCCTTCCAAAGCCGGGAAGTAAAGCGGGCATCTCGATCGAAAACGATAGATGATGGCACGTCGTGGAGCCGCACAATCTCCTAAACGTAGAGACGTCCCATTCTCTCCACTGAGCCCTGCTCTCTGATGGGTAAGAAGTGTGCCGACTTGGTGAGTCGGTCAACAATCACCCAGATGGAGTCGTGACCTCTGGAAGTGCGTGGAAGTCCAGTCACAAAGTCCATAGATATGCCATCCCACTTCCACTCTGGAACCTCCAAGGGCTGTACCAAGCCTGCTGGTACCTGATGCTCTGCCTTCACCTGCTGACAGGTGAGGCATCGAGAAACGAACTCTGCTACATCCTTCTTCATACCCGGCCACCAATGCTGTCGTCTGAGGTCCTGGTACATCTTCTCCACTCCAGGATGTACCGCTAAAGGAGAAGTGTGAAACTCTCTCAGTACATCCTCTCGCAATGCGACTGGTACCATGGTACGTCCTATGAAAAGGATGTCGTACTCTTCTCCAAGGGAGAAACCATCAGGTGCCTGTCCCGAGGATATCTGTGCACGCCGTGTCTCACAGTCAGCGTCCCCGCACTGTGCCTCCCTGACTCGCTGCAGTAGTGGAGGAGGGACTGTGAGAGACTGAAGAAAGGCTGCTCCATCTCTATCCACGAAGGATATCTGCAAAGAGGCTAGCTGCTCCGTCGCCTCCTCAAGTAGCTGAATGCCCATCCTCCTGCTGAGGGCATCGGCTACTATGTTCCCCTTCCCAGGAGTATAGACTATCTCAAAGTCATAGTCCTGGAGGAACTCGAGCCATCGTCGCTGTCTCAGGTTCAGGTCCTTCTGCGAGAAGATAAACCTGAGACTCTGATGATCGGAAAAGACTGTAAAGCGCTCGCCCATCAGATAATGTCGCCATGTCTTCAGAGCGAAGACCACTGCTGCTAACTCCAGGTCATGGGTAGCGTAGTTCTGCTCATGCGGCCTCAACTGTCGTGATCCATAGGCGATCACTGCCCGCTCCTGCATCAGAACACATCCGAGTCCGGTCCCTGATGCATCGGAGTAGACTACGTACCCTACTCCCTCCTCAGGCAACCTCAAGATAGGTGCGCTAGTCAATCTCTGTCTCAGCTCCTGGAAGCTCTGCTGACATCTGTCTGACCACACGAAGGGTTTCCCCTTCTTCGTCAAAGCTGTGAGTGATGCTGCAACTCTAGAGAAGTCTGGAACGAATCTCCGATAGTATCCAGCTAGTCCCAAGAAACTCCGAACCTCAGTCACGCTCCTGAGTGGCTCCCAAGCTAACACAGCCTCAATCTTCGCGGGATCCACTGCAACTCCCGCCTCAGAGATAACGTGTCCCAAAAAGTGGACCTCACGTATCCAGAACTGGCACTTCGAGAGCTTACCATAAAGCTGGTGCTCTCAGAGTGTGTCAAGAACAACTCGCAAGTGATAGGCGTGCTCCTCCTCTGTCGTAGAGTAAATCATAATGTCGTCGATGAAGACCACGACAAACCGATCGAGGTATGGCTGAAAGATCCTATTCATGAGATCCATGAACACTGCTAGAGCATTGGTTACACCGAAAGGCATAACCAAGAACTCATAGTGGCCATACCGACATCTGAAGGCCGTCTTCTGCACATCCTCGTCTCTGACTCTGAGCTGATGACAGCCTGACCTGAGGTCTATCTTCGAGAACCACCGTGCTCCCTTGAGCTGATCAAAGAGGTCATCAATCCTCGGTAGCGGATACTTGTTCCTCACTGTCACCTGGTTCAGGCGACGATAGTCAACACAAAGTCGCAAGCTCCTGTCCGCCTTCTTGGCGAACAATATCGGGGAAGCCAAGGGTGAAACACTGGGTCAGATGAACCCCTTGCCCTGCAAGTCCTCCAACTGTACCCGTAGCTCCCGAAGCTCGGAGGGGGTCGTCCGATATGCTGGAGTAGATATCGGGGCTGTCCCGGGGTACAAGTCAATATAAAAGTCTACCTCTCTGCGAGGAGGTAGCCCTGGGACGTCTTCGGGAAAAACGTCCGCAAACTGATCCACCACTGCAGGAAAACCAGGACTCCGCACGTTAACTGCTCCAAGGATGGGGCTAGCCAACTGATGAGTGATGGGCTGTCCTCTCCTCCGTGGAAGTCCATCCTGTGCTGCAAAAGCTCCCTTCTCGCCGGTGAAGGTGAACCTACTCCCGTCGGTGCGTACACATCGCACCTTGCGCCTAAAACAGTCAATCTGTGCATGGACCGTAGATAGCCAATCCATGCCCAAGATGACGTCGTAAGGCCTCGACACTGCTACAAGAAGATCCCAGCCGAAGCTCTCGCCTCCTAGAGTAAGCTCACACTGCCGGCCCCAGTGAGTAATCGTCGAGTCTGCTCCCGTAGGAGTCTCTAGCCGTAAGGATCGAGCCAACGGCTCTGTCAGAATCTCTGAGCTCCGAACAAGGGCAGCGACTATGAAAGAGTGACTCGCTCCTGTGTCTATAAGAACTGCAGCAAGGGTGGAATAGACACAGATAGTACCTCGAATCATCTCGGGTGCGCCGTGGTCGTAGGCCTCTGCTGCCTGGAGCTGTGCCTGTCACTGCCCGCCAGCTCCCTGTGGTCGGGGTGGACCTCCTGGTGGTGGTGGTGGCAGAGCCTCAAAGCGTCGCCCTCCACAGGCTGCTCGTCCAGCTCCTCTGCCTCGTCCGCCTCCTCCCTGCGGACCGCCACGGTCGACCCTCTGCCTCTGCCTCAGTGGTCCATCAACTGACTGCTGCTCCTCGGCACGGCGGGTCGGGCTGTCACGAGCCATGTGGCCCTGCCCGCCGCACGAGTAGCAGTGTCTGCCTCTCGTAAGACTGGCTCCGCGCTGTGTGCCCCGCACTACTGAGCCAGTGCCCTGAGAACGTCTGCCCGAAGGTCTGGTCTGTCTGGACCCCTGAGTCATCCGTCGACTGCCTGCTGCAGATGACTCTGCCACGTGCCGCCCTGCGGTGGGTCGCTGTGCTGGTGTAGACTCAGCAAGGAAGCTCTCGATCAGAAGGGCCCGCTCCAGTACTCCTGTCTGAGTCGGTATGCTGAGGGAGATCAGAGATGCCCTGATCTCGTGTCTCAAACCCTGCTCGAAGGTCCGGGCCCGGAAGAATGGGTCCCGTACCATGTCGGTCGAGTAGCGCGAGAGATCGGTAAATCTCGCCGAGTACTAAGCGACCGTCATGCTGCCCTGCCGCAGCTGTAGAAGCTCCTGGATACGCACCGCACGAAGGGTGGCTGGGACGAACTCCGAGCGGAAGAGGCTCTCAAAGTCCGTCCAAAGTAGAGATGCCTCATCGTGCACCTGGAGCATCAAGCTCCACCATCGTCCTGCTGCTGCGTGTAGTAGGCTCGCAGCGAGGATCACCATGAGGTCTGCTGGTGTCCTCACTAGCCTAAACACTCGAACCACTGCCTCCAGCCAGTCCTCTGCTGCCTGGGGATCCGTCTCCCCGCGAAACCTGGGCGGTCGATGGCGCTGAAACTCATGCAGCACGCTGAGGCGACGTGCATCGTCAGCGGATGCTGCTGGAAGCATCGGGGGATCGGCGGGTAAATCTACCGCCGGTGCCACTACTGGAAAAGGGCCCTGCACCGAGGCCTCGTCGCTCGGTGGGCTGTCGTCACACTCAACTCTCGGAACCCTAGCTGGCTGCCGTCGTGGGGCCATCCTGAAAAGGAAACAGCTGCGCCACGGTCAGAACAATATACCTGGTGAGCTGATATAAGTAATCACAAAGAAAACTTTGAAACACACACGCAATCAATGTTTTCGTGCATTAAGTCGGAAATCAGAAGTCAGGGTCCTGGTGTACGGATATGTCGGCCGCCGCACCAACACTGGACTCCCTGGACTGATATCCACACTCAATACGCTAAACATTATTGCTTCACATAGAAAAGATCAGAGTTCACGGTAGAACCGAACTCCTCTGATACCAATTTGTCACGACCCGCCCTCGGGATCCGTGCCGTGACTACCCCAAGCCCGCCTTCCATAGGCCAGGGGCTGGCGACTAGCATCAAGGCGTAAATCCCGGTAAAAAGGGAAGGCATTGCCTTTGAAAAGTAAACACACACCACGGAGTAAACAAGCAGAAAGTAAACACTAAACAAAGCAGAGTACGACTGGAAGTGCGGAAAGGTAAATGGGCTAGAATACAAACCCAAACTGAAAGTAAAGTACAACTCGAAAGGGAAAACAGCAACTGAAAAGTAAAAGCCGCTACACCGAGCTGTCCACTGGAAATCCCACCTGAAGGGTGGGTACAGATAGCTCCTCTGCTCCACGGGTCCCGCCATCCGCTCCGTGCACGTCCCGCCCAGTGGTCCACCTCCGGGTACCGTCCCGCTCTGCAAGCCTCAGCTAAGGTCAACGCTGTCCGTCGTCTGCAACCAACACAACGTAGTGCAGGCAAAGCCCGTGCAGGGGTGAGTATAAGCTACTCAGTAGAGACCCCGAGACCCCTGAAGGTCTCTCAAATCCACAAAGGATAAACCACGAAGAAAAGTAACAATCACGGAGTATTAACCGACACTGCTTAGGTATATGCCCATACATATACCTAAGTCATCAATTCAAATACGCTCTAACCTCCGAGCCCAAGTACAACTCAGTCCACACAGGAAAGTAAATGTATTCCACACAGGAAAGAAAAACGTAATCCACACAGGATTGCACAACACAATCCACACAGGAAAGCAATAGGATTTAGCTCACACAGGTATACTTCTTCAAGGACGATAAAGATGATCACTGATCCATCTAAGTTGTCGGACCCACGAAGGATCGATAGGTAACTAACCCCCGAAAAGACCCACACAGGATCGGGCCCACACAGGACCTGTAGGCGCTAGTTCACACAGGACCGCTGAGCGCAGAGACCCACACAGGATCGGGCCCACACAGGACCTGTAGCACTGATCCACGTAGGATCGCTGAGTGCTGTAGTCGTCGTTGTCGAATCCACATAGGATCTCTGTACTATCGTCGTCGCAGTCACAGTAGCAGTAGTAGTCGTAGCAGTAGAACAGTCGCAGCCAGCACTAGGGTTCCCGCACATAGCAAACTCGTTCGGAGGGTCCGCTCCACGAGCCGAGAGGCTGGTACATCAACTGTCACGAAGACCAGAGTTGATGTATCCAAAAGTTCTGTATCGTCAACAGGAACTCAACGCAACAGACGGCGCGTCGATCGGACGCCCGGTCTGAGAGTTATTGGCATTTTCGTCTCCGGGGCCCGGTTGGTTTTTAAGGCAAAACCAACCCGACCGTACTCCACCTGCGTCCAAACCTCGGGCGGAGTATTCCAAAAGATTCGCCTCACTAAGAGGGACACAACACCGCTGACGGCACGTCAATCGGACGTCCATAGCTCAAGATATGAGTGTTTCCGCTCCGAAGGCCCGGTTGGTTTCGTGAACGAACCAACCTGGCCGAACTCAAAGTAAACCGAAACCTTGAGTGCGATATACCGAAACGACCGTCTCGATCCAAGGATCGCGTTGCCGCAGACGGTTCGTCATTCGGAGGTCCGAGGCTCAAGATATGGCCTAAAACCGATTCTGGTTCGAAACGGGGGGGTCCGGGTCCGGGCCGACCCGGCCCGACCCCCCCTGGGGGGCAGCGCGGCGGCGCGGCGGGCCGCGGCGGCCCGGCGCCGCGAGGGGCCGCACGCGGGGGCTAAGCCCCCGCTGATTGAAGCGGCACAGCCTTTGTGCCACGCCTTTGCAACAAACGGCCCCCACGTGGGGGCCGGTTTAATAAAGAGAACAGGGGGGCTGCTGCCCCCCCTTTCATGGAACCGCCCCCCTCTTAAAGAGGGGGGTTTTACATGCTGGCCGGGGGATTAATTCCCCCGGTTTAATGCCTTCCGGCCGGCCAGCTGGCCGGCCGGTTTTCTTCAACGGGGCCGGAAATTCCGGTCCCCCATTCGGCTTCCGACGCCGGCGGCCCGGCCGCCGGTCTTCTCTTCCGTCGCGGCCCGGAACCGGCCGCGGTCTCCTCGTCCCGCCGCGGCCCGGAACCGGCTGCAGCGTTCGTCATCCGGCGCGGTGCGACGGCACCGCGCCCCTTCGCCGTGCCTTGATTCCATTCAACGCGGCGCAACGACGTCGCGTTCTTGAAGATTCTACCTCGGCGTAGCGCGACGGCGCCGCGTAAAATATTTGCACGATCATCCGCGTGGTGCGACGGAACCACGCCACTTACTTCCACCCGCAAGAATAAACAAGAACGATGGAGGGGGGTTCGGTCGTGTTCTTGCGGTCCGGCCCCCTCACGTTAAAATAATAACGCAACTTAAATAATTCAAGCCACACGTTAGACTTGCTATTCACGATCAAGAATAAAAATAAGGAAACCAAAAAGAAATCAACAACCCCTACCTCGGGTATAAGGTTCGAAGATTGTGAACGTTCCGCGGAAGACGACGTCGTGGAGGTCGGGCGTCGCGGTAGTCGTTCGTCAAATTCGATGACGAAGGGATGCGTTCGATGAGACACGTCGTTGGAGAAACTTGTACGCCGACGAAGGTTGTCCGAGGAAGAAGTGGCGTCCCCTTCGTTGACACGGTAAACGAAGAATGGAGGTGCGGCGTTCTTCGTCGGAGCTTGAGCATTCTTCGTCAAGATGAACGTTCTTCGAGTTCTTCGTCAGAGTTGAAGAAGAAGAAGAGCTCTCCACCTCTCAAGAAGACAAACAAATAACTCAAAATAAAATAAGACAACATCTTATTTTATTATTACATAACACAATAGAATTTCAAAAGTTTGAAATTCAAAAGGATTAACTCACATAATTAAATAAGTAACTCAAGTCAATAAATGAGGCGTTAAGGGAGTTGGGAGAATTTGAAAGGATTAGGGGTTCGTGTGGGCCCCACCTCACTTAATCCTCCCAAGGGAGGTTAAGTGGGTGTGGGTCCCACTTCCAACCCCCTTTGGTAGGTTTTATCAAGTTATAATAAAATTTGTTCTACACAAATTTTATTTAACTCAAACTAAAAACCCCAAAATTAACTTTCAACCCACAACAAACGCAACTCCCGAAAAGGTATCTTTAAGCGAATATCGGCGCTGCGAGTTCATCGGTGCCCTCGTATTTCAATTCCGAGCACCGGATCAAAAGTTAGGAATTCCCGCTCGTTCGTTCACTGAACGTACCCGAGCCAAACGTCGGAAATTAATTCCGGGCACTCCGGGTCTCGGAATCAGGTGCTGTCTGAAACCGCGCTCTTGTAAAATTCTTAAGAAAATTAAGAAAAAAATTCCCTTGAATTTTTACGGGTCTTTACATTACTCCCACCTCAGGGCTTTACGTCCCTGTAAAGATACATCAAAAACTAGGGAAACAAATGAGGGTACTGAGCACGCATCTGAGCCTCCCGCTCCCATGTGCTCTCCTGGAGATTCCCGTGCTGCCATCTGATGCGCACAAGAGGAATCGATCGCCCACGCAGGACCCGCTCCTGTCGATCCTCTATCTCCATCGGGACCTCCGTAAAAGTCCCCCCATCGTCAACGTCAAGCTCCCCATGGTCAATGATGTGCGTCGGGTCGTGCACGTATCTCCTCAGCTGAGATACGTGGAAGACGTCGTGCACCCGGTGCAACTGAGGTGGTAGAGCCAGGCGATAAGCCACCTCACCAATCCTGCTGAGAATCTGGAAAGGTCCGATGAAGCGCGGAGATAACTTGCCGCCTCGGCCAAATCTCCGAATACCACGTCGAGGTGAGACCCGCAAGAAGATGTGGTCGCCATCCTCGAACTCCAGTGGCCTCCGCCTCCTGTCAGCATATGACTTCTGCCGGCTCTGAGCTGTCCTCATCCGCTCCTGGATGACCGGGACCTTCTCTGTCGTGGCCTGGACCATCTCCGGTCCCACCAGTGCTGACTCCCCAGGGTCTGTCCAGCACAAAGGAGATCTACATGGTCGGCCGTACAACGCCTCGTACGGTGCCATCCCGATGGTGGAGTGGTAGCTGTTGTTGTACGCGAACTCCACCAAGGGTAGGTGGTCCTCCCAGCTACGACCAAAGTCGAGGACACAGGCACGGAGCATGTCCTCGAGTGTCTGAATGGTCCTCTCCGTCTGACCATCCGTCTGAGGGTGAAAGGCTGTGCTAAGACGTAGCTGCGTCCCGAACGCCTCCTGTAACCCCTTCCAAATCCGGGAAGTAAAGCGGGCATCTCGATCGGAAACGATAGATGATGGCACGCCGTGGAGCTGCACAATCTCCTGAACGTAGAGACGTCCCAAGCTCTCCACTGAGCCCTGCTCTCTGATGGGTAAGAAGTGTGCCTACTTGGTGAGTCGGTCAACAATCACCCAGATGGAGTCGTGACCTCTGGAAGTGCGTGGAAGTCCAGTCACAAAGTCCATAGATATGCCATCCCACTTCCACTCCGGAACCTCCAAGGGCTGTACCAAGCCTGCTGGTACCTGATGCTCTGCCTTCACCTGCTGACAGGTGAGGCATCGAGAAACGAACTCTGCTACATCCTTCTTCATACCCGGCCACCAATGCTGTCGTCTGAGGTCCTGGTACATCTTCGCCACTCCAGTATGTACCGCTAAAGGAGAAGTGTGAAACTCTCTCAGTACTTCCTCTCGCAATGCGACTGGTACCATGGTACGTCCTCTGAAAAGGATTCCGTGCTCTTCTCCAAGGGAGAAACCATCAGGTGCCTGTCCCGAGGATATCTGTGCACGCCGTGTCTCACAGTCAGCGTCCCCGCGCTGTGCCTCCCTGACTCGCTGCAGTAGTGGAGGAGTGACTGTGAGAGACTGAAGAAAGGCTGCTCCATCTCTATCCACGAAGGATATCTGCAAAGAGGCTAGCTGCTCCGTCGCCTCCTCAAGTAGTTGAATGCCCGTCCTCCTGCTGAGGGCATAGGCTACTACGTTCCCCTTCCCAGGAGTATAGACTATCTCAAAGTCATAGTCCTGGAGGAACTCGAGCCATCGTCGCTGTCTCAGGTTCAGGTCCTTCTGCGAGAAGATTAACCTGAGACTCTGATGATCGGAAAAGACTGTAAAGCGCTCGCCCATCAGATAATGTCGCCATGTCTTCAGAGCGAAGACCACTGGTGCTAACTCCAGGTCATGGGTAGCGTAGTTCTGCTCATGCGGCCTCAACTGTCGTGATACATAGGCGATCACTGCCCGCTCCTGCATCAGAACACATCCGAGTCCGGTCCCTGATGCATCGCAGTAGACTACGTACCCTACTCCCTCCTCAGGCAACCTCAAGATAGATGCGCTAGTCAATCTCTGTCTCAGCTCCTGGAAGCTCTGCTGACATCTGTCTGACCACACGAAGGGTTTCCCCTTCTTCGTCAAAGCTGTGAGTGATGCTGCAACTCTAGAGAAGTCTGGAACGAATCTCCGATAGTATCCAGCTAGTCCCAAGAAACTCCGAACCTCAGTCACGCTCCTGGGTGGCTCCCAAGCTAACACAGCCTCAATCTTCACGGGATCCACTGCAACTCCCGCCTCAGAGATAACGTGTCCCAAAAAGTGGACCTCACATATCCAGAACTGGCACTTCGAGATCTTACCATAAAGCTGGTGCTCTCGGAGTGTGTCAAGAACAACTCGCAAGTGATAGGCGTGCTCCTCCTCTGTCGTAGAGTAAATCAGAATGTCGTCGATGAAGACCACGACAAACCGATCTAGGTATGGCTGAAAGATCCTCTTCATGGGAGCCATGAACACTGCTAGAGAATTGGTTACACCGAAAGGCATAACCAAGAACTCATAGTGGCCATACCGACATCTGAAGGTCGTCTTCTGCACATCCTCGTCTCTGACTCTGAGCTGATGATAGCCTGACCTGAGGTCTATCTTCGAGAACCACCGTGCTCCCTTGAGCTGATCAAAGAGGTCATCAATACTCGGTAGCGGATACTTGTTCCTCACTGTCACCTGGTTCAGGCGACGATAGTCAACACAAAGTCGCAAGCTCCCGTCCGCCTTCTTGGCGAACAATATCGGGGAAGCCCAGGGTGAAACACTGGGTCAGATGAACCCCTTGCCCTGCAAGTCCTCCAACTGTACCCGTAGCTCCCGAAGCTCGGCGGGGGCCATCCGATATGCTGGAGTAGATATCGGGTCTGTCCCGGGGTACAAGTGAATATAAAAGTCTACCTCTCTGTGAGGAGGTATCCCTGGGACGTCGTCGGGAAAAACGCCCGCAAACTGATCCACCACTGCAGGAAAACCAAGACACCGCACGTCAACTGCTCCAAGGATGAGGCTAGCCAACTGATGAGTGATGGGCTGTCCTCTCCTCTGCGGAAGTCCATCCTGTGCTGCAAAGGCTCCCTTCTCACCGGTGAAGGTGAACCTACTCCCGTCGGTGCATACACATCGCACCTTGCGCCTAAAACAGTCAATCTGTGCATGGACCGTAGATAGCCAATCCATGCCCAAGATGACGTCGTAAGGCCTCGACGCTGCTACAAGAAGATCCCAGTCGAAGCTCTCGCCTCCTAGAGTAAGCTCACACTACCGGCACCAGTGCGTAATTGTCGAGTCTGCTCCCGTAGGAGTCTCTAGCCGTAAGGATCGAGCCAACGGCTCTGTCGGAATCTCCGAGCTCCGAACAAGGGCAGCGGCTATGAAAGAGTGACTCGCTCCTGTGTCTATAAGAAATGCAGCAAGGGTGGAATAGACACAGATAGTACCTCGAATCATCTCGGGTGCGCCGTGGTCATAGGCCTCTGCTGCCTGGAGCTGTGTCTGTCGCTGCCCGCCAGCTCCCTGTGGTCGGGGTGGACCTCCTGGTGGTGGTGGTGGCAGAGCCTCAAAGCGTCGCCCTCCACCGGCTGCTCGTCCAGCTCCTCTGCCTCATCCGCCTCCTCCCTGCGGACCGCCACGGTCGACCCTCTGCCTCTGCCTCAGTGGTCCATCAACTGACTGCTGCTCCTCGGCACGGCGGGTCGGGCAGTCACGAGCCATGTGGCCCTGCCCGCCGCACGAGTAGCACTGTCTGCCTCTCGTAAGACTGGCTCCGCGCTGTGTGCACCGCACTACTGAGCCAGTGCCCTGAGAACGTCTGCCCGAAGGTCTGGTCTGTCTGGACCCCTGAGTCATCCGTCGACTGCCTGCTGCAGATGACTCTGCCACGTGCCGCCCTGCGGTGGGTCGCTGTGCTGGTGTAGACTCAGCAAGGAAGCTCTCGATCAGAAGGGCCCGCTCCAGTACTCCTGTCTGAGTCGGTATGCTGAGGGAGATCAGCGATGCCCTGATCTTGTGTCTCAAACCCTGCTCGAAGGTCCGGGCCTGGAAGAATGGGTCCCGTACCATGTCGGTCGAGTAGCGCGAGAGATCGGTAAATCTCGCCGAGTACTGAGCGACCGTCATGCTGCCCTGCCGCAGCTGTAGAAGCTCCTGGATACGCACCGCACGAAGGGTGGCTGGGACGAACTCCGAGCGGAAGAGGCTCTCAAATTCCGTCCAAAGTAGAGATGCCTCATCGTGCACCTGGTGAATCAAGCTCCACCATCGTCCTGCTGCTGCGTGTAGTAGGCTCGCAGCGAGGATCACCATGAGGTCTGCTGGTGTCCTCACTAGCCTAAACACTCGAACCACTGCCTCCAGCCAGTCCTCTGCTGCCTGGGGATCCGTCTCCCCGCGAAACCTGGCCGGTCGCTGGCGCTGAAACTCATGCAGCGCGCTGAGGCGACGTGCATCGTCAGCGGCTGCTGCTGGAAGCATCGGGGGATCGGCGGGTAAAGCTACCGCCGGTGCCACTACTGGAAAAGGGCCCTGCACCGAGGCCTCGTCGCTCGGTGGGCTGTCGTCACACTCGACTCTCGGAACCCTAGCTGGCTGCCGTCGTGGGGCCATCCTGAAAAGGAAACAGGTGCGCCATGGTCAGAACAGTATACCTGGTGAGCTGATATAAGTAATCACAAAGAAAACTTTGAAACACACACGCAATCAATGTTTTCGTGCATTAAGTCGGAAATCAGAAGTCAGGGTCCTGGTGTACGGATACGTCGGCCGCCGCACCAACACTGGACTCCCTGGACTGATATCCACACTCAATACGCTAAACATTATTGCTTCACATAGAAAATATCAGAGTTCACGGTAGAACCGAACTCCTCTGATACCAATTTGTCACGACCCGCCCTCGGGATCCGTGCCGTGACTACCCCAAACCCGCCTTCCATAGGCCAGGGGCTGGCGACTAGCACCAAGGCGTAAATCCCGGTAAAAAGGGAAGGCATTGCCTTTGAAAAGTAAACACACACCACAGAGTAAACAAGCGGAAAGTAAACACTAAACAAAGCAAAGTACGACTGGAAGTGCGGAAAGGTAAATGGGCCAGAATACAAACCCAAACTGAAAGTAAAGTACAACTCAAAAGGGAAAACAGCAACTGAAAAGTAAAAGCCGCTACACCGAGCTGTCCACTGGAAATCCCACCTGAAGGGTGGGTACAGATAGCTCCTCTGCTCCACGGGTCCCGCCGTCCGCTCCGTGCACGTCCCGCCCAGTGGTCCACCTCCGGGTACCGTCCCGCTCTGCAAGCCTCAGCTAAGGTCAACGCTGTCCGTCGTCTGCAACCAACACAACGTAGTGCGGGCAAAGCCCGTGCAGTGGTGAGTATAAGCTACTCAGTAGGGACCCCGAGACCCCTGAAGGTCTCTCAAATCCACAAAGGATAAACCACGAAGAAAAGTAACAATCACGAAGTATTAACCGACACTGCTTAGGTATATGCCCATACATATACCTAAGTCATCAATTCAAATACGCTCTAACCTCCGAGCCCAAGTACAACTCAGTCCACACAGGAAAGTAAACGTATTCCACACAGGAAAGCAAAACGTAATCCACACAGGATTGCACAACACAATCCACACAGGAAAGCAATAGTATTTAGCTCACACAGGTATACTTCTTCAAAGACGATAAAGATGATCACTGATCCATCTAAGTTGTCGAACCCACGAAGGATCGATAGGTAACTAACCCCCGAAAAGACCCACACAGGATCGGGCCCACACAGGACCTGTAGGCGCTGGTTCACACAGGACCGCTGAGCGCAGAGACCCACACAGGATCGGGCCCACACAGGACCCGTAGCACTGATCCACGTAGGATCGCTGAGTGCTGTAGTCGTCGTTGTCGAATCCACATAGGATCTCTGTACTGTCGTCGTCGCAGTCACAGTAGCAGTAGTAGTCGTAGCTGTAGAACAGTCGCAGCCAGCACTAGGGTTCCCGCACATAGCAAACTCGTTCGGAGGGTCTGCTCCCCGAGCCGAGAGGCTGATACATCAACTGTCACGAAGAACAGAGTTGATGTATCCAAAAGTTCTGTATCGTCAACAGGAACTCAACGCAACAGACGGCGCGTCTATCGGACGCCCGGTCTGAGAGTTATTGGCATTTTCGTCTCCGGGGCCCGGTTGGTTTTTAAGGCAAAACCAACCCGACCGTACTCCACCTGCATCCAAACCTCGGGCGGAGTATGCCAAAAGATTCGCCTCACTAAGAGGGACACAACACCGCTGACGGCACGTCAATCAGACGTCCGTAGCTCAAGATATGAGTGTTTCCGCTCCGAAGGCCCGGTTGGTTTCGTGAACGAACCAACCCGACCGAACTCAAAGTAAACCGAAACCTTGAGTGCGATATACCAAAACGACCGTCTCGATCCAAGGATCGCGTTGCCGCAGAAGGTTCGTCATTCGGAGGTCTGAGGCTCAAGATATGGCCCAAAAACCGATTCTGGTTCGAAACGGGGGGGTCCGGGTCCGGGCCGACCCGGCCCGACCCCCCCCCCCCCCCCCCTGGGGCGGCGCGGTGGCAGGCGGCGCGGCGGGCCGCGGCGGCCTGGCGCCGCGAGGGGCCGCACACGGGGGCTAAGCCCCCGCTAATTGAAGCGGCGCGGCCTTTGTGTCGCGCCTTTGCAACAAACAGCCCCCACGTGGGGGCCGGTTTAATAAAGAGAACCGGGGGGCTGCTGCCCCCCCTTTCATGGAACCGCCCCCCTCTTAAAGAGGGGGGTTTTACATGCTGGACGGGGGATTAATTCCCCCGGTTTAATGCCTTCCGGCCGGCCAGCTGGCCGGCCGGTTTTCTCCAACGGGACCGGAAATTCCGGTCCCCCCTTCGGCTTCCGACGCCGGCGGCCCGGCCGCCGGTCTTCTCTTCCGCCGCGGCCCGGAACCGGTCGCGGTCTCCTCGTCCCGCCGCGGCCCGGAACCGGCCGCGACGTTCGTCATCCGGCGCGGTGCGACGGCTCCGCGCCCCTTCGCCGTGCCTTGATTCCATTCAACGCGGCGCGACGGCGTCGCGTTCTTGAAGATTCTACCTCCGCGTAGCGCGACGGCGCCGCGTAAAATATTTGCACGATCATCCGCGTGGTGCGACGGCACCACGCCACTTGCTTCCACCCGCAAGAATAAACAAGAACGATGGAGGGGGGTTCGGCCATGTTCGTGCGGTCTGGCCCCCTCACGTTAAAATAATAACGCAACTTAAATAATTCAAGCCACACGTTAGACTTGCTATTCACGATCAAGAATAAAAATAAGGAAACCAAAAAGAAATCAACAACCCCTACCTAGGGTATATGGTTCGAAGATTGTGAACGTTCCGCGGAAGACGACGTCGTGGAGGTCGGGCGTCGCGGTAGCCGTTCGTCAAATTCGATGACGAAGGGATGCGTTCGAAGAGACACGTCGTTGGCGAAACTTGTACGCCGACGAAGGTTGTCCGAGGAAGAAGTGGCGTCCCCTTCGTTGACACGGTAAACGAAGAATGGAGATGCGGCGTTCTTCGTCGGAGCTTGAGCGTTCTTCGTCAAGATGAACATTTTTCGAGTTCTTCGTCAGAGTTGAAGAAGAAGAAGAGCTCTCCACCTCTCAAGAAGACAAACAAATAACCCAAAATAAAATAAGACAACAACTTATTTTATTATTACATAACACAATAGAATTTCAAAAGTTTGAAATTCAAAAGGATTAACTCCCATAATTAAATAAGTAACTCAAGTCAATAAATGAGGCGTTAAGGGAGTTGGGAGAATTTGAAATGATTAGGGGTTCGTGTGGGCCCCACCACACTTAATCCTCCCAAGGGAGGTTAAGTGGTTGTGGGTCCCACTTCCAACCCCCTTTGGTAGGTTTTATCAAGTTATAATAAAATTTGTTCTACACAAATTTTATTTAACTCAAACTAAAAACCCCAAAATTAACTTTCAACCCGCAACAAACGCAACTCCCGAAAAGGTCTCTTTAAGCGAATATCTGCGCTGCGAGTTCATCGGTGCCCTCGGATTTCAATTCCGAGCACCGGATCAAAAGTTAGGAATTCCCGCTCGTTCGTTCACTGAACGTACCCGAGCCAAACTTCGGAAATTAATTCCGGGCACTCCGGGTCTCGGAATCAGGTGCCGTCTGAAACCGCGCTCTTGTAAAATTCTTAAGAAAATTAAGAAAAAAATTCCCTTGAATTTTTACGGGTATTTACAATCACTTTATTTAATAATTATAGATTCTTTAAATAAATTGATAATTTGGGTTTGATTGATTAATGAACTTCTAGGTTTTCTTCAAATGATGATTAAAGATAAAATGCTAGTTAATTGTAATGTGATATCATTCTATATGTGGTTTGGATTTCCATATGTCTTCTTGTCGGAGCTAATATATTATATGTCGGTGCATGAAACTTTTGATGTCACTAAATGATCATGCCCACCTGAGATAAATGAGGACTTGAACATGTGTTTATATTAAGCAGGTTCTACTAATTTGGTTAATGTGATATAGTTAAATAGTTAAATGATTTGAATGGAGCAGAATGAGTAATAGGTTAATTAATTATAGAATTAGTTATCATGACATGAGTTAGAATAAAATTGTGGTTTTTACTATTTAGTGAGAATATTTAATATTTGACATGTTCGGAATATAAATTGGAAAATGGTAATAATTAATGGATTGATTGATTATTACATGATAAATGGTAATGGTTAATTAATTGATAACTGGTTGAAGAGTTGGGATTTAATTTAATAATTTTTGAATTAATTAATTTTTCTATATTAAATAAAGGTTGTGAAATGATAGTTTGTTAGGACTGTTGGCCAAGGGTACCTTTTGATGCATGTTTGTTTTCCATGACATAAGTTTTCTTGGATATATTTTTTTAAAAAATATATGTTGCATGGGATGGTTTCTAAATATTTGGGCATTCTTCATCATGTTTTTAGATGATTATGACATGTATGTAAATTGTTAAAATCATGGAAAAATCACAGTTTGAGTGGACATGTCCAGACATGTTAAAGAATTTGGATAATTATTTTTTGAGATAATTATTTAGATGTCTTGTTATGAATAATTAATTCTTAACTAATTATTAACTATTGATATGTTGAGTGTTTAATTTATTGATGACTTATTTTTTGGGCGATTTATGATGTTAATTAGTTATTGAATTAATTAACATATTTGATTGATTAATTTTTTGTTAATGGATGGTTTTGCGGTGTTAGACATGGTGTTATACACCAATTATAACTATATATGTATGATTGATAAACGAGTTGTGATACAGGGACCGATGCTCCAAATACTCACGGGGTGATATACATGGTATTCTACATCCATCTTTCATGCAAATATTCTTTTATGGGATAGGGACTGATGCTACAAATACCAATGGGTTGTGAGACAAGGACTGATGGTCCAAATAATAATGAGGGTGCTAGACATGATTTTTTACTCCCATTAATTGACATCAGACTGTGGGTCCAATTGGTCATACATTAAATGAATTAATTGGTCAATGAAAACTTTTGTGACATAATAATTTGTGAATTGGACATGAGAAAGAGTTATCAATTATCAATGTATTTGGTGAATCACTATTAGTGGATGGACCCAGGAAGGAATCACTATTTTTTCAGATGGGCTCACACATAGTATATGAAAGATTGAAATTGAATATCTTATAACGCTTTATCTAAGAAAAAGCACAATCTTGTATTCGCTATTTACATTGTTTACATATATTGTTTTAGAGACATCTGTGGAGAGTTACTTATTCAAGGGATGTTAAGCATAGGTCGAATATTGAGACATTCATAATTCAATGATGTTTGAATAATTGATAAATGAAAATGATTGTGTAATGATTGTTTATTATGCATGAAAAATTTATAATGATGGTTCTGACACAAGCAGAGGGCTGAAATAAATATTGGGTATATAGTTACTTTATATGGATTGATATATTTATGCATGCTTTCAAATGGTTAATATTATTTATTAATGTTCATGTATTTGGGGTAGGTGTCGGTAGTCCCGGCCTACTGAGATTTATATCTCACACCCTACTTGGTCCTCCATTGCACTACAGTACCCGAGTAAATTCTATTTTGTTGCAGGATTGTGTTGTTTACATTTAAATGGAATTTTGGAGAAAAGGACCGAGAAGAATCTCTGGATGCTCAAGGATATCACATCGGGGCTTTGAGTCATTGTTTATTTATTTCTGTATTGGAATGTAAATCTATTTGTATTGTTCATTGCTTTCCATTTTGGTATCATTAGCAGGTTATGCATGAATCTACTGTATAATTGGAATTGGCCACTTTTATAAAATGAATACTATTTTTCTTCCACTATTTTTTCAATTATGTATTCCTGCTCTCACTATTTATGGTTATTTACGTTGTTGTGATGTTGTGCAACTCTGATAAGAGGGTATAGTCTCCCTACTGATGAACCTTAGGGCCTCACTTCTAGTCGGCTGCATCTGGCATACTCGGAGATGAGCTTGAGGTCATGTGGTGACAGATATGGACAACTATTCATGAGTGAGCTGGGTCAGACATAACATTTTAAAACTCATTTATAATTTTGCAATTATTATTTTGTGAATAAACTATTCATTATTAGAAAATTAATTTATTCATAAAAAATATAATTTGTATTGATATATTTTTCTATTATTTTATATCTAACTATTATAATCAATTTACGTAATAAATATAAAATGTCATTTATAAGAGAAATTTAATTTTTAAAATAAAAATATTAAAATTACCCTATGGTTTTTTTTGGTAATTTTCAAAGAAGACTAACAATTCAATGAATTGTGACAAATACTAATTTTTATAAAACTATCAATTTAATTATTTTGAACAAAAAATTATGATTTGAACTTCTCCACAATTTAATATAAGACAAATTTATTTATAAATAATATAAATATTATCATATTAATCATCGCTATACCTTATTTTGGTATAAGTACATGTTTTTACATTAAATTCATTTGGAACAATTTTTAATTTATTTTTATAGGATTAACATTTAAAAATATTGTTAAATTTATTTTTTTTAAATATTGAATATTTCATTCCATATTTGGATTCAAAAGATCCAACTTTAGTAAATAGGGCCACTATATTTTGTAATATATGAACAGTACCCTTGGTAATTATTATTACCATGATAAAGGTTAAATATCGTAATATAACATCCAAATAAAATGATATGGACATAAAAGAAACCTAAACATTTCACCATATTTTTCTGTATGAGTTCGTGTTGTACATAATAATTAACAGATCGTATATATGGCCATTTTTATTAGAAAGCGATTGAGACCCTTATAGTGTTTTATTAAAATAAAATTTAAATATCTCACAATCTTGATTTGAATAAATATAAGATTTTTTAATAATATTTTATCTATAATATATCGTCAACGATATATGGTTCTTCAATAATAGGGAAATTATCTTTAAAATGGTAATTTATTATTAATTTTTAGTGGATAAATAATGACAAACAATTCTTGCACAACACTGCTACAATAAACATATAATTTATGGAAAAATCAAAGAACTGATATTAAAAAAAATTAAATAAATTATATTTTATATAAATAATGTCATCCATGATTTTTTTATTTCCATGACATATTATGTATGTCTTAAAATATTGTTTTCAAATTTATCTATTTTTAATGATATTTATAAAAGTCAATGTAACGATGTGTATCAAAATTTACATTATGAATATTTAAATATTAAAAAAACTGATTCAATTATATACATATCCTAGAAAAAATATTTTGAAATTTTTTTTATATGAATATAAATTCCAATACTAGATTCATGTTTTTGTCTTTTTTTCATTTACTAATAACTTTTTTAACCCATAGGAATTAAAATCATTACTGTCACAGTAAGTGTTAATGAGGATAAATAACGGGTGAAACAAAATGATAAGGCTTGAGATGTAGAAAATAACCCTTCAAAATATTTCTAGATGCGGGGATTTAAAAAAATTATCTTATTTTCTTTCAATTTTTTTTGATCAGATATAAATTGAAAATTAATTTATATAATTTTAATATTTTAAAAAATTCATAAATTTCCCCGCAATTCATTTATAGATGGTAACCCCTATCATTACGTAATTACACCACTTTGATCCATATGACTCAACCAACACCAATAAATTTATCAACCCAAAACTCTTCTATATGTTATAGAGTTTTTGGTCTTCCCCAAAGATCATCCTTATACCCCGTAAGAAAATATCTAAATGATGTCCATTGAATAATGGGTAATCATTTTTAATGAATAATTCAAGGTTATTTATTCTTATAATTATTATTCTTTTTTTACAATATAATGTAACAAATAATGTATCATCTTATATAATGATGGATTTCGGCTTGATTCGGAGACAGAGAGCTTGATCGAGGAGCAAGTGATAGCTTTCAGCTTGATTCAGACTTTGACAGAGTATTGGGTCCCTATGGCTGTGAGCCAGATGTGTGGGGAAGCAGGTCAGTGGTGGACGCTCTATCTTAGGGAGAAGGGGGAGACCAAGGTGACGTGGGCAGACTTCGAGGAGGAGTTCTAGGCAGAATTCCTCTCTTCCGCAATGAAGGCTGAGAAGTGTCAGGAGATACTCTCCCACAAGCAGGGGGTATGTCAGTGAGAGAGTTAGGGATCATGTTCAAGGATCTCTTTCACTTCACTCTAGACCTCTTTCCGAATGAGGAGTCTCAGGTGAGACATTTAGAGGAGGCACTCTGACCCTCTCTTCAGTACGATGTTACTCCCATCACCATACTGACATACTTATAGGTGCAGAAGAAGGCTGAAGTGGAGGAGAGAATGCACACGCTAGGAGGTGTGTCATGAGATGGGATCCTGTTGGGATTATCAAAGGGGAAGGTCGTCAGTCGTAGGCCTCCAGCATCAGGACCCTCTAGGTTTCGACCAGTAGGGAGCATGCCTCAGCAGTTCCAATTCCGACCTTCCGTACCTCACCCTTTTATTTCAGGCCTGCGGCCGAGATGCTTCATCTTTGGAAGCCATGGGCGCCTTCAGAATCAGTTCCCGGACATTGTAGAGTACAGCGGGGGTGGGTAGGTCCAGCACCCACCTCAGCAGCAGTAGTTCCTATCTAGGCCCTTTCAGCAGCAGCAGTCGGGGCAGCAAGATCCCGCTCCGTTGAGGGCAGACGTTGCAAGAGGAGGCCAACCTCAGGGTGCTCCTCAGGGACCTCGACCCATGCGTGGTCGGGGAGGTGGCCGACATCCGAGAGGAAGAGGAGCTTGGCGTGGGCAGTGGCACACCGCGGAGGCCACAGTTCCAGTAGGGCCAGAGGTCGTTCGAGGTACGATCAGCTTGTTTAGTACACATTCTTGTGCCTTGTTCGATACAGGAGATTCAAACTTCTTTGGTGCACCCAGTCTGGCATGTGCTCTGGGTTTAGACGTTGAGAGAATTCCAGTGTACCTGGTGCTTAGCACACCAGTCAGAGGTCAGACCGTCTTGTTTTATGTTTCCCGGGGTTGTAGACTGATGATTGGTCCACATCATTCAGTCATGGATCTTCTACTGTTGCAGATATAGCCATACGATGTCATCCTAGTCATTTACTGGATGTTCTATGTATGTTCCATCAATGAATGATTCAGAGGAATGGTTGTGTTTTCAAAATTGGGCAGTTTACGGGTGACATTCATTGGAGAGCAGAGATTCTAGGGATGTAGTAAGTGAGTGGAACCCCTCCTCTACTTGTTAGATGAGCTATCATTTGCGTCGGTGGATGTGGAGATGGTGGAAGTTCCAGGGGTCGTTATTGAGTTTATGGACGTCTTCCCTGAGGAGGTGATGACTCTACCCCCTCTAAGTGACATAATGTTCAGGATATACTTGCAACATGGTTCCCGTCCGATTTCGATGGTCCCCTACCAGATGGAGCCCTTTGAGTTGCGAGAGTTGCGGATCCAGATTGACAATCTGATGAAGAAAGGTTTTGATTGTCCAAGTCCATCACCATGGGGAGCTCTATTCTTGTTCTAAAAGAAGGAAGATGGTGGTCTCAGGCTGTTCATAGACTACAGGAGACTGAATCTGGTAACGTTCAAGAATCACTACCCTCTTCAAAGGATAGATGATCTCTTTGACCAGTTGAAGGGGGCATGATGGTTCTCTCAGATCGATCTGCAATCTGGATATCACCAGTTGAGGGTTAAGGAGGGAGACATCTCTAAGACTGCCTTCAGGTGACGATATGGGCACTTTGAGTTTGTGGTCATGTCGTTCAGTGTCACGAATGCTCCAATTGTGTTCATGGGGCTCATGAACTTTGTCTTCTGGGAGTACCTAGATCTGTTCATAGTTGTATTTATTGATGAAATCTTGATCTACTCAATATCAGAGAAGGATCACGCTGAGCACTTGAGAATGGTTTTAGAGGTCCTCCGATGGCACCAACTCTATGGGAAGTTGTCCAAGTGCAATTTCTGGATGCGATAAGTGCACTTCCTTATGAACTTGGAGTCCGAGTAGGGGATAACAATGGTCCCATCGAAGGTCGAGGCGGTTGTTTCTTGGGAAGCACCCAAGTATGTTGAGGAGGATTGTAATTTCCTTAGGCTGGCAGGTTACTACTGAAGATTCGTGCCTAACTTCTCCTGGGTTGCAGCACCTTTGACATCCTTGACCAAGAAGGACCTGGTCTTCAGGTGGAATGGGAAGTTTGAGGTGGCCTTCAGTTATCTGAAGTAGAAGTTGGTAAGTTCCCCAGTGCTTAGGTTACCAGAATATGGGGTGGCATATGAGGTGTTCTTTGATTCTTCAGGGCAAGGGCTTAGATGTTTGTTGATACGGCGACAAGGGGTGATCTCCTATGGGCTTATACAGTTATGTCACCATGAGCGTAACTATGCCACCCACGACCTGAAGCTTGTAGAGGTCGTTTTTGCACTAAAGTTGTGGCGGCATTACCTCGTCGGGGAATGCTTCTTTGTGTTCATGGATCACAAAAGCTTGAAGTACATCTTCTCTCAAAGGGACCTGAACTCGCGTCAACGTAGGTGGGTGGAGTTCCTTTAGGACTACGACTTAGAGATTTCCCACACCTCAGAAATGGAAAATGTGGGGGCCGATGCCTTGTGAAAAAAGTCACAGAAATATGCGGTTCAAGAGTTTGAAAATGCTTGGAGGGCGACAGAGGAGTTGGCTACCCTCCACCTGGATGCATGGATGGAAGGTGGTAGATGTTGCATGTATCAGATGATAATGCAATCTTCAATGTTGTGGTAGGTAGAGGAGTCCCAATGGGGGGACCCAGAAAGCGAGGTGATGTGTGAAGAGGTTAGCTAAGGCGATGCTCCGGAAGGGAGGACTGAGGATGGTCATAATCGAGTGATTTTCAGAGAAAAGATGTTTGTTCCAGAGGCGATGCGCTAGAGAGTTCTTAGTTAGTTCCACAAGTCAACACTATCGGTGCACCCAGGAGTTTCCAAGATGTACCGGAGTTTGAAAGGTCAGTTCTGGTGGCCCAGGGTAAAGCGAGTAGTAGCAGAGTTTGTAGCAAGGTTCCTAGTGTGTCAACAGGTGAAGGGTGAACACTGTGTTCTAGGAGGATTGTTGTAGCCTTTGGTTGTCCCCTAATGGAAGTGGGATGACATATTGATGGATTTCGTCACGGGACTACCCAACGTTCAAGGAGGTTGCGACGCTATCTGGGTAGTGGTGGACCAGTTGAAAAAATCGGCCCACTTCCTGGAAATCAAGGAGTCGGGTGTAGTGGATGACTTAGCACGGAGGCCTGTGGATGAGGTGGTTCAGTTTAATGGAGTTCTGAGATCCAGAGTCTTGGATAGGGATGCATAGTTTACCTCACGGGTCTGGAGGGGATTGCAGAATGCTTTTGGCACGCTGCTACGTCTTAGCACTACTTTCCACCCCTAGACAGATGGGCAGATGGAGTGCACCATCCATACAATGGATGATATGTTGTGGGAATGTATTATGGATTTTGGGGTATCATGGGTGTGACACTTACCTCTGGTAGAGTTTTCCTACAATAATAGATATCACTCTACCATTGGCATGGCTCCATTCGAAGACTTGTACGGAAGGCCATGTCGCTCACCCGTGTGTTTGACCGAGTTTAGGGAAACATGTTTTATTGTATCAGAAGTTGTGCAGAGCACGAAAGAAAAGGTTCCACTTATATGGGATAGGATGAAGTTGGATTTGTACTGACATTAGTCATATGCCGATAATAGGATGGGACCCTTGGAGTTCGGGGTCGGGGACCACATGTTCTTAATGGTCTCCCCATGGTGCGGACAATGGAGGTTCGGTAATGGGTGAATGATTTCTCCATGGTTCATCAGACTCTTTGAAGTGGTGCGGTGGGTCGTAGAAGTGTCTTATCAGCTAGTGTTACCACCGCCGCTACTAAATATACACGACGTCTTCTATGTGTCCCAACTCCAACGGTATCTGCATGATGATTCACACGTCCTCGACTGGGGAAAGATGGATATCAAGGACGAAGTTACCAGTGTGGAAAGACTAGTGAGGATCTTGGATTGTGAGGAGAAGGTGCTTCGAGGATGAACCATCCCTTTGGTTAGTGTGTTATGGAGGCATGGCGGGCTCAATGAAAGGGCATGGGAATGGGAGACATAGATGTGCACCCAATACCCGGAGTTGTTTTGAGTTTTGTTCAACTTCATTCTATATTTGTTATGACGTAATTCAAGACCGTGTTGGTTTATGAGGTGTTTTGTTTATTTATCGTGGGAGTGTTGTGAGATGTCTAGACTGTGGAGAAGGGAGGACTCGGTCCCTAATCATGACGAATTAAGGTGGATGCGGTTAAACTAGTGCAGGTGAGTCAGTGCCGACTAAAGAGAATAATATCTTAACACGGAAGAAGGAACCCCCTAACCCATATGACTAGCCATATTGAACCTTTTATGTTTCATGGTTTCTTGGGGAAGAGGTGTTTCTAGATGACGAAGATGTTCACTCCTGAGAGGTATCTTTTGAGGTGGTTGTTTGGAACCACTCTTTTTGTTTTGGATTGGTTTTAATTCTCGAGGGTGAGAATATTTTGAGAGATATCTGATGTGATGACCCAGACCCTCACAGTCCATCCATTTGCGAAATTATGATTCCCATGGAGGCACCTCGGTGATAGGAATCCGTTTTGGTGTGCGACCGATAGGCGGGACTCGATCGGTGTGACCAATCAGTGTGTCACCAAACAAGGCGACCAATCGGTGTGCTACAGATCAATGCGACCGATCGGTGTGTCACCGATCGGGAGGACTGATCGGTGCGACCGCTTGGTGGCACACCGACCAGCGCGACTGATCGGTGTCGCACAACCTTGTTGGGTTTTTCTTCTATGGTTCCTACCGTAACGCCACTTTTATGATTTTATTTGGAAGTGGCTCAAGGCCATTTTTAATCCCTTAATCAATGTTTATATTTTTAAGGGTGGGGTGACCCTCAACGGACCATGCTATGTGTCTGTGTATCATGCCCTTCTATTTATATAAAATCCTTAAAATAACAGTTGTTACCACATTTTCGGATCGGAATCATTTAATAAAAATTTAATCTCGTTGTGCATAACTACCCAGCCACGTGGTGAAACCACAATCTAGATTTAAAGCCGTTAAAATCTGTATATCCCATAACAATGTGATCTTATCTATATATCGCATGGGAATTTTTTCTTCTTTTTCTTTCTTTTGGCTATCCTCTTTTATTCCCAGTGCGTTTGAAGTCTCCCTTCCCGATATGAGAGGTGCGGTTGTGCCTGAACCTTTCTACTCACCCATGGAGTCCCCGATGTTCTTGGTGCGTTGAAAACATCAATCCTTGATCAACCAAGTAGAGATTTTTCCTTCATATCTCCTTACTGTGTATCATGCGGGGCAGGTATGCTTTTTCTTTTGTGGGTATTGATGAAACCAAACTTAATGAAGACAATGAACGAACATTAAATAATGAAGAGGGGCGTGATCAATGATCTGCTGTACTCTTTTATGTTGTTATGTGCTATGAACTGTATGGGATTGTGCTCTCTGAAAATCATGGCCATTGGAGGTCCTTTCTTGTGCACTAATGAAACCTTTTCCTCTGTGATTTTTGAATGGATCCAACATGGGAAATTGGTTAATCACGTAAATTCAGTTGGTTGAATGGGTGTTTAGTAAAACAATAATCCATGTGTGATCACCCCAGTTAATAAATAGAAAGAAGAACTTAATGAACATTGGGATTGATCCTGGAAGTCTCCTACTCTGTTTAGTAGATGGGGTGTTGTTCTATATGGTGCTTATGGGAAGATGTGGATGGGGATGGGATCCTCTGTTGTGACACAGTTGTTGGTTGTGAATCTGAAGTAGTGTGGTTGCCCTGATATGACACGAACTCAGGTGGGATCCTCTATTGTTGATAAATCATTGGTTCCTAGTTTTGGGGACATGGGGTTGTGTCTAGGGGTTTTCATTGTTTCCTGTACTTTGAGGGATCTCACTAATCCCATTTTTTGTTATAACTTCACAAGAGAACCGGGTGTGAATGCTTAAATTATTGTTGGCTGTTTTTCTTTTCCTGGCATCTAGTTATGCCTGTTAGTTGCCTAGTAGAGCAGAATAGGTAACAAGAACATGAAAACAAGAATGTTTTTAATGTGCAATTGGTTTTGTAAATAATCTGTGACATGGTCGTGAGTGTTGTGGTTTTCTTTTATGAATGGATAGTAACAAGGTTGTTTGTTCTTAGGTTTTCGGAGCCCCTAGGTTGGGATGAGTGTCTGTTACCTATACATGTATTGTATTTATTATGTTTCTTATTCGCGCTCCACCAAAGATGAGCACTTAGTGACGAACACACCATTTCATGGGGAGGATGTTTTTTCTAACACTCATATGAGTGGATGGTTATTATATCCTTTTCTGCTCCCTTTCCAGAATAGCTCAATACTCTTCGGGAAGGCTGTGATGGTCTAAAGTACATTATTAGCCCAATAATATTCGGGTAGGGTAGTTGGGGTGGATGGACCAGGTGTTTGTAGGCAGGTTGTTTCACAAGTGTCTTCAGGATGAGGCCCAAGTGTCTTCGGGCGTGACAGTAGCTTTCTGGCCCAAGTGTCTTTAGGCATGGTGGTAGTTGTTCTGACCCAGGTGTTCGCGGGTGTGGATATGCGTGGTGGTTTTGGCCTAGGTGTCTACAGTCGGGATGTGTGGTTGTGGCCCAGGTGTCTGCGGTCGGGATGTGTGGTTGTGGCCAAGGTGTCTGCGGGCGGGATGTGTGGTTGTGTCCCAGGTGTGTGCGGGAGGGGATGAGGCAGTGGGACTACGATGATAATGGCGGTATTGGTTCGTTGTGTAGGATGTCTTAAATAACCAGTGGGAAATTGGTGCGGGGTACCCAAATATCGATGTTCTATTACTATACATTACTTGACTTGTGTTATTTGGGGAGTGTTCCATGGTGAGTCGTGGGTGGATAGTTTTCCGTGATAGGCATTTTGGTTGTCTCTTTTCTCACAGGGCATTAGAATGCCTCCCCACTTGTGCATGAGAGTCTTTGGTTTTTCCCTACTGAGTATACTTGTATTCTCACTCTATGAATATAAATTGATTTCAGGTTTCCAGGAGGACTTCAGTGATCGTGTGGGACCATACTAGCTCGGACCTTGGGCAGTTGCTGTTTTCGTTTTCCCTTTTCTTGGTACTTTACCTTTGTAGTTATTCTGGCTTGTATCTTTTACTTTTGAACATGCATATGGGAATGGTTTACTTTAAACTTCACCTTTAATTTCATTTTTGGTGTTGTTGGGATTTTTATATTATCTCCTGATCCTATAAAAGAATAAAAAGGTAACGCTTTCCATATTGTGTGTGATTGTACACCCATGGTACTAGTCACCATTCCGAGACCTATTGAAGGTGGTTTTCGCGGGTGATTTTCTCTCCTTCAACTTAAAGAAGGAAGGGCCTAAAAATCTGTTGTCCCTTAACTCCTTTTGGTGAGGGCGGGTCGTTACTCTGATCATCACTAACATAAAATTTTGCACCATTTTAGATAAATATTAAATATAACTCAAAAAATACCTACTCGAGGACTGAAACATTTTGGTTTCTTCTGTGTTAAGATATTAAAATAATTTATTTTATAATATATCTTTATATGTACCAAAAAATACTATTCATATATTACCCATCTTATATATATCAAACATAAAATGAATCATCATAACCTGAGGAAATAGAAATAATATAAAGGGTTAGATTAAATTCGTAGTAAATTTAATCAGATGAGATATCAAAAGATGATCATTATTTATCATAAGATAATAAAAATTTCTTAAATATTGGATCATATAATATTAAAACATACCAACCATGTCCTAAAATAAATATCACAAGTCATGGTATAAGGCTTCGTCATAAAAAATTAATTTTTTAGAAGAGTGAAGAATCACGAAAAATCAATCATGAGACCAGTGATAACATGATATGAATGATCTCTACATTTTTGGAATACACTTACAAATTGAAATCTTATTTCTAGGATACCCACAGAAAGATTGATCACAATGGGTTCTTGGTATATCCACCTTTGTACATTCATATGCATAGGAAAACCACATGTGTACACTCTTGGTATTCGAGAAACCAATGATCCACCTTCTATGTCTTAGGACAACCAACCTTGTAACCTCATTAGAATAAAATAACTATCAATGTACCATTTTAGTTGATGACATATAAAAAATAACAAATTATTTTTTTGGTGTATAATGGAACCATTTATAACATAATGCTAAACCGAGTATATTTATACCTTAAATAATAAGAAATCCCATATTTCATCATAGATTAATTACCCAATGTTCAAGAACATGGTTTTTGGAATACTTCAGGAATAATAAATCATTATAATTAATAGTGTGAAATAAAGTTGATGGTATTATTAAATCATATACAGAGGGAATCATATAATTCTTTTAAGAATGTTAACATAGATGAGAAATAAATTTTTAAAATCATTACAATGATGCTTTCAAAAATAAAAAGAAATATATTTTTTTATAACTTTTGGGAAGTAAAAATTCCTGAAAAATGTGAATACGATCTTATTTTTAATATTATTGAATCTAATGATGGAATAATTAGTAATAAGAATAGAAATTATAGTGGTAAATGTTCTTCATGTCTTAAATTTTTTAAAATTTTTTTTTTAATTTCATGAAAAAATTCAAAAAGATACCAGTTTGAAAAACCAAACGAATATTTCATTAACCAATTGTAAAGAATGTGAAATATATTAGAAAATTAATTTATAAATTTTATTAAATTTATATAAAACACTCATAAATAAGTTTTTATGAGTATTGATATGGATGATAAGGAACCATATCCAAAAAAGTAATAAAAAGTGCAGATTTTATTAGTCATTCTTTTTCTCATTTTGAGTAAAAAATATTGGAAAATGTAAATAATAATTTAAAAACAAAAAATAAATACTGGGAATGAAAAAATAAATGTGCTATAATATATATAACATTATATACCATTAATTTATTTTTAAAATAAGGAATCCTAATAAAGAATTAGATTGTAAAGTAAACCATTACCTCAAGTTAGGACTTAATTCAAACATTCCATCAAATTCGTTATATAAAATTTATAATTATTTTAATTATATAATAGAACCACATAAAAATATATCATAATATATATAATTCCCCTAAAATATCTAGTTACACATTTATTAACAATTCTTCACTAAAATCAATATTTGAGTGTCAATTGTTTTTTATATTTATGTATCAATGCAAAAAGATTGTTATTTGATCCTTGTTCGTGGTTTCATCATATATAAAATGGTAATCATATAATAATTAATATATATATATAAAATATATATAGTTTTATATCCCTAAAAAAATGTCACTAAAAAAATTAATTACATCAATTTTAGGACATGGTATTCTACACATATACATTGATGATGTTTTAATTTATGAATGGATGAAAAAGAATGGTAAATAAAATTTTAGGTTTTGAAAATAATAACTATATAATAGAAATAATATATATTCATTACATATATACATATACATATATATATTACAATCCGGGAGTGTTAGTGTTGAAAAATGAAATACATCACCTCAAAGAGGGGGTAGTCTGCATGTACACATAAACAAAAATTTTATTTTATATGAGATGTTTGAGAAGAAAATAATGATTATTACATAAACATATTTTTTTATGTTTAATATTATAATTTAATATAATTTTTATTAATTTAATTTTTATTGATGAATTAGAAAATAAATTAATTTTAAAGAAATCAGTTATGATTATTGCCTCATTTTGAGGTTTCCTCAATTAGCATACATATTAAGCCTTATTAAGTAGGTATTTCTGTTAGAAAATAAAATACAAGATGTGGGGAATAGATTGATGAAATTATTTGGTTAGATCTCATTTGAGATAAATTTATCAATGTGTGTGGCTAAGTGGAGAGAGGTGGTGCCCCTATTTAAGAAGGGGAGTTACACCCTTGTAAATATGTTTACATTTTAGATAATAAAATGTCACATTCACAGGAAAAGTGGCACAAAAATAAGCCCAATTTCCACAATAATATAAAGATATTTTGAAATACACATAATCAAATCATATAATGATTTATTTTTGTTGGTATATGAGTCTATATCCCAGAGTTGAACAAATTTTATCCTTTAACAAAATAATTTAAATTTTTTATTTTGGAAATATACATTTATGCAAAAAATGAAACTGAAATTAAAAAAAATAATGAAATGTGTATTAAAATGTGGAATCCATTTGTTACGATTATATTTAAAGAGGATTAAAAAATTCACTCTAATATCATTCAATAAAACTCATAACCCCATTTTTTTCAATTAAAATAAACCATTAAGAATATATATGATTTTAGTCCCATTCAGAAAATTGTAACATAAATTTGATGAATTTTATTTTTATTATATTCAATATATTATGTAAAAAAAATTTAATAAAATTTCTAAATAGGTAATCATTTCATTTATTAATATTAGATAAATTAAACATATAAAAAAACATTTCTCAAAGATATATTTTATAACATTAAACAACATTATCGAAATTTGAATTCAATTAATAATAAATGTGTGAATTACAATAAATTTAAAAATATATTTTGAGAATAATTTTCAATTATATACTCTAAATAATATATATGAATTTTTGAATAAAACATATATAATGAAAATATATTTGTAAATAAAAAAATCATTTTGAACATGGAATTGATGTAACAATATTCCTTATCAAAACATTAAAAGTTCATGGATTCTATAGAATGTGTTTATTAATAGTACATTAATTTAATTATTAACATTTATTTATATAATTAAATAAAAGTATTTAATTTTAACAAAATACATAATCAAATAAAAGTGTTAAAAAATAATCTCTTTAGGGTAAATGATATTTCATGAAGTGAATTTTACTATTTTTCAATAGTTATTTTATTTTTCTATTTCATTTAATTATATAATATGATTTTCCAATTATATTGTAATATTTAATTATTAACATAACATATTTTGTATGTATCTATTGATATGAAAACCAAATTACATATAAATATATTCGAAAATATCATGGTGTTATAGATTACCAAAAAGCATTGTGTTGGATTTTTTGTGAAAAATTATTATACAATCAAAGAGTAATCAATATCATGTGGGACATCTAAATATTGAGATGAAGAATTTATGGAATTATAATTTTTACTCTAATTTTTAATGTGTGACTTTTTGATGAAACAAGTAACACTAATTCGGTTTTTGATAACAAGTAAAAGAATTTACATGGCCAATTTAAAGAAAAAGTAAATTGATGAATGAATTATTGATCCCATTTACACTAATCACAACACTCTCAGTTATATATTCCCTCCGATGAACCTAGACCTGAGAAATCAGGGATGGTTGGAGTTCCTCCAGGATATTGACTTTGAGATATTCTACACTCCTGTGAAATGAATTGTAGTAGCTGACACACTCAATAGGTGGTCTGGTCTATATTTTTTGAGTGAGGCGACAGAGCAGTTAGCCAAGTTGTAGATATCCTTCAGGGATAGAGATGGAGTAGCTTACCTTCAGTGTATTATAGTTACTCCCCCACTTCTTCACTAAGTTAGGGAGGCATAGCTTGAGAACGTTGACTGTGAGGCCTGATGTGCTCAGATATCCTCAGGACAGGCTCATGAAGTATTTTTTAACGGTGGGGAGAACATCATCATTTTTAGGGGATGCACCATGGAACCAGTGATGCTACGAGATAATGTGTTGAGGGAGTTCCACACATCCCCTTTAGCGGTATATCCCAGTGTGCCAAAAATGTAACAGGACCTACGGCATAAGAGATGGTGGCTAGTTATGAAAAAAAATAGTGGTTGAGTTCTCTTCACGATGACTCACTTTTCGGCAAGTGAAGGTTGAGAACCATGTTCCAGGATTCTTGACATAGCCACTTGAGGTGCTATAGTGGAAAAGGGATGAAATTTCTATAGACTTCATGATTGAAAAACCACACACGTCCATGGGACATGATTCCATTTGGGTGATCGTTGACCGACTCACCATGTCGGGCCACTTCCTACCAATCTGAGAGTAGGGATCAGTATAGGTCTTAAGACATCTCTATGTATAGGAAATTTTATGGCTTCACGGGGATCCATCAATGATCGCCTTGGATCAAGATGATCATTTTACAACCCTCTTTTGGAAGAGATTACAGGAGGAATTGGGGACGTGGCTACATTTGATCACCTCCTTTCACCCTTAGACATATGGTTAGATGGAGCGGACCATACAAACACTTGAGGAAATGCTTCATTCCTGTATCTATGATTTTGGTCATAGTTGGAAGGAGAAAATGCCACATGTGGAGTTCTCATATTATAACAGTTATCACACCACCATCAGCATTCCTCCATTTGAGCCCATTATGGGTGGCCATGCAGACCACCACTATACTGGAAAGACCCAGGGTAGTCATCATGTAGGGGTCTCATGTTGGTATGGGCTACAACTAAGAATGTGCATATAATCCAAGAGAAGATGAATACTACCCAGTGCCAACAGAATACATACTCAGATAGGAGAGGGAGACCCTTGGAGTTAGAGTTGGAGTTCATGTCTTCCTATGGGTCTCACCCTGATGAGTATTGTAGAGATTTATCCAAGGGGAAAGTTATCTCTTAGGTTCATTGGACCTTTGTAGAACCATAGTAGAGTAGGAGAGGTGGTGTACAATATAGATCTTTCACCAAATATTCAGTAGGAGAAAATGTTTTCTATGTGTCGCACTTGAGGAGGTACATGCACGATCCACCACACATTATCGACTGGGAGACCTAGAACCGATGATGGGAAAATGTATTCGGAAATCAGGATTTTGATAGTGGATCGACATGATTTGGTCTTTTATGGGTGGTTGATTCCACTGGTGAAAATCTGTTGGCGGCATAGGGATCTCCAGGAGAGCACATTGGAGCAGGAGGCTCAAATATGTGCTCAGTACCCCAATTTGTTTACCTAGTTTTGTTGTATCATTTGAAGAAGAAAATAACTAAGGTTGGGAGAATGTAAAGTCTAGGAAATACTGTGTAATTTTTTTTAATTGGAAATAATATGAGTTTTAAAAAATTGATGGCACGTGATTCCGAGGCCCAGAGTACCCAAAACATAAATTATCTTTTTTAAGGTATGTTCAATAAACATGCGGGTATCAATTTATTTATTTTGAACTAGTGCTAAAATTAAAAATATGAGGGCACTGTTGAATCTATAGCACTGATATTCAGTTAATGGATTCTTAACTTTGACCAGCAATGGTTGGACGAAAAAATGATTTATTGGTATTTACAAAAAAATAACAAAATTACTAAATGAGTTATTTTATATGTATTCTTATAACTGTTGAGAGGCAGTGCCAGGATCACTCAGTTGTGATTCCATTTAGTGGGAAATAACACTAGGTTTTGTAACCGCACCATTAGGAGAATTAATATGTTCATTAATTAAATTCATTAATGATCCTATTTAATTTTGTGGTGTGTTCATCTTATCTTTTGCCTAGTTAAATGAAGCTCGAGCATGGAATATTGAAAATTAAGAGAGGAACATATGATGAAGTGTTGTGGCATCTTCCACTAATCTAGAATGAGGCTTTGTCTGCAGTTGGGGGATTTGATGATGAGTGCCAAAGGATGTTAACCTTATCCTTCGTCCTCAACACCCTCGGATGTGTAAACTCCTTACTCATTTGTAGAAACTTCTAATGAGATCGAGGAAGGGGTTTTGTTTTAAGTATTAAATTGTTCCATATCCTTTGATGATGTCTAACCCCACCCATGTTTAATACACAAACACAAGGGGCTGGGGCCGAACACAAAAAGGCCCTAACCCTCTGTTAAACATTCCATTGCCGCGTTCTTCATGTAGGAACAATGAACGCGGAGAAAATGTGTATTTGAGGGATTCGTAGAGAAGAAGTTAACCCGGAAGGCCCATAGGCGCATACGATAAATAGAATGGACCATTGGAGAAACTCCTGTGGTCCGCGGAGGTAATCGCCAGCGTTTCACCACTGGTGTCAAAGCACTGGAAACCGGCACTGGTGGTCGTCCATGTTTGCTACACAGAGGAGCAGTGCTCGACCAATTTCGCTTCATGGAGGAGCATGGACCTTAGGCGTCGTGGCAGCAAGAACCGCAGAAATCGGAGCCATGGTGGTAGAAGGGTGCATCACCGACGTGTCAAGAAGTGATGGAGGAGTGGATTTCATTGTTCACTCGGCTGAGATGGCCATTTCGGGGTAGAGGGAAGTGCTCGCTGGCACCCCCATATGGTCATACCGTACACTCTATGTCTGATCGGTACAACATCAACCTGCTAGCTTGTTGGCCAAGTTCTTCTAGGCGGGCTGGACCGCAACCTGGGACAGACTCGCGAGTCGGACCGGACCCACCAGTCAGGTTGGACCCACCACCCAAGCCAGGTCCGCCAAATTGTTCGGACCCGCCATTCGGGCTGAAAACTCTGGATGAGCTGGACCTGCGGTCCAAATTGTCCAGTCGGGCAGGACCCATACAGTAAAAAGAACGGACCATCCCCATTCCACTAAAATGGGAATATCTCACATACCATGCATATGTTTGTTCCTCCATCAATGGAGTGAGGATACTTAGGATGAGGAAGTAATTTTGAGATACTTCACTTTGGTTTAAGAGAATGTTGGAGTATGACAGAGATGGATCAGAATTGAATCCAACTGGGCCCCAACAATAAAATTCATATAACTTACATACCTGGCTTCTGGTTGACACGCTGTCTGTTGCGTTGGAAGACTTATGTCATGGTTTTTCATTGGGTTACTTCATCATGGGACTTCATGCTGGTTGAAATATGACTGATGGATCGAGGAGCGGATCCTCCCTTAAGCTAGCGTGCTAAGTGTGGGAATCCAGTGGCTGGGTGAGACGTGGAGAATGAAAAGCGATCATATGTGATTCAGTAACGAGCGATCCTCCATATATCACCACCATGGGATCATATATAGATCAGAACCCAACGATCTCATGTAGTTCAGAACTGATCGGTCATGTGTGGATCACCAACGACTAATCCTGTGTTGGTCAGCAATTGAACCGAATGACAGAATAAGATGATCTAGCTTTATGACTAAACATATTTACTTATGTAATTAAGTGAAACATAGTGTGAGATGTCTTTTGATTTCTGCTTTGTGATTGAGATCATGATTTGTGATTTTTATCCTTTTCAGAATTTTGAGAGACATTCAAGGGTCTCTGTGTCCCTACTGGGTATGGTTATACTCACCCTTGCATGGGCTTCACTCTCATCTTTTTGTGTCTTGTGAAGATGACATATATCTTTGACTGAGTCTGAAGGAGCTGGGACATGACAGTGTATTAGGGTGACTGGTTGACTTGGAGAGACACAATTACTATATGTACCTACACTTTAGGTAGGATCCTTGGAATACGTCCATAAGAGCTATTTTCCATTTTTCTATTTTTCAATTTCAGTTTGGCTAGTATTTTGGAACCTTTACTTCGATACTTACTTTTACATTATAATGTGGTTTTTAGTGTTGGTTACACCGTTATTGTTCCGTTGGGTTCTACATTTGTGTTGTGTACCCTCTCTGTGTGTGTACAGGTTTTGAGGCAATGCCTTCCCATTATAAGGAAATTTTGTTATGTTGCTAGTCGCTAACCCATTGCCTATTGAAGGCTGGCCTGGGGTAGTGACGACAGGGGCCCTGGGGGATGGGTTGCGATATGATCATCTTCCGTGATTCCTTTGTCGTTCGACAAATTCAATCCAAATCTGGGCACCCTATCGAGCTTGGGTCTCTTGACAATTGTCGAACTATGATAAAAAGGGATTCCTCGGTGAAGATGTAAAGAAATATAGGACAAAGGAAAAAAAAATAGAATGTTATACCCATCTATGGAAAAGAATTATTTTTCGAAAATAGAGATCTGGGAACTGGGGTTAGAACATTGGATAAAAAATATGAAATATAGATACATAGTTCAAGAAATGTTTAAAATCAATGGCTTAAATTTAATAACTAATTATCAATATGCTCAAAATTTAATCCTGGGAATAATAAATACCAAAGATGAGTCATACCCCATTTTTGGTTCAATCATTGGTGAAGTACACATTTTAAAAGGACAGAGGAGGATCTTTTACTTTCTCCATGTGTGGATCTATCTTGATCCGAGGATTCCTGATATATCATCGTTCATCATTTGTTAATGAGAATCAGAGGAGAGAGCACATCGGTGATTGCATGAATTGTGTTCCAAGCCTAGAAAAATTATTTCGGCAATATATTTCTTATCACTTTGTATTTTGTTAAATGAATTTTATAATTATAAAATAATTTAATTAATTCATTTCAAATGCACCACCAAAAATTGAGGGGGTTGAACATCCCATGCAGACTCATTTAATTTTTTTCCTATGGTAAAAACAACATTTTGAACACAGCTGTGGTCTCAGATATCAAATTTGGTCCACCAATTATATGACTTTCCATTAATTCTATAAACCCCTATGTGCACATTGAGAATGTATTAAATATCTTTATAAAATTAATTTTTTGAACACCAGGGATCGAAATCATGGACCGTATCAGTGCTTGAAACAAAAATTATTTCAAAGAGTATTCCAATGTTTTACAAGGAATAACCTTGGTCTCTATATTCAGATTTAAGAAGAAGAATTTTTCTTTCTTGTCTTGAAACTGTGCATACCCAAATACTATTTTGTGAGTTTAATGTTATGTGTCTTAAATAATAAGATGATTTAAATTCTCAAAGGGCTCTCAATACCTTAATTTGAGTAAAAACGTATATTCTAGGACTATTTAAAAGTAAAATTTTTACGTAAAAAACATAAAAAATGTTATATATATTTATTTGATAATATTGTGTATGATTCAAATGATATATCTTTTATTTGTTTATGAAGAAACCCTCATCTGTATGAATATATAACTAACATATTTTTTTATTATTTTCATTATAGATTTTTGAAGTTAGTAAAACCAATATATGGTAGTGAATTATATATTAGAATATGAATCAAGATAAAATATGTCCCAAATTGAAAATATTGACAATAATATATTTGTGCATTTTTTAGAATAAGATAACAATCGTCTATAAAAAGGAGTTGAATCTCAATGTGCGGTTGAAAATTATAAAATGTTCCACATTGTATATTAATTTATATATATTAAAATCAGTTATGACTATAAATATTAATGTGAGGTATTATATCTCAATGAGTATTCAGTTATATTTATATATATAATAATTACTAATTAATTTGGAAATACAATGATCCACCACTTCTCACTAATTATATTTTATTGAATAGGTCATTTATATTCTATTATAATTGAATGTTTCTAATATTACATTATATCTTTTCATAAAAAATATATTTTAAAAATTCTATCAATATTATAAAATTGACCCTGATCAATATCAATAATTTTAAAAAAAGAAAATAAAATGATTCTATACATTTTTTATTGGTTCTTAGAGTTCCTTATGTAAAAATTACAGAATTTAAACTTATTCAAGGTGGGGATAAATTTTTTTTGACTATAACTAAACCATTATGTCCATGAAAAAGAGAGGAATAAAATTTTTATATACATGATTGAAATGTTGAATTACCAATTTGAAGATATTAAATACTTATAATTATATTTGGAAGTTATATAGAAGTTTTGATGAAGAGAATTTCTATGTAAAATATGAAGGGAAATAAATAATGTGAATTGGTGTATAATATTTAAATATAAATACGGATCAACTCATTGAATATTAAATTCTTAGAGTGAATGATATATTGAGAAAAATTATAGGATTTGAAGAGAAAATAGATGACCCCAACATTATGATGAAAATAATAAGGAATTTTCCAGAACAATTTGATTAAAATGTTTCATCTTTTAATTGTAGTGAATATATCAAATAAAATTTATTAATCAAATTTTTTATTTCCTTTCAATTGGGGAATAAAACAACATTCAAAAAAATTTGAATGGGGAGTGGGAATTTGATTCTATTATAATGATGATGTTGAATGAAGTAGAAAATGATATAACAATTTAGTAGTACCTTGATGATAATGATACCCAAAATGAAATCAACACAATTATGTTTCTTATCTCTATAAATTTTATATAATTAATGTGAAAATATAAATGTAAATATCCATTTAAATTATTTGAATGTGGATGTATTAGAAACTATCCACACAATTTTTCCATGTATAAAAACTGTGAATTGTATTCTGATGACTATGAATAAAAACCACAAAAAAATAAATTTAAAAAAGGTAATAAATTATTGAATAAATCTAATGATATCATTAAAATATTTCAAAGATTAAAAGTTTTTTCCAAATAAAAAATAGGGAACTATTCCTCTATCATAAAATTTATATATTAACTAACAAAATTGAATAAAAAATTCATGGATCATTTTAGATGAACATTAGCCCCCCTAAAAAGTTAATGTGTACTGTGGAAGGGAGAATTAATTTGATAAAATGATCATATCTATGTTTAAGAATTTTCATGAATAGAATATCATGGTGAACATGAAATTTATATCATTGATAAAATCGAATGGAAATAAAGTCAACTGATATTAATATTATCATAAAAGCGAGACTAAGAAGCATATTCTTATCATGAAAATCAAACATTAGGCTATTATGTATGAAATGTTCTCGAATTATCATATAGGAAATAATTTATGAGAATAAGTGGAAATAAGAAAATGGAATTAAAAATACTAACATTTTACCTTGAGTTAATAAGGGATAAATATGAATTTATTAAATAAATTTAATTTCAGAAAAAATCATTTAAAAATATATTATATTGTTTCTATATAAATATATAATAAACATTTACCTAAAATTTATTAATGTAGTTGATATTATTCCTTAATGATACATTTCCTAAATTAGGATCTATAAAATTTAAAAAAAAATTATCGAAACTCACTTTTATAATTGCTGATAAATCAATCACCTAAGTCAAATATTCGTCCTTGGTGAATACAGAAATAAGTAATGATCTGGATAATAATGTTATTAATTTAAATTTTAATTTTCTGCAAAAATTTCTAAATACAAAAAATCGTAAAAAATAAGTAAATTCAATTTATTAGATAATAATTTGTTTTCATTAATTATTGAAGATCTCTTAGGGTCAGTATTTTGGGGAATTATCTCATCATCCTTACACGAATTAATATTACGTCACCATGTTGACCCCTTAACCTCTTATCTAAATTTCCAACAATACATAATATTTATGACATAATAATGTTTTTTAATGAAATATAATAACAATTTTAATCCTAACCTCAACCTTATCACTAATCATTCATAAAACCATGTGACAAAATTTTTATATGTGGGATTTAAAATAATTATAGTAATTAGACTATAAAAATAATGAAAGAAACACCTTAATCTATGATAAATAATAATAATTTCCCATATAAATATAGACCATGATGACAAAATAAATAATTATTTTTCTATTTAATATATAGTATTCGAAAATATTTTTAGAAAAAATTTAATAATAACATTAAATAAAAAATTGGTGTCTTTGTAATCATGAAAATTTCATGAAAATATTTTAACAATTTTATACATTTCTCAATTTTTATATAGCATAATCATCCATATTATATTTAATCTCATTATCATACCCTATGAATTTATAAGAAGTTTTTAAAAAAAACAATAGAAATCCTAGATAATTAAAGTAGGTATCATGGTATATAACAATCACATTATTCAGAAATTTATTATTGTACCAAGTAATTTATAATAAACTCATATGTGAAACCTAACTAGTTATCTTTATCCGTTTATGGATTTCATTTTTGGTATGTATCATTATTTCATATTTAATGTTTATAAAAGAACCACACATCATCATAAATAATGATCATGAATCATAAAATAATCATGAATCATTATATTTTTCACTTCTATTATCTTACTAAAACAAAAAATATTTAACCCATTAGGAACAAAATCTGGATATTAAAATATCCATTAAATGTATAACCCTTTTGGTTAATAAACATGAAAAAGGAAAGGATTTGTTGTGTTTAAGAAATAATGTAATCATATTTGGGAATTAAAAATAAATAATTGTCACAGTGGAGGAATCTTTTCTTGACGCCATATAAGTTGAAATATAACTCTCCTTTTTCAATTTAAAAAAAATCAATAAAATACTCAACAAATTAGTTTTTAAAATAATAAAAATTTTAAAAAGAGACATAAAATTTCATTTAAAATACATTCATGTTCATATAAATACATTAATATAATAATTATATGAATATTTAAATGGATGAAAGATATTTATAAAATAAAAATATAAACCATTTTTAATGATTTTTTATGAAATGTGTCCCTTACCTCCTGCATGAGTCATCATGTTCATTAATTATCATAAAAAATAATAAAAATATTATTATTGTTTATTTTGTCAATACCCTAGATTATTTTTATTATTCTTTTTATATTATTTATAACCATGTTTTATTCTACGATATATTCCAATATCTTAAAGTAACATGTGTTGAAGATATTTCAGTCATCTGGCAAAAATTACATTAATTGGTTAAGAATTGTAATCTTTTACAATATTAAATTATTTATGATATATTATTAAAGAATTAATTATAATTTTTATACATCAATTATAATTTTAATACCAATATTTAATTATTTTCTTGAAAAATGAACTATATTAAAATGATAGATATGGTAGGACGTGCATATATGCATGAAACATTTACATTTTTCAAACAGTTTGATGGAAATATGGTAGGATTATTTTTATCATTATATGATAATTATTTAAAAATAAATATAATAATTTTTTAAAATATTCTTACATACTTCATCCATGGTATTTTTTCATAAAAAACTAATCACATCGATTCAGAGATGTTGTAATCCAAAAAAACACAAAAAATATATATTTTAAATTTTCTATAGAAGGAATGATTAAAAAATAATAAGTTAAGATATATTTATTTAATTATTAATATTTCATTAATATCAAATATATACACTATATACATAATTATAACCTTCCATGGGAGTCATTGATGGAAAACTGATTACATTTGTTCATGAGCTGGTAGTCCACCATGCACATGAATGACGATTTAATTTCCCATTTGATGGTAGAAGGAGAATGATATATTTTTTCATTAAATTAAAAAATATATGTTTATGAAATATTTTTTTATTATTTATGTATTTTTATGAATAAATAAATGAGATAAAATAATAAATAAAAACAACTCGGTTATGAACCATATATTCTTTTCGTACAACTACATTATGTTTATATATAAGGGATCCCTAGGATGTATTCATGATAAATACATGGACTATAAATAATGTTAAGGGATGTAAAGATGGAATTTTAGATTTTATTTTCTGAACTAATAAACTCTTGATATATGTTGATGATATGATTTGGGCTTCCATTTTATAAATGGGTGATAGGAAACCCTAAATATTATATATGATTAAAATATATAATTGTGTTATAAAAACCAATTTTCTTTTAAAATGCTCCATTTGAAAATATATTATTATATAGATTATATATATTTACATTTAATATAATTTATACATTTTTAGGTAATTTTTTCTCTTAAAACTAATGTTCAAACTTCCAATAAATCAGTTTTGACCACAACCATGTTAATACATTTATATTGTTTTTACTATTTAGTATGAAAAAAATTAAACTAAACTATTTACAAATTATTAATCATTCGGATTCAAAATAAAGAATCTATTTTACTATATTCAATTAACTTATGTGGTAGAATAGTAGTAATAATTAACAAATAAAATGCGATTGAGATAGTTTTTTATATAAATTCACCTTGAGTATAAATTTCTTGTATATCATATTCAAGAATAACTTTGATTATAAAAACATTTACGTTGTTATTTTCAATTAAAATGATATATTTTATTTTAAAAGTAATCAAAGATATAATTTGACATCGTATGTACATTAAAATAAAATACAATTTTCCAAAGAAAATTATTTTACATTATTCAATTGATAAATAAATGGTTAAAAAAATATAAACAAATCATTGTATGATAATTTTTCCATGTTTAATTGAAATAAAAATTTAATTTTTCATATTATAAATATATGATATATGAATAATGATTTTATATAAATCCATATAATGCACTAACACTAACTTTTGTTACAAATAATACATTTTTCTTTTGATATAAAAAATAATCTACAAATTTTATTATCAATATAAATATATTACATTTGACTAATGAATATTATTAAGGGATAAATTTTGAATACTATTAATTTTAATTCGGTTTTTACTTCTTTTCACATTTTTTGAAATTTTGTCTTCTTAGTTTTGTTCATTTTATAAAAATTTGAGGATATATTTTTTTCAAAGAGTACTAAGATTCCAAAGTTGATTCATCAATCATATGATTATTTAAAAAGACCATCATTAAATATGTATATTTAAAATAATATAGATTCTCCCAGTGGTAATGAATCTTACCTAGAAGTTCCTCATAATAAAGGATTTCTTCTAAATGAAATAAATAAATGATCAAAACAAGAGGTTCATATGGATTGTGATTTTTTAACATAAAAAATGAGATATATTATGTAGATGACATAAAAATAGAGGAACAACCAATATCATTTTGTTTTAAATACCATACTACCAACATATCAAATTTTTTCTAACTTCTATCGTGATCATTATAATTTCAATCATGAGGCATGTGATAAATATTACCACATCAAGTTCACCAAATGAGATTCATAAGACATTACATATTGATTTTTTTACTAAACCTATCACACACAAAGAATTTGAATATATTACTTTTATATTTGACTGATGGATTCTTCATATTCATCTCTCACATTGACTACTTTTTCATTAGGTTTTTCTAAAACACTTGATAATTGAGTAACACTATTCACAGCTTCTCAAAACATAAGAAATGGTTTTAATGACTATTATTATCATGAGAGGGGAAAGATCCTTGGTATCAAGTATTTACTTTTAAAATAAATATATTAATTGTAATATCATGTTCCCAAATAGAATGTGGTGAGTAAATTAAAAATGGGGTGAACCTAACATTGCATGTAGCCACCTAATCATTCACATTTATTCATAAAATATAAGAATTTATTTTCTATTCTATGTCAGAAAACCAAATGAAAATATTATTGAAGGAAATCATTTTTAAATGTGTCACATTGTATGGACTATTTCCCTTCCATTTTTCTTGTATTATTAAACAATGACCATAAATTAACAGATTCACCATCAAACTGGAAATTAGAAATAGTAACATTATTATTCCCCCAAAACCCATATATTATAATAAATTTTATTTTTATTTAATCTATCCCTAAACTACCGCTGTTTCAAAATATCCATGGAATGTTGGCCGGTGTTCTTTCTTAAAATGAACCACTATCAGGATATTCATATATGGTATGTTTGGTTTCTCTCTATTAAAGAATCCACTTCCATTTATACCCTACTTCAAATGATATGTCAAATAGTAAGACTCTTAGTTCACATTCCATCCATTCCATGTTTATAGGGTTGAAGTATGTTATCCAGTTAATTCCTTTTGAGATATGATATCTGGTTTCTACTACAAAAAAATATTCCGAATGTACATTGTAATGATGAAAAACCCTGGAAACATTATAATTATATATCATTATTACAATAAATTAGATTCTATTATGTGTATTTTTTTAAATTATAACATCCTTTAATATTGTTTAAACCTTTTCGCAAAGTACTACTATACAAACCTAACCCTAAATAAATTTAAATAAATTTTATTTATAATTTAATTTAATTTTCATATATTCTACATGATATTTTAGTTTCAATGTTTAAAAAAATTAGTTATTGACCATCACATAAATAAATATTATATCACATTATGAACTCTTACACATAGTGTTTATAAATTTGATACTATCATACATTACTAATTTATAATTTTTTATTTTCATGAAATATTTTTACAATTTTGATCCAGACCTCAAACATGTCTCAAATCAATCATAAATACCTATGAAAATAATTGAGAAATATTATTTGAGAATTTAATTATCCAAAACAAACATATAAAAATAAATAAAAATACCCTCCAGTCCATGAATAAGAGTAAAATTTTACCCTATAAAAAGAATAATTGTGCTACAAAATAAAGGTTTTAACCAATGAAAAACAACTACATTACATAATATCTTCAAAAAAATTTGAAAATTACTATTTTAGAGAAAATATAAATCATCATTTATTTTTTTAAGATCAAATGATATTAATGAAATCAATTTAAAAATTTTCAAAAAATCAAACATAAGTAGGTGGATGAACATCTTAGTAACCTTTTTCTCTTTAGATTTCCAAGATAAATCATATGCTTTTTTGTAAAAACCCATATATTTCAATGATAATTTAAGTAGTTAAAAGGGAATATCATATTTAAATAACTGTTAAAATAAATATTAATAATGGCCTTATCTACCTGGTAATATCAAATAATCTCTTTGGGGAAACCTTACAGGCTAAGATCATCCCTTTAAAAAATTCGTTTTTTACATGTATCAGACTCCACCATTATTGTTTTATAATAGAAACAGATGTATCTGGTTCATTAAAAACCAACCCTCATCATAAATAATTTCCTACAACTTGTACATAATCATAAAAATGAATTTATTTATTTCCATTATCATAATCATAAAATTAATCATGCACCATTTAGATAAGAATTTCATGAATATAAAATGTCTATTAAACCGAAAACCCTTTTATAAAATACATAGATGAAAATGAGGTTCGGTTTTTCATTGATAAAATCATTAATTCATGGTAATATATCCAAAAGTAATTTTTTTAGGGTTGTAAAAATCATTGACATCGTAAATCCCAACATACAACATTCATTTTGACTTTTTAAAAAAATGTTCCCTATAAATTATGTACCACAATTTCTTTTACAAAAAAATTATATTTGAACAATAGTGAAATAAAATTTCAATTCTAATCATTTACTTCCATAAAAAATATATTGATAAAATATTTCATGAAAATGAATGTGGAATTAATGAATATAGAAAATAAATCATTAAATTATTTAATTTTTTTTAATATAATGTGCACCCTAACATGAGTCATACTAACCACATATGTTGGTAATCATCTTGAATAAAAATATTAGGTTAATTATATAATTTCATAGGAACCATTTTCATGTTAATTATTAGATTTATAATTTTCATCATCTTATACATAATTACAAAATCTATTATGTTCATGTATTTGGATGATATTTTTATCATATATCAAAAATAAGTTTCCTATGTTGACTATGGTCAATGTGTAAAATATTCGGCCCTCTATATAAAAATATTAATGAAATAATTATCTCTAATATTGTTCAATTTTACATTTAAAATAATATATGAATTATTGTTTTAAAAAATAACTACATTACAATCATGGAGATGGTATATTGTACATATATAGGAGTGACATTATATTTTTTCAAATAGTGTAATCTAAATAATATATTTTCATTTTATATATCTTGAATTATTTTTATATCATATATATAATAATATTTCATTGAAAATATTACATATTTTATACTTTTTATGTGGTTATGAAAAAATATTCATATCACTATGTGGAGATGGTAATCCACACTTACACATAAACATCAATACCATTTTTCAAAGGATTGAGAGGAAAGAAAAAGATGATATATTTTATTCCCATATAGATAAATATTTCAATAATGTATATATATATATATATATTAAATTCATAATTACAATTATTCTTGAGAGATTGTGATTGATGAAATATTCCATCACCTCGGGTGGTGGTAGTCCACCATAGAAATTAATGATGGTTTTAATTCCCATTTAATGGAAGAAGTAAGGGAATATAGGTTATTCCATTTTAAAAAAAATCTCACTATATTTTTGATATATTTGTTATTATTTATAAAAATTATATAATTATTTTTATGATTCAATGGAATTAAAAAATAAAAAACACCTTGATTAATAATTGAATATCTTCATCATATAACCTCATCAGGATTATATGTAATACTTAGCTAGGTAGGTATTCAAATAAAAATAGGGGATATTGAGCATCTTAATCTATGTTAGTAATGGATTTTGTTATGGATTGGTCATTTCAAAAGGAATTTTTGGATTATATAGGTGATGAGTGGGGTGTCCTTTTATATGTGGGGGAGAGGACACAAATGGAAATTTAAAGATGATAAAATCATATAAGTGTATTTGTCAAGAAAAATGGCACCAATATAGACCATTTCAAAATCATAGGTGATACATAGCCTATATAAGTCCATTAAATAGGATTTATACTTGTTTTTAGTTCCTTTTGTCCCTTATCATTTAACATTGACACATTAGTTAACAATATTAACCTAAAACGTTGTGAATAATTTTAAATATTTTTACTATATATTTGTGCCAAAAAATATGTTTAACAAAATTACTACAAAAAATTATTCTGAAATAAATATCTTATTCATTTTATCAACATCAATATATATAATTGGAAAATTTTATTTTAAAATTATTCCCTATAAACACAATGAAAAGCGGGAATAAAAAATGCATTTTAAGAGTAATTTTTTTATGAAACTAGTGTTTAATTATTATTCCAATAATATTTATTGGATTATATATATTCGTAATTATCTATTTAAAATTTATTTATCATCAAAAATATATATTAAAATTGGAAATTATTTTAATGAAAATTCAGTTTTCAATGAATATGGGTATTTTTATCTATTAATTAAAAATCCTTATTTTCATAAAATTATCCAACATTCACCATACGATATTTTTTATATGATGAAAAAAATTATGAAAAATTTTTTATTTCAAATTTTTATAGCATATAATCATATATATTAAAAAACAATATTGTTTATTAAAACCCAATATGGTTAGAAATTATGTTTCTTCCATTTGAATGAAAAATAACAAAATAGTACTTTAATAAATGTAAATCTATAAAATATATATATGGATTTAATATTTAATTAAATTTGTTTAGTATTAAAATTATATAGGTTTTTATATTAATTTATTTCATATATGATTCATATTCAGTGACTATCATTGTTGTTATAGTAGCGTTATCCTCAATTCCAATGCATTATTTGAAATAATTTAATTCACTAGAAGAAATAATGAATCAATGAAGAGAATATTTGATTTGAGAAATAATGAATCTTCATAAAATTTTAATGTTACTAATTATTTATATAAAATTCTATAAAGTCCATGTTTATATTTGTAAGCCATTAAAAACATTAGATACAATTTTTGGAGCTTGGAGAAAGTACTATGCAAGATTCCAAGGAATGATTACCCTTGATTTTGATATAATAAAAGTAATAAATATATTATATCACACAATTATCTTATTTTAAAACTAATTTTATAACTCAATAATATAGTTTTGGAACAAAAAAATGAGACCACCTTGGAATTTAGAATCTATGTTTACCCTTTGTTAAACATAATATTTTTTATTTGTAATATGTGGAGATTTAGCACTATTGTGTTCAAGATAATTCAATATGACATTTATAATTTTTTTAAGTTAATACCTATCCAAATATCCTATATACATACTTTATTGTTAAATCTCAATAGTGTTCTCTATGAAAAACTATGATTTAAGAGGAATGTGTGGAGAATCATTGGTGAATAGAGAAAACATGGATTAATGATCCGGTAATGTATGGATTTACAATGAAAACGATGTTCATATATATCACTAACGAAGATGGAACAAAACCTCTCTTAATCATTGATCAATCCAAAATAATTGTATAACTATTTTCCATTAATTTATTTATTTATATATTATCCCAAAGAAAAAATGAATCAGACCCATGAATAGATTGATTTGTGGGTCTTTCATGCTTACAGGTGCGGGTCTATCTTCATGAGTTTTGGGGAATTTATATTATTTATATCATGTTTCATCATTTACCTTACTAACAATAATGATTCCGGCCTACCTAAACAATTTAAGTGGTTTTTTCATCTTTTTTGTTTTATTCATTATTCTTAATTCTATCACATGTTCATCACTAAAATTATCATTGTAAAGTGGTTCAACCAATACCCCATATTCGATCATTCTAAAACCAATTTTTAGTACTACTAATAAACACAATAGTATAAGATATATGATCGACATATAGATATATATTCCATGAATATTAGTGATGAATAATGGTTTATCAATATCAGATTAGAGGGTCATCTGTTATGGTTTAGACTGTGGTGTGAGGGATGTTGTTGAAGGAGGCAGTTCACAAGTGTACATGTTATCTGGATTTGACCGCTACTAATGGGTAGGTTTTAAAATAGACGATTCAGGATTATCATACTATATAGTAGTGTCACGACCCGCCTTCTCCAAGATGAGTGAAGGGACAAAAAAATTCCAAACCCTATTTTAATTAAGTTGAAGGAGAGATAATGACCCTTGAGTCCCCCATTCAATATTCCCCAGAGACGTGATTCGCATCAATGGTATTTAATCTCAGGTAATATGGAAGGAATTTCTCTTTTTGTAGAACAAGATTGGAAGATAAGATGGAAAATCCCAAAAAACTCCAAATACTGAAATAAAATTAAACCCCAAAATCCATTTGCATATGAATGTTCAAAATAAATTGAAACAAAATACATGAAAACACTAAAAGAAATTAAAAAAATAAAATAAATGTAGCAACAACAACTATCACAGCTCCAAAGCTAGTACGATCTAGCACGATCATCAATGTCCTCCAGGAAACATAAATTTTGTTTTATATACGTAGGGTGAGTATACCAATATAACAAGTAGGGTAACTAAGAGCTGTTGTGTGTAAGTGGGGAGAAATTCTAATGCCTCATGAGAAAATAGAGGTAACCAAAACTCCTGACAAGGAAATCTATCCACCACGCCTCACCATTGAACACTGCCCAAATAACACAAACTTGGTAATATAATAGTAATACCACATCGATATTTGGGTACCACGTGACACTCATTATTGGTTATTTTAAACATCCTAGGCATCAAATATGACAACCCTGCTTTTTATTACAACTTAAACATGCTTTATTACATAAAACTTCACTTGATACAACAAAGTAGATCGAGAGGTTTAGTGTCTTTGGGGCTTAAGATCATTACTTAAAAACATTAAACTTGAAATACAACATCTTTATTGAAAACTTCCTTTTCATGACCACTACATTCCTTCGTACTTAGCATTGCATGGGATAACCTGAGGACATGCATAAGAAAAGGGTGAGCTATAAAGCCCAGTAAGGGAGTACACAATGAATAACATGAGGAGTACAATACATGTTAGGCAATAGAAACATCAATAGAGCATTAGAGTAACATGAACATAAAGGAATGATAAAGGATGATAACCATAACATGGAAATGTGGAAACAACACATAACATTGAATTAGCATGATCCAAGGCCCATTGAACATGGAGCATGAGTAAACCTTCATTGCACTTGAAGCACGAGTAAACCCTTGTTGCACTTGAATTATCATGAGTCAACACTCTTTGCACATGACGTATCATGAAACTATACATTACCCAATGCATTGGAGCGCTATAATGGGCGCACCCTTCTTAAACATTTCATTTCATGCATAAGTGTGCCACATGGATCATAAAACATGGATTCATAACACATAATAATTTATTCCATGATAAAGGAATGTGGAATTCATACATGAAACTTTATAATCAATAATTAAATGTGCATAAAGGTGAATACCCTTGATGGATAAATGGGCATGGTATTCACTACACAATGATATTGTCTTAGGAAATCAGTGTGATTTCGGCAGCGTAACGGCATGACATAAGAATTCATAAAAAAGGTTGATGAGAGAGAAAGGGGTTCCTCATCATATTTACATAAAATGGACAGTAAGTAGGTCGTATAGATACATTTCCCAACAATTGGAAAGGAATTTAGATTCATGATACACAAGTATTTCTTGAATATAAAAGAGGAGAAAAAGGTTTCTTTCGGAATTTCGGCATAGTAACGGGTGTACATGGGAGGCTTTTAATGAGAGAGAGAAAGGGGTATCCCATCATTAAAACAACAATAGGGCAGTATGGGAGAGGTTTGAAACCATACCCCAACATTCATAATTGAAATTAAAAGGGCAATACAACTTAAAGAAAATTGACCAAAATGTGAAAGGAAGAAAACCCATTACTTGGAAGTGTGCTTCCAAAGGCTAGAGAGAGGCTTGTGAGAAGCTTCTTGGGAGCTTGGGGCACCTTGGGAGGATTCTAGAGAGAGTAGGAAAGAGGTTGGACGAACTTCAAGGGCATTTAGTGAGGAGGAAGTGGGAGCATGGGTGGGTTTATATAGGAAAGGTGAGAGAATTCTTTATTATTTAGGTTTGGGACCCCTTATATTAAAATAATACAAACCACAAACCATCCCATGGTATTTGCCCATTGTTTCTGGAAAAGGAAAGAGGAAGAAAATATTTTACAAGGCCAAGGTCCGAACATATTAAAAAATTAGGGTTTCTTATGTGGAGGTGAGTCACACTCCCATGGAAATTAATTTAAAAAGGCAAAGTGTTGAATAAGTCTTGAGGGCTCCATTAATGCTTTGAAAAGTAAGTCAAACAAACCCAAAACCTCATTATTTTAATGATAAAACACATATTGGCCTAACTTAAGGATTATGTTATTTTATTACATCAGCATTGGGTCATTATGATGTCATAAAACACATTATATATTTAAATGGTATTTAATTTTTACCCAAAAATTTAACTGTCTTAGAAAATTATGAAAAATTCACCGTTGGATAATTTCGACGTCCTGATTCCAAAATTAATATTTATTTTATCTAATTAATTTTATAAATATGTTAATGTTCACTTTTAAAATAAAAACCAACATTTATAAAAAAATTTACGGGTTTTGACAGAAATGGCTTTCAAACCTTAATAAAAATTTTAATTACATTCATAAAATTATAAGATCATTTATACTTAATAAAAAATTAATTTAATATTAATAATAATATTTTATTAAAATAATATTTAATTCAAAAATCTGTTAATTTAATAAAATATAATTCTTAATTAAATAATAACTAAAATCACCATTTGTACTTTAAAAACTAATTACAATGTATCAAAAATGACTAGAAATTATTTTCATTATTATAAAAAAAAAATAATCTACATGAACATGGTGCTACTTATTTGTTACATAACCCCTTAAAATAGCTGCATAAGACCTAAGGGTAAGGTGTGCGATGGTGACAGACTCTTCGGGCGGCTCGGATAACATCACTCGAGTGGTAATTTCAATCAACTTCCACTTTTCCCGTAGTTGATCATGTTTGAGCTTGAATTGATGAAGCTCAGCTTGGGCTTGGTCAAGGTCAAAGCCCAAAGACACCACCTCTTTTCCGAGCTCTGACAAATGGGCTTCGTAAGGGGCAATTCTACTGGATGAGGCCATCGCTTCCTTTTTCTGAGTAGAAAAGGGTTCGTTAAAGCCTTATATTAGTACTACTCAGATGATCACTGTTCAACGACTATAAAAGTAACGTTCACAAATCGTAACGTAAAACTAAAGAAGTTGATATCTTATAAAAACATTTTTCATATAGAAACATTTAACTTGATCAAGATGGATTTTCCATTAATGAAACATTGGGTCATTACAATATTCCCCCCTTAAGAAATTTCTCCATCGAAATTTTCCTTTTCCCACACTAAAACAAATGTGGGTAACTCAGCTTCATCATATCCTCCGACTCCCATGTTGCTTCTGCAAACTTGTGGTTTCTCCACAACACCTTGACGAGGGGAATTGTCTTATTTCATAGAACTTTTTCTCTTTCTCCTCATAAGAAAGATCATCTTCCAATTGTACCACCTCGGAAGAGAGTACATGTAAAGGGTCCGGTATGTACTTTCTTAAGAGGGATACATGAAAGACAGCATGCACCTTGTCCATAGTAGGTGGAAGTGCTATTCGATATGCCACAACCCCAACAAGATCAATAATCTCGAAGGGGTCGATGTACCTTGGACTTAACTTCCCTTTCATTCCAAACCTCATGACCTTCTTCCACGGAGATATGCGTAAAAACACCATGTCTCCGACTATAAACTCAAGGTCTCGTCGATGATTATCTTCATAACTCTTCTGTTGACTTTGGGATGCTTTGATATGCTGCTGAATGGTTTTCACCTTCTCCACCATTTCTTCGACCATTTCTGGTCCAAGAAGCTTACGTTCACCGACCTCATCCCAACATGCCGGTGTTCTACACCTTTTACCATACAGGGCTTCATATGGTGCCATTTGGATGCTCGAGTGGAAACTATTATTATAAGAGAACTCAACTAGAGGAATATGTTGATATCATCCTCCTTTAAAGTCCATTGAGCACGCTCTCAACATATTCTCAAGTGTTTGGATAGTCCGCTCGGATTGGCCATCAGTTTGAGGATTATAGGCCGTACTAAAGTTCAGTTCAGTATTCAGAGCTTGTTGAAGACTCTTCCAAAACATAGAGGTGAATCTTGGATCTCGGTCAGAAACAATAGATAGTGGTACTCCATGCAACCGTACCACATCCCTGATATATATCAATTCCAGTTGATCCAAAGATAAATCCTCTCGAATAGCAATTATGTGTACAGTCTTTGTAATACGATCTACAACAACCCAGATTGCATTGTTGCCTTTGGATGTCCTTGGATGTCCGGTGACAAAGTCCATGGTGATGTTCTCCCATTTCCATTCTGGTATGGGCAATGGTTGCATCATCCCCTTAGACTTCTGCCTCTCTGCCTTCACATGCAGACACACCAGGCACATTGATGTATATTCAGCAGTCTCCTTCTTCATATTATCCCACCAAAAGTTTTCTCGGAGATCTCGATACATCTTTGTGCTCCCTAGGTGAATAGAGAAATTTGAACTATGTGCATTATCAAAAAGTTCCTTATTCAACTCCGAACTTGATGGAAAACATAGTCTTTTCCCAAACGGCACAATTCCTTTTTCATTACCATTAAACTCTGAGGATTTTCCCTTTTTGATAGCTTCCACTTTTTCTTGGATTCCCGCATCATCCTTTTGAGCATCCTTTAACCTTTTCAAAAGAGATGGTTGAGCAATCATTTGTGAAAAGAATTGATGATGTTCCCTTATTTATGATTCCCACATCCATCTTCATTATGTCTAAGAAGATTGGATCCTTCTCAATTCTAATCATTGACAGAATCACTGGATCCTTTCTACTTAGGGCATCTTCCACCTTGCTCGCTTTCCCAGGGTGGTAATGTATTGAACAGTCATAATCCTTGATGAGCTCTATCCATCTTCTCTGGCGCATATTAAGCTCTTTCTGTGTGAATATATATTTAAGACTCTTGTGGTTAGTATATATCTCACATTTCCCTCCAAAGAGATAATGCCACCAGATTTTCAAGGCAAAGATCACTGCCACCAACTCCATATCATGCGCTGGATAGTTTCGCTAATGGATTTACAACTGTCTTGAGGCATAGGATATCACTTTATCATTCTGCATCCACACACATCCTAAGCCCTTCTTCGAAGCATCACTGAATACCACAAAAAGCTCCCCACTTGTGGGTAAAGTGAGCACGAGTGCAGTGATAAGCCTCCTTTTCAACTCCTTGAATCTTTCTTCGCATTCATCACTCCAAGAAAACTTTACTCCCTTTCGAGTTAGCTTGGTAAGAGGGCTGGACAATCGTGAGAAATTTCTCACAAATTGTCGATTATATCTAGCTAACCCCAAGAATCTACGGATATCAGTTACCGATGTTGGCCTCGGCCATCCCTCAATTGCATCTGTTTTGGAGGGGTCCACATATATCCCATTGCTTGTGATGATATGGCCCAAGAATGAGACCTCCTTCAACCAGAACTCACATTTGCTGTACTTGGCATAGATCTTCTCCTTGCCCAAAGTCTCCAGTACAGTTCTTAAATGCTCCTCATGGTCCTCCTTGGTTTTGGAGTATATTAGAATATCATCTATAAATACTACCACAAATTTGTCAAGGTAATCTCTAAAGACTCTATTCATCCAGTCCATGAATATTTCTGGAGCATTGGTGAGTCTAAAAGGCATTACTATGAATTCATAGTGCCCGTACCTTGTACGAAAAACAGTCTTGGGGATATCTTCCTTCTTCACCCTTACATGATAATATCCCGACCGCAATTCCACCTTGGAGGAGTATTGTGCTCCACGTAGCTGATCAAACAAGTCATCGATTCTTGGGAGAGGATACTTGTTTTTTATCGTTATTTTGTTAAGTTCACGATAATCGATGCAAAGCCGCATTGACACATCCTTCTTCTTGACGAAGAGGACTAGTGCACCCCATGGTGATGCACTTGGGCGTATAAACCCTTTATCTAGATTCTCCTGTAGTTGTTTCTTCAGCTCTTCAAGCTCAACAACAACCATTCTATATGGAGTCTTGGATATTGGTAGCGCCCTAGGTATAAGTTCAATTGAGAACTCAACATCACTTCTTGGAGGAAGACCAGGAAGTTCCTCAGGAAATACTTTAGCGAATTCTCTCACAATCGGTATTTCTTCAAGGGTGGTTTCTTCCTTAGACTCAATCATCTGAGCCAGATATGCGTGCTCATAAGGCAGTAATATCCATGCCTGAGATGATGGAGCTAAAGTAGATTCATCTTCCTCCTGACACTTGTAAATAATCGGGGGTTGATTTTCCATATGGAGTGTGATTTCCCTCTCCCGGCAATTGATGTTGGATCTATATAAGGAAAGCCAATCCATGCCAAGAATAGCATCAAATTCCACCAAAGGGAGTATGACGAGGTTCGCCGGGAAATTCAATCCACATATTATAATAGGGGAGGACTTATATTCATGGGATGAAATGATTTCCCCATTTTCCGTACTCACCGACATATTTACTTCCAGGATTTGTGGTGGTGCTGGGATAGTTCTACTAAACATTCGAGATATAAAAGAATGCGTAGAACCTGAATCAAAAAGTACGTTCGCTATTCTTGAATGAATAAATAGCGTACCTGTCACCACTTCGGTGTCGGTGTTAACTTCGGCAGAAGTTATGGAAAAAGCTCTTCCTTTCTGTCTTGGAGGTTGTTGGTTGCCTCCGATAACCCTTGGATTAGGGCACTGATTTGAAAAATTAACCGGTTCTTTGCATTTTTAGCATTGAACAACGCGTTGAGGTTCGAATGGAGCATTACTCTCCTCTGTCGTAGCTGTGGGTCCTTCTTGCTGACAGTTAACAGCTAGGTGCCCTTCTCGTCCACACTTGAAGCATTTTCTTGTCCCCCTACGGCAATTTCTAGGGTGCTTCTTTCCACACTTTTGGCAAGTGGGTTTTTGGAACTTCTTAGAACCGTTGGATTTATCCATCGGACCACCGACATTGAAGAACACCTTACGCTTCTTGTCCCATGATACCCATGTGATTCTCCGATCTCCATTTCAACCTTGAGGGCACATCGGACAATTTCCTCATAGCTGTCGAAGTCCCGGATCGCTAATGCTTTCAGCAAGCTAGGCTTCAGCCCACCAAAGAAGCGGTCAACCTCGCATTCGGGGGTAACAACAAAGCTGGAAGTGTATCGTGAAAGACTTGTGAAGTTTTCCTCGTACGCTCCCACAGATTCTTCATCTTTCTATTTGAGGGAAAGAAAGTCACTTTCCATCTTAAGACGGAGGGTGCGTGGAAAAATTGTATCGAAAAACATCTTCCGGAATTCATTCCATTCCAAAGCCTCGATCTCCTCCTCAGGCTTCGTATTTTTGATCAACGTCCACCATTGATCAGCTTCACCCTCCATACGATAATCCGCCAGGAGAACCTTCTCTTTTTTATAGCATTGGAGGATGGAGAATATCTTTTCAATGGAGTTGATCCATTGTTCAGTGATCGTGGGATTAGATGATCCACTAAAAGTAGGAGGCCTTTGTCTCATGAAGCTCTCGATAGTGACTTGTTCTTTCTTCGGGGGGGGGGGGGGGGGGGGTTGAACGTTCCTCTTGACTAGTGTTTCTATTCAAAACTTGAGTTAGCTGAGAGAGAAGCGTGACAAAGTTCGTGATTCCTGCTCCCAATGGATTGGGCATCTCATAAGTACAATCACCACACTGATCTTCACAACGGTTGTTAGCCCGAGTTCTCCTATTACCGGCCATTGGCTGGAATAAAAAGAAAGTTAGGGGTAACACATAAAGGTTAATCCAAAGACAAAAGTTGATGACTTATATATAAACTTTAATCTCTTTAACTCATGAGTCTATAGGATTCAATCCAGGCTTTTCATGATCTTCCTTCTAACATATATTCTTAGGGTAATTTTTTCCCTTAATAAGGGTTCATACTAAGATTTTGAATTTATCAAAACATATCCCCCGGGAGTGTCGTAACAAAGAGTGCATCAAGGCCCATTGTCATGCACCAGTTCCCGTTCGAGTCTAGCTCAAAGTGGTGTTTTCGGGTTTTACCCCTAGGATACATCTGTGCCAGAGACTCCTCTACCTCATCGTATCCAGACAGGGATGTATTTGTTTGATAAACCACTTACGTAGTATTTACCAAAACTTAGGGATGTTTTTATTATTCTTAGTCTTGTATCTAAGGCTTTACTAGGGTTTCCTAATCCCAAAAATAACTAAACCTATCCTTTGATACCAACTATGACAACCCTGGTATTTATTACAACTTAAGCATGCTTTATTACATAAAACTTCACTTGATACAACAAAGAATATCGAGAGGTTTAGTGTCTTTGGGGCTTAGGATCATTACATAAAAACTTTAAACTTGAAATACAACATCTTTATTGAAAAATTCCTTTACATGACCACTACATTCCTTCGTACTTAGCATTTCATGGGATAACCTGAGGACATGCATAAGAAAAGGGTGAGCTATAAAGCCCAGCAAGGGAGTATACAATGATTAACATGAGGAGTACAATACATGTTAGGCAATAGGAACACCAATAGAGCATTAGAGTAACATGAACATAAATACATGATAAAGCACGATAAAAATAACATGGAAATGTGGCAACAACACTTAACATTGAATTAGCATGAGCCAAGGCTCATTGCACATGGAGCATGAGTAAACCCTCATTGCACTTGAAGCATGAGTAAACCCTCTTTTCACTTGAATTAGCATGATTCAACACTCATTGAACATGACTTATCATGATACTATACTTTACCCAATGCATTGGAGCGCTATAAAAGGCACACCCTTCTTAAACATTTCATTTCATGCATAAGTGTGCCACATGGATCATAAAACATGGATTCATAAAACATAATCATTTATTCCACGATAAAGGAATGTGGAATTCATACATTAAACTTTATAATAAATAATTAAATGTGCATAATGGTGAATACCCTTGATGGATAAATGGGCATGGTATTCACTACACAATGATATTGCTTAGAAAATCGGTGTGATTTCGGCAGCGTAACGGCATGACATAAGAATTCATAAATAAAGATGATGAGAGAGAAAGGGGTTCCTCATAATATTTACATGTAATGGAAATTAATGAGGTCATATAGATACATTTCCCAACAATTGTAAAGGAATTTAGATTCATGATACACAAGTATTTCTTGAATATAAAAGAGGAGAAAAAGGTTTCTTTCGGAATTTCGGCATAGTAACGGGTGTACATGGGAGGATTTTAATGAGAGAGAAAGGGGTCTCCAATCATTCATAAAATAAGAGGTAAGTATGGTAGAGGTGAAAAACAATACCCCAACATTCATAATTGAAATTAAAAGGGCAATACAACTTAAAGAAAATTGACAAAAATGAGAAAGGAAGAAAACCCCTTACTTGGAAGTGTGCTTCCAAAGGCTAGAGAGAGGATTGTGAGAGGATTCATGGGAGCTTGAGGAACCTTGGGAGGATTATAGAGAGAGTAGGGAAGAGTTTGGACTAACTTCAAGGGCTTTGAGTGAGGAGGAAGTGGGAGCTTGGGTGGGTTTATATAGGAAAGGTGAGAGAATTATTTTTATTTAGGTTTGGGACCCCTTATATTAAAATAATCCAAACCACAAACCATCCCATGGAATTTTCCCATAGTTTCTGGAAAAGGAAAGAGGAAAACAATATTTTACAAGGCCAAGGTCCGAACTAATTAAAAAATTAGGGTTTCTTATGTGGAGGTGAGTCACACTCCCATTGAAATTAATTTAAAAAGGCAAAGTGTTGAATAAGTCTTGAGGGCTCCATTAATGCTTTGAAAAGTAAGTCAAACAAACCCAAAAACTAATTATTTTAATGATAAAACACATATTGTCTGAACATAAGGATTATGTTATTTTATTATATCACCATTGGGTCATTATGATTTCATAAAACCCAATATATATTTAAATGGTATTTAATTTTTACCCAAAAATTTGACTGTCTCAGAAAATTATGAAAAATTGACCGTTGGATAATTTCGACGTCATGATTCCAAAAAAAAATATTTATTTTATCTAAATAATTTTCTAAATATGTGAATTTTAACTTTTAAAATAAAAACCGACATTTATAAAAAAAATTCACGGGTTTTGACAGAAATGGCTTTCAAACCTTAATAAAAATTTTAATTGCATTCAAAAAATTATAAGATCATTTATACATAATAAAAAATTAATTTAATATTAATAATAATATTTTATTAAAATATTATTTAATTCAAAAATCCTTTAATTTAATAAAATATAATTATTAATTAAATAATAACTAAAAACACCATTTGTACTTTAAAAACTAATTACAATGTATCAAAAATGACTATAAATTATATTCATTATTATATACAAAAAAATAATGTACATGAACATGGTACTACTTATTTGTTATATAACCCCTTAAAATAGCCGCATAAGACCTAAGGGTAAGGTGTGCGATGGTGACAGACTCTTGGGGATGCTCGGATAACATCGCTCGAGTGGTAATTTCAATCAACTTCAACTTTTCTCGTAGTCGATCAAGTTCGAGCTTGACTTGATGAAGCAAAACATGGGCCTGGTCAAGGGAAAAGCCTAAATTTGCCACCTCTTTTCCGAGCTCTGACAAATGGGCTTCATAAGGGGCAATTCTACTGGATGAGGCCATCACATCCTTTTTCTGAGTAGAAAAGGGTTCGTAAAAGCCATATATTTATACTACTCAGATGATCACTGTTCAACGACTATAAAAGTAACGTGCACAAATCTTAACGTAAAACTAAAGAAGTTGACATCTTATAAAAACATTTTTCATAAAGAAACATTTAACTGGATCAAGAGTGATTTTCCATTAATGAAACTTTGATGCGTTACATCAAACATCCCCCACATATCCCACTGTAGTTCCACTGCCGCCCCAACAACAACCCCATGGTCCATCCCAACCACACAACTACCCCTCCAACAAAATCCTAGGCCACCACAACCACACATTACCACACCCACAAAAACATTGGACATAATAGACCCTTCCACACCTAAAGACACTAGCGAAAAAATAACCACTGCCACACCCAAATACACCTCATCCAGAACAACCACTTTCTATCCTGAAGACACATGGGCCTTATTCATAAGAAAATTGGGAAACAATCCCACCCACACACACTTATCCTAACAACCACAACACAATCTGCCCAAAGATTATAGAGACATAACGAACCTGAGGCCATCGTAACCTATCCCCAGAGTCCTTGGATTTCTGGGTGAGGGAGAAAAATTGAGAAAATAACCAACCACTCATAGGAATTTTGGGAAAAACACCCTCCAACATGAAATGGGGTTGTTCAACACTATGTCTTCGACATGGGTGGGGTGAAAATAAGAAACACAAGATCAAAGTTTTTTATATATTGGTAATCAAGAACTCATCCCAACCAAAGGGTACTAAAACCAAATACCAACCCACATAGACCAACTCTTACAACTACCATGATATGGTACAAGAACACAACATCCAAAACCAAAGCACAACCCATTTATGAAAAATGGTTCCCTATTTACCCATTATTGTTATCGTGTTCAAGTTATTTCATTTATATATTCCTTTATTATAGGGAAACTAATAGAAAATAACCACAAGCCAAAACAACAACTAAAATAAAAAACCAAGCAAGAATTTAAGCATTCTCTTACAGTTTATTGGTAAGTAACAACATCCAATGGGATCTGAGAGATACCTCGAATTTCTAGAACCAAACCAAGCCCCAACATATAGTGTCTAGATAATTTAACACCAGCTCCACATGACCTCAGATTCACAATCCAATCAACCTCTCAACTAGAGATTCCATTACCCTCTATGTCACTCAAATATCATTAACACATCAATAATTAATATCACCATAATAGATCAGTGATGTTTCCATATTTAACTAACACTATTCATTTAGTTCCTTCAATCTGTTTACTTAACTGGGGTGATAAAACAAGGATTCTTTTTCACACAAATTTTTTTTTATCAATATGTTTTACATGATTAACCAATTTCAATGTTATTTTTATTTAATCACAAGATTTTCTAAAAAAATAATGTTCCTTTAGTGTGCAAGAATGGACCATCAATGAACTCGATTTTTAGTGGACACGAGCCTATAAAATTCACAACATAACAAAAATGGTATAACAAAACAACACCATCAACTTCCCCATCCCTTCATACTTTACATGTAGATTTATTATGTTTTTTAATTGGGGTTTCACCTACACCACGAGGGAATATCATCATACCCACCCAACATGATTCACAATAAAGATAGGCGAAGTAAAAACCCATACTTGGATTACAATATTTCGAAGTTTTCTTCATGTCATGAGAATTAGGGATGATGCTGCAAGAAAATATAGGAATAACTCAATAGGATGGCCCTCACGTAGGAAAAAATTATCTCTATAAGTGGGAAACCCAACACACAACAGAAAGGAATGATACTGATGAAGAAGAATATATTAGTGTGATAAAAGGCTTGATCCTAGAGTTATGGGATGTGCAATCTTAGAGTGAATAAAAAAGGATCACGGTTTCACCATGTGGCTAGGAAGTTACACATGTTAGAAATAAATTAGATTTAATAATTAACTCCAATATAGAAAGATAGATCATCGCATGGTATAGCGTTGTAAAGGTTACATTTAAACCAAGAAAAACACATAATTGGAGCATACTAGAAAAAATGAGAATGGGTGTGAAACTGATTAAAATCCCATATGATTTGGTAATTCAAGGGACTGCCCAATGCTAATGGATTTATGACATCCCTTAAAGGCCTTAAAAATTTCTTAAACCATTTTAAAAGATGAAATAAATCATAAAATCGACATTAAATGATAATTGGGGAAAGAACCACGACACCCCTCAGTGGCACTGTTCTGGGAGGAACTGATCAGTGAGACCGAACGATAAGACCAATTGGTGAAACTGATCAGTGACACAATGATATGTGACTCTATTTAGTGAAATCAATCGGTGATACACGGATCAGTGGCATCAATAGGTGAAACCATAGTGACACCCTCCCACCAACACCAACACCCTCTTGACTCGCCAATGGTGTCCAGGACAACCAAAACACTAGAAATCCACAATGTAATGGACCGAGATGGTCTGGTCCAATACATCAGATACCCCTCAAACTATTATCTCCCTCAAAAATTCATGAGTAAACCCTAATTAATGAGAGGGGTCTGACAACCAACTCGTAAGATACCTCTTAGAGACAAACCACCCCAGGGTTGTTCAAAATCTAGAATAAAACCTCAAAATTCAGGGACATAACTCTCACATATATCTCTCGAACAACTGAGGAAACACTAAGAAATTATACAACACAAAATTTCACACCAACTAGACATATGGAATAGAGAGTTCCTTCCTCCATGTCAACATACTATCTGCTTTGGGCAGCACTGACTCGCCGCCACTGGTTTAATTTCTTCCACATTAATGCATATTGATTAGGAATCATTTACCCCTTTCCTATAGTTAGGAATTCTCACTCCAAATAAAGAATAGGGAAAGAACTTATCATACATCATGTAAGGTCAAATATTTCATCAAAAAAATTGCACAAAGAAAATACATGATCAAAACTCAGAATAACTCTGGTTACTAGGCACAAATTTGTGCCTCCAATTCCCAGGTACTATCCTTGAGGCCACCATTCCACAACAACACATGAACCAATGAAAGGGTCCATCGAAGAAGCTCAATCTTATTATGATCCTTGATTCTCACTGGTTTCTCCATGAACATTTCATCGTTACCAATATCCCAAACTCCCTAGTCAAGGACATGAGATTCATCATGTAGATACCGATAGAACTAAGAGAAATGAAAGACATTGTGGATCCTCTCCAAATGAAGGGGTAATTCGTGTTGATATTCCTCCTTTCGTACTCATACCAACACATCGATGGGTAAGATGAACTTTGGAGAAAAGTTACTCCCCTACAAAACCATCACTATCCTCATCGAGGGGAGACCTTTAAAAATATGTGGCTCGAACCTCGAACTCCAAGGGTCTCCTCCTATTATCGGCTTATGAATTCTACTAGTCATGAGTTGTTGTCATCCTTTCACTCAAAAGAAGAACCTTATCTATTATAATTTTCACCAAATATGGTCCAAGGACACATGCCTCTCCAACCTCTATCCACAACCAGGTTGAACGACAAGGTCTCCCAAAAAAATATTTGAATGGTAACATGCCAATGTTAGATTGTTATCTATTGTTGTAGGCAAACATATCTAGTGGAATGTGTCATACCCATGATCTTCTAAAGTTTAGAACACACTCCCATAGAATATCCTCAATCATTTGGATAGTCCTCTCTATCTACCCATACCTTTGATGGTGGAAATCAGTGATAATGAAGAGATGGGTGGTGAAAGCACATTGTAACCCCTTACTGACTCTTGAAGTAATGTTGGTAACCTGATATGAATTGATGGTTGTGAGAACTCTATGTAGACACACAACTACACCCATGTACTACTATGATAGGGATTCCACTATGATTGACTCCTAAATCTCTATGATGTGAGCGGATTTTGTCAATAATTCCACCAAAACCAATATGGAATCACAACCTCCCTCATCCCATGGTAGTCTTGGGATTAAATACATCAAAAAATAATCCCACATCCACTCGGCAATTTCGTTGCTCTTCAAGATAAATTTGGGAACATGTTTTTCAAACTTCACCTACTAACACATGAGGCACTTTTCTAAAAACTTTTCCACATCCTACTTCACTATGTGCCACCCAAACATACCTCTCAAACCCTAATAAATCTTGTAAATTCCTTGATGTGCCACCAGGGGTGAGTTTTGGAACACGTTGAGAACTCACTCAGACATTATATATTGAAAAAATAGCTTCCAATAGAACATCATCTTATTCTGACTATCCTCCAACCATTCATCCAGAACATTGCCATGACCAACAGGGTCACACATCACTTCAATCATTGAGTCTCCCCTCCAATCTCATTCCAAGATGTATAGAATCCAACTCCTATATCGTTCATCAATCATATTCTAACTCTCGATCCACATCCTTCTATGAATTCCTGATCAAGGTATCGACCACCACATTCCCATTTCATGAGGTGTAGGATATCCTGATGTTGTAGTCTTGAATAAAATCCATCAAACATCGTTATTAATAGTTCATGTCTCACTCTGATAAGAAATATCTTAATCTATTGTGATCTATGATGACCATGAAGCATTACCCAATTAGTTAATGCCTCCATATATTCAGCGCGAACAAAAATGCATTGATTTCAAGATTGTGGGTGTAATTTTTACGTTGGTGAGGATGAATGTTACCAAAATCAAAAGAGACCACTCCCCCATGCTATATCAGCAAACAACCCAATCCTAGACCAGAATCATCATCGAACACTTCAAATGATACCGCTTCCTCTGGAAACATCATCTCTAGGGTACTGACCAACTTCCCTTTCAAATAACTAAATGATGGATGGAACTACTCAATCCATATGAAATAATAGGCTTTCTGGGTAAAGGCCATCAATGGTGCTTCAATTTGAGAGAAGTTGGTCTCAAACCTTCGGAAGTAACCTGCCATTCCCATGAAACTACAAACCCCTTACACGTTTTTGGGTTCTTCCTAAGAAACAACCACCTAAAAGTTTGATGGGTCCATTGTTATTCCCTTCTAGGACACCATGTTTCCAAGGAAGTTCACCTCTCATGTCATAAACTTGCACCTGGAGAAGTTACTATAGAGATAGTGGTGTTGGAGGACCTCCAGAATTGTCTTTATATGATTGGCATGATCCTCCTCTGATCTTGATTCGGTCAGGATGTCGTCAATGAACATGACCACAAACCATTCTATATAATTGCAGAAAATAGAGTTCACGAGCCCCTTGAACATAGCTAGTGCATTCGTAATGCCGATTGGCAGGGCCACGAACTCGAAGTGCCCATACCTTGACTTAAAAGTAGTTTTTGGAATTCCACCCTTTATTACCCTCAATTGGTGATATCCAGACCACATGTTGATCATAGAGAACAAAAATTCTCTCTTAAATTTTTTTAAAGGGTAGTCGATCATTGGGAGGGGGTAAAAGTTATTGACCATCACTAGATTCAGTATTAGGTAGTCTATGCACAGGTCGATACCACCATTTCCTTTCTTTGGGAACAAGACTGGAGCACCAAATGGTGACAATATTGGTTGGGTGAAACCCTTATTCATCATCTCATCTAATTTAATCCTCAACTCATGTAACTAATAAGATTTCATCTGATAGGGATCCATTGAAATCTAATGGGCTCCAGATTGTAATTCTATCCTAAACTCAACATCACATCAAAGGGGTAGGGTCAGAACATCTTTGGGAAATATTTCTAGGGAATCATTAACATTCCCTAGAACATCCACCATCTCTGAATCTTCTGATTCCACAGATAGCTTAGATAACTGGGTAAGAAGGGTATCTATACACCAAACACTCTTCTGGAAACCTCTCTCACTATCGAAAGCTACACAATGGCTTCCCATATCGATGAACACGACCTTTCTTCGAAAGCAGCTGAGAAAATCGTGCACGTAAAACAACCTTTTTATTCCCAAGATGACATCATATGGATGCATTTGTAGCCAAAAGAGATCCCCACCGGAATGATGTTGCCCCAACATCAGTATACATCCTCAAAAAAACATCAAATAGGCTGTCCTGACCTCCAATTTGTGTTCTCAACACCAGGGGAATTAAAATTCTCTATACATCTAGACCCAAGGAATGTGAAACAATATAAAAAAGTAGTGTCATGCTCCGAAATCAAACAAATAACATGAAAATGTACTAAACAAACAGATCATACCTTGAACTACCTCAGGACCTACTAGAACTAATTCCTCTGTGGTGTGAAAGTGGCCACACCCAACTCCTTTAACACTCATATTTCGGCCGCCTCCCCATCCATTCCATGGTTTAGGTCCCTGAGGAATGACTTGAGGTTGTATTCCTCCTACAACATAAGCTCTTAGAGTGGAAGAGGGCCATTGTTGCTGCTGAAAAGGTCTGACCGACAACTTGTTCTACTGAGGTGGGTGTTGAACTTTCCCAACCCCACCATACTACAATCGAACAAGAAATTGATTTTGAATATGCCCATGCCTCCCACATATAAAAAACCTTGGTCCATGGACTATGGAGAAAGGGCGTGGAGAGGGAGATCAAAACTGGAACTACTGAGGCCTGCTCCTTATCAGCTGAAACTTGGAAGGCCCAAATGCTGGAGGCATGCTACTGATGACCTTTCCCATTGACTAACTCAACTGAATCTCCTATCGTAGAACACCTCCATGTGTGATCATCCAATCCATTACTTTATCATTCTTCTAAATCTCCATGTATGTTGGTAGAGTAAAGGAAGTAACATAATACTGAAGAAAAGGTCAGAGTGCCTCCTCTAAGCTTCTTCCTTATGACTCTTCATCTGGGAAGAGGTTTGGAGTGAAAAAAAGGAGATCTATGAATGAGATCCCAATCTCCCTTACTGACATACTCCATTTGTGGAGGGAGAGTAGCTCATCCCTCTTTTAATCCATCATCTTGGAGGAAAGGAATTCTGCCTAGAACTACTTCTAAAAAGTCAATCCATGAAACCTCAGATTCCTACCTTTCCCCATGATAAACCGTCTACCACTAACACACAGCTCCCCACATCTGGCCTATGTCTATAGAAACCCAGTACTCTGTCAGAGCCCAAATCAAGATGAATTTCATCACCAAATCCTTCAGCTTGGTCTCTTTCTCAATGTCTAAAATACAACCCTCATACATTATGGGAGTCTTTCACAAGAATAAACAAGGAGTCTTCTTCCACTGGTTGTCCTCCTCCTCTTGACCAGTCCTTTGCTGATCAAGAAAATCAACATTCTTGGCATCAATTTCCTGTAGTAGTCATGGACGTTGTCCAGGTTCCATAACAGCAATTTAAACAATAAATGCCTAAGACCGAGTGAGTAATTTACAAAGGGTCTTCTTTATTATTTATTTCAATTTTTTCCATGACACCCCAATTCAATATGTAACACAGGTCATTATTATGCATGTACCTTTCCTTAGGTCTCTACCTTACATTCAATGTTTCCTCACATGGTCTTTCGTTAGGTCCAGAGTCCTTGCATCAGGCAAGGGGGATAACATTTCATGTCCTAACCGGTCATCCTCGGTATATTCCACACACTAAGATTTCCTAACATTGTTTCCCTTCCAACCCATGAAATACTCACTATGCCTAACCCCAATATCCAAACTATCTCCCAACCTTTAGCCTCAGATACCATTATTTCATGACCTGCCTTCTCCAAGATGTGGGAAGGGACAACAAACTACCAGACTCTTCCTTCTTCAAGTTGATTGAGAGAAAATGACCCCATGTGTCCCACCTTCAATATGCCCTTGAGTGGAAACTAGTACCAAGGATATACAATCTCACTTAATATACAAGGAATTACCCTTTTTGTAGAACATGATTAGGTGATAAGATTTTAAATCCCCAACAAATAAAAAGTCTGAAAAAAATGTAAATCACAAAATTCATTCCCTTATGCATGTTCAAAATGAACAGATTAAATGAAAAGAAAACCCTGAAGGAATGTACCTAAAAACGAAAAGAAGGAATGAAAACAATCCCACTGCCCGAGCTATTAAGATATTGCACAGTTTTCAAATTACTCCTAGAAACCTGAAAGAAGTTCTATATATGTAGGGTGAGTATATAGGTATACTCAGTAGGGGAACCAAATTCTATCATGCACATGTGGGGAGTCATTCAATTTCTTTAAGAGAAAATTGTGGTAACCAAAAATATAACATGAAAAACTATCCACCTAGCCTCTCGAAGGCACACTACCTAAATAACACAAGCATGGTAAAATAATATTAATAGTAGATAGATGATTGGGTACCACACACTACTTTCCCACTAGTTATTTATAATATCCTATGCATGAGACCTCCCTCACATATCCAACTATTGTCCCACTGGTGCCCCAACAACAACCCCATGGGACATCCCAACCACAAAACTATCATTACCGAAAACACATGGTCCACCACAACAACACATAGCGAATCCCACATACACCTGGTCCACAATAGCCCATGCCACGCCTGAAGACACCTAGGTGAGAAAAACCACTACCATGCCTGAAGACACCTAGCCTAGAACAACTACATCCACTCACGAAGATGGTTAGTCCTCATCCTAAGGACACTTTTGAAATCAACCTTCCCACACACACCTGGTCCAACCACCACAACACACCCTGCATGAAGAGACTTCATCCACAATGAACCTTAGGACAACACAGCTTTCCCGAAGAGTCATGTTCTATAAGGTCCCAACCTTAACCCTTAATTAATCTTGAGTAATTACAAGATTACACATTGAGGATCTTTTCAGGTTTAGAGTTTTAGAGAATTAGATCATAAAACTTGTGTTACATTCCACTTTTAAACAAAGTGGTTACATAAAAGATATTATTAATTTTTCCCATCAACAGAATCATATTTAAAATAAAACATCGATTCTTTCTTGACACTTCCTTGACACTATCATCATATCATGTACCCTTCCCTCGACCTGTGAAAAACATTTCTAAAAATTGGGATGACCATAAAAAGCTCGGTAAGGGATAAAAATATGGAAAGGAAACATGAGTACATGTATACATAAGAATGAAATCATACTTTACCCATAAAACATCAGAACTTTAACATACCTCATAAAATCATGAATAAATCATAGAAATCATAAGACATAAAGTTAACTTGAGGCATTCTGAACATTCTTACGTAGGGTGTAACACTCTTGGTTACGTTTGGAATACCCATCACAGTATATTCCCTAAATCTCTTTGTAGAAACCTTAACGTTTAACCCATTCACGTTACGCAATGCATTGGAGAGCTATATCAGGCTCACCCACACTTATTTTATCACGGAGCCACACGTCTTCATAATAATTCCCATGAACCATAACATAATCATATCACATAAAACATGCATAATGGAAATATAAAATTTCCACTTTTCAATCACAAGATATCAATACAACACATTGATATAAAAACATTATGAAAACCATTTTCAATAGCAAAATAAGAGAAAAGTAAAACATGGTATTTATTTTTCTTTTAAAAAAAGGTATGGCTTGTAGAGGAAGCCAAAACTCGAATAATGGTCACGACGGTGGAAAAGTTGTTGTCTCCACATACGTACAACAAAAACATTCCCTTTTGTCATTTAGTAAAACTCTTTGAATAAAAAATATTCCTTTTGCAAAAACATAAAATTCAAAGGGGTTTATACACCGTATAAAATAAGGCTGTGTATGAAACAAAATTTGCCTCAATGAAAGGATATTAATACCAAGTCCGATACAAAGACGTTATCCTTGGATTAAGGACAAATCAATTACATAATTATGTGTGACAAACTAATACACCAAATATAAGGGGATATTAAGTGTAAAAAAATCAGAGGTTATTCACACATATTCATATAATGACATATTCACGGAGTACAAGCTTATCCCAAAGAATCAAAATTGGGTTAAGAAGTTCCCTAGCAAAAATTTTACAGCCTAACGGCGTCACTACAAAATTCAAAAAATGAGTTGATGAGAGATAAAAAGGGTATCCCATCACTTGGACATAAAATTTAAATCACTAAGGATATATAAGAACATATCCTAACATAATTTTATGTGAATTAAAAGACATAACAAAAGAAGTCTTTTAAAAAGAGGAGGGTGAATGGTTCCCTTACTGACATGGGTATCTTTCGAAACATACACCCCATGAAAAAAGGACAATACAATATTGATGTAAATAATCATAATAAAAGTATATTACACAATGAGTAATATAATGTCCAGTACATACAACACTCTAAGGAAATTTTGGAAAATTTAGCATAAATCTCACAGGAATAAAAGTGAGATGAGAAATCCCTTACGAAAACTCGGCAGTCTAATGACGCCACTTAAAACATACAAAATGGATTGATGAGATCAAATAGAGTCTCTAATAATATTAGAATAATATTTACAGCAAGAGTAATATAAAATAACATCCCCCAACATAACAAATAGGAGCTTAAAATAAGTGACATAAAAGAGAGTACTTAAAAAGAAAGAGATAGGTTAGATCTCTTACGAAAATTCGCCAGCCTAACGGCGCCACTCAAAACTTCCAAAATGGATTGATGATAAAGAATAGGGTCTCTCATAATATTAACATAATAATTACAGTAATATTAATATAAAATAACATCCCAATCACCTGAAATATGAGCTTAAAAGGAATGGCATAAAAGAGTGTACTTAAAAAGAAAGAGAGGAGTAGGATCCCTTACCTAGGGTCTGATGTGACTCGATCGTTCTTTAACATCCTGATTAATAAACTTGAGTTAATTTATACTTTCTTAAGAACCATTTTCAAGTTCATTATTCCTTTTATATCACTTATTTCCATGTTATAATAATATGTAATCATTTAAGTTAATAATGTTTGTTTTGCCGATATCTGGTTCTTAATTCGAAACTGAACTTCTTACAATTACATGTTGTTTGTGTGGTCAAAGGTTCATTATATCCGGAATGATATTCATGATTTTGATATCATATATATCATATATATCCATAATATACATGTATTTATAATATTACATGATCATTTAGAGGTAATAAATGAAATGCACCGTTCATGGAGACGGTAAGCCGTACGTACGCAAGAACGCTACTTTCATTTCTATGTCATATTAATGGAATTAAAACTAAATGATAGGTATGTATATTTTAATTCCATAATTATATTCATAATTTATATGTAACATACATCATATATAATAAATTTAAATACATACTTTATACATCCCACATATGGCAATAACGAATCATATCACTTTGAGGGGGCTATAGTCCGCACTTCCTAAAATGAAATTATCGTGTTTACCCACAATGGAAACCATTAATGTATTCCAAAAAAGAAAAATAAAAAAGATTAAGTAAATCATAAACATATTATATATCATATATAAAAATAGTGACATCTTAATGGCCCCCTTTTAGGGTGTTATATGAGTGTTGAACAATCATCGTTTCGTGAGGCAGAAATTCACCTTCCACAGAAACAGTATGTTCTTTAACCATTTTATGTAGGTGTGTGTATGTGTAGCTCGAATGATTCTTATAACAACATCATTATATATTGATGATACTGGATTTTTTACAAAAGAAATGAATAAAAAGAGTTTAGGGGGTTGGAGAAGCAAAATAAAACAATAGAACACAAGTGAAGACATTACCTTAAAATCAGGTAACTCTTATTGATTTGAGCTCAAAGGCTTCCTTGGGAAGACTTCTGCCCAAAGTGAGGCTTCTAAGAGTTATAGAGGGATTCAGAGAGACAAATTGAGCTGGGGTTGTCCGATCCAAATTCTTTAGAGGTGTGAGTAAGGTGGTAGAGGTGGGGGCCTTTTATAAGAGGAGAGGAGGGGCACTCTTGTAAAGTTACAAAATGTTACTTTATTTTCAAATGAGTTTCGGATTTCAAAGGTCCCAAATTTATGTATATCTAGGATAAGGTGGTAAGGGTTCTAAATATACTCATCCAATAGGTTTTTGACAAGGGAAAGTTATAGTTTTAACATTATATTTTCATTTTATTTAAATCCTTTATTAATGAGGTAATCGCTGCATCATCATGATGTCATAAATAATTTAATTTATATAATGTATAAAAATTATAAAAAAAATCATGATGTAGGAAATAGTTTTATATTTCTAATAAATATTTATAGTAAAAAATATTACTTTTATAACCCCATTTAAAAATTGATTTAGTGAAACATTTCATGCTTGTGACATTTTTTTAACTTTAAATAAAAAGTTATTTATTTCATTTTCCAACCAAGGTGGCTCCATGGGGTCCCCAAGTTGACCCATGGATTGTCTTGGTCGGCCATGACACATCCAATGAGGGTATGACATGTGTCTAGGTCATTTCATATTATTAAAACATTATTTTTACCTTAAATTACACTAATTACCTCTAACCGCGATTAAGAACATAAAACTTACTTTTCACCAAACAATATATTTTAATCCCATTGACCAACATTTTACTTCCTAATGAAAACCATGTATGTCGGATTTTTGAAATTCAAAAAACAGAGGTGGAAAAGTTTCATTTAAACGAAAAATCAATTTTTTTAACTACCACTTAGTGGTTTCACTATTCATCAAAAATCGATGTTTTTCAGAAAAATACCAAAAATGCACCCTAAGCTATATTTGATATCCCGAACACAAAAGTGATGTTAATTTTACAAAATTCAAAACATTTAAGTTGCATTAATTAATTTAATAATTAATTCTCACTATCAAAACAAATAGCGTGTTTTTATGAAACAAAATGTATCAAAAGATTGACACTAGTTTAAGTCTGATTTCAAAGTGAAATTAATTTCAATGACCACTATTTGATTAAATGGTAAAAATGTATTCTAATTTCACTTTAAAACCAATTCAAAAGATAATCTAATCATATAAATAAATTAGATTAAAACTAGGTTTTGAATTAAAATAAAACATTTTTCACTATTTAAAAAACATGAACTTTATAGGAAATATACCAAAAATTTACAGAAATTAAATTTTGATGTCCCGATTCTAAAGAAGAATTTTATTTTGTCAAATATAACACATAAAATTGTTAAAAAGTGGATTAAAAACAGGTTTTCCATCAAAATGCGGTTAATCGACCCTTTTAAGAATATTTGAATGTTTACGCTTAAAATTTTATTCATTTGCATTTTTAATCCTCTAAAATTTTTTGTAAAAAGTAAAAATATTTGGAAAACATATATAATCTTATTTTAGTTAGTTCTGTTCATTCCCTCCATTACAACGAATAGTCGTTAACTACTATTTAAAATAATAATATTTTGTTATTATAGTGCAACGTAAGATTCCAAGAAACTCGTTGTTGTGTAGTGTGTACGCCATCGAGCATAGAATCCCCTTTAAAGTAATATTAATATTTTATTCAAAAAAAATGGATAAATATAAAAATTTCATGTTCTTTATTTACCTGGGGTGTTACATCCTTCCCCCATTTTGGGAATTGCGTCCTCGCAATTTTAAAATTGGGCTCGGAAGCATCCTTGAAAGTCCCACATCAGAACAAGAGTCGGTAAAACAATCACTTTAAAATAAAGAATGAAAAGTACAGAGGTCACCCAAGTTAACCCATACTAGGATTCCATGTAGGAAAATATGGACTTGGAGGGGAAAACATATGGTCATGTTCTGATGGAGAGTGACAGAAAACATGTTTAGGAGAATGTTAACCACAAGAAAATCACAAAATTGTGATGGGTTAAACGATATTCGATTCCCCGGTAGGAAAAGTTAATATACAACATTTTTGTTTTAAGTTTATTTTTATTGAGGAATTTATTCATAAGGAAACATAATCACTTATCATGTTGACTTCCATCTTATATTATATTTCTTACACAAACTCATATTTTCTCCAAAAGACGATTATTTAGGAAGACTTGTTCACAATAATCTACTTCTAGAGAATCTCCTAATCCACAAAAGAGAACTATATACATCCCATGTATTTAGACTTTATCCAAAACCAAAACAAAAAATGGTTAGTACAAGATCAGATAATCCATAAAAGGATAACCCTTTATAAAAAGAAATTCTATTCTTAATCTCCAAAATTTGTCCAACAAAACCCAAAGTTCAACGAAGACCATTTGATAAACAATTTGTCCATAACATTCTTCAAAGTAAACCAAACTAAGATTGAAACCCAAATATTTGAAGGATTTTGTCTCATAGTTTTCCAAGGTACAAATTAACTTTTATCTGCAAATAACATTAGTTGCTCTTAAATTCTCATATTGAAATGTAATTAACCTAATCACATATCCTCGATGATAGGTTAATAATTTCCATAGATAACCCAAAATAAACTTACTATTGATTCCCAAAATCATATAACTAAAACATAATTAGTCAAACTAACCAGGGGATTCACGTAGTACAGTGGTAGGCTATAAATACCAGTCGTACTTTGGTTGTGGGTTCGATTCCCACAGCTTTGTCTGACGTGACGGGTTGTCACATGGTCTGCATGTTTTTCTTTTTCCAAAACTATATAATTCTAAAATCATTCCCCAAAACGAGACAAAATCTAAAAAAATGATCATAACATATTTAACCTCAATTTTATCTCATGCCTTTCATTTTCCATCATAACATATAATAACCCATAATTACCTCAAAAGTAAGGATCATATAAACTCTAATGGTTACCTTTATAATTATTACCTGAACTTCCACATCGATTGTTCATCTCGTACATGATGCATTATAGATCATACCAAGGTGCAATTGGTTGATCATGACTCTTTGATAGTTGGTTTAGAAAAACCACCATTTTCCTCATTGATTCCCTTATTTTATCTAGTATCTTAATAAGAGAACCACTATAGTTTCCTTCAAACCTGTTGTCTCTTTGGTTCCTGCTAGATCCATCCATTCACTAAAAACAGAAATTTCAGTGTGAGTATATCAACAAAACCATCATGTACTAATGAGAAAGGTAAACACTAAGATATACTTACTCGTTCACTTTATCTAAAACTAGGACTCTTTCTGAAATCCTAACCATTATGGTAATGTCACATGTGCTTATAGAATACCCTAACCTCTAAAGTTATCTAAACCGACCTTTGATACAAACTATATGGCCCCAGCCTTAAACCTTACTTAATCTTGAGTTATTACAAGATTAAACATTGAGGATCATTTCAGGTTTAGAGTTTAGATAATTAGATCATAAAACTTGCGTTACATTCCACATTTAAACAAAGTGGTTAAATAAAATATAGTATTTATTATTCCCATCAACAGAAACTTATTTAAAATAAAACATGGATTCTTTATTGACACTTCCTTGACACTATCATCATATCATGTACCCTTCCCTTGACCTATGAAAAACATTTCAAAAACTTGGGATGAGCATGAAAATCTTAGTAAGGGATAAAAATATGGAAAGGAAACATGAGTACATGTATACATAAGAATGAAGTTATACTTTACCCATAAAACATTAGCACTTTAACATACCTTATAAAGTCATGAATAAATCATAGAAATCATAAGACATAAATGTAACTTGAGTCATTCCTAACATTGTTACGTAGGGAGTAACCCTCTTGGTTACATTTGGAATACCCATCACAGTATATTCCCTAAATCGCTTCGGAGAAACCTTAACATTTAACCCCTTCACGTTACCCAATGCATTGGATAGATATATCGGGCTCACCCTCCCTTAGTTTATCAATGAACCACCCATCTTAATAATAATTCCCAAGAACCATAACATAATTGTATCACATAAAAATGAATAAAGGAAACATAACATTTCCACTTTTCAATCACAAGATATCAATACAAAACATTGATATAAAAACATTATGAAAACCATTTTCAATACCAAAATAAAATAAAGTAAAACATGGTTTTTATTTTTCTTTTAAATAAATTCATGGCTTGTAGAGGATGCCGAAACTCAAATAATGGTCACAACGGTGGAGAAGTCGTTGTCGCCGCATACGTACGACAAAAACATTCCCTTGTGTCGTATAGTTAAACGCTTTTTATAAAAAAGATTCTTTTCGGATAAATGTAAAAGTCAAAGCGGTTTATATACTGTATAAAATAAGGTTGTGAATAAAACAAAATATGCCTCAATGAAAGGAGATTCAGACGAAGTCCCATACAAAGACGGTATCCTTAGATTAAGGATAAATCAATTACATAATTATGTATGACAAACTAATACACAAAATATAAGTGGATATTAAGTGTACAAAATCAGAGGATATTCACACATATTCATAGAACGACATATTCATGGTGTACAAGCTTATCCCAAATAATCAAAATTGGGTTAAGAAGTTCCCTTGCAAAAATTTGACAGCCTAACAACGTCACTACAACATTCAGAAAATGAGTTGATGAGATATAAAAAGGGTATCTCATCACATGGACATAATATTTAAATAACTAAGGATATAGAAGATCATATCCCAAAATAATGTTATGTGAATTAAAATACATAACAAAAGATGTCTTTTAAAAAGAGGAGGGTGAAAGGTTCCCTTACCGACATGGGTATCTTTCGAAACATACACCCCGTGAAAGAAGGACGATACAAAATTGATATAAATAGTCATAAATGAACGTATATTACACAATGAGTAAAATAATGGACAGTACATACAACACTAAAAGGAAATTGTGGAAAATTTAGCATAAATCTCACGGGAATAAAAGTGAGATGAAAAATCCCTTACGAATACTCGGCAGCCTAACAACGCCACTTAAAACTTACAAAAATGGATTGATGAGATCAAATGGGGTCTCTCATAATATTAACATAAAGATTACAGTAAGACGAATATAAAATAACACCCCCCAACATAAAAAATAGGAGCTTAAAAGTAATGACATAAAGGAGAGTACTTATAATGAAAGAGAAAGGTTAGATCTCTTACGATAATTCGGCAGCCTAACGACGCCACTCAAAACTTCCAAAATGGATTGATGAGAGAGAATATGGTCTCTTATCATATGAAAATAAAAATTACAGTAAGTTTAATTTAAAATAACATCCCAATCACAATAAATATGAGCTTAAAAGAAATGAAATAAAATATTGTACTTAAAAAGAAAGAGAGGAGTAGGATCCCTTACCTCAGGTCTGACTTGACTCGAACATTCTTTAACGTCCTGAATAATAAACTTGAGTTAATTTCTACATTCTTAAGAATATTTTTCAATTTCATTATTCATTTTATATCACTTATTTTCATGTTATAAACATTATTTAATCTTTTATGTAAATAATGTTTGTTTTGTCGATATTTGGTTCTTAAGTCGAAAGTGGACTTCTTACAATTACATGTTGTTCGTGTGGTCAAAGGATACTTATATACAGACTGATATTAATGATTTGGATATCATATATATCATATATATCAGGAATATACATGTATTTATAATATTACATTATCATTTAGAGGTAATAAATGAAATGCACAGTTCATGGAGACGGTAAGCCGTACCTACGCATGAACGCTACTTTCATTTCTATGTCATATTAATGGAATTAAAACTAAATGAGAGGTATGTATATTTTAATTATAGATTTATATTCATCATTTATATGTAACATAAATCATATATAATAACTTTAAATACATTCTTTATTCATCCCACATATGGAATTAACAAATCACATCACTTTGAGGGGGCGGTAGTCCGCACTTCCTAAAATTAAATTATCGTGTTTACCCACATTGGAAACCATAATGGTATGACACAAATGAAAAATACAGAAGCATAAGTAAAACATAAACAGATTATATAACATATATAAAAATAGTTACATCTTAATGGCCACCTTTTAAGGTGTTATATGAGTGTTGAACAATCATCGTTTCATGAGACAGAAATTCGCCATCCACAGAAACAGTATATTCTTTAACCATTTGATGTAGGTGTGTGTAAGTGTAGCCTGAATAATTGTTATAAAAACATCCTAGTATATTTAAGATACTGTAGTTGTTACAAATGAAATGAATAAAAATATTTTAGGGGGTTGTAGAAGCAAAATAAAACAAAAGAACACAAGTGAAGACATTACCTTAAAATCGGGTAACTCTTTTTGATTTGAACTCAAAGGATTCCTTGGGAAGACTTCTTCCCAAAGAGAGGATTATAATAGTTATAGAGGGATGTTGAGAGACAAAATGATCAGGGTTTGGATGAGCCAAAGGCTTTAGAGGTGTGGGTAAGGTGGAAGAGTTGGGGGCCTTTTATAAGAGGAGAGGAGGGGCACTCTTGTAAAGTTACAATATGTTACTTTATTTTCAAATGAGTTTCGGATTTAAAAGGCCCCACATTGATTTATTTCTAGGATAAGGTGTTAAGGGTTCTAAATATACTCATCCAATAGGTTTTTTACAAGTGTATGTTATAGTTTTAACATTATCTTTTCATTTCATGTAAATCCTTTATTGATGAGGTAATCGTTGCATCATCATGTTGTCATAAATAATTTAATTTATTTAATGTCTAAAAATTATTAAAAAAATAATGATGTAGGAAATATTTTTAGATTTCTAATTAATATTTATAGTAAAAAATATGACTTGTATAACCCCATTTAAAAATTGTTTTAGTGAAACATATCATGCTTGTGACATTTTTATTTTAACAATAAATAAAATGTTATTTATGTCATTTTCCATCAAAAGTGGCTCCATGGGGTCAAAAAGTTGACCCATGGATTGTCTTGGTCGGCCATGACACATCCAATGATTGTAGTACATGTGTCTAGGTCATTTCACATTATTAAAACATTATTTTTACCTTAAATTACACTAATTACCTCTAATCGCGATTAAGAACAAAAAAGTTAATATTCACCAAAAAATTATTTTAATCCCATTGAACCACATTTTACATCGTAATGACAACCATGTTTGTCGGATTTTTGAAATTCAAAACACAGAGGTGGAAAAGTATCATTTAAATGAAAAATCAGTTTTTTTAACTACCACATATTGGTTTCACTATTCATCAAAAATTGAAGTTTTTCAGAAAAATACCAAAAATTCACCCTATGCTATATTTTATATTCCAAACTCAAAAATGATGTCTATTTTACAAAATTCAAAACATTTAAGTTGCATTAATTAATTTAATAATTAATTCCTGCTGTCAAAACGAATAGCGTGTTTTTATGAAACAAAATGTATCAAGAGATTGACACTAGTTTAAGTCCGATTTCAAAGTGAAATTAATTTCAACGACCACTATTGAATTAGATGGTAAAAATATATTCTAATTTCACTTTAAAACCAATTCAAAAGATAATCTAATCATATAAATAAATTATATTAAAAAGAGGTTTTGAATTAAAATACAACATTTTTCACTATTAAAAAATGAACTTTATCGAAAAAATACCAAAAATTTACACAAAGTAAATTTTGATGTCCCGATTCTACAGAAGAATTTTATTTTGTCACATATAACACATAAAATTGTCCAAAAGTGGATTTAAAACTAGTTCTCCCTCAAAAGGTGGTTAATCGACCATTTTATGATTATTAGAATGTTTACGCTTAAAATTGGATTCATTCGCATTTTTAATCCTCTAACATTTATTGTAAAAAGTAAAAATATTTGACAAACATATATAATAATTTTTTAGTTAGTTCTGTTCATTCCCGCCATTACAATGTCTAGGCGTTAACTACTATTTAAAATAATATTATTTTATTATTAGATTGCAACGTAAGATTCCCAAAAAACTCGTTGTTGCATATTGGGTATGCCATCGAGCATAGCATCCCCTTTAAAGTAATATAAATATTCTATTCACAAAAATGGATAAATATTAAAATGTCATATTCTTTATTTACCTGGGGTGTTACATTTTCTACCTGGGAGAGGGAGAAGAAAAAATCTAATAACCATCCACTCATAGGAATGTTGAAAAAAACACAGTCCCCCATAAAATGAGGGTGTTCTGCCCTAAGTACTCAACATGGGTCGGGTGGGAATAAGAATTAAAGAACTCATCCTAGCCTAAGAATCCTAAAACCAATAACCAACCTATATGCAAAAACTCTTGTTGTTACCTCTCTATGCACAAGAACACAACAACCACAAGCATAGAACAACCCATTTTTGGAAAACTATTCCTTATTGTACCCATTCACGTTATCTTGTTCAAGTGATTCCATTTATAAATTCCTTCACTATCAGGAAACTAATACACATAACCGCAAGACAAAACAACAACCAAAATAAATAGACAAGAAAGTTTATAATCATTAACTCCTGGTTCGCTAGTATGTAACAACATAAAAAGGGATATGAGAGATACCTTGAAGTAGTGGAAGTAAACCAGGCACCAACATATAGGGTCTAGAACAATTACCGTCAGCTCAACATGGCCTCAAATTTAAAAACCAATTAACCTCAGAACTAGATGTTCCATTACCCTCTACATCACCCCATAAACAATAACAGAACAACCATATATAGCACCAGAACAGAGAAAGGATGTTTCTAGATTTCGCTATCACCATTCAATTATTTTATTCTTTCTTTTTGGATATCTGAGTTTATCACACAAGGATTATTATTAAATTAATAACCATTTAATCAGCCAAGTTTACATGATTAACTAGTTTCCATGTTATGGACATTCAATCATAAAATTATCCAGAAAAATAGAGGAAATTTAGTGTGCAAGAAAGGACCACCAACAACCAAATATTTCAGTGGACATGAGCCCATACAATTGTCAATATAGCAATAAAGGTATAGAAAATAAACATCATCTACATATCCATCCCTTAATTATTTAAATTTCTGTTTATTATCTTTTTTAAACTCAGTTTCATTTATTTATTGAGGGAACATCATCATACCCACCCTGCATGATGCATAATAAAGAGAGATGAATGAAAAAACCCTACTTTGATGTTAAATGATTGATGTTTCCTCCCTTCACTAAGAACATGGGATGAATCTAAAGGAAAATAATAGAAGAACCAAAAGGAGGGTCTTACGTAGGCATGACTCATCTCCGGATGAGGGTATCCCATCACACCATGGAAAGGAAAGATACCAAGGAAGAATAAGATCTCGGTGTGATGAAAGTCCCAATCCAATTGTTACGAGATGTGAAATCTCGAATTTCATACAAAGAGGATCACAGATTTATCACATGGCTTGAAGGTTACAGATGTTAGATTTAATTTAGATTTAATAATTCACTCAGGGAGAGAATGACAGTTCACCACATGTTGGAGAGTTAGATAGGCTACCATTAAACTGAGAAAAATGCATAACAAGAAAGTAATGGGAAAAAAAGGGAAACAGTGTGGAAATAATTAAAATTCTACATGTTTTGGTATGGAAATGGGATGCCTCACTCTTAGGGGATTTAATACATCTCTTTCCTACATCAAAAAGGTCTTAAAATATTTTAAAATGTGTAATAAAACAAAAAAGTGGTGTTACATGGAAACTGGGGAAAGAACCACGACACTCCTCGGTGGCACCAATCGGTGAGACCGATTCGTTAGACTAATCGGTGACACATTGATCAGTGAGATAGATCAGTGACACATCGATCAGTGAGATTGATCGGTGAGATATATTGTTGGAAATGATAGGTGACCCCATGACACCACCCTTCCACTGACACTGACACCCTTCTAACTCCCAGTTGTTGTCTAGGACACCCCAAACACTAGAATTTGACAATGTAATGAACCAGGAGGGTCTGGGCCATTACAAGTATCCTAAAATATGGTGGAGTTCATGTATGTAATTTATATAAATTAAACATTAATTTCAAATAAATTTTGATTACACAGTTTGTATTATGAAAAATACACATTTTTTAGTCCCTCAAATATAGTAAAAGGTTTAGGAATATAGAACAATATTACAGACCATGAGAAATGTATCACACACCCTATGATATTGTGTTTTAGGCCCTCCATGTACCATTTGAGTACATGTAAATGGTCATGGCCATACATACGGGCATGTCTAGAGTACCCAAGAATGAACCAATACATAGAAACTTCAATGGAAATGGACATACACTAAATTACATGAGAATGCCGAAATGTACAACAGAATGAGATGACTGTAATCCATGTTTTGGCCAGCCTATACAAACCATATACCCAAATATAATACAATCTTATAAGTATGAGTTCATTACATGTAATTCTATGCGACACAGGAATACCTATGGTAGTCGATACATTCTGTGTACTCATAGTACAAGGAAAATAATTTCTATAGGGAAATGCAAGGCATTCCATCACAATTGTTTGGACATGTATCTATTAATTATGATCCATTGTGGAATTATTATGAGAATATAGTGTGAAATTATTTAAATATATATAGGATATTGATCCCCTCTAAGATATGGACTCAAATATATTTTTCCTGAATCCATTAATGATGTGTGAAGTGGGATCCTTTATCATATCACCTTTCTAATATTGGGTTTAATGTATCCTCGCGAACAATTTAAGTATGTGTATAATCCAATTTATAAATTTTTGTTTCATCATTTATTTTGTATAATCATATAATGGTTCTTAGTGTGATCCCATATCATTTCATCAATATATTCATTGTTGTAGTGCGTATTTCTTTAAATATGCCTAATGATCATAACCTCTGGGATTAACACCATTAGTGATATCATGGATTGTTGAGTGGATTATCATATATGTGTGTTACTATTAATCCTATAGAATAATCACATGGATGGTATTATGGTTTATTCATTATTGACACACCATGTATGTCATGAATATATTATATTTTTTTATATCTATTATAATGCCTCATATCCAATTGAAGCAGCTAGTGATGAATTTATTATTTTTTATGTCTAGTCATTTTGGGGTGTCATACTGGGGAATGTTATTTTCACTCCTCCATGTTCTCTACCCACACATGTCTATTTTATGTATATGACAAAAAATTTTACAATGTCATAAGAGGACCGAGGTTTGGAAGGGAATATGAACATAGATTGAATGTGGTGAAGTTTCACATGATTGAAGTACCCATATACTGATTAAGTTAGTTTATTTTTTTATTTTTAATTGATCAAATATTTTTATTTTATATACTATGATTGTGGAAATTATATATATTAATACACTATATTATCATATGTATTATATTAACGTTATATATATTATTGTAATTTGGATATGTGTGTGGGTTTATATGTACCTTAGTCTATAACCTCCATAGTATTTCATATTCCTACTTTATACTGGCCAACAAAACCTAGCCCATTAGATGTGGAAAAAAGGTGTCACAATTTTCATATCATCAACTAGGTGGGTTGTAGTTATTCCTGTCAAGGAAGAGTGGTATTAGTGATGTTATAATTAGGAAAAGAGTTTAGATATTTTATAGGTTGCATCTTTTGTTTGGGATTCATGTAAATATTAATATGTTGTCTGATTTTATCCAATTATCCATTGACTCTCATGTTGGTGTAGCAGAAAACGTATCCATCAATTAGAACTCAGATAACAAGCACATTGAATTGTTGAATGTAGAAACTATTTGTAAATATACCATCGGTTCATGTTTCATGTAATAATAGGTTGTGTTTTCCTTTAACCTAATGATTCAATTCCCAATACAGACTCATTGACTATGGAATGTCTTAAATTTATTTCATGAAGCCTCGAAAAATATACTCTACATGGATTCCATATAAAGAACAATATGTTAATATTCCAAGTAATGATTCTTTGTTTTAGGAATCTATGTAAGGGGAGGTACCTCATTGTGTTTTTCATGTTTTTAAACAACTCATGGAAGAAGAGTTTGTATTAGAATTGTATGACGATTAAGCTCACATAATGATATTAGTCCATTGTTTTTATAGTTTTTGATGACCATGGTGGTAGGTAAATCCAACCCATCTCGCAGTGGAATACATGATAGATGTAGTTACATTTGTATTATACCTTTTATGCATATTTCCAGTATATGGTAGTCCCAAAGGTGAGTCTTCTTTTGGGAATATATGTGTGATGATGTCTGGTGACATAGAAGCGTGATTTGATTTATGTAACTTGGTCACATTTCATGCATAAAATTAAAGAGGATTCATAATGGTACATGGTTTCAGAAGATAAAATACACGGTATTCTATAAATTCATATGTTATGAATGACCTTGAAAGAGTAATCTTTTAGGTTTAAAAATAAATTATGATACTCTCGAGATATGTAAGAATATCCATTCATATGAGAAATGGAATCTAAGAAGGGAATACTCTAAAATATTGAGGTTATAGTGATATCTCTTTTTATTCCCATCTATTCTTATGTTATAAAGAGATACATAATGGTGGAAAAAGTTCTTGGGGGATGACGTAGACGGTTGGTTCTAGTAGTGGGTACAGAGGAGTTAATATATTGAAATATATTAGCCTATTAATGAAACAATGTTCGTGGAATGAATGATTCTTTAGCATGTATTCCTAGGATAGTGGATCATCATTTTAGGGCTCTCAGGATGGTTATATTTAACCCAGAGAGAGGCATTATTTCTCTTATAACGGTCAGGGACACCATACTCAAGATTTTAAAAACCATCATACAATTTAAAGATAGGGCTTAAGGACCAAAAAATAATAGAAAATAATATGTTAATGGAGGTACATAGTGTGGAATATATGAAAGAGGTTTTTGGAGTAATTTAGAGGTATTATACCTTTTCACTTGATTCAACAACCACAACCATATGGTCTATTCAAGGGTCATGGAGTTGGTTTCCAAAGAAAATGGTATTAGTGGGCAGTGTAGAAATATTTTCAAAAGGCTCTTGAAAATATAATAAGTATTATATATGTATTATATAATTAATTTTTTATACTAATTGACATGGTTGTGGTCCAATATTTTCTTTCCCATCATTTGGTTCTATAAATAATGCTTACGATAAATCCATCATCTCAATTCTTCCAATGAGAGACTCTGAAGGGATGTTATTCAGTTATCACACACTAAAAACAATAGTGTGACTAGTCTCTTGGAGAAAAAATATTCATAAGGGGTTACTTTTTATTAGTAGTGAGAAAAAATAACATCATCTGAGGCATGAAAACTCAATCAATATTTCATGACCAATTTGACTATTTCAGGTAGACAATGAGGTGTGTCCATGGTTATGGAATGTGGTTTTCCATCATGGGTTAGAATGAAACACAATAAATTATGTATTAGATCATATATATGATAATACTAGCAATTAATCAACATTTTTAAAGTAATACACTTGGATATGTTGATTATATAGGCTTAAATTTTCCTAGAGTTTGAGGGATGTTTGATGGAGTTTTTCATGAGGATGTAGTGATATTATTTCCACATTTAGAGGTATTATCATCCATATAAATTAACTCAATGATATCTATAGTATATACTCAATTATATAAAATGGATACCATAGGGCATCACGAGTTGAAGGTAATGTTAGGGTACTTTAATAAGAAGGGAATCATTAGATCTGTTGTGTCACACAGGGAAGCCATGGTTTTATTTTCCAAGAAGATGAATGGGATACTATGGTTTTTTTGGATTAAAAATTCAAAAAATATGTGAAAATAAAGAATTATTATCTAGTTATTATGCTCAATAGCCCATTGGAGTAGTTTAGAGGGATTATATAGTTCTCAAAGATGGAACATAGATCCAGTTATCACATGCTATTAGTGCAATATGTGAATATACTAAAGTTGTAATTGTGATTAGAATATGGTCATTGTTTGTAAATAAGGATCCATTTTAGCATGAAGAATTCAACATAAGTAATGATGACACTCATAAACCCGATCATTCAACTTTTCATAGATTTTTCATGGGTGTCACCATAAATGATATCTTGGTGTACTCGATATATGAGTAGGATAATAAGAACCACATGATGATATAAGTAGACATAATCCTAAATAAAATATATCATGCATCACCCTTGAATTTTCAATTTTTGATTCATGATTTCCAATTTATAGCACATTTATTCTTACTTTGATGTGTGAAAATAGAACTGAGAAAGGAGTGAGTAGTGTTTTATTGGTATCCAACCAAGAGAATGTAAAATGTGTAATGAATCCATGGTTTTGGATAATATTATATGATATTGTTTCTCTATTTCTATAGGATATACACACAATTTAATACATTGACCAATAAGGGGTAGTCATTAATATGGATTAAAAGTTTCCCAAATGTTTTTCAAGAGGTGCATCAAAGTATGATGAGTTCCCCCATCATGAGAATGCCCGAGTTGGGTGTCAAGTATGTATTTTTGTAAAACTCCAAAAATATAGTTCATGATATTTTTATGATGTATAGGAAAGTTATGATTTCATATATGTTTTAAAACTTAATACCCTATGATCTATAATTCACAAACCATAATTTAGAGTTCACAGATGCGGTCATCAACCTAAAGACTTAGGTGGTGGATAGTGTCCCTATAGTTTTATAACTATGAGATAGTCTATAATCCTAGTAAGGTAAATGTGGTGGTATATTTTCCTAGTAGAAGTTCTTGATCATTATTTTTAACTGATTTTTAATGTTTTTATCCTTATTTAAGTTTTCCTTAGTTTATTAGTATAGTTAATCATACATCTAGTTGATGTGTTTTATTCAATATCATCTATGTCATGTTAGAGTGACTAATATTAAAGATGCTAACACCGAGACCTGTAATACTTAGATATACACTAGAAATCCTTCTAATGGTTTATATGATGTTGGAGAGAATTCCATTATTTGAAAATGGTAGACTATGGTTCCAGTTATGTTGTGAGTGGTATTTTTTAGATAAATTATTATATTCCACTCGGTTGTAAATCCTTTTGTGGATAATTATTACTCCTACTTTTTTCCAATTCATTTTTCCAGGCATATAATGGTCACAACAATGTTTATCTAACGGTGAGTTAGTTTTCAATATGTGTAGGCTACAAACTAGGTTTAAGTGGGATTTGATCAACCCCTTGTTGTTCCCAAGTGGATATGGGATGATATATATGTATATATATATATATATATGTATATCATGTTGGGAGTACCATGATCATATAGATTATATGATTTATAGGTGGTTTATTATAGACTTACTCACCATTCTGTACAAATTTTTATCTATATGAGATTAGAGTTCAATATAGTGATTAGAACACCATTTCTTTTATGAGATATCATGTGTCCATGATTTTTCTTGACAGTAAATTGGTATCATTATTATCACTTCACATCCTGATTATGGAGTGTATTATAGGAAGATATTGGGACTCAGTTTCATTTGATCGTGATGTTTCACCACTATATTGATGACTATACTGAGCATACCATTTACCTTTTCGGGGACATGCTTTGGGATTTCTAGTATTAATATTTCTATACATGAGAGAATTATCTAACCATGGTTGATTTTTCTTGTGAAAAAATTAATAATTTCACCATTGAAATAAAATCATTAATCTCCGTATAGGGGAGACACAATAGGCAACCACTATATTGGACTGATCTAGCTGAGTCATCACTAATGGCCTTTGAGATAATGTGAGAAATGAAAAAATTAAATAATATTAAGAAAGGGTAATACTATCCAAGTATAACAATATTCCTTTGAAGACTAATGATAATGGAATTTGGAGTTCAAGGATGGTGAACATTGGTTGATGAGGGTGTCACCTTAGTGGTGACAACATTGATTTTCAAGGGAGTAATGTTATCTTATCGATTTATTGGACCTTCATTGATTCTTTTAAATGTTAGTGAGGAGTTGTAAAGAATGAACGTACTACCGTATTTAGACATGGAACCTATCATATTCTTTGTGTCATAACTTGAGAGGCATATACATGAAATGTGGCATGTTATTGATTGGGGAGAGTATGTCATTAGGGATAGAGCTACATTTTTATATTACATGGTAGATATTATAAATTGGTCGAAGAATATTCATTGAGTGTGATCACTCCCCATGGTGTATGTCTAGTGCCTATATAAGAATCATCAAGATTAAACCTAGGTGAATGATACAAAGATGCATTCTTAGTACACTATTATTGAATAGTAATTTTTTTTATTTTTCTAAACAAACACCAATTGGGGGGGGGGGGGTATATAACATCCCACTATATTATTTTTAAGACATTGATATATATTGGTGAATATATTTACTGATTGGAACTAGGTTTTTACCATATTTAATTTCCTAGTGTTCCTAAGTGTTAATAAAATAAAAATACTAAATATATTATATCTCACACACACATTTTTTCAAAATCGTTGAATAACACTCTAATAGAGTCCGAAATCATAAATTTTTTACTTTATTAGTAACATAAATTTTTGATTAACCCTAGGAGTGAGATAATAATTATCATTTTTTGGTGTTTGGGTTTATTATTGTTTGTATAAAAAATAATTACATACATTATAATTATATATTTAATTATTTTAATTAAAAACCATACAAATTATCTTGTATAAATACAAATTTATTCAAAATTTCTGTTATTAAATACATAACCCATTAATTTGAAATTACATAATGGAGGGTAAATGGAAGATGTATTGATCATGGATCAATATTCATGTTCCATGGGTATCAATAATGAAAAAAGAGTTCATGGATCTCAATAAGATGATAAAACAATATCATTCTTTGTCAATGATTGATCCTAAACTCATGTAAGTTGTTTATTTTTTATTGTTTTATATCCTTATTTGTTATCCCATTATGAAATAAAATCATATACCAAAACATATTGATTCATGGTTCATCCATGTTAGATGGTGTTGTTTTCTTCATGTGTTTTGGGGAATTGATATTATTTATTTCTTGGTTCTTCATTTTCATTACAATGTAAATAAATAAATTAAAGTTAGAGAATTGATTAGGTTCATTCCTATGGTGTGTTTATTTAATATCTTCCCCATTTCATTGTTGTTTTTCTATGGTAATTGTTTCCAGTGGTTCATCCAATCCCATTTTAGATTATGGGATGACTATAGTTAGACACAAAAAATTAGTATCGTTGGTCTGGGTTTGTGATCAATGGAGCAATTTAGGATAAACGACTATAATGGATGACCAATGGTTGATCAAGATCATATTTAAGGACAAATGGTTGTTTTTCTGTGTCTCTTGTGGTGTATCATGATAGGAGATGATACCCATATGGAACATATTTTCAATATATGGCACCCATAGATGGAGAATAAATTCTATTCATGATCTTCAATAATCTGCAATTCTAGTAGTTTAATCGACGATAGAGGCAGTATGGGATAGAAAAGTATAACAAATGATGATTTCTATTAAAATTATAACTATATGGTGTGTAGTATAAATATATAACACTGTGTAGTCCCTCATAAATATTACTAGGGTTTACATGAATATATAATTATAAGATGATGTGTGAATTGATACTGGTGGTAGGAAATGTAAATTGATGATAAATTTGCATTGACATTGGCACAAACATATCCAACAACATGGGGATGATCATAGTATATGGGAATAGCCTATTCCATGGACACTAGTCATTAAATGTGCATAAGATGGAGTATGATGGAATGACCAAATGTACATAAGCACAAGCTTGTTTCCCAATGAGTTATTACTTCCCTCTATATTCCATATAAACTAAAAAGTCTCACCATGTATATTAAGAAGTATACTCAATGTGAGATGAAGAGACATGGGTTGTAATGAAACACTCCCTCTCAAATAGACTACTATCCTATTATGGACCACCAAATATATGGGTGAACTAAATGAATAACTATCTCTTAGAATAACTAAATAATAGATGCAAAAAGTGGATGAAAGAGAGTTAATATCCCTGACACATTAAACACAAGTTTAAAAATGATAAATTGGAAAGATAAAAATAATATTGGGCTAACAAATCTATGTGTATACCTCTCCTTCCACTAATCCATAAGGTCACCAAGGTGATACAAATAAGAGAAGTTGACATTTTATAGAATTCCCTTGCATTTACTAGATACCTGTAAATAATCCTATACATATTTCTAAAAAATATTACTGTGTGGGGGGAAATCCTATTTGGATTTTGGAAAAGATTCTATATAATATAAAATTATCATGAAATCATTAGCTCTATATTTATAATAATCCAATTTACAAGGAATTTTCCGAATATAAAACCATTTTTTAATAATGTTTTTGTTTTCCTTAAATATACTTTCATAATAAAATAACCAGGAATGGATATCTTTTTTAAATATTATGATTATTCATATACCAATTTAATTCCTCTAAATATTCTTTCCATAGGCTCATGGTTTTAAGATACATTTTAGGGAATTAAAAATAGGTTAGTCCTAACACCAATACTCAGAGTACTGTATGTAGTATTTCTTACATATAGATATAATTCAATTAATTGATTGACTTCAATACACATGAAAAATAAATAAATAATATACAATGGTATATGGAAATTTTATACCAATAAGATAAACTAGCAAAAAATGATATGATGTATATAGATTTGATAATTAAAATGAATATTTAGAGGAATTACCTCTATTATGATAAGTGGGATATCTATCCCAACCAAAATAGATTTAAGCATAAATTAAAATGGAATTAATTAAAAATGTTTCAATTATAATAGATAGAGTTAATAAAAGACGGTTATTTTCAACAAACTACCTTCCTGAAAAGGTGAATATAGATGTTGATTCTCTAAAACTAGAAATAATATTCATCCTTTAAAATGATAATGCTTGACAAGAACCCTATATTCCACAATATAAAAATTATGGATTTGAATTTTTTTTGTAATATACCATAAATTTATGAAAGGTTTTTACAACGATCTATCTAAGATAAAATCAAGGAGTTACAAAGGGGGGATTTAATGATTTAGATGAATTTAAAAAAATCTAAGGAATTGAAGAATCATGAATTCAGTATAATTAGCAGTAGAGTAATTTTGATTGGGACAAGGCTCTCTGTGACATAATCATGAGTGATAAAAAATGTGTAATTTTATGTTTCACATAACTCATTTTATTGTCACGTAACAATTCAGGTCGCCATCTGACCCCTCACCTGACCTAGTCGGGGACATGGACCAAAGGGTGTTCCCGATCCCCACTGCCTAGAAACTAGTGCTGGGAATCATGGTGAGACAATTGGGAATAGTTTGGCCCCTAAACAAAGACAAGTAGCTGAATTTGAAATGAAAAAAAAACACTAGAAATGGATGATTGAATAAAGATAACCATCTTGAAAAACCTCCAAGTTTGCTAAATTTAACCAACCCAACACAGGATAGGATATCAGTGAGGCCCACAGTGGGTCTCCCCACCATTTTAGAATCATGCTAACACCATGACACCTGCTTGGGGATTCCTAGTTTACATTGAGTGAAACATATTGAACTCTTTATCATGAACCAACCTACAAAAGGCAACCTGAACAGATGATTACAACACTGGAGAATACATTTCCACATTAGAGGGGTTTGACAACGGAAAACCCTAACCAAGAGGAAAACTATATTGGTTTTGGTCAATTACAGAAGACATGATCATCACCAAAATGAATACAATTTAGATTCCTTACTAACCCACAAGAAGGTTCACAGAGCGCACCCATTGGGATTAAAAGAATAGATATTATCCAAGCCTCCATAAAGCCTAAGAGGGACCCCCACAAATGAAGACCACAACAATGAGAAAAGGACTTTTGGACCATCAGAAAAAATGAATGCTTCAGAGATAATACCACATAAAAGATATTTAAGCTGTCTTGATCACATTATTGTGGACTTAAGTCAGACCAAACTCATCCCACATCCAACAAGTTTTGACTATGCACAATCATCACGCTAAGACCTACAGTTGGGGCCGTCATGTCTAATGCATCTACCGCCTCCCTTTCAAAAGTTGATCACTTATATCTGGAACTTACTCCATTAAAAAAGAAACCTACCTACTACTCTTCATGTCCGAAGTGGCCACTCCATCAATATACCAACTGAGAATTGCAGTGAACGACTTAGATTGTGAGAATGACTACACTAGAGATAGGTGATTGAGTGGTTGGTGAAACATGAAACACAAACTAACAGAAGGGGCACTCCAAGAGCATGTCCCCTTGGTTCACACTCCTCATTGGATGAGGAACCTACATTTATCACAAGATGAATATGACCCACAACTATTACGAGATATAAACTGATAGTACCCCAAAACCACTAGGGAACATGAATCTAGCTCATCATAATGGTAAACAAACCTCCTTCTCCGCCTGTTAATTGGTCAAGAACCTACGAGATCTACCACTTCCACTTAACTTCGCATACTTTGTTACAATAGTGGAATTAGACTACTCTTGAGGATCATTGAAGACATAATCATTTTCAATGAAAATGGAACAATCCCCATTTACCGTTCTATTCTTTCTCCACCTGACGTACTCGAGAAAACATACACCCACATAACTTGTGGGGTTCCTCTAATAATGTAAAAACTTCTTACATTCCCCAAAGCACTCAACAATATGCAACTGACCTCAATGTCTACAAACAGTCGAAAAAATAGAACATAACCGAACTCCCCCACTCCATTGGGAGTCTTTGATGAGGCATGAACTGAGAGACCTTCTTAAAACCCATATAACCTTTCTAAAGGGCATATCCCTAACAAGAAACACAAAAATAGCCTTCGAAAAAGCTGATCATCTTACGGAATAATGATCCACATTCTAGAAAAAAAATCCAATAATTCTATTTTAAAACATGAATTCATTCTTAAATAAAAAATAACCTCTTGAAAAAAACAGGCACATCCCAACAATGTCCAAAATCTCTTTAGAAACTGTAACAGCCCGAGATTATATGAAAAATATTCTTTTTAATTTTATTAATGTCTTGTGTTGTACGCTACACCAAAAGGATCTTGCACAACACACATCTTTGACTTGCCTTGCATTACACGCAATTACAACCTTCCTCGATAGCGTGTGTAGTACGCAATACTGAGTTTCACGGAACAACGATATGCTATTAAAATATTATTAAAACTAGCCGTTATGAATAGTAATAACAACTTTTTAAATTTTAGAAATTTTATCTCTCAAAATGGACTTCATTTTTGGATTCAGAGTATCGAATTTAGCCTAAGGTGAAATTTTGGTACTTTTCGGATAACTTTCATATTCTGATGAATAGTGAAAATTACTAAATTTTAATTAAAAACCACTTTTTCAATCAAAATAATTAATAGTGATAAATTATTAATTTTAGTGGTTTTAAAGTATATTTAGAATATATTTTTACAATTAAATACAATGTTGGTCATTGGATGTAATTTCACATTTACACCAGACATAAACAAGTGTTAATCTTTTGATAGATATTGTTTCTTAAAAACACGCTATTTGTTTTAACATCGGGATTTAATAATAAAATTAATTAATGCAACTTCAATGTTATAAATTTGGTAAAATAGACTTCATTTTTGAATTCGGAATATGAAATATAGCTTATGATGAAATTTTGGCATTGTTCTGAAAAACATCAATTTTTGATGAATAGTGAAACTACTAAGTGGTAGTTAAAAAACTGAATTTTTCATAAAAAATAATTTTACCGCTTTTTTGAGTGGAATTTCAAAAATCCGAGAGACACGGTTTATTTCAGTAAGTAAAATGTGGTTCAATGAGATGAAATTAATTTTTTGGTGAATAGTAACTTTTTACTTTTTTTTACCACGGTTAATAGTAAATAGGGTAACTAAGGGTAAATATGATATTACTATTACCCTAACACATGTCTTAATTCTATTGGATAAGTGTAATTCGACCAAAAACAACCTTATAAATATAATATGACCATTTAGGTCCACATGGATTAGATTATGAAATTTAATATTATTTTATTTAATGAATAGTTAAAATAGTTAAAATCAATGTTTAATAACTAAAACATTTTTAATATGGGGTTATACATAAGATAAATTCGACTATAAATATTAATTAGAAAGCTAAAACGATTTCCTACATAATGATATTTTATTTATAATTTTTAGACTTTAAATAAATTAATTTATTTATAACACAACGATGATGCAGTAATTACCCTTTTAAGGAAATATTAACATAATTGATGTTATAAATGCTCAAATGAATGTAATTTGAGACTTTTTATGAATTACACTAATTTTCTAGGTTACTATGATATATTAGTGTTGATTTAATCAACTTGGTTCGAACATATAATTCTGTTATGACTTTCACAAAAATCATATATCAAATAGTGTCAAAATTGACACAAAATAGTTTTTAAATAAAATATTATATTATTATTTGTTATTTTATTCCTAAAAATCTAAGGATCGGCCAAATGACATAGATAAGGATATATATATTAATAATAAACAATTTGGGGTTCGTTTGGCATGTTATAGTAAGTGTATTAACCATATAGTGAAAGAAAACAAAAAGACACGGTAAAAGTTAAATTATTTAACTTAGAGTTAAATCTAATTGATAAGGTTAAAATAATACCCTAAACTTGTCTAAATTCTATTGGATGATAGGCTTTCGACCCATCCCCACTTTAGCTTCGAAATATGACCCTTTGGAACCATTATAAACCGATTTTGACTTTAATATAAAATAATATTTTGAGATATTCCTAAGGTGCCCCTCTCCTCCCTTATAAAAGGGTACCTCCTCCCCCTCATCCTCACACCAATTTGAGCACTCAAGCTCGGCCAACCCCTGCCAAAATCCCTTCTACACTTCCCTAGAATAATCCTAGAGGTCCTGGTCTTCTTCAAAGACCAATCTTAGTTCCCTAAGTGGAGGATTCAAAGAAGCGTTTCAAAGAAGAGATAATATCCATTACCGATCTTTTCAATTTCTTTATACTTCAACTTCTTCTTCTTTAGTTGTTTAAGGATAAAGTAATAAAATCAGTATTTCTTATATAATGATATGTTATTATAAATATGAAACCACTCTAATTCACCTTCTATCCATCCTACGGAAAAATGAAATCACCGCGCGTGCGTACGTACGGAATACCGTCTCCACGCCGTGGTGTATTATATTTTCCGTCACCACCTTAATTGGATGGGTATAAAGGTGTAATGAGTAACTATATATGATTATTATAAAGTGATATTGATACTGAAATAGTACACATACCCTTCAACACAATTCCATGACCATGGGAACGATATTATCGCTCGTGCGTACGTACGGAATACCGTCTCCACGACGCGATGAGATTAATTCTCAATGATTAATCATTAATGAATGATTATAAAGTATATATAATAAGTACTAATGAAATATATGACCTAATAATGATACTGGAATTATTTATATTTATATGTATGTCATCTACTTAATTCCATTCAATTCAATAAGGAAACGAAAACAGCATTCATGCGTACGTACGGACTACCGTCTCCATGAACGGTGTATTTATTTCCATTTAATGATTTATTATATATGTGTATTATGAATATATATATATAAATCATGTTTTATATTCTGGAATTAATTAATCATGATCTAAATAATCATATGAATAATTACAAGTTAAAAACACGAACGACAAATGAGACGATTTTACCCAAAACGCTACTTTAACAAGAATTTACAAAAGAACGGGTAATATAAAGTCATAAGTGGACCATATATGATATAATAACAATGAATATGATTCTAGAATAAGTCAATAACATTATTTAAACCATTATACAGGAGCTTCGGACCCGTACAAAGCAAATCAGACCTAAGGTAAGGGAAATATCACAATCTCACTTTTATCCGAGATTGTTTTTACTTTGGTAATTACTGGGGTATATTTTATCATCCACATCCATGTTCCCTCAATATGTAATATTATTTCCATCCTTCTACAAAATTTTATATCCAATTTTACCCTTCGGTAAGTTTTTTTGTTGTAAAAGATATTAAAGGAATCTTTTGTCGTTTTTCGTATGAGGCACTGTTTGACTTTTCCGAAAAAAGTACGAAGCATGTTTTATTTATCTTATACGGAATGAATGGATGTTTTAAAACATTATTTCCAAGAAGCTTCCTTTACAAGTTTTCACGTTTATTTTTAATCAACTTCAATTAGTTTTAAATTGTAAGACATGTTAAGAAAGGAAAATGTTTTTGAAGTAGAAAGGATATTTTCCTCAAGAATGGATTTCAAGTGTTTTATCAAAATTATTTTCCATCTAAGATAATAAAGGGTTCTGTTTCTATCCCTATTATTACATGGATTTTATTATGTTGTGATGGAAATATTTTTATGAATTCCTTTATCTTATATGAATTGTTTTATGATGTCATGTTGTTTAAGAATCCCATTTTTATTACATGGGTTATTCTATGATGTATGGATTATGATTATGTGTCACACATAAGAAAGGATTAATTAGAAGATGGGTGGGACCTATATCTCCCTCCAATGCATTGGGTAAAGATTTTATATCTCATGAGATAGACATGGCTGGAATGGTAGGTTATACCGGTTCAGTGAAACAGGACTGAAACGAGGGTCACTCGATTCAGAAACGGACATTGTCCACTAAGATAGTCTTGGCAATGAGTCTTGACTAACAAGAAATGATTCTCTATGATTATGTGTGTATGCCACAAAGTTTAATGTTTTAAGTTATGATTATTGTTAATACATTTCACTACCATGAGTTATCCCAGGTTATGAAATTATGATCTCTTTTGCAGGTTATGATTTCCAAAAGTTATGTTCTTATGTATATGATGCGATTTATATTTCTTTTGTTTACCCTTACTGAGCATTTGAGCTCACCCTTTTATGTTTTCTTTTCCCCAGGATATAAAGAAAGGTTTTAGGTAAAAAAAAGGGAAGATATTTATGGGAGATATTGAAGATCATTCATCAGGATTAGAAGATTATATTCTGAGTTTCCAAAGACACTAAACTATTACGGTCCTTGTGTGTGTGTTTTTGTAATATACTAAGTATTCCACAAATTTAATGTAAAGTCCATGTAAGTCAGGCTTCGGGTCTCTACAGTTGGTATCAGAGGAAAGGTTTAGTCAACCTTTGGAAACTAGGATGCGAGAACTTTAGTGAGATCCCTAGAGATATTTCTAAGGTATGTCTAGGGATGTCCCTAAGGTTAAGTATACGTATAGGTTATACTACTAGAATTGCGCTAACGATCATATAATTAAACCTAAGATGTTATATATTGAAGGTACTCCCCCTTTATTATGTTGTTTTCCCTAGCATGATTTTTTCCTCTCACACTATTCTTTTTGGGTTTTAGACGATGGCTGGAACCCGAAGGAACCGTGTTGATCAATGCAATGGACAATGCAATGATTGCCCTCCTGAACAAACAAATGTTATGGGAGATGGAGTGCAAAATCTTATTGCTATACTTACACAAGCTATGAATCATTCTGGACATCCAAATGAGCAGAGAAGGGAACAATATTCTATTGAGTCCTTCATGAGGCAACGTCCACCTTCTTTCAGTGGGTCTTCTGATCCACTTGTTGCTGAACAATGGATCAGTACCACTGAAAAGATATTTTCAGTTCTTCAATGTTCTGAGCATGAAAAATTCATCTTAGCAGTATATCGTTTGGAAGGTGAAGCTGATCAATGGTGGAATCTTATGAAGAATACGAGGAAAAGAGATGAAATTGAGTCCATGGAATGGGACGAGTTCAAGAACTTGTTTTTCAGTAAGTACTTCCCTTGTATTCATCGAACAAAGATGGAGAAGGAGTTTCTTGAACTAAAGAAAAAGGATGATGAATCTGTTGGTATATACGAAGCGAATTTTACAAGACTTTCAAGGTATGCATCTGGCATTATCATCCAACCTGAAAGTAAAGTTGATCGATTTTTCAGTGGCTTAAAACCAAGTCTTCGAAGGGCATTAGCTATAAGAGACTTCAGTAGCTATGAAGAAATTGTGTGTTGTGCTATCAAGGTAGAAATGGAAGTTGGTGTTACATATCCATCTTATGGTTTTGAAAAGAAACGAAAGATGGAGTTCAAGGAGAAATCTCAGAATAATGGTGAAAAGAAAATGAATGTTTCCTTAAGCTCAAAGTGTGGAAAGAAGCATGGTGGAGATTGTCTTAAAGGGACTAGAAAATGTTTTAAGTGTGGAAAAGAAGGTCATCGAGTAGCTGAGTGTCGACATAATAGAAAAAGGGATTCTAATGATGTGAATAAAGAAAACACTACAGAGAACGCACCACCAACACTTCAATGCTTCAAGTGCAAGGAAATGTGACATTATGCCAATAAATTCCCTAATCCAAAGGTTAGTGATGATCAACATGAGCAACCACTTAAGGCAAAGGACAAAGGGAAGTCACATGCGATCACTATTGGTGATGTTGAATATGATAACGATGTGGTGGAATAATTAAGTGTGTATGTAATGGGATTCCAAAATAATGTTGTATCATAAAGTATTGGAATATTTATGTATTGGTCTATTGTGGTTTTCAATAATTTTATGGTACCAGTAACCATGGAATGTTATTGAGATATTTTTGGAAAAAGAATGATATGCACATAATGAAGGGAAAATGAGAAAATTAAATATTTGACAGTATTCATGAGCTCATGATTGATATAAGGACTAAGTGATATCATGGTTTGAGTATATAGAATTTTGAGGATTTTGGTATGTGGAAAGTGTTAAATTTTAACAGCATTCATGTTTTCACTAAGGTATTCAAGAGAATACATGATTAAGGACTTTGAATGTTTGGAATGTGACCAACAAAACATATCTTATGATATATGGGGATCGACGATGGTGTTAAATCTCAGGTAATCGTTTTCACTATGTTATGAGAGTGGACTGCAGTATTATGGATAAGCCTAAAGATTGGAATGTATTATGTTAGACATAAGTTAGTATTGTTTAAGGATAGAATTTTTCTTGATATTATTGATGGGATGTTATAGTAATATAGTTTTAGAAAAAGGACAACCTGCAGGACGGGCGACAGCCCATCGCGTCGGACAAGGATGTGGGAATCGAACCCACAACCGAAGTGCGACTGGCCTTTGTCGCCTACCACTGGCCTACAGGAAGTCCCTGTTTTTTAGAAACTAGTTTTATTATATTAAGCAGTATGATATATGAAGTATAAAGTCCATTTTAGGAACCATATATGATTAATCTCATTATAGATCGACTTATGTATATAAATTTTGCTAACCTTTTGAGACAGATGGAATGACCCGTCATTCTATCACATGATCTGCTAACACTTCACGAATAACAAATTCAACTTCATTTATTTAAGAGATGATGTGGAAATTGTTAAAGGCACGAACAACAGTGAAATTGTACCAAAATAAATTAAGTATTTATTCTAATTCAAATTCTTTAACTTTAGGGAAACGATCTTGAAAACCAAAAATGTTGTCCTAGTGCTCTTAAATCTGATAAATCAGATGGTACCTTATATTGTCACAAATCTATGGCTTTGTGATTGTTGGCTATTTCATAGCCATATTCTCTACCACTCTCCATCAGAACATGATGGTTATATTTCTCTTCCATATCCATATTTTCACCTATCTGGAAACCCAGTGATTGGTTTATTTGGGTAACCGTTACGTTTCATACTTTTGTTTTTTAAAGATTGGTTTTGATATTCCTTTTTACGATGTGGGTTTCAATTAAAGAAACTTTCGAATAGTAAACCATTTATAACCCCGACGAATTTCGAGGGCGAAATTCATTTTAAGGGGGGTAGAATGTAACAGCCCGAGATTTTATGAAAAATATTCTTTTTAATTTTATTAATGTCTTGTGTTGTACGCTACACCAAAAGGATCTTGCACAACACGCATCTTTGACTTTCCTTGCATTACACGCAATCGCAACCTTCCTCGATAGCGTGTGTAGTATGCAATACTGAGTTTCATGAAACAACGATATGCTATTAAAATATTATTAAAACTAGCCTTTATGAATAGTAATAACAACTTTTTAAATTTTAGAAATTTTAACTCTCAAAATGGACTTCATTTTTGGATTCAGAGTATCGAATTTAGCCTAAGGTGAAATTTTGGTACTTTTCGGATAACTTTCATATTCTGATGAATAGTGAAAATTACTAAATTTTAATTAAAAACAACTTTTTCAATCGAAATAATTAATAGTGATAAATTATTAATTTGAGTGGTTTTAAAGTATATTTATAATATATTTTTATAATTAAATACAATGTTGGTCATTGTATGTAATTTTACATTTACACCAGACATAAACAAGTGTTAATCTTTTGATAGATATTATTTCTTAAAAACACGCTATTTGTTTTAACAACGGGATTTAATTATAAAATTAATTAATGCAACTACTATGTTATAAATTTTGTAAAATAGACTTCATTTTTGAATTCAGAATATGAAATATAGCTTAGGATGAAATTTTGGCATTGTTCTGAAAAACATCAATTTTTGATGAATAGTGAAACTACTAAGTGGTAGTTAAAAAACTGAATTTTTCATAAAACATAATTTTACCACATCTTTGAGTGGAATTTCAAAAATCCTAGAGACACGGTTGATGTCAGTTAGTAAAATGTGGTTCAATGAGATGAAAATAATTTTTTGGTGAATAGTAACTTTTTACTTTTTTTTACCACGGTTAATAGTAAATAGGGTAACTAAGGGTAAATATGATATTACTATTACCCTAACAAATGTCCTAATTCTATTGGATAAGTGTAATTCGACCAAAAACAACATTATAAATATAATATGACCATTTAGGTCCACTTGGATTAGATTATGACATTTAATATTATTTTATTTAATGAATAGTTAAAATAGTTAAAATCAATGTTTGATAACTAAAACATTTTTAATATGGGTTTATACATAAGCTAAATTCGACTATAAATATTCATTAGAAATCTAAAAAGATTTCATACATAATGATATTTTATTTATAATTTTTGGACTTTAAATAAATTAATTTATTTATGACACAACGATGATGCAGTAATTACTCTTTTAAGGAAATATTAACATAATTGATGTTATAAATGCTCAAATGAATATAATTTGAGACTTTTTATGAATTCCACTAAATGTCTAGGTTACTATGATATATTAGTGTTTATTTAATCAACTTGGTTCGAACATATAATTCTGTTATGACTTTCACAAAAATCATATATCAAATAGTGTCAAAATTGACACAAAATAGATTTTAAATCAAATATTATATTATTAATTGTTATTTTATTCCTAAAAATCTAAGGATCGGCCACATGACATAGATAAGGATATATATATTAATAATAAACAATTTGGGGTTCGTTTGGCATGTTATAGTAAGTGTATTAACCATATAGTGAAAGAAAACAAAAAGACACGGTAAATGTTAAATTATTTAACTTAGAGTTAAATCTAATTGATAAGGTTAAAATAATACCCTAAACTTGTCTAAATCCTATTGGATGATAGGATTTCGACCCATCCCCACTTTAGCTTCGAAATAAGACCCTTTGGAACCATTATAAACCGATTTTGACTTTAATATAAAATAATATTTTGAGATATTCCTAAGGTGCCCCTCTCCTCCCTTATAAAAGGGTACCTCCTCCCCCTACTCCTCACACCAATTTGAGCACTCAAGCTCGGCCAACCCCTGCCAAAATCCCTTCTACACTTTCCTAGAATAATCCTAGAGGTCCTGGTCCTCTTCAAAGACCAATCTTAGTTCCCTAAGTGGAGGATTCAAAGAAGCATTTCAAAGAAGAGGTAATATCCATTACCGATCTTTTCAATTTCTTTCTTCTTCAACTTCTTCTTATTTAGTTGTTTCATGATAAAGTAATAACATCAGTATTTATTATATACTGATATGTTATTATAAATATTAAACAACTCTAATTCACCATCTATCCATCCTACGGAAAAATGAAATCACCGCGCGTGCGTACGTACGGAATACCGTCTCCACGCCGTGGTGTAATATATTTTCCGTCACCACCTTAATTGGATGGGTATAAAGGTGTAATGAGTAACTATATATGATTATTATGAATTGATATTGATACTTAAATAGTACACATACACTTCAACACAATTCCACGACCATGGGAACGATATCATCGCTCGTGCGTACGTACGGAATACCGTCTCCACGACGCGATGAGATTCATTCTCAATGATTAACCATTAATGAATGATTATAAAGTATATATAATAAGTACTAATGAAATATATGACCTAATAATGATACTGGAATTATTTATATTTATATGTATGTCATCTACTTAATTCCATTCAATTCAATAAGGAAACGAAAAAAGCATTCATGCGTACGTACGGACTACCGTCTCCATGAACGGTGTATTTATTTCCATTTACTGATTTATTATATATGTGTATTATGAATATATATATATAAATCATGTTTTATATTCTGGAATTAAGTAATCATGATCTAAGTAATCATATGAATAATTACAAGTTAAAAACATGAATGACAAATGAGACGATTTTACCCAAAACGCTACTTTAACATGAATTTACAAAAGAACGGGTAATATAAAGTCATAAGTGGACCATATATGATATAATAACAATTAATATGATTCTGGAATAAGTCAATAACATTATTTAAACCATTATACAGGAGCTTCGGACCCATACCAAGCAAATCGTACCTAAGGTAAGGGAAATATCACAATCTCACTTTTATCTGAGATTGTTTTTTACTTTGGTAATTACTGGGGTATATTTTATCATCCACATCCATGTTCCCTCAATATGTAATATTATTTCCATCCTTCTACAAAAGTTTATATCCAATTTTACCCTTCGGTAAGTTTTTTTTGTTGTAAAAGATATGAAAGGAATCTTTTGTCGTTTTTCGTACGAGGTACTTTTTGACTTTTCCAACAAAAGTACGAAGAATGTTTTATTTAACTTATACGGCATGAATGGATTTTTTAAAACATTATTTCCAATAAGATTCCTTTAAAAGTTTTCAAGTTTATTTTTAATCAACTTCTTTTAGTTTTAAATTGAATGACATGTTAAGAAAGGAAAATTTTTTTGAAGTAGAAAGGATATTTTCCTCAAGAATGGATTTCAAGTGTTTTATCAAAATTATTTTCCATCTAAGATAATAAAGGGTTCTTTTTTTATCCCTATTATTACATGGATTTGATTATGTTGTGATGGAAATATTTTTATTAATTCCTTTATCTTATATGAATTGTTTTATGATGTCATGTTGTTTAAGAATCCCATTTTTATTACATGGGTTATGCTATGATGTATGGTTTATGATTATGTGGCACACATAAGAAAGGATTCATTATAAGATGGGTGGGACCTATATCTCCCTCCAATGCATTGGGTAATGATTTTATATCACATGAGATATAAATGGCTGGAATGGTAGGTTATACCGGTTCAGTGAAACAGGACTGAAACAAGGGTCACTCGATTCAGAAATGGACTTTGTCCACTAAGATAGTCTTGGCAATGAGTCTTGACTAAAAAGAAATGATTCTCTATGATTATGTGTGTATGCCACAAAGTTTAATGTTTTAAGTTATGATTATTGTGAATACATTTCACTGCCATGAGTTATCCCAGGTTATGAAATTATGATCTCTTTTGCAGGTTAAGATTTTCAAAAGTTATGTTCTTATGTATATGATGTGATTTATATTTCTTTTGTTTACCCTTACTGAGCATTTGAGCTCACCCTTTTATGTTTTCTTTTCCCCAGGATATAAAGAAAGGTTTTAGGTAAAAAAAAAGGGAAGATCTTTATGGGAGATATTGAAGAACTTTCATTAGGATTAGAAGATTATATTCCGAGTTTCCAAAGACACTAAACTATTACGGTCCTTGTGTGTGTGTTTTTGTAATATACTATGTATTCCGCAAATGTAATGTAAAGTCCATGTAAGTCAGGCTTCGGGTCTCTACAGAAACCATCATTTTCACATTGGGATAAAAATCATTTTCCAATTACATATTCATTTAAGCACAAAAACACATTTTAGATAAAAACAAACTTTATATGAAACAAGAAGAATCGTTAGAAATCAATCACTCACTATTGATATTCCTTGATTCCTTACAAATATGCACTTTTTTCCACTCTGAAACCCATCCACATGATCCACCAACATTCCATTAATCATGTCTATATGCACACGTGAGCACCCATATGAATACCCCTGGACAAAATAAGGGACTTCCTCTTTCAAAACAAAAAATTCGCAATAATTCGACAATACCTTTTTCCAATAACCATTTTAAAAAAACAAGACAAATTTTTAAAAAAACTGAAATCTATATAAAATTACCCAAGACATTATGTTAGAAATAAAATTTCAACAAATCAAACACCAAATTCCCAAAACAAGGTCGAAGAGAAATGCATCCCAAATAACATGCCAAAAACACACCAAAATAAAATAAGATCAACCCCAATGTCTGCTTTACTTTTATAAACCCCTTCACACCAACCCAAATATGAACCATGAAATAACCAACACCAATTCATCTGGATGGATAACTAATGATCATGCCAATCCTAGCCACATGGTTTAGCAGACCAAGCCATAAACAAGCACCAACCACTATGAGTGTTGTACCGTACTCTTGGGCATCACATGTGTTGATACTAAATGTGATACCACATGAAATACTTGGTTACTCCTATTGTCATGCCCCATAAATAAAGGCCAAATCCAAAAACATAAATCATGTGCTACCCCTAGTTTGATGAGGATCATAATGAGTATGAGGTCGCGATGCTCTTCCAACAAATACCACTCGAGTTCAGATGGCCCCATCTTTGATATACATGAAACACGAAATAACAAGAATAAAAACCTCATTTGATACCATTTTGTCACAAACCAATTTGGTCAGCATCTAACCCATTGCCTAACCCAATCTGTGACATAGACCGAAGGGCTTTCATGTTCCCCATGGGCTGGCAACTAGTGTCAGGCGTCATGCTGAGATAGTTTGGAATGGTTTTTCCCACAAAAAAAAGTAAGGTAGCTGAATATAAATTGAAAAAAACGAAAACAACACTACAAATGAAGTATTAAATAAGATATCAAACTAGACATACCTCCATGGTTTTGAAATCTATGTAGTTTAAGATTATGGTTGTTTTTAATACTCTGTCTTCAGGTGATTGATGTACATTTTTGTATATTAATGGTCATACATGGAATCTTGGGTTGGTAATGTCTTTTGGAATTTCTAGGGGAAGCAAGTCTTAGGGTAGGGAATATTGTCACACACGACTTGACACATTGTTTTATTTTAATTGTTTCGGGTCTCACTTTTGAGCTACAAGTTGATCCACTTTCTAAAATTAATTAGGGTCCATATATAGTTGTGTGGTCGTACGCGTGGCGATGTCTAGAACCCAACCATAATAATATATCGCGACTGTGAGAGTGATTGTGTGGATGATTGTTCATGTGACCATGAATGATGTCCAACCTTAATATTTAATGATATTGTTGTTATGGTAGGTTTTATTATATTTAGTTATATTATTTGAATAAAAATTTTCTATTATAATATAGTTTTTTGTTTTATTCTTTTATTTTAATATTACTTATTTACCTTTTATTCCTCAATTATTTTATTCTTTTTTACCTCTCATTTATCTCCACTTTCACATGCCACCACCCCCTTATTTCTCTAATTTTTTTTTTCGTGCAGAGCCCTTCTCCTTACATTGAGATGCAAAAACCCAAAATCATAGCCACATGCTACCCATATCCCATGGCCACACCCTTGATCCATCCTCCTCCAACGAATTAGACCAGCACCACTACACCTCACCTCACATGGATGCATCTCCCTTCTCCAAACCCCCCTTCTAAAACACCTCTCCACATCGCAGTAGCCCCGCCAGCTTCATCAATAGTCGTACGCTGCTTCTCCAGCTTCCCCACCTGCCCGAACGACATCCCCTCTGGTCCGATACTACCATGCGCTTCCCTTCCTTCATGTTCGGCACCGTTACGTGCGTCCCTTCAACTTCTGTACCTCCTCACCGATGTATCTTCCCCCTCTGGCACATTAGCCACCACCGAAAATTAATTCCCACCTAGCGTACAATTTTGGCTTGGGTTTTATATTTTCATTTGATAAGACTGTTTGATGTTATGGTTTAGTCATGATGTCTGTAAGAGACTGAAGTGCAATTATATTTTAGGCTATGTTTTGACATTTGATAAATAACGGTAGGTGGTTCTGCGTATGAGTATTAATTTATAATTTAATTTTCTTATTTAAATATTTTATCATGTCTATTTATTTTTTTGGGTACTGGAGATTTTATTTTTTTGAGGTTTAATAACAATTTGATTGGTTAGTAGAATGTGTATACTATATGTGTGCAATTTTTGGTGAAAACCCATGTTGAGTTATTTACTAGTATTTTATAAATTGTACAGTTTGAGTTTAAGTTTAGTGTTGATATGATTTTTTCCATTAAAGATGATTAGGGTGGATTTTTGCAGTTCAATTTCTTGCAACATGTTTTGAAACTACTTAATAAATTCCTTTAGTGGTTTTTCTAATAATTTATTTTCCTCCTTTGACTGTAAAATTGTTTTAATTGATTGTGTTGTAACAAAATTTGCTTTTGAATTGTATTTGGTGTATGTTTGGCTCCAAAAATGGTTCCTAATCTATATTTGGGTGTGTGGTTTCTTTAAGTCATGTAATGCCTTTTTAGGATGTTTTACAAATTCGGTAAATGGTTTATTTAAGTGCTTTAAATGATATGAATAATGTTTTCCATTATTATGGCATGAACATGGTTTTAAAGAAGTGCTTTGATAAGAAATCGGGTGGGGTTTTAGTGTAAATTTATTGGTACTAATTTTTATGTTCTTCATAAATTGTTTTATTGATTTATTCAATTTCATGTGTGGTGTAAAAGTGGACTTAAAAATGATTAATAGTGCATTTTATTTATATAGTGGCTTTTCCTACATAAAATTGTGTTTGTTATTGGTTCGAACCGTTGTTGTTTTTTTTGAAATGTTTTTTAGATTTTTATTGTGTTTAATTGTTTTTATATGTTATTTGTGTATTGAGTTGGACCTTGCTGTGATGGTTTGGGCTGCGAGTGTCATGGATTCCTACATGTACATGCATAGGGTAAGGTATATATATATATATGCCCTCTTCGTGAATAATACCGCATGGTGTGGGTGTATGTGAAATGTAGCTAGGGGTGTGTATATATATATGTGTATAAATGCATGTGCGTGTATACGCTAAGGGTCAATTCGAGTGGTTGTCGGCAAATAGACATGTTTGAGGTTGGTTTCCTATGCCTAAGTCTTATTCATGAATTCCATGATTGCTTGATTTTTTTAAAAATGTTTTTCTTGTTTCAATTTTTTTATGAAATTCATTCATTATATATATATATATATAATCGATCATCATCATTAAAAATGGCTTCTCACTTATTTATTTTATTTTCTTTTAAACCATTAAAAGTGAATAATTTGAATTATGCTAGGTATAAAGATTTATTTTAAATGTGTGATTATAAGGTTGTTCATTCAGACCATTAAAATTATTTTGAAAATTCATGTTTTGACATATAAAGTTCTTGGGACATATGTGTATGGTGAAAGATGTGTTTTTGGATGTTTTTTAGATGTATATGGTCTAAATATTGATTTGGTGTATTTTTAAATATAGAAAATGGTCTTATTATGAGAAATGATGGTTTTTAATTGTGTATTAAAATTTCTAGTTTGTTAAATTGAATGTGGTTATACATATGTGATTGGATATGTTGTTAATAGAGTGCATGGGGAGCCCATGGTATCTAGTTGGTTAGACTAGTTATAGAGTGAGAGTGATTCTAAGTGGTTCACCCCTACTTCACTTAGAAAGTATGGAGATTACAACACTAACTAATCATTTATAATGATGTTGCAGTCCACTAGGTTATGGATGTTTTTACCTAATCGTGGATCATGAATGATAATGGATATTTCTTATGATTACTCTTACACAAAGACCTGAGGTTCTAGGGACCCACACAATCTAGATGAACAATTGGGGATTTGAACATGGTGCTCGCATATGACTTGGTGCTTATGGAGTTATTTTTGTTATAATTTCTTCATTTGTGTTACCTCTTTTTTGAAAACTAAACTTGAATTTTATTTTTTCTTCCTTCACATTGAAATGTCAATTCATGATTGGATTATACTTTGAAAACATTGGAAGTGAAATATTTCCCCTAAAAGTGAAACTTGTTACTTGAATTTAAATAGAATGAATAAAATTGTTTTAGTAGGTCTTATTTTTAAACTAGAATGTTTGGGATTCATTTTCAAGACAAGGGCATATGGAATTGTTGATTCATGGAATCCCTACTGAGCATCTTGGTTCTCACGACTACTATATTTTTAGTTTCATATTCATATTTTGGATCGCTCTTGGAGGGTGTGGTTTTGTGCGTGGTGGTGACCCATGGGGTCACATGGAGGTATGTCTAGATGGATATAATTATTTAATCTTCCTTTTCTATTTATGTTTTTTTCATTTTATATTAAATTACAAGTCTTTTTTATGGGCGAAAATATTCCCAACCTTCTCACCATGAAGCCCAACACTAGTTGCAAGCCCGTGGGGATCATGAATGCCATTCATTCTATGTCGCAGACTGGGTTAGGAGACAGGTCAGATGGTGACCCAGATTGGTTCATGACATTTATATATCTACTTTCTATGTAATAATATTTAATTAGATATTTTAGAACAATTTTTTATAGGAAATCATAAATATGTAGAATATAGATTACACCAAACAAATTATGGTGTGCTATAAATTAGATGAAGGGAAATATAATTAGAAGTGAATAATACAACCATTGACAATATATAATGGGTTTTATATGTATTATAACCATCTTAATTTTTTTTGAAAAAAAAACCAAAACCCAAAATAACCCATAATCTATATACACATATATTTAATATTATATAAATAAATTGGGTGATATAAGTTACACCATTATGACCTCTATCGTCAAGAATTATCACTAGCTTGAACATTAACTTATAGGAGAATCCGATGTGTTTATCCCTCATAGGAAATTGATAGTTTTCATGAATCACTAGATGCCTATTGATGACTACCTTTTATCCATATTCTTCAATAACATTCAAATGGAAGGAATAATAGATCATGATATGGAGAGAAGTATTTATATTGAGTATTCATTATGTTTTATACATTATTTTAAGAACCAAAATGACTATTATATGTGTCACTAAACTCGTAATTTTTATGTCATTTAGTGAAAATTTCTTAAACATTCAAATATTTTATAGAACAGTAAACAAATTAATTATTTTCTAAATTCATTTGAACTCTAAATTAATATATTATATGGTTAAACCACCAATATTGTTTATATTATTATTATTGAAACATATGTGTAATATCAAATAATGTAAATAAATTTAATCCTCATAATATCACATATCATATATGCTACATGAGAAACACAACAAAAAATAGAACTAAGCATTCTTATGAAAATCCAAATGCTTCCAAAAACAAGGGGTAAACCAACACACCTTAGCAGTGACTCTGGATAATATTTTTGTTAATATCTCAAATGTACTAAATCATCATATAATTATCATAGTTTCAACATATTCCATGTCATATTTAACATCTTTTGAAAGATATCCATTTTTTTATATTTTTAAATTTTTTTTTTGAAATATAATCAGACATTTTCTGAACATGTTTCGTTATATATGAAAATATTTTAAAATACATAAAAAATTATTACAAATATCATTCAAAACAAATTCACAATAACATAAATAGATTATTAAATATTATTTTTATTCATATAACCCTAACGTGTAACCAAATAATACTTTTTATCATTTAAAAACATTATTAATTCCTAAATCCATAAATATACAATAATATGAACCACTGTAAAAGAAACAATTATACTATATATGTAAAGGGATATGGAATGGTATTTATCATTAAAAAATATCTCAATACCCATTTCCACTAGATATAACTAGAAAATGTATATAAAATCATATAATCATGTTTTCTAATACATTGACTTACCAAGGGACATTAAGTACGCTAATCCCATATAACCAACTCAAATATTCTCAATAATCTGATTATAGAGCTTCATATTAACAAATACATCACATGTCATTCTTATAATAACATGATCACCTCACTTACCCCACATTCAGATAGATAATAATATCACATGTACCTTATCTAGGTGAAACTATACACTTTCTAAATATATTTAATTAAGGTCTTGATTTCCTATCCATGTTGTGATTGGAAAAAAACTATATTTATTAGGACTCTAGTGAAAAATTGATATGAAACATACTAAATCCCCCATGTATTAGCTATTTCAAAAGGATTTCATAATAAACACTTATATTATGGTCTTTGGGTTAATCATATTTTAAACCACTATTATAAATATTCATTATGAGACATACAAACCGCGTTTACAAGAGACATGATGTATTTTACTCCATTTGTTATACTTGGTAGGCCAATAAGAAAAAAACTAATTTTATGACTCGTGAGCATATTTTATATCACAATATAAAATCCTAATCATGAAAAACAAACATTTCATCAAACCATGATATATCAATGATGAGAATTAGTTAAGAATAAATTAATTTATAAGTATTTAGAGGAAATCTATCATTTCACATCATAGAGTACATATAAAAAACGTTTAATAATGATAAAGATGGTGCCAAATATTTTCATTAGTTGATAAATTATTAATTATTAAACCCATTTAATAATTTTATAAAAACCATACAAAATACCCAATATTATTATATTATATATAAATTATTTTTTAAGGGAATTTTTCTCTATAAGTTTTATGTTTTTAAACTAATTACATATCTATGTAATTCATTCAACTTATCTAGGTGAACTTGTGATAAAAAGGTCCCACTAAATTATTTATGTGTGTAAAATCTATATAAGATGTTTATTTTAATAATGTGGAGACAGAATAATTTTATTCTAAATGAAAAACTCTTTTGACATATAATTTAAAATTTGTAACTTCATAAAATCCAATTTTTAATTACAACACCCCAATATTTTATAATGAAGATAACTCTAAAACATAATGTGTTGGATAGATTGTTTCAAATTTTACATGAAATTTAAATGAACTGTAACACATTTCATTAATATAATATTTTAAAATTATGGAAATAAATAAATTAATTAGGATAATGAAATATTAAATTACATTGAAACAAATACAATTATAGTATTTTAATCATATTGAAGATATGTTGAGAGATTATTGAATTAATATGTTTATGGGTTCTAAAACTATATGCAAGTATATATAGAGAAATAATATATAATATAATATATATATATATCGATTTCATGAAATGGTCATTAAAAAAATGGTCATTGGATATATGGTCATTGGTTAAGAAATTATCTAAATGTTTTATTGAAGATGATTAATTTTTAATAACATATTTGAAAAATATTATTAAAAATTATAAATAATTAAAAAAACTATTAAATTTAATTTCTATTTGTTTTTATAAAATTATATTTTTATGTGGCACACATTATCATTATTTTTAAATAATAATGTAAATAAAATTTATTTATAAAAATTATTTATTTTAAATTTAAATATATATAATCTTTGAAAAAACTAGTTAACTATAAATAATGCTGATTTAATTATTCATGGATAACTAATTATTATTTATTTAAAAACAACAATTTATTATATATTAAAATTTTAATTTTAGAGATAAATTTAACTTACATTAGAAAATATACTACAAAGAAGTATTTATATTTATGAAAATTAATTAATATTCATTGAATTATATTATAATTATTACAAACAAATATGATAAATAGTACTCTTAACTAGTAATAAGTATTTATATTTATGCAAATTAATTATTTTTTTAAAAAAAATTTATATATTTTATATTAACAAATTCAACTGATAAAATTTATAGTAATATTAGATTATAATTTTTATGTGTATAATCTACTATATTTACACTAATTTAACTAGTAATTTTAATGAAATAGTATTAAAACTATAAAATAATGAAAATGTTATTTCTCTAGAAGATATGTTTTTCTATATATATTTTTTCATTTAAAATAAAAATTTATAAATTTAGAAAATAAAATAGATTAAATATAGAAAAAATATTTCATTATTACATTGAAATTAGTTATGGGGATAAGTTTTATCTTTTAAAATATAAATGTGTAAATGTGGAATAAATTGAATCACCACAATATTGTAAAATGCGGTAAAATGGGATTAAATAAATTATAATGTCATAAAATTCCAAAAATAAAATCCCTAAATGTTTTCATGAGGTATATTTTAAACATAAAATATCTCATATACATTAATTTACACTTTTTAACCATTTTCCATACAAAATGAAATTCTTATACATTAAAGAATAGAAATATACAGAAATTCCACAAAAAATTCACATATAAAAGGTACCCTCCACTACTCATTCCAAAATAATAAAACCATTGTTTTATATATAAAATATTTATTTATTTATCCTCAAAAAAATAATTCTTATAAATTTTATTTATTATTGTTATATAAAGAAAGCGTGAATTCTTCTTTTGGAAGGAACCCATGTTGAGAAGGAGTGAATTCCTCCAGAAAGTATCTATTTTCATCCCTATAGTTTTAAATTTAATTTTTATATATTTTTCTAATAAATATCTTTATATTTAGTAATGATTTTATATTAACAAATTTATAATTATTATAAAATTATATTACAATTATAAAACTATATATTGTTACTCATTAATTAGAAAAACATGTTTTTGTTTGGGACGGTTCAACCACATATATTTATGATGCTATACCATCATATATAAATTCATAATGAACATATATAATGAAAATAAATATGATTATATATTATATATAAGGTTATTTTATCTAATCATTATGATTCAAAATGTTTTTCACATAAATTTAAAGCTCATTTCAAAGTAATCTATTTTATCAAAAAAATATAAGCAAAAAGTTTATCACAGACACCATTTTCCTGAATAGTTCCTATATCATCCATAATGTGAACATGTTACTATATAAATAATTTTGAAAAATGAATTATATAACATTTACTAATCAAATAATGATTAAATTTTTATAATGTATTTGGGACTTATATTTCCCTTATGAAAATTAGCTGAAACAATCAACATTACCATAATCAGATGATAAAAATAAATAATAAATAAAATATATATATAAATTAAAATAATATAATGAAATAAAAAAAGAGATATTAATAATGATATTATTTATTTTAATAATATGTTAATGTTTTTTATATGGGGGTTAAAGTGATTTTTGGGAATTTATGAGTAAACGTTGGTCTTTTATCATCTTATTTTTTTCATTGATATATGTTCTGTATTCACCACCTTATTTCTATATATTGTGGGTTTAATACCACCTTAGTATATGATAATATATATATCTTGTAATTAATTTGATTGAATTCCATATCATTTTTTTCTTTTATGTTTTTTTGAGTTAATGGATTCTAAATCCGTAAATATTTCTATTCCAATATCTACTGAAGGTCTAGACATTAAATGTATGAAAAATAATTTGGGATAAATTAATATTAATTTTCAATAAAAATACAAGTATTTTAATATCAATAAGATAATAATTGTTTCAAATGATTTCAATCCAATTAACCTCTCATTGGTTGACATGTCAACCCAATGGATATTTGTATTTAGAGAAAACTCTATTTCTTATTTTATGGGGGGGAATATTTCTACCCCATATCTATATTATATATATTTTTATGAATTTATATATTAATAAGTTAATTATTATTAAATTAAATTTATATTAAAATACAATTTATTTAGAAGTTTATGAATTTAGTACTTTTAGACACTATTTGAAAGCGTCATTTTCAATTGATTTGACTTTCATTAGAAAAATATGAAAATAAACTTCGTCATTAACATTGACAGTATTAAAAATGTTTACAAATATTACAAAAAAATTTCACAATTAATTTTAATCTCTATTTTTTCCTTTCATTCAATGTATATATCTTTTCCCATTATTTTTTAAATTTTTTATTTTAAAATAAATGTTACCAAAATAAATAGACAATTTTCTTTATTTTCAATGAAATTTTATAATAATCATATAACATGGGTTCTAATATAATAAAATATACTTTAATATTTGTGATACGTCATTTGGGATATTATTTAATTACACCATCAAATGTATTTCTCATGAAATATGACATTCATGTTATGTTAACCTTCTCAAGAAACTAATTTCATTATCAATATTTATTAATGTTATTATTATTAATATTTTCTGAATAATGTGATACTAATATGTATGGTTTTTCTTTACCTAATAGATGAGTATGTTCAATAACTATAATTCATTGCATAAAACATATTTTTTATTGATATAAAAATGTTATGTGTGGTCCTTATTGAAATGTTCAAAATATTATGTATGAATCATATTGAAAAGTTCAAAATAAAAAGCATGGACTATATAGAAATGTTAAAAATTTTATGCATGTAAATTATTAAAATATTCAAAATTTGAAGAAATTTTTATTGAAATTTTTTCTATGTTGAGTGAAAAAATTGTTGAAATTTTCCCAATATATATCATGGAACTTATTGAAATGTTAACATTTTTAATTATATATTTTATTTAAAAAGTTAATCATGATATTTATAAAATGTATTTAAATGTTCACAATATTATGAAAGGACCTTATTGACATGTTCATAATGTTAAGAATTATATATTTTATATGGTTGTTCCACATGACTATGTTATTCCCCAAGGTTCATGATCATTTCTCCAGGTTACTACATCTTTATTGCATAATATATGTGTTATGATACCTTCATGCACTGTATATGGACTTATGTTGCCATTCCATGATATTTTTAATAACATTTTACTTCCATTAAAATGGTCTTGTATCATGACTATAACGATTTGTTTATACAGTAGTATGATTAAAAACTTATATTATTCAGAAAGCCAAATGTCATGATTCACAATTCTAATATACAATTTAATCATTAATATTTCCTTATGTTATGTTCATATACCATGATTGTACTCTCATACCCACATGTTTAGATTAATATTTCTTATGTTCCTCGATTAGTATATTTTATGTTTATCCTCAATATCTATCTAAGTATGCTCCTTTTCATGTTTCTATTCCGAAGGATATCGAGAAGAGTAATATATATATATATATATATAGTTAAACGGTATCACATGAAAATAAAATTTATAAGAATTTGTAAATATATATTTTAAATTAAAAATATAATTTACATAATATTAAAAGAAATCAATCCATTGTTTTCTAGGATTGTGTGTAAAATTTTTGGTGAAATGATTAATGTGGTAAAATATATGTGTTTAATTATTGGTTTACTACCCTTTGTATTAAATCATATATGTGAAGTTATTATTTCAACACTAGTTCTAAGTGTGTGTGTATGTGGAAGCTTAGTTTGTATTAAATAAGGACATGATAATTTGTTTGGGGATTTAATTATGATACATAAGTGGATTGAAATAAAAACTACCAATGATTAACCAATATTGATGTTGAAATAACCTAAAATGTAACTTGTCAAAATTATGATGATATGGTTTATGAATTATTATGTTTATTTTAAATTATAATATAATATATTAAACTACTTATTATTTGTTTCTAATAACATTATAATTTTTTTACTAAATGTTTATATCCATGAGGAATCGAGTTAACAATGAGTGTGATGATAATGTCGGGACTGTACCAATGAGAAACCAAATGGGATTATATGAGTGAAAATATTTTTATAATTTATTTCATATTTTATGAATAAACAATTTATCAACATTAAGCTCCAAAATACACTATAGAGGGAGTATAATTCAATAGAGTCTTTATTTTGTCAATTAACATCAACTATTAGTACTTCTTCTAATACAAATATTTATATCCATTAGACTAATATAACAAAAATAATAATTTAATTCTACATTTCCTATTTAATGAAAAGGTTTTCTTATTTATTTATCATTTATTATATGAAGACAATCAATAATATTAATTTAAAAAGTTTATGAGCCCAAATAAAAAATTCCACTCCATGAAATGTGATAATTTTAGTGAGGTAATTTTCAAAAACTATTTCCTCATACTATGGATACTAAATTAGCTCTATTAAAAGAAAAATGGGGAATAATCAATTAAAAATTTAAAAATTCAAATGATATACGAGATATGATTTTAGCTGTATCATTTATCTTAAAAGAAAAAATGATCATTTACTTTGTGACAGAAAACTATGTCTTTAGAAGTAATTAACTATAATTGACATTGATATCTATAAATAATAGGATATATGTTCACTTATAGTGGAATCGCAAATTGAATAATTTTATTATTGAAATGGATTTCAAGATAGTAAAATTAAAATGGAGTTCAAAAGAAACTAAAATTACAAAAACATCATGAATAGAATAAAACTTCACCACTAAATACAGAAAATTAGTGCAGAAGAACATGGGAAATTACCAATATTGATTGATAAAATGTTTTCATTGTGAAAGAATTCATCACCGAGATTGATTTTACCAAGGAAATATAAAGACCCAAATCAATATAGTAAGAGATGATATGATCCCAAAAAAAGCACAATAGACAAAATAATTATTCAATCAAAAGGGTTTTGGAAATTATACCAATCAAAGAACTAATCAATTTTTTAATGAAGACAATCACAGAAAATAACCTCTAATACTAAGTAGGAATTGGAATGAATTTGAAACAACCACTTTTGAGGTGGGTCATTAAAACAAATTAGGGGCATGATATACTCATCATACTCACTATAACTATAAATGTGATTATTGATTCAGGATATAATAACTCTATTCTAAGTTTTATGTTTTCTCAAAACATGAAATCAAATCTCTAAAAATTTTATATTTAATTATAGGTTAAAATTTATACTTTAATAATGATTTTATCTCATATATATATAAATATATATATATCTCTCTCTTTTATGGTTTATCTTTATATGTATATGATTCTTAAAAAATAAAAATTATCCCTTCATCAAATTTTATATTATTTTATGAATGGATTAGTGATCACAACATAGATTCCATATTTATTATCAAGAGAGGGAAGCCACATTTAATATCTCAGATCATAATTTTATCATATTAAAATAAATGTATGAAAATGGGTGATTTTAATAATAATATATATCATTTAATATTAATATTAATGAATATATTTTATGATGTCCTATTCACTCTAATAATTTTTTCGAATTTTTTTAATTAAAAACAAATAGTATTATTCTCACAAAATTGTTTTCCATGTATTGTATTATTGTATTTGAGGGATAAAAATAAATAATTTAGATTTATAATTTACCTAAATGGAGTCAAATTATTATATCATCATGTCAACACTATCTTATGGTAATGTTTTGTGATTTTTAGAAATAGTTAACTTTTATGTGAACATCGAAAAATAGGGATTTAAAGAATACTTTAAATTTTATGAAATTATCATGATATAATAATAACATCAATGTCTAGGAATCCATTATTAATATATATATATATATATATTAATTAATATAATGTGTTTAAAATTACAATTTTTATCATAGAAATATGTGTTTTACATTTGACAATATAAATAATCTTTTTATTCTAAGAATAATTATTTTTGAATCTTACTGTTTAATCAAGTATTAATATTTTTTTTAGTTGTGGTTGGGATTAAAAATCATATAAGTATCCTTTTATTTACAGTAATACAATTAATTTCTTTTGAATAAACATTATACATTATTTGGGTGTGAAATGTTTTTAATTTTAAATAAAAAATTTTCAGAAACAATTTTTTCATTGAATTTTGAAAATTTATTTTCAGAGAAAGTTTTACCAATTATATAAATTGAATAAAATAAATGGTATTAAATATTCATAATTATAATTTTTAAATTTAGTAATGATTTCAATTTCATTTTTTAGTAATAATTAATAATTACCATGGTAATAGTTTATCACCGTGATAGAGGTTGAAAGGGTTAATGAGTGGGTCTAAATTTAGATATAAGGATTAAAATATCTCTAATACACGAATAAAATTAAAATTTTAAGGGTATTTACACATAATCCTATGTCATGTCTTTAATTGGATATCTTGGAGCCACATTCCTAGATAATGATAATTATTATATTTTATTGTTCTTAATATTTAAAGTGGTGTTGCTATTCTCACATATAAATGGGAACCCCCAGTTCTCACTTATCCACAAATTTTAAAGACTATTCCAAACCAACATCTAGAAAATACCTCCCCAAATCTCTTACCCATGTATTATTGGAATTTTTACCACCTAATGACCAATACTCTAAGGCATAAGATTCATTTCAAATGAATGTATCTAAGGTGTCTATATATGTATGAACCAAATTGTTTTATGATTATATATTTTTATTACTATATTGATTCTATTCTAACCATATTAAAATAATTAAATATATACCCATAATATTGTAAAATTTTATTTGAATTATTTAACAACTATTTTCTACCTTATTACATCAATTGGGTTGTTAATTATTTTCTCATGCATATTTACAAAATATCTCCTCTCTAAAGTGAAGTGTTTACTTTTTCATAACCAACTCACACGACTGGTATGAATAAGAAATTTATTAGAATATATGATATTTATGAAATTTTAATAATTCAATAAAGGTAAAATGTTATATATATTCTTACCCTATTATCCTTTAAAAAATTATAATGATAGTCGTGTGAACTTGTGAACTACAACCTCTCTGAAACCATGAGTTTTGTTTTTTTATTTCGGACTCACATGGATGTTCTTATGGATGGAATCATTGATTAAGTATTTTATATAGAATTTTATTATGATTTTTTATAGGTAAAATAAAATTTAATTTCCTTCTTTTTCCTCATTATCTAAATGAAAAATCCACTAATGTATATGTATTACTACTGCGTCCATGAAATAGAATTTTTTATTTTCAGGTATGAATTAAATGGACGAGTTCAAAAATAAATTCAATGTATAGAAATATAAATATGAGATTTTTTAATATTTTATAGTAGGTGTATACATGAACCATTAAACCATAGTCTATATATAATTTTTTATTCAATGATTCGAAAACATTTAACTTGAAAATATTTAATTTATTATGTAAAAAACATGATAATAAGTAAAATAAAATGAATAATAATAATGGAATGAACATGAAAATAATAATAATTAAAGAACATTGTAGATATAATATAATATTTTATAATTTAAAAGATGTGTATAATAAGTTGGGATAAGAGGTAAAAGATTTTCTTTGAATCCTTATTTAAAAGTTCCCATTTTAAAAAATCTGTTTGATATCCATTTTCTTAAAATATTGTATAGAATGTTACACATACAAGGTTGTAATGTTTCATAGAATTTGTTAAAATTTGTGTGTCTAATATTTGGAGAAAGGTAAAATGTTTCATGAAAATGGTGTTTCAAGTATACCCATGAAAATATATAGAAGGAATGAAATTCATAAAATATTTGATGATTCATGAATTTATGTATCAATAAAAAGGTAACATTAATAAGTGAGGTAAGCTATGTAATGATTTTATGTTATTTGAATTCTTACATGAAAAAAAATTCTCTAAAAAATTCTCAAATATAGGGCGTTTCAAAAATAGACTAAGCAGTGGCTCGAAAGGTGATGGTGAGTGAGAATGTTTCACGAAGGGTTGGAAATTTCTATAAATAGATAGCTACCCCCTTTTTCTTATAGAGGACAATCTTTAATGAATATCAAAAGGTCATAGATGCATTAAAGTGTTTCTAAAAGGTGCATCTTTCATCAATTATTCATATGAATGATGGTGGATGAAAAATAGTCTTGTGTATGATCATACCAAGGGAGTTTACCAAAATATAGAATATATGGTGAATTTTAGAAGTATCATGAAATTAAAAAGTTTCATAAAAATAGAGAGTTTCCTAACATAGTTATTTTTCGTTAAAGTGGATAGTTTTGCAATACAATGAATGTTTTGTGAAATTTGAGAGTTTCTTGACACAATGGATATTATATGAATTGTTCATGTTTTCAAAAAGTGGAAGGGTTTTGATAAAAGCGAAGAGTAATGTAAGAGAGAGTATTGGTCATTTATAACAAAAGAACACAATATAAAGTTATTCAATATCATTATAGACCATTCCTATAGAAGTAATTATTCCTTGAAGACTAGGTCAATTGGGAATGTGAGGATACTGGAAATTTTATGTTCACAACTACATTGTGAAATGGAAATAAAATAATCAATGAGAGCAGAATAATGAAATATATTTAATATATTTATGTTCTAAATTTTATTTTGTCCTAATTTTATTGTCCTTCTAATGTAGTGAGAAAAAGAATAGTAAATGAGGGTATCCCTTTGATGGTTGTGAGCTTACGTTGATCTTTTTAAGGGGAGTTACCCTAAGAAAATGAGTTACCTTTCATAAATTAACTAGTGAATCATTTTTGGTGGATTTTTTCGCATTAACAGAATATCGGTGTGTTCTCCCCAAACATAGACCAATGTAGGTGAACCATTTAAAATTATTGTGTATATTGTTTTTTATTTTTTTAAATTTTGTAGGAAGATAATAAGTAAATTTCATTTGAGACATCATTGATCTTTTCTAAATATTTATATGATATGTTCACCTATTAATAAAATCATCACCTAACAAGTGAACAATAAAGGGGCCCTACTAATAACTGAGGTCGATATTAGTTAATATAGTGAGCATTTCACGGGTATGTGGGTAAACAAAAAGGTTTTTCATACCTAAATTCATCATGAATTACTCACTGAAGTACCTTATGTTTCCTACGATTGGAATAATTGGGTAGATTTATCTTTTTCTATTTGTTTTGTTTTGAATTGATTAGATTGATTTATGGAGTTGAGACCTATTCTACATGTATGACATGTGAATGTGAAGGAATGTGAAGAATAATCATAAATCTAATGGAATGAAATATAATAGAATATTATTTTAGAACTATGTGATCGAGATAAAAGAGAAAAAACATGAAATACATACATTTGAATATGGTTGTGTATCTACATGTTCATATAATGATTTTGTAAGACACTTTGAGGTGCTAAATAATTAATGAGTTCCTATAGACGGATGAATACAGGGGGGTACTCTCTCTCTCCATCTCTTGTAGTGGATGCAGGTCCAATGGAATACATAGATGTCAACATCCTCATTTTTGATAGATTTTATAGGTATTGATTGGTAGGTCCATGGTGGTTGCCGACATAACTATAGTGTTGGTTAGTGATATTCTAAGAACGCAGACACATGAGACAAATAAAGAGGCTGGATGAAGATTATTTACGACTATGATGAGTGGAATGAAACTGAACGATGACGTCATCATGGGGATATCTATAGGTGATTTCTAAAAGATGGAAGTTCCTCAGTTGATGATGAATTTGGGGTATGTGGCAGGATGAAGCTTTGTTGTAGGGTTAGAGCGTCAGACCCAAGTATGGTCTGGTGTTCCTGAGGAGGCGACATCTCTGAATTGATCCTTTTCTAGTTTCATAGGTGTGATTGAATTGTTTATTCAAATAATAAGTAAAATTATTCACATCAAAGCTAATACATATTATACTTTAGATAGACTAAACATGGGTGATTTCTCAATCATATCTTGATTATTCATTCCTAAAGCCTCTCAACATCTCAAAATATATGAACACAAGGAGTGTATTTTGTTGTTTTTCGGGAATTTAATAATGGAAATGCATCTCAATAAGATGGGGTTATTTCCACATGATCTTCTCCATGAAATATCTAATAGTTCATGCCTGGGGATTTAGTTCCATTTCTGTCAAACATTGGATTATTCATCTTCGTTAATGGAAAAAAATTCAACCAATTTGAGGTCAGCAACACCACTACTCAAATATGGGTAATGGTTTATGGTATAAATTGGTCACTCTAACACCACAAAATATTTCATGATATATATTTTTCTATTGAAGTTTTGATTAAGATTTACAAGGAAACAAAAGTGGCTCGATTTGGCCATTTATCTAGGTTCTTGCCGGTGGTATAACAGGGTTTGACTTCAGTTGAAAAGGTAATGCTTGTAATTGATGATTATATTATCTAGTTAAAGATAATTTATGTAAAAATTCCAAAATTATTACAATTATTTTAATGTTATATGTCATGAATCAACTACATGTTGACACTCTATAATATGAAACATTTGTTTTTTGTAGACATTATATAAGCAATTATTTTAAGAAGACCAAAAATACACCTGCTCGAAAGGCTAATGTTATTCATTAGTTGAAACATGAGGATAAAAATTTTCATTATAAGAATGATGATGTAGTTGTAACTATGCAGAAGAAAGAAGCATAGGTAATTGTTTCTGAGGATAGAGTTAAAATAATGGATAATGATAAGGGTGGAATATCATCGCCTAGTTCTCATGCCTCCACCTATGAGATCAAGAAAAATTATTGGTATTCAATTATGGAAATAGAGGTATATTTCCATAGTGTTGATTCTCATTGAAAAGGTGGTTGGGATGACTTATATAAATCTCAAGCACTTTTTACTACATCAATTCTAGTTAGTGTTAATTACTAGATGACATAAAAATTGTTTGAAGAAGTAATAAAAAAAGATGTTGATCATCATCTTTCACAAGAAAAGTCAAAATCATTAAGCAAAAAAATGGCAAGAATATTTTAGAATATGGTTCTACACTCAGTACTAAAATTTTTCACGCTTCTTCAAATCCCATTGTGAATAATGAGGGAATTCAACAAGGTTCCTACAAGAAGAAGAAGTATAAAGTTGTTTCTCTAGTGATGGTTGAGTATCTAACTATTGGTAACCCTACGTATCTATTTAATCACAATATTGGGGGTTCCCCTAATATGTAAGATCCAATTATAGGCACTCATGATGAGACAAAGAATAACGATATTCTTTCACTTTTTGGTGTAATGGTGGTTGAGGGGATGATGACTGTAGATAAAAGAGAAACTTATCCTAAAAATGAAAATATTAGTAGAAGGATAGATCTAATTTTAAAAATACAGATGCAGAGACATTACATGAAATGATAAAATATCTTCCTCCATGTATGGGGATATTGAGAGGTCAGTGGCATGACTATGGAAGGTTGATATAGCTTGTACATAGAGAAGAGTAAAGAAAGTGAACTGAATGATTTAGGAAAATGATAGGCAACTATCTTTTTTCCTTGTGGAATTTTTCATTGTTTTCACATACTCTCTGGAGCTCTTATATTTTACTTGTTTATAATAAATGATGTGAAATCATCATCCCAAAAAATAGGTTCCAAATATACATTCAATGTCAACACTACTAGGTGTGATGAGATACCAATTGATATAAACAAACAATCATCCCACATATAATAATATCCTGATATAGGGATAAAGGATGAAAACTTATAGGAGAGAAAGAAGAATAAATCCAAGGAATCCATGTTAAAGTGACGAAAACTATGATAAAAAACTAAAACCACTCAATAAAATAGTAACTAATATGGGACAATGTCAGAGGGTGGGAAATTATACTCATTTAATGTAATTATAGTGAATTTATTATATAGAAAAGTAGTGTAAAAACGGTTTTAATAATAATATCATAGACTAAAATAAGAATAAAAAATATGATTTACTAAGAAGGAATGATTTTTTACACATGTATGTTTATATTGAAGATATCCATATGACGGTGAATGTGAATATGGTCCGGAATGATGAAATTGTGAAGTTGGGATCAGAGAAGAAGAGTACAAGTTACATAATTGATGAAAACTCACAAGTTGTGAAAAAAACATTAACCATAGATATTGAGATGTAAAATAGAATTATCCTTATTAAAACACAAATATAGTAGGGTTAAAATAAATAAATGAAGAAATAATATGTATGGGGAAGATGCATTCTTCACTAAAGGAGAAGGATGTTAAGATCAACAATCTTAAGAGTCATATGAGAACCAAAAATAGAAAAACAATGATCCCTCCTATGATAGAATCAATAAGTGGATTCCACAAATATTCAAATTTAGATTCATCATGTACGAATAATAATATTTCTGAATATAAAAGAGATAAATCATAGATAATGGTAGCCATTATGTTCACCTATTATAGAATCATGAGACATGCCATGAGTACTGACCTAAAACCCAATGGATTCGTTGTAGAATGAAATATACTACAACGACATCTAAACCAAGAGCTTACAATTTGAGGATTGATTATAATGAGATAATATTTCTTTTGTACCAAAAATGATCACATGGATAGAAAATGATGCAAGAGAAAAATTAAAAGTTTCTATGGAATTCCAACATTCCAACGACCAATAAGAAGAAATTTTCCATGGAAAGAAATTATATTATTTTGTAAAATATAATTAATGATATTATGTTAATAATAGATATTAAAGAATGTCTCTCTAAGAACCATCATCAATTTACTCATGAAATACTTCTAGAAAAGAATGAACCAAACTATAGAGGAACGAGATGAAAGTTTATCTAACTATGAGAAATATGGAGGTTTATGAAAATAAAGATCCACTAGGTAAGAAGTCATATGAGTTTAACATAAATACAATCAAGGAGAAATAATAGAAATAATTTTTTTTGGGATTAAAAAAATACCATAAAAAGAGAAGAGGAGTATTATGGTAGTTCCCATGAAAATAAAGAAAGTATTTTTAATTGGAGTTTTAAATATGATATAGATTATAAATATTTTTCAAAAAACAAGGAGATGACATCGAAAAATTAACGGATTCCCAAAATCCACCTAGGTTAATGAGATATCCTAAAATTGAAAATGGATCATGCATGTCGATAACACATGTATAGAGAAATATAATTATAAGAAGTTGTGTAGAATTAGTATCCAATAAGAATCATGTGATGGGATACTTATTTTTAATATTAACCATGGTCTAATAGTTGGTTTGATGGTACATGAAGAAAAAATTACCAAATAAGAAATGGGAATCCATAAGATAACCTCTGATATGATGTTTGTGTAAGTGGCATCAGTCAAAGGTGTTCTTCTAGAATTCCACTGAAGAATATTACAAAAAATAATTATTATGAAAAAATGATTATGAGATGTTGAAATTTATTTCCAAAATATGAAAAAGAGAAAATGAAACTATGATATTTGAGGGTGTTTATCAAGGCTAAAATTATTCCACATCTCGAGGATGTGAAACCATTTCCCCTCTGTACGTTTTTATATTATGGTAAAATTTTTTAGGTGTTTCTTGGTTTTAGGGTAGATATGATCAATGGGGATGTTTCATCAAAATATGAAAAGACTCATTGTGATATTATATAGTGTTATAGGAATTTAAAATCAATATAAGAGGAAATTTTGTTTTATAAAGAATCACAATGAATGTGGTTAGATCAAGAATCAGAGAAGTTATGAGGGGTCCCAATGATTAGCATAAGGAGTGTAAGGGTGTAATTTGAAATTATGTTATTTGGTACCAAGATCCATAAATATTTTATTCATGATAAATTATTCACTACATTTTTAGATCTTGAAGATGGGAAAATAGTGGTGCAACAATAATATGATACCCTAGGTTTTATTAGTTTTTTATCTAAAAAGTAAAAACATCTATCTTTTATCTAGATACTATATTGTATAATATATGGATAAATATCATTTTAATATGTTGTTATATATTCTATAAAAAAACTAATGAAATATAGTGAGATTTTTTAGGTGAACATTTTATAAATGGTTTCACCAAAAAGAACGGAATGTTACCAGATGGATGAGAGAAGAAATTAATTTCCAGGAATAGTTAAAATGTTATCTCAATGTAACATCATATAAGTTATCATTTCAATAATTGTTATCAGTTTCAATAAATGGTATTGGTTTAAAAAATTTGAATCCATTTAAAAAATGGCATCATCCAACATTATAATTCTATGAAAGTTAGAATCAATTTTATCCATTGGAATCATTAGGGTGTATAGAGTTGAAGAAGAAATATAATATAATTCCATTAAATAAGATGAATTTTTATGGATGATTGAGATGTATGGACGTGAGACAAATGGATATAAATGGTGTAATTAACATTATCTCTTATTTCATATACTGTGACTCAACTCAATAGGCTTAATAATTTTGTTGTTGGCTATAAGATAAGTGGTAAGTATAACAAATTAAAAATATTCTAAGTGAATCATGAACATAAATATGTTTTTGTGAGGGAGAGATTTTTTAAACCAATATTCACATGTAATGTGATGATATTGGAGAAGAAGTAAATTTTAGTTCTTACTACTGTGAGTAAAACAATATAAGTTTAATATATTGGTGAAGAATCATATCTATTTATCATATGCATATATAATATTGAAAAGTAGGATAATTATAAATACATCTATGAATATCCTCGATCATGGAGACCACTATCCCCGATGTAATTAATCATATAAATATTATATATAGGATTAATTTTTATGTTGTCTAACATTATAGATTTAGGGTAGAATGATACAATTCTAAAAGTGTTATCCCTATTTCCAATGGTATGAATTTTCATTGGATTCTATATGATGTTTATATGGTATAATGTTTATTTTGGAAAATATTTCAATGGTTGAAAAGAATGGATCAATAATCTAGGTTATTATAATACTGTGAGTAGAAAATATCTTGGAGCTATGTGTGTTTCATTCCAACCATTCTTAAGGGGAGTGGGAAGTGAAGGATATAAATATTATAATGATGAATTTTTTTGTTCGATGAAGATTAATCATTGTATGATTTTTTTATGAAATTAGTTATCTAATTGGATTTATGGAAGCTATCCTATCAAATAGAACACATTTTCAAAAGTTGATATCAATAAACAATATTAATAAATAAATGGTATTATAATTAATGATCAGTTAGTATAAAAAATAGTTCATCATGTAGAATTGATATAGATTTAAATCATTCATGAATTTGTTGAAAATAAATCCTCTGGTGGAGACTATTTTACACCGATGAGAATTAGTGTTTCCATGTGTTATATGTTAGATTTTTTATTAACCATTATCAATTTCAACCCTTTTATTTGGTGTGTTTTTTCGTCTTTTTCTATTTTTAACTGTTTCAATGTTGATTTTTTATTATCGATTAACTATTCCAATAGTTGAAATGGAAGGTGATGTTTTGGAATAAGGGATAGTGGAGGGAAATAAGAAGAAATGTTTGACAATAAAATGGTTCTTCGAGAAACATTGAGAAAGAAATTAGAACAAATCCATATAATATTATCCTATAGAGAGTTATAGAACATGATTTTCTTTAAAAGTTCATGTATGATTAGTTACTGATTTTTGAAAGAGCATTATGGCAATGTATGGTGGATCTTGAAGTAGTTCAAAAATATTATTTTAACAAGATATATATTTTTCGTAGTGTATGCCAAATTTTATGGAGTATAAAATTTAATGAAAGGTATTTTTTGGAAAATGGGACTTCAAATATTTGATATTGCAATATTTAAAAAGAAACACTCTGTTATATAGAGTAAAATATAAGCTACATCGAGCATAAATGAACGACTAAATAATATAAATTAATATGTCAGTTATCTCATGGATGTTATGTTGGAACATATTAATAAGACTCAAAATATTATTTTAAAACATTTTTATAATTTTTTTGACTGTTATTAAATATATTATATAGGTAATAAATAAGAAAAAAATCCAATCTCACACCCGCATGATGTATTTTTTTTAAAATACAGTTTTCCACATTTTAATGGAAAACCAGATTTAAAAGTAAAATTTTAAAATTTCATAAATTTTATTTGAAAAAATAAACATCATTATTGGAATATTAATATTTAAATTTACTTTGAATAAATTTTATGTATTTTTTCTGAAAAGATTATCTTTTTTTATGAATAGTAAAAATAATGAATTTTATTTGAAAATTGAGTTTTTATTTAAATAATTTATAATGTTGCCTTATATTTTAAATTTATTTTAGATTTAAATTATATCAATTATATAACTATTAATCCTATTTATTCCATGAGAATAATTTTAATATTTAAATAGATATATAAACATTGTAAAATTGAAAACATTTTCACTTTAAAAACCAATTTTATCATCCCATTTTTGGGATTGATTTTAAATAACTTTTAGTAACTTATGTGTTCTAAATTTTGAAATGTTATATAGATATTTGGAATTAGTTCGTCCAAATTTGTTAAATATATCCATTTTTCACACATTAATTGATACTTTAGTAATTCTTATTAAAATAGCTAATGGTAAATCATGCAATGAAAGTAAAAAATAATTATGATAATAATTATAAAATTTCCCAAAAACTTATAATAATTTTATTGGAAGAGTTCTTTTCAACCTAAATAATATTTGGGTAGAAATTGTCGCCTCATGGAGAAACTGAGATGAATTTAAGACCCTTATAGTATCTTATATTAATAAAATTCAATCTTGTGACACTAATGTTTCAAATAATTATAAAATTATTAATATGTGGTAATAAAAAATATATTATAGAAAATTAATAATAATTTTTAATAAAAAATATTAATCTTCATCATGGGTTTTTATTTTTAATTATTAGTAAATAAATAATTACCTTAAATTATAACACCACACTAATGTGTAAATTATTATACTAATGTAAAAATCAATTAAATGAAATTAGAAACTATAAAATATATATAATTTTATATTTTAATGGGAATTAAAAAATTATCTAGATTAGTATGGAATTTATAGGATATAAGGAAATATTTTTTTTAATTATAATGGTTAACTTGATATTATTAAAAGTCAATGTAAGGAATAATGTAAAAATTGACATTAATGATATCTAAAAATATATGACATTTTATTTAATAATATAAAATTCATAAAAAAATAAAAAAATTAAAATGATTGGGATAAGGTTTAAAATTTCATAAAAAATTAATTTATGGGGTTTTTGTGTTTTTATATTAATTATAATAACCTTCAAAGAGTAAAAATTAATATTATAATGGAAAACATTATAGGGGTTAAGTATGGGTGAAATAAAATCTTAAGGGTTAAAATTTATTCAAAACATATGAAATAATTTCTTATGAATGTATTTTGACCAATAATCATCTTATCAACTAAATTAATATGTTTGGTTCCATTTTTTAATTAGAATAAATTTATAATAATTTAATATTTTTGAGTAAATCCTTTTGTGACCCTCCCCTCGTCAATAAAAGGCTACTTATTCCTCTAAATTCATAACTTAAAAAAACCATTTTAGATCAACCAATATCTTCCCAAATAACCACACAAAATCCATCTCAAAATAATTGTGGAAACATTTTAGGAATCAAAATCACCTTAGTGGTGTTAAGATGTCAATTAATGTAGATTTTCCAAAGAAGATGTATTGTTTGTAATAACACATTTCTATTTTATTTATTCTTCCACCTCTTTCAAATATAAATGAAAAATGATTAAATGATAAATAAAATATCTAAAAATTAATTATAATTTCTTATGTTTGTGTTATGACCCACATCCATCTTCTTTTCTTCCAAATGGGAAAATAAATCATCTCTCATGTTTATGGTTGACTATTAGCTCACAAACCGATGAAATCCATTTTATATTGACAATTATTTAGACTGGTTATTATGATGTAATTATTTTTTATATGTAATAAAAATTACATATTTATTATTATTAAATTACAATATATAATTATAAATCTTATCTTTCAATAACTAAAAACATGATAACGTTGTTCGTTTGTAATTATGAATTATCCCCTCCACAAAGTGATGTGATTCACTCTTCATCAGCAATCACATGGATGATCTAAATATACTTATATGAAAACTATTAATAGGAAATTTATTATAGAATGATGATCCAGAAATGATTGAATTATTCTTACCTTCATTCCATAAATATCACTAAAGAATTAAAACATTACTCATGTGTATGTATCACCTATCGTGTCCTTGATAGTATCAGTGTTAATATTATATAAGCAAAATAAATGGGTGGATTTAAAATTATAATTTATGTATAACAATTAATATTATATAACTAATATTATTAAATAGAATATGGAATAATGACTTGTTTTAATGGAGACATTGTACTAAAGTAATTTTGTACTCAATGATCAAATATCATAAAAGTGTTTGATGTGAATTTAAATAATTAACAAATTTTTTAAAATGATAATAATTGATATAAAAGGAATAATAAACATTCAAAATTTTATAAATAATGTAAAATATTAAAGTATATTTATATAATAAGAAGATAAAAAATGTATGTGATGTGTTGAACTCAAAGTTGGGGAATCGTTTACTAAGCCTCATTGTAAATGCAATAAAAAATTATTTTTAAACAAATATATTTCATGTCCATGTTTTTAAAATGATTTTAACGAATGTATTGATGTAAAAATGAATGTTCAAAGTGTTATTTATATTATTTATCACTAATTTTATCAAACGGAATATTTTTAATGATTTTATAAAAAGGAATTTCATTTGAAAATCCCATTTTATTGTTTCCCAGTAATCTTTTTTACAAATTTCTAATGAAATGGTTTTTAACATATACTATATGAATGGAAATCCTTAATTTCATGATGTTTTAATACATTAATGATTCATTTATATGTTTTTATTTTTATTTTCAATGTATGGTTTCATTATTATATACATGGTTATTAGATTTTAAAGGAAACTATTTCAAGAAAATCATATTTTAATATATGAATGTGTTTTACACATGGTTTTATAAGATTTTTTGGGTATTATTAATTATTTTTTATTTGAAATTATTTGTGAAGGGTGTTACCATATTGTTCCAGGTGATCCCGTAATGGATTTTACAATGGTTTTAGACCCATTATAGCTCACAGGTGAGCCCAATATTGCGTATAAGAAGGGTTGACCCTCCATTATAGATAATGAAAAATTGGGGAGCCCAATATCACTTATGTGAAGGGTGAGAACCATTATACCTCTCCATTTCATTGGGTAGTCTATATATTGAGATCAACCATATAGTTATTAAAATAGTAATGTTTTTGTAAGGGTTTTATAATGTTGGTGTCCCAAGGAATGTATAAGAATTTTACATGCAGGATAATGGGTTTTCATAAAAATACATTAATTTTAAAATGTTAATATAATGATCTTTTGGAAAAATAAGTGTAAAATCCATTGCTTTTTTTCATAATTTAAATTATGAATGTTTTTTTATTGTATTCCATTTATCGATGAGTAATTTTTCTAACCAAAGTCTATAACATTATAATGAGTGTTGGAACAATTAAAGATGTTATATTTTTGAACATGGAATAATACCAGATAATTTTAATGGGTGTCCTGATAAGTATCTGGATCACCATATCTATAAAATTTCACATTAATATATATTTACGGGATGTACATAGTTGCAGACCAACCCGGACAACTTACCCAGTTTAATAATTTATTTATTATAATTAAATAATATTGAATGATATATTTATGTTCAAATAGAATAATGTGTTAATAATAAAAATGTTATTTTCATTTTTATGTTGTCATAAATTATGTGCATGTCAAAAGATTTTAGTTTCATGATTAATGGGGTCTGATATTTGTATTAAATGATTTTAATTGAAAGATTAATGGGGTGTAACTTTTAGGTGAAATTAATTTGGCTTTTGGGTATCTCAAATAAACGATTAATTAAATGAGGAGCAATAGTTATGTGATATTAAATTAGGTTTTTTTTATTTAATCAATATGTATTTAATCAAATAAGTTATTTCATAATTAATAAATAACCATTTTTATTTAGTAGAGGTGTTGGGTTTTATCAATGGTTGAATAATAATAATAATTTTATTATAATTATGGTTTTTTTAGTGTAATAAGTAATATTAATATGGTTGTTATTATTATTATGCAGAAAAATAATAATGATTTCGTGTTATTTATTAACTCCCTGAAAAATGGGGATTTAATTAATTGTTGTGAAAGGGTGGTTTCATTTAATTAGATTTAATTAAACAGAATTTAATTAAATGATGTGCAGTGGGTATTTTTTGGATTTATCAAAGAACTGTTTTATTAGAGGTTAATAATAATGATTGTTATTATTATGGAGGATTCATTTATTTAATTTGAGGTTGAAATTAATTTAATTAAATATGTTATTGGGGGTTTCATTTTAATAAATTCAAGGTCAATAGGAAGTTATTTAATTACAGTAAGGTAGAGGTTTTATATATATAATTTGTGTTGAGAGAATTAATTAAATAACGATTATTTGTGGTTTTTAATTTAATTAAATTGTGTTGAGAGAATTTAATTAAATAAAACTAAGTGGGGGAATTTATTTAATTTAATTTTTTATATGAATTTAATTAAATATTGTGTAAATGAGGAGTTGGGTGTAATTGAGCTGTGCACGGTTAGTCAAACTGTGCGGGTCAGCTACACAATTACCTAATTTTTTAAAATATGTTTTATTTAATTTAAATAAAAGAAAGATTTAATAATTATAATAATAAAGAAGTTATTATTATTATTCTATTTATTTAACTAAATAAATGTTATAAGAATAAAATTGGATGATTAATGTGGGATTTTAGAATGAAATATGATATTTATATTTAAAGGTTAATTAAGTCAGAAATGTTATATTAAATAAGAATAATAAATGTTATTATTATTAGTATATTATATCTATTAGTTTATTAGGTTGTTAAATAGTTGATTGATGGAGAATTAAGGAGGCGGCACACTGCAGGAGTAGAGACCTTCTCCAGGCCCCCGCCCCTTATAAATCACACTACACACCCCTTTTCGGCTTCTCTTTGCACCCTTGGATCCATCCAGTGTCTTCACGAGTCTTGTACAAATCATCAAGGTGAGTCCATATGGTTATTTTTTAGGATTCGAATAAGACATTTTACTCCTCTCACACCTTATTTCTCAGTAGAAACCATGTGGTGTGGGTTTAATTTAGAGTCCTTTTTTTTATACTAATGTTGGGTAATGGGGTTCTCAAGACTCGTTGGTCCACATTCCATCAACCACCGCGGAAAGCGTCACGGTTCGAGATGATATGGTTTTTCAATGTTTTTTCGGAGGTATGAATATATACCGTTGTTGGTTTTTCACCATCTATTTTAGAGTCTAATATTTTATCTAAGTCCCAGGTATATAGAGGTAGGTGCATAAACCATTGTTGCACTGGTTATGGTTTCTTAATATTGATTTTGTGAATTGTTAATCAATATTGTAGACAATGAGCGCACACACGAACACACACACACACACACAAAGATATATATATATATATATGAAGGGGTGTGCGTGTGCGACTGTAGACCTGTTTTTGATTGGTTGATGCCATATGTCTTGCTGTTGAGTGTTGAACTAGTTCCACCCCGAGGCAGGGTCCCTTTCCAAGTCCTCAATTTTATAAATGCTTTAATAAGTTTCATACTTCAATTTTATTAAATATTAAATTCATTTAGTGTTGTATTAATATTGAAATCCACATAATATGAATATATCATGTTTAATGACTTGAAATTCTAAATATAATAAGTTATTTGTGTGATAAGTAATCTAATTTTTTTGTAATAAAACCCCTCAAACGAGTTGCACTTCCTTCAAAAAAAATTACTGGTAGTGTTATATCATGTTTTAGTATGGTCTGAGTTTTCCATATATCTTTTTAGTAGTACTAATATATGACGGGTTGATGCCATGGAATGGATATTTGATTGTTTAATTAATTAATGGTTGATGAGGCTCTTTAATAGTGATAATTAATTTTCGAATTAATAAAGGGATTTTGACCTTGATGAACCATGTTAATTAATTATTAATGAATTAAATCAAAATGATGTGATAAATTAACTTATTTTAAAATAATTAATGTGTTAAGTCAATTTTTAGAAATTAACATAATTAATAGTTATTCAATTATATTCTTTTGCAGAAATTAATTTAAATAATTAACTGTGGGAAACTAATTATGTAGAGTAGATATTTAGATTGTGATAATTAATTTTTTGGAAAATTAATTATGAGATGTCATTTGTTTTGTAGATTAATTAATTGAAGGATTTATTAATAGTAAGTTGTACGTAGTTAATTTTTGCGTTAACTAATAGTTTCTGTATATTTAACTAATCTATTGGGTTAGTAATGGAAAAATGATAAATGATTGGTAAATTAATAATCATGTTTTTGGTTAAGGAATTGGGATAATTTAATGTTGAGTTAATTATCAGGATGTCTTGATTGTGGTTAATAATAACCAATTATTAATTAATTATTAACTATTGATATGTTGAATGGTAACTTTCAGGTAGAATAACATTATGGGAGGTGTATGTTGTTAATTAGTTGTTGAATTAATAAACATATTTCATTAATTTATTTATGAACTAATTAATGGATGGCTTTGTGGTGTTAGACATGGTGTTTTACACTAATGATGAATATATATGTATGATTGGTAAATGGGTTGTGATACAGGGACTGATGTTGCAAATACTCACGGGGTGAAAGGCATGGCGTTCTATGCCTGGAATGCATGAAAATATTATTTTATGGGACAAGGATTGGTGATCTAAATACCCATGGGTTTTGAGATAATGAATGATTCTCAAAATACTCATGAGTGTGCTAGAAATGTTGTTCTACACCCATTAATTGACATTAAACTATGGGTCCAATTGGTAATACACGAACTAAATTAAACGGTTAATGAATGATGGTGTGATGTAATGATTTTTAATTGAAAATGGAAAATGGATCAGATCCCAACATGACCGAGGTAGGTATAGAGATACGGGTGTCCAGGGGAACCTAGGGATTTATGAGGTTAAATAATGAATATCAATTAATGAGGCTTACCTGATTTTAGGAGGATAATATAATTTCATGAGGCATGAATATTTTATAATTGAAAATGAATATGTGATGACTATTGGGTATTTAGGAAAAATGTATAATGATATTATAGAACCCAGGTGAGGGCTGTGGAATGTATTTGGGTATATAGTTACATTTTTCTACATACTTTACTTATGCATGCCTTCACATTATTTAAATTATTTATTGATTGTCTTCATTTTGGGTAGAAAGCAGTTGTCCTGACCTAATGAGATATATATCTCACATTCTACTTAGTTCGGCATTGCACTAGGGTACCCGAGTACATTTTATTTGTTGTAGGATTGTGTTTTTTTACATATAACAGAGATATAGGAGTAGAGGACCGAGCGAAATCTCAGGATTATCAAGAAGATCGCCCTCAGGGAATGTGTCATAATTTATTTATTTATTTATATATATGTAATGTGTGATGTATTGTTTATCTCATTCATAATTATACTATCATAACATGCATTCAGGGTATAACATTGGTGATAGACATTTTGTTTTTTACAAGATTTATATAATTAATTCTTCTACAACTTTATCGTTATTCACAATGTTTCCACCATTTTCTGATTTTGTCCACTATTTTTACTCTTATAAGATGGTATTATCTTCCCAAAAACTATCCTTAGACCCTCAATTATATTCATCAACATCTGTAATACGAGGAGATGCACTTGATTTCATGTGGTGACCGGTATGTCCACCTGTTCAGTGGTGAGCCGGGTCGGGACATTACAAAAATGGTATGATTTATGAATTTTTTATTGGTTTTAACTTGAAAAAACGTTTTGTTAAATTAATTTACATTATATTGAATTATATTCTCATCCCATGTTTCAAAATATTTTTCAAGGGATTTTAATGAATTGAAGTGAAAATGATGATTTCATGATGGAATCATTAAAGATATTTCTTGAAAAAATCATGTATTATTTTAAATTTTTTTCCATTTGTGAAAAAATGGATATTGAGTATTGGAATATTCATGAATTATATGATTTTACTATGTATCAATTTTTTATAGATAACATATAATTTAGACTTAAAATAACATTCAAATAGTAATAATTTGAGTTATAGTACAAACATATTAGTCTATGTAATTCATAGGGGTGATTCCATAAATTTGGTATCCGAAGAGTGTTAATAAAACTTTGGAGATTGGTATTTTTTCTTGTAAGGTTTTATTAAGTGTTTCTTATATCATCATGGGGATATAATTTTAAGGATGAAAATAATATTTTTGTCTTAGAAACACCTCTTTAGGCTTTGAGATATGAATTTTTATGATAAATAATGATATTTTTTTGTGGAAAAATGTATACAATTACTGGTAGACTTTATGGTTTCTATGATCATTCATTTTTGATGTAATTATTGGATATTACCATTTGGTAACATATTTTTTAATAAATAAATTTCCACCGTATTGGAATATGATTTATTGAATAAGTGATTAATATTATTTCAGATGACATTCAATATTTTAGGAATCTAATTTGATTTAGGTAAATAAAATATTATGCAAAATAAATATTTTATTTTCATATGAATTAAAATATGATTTAATCATGGGATAATACATTATTAGGTTATTTATGGAAATGGTTATCATATCTTAGAGATTATATGATTTAGGAAATTAATTATATCATATGATATATTTAGGGTTATTGATATTATTTGGAGATATGTGAAAAGATCTATCATGGAATATTTTGTTATAAAATTATTTTTGGGTTTAAATCATAGTAAAGAATATTTTTTTGAAATTTAAGGATATTTATTTTATCAATGAACTTTGTTGATATTTGTGTATCAAAGTCGAATTTTTTAAATAAATTTATTTTTTCTTCTTTTTAAGGTTTATTAATTTTGAGATTTACCGTGTTTAATCATAAATTATGTGCTTTTGTTTGATTCCTAAACACATAAATCATTTTTTGAGAATTTATTGATATGTAGAAGTTGATTCAAGTTCATCATACTTGAAAAATTCATACTCATAATTTGGATAAAAAGATGCGTTTGTGGTTTAATATTATTAAAGTAAGAATATTACCTTTCCCAGTAAGTATGTCTCCATATGTTATTAGTAGATATGTCAATTAAATTCCTCAAATATTAGATAAAGGGTCAATAAATAAAAATAATATCCATTTACTTTTATTATTAGGAAAATAAATGGCCTTTCAAACCATTACAGATATAATATAATGTAATGGTCAATATCTTCATGAAAATTTTCTATATCAATTTGCATCAAAAAATGATAGTTAATGTTCTATTAAATTTAAATTTTTTCTTACACGGAATCATAGTATGTGTTAAATTGGGATACCTTCACACTTTAATTTCTCTCTTAACAAAAGGATGTTTCATTAACCCCTGTTCTGATGTGGGAATTCAACAATGGTTTTTCTAATATTAAAACCCATAGTTTTCGATACAATGTTTAATTTTTTGGACAAAATTAATAAAAGTGTTGAATGTTATAACATACTTGTATTTTAAATGAAACACCATGTTTGATAGCTTACAAGATAAGCCACAACGTGCTTAATCGAACAAAAAAATATTATTTTTTAACATGGAATTTACCACCAAGATAATATGTTGGTGGTTATTAGTAGGAATAAATATATTATCTTTAAACATTTTTTTCTCTCATTCAATTGTTTGGATAGGAAGAAAGAAACAACAAATCTTCTTTTTTGTATAAAATAATAATTTTTCTAAATGGTCATTTTGGAAACATATAATGTGGGACTTGTTATAAAAATATATTTTATATATTTTATTTGAAAAAATTAATCACAATTTTTAAATAGAAATATCCATTATTACTTTGGTTCCTTTTTTTGTATTTTTATGATATGTTCCAATTTTTGATGTATAATGAAAAATAATGAATTTCAGTTGAAAATGAATTTTCATCTAAATAATTTATAAAGATAAATTATATTTTTATTTGTGTTTAATGTAATTTATATCAATTATAATTATATTAATAGAATTTAGGAAGTTGTAATCATCTTTATATTGAATTTAGATATAAAAACATAGTAAAACGTTGAATATTTTCACTTTAAAAGCCTACATTCCCATCCAATCTAATACAGCAGTTTTAAATTAAATTTACACACTTCTGTGCTTTAATTTATGAAAAATATATTCCCTATTTGTAATTAAAATGAATTTTTTTAAATAGGGACATTTTAATTCTTTTAAATATGAATAATAACTTTATTAATTTTTGTTACCACAGTTTAGGGTTAATACAATAATCAAGGGTAAAGATAATTATGATAATGATTATAAAATAATCCCAAAACATGTAATAATTTTATTTTAATATGAAATTTCTAAAAATATAATACATTGGTAGAATTTATAACCTTTTAATGACTCTAGGAGGAATTTAATCTCATTATAGTATTTTATTTTAAGAAAAGCATAACCTTTCACAAAAATGTTTTCAATAAGTATAACAATCTTAACATCTGATCATCTAGAAGATATCCCAACTAAAAAATAGTCCTTTGGAATACAAATAATTTTTCTTAATCATTGAAATTTATTAATTTTTAGTGAGTAAATAATTATCTTAAATGCTTACAAAATGTAGATGTAGTAATTATTAAATTTACTGGAACAATCAAATAAATTAAATTAGAAATATTAAAATTAAGAAATTATAAGATTTTCTAGATGATACAAGAATTATATAGCTAACTATAAAAACAGTAGGATATAATAATATAATTTTTTCTAATTATTTGAGTTAACATGTTAATATTAAAAGTCAATGTAATGAATTTTTTCAAAATTAAAATTTAGATATTTTAAAATAAATATTATTTAATTAAATGATATAAAATTTATAAAAAACTAAAATTATCCCCAATGATTAAGATATGTTAAAAAATTACAGGAATGCTTTACAAATAGGGTTTTTAGTAATTTTATAGTAATTATATTAACCCTCAATGTTTAAAAATCCATGTTATCACTGTGAGAATTAAAGGGGTTATATAAGGGTAAAAATCGATAAGGGTAGAAATTAGCTAAAAAATTATGTAATTTTTTGTAAATTTATATCAAACTATAATGAACTTATATTTTAAATTATAATGTTTGGATACTGTTGGAATTTAAAATTATTTTATATTAATTTAATATGTTGAGAAATACAATGAGTGCCCCTCCCCTCTATTATAAAAGGGAATGTTTTTTTATAATTTCAACACACATAAAACCCCATTTGGTTTATAAAATATCAAACCAAAAAACTTCCTAGTATCCTTACCTAAATTATAGAGGAATTATTTTATGCATAAATCACACCTTATTGGTATTAAGGTATTGATAAAATGATATTTTCTAAATAAGTGGTATTGTTTTTAAGAAGGTGTTTATATTTTATTTATTCTAATACCTCCTTAAAATATAATTTTACCATGAAAAATAAATAAATAAAATATCTTCTATATACATAGATTTTATTATATTTTTTGGATTTCCCATATCGATCTCATCTAACCTCAAATGGGAAGATAATTGATTGTCAGTACGTATGGCGTACTACAGCCTCACAAACTGTTGCAATTCATATTCCATTACCGTTTATCAAGACTGGTAATAATTATGTAATTATTTTTTATATATGATAGATATGAAATATTTGTTAATACTAAAATATCATATATAATATATTTTATTATCGTTCAATTCTCAAAAATATGATAACTTTGTTCGTGCGTATGTATGAATAATCATCTCCCTGATGCGATATGATATATTTCCATCACCATATCGCATGAATAACATATGTAAAAGTAGTAATAAATTGATAATATTTTATTAATGATATTATGATACTTTTTAAAATCTAATAATTTAATTACTTTTATTCTATAATTATCATTTAAAAATAGAAACAAAACTCATGCGTATGTATGACCTACCATCTTCATGATTGTAACACGGTTCATTTATTATAACCATAAATAATCAGTGGATTTAAAAGTATAATTTATTTATAATAATTATTTTTATTCCATTAATATTTCCATGGAAATAATTTAATAATGACCACTTTTAGTAGATATATCATACCAATGTCATTTAGGACAGAAGTAAAAAAAATCATCAAAGACTCCAACCTGATATTAAATAATTAAATAATTTTTTTAAAAATGTTATAAGTTATATAAAAGGAATGTTAATATTTTAAAATTTTTTCAAAATATAAAATAAAGAACATATTTAAATTAATTTTCATGATAAATTGCATATCTGTTGAGTTAGACTCAATGTAATTGACTCTTTAACTAAAACATCGTTTTAAATGGTTTAATTTTTCTTTTAAATATTTCTCTTCAATTTCAATTTTATTAAAATTATTTTGAATATTTTTTATATAGAAATAAATGTAAAAAATGTTAGTTTTTTAATATCACATAAATATTTTCTAAAAGGGACTGTTTTAAGGTTTTATGTAAGGGGCATTCATTTAATAATCTTTTATTAACTATTCTCTTTCATCTATGCTACAAAAGGTCAAAATGTTTTTTTTACATATCAAAAAAGGAAAAATTTCTTAATTTCATGATAATTTAATAATTTTATTTTTCCTTTATAAAATTTCTAACTTATTTTTCTTGAAAATAAATTCATTATAATGTTTGCGGTTTTTTTGATTTTAAAAGTGATTTGTATAAGAAAATGTCGTCGTGAAATCTGAAAGTTTGTTATATGTGGTTTTAAAAAAATAATTCGAGGGTTTTATTCAGGATATAGTCCTCATATATTATTTATGATGGGTGTACCTAGAGAGTGCTGGGTGAGCGCATTATATCTCATATGGGGCATTTATCCCCATCATAGATCACAAAAAATGGGTGGGCCATCTTATATTAAGAGTAAAACCCATTTTATCTCTCTAATGCATTGGGATCTCTAGAAATGGCAATAGAACATATCGTTATTCCATTTGTAAGGGTTCTGTATGGATTTTATGGTGACGATGTTTCAAGGAACCCCCTTGACTTTTATATGTTTGATAATGATATTTATTGGAAAAATTTTGATTTTAATATGGTTATCTAATGATATTTTTGAAAAAAAATGATTCTTTTATCTGGGTAAAATGATGTGTTATTAAGATAATGGTTTAAGGGTTTTCACTAGACTAATAATTTCCTTTCATTTATGTCCCTTTCTAAGATATTTGTTCTCATAACATGTTTTATAATTTATTTCACATGCTTTTATAGGATATTATGAATAAGGATATTAAATATATGAAATTTGGGATGATATATCTGGACAAGAATACATGTTTTATTTCAAAAGGGTTTCCATTAATAGAAAAAGTTGACACTGAGTATTAGTGTCCAATAGTAATGTATGAGTTTACAATGTAAGTGTTTTTTTGTAATTCGATAGAAAACTAAAATTAAATATCCTCAAAATAAAAATAATGTGAATTACAATAGAAATATAGTAGCATAAGTAATTTATTTAGGAAATAACCTTACAAAATCCATGCTATAAAAATACAAAAAATGCAAGAAATTGAATAATGATTGTCTGATATAAAAAAGTATGTTTGATGTTGGTTTTATAACTCAAAAATGAGGTGATATACAAGAAGAAATTGTTATTTTTTTAATTTAATTTGAATATACTATTTCATAGATACTTCACAAGGAATGAGAGAAATGGGAATAGAATGCATATTATCTAAAAAGGTAGTGGATGATGATAAATGTTCATGAAGGGGTAGTGACATCTATAATTATGTTTCTAACCCCACATTTCAACAGTGAAAAATAAATAACAATTATCCAAAGTATATTAATTATAGAAATCATTTCTCAAAGGTATTTCTTGTGGGTAGCATTTATAAAAACATCAATTGTTCAAAGAAAGGTATTGTATCTCGTAAGTCCAAGGGTGTTTCATAAAATATATGAAGTCTCATGGAAATGGGATTTTCAAGACATAATGAAACCATTATGGAATTATAAATTTTCATGAGAAAAAAGTTCCTTTAATGTTAAGAGTTTCATACTCCATTAATGTTTTAAGAATTGTTAGAGTTTCACAACACATGTGATGTTTTGTGAATTGTGACATTTTAATAAAAGAGGAGGAGTTATCCACAAAATTGAAGAGTTGTATGAAAGAGATTATTTGGAATTAAAATCAATAAAATAATACAAAAAAATTAGTGAAAATCGATGAAAACAATTCTAAAAGTATTATGTATTCCATAAAGTCTAGTAAAATAGTTAAAGTAGGGATAATACATTGTTAATGTTTAGAAGAGGGTTAGGAAAGTGCAGTTTAAACTTAAATGAGCCCAAATATGTGTGTAAACATTCAAATATTGATGTCCTTATTTGGATATTGTTCCAAAGTGGTTTTATTTTTGACGTAGTGATAAAATAGAGGACAATGTGGATGATCATTGGTTTGTTATGATATGACCCAATAACATGTATGGGGTGACCTTAGGAAAAGGAGTTATAAATCCAAAATTCACTACTGAATGATTTTTAGTGGACTTTGGGACATCCAAACTACATCAATTTGTTCTACTTAGACATAATCCACAGGCAGTGAACCAACTAATATTTGTGTGGCTTTTCCCCTTACTTTTTCATCTAATCTATAGAATAAAATTAGTGCTCAAAGATTTAACAATCATCATCCTTATTTTAATAAGGATAAGATAAATCAACCTGTTAATTGGATAATAAATTAAAAGGTGAGAACAATATTGACCCAACTCACAAGTGAAGTCAATATTGGTTAGTACATGAAGAGTTTCTTGGGTACATGGGGTAATGTGAATGAATTTCACACCCTAATTCTCTCTCTATTTGATAATTTCCCACTAAAGTCCCAAGTGGGTGAAACATTATATATACATAAAATGTAATTAATATTCCTTTTCAAATACATTTTAATTTATTTAACAATTTTAATAAAACAATAGACTAAATGTTTACGTAAAGCAGTATTACTGACTTTCTGTATCAATGTCTGAATGTTTTTCAAAGATGTACATCATTACAATAAATTCTTGCCATTATATCCATTATTATTTATAAATAATCATGTAAATATTTATATATTTTTTCATAGAATATCATTTCTTTGGAATTTATATTTATATAATGATTTAAAATAAAAAGGATATTTCTTCTCAATTTATTAGACAACTGAGGGTGCTTTTTCTTATGGGGTTTAAATCTATATATTATGATATTTGTGATGTAAATGAATTATTTTATGTACTTTATTTTTGATATTTTACATGTAAATTTTACATTATTAGGGGTGTGTCATATATATCCATCTAATGAATATTTCATTTTTATTCTCTTGGAAAGAGAAATTTGGAATTAACCATGAAAGTTATTCCATTATTAGTGTTTATTTAGGCATGGTTATACGGAAAATGTCCCAATATTATGACATGGGTTTTCAATGATTTAAATGACCATTTAATGGGTATATTTTAATATCATGAAATAAATAAATGTTTTTTTGAAATATTATGACATTATAAAAGTGAATGGTTTTTTCCAGGAAATGTTTTCCATGAGTTCATATGTTTTACAATGGAAGAATAATTTTGATGATATTTCCTATATTCCTTATTTAAAATTATGTATTATATAATGTGTGCAATAAACTTATTACATTGGTTTGTAAAATATGATTTGAACCCAAATTTATTATATAGAAAGAAAAAAAATTTCATATTGATTTTCAAATTGTTCTCAGGGGATAATGTTTGTATAATATTTTTATATAACTTGTTATGATATATTTATATCATCCCATATTTTGAATTATTTATTGAAGATAACAATGATTTTTAATAATTATAAAAAGGTAAATAATGATAAATACATTATTAGGAAATAATTTCATGAATTAAACCCATGTGAAAAAAAATAACATATTTTTTAAAATAAATATAGTATGTTAAAATATCCTCATCAGTATGTAATTATTTTCTTAATATTATAAAACTATAAACATAAAATATCAAAGAAATATAATATATTGAAACCATTTTTATAAAAAATTTATGTATTGATTGATTATGATACATGGTTTTATAATTCCCATTAACATATTTATTTAGCTATTTATTAAGGTTATGATGATGTTTAATCATAATTGTGACATATTTTAATTTATTTTATAATTCCATGAGATAAATATTTATTATCTCCATGTTGTTTTATCTAATAAAAATAAAATTATAATGGTTTCCCACAAATGAAGTAAATAAAATGATTTGGGATGGAAACATGAGAATTAACTCCTTATGTATAAGTAACATATAATTTTATCAATGGAAAGAAAAATAGTTTTTTAACTATGATTAATCAATTTATGTAGGCTATAAAAAGTTGTTACCATATCAAATATTCTTTGAATATGAGCATATATATAGTAGAGTATTTAAATGAATAGAAAACTCAATAATTTGGTGGATATTGTAATGACCTGAAATGTTCATAATAAAATTACCATTTTTATTTAATTAAATGAATTATGTTTATATAAAACAAATTCGTTATTTATTATATGCAACTAGATTTTAATAAATATCATGTATCATTACTATTCACAATATAGTCGTCTAACAGTGAATACAATATTATTATAAATATAGGGTTTTAACAAACCAAATTGTAAAAAACAAAGGATGTGATGACCTCAAAAAATAACATCATACCCTATAAAAAATATTTAACAAAGATTCTGAGAACGATTTATTTTTTGGAAATTACCCTATACTAAGAACAAGCTTAGATTCATCAATTTAACCATGAGCGGACTCGTTTATAAGAGAAGGTCAAGAACATCGGGATCACGACCCAAACCTTGTTCATTGAAAGTCCCAATAAAATCCCCAAGATCTCACACCTTACAATTACAGTGTATAATCATTTAATAATGGGATATGTATTAATAACGTTGAAATAGAAATATATAAATTTTTTATTTATAGAATAATGAATATATTTTCATCCTATTATTTTTACATTATAATTTTTTGATTTAATAATAAACATATAGTATTTTTGGTTAATTATTATATCTATTTTGATGAATTAATTGATTATTTATATAAATAATAATTTAATTATTATTAAATAAATTTTATTAAATATTAATTATCATATAATTTTTATGAAGTGAAATTTAATTTTTATAATGGTTTTCAAAAAAATTTGTTGTAAAAAACCCATAATTTTTAGTAAATGTATTTTTTATTTTAAAATTTAAAATTTTAATATTTATAAAATTATTTAGATGAAAGTCATATTATTTTTTAATCAGGTTTTTGAAATTATCTAATGGTAAAATTTTCATAATTTTAAAAAATAATTGAATTTTCATAAAAAAATTAAATACAGAATAAATATTCATTCAATTTTATGACCTCAAAATAACCAAAAGTGATGGAATAAGTACTATAAATTTGATACAAAACCAACTAGTTATTTTTAATTTAAAATAATTTGAATTTATGTGTTGTATTTATTTATTGATTTAAGCCATTATGAATCCTCCAAGACTTATAAAAAAATTTATGATTTTAAAATATTTTTTTATGAGTGTGACTCTCCTCCAAATCACCAATTGTAATATTTTATAATTTCAACCCTTCGATATATAAAATTTTGTAAACAACTCACAATTTTCAGAAACGATGGAAAAATTATTGGATGGTTGGTAGTTTTTGATATTTTGTTTTGAATTTTCCAATAGAAAAATAATAAATAAATCCCCTTATTTTCTTATATAATCCTACCCAATAACCCATATCACATCACTCAAAATCCTTATAGAAAATAAATAATATTCCCTAAAGTACCTAGATTCTTCATAAGACTCCCTAAAGCATTTAATAAGCCCCTTCCATGCCTTTGGAGTCACAAATTCATATAAGGGATCCTCTCCTTCCTCAAATCCTTTCTAATTCATGAAGATTCATTGAAATTAGTTCATGTAATTTTAAATGGATTAAATTACATTAATTTATAATGAATATATTATTTTATATTTGATGTTATTTTAATAATGTATCATCTATCATCTCCCATTTTAACCCTTACCTATGCTGTTATCTTGCTTAAATTTTATAAGGGATACTCCCCTTCCTCTCATTACATTAATTCAAGGACCTTCAATGAAATTAGTATTTATAATTTTTATTGGTTGTATTTTCATTCATATATTATGATTCCATAACATTAATATTTATATTATTTTAATGATATACCATTCATAATCTCATATTTTGTGCCTTACCTAAGTCGTTATATTCCAGAATTTCTTAAGGGATTTCTGTCTTCTCATTTCTAATCAAGAACATATTTTATTTAATGTATCATAAATTACGTTTGATTACAATAGTATATATTATATAATATTCCCCTTACTATCCATTTAATTTATAAATAATTAGTACCCCATTTACTCTCAGTAATCATACTGGGATCCATTATATACCCTTATTACCAAGCCGAAATATAGTTGTTATTATTTTTGATTTTCATGCTTCTTCATTACATTGTGCCTTATATTCGAAAATTTCTAATGATGGGACATGTTTTTCAATATCCCTTTTAATTTAAATTTTATTTAAAAATAATAATATACTCTTTAAATATCATCAACCATTTTTATTAATTTTTATGTAACACAGTTATGTTGTAGAAATTTCGCCACGATTTAACATGCTAAACAATTGTGTTGTGAATTCCATACTCATTATTCTATCAAGGTTATTCACATTTATAAACATATAAATATTTTTTGGGGACATAGATATATGTAATCCATATTCCAATATCATTGAATAAATTATTATGGTGAATGATTCAATGTTGTATTATCTGTGTGGAACACTTATGGATGAGAATGAAATGATTATGATGGGTGTGCCTAAATAGTGCTCCAATACATTGGGTATTCAATAGCATCATGATACGTGATGTTGGGACATGGGTGTACCTAATTCCTTTATCAGACACTCTCACCAGACTTATCCTGGACTTATTATTATGATATAGTGATTCATGTTATTTCTATATTTCTCATTTTATTATTATCATAATATATCATTCCTAATTTTCATGTTACTTTTCCCCATTGATGTGAATATTATCTAACATGTATTAGCTTATTCATATTTTTCCTTGTTTATTCCCTTGTTGGGATTTATATCTCACACCATTTAATCTATTTTCCCCAGGATTTCTCATGTTGTTTAATGTACAAAGGTATATTATGAAAATGTTAAGGAGGTTTTCTATAAAGAATACATATTTCATGTTTTATGTTGTTATGTAATGTACCAAATTCCAAAATACACTATACATATCAATCATTTGGGATGTATTAAGTTTAATCATAAGTTATAATTGGTGTATTAATGTGTAATAAATAGTACGGTGTTTATGGTTGGTATAAGAGGAAAAGTTTAGTTGTCTTTTGGATTAAGATTATAAAACTCTATCAAAAAATTTAAGATTATATTAATTTAGAGAAAGGATTAGGGATAAGCCTAAGTATAAGAAAACATATCAAACTTTTGGTAAGTATAAATAAATTGGTTTATCAATAAAATACAACAATGTATGGATAAAAACAGTGGATGTGGTTATTTAACATATATACCTAGGGTAAATAACTCTAACAATGTGTTTCAAGCTTGACTCATTGTAATCTAGTGCATGAAAACATACTGTACTTCACAGGTAGTATGATAGTCTTAGGGGATATACAATGGTAAATTCATAATCTCAATATAAACCATTAGTATGGGAATAGAAAAATTCCCAAAATAATCTATGCTGGGAAATAGATCATGGATAACATAGATTGAAGCCTATAAAATCATAAGTTAAGAGGAAAATGTATGTTATGTTTTATGCTATTATCATCCTTAGAATCCCCTTTATGTGTTTATTAGATTAAAATTACTCTTCCCTCTTTCTATATCATATAACATATAACTAGAATCAAAAATTGAAATATAGTTTATCATCCATAGTTATATGAATTCCCATATATCATGAATGTATTATAGTACTATCCAAACACCATCAAAATGAATGAATGTAGAGATGTTGGTGAAAATGGAAAATGGGGAAATTATAAAATACCATGTATATAACTCATCACCTTTCATTGTGTGTGATATGAAATTCCTAATTTTTTTTTTCAAACATCCCTTGGTGGAATTCGATAAAATTCTATGCATGGATTCCCTTTCCCTATATAGGGTCAAAATAAATTTCCATGAGGAGGAAATCGATCTCCCTTTAGTTAATCAACACCAAAAACTATAAAATTTTAAGGGGGATGATATATCTTTTATAGGACCATCATCTCAATCATGAATAAAATTATGTTATGAGAAGGCGTATATTTATCCAATGATTGAGTCTAAGGAGATACACATCCTTGAAGACATGCCTATTGTAATGAAATGCGCTAATGTGTTTCTTGAGGAATTTGATGGCCTTACTTTTTGAAGAGAGGATTAAATATCAATTGATCTTATTACATAGAAATTTTCAATACACAAGACTTTTTATAGGATGGATATTGTTGAACTTGATTTACTAATGAAACAAGATAATCTAGATAAAGGATTCATAATGCCAATTGCTTCACTATGGGATGCAGTAGCCCTCGTATTCAAGAATATGGGTGGGTTAATGAGCCTTTTAATTGATAATTGTGAGGTTATAAATATCAAAATGAATAAAAAGTATCATTTTAAAAGTATTTATGACATGTTTTATTAGTTATGTAGAGAACAATACATCACTAATATGGATCTTCAGTGGGGGATATAATTAAGTAATGGTTAATAAGGAAAATATCCCCAGGACCGCCTTTCATACAAAGTACATGTATTATGAGTTCATAGTGATTCCTTTAAATCTCACTAATGCTCCAAATATATTTATGGTCTTGATAAATATAGTCATTAGTTTTTACCTTTAAAAATTTGTGGTAGTCTTTATAGATGATATTCTAATATACTATAAAATAAAATAGGATAATGTGGATCATTGGACCAATTTTCTAAATATCTTACAAAAGAAGACGAATTATTCCAAGTAATACAAGTGTGAGTTCTAGTTGAATGAAGTCCCAAAATTGGGGAATACTATCATAAAAATATTATATTTTCGTATCCTTGAAATACAAATGAAATTGAATGATGGATGATTCCAACATCTATGATATATATCCATAGTTTCAAAGATTAAAAGGGTATTATCACCAATTTGTGAGAAATTTATCACTATTTTCAACCCATCATACCAATATAAATATGGAAGGAGTCATGGTTTCTTGGAATTATGAATATGAATAAAGCATTGTGGATTTTTAAAGATGGTTTTTTCTTCCCCTATGCTCACACTATCCATATATGGAGAACCATTTGTGGTATTCAGTGATTCAATGAAGATAGTATTATGATGATTGTTAATGTATATTAAACAATTAATATCCTATATTCCATTAATATTGAAAAATCATGAGAACGAATATCCCACAAATGATATAGAGTCTGTAGCGGTGATAATCTAATTGAAAATTCGAGAGCATTATCTCATCGTGGAGAAGTGTGAAATATATACGGATAAAAATGTCTTAAATATATATTCACAATGAAATAATGAATTATGAATTAATCAAATGGTTAGAGATCATCATGATTTACATCTTCGCAATCCAATATCATCCTAGGAATGTGAATGATATGGTAGATTCTCAAAATATAAATATCTAGAAATTAAATCATTAATGAGAATTGATAAGGATCTGATCATCATAAATTTGAAATGGATGAAAATGGAAATCATAAGGGAACATTACCAATCCATAAACAAATAATTTATCAACCATCTCTTTGTGAAATGTTAAATTATTCTCTTAATGGTGATTTTGAAATTTATAGTAATGTTTAAAATATATAAAAATTGAAATCATTAGAGTTCAATGTTAATGAAGATGCAATTTTGAGATTTGGTGCATGATTATCTATTTCATAAAATCATAATTTCAAGCAGTAAATATTTTATAATTCATATAGTTCAACCTTCAACATTAACTGATGAAGCACATATATGTATTTAGATCACTAATTGCACTATTGGTTGGATAACATAAAGAACGATGTCACAAACTAGCCCGGGTCGACCCTAAATTGGTAACCTAGACTGCTCTGAAACAATTCCTGAGAGGCGTTCCAAATCCTCCTAGGATGGGGAAAATAACAAATGGAATAAGTATAGTGACAAGGGAACTATTTATCCCAAATATAAAAAATTAAATAAAAAGTATAAAGAAATATATATCCCAATATACATTTATTTAAATGTTTAATATAAATAATTTATATGAAAAAATATAAAGTAAAACATAAAAAACAACTCAAAAAATGAAACATGAAAACCAACCAACTCCATGTGACCCCATTGGTCACACTTCAACACATCGATCACACATAAACAAGGTGATAAAACTACAGTTGAAACCTGCTGAAGGGATAAGAATATAATACATCTATAGGCATGAGTATTAAAACTTGGTTGGCTAGCCCAATATGCACATCACAATGCACTTCATTTGAAATAAAATAAACAAGAATTTCATGTATAAAATAAAATATGTAAAGGTATGTTTTCCAATAAAAAGGTTCCATGCTACAAAAATCAAAAAATAAAATTCTTAAATGATTTCATAACAAGAAATTATAGTAACAAATTTTAGAGAGATGCAACTTCAAAATGAAAATAGTTTCCAAGAGGGATTCTCTAATTAATGAACACTTTTAAATAAAACAAATGAACATCTTAATTTAACTACCAAACACGTCATATGCCAATGGTGAGTAAAAAATATCCAATGAGCACAAGTCACCAGAACACCCCTCGACACATGCTAGCTGTGGGCCCCAAGTACCTGATATCTCGGTGAAATGTAACCATAACAATCATACATTGTCATATAGAAACCACTAGTTGGTAACATACCCATAACATAGTGATCCCCAAAATCATCATAATAGTTTGGTTAGTGTTTTCATCATCAAACCTTCTATATGAAAGAGCGATGAAAACACTCCAAATCACTATCATAATAGTACACGTCCACCAACCTAGATACTCGGGTTTCCCTCTTTGTGCTCAAACAAGTTCCACATGCTATCAAATGTAATTTAAAAATAAAAACACTAGTTCTGGTCACACACACTCCAAACCGTATCTAAACACATTTTCTACTTTTGGGTAACTCAATAAACCATCTATAATTTTAATAAAAAAATTTTTAGATGTATGATAAAGCGTTGCACATGAATATTGTTTGAAAATGAACTTTTTAGAAAAAAAACACCACCAATTCCATACCAAACCAGATTTTGCAGCCCCAAAACCATTTACTAAATCAACATCATGAATCTTAAAATGACCCCAAATTGTACAATATGGAATACACATGAAAACCGGTTTTATAAGAAAAATTCCAAATGGTCTGTTAAGAATTCATCCCAAAAACAACATTTATCAAAACAATAAATTCCAATATTAATAAAAAGGTGTAAAAACGCCATTTAATAAAAAACTTTTTACATAAACCCACTGAAAATTCAGATTACACATTCAAAACCCAACCATTTTTATAAAGATGCCAAACAAGCCATTTATTTAGAACACATGACAAAACTCCCTAAAATCCCATTATAATATCATTATAAAAGCCAAAACCATATTGGAATCCATATAAGAAACACAAAATAATTGATTCACTTGCTTCAAATATTTTTCATATGCCAATTCAATCATTTTATATCACCCTGGGCACACAAAAACCAAATCTTTCACCTTCCAAAAAATTTAGCATGCAATATTTAATGAAACCAATTCTATTTAACGCTAAAAAGGTCATAAACCGAAATATACATGACGAAAAAATATTTAAATGGATAAATCTAGTCCTAAACATCCCAAAACTGGTTCGAATGGTAACAAAACATTTAAAAAAACACATGGTGTGAAATTTTAGACCAAACAACCATACTTTTCACAAAACAAGTCATAAAGACCACATTTCACAACATGTAAAATTATTGAAGGCTTATAAAAAAATACTGAGAATGTGAAGAGTGTGAAAATACCCTGAAATAAATGAATCTTAAAAAATGGAGATGTGTAATGGTGAACCTACCTACAATCCTTGGTGAAATGGATACACACACTAGAAAACACCCATGACGGGTTCCAAAACCATAGATCTATGATGAATTTCCTTACACTAAAACAATCCCATAAAAATGATCATAAAATAGAAACATATGTCTATAATGACCCGGATAGAAGATAAATCCCATAAAATTGAAATAAGAAGAAAGAAGGAGGAGAATGGAGAAGGATCTGATGAAGAAATTAAGATGATCCACTAATTGTGGGTGAGAAAACACCCAACGAGAAGGACAAAAAGATAAGTAAATAAGGGGGAAGACCTATGGTCGGTAATAATAAGTTATGAATCTTTTTGGGATGTGGAATCACCAAAAAATATTAAACAATGAATAATATATAAAAGAAACAAAATAAATTTTTTAAAACTATAAATGGACTCACCGGCTGGCCCAATACCTGAGTAAATCGCACTAATACATCATGCATACGAGGTCCTAAGGGGTCAAAATAGATATAGTGGTTTTAATATATCAGGGGAGTCCAAGTGGGTTGTTTAATTGGTGAAAAATGATGAAACACAAAATATTTATAATAGAATCAATTTTTTTTATATATGGAAATGGGATCACAGTTGGCCCAAATCATGAAGTAGCCATAATTTTAAAAAAAATACCAAAAAAAGATATTTTGAACCAATAATGTGATGAACAGATATATATGGATGTTTAAAACTCAACATTCAGCTTACCCAAAAACCAATAAAAGGATTAATTACCAAAAAATCAAATCAAAACCAAGACATGAAAAAATGGATGTGATAGAGGAGATGGATGATTATTCGTCAAAGTTCCAAGTATGTAAGAATGTGAAGGATAAAATATAGTTCTCTAAGTGTATGATGAAACCATTACCCATAGAAAAATATAAATGGGAAAATATGACTATGGTAATTTTAACGGGAATTCTGATGACATCCAAATAAAAAACTACAATTTGGGTTGTTGGGGATTTTCTTAAAATGACTGCAAATTTCATTGTGATTTGAGAGGATTTATCAATGTAGTTACTAGAACAAATATACACCAAGGAAGTGGTAGTTTTTCATGGTGTACAATAACCAAATGATTCCTATTGACATATAATATTCAATACTATGTTTTAAAAAATTCTCCAACATTTTCTAAATAGTTATCTAAACATCAGTATGGTTAATCACCCTCAAACTAATGTCTGATCTGAATGGACTATCCAAAAAATTGAGTTAATATTGAAAACATACTCAATTAAGTTCAAAGGATTATTGGATCAATATCATCATATAGTAATGTTCTCTTGCAACACCATTTTCCACTCATGCATCCAAAGGGATCTTAATTATGACCTTTTATGGTAACAGGTGAATAACACCAACATGTTGGGACAATTTTGGGTAATGAAAAACACTATAGGTCCTGAAATGGTCAAGGAAATGGTGGAATTGGTTATGACCATTCAACAATACAACAAGGCTAACCATATTTGACAAATGAGTTATGATAAATTTTCTTGATGTGACCTAAAAATGGATGTTGGATACATGGTATTCCCCCATATATCTCTATAGAATAGAGTTATGATTTTTTGGAATAAGGGAATGCTTAGTCTGAGGTACACTGACCCTGTTGAGATACTCGGTTGTATCAAAGATGTGGCCTACCGACTAGAACCTCCATTATACCTGTCTCAAGTACAAGATGTATTACATGTAACCCTATAGAAAATATACATACAAAAAACATAATATATTCTAAATCCATAGGTGGTGCCATTTAGGAATGACGTTTTTTACGAGGATTAGCTGGTGAAGATCATATATCATAGAGAAAAGGTTCAACGAAATAATATAATTATCCTAGATTAAGTGATGTGGGGAAACCAAAAGTATGAATAAGAAATGTAGAAACCGGAGGCAGTGATGAAGCATAGTTGGCCTAATATTTTTTAGTGTGGTAAAATAAAACTTTGAGAGAAATTTCTTATGGGTGGAAACTGTAATAACCTTAACTATAATGAATAAATATCCCCTTATAGGTTAATTGAATTCCTTATGGTTATAGGAAACTCATGATATTCGTATTTTTTATTATATACTATTGTATTTTAATTACCATTAAGTATATTTACGATAGATAATATAGAAACTGAATAGTGATCACAATATTTTTGTAAATATAGGATTTTAAAAAATAAAATTTTCACATAAAATGCAACTGATGCCCTCAACAAGTAGGATTGTACAATAAGAAGACCAATTATTGGAGATTCCAATGGAGATATAATTTATATCATTTTCCTTAGACCAATCCCAATCATAGATCTAATAAAATAATCTTGAACGAAACCATTTTTGGGAGATGTTCATGCTCATCGAGATCCCGACCCAAACCATGTTTTCCGAACGACCCGATGAAAGCCCCACCATCCCAAACCTTACTCTAAGGGATTATTCTAGTGCATTAATGTGATATGTATCAAGAACCTTGAAATAAGAATATATAAATTATTTTTTCATATAATAATGAATATATTTTCATCCTATTACTGTAAATTTGTAAATTATTTTTAGTTTGATTTAATAAAACACAAAAAGTATTTTTGGATAATTGAGATATCAATTTTTATGAATTATAGGATTTTTGAAATTTATTATATTTTAATTATTATTAACGAATTTTAATAAAATATAATGTTCATATAATTTTTATTATATCAAATATTATATTTATAAGTGTTAAAAAAATGTTTATGTAAAAACCTATCATTTTTAGTAAATATCAATCTTTTTTTTAGAAGTGAAAATTACAATATTTATAAAATATTTTAGATTAAATGTTTTTTATTTTTGGAATCAGGTTATCAAAATTATGTAATGGTTAATTTTTCATAATTTTCTATGATAGTCAGTTTTCTGAGTAAAAATTACATACAGTATAAATATAATTTGTGTTATTAACATCACAATGACCCAAAAGAGATGGAATAAATAATATAAACGGTATTCAAGACCAAATATATGTTATCCCTTTAAAATAATTTTATTTTATAATTGAATATATTTTTTTAATAGCCATTATAAATACTATAGGACATATAATATATTTTATGGTTTTAAAATCATTTCAGTAAGAGTGCCACTCTCCTCCACATGTCCACTGAGAATATTTAAAAAAATACAAAACATTTCCTTATAATATAATGTAAATAAATCCCATTTGGAAGAAAACATGGGAATGAAACATGGGATGTTTTAAGGTTTCGGATATTGTAATAATTACTATCCAAAAGAAACAAAATAAAGACATACTCTTCCTTTCCTATATATTCCCACCCATGATCCAATTTATCTTCACTCAATTTCTATTTAGAATTTACACACTCAAACCTACACTCCCGAGAGACATCCCAATGTTCCCCATGCTCTCATGAAGCCCCTACCAAGGCTTTATAGGCACATTTTCATGTAGGGGATCCTCACCTTCCCTTCCTCCTTTCAAATTCAAGCAACTTATTTGAAATTAGTTCATTTAATATCAAATGGTTATATTTTAACTAATTTATAAAGATTTCCTTACTATCATTTCGAAGTTATTTTAATTAGAGACCTTTTATTCTCCCCAATTTTGACCGTTACCTATGCAATCACTATGAGGAAATTTCAAAATGGATTTACACATTCCACTCCTTCAATTCAAGAACCTTAATTGAAATTTTTTTTTATAATTATTTTTGGTTTTATTTACATTAATTTATTATGATTCTTTTATTATTAAATTAATATTAATTTAATGAGATACAATTTATACTCTTTCATTTTGACACTTACCAATGCAGTTACTATACTGATATTTTATAAGGAATATCTATATTCTCATTTTAATTAAAGAACATATTTTATGTTATGTTTCATAAATTCTATTTTATTATTATGGAATATATTTTTTTATACTCTCCTTACTATCCAATTAATTTTTGAATTATGAGATCCCCTTTTCTCTCATTAAGCCTACCATGATCCACTATGTACACCTATTTCCATGTCGAAATATAGTTATAATTATTATCTATATTCATGTTTCTTCATTAACTTGTGTATTATACTAAAAAAATGTCTAATGTTGGGAAATTATTAACAATTTCAATATTACATCCCATTTTATTTCCAAATAATTAGATACTATTTTCTCCCCCATCAAAATTTTTTAGGAATTTTTATGTAATTCCATTTTGCTGCTGAAATTTCACCCCAATTTTTCTTTGCCAAACTTATATGTAGTGAATAACATACCCCTCATTCTATAAATGGTATGCACATTTATGAAAATTTATATATTTATTAGGGAGTTACATGTATGTTATCCAAATTCCATGATCATGGAATAAATTACGATGATGAATTAATCCATGTTGTATGATCTATGTAGAACACATTAGCATGAGAAGGTAATGATTATGATTGGTGGGCTCAGATTTCACTCAAATTCATTGGGTAATGTTTAGTATCATGATACAGCATGTCGGGGTAGGGGTGTGGCTGATTCTTTTATGGGAATTTTACACCATGATGTCTTGTCAGATTTATACATGAATTGTATTTATGATGAAATGTTTTAAGTTGTTTCCACATTTCCCATGTTATTATTACCATGATATAGAATGCATTATTATTCATGTCCCTTTTATTACACTTTGATATGCATACTGTATGACATGTATTATCTTTGTCATCTTGTGCCGTTTTTATTTCCTTAATTGGATTTATATATCTCTTCTTTTTTTAGGATTGTCCTTAGGATATCTCATTTTGTTTTATGTATGAAGTAATATTATGAACAAGTTAAGAATGTTTTTAATAAAGATGATGTAATTAATGTTTTTTATTGTTATATATTTTATCTAATTCAAAAATAAACTACCCTTATCGATATTTTTGGATTTATTAAGTACATTATTATATAAAAAATCAAGTATTAATTTTTAATGAATACTATGGTTGTTATGAATATTTAGACCCAATGGTTCATGGAATATGAATGAATTCAATAAGAAATATATTTGAGGTTTTGAGAGTTCCAAAACATAATAGGGTAGATTACAACATTTCCATTTTTGAAGGTGAAGCTAGTCAATGGAGGTTATTGTTTATGAATTCCATAGAGAAGGTTAGGATTTATGCAATGTTGTGGAAAACATTTAATGATATTTTATTTGAGAAATATTTTCCCAAATTTTTTAATCTTAGGATTGAAATGCAGTTTCTAGAGTTAAAGTAGAAGGAGGAATTATTTTCCTAATGTATAGAAAATTTAACTATATTATCTTAGTATGCATAAAAATTTAAAATGAACCATGGTTTTAAAATTGATAAATTTTTTGCAGTATTGAAAATCATTTCATAAATGTTTTTGGTTACTCATGATTATAGAATTTATAAGGAATTTGTTCATTGTGGTGAGAAGGTAAATGTGGAGTGTATATTTTTTTGTGTCCTAAATGTTATGATAAATTAAAATTCGAAATAATTGTGGACTAATACATTAAATAATTATGGTGGTGTGAAATTCAATGGGCATTATTTTTCTATATTTGGAAAAATAGTTCTTGGTGAATGATTTAGGATATAATGAAAATTTTGCTAGTGTGATTTCCTTTTAAAAATGTCATGGGATTGAAAATAGAATAGAAATTTTAGTTTTTATATACTAAATGAAATTATAGAATTAATATTTTTAACTATAATAAAATAAGAAAATATGAAGGTGTGTGTTCGAATAAAAGTATGATGGATGAAAATCATCATGATTAAAAGCATAAGGGTATTGAAATAACATTATCCACTTCTTGAAAAATTATGTTCCATCAAAATAAGTAGTTTTAGGTATATGAAATGTTTTTTATATTATAAAAATTCCTTTTTAAATTTAGAGTATATGAAATAGTTTATTTTATTTTTAATTTTTCTAGGAAAATAGAAAAACTCCCCTTAATATATGTTGTCGTAAATTATGGTAAACAATGTTTGTTGAAGTATTCAAGTAATAATGATTTAAAGGAACATTAATATTATAATTATTATAATATAACTTCCATAAAATCATGTTTCTAACACTTCCTATAGTCTGATGTTATTATGGACATGGATTATATTTTTGTTTACCCATCTAAGAGAGATTATAGAGATAAACAATTCATAATCAATTCTTAGGGTGAGTTTTAATTTTTATATAAAAATAGGTTAATAAATTGATAATAAATCATGAAGTATAGAAATTAATTATAAATGGTAGTTAATTTTATATTAAATAATTCATTAAAAAAAATTTATTATTAAGCATTGTGATGTGCTAGTGGTAAATATATTTTTTACGTATTTCATGAGGATCTGTGTAATGTTATTTAAGATCGAGAAATTAAATATAAAATTGGATTAGTTCGTGATTTGATTCAAATTATTAAATATACATATGGAATGGATACAATATAAATATCCACATTGAAAAAATAGTTACATGAATTAATCTATAATGGTTTCCTTCACTATATAACATCTCGTTGATGTGAAACTATTTTTTTTAAATGAATTATAGATTATTTAGTGTTTACAATTATTTTCGGTAACATAAAAATATTATGGTAAATTAAATTTATCCACTTCCTCATATATGTAATATATTTTATTATCTCTAGGGTTCTAGGTAAATTCCCATGAAGCGAATTTATTCTAGGTATCATCAGAAGATAGTGTATAGGGAAGACATTATGAGGATGATGCTACATACTATGAATAGAAATTATGAGTTTGTATTTATTCCATTTGAGTTAAAATATTAAACCCACTATATTTATTGATCATATAAATAGATATTTATTGAGTATTTGGATGTGTTTTTTTGGGGCATTCCATGATAATATTTTGTTATATTCAAAAATATTTTAGAAACATTATAAATATGTAAAAAAAGTTCATCACACTTTAAAATTAATAGAATATTTATATAAATGATTTGAAAATGTGAATTTTGGTTAAAAATATCTCTTTTTGGAGGGAAACTACAGCTAAAGATGTAGGAACTTTTGATCTTATTAAAACTAAAGAAGTGTAATAGTTTCAATGTCAAAAAATTGATACTCAGAATTGGAATTTTCTTGGATTATAATATTACTTTGTATAGTTTATTGCAAAACATTTTTCCTTATCTATCCCACTAAAAAAGTTAACCCAAAATGTTGTTATATTCATTTTGAAAAATGAATGTGGTGTTTTTTCCAAGAACTAAAAAAAATTTGTAGTGACCCAAAATTATCCATACAATAAAAAAATAGTAATTTTCGTACTTAAATTGATGCTTTATTGATGGTTCTTGGTTTTTTCATTATGCATGATGAATATACAATTATGTATTCATAATATTAATTGAAAAAATATTATAATAATTATACTAAAAATGATTTTTATATTTAAAAATCTATTTTAATTTAATTATTTTGACTAATCATTTATGTTGTGAAAAATGTATAATATTTATCGATATTTTTTTGAAGTATATATTCACATGCAAATAATTGAGCTCAAGGAAAAAAATATGGTGGGAACTAACGAACAATTATTATATTATAATTCAATATACTCTGGGTAAATATATTAATTTATCCCATTACATTATTCAAATATATAACAAATAATTAATTATGTCACATTCTTAATAGCATCCATTATTTATCAAATTGATAAATATTGGTATGGATGTTATATATGTGTAAACTACTTCTCTTTTATCTTAGGAATCAATACAATTATACTTATTTGTAAATTAAAAAGGCCTAGAAGGAAGAATTGGGTTTTTAAATAATGTTATAATTGGTTAGGGAAGTTAAATTTCTTGAGTATATCAACAATAAAGAAGGTTTTATAATTTCTGAAAAATGGTTACGTGTTTGGAATGATTTTCAATTAAAGATTGTCTTATTGTGTGATGCTCACAGATCTCTATTTTCCTATAATCATAGATCAAATAAGATATATAGTGTTTTATTGGAATATGATTGTTGTGAGGTAATGGAAAAAACATATATCTAATTTTACCATGAAATATTTAACTTCATTAAAGTTTAATGCAAAGTAAAAACTAATAATGAAGATTCTTGTACTATTATGAGTAAGAGAATGGAAATAATAGAACATGTTAATGAATTTCATTTTAGTTCTATTAATGAAACCTCAATTAAATAATTAAATTTGTTTTATTGTTGATCATTAGATTAGATATCCATATTTTTTTCCAATTTGAGATATTATGACATTGGATTAACTTTTTAGACTCTATTTTAACTGAATATTTAGGATACAAACATTTATTCATTCTATTGTATTTGATTCTGATCCAACATTTACACAATGTTCTCTTCAACAAAATTTAGAATTAATTGATTATAGATTTATGATTTATTATATCTCAACAACCTCAATATGATATAAATTTGACCAAAACAATTCAAACATTAGGTGATATTCTTTTGGATTTTACGTTGGATTATCTAGGAAACCGAGATCAATATATTTCTTTAGTTGAATTTTCTTATAATAAAAAATTTCATTATAATATAATCATAACATTATTTGAATAATTATATCAATGTTAGTGTTAGAATCCCATATGTTTAGATGAATTTAATGAAAAATGTTTTTAAGACCAATGTTTATAGATAAGATGGTTGGAAATGTAATAAAGATTTAACACCATAGTAGGAAAAAAGAATGTATATAAAAGATTTATTCATATAATGATTTGAAATATATATATACTAATGTATAAAAAATTCTTTAAGCATCTAAAATTAATGGTGTTATTAATTTTATAATGAATGTAAAATTATTGACGCAATTTATTAAGCTATATGAAATTTTAGAGAAGCATGGATTAGTTGGATAATGAGTAACAATAGCTTTGATATTATCACAATAATTTAGTTGTAAGAAATTATTTCGTATGGGTAAAAACTATTTGTGATTATATATCATTGATATTAGGTATTATAATATAATAAAAATCCATTTGTTAATGTTTTATAGAAGATTCATTTTATTCAAGAATAAATATGGGAATCTAAAAAAGTTATGCAAAATAGAATCCCAGTGGATCAATAATGATTAAAATTATGAGGGAATAATTTCATTAAGTTGGAAGAAATATAATTATGTCATTAATGTTAATAATAAAATGGAATCATGAATTACCATTATTCATTATTATAATTTATCGATAAATATTCACTCTTACAATTTTAAATAATTTCTCGATTGGAAAAAAGTCATTTTATTCTATGAAATTTATTTACAATTAAATATAATCTTTTTGAAAATTAAATTTATAAATTTTAGTATTATAAATGTATTAAAAATAATAAATTTTTTATAACACTTAATCAGAATTATATTAGGGTTTTTTGTGAGATTTTAGAGGATATTGATTTTTAAATGAATAGTAAAAAATAACGATTTTGCAAATATTGCCAATTTTGGGGGGTTATAATTATATAATAATGACATAGAATATTATGAAACCATTTTATGGACCAAAAATATGTCTATTAATAAATATAATTCATTTAAAAAAATAATTTTAACCTATAAATACATGTTTTATATTTTTGGAAATCTATGTAATGATTTTATTCAAATAAAAACAATTCTGAATATTTTCAATTAATAATGTCTTTGAAATGTTTCAATATGTTTTGGTTTTTTAACATTAAAATATATCAATATTTATTTATAATTATCCAATTAATTCAATTTTAATTTGAATTATAATTGAATTTTTTGTAAAATAATTTTTATACTTAAAAACAGAATTTTCCTAAAAATGGACTTTCATTGTGTTTTGAAGAACTAAATTTATTTCATACAAAATTTAGAAATTTAATCATATTAAATTAATTCAGTTTTTTAATAAAAAATTAATAATTTAGAAATTATTTTAATTTTTTTAGTCATAATGTATAGTTACAATAGTTAATTATGGTCACCATGTTAATGGATTAAATGGTTTATGGGGGGTTAAAATAAAATAAAATGAATAAAAAATCTATAATACTTATCACAATTTGATAAAAATATTGGATTTACATTGTAAAAATTCATATATTCAATACTAGGTTTCCTTACATATTCTTTCCTTAAGAACATCATAGATTAAATTTGAATATTTTTAATATTTACTTGTGTGATAGTCCATTAACTAATAAAAGGGACCCTCCTCTTCTGAATTCTCCTCCTATTTCGAGAAATTTATCCCAATCATTATTTTTTAAAATTACTAAAATATCTCCACCCTACAATTTAGAGGTACTAGTCTCATAAAAACCCAATCCTAGAATAATTAATGTGTAATCAGATATATGATATCAAAGGAGGAAATATAAGTCTTAATAGATTCATTCATGTTTTGTTCTTCATATATTTCATAAAAATATATTTTAAGAATTTTTAAATTATTAAATTGATAACATTAATATATATAAATGTTATAAAATTTTTGGAGAAAATATTTTCTATATAATTTCCATCCTATGGGAAATAAAAACATCACCCTTGCAAACATATGACCCCCCACAATGCATTATATTTTGTTTTTCTTCACCAACTCCCACAAATACATATAAATATTGATCTAATTAAATCATATGATATTTGTGCATACATGTGGACTAAATCCTCCATGACGAAGTGTGATTTGTTTTTCTTTTAAGGCATACATGGAATGCTAGAATATTGTATTTAATAATTAAATGATATTATTACATTTATATTATTTTTATTTCTTTTTTGAAATACTTTTTCTAATTTAATTCATTATTATCAATTAGAAAAAAATTCTCATTTATACATGCAGACAACCGCGTCCACGAAATGATTCATTTCATTTATCATGATTTCCTTGAGTGGATGTGATTGAAAGTATATTATATTTATTGGCATGATAATTATATAATTATTAATATTATTTATATTATAAAACCATTTACGCAATGAAAATGGTAAACAAACCATATATGTTATGGTCTAAATGAACCCAAACATCCAACATGAAATTAACTGATTTATTAACTAAAAAACATGGTTGTTAATGATTTAAAAGAATTAGTAATAAGGTAATTAAAAATAAAAATGTTATTAAAAAATATAATACTTTTTAAATTATTATAATTGATGTATGTTAATGAAAAATGTGATGATTTCGGAAACGAGTTAAGGGATTTTCATTATGGAACTATTTTAATGTTCTCCTTGTAAAATCTGCATCTTTCAGATATGTATTAATGAAAATGATTCCCAAATGTTTTTATTTATTTATAAAATATTGTTAAAGTTTATTTTTAAATAATTTTTATATTATTTAATATGCGTTTAAAATCGATATTTTTTTATTACAATAGATGTTAATTTTTACTCCCATTTAAAAAAAGAAAAAATATTTTTTTAACATTTAAAAAAATACTTCCTTTCCCCATCATCATGTAAATTATTAATTATAATAGATACTGTATATGATTTTATGTATAACATGTGAATAACATCATTCATTGTTTCACACAATTTTAGTTTGAAAATGATTTCCAATTAAATGGATATATATTCTTATTATATGAGAAAACGAAATGATTTTTTCACGTTGGCTCTAAATAAAAATTTTATGAGTTTTATGATTGATATTAATATTTTTATTTGTTCTACTAAATAATTGGTAGTGTTAAATTTTATATTTTTACGTCTATATCCAATATATCTCCCAAATTAACTAAATTGTGATATGTTTCTAATAATAGTGATATTTAAATTTCCATAAAGATTATTCTTTTGTAAGGGTTCATGTGGGGGTTCAATTAATGGTGATTACAAGGATAATATACCAAGTTTTTATATAGTTTTTTAATGTTTTTAATAGGGTTTTAACAGAAATATATCTGTTTACTGAGTTATGTAAATGAATTAATGTAAGGTTTTCACCATATTTATATGAATTGTTTTTTTTCAATGAATTTGTTTTCATGAGACCTTATATTTTATCACGGACCAATCATGGTTAGGGTTATTTAATTATGTAATATAAATTTTTTTATATAAAAAATTTTAAATAAATGTTGATATAATTAGTATGTACTTGATTATATGAATATTGTTTAATTTTTTCAAAAAATAAAAAATTTTAATTTCATTTTTAATGTATATAAATAAGACGAAGAATTTACCATTCATTTTTAAATCCTTTACCAATATTTGTTTTACCCATAACAAATATTGTAATATATTCCATCTCTACTAATGGTTTGTAAGAATTATATCACGGTTAAATATTACACTTTTGGAATGATGAAAATGTTTCATGAATGCAATAATAGTGTAAACATAAGAATCATTTTTTGGAAATGATATGCACTATGTGAAAAAATAACATTGTTATGTAATGGTTTCCATATTTTCTTAAAACATTAATCCTAAAATATCCTACAAATGAAATAATGTGAAACCCTTGTTATAAATCATGTAAATATGAATTTATTATAATACAAGTTCTTATTACAAGGATTTCAATGAACTTTTAGTTTAAATTAATTATATTTTATGGGGGTTGACAATAAATAGGAGGTATTAACTAGTTCAAATGATTGGGAAGATACTCAGTTTTATGATTTTATTAATATAATTGAAAATATGAGGTTTTGAATATTATTTAATATAATAAGATTATTATCCCACTAGATTTTATATATTGAGTCTTACCTATATTTTTTATCCCATTAACATTTTAATCCGTGCGATATTAGTTAAATTTTTATGACATAATTTATCTATGTTGGGTAGAATGTAACACCTAAAAAATTATTATGTATTTACCAATAAAAAAAATCTATATTGAATAGCATGGTTTACACACCACATGAAACTAAAATAAAATTAAATATTATTTTATTTAAATATAATTTTACAATGAATGATATGAGTTAATATGTTATGAAGATTCAATATAAAACTACAGAAAAATTTATAATTAGAATTAAATGTCATGAAAATAAAAACAACATGCACATAAAATCCCTATCCTTGATATTTTCCAGGAAGATCATCACACTTATTAAAATTATTGAAATAATAAAGATAATTAAAATTATATTAGACATATTTGGAGAGAAGTAAATAAATTAGAGGACTTATTCAATGAATATATATATGGATATATATAATAAGGAAATCTAATTGATATATATATATGGTGGTTGGATATATAACCATGGGAAAAGTATTCCTTTGTGATATCGTTATATTTTATATAATCAGTAGTAAACATGTGGATAATAGGTTTATTAAATATATATAATTCATAGTAACAAAATTAACATAAATAACATACAAATGCTAAATAATAAAAAAAAGTAAAATTTAATTCCATATATTTCTTATAAAATTTATATTTATTTGATACATAGTATTATGATTATGATTACGATTAATATAATAGAATGATTATAATAAAATTAAATTCTTAAAATAAATGATTTCTAGTGAAAATAAATAAATCAAGGAAGTAATTATTGACCTGTATATAATAATAATACAATAATTAAAAATAAATTAAATTTCATTTAAAAAAATGATTTCTAATTATATAATATAAGATAATATTAAAAAAATATTTTTTTTTATTTTTAGAAAATTTTGTAAATGAATATTTTTCATCATATAAAATTGAATTTTAATTCCTTAAATAATTTTAAATGGTTATAATTAACAATAAAACCATAAATTCCTAAAAATTATTTTTAAAAATAATTTTTTAATTTTTTTGTATTTGACCTCAATAAATTAAATTGATCACTATTATATAATTAAAAAATATATTAATCCATTTTATAGAGAAATATATTTATATTTGTTTAACATGTAATTTTCTACAATATAAATTATGAGAACATAATGATTAAAAAGTATATTTTCAATAAAAAATATTCTTTATATGTTGTATTTTTTTATATTAATGATTAATTTAAAATATTTGGAATTTGAATTATATTAAATAGTTTTCCCATTTTAATTAGAAAAACAAATTTGTAATTGATGTAAATTATATTTTATGGAATGAAAAGTAGTTATTGGGTAAGAATTGAGTTACAACGGTGAATGAAACATGAGGTAAAGGTGGATTAACCTATGTGGAAAAGACATAATACTTCCAAAAATCCTATCACTAATTTTTTGGATTAGAAATAAATATATAAAAAATTATCCCATATCCATTATTTCCCCATTTTTATCCAATTTCAATTTAATATTAAAAACCTATGCATTAATTGTTGGGAAAATATTGAAATTCAACTCAAAACAAACCTATAAAATAACCACTCTAAAACTCCATTAAAACCACTTAACCCATAATTTATTATCATATGTGTTGACATCGAACCAAGTAGAATAGGGATAGTGTCTTCTTGATTAAATTGGAATAAAATATAAGGAATCACATCCCAAAGGGTAAAATTGTTTATTAGTCTTGGTAGACTAGATATATACTTGATTCTCGTATATCATTTGACAAAAAATTAGAATATATGTTTTTTTCAAGAATAACATTATTCCCCCTAGAATATGCTTACCCATCATGTATAGTACGCATCCGGGAATTCTGGGGAAAGGAAAAAAATAATTTTGTGGTCAAAAACTCAGTAAGGGTTATGAATGGAGGAACCAATCGTGAATCAATACAGAATAGTCAATATGGAATTTTCAATAATGGAAACCAAATTACATTTAATGAATAATTTTCGTGTGACAATTAGATAAGGAATCATAAATATAAAAAGCTAAATAGATGAAAACATATTCCATTTAATAAATAAACTGATAATTAATTCAATCCTGATATTATATCATTATGAAAAAATAAGGAATAATATGATAAGGAATAATGAATATAGAAAATTTAATAACTGAAAACCCAATCCATTTAATCAATAAAATAGAGAATGTAATTTATCAAGAGATAAGATCATTGTGAAAATATAATGGGTAATGTTAATTAAATTCCGAATTAATGAAATTATTAAATATTGGATTTCATTATATCAGGAATCATAATCAATCAATTGTTAAGACCTTTCACAAGAGGGTTTAAAACTACAATAAAACCCATTTAATATTATCTTTTTAAATAGATTAATGATATTATCAATATATAAATGGACTATATAATATATGAAACACCAATCAATTTCAGTAAAAATCATTCCTTATATATCAAATTATTTATTTAGTATATCAAAAAATATTCCTTGTCAAAAAATATCTATATTTGGTAATGAATCCAAATTTATCAATATTTTCCCGTCAGTTTACTAAATTTACAAGTATAAACATTATTTAAAAATTGTATACAGTTTTGGAAATAATAGTATCCCTGAAAAAAAATTGATAATTAAGAGAAAAATTGAATGTAGAAAGGACATATGGTTTCAGAAAGAATCATATCCAAGATACAAATAATATTGATATTATGATAAATTAATTGTATAATTATCAATTTCTCATGAATAACTAAATATAAAATTAATGATTTTATAAATGATCAAGTAAGTGAGTGTGAATACCATATTTGGTCAAAATAATCCTAATCCTTCCCGAGAAATAATATGGATAGTACCAATTAAACATATACCTATTAAATTAATAATAAAATTTACTTTTTTTTGACCAATATAAAAATAATATAAACATCTTTTAAAAAATTCTTGTAGAAAATATCTTTTTCAACTAGAAAATATATTTTTAAAACTAAATGTTCACAAAATATTTTAGGAGAAAATATATATGAAAAATCATTGAAACCTATAAAATAATTTTTAGAACTCTTATTGGACATGACTATAAGAAATTCTATACATATATAATATGTGAAAATAATGATTCCATTTGCATATTCTATAAAATCCAAATGAAACTTGTTTTGAAAAATTAATGAAGGCGCAATTTAAATTTTTTTGAAAACAAAAAATTGGTAAGAAATAATTTCATAAAAAATTTATAAAATTAATAAAAAAAATTTAATTTTTTTTAGAAAGCATGATTTTAAATGAAAATATTTTTCCGACTTGTGAAAGAAACAAAGACAGATTTTCATTAAATAATTATATTGATTATTTAATTTTACAGATATCCGAAAAAATTATACTAATACCTGAAAATATAATTAATAATTAGGGGAGGATAAAATTAAATGGTTTTTTTTGAAAACTATCAAATAATTTCTCTTATTGGTTATTCAATTATAAACAATCTCGATTAGAATGAAATTGTGAAGTAAAATCATTCAAAAACTATAACATTGAAGTTATAATTAATAAATAATTTGATTATGTTTCTCAAATTTATATCCAAATAAGTGATTTCTTTTAAAAAAAATAACATATTCATAAGTCATTATACACATAATCTATGAATATGTATACAAAAAATAATTAATGTAACATAACTTAAAATAACTGTATTATTAATTTATATACAACTTGGTGATTTTGAGGTAAAATTCTCTTGGATGAAATAATTAAAATTAAAACTAAAAGTTCCATGAATTATTAATTAATAATTAAATATGGTGTCAAAGGGGATTTATATACACCAAATAGGAGAAATTAGGTTCTTAACATTACAATATTCCTCAAAAAAGATAAATTGAGATGAAGTCCCTTACCTCATGATTCCTTTTGGTTGAACGTAATTAATTATCTTCTAGAATTTTTTTAGTAATGTTATTAGTTTATTCCAGAACCATAAATATATTTTTAATATCATATATGATAATTCAATAACATATTATCACAACATTGTTATTAATATTTTGTTATTTTCATTTTCTCAGACGCTAATTGACTTGATTTATTATGTGTGTTTTTTCATGAAATCTTTGGTCCTTTTTCATGTTATAAAGTTCCATCACCTAAATAAAAAATAATAAAATATTCATAATATATATATATAAATTATAAAATTATGACCATTTATAATATATGGTTTTGAGAAATAATGTATGTTACAATCAAGGATATGGTAGGTCATATGTACGCATGATTAACGGTTCCATTATTAAATAATCATTATGGAATGAATATAAAAAATATTTATCTTTTATAGTTATATTAATAACATAAATACCATATTAATTATTTAAATAAACTTATATAATCATATATATGGTGTGGTTATTAATGGAGAGTGACATTACGACCTGAAGACAGTTGTCTACACGTACACAAATGATGTTACCGTCATTATGTGAGTGAGAAGGTAAGAATAAAAATTATTTTTTTAGATATACAAATAATTAAATAATATAATATTTATGTCACTATTATTACGTATAATTAATATAATAACCCTTATCACTTTATATGTAATGTGTACATGAAAAAAATCACATCGCTTCATGATGATGTAGTCCACCACACACACGTGTGATGTTACCATATCACCTATGAAATGGAATTTAATAAAGTTATATATCATATAATTAATAAATATGTATATTTATTTTACAAATATCACATATATTCTTTATTTACATCATCATACACTACTGTGATAAGTGGTAACACAAAAATAAACAATATTAGTTCGTGAGTTGATTCTCTACCATACACTCGAATAATGATAGCATAAATCATTTACAGGATGTGTTGAGTTTTTTAGAAAATCACCTTAACATAAAAGTTATATTTATATGTTATATAATAAGGTTTTTATATCAGTATTTTTTATTAATAATTGAAATAGGATTTGGAAGAAATAAAATAAAAACACCAGTTAAATAACATTACGTCTTCTTTTTTAAACACCATAGGTTTACACAGAAATCCTACATAGACTTGATTTATACCAAAAATAAGGATAATTTGATTTGGTTATAGAATTTTATATATTACTTGTGATGTTATTTATTGAACTAAAAGGGTGTTAAGTTGTTAATATGAGAGTAGAGTGGGTGGCTATTTATAATTGAGGTAAACTGTGAACTTGTAATTTTTAAAAACAAGATGTATTCCATGTTTTTTGGATAACATATGTGAAAAGATGGAGTTTAATGAAGTCTTATATATTTGAAGGTTATTATAGGGAAATAAAATTGGATCTAGACATATTTTTAGGTCATTTTATTCCTTATCTTATTAGTTTTACCCCATATAAATACATTTTTACATTAACCACAGTAAATAATTCATACGTTTTTTATAATTCAATATTGTAAAATAGTATGTTTATATTATTATATAATATAAATTTGTATTATTCAATATTGTAAATCAATTTTTTAAATTTTGATTCAATGAATTTGAAAATTTTAATTTGAGATTAATCCTGCTGATGCGATGTGTTTGCTGTTTTTAAAGAGATAATGTTCAAAATATTACAATGTTTTTATATAAAAAATAAAAAATAAAATGATTTATATGAAATAAATATTTTAAATAGACATATATATTAAATAATTATACCTTAAAACAAATTAAAATATAATTTATCTTTATCAGTAATTTAAAAAAATGTGCAGTTTTAAATTAAAATTATGTATACTTCATTATCCATCAAAAACTCTAAATTTCATAAAAAATACAAATTAAACATAATATATTTATCATATTATGATAAAAAGATTAATTTAATTTTATAAAATACATTTATTTAATTTAGAAAAAAAATAATTTTTAATTTATTCATAATGCGCAACTAAAGCGTCTTTTTTGAAAAATATAGTTTTTAATAAATTATTTATTTTTATTTATAGTGATTTTTTTTATTTTTACATCAATATATTACCATATGTGTTTAATGTAGTTATTAATATTGATACCTTATAAGTCAATGGATTGGTTATAATGGTATAATATATTTTAGTTCATTTCAACTTGGGATTTCATGTTCTTTATGTAATCGAATATATTGATTTTAATGAAAAATATTTCATGGGATGTTTTGGATCAATGTTCCATGTAAAATATTCTATCAAATTTTTTCCCAATTATTTTGAAATATTAGGGTTAAAGATTTCTTCCACCTTAAAAAAATTTAATCCACATAATTTTAAAATTTTTCTCGATACTAAAAAGATTGATATTGGAAATACTATTATTGAAAATTCAAATTGTGAAAGGGTTAGTAATGTATCATCTTAATGATTGAGAAATGGAAGTATAGGGTTATATAGAATAATAATTAACAAAGTTTCAATGTATGATAAATTTTTTGGAATGACAAGATATATAAATTTAATAAAATACTGAATAATTATAGAGAATGATAATGACCATTGATCATGAGAATGTGAATGATCAATGGAATGTTAGGGTACTCAATACCATAAATCTATGATGAATTAAAATAACATTTGAGGCAACCAGTATAAAGGTAATATGATAGAATTTTTTCCACAATATAATTATCCTAAATATGATGAATTCCTTTATTGTATAAGAATATAAAGAAATATACTTACCTAATAAGTTTATATTTCATAATAAAAAAATAATCCATTGGTTTTGATTCTCTAAATTTACAACTCATTTCATATTAAATGTTATGAATATCCAATAAAATTACAAAAGAACTAAAAACCAGTTTTAACGGATTAAAAAACTATAAAAGATTGATACTTTTTTCTATCTACCTCTAACCATTTTCTAAACTGAATATAGTCAGAAAAAGTTTTTCAATACAATAAATTAATCTATAAATATCAATAGTACAAATACCCGCAAAAAAATAAATATATATCAATAAAATATTCTTACTAAAAATAATTAGATTGTTTTTTAGTTCCTTGAAACGTGTGTTCTAGTTTTTACGAATCACTGTTTCCAGGCGGTTTCCATTGGATTTATTTTTGGAACCAGAATCATCCAAAAATTATTTATCCAAAGGGGACCTTCTATAAGGCCCCACCCTTAAACCTTACTTAATCATGAGTTATTACAAGATTACACATTGAGGATCTTTTCGGGATTAGAGTTTTAGAGAATTAGATCATAAAATTTGCATTACATTCCACATATAAACAAAGTGGTTACATAAAGATAGTATTCTTCATTCCCATCAATGGAAACACATTTAAAATAAAACATGGATTATTTCTTGACACATCCTTGACTCTATCATCTTATCATGTACCTTTCCATTGACCTGTGAAAAACATTTCAAAAACATGGGATGAGCATAAAAACTCAGTATGGGTTATAAAAAAACATGGAAAGGAAACATGAGTTCATATATACATAAGAATGAAATCATACTTTACCCATAAAACATAGGCACTTTAAAATACCTCATAAAATCATGAATAAATCATAGAAATCATAATACATAAAGGTAACCTGAGGCATTCATAACATTCTTACGTAGGGAGTAACCCTCTTGGTTACGTTTGGAATACCCATCACAGTATATTCCCTAAAATCTCTTCGGAGAAACCTTAACGTATCACTCCTTCGCGTTACCCAATGCATTAGAGAGCTATAACGGGCTCACCCGCCCTTAGTTTATCACGGAACCACCCGTCTTCATAATAATGCCCAAGAACCATAACATAATCATATCACATAAAACATGCATAAAGGAAACATAAAAATTCCAAATTTCAATCACGAGATATCAATACAACACATTGACATAAAAACATTATGAAAACCATTTTCAATACTAAAAGAAAAGAAAAGTAAAACATGGTATTTATTTTTCTTTTTAAAAAAAGGTATGGTTTGTAGAGGAAGCCGCAACTCAAATAACGGTCACGACGGCGGAGAAGTCGTTGTCGCCGAATACGTACGACAAAAACATTCCCCTTTTGTCGTTTAGTAAACGCTTTGTATAAAAAAAGATTCATTTTGAATAAACGTAAAAGTCAAAGGGGTTTATACACCGTATAAAAGAAAGTTGTGTATAAAACAAAATATGCCTCAATGAAAGGGGATTGAGACGAAGTCCCATACCTCATATCCGACTTGACCCGACCGTTCTTTAATCTCCTGAATAATAAACTTGAGTTAATCTCTACTTTCTTAAGAACCTTTTTCAAGTTCATTATTTCTTTTATACCATGTTATGAACATCATGTAATCAGTTAAGTTAATAATGTTCATTTTGTCGGTATTTGGTTCTTAAGTCAAAAATAGACTTCTTACACTTACATGTTGTTAATTTGGTCAAAGGTTCATTATATCTAGAATGTTATTCATGATGTAGATATCATATATGTCATATATATCCAGTACATACATGCATTTATAATATTACATAATCATTTAGAGGTAAGAAATGAAATGCACCGTTCATGGAGACGGTAAGCCGTACGTACGCATGAACGCTACATTCATTTCTATTTCGTATTTTATAGAATGGAACCATAATGATATAAAGTTATACTATAATTCAAGTAAAATATCATATATAATATCATAGTTCCATCCTTTATATGTCCCACATATGGTATTTAACGAATCAAATCACTTTGAGGGGGCGGTAGTCCGCACTTCCTAAAACGAAGATATCGTGTTTACCCATAATGGAAACCATAAAGGTATGCCCAAAATGAAAAAAACAGAAGCTTAAGGAAAACATAAACATATTATATATCATATATAAAAATAGTGACATCATAATGGACACCTTTGAAGGTGTTAAATGAGTATTGAACAATCATCGTTTCGGGAGGCAGAATTTCGCCATCCACGGAAACTGTATGTTATTTAACCATTTGATGCAGTTCTGTGAGAGTGTAGCACAAATAAATCTTATAACAACATCCTATTATATTTAAGATACTGGTGTTGTTACAAAAAAATTAAATAAAAAGAGTCTAGGGGGTTTGAGAAGAAAAATAAAACAAATGAACATGAGAGAATGAATTACCTTTAAAAGTGTATCTCCTTTTGATTTGAGTCTAAAGGATTCCTTTGAAAGGATTCTTCCCATAGGGAATCCTATAGGATTAGGAGAGGGATGTGGAGAGAGTAAATGGGCAGGGGTTGGCCGAGCCAAAGGCTTGAGTAGTGTGTGAAATGAGGTAGAGGTGGGGGCCTTTTATAAGAGGAGAGGAGGGGCACTTTTGGAAAGTAAAGAAATATTACTTTATTTGAAAATGTGTTTAGGTTTCAAAAGGTCCCAAATTGATATAATTCGTGGATAAGGTGATAAGGGTTCGAAATCCACTCATCCAATAAGTTTTGGACATGTTTAGTTCATAGATTTTACATTATCATTCCATTTTATTTAAATCGTCAAATAATGATGTCATCGCTGCATCATTATTATCTCATAAATAATTTAATTTATTTAATGTCTAAAAATAATAAAAAAAATACTATGATGTAGGAAATCGTTTTAGCTTTCCAATGAACATTTATAATCAAAAATATGATCTTTATAACCCCATGTAAAAATTGTTTTTGTGAAACATATTATGTTTCTGTCATTTTTACTTTAACATTTAATAAAAAGTTATTTATGTCATTTCCAAACCAAAGTGTCTCCATGGGGTCCCCAAGTTGACCCATGGCTTGTCTTGGTCGGCCATGACACAACCAATAAGGTTGGGACATGTTTCTAGGTCATTTCTTATTATTAAAGCATTATTTATACCTTAAACTACACTAATTACCACTAATCGCGATTAAAAACTTAATAAGTTACTATTCACCAAAAAATTATTTTAATCTCACTGAACCACATTTTACTTCTTAATGACAACCATGTATGTCGGATTTTTAAAATCCAATACACATCAGTGGTAAACTTTCATTTAACTGAAAAATCAGTTTGCTTGATTACCACTTTGTGGTTTCACTATTCATCAAAAATTGAAGATTTTCAGAAAATTACCAAAAATTCACCCTAAGCTATATTTGATATTCCGAATTCAAAAATGAAGTCTATTTTACAAAATTAAAATCATATAAGTCACATTAGTTAATTTAATAATTAATTCCCGCTGCCAGAGCAAATAGCGTGTTTTTTACAAAACAATAAGTATCAAAAGATTGACACCAGTTTAAGACTAATTTTAAAGTGAAATTGATTCCAATGACCACCATTGGATAAAATGGTAAAAATATATTCAAATTTCACTTCAAAACCAATTCAAAACATAATCTAATCATATAAATAAATTAGATTAAAAATCATTTTTGATGTAAAATGCAGTATTTTTCACTATTCATTAAAAAATGAACATTGTCAGAAAATTACCAAAAATTCACAAAAGGTAAATTTTGATGTACCAATCATAAAGGATAAGTTTATTTTGAAAAACATAGTTTATAAAATTGTCAAAATATATATTCAAAAATGGTTTTCCATCAAAAGGCAGTAAAACAATCTTTTAAGAATATTAGTGTATTCCATGCATAAGATTGTATTTATTTTCATTTTAAGCCTCTATAACACTATCTTAATCATTAATAGACATAGATAAAAATATCTATTATTCATTACTTACTTGGGATGTTACATCCTTCCCCACTTTAGAAAATTGTGTCCCCGCAATTTATTTACTTATCGAATAAATGGGGGTACTTATCCCTCATTGCATTTTCAAATTCCCATGTTGCCTCTTCAATCATGTGGTTTTTCCACAAAACCTTTAGCTGCTTAATCACCTTATTCCGTAACACTTGCTCCCTGTGGTCAAGAATTTGGACCGGTTGTTCCTCATAAGATAGGTTCTCTTCCAGCTGAACTACCTCTGGACTCAAAACATGAGATGGATCTGGCATATACTTTCTCAACATCGAAATGTGAAAAACATTGTGTACCTGAGATAAACTCGGAGGTAAAGCCACTCAGTATTCAACTGATCCAACTCTCTCTAGAATTTCGTATGGTCCAACAAACCTTGGTCTCAACTTTCCTTTCTTACCAAATCTCATCACGCTTTTCCAAGGAGAAACCTTGAGAAAAACATGATCACCTACCAAGAAAGATAGATCTTTCCTCCGGTTATCCGCATAACTCTTCTGCCTACTCTGAGCTGTTCTCATGTGTTTCTGAATCAGCTGAACTTTTTCTGCCATCTCATCTACCAATTCTGGTCCCATCAACTTCCTTTCACGCACTTCATCCCAGAAAGCTGGAGTTCGACACCGCTTCCCATATAATGCCTGAAATGGTGCCATCTGTATACTGGAATTAAAACTGTTATTATATGAAAACTCAACCAAAGAAATATGTTGGTCCCAACTTCCCTGATAATCCATAGAACAAGCTCGTAGAATATACTCCAATATCTGAATTGTTCATTCTGACTGCCCATCTGATTGAGGATGAAAAGCTGTACTAAAATTAAATTCAGTACCCAACGACTTCTGAAGGCCTTTCCAAAAGTTAGAAGTAAACCTGGGATCACGATCCGATACAATGGAAAGAGGAACTCCATGTAACCTGACTATCTCTTTAAGATACAAACGAGAAAGTTGATCAAGAGAGAAAGTATCTCGTATAGCAAGGAAATGAGCAGATTTGGTCAAGCGATCAACAATAACCCAGATTGCATTATTACCTCGAGATGTCTTCGGTAATCCAACAACAAAGTCCATGGATATATTCTCCCATTTCCACTCTGGCACTGGTAAAGGCTGAAGCATCCCTTTCGGTAACTGCCGCTCTGCTTTAACCTGCTGACAAGTCAAACACTTCACAGTAAAATCAGCAATATCTCTTTTCATTCCATCCCACCAGTAATACTCCCGCAGATCTCTATACATCTTAGTACTGCCCGAATGAACTGAAAACGGAGAACTATGAGCTTCACATAACAGCTCTCTCTTCAACTGTGAATCACAAGGCACACACAATCTCTTCCCAAATCTCAAAACACAATCACTATCAATGTTGAATTCAGGTAACTTACTTTTCTGAACCAGCTCTACCTTTTTCTGCAACTCACTATCTTCCTTCTGTGCCTGCTTGATTCTATCTGATAGAAAAGATCTCACTGATACGTGAAACAAAATAGAAGGACTTCCTGCACCAACAACTTCTATGCCAATGTTCATCAAATCCTTAACCAAAGGATCACGTTCCAAACGCATCATTGTTAATGAAGCATTACTTTTTCGACTCAAAGCATCAGCCACTTTATTTTCTTTTCCCGGATGGTAATGAATTGTACAATCATAATCCTTGATTAATTATAGCCATCTCCTTTGTCTCATGTTTAACTCTTTCTGAGTGAATATATACTTTAAACTGTTGTGATCGGTATATATTTCACACTTTACTCCATATAAATGATGCCTCCAAATTTTTAAAGCAAAAACAACAGCAGCTATTTCCAAATCATGTGTAGGGTAATTTACCTCATGAGTTTTCAACTGTCGTGAAGCATAAGAAATTACCTGATCATTCTGCATTAGGACGCAACCAAGTCCTTTCAATGAAGCATCACTATATATAACAAACTCACCATTCCTGGAAGGTAGTGCCAAAACTGGAGCATTCACCAATCTTCTTTTCAATTCCTGAAAACAATCATCACATTCTTTTGTCCAGATAAACTTAACACCCTTCCGAGTTAGCTTAGTCATTGGACTAGATAACCGTGAAAAAATTCTAACAAACCTTCGGTAATATCCCGCCATACCAAGGAAGCTACGAATCTCGGTTACATTTGTGGGTCTTGGCCATTCTTCCACAACTTTTGTTTTTGCAGGATCAACCGTTATTCCATCTTTAGAAACAATGTGACCAAGGAAAGAAATTTGTTGCAACCAAAACTCACACTTGCTGAATTTACCATACAGTTTCTTTTCTTTTAAGGTTTGCAAGATAACCCTTAAATGTTTTCATGCTCCTCTTTACTTTTAGAAAACACCAAAATATCATCAATGAAAACCACCACAAACTTATCCAAGAACTCATGGAAAATTCTATTCATTAAGTCCATGAATACAGCAGGTGCATCGCTTAGCCCAAAAGTCATTACTACAAATTCATAATGGCCATATCTCGTACGGAACGCGGTCTTCGGAATATCTACCTCCTTTACCTTCAGCTGATGGTACCCCGATCTCAAGTCAATCTTTGAAAAAAACTGAGCTCCCTGGAGCTGATCAAACAAATCATCGATATGAGGCAAAGGATATTTTTTCTTAACAGTGATATTATTCAAGGCTCTATAATCAATGCAAAGTCTCATAGAACCATCTTTCTTTTTAACAAATAAAACAGGAGCACCCCATGGTGATGTTATAGGTCTAATGAAACCTTTCTCTAATAAATCTTGCAATTGATCATTCAAAACTAAAAGTTCAATTTGTGCCATTCGATAAGGGGGTTTTGAAATTGGCTTAGCATCAGGAACTAAGTCAATAGTAAACTCAACTTCCCGATCTGGTATTATTCCAGGAAACTCATCAGGAAAAACATCAGGATACTCATTTACAACTGGTACATCATTAATCTGAACAGTTCCTTTATTTTCAACGATGTATGCAAGGTAACATTCATTTCCATCTTTTACAAGTTTCTCGACCTCTTGATATGTTATCAAAAGTAAGGGTTCATTCTTGTAAAGAAACTGAAAGTCTTTCTGAAAAGAAACTTCTTTAGCTCTACAGTCAATCTTAGCATGATAAATAGAGATCCAATCCATACCCAGGATAACATCAAACTCTACTAGAGGTAGAACAATAAGGTTTTCAAGTAGGTTCTTTCCACAGACAAGGATAGGAAGATTCTTATAAATTCTTTTTGCCTCGACATTTCTCCCAGGTGTTTTTACCAAAAGTTCAGGAGTCATTTCTTGAGATGGTATTCCCATTTTACTAGAAAAGGTTTCAGTGATGAAAGAATGTGTAGACCCCGAATCAAACAACACACTGGCATAATCTGAAAAAACAAACAAAGTACCTGATACAACTTCATTTGATGGCCTGACATCTGCTGAAGTAGTTGCAAAGGATTTCACCACCCCTTTCTGCTTGTAGTCTAACTGCTTCCCATAACTCAAGCTCCTTGTCGGACACTCGTTTGCATAGTGACCCATCTCATTGCACTTATAACATTTCACTAACTATAAAACAAATTTGTTCTTATCTTCACATTGATCCATTTCAGTGCAATCATGAGCATTATGTCCCATCTTACCACATCGGTAGCACTTCCCAGAATTCAGAAGACATTCCCCAGCATGCCTTTTGCCACATTTATCACAAACTGGATACTTAGTTCTCTTACCATTAGACTTTTTTGAAGAATTCTTACCTTTCTACTGCCACCTCGGTCTCTTCTTCTGCTAGTTGTTATAGAAAACTTGGTCATCGGAAAACTCCATTTCCACCTTCTCAGCACATCGAACATGATTTTCATAACTTTTAAACTCACGAGAAGCTAATGCCCTTCGATACTTTGGCTTTAATCCTGAGTAAAAATGATTGATTTTACTATCAAGGTCCCGAATAAAATTTGGAGCATACCTTGCCAATCGAGTGAACCTTTCTTCATAGGCAGCCACTGAGTCTTCCTCTTGCCTCAATTCCAAGAATTGATTTTCCATCCTAAGTAGAACAACCTTAGGAAAATACTTCTCAAGAAACATACCTTTGAATTCATCCCACTCAAGAGCATTAATCTCATCGGCGTCCCGGATATTTTTAACCATAGACCACCACTGATCTGCTTCACCCTCCAAACGGTAAATAACAAGACTAACCTTTTGATTGTCTGAACACACCATGACATCAAAAATATTCTCTAGTGCTTTAATCCACCGTTCAGCTAGCACAGGGTCAGATGATCCTCTAAATGATGGTGGATGTTGCCTAATGAAATGTTCCACCACTGACATGTTCCTCTGCGGTTGTTCTGGCTGATCTCGTGCATGGATACCACCGCCATTTATCGCTTGAGTCAACTGCGCCATTACTGCAACAAACTGTTCAGTTCCAATTCCGACCATTTCTGGATGCTGATTCGGAAGGTTATTTCCTTCTGTATTCCTTCCTAGCACTGCTTCCCTGTTTCCTCTACGGAAAACCATTCTGAACAAACATGTCTTAGATGAAGCAACATGGTAATCTTTAAATGCTATATCATTTCGAAAAAAAATATATTTTTGGATAATCATTTAGTAGAATTCTAACTCCTAAAGTTATCTAAACCGACCTTTGATACCAACTATAAGGCCCCAACCTTAAACCTTACTTAATCTTGAGTTATTACAAGATTACACATTGAGGATCTTTTCGGGATTAGAGTTTTAGAGAATTAGATCATAAAATTTCCATTACATTCCACATATAAACAAAGTGGTTACATAAAGATAGTATTCTTCATTCCCATCAATGGAAACACATTTAAAATAAAACATGGATTGTTTCTTGACACATCCTTGACTCTATCATCTTATCATGTACCTTTCCCTTGACCTGTGAAAAACATTTCAAAAACTTGGGATGAGCATAAAAACTCAGTATGGGTTATAAAAAAACATGGAAAGGAAACATGAGTTCATATATACATAAGAATGAAATCATACTTTTCCCATAAAACATAGGCACTTTAGCATACCTCATAAAATCATGAATAAATCATAGAAATCATAATACATAAAGGTAACCTGAGGCATTCATAACATTCTTACGTAGGGAGTAACCCTCTTGGTTACGTTTGGAATACCCATCATAGTATATTCCCTAAAATCTCTTCGGAGAAACCTTAACGTTTCACTCCTTCGCGTTACCCAATGCATTGGAGAGCTATAACGGGCTCACCCGCCCATAGTTTATCACGGAACCACCCGTCTTCATAATAATTCCCAAGAACCATAACATAATCATATCACATAAAACATGCATAAAGGAAACATAAAAATTCCACATTTCAATCACGAGATATCAATACAACACATTGATATAAAAACATTATGAAAACCATTTTCAATACTAAAAGAAAATAAAAGTAAAACATGGTATTTATTTTTCTTTTTAAAAAAAGGTATGGCTTGTAGAGGAAGCCGCAACTCAAATAACGGTCACGACGGCGGAGAAGTCATTGTCGCCGAATACGTACGACAAAAACATTCCACTTTTGTCGTTTAGTAAACTCTTTGTATAAAAAAAAGATTCCTTTTGAATAAACGTAAAAGTCAAAGGGGTTTATACACCGTATAAAAGAAAGTTGTGTATAAAACAAAATATGCCTCAATGAATGGGGATTGAGACGAAGTCCCATACCTCGTATCCGACTTGACCCAACCATTCTTTAAACTCCTGAATAATAAACTTGAGTTAATCTCTACTTTCTTAAGAACCTTTTTCAAGTTAATTATTCCTTTTATACCATGTTATGAACATCATGTAATCAGTTAAGTTAATAATGTTTATTTTGTCGGTATTTGGTTCTTAAGTCAAAAATAGAATTCTTACACTTACATGTTGTTAATTTGGTCAATGGTTCATTATATCCAGAATGGTATTCATGATGTAGATATCATATATGTCATATATATCCAGTACATACATGCATTTATAATATTACATAATCATTTAGAGGTAAGAAATGAAATGCACCGTTCATGGAGACGGTAAGCCGTACGTACGCATGAACGCTACTTTCATTTCTATTTCGTATTTTATAGAATGGAACCATAATGATATAAAGTTATATTATAATTCCAGTAAAATATCATATATAATATCATAGTTCCATCCTTTATATGTCCCACATATGGTATTTAACGAATCAAATCACTTTGAGGGGGCGGTAGTCCGCACTTCCTAAAATAAAGATATCGTGTTTACCCATAATGGAAACCATAAAGGTATGCCCAAAATGAAAAAAACAGAAGCTTAAGGAAAACATAAACATATTATATATCATATATAAAAATAGTGACATCATAATGGACACCTTTTAAGGTGTTAAATGAGTATTGAACAATCATCGTTTCGGGGGGCAGAATTTCGCCATCCACGGAAACTGTATGTTATTTAACCATTTGATGCAGTTGTGTGAGAGTGTAGCTCAAATAAATCTTATAACAACATCCTATTATATTTAAGATACTGTTTTTGTTACAAAAAAATTAAATAAAAAGATTCTAGGGGGTTGGAGAAGCAAAATAAAACAAATGAACATGAGAGAATGAATTACCTTTAAAAGTGTATCTCCTTTTGATTTGAGTCTAAAGGCTTCCTTTGAAAGGATTCTGCCCAAAGGGAATCCTCTAGGATTAGGAGAGGGATGTGGAGAGAGTAAATGGGCAGGGGTTGGCCGAGCCAAAGGCTTGAGTAGTGTGTGAAATGAGGTAGAGGTGGGGGCCTTTTATAAGAGGAGAGGAGGGGCACTTTTGGAAAGTAAAGAAATATTACTTTATTTGAAAATGTGTTTCGGTTTCAAAAGGTCCCAAATTGATATAATTCCTGGATAAGGTGATAAGGGTTCTAAATCCACTCATCCAATAAGTTTTGGACATGTTTAGTTCATAGAGTTTACATTATCTTTCCATTTTATTTAAATTGTCAAATAATGATGTCATCGCTGCATCATTATTATGTCATAAATAATTTAATTTATTTAATGTGTAAAAATAATAAAAAAATTCTATGATGTAGGAAATCTTTTTATCTTTCCAATGAACATTTATAATCAAAAATATGATCTTTATAACCCCATGTAAAAATTGTTTTCGTGAAACATATTATGTTTGTGTCATTTTTACTTTAACATTTAAAAAAAAGTTATTTATGTCATTTCCAAACCAAAGTGTGTCCATGGGGTCCCCAAGTTGACCAATGGCTTGTATTGGTCGGCCATGACACAACCAATAAGGTTGGGACATGTGTCTAGGTCATTTCATATTATTAAAGCATTATTTATACCTTAAACTACACTAATTACCACTAATCACGATTAAAAACTTAATAAGTTACTATTCACCAAAAAATTATTTTAATCTCATTGAACCACATTTTACTTCTTAATGACAACCATGTATGTCGGATTTTCAAAATTCAATACACATCAGTGGTAAACGTTCATTTAACTGAAAAATCAGTTTGCTTGATTACCACTTTGTGGTTTCACTATTCATCAAAAATTGAAGTTTTTCAGAAAATTACCAAAAATTCACCCTAAGCTATATTTGATATTCCGAATTCAAAAATGAAGACTATTTTACAAAATTAAAATCATATAAGTCACATTATTTAATTTAATAATTAATTCCCGCTGCCAGAGCAAATAGCGTGTTTTTTACAAAACAATAAGTATCAAAAGATTGACACCAGTTTAAGTCTAATTTCAAAGTGAAATTGATTCCAATGACCACCATTGGATAAAATGGTAAAAATATATTCAAATTTAATTTCAAAACCAATTCAAAACATAATCTAATCATATAAATAAATTAGATTAAAAAGCAGTTTTGATGTAAAATGCAGTATTTTTCACTATTCATTAAAAAATGAACATTGTCAGAAAATTTCCAAAAATTCACACAAGGTAAATTTTGATGTACCAATCATAAAGGATAAGTTTATTTTGACAATCATAGTTTATAAAATTGTCAAAATATATATTCAAAAATGGTTTTCCATCAAAAGGAAGTAAAACAATCTTTTAAGAATATTAGTGTATTCTATGCATAAGATTGTATTTATTTTCATTTTAAGCCTCTATAACACTATCTTAATCATTAATAGACATAGATAAAAATATCTATTAGTCATTACTTACTTGGGATGTTACATCCTTCCCCCCTTTAGAAAATTGTGTCCCCGCAATTTATTTACTTATCGAATAAATGGGGGTACTTATCCCTCATTGCATTTTCAAATTCCCATGTTGCCTCTTCAATCATGTGGTTTTTCCACAAAACCTTTACCTTCTTAATCACCTTATTCTGTAACACTTGCTCCCTGTGGTCAAGAATTTGGACCGGTTGTTCCTCATAAGATAGGTTCTCTTCCAGCTAAACTACCTCTGGACTCAAAACATGAGATGGATCTGGCATATACTTTCTCAACATAGAAACGTGAAAAACATTGTGTACCTGAGATACACTCGGAGGTAAAGCCACTCAGTATTCAACTGATCCAACTCTCTCTAGAATTTCGTATGGTCCAACAAACCTTGGACTCAACTTTCCTTTCTTACCAAATCTCATCACGCTTTTCCAAGGAGAAACCTTGAGAAAAACATGATCACCTACCTCGAAAGATAGATCTTTCCTCCTGTTATCCGCATAACTCTTCTGCCTACTCTGAGTTGTTCTCATGTGTTTCTGAATCAGCTGAACTTTTTCTGCCATCTCTTCTACCAATTCTGGTCCCATCAAATTCCTTTCACCCACTTCATCCCAGAAAGCTGGAGTTCGACACTGCTTCCCATATAATGCCTGAAATGGTGCCATCTGTATACTGGAATGAAAACTGTTATTATATGAAAACTCAACCAAAGAAAGATGTTGGTCCCAACTTCCCTGATAATCCATAGAACAAGCTCGTAGAATATCCTCCAATATCTGAATTGTTCGTTCTGACTGCCCATCTGATTGAGGATGAGAAGATGTACTAAAATTAAATTCAGTACCCAACGACTTCTGAAGGAATTTCCAAATGTTAGAAGTAAACCTGGGATCACGATCCGATACAATGGAAAGAGGAACTCCATGTAACCTGACTATCTCTCTAAGATACAAACGGGAAAGTTGATCAAGAGAGAAAGTATCTCGTATAGCAAGGAAATGAGCAGATTTGGTCAAGCGATCAACAATAACCCAGATTGCATTATTACCTCGAGATGTCTTTGGTAATCCAACAACAAAGTCCACGGATATATTCTCCCATTTCCACTCTGGCACTGGTAAAGGCTGAAGCATCCCTTTCGGTAACTGCCGCTCTGCTTTAACCTGCTGACAAGTCAAACACTTCACAGTAAAATCAGCAATATCTCTTTTCATTCCATCCCACCAGTAATACTCCCGCAGATCTCTATACATCTTAGTACTGCCCGGATGAACTGAAAATGGAGAACTATGAGCTTCACATAACAGCTCTCTCTTCAACTGTGAATCACAAGGCACACACAATCTCTTCCCAAATCTCAAAACACAATCACTATCAATGTTGAATTCAGGTAACTTACTTTTCTGAACCAGCTCTACCTTTTTCTGCAACTCACTATCTTCCTTCTGTGCCTGCTTGATTCTATCTGATAGAGAAGATCTCACTGATACCTGAAACAAAACAGAAGGACTTCCTGCACCAACAACTTCTATGCCAATGTTCATCAAATCCTTAACCAAAAGATCACGTTCCAAACGCAACATTGTTAATGAAGCATTACTTTTTTGACTCAAAGCATCAGCCACTTTATTTGCTTTTCCCGGATGGTAATGAATTGTACAATCATAATCCTTGATTAATTCTAGCCATCTCCTTTGTCTCATGTTTAACTCTTTCTGAGTGAATATATACTTTAAACTTTTGTGATCGGTATATATTTCACACTTTACTCCATATAAATGATGCCTCCAAATTTTTAAAGCAAAAACAACAGCAGCTATTTCCAAATCATGTGTAGGGTAATTTACCTCATGAGTTTTCAACTGTCGTGAAGCATAAGAAATTACCTGATCATTCTGCATTAGGATGCAACCAAGTCCTTTCAATGAAGCATCACTATATATAACAAACTCACCATTCCTGGAAGGTAGTGCCAAAACTGGAGCATTCACCAATCTTCTTTTCAATTCCTGAAAACAATCATCACATTCTTTTGTCCAGATAAACTTAACACCCTTCCGAGTTAGCTTAGTCATTGGACTAGATAACCGTGAAAAATTTCTAACAAACCTTTGGTAATATCCCGCCAAACCAAGGAAGCTACGAATCTCGGTTACATTTGTGGGTCTTGGCCATTCTTCCACAACTTTTGTTTTTGCAGGATCAACCGTTATTCCATCTTTAGAAACAATGTGACCAAGGAAAGAAATTTGTTGCAACCAAAACTCACACTTGCTGAATTTCCCATACAGTTTCTTTTCTTTTAAGGTTTGAAAGATAACCCTTAAATGTTTTTCATGCTCCTCTTTACTTTTAGAAAACACCAAAATATCATCAATGAAAACCACCACAAACTTATCCAAGAACTCATGGAAAATTCTATTCATTAAGTCCATGAATACAGCAGGTGCATTGGTTAGCCCAAAAGGCATTACTACAAATTCATAATGGCCATATCTCGTACGGAACGTGGTCTTCGGAATATCTACCTCCTTTACCTTCAGCTGATGGTACCCCGATCTCAAGTCAATCTTTGAAAAAAACTGAGCTCCCTGGAGCTGATCAAACAAATCATCGATATGAGGCAAAGGATATTTGTTCTTAACAATGATATTATTCAAGGCTCTATAATCAATGAAAAGTCTCATAGAACCATCTTTCTTTTTAACAAATAAAATAGGAGCACCCCATGGTGATGTGCTAGGTCTAATGAAACCTTTCTCTAATAAATCTTGCAATTTCTCCTTCAACACTAAAAGTTCAATTTGTGCCATTCGATTAGGGGGTTTTGAAATTGGCGTAGCATCAGGAACTAAGTCAATAGTAAACTCAACTTCCCGATCTGGTATTATTCCAGGCAAATCATCAGGAAAAACATCAGGATACTCATTTACAACTGGTACATCATTAATCTGAACAGTTCCTTTATTTTCAACGATGTATGCAAGGTAACATTCATTTCCATCTTTTACAAGTTTCTCGACCTCTTGATATGTTATCAAAAGTAAGCGTTCATTCTTGTAAAGAAACTGAAAGTCTTTCTGAAAAGAAACTTCTTTAGATCTACAGTCAATCTTAGCATGATAAATAGAGATCCAATCCATACCCAGGATAACATCAAACTCTACTAGAGGTAGAACAATAAGGTTTTCAAGTAGGTTCTTTCCACAGATAAGGATAGGAAGATTCTTATAAATTCTTTTTGCCTCGACATTTCCCCCAGGTGTTTTTACCAAAAGTTTAGGAGTCATTTCTTGAGATGGTATTCCCATTTTACTAGAAAAGGTTTCAGAGAGGAAAGAATGTGTAGACCCCGAATCAAACAACACACTGGCATAATCTGAAAAAACAAACAAAGTACCTGATACAACTTCATTTGATGGCCTGACATCTTCTGAAGTAGTTGCAAAGGATTTCACCACCCCTTTCTGCTTGTAGTCTAACTGCTTCCCATCACTCAAGCTCCTTGTCGGACACTCGTTTGCATAGTGACCCATCTCATTGCACTTATAACATTTCACTAACTATAAATCAAATTTGTTCTTACCTTCACCTTGATCCATTTCAGTGCAATCATGAGCCTTATGTCCCATCTTACCACATCGGTAGCACTTCCCAGAATTCAGAAGACATTCCCCAGCATGCCTTTTGCCACATTTATCACAAACTGGATACTTAGTTCTCTTACCATTAGACTTTTTTGAATAATTCTTACCTTTCTACTGCCACCTCGGTCTCTTCTTCTGCTGGTTGTTATAGAAAACTTGGTCATCGGCAAACTCCATTTCCACCTTCTCAGCACATCGAACAAGCTTTTCATAACTTTTAAACTCACGAGAAGCTAATGCCCTTCGATACTTTGGCTTTAATCCTGAGTAAAAACGATTGATTTTACTATCAAGGTCCCGGATAAAATATGGAGCATACCTTGCCAATCGAGTGAACCTTTCTTCATAGGCAGCCACTGAGTCTTCCTCTTGCCTCAATTCCAAGAATTGATTTTCCATCCTAAGTCGAACAGCCTTAGGAAAATACTTCTCAAGAAACATACCTTTGAATTCAACCCAGTCAAGAGCATTAATCTCATAGGCATCCCGGATATTTTTAACCATATACCACCACTGATCTGCTTCACCCTCAAAACGGTAAATAACAAGACTAACCTTTTGATTGTCTGAAGACCACATGACATCAAAAATCTTCTCTAGTGCTTTAATCCACCCTTCAGCTAGCACAGGGTCAGATGATCCTCTAAATGATGGTGTATGTTGCCTAATGAAATGTTCCACCACTGACATGTTCCTCTGCGGTTGTTCTGGCTGATCTCGTGCATGGATACCACCGCCATTTATCGCTTGAGTCAACTGCGCCATTACTGCAACAAACTGTTCAGTTCCAATTCCGACCATTTCTGGATGCTGATTCGGAAGGTTATTTCCTTCTGTATGCCTTCCTATCACTGCTTCCCTGTTTCCTCTACGGAAAACCATTCTGAACAAACATGTCTTAGATGAAGCAACATGGTAATCTTTAAATGCTATATCATTTCGAAAAAAATATATTTTTGGATAATCATTTAGTAGAATTCTAACTCCTAAAGTTATCTAAACCGGCCTTTGATACCAACTATAAGGCCCCATCCTTAAACCTTACTTAATCTTGAGTTATTACAAGATTCCACATTGAGGATCTTTTCGGGTTTAGAGTTTTAGAGAATTAGATCATAAAACTTGCATTACATTCCACATATAAACAAAGTGGTTACATAAAGATAGTATTATTCATTCCCATCAATGGAAACACATTTAAAATAAAACATGGATTATTTCTTGACACATCCTTGACTCTATCATCTTATCATGCACCTTTCCCTTGACCTGTGAAAAACATTTCAAAAACTTGGGATGAGCATAAAAACTCAGTATGGGTTATAAAAAAACATGGAAAGGAAACATGAGTTCATATATACATAAGAATGAAATCATACTTTACCCATAAAACATAGGCACTTTAACATACCTCATAAAATCATGAATAAATCATAGAAACCATAAGACATAAAGGTAACTTGAGGCATTCATAACATTCTTACGTAGGGAGTAACCCTCTTGGTTACGTTTGGAATACCCATCACAGTATATTCCCTAAAATCTCTTCGAAGAAACCTTAACGTTTCACTCCTTCGCGTTACCCAATGAATTGGAGTGCTATAACGAGCTCACCCGCCCTTAGTTTATCACGGAACCACCCGTCTTCATAATAATGCCCAAGAACCATAACATAATCATATCACATAAAACATGCATAAAGGAAACATAAAATTTCCACATTTCAATCACGAGATATCAATACAACACATTGATATAAAAACATTATGAAAACCATTTTAAATACTAAAAGAAAAGAAAATTAAAACATGGTATTTATTTTTCTTTTTTAAAAAAGGTATGTCTTGTAGAGGAAGCCGCAACTCAAATAACGGTCACGAAGGCGGAGAAGTCGTTGTCGCCGAATACCTACGACAAAAACATTCCCCTTTTGTCGTTTAGTAAACGCTTTGTATAAAAAAAGATTCCTTTTGAATAAACGTAAAAGTAAAAGGGCTTTATACACCGTATAAAATAAAGTTGTGTATAAAACAAAATATGCCTCAATGAAAGGGGATTGAGACGAAGTCCCATACCTCGTATCCGACTTGACCCGACCATTCTTTAATCTCCTGAATAATAAACTTGAGTTAATCTATACTTTCTTAAGAACCTTTTTCAAGTTCATTATTCCTTTTATACCATGTTATGAACATCATGTAATCAGTTAAGTTAATAATGTTCATTTTTTCGGTATTTGGTTCTTAAGTCAAAAATAGACTTCTTACACTTACATGTTGTTAATTTGGTCAAAGGTTCATTATATCCAAAATTTTATTCATGATGTAGATATCATATATGTCATATATATCCAGTACATACATGCATTTATAATATTACATAATCATTTAGAGGTAAGAAATGAAATGCATCGTTCATGGAGACGGTAAGCCGTACGTACGCATGAACGCTACTTTCATTTCTATATCGTATTTTATAGAATGGAATCATAATGATATAAAGGTATATTATAATTCCAGTATAATATCATATATAATATCATAGTTCTATCCCTTATATTTCCCACATATGGTATTACCGAATCAAATCACTTTGAGGGGGCGGTAGTCCGCACTTCCTAAAATGAAGATATCGTGTTTACCCATAATGGAAACCATAAAGGTATGCCCAAAATGAAAAAAACAGAAGCTTAAGGAAAACATAAACATATTATATATCATATAAAAAAATAGTGACATCATAATGGCCACCTTTGAAGGTGTTAAATGAGTATTGAACAATCATCGTTTCGGGAGGCAGAATTTCACCATCCACGGAAACCGTATGTTCATTAACCATTTGATGCAGTTGTGTGAGAGTTTAGCTCAAATAAATCTTATAACAACATCCTATTATATTGAATATACTGTTGTTGTTACAAAAGAATTAAATAAAAAGATTTTAGGGGGTTGGAGAAGCAAAATAAAACAAATGAACATGAGAGAATGAATTACCTTTAAAAGTGTATCTCCTTTTGATTTGAGTCTAAAGGCTTCCTTTGAAAGGATTCTGCCCAAAGGGAATCCTCTAGGATGAGTACATGGATGTGTATAGAGTAAATGGGCAGGGGTTGGCCGAGCCAAAGGCTTGAGTAGTGTGTGAAATGAGGTAGAGGTGGGGGCCTTTTATAAGAGGAGAGGAGGGGCACTTTTGGAAAGTAAAGAAATATTACTTTATTTGAAAATGTGTTTCGGTTTCAAAATGTCCCACATTGATATAATTCGTGGATAAGGTGATAAGGGTTCGAAATCCACTCATCCAAAAAGTTTTGGACATGTTTAGTTCATATATTTTACATTATCTTTCCATTTTATTTAAATCGTCAAATAATGATGTCATCGCTGCATCATTATTATGTCAAAAATAATTTAATTTATTTAATGTCTAAAAATAATAAAAAAAATACTATGATGTATGAAATCTTTTTATCGTTCCAATGAATATTTATAATCAAAAATCTGATCTTTATAACCCCATGTAAAAATTGTTTTCGTGAAACATATTATGTTTGTGTCATTTTTACTTTAACATTTAATAAAAAGTTATTTTTGTCATTTCCAAACCAAAGTGTCTCCATGGGGTCCTCAAGTTGACCCATGGCTTGTCTTGGTCGTCCATGACACAACCAATAAGTTTGGGACATGTGTCTAGGTCATTTAATATTATTAAAGCATTATTTATACCTTAAACTACACTAATTACCACTAATCACGATTAAAAACTTTATAAGTTACTATTCACCAAGAAAATTATTTTAATCTCATTGAACCACATTTTACGTCTTAATGAAAACCATGTATGTCGGATTTTCAAAATTCAATACACATTAGTGGTGAACTTTCATTTAACTGAAAAATCAGTTTGCTTGATTACCACTTAGTGGTTTCACTATTCATCAAAAATTGATGTTTTTCAGAAAATTACCAAAAATTCACCCTAAGCTATATTTGATATTCCGAATTCAAAAATGAAGTCTATTTTACAAAATCAAATAATATAAGTCACATTAATTAATTTAAAAATTAATTCCCGCTGCCAGAGCAAATAGCGTGTTTTTACAAAACAATAAGTATCAAAAGATTGACACCAGTTTAAGTCTAATTTCAAAGTGAAATTGATTCCATAGACCACCATTGGATAAAATGGTAAAAATATATTCTAATTTCACTTCAAAACCAATTCAAAACATAATCTAATAATATAAATAAATTAGATTAAAAAGCAGTTTTGATGTAAAATGCAGTATTTTTTACTATTCATTAAAAAATGAACATTGTCAGAAAATTACCAAAAATTCCCACAAGGTAAATTTTGATGTCCCAATCATAAAGGATAAGTTTATTTTGACAAACATAGTTTATAAAATTGTCAAAATATATATTCAAAAATGGTTTTCCATCAAAAGGCAGTAAAACAATCTTTTAAGAATATTAGTGTATTCCATGCATAAGATTGTATTTATTTTCATTTTAAGCCTCTATAACACAATATTAATCATTAATAGACATAGATAAAAATATCTATTATTCATTACTTACTTGGGATGTTACACCTTCTTTCCAAAGGAAGGAGTTCATTAAGTTTGAACATTAGGATACTTAATAACGTGCATTGGTCGAGAGGAAGGGAGTTCAGACTCATCACAACCTTTTGGGGGGGAATATTGTCTACTATGGGGCTCTCTTTGGAAATTTAAGATATTTTCAGGAATCCTTATTAATTAACCTATTATATCATATGAATTCCTTGGAATTTATAATCACTTAATAATATTTGTAAAATTTATAATCATCAGTATGCATTCAACGTTCATCATTAATGGAAATATCTGTATGTATTAGAGTTTTTCCATCAATGGTATTGTCTAATATACTGCTTAGAAAGTCTTTCAATCATTGTTGTGATGATATAGGTTTTTAATCCACTCAGTGGGGCACTCTAGAATTTATTTTCATATAGGAAGATAAAGTTTTTATTTGATTTTGGGATTTTACGAATAAAATAGGCTACCTACATATCCTTATAAAATGAATTAGAAACCCCGTAGTTTGATGATACTGAATGGGACACATCACACCTTTTAAGGTCAAGTGATATAGACCTAACCATACGGTTTAATGTCATGTGGTATGAAAATCTAAGTGGAAGGTTCTTAGTCAAAACATCGCATAAGAAATTTACTGAAGTAGCCCAATGAACATTGGAAGGAATATGAGATTCTAATTTGGATCAGGCCATGGTGGGAATATGGACCAAGGAGAACAGGGTTGATTTGAAGTGTCAGGTTCGAACATCAAGGAGACATACTATGTATCCCATAGGGATGTAAATCAAAGCCCACATATTTCGATATTTCTCATAGGAGAGTATGTTACTTTGAGAGAGATGAGAGTAGGATTACTTCTAGAAAATGATGCCTTGATGATTTGGGGTTTAATTTGGGGATTATTCCTAAAGAAGATTCCCAGATTAAAGGAATTATGGTTCAATTCCTGACGAGGATATCCATTGAGATTGGGCCCTGAAAAGGCTTCCTACGTATCCTAGTTTTAACAGGAATCAGACTTCTCATTGTTCATTCGATTGTGGGAATGTTGGACCATGAAAAATCTATAAGCCCGTATGAGTCATGCTCGGTGTGAGAAACAAGAGGATTTCAATGATTCAACAAAATCATTCACTCATTAACATTTTCGTCTTCGGCTTGTGGAAGAGGGATCTCCTATTGTATCGAGGGTGGACCAGGTCACGATGATTGTGCAAGAGGGAGATGCGATGAGCCTTCCCTCTATTCTATTTATATTGGAAAAGGGTCCAATGTAAGAAGAAAGGGATGGAGGTTAGGATCATACACCAGGATGGATGCACATGAATTGATCCTGGTAGGGGGGGGACTTATCCTTTATTTAAAATTAAGGAATCTAGGTGTGAACCATACCTTCCCTACTAGAAATTTAAAGTTTCCAGCTCTTTGAGGAGGTCAAAAATCAGGACCGAAACCCCAATTCATAAAACCAGTAACGTTCCAACATTGTTCCTGGGAAGAGGTCCTTGTAACTGTGGATATACCAACCCATAGACACTTCATAAACCCTAATCCCATTTTATAACAAATGTGGGAATCCTATAACTATGGATATACAAACCCAAAAAGAAGACACACTGATGTACCCTTCCAAAAGGTTTGACAAGTCAGAAGTATTTGGTGGAGGTCTCAATAGTATCCATTTTAGATAAGTTATCCAATGAAAAAGAATCCATGCAATGAATGTATTTTATTAATTCTTGATGTCTTGTAGAAAGAAGAGAGTTATGAAAGTAAGTGAATCAAGGAAGGTGACTAAGTAGAGAAGGGAGCATAAGTAGTTAAGGGCCTGAAATTTAGGGCGCACATGTACACTTGTGTGACCTGATGATCCCTTTGGGGAAAAAACCTATTTGTTAATACTTACGCGAGACCTTGCTCAAACTGTCAAAAGAATTCACAGCTGATCCAGGAAGTGTGACGCTCATTTTCCGGTGAGGGGAATGGGCGGTGGACAAGTATTTCTGACTTGGGGATGTTGGGAACTTTATGCATACAAGTGTTATGTTTTTAAAACACTAAAAGGAAATAATTAAAATGATCCTCCCTTAAATCATCTGATCATGGTGTTAAAGAACTTCCTTAAACGTATCAGAAGACCTGGGAAAATTACTAGGGTGACCAGAGTAGCAGTTGGGCTTAATGGAAATTCATCCGTACAAATGGGGGCCCCAATAGACTATTTGTAGACAAATATGTGTCCTCGAGTGAAATTAGTTGTCCGCACAAGTGACTTGAGTGCCAAATTGGGGCATGCAAGTAATTTTCGAACTGACAGTGTTTTGGATAGACTAGGGAGATACCTTAACGACTTGGCCAAAAATATACTTTTATTCGTCTCCATCCTGGTGGCGTGCAAGTGGGTTTCATGACATTTAGTGTGGACATGTATGCTGCGCGACGACATTGTTTTTGCTAAACTAAGGTGGCCAAATACTAATGCCTTTGAAATTAATTGACTTATCCTTATGTATTCCCCCTTTTCTTTATAATGGATTCCCTTCATCATGTTTTTTAGAATCATTGACGGAATGGAGTGTCAACAACATCGCACACCCAGAATTGGATCCTAACTGAATATAGGATGCTATTCAGAGGTAATGAAATGAAGGACAAAGATAAGAGCACTAGAGCACGAATGTTTTAGAGATCAGGTGGACTTGGGCGCACAATATTACAATGCATAAGATTTCTGATACGTCTGGTGACATGGGTCACTTATATATAACAGCCTCACATTCTTGAAAATTCTCGCAACTTTCTAATTTTTATATGTCGGAACGCAAGTCTTCTTCTATTCAAGCACGTTTATTTCATCATTCTCCTTCTATACATTTTTAGCTACACGCTATAAGTGGGGAACAGTACATTCAGGCCGACTTATACTTGTCTTCCATGTTTTAGACATGCGCTCCTTAATTCCTTTGGAATTTTTTGGTAAAACTGCAAAAATGAAATTACTTTTAAAAGATTATATCTATATATTTGCAGGTTCAATGGGTCCCAAAAGAATTGGAAATGGTGATGAGCTCGCCAAAAAGCGGATTGATGGAATAATTAATGTCATTGGTCATGATTATTTTTACATTTGTGAAACCACCCTTTCAGACATAGAATAATATTTGAAGAAATATCATATACACATTCCTCGAAGAATTCATTTTTTTGTATATCTATGGACATTTATAGGATTGTTATATTAAATATCCAAAGAACTATTTCCCACATTTATGGTTTCGGGATTATACCAACTTCATGTCGGCCAATGATTCTATTGGGGGATAATTTTTTAATGTTGGGACAGTAGGGAAAGCTCAAATTATGCATCATAGCCTATGTGCTTTAGATTTGAAGGAACATACACCTGAGAAATAACCACACAGCTATTCATCCATCTATCGATATTGTCAGAGATATTGGTCTAAAGGCTGGAAGAAAAGTTGAGACTTTGGCCCAGGAGGAGCTGTAAAACCCTCATATAAGTTGGCATACTGGGTGGAAGAGACTAGTGCATAATTTTTAGACGATTTGGGAACCATCTAGATTTATGTGGTTGTCTAGGTTGGTCAACCCTACATGTATAGGTATAATGATTTCCTGATAGAATTATTAAGTCCATAGAGCCTAGTGACTAATTCCTTCCATTTAACACATGGAGAGGTAGGTATCATATTGTGGGATGTTTACAATATTTCTTGAGCTACAAGACATGTATGATGAGATTATTCCCCCAAGGTGATAGGAAATGAGAAGGATAAGACACCATATTTGCTTCATGAGTTGAAGATAATATTTAACAAACTCAAGAATTCAATAACTGTGAAAACACACACCTCGAGGGACATTTATCTAGAGGAATATATGAAAATATTTTTGATAAAGAAGAAGGAAAAGGGTATCACTTACACCCATCTGACTAGCTATCCAAGGGTAGAGAAGAGAGGTGATCCTGACACCTTTTAGCCAACATTAAGAAAGAAGAATTTAAAAAATGGGGATATGAAATCTACCTAAAAATTTCAGTAAAGACACGTTTGGCATGTATCATAGCCTTATGGCTTAGTGTGTATTTATTACTAGTCTGATACTCAAAAGGAGGCATGAGGACGAGAACCTTTGTTATTGTAGCTAAGGAAGTGGATAAAAGGATGGTAAGGTTGGTTACTTCTGTTTTGGCCATGATTCATAGGGGTTGTCTACATTTTTTCAAAGGGACGTCTCCCTTTTGAAAAGCGGGACCAATCCAAGTGTTGTGGGGATTTAATGATACTCACATTAGAACTTATGTTATACAAAGTGAAGTATAGTTTTCTGGAAGTTCTTTCTGACTATCTGTTGAGGCGTTTTCTAGGTTTTCCCCATTTTCCTTGAATTCTTATGACACCAAGTCTAGAATAAGCATGCATAAGGAATACCATTTCATTCCTTATGGGAATCCACATACTGGGTGATTCGTTGATGATGGTAATGTCGGTTTGGAATTGATGTAATATATTCTACCTTCTAGAGATGGCGTGTAGGCCACTAAAATTGACAGAGAAATCATATGTGAGGCCTATTCTCCTTATATATTTTATCATAAATCCAAATATATACAATAGAATATTGTATCCCCTTCCTTGCATGTCAGATAAAAGAAACACCCAATGGTTTCCCAACAACTATGGTGGTTGACATCTTCAAAGAAGACTGGGGTAGTATTTGATTTACCTATCACTAACGTAGTATGAAGATTGACCATCTGGTATGTTGAAAACTAGTTTCCATCTTTTCTAGAATGGTAATTAAATCATTAGACCCTTCAGTGGGGATAAATAGAAGTATTAGTAAGGAACCCCGTTGTTTGGAAGATAATTATATATCATCAGGGGCCGACTTGCAAGAATAAGATGGTGGAGGTGAGTATGCTCCAAATTTTCCGAAGAGAGATTGTGCCAGATATAACCCTCCTACCCGAATTAAGAGTGCAACTCCATCAATCCCTATTGAAGTTGTATCAAGTTGATCTAGTCTCCATCATTCTAAACAGTGGCAATTTCCATTTTCTAACCCTTCATCTGTGACTCTGAGTCTTGTGATGAATCTCAAGTCCAATGTTGTATGATCTTATTCACAATCCGTAGATATAAATTCTGAATATATGTGACCGGAGGCTGTTCGAACATTGAAGAATCAATACTATGTTACTGAACACATTTGGAATGATTTGTGCGAAGGACTGCATATTCCAGGAGTAGGGGATTTTCAGGATTCCTTTGAAATTCTTTTTAAGGATAATCCCAATGAGATGAGAGACTATATTAAATGGATATAAATTTCATATACTCCACTAATGAATCAATTCCTACAAAAAAGTGCGTAAAGGTAATGGTAGATCAAGGTACCACTGAATAGATCAATCCTTCGTTATATGATGAGTGGTGTGACTTTGTGGATCCTGAGGATGTATGTTTCCTTTCTCTCACATTCTCTTCCATTTTTTCTCATGAAATTAACTCAAAACATAGTTACATAGGATAAATATCATCTTAAAATACATTTGGGGAAAATAAAAACAACTGATGTTGCTTCACCACAGTATAGCACTGGAGGCACAACTCTTGGTGGTATTTTGTCACCATGTGAATCGGGTGAAATATCTCCAGGAAAACATCCCATGGAGTAGGAATTGGAGGGGGTATTGGAATCTACAATACCTATATTTATAGATGACGATACACCCTTCCCAAAAATTTGAAGAATAAAAAGAACTGAAGAATTAAGACCATGGTTAAGCACTTTCTTGTCAGTGGTAAGTCTCCCTGATAATCATATATTTCAGTTTTATTCCTAAAGAAGTGTTTAAACATTTTGAGATTATAGGGGATTATTCAATTTCATATTTAAAAGAAAATATTGATAATTTTCTAGGATTCATAGATTGTGCAGTTGAGAAGACACGAATTCCTAAAAATCTAGTGTTCTTAATGAGGAATTGAAGACAGTGGGACCAACATATGTTCCCAGCACTGCTCTGATTCCTTCTATCAGAGGAGTGGAAGCATATGATAAATCAGTAATACTTCATAATTCATCAAATGAAATAATATATTAAATCCATTTTTTGATACATTTAGGTTTATAACATGCACCAGAACATCTGGAAACAACTAACAATGACCCCACTATTGTTGCTAAAGAAGCTACTTGGGGTCAAAGGTTTCCGGAGGAAGGTTGTGAAGAAAACATGCCATGTGCTCCCACGGGTGAGACTAACTTGGGATCTAAGATATCATTGGATGAAATGATGAACCATGACATGTATTTTTAATAACTATTAGAAAATGTTAATATATCAAATTATTTAGAAGATTTTGGAGTTCCTTTTGTAGAATCAAATAGACATGATTTCTCATTATTTGTCCTATTAACCTTTTTATTATTAACCTGATAACTGTGATTGATTGAAATATATAGTCCCATCTATAGAAACTGATGCTACAATAGTACATGATGGAAGTGTTGATATTAACATCATCCCCACCATTGTAGAGACATTGGCGTTGATGGATCATAAGATAACAGGTCTTCCTGAGATTCCCTCTGAAATTTCTGAGCATATTAAAGATATCACTCCTCATCTAGAGACATAAAAAAAAGTTTCTGAAACTGAGAGCATTGGGGAGGATTCTTCTAAATATGTTGAACTACATATAAGGATATCAACCTCAATGGCATGGTCTATAGGTGAAGCCTCTACATCATCCCAAACAACATTGGAAGGCGAGAAACCACTGTTCAATAAAGAATAGAAAATGAAACATTTTAAAATGAATTAGTGCCAGAATATACCCCTCCTTATGATAGTGATTCTGAATCGGACGACGAACTGCATAAGGGACTTCATCTTTCTCATCGAAAATCATAGAAAAACATCTAGAATATAATATCTGAGATGTCCCTTGGGTAACTGCCTTTATGAATTCCATGATGTTCATATCTATTAATCACGCTAGGATTTGGCGGTTTTGAATACCATGATATTCATACATAGGTGAAAGATATTAACCAGAGGAGTGAGCAAAATCAAAAGCTTCGACAAGTCCTGACAAAAGCCAAATTGTTAAAAATATTGAAGAGTTCCAAGCAGTACTGTCCCAAGTTGAGACTAATCATAATGAAAATTTTAAGGGGCTAAAGTAGACCATTAATGAAAAGAATATTTATAAATTTCACCTTCAACAGGAATTTGATATCATTACAGGGGCTCTTGACTAGTTTCATAGCTCATTAGGGGAAGTCTAGAACGATGGTGCAAAATCCATTGCAGATGCTAGAGAAGCACTTCATCATGCTAAAGAGTGTGATGCTGGAAAAATAGAAAAACTTCAACAAGAAGTTGATGGGGCTCAAGAGGCTATCAAAAAATGAGGAATTAAGTAGAATGAATTTAGTAATTTCTGAGAGTGGGACTCCAATTTGTGGATTCCCCTCTGTGAATTTTTTCTCCCTAAATGAAATGTATTTTCTCTTTAATCATTTATGTTATTACTTTAGCTAACTACTTTTGTTTTACCTTGGTCATTGGGCCCAGTAAGCATATTTTTATTTTTTCTATGGTCATATGGACAACCCCATAAAATTTATATATCTTGAATTTTAATTTCTAAATAGTACCTAAAAATACAAAATGCATATTCAGTGATCAGGGACTCGACTTTTTTTAGAGTTCCATTTGCAGGTTCTCAATCTAATGAGTACCAAGTCTTTTGTTGCTAGTATATTAGAGTCATGCATGTTGGACTATAAAGGGAAATCATTTATGTTTGAATATATTTGACCATAATCTATGAAATTATATCCTAAACACGACACCGTGGATAAGAATTGATTTAATATTCTATAATTATTTCAAAGGGAAATATTGATCCATGAATTTTATGGTCACAAAATTTAAAACCTTTGTTAACATAAGGGGTTTATTTTCCACAAATTAACTTACCAGTATTTGACAAACCTGTTATGGGGGTTGTTTTATGTAGGGACGACTAGGGAATATTATACATAACCAAATAGTGGCATCTTTTGACTGAAAAGCCTATTATGGAGGCAAATTATGCAAGTCCACCAAAGGAAATGTGTTTCAATGTCATGAAAAAGTGATATTTGATGTTTAAAATTTTGTTGTGGATAGTTAGGGGAAAATAAGATTTGGGTTACTCAAGACCACAATGGGTGGTTTTGCAAAGGAAAGGAATTTTAAGAATATAAAATGGCTAGTTTAGACCGATATATGTCATGAATAGGAAAACCATTTCTATACTAATTTTGTGTATCAGTAATGGGTAAGATTTATCTGAAAGAGGAATTTATGATATCATATTGTGCAGTTTTAAGTCATGTAGTGAGGACATTGGTACTGTGTAGTTTTAAGTCTTGTAGTGAGGACATTAGTACTGTGCAGTTTTAAGTCATGTTGTGAGGGCATTTGAACTGTGCAGTTTTAAGTCATGTAGTGCAGACATTGGTACTGTGCAACTTTAAGCCTTGTAGTGAGTAAATTGGTACTGTGATGTAATAAGTCACGCAGTGAAGACATTGGGGGCTTTAATATAAGGTCTTTAGCTCTGACCAAAGGTACAAAACTCTCCCAATTTCTTGATAATTTGTTTATAAATATACAACCATATCCATGTATGGAAGGGAAAATTGTAAACTATGATTTGGGAATATCTGGAACTCAGAAATGATTTTGGAAAATGGATAAAATCATTAGAGGAAGTCTTTTCTAGGAACAAAGATACCATTAAATGAAAAACCTATTTTTGGGGCTGTATTATGTTGGGAAAACTGGGGAACACGCTGCATGGCCAAATAGTGGCATCTTTTTACTGACAGGCATGTTATGTAGGCAAGTTATGCAATGCCACCTAAGGGCTCATGCTGGATAGTTAGACAAATGTGCTCTCATAAGTTTGACATACTAATTCTAAAAGAAAAAGAAAGATTAGGGATATTTATATTTTCTGAAGCACATAGTTTGTTTATGTAAAGAGGTACCTAAATATGGAAAGTGAATTACCACCCTAGATGTCCAAAGAATCCATGGAATTGGAATTTTACGATGGTCTAACACAAATGTAAGATGTATGATATCTTTAGTTTTAGTTTATACAAATAAGACGGGAAATGGAAACAATATTTGATATGTTGTCCGATGATTTCATGGTTATTTTATATTGTACTGAACCTATGGTGTGGGAAATGTGTAAACCAGGGTCTTGAAGACATTAAAATTTTGATAAAGCTAATTGAATAAGTATACTTGAATGACTATTTTATAATACAGATTCTTGTATATTGTCATCAATGATGAAAGGGACAAAGATTCTATAACAAAGAACAATGTTACTGTTTTTTGAAAAACCTGTTATGGGGGCTCTATTATGTAGGGCCAACTATAGAATATGCTAAATATCCAAATAGGGGAATCTTTTGATTGATAGTCTTGTTATATAGGCAATGTATTCAAGTCCACCTAAGGGCACATGCTGCATAGTCAAATAAAAGCGCTATCAAATATTTGAAACTCTTTCACCAGAAACGGTAAAAACGTCTATGTAGAAAAGATAATATTCTAGATTAAGTGTATAAAATATGGATGGGGTTTATGTCCAATGTAAATGGTAAATATTTGAACCAATATTGGCCAAGAATATGACATCCATTATATAGATCTGACTCATACGTAAAATGTGGACCTTCTTTGTTTCCATTGAATTAATATTGTGATGTGCAATTTTAAGTCATGCAATAAGGACATTATACTATGCAGTTTTATGTCATGCAGTGAGGACATTATACTATGTAGTTTTAAGTCATACAGTGTGGAAATTTATAGCCTTATATGAAATTGAAACACCTTATTTATATAAATAAGCCACTTACCCAATTCCTAAACCCATGTGATCTATGCTCAGTGGGAGAAACAAGGAGTAAAAAGGGTTTATTTTATAGTTTGAAGGTGACACATGTGAAGACTAGTGGTGTTATATTTCCATGTAGTTTAACATCATCCAATGAGAATTAATATGATCCGAAGTTAATGTAAAGAAATATTGTAACTAGATTAAGGGTTAAAACACATTTTTTAATATGTGTCTTTCTGGGGAAAAAATCAAGTCATACATAGTTCTTAAAACATTCCCTGTGAATATTTGATTCTTATACAAGAGATAAATGGTTTTTTAATGTTATTGGGCCCATTATTGAAGATCAACCCATCTCTACGTATCTCCTTGAAACTGATAATCAATCCATATATAGTTATTTAAACAATAATTCTTGGCGCTAATTGAGTTTGACACAACGAATGAGAAATTTTGATACATTATGAGAGAACGGTAAATCCTAAGACATAAAATGGTATAAGGACCAAATCATATATCATAAGTATACACACTATATAGATCAGATTCATATACAGGAGGAAAATAAAATAAGAAGATTTTTTTATTGTGGATAGGCCCCAAATTAACGAAATTGGTGTCTCTACACATCTCATTTCAAAATTAGAATCAATCCATACGTAGTTCTTGAAACAAGGTCTCTATAAAGATCTGACTCAAACATAAGAAAAAGAGGTACACATGTACTACTATAGAGTAGAAATGATTTCAATGATATTTTCTTATGGAAGCTTCTAACGGAAAATGGAGAAACCTTTAGTTGTACTAATAATGTCATGCAATTTGACATCATGCGACAAGGAAGAAGATGGTATGAATTTTAACGTCATGCTGGATGGATGATTGTGGTTGTTATGAAGTGTAGTGTCTAGAAAGTAGGACATGGGGGATATTTAGATTTATGTCTTTCAGTAAGGACATGATAATGTGAATTTTGAAGACTTGCAGTGAGGATGATGTACTTTGAAATTTAAAGTCGTGTAGTGAGGATGATGTACTGTGTATTTTAATGTCATGCAGTGAGGAAAATGTATTGAGTATTTTAAAGACTTACAGAGGTGATGAATGTGCACAACTACACAAAGTATTTATTCAATAATCTTACATTGGTTGAAGTTGTAATAATCTCCCCATCCATTGAGATTATGGTATAAGCTCTATTTGAATAGACCCTATGCAATGAATAAGTTCCTTCCCACTTTGGCTCATGTTTTTGAGGTTTCATTCTTGGTATCATTGTAGTCCTAAACACCAATACCAATTCTCCGTGGAGTAATTAATGGAGGCTAAAATTATTGTTAAAAGTTCATACTATTCTATCCTGATAGACTTCTAGATGATGCAAAGGGTGGAATTTTTTATTTTATAATCGTTCCAACTCATTGAACCATTTCTGAGACCTCTCATCTCTAGATAACTAATCACACATTGCAACTCTTAGTGAGTGAATTTACATTTAAATTGGAAAAACAACTTCATTTCCAAATACAAATGAATAAGGAGTTTCTTTGGTAGTAGTACATGTAGATGTCTGATAAGCCCATAAAGTATTCAAAAGATTATCAGGCCATGATTTCTTATCATTATCCACTATCTTCTAGAGTATATTTGATAGGGTATTGTTGACGGCCTCTATCTATTAATTGGACGCCACATGATAGTGAGATGAATGGTTGGATTTGATATTATGTTCCTGGTAAAACTTTTTTACCATAGCAGAACAATAATTGGTGGCATTGTTTGTCAAAATGGTATGAGGGATACCAAATCGGTTGATGGTACTAGTTTATACCAAAATAACAATGTTTTTGTCTTCGAAATCCATGAGAGGTATTGCGTTAGGATATTTAGAGAAGAATTTAGTAGTAGTGAGAATATACTTGAACTTCTTAGCCTTGACAGGAGGATAAAGCCCTAGTACACCCATTCCCCATGTGGGAAATGGCTAGGAGTATTTAGCTATATATAGAAACATTGGGGGTTAATGAATGATGTTGGCATGAACATGGTAGGTTTGACATTTTTTAGTGAAATATATACAATCCAGTGTCATTGAAGGCTAAAAGTATCAAATCCTTCAGATTTGATCAGAGTGTTTATGGCCAGACTCGTGGGCACCTCAAAACTCTTGAACATACTTCTTTCCTGACAACTTTCGTCTCTTCTCAATCAATACATCTAAAGAAGATTCCATCAAATCCTCATTTATAAAGGATCTTTTGATGGTATATACTATCAAAAAGAGTAAAATTGGCTTCTTATCATCGAATCTATTCTTTTTCAGCAATATCTGGTGGAAGTATCCCATTTTGAAGATATTTTATGATGGATGTTCTCTATCCCATGGTATGACCATATGGTTCATAAATAGAGATAATTTAATTAATTTTCTATAGTCTGGTTTGAAAAAAAGGTAAAACAACACGACGATGGGCTATTTTGATGAATGTATCATCTCGATTTGGGTCTTCCAAGGCTATAACTGCATTAGCCAGTGCATCTTCTTGAGAATTGTTTTATCGCAGGACATAAGACAATGCCAGCTCTGAGAGAAATTCATCCATTAACCCTATAACTTAATCACAAAAAGGGATTCAATCTTCTTTTATGGAAGAATATTCTCCATTAATTTGTTTGATTACCAATTCTGAATCACCTTTCACCTTTATATGATCCATTTACAACTGAAGGGACAATTCCAAACCTGTTTTGAGATCTTGATATTCTGCCTCATTGTTAGTACCACCTTCTGATAACAAGAAAGAGTAAGGAAATATAGCCTTTTCTGGGGAAATAAGGAAAATTCCTAACCCCACTTTGTTGAGTTTATGGTTTTCATTTATTTTCCCAATTGCACTTCTAGAAGCACTATCACAATACATTTACCATATTTGGGAATAATCCTGAATAGAGAATAAATATTCATCAAGAATATGTGTATTATATAACGTATCCTCCACATATGGATGATCAATAAGGAATTCAGCCAGAGCGTGGAATTTTTTTTCCTTTTAAGGCTCAAACTGGATATCAAACTGTTGAAAAATCACCGCCCACCATGCCAAATGCCCTATAGGCATATGGAGACTGGGGATTAATTTGAGCGGATTATTGCGAGACACCAATCAAAATTCAGGATGTTGCAGGTAGTGCCTCAATTTTGGAAATGAAAAAATTAATGCTAAGCATGACTTTTCAATACATGAATCTTGAGTTTCCACATCAAGCAAAGTTTGACTGAGATAGTAAATGTTGTTTTCATTCATAGCATCATTCTTTTGGGTGAGGAAGGCACCTAGTGATCACTCTAAAGATGTCCCGTATAGAATAAGTGGTCTTCGTTAAACAAGTGGATTTAATATGGGTGGACTCAATAGATATTTTTTGAGGGTATCAAATGATTCTTCGAAGTCTTCATTCCATAGGTTGATGAATCCCTTCTTAATTAATCTATTGAAGTAAAAACACATTCCATGTAAATTGGGGAAAATGGGCCGAATATAGGCCAATTTTCCTTGAATTCCTCGTAATTATTTCAAATTCCTAGGAGGTTACATACAGAGGATTGATTTTCTTTTCTCAAGATCGACTTTGATACCTCAATGGAGTACAACAATACCAAGGAAGATTCCTGAGGTTACCCCGAAAACACATTTCTGGGGGATTAACTTCAAACTATTTTGCTGAAGGTTATGGAATATAGTATCAAAAATAGCCATGTGATTGGAACATTGTCTATATTTTACCACAAAATCATCCACATGACATTCAAAAGTTCCCCTAAGAATATTTTGAAGATATGGTGCATGGCACGTTGATATGTTTCACCTACGTTCTTTAAGAAAAAGATAATTACATGATAAAAAACCCACCATATGAGGATCTGAAGGGTATGTATTTTTCATTCACTAGGGCCATACATATTCGATTATACCCAGAGTATCCGTCCATGAAGAAAACAACATCATAGCCAGCCATTGCATCAATTAAAAGAACTATAATCGGAAATGGAAAATCATCTTTTGGACAATGCTTGTTAAGATCTCTCATATCAATGAAAACACTAATTTGTCGAATCTTATTTTCCACTAGGACAATGTTGTCCATCCATTTGGGATACTGAACTTCTCGGACAATGTTATCCTTTATAAGAAAATCAACTTCAGCTTAAATTTTAGAAGCATGAGTTGGGTGTGTTCTTCATGCTGCCTACTTGAATCCACAATGTTCTTCTGGACAACCATAATGATGGGTGGTTACATTAGGATTAAGACCTGGAATTTATGTATAATTCAAAGCAAATATATCATGATGTTTCTTCATACATGAAGTATACACCTCTTTCTTTTTATAAGTCCTATCCGCACTAATTTGAGTGGACATGAATCTTCTTTTATACCCAGATTTATTTCTCCGTGCTCATCCATGGTAGTGGAGAAACATTCTTCAATTTCTAGAGGCATAACCCCATGTTCATACTCTTATTTTTCATTACATGTTACCTATTATCTTTCCACATGCATAATAGATGGCGAGGAAAAACATAAAGAGTTAGGGTAGGAGTCAGTATTTGAACATCTTGACGAAGAGGGCACAATATGTAACCCTACTAATGACAATGGGTTTTTCTGTTGTAATAAAGTGGAAATGATGGATTGAGAATCAACATCTTTTTCTTCCTCTAGAATTGATAAAATATCATCAACTCTGTTTGAAGAAGTATTGGCTTATTTGTGTTCAGTGGATGAAATGAGAACATCTTCGTTTAGAATTTAATTGTTACATGGTGGATAAATATTTTCTTCCTTATTGTCTAGATGAATTGTCGTAATTGACATTATGGATGTTACAATACGAGTTCCCAGATTTGGGTTTACATTTTCAATTAAATTGATGTGTAACACATAATCTATACTAAAATTTATGAATGAATGTTTTGAGATCTTTTCCAATCCATTTGGATCATTAACACTAGTTATTTCTTTTGTCATGGACATTGTTCCTTTTGTGTGATAAAACTCTGATTCAATGTACTGAGATTCAAATGTTTTAAATAGCACCTTGTGACCATACAATGTCCCGACTTGAACATTGAAATAGTACTTAATACATTGGTGGTATAAAAAAGGTATTTCCACTTGTCAATGTACCCAAGGCCTTCTACACCGAATATTGAAGGTTGTGTCCTGGAGAACAACCAAGAACTCTAAATTAGACCCAAGAACTCCAAACTATGTTCCTAGTGTATCCTCGCCCTGAGGTATTGTTCATTATAATCATTATGTTTCAACATTAACGTGGAAGGAGATAAGTTAGATTTAGTCAGACCCAATCAATGAAGTGTATGAACAGGAATGAGGTTGACTCTAGAGCTATTTTCAATGAAGGATTGATAGATATCAATATCATTTAATTTTACAGAAAAATACAAGGGTCATATATTTCTATGCACCACATCATATTCATCTTCATCTGTAAAATATTTTACTGCATGACATTCTATAGGATCATTCTCTATAAGGTAAACCTAATCCGCAAAAACTTATGTTTCAAACTCTTAAGGACTTGAAAAAACATCAATGAGTGCTTCTCAATGATCTTTTGAGAGATTAAAAGAGTCTAGAATTTACAACTTGTCCAGAATTTGGGCCAATTGTTTCATGACATCATACTTTTGGTCCAAATGTCTGTGTTTCTTAGCATGGAGTTGTGGTTTTGTAGGGGATTTGGAAGTTGATTCTTCTGATGTAGCCGTATTCTGTGTCAAAGAAGATTCTGGAAATACTCCTGGATTTTGTAAATTATACTAACTAGGTCTATTCATTTGTTGAGAAGAAGATAGTGTGACTTCTAATCGTCCCTCTAGAATAATCATGTCTTAATTGAACCTGTCTTTCATGGAATAAACACATTGTTCCTATTGAGGTTTCAAGAATGGCTCTTCCACAAGTTTTTACCGCATATATGGTTTGAGCAGAGGAAGAGTAAAAATGGTGGTTTCTATAATTCCCATGCCTTCCCCTGTTTCCTCATCTTTGGACTCTTCCTCTAGATTCCAAATTAGGTTCAAGAGATTATGGCTCATTATAATCATAACCACCTTTATAATAAATATCCCTTAAATGGATAACAATAACCGAACCAAAGATCACTTCTTCATCTGAAGAATATTCTTCTTGACAGGTTAATTATGACTGTTTCGTTTGGCAGGGCGGTGCCTCTGCTTTTGAAATAGATTGCATAAAATCTTCCAGGGTCAAAGACAACTTTGGCCTTTACATGAGAAAGTCTTATTCTAACTGCTCTATTCCATTATAATAACCTCTTTTCTTTGAGGAATGAACTTTTGAAGAATGTGGTTTTCCTGTGTCAAGCGTGTCAGAAGACACATTCAGTTGATTAAACATTCTTCATAAAATGTCATGAGTCTAGTTGATCGTATTTATGATCATCCAATCATCATATTTCTACAAATTTTTACTTTTGATCTCTTTCCATTCGCCTTCTTCCTCTAGATCAGTTGCAGTTACACATGGTACTTGAGATAATTTACATTTCAATTTTATTTTCCCAGAGTCTACCTTCATTTTCCAGAGGACCATGATAACAAAATATTCCTGGATGGGATTTCATAACATCTCGTGAAAGGGAAAATAATTTAGAATATTTTCATCTCCTTATTTATTTGGTTTCTTTAGACATAGCAACTAAACAAAATTGTTTTCCAGAGCTGAGATGAATTAACCATGAACTTGTTTATTCCTAAAAGAATAAACATTATTATTTAATTCCTCAAAATGTTTCTTCCATTGATCTCTTTGATCATCTTAATGAGGAAATCATTGTTTCCTGTGCTTAGGAGGTAGAGCCCTTCAGTATAATGATGGTATTGAAGTACAAGTAGGTACAGGTTCCTAGTTGAGTGTGACAGTATCTGCTCATGCCTTTCTTATCCTCTACCCTAGTTCTGATGGAATTAAATGAGTTTTATCCTTAATTTCTATAATATTGTCTTCAATAAGCTGATCGATCGAAGTAAGCTCTTGAAACCGACCTATGTATTTCACATGAATCAATGGTTTGAATAGCTGATCCCATAGATTTTCCACACAAATTGGCAGTAATTGTTCTTCATGGAGTGTTATACGTAAAGAATATATTAATCCTTTCCCTTGAGCATTGAAATATGAAACTATTTCATTTCCATTTTTTCAATTAGTAAAATAAAAAATTGTCATTTTCGGAAGAGTTGAGCTAAATAAAAGATGAAATTTTAGAAAAAGATCTTCCCATATAGTAATTAACCGAGATTGTAAACTTGTATAATATAAAAAAGCTATTCCTTGTAATGACAGCACCAAACACCTTAGATATACTGCTTCTTGTTGTTGAGATGTTAAAATAATGGGATCATAATAGAAAACAAAATGTTATATGTGTTGTTCTAGATCTCCCAAACCATTAATTATTGGGAATGTCGAATTCAAAAAAAATTGGTGGTGGAGGAATTGCATCCACACATTCAGGGTAAGCTCTTTTTTCAGAAAAACTAGTGCACATATTTCCCCCATAGCTTACAATTGAGTTTATAATGGCTCAATTGTGTTTATAATAATTTGGGGAATATCTAGATGAGTTAGATTCTATGCAGGTATAGCAACTGGAACATGATCTAGTGCAACAATAGGAAACACTACTGATGGTGGTGCTATTATTTGAATTGCATAACCCACGGTAACAGGCCTATCAGGATGTGTTTGATCCTACCTTGATTGTGTACTGAGTTTAGGGAATTCATTATCTAAATATATAGTTACATAAAATCCTCTTTTCTAAGGAGCTCCTACAAAATTTTCATGTTGAGGAAATTCTTGGAGAGTACATGTCACATAAATGATGTTTTGAAGTAACTTTGTATTGAAACTTTTCAACTCCTTCATTTCATATTCTTGTTGTGAAAATATCTCTTCAAGAAAAAGAGAATGACCTTATCCAATGGAATAATGAAAAAATATCTGACTTTTTCCTTTCCCATTTTTAGATGCCTTTCGGAGAGGTCATAGAATGTTATTTGAAGGTATACCTAGATTCTGGGTAAGCCTCTGATTTCGGGTGCACACACCTTCTCTATTTTCCTCGGTGTGTACCAAATTATCGACAAGAACATACTATTCATTTCCCCCTAAACATTACCCATTTTCTTGAGGATCTTCGACAGTGGTGTTAATGACATTTATCATTACATTATGTATCGACAGTATTCTGTTAGTGTTTTTGTGAGATCGTCTTCCCTTGTGTCTTCCGTGAAACTTAGTTCTCCTATATGATGAATTCCCTTAAACTATTTGGCGGACAGTAACACAATGGGAATCCTTGGATATTTTAGTATCATGATCTCATTGTGGATTCAATCCTAATTGGGAGAAAACTGACCATGGTTGAGGAGGGGATTTTATATGTGGAAAATCCCCCAACACAACAGGCTGAGGTTGTTCTTGTTCTTGTTCATCATCAAATCATTGAACTTATTTGATTTAATTTGAAGGTTGAATTAAATGATATCCTAGCATTGAAAGTTTGGGATATTCTTAAACTACTATGGCTGATATTCATTCAACTTCTCTTCTGATTTTTTGGATTTTGGTTTGGATATTATCTGGGTTCATTATCTGACAACCACTTAAATCACGTGTTTCAAAATATCATCGTGCAATTTCAGACATTTTCCTTCTCTGACGCCTGACATTCTCTAAGCAAGATGCCTTCTCAAGGTTCTTTGATGCTTGATGTAAATGTAACTGAAAAACTTCTTTTCTATGGGTATGACTCTGATGAGTGCTGGTTGAGGCTTGTTCATCAGCGTGCATTCGATTGCATACAAAATCGTTTGATTGTGGCTGACCATGGCAATCACATTTCATGGGACTACTTTTGGGAGACTTTGAAGATTTTGGAGTGAAATTAAATGAAATGCTCTATATGCACCTCATCCTCTGATACGAACACTATATGGGGAATGAGAAATTAACTAGGGTATCCTCTTTAGAGAATTGATACATGAACACTGAAGGGTTCTCAAATATTTCTCAAAATTTGGATGTTGGGATACTGAGAGAGACATCAAGTCCATTTGGCATTGAAATCCTTATATAACCACTACATTATTTTGATATTCATTATATGGTAATACATTATTTTTCATATGATGAAGAGGATTACATATGTTCAGACGGATTTCATGAATGAAATCTCTTATCATCAATTCTATAATGTTATACAGTGAATTTTCCATAGGCCAGAACAAGACTGGTATTTATCCTTTAGTAAATTACTTCCTCATATTTAACACATCTTCATCATATTTCACTAGAGGTTTCTCCACTTGGTATGACCCAAGTGGATGCTCTATATTGGATGACAAATGGCCCAAGGGAGGATTAGATAATGATTGATTCCATTAGATGTCTTCTGTTTGAGAAATTATTTCACTCATAAATGACAAGGCATCATACATGATTGTCCTTGTGTTTGTAGGTGCCTCGAGATAGGAGGGATTTCTCATCACTACATTGTTAATTATAATATTGTATTGACAATGCAAAATAATACTATAGAGAGGACTTTTTTAATGAATTCCATTAGGGGGAGGATCACCATGATGGCTTACAAAAATGGATAAATCATTTTCTGCCTTGGTTATCGGGCCACACGGAGGGTTTCCGTGGCTCTCAACAGGTGATAAGCACTCTAGATTGACCGGATTTTTAGGAATCAAACCAACTTGATGACGTGTCCAATGAGAATCTTCATAATTTAATCTACCAATCTAATAATTTGGTTATGAGAGGATAAGATCTTGAGCTACAATAGACAAATATACGAGGACTTCAAGAATTCATGTATTAAGAGGATCCAAATCACATCTTGACTCTTGATTTTCCAACAGTGAATGGAGAGTCTTTTATTGGATTTTCTCTTTTACTGAGTTGGGGCCACATTCTATGAAAAGTGGTTATCATGGGAAATTGTATGTTCCTACCATGGAGTGGTTACCGAAATGGACAGATTACATCCAATTGGAAATGGTGTATGTTTTCAAAATTGTTGTCGATATGATATGCAGGAGTATGCCCCCTGACCCTCCTGGACTGGAACAGAGTTGTGTATCTTCTTCAGTATGGCATGTCAATGTGTCATCCCATGTGTGGGGATAGATTTATTTGTCTATTCTCCCAATATTGCTGAAGATGTTATTAAAATATCCTTGCAAGCTTCTAGAATATAGAAAGAGATTTTCATCTACCCCTACACCATTGATAATATATGTTCGGTGACTTCAACAGAAAAAAAATTAATATATATCCATTATTTATCTAGAGTAGGTGTATGTGTCTACTCTTGTCCACCTTTTCCAGAAAATGGGTATTGACAATAGCCATGCATGTGGTCAGAGAGTTGGGTCTACCCCAAATTTGTCGTTGGTGCTTTCCGAATGACTTCTCGGGGTGCGATCAAACAAGACTGTTGGAAGACTTGATGAACATTTGTAGGTGTATGTGCCTACAGGATGTTACCCATCAAGTATTATTGAAGGACTTCATTCAATACCAGCATATGATGTAACCCCCCAAGCTTCCACGGTACGTTTCACTTCGAATAATGCAATAGTGTGTGGTGTACGCAACCTCGAGCTCTAACACACACCACAACGAATTAAAGTAGCTGTTATGAATAGTAATAACCACTTTTTAAAATTATAGAAATTTTATATTTCAAAATGGACTTCATTTTTTGATTCAGAATATCGAAATTAGCCTATGTTGAATTTTTGGTATTTTTCTGAGAACTTCTAATTTTTTATGAATAGTGAAAAATACTTAAAAACAACTTTTTTGATCAAAATAATTTATAGTGATAAATTATAATATTTAGTGGTTTTAAAGTATAATTAGAATATATTTTTACCATTTTATCCAATGGTGGTCATTAGAATTAATTTAACATTGAAATTGGACATAAACAATTGCCAATCGTTTGATATAAATTGTTTCTTAAAAACACGCTATTTGTTGTGACAGCGGGAATTAATTATAAATTTAATTAATGCAACTTATATGATTGGAATTTTGTAAAATAGACATCATTTTTGAATTTGGAATATCAATTATTGCATAGGGTGAAATTTTGGCCTTGTTCTGAAAAACATCAATTTTTTATGAATAGTGAAACCACTAAGTTGTAGTTAAATAGCCGATTTTTCGTTTAAATGAAATATTACCACTTCTGTGATTTGATTTTCAAAAATCCAACATACATGGTTGTCATTAAGAAGTAAAATGTGGTTCAATGAGATTAAAATAATTTTTTTGGTGAATAGTAACTTTTAAGTTCTTAATCGCGATTTGAGGTAATTAGTGTAGTTTAAGGTAAAAAAAATGTTTTAATAATATGATATGAGGTTGACACTTGTACTACTCGTATTGGATGAGTCATGGCCGACCAAGACAACCCATGGGTCAACTTGGGGACCCCATGGAGCCACTTTTGTTGGAAAATGACATTAATATATATTTATTTAATGTTAAAATTAAATTGACACAAACATGAGTTGTTTTACTAAAACAGTTTTTATGTGGGGTTACACAAGTCCAAATTTTGATTATAAATATTCATTAGAAAGATAAAACGATTTCATACATCATAGTATTTGTTTTATAATTTTTAGTCATTAAATAAATTAAATTATTTATGACATCATGATGATGCAGTGATGACCTCATTATTTAACGATTTAAATAAAATGGAAAGATAATGTCAAATCCAAAGCGTACACTTGTCAAAACCCTATTGGATGAGTATATTTCGAACCCTTATCATCTTATCCTCGAATTATATTAGTGTGGGACCTCTAAAATCCGAAACTCATTTTATAATAAAGTGACTTTTCTTTACATTCCAAGAGTGCCCCTCCTCTCCACTTATAAAAGGCCCCCACCTCTCCCACCTTATTCACACCATCAAGCCATTTGTCTCGGCCAAACTCTGACCAAATACTCTCCCAAATTCCCCATATTACTCCTAGAAGCCTCACATTGGGCAGAACGCTTCTCAAGGAAGCCTTTGGCTCAAATCAAAAAGAGTTACCCGATTTTGAGGTAATGTCTTCTCTAATGTTGTTTTGTCTTATTTTTCTTCTTCAACCCCCTAAAATCTTTTTATTAATTTCTTTTGTAACAAAAAAAGTATCCTAAATATAATAGGATGTTGTTATAAGAAGGATTCGAGCTACACTTACACACACCTACATCTAATGGTTAAAGAACATACAGTTTCTATGGATGGAAAATTTCTGCCTCACGAAACGATGATTGTTCAACACTCATATAACACCTTCAAAGGTGGCCATTAAGATGTCAATATATTTATATATGATATAAAATATGTTTATGTTTTACTTATTCTTCTGTATTTCTCATTTATGGCATACTTTATGATTTCCATTATGGGTAAAATGCGATAATTTCATTTTAGGAAGTGCGGACTACCGCCCCCTCAAAGTGATTTGAATCGTTAATGCCATATGTGGGATGTATAAAGGATGGAGTAAATGGTATTATACACTATATTATACTGGAATTATATTATACATTTATATCATTATGATTTCGTTCCATTAAATATGAAATTGAAATGAAAGTAGCGTTCATGCGTACGTACGGCTTACCGTCTCCATGAACGGTGCATTTCATTTCTTACCTCTAAATGTTACGTAATATTATAAATGAATGTATATACTGGATATATAAGATATATATGACATCTAAATCATGAATATAATTCTACAGATAATGGATATTCTACCACATAAACAACCTGTAATTATAAGAAGTTTATTGTTGACTCAAGTATCAAAGATCGACAAAACGACCGTTATTAACTTAAATAATTACATAATGTTCATATCATTGTAATAAGTTATATAATAAGGATAATGAAATTGAAAATGGTTCTTAATAAGTTATATATTAACTCTAGTTTATTATTCAGGAGGCTAAAGGACAGTTGAGTCAGGTCAGACACGAGGTAAAGGAATTTCTTAACCCAACTTCCATTCTTTGGGTTAATCTCCTACTTTCAAATTATGTCATGAAATTATTATGTCCTATTTTGTATTTTTACGTTCTTTATGTGTACCTATAGTGAATACACATAATAGATATATTTTATATTAAAAATGATCTTTTAAGGACTTCATCTCAATCTCCTTTCATTGAGGCATATTTGGTTTTATACACAATTTTCTTTTATACGGTGTATAAACCCCTTTGACTTTTACATTTATTTAAAAGGAATATTTTTTTATACGAAGCGTATTACTAAACGAAAAAAAGGGAATGTTTTTCTTTCCGTACAAATGCGGCGACAATGACTTCTCCACCGTCATGACCATTATTTGAGTTTCAGCTTCCTCTACAAGCCATCACTTTTTTTAATGAAATATAAATACAAAGTTTTAACTTTATTTTATTTTGGTATTGAAAATGGTTTTGAAAGCATTTCTATTATATCAATGTGTTGTATTGATATCTTATGATTGAAATGTGGAAATGTTATGTTTCCTTTATGCATGTTTTATGTGATACAATTATGTTATGGTTTATGATATGTTTAAACCTATTCATATGAGGAATGTATTGGACTTAATAAGTGACGGGTGGAGCCCGCTATAGTTCCTCGATGCATCAGTAGGTCTCATGAGACAACTAGACATGGAATTGGACGAGGCCCTTTCCCAATTTGATTTATGGTTTTGGCCGAGGCCTTAATCATTTTAGACATCTTGGCCGAGGCCTTGACAAAATGTTTCAGAATTTCCGGCATTATACATTCCCTCATTATGAAAGTGGTTATTGATATTTCATGTGATTATTCGACCAGAAAAATATCCATGTGAAGAAATGAATGGAATTATCTCATTTTACTTTTTCCATATTATGTTGATGTTCAAGTTTAAAAGGCTTTTGTTTTAGTTATACATTGCCTTAAATGTTAATGTTTATTTATGAAACATTCCGCAATATTGTTATCCTTACTGAGCATCTGAGCTCACCCCTTTCAATGTTTTAATATTTTCCAGGATGTGAAGAAGTATTTTATGAATGACCTGCAGGGATTGTCATAAGAGGATATGAGAGTGGACTGTGGAGACTTTGTTATTGTAGTTTTTCACTTTATGATGTATTGTAAAGTTTACGAATGTATCTAGTGTTTCCAAGGCTACTAAACTAATCGGTCTTTCGAGACATGATATTTTGTGATCATGCCAATGTTACGAAGTAATGCACCGACTCTGGGTAGCTGGGGTCGGGGCATTACAGTTGGTATCAGAGGCAGTTTAGTTCTAACCTCGGAAGCTAGATTTAGATAAACTCTGATTAGATCACATAGCCCAAAGATAGACTTTGAGGATTAGTATAGAAGAACTTCCTATAATTTTGTTATTATAGAGATTTTTTGAGTTTTCCGAGCAATACATCCCTGTCTGGATACGAGCAGGTAGAGGCGGCTCTGGAACAGATGTACCTAGGGGTAAAACCCGAAAACACCGCTTTGAGCTAGACTCGAACGGGAACTGGTGCACGACAACGGGCCTTGCTGTACTCTTGGTTACGACACTCCCGGGGGATATTCTTAGGATAATTCTAATTTTATTTACAAACAACTATGAAGGGTTATGATTATATACTTTATCAAAGAAAACCTTTCTTTTTATGATTATGGATTATATCCATAAATAGTTCAATTTCTGTAAAGTTTTTTACAAATATGGAATTATGTATTTTATTTCATAAACTAATCTAGTTTATGCCATTGTTTAGAAATGGATCCTAGTGGAAGGAATGGAAACCGTATCAATGCATGCACTCCATGTAGGGATTTCCCTCCTGCTCAAGATAATTATTGTGGAGCGGGAGATACAACTGGTTCTGATCAACTTATTACCATACTGGGACAACTCAATCAGGTTATTAATAATAACCTTACTCGTATGGATCACCCTGATCCACAACATGGAGGATCAATGTTAGACCGCCTCATGAGGAAACAACCACCAACATTTAATGGGGGTACAAATCCATTAGTAGCTGAGCAATGGATAAACTCCTTAGAGAAAATATTCCACGCCTTGGGGAGTAGCGAAACGGAGAAGGTTATCATGGCAGTTTACCGCCTCACTGGAGATGTCGATCAATGGTGGTCATTGATTCAAAACACAAAGGAAGATGAAGAAGTATCAAATATGGAATGGAGAGAGTTCAAAGATATTTCTTAGAAAAATACTTTCCACATGACCATCGAGCAGATATGGAAAGGCAATTTCTAAGTCTGAGGCAGAAGGAGGATAAGAATGTCACAAAGTATGAGGCTAACTGTACAAGGTTAGCGAGGCATGCTGCAGATTATATACGTAACCCAAGAAGTAAGATTGATCGTTTCTTTGATTGGTTAAAATCTTTTCTCCACCGAGCTTTAGTATCACAAACCTTCTCTTCATACGAAGGTATTTTCGTGTGCGCTATCAAGACGGAAAAGGAATTCTCTAAGTCTCATGACTTTAAAGCAAAACAAGAAAATAAGGGAACGGTGGAACAAGAGACGGATAAAGGGAAAAAGGGAAAGAATGATTTTCCACTATGTGATAATTGTGGGAAGAATCACCCTGGTACTTGCCAAAAAGTAATGGGAGTTTGTTATAAATGTGGAGAAAATGGTCACCAGGCTCGTGATTGCAAGGGAAAGAAAGAGGTTGTCAAAGTTGAATGCTACAATTGTAGGGAAATGGGGCCTTATGCAAATGAATGTCCTAAGCGTCAAGGAAACTTACCTCAGAAAAGGCCAAGGGATCAAGGCCAATCTTATGCTGTTACAACAGTTGAAGCGGAATAATTAATGTATTGGTGCTTTTGGACTCAAGGATTATATTCTGGTTATAAGAATAATGTGATATATATATATGGATTGTGCTGCAGTACTTTTTGATATCAGTAAGGTTTTAATATGATTAAGGTAATCATATTTTTAGTATGTGACAACAAGAGAAACTTTTCTTTGTTTGGGGAATCTGATGTTACAATTGATTTTGGAATTAAGAGACCTTTTAGAGAAAGTCTGGATAGAGGTATTTTGGATAACTATAAAGGTTGTAGTGGATTAAGTTGATCTTTGGATAGTATTGTTTAAGGATAAAGCATTTCTGAAGATTATTTTTGGAATATTATAATACTATAGTTTTAGGAAAAGGACAACCTGCAGGGTGGGGAATAACCCGTCGCGTCGGACAAAGCTGCAGGATTCGAACCCACAACCATAGTGCGACAAGCCTTTATTTCCTACCACTAGCCTACAAGAAGTCCCTGGTTATTACAAAATAGTTTTACTAATCTAAATGCCATGTGTTAATATTTGGAACCTTATACAATTAGGATAAAAAGAATATTTTTGAGTTCCGTTACCATTTGGAGTAAAAGTTGGGTTTGTGGTAAAAATTTATTAACGAATGAAAGTATACATAACAAGTATGTATATTCCCTTACGTTCTTAGTAAATATCCTAAATAAATTCCTCAACATTATAAAAGTTAACTCAAAACAAAAATGTTGTCGGTTAACTTTTCCTACTGGGGAATCAATGATCGTTTAACCAATCACAAGTTTGTGATTTTCTTGTAGTTAAACATTCTCCTAATCATGTTTTCTATAACTCTCCATCAGACCTTGATGGTTTGTTTCTCCTCCATATACATATTTTCATGGAATCCTAGAATGGGCTATCTTGGGTGACCTTTGTACTTATCTTGCTTTCTTTTAATGTTATATATTTATTGACCTTATTTCTGATGTGGGTTTTCCTCAAAGGTATTTTTCACTTTTAAACCTTTTATTTTCAATGAAAAATTTCAAATTGCGAGGACGCAATTTATTGAAGGAGGGGAGAATGTAACACCCCAAGCTTCCACGGTATGTTTCACTTCGAATAATGCAATAACTTGTGTTGTACAGAACCTCGAGCTCTAACACACACCACAACGAATTAAAGTAGCCGTTATGAATAGTAATAACCACTTTTTAAAATTATAGAAATTTTATATTTCAAAATGGACTTCATTTTTGGATTTGGAATATCGAAATTAGCCTATGTTGAATTTTTGGTATTTTTATGAGAACTTCTAATATTTTATGAATAGTGAAAAATACTTAAAATCAACTTTTTTTATAAAAATAATTTATAGTGACAAATTATACTATTTAGTGGTTTTAAAGTATAATTAGAATATATTTTTACCATTTTATCCAATGGTGGTCATTAGAATTAATTTAACATTGAAATTGGACATAAACAATTGCCAATCTTTTGATATAAATTGTTTCCTAAAAACACGCTATTTGTTGTGACAACGGGAATTAATTATAAAATTAATTAATGCAACTTATATGTTTGGAATTTTTTAAAATAGACATCATTTTTGAATTCGGAATATCAATTATAGCTTAGGGTGAAATTTTGGCCTTGTTCTGAAAAACTTCAATTTTTGAGGAATAGTGAAACCACTAAGTGGTAGTTAAATAACTGATTTTTCGTTTAAATGAAATATTACCACTTCTGTGATTTGATTTTCAAAAATCCAACATACATGGTTGTCATTAAGAAGTAAAATGTGGTTCAATGAGATTAAAATAATTTTTTGGTGAATAGTAACTTTTAAGTTCTTAATCGCGATTTGAGGTAATTAGTGTAGTTTAAGGTAAAAACAATGTTTTAATAATATGATATGAGGTTGAAACTTGTCCTAATCCTATTGGATGAGTCATGGCCGACCAAGACAACCCATGGGTCAACTAGGGGACCCCATGGATCCACTATGGTTGGAAAATGACATTAATATATATTTATTTATTGTTAAAATTAAATTGACACAAACATGAGTTGTTTTACTAAAACAATTTTTAAGTGGGGTTACGCAAGTCCAAATTTTGATTATAAATATTCATTATAAATATAAAAATATTTCCTACATCATAGTATTTTTTTTATAATTTTTAGACATTAAATAAATTAAATTATTTATGACATCATGATGATGCAGTGATGACCTCATTATTTAACGATTTAAATAAAATGGAAAGATAGTGTAAAATCCAAAGCTTACACTTGTAAAAAACCTATTGGATGAGTAGATTTCGATCCCTTATCATCTTATCCTCGAATTATATAAGTGTGGGACCTATAAAATCCGAAACTCATTTTATAATAAAGTGACTTTTCTTTACTTTCCAGGAGTGCCCCTCCTCTCCACTTATAAAAGGCCCCCAACTCTCCCACCTTATTCACACCTTCAAGCAATTTGGATCAGCCAAACTCTGACCAAATACTCTTCCAACTTCCCCCTCTTACTCCTAGAAGCCTCACTTTGGGCAGAACTCTTCTCAAGGAATCCTTTGGCTCAAATCAAAAAGAGTTACCCGATTTTGAGGTAATGTCTTCTCTAATGTTGTTTTGTCTTATTTTTCTTCTTCAACCCCCTAAAATCTTTTTATTCATTTCTTTTGTAACAACAAAAGTATCCTAAATATAATAGGATGTTGTTATAAGAAGGATTCGAGCTACACATACACACACCTACATCTAATGGTTAAAGAACATACAGTTTCTGTGGATGGAAAATTTCTGCCTCACGAAACGATGATTGTTCAACACTCATATAACACCTTCAAAGGTGGCCATTAAGATGTCAATATATTTATATATGATATAAAATATGTTTATGTTTTACTTATGCTTCTGTATTTCTCATTTATGGCATACTTTATGATTTCCATTATGGGTAAAATGCGATAATTTCATTTTAGGAAGTGCGGACTACCGCCCCCTCAAAGTAATTTGAATCGTTAATGTCATATGTGGGATGTATAAAGGATGGAGTAAATGGTATTATACACTATATTATACTGTAATTATATTATACATTTATATCATTATGATTTAGTTCCATTAAATATGAAATTGAAATGAAAGTAGCGTTCATGCGTACGTACGGCTTACCGTCTCCATGAACGGTGCATTTCATTTCTTACCTCTAAATGTTACGTAATATTATAAATGAATGTATATACTGGATATATAAGATATATATGACATCTAAATCATGAATAGAATTCTAGAGATAATGGATATTCTACCACATAAACAACCTGTAATTATAAGAAGTTAATTGTTGACTCAAGTATCAAAGATCGACAAAACGACCGTTATTAACATAAATAATTACATAATGTTCATATCATTGTAATAAGTTATATAATAAGGATAATGAAATTGAAAATGGTTCTTAATAAGGTATATATTAAATCTAGTTTATTATTCAGGAGGCTAAAGAACAGTTGAGTCAGGTCAGACACGAGGTAAAGGAATTTCTTAACCCAACTTCCATTCTTTGGGTTAATCTCCTACTTTCAAATTATGTCATGAAATTATTATGTCCTATTTTGTATTTTTACGTTCTTTATGTGTACCTATAGTGAATACACATAATAGATATATTTTATATTAAAAATGATCTTTTAAGGACTTCATCTCAATCTCCTTTCATTGAGGAATATTTGGTTTTATACACAATTTTCTTTTATACGGTGTATAAACCCCTTTTACTTTTACATTTATTAAAAAGGATTATTTTTTTATACGAAGCGTTTTACTAAATGACAAAAAGGGAGTGTTTTTTTTCCGTACATATGAGGTGAAAATGACTTCTCCGCCGTCATAACGATTATTTGAGTTTCATCTTCCTCTACAAGCCATCACTTTTTTTAATGAAAAATAAATACAAAGTTTTAACTTTCTTTTATTTTGGTATTGAAAATGGTTTTGAAAGCATTTCTATTATATCAATGTGTTGTATTGATATCTTGTGATTGAAATGTGGAAATGTTATGTTTCCTTTATGCATGTTTTATGTGATACGATTATGTTATGGTTTATGATATGTTTAAACCTATTCATATGAGGAATGTATTGAACTTAATAAGTGACGGGTGGAGCCCGCTATAGCTCCTCGATGCATCGGTAGGTCTCATGAGACAACTAGACGTGGAATTGGCCGAGGCCCTTTCCCAATTTGATTTATGGTTTTGGCCGAGGCCTTAATCATTTTAGACATCTTGGCCGAGGCCTTGACAAAATGTTTCAGAATTTCTGGCATTATACATTCCCTCATTATGAAAGTGGTTATTGATATTTCATCTGATTATTCGACCAGAAGAATATCCATGTGAAGAAATGAATGGAATTATCTCATTTTACTTTTGCCATATTATGTTGATGTTCATGTTTAAAAGGCTTTTGTTTTAGTTATACATTGCCTTAAATGTTAATGTTTATTTATGAAACATTCCGCAATATTATTATCCTTACTGAGCATCAGAGCTCACCCCTTTCATTGTTTTAATATTTTCCAGGATGTGAAGAAGTATTTTATGAATGACCTGCAGGGATTGTCAGAAGAGGATATGAGAGTGGACTATGGAGACTTTTTTATTGTAGTTTTTCACTTTATGATGTAATGTAACGTTTACGAATGTATCTAGTGTTTCCAAGGCTACTAAACTAATCGGTCTTTCGAGACATGATCTTTTGTGATCATGCCAATGTTACAAAGTAATGCACCGACTCTGGGTAGCTGGGGTCGGGGCATTACATATGAGATTGTTGAGAAAATTTGAGATTGTAAATAGTCTTATGTTCCTTTTCACTAGTTTCCACCACATTAGATTAGTGGGATCATTAAATGAAGTTAGACTAGCCTACTAACTGGATAATAACTTGTAAGTAGGTGTATGTGACTATTCATAGAAATCCACCAGGATTATCTGGTGGTATATGTGGGCTATTGTCAGAAGATCCTAGTGAGAATCATAATTAGGACGGACAAGTGTATGTGCCCGCTCGTTGATTTCCATCATGTTAAGTTGATGGACTTCTACAAAGGAGTAAAAGGCAAGAACCTTATCCCTGTTGACTAAACGTTGTTCCTGGTGGTTCATATTGTGTGCCTGAGTCTGAGAGACATGGGCCAAATGTCCATAAGAAATACCCTCATCATGTTGGTGGCACACTACCACGTGATTCTGGAAGTGATCGCTGGTGGGATTCCTCAGGAAAGACTCCTACATTATTGAATTGAGGCATTGAGTGGCCCTTGATCCACCTCCCTATAGTAGAGGAGGGATTGATTGTTGCATTACAGGGATAAGGACCAAAAATAGTTGGATATGGTGGTTGACAGTATTTCATTCTTGATAATTGGTCGTCATTGGCTAGATGATCGAGGATTGTTATTGACCTAGAGGTTCTGTCGAGCTGCCTCCAATGTCGGGATTGTATGATGCTGGTGATATTCTTTTACCAGCATCTTAGAGACCCAATGTTTGAGATGATGGGATGTTGATGATGTCCTTCTTGAAGATGGAGATCCAGTTTGAGAAGTGGATTGGAATATCAGGAATATTGTCATAGAGATATCCATTTCTTGGAATGAAGGGAATTTTGAGAATAATGTCTTTAAAACTATATCAAACCCTATTAAAGAAATATCTTTTTATTGGGATACACGGGTGATTGATTCATTTTTCTGACCTTACTTTATCAATTGATAAGGGCCTAACATGTGGGTAACATTATTAACATGGTTAAGAATTCATTTCAGGTTCACCATTTTTGTTTTTTAGTTCCTTGAAATGTTTTTTCTAGTTTTAATAATCATTGTTTCCATTCTGTTTCCATTGGATTTATTTATGGAACTGGAAACATCTAATAGTTCTTTATCCAATGGGGACTTACTTTGCTATGTCAGGTGTTTGTTATGTTTGAACATTACGATACTTAGGAACGTGCATTAGTCTAGAGGATGTGAGGTTAGACTCATCACTCCCTTTTGGGGATAATTATTGTCTACTCCAGGGATCTCTTTGTAAAAATAAGATGTTTTCATTAATCAATATTAATTTACCATGTATATCATAAGTATTGCTTAGAATTTATAGTCACTTATTAACATGTGTAAAATTTAGAATCATCAGTTGCATTCAAGGTTCTTCGTTATGGGAAATATTAGTATGTATTTGAGGTTTTCCATCAATGGTATCCTCTAATATACTGCTTAGAGATTCATTAAATCATCATTGTGATTATACAATTTTTAATCCACCCAGTGGGGCACTCCGGAATTTATTATCATCCAGGGAGATGAAGATTTGATTTCATTTGGGGATCGTGCTCATAAAATAGGCTACCTACGTATTCTTGTAAAAGGAATAAAAAACTGTGTAGTTCAGTGCCACTGAATGTGGCACATCATATCTTTTAAGGTCATTAGATAAGGACCTAGCTGTACAGTTTAATGTCATGTGGTATGGACATCTTAGCAAAAGGTGCTTAGTCAAAACATAGTTTGGGACTTATACTGAAGTAACCCAATGATCTTTGGAATGAATATGTGTTTCCAAATAAGGTCAGACCATGTTGGGAATATGGCCCAAGGAGAAAAGGGTTGATTTGAAGTGTTGATTTTGAACCTCAAGGAGGCTTCCTACATATCCATTATGGTTGGGAATCATAGCCCACGTAGTTAGATAAGTCTCTTGGAGAGTATGGTCATTTGATAGAGATGAGTATATTCTTACTTTTAGAAAAGGACTCCATTAGGATTTGGGGTTTAATTTGGGGCTTATTCCTAAGGAGGATGCCAAAATTAACGTAATTAGGGTTGGATTATTGAGGAGGATATCCAGTTATCTCCGGCCCTAAAAATTCTTCCTACATGTCCTAGATTGAATAGGAATGAATTTTCTCTTATTTCAATCGATTTTGAAAATGTTGTGACCATGAAAATTTTCTAGGCCCACATGAGTCATGCACGGTGTGAGAAATAAGAGGATGTAAAATATTCAACAAAGGCATTCAGACATTAAAATTTTTCTTCCTCCACAGGTATAAGATGGCACATCTATGGCGGTGATGGTGGACGTTGTCGAGGTGACCATGGAAGAGGGAGAGGTGATGAGCCTTCCCTCTATTTTATTTACATTGGACAATGGTCCAATGTAAGGATGAACAGATGAAGTATAGAGGATTACACCAAGATGGATGCCCGTGAATTTATCCTAGTATAGGAGGGAGACATATCCTTTATTTTAAAGGGAGAAAAGTAGGTGGGAACCATACCTTCCCTACCAGAAATTTGATGTTTCCAACTCTTTGAGAAGGGTGAGGCTGGGACCCAATCCACTATTTTCTGAACTCAGAACTTCCCAACACTGTTATACGGAGAAACATACATGTTACTATGGATATAAAAACCCATATACACTCCATGAACACTAATCCCATGTGAATAAAATTTGGGAAACCTCTGACTGTGGAAATAAAAACCCAAATTGAAGACACATTGATGTACATTTCCCAAAGGTTTTATAAGTCAGGAGGTTTTGGTGGAGGTATCAATAGAATCCCTTTTAGACTCGGGATCCAAAGAATTAGAATCCTTTACATGAATGGTTTGGATGAATGATTGATGGCCTGTAGACTGAATAGAGTGAATAAAGTAAGTAAATCAAGGATGGGCGCCCATGTAGAGAAGGGCGCACATGTATGAGCACCCAAGTAGGTAAGGGCGCCCAAGTAAGGGGACAAAATTAGGCTTGGGCATACTAAGGTTCCTTTCAGTGATGAAAAACATGTATGGTAATACATGGGAAAGACCTTGTTGAAGCCTTCATGAGTATTCACAGGTGATCCATGATGTTGGTTTCTCCAGTTCCTGTGAGCGGAATGGACGACCTGCAAGTATTTCAGATGTGGGGAGGTTGATAACTTTAGGTGCAAGTGTTATGGTTTTCAATCACAAAAATGACTTATGACCAATGATCCTCCTTTAAATCTTCCTATCAAGGAGGTAAAACTCTACCTAAAAAGTATTGAATGACTGGGGTGAAGTACTAGGGCCACCAGAGCTACAATTGGGCTTCACGAAAAATCTTCCATACAAATGGGATCCCCAAGAGTCTATTTATAAGAAAATAAGTGACATTTGGAAAAATTAGTTGGTCATACTAGTGACATGGGAGACAAATTGGGGCTCAAAAGTACCTTGCACACTGACAGTGTTTTGGAAATACTATAGAGACACCTTTAGTATCTAGCCAAAATTATAATTTCACTTATCTCCAGCATGGTGGCATGCAAGTGGGCTGCACGACATATGGGGGCGGGCAAGTAGGCTGCACGCTGACAAAGTTTTGGCTAAACTAAGGTGGCCAAAAACTGATACATTTGAAAATATTTGACTTTTATTTATGTATTCTTCTTTATCATTCTAATGGATTCCCTTTTTCATTCTTTTTAGAATCTTTGACAGAATTTAGTGTCAACAGTTATATTAAATAGGACAAAACATAGTCTAGTGGAAGGTGTTAAAACCTTATCATCCTTTCATTGTGGGTTCAGTCCCCATGGCCTTGTTGGGTATGATGGGTTTCCCACCACCATTCATGTTTTACTTTTTATAAAACTATATAATACAATTTTTATAACATTTTCAAAAAATATATGAAGAATTTTCTTGAAATAAAATTAATTATTGAATAGCCTTTTGACCTTGGTTTTAAAGGAAATGAATTTTTTTCATAAAGTCAAATAATATTATTTGACTATTATTACAATCTCATTAATGATCATATAAACCATAAATCATATCAATAAATATAAACTTATGTTGATAAACTGTAAAGGAATTATTACTAAAATAAAACATTCATATAATAATCCAATGGTTTACATTCCCATAAATGTTTTTCGTAAATTTTTTAAATACTATTATTTTTTTACCATTCTAATTAAAAAAGGTTATGTTTAAGAATATGAACTTTTGATCAACCTTAATCTCATAAAACATGACTTTATACAGATGTATTAATTTCTAGAAGGTATACGTGCTTCTAAAATTTAAAATAATCATGAAATGATTTCTTCTTATTATAAAAAATAGAATTTGGTAAAAAAACATCAATAATATAATAATGGAATCCTAATAAATACAAAATCCATTTTATTTTAACCCAGGTCCTTCCATTGTCTAGGAGATATCCATTAGTTGGGGGGATTGACATCAATAATGACGAGGTTCTCCATATATAATACAATGAAATATAAATTGATAACTTGGATGTGGTTTATTTCCTTCCATCATAATCTTCATAATTCTTTATCAATTCATTTATTTAGGACATTATTTTCCACACCTAAATTTTTTCCCACATTCTTTCATACGTCATATATTCTTTCTATGTCACTATAGGTTTGAACTATTCTATTAATTGGTGTCATATATTCAAAATAACTACAATTGTTTGTTAAAAAGTGTGTATTATCCTATTCATATCCACCATGTGTTTCAAACCATGTGCACAAGAAGGCTCTTTATCATTCACTAAGTGATGATATATAAAAGACCAATGATCCATTTTCAGAGACATTTCCTCTAGGTACATATGATGTCAACTTATACAATATATACATTGATAAATTTTAAGAACAAACCACATAATATTTACCCTACCAAAACATTATAATGTACTTCTATACTTATCCCAAAAATTCTATCATAGGGTTATTATCCTTTATATATGTTTTTTGAAACATAGTTTACAACTGTTCTAATGAACTCTATTTTGTATCAACTCTTGTGACCTTGACCCCTGTATCTCGGAGCTACTGTATAGTATATTACATTGTAAATAGATAGAAGAAATTAAATCTATATGAACCGAATAATTTATTAGTTTTAGTAATCTGGAAATAAAATTGAGTACAATTTTACGTTGGAAAATAAAAATTACATCATATTTTTTTGTGATCAACATTTTCCCCTCTATCATAACATTTCACATTAATCATTGTAATCATATGGGAACTTTTTTAATGGAAGAAAAAAAGGATGAGATCAAATTATTAGTAATAGTTAGGTATAGAGGATTCAAACCAGAATCAACAATGAATAATCAATATGTGAATTTAAATAACTAAATACACATTCCATTAAACCAATATCATGAATATCATAATAATAAAATGAATAACTAATACTCCATGGTAAATAATTGATTACAATGGACACCTAATAAATAAAATTATAAACAAATGCATCCAAAGAAAGTATCATTATGAAAATATCATTGATAATAAGAAAATTCATAATCAATGAGGTGGGATAAATAATAGATGCATGCGACATAATCAATAATATAAAACTAAAATCCATCCACATTTGATATCATTTTAAAAATATCGTGGGAAAAAATAAACAACATATTAATGAAGATTTTTTATTATTGAGTTTAATTATCTTATACATCATGATATGTTTCACCTACGTTCTTTAAGAAAAAGATAATTACATGATAAAAAACCCACCTTATGAGGATCTGAAGGGTATGTATTGTTCATTCACTAGGGCCATACTTATTTGATTATACCCAAAGTATCCGTCCATAAAGAAAACAACATCATATCCAGCCATTGCATCAATTAAAAGAACTATAATCAGAACTGGAAAATCTTCTTTTGGACAATGCTTGTTAAGATCTCTCATATCAATGAAAACACTAATTTGTCGAATTTTATTTTCCACTAGGACAATGTTGTCCATCAATTTGGGATACTGAACTTCTCGGACACTGTTATCCTTTATAAGAAAATCAACTTCAGCTTAAATTTTAGAAGCATGAGTTGGGTGTGTTCTTCATGCTGCCTACATGAATCCACAATGTTCTTCTGGAAAACCATAATGATGGGTGGTTACATTAGGATTAAGACCTGGAATTTATGTATAATTCAAAGAAAATATACCATGATGTTGCTTCATAAATGAAGTATACACCTCTTTCTTTTTATAAGTCTTATCCGCACTAATTTGAGTGAACATTAATCCTCTTTTATACCCAGATTTATTTCTCCGTGCTCATCCATGGTAGTGGAGACACATTTTTCAATTTCTAGAGGCATAACCCCATGTTCATACTCTTATTTTTCATTACATGTTACCTATTATCTTTCCACATGCATAATAGATGGCGAGGAAAGACATAAAGAGTTAGGGTAGGAGTCAGTATTTGAACATCTTGACGAAGAGGCAACAATATGTAACCCTACTAATGACAATGGGTTTTCCTGTGGTAATAAAGTGGAAATGATGGATTGAGAATCAACATCTTTTTCTTCCTCTAGAATTGATAAAATATCATCTACTCTGTTTGAAGAAGTATTGGATTATTTTTGTTCAGTGGATGAAATGAATACATCTTCATTTAGAATTTAATTTTTACATGGTGGATCAATATTTTCTTCCTAATTGTCTAGATGAATTGTCGTAATTGACATTATGGATGTTACAATACGAGTTCCCAGATTTGGGTTTAAATTTTCAATTAAATTGATGGGTAACACATAACCTATACTAAAATTTATGAATGGATGTTTTGAGATCTTTTCCAATCCATTTGGATCATTAAAACTAGTTATTTCCTTTGTCATGGACATTGTTCCTTTTGTGTGATAAAACTCTGACTCAATGTACTGAGATTCAAATGTTTTAAACAGCACCTTGTGACCATACAATGTCCCGACTTGAACATTGAAATAGTACTTAATACATTGGTGGTATAAAAAAGGTATTTCCACTTGTCGATGTACCCAAGGCCTTCTACACCGAATATTGAAGGTTGTGTCCTGGCGAACAACCAAGAACTCTAAATTAGACACAAGAACTCCAAACTGTGTTCCTAGTGTATCCTCGCCCTGAGGTCGTGTTCATTATAATCATTATGTTTCAACATTAACGTGGAAGGAGATAAGTTAGATTTAGTCAGACCCAATCAATGAAGTGTACGAACAGGAAGGAGGTTGACTCTAGAGCTATTTTTAATGAAGGATTGATAGATGTCTATATCATTGAATTTTACAGAAAAATACAAGGGTCATATATTTCCATGAACCACATCATATTCATCTTCATCTGTAAAATATTTTATTGCATGGAATTCTATAGGATCATTCTCTTTAAGGTAAACATAATCCGCAAAAACATATGTTTCAAACTCTTAAGGACTTGAGAAAACATCAATGAGTGCATCTCAATGATCTTTTGAGAGATTAAAAGAATCTAGAATTTACAATTTGTCCAGAATTTGGGCCAATTGTTTCATGACATCATACTTTTGGTCCAAATGTCTGTGTATCTTAGCATGATGTTGTGGTTTTGTAGGGGATTTGGAAGTTGATTCTTCTGATGTAGCCGTATTCTGTGTCAAAGATGATTCTGGAAATACTCATGGATTTTGTAAATTATACTAACTGGGTCTATTCATTTGTTGAGAAAAAGATAGTGTGACTTCTAATCGTCCCTCCAGAATTATCATGTCTTTATTGAACCTATCTTTCATGGAATAAACACATTATTCCTATTGAGGATTCAAGACTGGATCTTCCACAAGTTTTTACCGCATATATGGTTTGAGCAGAGGAAGAGTAAAAATGGTGGTTTCTATAATTCCCATGCCTTCCCCTGTATCCTCGACTTTGGACTCTTCCTCTAGATTCCAAATTAGGTTCAAGAGATTATGGCTCATTATAATCATAACCACCATTAGAATAAAGATCCCTTAAATGGATAACAATAACCGAACCAAAGATCACTTCTGCATCTGAAGAATATTCTTCTTGACAGGTTAATTATGACTGTTTCGTTTGGCAAGGCGGTGCCTCTACCTTTGAAATAGATTGCATAAAATCTTCCAGGGTCAAAGACAACTTTGGCCTTTACATGAGAAAGTCTTATTCTGACTGCTCTTTTCCATTATAATAACCTCTTTTCTTTGAGGAATGAACTTTTGATGAATGTGGTTTTCCTGTTTCAAGCGTGTCAGAAGACACAATCAGTTGATTAAACATTATTCATAAAATGTCATGAGTCTAGTTGATCGTATTTCTGATCATACAATCATCATATTTCTACAAATTTTTACTTTTGACCTCTTTCCATTCGCCTTCATCCTCTAGATCAGTTGCAGTTACACATGGTACTTGAGATAATTTACTTTTCAATTTTATTTTCCTAGAGTCTACCTTCATTTTCCAGAGGACCTTGATAACAAAATATTCCTGGATGGGATGTCATAACATCTCGTGAAAGGGACAATAATTTGGAAGATTTTCATCTCCTTATTTATTTGGTTTCTTTAGCCATAGCAACTAAACAAAATTGTTTTCTAGAGCTGAGATGAAGTAACCATGAACTTGTTTATTCCTAAAAGAATAAAAATTATTATTTAATTCCTCAAAATGTATCTTCCATTGATCTCTTTGATCATCTTAATGAGGAAATCATTGTTTTTTGTGCTTAGGAGGAAGAGCCCTTCAATATAATGATGGTCTTGATGTACAAGTAGGTACAGGTTCCTAGTTGAGTGTGACAGTAGCTGCTCATGCCTTTCTTATCCTCTACCCTAGTTATTATGGAATTAAATGAGTTTTAGCCTTAATTTCTATAATATTGTCTTCAATAAGATGATCGATCGAAGTAAGCTCTTGAAACCGACCTATGTATTTCACATGAATCAATGGTTTGAATAGCTGATCCCATAGATTTTCCACACAAATTGGCAGTAACTGTTCTTCATGGAGTGTTATACTTAAAGAATATATTAATCCTTTCCATTGAGCAATGAAATATGAAACTATTTCATTTCCCTTTTTTCAATTAGTAAAATAAAAAATTGTCATTTTCAGAAGAGTTGAGCTAAATATAAGATGAAATTTTAGAAAAAGATCTTCCCATATAGTAATTAACCGAAATTTGAAACTTGTATAATATAAAAATGCTATTCCTTGTAATGACAGCACCAAACTCCTAAGATATAATGCTTCTTGTTGTTGAGATGTTATAATAATGGGATCATAGTGGAAAAAAAATGTTATATGTGTTGTTCTAGATCTCCCAAACCATTAATTATTGGGAATGTCGAATTCAAAAAAATGGTGGTGGAGGAATTGCATCCACACATTCCGGGTAAGCTCTTTTTTCAGAAAAACTAGTGCACATATTTCCCCCATAGCTTACAATTGAGTTGATAATGGCTCAATTGTGTTTATAATAATATGGGGAATATCTAGATGAGTTAGATTATATGCAGGTATAACAACTGGAACATGATCTAGTGCAACAATAGGAAAAACTACTGATGGTGGTGCTATTATTAGAATTGGATAACCCACGGTAACAAGCCTATCAGGATGTGTTTGATCCTACCTTGATATTGTACTCAGTGTAGGGAATTCATTATGTACATATATAGTTACATAAAATCCTCTTTTCTAAGGAGCTCCTACAAAATTTTCATGTTGAGGAAATTCTTGGAGAGTACATGTCACATAAATGATGTTTTGAAGTAACTTTGTATTGAAACTTTTCAACTCCTTCATTTCATATTCTTGTTGTGAAAATCTCTCTTCAAGAGAAAGAGAATGACCTTATCCAATGGAATAATGAAAAAATATCTGACTTTTTCCATTCCCATTTTTAGATGCCTTTCTGAGAGGTCATAGAATGTTATTTGAAGGTATACCTAGATTTTGGGTAAGCCTCTGATTTCGGGTGCACACACCTTCTCTATTTTCGTCGGTGTGTACCAAATTATCGACAAGAACATACTATTCATTCCCCCCTAAACATTACCCATTTTCTTGAGGATCTTCGACAGTTGAGTTAATGACATTTATCATTACATTATGTATCGACAGTATTCTGTTAGTGTTTTTGTGAGATCGTCTTCCCTTGTGTCTTCCGTAAAACTTAGTTCTCCTATATGATGAATTCCCTTGAACTATTTGGTGGACAGTAACACAATGGGAATCCTTGGATAGTTCAGTTTCATGCTCTCATTATGGATTCAATCCTAATTGGGAGAAAACTGACCTTGGTTGAGGAGGGGATTTTATATGTGGAAAATCCCCCAACACAACAGGCTGAGGTTGTTCTTGTTCTTGTTCATCTACAAATCATTGAACTTTTTTGATTTAATTTGAAGGTTGAATTAAATGATCTCCTGGCCTTGAAAGTTTGGGAGATTCTTAAACTGCTATGGCTGATATTCATTCAACTTCTCTTCTGATTTTCTGGATTTTGGTTTGGATATTAGCTGGGTGCATTATCTGACAACCACTTAAATCATGTGTTTCAAAATATCATCGTGCAATTTCAGACATTTTCCTTCTCTAACGCCTGACATTCTCTAAGCAAGATGCCTTCTCAAGGTTCTTTGATGCTTGATGTAAAAGTAACTGAACAACTTCTTTTCTATGAGTCTGACTCTGATGAGTGCTGGTTGAGGCTTTTTCATCAGCGTGCATTCGATTGCATAAAAAATCATTTGATTGTGGCTGACCATGGCAATCACATTGCATGGGACCACTTTTGGGAGACTTTGCAGATTTTGGAGTGAAATTAAATGAAATTCTCTATATGCACCTCATCCTCTGATACGAACACTATATGGGGAATGAGAAATTAACTAGGGTATCCTCTTTAGAGCATTGATACATGCACACTGAAGGGTTCTCAAATATTTCTCAAAATTTGGATGTTGGGAAACTGAGAGAGACATCAAGTCCATTTGGCATTCCAATCCTTATATTACCACTACATTATTTTGATATTCATTATATGGTAATACATTATTTTTCATATGATGAAGAGGATTACATATGTTCAGACGGATTTAATGAATGAAATCTCTTATCATCAATTCTATAATGTTATACAGATAATTTTCCATAGGCTAGAACAAGACTGGTATTTATCCTTTAGTAAATTACTTCCTCATATTTAACACATCTTCATCATATTTCACTAGAGGTATCTCCACTTGGTCTGACCAAAGTGGATTCTCTATGTTGGAAGACAAATGGCCCAAGGGTGGTTTAGATAATGATTGATTCATTTAGATGTCTTCTGTTTGACAAATTGTTTCACTCATAAATGACAAGGCATCATACATGATTGTCCTTGTGTTTGTAGGTGCCTCGAGATAGGAGGGATTTCTCATCACTACATTGTTAATTATAATATTGTCTTGACAATGAAAAATAATACTATAGAGAAGACTTTTTTAATGAATTCCATTAGGGGGAGGATCACCATGATGTCTTACAAAAATGGATAAATCATTTTCTGCCTTGGTCATCGGGCCACACGGAGGGTTTCCGTGGCTCTCAACAAGTGATAAGCACTCTAGATTGACCGAATTTTTAGGAATCAGACCATCATGATGAAGTGTCCAATGAGAATCTTCATAATTTAATCTACCAATCTAATAATTTGGTTATGAAAGGATAAGATCTTGAGCTACAATAGACAAATATACGAGGACTTCAAGAACTCATGTATTAAGAGGATCCAAATCACTTCTTGACTCTTGATTTTCCAACAGTGAATGGAGAGTCTTTTATTGGATTTTCTCTTTTACTGAGTTGGGGCCGCATTCTATGAAAAGTGGTTATCATGGGAAATTGTATGTTCCTACCATGGAGTGGTTACCGAAATGGACAGATTACATCCAATTGGAAATGGTGTATGTTCTCAAAAATGTTATCGATACGATATGGGGGAGTATGCGCCCTGACCCTCCTGGACTGGAACAGAGTTGTTTATCTGCTTCAGTATGGAATGTCAATGTGTCATCCCATGTGTGGGGATAGATTTATTTGTCTATTCTCCCAATATTGATGAAGAAGTTATTAAAATATCCTTGCAAGCTTCTAGAATATAGAAAGAGATTTTCATCTACCCCTACACCATTGATAAGATATGTTCGGTGACTTCAATAGAAAAAAATTAATATATATCCATTATTTATCTAGAGTAGGTGTTTGTGTCTACTCTTGTCCACCTTTTCCAAAAAAATGGGTATTGACAATAGCCATTCATGTGGTCAGAGAGTTGGGTCTACCCGAAATTTGTCGTTGGTGTTTTCCGAATGACTTCTCGGGGTGCGATCAAACAAGACTGTTGGAAGACTTGATGAACATTTGTAGGTTTATGTGCCTACAGGATGTTACCAATCAAGTATTATTGAAGGACTTCATTCAATACCGGCATATGAGATTGTTGATAAAATTTGTGATTGTAAATAGTTTTATGTTCCTTTTCACTAGTTTCCACCACATTAGATTAGTGGGATTCATTAAATGAAGTTAGACTAGCCTGCTAACTGGATAATAACTTGTAAGTAGGTGTATGTTACTATTCACAAAAATCCACCAGGATTATCTTGTGGTATATGTGGGCTATTGTCAGAAGATCCTGGTGAGAATCATAATTAGGACGGACAAGTGTATGTGCCCGCTCGTTGATTTCCATCATGTTAAGTTGATGGACTTCTACAAAGGAGTAAAATGAAAGAACCTTATCCCCGTTGACTGAACGTTGTTCCTGGTGGTTCATATTATGTGCCTGAGTCTGAGAGACATGGGCCAAATTTCCATAGGAAATACCCTCATCATGTTGGTGGCACACTACCACGTGATTCTGGAAGTGATCGCTGGTGGGAGTCCTCAGGAAAGACTCCTACATTATTGAATTGAGGCATTGAGTGGCCCTTGATCCACCTCCCTGTAGTAGAGGAGGGATTGATTGTTGCATTACAGGGATAAGGACCAAAAATAGTTGGATATGGTTGTTGACACTATTTCATTCTTGATAATTGGTCGTCATTGGCTAGATGATCGAGGATTGTTATTGACCCGGAGGTTCTGTCGAGCTGCCTCCAATGTTGGGATTGTATGATGATGGTGATATTCTTTTACCAGCATATTAGAGACCCAATGTTTGAGATGCTGGGATGTTGATGATGTCCTTCTTGAAGATGGAGATCCAGTTTGAGAAGTGGTTTGGAATATCACGAATGTTGTCATAGAGATATCCATTTCATGGAATGAAGGGAATTTTGAGAATAATGTCTTTAAAACTATATCAAACCCTATTAAATAAATTTCTTTTTATAGGGATACACGGGTGATTGATTCATTTTTATGTCCTTACTTTATCGATTGATATGGGCCTAACATGTGTGTAACATTATTAACATGGTTAAGAATTCATTTGAGGTTCACCATTTTTGTTTTTTAGTTCCTTGAAATGTTTGTTCTAGTTTTAATAATCATTGTTTCCAGGATTTTTCCATTGGATTTAATTATGGAACTGGAAACATCTAATAGTTCTTTATCCAATGGGGACCTACTTTTCTAAGTCAGGTGTTTGTTATGTTTGAACATTACGATACTTATGAACGTGCATTAGTCTAGAGGATGTGAGGTTAGACTCATCACTCCCTTTTGGGGATAATTATTGTCTACTCCAGGGCTCTCTTTGTAAAAATAAGATGTTTTCATTAATCAATATTAATTTACCATGTATATCATAAGTATTGCTTAGAATTTATAGTCACTTATTAACATGTGTAAAATTTAGAATCATCAGTTGCATTCCGGGTTCTTCGTTATGGGCAATATTAGTATGTATTTGAGGTTTTCCATCAATGGTATCCTCTAATATACTGCTTAGAGATTCATTAAATCATCATTGTGATTATACTATTTTTAATCCACCCAGTGGGGCACTCTGGAATTTATTATCATCCAGGGAGATGAAGATTTGATTTCATTTGGGGATCGTGCTCATAAAATAGGCTACCTACATATTCTTGTAAAAGGAATCAAAAACTGTGTAGTGTAGTGCCACTGAATGTGACACATCATACCTTTTAAGGTCATTAGATAAGGACCTAGCTGTACAGTTTAATGTCATGTGGTATGGACATCTTAGCAAAAGGTGCTTAGTCAAAACATAGTTTGGGACTTATACTGTAGTAACCCAATGATCTTTGGAATGAATATGTGTTTCCAAATAAGATCAGACCATGTTGGGAATATGGCCCAAGGATAAAAGGGTTGATTTGAAGTGTTGGTTTTGAACCTCAAGGAGGCTTCCTACATATCCATTATGGTTGGGAATCATATCCCACGTAGTTAGATATGTCTCTTTGAGAGTATGGTCATTTTATAGAGATGAGTATAGTCTTACTTTTAGAAAAGGACTCCATTAGGATTTGGGGTTTAATTTGGGGCTTATTCCTAAGGAGGATGCCCAGATTAACGTAATTAGGGTTGGATTATTGAGGAGGATATCCAGTGATCTCCGGCCCGAAAAATTCTTCCTACATGTCTTAGATTGAATAGGAATGAATTTTCTCTTATTTCAATCGATTTTGAAAATGTTGTGACCATGAAAATTTTCTAGGCCCACATGAGTCATGCTCGGTGTGAGAAACAAGAGGATGTAAAATATTCAACAAAGGCATTCAGACATTAAAATTTTTCTTCCTCCATAGGTATAAGATGGCACATCTATGGCGGTGATGGTGGACGTTGTCGAGGTGACCATGGAAGAGGGAGAGGTGATGAGCCTTCCCTCTATTCCATTTACATTGGACAAGGGACCAATGTAAGGATGAACAGATGAAGTATAGGGGATTACACCAAGATGGATTCCCCTGAATTTATCCTGGTATAGGAGGGAGACTTATCCTTTATTTTAAAGGGAGAAAAGTAGGTGGGAACGATACCTTCCCTACCAGAAATTTGATGTTTCCAACTCTTTGAGAAGGGTGAGGCTGGGACCCAATCCACTATTTTCTGAACTTAGAACTTTCCGGCACTGTTATACGAAGAAACATCCATGTTACTATGGATATAAAAACCCACATACACTCCTTGAAAACTAAACCCATGTGAATAAAATTTGGGAAACCTATGACTGTGGAAATAAAAACCCAAATTGAAGACACATTGATGTACACTTCCCAAAGGTTTTATAAGTCACGAGGTTTCGGTGGAGGTATCAAAAGAATCCCTTTTAGACTCGGGATCCAAAGAATTAGAATCCTTTACATGAATGGTTTGGATGAATGATTGATGGCCTGTAGACTGAATAGAGTGAATAAAGTAAGTGAATCAAGGATGGGCGCCCAAGTAGAGAAGGGCGCACATGTATGAGCACCCAAGTAGATATGGGCGCCAAAGTAAGGGGAAAAAATTAGGCTTGGGCATCCTAAGGTTCCTTTCAGTGATGAAAAACATGTATGGTAATACATGGGAAAGACCTTACTGAAGCCTTCATGAGTATTCACAGGTGATCCATGATGTTGGTTTCTCAAGTTCCTGTGAGAGGAATGGACGACCTGCAAGTATTTCAGACGTGGGGAGGTTGAGAACTTTAGGCACAAGAGTTATGGTTTTCAAACACAAAAATGACTTATGACCAATGATCCTCCTTTAAATCTTCCTATCAAGGAGGTAATACTCTACCTAAAAAGTATTGAATTACTGGGGTGAAGTACTAGGGCCACCAGAGCTGCAATTGGGCTTCACGAAAAATCTTCCATACAAATGGGATCCCCAAGAGTCTATTTATAAGAAAATAAGTGACATTTGGAAAAATTAGTTGGTCATACTAGTGACATGGGAGACAAATTGCGGCTCAAAAGTACCTTGCACACTGACAGTGTTTTGGACAGACTATAGAGACACCTTTAGTATATATCCAAAATTATACTTTCACTTATCTCCAACATGGTGGCACGCAAGTGGGCTGCACGACATATGGGGGCGGGCAAGTAGGCTGCACGCTGACAGAGTTTTGGCTATACTAAGGTGGCCAAAAACTGATACATTTGAAAATATTTGACTTTTATTTATGTATTCTCCTTTATCATTCTAATGGATTCCCTTCGTCATTATTTTTAGAATCTTTGACAGAATTTAGTGTCAACAGTTATATTAAATAGGGAAAAACATAGTCTAGTGGAAGGTGTTAAAACCTTATCATTCTTTTATTGTGGGTTCAGGCCCCATGGCCTTGTTGGGTATGATGGGTTTCACACCACCAATAATGTTGTAATTTTTATAAAACTATATAATACAATTTTTATAACATTTTCAAAAAATATATGAAGAATTTTCTTAAAATGAAATTATTTATTGAATAGCCTTTTGACCTTGGTTTTAAAGGAAATGTATTTTTTTCATAAAGTCAAATAATATTATTTGACTATTATTACAATCTCATTAATGATCATATAAACCATAAATCATATCAATAAATATAAACTTATGTTGATAAAATGTAAAGGAATTATTACTAAAATAAAACATTCATATAATAATCCAATGGTTTATATTCCCATAAATGTTTTTCGGAAATTTCTTAAATACTAGTATTTTTTTACCATTCTAATTAAAAAAGGTTATGTTTAAGAATATGAACTTTTGATCAACCTTAATCTCATAAAACATGACTTTATACAGATGTATTAATTTCTAGAAGGTATACATGCTTCTAAAATTTAAAATAATCATGAAATGATTTCTTCTTGTTATAAAAAATAGAATTTGGTAAAAAAACATCAGTAATATAATAATGGAATCCTAATAAATACACAATCCATTTTATTTTAACCCAGGTCCTTCCATGGTCTAGGAGATATCCATTAGATGGGGGGATTGACATCGATAATGAAGAGGTTCTCCATATATAATACAATGAAATATAAATAGATAACTTGGATGTGGTTTATTTCCTTCCATCATAATCTTCATAATTCTGTATCAATTCATTTATTTAGGACATTATTTTCCACACCTAATTTTTTTCCCACATTCTTTCATACGTCATATATTCTTTCTATGTCACTATAGGTTTAAACTATTCTATTAATTGTCGTCATATATTCAAAATAACTATTATTTTTTGTTAAAAAGTGTGTATTATCCTATTCATATCCACCATGTGTTTCAAACCATGTGCACAAGAAGGCTCTTTATCATTCACTAAGTGATGATATATAAAAGACCAATGATCCATTTTCAGAGACATTTCCTCTATGTACATATGACGTCCACTTATACAATATATACATGGATAAATTTTAATAACAAAACACATAATATTTACCCTACCAAAAAATTATAATGTACTTCTATACTTATCCCAAAAATTCTATCATAGGGTTATTATCCTTTATATATGTTTTTTGAAACATAGTTTAAAAGGGTTCTAATGAACTCTATTTTGTATCAACTCTTGTGACCTTGACCCCTGTATCTCGGAGCTACTGTATATTATATTACATTGTAAATAGATACAAGAAATTAAATCTATATGAACCAAATAATTTATTAGTTTTAGTAAACTGGAAATAAAATTGAGCACAATTTTACATTGTAAAATAAAAATTACATCATATTTTTTTGTGATCAACATTTTCCCCTATATCATAACATTTCACATTAATCGTAGTAATCATATGGGAACTTTTTTAATTGAAGAAAAAAAAAGATGAGATCAAATTATTAGTAATAGTTAGGTATAGAGGATTCTATCTAGAATCAACAATGAATAATCAATATGTCAATTTAAATAAATAAATACACATTCTATTAAACCAATAACATGAATATCATAATAATAAAATGAATAAGTAATACTCCATGGTAAATAATTGATTACAATGGCCACCTAATAAATAAAATTATAATTAAATGCATCCAAAGAAAGTATCATTATGAAAATATCATTGATAATAAGAAAATTCATAATCAATGAGGTGGGATAAATAATAGAAAATTCATGCGATGTAATCAATAATATAAATCTAAAATCCATCCACATGTGATATCATTTTAAGAATATCATGGGAAAAAATAAACAACATATTAAGGAAGATTTTTTATTATTGAGTTTAATTATCTTATACATCATGATTCATCTACTGTCGAGTCATATCACAATACTGTTTTAAACTATTGCTAAAAATTTTCTTGATTAAGGAATATTAATTTTTCGCATGAGACAACTAATGAATCAATGGTATATATAATTCTATTCTCTGGCTATGATTGCGGGTTCCAATAATTCTGCATATATTAAATGATCCAATTAATTCATGAATCAATATTCCATATCAAAAAATATGTTTATTATGTAAATAATCTCTATATATCAATAAATCCCAGTTAATAAAATAACATTCAATGTAAAAAATTTAAGTAAAAATTGTACAAAATTTGGGAAGTAATCATATTCATGATACAATGAATATGGATATTTCAATGATACATTGTTTAAGAAATAATCATATCCATGATACAAATAATATGAATATTTAAGAAAAATTAATTATATGATCATCATAAGAAAGTGAATAATTATAGGTTTTGGTAATGATTATAAAAATGAATTAAGGATATTAGTATCATTAATATTTGTGTTCAAAATAATTATAAAACACCCATAGTAAGGATGATTATTGTATCAATTCAGAAAATACCAATTATAGTAATAATGATGGGTTTTATTTATTGAAGAAAATAAAAACCATAAGAAAGGATTTTTGAAACAACTCCAGAGAAAAATTTAATTTTCATTTTGAAAACTAGTTTTTAGAACTAGAAGTTCAAAAAACATTTTTAAAATTATTTTCTTTGAAAAAAATATTTTAATCCTATAATTGATGTTTTACAAAAAAACAGTGGTCATGACCGTAGGAAATTCTATACATGTCGAGTATGTTGAAACAAATATTTCAATCACCTTTTCAGTAAAAGTCGAACATGAATTGTTTTGAAAATGAGATAAATATTCTTTTCAAATAAATTTAATAAATAAATATTTGTAAAAATATAGTTAATAAATCATTTAGAAATGGATTTTTTTTTGAAATTTTATGAATAAATATTTGTTGGAAGAGAACATATTTTTGACCGAAAGAAGAAATAAAGTCATATTTTATTAAAAAAATATCAATTATTTTAAGTTAATATGACAGTAAAAAAAGTTAATATTTCTTGAAAAAAGTCATTAATAAACATTATATATGAAATTCAAATGGTGTTATTAGATAGTGATCAAATATTTTTTTAGTAGAAATTCAAGTAAAATAAATATAGATAAAAATTAGACTGTTAAATAAACCCTGATAAAAATCATAACTTTGAAGTGATAATTTATTAATGAATAAATTATGTGTATAACATGTATATGCACATAAAATATGTTTAATAAAACATAATAAATTAATAATTTATTAAAAATATATAATAAAATATTATACTATATGACAAATAACTAATATAATAGAATGAAAAGGAATTGAGTTAGGAAAATATTACCACTTTTTAATTTTTTGGTCAAATACCCGTTCAGTAAATATCTAGAATAGAAAAAAAAATACATTTAATTTATATTTAATTATGGAATTACTTGTGAAAGGGGAATTATATACACCATATAAAAGAAATTAGGTGCATAAAATTACAAAATGCCTCAATGAAGGGAAAGTGAGGTGACTCCCCTTGACTCGCAATTCCTTTTTGTTGACTATAAATTAATATCATGTATAATGGTGTTAATAATTATAATTTTTTAAAATAAACATATATATGTTCATAATATCACATATTATCTAATTGCAACATCCTTTCACCCGTTTAGTTTTAATATTTCATTATTTTCATTGTTTTAGGTGTTAATTTCCTTGTATTCTCACGCATGTTTATTATGAAGGTTCTAGTTGTTACATATATTGTATATATCCATATTATCCATAATAATAATAATAAAATAATCATTATATTTATATAATTTTTATATTTTTGTGACCAATCCTGAAATATTATTTTGATAAATGACTTCTGTTATTATCATTTATATAGTAGGTCGTATATACATATGAGTTGCATTTCCATTTTCTAACGATCTTTATGGAAATTATGTAAGTAATATATAATAATTCCAAAATCACAATAATATAATAAATAAAATATTTATTCTTTAAATATACATATATATATATATAATCCACGTGGTTTGGTGATGAAAATACTGTCACATTTATTTATAAAGGCGATATTCCACATGTACACAAACAAAATTATCAACATTATTTTAGCGAAAAGGTATGAAATTAAATTAATTATTATATTTCAATAATGATAAATATTTTATAAATATCATATTTATTTCATTTATATCACATATATTCTTTTTATTTATTCTTATCACCTTCCATGTAAACTGTAACTGAAAAAAAAACTCACTGCTTCGCAAGGTAGTCGTCCTCGGTTCACACGAGCGAAGTTATCATATTCCTTAAAGAATGGAAACTAAAATATGTATATATTATATAATGATTCCAAAGGAAAGATAAAGTCATAAAAATTATATAATTAATTTATATCCAAATTGATACCCAACTATTAGAGGGTGTATCAAAAAGATTAATTACATCAGTTCGCGAGGTGGTAATCCACCGTACACAAGAATGATGATATCGTAACCCATTTTATAGAAGTGGGTATTATTATCGGTCATGAATAAAAATACATCATATATCCTTTTAATTTACTCTTTTTATTATATCTTACTGATTTATTATGAATTTATGGTGGTGGAGGAAGAAATAAAAAAACCGCTCACTAAAGAACGTTACCTCTTGCCCTGGTATCCTCTTTATGTTCAAAAAAAATCCTTCCTATTATAAATTTAGGACAATAAAATTGATTAAAGGTTGAGGTGATGGAAGTTTGAAATTTATTTGTGTATATTTTTTCTGAACCTAAATCATTTTGTTGTTTGATTTTGAGATGAGAGGGGGTGGCCTTTTCTATGTGTGGTGAGTGGAAAACATGTAAATTTTTAATGAAAGAATATATACCAATGGTTATGACATTACAAAGCGGTAAAAATTTATTATTCAATATATCGAGACACAATAATTTTGAATTATTTATATAAAAATCATTGTAATTTTTTTTTATGAAATTCTAACCCTTATCCTAAATTTTTAACCCCTGATAAATCAATTTTTACAATTACTAAAGTTATTTTTTTACTATTTTTAGTATTCATTGTGGTGAAAAATTAAATTTAAATTATTATATAATAAAAATTATTCTGATTTAAAATATTGAATTAATTTTAGATACTAAATATTTAGAATTTTAAAATTTTAATTTAAAATAAATCTTAGTGAATGGATGGAAAAAAATTGTATTAAAGAGAAAATTTTCAAATTCTCACAATGTTATTATATAGAAATTCAACATGAAAATGATTTAAATATTTTATATTTTATTAATATATATTTAATTGAACAAATATAACATTCAAACCAATTAAAAATATAATATATTTTCATTAATAATTGAAATGTAAAGGACAATTTCAATTAAAATTCAAAATTTTCCATATTCATTGATAAATGAAACGTTTATAAAAATACCAAAAATTCACCCTAATTAATTTTTAATATTATTATTTAAAAATAATTCTATTTTTTTTATATAAATTGTATAATATTTTTAAAAATTTTATATTAAATTATGTGCACAAAGTGAGACTAAACCCTCCTTTAAAAAATCAAATTTCTTTAGAAAACGTTTTATTTATTTCTAAATGATTCTTATTTTGATTATAGTCAATATATATCCATAATATTATTTATTTATTTATTATTATGAATAAATTATTTTTTAATGCCTAGGATCTAATAGTAATCTATATTATGGTTTATTTATACTTAGGGTCTCATATTATGTTTTCTATCAAGGAGATTAAATTTAAAGAGGTATATTTTCTACTTTGTTTAGGCTCAACGTTTGGTGTAACATAAAATATAAAAAATAATTCTATTATAATATTATAGTTATTCATATTATCTATATAATATTTTATATTCATAAAAATATTTCATAGATATTTTTCTTCTATTTCAATGTCTAAAACATAAATACAACATTTTGAAGGAACCCTTGTCGAGAATGGTCGAATTCTTATTGTAAGTGTCTAAGTTGTTATTCAAATTTTTCAATAAAATTATAATATATAAACATTAAAAATATTATTCTCAAATATAATGATATTATATTATTATAAGTATTCCTCTAAAAAATTATTTTTCTATTTTACAACTCCATACTCTTACTCAAGCATTAGTACAACTTGTTGTTGTTTGGGTCAGTTCAACCACCTACTGATACAGTGCTATTAAAACAACCTTATTTCCAAATGAATAATTATGAATATATTAATAGTGATTATATATGATATAAAATAAAAATTCATATAAATAATATGATTCTAGAAGGATTAAACTAAAAATAAATGGAAATTATAAAATATTTAATTTTATCAAAAAATCACATGAAACAATATATCTATAGATTCCATTATCTTGAACAATAATAATACATTACTTCAAGGTAAAATCAGACTAAACAATTCATTTCAACAAAATTATTCAACTATATTGACAAATAAATAAATGGGGAACATTTTATCATGGAACGAGGACTAATATCTCCCATGTGAAATATAAATTAAAGAATCCAAAGTACTGAAATCTGATTATAAAGATAAATAGTAACTATGTATTATAATTCTAATGTATATTATAATGTTAAATTATTAGTGGTAAAAATATATTTTTATGAATCATAAATAATTAATGATAATATATATGTTTTTATATATGGGGTTAACGATCATTCATGGAATTCAATAGTAATGTTAAGGGTTTTTCAACTAATTTTTTTATCATTGAACACCACAGTATATATTTTTGTGTTTTATATAACTTACCATAATAATGGTATATCAAATTCATCATTTAATTTATGGGTTTTAAAAATCCATAAAATGTTCTTTCTTTTTAGGTATTTTCATTTAATGGTTACCAAATCCAAATGAGTTCTGCATTATATCTCAGTATGAGTTCGATATTATATATATCTGAACCCTTATTTTGTTATCAGCTATGTTATTTACCTTTTACACCAAATATATAATTTCTGTATCATTATTTCCAGGGATTACATGTATTCATACAAATTTACATCCCTTATGTGCACATGTTAATTGAAAAGACATTTGTAATTAGTGATAACCTTATCTATTCAATTTTTGTCCTAGAATCATTCTTTTCTATGTTCATATTATTTATATATTTTATTAATTTTCATATATTTGGTTTAATGATATCATAATTTCATTTTATTAAACATTCCACTCACTTTATTTTGGATTGAAATGATTTTTATACTTTTTTCAAATGAATATGTTTCTATAAATTTGGCTTCCTTTACCAATGTTTGTAAAAAATAATCGTTTTTATCATCTTCCTCATGAATAACTCCACATATTTCAATAAAAATTTCTCAAAATTGATCTCACAGTTCATGTTTTCATGATTTTATAATGAAATATCTATTGGATTATTTTTTATTTGTTCATTTTAAAATAAATTGTATTAAAAGAAAAATATATTTCTTCTTTTTAATCAAATAAATTTTTTATGACCTTGTAAAAGAGGTTTCCAACTATAATGGTATCCAATTATATTTTATATGATTCACTAGAGATATTATCTCATGATTTTATCCACCATATTTATTTGGATGTTTTATGATCAAGTTATTTATATTTTTCTAAGAAACCTATTTCGTTCTCATGAGATCATTAAGATATTACTATGAATATATTCATGCTCATGTCACATTCATTTTCATGGTTTAAAATTATTTGATAGGTGGGTCCATTATATCACTCTAATTCACGGATCAATGCTTTACCTCTCATTAGATAACAATAATAATAGTGGAAATTATAGAATTTTTTCGAATATTATGCATGGTTTTCCATATATTGAAACTTTTTATTATATTTCATTTACTTAAAGGGGAATGATATCTAATGATAATATCCACAAAATTTATTTTCATGTATTAAGATCATGTTATTTCTATTGTTTTAGAAATAATTTCATTATCATTAGTTAATAAGCTATTATTGTTAATATATTTTCGATCATGTCATATTAATTTTCTAGGTTTATAATGATGTGGTAGCGGGTCCATTATATCACTCTAATGAATTGTCAAATTCAGTATTTGTTACTAGATAAGAATGTTAAAAGTGGAACATAGGTAAATGTTCACAAGGTTTCGCATGATATATACTAAATTATTCATTTTGATATGTATGGAAGTTATTTAATTGTTCAAAATCTCTTGAATGAACTTTTTTGAAATGTTCACAATTTAATGTAACAATATTATTGAAATGATGAAAATATTATGCATAATTCTTATTAAAATGTTCATATTTTTATTTTTGTGTAATGTGTCATGTTTTTATACATGTTCTATTTAGGATGATTTTTGGTTTTGAAGTCCAACAGATCATACAAGGGTAAAGCTGTCATTACACCCTAGTTATTTACCATGTCATAATTTTATATGGGTTACATTAGATTGAATATGAGGTTTTCCTAATCGTTTATCTAGAGTAGATAGGTGAGTGTGGTGTGTCCTCTAACGTAATTGAACAAATATATGATATTAATTTTTTGCATGTGTTAGTATTTTTGATGAAAGGATTAAATCCATTGAATATGACACCAAATCAGAAAATTCATTCCTCGAATGATTCATGAATATGGTTTTTATACTAGGGACCATGTAAGTTTTGTTCCCATATATATTCTTAGTTAGTCATTATCATGAGTTGATTAAATAAATCAATAATATAATTAATTAATTATTCTAATTAATGGAAAACACCAAGGTCATGTCTATTGAGTCGTACTTATAAAACACCAACGGGGTTAGAAATATTTTTCATTGAAAAATCCATGATATGGGAGAGGATTAGAAGAACATGGTGATGGTGATGATGGATCTTGGAAAATTATTGTATCCCTGGAGAAATATATAGATGAATTTGAATGGTGAGGATGAAGGAATATTTGAATGTGGCAATAAATCAATGATTTAAAAATTTTCCATCATGATATCGAATTTTTTTAAAATTAATTTTTTTTAATTTATATCAATGTGATTACTTATTAATTCCTAAAAATATAATTCTGAAAGAACAATTTTTAAGGTGGTAATTTTTTGGTTGATAACAGGACTTAATAATAAAATGATTAAATTATTTAAAAAATTAACTTACCTAATTTCGCCTTCATTTAATATTATTTTTTATATGTTTAGTGTTCCTATAGATCTCAATGATTATTAACATTGGTATTTTGTGGCATTCTACCTCCGTTTAATGAGTTTTTTTCATCAGTAATCATTTTGACTTGTGGTTTGACAGAATTCGGCATGCCCCATTCATCATGTGACCATTATTCGATTTTATATATCATTGTACCTAATTATTAAACTTTTGTTATAGGATGATGATAATATGATGATGATGATGTGAATCAAATAAATGATTATATGTTAGTTTTTATGCAGAGATAGAATTATAGGATTTTTTTCTACAGTGGAGCCAATGATCCAAAATATCAATAAAGAATGAATGTAATTTGACTTACGAGGAAGAATTTATGATGATATAAGTGTACGTATGGAATTTAATGTGTGATTCATTGTATAATCATGGAAATAAGTCTTAAATTAATAAGACACATAATGGGTTAATGTGATTAGAAAAATCATGAATAAATGGAATGTAAATATGATGAACACACTCCACATGTCCTGCAAATGTGTCTTCTAGAGTTTTAGTGGAAGATTAATATCACATTACTATGTTAATTATCACATTTAATGTGATACAAACTATAAAAATCAGGTTTTTTTGAAGAGAACTTTCCATGAGATTCATGTGACCCCCATGTCAGGAGTGTTTTGATAAACACCATGTACCCTTAGAGGGACATGGATTGTGTTTAAGGGGTACATTTTGAGTATCCCCATGGACACTGAATTTAATGTGTCTCTAATAAAATCCATGTAGTTATTTTGAGATAATAAATGTTTAATGATAAAACATGGACATGTTCCCGAAAAGGGATAACAAGTCATATAACTTTATTCCACGTCGTGTAGATCGGCCATATATACTTCAATAAGAAAAAAATCATCATCTCTTAATTACTCTGTAGAGTTTGTATCTCACCCATTACTAATAGGATCCTCATAGGGATTGGTATTTTACCAAAAAAATCTTGGGAATGGTATCCTATCAATGAAGAATAAATACAAGTAAGGAATTTCACCAACATATATGGGGAAAGGATATTTAATATGTATGTTTTATATTTCACGTATACATAAAGACAGGATGGGGTTGGTAATGTCCACATGAGTTTTTATTTCACCCATTATAATATTGAATGAATCCCCTAGCATAATATAAGGGAATAACCATATTGTTTATTGAAAATTCTAGGATATATATTTTGAATGTAATCTCATTTGGTTTCTTAGATGTTACATATAAAACATAGGGACATTTATTCCTTCTATGATTATTCATGGGTTCTTAATTTCTCTTATATAATGTGTGTGAAAAAAAAAACATAAATGAAGTACAGGAGTGGAAATCCCCTCATAGCACTAAGAGGTGGGATGAATACTAGAAACCAAGGCATTTTTCATTTATGTGAAATTTGTTGTCCCTTAGCGCCTTTGGGGTTTTCTTTGACTTTATGACGTAGAGGTCAAATATCGACAATAGATATTATAAAATCATATACTTTCCAAGAATCACATATAATACATGAGTAGTGGATTTTGAGGGTTAAAAATTTATGAAATAGCAACTATATTGAACATGATTCTTCTAGTGATTATAATATGTTGATGTTACTTATTGAATAACATTATATTAATTATTTATGTTTGGAGCCTTGAGCTGAATTATTATTCAATATTAACTTATTTTCCTCCCTCTAGAGTCATATAGTTGTTTTATTTGAGTTTATTCATTCATTATTTTCTATTTATGGTTTTTGGAAAATCCTACTGAGAATGTTTATACTCACCGATTCATGGGCCATGGGGCCACACATGTTGTGTCAGTGTAGATGACGTAAAAATATTAGTTGGTTTGTGATATAGGGGTTGTATTTTGTTGTTCAAATATGATTTTTAGTTACCTGAGGGGGATAAGATTCTAATAACAATTATTGTTTGACACAAACATGTAGTGAGGGACAAATAATCTTGACTAATAGTAATTATTCCTTTATGGAATATTTGGAAAGTGTTTATGATGTTTTCCACCATGGTTTTGTGTTATGTTCACTGTTTCATTTCATTATCACCTTCCAATGTCATTAATCTGCCATCACATTCATCAATGATGTCAGATCATTGAATGAAATGGGATAGTGGGATTTCAGTTCCTCATTTAATGGATTTTTCATTTGAGAATGTATATTATTCTATGTCTCCTTTATAAAATAAATTCATGATCATGAAACAATTTCTTGGTACAATATCTAGGTGAACAATAGTTAATTACACTTATTATATTTCAAAAATTCTGTAACCATCGGTCATATCCTGCAGTATCATTGTTTATGTATTGAAGTGTCTAGAAATTTTTCACATTGGGAACTTATATAGTCATACCATTTTGATGTTGGGAACATCATATGTGTGATGTGTCTTAGGAAAGGAAACTTAATAATTCCATGTAGACCTTAAGCTTGATGACACCGTGAGAGTAATTCTTCCATGTAATTTACCTTCGAAATCCTAGGTTAATTATATGAGGAAGGGATTCTAGATCAGGTAACATTTTTAACATCTTAAAGAGATTTATTTTTCATAGGTTTAATGTCTTTCATAAATAGATGGTTCAAAGGTTTAACATATTACTCAGATAGATGGGTCATAGGATTAATATTTTTTCGGGAAAGATGGGTTTTAGATTTAACATCACGCGGGGATTGATCAGTTATAGGTTTAACATCTTTTGGGGATAGATAGGTCATAGGTTTTATATCTAATAGAATCAGATGGGTCACATGTTTAATGAATTATAGGGATAGATCGTTAAATAGTTTCACATCTTGTGGGTATATATTGGACTCTGGTTTATGGTCTTGAAGGGATATATGGTTCATCTGTTTAATGACTTATGGGGAATTATTGGTGGCTAATTGGTTCTATTGGGGGGATATTTCCCACTTGAAGGGTTGGTGGTGATGTTGTGGTGTTAGGATTAAACCTCGGGGTGGTTTGATAAGTAACTATTTTATGTCAACAGTATCGAAAACCACATTGTTTGATTCCACAGTTTAATTTTATATGACTATACTATTTGATGTATTATATAATCATTTCCTCAGGCTGGCCATGTCATAAAATGAGAATCAATTATGGATGGTGTGCAGATTTTGCATTGAAGTTACCTTAAAGGGTATAGTCACCCCATGGTGAAGGAAAATGTGTCCTGGAATAATGATAGTAAATGGTAAATCCTGAAAGGATCACATGGGGTAAAGCTAAAGTTTAGCATCATGTGTTGAGGTTGTTTTTATGATGATTAATTCCATATGGCTAGGATGTGGAGGTAGATTTTTTACATCATGTATCATAGATGAGAAGGTGGATTACACCCCATGGGGCCCATGACATGGTGAGTGTCATATTCAGAAATTGACTCTCTACTGAGAGAGGTAATTTAATCCACATTTTACTGAATAATCAAGATATATCTTGATTTCAATTTCCACCCATGTACATGGATACCATTACATTCAATAGATGTGTGATTTCATGGTGAATTTGTGTGTGTTGGAGTCCCATATCTATCCAAAATTTCATTTTATTCATTATTTTCATTAGGTTTCTTCTTCATCCCTATCATGGAGTGATCGATCTAATCCATTATGGGTAAATAGAAAATGTGTGGTGTAAATCATGATGAGATGTTTTTTTATTGTAGGGAACAAGATCTAATATTATTTTCAGGATTTTTAAGTCGGGTTTTTTGTTATCTTTGTGATGGTCATTATTTTTTCATAGGTTTGAGAGGTACGTGGAATCCCTCTTTACACCATTGTATTATAACATTGTGTTTTGGTTTCAAATTTATAGAATATCATGAAATTTTTTTTAAATGGATGTGTGAATTTCTCAGAAAACCTATTTAGTGATGTTTTCAAGAAATTGTGGAAATTGGTTTCTTTTGTGGAAAGTGTATTTTGTTCATGAATCTATTTTTTTAAAAAAAATTATGTATTGGATTAAATGCATGAAGGAATGTCTGTATAATTTATTTCAATAAATAGAATGATTTATTTTAATTTATTTTCATTGATTTTGGATTACATGGTTTCTATGTGTTCTTTTTCATAAGACGTGACCCTATAGAAGGGGCGTGTGCTATTGGAGAACCTGGTTTTGGTTAACATGTGATGAATTGGTATATCAATGAGAGAAAAATCATGGTTATAGATCTATAAACTGGGAATGCATGTGTGGATATATTGAATAGGCATGAAAAATGTATTTGAGAAATGGTGCTAAGGATATTTATGGTTTTTTTCATTGGAATCTATTTATCTTGGAAAATAGTTTTATTATTTGACCTAAACAACATAAATTATTTTAAACCATTTTATATAAGGTGATAAAATGTTCTATCATAGTGTCATGAGTTGGAATGTCATTAGGGGAATCATAATTATATTTATACTCACTTCAATCTTGGTTACTTTTCTGTATTTTTAGAGGTTATATATAGAGACAACGGTAAAGGAAAACTATCTCACCTCTTTAGTGAATCATCCTGATACATGGGTACGGCTTGTTAAGTTGGATCTTGGAGCATGTTTGGTTTTATTCATAGGATTTCATTATTTCCTTTTGGTTATGTTGTCTTTGTTATCTTTGAGTTATGTTGGCTTTGATTTCTGTTTGTACATTGATATTATTGTTTTTTTATTTTAGTTTTATTTATGTGATCATGAATCGTAAAGATAATTTTTTGATATTTAATTATTGTTTGGTTATTTTATATTCGAAGAAAAAATCATCCCCCAACTCATTAGGATTCCTTTTTATTTATTTTTAGAATTTGGTGTATTATGGATTTCTCATAAGTCTAGTTACACTAACATTCTATTCCCAAGCCATTGGATGAGGGGCATGATGTTAGAAATGGTATCAGTTTTTTCAGACTTATAGATGAGTATCATTCTGGTTTAGTCCTTGAGTTTTTTTTTACCAATGTCTAGGCTCATCATAACATGAATAATATAGAATAAAAACTAATTTCTAAACTATTTATGCTAAAAATCATGTTACTAGTGAGCTTTGGTACATTAATTTTTTGAGAAACTCTTAGGAGTTCTTATATTATCATCATGGGATAATCCAAAAATAAGATCATAGAATGATTTTTTTGATGGTTTAAAAATAGGATTGAATAATTCATCACGAGTAATGATTTTTGATTTGGTGAAAAAGTGTTATATTTTAATATTGTTTAAAATGGATTTATTATTAATATTATGGTGGATATATTGAAAGTGTTTTGAAATGGATATTTTTTAAATTTTCATATACTTTTTTTTATATGTATAATGTGGCTAATTTGAAATTTCCAATCCTTAAACTACTATAAAGTGAAACTAAATAGTGTATTCTATTATTATAAGAAATAAAACATTGTAGGAACTGTAGAAATTTATAATTATAGGCTACTAATAATGTCGATTCACCGGTGCCATTGGTGAATGAATAGTTCGTTAAGAGTATTCTCTATGATTTTCAGTCCATGGATAGAGGAAACAAAATGGATGTAACAAGGTAAATTGATCATTCCATTCAATTATAAAGGTATAATCCACCCTTATTCTAGTTAATTCAGATCTAAAAAATGTATAAGTATGGTTGAGTAAGATGAATCAAATATTTTGATTCATTAGCAAAATAATTGATCTAAAAGTGGGGTTGAGGACTTATATGCTCAATGATCTAGTGTTCCAGTCATGGTATTTCGTAGTTCATGCTAAATTACTATAGGCTATTTGATGAGAGGATTATGAATAATTATTCATCAAACAATCCATCCTCACACATTTTGAATTCATAGAATTATCGATGAATTCTGTTTAATGAAGGATTATCACTTGTTAATAGATTGTGAAGATAAACTTATTACTGTAGTAATATTTTTCATGGAAGTTGGTGGGTTTTAATCATTGAAAGAACATAGTTTTTTATTTGTGTTGAGTACATAAATTCAATCAAATAATAATGGACCTTGTACAAATAATTGTACATATATAGTTTATAGAGAGAAAATGGTAGAAAGAGACATATCAGGTAATGTGGGTGGAGGAATCATGATGATACTTAAAGAAACCATTGGGAACCCTAATTTTATAAATAAGAAGAAGATAGAATACTATTACTATAGTGATATAATGACATCAAAATAAGACAGTGGGATTAGTTAACCATCCACCTAAACTAAATATTATTCCTCGATTCCTTCAGTGTGTTTAAGTTGAGCATATGAAACATGATTGTAGGACATGTCCTATAGAAAGAAAAAAAATTAAAATAGATATTTCATCCATAGAGAAATTATCATACTACTCCATGGTCAGGTTCTAGGGACACATATAATATTTCTTTGGTGTCATATTATTCAAATGGATTAGTGTATAATAATTAATCATGTCATCAGAACTGATAATGCCATATTGAATCAAGGAATACCATTAATCATCAACCAAAGTAATCTCAATAGGATAATAAAGGAAAATGTGCAGTGAGTAATAATTTATATGGAGTTAATAAAATCAATTTGGATGATCTATATGGACCTTTTATGTTGATAAGTATTCTTATTTTGAACTATACCCGTATATAATCTTTTTTATGATACAGATGAATCCCATTTTTTACTGATTCTTATGTTATTGAGCTATTAGGTTTTGAAGTTTAGATGGTTCCTTCAATGATTAATATTCAAACTCTTCTTTAACAAAAATAATGTCTACAATTTTATTAAAAATAATATTATATAACTATTGTTTTGGGAGGATTAACATTAGATTTATTTATTCTCATGATATATGTCTATGACATAATCCAAGATATGGATTGGATTAAAAATGTCAAAAAATGACAACAAATATTATACCTAAATGGTTAATTTTAAAAATGATAATGGTGTACAGAAAATATTTAGAGGTGAATGAAATGATAAAGAATGTGAAAGAAGTTATTTCTTCCACCAAAAGTTTGAAATATCACATAAAATTTTGTATCTTTGACCTTAGAATCAGTGGATGTGGTTGGAAAAAGTGGTTTCTAAATAATCTATGATCTGATTACAAATATTTTTTCCTGAATTTTTTTCATAATTTCCACCCAAAATAGAAGAGGATAATAATATTGATATCTTTATAGGTACAAATCCTATCCAAATTATATAATTTTTGATTCAATAGATACAATTAAGTCAATTAAATGTCAAGGCGGAAGAGATGAAAAGAAAAGGATCCATTCGACATAGAATGTCTCTATGGGCATAATTAGTTATTTTTTTTAAGAAGGAGGATAGAAATCCAAGGACTTGTGTAGATTATCATATGTTTAACCATGTTATGATAAAAAATTGGTATCATATTCCATGAATTGATGACCTTTTGGATGAATTGAATGCAACCAATTATTTCTCAAAAATGGTATTTTGTTTGGGATATCAATAATGGGCCGTTCAGAAGGAGGATATCATAAAGACAAATTTCAAAAGTAGATATCAGCATTATGATGATGTGGTATTTCATTTAATTATTTTGAATTCACCAACAGTATTAATGGAATATATGAATCCGATATTTCAAAGGTATCTATATTCCTTTAGGGTGGAGTTTGTGGATGGTATACTACTGTATTGTAGGATAAAGTCTCATCTTGAGAAACACTTGGCGATAATTTTGTGTATCTCGTGGGATCATGTTCCATATTGAAAACCATATATGTATGATTTATGGATTCAATAGAAACGTTTCCATGATCATTTGATTCTCTAAAAATGTGTTTCTGTGGCTCAAGAATAGATATAGGTTTTTCTCACATGTAAACTGTCAGGGAATGCATTTGAGATACATACTTTCCTCGGACTCATTTTTTTTACTAACATTTTTTTTATTAATATTCAGGACCAGATTCACCAAGGAAATGTTTAAAAATAAAAAATGATCCATTCAAAAGGAATGATGTATTTCAGAAGACTTTTTACAAGCCCAATGTTCATCTCCCATCCGTACTAATTTTGATATTTCCCGAATCAAGGAAAGGTATGTGGTGTATTAATATGATATAGGATTTGGGTTGGGGTGTGTACTCATGAAAGGATATCATGTTGTTTCTTAGAGATCTTGTATGTTACAGTTTCATGTGAGGAACTAACCATCACATGGTTTATAATTAGCTATTGTAGTCTATGATTTGTAGACATACTGTCATTAACTATTTGCTGATTAATTTATGGTGTTTGGGGAACATAAGTTCTTGAAACAAATATTCTCAAAAAGATACTTTAATATAATAAAAATAAGATGGATGTAGTACCTTTACATAATTGACTTCAACTTGATGTATACATCTGGTAAATGAGATGAAGTTGTGGAATGATTAATAAGGAATTCATATAGTCAATTATAAAAAATAGGCATCACATCAATGATAGATGATGTCGGTGATAGCCGATTTTAAATTGGATTAGGACTGAGGTTGTGTTCTAGTTATAAATCGGATTAATTTGTTTTTATATGTGATTACGATGGTTTTAGAGGCACATATATATAATTCTGAATGATTTCATAAGATTTAAAAAATAAATATTGGGGAGACCATTGAGGAAAGAATGATTGAAAAAAATTAGTTCAGTGGTTTTAAGATTGAATTTCCATAACTATGAATTTTCAATAATATTTTTTTTTCATTTTTATGATCATTTGAGATGGGTTATTCATCATGAAATACAAAATATCTATAAGGAACTAAAATATCATTTGTTTTGGGAAGACATGAAAATAAAACTGGCTATGTTTTATTTGAGATGCCTTGCCTATAAGAATGTTAAGGATGAGCATATGATTCCAATGATTATGTTATAGTATTTATGAATTTATTTTTCGTAATGATACTAGATAGACATGTATTTTGAAACAGGTCTACCAAGTAATATTCCAAAACATGATTCTATATGGTTTATAGATGACTGGATCCGAAGTACAACCAATTTCATCCCTATTTGTGAATATAATATGATGATGGAATTAGAAAAAATTTATATTAGTGAATTTAAAAAAAACATGTACCAGTTATGATAGGATCAGACCATGTTCTGAGGTTTATATATATTTTTAAAAATCCGTAAAAAACCAATTGGGACTGAGTTCACTATGAGAACAATTTATAATCCTCAAATAGATGGAAAATATAAAAGGATGATAAAAATGTAGGAAGAAATGTTTACAGTTTGCTTTATATATTTTGGGGGCTCATCAGAGGTACACATACAGTAAGTAGAGTTATCAAAAAACAATAGTTTTCAGGAGGTGATACATATAGATACTTTTTATGTGCTGTATGGGAGACCTTGTTGTTATCCCCTTTTTTGGAAATAGATGATACTTAACTTGTTAGATCAAGGCTTGTACAATAGAAAATGAAGAAGACTCATTTGACAAATTTGAGGCTGGAGATGTCATAGAGTATTTAGAAATCATATATTGATCTTTTTCCTTGATCATTTTAGATTTCGGAGATAGATCATGTGTTCTCAAAAATTTATGCATGGCATGGGAATCATCTTTGTTAGATGTACTGAATTTTATCTCCACAAAACATTATCCCTTTTGGGATACATGAATGGAATGGTGAGGTGGAATATTTATTTCTTTTGACACCAAAGTGTAGTTTAGTGGATTATGTGTTTCATGTATCTCAATTAAAGATGTATTGACATAATATTTCCCAAGTGATTCTATGGGATAATTTTTAACATGATTCAGATGTGACTTTGGTTTACATTCTACTGATGATTTTGGATAGGCATGTGAATGTATTTTATGGGAAATTCATCAATCTATTCCAGGTTTTATTGAAACCATGTCATATTCAAGATGAAGTGTGGGAGTGTGAGAAGGAAAATGGGGAGAAATGAACATAACTTCTATTGGAAAATAGTGGGTTTCAACTCTATGAGGATTGAAATACTAATGGTGTGGACAAATTATCACCCCTAACTTGAAGTACATGACCCTATATTAATGTATTTTATGATTATATTTGTATTGAGTTATGTTTTCATACATTTTATGGAGATTTAATATTTTATTGGGGGATTTTTGTAGGGTAATGGTTTTAGCATGGATAGTATAAATCAGGAATCACCTAAATAAGATCACAAACTAAAAATGTGGGTAATGGGTATGTGCACAATTTGGCCTACCAATGCGGCTGCCCTGAAGAAAGAGTGAAAATATGGATAGTTGGGTTTAGCATGGTTGGTGGATGGTTTGTATAACCATCTGAGCCAACTGTGCAAGGTTTTTTTGGAGGCATTATCTTTTCCAGGGATAGTGAAAAAATTTCAAAACTATATTCCCTAACCATGTACCATGGAAAATTATATTTTAAAATTATGGATCTAATTTGAATATACACATTAATCCTTCGTGATTCCCATAAACAAACCATATCTATAATTCCTCTCCCTCCCACAGATATGGAGACTTTTTCATTTGATTATTATGCCATTCATATGAGAATATAAGTGATTTGGAGGCCCATATTTTTTTGGTAATTGCCTGTTCTTAAACATGACACTTATTTTTATTCTTCATCCATCTCTTGGAATCATGGATCTATCCCATTTGAGAAACATTCATGGTGTTTGATGTAAATCACAATGATATATGACTTTATATATTGAAGGGAACAATACATAAGGTCATTTCTAGAAGTTTCAAGATGTGATTTTAAACGTTTTGTGTCATTCTTCAATTTACTCTAAGTTGAGAGGTAGGTGGCTTCACTCTCAGATCATCTTAATTTTAACAGGATTTTTTGGTTTGATATTTGTTGAATTTTTGGAAATTTATTTTGAAAAGGGTGAGTGATATTGTTGGAAAATATATTTACCTATGGTTTTTTTGAAATTTAAGAAAATGGTTTATTTTGTGGAATGTGAATTTGGTTCATGTTTTTTAAATGATTATTCAAAAATTATGGTTTTGTTTTAATGGATGAATTTTTTTATTATTTCCAATAACTATTATTTTTACTTGATTATATTGTAATGGTTTTCCTAATATATTGTTTCCATATGTTCATTTACAATGGACATGACGCCATGGAAAGGGCATGTCCCATTGGGGGACCTGGTATTGGTTACATTATGATAACATAGTAGATCAAAGAGATACCTCTCAGTGGTATATAACAATCACCATGAAATGAAATCGTTTATGTGATGAATGGTTATGCTAAATGAATTTAAGAAATAATGTTAACAAATTGGTTGGTTTCCTTTGTTGGAAATAGTTTAGTTAATGAAATTTTGTAATGTTTTGATCGAAATTGCATAAATTGTTTAACCTTTTTTATATAAATGTTGTATCATGTTCTATACTAGTGGTTTGAGTTGGGAAGTAATTGGGAAAATCATACTGAGTTTTATACAAGCCCCTAGAATGTGATACATTGTGCATTTTTAGATAATATATATTGAGACATAGGTAAAAGAAATGAATACATTTCTTTTAGAGATGAATAATGATACATTGGATATGGAATATTGAGTTAGAGGTTAGAGTATGTTGGGAATTTTTACTAATAGGTAATTTTTTATTTTTGGTATTTTTGTTTATTTGTATGTTTTAATTTTGTAGGATTTTGATTCCACTTGTAAAATGATATTTTAGTTTTTTAGTTGTATTTATATGATCATGAATCATACAGTGGTTTGATTGATATTTTGTTGTGGGTTGGTTATTTTATTTCCAACGGGAAACTCTTCCCCCAATTGTTTATGAATCCATGGGAATTTATTTCTATCCTATGGTGTATCGGGGATGTCACCAAAGACCACTAACACCCACTACCTATTTTCTATATAATGGATGATGGGAAGTATGTTAAAATTTATATACATTTGAGAAAAATGAATAAAGGTACCTATTCTAAAGTGAAAAAATAGGCTAATGGCTGAGTATTCATTTGATGAATGGTGGATTGATTCAAGGGTAGTTTGTACTGGTTGTATGAAGACATGGGGGGTGGTCGAACTGGTACTGGATTGGTATGGGGACATTGGGAACTCAACTTTTGTGAATGGTTGTTGGCTGAATGGAGGCACCATGGGGAGTCCTAGATGATAAGTTTGATTAATTTTAATAGTCATGAATATAAGAGGATTTGAGGTGGTCAGGGTTCTAATGATTTTCATGGGTCACATGAAGGGATATGTTTTGTGAAAGAGGGCGACCCTTCCATGATGTGATATCATGGGTCCCATTGGATTGGTTTTAAAAAGGATAATTGTATCACAAAAGGAAAATATATAAATGTTATTTCTTCTTCTGAAAAGTCCATGGAACATCATGAAAGAATCACTATAATGGGTTGAAGTTCTCAAAACCCCATGGGATCCTTTTTCAAAAAATGTGGGTAAATTGTAAATAAATATCCTCTATTTCTATAATAGCTTTAGTGTTTCAAGAATTCAGATATTTTTCAAAGATGTTCAATTGTATAATCTATTACATTTCAAATATAGGTGTATTTTTAATCCTAGTAGAGGAATGGGAACTGTGTTCATCAAAGGGGAAGTGTTTCACATAATATTAATAACTTTTCAAAATTATCCAAGTTATTGAACCATATTCAAATTTTGATACGGATACTACATTAAGAATCATGAAGTTTAAGACTTACATGAACATGATATACGTTGTGTGAAGGTTACAACCACATTCTCTGTGTGTCCTAGGCCTTATAGTAGGTTATTCCTCGTGTGAAAATTTAGAGCTCCATGAATCCACACCCTTAACTAGATTTTAATCCTTTTGTACTGAATTTTCTTCGTACAAAAAGTTTATTCTTTTATATATCCAGTGATATACATGTTTCCAAGCCATGAAATTACCATCCACAAAATTGGATCTAAAAAAGAGAGATAAGGGTTATATTCTGAGCAAAAAATTCTGGAAATTGGTCATTGGTATTCAATATTCATGAACCTCATTCTGACCATGTACCAATAAATAGGGGTTGGGGTCCCTTATAAGACCAAAAGATTTTTTTTAAAGATAAACCAATGCTCCATTTTTACAAAACTCAATATTTTAGTTATATATTTTTTATTTTCATCTTCACCCCATGTGAATCTAACCCCATTTTCGAACTACTTTTACACAAACATAAAATATCCTGTCTATAACTTCTAAGGAATAAACCTTCAGGAATCGACATGTGATAAATATTTTGGAAAACCATATAATGGATCAGAAGACCTCCTGAATGAATCAGAAGACCTCCTGAATGAAGGTGGACACTGCCTCCTGATGGATTCAAAATAATGTTTCTCCTTCCTTTGCTCATTTGGAAGCCCTGCATGATTCATAGCTTGAGAAATTTGTTTTTGCATGGCTACATGATTTTCCATTCCAGCTCCCATAACGTTTGTTTTCTTAGGGGGACAATCATTGCATTGCCCGTCACATTATGCATTAACACGGTTCATTCTGGTTCCAGCCATAGACTAAATCCAAGAAGAATAGTGTGAGAAACACTAATTATAATAGGAAAACCACATAATCAAGAATAAAATTTCACACTTAAGGTCTTATCATAGGGTTTTCATTTCCATTTCTAAAACACTATTATTGGGTTCTATGCTTAGACATATCTTTAGGATTCTTACTAAGGATTTCACATCCTAGTTTCCAAAGGTTGACTATACCTTTCCAATGATACCAACTATAACGACCCATACTTTTCATTCATTGTTAATACTTCAAAATTGAAGTACACTTATTACAACATATAATAAATCCATGAAAGGACCGTAGAGGTATAGTGTCTTTAGAAAATAGGAAACATAAACAACTGGTTCATAAAGCATCTACATTATCTCCAAATTTATTTCATCATATCTAGACTCCCTCTTGGAATATCCTACTTAATAACCTTCTTCCTTACCTGGGGAAAGAAAACATACAATAGGGTGATCTCAAATGCTCAGTAAGGGTATACAAAATAAATATCAATCACATCATATTCATAAGAACATAACATTTTGGAAATCCTAACCTGCAAAAGAGATCATAATTTCATAACATGGGATAAATCATAGTAGTGAAATGTAATCCCAATTATAATAACATAAAACATGAAACTTTTTGGCATATATACATAATCATAGAGAATCATTTCTTAGTAGTCAAGACTCATATCCAAGACTATCTTAGCGGACAAAGTCCATTTCTGAACCGAGTCCACTCCTCGTTTCAGTCATGTTTCACTGAACCGGTTTAACCTGCCAATCCATCCATGTCTATATCATGAGATATATATCTTTACCCAATGAATTGGAGGGATATATTCGTCCCACCCATCTCATAATGAAACCATTCTTATGTGTTCCACACAAAAAATCATAAATCATACATCATTGCATAACCCATGTAATAAAAATGGGATTCTTAAACATCGTGACATCATAAAACAATTCATATAAGATAAAGGAATTAATAAAAATAATTCCATCACAACATAAACAAATTAATGTGATATAGGGGATAAAAACAGAACCCTATATAATCTTAGATGGAAAATAATTTTGATAAAACACTTGAACTCCATACTTGAGGGAAATATCCTTTCTACTTCAAAAACATTTTTCCCTTTTTAAAATGTCATACAATTTTAAACTAAATGAAGTTGATTGAAAATAAAATTGAAAACTTGTAAAGGAATCTACTTGGAAATAATGTTTTAAAAATCTATTCATGTCATATAAGTTAAAAAACATTCTTCTCGTACTTTTTTCGGAAAAGTCAAAAAGTACCTCGTACGAAAAACGACAAAAGATTCCTTTCATATATTTTACTAAAAACACACTAAAGGGTAAAATTGGACATAAATTATTGTATATGGATATAAATATTACGTATTGTGGAAACATTTATGTGGATGATAAATATTCCCCAGTAAATTCTGAAGTATAAACAATCTCAGATAAAAATGAGATTGCGAGATTTTCCCTTACCTTAGGTCCGATTTTCTTTGTAAGTGTCTGAACCTCATGTATAATGATTTAAATAATGTTATTGACTTATTCCAGAATCATACTTATTGTTATGATATCATATATGGTCATATTCTTAGCTTCTTATTAGTAATGTTTCATTACTAGTTATTCAGGTGTTTATTACTTTTTGTTTTTATGCATGTTTTGTCGAATAAATTCTTATTATTCTCTTTAGGTTATCGAAACCTCATTTAAAGAATGGTATTAATGGACTATATATCATATTTAATCATTCAATTCATTTATATAATAATTATTCAATAAATATCATGTAGAACGAATCGCATCACATCGTGGAGACGGTATTCCATACGTATGTAAGAGCGACGATATCGTTCCCATGATCATGGAATTGTATTGGGGTGTATGTATACTATTTCAGAATTAATAACACTTTACAATAATCACATATAGTTATTTAGTTCCACCATTATACCCATACAAGTAAGGTGGTGATGGAAAATATATTACACCACGACGTGGAGATGGTATTTCGTACGTACGCACGCGCAGTGATTTCTTTTTCCGTAGGATGGATAGATTATGAAATAGGGTTGTTTCATAATTATAATAAAATATCAGTATATTAGTGATACTGATGTTATTAATTCATAATGAATCAAAAAAATAAGAAGAAGTGGAAGAAAAAATAAAGTTGAAAGAATCGGTAACGGACATTACATCTTCTTTGAAGCGCCTCATTGAGACCACTCATAGGGCACTAAAAATTGTCTTTTAAGAAGACCAGGACCTCTAGTATGTTCATAGGGAAGTGAGTAAGAGAATTTGGCAGGGGTAGGCCGAGAATGAAGGCTCAAAGTGGTTTGAGGAAGAGAGGGAGGAGGTTCCCTTTTATAAGGGAGGAGAGGGGCACCTTAGGAAAAACTAAAATGATTATTTTATTATAAAGTCATATTAGGTTTTTAATATCTCCATATTGATTTATTTAAAATATAAGGTGGGTATGGGTAGAAATCCTCTCATACAATAGAATTTAGACATGTTTAGGTATCTATTTTAACCTTATCATTTAGATTTAACATTAGGTTTGATAGTTTAACTTTTACCTTGTCTTCTTGTTTTCTGACACTATATGGTTAATAAACATACTATATAAAGAAAAAAGAACCCCAAGTTGTTTATTATTAAAATATATAACTCTATATAAGTAATTTGGCCGAACCTTAGATTTTTAGGAATAAAAAAAAATTAATAATATAAAATTTGTTTTAAAAACTATTTTATGTCAATTTTGACACTATTTGGTAATTTATTTTTGTGAAACTCATAACGGAAAGATTAGTTCGACCAAAGTTAATTAAATCAATACTAACATGTCATATTAACCTATAAAATTATTTTAATTCATAAAAAGTCTCAAATTTCATTTCTTTTGGTATTTATAACATCAATTATGTCAATATTTCATTAATAAGATAATTATTGTATCATCATTGTGTCATAAATAAATTAAATTATATATTGTCTAAAAATTAAAAATAAAATACCATTATGTAGTAAATCTTCTTATCTTTATAATTAATATTTATAGTCGAATTTATCTTATTTATAACCCTATATTAAAATGATTTAGTTATTAAACTTTGATTTTAACTATTTTAACCCTTCATTAAATAAATTAATAATAAATGTCCTGATCTAATCCAAGTGGGCCTAAATGGTCCTATTTTATTCCTAAGGTTGTCTTTGGTCTAATTAAACTTATCAAATAAATTAGTACAGGTGTTAGGATAATTATAATAACATTTTTACCCTTAATTACCCTATTTACATTTAACCTTGGTAAAAAAGTAAAAAGTTACTATTCACCAAAAAATTATTTTCATCTCATTGAACCACATTTTAGTCCTTGATATTAACCATGTCTCTCGGATTTTCAAAATTCCCCTCACAGAAGCGGTAAAAATAGGTTTTATGCAAATTTGCTAATTTTCCTAGGAGGTGGGTAAATGACGGTGAAAAGTTCGATAAAATTTTTTTATATATATAATTATTATAAAATGAGTCCGATTAATTACATTAAACTTATATAGTCATTATGTATCAATTTTGACATAATATAAATGTAAATAAAATAAATAATTATTTAAATAAAAATTCGATTTTTAAATAGTAACCAAGTGTTTTCACTATTCATAAAAAATTGAATGTATTTAGAAAAATAAAAAAATTTCACCCTAGGATAATTTCGATATTCTGAATCCTAAAATGATATCCATATTAAAAAATAAAATTTTCAAAATTTCAAAATATGAGTATTACTATTCATAATGGCATGTTTAGTAATATTTTAATAGCATGTCGTTGTTTAGTGAAACTCGGTATTGCGTAAAACACAAGCTATCGAGGAAGGTCGTGATTGTGTGTAAAGAAAGTCAAGCTAGTGTTGTGTGTAGTGAATGATTCCATTGATGATTTATATAACATAAAAACAGAATATTTCTCATAAAAGTCTCGGGTGTTACATTGACACTACAAAATCCATTTATTAGAGAATGAAAAACTCAGTTTGATGAGCAGTGGAGCATATTTATTAGATGTTACACCTTCCTTTAGTGTGTAGATGCAATGTGATTCATCACATATAAATACAGTGACATCAAAATATAGGGGGTGGTTGCTGCTCTTATGGGAGAGCTCTCATTTTCCCTAGAAAACAGAGAACGATAAAACAATTATGGGTTATGCGAAGCAAGTCAAGAGATACCCCCATTTTTATCAACAAAACAAGGTGTATATAAAAGGAAATAACATGACCATTCAAGAAAAAGATCTAAGGAAATCATAACCATCCTCACAATGGTTGTGGCAATGAATGACCCCTCATGCAAGAATATTTTTTTCTAATTTGAATGGAAGATGTATCTCATAACCTCTCATAGAAATGATATTAGCAGCACATATCTCATCTTTATAGGGGTTCTAATATGATGTGAAAATAATAATACCAAAAATATTTGGATATGATCTCTCCTACGTCATCAGGAGAATGAGGAAGTGATTTCATATTCTGATCCCCCCTTTTCCCACAAGAAGATTGAATTACCGCATACCCAGTAATGTCAAGAATTGTGAGCATTGATTCTGTATACGGTAATGATCATGTCCAAAAATAAATTATTTTATGTTTCATGATATACAAACATGAATAATATTCAAGGATCGACGCACCATGCCTATCATGTGAAATCCCACACTTTACACATGCAATATTCATGTTCACATCAGGAGCTCCATGCCACACATTTTATAGCCATGTGAAGAAAATAAATATTCCATTTTCATGTGCGAGACTCTATCACTTGAACAAAATTATTGGATAATAGGTGGAATTTGAATTCATATGTTTCCCCCATGAAAAAAATTAGTTGTAAAACAGATTCATGTGGCCTGGGTTATGCAAAAAATTTGTGACGTCTTGAAACACTCACCACGAAACCTTTGGCTTGCTTCCATGACCTAAAAACCCTTGGTCATGCTATAAATCCATCTATGCATGGACATGTGACACATAAAAGGTGAATAAAAGATAAAATCCTTGAAAATGTATGTGCTACATCACAATGTTAGTAAATGAACATGTGGTGTATCAATTTAAATTAAATAAAATGTCCCTAACCTCTTCTTCATGTAATCTTGAGATGCACCACTAATCATAAGACACACCCTCAAAGAATAGGATGACATTCCAAGACAAGTCTTGTGTTCCACTGAAAAATCCGATATTGATCATGCGACTCACTCATGAACAATTTGTGAGTGAAGGCATCAATGTTTTTCATTGGAAAGTGCCTAGAAAAAGTAAAAAAATCATTCTAAAATAATGTGGGATGATAATAAAAGGATGATACCCCATGTGTTTATGAAGCTCAAACACCATATCATCATTAGGAAAAATAGAATCCCATAGTGACATCTTGGAAAACACTAATGACCTTAGAAACATTTTAGGATAAAACAAATGATATAATAGGTAGGTGGTGAGAGGTGTTCGTGGTCACTGAAGGACATTTGACACTCTCCCAGGGCGATCTATGAGAAGCCATGAGACCTCAGCCTTATATATGCCTCATCTCATGAATTCCCTTTGGATTATCATCCCCACCCCACATATGTCCATGGATATTTATGGGGACCCCCTTTCAAAATCTAAGGATAGACAAATATACATATCCCCTACATGCTTGGGCATACTCCATATGACCCATATTGGTCAGGTGAGACATCATTGAATTTTTTTTAAAAATCTCAGAAATTGATCATGAAAACATCCATAATACTTAAATATTGTAAAATAAAACCAAGGATATATAATGGGACACGGTGATATCTATTCATTGTCACTGAAGGACATGAAACATTCTTTCAATGATCCACAAGATAGCATGTGTCCTCAGTGACACGTCCAACTCACCTTGAAAAATATTTTTTCATTGTCATCCTCTTTATGAGAATAACCCCACTAATCTCCCTAATTCTCTAAGGGATAAAAAAATATAATTTTCCATAGGATTATTTTGCACCACTATATGAACAATATCACTCATGTGACACATCACAAAAAATTAGAGGATCTATCCTCAACAACACACATGAAATCATGTGTGACTTTTAAACTATGTAACATAAAATTAAGTGTATTGAATGGGAAGGGTCTGAAGGTACAAGTGGTCTCTAAAAAGAATGTGACATGCCCAGAACACCAGCAGTGTAGTCCAATGAGACCCCAAGAAAAGTCTAATGAGCTATTGTGAATTCCTTTCTATAGAATCCTGGTTCATGTGAAGACTCTTCCACATGTCAACTTTAAAACATCGATGTCCATTGACACGTCTTCATGAACAAAAAAATATTAATTAATTATAAATAATACTGTGAAGGGAGCATTAAGAAATGTCTGGTGATCACTGAATATTGGGTGACACACTAAGAGGTGTCTATGGTTGAGACTCGTGAAGAAGTGTGGTGTCAGACCTCTTTTCCAAATCTAGCATGGACTCATGTTAGATACACCTCACAATGAACTAGACAAAAGAGGTGGTTATCAATAAAAATTCCCCAGTCTGAAATGGGGAAATGGTTATACTATGAAACATTGGATTCATGGACTCTAGAATATTTGACTCTCAGCAGATGTGGAATTTTCCGGGTTACAAATCACATTACCTGTAACTTTCCATTAGGTAATTCACTGACCACAAAGATGGTGCAATGTGTAATTTGTCAAAGATCACATGGTGGAATTCTATAAAGACTCTCAAAAAACATACGACATGTCTTATTGATCATAATAGACTCAAATTAACTGGTAATTAATAAACCTAAGGCATTCACAATGAAATAGTAAGAACCGAAACCAAAGTTGGAATATGTAAGAGAAAGACATTATCGCTGGCCCTCATTCTCTCCGTCTGAGTCACCCAATGTCACACAAAAACCCTAAGACATGTACCCGAGATCTTGTGAAAATCCTCTAGTATTTCTTATTCATGACGTGGAAAACTCCAATCATGTTAGAGCGAGTCACACGATTCCCCACGTGGACACCACAATGATCTCACGAAACCCACTAGGCCAGTCAACTAGGACATATGATGCACATCAGACACATCTTTTAACTCATATAAATGAATTTTCTAATAGAATCAGAATCTCAAAAAAGAATTTGGACATTATTATCAATATGTTGAAACACCATCTCAGAAGGTCATCTTGGAAACACGATTCCCTCCAGACATGTTGGGTAGATCTTGTGATGTTTCTAGAGGTGTCAGCCAAGATATGTGACACCCCTTAAACTATGACACAATGGCTCTTGTAAAACCCTCTATATGTGTCAATACAGGTCCTGAAATGGATCCAAAGACATGCCAACTTGGATATACGACACCTTCTAAAAAGAAGGCCATGTCAATAGGGCATCCTTGAACATGTTATCATTGTTAGTCCTTGGTTCGTATTCCCTATATACACGGAAGCCTAATTGTGTACGCCCCGACATAAAAGAAAACTACAAAGAATCATATTCCATGCATATACATGATATATCAGCTTCATGTCCCCAAGGTTTGAGCTCGATATTGATCATCCAGGGAAATTATGTCATCTAAGTACTATATACATGAAATTAAATTGATTGTTTACTATCCCTTATTTCTCAAAATGATTATATAACATGAGGTCTTTTAGAGTAGTAATGATCATATCATCTTTACTATAACCCCCCAAAATGGTAAATGGAAGCCTCAATTTGTAAGCTCCGAAAAAAATAAAACTATGATGAATCTGATCCATTCCATAACCACGATACAGAAGACTTCAATCTGAGACCCCATTTCTATACTAAATCATTTCCAGTAAGTCCCATTACCCAATTACTGCATCGTGATAAATTAAATGATCATTCTCCATTACATATTTCTCGCAAATATTGTGGATCACCTGAGTTGGTGAACCACAATAATAATTCCATAGACACTATGAGTCTCTATAATGACATGAGAAACCATGGGAACTAAAGAAAACATGTTTACATCCATACTAGGGTTACATAATAAAAACAATCATGGTTGAAACTCAAATATTTAGGGTCTCAGTATGTAAAAATATTTCCTTACATCATGACATTAAACATCACGAGACGAATACACTACATGGGTTTTGATTCTTTCAATAATCAGGATATGTAGGATTCCTAATAAAGGTTCAATACCCTCCTAAGAATATTATCTAACATCTTACATGGAATCTTGCTTTTAATAACTTGGTTATACCACCATAGTATATAAGAGACTACATGTTATCAGAAAATGATGAAGAACTATTTATACATATTGATGAATTGACTAAAGAGAACACATTCTCTTTCATATGAAGGATAATTTACCAATAGTCATTTTGATTGGGGAATCAATCATGTATTAGGCTTTATTAGTGATTTGAACTCCTATCTTAATTATATAAAAGTTTTATAAAGATGGAAATAACTCCCCCAAAAGGGTGAAATGAGCCCAAACTCCTATCCTCTTGACCAATGCGAGTCCTTAAGAGTTAATGGGCCTAACAACCTACCTCACTTCCATCTTTGGAAAGCATATCCATACCCACCAATCGATGAGGGAACTATTGGGAGTTTATATAGGAGAAGTAATAGATGGTAAACCAAATGTGTGGGATTGAGTGAGGCCTTAAAATATACATCCATCAAAGAATAAAGGGGATCAAAAACCACATCCATTTTCAAACCCAAATAATAAGTGGGATAAACCTTAGAAAATTCGATAATTATCGTAAATAAAGTAGAGAATCAAATATTGTGATGTCCCTCCGAAACATTGAATGATTTTTTCAAAATCTATATGATTGTTAAATTTATTATTTTTCTCTTGATTATTGAAAAAATTAACTAGGAAAAAAATATTGAATCCCCCAAACCATATGATTCTTGATCAATGTGTTAAACAAGGAAAAGTAGATGATTGATGATCTATATTAGAGTACCATAATAGGGTTCAACAATCAGAATTAGGACTCATTACTTGAATACTAGAAGTGTCCTAACTATGAATGTTTTTGATATAATGTGAGACACTATGGACAACGAACTTTATTTCTGAATATCCAATATTTCACAATTGGGGTCATGTTATGTGTGTTTACATAACAACCCTAATCATTGTTTCACACATAAACCTGATTTATTACATAAACATTCCCCGAAAAAAACTCCAAGGATCGAGAGGTCTAGTGTACTGGGAAATAAGGAACACTACATAACAACATTAAACATAAAATAAGACATATTTGTAGGAAATATATTTTACATGACTACAACATTCCTTCATACTTATAATTGCATGTGATAAAATTGGTACATACATAAGAAAAGTGTGAGAAATAAATCCCTGTAAGGGAGTAAACATGTCATACCATGAATAATACAACACATGTTAGGAAATAGTCATATAAATGGAGAATAAGATAAACATGAACATAAAGGAATGATATATCATGATAATCATAACATTGAAATGTGGAAACTACATACAACAAGATATTTTCTGGATCCAAGGATCATTGCACATGGATTAGCATTAGTATACCCTCATTGCACTAAAATTAGCATGATTAATCACTCATTTCACTTCAATTAGAATTATAAAAACCTTATTTCACATTGAAAACCATTATATGAAACATTAACCAATGCATTAGAGTGCTATCAGGGCTCACCCTTTATAAAAATTTCAATTTCTGCATAAGTGTGACACATGGATCATATAACATGGAATCAATCCAAATCATAAGATATTACATGATAAAATAATGTGGATTAAATACATGTAAGTACCATGAAATGTGTATATGTGCATAATGGTGAATACCCTTGATAGAGAAATGGGTATGATATTTACTACATAATGATTTCATCTTGGTAAAGAAAGATGCAACTTTGGGATCATAATGACGTGACATAAAAAATCATAAAAATAGTTGGTGAGTGAGAATAAAGAATCTCATAATTTGTTCATGTAATGGATGATAAGGGGGCCATATAGATACATATACCAACACATGGAATTTGGAAATATAAGGCATACCATAATAAAGAAATTAGAAGAAAGATAATAAATGGAATAACTCTTACCAAATTATGCCAGTGTAACGTGCGTTCATTGAAGGGATTAATGAGAGAGAAAGATGTATCTTATTATTAAAACATAATGATGGATGTATGGAGGAGGTTTGGAATAATACCCCAACATTTTTAATTAAAAAACTTATATAACAAGATAAATAATCTTTCAAAAAAATGATAAAGGAAGAAATCCATTACATGAGTATGTGACTTCATGTGCCTAATGAGGGGCTTCATGATTGCTTGGGGTGCCTTGGGAGGTTTCTATTAAAAGGATGAAATAGTATGGACATGATCCAATGATCTTTATTGAATATAATTGTGATCTTGGGTGGTTTATATTGGTAATGAGAGGGAAATTTTTTAATATTTCACAACCGTAGGTTTTGGAATCTATAAAATACTATTCAAAACCACAATCCATCCCATGGGTTTATCCCATGTTTTCTTACAAGGGGGAGTGGAAAAAATTCATTTATAAGGCCAATTTCCAAACATATTTATATTTTATTCTTTCTTATGTTGTGGCGAGTCACACTCTAATGGAAATCATTTAAAAATGTCAAAATATTTTATATGTCATGGAGGGTCCACTAAGGCAATTTAAAATAAATAAAAAACTATAAAAAACATTATATTTTTTGGAAAACATATATCAGACGAATAACCTATTTATATTATTTTATTACTTCACTATTGGGTTATTATGATGTCATAAAACACATTATATATTTAAACAGTATTTTTTAACCCAAAAATTCACATGTGTCAAAAAATTAAGAAAAATTCACCCTTAGATAATTTAAAAAAATGAAATGGAACAATAATACTCATTTTATCTATATAATTATCTAATTATGTGAATATTCACTTTTAAAATAAATACTAACATCTACTTAAAATTCATGGGTTTGAAAAAATGGATTTCAAACCTTAATAAAAATTACAATTGTATATAGATTAAACAATCATTTATATATAATAAAAAATTAATTTAGTAATAATACATTATTAAAATATTATTTAATTCAAAAATAAATTAATTCCTAAAAATATATTTCTTAATTGAATATTAATTAAAATAATATTTGTGATTTAAAAACCATTTACAAAGAAACAATAATAAAATGAATGTTTAATTTTTATTATATAAAAAAATATTGCACGTAATAATAATGCAAGGGTATTGTTAAATTAAACCTTATAAAACCCATATAAGACCTAAGGGTAATGTGTGTGATGGAGAGAGACACTCAGGGGGACTCAGATACAATCAATCAGGTGGTAATTTCTATTAACATCCACTTCTACCGTAAGAAATTTTGTTCATGCCTAACGCATTGAAGATCCACTAGAGATTAGTCTAGTGTGAATCCATGTGATGCTACCACCTTCTCAAGCTCCGAAAAATGGGCTTCGTATGCAGTAATTCTACATTATGAGGCCATTACTTTTTTTGTGTGAGTAAATTTGATTTTTTGAATCCCAATATTTAAAAAAATTATTTGATTACTGTTCAATGGATTTATTAGCAACAGTAACAATTCTCCACGGTATTTTAGAATCCAAAAACATAGTACTAATGATGTGCATATGTTTTATAAAACTATTTAAAATTATAAGACATTTAATTAGATCATGATAAATTTTCATTAATAAGAGGCTTGGTTCGTCACAATCTTTCCCCCTTAAAAAATTTCACCTTTAAAATTTCATTTTCCCACACTAAAATAGATGATGGTAACTATAACTCATCACATTTTCCAATGCCCACGTTGATTCTTCAAAAATGAGGGTTTTCCACAACACCATGATGAGGGGAATTTTGTTATTTCATAGAAATATTTCCCTATGATCTAAGATCTTCAATGGATTCTCTTTATAGGATAGGTCATTCTCCAATAGTACCCACTCTAGATTTAGTACATGAAATGGGTCAGGTATGTACTTTCTCAAAAGTGATACATAGAATATATCATGTACTTGAGGCAGGTTCGATGGGAGTACTAGTTGATAAGCAATAGCTCCAATGCGATCAAGGTTATCAATATGGAAGATGTAACATAGACTCTGATATCCATTCTTCCCAAATCACATAACTATATTCCACAGTGATATGCAGAGGAATATCATATCTCCAACATCAAAATCTATGCCTCATCAATGATTTTCAACATAGCTCTTTTGTAGAATCTGCATTTCTTTAATGATTGGGTATATAGTCTTAACCTTCTCCAACATTTCTTCGACCATTTCAAGACCTACGAGTTTTCGATCACTAACATTATCATAACATGATGGGGTTCTACAACTCATCCCATGAAGATCTTCATAAGGATCAATTTGGATACTTTAGTTGAAATTGTTATTGTAAGAGATCTCAACTAAAGAAAGATGTTAATACCATCCTCCTTTCAAGTCCATCGAGCATTCTTTCAAAATTTCATCAAGTGATTGGATTTTCTGATTAGATTGGACACCATTTTGAGGATGATAAAACATACTGAAGTTCATATTAGTATTCAAAGTGTGTGGGATACTTTTCCAAAACATAGTGGTGATTATTGAATCTCTATGGGGTACAATAGAATGTGGTAATCCATGAAGCCTTAATATTTCTCTGATTTATATCTGTTCCTGTTTAACCAATGAAAAATCACCTCAAATCAAAATAAAGTGTTAAGACTTTATAAGAAGATCAACAACAACCCAGATTTCATTTTTTCCTTTGAATGTTTTTAGAAGGTCGGTGAAAAATTACCTGTTGAATTTATCCTATTTCCATGTTAGTATGGGTAATGGTTGCATCATCACCTTAGACATTTGCCTCTTTGCCTTCACTTTCTGACACACCAGGCTCTTTGATGTATACTCAGCGATCTCCTTCTTCATGTTATCCTACAAATGATGCTCTTAGATATATCAAACCATTTTTGTGTTTCTTGGATGATTATGGAAATTCAAACTATGTGCATCTTTAAAAATTGCATTCATTAACTCTGGATTTTATGAAACATATAGTCTTGTCCCAAATCTCACAATTTCTTTATTATGATTGAACTCGGAAGATTTCCCTTTTTCAATAGTTTCCAATTTCTTTTGAATTTCCACATCATCATTTTTAGCATCCTTTAACCTTTCCAAAAGAGATGATTGAGAAATTATATGTTAAAGGGTTGATGGTTTTCCCTTCTTTATGATTACCTTGTCCATATTGATCAAATCTATGAATATTGGTTCCATTTAAATTCTCATCAATGATAGAATCAATGGGTCTTTTCTTCCTAGAGCATCCTCCATATGGTCCACTTTCCTATGGTGGTAATGGATTGAGTAGTCATATTATTTGTTGTGATCTAACCTTCTTTGTTGGTCAATGTTCATTATTTACTTTTTAGTATATACCTGAGGATTTTGGGGTTTGTATATATTTCACACTTCTTCCCAAAGAGGTAATGTCGACAAATTTTTAATGCAATGATTACTGAAGCCAACTCCAGATCATGTGTAGGACACTTTTTCTCATGAACATTCAATTACTTTGAAGCATAGACAATGGATTTTTAATTTTACATCAACATACAACTGATTCCCTTACTCGAAGCATCATAGTGTACCCCAGAATGTTCTTCACTAGTTGGTAGTGTGAGAACGAGAATAGTGATAAGCCTTTTTTTTCAACACCATGATACTATATTAATATTCATCAATCCATGAAAACAATACTTCTTTCTGAGTTAGTTGGTTAAGAGGGATTTACAATCGTGAGAAAATTCTCAAAAATCGGCGATAAAATCCAGATAACCTAGGCAAACTATGGATGTATGTCATAGATGATGGCCTGGACCATCCCTCAATTTCATTTATCTTGGAGTGAACCAAAAATACACCATTTTTTGTGATGATATAACCTATGAATGATACCTCCTTTATCTACAACCCAAACATGATATAAATTTCATAGAGCTTATACTTTCTCAATGTCTCTTATAAATTTCATATATTCTCCTCATGCTCCTCCTTGGTTTTGGATTATTTTATAATCTTGTCTATAATGACTAACAAACATTTTCAAAGGAATTCTATAAATACTCTTTTCATTAATTCCATAAAGATTAAAGAATCATTAGTGAGAACAAAAGGCATTACTATGAATTCATAGTGCTTGTATCTTGTACAAAAAAGCAATCTTGGGGATATATACATTCTTCACCCTTACTCGGTAATATCCTTACCACAGATCCACTTTGGAGAAATATTGAGCTCCATGTAGCTGATAGAACACTTCATCAATTTTTTGAATAGGATACTTGTTCTTTATCTTGATTTTCTTGAGGACATGATAAGCATTGCAAAGGCACATCGAACCATCCTTATTCATGACGAATAGGACTAGTGCACCCTATGGTGAAGAACATGGGCGTATAAACCCTTTATTTAGATACTCATGTAGTTTTTTCTATAACTCCTAAAGCTCCAAAAAACCATTATATATGTATTTTTGGATATTGTAAAAGCCCTATGTATTATATCAACCAATAAATCAACATCTCTTCTTGGTGGAGGACAAGGAAATTCCTCAAGAAACAATTCAGAAAATTCCCTCACAATAGGCATATCTTCAAGGATGGTTTCTTCCTTAGAATCCATCATCTATGTAATATATGCATACTCCTACGACATTAATATCCTCTTTTATGATGAAGGTTCTAAAGAAGATTCATCCTCCACCTTTCAATTATATATAATATGTGGTCTATTAGCCACGTGGAGAGTGATTTCCCTCTCACGACAATGTACATTGGCTCTATATAGGGAAAGACAATCCATGCCATGAATTGAATCAGATTCCATCGAAGGGGGTATGACGAGGTTCGCTGGGATGTTCAATCCATTAATTTTTATAGTGTATGAGTTATATTCATGGGAATAAATAATTTCCCCATTTTCGGTTTTGAATGACATCACTACTTCAATGATTTTTTTGGTGTTGGGATTGTTATAATAACCATTTGGGATATAATAAATGTGTAGAACAAGAATAAAAAATTACGTTCTATATATTTGAATTAATAACTAGCATTATTTTTACCACTTTTTTTAGTGGTAGTGATGGAAAAATATGTCCCTTTCTTCTTTGGAATTTCTTGGTTTCCTCCCAAAACCCTTGGATTAGGGAACTGGTTTGCAAAGTTCCTTGGTTCATTGCACTTAAATAATTTAACAATGCATCAAGGGTTGAAGAGATAATTCTTTTCCTCTATTTTAGTAGCGGGGTTTTATTAACGATAATTAATGGTCATGTACCCTTCTCTTCCAAAAATAATCATTTTCTTGTCCCCATTAAGAAATTTATAGGGTGCTTTTTTCTGTACCTTTGGTAAGTGGGATGCTAAAATTTCTTATCACTGATGGATTTATCTATCAGACCACCATAATTAAAGTCCACTATCCACTTTTTATCCCCATGATACCCCATAGATTCACTAATCTCCATTTCGACTTTAAGGGCACATCAGACAATTTCCTCATAGTTATCAAAGTCATAGATCTGTAAGGATTTTTGTCAGCTAGGTTTTAGCCCACTAAAGAAGCAGTCATCCTTACATTCAGGGGTTACAACAAAGATGAAGCTGTATCACGGAAGACATGCAATGTTTTCCTCATATGATCTAATGGATTTTTTATCTTTTTTTAATAAGGTCATGGAAGTCCATTTCCATATTAAGTTGGAGGATGCATGGAAAATATTTATCAAAAAACATTTTCTAAAAATCTATCCATTCCAACACCTCGATCTCTTTATCAGGCTTTTTATTTTAGATAAATGTCCACCATTTATTAGCTTCACCCTCCAAACAATAAAAATCCAAAAGAACATTCTATTTTTTGAAACATTGAAGGATGAATAAGATCTTCTCAATAGAGTTGATCCATTGTTCGACCATTTAGGGATTAGATGATCCATTAAAAGTAGGAGATCTTTGTCTCATGATGCTCTCGATTGCGACTAGTTATTTCTTGGGGGGGGTGGATGGTTATATTTGACCCATGATTCTATTTAATACATGATTTAATTAAAAAAGTATCATGTAAATGTTCTCTATTACCACTCCCATTGAATTGGAAATCTCTTCAGAACAATCATCACATTGATCATTGCATTGGTTGTTATCCTGGGTCCTCCTATTATCATCCATTATCTAGAATAAAAGGAAATTTTGGGGTAACACATAAGGGGGTAATCCAAGGAAAAAAATGTAACTTATAAAATAAATTTATTTATTTTACTTTTGTATTTATAAGATTCAATATATGTTATCCATGATTTAAATCAAAACATATATTTTTATGAGAGTTTTTCATTTCCTTAATAATGGTCCATACTATGCTTATGAATTTACCAACGAATGTCCCTCGGGAGTGTCAAACTAAGAGTGCATCATGTCTCGTTGTCCTGCACTAGTTCCCATTCGAGTCTAGATTAATGTAGGTTTTTTATGTTTTACCCCTAGATAAATCTATGCTAGAGCCTCATCTACTTGTTCCTACCCATACATAGATGTATTTTCATAATAAACCAATCCACTAATACCAACGATTAGAACCATGCTCTTTATTTCAAACATAAACGTGATTTATTACATAAATATTCACTTAAGACAACTATGAGGATCAAGAGGTCTAGTTTCTTAAGAATTTAGGAACATTACATTAAAAAATAAAAAGTAAAATAAAAAATCTTTAAAGAAAACATCTTTTACATTACTACAACATTCTTTTGTACTTAGCATTTCATGGGATAACCTGAGGAAATACATAATAAAAATTTTATCTATAAAGCCCAGTAATGGAGTAAACAAAGAATGACATAAGGAATTAAATAAATGTTAGGAAATAAGAAAAACAATAGATCAAAAGGGAAACATGGAAATAAAATCATGATATAGCATGATTATCATAACTTTGAAATTTGGAAACGACATACAACATGATATTATCATGAGCCAAGGTTCATTGAATATAGATTAGCATGTGAAAAAACTCATTGCACACGAAGTAGAATGATATAACTCTCATTTAAATTTAATTAGTATGAGTAAACCCTTATTGAACATGTTTTATCATGACACTAAACATGGTCCAATGTGTTGGAGCACTATTCGGGCACACCCTTTATAAACATTTCATTTCATGCATATGTCTGCCACATGGATCATATAACATGAAGTCATTAAACATCAAAAAATGTTACAAAATTAATGAATGTAGAATAAATATATGTATGTACCATTCTGTATGTATATGTGAATTATGGATAATACCTTTAATAGAGAAATGGGTATGGTATTCACTACACAATGATTTCGGATTGGAAAATCACGATGCAATTTTGGATGCATAACTACGTGAGATAAAAAATCATATATGTTGTTTATGAGAGAGATAGGTATATATCATAGTTTTTAAATGAAATGTATTGTATGAGGGTCTTATAGATACATTTACCAACACATGGAATTTGGAAAATGATGGTGTGACATAATAATGAAATTTGATGAAATAGTAGATATGGAAAAACACTAGGAAAAATTCGTCATGGTAATTGGTGTACATGGGATTGATTAATGAGAGCGAAATAGGTCAATCGTAATTAAAAAATAATGAGGGAAGTATGGGTAGGTGAGAAATCATACCCCAAAATTTTTAATTGATTATAAAAGGGTATAACAACTTAATGAATCTTGGATAATAACAAGAATGGATGAAATCCCTTACTTGAGTATGTGACTTCAAGAGCATAAAGAGGGGCATATTGAGTGCTTGGGGATAATTGAGAAGTCTCTATAGAGTTGAAGGAAGATTAGGGACATGAAATAGGGATTTATTATTGTAGTGAAGTTGTAGCTTTGGTGGGTTTATATAGGAAATGAGAGGGGAGTTCTAAAATATTTCAAAAACATAGGTTTTGAAATCTATATAATTAAATATTCAAAACCAAAAACCATCCCATGGGTTTTTCCCATCTTTTTTCCAAATGGGAGTGGAAAAATTATTTTATACGTCCAATTCTCGAACCTATTAAAATATTATAACTTCTTATGTGGAGGTGAGTCGTAATCTAATGAAAATCTTGTTAAAATGATAAAATATTTTATATGTCTTGGTGGGTCCACTAATGAATTCTAAAATTGCTCAAACAAATAAAGAATCACATTATTTTAAAGTTAAAACATATATTTTCTAAATATTTATTTTATAGTATTTTATTACATTAATATTAAGACATTATGATGTCATAAAACACAGTATATATTTAAACGGTATTTAATTCTTACCCAAAAAATCAACTGTGTCAGAAATTAATGAAAATATAACCATTAGATAATATAAACATCATGATTCCAAAAATAATATTCATTTTAACTAAATAATTTTATAAATATGTGAATTTTCACTTTTAAAAAAACATCACATTTAATGAAAATTTATGGGTTTTAACAAAAATAACATTCAAACCATAATAAAAATAACAATTGTATAAAAAATATACAATCATTTATATTTAATAAAAAGTAAATTAATAATAAAATTTTATTAAAATATTTACTAGATATACTATTTTTTCTTTAAAAACCATTTCCAAAGTAATAATAATAACATGAATATATATTGTTTAGTATATAAAAAAATAATTAACATAATAATAGTTCGATAGTGTTGCTAAGTTACACCTTATAACACCTGTATAATACCTAAGGGTATGTTGTGTGATGGTGACAAACTCTTGGGTTGGCTTAGAAAACATTCCCTGGGTGGAAATTACTATAAACATTGACTTCTCACATATGCAATTTTGTTCAAGGTTAACATGTTGAAACTCGCATTTGGTTTGGTATATAGTGAATCCTAGTGATTCTACCTCCTTCCTGATCTCTTAAAAATTGTCTTCATATGGAGAAATTATTTTAGATGAAGCAATCACTTACATTTTCTGAGTAAATTGGATTTGGAAAAGCCATATATTTATACTTATCATGTGATCACTATTCAACGTATATAATAGCAATGGTAAAAATTATTAACAGTGTTTTAAAATCATAAAATATAAAACCAAGGTTGTGCATAAGTTTTATATAACCATTTTATATAATAAAACATTTAATTAGATCAGAAGGATTTTTCATTAATTAACATTTCGATCATTACAGTTTATTTCTATTAGAAAAATAAGGTATTGAAGGGAAACAAATGTTGTTCCCAATGATCAAGAAAAATAAAGGAGTGGCTTGAAGGTAGAGTATGACTACATATCATGTTTGAAACATAGATTCCACCATGTTTTTGTGGTGCATGGGAGAAAAAAATGATAAGTGACTCTTGAATGAGTTTGATAAACAAGTCTTATCTCAAAATATGTTCATGGGTTATTATGAGGGTGTTCCTAGGGATGTACATCCTCTAATGTGTATATGTTCTGTTTCTTTTAGGGGTTCCCAATATGACAATTATATTGATGGGGATCCAAAACAAGGGATACATGATGTGTGAGGATGAATTGAAGGATTTTTTAAATGGAGTTCAAAGGTCTTAGAATTATGCCACTGTGGATTTTAGAAAATTTAGTAGTAATATTAGTCTGAACATTTATTAAAATAAAATTCCAAGGGGGCGTCATCGTCATTCGACTTTTGGGATCATTAATGATATTATAGGTGACTGAAACTAATGTTGGAAAGAGTCTTCTTAGGAGTTTCCTTAAGATTCATAGCATTTTGATTTCATTAAATAAGGATGAAGAAAACAACATTTTACATCATATAATGAGGGTGATGAATATAAAGGATAACATTATATTATGAGGATGATGTATACATAGTTTAATTATATTCAGTGAGGAACACACACATGAATTTTGACATCATAAGTGGGGGGGGAGATAGACCGGGGGTTTAACATCATATGATTGGGGAAATGCATAAAAAGACTAAACAAATATGGCGAGGATGATTCACATACAGTTTCAAATCATACAATGGGGATTATTCAAATGTAGTTTAACGTCATTTGTAAAGGATGATGTGGATCGATGTGGATAACACTCACCAAGATAATATTACCAAGGTGAATGAGGAAAACACAAGGGGAGAATCTTCTAGAAACACATGAGGAAATGGGATATTAATACATGGATCAATATTTTTATTGAATTAAAGAGTTTAATTATCATAGATAGGATTTTATGCATCTATATTGCATCCTTTAAATTTTTTGACGTGTTTATTTTCCCCTACTTATCCCAAGAGGAAGGGGGTGACATTATGGGTGTAGTTTGAATCCTTATCATGTTTTTTGCAGGATTTAAACCTGGAAATATTTTTTCATCTTTCATTTGGTAGTTTATGGTCATAACATTTGAACCAAGAAGTTGAAAATAGTTTATGGTCATAATGACCAGACCATAGGTTTGAAAATGTTTATGTTCATAATTCCCAGATAGTAAGTCCTGGTTTATGCTCATAGTGCATGTAATGTAGTGTTGCTAATAATTTATGGTCAGAATGATTAGACATACGGTACTCCTATAGAAATGTTCTTAAGATGTTTTATGATTCAAAACAGATAGAAATTGTGAGACTACAAAGATAATCACCAATTATAAGTATATGGGGCCAATCACACATAGTTTAAGTTCACGATTCTTGATCACATAGTTTTGTGTCTTAATGGGATGTGTGTGGTATATGTTATCAGTGACCATAAATTAATGATGATCTTAGGAGGCCTTCACATATATTAAATCTTGGAGACAACTATAAATTTTTTCTAATGTTGTGATATTTTGATTTGGGATTCGAGAATTAGATAACAGAGTTTAGAAAAATTGATTTTTTAAATTATTCTTAGAAATTGGAATGGATGTCTTAAAGGATTTCACATGGTATAGAGGGAAGGTGATGTAATGTGAATTGTGGGATAAGGATGCCCGATTCCACATTACACACTATTAAGTTTTCTTTCAAAAAATTAAGAGTCGTGATGCTTGGTCAAGGGCTCCTAGTTTAAGGTCATAGAGTTCAGGATCATTTAATATTGTTTAAGGCCATAATGGATGGACCATGATTTCTATCTGAATGAAATTTGCATGGTATTGGAGAATGGTAACCCGACATGAATTGAAGGTCAAGGAGGCCACCAGATGTCACGTAGAACATATCGAAGGAAACTTGTATAGATTTCAATGTTCTGATTATTGGATAAGTGATCACAATTCTGGGTTATGGTGTTTAGAATAATGGTTCATCTGTGCATATAATCCTTTATGAAGAGAATAACACATACCAAATCCTAAAACCAAGTGATCCATCATTGATACAATAAAAATGTCTGATGAGAAGTAGAACACGACATGAAGAAAATGTGACTAAAAAATCATTTGAGAAATGATTGGTAATTTCATGATCTGGATAGTGAAAGGGAATGAAAAAAGGGTGGGAAATAATTATTGACCATGTTAAAAAAAATATTATACACCTTAATTTTTTATGATGGGGAGAAAAAATGTAGGCTTGAATCTTTACCATGTTTGGATCATGGGATTCACCACCTTTTACTGAAGATCCTTTGAGGTGTGACCCTAGGGAAAAAGATTAGATTGTGTGGTTGAGCACCATTTCAATTACGGAGCCCATTAATATCGATATTATGATGGTTATCCAAATACAAGAAATAATGGATCATAAAATTGGATGTAGTTAATGTCTTGAAAAGAATGATTTGTTCCATGGGAGCCATTCCATCACATTATCACATGTGTGTGATGAAAATGATTTTAGGTTCGGATCAAGCCTATCATGGTGAGGAAATACCAAAAATGAGTTAATGGTAGTGCTATACTGAGTATTATAAATCATAAAATCACTACATATACCATGAGAATAGGAATCAAGACACACACCATTCTGGAATATGGAACAGTAGAATTCGATTGACGTTTTTGGAAGTGTTCTCTCTGGTGAGGATGTCAAATCATCCCATATTGGTTATATGGGTAATACAATGTATATTAAAACGTGTAATACTTAATATTAACAGCATACATTGAGAATTTTGTTCATATCAGTCCCATAAATACCAGATGATGCATTCTGACATTATACATAGTATATTAACAAAATTTGATGAGGATGTTACGAAATTATGTTTAATTTTGTTCGACTCATACAACGGTTCTTTCTATTTTGGGGACATAGAACATCTACCATAGGGGATGTTTCTAGTTTTTGTTCATATATCATGAATAATAGTGTGTTGGTGTCTTAAAAAGGCTTATTTGGAATGATTGAATGATAAATCAATGTGAATAGAGGGACAAAGAGACCTTCTATCACAAAAAATTCAAAAATGTATTCAATTCAAAATAAATTAATTGGGGGAGTAAATACACAATAATGACTCGATAATTAGGGCAGGACAAATGACATTATATTTGAGAGTCATGATGTATTCCATAAGAATGGGAATCATACCACATTTAGTTTTGGAATGTAGTGTCATAGGAAACTATCATAGGAATGGTGGTGTACCCTCTTGAAAGGAAATTGAATCACATCCTATTTATGATATAAAAAATATTGAATTTTAACAGCGTGAGGCAACCGTTTTGACATCAAGTGATAAGGTTGTCTATACTTTTTACATCCCATAATTATCATATGATAAATCGTGGTTTCATATGGGGTAAATTTAAAATTTCACATCATGTGCAGAGGATGTTATCAGGGCCTACATATTATGATGCCCATTCCCTTCTTCCTCATGTTAGGTCATGAACAACTCCAGATTCGTTTATGAACCATGGAATATTACTCCAGATCTATTCAAGAATATGGGAACCATAAGGTAATCTAGCCGGGATAGTGGTATAGGTAATTAGTATTTTTGTGATGAGTTCTAGGTTGGGCCTAAAGACATGTGTTCTTAGATTTATTAAGTATCCCATTGGAATGGGAATCAGGTGACACATATTTCCATAAATTGGTATGGAATTGTTATTTTAGAAACGCCATGGACAAATAAAGACTTGAGAATGGTGGTAAGTTTCACATTGTTTGTTGTCATAATTATTGAACAATTAGTAGGTAATTTGAGGCTTTTGGGTCATTATTAAGTGTGCATACCCGACATGAATGAGGGGGAAAAAGTCCATTCACAGAATAATGAAATCATGGAACCAGCTGCATGTACTTTAACGTTCTAGGGTATTGAACATGGTAATTCAGTAAAACAACTAATTTCATGATGATTGGACCAGAGGATTGTTTTTTAAGGATAATTATATTGAATGAATTTGATAAACATGACATTAAATGAGGTATATTCAAAACCATGTTTCACATAAAAACCCTAAAACAAACTGCATGTGGTTTAAGGTCATAATTTTTGGACATTATGTATGTGGAATGATACAATTGTTGGTTGGATATTGTTTATTCCCCATATGGAATGGTTAATGATTAATTGGGGGATAATCCTAAATATTGGGGGTCTATGAATCACTATATATCTCTTGGAAATAAAAATGAATCCATACATTGTTCTTGAACTTGGTGTAGTAGGAGAGTTGTTCTGGATTATGGGAGTTATCCTCATTAATGACATAATTGAGGCATCCTATGGTTTCCATGGGACATCAATCATTTATAACAATGGGTATGGATAATATTTCTCATCATGTGATAAAGATGTTGGTTTTTTTATTCGAATACTTATCATATGAGGTATTATAGTCTTATTTTGGGTAAGGCTATAGTTTAATATCATGTTCTATGAAGGGTTGGATTTGTAGTTTAATGTAATAGAACCCAAAATATGGAGATAAAATATAGATTGTGGTCATAATTCAGGGACCATAAGGGGTGTAATTTAATTTAAATTCTTAGAATTCAGAACATGGCCTCTACATTTTAAGGTCTTGTTGTATTTACCATGAATCGTAATTTATACTTTTGGATATTCAACCATGGGTTTCTAATATTTTACTACTTCGGAAACATGGCTTTTAGAGGGGACTGATACACTTTTAATATTTTTTAGTAAGAGTTTATGAGCAATTGTAATACACCATATGGAAAAACTAAGGTCCTTCCTATTTGTAATCCAAAATTCATGGATTTTATCTAGGTATCATCAACCTTATCAGAGCGAGTACCCTATCTTCCTGGAGGTTGGAGGGGAGTTGAACCTTCTTATTGAATGATCATTCTATAGTATTCTGTTTCCTTCAGTATTTTATGAAATGCTTGAATCATTTTTTCCTTGATGGATTACAACATGCCCAGAAAAAATTATTCTATTTATTCTTGTGAATTCTATTCATACACAACCATTTAGTGTTTTGGGAACTGAATCTCAATGTGTAATACTTCCTCAATTTCATACACTAAAGAGTTAGTGGTCTATTAGTTGGAAATTAGAGTTGTTTACCCATTGGAAAATGGATATTTGGGATATTTCGTAGACATCTATTTTTTGATTCGACTCACCATATTAAAAAAGAAGTTAGGGGTCTATGTTTAACTATTTAGTATTTCTATTTTCTTATGCTTGGCTATCAGACGTATGGTTGGAACAAATGTTGTAAATGGATTAAAATTTATTCATCATGTAATCCTATAATGTATTTCTATTATCTATGAGAAAAGAACAAGGCAATCTAAATCAATGAAAGGCGTGGGATGACACAACATAGAGTCCCCATAATGAAAAGTTAGTAGAGTAATCAATAGTTTGGAGAAGATCTAGTTGTTATTGCATAATGTTATCCTTAATTTGACGTAAAATAAACTCTTGGAGAACAAAATGTACTTGTGAAAAATGGTATTCCAAAAGTAGCATAGCCTCATAATTTTGTGAGATATGGGAACCCTAGGATTCATCATGTAAATATTTATTTATTTAGGGTATCTCATTTCCTTGGATGAAATGTATTATAATTTTATTGAACATATGCCTATAGAATATGTTATCATGTTTTGTCCCACCATGGAAGGTAAATTACACTATGCACTATCAGATTCTATCATGCTCGGTTTATCCTGGTAGGAGTATTCCATGTTGGGTATAAATGATACATGGAGTTAATAAATCTATTGTTTTATAGTGGATTGGGAAACTAAGCTCCCTAGAATAGAAGTACAAATTGATAAGGGATATACATATTGGTTTCCATTATTTGATGTGGTGAGGGTATGATTCTATGATATGCTAGATGAATGACAAGGTCATCCTAGCTGATTTCTGAGAGTGACATACACTAGATTATTGAAGAATCTACTCATCAACTCTATGGATGTGGAATATGATCCACCATTGTTTAGGAATGGATATGGGCCATCTGGTGATGATTATATTCTAATAGGGTCAATAGTTAATGTTTTCTAATGTCATAGTCACCATTATCTATTTGATTGCTATATCAGGGACTCCATATTAATGTAAACAAGGGATATCAATATCATGGCCCAACTTAAGAGTTGTAATAAGGGCATGGTACTCTGCTGCATTATTTGGGTAGAATTCCAATAACTGTACTAACTAAGGAAAGACAACATATTTTTGAGTTAAAAATATGATCCTCATGCCGATCTTACTATGCTTTGGGTAATTGAGCATTCTACAATTTTTTATCTTGGAGTAACGATCCAAAATTTTCATCAAGAATGGTACAAAATGATCCATTTAATGTATATCTTCATCTATAAAACTAATATCCATGAAAATTTACATAGTATATGTATCCATGTAGAATATATATATATATATATTCCAAGAATAAAAAAACTTTTTTCTTAACCAACCTAATGTCTAGAAACTATATGATTACCTCCTAGGGTGACAACTATCCCATCACAATTAGTCAATTGCTGATATAATTTAGTGGGTCTACCCGGGACATGATCTATATCTCATGGAGTGGAAAATATTGTAGAAAATTATTCCCTTAAAAAATAGTTCATGTAAACTCTTCCCAACAGGGGAGTATCTCATCTCTATTTTGAGGAGCTTTCAGCTGAGATAATATATTTTTTTATCCCTACCATCATTTCTTTTCTAGGATGAAACTACAATGGGTAACCATTCTAGATCATTATCGTAGAAGAATAAATGATTTTATGAGATGGATGGATTTTGAACATGAGGATATAGAAGACAAAGTATCATATAAAAAATGGCAGTATGATATTCATTATCTATCTTCCAAACACTGCCTAGGGAATTAATCCTTTTTATTACACAAAATTTTCATTTACATTTTACAAATAGAGGATCTTTTAATGATTAGATTCTTTGAAAAATGTCATATAATATAGTAAAAAACAAATAATTCATACAATCTAATTTAAAGGATCTTAAATGGTTCATCCTTAGTACATTTTATATATCTCATATCCTGGGGATATATATCAATGGAAAGGGTGAGCATAAGTCCCTATAATGTAAATAAAGGGAAACATTTTACATGTGATCTTGAGGAATCTCACTTCAATCATGGGTTGAAACATTAATGAATGAGAATCAAGCATATGATAATAATAAGAACACAAATCATGAAATTTAAATGTGGATACAAAATTTAATTTTAATTATTCAAAAGAATATCACCATGGATTGTAAATGAGGGGTCATAAAAATTACCAACTTTATTTTCCAAGGTATAAGAAAACATGTAATCTATAAAGATTAAAATCATTACGCAATAAATTAGAGAACAATCAGAGTAAAGCCTTCATATTTATTAATTATCATGTGATCCACAAAGATCATAAAAAACAATTTCATAAATAAACCATTAAGAATAAAATATAATGGGATTCTTATCCAAATTAGATTGTTTCAAATGTTATTTAAAAACATGGTCATTGTGTCATTTTTAACCTAAAAAATGGGAATGATGGTTATATGTATGTTGAAACCAGAAAAATATATATAATTTTAATATATGGGTGAATAAATCTGGATGATAAATAGGTTTGTGTATTCACAAAAATAAAATAAAAGTTAATTTCATGAGGAGGAGAGGGAAATTCTATGAAGTAAAATCGACACCATAATTGGTATAAAATGTGGTTTTAGAAAAGGGTAAAAGGCGATGTTATAAGGGTCTTAATTGATAAAAATAATTTTTCATTAATGGAATGAATAATATTTAATTACGAGAGAGTTACCCTAAAATTCATAAGACCTATACAAAAATAAGTTCTAGAAACAAAGAGAAAAGATGTATATTAACATTACCTTTAAAAGTATCACCTAAAATATGAGGATTGGGACCTTGGAGGGATTTAGGAAAACATTAAAGGACATCATGGAAGTAAAAACTACTATTGGATTATTGATAAATGACCGGGAGTTAATGGAAATGGATAAATGGGCGAGTAATTATAGAAAAAGTGGGGGATTGTTTTTCGAAATATATTCCATGGAAACCTAGGTTGTGGAAAATGAATAACCATAAGACATACCATTGTATTTGACCGTGGTTTGGTGAAATAGGGTCATATTTTAGGTTATTATAATACACAAGACACAATAAACATTTTATATTATTTATATTGTCATTGAAAAGAAATGTTTCACCAAATAAATGTTTTTAATGATAATGTTTCCATTTTAGAATTTTGAAAGAAAATTATTGGTTTTTAATTTTTATAAAAACTATTAAAATAATTGACAATAAAAAATTATATATATTTAATCTTATATGTGATTATATAATCATTACATCATTATTTTAGAATTATGATGTCACTAAACGTACAGAAAAACTCAAAATCTATATTAACTATTCACGAAAAAATAATGTATTTTCGAAGATTATCATAAATTCACCATAACTTAATATTTATGCTGTTATTTGAAAAATGATATATATTTTATCAGAAGAATTTTATAAAAATGATATATAAATATTATAAATATAAAAATTCATATTAATTAAAAATAATAGCAGATTGAAAATCCATAGTAGAATCTCCGACACATGAAAAAAAAATCATTTTATCATTTATTTTTAAATAAGAGTTATTTTAACATAATATTAAATAAAAATAATTATTATTCATAATATCTTAATGAATTATAAATATTTTTATCTTATTTTGAAGGTACAATTAATCTCTAAGAAATAAATTTATCAAATCCCAACTCAGTTTTATTAAGAATAACTATTCATAAAATGGATTTCATAGAATGAAAAATATATTCATAAAATAGAATAACACATTATGTAACTAGGGACACATAACATAACCCCTTATAACACCCACATTTGACCAAAGGGTAATGTGAGTGGTGGTGATAGATTAATGGGGCGACTCAACAAACATCAGTCAAGTGGTAGTTTCTACTGACAAGTACTAAACCAACAGCCGATTTCGTTCAAACTTCACTTATTAAAACTTGGAATGGGCTCTTTCATGAGAGAACCCCAATGATGATACATCCCCCATGATTTGAAAAATCTGATTCGTACAACATTAATCTACTAGTTCGTTCCATTGTTTCTACATTCTACACTATTTATTTTATATCATTTCTTCTAAAAATTTATAACATAAAAATTATTACCAAGAGTATAGTTTCAAACAGTCATATTTACCTATATTTATATTACTATAATATAAATTTGGAAAATTTTCCTCTTATAACTACTTCATTATTAAGTGGATATGGTGTTTTATTGTATCTTACAACATATAACACAATTTTTCTTCTTTAGAAAACTAATATCATATGAAAAGTTGGTGTCATTACATTATCCCCTCTTAATAAATTTCAACGTTGAAATTTCATCTTCATTTCTCAGTTGATAAAAGGTGTGTGTATTTCTACCTCATTGTCTCCTCTATGTCCCATTTTTCTTCATCTGATTTACAATTCTGTCAAAACACATTGACGATGTTAGTGGTCTTATTGTGTAGAACCTTGCCGCTATGGTTTAATATCAATACCAGATGCTCCTCATAAGAGAAGTTATATTCCAGCTGTATCATATCAAGATTTAGTAAATATGGGTGATCAAGTATTTACTTCTTCAATAGATATACATGGGATACATTATTATCTTGAGAAATATTTGGTGTAACTTCAAGCTGATAGGCCACTGATCATATGTGATGATGGATATGATAGGGGCCAATGAACATGGGGATAAGATTCCCTTTCTTCCCAAAATGCGTGAATATCTTCCCTGGTGTTATTTGAAGGAAATACATTCACCCATTTGAAACTCCAAGTCCATTTGATTATTAGAAGCATACCTCCTTTACTAACATTGATCATCCTTACTGTTTTTTAGATGAAATGAACCTTTTCTATAATCTATTTCACAATATGAGGCCAATGAAGAATTCTCTCACTAACTTTATCCCAACAACAAGGAGTTATATATCACTTACCATATTGAGGATCATAGGGTTTCATTTTAATAAATAAATTGAAGCTGTTATTTCACGATAAATATAGTAAAGGTAGTGCCAATTCCATAAAAATTTAAACACCGTTGCACATTTTTTCAAGATGTAATATAGTGTTTTAATAGTATTTTCTGATTTCCCATTAGTTTGGGGGTGATAAGTCATAAAAAATTTAATTCAGTACATAGGGAGCATGTTAATCCCTTCTCCAAAATTTTACTCGGAACCTAAAATCACAACCAGAAATGATAGAATGTGTAACTCCATGAAACCACACCACTTATAATACATAAATAATAGAGAGTGGGTCCGGAGGGAAATATTTCTATGTAGTGATGAAATGGGATGTCTTGGGGAGATGATCCATTATAACCCATATCACATTGTTTCATTTTTATGTTCTCTGATGACCACTGACAATTTCCACACTAATATTTTCCCATATCCATGATGGTTTGGGTAGTGTTTGTAATAACCCATTAGGATGTTGTTTATTTATTTTTAATTGTTGAAACCCCAAGCACCTTGTAGTGTAGTCAACAATCTCCCATTTCATGATATCCCACAAAAAATGATCATTATAGTCCATATAAATTATCAGACATCTATGATGTATAAATAATGTATATCTATGAGACTTATACATCATATACTTATTTATTTATATAATAGATGTAACACATTTCATTGTTTGAAATTTCAAAAATATTTCCTGATATATATTGACCCTTTTAAACATCCCATTCTTCACATCCAATATTATATTTTATAATAAAGGATATTCTATTTGGGGTTTCATGATCTTCTTTGGTAAAGATGGCTGATAAATCATTATGGATAGGGTTGATGTTGTCCCTTCCCGTAAAAGTACCATGTACATTTTTACTAGATCTTTGATCAAAATATATCCTTGAATCCCCATAATTTCCAAAACAAATGGGCCATTCATACTTAATTCATCTGAAACATTGTTTTCTCTTATATGGTGATAATGAATTGAATAGTCATAGTATTTAGGAATTTTTAACCATCTCATATATTTTTTGTTCAATTCCATTGGCATGAAAATATATATCAGAACCTGATGGTCCATGCATATATCACATTTCTACAGGTACAGTTAGACCCACAATATATTCAGAGAAAAAATAACTACACCTGGATCTAGATCATGAGTAAGATAATTCTTATCATTAGACTTTAACTATTGATATGCATAAGTAATCATGTGGTCATTTTTCATAAGTATTCACCCAATACCTTCCATATATGCATCACTAAAAATTATTAATGGTTCCCTTTTAGAGGGTAGAGTTTACATAGGGGATTAAACAATACCTTTTTTAGATATTGGAAAAATTCCTCACACTCATTTTTCAAGATGAACTTGAACCTTATTAATGTTATCTTGGTATGTGGAATAGAAATCCATGAAAAATTTTCTAAAAAACCACTGGTAATATATTAATAAATAAAAGATACTATGAATCTAATTTTCTATTGTAATATGTGGCCACTCCTCCAAAAGAATTTTCTCTCTAGGGTAAACTGGTATTCTTTTAATGGTTACAATGTACCCCAAGAAAGTAAAATGTTGTCACCAAAATTCACATATTATAACTTTTCCAAATATCCTATCATTTAACAGAGTTTTCAATATAAAACCAATATTATCAATATAATCTTAATTATGTTTAGATTATATCAGAATATCATAAATAAAAACTCCCACAACATTATCAAGGATGTCCTTAATGACTATGTTAATAAAATCCATAAAAATATCATGTTCATTAGTCAAGATGAAGTTAATAACAAGTGACTCACAAGTATAAATTCTCGAATGGAATGTGATATTTATATTATCTTCTTTATTCACACACAATTGATGATAAACAGTTCAAGGATCATTCCTGGGTAATAATTTAGCCCAATGAATCTAGCTAAATAAATCAACATTCCTTGGGAGACGATATTTTTTCTTCAATGTGATCCAACAATTTTCACTACAATCAATGCATAGACGTACTGATTCATCCTTATTATTTATTAAGAGAACATTTTCTCCACTAGAACATACATTTGGTCATATAAACCCCTTCCCCAAAAGATATTGGTGTTGTTTCTTTCATTCCTTCATCTCCAAATATTTCATCCTATATGTGGTCTTTGATATATGCTTGGTTCCTAGAATGAGTTCAATGCAGAACCCAACCTCTTATTCTAGGGGAGCTCTGGGTAACTCCTCAGAAAATACAACAACGTATACCTAAAAATGGTGGTATTTTATATTCATAAACAATTATTTAGTTCAAAATTTTTACATATAATTTCCATAAAGAAGGTTATGGGAGGAGATTAATGACAAAGCTCTGGCCGAGATATATATCCCATGAAAACAACTATATGTTTTCCATTCAATACTAGTTTTATTTTTTTCCCTTTTTAACTTGAGATTAGTAATATAGATGGAGATCTAGTCCATCCCTATTATAGTTTTGAATTCCATCATGGGAATGACAACATTATTTACTAGGATCATTTTCTTTCAAAAGTGAATATTAGATTTTATATAAAGTATTGATGATTGGATAATTCCTCTAAGAGTATTAACTGATAAAACTTCTTTTATATGTTTTGGGATTTATTATATATACCTTGTAAACATGGAGGTAATAATGGAATATATAGAACTAGAATAAAACAACATAATTTCTAGCTATTAGAGAACAATGAGGGTACCTTCCCCCAAATAATTATGAGATTCTACTTGAACGGTTCTGATATTAAATTCCCATCCATTCTCCATCATCCTATGTTGAGGTAGAGGGTGATTACCCTCTATTACCTTCTTATTTGAAAAATGATTGTAAAAGTGTCAAATATATCCACAAATGAAAAATGGACTTCAGGCTGGGCCTGCACCATCTTCCCTTATATATTAGCACTAAGAAGTCGAGGCTTCACCTCACTAAGATCGTTTTGAGTAGTATGTCCATCTCTTCTGCACTTATAATATTTCCCACTACTAAAGAAGTAGTTCTCTAAATTATTCTTTGAACATTAGTAACATGTGGAATTTTTACTTTCTTCCATCATATTCCATGATCCATGTTCATCCCTAATCTTAGATCTATTGATCTATTCTTTTATTTGATCCATGGGAACAATGTGTCGATCCGAAATCTATTTTATCCTTTAGATCACTCCTCACTATCTTCTCAAAGAATTCATTGTATCATTTCGATAGATTCGTCCATATATTAGGCATTATTATATAGAAGAATCTACAAACCTTTACATTATGATCTATGAAAAATATAGAGGTGTAATGAGAAATTCATGGAATGTTTATCTCACTTCTTCCCAACAATTCGTTTTCCATCTCCTTTAGGTCTAATAACTCTTTATCCATTTCTATTTTCATCAAAAAAGAGAAATAATTTTTGAAAAAGAACCCCCTTAAATAGTTCACATTCCATAGCTTCAATCAACCTTTATAGTTTCATTTTTTTAATAAATTTCCACCACCAATCAGTTTCTTCCTCTATGTGGTAAAATTCTATGTTGAATTTCTGTTATTCTAAACAATAGTGTATAGAATATATCTTTTTATAGATCATTTGAATTGTTTAGAAAATCAATGCATTGGATGATCCACTGAATGAAGGTGGTATTTTCAACAAAAAGGACTTAACAGAAAGTTATTCTCTTTGAGGCGATTCTTGTATCTCATCTTGATTCATGTTATTTTTCATATCCCAAGTAAGGTGATTCATTATTCTCATGATTTTTTCTTTTTTTGGATTCCATCAGAGGTCCATCAGTGCACAGTATATTATACACACATTTTACGTAGTACCTCCTATATCTATCTATTTTATAAAAATAGAAAACCATAGTGTTAAATGTTTCTCTTTTGATAATAATTTCAATTTAGTTGAATTTAGTATCTAGAAACATCATGCTAAAATATGTTATTATTTAATAATATTTATATTTTCTATATAATTTTAATAATTTTTCAAGATAATATTGTAATTAAAAATATTCCCAATAGTGTTAAACATTGCGTGAAATGATTCTCATTGTCATACAACAGTTCCAAACCAAGTCTACCTCAAGGTGGTGTTTTTGGGTATTACCCTTAAATACATTTGTTTCAAATAAATATCCACTTATTCCTATCCAAATAGTGATTTAACTTCTTGTAATCAACTTTCATAATACTTCACTAAAATACTAGGTTGTTTTCCGATATTTTAAATTCTCCCTAATTTTATGCATAATGTTTTAAAATCCTAATTTCCAAAAAATAACTAAACCATCATTCAATACCAACTTTTTATTACATAGATGTGTAATTTAAAATGTAAAAAAATAGGATATTTTAATGATTATTTAATATGAAAAATATAATATAATACATGAAAAAATAAAAAATTAATATAATAAACATGATAGTGTCCTTAAAATGTTCATCCTTAGAACATTTACTCCATATATTAACATGGGGACTTACATAATTAGAATGGGTGAGAATAATGCCCAATATGGGAAGTAATGGAAAATAATTTACATTTGATATAGAGGAATATGAATAATAACATGATTAATAACTAAACGGAATTAGTAAGAGCCATATGATAATAATAATAAAATTAATCATTACATGGAAATGTGGCTACAACATTTAAATTATACATTCATATTATATTTCAAGGTTTTATCACTATGTTTTCATAAAAATTACCAATGTTATTCACCAAGGTATCATTAAACATGTCATCTCATTAGATTAATTTTTTCCCAATTAATTGAAGGGATATCCAAACATAACTATCATATGTGTTAATTTTAATTTGATCCACACAGATCATAGTAAATAATATTACAAATAACCTATTGATAATATAATAAAACAAGTTTCATATCTAAATCACATCATTTCAAGAGTGCGTTAAAACCACGATCGTTATGTAATTTCTAAACAATGGATTGGGAATTTAGGTTTTATAAAATTCAATAAAAGAATTAAATAAATCATTTTTAAATTTTGGTTAATACACCTAGAAGAAATTGGTTATGATTTTCAGAAAAAGAAAATAACAATGAATTTTGTTGAGGAGAAAAGAAAAATTTGAGTACTAAAATAAACAGAATAAAAGGTATAAAACATGTTTCTATAAAGGAGTAAAAAAATAGTTTCTTTAGTATAAAATTGATAAATCATCTAATTGAAGTGATGGAATTAATAAAAATGAAATTATAGATATGTAATATAACATTCATAATACCTATACAATAACACGTTCTTTGAATTAATAGAAAATAATGATATTCCCCTTACCTTGAAAAGTAAATCCAAAAACATGTGAATTTGGATGTTGGGGGTTGAGGAAAAATTAGTAGGATTCTTAAGGAAGTTAAAATATCTTACATTTTTGTAGTATGGATTTTTAGTGAATGGAAGTGTATAAATGTGTGGTTATTAATACAAAATGTGGGACATTTTTTTTGAATTTCCAAATATAATCTTTGGAAAACTAGGTTGTGGGGAATGGAAAACCAAGGTCTTGACCATGGAATTTTCACATGTTTTTGGACACTTGGGTTATTATTTATTTCATTTTAATCCACAATATTGACTCAAAATTTGGTATTTCTTATTTTGGCATTGAAAAGTAACGTTTTCAAAAAAATAATATTTCTAATGTTAATGTTTTAAATTTAGTATTTGGAATGTAAATTATAGGTCATTAAATTGATTAAATTATTTTAAAATATTTGATATTAAGAAAATAAAAAATTTTGAGTGGTGGATAAGATTATATAATTATTATATCATTATGAAAAATTTATTAAGTCATTAAGCACACAGAAAAACATGAAATGTAATTTTATTATTCACGAAAAAATACAGTATTTAAAAAAGTCTCATAAAATCACCCTAATTGGATTTTGATGTTCTGATTTCAAAAATAATGTTTATATTATAAGAATAATTCTATATATATGAAAAATATAAATTCAAAATATTAAAATCCACATTTATTAAAAATATAAGTGGATTGAAAATGTATATTAAAATTTCACAAACATAAAAAAATTATTCCATAATTTACAATTAATTATGTGTGTTATTATAATTCTATTCCCTTAAAAAATTATTAATAATATATTATTTTATTATAAATATTTATATCTTTTACCCAATGTAAAATTTATGACTGAAAAGAAAATTTATCATATTCCATATCCATATTTTTATGAAATACAATTTTTAAAACAGAATTTATGAAATAAAGTTTTATTTATACAATGGAATTACACTTTAATTGAAATGGGACACGAAATACAACCTCTTATAACTCATGTTCATGACATAAGCTATGGTGTGCGATGGTGATATATTTAGGGGTCATCTTGGCTAACATCACCTAAGTGGTCATTTACATTAAGATGAACTTATACCAAAGGTGATTTCATTATAGCCTCACTTGTTGAAGCTCATCGTGGGATTGGTCAAGATAAACCCTAGTGATGATACCTACGACCCAATATTTGATAAAAAAGCCTCTTATAAAACACCTATACTAGTTTTGGCCATATTTTATCCTTTCTATATTTATTATTCTTTTTCATTTCTACATACAAATGATAATGTTAAAATTTAAACTAAGTGTATAGTTTCTATTTTTTTGACCAATGGTCATAAAACCATCAAAACAAGATGGTCACCATTCCACTTATACCCACAATATAATTAATGATATATGATTTTTGTTTTATATGGAACAATATAAGAAATATTTCTCCTAAAAAAATATCATCTTAAATTTTTGGATCATTACATTTCTTTATTTAATGAGCCTTCGGATGTGTTTACACATTCCTGATAGATATGAAATAAATTATCATATAATAGAAATGTTTCTTTAGATTCCTTGAAACATATGAAGATTCCTCTTGGTAGTATTTTTTGATTAATATACCTAATTTTCTTCATGTCAACCTCTATAAATCGGTATCATATGAAAAATATATTAATTTTTCTAGTGGTGACTTCGAATGAAAACATAAGGGGGTTTATCTTCAAGTGTTGGGAGTGGAGGAAGATGAAAATTTTTCTCATAATCCATGATAAATTCCTAACTCTTGTGGGATTTAACTAAATGATTTTCTACATAACACTCCACTTATTTACTGATAATAGGCTTAAGTATGTGGCTCATGTCTCGTTGGTATGTGGATTTGGTGTTCATCAAATAGAAAGGTATCTCCTAATAGATGAAAGATCATTGGGGATGCCCAGTAGTGGTGAAATCCCCATCTCTAAGGGCCATCCATATCTAATTATATCTAGAGGATCAACCCATGAATTATTTGTCTTTGAACAAAACAAAACTTCAATAAAATTTTATATCACCCGAAGGGGAATTTCATCCTCTAGAAAATAATAATTAAGTCCTTGGAAGTCGATACATACTTTGATGTTCTCATTCGTCTTTGATGTTTATAAAATATATGATTTCCATATAGGGTATAATACTTACTTAACAATGTTGCATTGGATATATTTTTATCTTTGGCATTGACCGTAAAAATGGGAGATTGGTGTATCTTTCTAGAAGGCTATTTAAACTCTCAATGACTCACATGGAGAATAAGATGTTGAAAAAAACATGAGGGTATAGACCTGCAATGTTTATCGAATCTATAGTGGAATATGTTGTCAGGATATTTCATCGGGGAAATATAATGATATAACTCCACGGTGGACATGGATTCACTAAGTAGTGTTGGCAATAAATGTTCCTCAAAAATAGGTTAACATTGGATAAATCATCAATAGTGATGGAGAAACCCAATTTAAATGAATTAGTGATGTCATTAAAATCATCATCATCATTTAAGATAGAGAAATGAGTGGGAGGAGGAGGCTCTTCTAGGCTAGTTGACATATCGGGAGCAATGGTGGTTGTACTCGCAGATATGAAGTCCATGAAGAGGGGTTCCCGTTCTGTATAGACTGTAAAAGTTAATATTCTTGATCCAGTTATGTTCATACTTTACTGTATGTTCAACTGTTGATATCAAATATTTGGTTATGATTCAACATATTTATGAGTCATCCATGATTTTTGGTACATTTGGGACGACCATAGATATGTTTCCTTGGGGATAAATTCTCAGTAATTCACATGAGTAGGGACTTTCAATGTTAGCTAGGATATTCTACAGTAGGATTTTGAGGTAATATGCGAGCACAAATTTTCCATTGAGACAATCAATCAACACCTAGTTTAGGAATCATGGTCAATGACTGATTAATTCAGTGGATAAAGTGGGCTTTCAACTCTTTACAGGGATTAGATGCAGTGGCTATTAGATCATTAGGGGAATTAATGTACTCAACCTCATCATTATGAACCAAATTTAATTCCCCTTTGATATAACCAACATCTATATAGAGGGACTCAAAAGAGATAATGGGGGTTGGATCTCCATCGAGTACCCCTACTCGGCCATAAAGGGAGTATTTGAGGCATTGGTGATACAAAAAGGGAAACATTGAATTCAAATAATGCTTGGATATTCCTAGTAGTGAAACGTAGGATATATCCTATGAGACTACCATAAATTCAGTGCCAGATACCAAACCACTAAACTGAGTCTTCAACCAAATCCATTTGTTCACCATATACAAACTCATATCCTTGAGGTAAATTTTCAATTTTTGTGGAGTTAGATATTCATTTGTATGTCCTAGCTTATGCATCACCCGAGTAGGAATGAGGTTGATCCATGGGATAATGTCCATTAAGCAGAAGACAATTTCTATGCCATTAAGCTGACATGTTATATATAGTGGGTGTATGTTCCACTGAATTTTCAATCCTTTTCTTTTATAGAAAACATGATAACGTATCAACATACACTATAGATGACCTCCTATTCATAATTATCTTTAGCCACATCTACCTCAACATCTAATTGAAGGGTGATTTTCAATGTTTCATAATGGACGCCACACATTGTAACATACCATTACATTTATTGTGTATGTTTCTTCTTTTTCAAAGTTCTATATTGAATAAAAAAATTAGAAGTCCTTTTTTTGGATTTTATGTATGTTGTAGAGTAGGTACACCATGGTTACTGGAATTACACATTGTTTACTAGGGTTACAAGTTGTGTACTATAAGTACATAATGTGTAGTCATTGATAGAGTAATGTCACAAATGGGGAGATCATGCTCTGAGTAGGTACACATTGCGTAACTGAGGTACACATCGTGTAATGGTAAAATAAAAGTTTTTTTACCTGGGGAGATGAGATTTTAAGTGTAATTTATCTAGTGTGGCCCATAGACAATGACCAAGGGGTACACATACAGAATCGGAAAGCGACCCACTTAATGTCACGTGTTTGGATATTTCCCATAGCATTATCTTTACATTCTTTATTGGTCTTGATCCTAGGCTACTCTTAGGTTATTTTTAGAGGTTCCCCTAATTCTGGATTGATCCGATCGGCCTTGGATCATTGTTTCATCTGTAGTGCATCTATCTAGGTAAGTGTTCATTCCCGTTCTTCATTTCAATTGATCATGAATGTTCTATAGCCATGTGTTATCAGATCCACTGATCAATGGTGGATGATTCTTGTTGTCTTCTTCTAGTATATCATGATATCTTATTCCAAAGGATATTACTTGGCTAGTTTTGGTGTGTCGGACAACCATTCAAGAGGTATGTGGGTTTTCTTCTCTCCTTCGACCCCATGTCTTGTAAATTGAATAAATAATTTTTTGTGCGGGTTTTATTCTATGGACTTAATTGAAATTGTTGCATTTCGTTGACCTTAGATTCCTTTACGAGTGAGTGAAACCAGAACTTTTAGGTAGTTGGTTCTGTTTCTAGCCTATGATAATGATATTTAATGTTATTTCATTGTAATTTTATTTATGAAATTAGCATGATCTTTTTGTGTTTGTTGGGAAATGGGTTTGAACGAAAAAAGGTTTTCCCTGGATTTTCATAAATAAATTATGAAATGGTTTTTGAATGGTTTTCAAAGAATTGAAATGGATTGTAAATGGTTTTGAATTGTTTTCCAAGAATTTAACAAAATTGTTAAATTGATAACATGTGTTACCTTGGGTTATTAGGTGGAAGTATTATATTGAGGTCATCACCCACTTCATTGTAATTGTCAAGGTGGATTGTCTTGGGGATTTCCTCTATTTCATAGGCATGTTGTTCTAGGGGACCGATATTTACATTTTGGGGGGTTTACTAATGAGGTATTCCTATGATACATAGGCTTGTGTCCTAAGAGCTCTTTTAGTTCACATGAATATTATGGAATGAGTAGTATTTGTCCTGGTCCTGTAGCATTCCATGGAGTTGTGATACATATAATTCTATTTAGTAATTCATGACTTTCTGCGTTACCCTTGATATTCATTTTTGTTCTTTTGGAAACTAGTATTGAAAATATGCTTTAAAACACTTATACATGGTTTTCTTTAGAACTATGGAAAAAATTAAATATTTACCATGTTTTATATAAAACATTATTACCAATTATTATACCATGTTTTATTTTAAAATATTAGTATACAATATTATTTATATGGAGACTTTCTATGGAAGTCCTGGGGTGGGATCCTACTGATCCTATTTGCTCACACTATTTTCACCTCTTCAGGGGTCTGTAGAAAATTTTCTTTTCTTTTAGTGTAAGTAATGGAAAGGTGCTTCAGTGAGATGGCGATGATTCTGTTAGCTGGGATGAGTAGCTATTGGTGATATGGTGGGATATTGTTCACATCATCTCTTGGTGTATCTGTTGGTTTTATTACTTTGAATCTGGACTTGTAATTTCATTTTTGAGATGGTGTTATTGCTGTTTTTTCACTATGATTTATTATAATTAAGGAATATATTTTTCTTATCCATATAAAATTTCTTTGTCTTAGTATATATGTTTTCTATATGGTCATTATGATTGGGCGAAAACATTCCCTCTGTTGTGATGTTTGATGCCAGGGTGCTTATCGTTAACCCATGGGGATCTAAAATGCACTTCGAGTATGTGATGGATTGGTTTGCGAGATAGGTTTGAGGGCCACCCTAGTTAGTTCCTTACAATTTGGAATCAGATGAGGTCTGTCCCCAAGAGTGTTTTTCTAGGGATGTATTCTAAACTGAAGACAGAATTGTTAGGACATGAGAGGTATATTGAGATATGTACTTGGACAGCTCGTGTCGTAATGATAATCTTGTTTTCATGGTATGTTGGGATGTGTGTCATTGTTATTGGTTTTTTGTTTTAAAAATATCAGTTTTTTATTATGTGTTTTCTGTTTTTTACTAATATTTATTGTATATTTGATCGTTCTGTTGTTTCGTTGTGAAACAATATTCTTTTGAGATGCCTTCCGTGAGTTCCATAAGAGGGTGCAGCTGGTGCACCTCAAGGGAACCAACATATGGATCAGAATCTCATAGATTCTCTGTTAAAGGTATTCCATACTGTCCATGATGATGTTCCATGAGTTTATAATGCAGTTGTATAATTACAACCCGGAGATGGGGAAGAAAGTGATCGATCACAAGAGTTCTTGTGTAAGAATCCACAGTCTTTTAATGGTATGACTAAACCTCAATAGGTGGATGATTTCATGGATAAAATCAATCAAATTGTTGAATTTGTGGAGAGACTTGAGATTATCTAGGTAATGTTAGTAGCATTCAGGATCGAGGGTTTGGAAATGTGATGGTGGGATCCTATGGTCCCAGAAAATAGACATATGGGATTGGATTGGAAGGGTTTCAAAACCCTTTTCATTCAGGAGTTTTTTCAAATTTCATTGATGATGGTGACGTTTCTGGAGTTCCTGTCTTTAGAACATGGAGAGAATTCGGTGTTGGAATACACCATCTGGTTTTCTGATATTGTATGTTTTTCTCTAGAAGTGGTAATGAATATCCAGCTGAATGTTCAAGAAATACCTACATGGTTTTTTATATGATATCAGATCGTATGTGTTTATGCTGAAACATTCTACCTATATGGAGATGGTAGAAAACAATATTATGGAAGAGATGAAAATGGAATTAATATTCAGTATTAATACCTCTTCTCTTCCAACTGTTGACAACTTCAGTGGAGTTCAAGGGAAAAATAGGATGTTGGAGGACTGTCATAGGAGTGGTGGTGGTGGGTCTCAGTAGCATGCCTCCTATTCACTATATATTGTATCTTGTAGTGTTCCTATAACATTGTATCAATGTTCCATGGTATGAAACACTTGATGTTCTTAAACTATGCCTATAATGATGTGTAATATATATGTATGTTTGGTAATCTATAGTGTTCTTTTAGGCTATGAATACACCCCTTTATGGTTAGGGTTCATCGACTCCAAGTGCTACTGTAGAGTAGTCATAATTTCCAAGGACTGTAGGGATCTATCAACATACCTCAGGAGTGAGTCATTTACACATTTTAGATGAGTGGCCTACGAAATTTAATGCAAGTATGGAAACATTTAGAGGTATTATTCTTATTTCATCTTTAGAATAAATTTATTTTGTTTGATACTGGGGAATCCCACTCATTCATATTTTCATGATTTGTTAATCCGATGAAATGTAAAAACAACTAATTAACATTATAATGGAGTTACATACACCTCTTAGATAGATGAAGGATTAGGGATTTAGGTGTCCTTTTTTGTTAATGATAGTCGTTACGAAGTGAGTACGGGGTTTTGTCATTTTTGATCTAGTTTTGTTTTATGTCATCATCAAAATTGATTGGCTTGTCATCATCGAGCTTAGGATGATTTTTTTCATCAGCATGAGTCAATTATTACCATTGATAAGATATCTCTTGTGTTTTAGGGTGAGTGGGAACTGAGGTCAGGTTGTGTAGGGTCTTCCCATCCAAAGGGCGTGAGTTTTTTTGGGTGATATTATATATGATCCGGATGATGTTTTCTCTATTGATGATCTTCAGGTTATTGTTCAAGACTTTAGTGATGTTTTCTTAGAGGATTTCTCTGATCTTCTTCCAAATATAGAGAGGTAGAGTTAATTATTTACCAAGTGGAAAGTACATAGAAGAAATTGAAGCATAATTTTATCATGGCACCATAGGAGATGATAAAACTCATGGTTTAGTTGGATAAACTATTAGAGACAGGTTTCATTCTCGCTAGTGTTTCTCTGTAGGCAACCCCTGTTCTCATTTCCAAGAAAGTGGATGGTTCACTTCAGCTATGTGCATACTATCAAAAGTAGTATCAGGTAATTGTTAAAATAATTATCCTTTGCCTCCAATGGATGATTATTTTTTAGAAGTTTAAGGGGAGAAGTGGTTCTCGATGATTAATTTTCAACCGGGTTATCATAAGCTCATGTTTGAGAGTCTGATATACTAACGATGAAACCCAGGAGAAGCTATGACCATTATTAATAACTAATGATGTCATTCGGTCTAACTAACACTACTATAATTTTCATGTCATTGATGAATCGAATATTCCATCAACATCATGTCACTTTTATGGTAGTGTCCGTATATGATATTCTATTTTATTCTAAATAAAAAAATGAGCACAATCACCTTCTATTTATGTTTTTGTAAATTCTGTGAATTCACTATCTGTATGGAAAGCTTAAAAATGAAATATTTAGATATGATAAGTGAAATTCTTGGGGCACAAAATTTATGAGCATGGCTTATCAGTTGATCTCAAGAATGTTAATGATGTTATGTCATGGAAAGAACAACATAATGTCTTGGATATATGAAGATTCATAGGTATTTCTTGATAATATTGATGGTTCATCAAGTATTTCTCTAAAATGGAATCTCCTTTGTCTTCTCATACATAGAATGTGGTGAACATCACTTGGGATGAAATGTGTTAGTCTTCACTCGATGAATTGAAACGAGTTCTAACAGTGGATCCTATTTTGATCATACTTGACCTCGATTAGGTGTATGTGGTGTTTCTGTTGCATATAACACTATTATGGTATGTGTGCTGATGTAGGTTGGTCATCTGGTAGGATATGTATCGTGTCAAATCTGAACACAATATAAGAACAACACCACATATGACATGGAGCTTATTGTGATTATGTATGCACATAAATTAGGGAGTTACTATCTCATTGGAAAGAAGTTCATAGTCTTCTTTGATAATTTTAGTGTGAGCTATATCATCTATTAGAAATAGATGAATCTCATATAGAGATGGTGGATAGAATACCTTCATATGTTTGTATTATAAATCATATACACCTAGGAGAAAGAGAGTGTTGTTGTAGATTCTCTTCCTAGGAAAATACTCTCATAAGATATCTTGGAATCGATGGAGCAGTGGTATCTTGTGGGGCTTTTCATTTAGTTTCACATGGACGTTTAGGATGAATTTTTAAGTATGGTTATGAATAGTTCTCAGTTGTCATCATCTCTCCTAGAGTTTATTTTGAAAGGTCATCACCAATATGATGAGGTTTAGAAGACTCCGGAAAGACTTTACGGTTGGAAAACCATTCCTAGTTGGTCTCTTTCTTTAGATGACATACATCACTTTGGAAAGAGATTATTTATCCCACCAACTACGAGAAGATCAGTCTTGATTGATTATCATATATTTTAATGGGATGTAGAACTAGGCCCTACGAAGAAGTTTTATGACATGAATATAAGATTCTAGTGGCCATGTATGAAGGGTGAAATGGCATTCATTGTGTCCTATTACTAACCTATCAACATATAAAGGAAGAGAATTTGAAAACATATAGTTTTATTTAGCCTTTTATAGTTCTAGTATAGGAATTGGATGATGTATCCATGGACTTTATTTTTTATATTTCTATGGAAACCCAAAGGGAAAATGATCTCTGGGTGGTTGTCGATCGGTTAACAATGTATTCTCATTTCATTCTGATCAAAGACACTACTGAAGTTGAAGATATGTGTATGTTGTATGTGTTTTAGAATTCGAGGAACCGTGGGAGTTCTTTTTCCATTGTTATAGTTAGGTGTAATATATTAACCTAATATTTCTGGAGGAGTCTTCAAGAGGTAATGTGGACTTTGATCATGATGAGCACAACATACCATCCATAGAGGGAAGGCCAGAGAGATCCTATAATTCAAATCCTGGAGGCTATGCTTCGTGCCAACATCTTGGATTTTTGTGGAATTTGGGTTATACATAAAGGAATGATTGATTTTGTTTACAACAATAGTTATCCATCGGCGATAATAATGGATCCTTTCGAGGCATTGTATGGTCACCCTTGCAGATCAACTCTTTGTTAGGAAGTGGTGGGAGAAGTATCTTTGGTTGGACCATGAATGGTTCAGGAGAAATCTATAAAGTTTCAAGATGTGTGGTGACATTTAGTTGTAACCCAGAGTTGAAAATAATCGTATGAATCTTGAATACATAACCCTTTATAGATTTAGATAGTAGATTGGGTTTTCTTGAATGTTTCTCCTAGTTTGGGTCACCATCGGCTAGGAAAAAGGGAATGTTGGCTCTAATATATGTTGGAATATTTGAGATAACGGAACAACTTGGATAGGTTTCTTATTTATTTGCATTACCAAATCAGTTGACATGAATCCTTTATGTTTTCCTCAAATCTCATCCAAGGATTTATCACCCTGATCCCCCTAACATTCTTCATTGGGATGAAATTGAGCTAGATCCATGTGCTTCTGTTTTGGTGATACCTATTGAGATCATTTACACTTAGATGAATGTATTGCATGGGCAGTCAATTCCTTTTTTCAGAGTTCTACAAAAATTAGGATCACGTCGTCATAAGACTTGGGAACATGAGTCATTTATGAGGGAGTAGTGGAGTCATATTTTTCTAAGAGTAACATATTCCACATGACTTCCCAGGGATATAAATTCACTATGTTGGGATGTTTTTTACATCACATTACCTTGATCAGGTATGTTTTCCCTTCAAGTAAGTTCCATTTTGGTTAAAAGTACTTTGATGTATTTTTATAGATTGTTTTTTAGGTTGTAGAGAAGGTATAACCCGTGTACTTGAAGTACACATCTTTGACTGGTTGCTGGAATCAAGAAATGAATTGGGGAGATCATTATGTGAGGAGGTACACATCGTGTATCTGAGGTACATGTTTTGTAGAGGTTAAATATCTAATTTTTATGTGAGGTGATTGGTTTTTTAGTGTAACATATCCGGCATTGACTACACGCTATAAAAAACTGGTACACGACATGACTCATTCCTCTCCCATATTAAAGTCACATTTTATCCTATTTCACATAGCCCTCACTACCCCTAAATTCGTGCTTTTAACCATAGGAAGTTCGTATATTATTTTTAGAGGAACACCTCATTTTAGATCAATTCAATCAGCCTTGGATCTTCATTGGGTCGGTGGTGTCTCTCTCTGGGTAAGTGTTCTTTCATGTTTCTCATTGTAATTGATCACGATAACACCATGATCTTGCTTTATCAGATCCACAGTTCTACGATGGATGATTCCGATTCTCTTCTTCTATATTCATTGTGTGATCTTGTTTCTAAGGTCGTTCTGTGGCTAGTTGTGGTACGAAAATTGTCTAACCTTGAGGTATGTGGGTTGTCTTATATCTGTCGAGCCTTGATCATCTAAATTGAATAGATAATTTTATGTGTGGATATGATTCTAGGGAATTTGTTTACATTTTTGTGTTTCGTTGATCTTGGATTCCGTTATGAGCGTGTGCGACCCATACATTGAGGTAGTTGGTTCCATATCTACCCAATGATAATGTGATTTATTTATTTTCCTTTGTAAATTAATTTATGAAATGTGCATGATTGATTGGGTTTGTGGAAAAGGTGTTTTAAAAGAAATATGATTTTTCAATTTCTTTAGATAAATGTATTGTGAAATGCTTAGGAATGGTTTTCATAGCATTGAAATGAATTTTGAATGGTTTTGAATAGTTTTCAAAGAATTTAAATGAATTGTGAAGATGAAAACATGAGTTACCATGGGTACTTAGGTAGAAAGATCAGTTTCAGGACATCATCCATTTGTTATTATCAAGGAAGATTGTACTAGGGATTACATATGTTTCGAAGGACTATTTCTATAGGGGACCAATATTGACATTTTGGGGGGTTTACCAATGGGGTATTATTATGCTTCCTAGGAATCCTTCCTAAGGTAAATTTTTGCGAACAAGATTATTCACGTTCGAGTAGTCTACAACCTATCCCTAACTTATTCTTTGGTGTTGTAATACCCATGATTTAGGTTTGTACTAATTTAATTTCCAATTTAGCCTTGATATGAATGTGTGTGCTTGTGGAAAATGTTATGGAAAATTTTCATATAAATTATTATACCTGATTTTGATTAGATCTATGGAAATATAAAAATGTTTACCATTATTTCAAAAAAACTAATAACAAATTATCATGCCATTTTTATTTTAAAAAAATACCTTAAATAATATTTTATAGACAGTCCTGTTATGGAACACTTGGGTGGGATCCTACTAGGTATGTTAACTCAAACCAAGTGCCCATAATAGCGTGTGTGTAGACCGTCGTTTGTCTTCTAATGAAGGGAAAGGCAAGGATCTATAGTGAGGTGATGATGTTTTTGACATCTGGGATGGGTAGTTAGTGGTGAGATGGTGGGATATTGTCCACACTGTTGAATGAAGTAGCTGTTAGTTTTAGTCCATTGTAGTTGGACTTGTCTTTTAAAGATTCAGATACAGTTACATTTTTCCTATTCTGCTATGTTGTCTTATAGTTATGGAATATATATTCTTAGTTATACACTATTTATTTCACTCTATATAAATGTATTATATGTGGTTGTTCAGGATGGGAAAAATCATTCCCTCTTTTTTGGTTTCTTGACGCCCGAGTGCTTGTCACCAGCTCACAGGGATCAGGAACTCCTTTCATATATGTGATGGATCATGTCGAGTTCCAGGTTTTAGGTCCACCTGAGTATGTTAGGTACACACATTTAATTTGATAGGAAGAGTTTTTCAATAGTCTAAAGCCTCACAAGTATGTTGGCGAGGTTCTTTATCACATACTACATCCATTCTATGGGTATATTGGCTCCTGTTGGTGGTCAATATTTGGAAAAGGTCACATTAAACATCGTTAGAGAAGGTACTGAAGCCCAACATGCACTAAAATACAACAAAAAATCCTTGAAAAGTGTTGGAACTTATCAATGCTACAAAAATGCATTGATAAAGTCCATCCTTATCTGTGCTAAAAAAACGCTGATAAAATTGAACCTTTATCAACATTTTATTTTAGCATTGATAATGATAATCCTTTATTAGCACATTATTAGTGGTGATAAAGGTCCACAATAAGATGAAATAATTAAAAAAATAAGAATAATTTATTTACACATCCATTAATGAAATATTTATTTTTATAAATTAATAAATCGAATATATATACATAAATATTTTAGAAATTAATAAATAATATATGTTAAATATATATTGATATGAAAAATGAATAAAATTATATAATTAAACAAATAAAAATTAGAAATGAGTAAATTATAGAATATATTATTCACTTTATTTATTAAATTTTTAGTGATTAAAAAAATTAATATACCTATATATTGATTAACATATTAATAAATAATATATATTAAACATCGATATATAAAATTAAAATATTTTAATAATTTGAAATTAAAATAAAATGTGACTAAATTACAAAATTATTTAATTATTTTAATGAAACAATTATTAATAAAAATATATATGTATGATATGTAAATATATTAATTATAAATAGTGATAAATAATATATATTAAATATAAATATATATATATAATAGATAAAATGTTAGTAAAAAACATATTAATGTCTTATTCATTTTTAATACTGTTTTATTTTTTAATTTAATATATAGAAAATTTCATGTGATACATTGATTTCACCTATAACTTAATTTATGTAATTTAGGCATTTCTATATACAAACAAACCCAAAAATATATTTACAAAATATATAGAATCACAAACACAAAATATTTATGTAATTTATTCATATTATTGTATATTTTAGAATTTCATTATTATGTGATATATTTAATATATTATTTTTTAATCAGTCAATTTATTTATTTATTTATAATACTACTATATTTATGGTATTTATTTATATTTTTTTAAATTCTTTTTTACATTTACATTTTTTATTTTTTTTATATATATTTATTTACTGAATTTTAGTATTGTCTATATGTATTCATCACTACTTCAATATATATGCATATGCATATTTTTTTAATAATTTATATTTAATTAGTAAAATTTTTAAATTTATTAAAATAAATCGTGTTTACCCATTTTGAATTATTCAATTTCCCTCATTTTAAAAATTCTTGTATTTAAGATTATATATCCCCTAAAATTGTTAAAAATATATTTGTAATAAATATTTAAAAGTAATATATTTATAAATGTATATTTACCATATTAATAAATATATAAATTTGTAAACATTATAAATGGGTAATCATTAATTTTAAATAAGTATTATAATAATTATATATATATATATATATATATTTAAATAACTATAACATTATAATAAATTTATTCAATTGATTATAATTATAAATCCTTTATAAGTGCTAAAATTTTACTGCAAGATAAAGGAATATTTATATGTTCTAATAAAGTGTCGTTAAAAGAAATATTTATTAGTACTAATACATTAGAACTGATAAATATTTCTTTTATCAATGGTAAAAATTATCTGATAAATATCCCTTTTATTTGTGCATATCAATTTAGTGCTGATAAAATGGATCTTTATAAGTGCTTCTCTAAAAACACTGTTAAATGTATACCTTATCTATTAAAAAAACCCTAACTGTGACTCAGTCACTAGTGATTCTCAAGCTCTCTTAGAAATCCTTTTCTCCTGGAATGACTGCACAATATTCCCTTAGATGTATCAATGTTAGAATCTAACATATGTTACATTCTAATTTTCCTCGATCGTCATTTCATTTTTTAGGGTCCGCATTTTGTGTTATTATGATATACTTATGCATTATGATCCCTCAATCACTTCTAGTCATCACTAAAATACTATGAGTGATTATATATCATACTTCTTCCTATATAAAAAATGATTTCTAAGAAAGAGAAGTATGTTTTTAATACGTATGGTCAGTCAACATTTGTGTATGGGAATGTATGGATAAATAAAATATATTTTTCACCACACACTACTTCAAAGGTAACGATATCTATATCCCTTTGCATATTCACAAGGAATAACTGATTGAGAAGTCCGTCTGAGGTGACGTGAAGACCATTATTGTAACTATTTGGGTATACTATGTCAAAAATGATACCAAATGAAATCAGATTGAAATCTAAGATTGTGGTATCGATTATATCAAAAATATAATAATATTCAAAACACAAGATGTAATCCATAATTTTTACACTATTTCATAATTATGTTGGATACTTGAGTTTTTATTTTAATTCTAGGTTTGTTAGTTTATTTTTTCCATGGTCTATATTTTCAAGTCTTATGACTCTTATTTATGATTTGATTGGTATGAATAGATAATAATATATGAAATGTTATATCCAGATGTGTCATTATTTTATTTCTCTTTCAATAAAAAATTATGAATTTTTATTAATAAAAACAAGATTAATAAATAAATATTGTATTCTTAATTACTTAGTTGTGATGACAAGGTTTATATATCTTATTAATAGATTGAGTATATTTAGTTACCCTCTTTATCGAAACTACTTGTTAGTTGTTTCAAATATATATTTATAATAATTCTTCTAAAATCATTTAAATTATATTTAATGTATTAAAAAACCAATTAAAAAAGAATATAATGAGAGATATGGGTATTTGGTTAACATTTAGAATATATAATTTTCTGCCTATTTATGAAATATTATTGTTTATTGGAAGGAGATAATTATGAAAATGGATACATTAATATAGAAAATTCCCCCACTTTGATCCCTATATATCCGTAGGAAGGATCCAATGAAATCCTCTGAATGATAGAAAATATATTTCTCTTCATGTGCGAAAGTTAATTATTGATCTATATCAATCTATGTGGAATACTTTTCAATGTTTGGTAAAATAGTATATGTGGTTCCTCTATGATTTTATGGTAATATTTTTAAATAATAATTTTTTTTATAGCATTTAATATATTCATTCAATTTAGAAGTGTAAATTAATTCTAGATCAATTGTGAACATACATTGAAAAATTTACCCTTAAAGAGATGTATGTTATTGGAGGGATCTAATGGTGGATAAAAAAATATCCAAAATTAGAAGATGAGGAATCCTTGAGTAGATATATGTGATGTCGAATTTCGGTGGTGCGATTATCATTTTATCAAGACCATTAGAGTGAAGGTATTCCAATTCTGCTTCATTTTGTGGTGAATTTTTGAGTGATTCCATCAGTGGAGGTTCCTAAGACTCATTAATCATTATTTCCTCTTTGAAGTGAATCATGTATATTGATGTTGTTAGCTGGGGAAGCATGAATGGTCCTTTTGATCTATTATTTATAGGAATGATCATTATATATGATCGGTAGATTATTTATTTCTAGGTAGTCTATAGATAATTCTAGATAGAATTCTTCTACATTCATAGGTAAAATCCTAGTATATTATACTGTTGTTTGTGATCATAGGAAACATAAGCATTCTATTATTTATTTATTTATGAGTATATTTTATTTCAAATGAGATTGAGATAATAACATGTGAAAAATGTTATTAACATCAATATTTTCTATATGTATACAACTAAAAAATGCTAACCAATGTCAATTTTATTTATTAGTATCTTATATATTTCTCTGTCACGTATATATACCAACACAACGCCACCCCTACTCTAAAAACTCAATCTTGATTCATATGAGTCAACTATAAAATAGATCTCCATATTCTATTGTGATATAATAATAGAACCCAACATGTTAGAAATAAATATAAATAACATTTAGTAAAAAACGACCATGGGTTTCACAAATAATGTTATGTAAATAAGGATTTATTTTGGTAGGATAGATATAAAATACAATAAAATCCATTTATAAAAGTCCATAATTTCATTCTCATTTCATGAAAATTATTGGTATCATGATCCAAGGTATAATACTAAAATACTATAGTACACGATACTTTTACTGTGTTTATTTCAACCATCATGAAATTATCGATTTAAATACATCTATTGATGATTGATTGAACTCCCTGTTTTAAACTAGCTTCCTCACATCATGGTGGTTCCAGTATTCCTTGATGAAATTACTCCAAGTCAAATTTTATTCATTAATCTCCATCAATGTCGCTACCATGGTTTTGAATACCACATCTCCCAACTCATTCTACAACTCTTTAATCTATTCACCCTCCTCATTTACTACTTCTTAGTAACACAAAAAATGACACTAAAATTTATTCAAATCATAATTATTTAATTTGATTGGTTTAATGATACACATTTTCTTATACATATTATCCAGTTACATTTAAATAACCTTCATAAAAAACTACATTTATTTTGAGTACGATCACATTGTGTCCTATTAAAACTATGTAGTTTAGCCTACTTGGAAATGAAAACTACTACTATGTGTCATCTAATCTGACTCTTGATGGTATTCCTCCAACAATGAGCCAAGGTCTTTGGCCTTATTTTTATATTTTTCATTAGGATAGTATCCCTTGGTTGATTGGATAAATTGATTGTTTTCAAGCTCTCCCATCCACCTCACATCAATACCAACACATGTTTGTGTCTCCTCTATGATCTACCAAGAAAGAATCATTTTTGGCATAGTGCAAAACAATAAATGTTTGTGAGTGAAATTAAATAACTATGAGTAGAATTTATGTGGATCTGAATGTTCATTCATTTATTTTTAAATTGAAATATGTTAGAATTCAGAAATAAATGTACACCTAATTTATTTTCTATCATTATTAGAAACTAATATTTCGTCTCCTAAACAGTTACTATTACTTTTTGTTGTGTGAGACTCATCCTCCATCTATACAGATCCCAAATATATTGTATATTGTTTGATCTACATTGCGTCATATCCAAAAAAAATCTATAGTACATGGTGTGTGATGACGTTTGGTTAGAGTAGTTCATGTAACATAGGTGGATTTACAAAACAAATGGGAGATAAATGTCAAACCAAAAAATTCAATAATAAAAATTTGGGAGGTATTTCATCTGGGAACATTGGAACCAAAATGTTGTGTAGAAGTCTAGTTTGAATGAGGGAGTCCAATTCATCATCAAGAGATGGAATATAGTCAATATCTGATGATAGATTAAATAAAAGAAGTGAAGTTAAGCTGTACTAGAGTATTGATTTTTAATATATCAATGTTCAATACCGTAATGTTTTTAATACAATATGGACGAAATTGTAAATTATTGTTAATGGAGTTTATTGTATTGTTGTTAATCGATAAAAATTAAATGATTGACTACTCATAAAGACAATTTCTTCAAAACATGATGATGTTTAAATTTCATAGGAAAACTAAACAATTGACGATGAAATTTATTAATTATTAGGGGTTAAAAAAGTATATTAAAGAAAAAACAAAATGCATCATTATAGTGGAGAATAAAATTATCAAAGTAAGAAGCCACAGAACAAAATTATAGGTTGGTTGCAATCGACGCGGAAAACCTGATGACCCTAACAAGTAAATGATCATTAGTTATCGTTGGATCACAATGAAGATGAATGTGCTAATAGATATTTATTATTGGTGCCACATGAAACCTATAATGAATGAAATCATTTTAAATGATATAGTAGTAATGTTACAACATACTATCTCTTTTATATAATAAAATAAATAATCAATCATTGATTTCAATTTAATAAATTCTATGTAGACATTGTTTATTTTTTATTCTCACTATAATATATTTTTCTTAATTAGTAATAGAAATTCACATATAGGCTTCCATACAATTCTTATAAAGATACTTCTTTGAGATGTTGTGGGGAAACTAATTCCCCACACAGAACATAGTTATGCAATCAATATAAAGTAGAAAACATGAAATTGTTTCATCAATCATAAAAATGTGAAATCATTTTAGAATCATTCTATTCAATAATATATTAATTTAAATTATATATATTATCCATCTGGATTTAAAATTGTTAATTAAAGAAACCAAAATAGAGTGTTGAAAATAAATAATGTGCATCAGAACAAACAAACCCTAATCACAATGTAAAGATGCGGTACACTTAATTAGAGAATAAATTGTTATGAGTTTTAAATCAACAATATAAATTTTAATTATGTGATATGAAACATCATATATTCATTTTTTATATGGATATTTTTGAATAAAAATATGAATTCACTTCGATCAAACGTCATGTGAAATTTATGGAGTATCGTGTAACAAGGATATTATATTTGTTGATGAAAACAGAAAAAATAGTATAAGAATCATGTGTAAGTATGATATAATTGTAATTTTTTCTGATTTAAAACAACATTACATTAAAATATCTATTTATGTTCGTATTTATTATATGGTTTAGGTAATATAATCAGTAATGAATATACCAAAAGAGATAATTTCAGTAGAATTGATGCAACCAGAAATATATGGTTGTGTTAGAGGATTTGGTTTTTGGAGTCTCTCTGTAAACATATTCCGAGATGTTAAATCCACATGAAGATACATATAATATTTTTAGATGATTGCGTAGACAATTTTTTCACTAAAAGACATTATTTTTCAGTCTGGTTTGGAAGACCAACGTTTATGAAAGGATCAATGTGAACCGGAGGCGGTGAAAATATGCACACATGAACCAATTGATCCCATTAGCTTTGAGGCTATTCCTTCTCACCTACCACATACCATTCATGGGGTAATCAATTTTTTCAATACTCATTCTCCTAAATGTGTATCAAAAAATATCTGATCAATTTATGTTACTAAAATTTTATAGGGTATAGTTTTAAGTGATTTATATATATAAAAACACACATACCATCGTGTTGCAATAGGTATAGTTTATAATATCCCAAGAGACCAGCTACACAATCAAGACCTCCCCAAATATTCCACGTGATTGAGGACTGAGGTAGATTATGAGGTGACATCTAAGTCTCATGTTCTACAAGATGGACCAGATATTATAATAGTCAATGAAAATATTAGTGATTTCATATCAAGGCCATCTAATCCTGTAATGATACACAAGGTACCTATTTATAAAATAATTCATGTGAAAAACATGAAACAGTCGATGATAAATATACAAAAGTGTGGTTTTATATTACATATGTATAATTTTGTGAAGAAGAAGATGACCATATCAAGAAAATATCATTAATTGACCATGGAAATAAAATTACATTTTTACAGTACCTTCTCCCTACCAATTACAGAGACACATTTATTATCATTAAAACTTCATGTAGAGACCAAATTTAATTATAAATGTATGTTTTATATAGAATATAAAGAAAACATATATGGATATTTATTAATATATGTAATTGGTCTTGATAATATTTGTGATATTCTCATGAATGAATTATTAGGCATCTCAATTGTGAATAGATATATATGGTACATTCCCATAAAATATCTGTCCAAATAGTGAGGTAATATGTTCATTAATGTTTATAACTATTCATTTTTTTAGTTATTTATATCATAACTATATAATTGAAATACCATGAAATGCATGCTTCGGATTTATTAATTGAGAGACTAATTAAAATCACGATTATACATTGACAGAGGAAGTAACTAAGAAGAAAAAAAGATGAGGTACTTAAAGAGTTTAATAAAAAAAGCATCTGAAGATAGACTCTTTTTTATTTATATAATGAAAATGAAAACTCTATAATCTAATCACATAAAAATAATTTTTAATTTTTTCATTATATAAATTTTATTGTTTTTTATGATGCACTAGATGAAGATAAAAATTAATATAAACACCCAAAATATTTATTTTTTGGATCTAATGGATGGATATGAAACCTACTGACCACACATTATGTTTATTTTGAATTCGTTATACACTATAATGATCTTTTGATTGATAATATTCTAATTATATGTTTAGTAGGTGCTTTAATAATAATTTTTCTTTGATAGGGAGGTCATACAATACAAGAAAGATCATGGAACGATGATAACCTCGAATGGGATAAATCCTATAGATTACTAAAAGTGGAAATAAAATAAGTTATATATAGAAATACTTATCTATCTAAACAATTCAAAATAAATTACATATTTTGGAAAATGTTTCTACATTTTCTGAAATAAGATAATGAAAATTTATTGTGGGTATTATGTTTTCCAATTAATGAGATAAAACATAAATCAAGAAAATACATGAATCCCCAAACTGGTAATTTCAGTTAACTACTAATTCCTTAAATATATTTCATAATAATTTTTTTTTCATTTTTTAGTAATATCATGTTTTTTAACATCCTAGTTACACAAAAAAGAAATCATCTTGTTTAGATATGAGTGGGAAATAAAATTTTTTATAGAATGAATAATGTCCAAAATATCAGTGATTACCAACTATGTTGGCAATATCGTATGAGTTATTACCTTCAAAATATATTTATGGTGTGAATCATTAGTGTAAGGATTCCTACATATTGTTTATGATCTCTTTATCATGGGAATAATAATGGATCAAATCAATTTTTTTTAAATAACTGACCTACAAACAATAAAATTGTATGGAAATTGTGAAGGCAGAGGAGAAAGAAGATAGAGAGGTAAATGCGGATGCGGAGAATACGGTAGAGGAAAATTTAAAGGCATGTTCAGAGTTGTAGAATGAAATGGAGGAGGAGGAAAAGGTGAATAACCATGTGGATATCGAGGAAGAAGAGGATAAAAATATGTGGATTTCAAACAATACAATTGTTGGATGGTGTAGAATGAAGATCATATAATGATTGTGTTTGAGAAATATTTGTTTAAAATTTCACAATCCTCTCGTCACAAATGATAAGATACATTGTGAAATTTTTTCAGGTAACCTATGAAATAATTGTTTCCACCATTTGTTTATGTGATTTTATAAAGGGTAATAATCCATATATATGATCATTATGTGTTGGAGGATTCAATTTCTCCACTAGTATTATTGATGAATCATATTTACCACTCTAACTAATCAAACAAGTATATATTCTTACTTAAATGTTAAGATTAATATGTGTCTAATAAATCACAAAAGTTAGTAGGTGTGTGAAAAAACTATTTAAGTAATACAAACGTTGATATATCGTTGTCCTTGATGAGGTATGGTGTCAAAGTGCAAGGTATCAATTTAAAATTGACATTTTAATAAAAAATGTGTAACTCACTAAAAACTAATAAAACACAATAATATTTTCTTGATAATTTTGAAAAATTATTCATAATTTATTTGTTACGTGTATTAATCATTCTCATGTCAATCATAGAAAAAATTCCACCTCTATGGATCAAATTCTATGTTTCCACTTTAAAATGACATTTTTCTAAAAAAACATGTTGTATTCAAAAAACCATAGAAACAAATTTTTATTGTTTTGATACATTATTATAATGATACATGACACATTTGGGATATGTAGTAATCATCTAAAATTCAATCGGATGCATGATGTGACTGTTATGACTCCAAGTGGATCTTTTAATCCATTAGACATTAATTTTAGTGAAAAAATAGAAATAATAAAAACTGAGAAAATTCATTCATATTGTTTTCTTCTTGTATGAAACTGTTATATATGTTATTTGTGAAATTTAGAGGTTAGGAGTACCTTATTCAAATAGACCATGCGACCAGTATGAATCCAAATGTCTCTTATCAATTTAAAATTGAAATTTTAAAACAAAAAGGATTAACTCACTTAAAACTTCAAAAACACTCTAGGATTTCCATGATAATTTGTAAAAAATGATTTATAATTAATTTGTGATGTTTATGAATCGGTATCATGTAAAAACTACACATGATGAAACCTGTGTAGCTAAAAGTTTGTTTTTGGAGTTTAAAATGACATTTTAGTAAAACAACACAAGTGAAATACTAAAAAAAAGTGAAACAATTATGATTTTTTTGAAACAAAATTAAATTATTCATGTATCATTTTTAAGTTGTATTAATCATTCTCAACTCAATCCAATGCATGAATTGACCAATATGACACCAACTATGTATTTTTATTCAAAATTGACATTAATTTTAGAGCAAAAAACATCTGACATACACAATACCATGAAAACAGGTTCATATTTTTTCTGTAAATTAAAAAATGATCTATATGTAATTTTGGTTGTGTGTAAATATTCCATGCCTAAAAATGACATACGATTTGAATGTTATGACTCGAAGTGTTCGTTATTAGTTAAATATTGACATTTTAATACCAAAAGTGTCACTCAATGAAACCAACATAATATGATTGGATTTTTGTGATAATTTGTGAAAACAAATCATTAATAATTTTTTATTTTCATGAATTAGTCTCATATCAATCCCACACATGATGCCACCAATATGTACCACTGTGAGTGTTTCTAGTTTAAAATATTATTTTAATTAAAAACACAATTTTAATAATATAAACGGAAGAAATTCATTCTAATTATTTTTATACATTAGTAAAATGATCCATGAGTCATTTGAGAAATGTATAAATTTACTCACCTCAATCTAATTCATGGTGTGACTAGTATGACTCCAAGTGCATCTTTTTATTCAAAACCTTCAATAATTTTAGTGAAAAAAATTAACATACTAAAAACAGAGAAAATGCATTCATATTTATTTCATACTATAGAAAAACTATCATAAGTCATTTTTCACGTGTTGAAATTAGCCTCACCTCAATCTAATGCATGTGGTGACTGATATGACTCCATGTACATATTTTTATCCAATACTGACATTAATTTTATTCAAAAAAATCATTAACATAGTCAAAAATCAAGAATATGCATTTAGATTGTTTTGGTACATTAGGAAAATAATTCATAGGCCATTTATGACATGTAGGAATCAGTAAAAACTCAATTTGACTCATGTTGTGACTTGTATGACTCCAAATATTCCTTTACATTAACAAATTACATTAATTTTATCAAAAAACACCTGACATACTCTATAATAGGTATTTTTTAGGAATTTGGGTTATAAATTTTATTTAAATTAAATTAATTATTTGTATCATACTTTTGGTAATTTATAATTCTTTTTCTAGTGATGTTGTGTACTGGTACAACATAGTAAACTTGTTTCTACATAAACTCTATTATCTAGAATTAGATATTAGTTTCCACCTTTATCATCAGTACAAAATACAATGATAATGGTAAACATTATCAGCACTTGTGCAATCACTGAAAAGGGTATATTTATCAATGATTCTTAAATCACTGGTAAAGCATAGATTTATCTACACTTTTTTTGGAAATTATAAAGCTAAGAATTATTAGCTATTTTATAGCATTGATAAAAGGCATAACCAATTAACCATGATGTGGTAGTAAGTACTTTTCTAGTGCATATAATGATTTATTCTACAAATGTTAATGGAATGTTTTTTAGTAGTGCTAGTTATATTATGCTAATTTATGGTGGTATTATCTAAAACATTGATGAAAATATTCCAGTTGGTTAAGGTCAGACCTTTTCTATATGGTTCTGGTCATGGTGAGGTCATAGGAGTGCCAAATGATTAACTAATAAAGTTTTATATTTAGGAGAACCTACTAGAACTAAATTAGTGACTTGTGCTTGTTGATACATACATAAGGCTTTCATTCATATCTTGATACCAAGAAAATCATGGTTTAAAATAATCACAAGTGGATTCCATCTATAAGATATTTCTATACCTCTCCATCAATGGAGTCGAACATAGGCGTCATAGGGGTCCACATTATAATAAATATTTTTAGGCATTACGATACTTCTAAGGTTGAAATAGTTTTTTCAACTGCTAATGAAGCTTATATCCCTTGTATTGTTAGTGTTGGTTATTTGCAGACTTGGGAGGATATAGTGAAAATGTAAAGGAAATGGTACAAGGACATAAGAAAAAAAGGTTATAGATTACTGAACATGTATAAATGATTCCATGGGCATGACAATATATCTAGTAACCCAAACATTCACTACAATTTTGCATCCTATGGTTGGGAACATGTTTCCACTAGCTGGAGTCTTCAATATAACAATATGGGTTACGAGAAACATATGTCACTTATAATTGAATATATCTATACCTGACTAAGGCATGTTCTTTTCGATCATACTATATGTATTAGAATAAAAAATATTATTTTCTTTGGTGTGAAAGGATCCTGTAATACGACCAGTGATTTGGGTCGCCTGGGGCCTCCAACAATATATAAACATCCAGATTCCCTTTTCTAGGGTGCGATGTAATATCCTGAGACCATTGTATCCTTGAAAGAGTAAGTCTTGTTCCTAAATTATTTGAATGGTATATTAGAATTTTTTCCTTGATTGGGTCTTGGGACACATTCTCTTTACATGGAAGATCTGCTTATTTATTTTGGTCATTGTGGGCTACACTCTTAGAGGATGTTCTTAGAGAGGCTCATCTTAAAAAGGTTCTAGTATGTGTACCCAACTTTCATCCTTTTCATTATCAATAGTGGTTATATTTTATTTTATTATCCTTATCATAGGCTCAATATGGGGTAATGGTTTTGGGTATTTGTTATTCCACTCTAAGGATTCATCCAAACGATGATATTTTTTAGAGAAGTCACAAAATTCACCTAAGATGTTCAACGATATGATGGTAAGGACATACTCCTTTATAATTTTATCCACACACATCATAGGTAGATATTCCTTGGAAAGCTTCATGTCGAACATATATGTTAGTCCCTTCTATCGGGGAAAAAAGTTGATAACTCTCTAATGGGGCATATGCAGTCATTTGAATTGGTTGATGTTGGAACCAAAGTTTTTCACTACTAGAAAAATAATGTAGGTTTTCTTTTTTTTTTCAATCCACACTAGTTTTATAAAGTATTTAGCATCCTAATAGATCTTGTGGTGTAGTGGGAATTAGTGTTGAAGGTTCCATCATTTCATATTTTTTACCAAAATATTGGTTATCAAAATATTAATGAAGGGACAAGCTTAATAAAATATTGATTTTCATGTCATAAAATTTATAATATGTAAACTAAAGCGAGTTTCAATGATGTTGGAGTTACACAAAGATGGGGAGATTTATAAAGGAATATTGTTTCAAGAATGTATTATTGTTCTCAAATAAATGTTTCAGGAATAATGGATGAGGTATGATGAAAATATTGTAATCTACAGGACATCGAGAAGCTTCTCAAATAGAAAACATTCACTGATATTTTGAAATGAAAACGAGGTCAATGAAATTTAACATATTTATTTGTAAAATGAATTTGGTGAAATTGAACGATTCACAAATAAAAGATCTCATTAAATTGGAAACATCCAATCATTTTAGACTTATAGAGAATATGTAAAATTGTGGAATCACTATGATTTCAAGATTATATTATGATAAGGTAATTATTTATGCATCAAGAAGTCATTTGAGTATAAGAATAGATAGAAAAATGGTTATGAACAGATTAAAAATAGTGTTTTTTAAATGGATTTCAGGAAGATTGAGTTTTTCTTGATGAATAAGTGTTTCAAGATAGCATAGAGTTCTATGAAGGATGAGATCTTCATCAAATTATTTAGGTTCATGAAAGATAAAAATTTATTGAAATTAAAAAGTTTGATTCATAATGGAATGATTTTTCCAAAAGGTTATTCTGCAATCATCTAATTTTGAACATATAGTGTGAGCGATAAGTTCATTATTGATTAGCAATTCAGCACTTTGGTGCATGAAAAGTCTTCTTCTAATCACTAAAAATGATTTTATTACCAATTTATAGATGTCATATTCAATTTTATTAACAGAGTAAGACTTCAAGCAAGTTAGTGAACAACAGGTAGCCAAACAAATAAATCTGAGGTTGAAATTTTTGTTTCGCTAAATTTTTTTTAAGTCATGGTTCTTGGAATGGAGTAACATTTTCTGAATGATAGTCATTGAAAATAACTATTTACATATAGTAGAATTATTTAAGACCAAAACATTATTGGGGTATGCTCTGTATACTAGAACGTAGTGGTAAAACTTGTGAAAATATTGTATCTTTCTTCCATTTCAATATAGATGTGTTTAATATTTGTTTGATTCCATAAGACAAGACTAATAAGTATCTACAGATGATAGGAATGTTCAATCTCCCTGAAAAAAACATTTTACACACTAATTCATCCATCCCCACTCACATTGTTATAGGTTCTTATTAGAGGTACTATAGAGATAATGTTATTGGGGTTAAATCTGTACTCTATTGCAATTTTCAGGCAGAATTAAGATAATGTTAGGGTAGTTCACCAATATTTAGAGGGAATAGATAGATATAGAATAATATAATGATATATCATTTGTAATATCTTGGTATGTATGTAATGTCTTTTATAGTTCATGGGATTTTGGATATTGTTTTTACATGTATTTCTATGACAGAAACAATCAAGAAAATAATTGATGTACACTCCAAATCTCAAAATAGCCATACTATAGCATAATATGATCATATATAATTTATGTACATGAGTGGAGAAATTTACAAGTCCCTATGGGAGAAGCTATAAAATATATACGATGGTGATAACAATGTGAATGAGGCGAATCTAGATGTCATTCAAAGTAAGTGGGTGATCTAAAAATGCACATAGATGAAAAGGAATATAGTTTAATTTTTCATATTAATTATTTTGTTGGAGAAATTCGACTACTTGGGGATGAAATTAAGTATAATAAAATTGTGAATATGCTCTTGAGAAGGCTCCCTCATTTATAAAATCTAAAAGGTTAAGCCCTTATAGAAAGATAAATTTCTATGATTTCTCTTCACAATATACTAACCAGTTTGGTGGCTTGTGAAATCAGAGTCAAACTATAAGAATAATAAATTTGAGTAATCAAGGAAATGATATTCCAGTCAATATAATAATAATAAAATTTATGTAGATAATTATGAGGGATATGATATGTATGATGACGGTATTTCACTTTTTGAAAAAAAATTCAAGAGATAAGAAGATGTATTTATTGGAAAAAGAGCCTTTGGATTTCAATTGGGGTTAATTAGGGCACACTCCTACTATATTCTCAATGAAATTATGAAAATGTAAAATTTCAAGAAGAAATCAAATATAGGCCACAAAATAGGTTTCCTAAAAAAGGACACTTCAAATGAGAAATGAAATTTTAGTGAAAGGGAACACTCTTAAAAGGGAAACAATATAATGATGACTTTATAAAGGATGTTGCACCAAATTTAAAAAATTATATTTAAGATTACATGGTGGCTATAGTTGCAATGGTAAAACATATGAGAGATGAAAATAATCAGTCGAATGGTGTTGTAGATCTCCAGGATAATCTTGATGAAAATCATGAAGAGATTGATATTCAATCCCATTTTCTTGATTTTTATCAAAGTTGTTTAAAGATAAGTGGGAACCATGAATCATACAACATGAAAAAAAACCATAAGCTGGTTGGGTAGGGAACCCCACCCAAGACCAAACCCACCCATAAGGAAAAACAAAACAACATCTATAAACAGGCCTTCCAAGTAACCTTATCCAAGACCGACCAACCCAAAAAACAACTATAGGAATGAAAACTGTCCCATGGTCACCCATCACTACCTTGAACTCCTAATCAGCTTAATGTTAGAAAATTTTGCAAACCCCATCAAATCATAGTTTTTTGAATATCATTCCCATCCACAAAAAATTCCATCACCATCTTTAGGATGAAGCACCACCACCACAACTCATGACTTATCATCCATTCATCAAGATAAACAGGAGCACCACCGTCGATGCACCAAACGGAAGCCTCCAAACCAAAAAAAGACACAAAACATGGTAATCAACCACACCTATGTTACCTAGGTAATAAAAACCACCCAAATCATTAGCGAATATGTCGAACCAGCCCATATTGAGTCATACAAAAGGGAGGGGGTGAAAGGTAGAGGAATTCATGGAATACTTGTTCCATAATGAGAAGATCTCAAACTTAGAAAAAAAGTCACACTAGAACATTATCTATAAATTATGATAAGTATTTCCATAAAACCTACAACCAAACCCATACAGTGTTGAACAAGCTAGAAAGAACCAGAGGGGAACTGGAAGGGGACGCTTCTAGCTTCGAGAATTCATGGGGTCACCATCTTTAACCTATTAATTGACCATGAATAATGTGATTGTACTTCATAGTTAGAAATCCAAAAAACCAACCATCTGAGGTCCCAATGCAAACCACTAGGACTGGTTGAGGCCAGATCCACAAAATGCTCCTTACAAAGGCTTCAAAGCATCTTGGCAACCAAGACGTTGAGTCGTAGAGGGTTAATGGATTTGAAGTTTGAATCAAGATCTGTCACCTTCGAGATGATAAAAGAGGGGGATACGAGAAACCCTATGGGAGTTTAACAAGTGTGATACTCTATATTTGACAATTCAATGATGAGCTTTATAATCAATAAAATAAAAAAGAAACATATGAGTGGAATTGAAGGAGTTATAATATTTTTTGGACAAGTTTAATTTGGGTATTTATTGAATTCATGGAGAGGATGTAAATATTTCAAAACCCATGAAATATTGAAATAGGTAGTGATGTTTAAACCGAGGATTGAAGATTAGTAAAAAGAGTTCAATGAACTAAAATCATGGCTAAAAGAATATTCAATGATAATTTGGGGCATTAAAGTATAGGATGTTTATTAAAAAGTAAATTAGAAACTCAATAAAAACAAGTAAAAATATGAAGAAATTATTTTTTGGAATTTTTTTAGCTGCAAAGATTTTGGAAAGGGATAAAGGTGGCCTCAACACAGTAAAAAATACTTGAATAATCAAATTGATGAATTAATGTGATGAACTAGAGTAATTTAAAATATTAAAACATCAAAGACTTTAATAAATATTATCAAATGAAAAAGGGAATTATAGAGTTCTATATAACAAAGAAGAACCTAATGTATTGAAAATGATACCGTCAAACCAAATAGTGAAGACATATATAATTAATCATAAATTAAGTAAAGGAGATCGCTGGTCAAATAACCAGACAATGAAATGTTACTTATAGAATAATTGATGTGAGAAGATATTTCCTCTTATGAAGTGTCAATTTCATAGATTTGTTGGCCATAACATGTATTATTGGGTATATTTAAGGTGTTATTTGTAATGGGATGCACCGAAAATTCAAAAAAGGGTAATGAGAAAATATTCATCATTATATAGATGAATTAATTTCAAAGGATATTATTTTACCTCTTATAACATTTGTGATAAATTTCTTCATTGCAAGAAGAGGAATGATGTGAACATTAATTATAGAACTCTAAGACATGACAATACAGGTCAAAAAGGAACAATTACAAATGAAAATATATATTATCCTAAGGAAAAAGAATATGCTTATCATTCAAACATGCAATATGAAAAGATATTGGAAATGCAGTATTTTTCCACCACTCAATTATGTATCTTGTGGATGTAAAAGAAGAATATTGAGAATAACAACCTAAGTAAAATAGCTCCCAAATCTACAGTAAAGAGAATAACCAAAATTATAGACAATAGAATCTAATCTCTCTAAATATGAAACACGAATTATTTGAATAATGATAAGATAATGGTTGATGGAATAATAAGACTCAAAAACAAGGGTTCCTGAAAGATCAATGGAAGTAGAAATATTGATTTATTAAATAATAATATAATGTAAACATACGTACTCTATGTGGATTTACTGTACCAAAATATCCATACTGTGAGTGAAACCTATGACTCAGGATGGGTAGTGACATTTAATTAGAAATGGTGTACCATCAATACGAAGACATTTAACTATCTAAAAAAGGATATAGGAAAAATTGAAATTTATACCAAGTAGATGATAAAAAAATCACTTATCAATTAACAACTAATGTGTAATAAACATAAAAAACCAAAGGTGGGGTCACATTAATCAAAAAATCATGTAAACTGTATCCATGATAACATTTTCCATTGGCGTTTCCATATTGATTAATGATCATGAAATGATATGTAATGGTTTTATAAGAGGAAAGATGTTATAGAATTCATATCAAAAGAAGAAAAATGTCCAATAAATATTATTCATATTCTAAAAAGACATGTATATGGTACATTTGATGTGGTTGGATTATATAGATAGAGGTATATCATTTTTTGGTAGATGATTATAGTAGAATGGAATGTGATGTTTTTATGCAATGAAAACAATATGTGGTTTAATTCATGAAGAGATATCTCCATAGAGTGGATAATGAAACTACCCACCCATTAAATATATTATGATTCGATAATTGAATAGAATTCAAATAAAAAAAATTGAAAATGACCTTGAAAAACATTGGATTAAATAGAAGCTTTCTTTAGTGAGAACAAACAAAACAATTGGGTTGTGAAAACAGAAATAAACAGGTGAATAATATGGAAAAACATACACTGACTGAAATTTTTATTTCTCATCATTACTAATAAGTGTCTTTTTAGGTTGTGGTGTAAAATCAAAATCAATCATGGATTTATATAAGATAATTCATGACATTATATGTGATTTGTCATGAAAGGACGCCATCACTGAAATATGTTCATGTTTTTTAAGGAAATGATTCATTTGATATAAATAAATAAATGATGGAAATTATGTTGATTTTGTAGGTGAGGGGATGTTCCTTGGATAATTATTGAATCGTGAATCCTACAAATGATAAAATTATTGTCTTAGGATGATTGTGGAGAGCAATGATGTCCATATAATGGATGATAAATTTATCTTTAACCTGAGGAAATTATATTTTGATATGATGTTACATGAATAAAGTCAAAAATGGATATATTCAAACACCGAAATTGTGGAAAACTTGACAAACATTCAGAACTCTCAAAATGATGATGAATCAAAAGTAGAATTAGAAGAGGAAACCACTGAGGAAGAAACACAATAAGAAACTAACATAATGAATATAAGATCATAATTTGATCAATGAAACATTATTATAGATTATAATGAACCTATATAGTCAAGGAGAACATGGAATGTTTCACATTCTTGTCTCTAAAAAAATACGGAACATACCTCCATTTAAAAAGAAATAAATGTTGAATAATGGTTTAAGGCCATGAAAAAAATAACTAGATCAAATTGAAAAAAATATACCTAGGATATTTTTAAGTGAAAAAAATAACAATGTTTTTAGAATAATGTGGATATAAAAAGAAATTGATGAGGTAGAATTGGGATCAGAAAAAAGGCAGTCATGGATTTAGGCTTTGTACATATTGACGACATTAATATTGATGAATAATTTTTTTCAGTAGATCGATTAGATTTTATCAGGCTGATACTATCAATGAAAATTCAATGAGTGTACAATGATTATCACATGGATGTCAAAACAACATTCTTAAATGGTGTCAAGGAATATGAATTCTATATTTAAAACCTAGGGGGTTTCTAAATGGAAATGATGAAATAATGGTTTATTGATCATAGAAGGCCCTTTAATGTCTAATTCTAGCACCATGAGCATGGTATTCTATACATTATAATTATCCTAAGAATATAAAATTTCAAATAAGAGGATTTGACAATAATATATATGTGAAGAATTAATTGGGTGATAAATTTATTGGGATTTTGTTTTTGGATGATATTATTTTTAGTGGATGTAATAACCAACTTTTGAATGAATTTCATAATCACATGAAATAAGAATTAGAAATGTCCATCATTAGATAAATCATGAACTTTTGTGTTCTGTTGGTTATTCAAAATAATGAAAATTTAGTAATTTCGTAGGAAATGTATGTAGGAGTGATTTAGAAGAATGTAAACATGCATGACACAAAACCATTGTTGACTCGGGTTGAGTTTGGGTATAAACCAAGAAATCATGAGGATGGGTGATCAAACGATCCTTTATTTTATAGGAGGAGAAATGGAAGATTATTATATTTTATTACAACCTAACCAAATATCATCTTAGAAACACGATTATCTACTTAATTCAAAATCTCTTTGAAGGAAATGATTTTTTATATAGTGGAATGAATCATGAGATATTTTCAAGGTACTATCTACTATTTGTTTTATTTTAAATATGACGAGATAATGATTTTTCATCATTCTCTGATGCTGATTGGGCTAAAGATGTGTTTTATTGAATGTTTACATGTTGGGGTACATGATTTACTAGGGACAAATGTGTCGGCTGGTTGAGAAATGAATAAGTGTTTTTTTCTCTTAATATAGATAAAGAGGAGTATATATCTATGAAAATGAAAAACACTTAGCTATAGTAGATGAAGCAATAATTTACATATGTTAGTGATAAGGTGAAATAAATGGTAGCGATACATTGTGTCATCTAGAGTGTGATCTGTCTTAGGAAAATTCTATTAAATACTATTATGGAAAACAGAATGACATTAGTTGTCAGTTCCTTAACGAAAAATTTAAACACAATGTTATTAAAATAGAGCATGTTGGAAGAAATTATCAAGATCATGATATCATGACTAATCCATTATAGACATCAATGTTTGAGAAACATTAGGTCATTCTCAATGTTCATCCACCACCCATTTAATTAGGATGTTACAGTTCATTCCCTCTCCCAATTTCTGTTAATTACATTAATCTGTTTCTATATGCGATCTTGGTCAATTGGAAAGATATGATGTAGGTGGTGTTTTTTTAATACTATGGTCCCAATACAATTTATATTTGTATATGTACATAAACAAATATGTAAATTAAATTAATTTTAGGTTTTTAGGATAGATGGATAGGTTTGTGGTCGATTGATTCATGAAATTCTCTTTTTTATAGTTTTTTTGTACAAATAGATTTTCATATATATACATAAAGTAATGGATGTTATTTTTCAAGATTATATGTTTTTTGGTTGATTATGGGACTTTATTTAGTTTCTATTCATTTTTTCGATAAATTCAAATGGGTGATTTTTTGAATGGATATTTATCATATCTAGAAAGGGATTTTTTTTGTTTGTTTCTAATCCAAACTAGATTGATTAAGTTTTTTTCTTGTTATGTGATATTATGGTGTAGGTTACTTTATTGATGATGGTGAAATAATATCCTTATGTTTAACAAGTTGTTTGAGATCACAATCTAGAGTAAGTGACGTGATTTTTGAAATATATATTTCAAGGACAAAACCATTGTGATTTGGAAATGGGATTATATTTTTGTGAAGGGTGGAGTTTTATTACGACGTGGATCAATGTGAATCCATTTGGTGTTTTGAAATATTAATGGTTCATGAAAAAATATTTTCAAATAATATAGAAGAAATTATAGAATGAAAATAATCTATGTTGTTGTGATATTATTCAAATAAAACATTTAACTTATGTTTCATGATGAAAATCTGTTTCACATACATGATTGATGGGGTTCAGGAATAGGTTGTCATGAGATTGAATTCCTCAAGACAATTAGATTTCTATAAAAAACTGGCCTCCCATTATTTTATACACAATGAGAATTTTTAAAAAGGATAATCAAAATAAATTTTGAAATGGACATGGGGGAAGGTAATTATTTTGAAATCAAGAACTATTATCATGAATAATAATTGTGAACAAAATGGATTAGAACTAATGAACACTGTGTATTTTTAGAAAACTAAGTTTAGATAATTTAGAGAGTTTCATAATGACTGATAATAAAAATTTACTAGAGTTTTGTGAATACTTGGATCATCATGAAAATGGGTAGGTTCATGAATGCATAATCATCATTATAAAAAATGGGAGTTTCATGAAGGAGGGAGTTTTGTGAGAGTTACATACGTGAACAACTAGTTTTGAACATCTGGTGTGTGTGATAAGGGCATTCATGTGCATCCATTATGAACTATGGTATATTTATATTCCTATGATAATCATGGATAATGGCATATATTACCAATACATTGATTATAAATTCATGTTTATAAATTGATAAAGAATTTACCCCTGGTAGTGAGAAAGGGGGAGTCAATGGAATATATCCATGGGAGGTATTTTGATTCAGTGTAATTCATGAAAAGGATGTGTTCATATCATGGAGTGAAAATGACTGAAAATTTATAATCCACAATATTTTTTGATGTATTTTTGATTCATGTATGACTGACACACTTTCAGTGTATTATTTACAGACTAGCCATTAGTGATGAACCACGCAAAACTATTTTATTGTGATTCTATTTCTACATACAAATGCTTAATAGTTTCAGAATTCCATGAGGCATGTTTAATAGGTTCTATTTAATTTTTTTGATAAGATATATCTAATTTAAAAAAAATAACAACCAAATTCACCACTCACCACTCATGGAGTTCTAAGGTTCGATAGTTGATGATGTCTGTCTTGCGCGAGGTGGATATGAACATACAGAGGAAATTTCTACAGAGTTCCTCCAAAATAAAGATGAAACCTTTGGAAAGATTATTCTAGTAGACATGTATAGGCTCGTCTTGAGTCTAGAAAAATAATCAGATCCTAGATAGTTCCTACAAATTCATATTCCCAAAAAAATGACCACATGTTAAGGAGATGTGGTCCAGTAAATTTAGTGGCTCCTAGATCCTATCGAAAGTTGTAAAGCTAGGATAATGAATCTGTGGGGTCACTTAAATATTATCCTTCCATAATAGGATTATATTTTCATTATGTAGAACTATTAAATTTCATGTTTCTATATCCTTGATACTAGAGATGTGTGCATCTGTCACATAATATTTGTGAGGGTTTGTAGTCACCAATGCATCAAAATGCTCATCATCTTGGGGAGAATCTTAACCTTGATCCCATGGTGGGTTTTCACACTATTCAAGAATGTTATAATATCATATATTAGTTGTTTTATATAGGCTATGTCTTTTATAGTGACTGGGATCATGGGAAACCATGTCAAAATTGGGGCTTCTGACCAAAGAGGACATGGTACCACATTGGAGGAGATACATGGTCCCTTCTGAAATTTTCAATGTCTGGTAGCTGCTAAGAAATGATCTCAGTGGTGAGGTTGTTATATTCTTCGATCTTTTGAAAAAAAAGATATCCTATTATCCAACACCTCTTTTGGTGTGACATAAAATTGGTTAGTGAGCATTGAATGTCCCTTCAAATTATATATATATTGAAATAAAATGATAAAAATACATGGTGGGACTTCTCAAACCTAGTTCCAGTCTATACTGATGAGTACAACAATCATCTAGGAGGTTTTTTGGTGCTATGTTGGCCTTTGAGGTGGGTTTTTTCCTATCGTTCCAAATATCATTGTCCATATATCTTTGATCCTCATTCATGTATGTACTGATGAAATTTAACATTACAATAATCAGAGTGGAACCTTAACTGTCATTAGGATGGAAAGATTGATGTTACCATCATATCAGTAGGATAGGTTTAAAATTTTGGGTATCATACAACCCCCATCATCTTGTCTTCATGTGTTGGGATTCCTCATTCATGACCCAGAGGAGCACAATAGGGCTTATAATTCAATTTTATTGTGAGTTATATGGTATCCATATGACACATGATGTTGAGCTACTAAGAGAGCTATAACCTCAACCTTCTTGATGTATTGTTAAAGAAAAAATTAACATTGGTTCTTATGGTTCCTTGTATATGATTTATGGGAATCCCAAATGGGGTGAAGCATTTCCATGTTTCTCAACTGAATTAAGACTCCCTGGTCCTCAATGAGGTAAATCAGGATGGAAGAATCTAGAGTTTCCTGTTGTGAAATCATGATTCATAGCTTGTCAAAGTCTAGTAGTCCCCAAAATGTATCTTGTTCACCACAAGGGGGATATTCCTACTCTTAGTTGAAATTATTCCCTATTAGTGTGGGACATTCTATGGGAACCCACTAAGAAGCAGGAATTATTTTCTACTAATTTATTTGGATTGGGGGAATTACACATGTCGAATATCATCTACATGAAAAGATTAATCATGTTGGTGGATCCAACTTCAAGAAAATATCTTTATCATATGTGGTGTATGAAAACCATTGTCTTTATTACATATCAAAGATAGATTTATTAAATATAAATTAACATAATAAAAACTATAATATTGAGACAACCTCTACCATTGTGATGTTTGGTACTTTACATAATTACTAAAAAATTGGTGGTACATCGGTATTTTCAAAAACATATTTAACATAATCATAATACTCCATTATTTTAAACACTAAATGGGATAAATTAGGGATGTAAATAATAAAGGGGTGAAATATAAACCCTTTTAATGGAATAAACAAAAAAATAACATTAATAAATTATTACATATTAGACAATATGGATTTTAGTGGGACACAAAAGGGGTGAAAATCATTAACATGGACAATAAGGCATGATGTAACATGATAACATAAATGAATCTTGTGAATTTGGAAACCAATTTAAACATGAAATAAAAAGTTTTAGTCAAGGTTAGACACCAATAAATCATAACAAATTATTATTAATATATCATCATATGCACTATACTCAGAATGTCATTAAACAAAAATATTACACAATAAAACAGAACACAATGTTGATGCAACCATCACAAATATATATGTACATGAATTACTGTGACACATAGATCATATAATGTAAGAATATATTTCATCACAATTTATTCCAATATTAGGAACATTGGGTTATTTAATAGAAGTCCCCAATAAATTAAGTATATGTAAAAATAGGATAATATGCTTGAGTGGAAATCAGTATGGTATACAAATCACAACTATTTTTCCGAAATAATCACAGTGACATTTTGGTATTGTGATCTAGACGAGCTTAAACATATCCCATAAACCGTTTCTCTCAAGCTTTATTTTATGGATCATGGATTATGCTTGGAGAAGGGAATATACTAGTGATTATATCCCCCTATGATGCTCAAATAAATGGAATTAATAGGGTATGATATTGTTGGTTGATTATGTTTGTTATTTTATATATGTTAATTAGTTATATTAGATCCCTATATATATAATAATCATATGATAACTGTTCAGCATGTATTTTTTCAAATGTTATGATGTTTAACAGCCTTTTAAATCTATTAGGATATATTAATACCAAATAAATAGATGTTTTTACAACAACCATAATACATAATAGGGAATTTAATTCAATCACAAAAATAAATTTTACATATAAAATATTTTTTCGTTACAATAATCCATCCTTTCGAAATTTCACTCTAAAAATTTTCATTTCACACAATAAACTAGATTGGTGTAATTATATTTTATCACCTCTTCTAGTTACCATGAAACTTCTTTAAACATGTTGTTTCTGCATTGAACCTTCATTAAGTGCATTGTCTTATTTTATAGAACTCTGTCATTATTATCTATGATATTCACTAGAAACACTTCATATAAAAAATCATTATGTAATGGTACCACCTATTGGTTTATAACATGTATAGGTTTTGGTATGTACGTATTCCTGAAGGATATATAGAACACAAAATGCACATAATATATGTGAGGGGGAGTTCTAGTCGATATGCCACCACTCTGATGAGATCAAGGATCTCAAAGGGATAGATATATCTTGGAAACAGATTTCCCTTATTACCGAAGGAATTGATATTTTTACATGGATATATGTGGAGAAATATCATTCCTTAACCTCAAACTCATGGTATCATGAATAATAATATTTATATATATTCTCAAGGCTCTGGGAGTCCCTAATGTGTGGTTTAATGGTACTTTTCATTTCCACCATTTTGTTATCAATTTCCAGACCCAACTATTTTCATTCACCCAATTCAACCAAGCTTGTAGGTGTTCTCCACCTATTCAAAAATGAATTCATTTGGATCAGTCTGGATTCATGAGTGGAAACTATTATTTTATGACAACATAGATAATTAAATACATTTACACCCTCTTAAATTGAAGTCAATCACTCATGATCTCAGCATTTCATTGTGTGTATGTATAGTCATCTCAGATTGGATATCAGTTTGATGGTGATAGGCTATGAAATGTTTCAACATAGTATTTATATCATATTGGAGACTCAAAAAGAAAGTAGTAGTATATCTTCGATCATTATCATATAAAATAGACAGTGGTGTCCCATTAAGCCTCATAACTTCTATTATTTACATCACTTTATGTTGATCGAGTGATAAGTCCTCTCAAATTTCAATGAAGTGAATAGTCTTTTTAATTCGATCCACCAAAACTCGTTTAATATTTTTTTATACTTCCTTCTGATGACCAGTGAAAAAGTATGTGGTTTTCTTTCCTGATATCCATGTTGGTATGGTAATAGTTTTATTGTCATGATGGATTTTTTCGTTTTGGTATTTACTTTATAGCATAAAAGACCCATAAATATATGTTTTATACTCTAATTCAACATATTGTCTGACTAATAGTTCTCTCAAAGATACAGATACATCTCTAGGATCCCTGGATGGATGATGAATGATGAGCTATGTGAATCATCCAACGAAACCTTCTTTAACTCAAAATTTGATGGTAAAAATAATCCTAACACAAATCCTAAAACTTCTATTAATTAATTTTTATCTGTTAGTATTTCCCGTCAGTTATAGCTTCAACATTATTCTAAATTTCCATATCATCTATTTGAGAATCAATTATCTTCTAGAAAAGGGATTATTTAGAAATTATTTGTTAATGGATATTTATTATGTTCCTTACTCTATGATTCCCATGTCCATCCATTTCAAACCTAAGGAGATAAGATCCTACTAAATACTCATTGATGATAAAAATTATAAATGCTTTCAACTTGTAGAATCTAACTAATTTTTTTCTTTCCTATGGTGGAATCAGATTGAGTATTCATAGTCCTTAATCATGTATTACAATATTCACTATTTCATACTGAACTCTTTTGGTGTGAATATATATTTGAGGCTGCTATGATCCGTATATATTTCACACATCTCCCCAATTAGATAACACCTCAATATTTTCAATGTGAATATTACAAAAACCAAATATAGATCATGGGTTTTGTAGAACAATTCAAGAACATTCAATTTCCACTGAAGTATAGACTATAACTTTGTCAATATATATTTGTACATAGACCAATACCTTTTTAATATTAATTTCTATAAATAATGAAAAGTTCCCCATTTGTGTTTAGTGTATTTATAAGTGCAGGCATAATCCTCCTTTTAAAATAATTTAATCTCTCTTCACATTCATTACTCCAAAAAATGACCCTCTTCAGAGTTATATTTGTTAGAGGGATTGAAAATCATGATATATTTATCAAAAAGTGAAAATATAACCAAGATAATCTATTGAAACTATATATTTCAGTCACAGTGGATGTATTATCCTCACTTTAAAATCCTCTATTACTGAAGGGGATACATAAATACCTTTTCTAGTGAGAACATCCCAAAAAAATGTGACTTCCTTAAACCAGAACTCATATGTGATATATTTTTGATAATGACACTCATTTTGTGAGTCCTTTAGAATAGTTCACAGATTCTCCTCATGGACCTACTTTATCTTGTTTTATATTATAATAACATATACAATGATGAGAAAAAAATACCCATTGTAATATCTAAATACCTACATCATTAAGTCCATTAATATGTTTGGATTATTAATGAGTTTTAATAGAATTAAAATTAACTCATAGTTCCAATAAATTGTATGGAAATAATTATTGAAGGTATCCTCCTTATTCAACCTTTCATGAAAATAATCTATCCAGAGATCCAACATAGAGAGGCATTGGTATGCATGTATCTGATCCAACAAATAACCAATACATGAAATATGGTAATTATTGTTTATCAGGATCTTTTTTTGTTCATGATAATCAATGAAAATTTTCACTGAACAATACATATTCATTATGAAAAGGACTACTGTACCCCTTGGTGAAGCACTTGGGAATGTGTAACATTTATCAAGATTATACAATATTTTCTTCTTTAGCTACTAATTTTTCCAAGAAGCCATGCCAAACTAAATCTTGTTTATTGGAAAACTCCTAGGTAAAATCTAGATTGAGAATTTAACAAATCAACTAGGAGGAAGACATGAAAATTCATCATTAATTATAATAGTGCATTACCTCAAAATGGGAATGAATTAAAATATGAACTTTTACATAGACTCAATAAATTTTTATAGATACACTTTCCCATAGGGAAAATTATATCCATGTTTTTTTTGTTGGTACTAAATAAAATTCTTCCTAAAACAGAAAATTATATAGAATCAGAGGATGACTCACAATATATAGAGTGATTTACTTATGGAAACAATATGTGTGCGATATATATAAGGAAATACACTACCTATTTAGAATTTAAAAAAATTACACTAAATTTGGTGTCACAATGTTCCCTAGTAATTTCAAGCCAAAATGTTTTCTAGGAGAAACATTATATATACGGGATGGAATAATTGACAGATTTTTCATTTTCATTAACAGTTCTACTTCAATGATATCTGGTGGTGTTCGATTAGTTCTACTAAAAATATGTGAGATGAAATAATACATAAAACTATAATAAAGATGTATGTTATCTATTCATGAATGAATAACTAGCACACCTGTCCCCCCCACATTCATTGATGGGATCTACCTCAATAGTTATGATGGAATATTCTCTCCCACGTTGCCCTGGAGGTTGTTGACATTTATTGTCCCCAACTTCTCATGTCCTAGTGTAGTTATTCAAATAGTTTCCTTATTATTAGTAGTTATAACATTGGAAAATATGATGAGGTTAGACTATATCATTCCTATCATTAATTAAATTGGTGGGTTCCTCTCATTAGAAATAACTAGCTAGTTTACCTACCTTTCACACCTAATGTATTTCCTCACACACTTTCTTAAATTCCATGGATTATTCTATCCAATATTTTGACAAGTATAATGTTATAATTTCATTCTAATATTATATTTATTTAGAACAATGTCTTAAATAAAGTCGATTTTTTGTTTCTTATCCCTGGGAGACCATTGAGATTCTCTAATCCTCATTTCATCTTTGAGGGAAAATCTAAAAATTTCCTCATAGATTTCAAAGTCTCAAATCGCAGGGGCCTTTGGTAGACTCTATTTTATCCCACCAATTATGGGATCAAATTTTTATTCCTGGTAAACCACAAATTCTATGGTTTATCATGGAAGTCTTGTAATGTTTTTCTTGTTTGTTCTAATGGATTGAATGCATTTTTTCTTGAGGGAAATGAAACACCATTCCATTTTATGTTAGAGTTTATGAGGAAAATATTTGTCCAAAACAATTTATGGAATCCCTTGCACTTCATTTCATTGTTCTCGACCTTAGGATTCATATTCTTAATCAATTTCCACCACTAATTATCTTTCTTCTTTATACAATAATATTCCAATATAACCTTATATCTCAAAACATTGATGAGTAGAGAAGATATTTTCAATGGAGGTGATAAATTTTAAATGATTAATGGATGAAATAATTCATTGAAAGTTTATTTCTTTTGTCGTGTGAATGTATAATTTGAGCAATTTCATTATTATGGGGATTTGGGTATTCCCCCTAATTCAGGTTTCAATTCAGAACCTGATTCAATAGAGAGAGTATCATCGGAATGTTCAAAATTACAACTCCCATCAAGCTCAGTGCCTCGTTTGAAATGAAATAACATTCCATTTCCATTGATTGTTTACTCAGTTCTATCTATTTTTAGTCATCGACTAAAATAAATGGAAAATAAAGGTTGAGTTAATTTAAAATATTATTAATACAAATGGTAATCCAATAACAATAAAGCTATATTTTATAAGTGACATTTATTTGATTAATTTACAAATTTTTATGAATCAATCTATGATATTCATTATATATTTCCAAACATAGCGTCTTATGTGAATTTCTGTTCTCTTAAAAATTATTCATAATTAACATATTTATTTACCAATGAATATCATCTGGGATTGTCAAACCATGTGTGTATAAAGGCCCGATATTCGGCACCGGGTGATGACTGAGTCTATCTCAATGCATCCATTTTGGGATTATTACCCAAAGGAAAATCTGTTCCTGATATACAACCATTATTAGTATCTAAAAAGTGATTTATTTTTATAGAAACCACATAATTATAATTTTCCAAAAAAATAAGGATGTTTTAATATACATAGTAGTATATATAAGATTATTTCTCTAGAGTTTTCTAATCCAAAAAAATTATTACACATTCCTCTAATACCGATAATAACCACCCTTATATTCATTACATATAAATTCATGATTTATTACATTGGAATACACACAATAAAACCCATTATATTGAGAATCCTAATTATTTTGTGAAATTCATTACATTACAAAACTACTTAAAAACTGGTGGTACATAAAAATTACAGATATTTTCCTTATCATGCTCATAATATTTCACCATTCATTAAACTGTATAGGATAACCTAGAGACATAAATAAGAAATAGGTGAGGTTTAAATAAATGTTGGGGAATTAATAATTTATAACAAAAATAAATTATTACAAGTTATGCATTAGAAATATCAATGGGACATAAGAAAATTTGAATCATAAATATGAATAGTAAAAAATTATGTAGCATTTTACCCTAAAGTTGACATGGGAATGTTGAAACAACCATTAACATGACATAATAAAACAAGTTTAGGTTACCCCCTAATAAATCATTACATACTGGGAATAGGATAACCAAAAAATTACCACATGTTTCATATCATGGGACTAAAACATATCACATTTCATTAGAGAACTATATGGTCCCACCCATCATAATCATATCATGGATGTGCAGAAGAGCGAAAAAAAATCATATGACATAAGAAATTATTTCATCAAATTTAAGGACAAAATAATGGATTGTGGGTTACATACATGTAATTACATAATAATTGATGCATAGGTACATCCATGTTATTATACTTGAGTGGAAATGTGTATGGATTTATACATTAAAAATGTTCATCATGAAAAAATGCAACGACATTTCTGTAACGTAATGATAATACTAAAAGATTCATGAAATTTTAAAATGTAATATAATGTGAACATTAATCAATATTAATTAAAAAGGGGAGTATTTGTGGTTTGTAAGAGCATAATACCGTAGGAAATTTCGACATTAATAGGCATAAGAAAAGGAGGGTTCTGCAAAAAAATTATGGCATGGAAAAATCAAAGGATAATATTGATGGCGTAACATGGGAACATTACATATCATGAGAGGGATTAATAATTGTGAAATGGGGTAAATAATAAATAATAAATTATTATGGAATATTCAGGGATTTAGTAGATTATATCACATCAATATTAATTGGAATACTAAGTGCATTACATAAATAATGTACAAGAATAAAGAGGACAAAGTGAGGATCCTTTGCTAAAGGTCTGAAATGTAGAGTCTTAATTAAATTCAATTGTGAGAAATAATAATTGATATCTCATATTAAAGAAAAAAATTTTCATATTAGTGATATTTAAAATTTAATTTCTACACAACCACTGGAGATTAAAAATTCTAAATACAAAAAAAGTCCGTAAATTGAAAAGAATAGAGAGAAATGTCCCTCATATTGAGATGGTGATTCCAATATTTTGGGTAGATATTCATGAGAACTTCAGGACTAATTTGGAGGAGTATAGAGAGGGTAGGAAATATTAAGGATATTATCTATGATTTTTAGTGAATACGAAGGGGATCATGGGAGGGTTTATATTGAAAAAATTGGGATTATTATTATTATTTCCCAAACATCGATTTCAAACTCGTTATGATAGTGAAAATAAATTCAAAAAAACGTACCATGGGTTTTTACAATAGTTTCTAAAGTAGGGGAGTTCATAATCATTTTTTATAATTAAAATGTAATAACTCAATAAATTATTAGCCTTGGTGATGAGGAAGTTTTCCACGTTTATAATGAATTGATTTTAAGACATTAAAATATAATATAGGTTTTGGAGGATTCCCAAAGGATTTATTAAATTAATAAAATAACCTAAAAAAAATATTTTATTTGGGAATCATATATTTGGTTTTGGAGAACATTTATATTATTTATTTCATCAATATTTGGTTATTATGATATCATAATACACACCATATATTTATACAATATTTAATATTTCCTGTAAAATTTGACTACCTCAAATAATAATGAAAAATAAGCTTTCATATTTTTTGATCTAAATATAAAAATATAATATTTATTTTATGTATATAATTTTCAAAAAAATTGACTATTAACAACTAAAACAAGAATTGTCATTTATTGACCAATTATTGTTTTTCGATAGTTACCATTTTGTAACACTTGTAATAAGTACATTTGATCTCATAAATTTTTTATTTTTATTTGTATTTAATAAACAATAATTATGTGTATTATTTTATTAACATATCATTTATATCTAAAATTATTCAATACATTAGAAAGGAATATAGTCATATAAATTTTATATTACAAAAAAAATAAAATTGGTGTTTTATCATATCAAAACAAAAATCATTTAAAATGTAATTATAATAATCTAGTATATTCATTATCATATATGATATAAATATTTATATCATTTGGGTGTTTATACATATCCCTTTAATACATAATAAAATGACTTGATGTTACAGTGCAAGATGTTGATGTTTTCATGAGGTGGTTCTACGTACATTGTTTTTGTCGTGATCTCAATGAGCTTGAAGTTCTGCCACAAGTAGTATTACTCATACATTAGTGGCTTGATATTGTCTTGGTATTGGTCAATGGATAATACTAGTGATGATATCTACCTAGGGGAATTAGACAAATATGATTTATAAGTTATGGTCATCCTGATTGATTCTATTGATTATATTGCTTGTTTTTATTGAATTTATCATAATAATATATTTATTCTAATCATATTATATATGTTTAGTGTCAATTTTTTCTATGGTTATAATTATATAGAGAATTTTCAACTTGAAAGGATATAATAAAACCAAATAAGTTCACGTGTTTTTAAAGATTATAATAAATAATATGGAATTTAATTTAATCACAATGTGAATTGTTTTTATAAATTTTTGGTTTGTTAAAGGGTGTTTATAACCTTCTCATGTGTGAGGGAGGAAAATTTTCATTGAGTCTCCAAATAGTGATCACCATCATTTGATGTAACTAGAAAATTCCTTGTAACTCTCCAATATCTATTATAGAGGAAAAGAGGCGGGAAAAAAATAGTTATGGAAATGGTTGGACTATGAGTCCTTGGATGGATTCCAGAATGACCTACACTACAAGATATATAAGGATGGATTTTTGGATCATGTGGCCATCAAATAAATGGAATGTATGTCTATATATATGGGATTCATCTAGAGTTTATAGAAGTGGGGGTTTCGGTTCCCTCATTGACTCATCCATCACATAGGTGTCTGAGAGGTCAATGATGACATGGCGCTTCCCCTGGTACAACCTTTAATGACACAAGAAATCACTTAGTGTATGATTTTGAGAGTCACTTCTGTTTCTCGAAATATAATATGTCTCTTACTCCATCTAAATGACCACAAAGATAGGTGTTCTGCCTCATGTCCTACGATGGTTATTTAGAGAAATGAATTTTCTCAGCATGCTGAGGACCACCTTTTTAGATTGTAGTGGTATTGGAAATACCTCCATAATGGTTAATGGTTGTAGGAGGAACTCAAATTAGTATATGGTTGAATGGGAAGGAAATATTCACTAGAATTCTTCATCAAGAGATGAAAATTTATTGTTTCTGATGGAACAAATGAATGATATAGTCAACCTAACAAACCTGTGTGGTGGAATCGGTATCGATCCCTAGAGAGTGAAGACAAATACCTTTTGAGAAATTGTTGGGATCTAACGGGATACACTGGTTGTGGAAGAGGCTACAATATTTGTTGAAGATACAAATTGTTGGGTAATGTGTAGGGTCTTTCGTCAATATCAACATATGATGTCATATACCATGGCCTGAAGAATGGGATTGAGCCAACCCACTCATTGATTTGTAGGACTGGTCAGTATTGGCACAAATGCATCCTTATTGGTGCCCTATTTGGTAGCTCATGAATGGAGGATATGATGAATATGGATTGACCATCAACTATATCTTAAGTATACAGATGTTATATATTAGAGATCTATAAAGAGAGTATCCAAATGAAGTCCACCAATCAAATGGTGGTGGAACCTCCCTACACAGTCCTTAGGGGAGGCAATATCAATGATGTGCTGACACCTTATGATTTTTTGGTGATATCCTTAAAGGTAATGAACCCTTTACACTTGTATCAGTCGGAAAGGTATTCGTTCACCATCCTTTATATAATATTGGTGGTTGATTTAGGGCATGGATCCTAGTAGTTGAATGTTTGATTTCAATAATTGTATGAGTATAGTCATTCACGATTTCCATACCAAAATTTCTACTACCCATACGCTTGTTATTGTTTGGTATCTAATATAATGTATCTTGAGTCTTTTATAGAAAATTGAATTTTATTTTAGTAAAATTATTGTTTAGTTGATTACTATTTCCCAAACATTGTGCAGTATTCTGGATACAGAGGTGGGTTCCTTGTTGGTGATGTCATTGACTAAGGATCCCCAATGTTATTTTCCCCAATCCATTGGAGAGTTTCATAACAGGACCAAAAGTTTCGTAGTGGTACCTGGCAACAAATATCATGATCTACTGACATGAAAATCTATGGGAGACCCAATAATACTATTATCCATTGTTTAAGGAGGTGATATTCATGTCAGTTTCAATATTTCAATTTAGTGAAAATGAATTCGAGAAATGTATGGACCGAGTGACTACAAAATATAATGATTTCCAAATTTATGGATCTACTCAATTTTTTAGGATAATAAATTCACATCAGGTTCAAAATTGACAGTTTTGAGTCTTTCTATCATGGGTATGTGGTATTTTAACTTTATACCCATATTCATTCTTTCCAAAGGCAGGTGACTTACATATCCTTAATCAGTGATGTTGGATCCCTAATCTACATGAAATCTATTTATTTTTGTTCCTCTATTGATGGATTTATCCATTGATATCGTCCCCTAGTCTTGTCACCTGAAAGGATTTATGTATTCTTTATGATACTCAATCTCAAATCCATAAAGAGTTGGATACTGGTTAATTACAATATTTATGACTCAATAGGGTGGAAAAATTTGGGAATATGAGGTAGTATTTTTTGTAATGTATGTGAGTTTTTAGTTTTTATGAAGGTTCGTAACCTATAAATACATCCCTTTTAAAAAATTAATTTATTTCATTTGTGAGGTGTCTTAGGAATGGAACTAAGGGCATAATTTTTCATCCCTGGTGGTTGTTGACACCGGTTGTATTGTTCATCTGATTATTTTCCATTAGAAGTCTAATTTTTACTATAGGGGTTAGGTATTTTGGATCAGGTAACATGTTTAACATCCAATTGGGATAGATGGGCTTCATGTTTAACATGCTACGGTGATTTATGGGTCGTAGGTTTAACATAATTCTTAGATAGATGGCTCTTAGGGTTATTTTCTGGTGGGGATAAATGGGTTATAGATTTAAATTTATGTGGGGATAGATGTGTGACATATTTACCCTCTTGAGAGGACAGATGGGTCAATGGCTTAATGTCTTGTGGGGATATATGGTTCACATTTTTATTGTAATGCATGAATAGGTGGGTTATTAGATTTACATCATGTGGGGATATATGTGTGGTTATGGGTGTCCCCAGTGGTGGAAGACATCACACTTGAAAGATTTATATTGAGTTGGGGTTTCAGGATAGATCATCAAGGATGTTTTGTACGGCGATTTATTTTAAATAAATATGGATCAAAACCCACATTGTTTTTCACGATCATTTATTTATGTATGATAAGACAATTCCAAGAAGGTTAAAGTAAATTATTAAGAAAACTCATGTTAAAAAGGAGAATGAATGTGGGATATTTTGGGGATTATCCATAAAATATTCCCAAAGAAGGAGGGTCATCCCATTAAAAGGGAGAAGGTGGAATCCCAATATGATAGTACATGAGGCATCCTGGATGGATCACATGGGTAAGTCTATAACATAACAACACATGTTGAATATGTTTTTATATAGTTTATTATTGTATGACTAGTGCATAGAGCTAGGATGTTTTACATCATGAATCTAAAATGGGGATATAGATTACACCCCAAGGGGTTCTATGTTATGGAAAAGCAGAGATATAGAAAAAGGCTACCTAACAAGAACAGTAATCCATTTCCCTTGGTAATTCCATATGTATGACTTATGTGTTCACTATTCCTGCACCTATGGATGAGGCCTAGAGTTATGACTATGATTCAGGAGAGAAAATTAGGAGGGCTGATGTTAGGGTGTCTATGATTATATGATAAAGGTATTCAAATACCTTTGTTTAGGGGGAAAAGGTAGATTAAAGGCCCAAACATCACATGATGAAAAGTAGGAGGACACATGGGTAGGTGGTACTGGTCTCCCCGGGACATGTGGTGTAGTTAAATCAATCGTGGATTGGAGTTGGGCCCTTTTTAATCAATATTCATGGAAGGATATTGAATGAAAAGAGGCACCATGGAGATTCCTGGATGATGAGATTGATGAATTCTTGGACATAATGATTGTTGGATGATTCAAGAATTTTATGTTTCTTGAGAAGGTCATGGGTCTCATGAAGGAATCTATTTTGAGATATAGGATTTCCCAACCACAGAGTGTAGTCTTGGATTCAATGGGGTTGGTTTCACATTAGATAGTTATCTCACAAAATACCATGATCCACACAGGTATTTTTTTCTTATGTAATGTCCATAAAAATTCAAAAAAGGAATATTCAGCAAGGGTTTATATTATAAAACACTCTTGGGATGTGATTTCATAGAAGATGGAAGCTTTGGGAATCCATCACCTACCATTCTCACAATGCTTTGGTGTTTTTCAAATTCATATATTTTATCAAAAGCTAAATGGTATAATCCTTCAAATGACAAGTATATATGTTATTATAATCCCATAGGTGGAAATGGAATAGGTTTTACAAAATATTGAGTGATTCCTATAATATTATCAGAATCATGAACTAACAGTACTCCAAGAACCTAAGTTACACAACACCAAGGATACCTCCTCAAGCTTCATTCCGACTGTGACTTCCATGACGTAGATTGATTTTGTGAAAAGGTTACCACCTATGTGTTTAGGTGTATAGGTTAATCAATGGGTTCCTTATATTGATGAAGGTTTATACCTTCACAAATACATCCCCTTAAGTGTATTTTATTCCATTTTGGTTAGGAATTGATTCTAAAAAGTAAAAAATTCCTTGAACTATCTCATGATATGTGTATTTTAGTGTCAAGAACTTGTATTTTTACATATTTATATTTTTAATCATAAATGTTATCTTTGAGATTATGTTACCCATATAATTCATGTGTGAATATTACTCCAATTTATCTTTTATGTATAGCTTGCTACTATAGAGGGCTCATCACATTTTATATACATATTTGTTTTAGTTAATAATTGGATAATTCTACCAATGTCTATGATATTCCTACTAATTAATATCCTAGATACCCATGACTATTGAATGTGGTATTGGGATGACACTTTTATCTTGACTCTATTCTATGTATGGACTCAGTAGGCCGAGATGTGAGAAATTTGAATCATAGTGGGACTTTTCATGGGACTACAATTAGAGATAATAGTCATGTGAGGATTGGATTGGGAACATACGAAAGTAATTTAAAATAGGTCTTGAGTTATATTAATAAATCAAATAAATTTTTTTTTTCAAGAAGCTGATGTATCAATTTTCTAAGAATCTATTAAACTATTATCCAATCCATTCAATGAAGACATATGTTGTAGGTTTTATGTTGTTAGTACATGGATCATATTGTAGTCAGTTGAGATATTCTAGGGGTTTCTTATGTCAAATCATCTAACTAATCTCAAAACATGTTCATAAAACCTTTTTATTGTACTATTCCAGAAGCTAATATACATATTATATTTAAAGGATGGGTAATGCTGATCTCATTCCTATGGTTTTTCGACTTTCAAACAAAAAAATCAAATACAACACACTATTTCATGAGACTTGTTCAATATTTTATCTCCCCTCAAAATTTTAGGTGGTATATTTTACCTTGTTCATGATGTGAATTTTACTTATATATTGGAGGATAGTTTTCTATAGGGTGGATGAGATTACAATTATATTGGTTACATTATATGCATTTGACAATTGTGGACATTAATGATTGTTAGGTGGGTCTTATACATGGGTGATATGGGATCATCTAGAGTATCTGACTTGCTACATCATCCATTTCATATTTATAATAACAAACTATGGATCTTTTTTTGAGAATTATATACTAAAACATGAGATATTAGTGGATGATGTTTTCCTCGAACTCATGATAGGACTATTCTTAAATAGTTTTATTTTGATCTCTTTTATAAGATTGAGTTTTCATTAGATTATTTTAAACCATTTTCTAGGGAGCACAACTACGTTAGGTATACTTCAGAGACCATGTTCATTACAATGTTTTTTCATGTGATGTTATATGGAGTGGTTTCATGATCATTTTGATTCCATTATTCTATGGTCAATGATTCATTGAAATATGGTTAATCATTCTTATGATCCTACCCATCTCAGAACACTTATGTGAACCTTAACAGACTAGGAATATTTTAAGATGTTTACCGAAGATACAAGATAATGTCATCCATTCACCTGAAAATAGCAATAGTGGTGATATATATTGACTTACCACATCACGGATGGTAGAGATAGAGTTTACCATATTATACTCCCAGATGTTTTCTATTAAATTGTATGTGGAGAATGGGGTGGAATGATGAGTACAAGATTTTTGGAGAGTTGTAATTTTGGGTTGTTTTGTTTATATAAAAATTGATGTGAACTAAAGTATGAATCATGTATGTTATGTGGGGGATTGTCATGTTGTTTCTTGTAGGAATGGATAGTACACCTAGTTTCACATATAATAGAGTTGGATACCATATTGGAACCATAGGCTTAATCAGGGTTATCTAAAAATCTTCTATTGATGTCAACCATTATCCACTCATCCTTATGGTGGATTGAGTTAACTAATGGTAAAGAAATATCATTTTTCAGAATGTATCTGTGTAATAGAGAAGGGGTTATAGTATCCTCCTTCATGTGAATCCATTATCCTCAATGGGAATCATGCATTTATTATATTTTCATTAATTAGATAGGTCACAAAAGTTGGAAATACCCCATATAAATGATATAAAACCCCAAATCATACAGTTTTAAGTAATATTATCCCTAGTTCATGAGTAATAATTTTAGTATTTTGTGAATACAAAATAAATTACATTTTTAAAGATATATAAAAGTTCATGTAAAATATATTTGGGTGACCGACCATTGTCAGTTTTTGGGAAATGGGTGTATAAAATGAAACACATACTAAGAATGATGAGAAGCTATTGGAGTTATGATATAATGAAGTGAATCTCTCATTATGATTATTTATGGTGGAATTTAATATTCCATTAGATTCAAATGGTATAAATGTAGGATATGTGGTGTTCCTTGGAACATCAAATGATACGTCCTTGGATGATGTGGTGATTATAGAAGAATGACAATGTTATAATGGTCGGTTATTCCTAATTTGACCATATTTTTTTGGAATGACTTTCAAATGTGATAAATTTCTTTTAGGTGGTTGATTTTAGTCGATATTGGGAGAAGTTGATTGACCTTGGTCAGTGGTGTAAACCTCACATATTCTATTAATGGGAATATATCTATAGTATGATGTTTATACAGTGATTCCATGTGACCAAATATCCTTAAAAGATAATCCCAAAAGTGTTATCATGATTTGGGGAGCACATCCTTAGTTTATTTAGGAAGAGAATGATTCTTAGGTGTTTCACCTGATGGGAATTGTCAAGGGAATCATTTTTTGGAGATTTATATTCTCATGTACAATCTTAGGTGAGACATGAATTATTGTTTTGTTTGAGTAATAATCCATCCCAATAAAAAATAGTATTTTTATAGAAGTGGTAGGTATTTTTTGGAAATATGTATATTTTTTTATTATAAAGGATCTTTCTTTGGGTATGGAGCTGATTGAGCTAGGTCATCAAAAATGGTCATGACTATGTAATTCTGTTAATGGCTAAACGGGTCACTTGATGAGTTGTAAATTAGCATTGATCAGTTGGAAAAGTGGTTATTGTGAAATATTTATTAATAAATATCATTCAAAAGTGATAAATTATATCCATATCAACATATATTTTAATGAGGATGGTAGTTGGCAGTAGATTGTGTTGGGAGTGTACAATATTTTAAATGATGTATTTAAGGACTATTTGGAAGGATTGTGTTTCTCCCAGACTATAATCTTGTGATGATGGGTCATGTGATTTCGGGTAATTTTTATAATAGGCTACTAACATGAACCCAGAAGAAGCATTATTCATTGAAGCCTTTCAAATGTTAGTATAGAGTTTTGGGTATGTTCATGGTGAGATAGTCTGATATAGATTTGTTTCCCCCAATTAATACCATCTTTAGCACTCAAAAAATGTTGATTATAGGGATCTATGTCATGTATTTTAATTATTGGTGATCATTGGGGGGTAGCAAGATACCGATGGGATTTACATCATCCCATGAGATTGTTTAGTTAATGAAAATAACATAGGGGATGAGTGAATTTTTCCATGGGGTGATGAATTCCACTATTTATTCATTCTTCTAAAGGGTATTAAGAAAGTATCATTATAGATAAAGGATTTTGTTTTAGACATTTTGGAATTACACCATGGGGTGATGCATTCTATATTTCAACCTTTTTTGGATGAGAATTTTTTAGGCGGGATAAATGGAATATCTTATATTTTTACCCAAGTCAAACCCAACATAATTTCATCATTTAAAGTCTCAGTAACCATCCTTGGTAAAAAATTATAATTATAACTTTGATGTTGACCACTTTTTTTCAGAGGGTTTTGACGGTTTTGAGATTTTGGAATTACACCTTGGATGAGTTGGTGTGAAAATTTGAGAAATGTCCATCTATGTAAATGATATTTTGTTTATTTTTTATATAATTTTTTCTATTGAAAAGATTGTATTTAATTAATAATAAATTATAAGGGAAAATAAATGACATTGTTGAGTTTAGATTGGGTTGTTAACCCTAGTCACATTGTTAGTATGGTTCACATCTAGATCCTATAGTATTCGTTGTCCTAAGTAGATTAATAAAATATTTCAATTATTTAATTAATAGTAATATATTTTGGATAAATAACTAATAAAAAACTATCCAATACTATTTATGCATACTATCTATGTTTAGTATCACTTTTCATAAAAACCCATACATTGTAGAGAGGAGAGTGAAGAAGATGAAGAATGTGGTGGCGTAGAAGACTGAACAAGGAGAAGAGTTTTATTCATGAAAATATCTATGGACATATTTCTATGGTGATGAAGAATGAACCGTTGGATATGATGTTGAATCATATATATAGTAATTTACCAATTAGGTGAGTATTTATTTTTATGTATTCAACACCTCTTCTTATATCGTTGTTACTATATATTAGTTCCTAAAAATCCAATCTCAAATTAACAATACCTAAGGCCATAAATATAGGGTTTACAACCACTTTTAAGAAAATGTTTTTTATTATTAATGTAATAATTATTTGATCTAATTTCAATATTTTTTGAGATCCTATAATAGATGGTCAGTGTTCCCATGATAGTTGAATATTATTAAATTTTATGTTTTCTGTTTTTCACCCTCTCTTCTATGAGTTCTCATAACTGGTGATTTTTCTGATGGGTTGTTTACCAAATTACATAGAATATAGTCATCATACAATGTTTATTTGTTTTTGTGGATCACTGTTACTACTTATATGACTTGGATTATGGAATAATAGACATATAATGATGATCATAAATGTATATTAATATATCCAATGTTAGTAATTTCAGGATATGGATATATATAATGCTAGTACATTGATGGAGGAGATGAAAATATGATTCCTAAGAGATGAAGGGTTTGAATTATACACATGGAAAACAATTAATGATGATTGATGTGTATGGGGGGAATTTTTGACATGATTCATATAAGAATTTGTGAATAATTTGTTTTATTTGTAATATAATTTGAGGTATAACTAGATAGAAATTTCATTACAATAAAACATATAGTTCAGAATAAAACATGTCATGGTTCTCATTGATGAACAAATTATGGTTTCTAGGGGAGTAATAAAACACATGGTTGTGTTAATAAGTGACATGCTATGTGATCCAAACCTGAACAGTTCAACAAGTACCAATGATTACACACCCACAGGACCATAAAACCCCATATGTTTTGTGTGATGTGACACACCTAATGTATCCTTAGATGGACATTGCTCAAGAACAAGATAAACATTTAATGTTAACCCAAATACATTCACATATTGTGTCTATTTTACATGATATGTTGTTTGTTTTATATTTTCAATAAATTAAATAAGAACATAGACAGGTGGGTGATATGGGATGACACACTATAAACCCCTATGAAACACCATGTTGTTACACTAAACCTACAATTCATCAGTTATACATTTATTTTCAATTCATCATTCCCATGTAGAGTTGGCATCTCACCCATTAGGACTAGGATGACCGTAATGAGTGGTATTTCTCCTAACTGAGTGTGAGGATAAGATCCCCTAGATATAGATTCATGTAATGTTTCGTATTTCACTAACATATATTAGTGATGCATTATCTATAAATGTATTTTTTAATAACATGGTTTAATGTTCTTGAATATGAAATTGATCCTCTAATACATTTTCTATTTCACCCATAGTCATTATTCAAGGATCAGAGAACACAATTTGAGAAAATAACCACAATGTGTAATGAGATATTTGGATTGAAATTGTTTGTGTTTTATCATTTAGTTATCTACTATGTTAATATCATAACCTATGATATGAGAATATGAAATCACAATATCTGTAATTTTCAATAACCTTATATATTGGTTGTTTCTATTGTAAGATAACTATGTACACGTTTTAGCTGACTTCCCCTCATGGTCATTTAAGGTGGAATGATTACTGGAAAACAATACAGTGTTTAATTTTGTAATATTTTGGTTATATATCACCCTATGGGGTTCTATTGAGTTAATTTGTTGTGGCTAGCTATCGACAATATAATTTATGGACTCTTCATTATTCTAAGAATTATCATCTACCCATAGATAATGGATTATCAAGATTGGTTCTTTGATGTGTATGATTTTCCAACATCTATAGATCTTCTATTGATTAGAAAATTTTTATTACTATACTTGAAATCATTTCAGTTAGTCTTATTTTATGGGATCTTTTGATTAAATAGTTTTCTGTAAATTAACTTATTCTCTATAACCAGGACACCTCACGTGGTATGAGTCTTTTTGATTGACTAATCTTAATATCTTTGTTGTTTTGGTGTGTCCTACGGATTTTTTTTATTATCACCCCTATATGGGACTTGGTCTCATACATGTTTTATTAATATAGATGATGTATACATCATAGATGGGTATGTGAATTTCTAGTTGATCGAGTTTTTATAGAGTTGATTCCTAGAGAACAAATTAGATTATGTGTTGGCATTGTATTGGTGGTACCAGAAAACTATGGTATCAAGTGTTTATCATGTTTATAACCAATATTATGTTGGGGAATTTTAAAATTGACATGATGTGGGTTTTTCATTCTGGTTTGTTGGAAATTTATGTTACCCTTTTTATTTTCATTGTATATATTTCTTATTATGTTAAAATTTTGATGTATTTTTGCATTGGATATATGTATCTATTACATGTTATAATATAATAAATTCTCAAATGTGTGTGATATTTATATTTGAAGATATTCACTAGCCCATAGATGATTATAGGTGGGTTTGGGGTGTATGTTTTGGCCTTCCAGAAGCCAAGGTGGGATGTTAGTTGGTCGATATATGACACATGGACATTATAGAAATGTTCCCGATGTTATATGAGAGACTTCTTGAAACATATAAAAAATATACTAATAACCATATTATAATGTCAAAAATATTATGAAAGGAAAATTTTAATAAGATCATAACATTAATCATTACTTATTTTTACGATGGTACTACATACCTATTTTAACCCTCACCACTTATATAAGAAAACTATATCTATATCAGGAATGTATCATTTTATATTTAGTCAAATTATTTATTTTGGACCTAATATGGATTAAATATGAGTTTATAATTTTTGTAGGTTTTCAAGTCATGTTCATACCTAAAAAGCAAATCTAGGGTAGCCTGACTTTTTATTACATAAAATATTAATCCCATTGTTCGAAACAGAAGATGTGTTAATGTTTAGTTTGTTGGGAAAAGGTATATAATACATGATCAATTAAAACATTATTATAATAAAATTCAAAGTAATATTAATATGTTTATCATATGTACAATTACTTCGACTCATAACGTGGGGAAATATAACAATGGAAATGGTGAGCATAAGGCCCAATAAAGGAAACAAGAGAAACATTTTAAATATAATCTTGAGAATTGTTGATTATAAACATGATATATTTAATTATGGAATGAAAAACAAATAATATTACTTAGCATAAGTAAAATAACAATAATAGTAACTTGGAAATTTTGATAAATCATTTATTTTAGACATTCGTAAGCATATCACCGAGGTTTTTCATTGAGGTTCCATAAAAATTACCATGGTTATTCACCAAGGTATGGTAAAACATATAATATAAAATGATTAAATAATTTATCCAATTACATGTATTTCTATATAGGGAAACTCATAATAATTATTAAATTTATTTTGATCCACAAATTTCATATTAAAACATTTCATGTACTTTTAGAATGAGTTTGAAGAACATGATCATTTTGTGAGTTTTATCCCTATAAAAGCGAATGTGGTTTTTATATAATTGAAATCAAGAATCAAATAAATAATAAAAAATTATGGTGAATAACCATTGACAATAAAGATAATTGGGTATTCAAAAAACTAAAATAAATGAAAATTTTCTCTTGAGAGAAGAGAAATTTTTAGATGTAAAATCGGCAGCATAACCGGTATAAATCATGGTTTTAGAAAAGTTTAAAAAGGGAGGGGATATGAGTATCCCATATTTAATATAATATTTATATAGTAAATAGAATGAATAATATTAAAATAATAATAGATTGTGTAAATATAAAATTCATAGCACATAAAAAACATGAAATGAAAAGAGATGTTGAGATTTCCCCTACCATGAAGAGTAACACCTAAAAATTGAATATTGGGACCTTCGGGAACCGAGGGAAAATTTGGAGGACTCCTTCAGAGATAAAAGTATCAATTTTTATTTTATAATTAATTTTTAATCAATGAAAATCAAAAAATAGTTTGGTATTTATATAAAAATATGAGGATTGTTTTATAAATTTACTTGGACACCTCGGTAGTGGTAAATTCAAAACTGTGGGCTTTCATATATTATTTTCCCAAGGTATTGGTCACTTTTGATGCCTATTATGATATATTTATCCACAAGAGTCTACAATATTTTTATATTATTTATTAAATAATTATAAGGTCATTAAACATACTAAAAGCATACAACATTATTTTTACAATTCACCAAAAAATAAACTATTTTAGAAAATTATAAAAAATTCACCAAAACCTAATTTTGATGCGATGATTTAAAAAATGATGTTTATTTCATCATAATATTTATATAATATATATTAATATAACTTTTGAACATAAAAATCCTTCTTTATTAAAAATAATAGCTGGTAGATAAGGCATAGTGAACATTCTAACACTTGAAAAAAAGAAAATTATTTTATCATTAATAAATAAATAAGATTGTTTTAATCATAAAATTTATTTACAATAATCATTATTAGTTATATATTTGTTAATTAATAAAATTGTATATTTTTTGAAAAGTAATGTTTTTGTTTGAAAATTCAATTTATCAAATTCTTCATATTTTTATGAAATACTATACTCAAAACAGAATTGTTGGAACAATAATTTTATTGATTAAAAGGGATTATACATTAAATAAATAAGGCATTGACACATAACTCCTTATAACAACTTCATAAGGCATAAGAATAATTTGTGCGATGGAGATATATTTGTGGGGAGACTTATCTAAAATGACCCATGAGTGGTAATTTCCACTAACATGAACATTTCCAGTAGGTTATTTATTTCTATATTTAAATGAAAAATAAAAGACTAGGCTTGATAAATAGTGAATCACAATGACACTACATCCTTTACATGCTTCAGAAAATGGGATTCATATGGCACAACACTGCTTGTTGAGGCCATAATTTATTCTTTCTACATTGAATTACCATTATCATTTATATTTATAATATTAATTATAATGTTGAAATTATTTTAAAGAGTACTATTTCCAATAGATATATTTAGACATAATTAACCAATGGACATATTTTTGTCGAAATCTGATGGTCACTATTTAATTATACTCAACTAATTATTAATGGGATATGGTTTTGGAGAATAAAAAATAATATAACAAACAATTTTCGCCAAAAATTATCATTCAAAATGATTGGGTCATTACATTTTCCCCCTTAAAAAATTTCATCGCGGAAATTTCAACTTGTTCCCTCTATTCTGAAAATCACTGGGTAATTTTGTATCATTTTTTTCGTTGGTACCCATGTTGCCTATTCATATTTTTGGTTCCTCTACAAAACTTTAACGAGGTTGGTAGTATTGTATCATAGAATATTGTATCTATCATCCATGATATATAATGACCGCTCCTCGTAAGAAAGTTCAGGTTTCAGTTGTATGAACTCATGATTCAGTACATGTCCAGGGATTCATATATAATTTCTATGGAGATATAAATGTAATGCATCATGAACACAAGATAGATTTTGAGAAAGTGTAAGCTAATATTCCAGTTCTCCAATGCAATCAAGGATTTTGTAGAGGGAAATGAACATGTGGATATGTTTCTATTTCTTGACAATCCATATGACTCTCTTCCATGGTGGTATTTGAAGGAACACCTTTTCACCGACACCAAACTCAATGTCCCATTGAAAATTTATAGTAAATATATTCTACTGAATCTGTGCATCCTCTATGTATTTTTTGGTGGAATAAATCTTTTCCGTCTTCTCTTGCATATGATCTTAGTCGAGAATATTTCTCTCAACCACATTATATCAACATTAGGATTTAACATCACTTCCTATGTATAGTTTCATAGGGTGAATTTCTAATACTTGAATGGAAGATATTATTTGTATGGGAACTAATCTAATGGAATATTTTTATCCCATCAACATTTAAATCCCATTGACAATGTTCTCATCTTGTACTCAAGTGTTTGAATAGTCAATTCATATTGGCCATGAGTTTGTGGGTGCCAGGATGTATGAAAATTAAATTTAGTACTAAGGTCATGTTGAAGATTTATGTAGAACATTAATGTGAACCTTGGATCATGAATATAAATGATATAAAGTGTTACTCGATGAAATTTTAAAACATCCTTAATGTAAATAATTTATTACTGGTTACGACGAAATTTTCTCGAATAGATTTAAAATGGGTAGTCTTGGTGATATGGCGCACTATGACACAAATCACATTGCTTCTTTGGATGTTTTTAGGATACTAGTGACAAGGTATGTCTTGATATTGTCAATCTTCTATGCTGCTATTGGTAGAGGTTGTAATACCCCTATAAGAAGGTTTAAATCTTCCTTCACATGTCGACACACCCATAACCTTATAGTGTAGTCAGAAATATTCCATATCATGTTTTCCCACCAGTAATTCAGATGATGTTCCCTATAAATTTTCATGCTTCCTAGATGTATAGAATAAGTCGAGCTATGATATTCATTCATTAGCTTCTTAATTATTTCCGAAATAGATGGAAAAAATTTCAATGTATGAAATTTAAGTAGTCCTTTATCAAAATTGAACTCATGAAACATCCCATTCTTCCTAGCCTCTAACTTCTTCTATATGAATGGATCTCCTATTTTAAATTTCCTGATCTCATAAAGTGATGATGATTGATAAATCATTTGGGATTAGGTTGATAATGTCATTTCCATTATGATAACCAGGTTTAGTTTTATTAATACATTGATTAATGGATCTCCATGAATCCTCGTCATATCCAGAACAAATGGTTATAACCTGATCAATGAACTCATGAATTTTTCTCTCTTTTCGGGTGATAATGAATTAAATAATCATAGGATTTAAGAAATTCTGAATATCTCGCTGATCTCATCATTAATTCCCTTTGTGTGAAAATATACATAGAACAGTGGGATTATGTGTATATACAACATTTCTATAAATAAATATTGTTCATTCATATCATTATAGAAAAAACAACCACAGACAACTCCAGGTCATTCGTAAGAATGTTCTACTCAAGTGGTTTCAACTATCAAGACTCATAAGTAACCACCTTGTTATTTTTATGGGTATTCACCCAAGACCTTTCAGAAAAGCATCGATAAAAATAATTAATCCTTATCTAATAGAAGGAAGAGTTAACATATGTTTAGTATCCTATATCTTCATCAACTCTTAGAAACATTCTTGACACTCCTTTATCTGGATGAACAAGACCCCTTTTCGAGTTAACTTTGTTATTGGATTGGTATATCCTCAAAATTTTCTTAATCATCTTAAATATTATACCGTTTATACATGGAAACTATGAAAAACAGTTATGGATATAGGATGAGTCAAATTCTACACAACCATTTTCTTTGTAGGTTGAACTAAGATTCTATCCTTGGTTACAATGTTCCCCAATAATGTTTAATGTTCTAACTGAAATTTATATTTTCTTAAATTTCCAAATATCCAATCCTTACAAAGACTTATAAATATAACCCATAGATGATCTTCATCAACCTCATTAATTTTGAAATATATTAGAGTATCATTAATGAATACTACCATAATGATATCAAGGTAGTCCTTAAATAATCAATTCATCAAATCCCAAAAAATAACATCATGATTAGTCTTGGTGAAGGGAATAACCACAAACTAATAATTCCCATATCTTGATTAGAATGAGGTCTTCAAAATAAATTATTAATTCACTCTCAATAGATGATAACCATATTGATGATAAATAATAGATAATGGTTTATCCCCATGAACATGGTCATATAAATCATCAATTGTTAGAATTGTTTTCTTTTCCTTTACTTTGATACCATTATGTTCTCTTTAATAAATGCATACCCGCATTGATATACCATTATACTTCATTGAAGGAACATGTTCTCCCTAAGAAGACACACATGGCTAGATAAACCCCATCTCCAAAAGATATTGGTATTGTTTATTTAATTCCATCACCTTCACATTTTCCACTATATAAGGTCTCTTAGAAATCAGATTTGATCTAGGAATGAATTCAATGGAGATCTCTACATCTCTTTCATGGGGAGGACTAGGTAACTCCTCTGGAAATACATAAATGTATTCTTAAATGATGGGGATGTTATCTATTTATATAGTCTCATTAATTTCCTCAACATCATCAATAATATCTATAAATAAGGATACATGTGGTGCTTCTAGACAATTCTCAGTTCGAGATATCTCTCATTTGAAAACAACTGTAGGTTGTCTATTCATGTGTACTGATATTTTCCTTCTTTTTTAGTTGATCATAGAATTATAAATTGAGATGTATTCCATACCTAGTATAATTTCAAATGACATCATTGGAATTACTACTATATTTGAGATTAGATTGTGCTCCCCAAAGTGAATACTTGAGATTCTATACACTATTGATGCTTGGATAATTCATCTAGTTGATTTAAATGATAACTCTACTTCGACAAGTTGAGGGACTGGTTCGATATTCATTTCAAAAAAGGATGGAATAAGTTATTATGTAAAACTAGAATCAAACAACATACTTTCTAGATTTGAGATAACATTTACAGTACATACTACCACATCATTTAGATCTTCAACTTCATACATCGTGATTGAAAAAGCACGAAATTTCTCCTATGGCATATGATGAGGTCGATGGTGATTCCCCTCCATTAATTTCAAATTTGGACAGTGATTAGAGAAGTTCCCATGGTTCCCAAACTGGAAGCATTGGACATAAGGTAAGAACTACACCATATTCCGGTTGTCATCAGTGTTTAAAATTTGAGGCCTCACCTCCCTATGGCAGTTCCAAGAAATATAGTTGTCTCATCCAGTCATGTAACATTTCCTTCCCCTGATCATGAAATTTTTTTAATTATTCATCATATATTTGTTACATGTGTACATTTATAATTTCTTTACTCCTATTATATGATAAAATATACTCTCTATGATTTCCTCCGATAAAATCATCTTTCCAATTGATATATTAAATCACTAAATACCTATGAACTATAGTTCAACATTCATTAAAATTTTAATGATCTCTACATAGTTGTCAAAAACATGGTTGGCTAAATTATTCCATTGATGATGTATTAGTACACCAAAAATTCTATCAAATATCCCACTAGGAACCATGAAAAATCAATTGGTGTAGTAAGAATTCCTTGTAAATTTTATCTCATAACATCCCACAGATTCATTTTCCTTTTTCATTTGCTCTAGGAATTACTTCCCCATTTTTATTCATATCGAATGGGGGAGATATTTTTAAAAAAATGATCACTTGAACACTTCCCACTCAATAGCTTCATTCTCCCATATTGGCTTCATGTTTTTATTTATTTTCCACAACTAATAAACATCTCCCTCTATGTTGTACATAGCCATGGTGAAGTTCTATTTTTCTGAAAAATTTAGTAGATAAAAGAACATTATTACAGAGCTTATCCACTATCTAGTAATCGATAGGTTAATAGATCCATTAAAAGAAGGTGGTTATTAATACATAAAGGAGTCAATATAATTTTTTTCTATTTAATGTAAATATTTCCTATTATATTGATTCAACTTATTTCTCATAACATCTGTTAGTTGATTCAACATTCTCATGAATCATTCCTTTCTAGATTCCATTGGAATGCTATCAGCTCTTAGTTCGTTGCGCTCGCTAATTACACAATTTTTCTTGTTTCATGACACTTTATAAAATAATAATACTATATTGATAAATTTTTAACTTTCAATAATCATATAAGTATAATAGAATATCATTTTTTTAAAACATCATTCTTAAATATTTTGTTCTTTAACAACAATTACATTTTCTATATATCCATCATAACAGTTTATAAGAACCTTATGATTAACCAAACATATCTCCTGGTAGTGTCAAACTGGGTGCATAATAGAGCCCATTGTCATGTACCAATTAACATCGAGTCAGGCTCGGAACACCTTGTGAGAGTTGTTACCCATAGGTAAATTCTTACCATAACTACATACACTAGTTTATATATAGACTTGGATTTATTTTCTCGGAAACCACATAAAAAATAAATCAACAAAATACCAATATTGTTTCATATATTAAAACATTTCACAATGTTTCTTCCTAATTGTATAAAAACATAATTTATACATATAACTAAACCTTCATTTGGTACCAACTATTCCATCCCGCCTTTTTGATTCATATAATCTTCATTACATTGTATATGATAGATGATCATTTAATGGATAGTTTCCTAAAAAAGTACATAATGTATGAAAATTTAAAAGGATATTATAGATAATATGAATGCATTAATAAGTGGTCCTTCCTATTTAAAATTACAAAATCTCATAACATAGGGACATATATCAAAATAATGTTTTAGCATAAGGCTCTATAAGGGAAAACAAGCGAAATAGATTACATGTCATGTTGAGAAATAGTAATAAAAACATGAGGAATATAATTATGGAATTAAAAATAGAACATGGGGAAAATCATAAATAGAAGAAAATGAATAATAACATGTAAATATAGATTAAAAATTTATTTTATTAATATTTAATTATGTCACCTATTTTTTTCACCGAGATGTCATAAACATCTCCATGGTTATTCACCAAGGTATCATAAAACATGTCATCTCTAGAGATTAGATTATATACCAAATGTATTGGACTGATATCAATGAGATATCTTAATATTAATTAATATTAATTTTAGCCATATAGATCATAGAAAAACATTCCATAAATAACCGATTGAGAATATTGGAAATGGGTTTATTAACAAAATCAAGGCATTTTAAAAAGTGCTTGAAGAACATGATCATTTTGTCAGTTTTGACACAAGAAAAGTGAATGTGGGTTCTATTTATATCTAACCAAGAATAACATAAATATTTTATACATCTTGGTGAATAACCTTATAAAATAAATATATTTGGCAATTAAAAAATTAAAATAATATAAAATTTCATTAAGATAAAAGGGAAATTTTGAGAAGTAAAACCGGAAACATAGCTGGTATAAAACTACATTTTAGAAGAGTAAAAAGAGAGGGTAAAATGATATATCATTTTTAAAACACTTGTAATAATGTGAATGGATATAATAAAATGTAAAGAAGAAAATAGTTTGAAAATTTGAACGACATAACTCATAAAAAGGGAACTGGAAAGGAAAAGAGAAGATGAGATTTCCCTTACATTGAAGAGTATCTAATAAAACATTAATATTGGGACCATGGGATATTGAGGACAAAATGGGAGGTAAAAATATAATATATTATTAGAGGATTTAATTTTAATGAATGGAAATGTAGAAATATGTGGGTATTTATAGCACAAGAAGTTTATTTGTTTATTAATTTTGATAGACACCTGGGTTGTGGTAAATTCAAAACCATAGAGTGGCCAATTTTATTTTTCCATGGTGTTGGACACCTAAAACACCTATTATGATATATTAACTCTCTATAGACGAAAATAATTTTATATTAATTATTATATACTTTTGATGTCATTAAACATACTAAAAACACATAACTGTATTTTTACTATTCACCGAAAAACAAAATATTTTTTAAAAATATAATATATTCTCTCTTATCTAATTTCAACATGATGATTTTAAAAATGATTTTAATTTTACCATAATAATAAGTTAATTTTTAAAATCATAACATTAGAGTGTAAAAATAAATATTCATTAAAAATAATAGATGATTGAAAATGCACAATAGAGTGCATAGTAAACATTCCGACAGTTGAAAAAATAAGATTATTAAATCATTTAAATTTAAATAAGAGTGTTTCAATAATACCACTTCATTAAAATAAATATTATTATTAATAAATTATTTTATTATTGAGAATAAATATTTTCTGAGAAGAACATTTTTAATCCGAAAAATCAATTTACCAAATTTTCATTTTTTTAAATAAATAAAATCATTAGAGAATTGATGGAAAAAAAATTTATGGACACAAAGGGAATATAAATTAAACAAAATTGGTCTTGAAACATAACCCCTTATAACACAATAATATTAACTATGATTAATCTTTGGGATTGTGAAAAATTAATGAGACGGCTCGACTAACATAACCTAAGTGGTAATTTCTACTAACTTGAACCTCTCCCATAGGATATTTCATTCAAGATTATAATTTTCAATAGCTACTAGAGAATAGTATAATGAATGTCCTAACGACACATAATCCTTATCAGGAATTGAAAAATGGGCTTCTTAAAACATGACTATACTAGTTGATGGAATCATATATCCATTCATCATTAATTAACAATTAAAAATTATATTTATAACACTAATTATAACATTAAAATTATTATTCAGAAAATTTTTTCCAAATGGAATATTGAAAAAAAGTCAGAATTGAACAACATTCATACAATGGTTGGAAACAGATGGTCATGTTTCAATTATACTCACTTCATTTTTAATTGGATATAGTTTTGTTGAGTATAAAATAATATGACACACATTTTTATGAAAAAATTATCTTTCAAAAAGTACGGGTTGTTACACCGAAAGTCAAAGAAAAATCAGTGGTTTCATGTTTAGTTGAAATTGTGAGACCCAACCCACATGGTCTATACTAATAGAATGGGGAAGGACAGTAGGGTGGAGCAGGGTTCATAGTTTTTCTAACCGTGATCTAGGGTATACATGCCTGTAAAAAACTATAGACAACATGCTATCTTATCCCTCTATGAAGCTTTCAAAGACACATTAATGAATTTTGATCTCGACTATATGTCCAAAGTCCAGTTCGATCTCCATTTTTTAGGTTGGATGCACATCGGTTACCACTCAAATCATTTTTAGTAGTTTTCCCTTCTTCTTTCCCTCAACAACACTATTTATATTCAACCTCATATACCCAATTTTAAGAATGTGGATTTCTAAAAAAATTTCTAAAGACCATGGACAAACTAAGGATGATATTGGATGATGAGAGTTATATAATCTTATGGTTTGTGGTCTATGACTCATCCCTCATGTTTATTCTTTTTGAAAACTTCTCATTTTTTGCACATTTTGATTTCATATACAGTTTCCTAATAAAACGGATGTTCCATTACTATAGTCATTAGAATCATATTGTATAACACTTGTTATAATTTTTACTCATGTTTTTTGACGGATCAACCTCAATAATAATGTCCCCATACATGGTGTTTTCTTATTTATGATTTTAGTTTCTTGTTAGGACTATATGAACCACAGTTTAGCTGTGATGGGGTTTATCCGTGATTAAGGTAAGTGTATATTAAATAAATTAAATTTATCATTTAGAACTAGTATTCATAGCACTAAACCATTCTATGGTAAGTGGTTTAATATAAAAAAATCTTCAATGTAATTATAAAATGTATTATATATATCACATAGAGTATTTATATTTAATTAACTAATTTTTCAATATCATCATAAAACACCATTTCATGTATAATGGATGGTAGATAAGTGAAACAATTGAATTGATTATAACATATATAAAATAATGGATGGATGCATTTACCTTTATCATTACCACATGTATGAAAGGAAATGAAATAAACCAAATGACTTTTTAAGAGGCATCTATATTACATAGTCTAGTTAATTAAATTTATAATGATTATGGTGACTACTTCATATTGAAATATTCACTATTATATGACTGTTCAGAGTTCATCTATCTATGGATTCCTAAGGTAATTCCTTGAGCACTAATGGTCACTATTACAATTCAAGTATGTTGGTGGAAAAAGTTGATACCTAATGGGAAAATTATCATTGTCTACTTGTGGATGACCAAAATGACACCATAGGATCCCTCCATTATCATTATTGAATTCCTTAGATAAAATCCTAGTATCCAGCATGACATCTATAGACATGTGGTACCTTGGATAAACCCTTGGGACTAGTCATCCTTTAACCCATTTTACCTTGGATGAATTACATGGACACAATTAGATCATTTATATGTAGAATGCCTCAGTAGATTCTCCATGGATTACAAACATACTCTTTTATCAAGGCTACATGATAATATTGAGTTGGGTTGACCCCTAAATTCAGGGATTCCTTGGTCATACCACGGATATTATTCTTTATTATAATCACAACAATATGCCTTGTTTTATATCGTCCATCATTTTCTTATCATGTAATGATGGGAGGGTTCATTATAACACATGTGACTTAATATATAAACTGGAACATAATCAATAAATCAAATGGTAATATGTTCAGACACCATCCGAGGCTAACACATGAACATGGGTATTTACAGAACTGTACTGATGTAATTTTATACATACATACAAGCACAATGTTTTGGTCAATACTAAATTGACTAGATGTTATAATCATAATTGGTGGTGGACTACTTAGATTTACCTCATACCCTATATGGGCCTCCATTGGTATATAGAAACATTACATGTATGAGGAGGATTACCAAGGGAAGCCTCCTACCATGGACATCTAATTTTTATTTCTTGATTTGGATAGAGCTCGGATGAAGTTCATCGAGATAGAAATCGGTATGGTTGGTATTTTTTGGATTCATTTTTCTTCATTGGTATAATACTTCTTACTACTATATTATATTTCTATTCTATATAATTTTAGATACATTAAATATGTTATAATTTACTTTTCTATATTACTTATAGTTTATTCTATTGTCTATTATTCACATATGCTTAAATTGTGATATCTATTTATCATACTACTTATTATACATAATTGATAACATATTAATCTATTCAGTTCCACTCTGGTAATGAGGGTATACTCTCCCCACATACACACCAGGATACCTCAATATAATTAGGTAACCTCTTGCATTCAGGGAGATACGCATGAGGTCATGTGGCCAACCGAGTTCGGGTTACCTTTGAGAGGGACTCGGGTTCAAGATGTCACAATGTGATATTAGATGATATTTTATTTCATTTAATATTCAGATACATTAGACATGATATTTAGAATTATTTGGACATGGTAATAAGTTGTACTTCGGTGTAGTTAACACATGTTCAGGGTAAATTCTGAGTTTCCAGAATAATAAATCATTTTTAATTTTTTCTTATTAAAGTTGATATCCATTGAAACTTGGGTTTCTATCTTGTGAAATGATGTTTATTATTATTATTATGATAGAGTTCATTATTTCATCCTCAAACCCATGATATGAGGGTTAGATGAAATTTACCCGCGTCATTGTAGGTTCCTAGAATTCACATGTCCTGAATATGGCATGACATAGAGGTTCATTTCACTTCATGCATTTTTTTCAGTTTTCTTGTGATTGTGGAGTAATGATATGGTATTTATATATATTATTGTGCTTATATTTAGATATGACAGAATGATTTATAGTTTCAATTGATGATATTTATGGGCCTTCATTGGTTAGAATGTGTATTTTACCAAGTCAATCGATCATATATAACATGTTAGATTCAAGGAAGACTTTTGATGGGGTTAAATAGAGATTAGATGTGTGTATATTTTAGTGATATGGGGTATGTATCTACATTATATATGAATGAAATCCATTTTAATTAGATCTTTATACCTGTTTAAATGAAAATAAAAAATAAAAAAAATGGGAAATATGACATAATAATTAATGGTTTCTAGTAAATGATGAGGCACGGAGCAATATAACATTCTTCTACTAGAACAAACATAATTTAAATTTTAACAATTACTCATATCTGACCATCCAATCAGGTATTTTCGGTTTTATTCCATGGGTAGTGACCCCTTTTCATTCTGTTCTTCTTCTAATAGTGCTACTAGATGTTCATCAATATTGTTCAAAAGAGTGTGATTGTAATTTGGAGATATATTACACCATCATATCCTTGTGTTCTTTTTTGGGAGGGTGGTGATGACCATAATAAAAATGTCGTGGGACCTTTGTTGACTATATTACCGAAGAGAGTTCTACTTGAGGAACCACCTATTAGACATAATCTAGAAAATTATTCCCATATACTTTTGAGTTTCATGTGTTTGATGTAGTCTATGAATGGTGTTATATGACCTTCACTGACTATGTATGATCTGACCCAAGATTTCCATCATTAGTATCCTCCAACCTTCTTGGGAGATGGGGGCCCATATACAGTTGAGTCTTTGGTGGATGTAACATTATCTATCATTAAGAATATTGAGATTCCTCTAGCGAGAAGGGTCTTGATTGCCTCAAATATTAGTCATGAATTATCCAAGCATTGTTGGGATATAAATACCCATGTTGGTCTTTCTTATGGCAATATAGTGGTAAATTTACATTTTTTATGTGATATCTTCTTTCCTCTGATGCTTTGAGATAACTGATGTAGTTGGTTCAGACATCTAGAGTAGGATACTATGTCATTCAAGGATTATTCTGCACGTTTTTCTATGTTGAAATTCTCTTCATTGATTATTGCTAGTGATGAGATTCCACATGCTATACACATTGAGGAGGTACTCTAGTATTCATTCAATAATCAGTTGAATGAATCCCACATAACTAATTTATTTGATATCATCAATAAAGATGTTATAATTGAGAAACCCCCGAGGGAATGATACTGTACTAGCCATATAGAATCAGTTCTACAAAAGGCCAATAGATATCCCAGTAGCAGAAATCATTCCTTAAAGCTATCACATCAAAGAATTATTGGTTGGAGTAATCATACTGGATGCTTTGTTGTATACCATCAATGGGGATGGTTTGGTAATATGAATCCTCGGTGCGATAGAGACCCAGTGAAGTTCTATGAATGCGGTCGTCAGGTGACTCTTTAGAGATTTTTTTGAACCTTTCCATATTTTTTCAATGGATGAGGCTTCACACCAGTTCTACATTTTGTGGTAGGTTCTTTTACATAAAATTCGGTGGGGAGTCAGATTATCACATGTAATATTCTACATGGATGCCATCATGGTTGATGTTTCTATAATTCAGAAAATCATAGCCAATAGAGTGTTAATACTCATGGAAGTCATGCTGCATCACATGGACGTAGATCGGGAAAGATAAATTCATTACAATTGATAAAAATGTATTAGAGTGCATGATCATCTATAGTAAGAGGTTCTATTCTATCTTCCGTTACAATATTATCTACCTCATTTGATTCAATGTCATTATTTTATTTAATAACATTATCTTTCAAGAAAATACATGGGCAAGAAATTCTGTATTTTTGTGGTGTGATGACCTTGGATACATTATTTTGAGTATGGTTAGAGGGAATACACCAATTCTAGGACATTCCCCTTAAGGTAGTAAGTCACCCATTATTTTAATAAATAATTATTCTTGAGTTTAAAGTCTTATATTTAATTGTTAGGATGGATTGGTTGGTCCCATATTATGATTTTGTTGACTCCTATCAATTTATGGTATAATTTATATATGAAGAGAGACAAAATTAACTACATAATGGTTAGTGGACTTCCCTGCCCAGTAGAGATAGAACATAATATTGCGGGATTTGGTGTATTTTCCAAACAAAGGGTTAATATCTCCATATACGAGTGGGGAGTGAATCTATCAAAATTTCCTCCCATGATTGATAATTTTAGGGACTTATTTTTTTGAGTATTTCTCTTTCTTACCTCTTAAGATAGTGATAGAGTTTATGATTGATATTTTTGTAGGAATATATATAGTCTCCATTCTTCCATTCAATATGGAACCTACTGAGATCCCAGAGAAAAAATTATTATTGGATAATCAATGGTGAATGGATTTATATGTGCCAACACTTCTTCCTATGGGTTCAACAATTATTTTCACCATGAAAAAGGATGTTAGCATTAATTATTTATGGATTAAATATTGTTGAAATGGACTACTATTATGAAACATTATCTATAACCAATAATAGTTGATATTTTTAACCATATATGATGATCAAGAATATTATAAAAGAACAACCTGAGATGGGGCTATCATTTGGTAAAATTTAGGTCTTTAGACATTACTCGTATGGATTTTTGTAGATGGTATGTTCTTCATGAGTATCTTTTTATTCCCTTTGGAATTTTGAGAAACCATGTTGTTTTCTTTGATTTTTTTGAATAGGTTGTTCCTCCCAAATATGGATTCCTGTGACATGGTCTTTAGGGACAACATCTTGGTGTATTATAACACTTATAGAAACCATGATAAGAACTTTTAGATCATTTTGAGTACTGTGAGAGTGAAATATATTTATTCCAATCCTTATAATTACCTCTTCTAGATCGAGAACATTCACTTCTTTTTTCATATAATCTCAGAATTAGGAGTATCCATTTACCAAGATAAGGTGAGTGATTCAGATCCATGGGATACTTCCGTGAATGTGTTTGTTATATAGATATTATTGGGGCTAGCATGATATTACCAGTGTATCATAGAGGATGTATCATGCTTGGTTTCATCTCTTAATAGTCTTATAAAGAAGGTTGTTAGGTTATTCTGTCTAGAAGAGTTCTATAAACCCCTTCAGTATTTGAAAGGTAGGCTTGTTTTATCCACAATTCTAATTATTATATATCCTAGTAGAGGATATTTGGTATTTTGTGATGGATCTATAATGAATATAGGTGTTTTCATTATATAGGAGGATAAATATATTTTCATATTAATCTTGATAGTTAAGGACTCATGAGTGAAATGACCCGATTCATGACCTTGAGCTAGCAACATAAGCCCATGCCTTACATTGACGGAGAAATTATGTGACAGGTGATCACATTGTAGTGTACAATAACCACAAGTGGATAAAATATAACTTTACACATTTTCAATTGAATCTCATATAATGATTATGGGTTTAATATCTTTACCCATTCTATATTAAGAATTACTATATGCTTAGAAGGGGAAATAAAATAGTTAATTCCCCGAGTTGGAAAACATAGGAAAAATTTGTATGGTATTCTAAAGTTGATTTGAAATGTATGGCCCTATTCATTGATATTCATATAGAGTATCATGATCGTCACAAATTTCTTACCTCTCAAAATTTACTTTTACCACATCAATCCTTATGTGATTTAAGAGGAGGCAATTTTTAGATCCTAATGGCTTGGATATACGAGAGAGTATTTAAAAAATGACCCATCTCCTGATTGGTCTATAGAGAGAGACAATATCTTACAAATTCATGGTTGTGTCTGGGTTCCTACAGATATGAGAGAATAATTGATGCATGAGTTCCCTGCTTCAAAGTGGTGTGTACATCTATGCATCTCTAAAATGTATCAAGATATGTGACACCAAAATTGGTGGTGCATGATGAAACATTTGAAATCAAGTTTTGTCACAAGGAGTCCCACCATTCAGTAGTTTAAGGTGGAAGGAAAGTGACCTGGAAGCTTAATACAGTAAATTTTGGTCATGGAATGTAATGGGAAGATGTAACCATGGCCTTATAGTCAGCATACCAAGATCTCCCTGATGTAACTTTAGAGTTTGAGTTTTTATTAATAGAATAACGAAGTATTCCCACTTCCTTTTTATCTGGAAGGCGATCTAAAATGATTAGATGAGATCATTTTATGTGTATGAGATTACCCGACTACATGGGATCCTTCATACAATCTTTTTAGACAGGGTTTCTCATTTCACATAAAGGGTCTAGAAGGGTTTGTAGAGAGGTATAGGTACAAATATTTTTTAAAGAAAATATTTTCACCCATATAAATATGGCATGTAATAATGGATGGCATTGGTCTTAGAGTACATTATCTAGGCGTGAATCTTTTATTTTGGTTTTTAAGGGGAGAATCGTATCCTTATCATCAATTTTTTCAATAAGAATAGCTTTCTGGAGAGAATTCAGAAGTCTCTTTTTGAGGCATTGAATGGTATGTTCTACCACTATCCTCATTGGTGGTTATAAGATGGTGTGGAATCTCTACTAGGTCCTCATCATGTGTTGGAGACATCAGAGAAGGTAAAAATGACCAGAAAGTGAATGAATACTACTCATCCTTGAAAAAAATGATATGCCAATCTCTTTCGATGTGATTTAGAGTTTGGGGTTGAGGATCATGTTTTTATATTTTTATCACACAAGCATTGGTATATGTGGATATAGATAAAAGGGATTTCATCACCATTCTTTATTATGTCATTTGAGATTTGGGAAATTTGAGGGATAGTATCCTATTTGTTGTTAGTACCTCAAGGGTACTGTTTTATTTATGATGTCTTCAATAATTCAAAGATTAATCATTATCATACAGACTTGTCACCTACATTTGATCTTGAGGAGGTTGAATTAGATGTAGATGCTTAATTTGATGAAAATATTATATGCATCATTGACTTGATCCATAAGTCTCTCTAAGTACATTTTTTTCATATTGTATCGGTACTACAAAAGAAATTCCATGTAAATGATGAGAAATTGGAGGAGGAAAAAATATGTGCTCAGTGGATAGAGATTTTATCAAACATTGTTTTTCCACCCATGGAAGGTCATATTGTGGACAAGTTGTTTTAGGTGGGAGTGATTGTGAGAATCAAGTTTTTATCTAAGGAATGAATCATTTTAATTTGTAAAAATTATTTATTTTGAACTTAATATAGATTCCATACGAGGTAAGAATGGATTTGGTGCTGTTTGAGGGATTTTTTGGAGATCAGATCCCCAACTAGGGGAGAAAATCAGTAGGACACAATGTTAGTAGAAACTGTGTGACCCAATCCATATATGCTCTCATTACTGTGTGGGGCTGAACAATGGTGTGAAGAAAAGAACCTAGTTTTCCTTAACCATGAAAAAGTAGACCCACACCCATTATGAAACTATAGTAATTTTAGAAGAGCTGTATTCCAAGGTTATCAGACATTTCCCAGAAATAAGAAGCATAACCATACATGTGACCATCTAGGTAGTAAGCTTGCATAGTTGGCATACAGTTTGGAAAAGTGTGCAACTAAACTTTGTAACCCTGATATAGTTGGTAAAATAAACATTTTCCTAAAAAAAATTTCTAATTCACCAACTCCCACTCATTTCTCTTGTAGTGGACATCATGCTATTTTCTCAATCTTTAACGATATTAAAAACTCTTTGATAGAATACAATCTTGTTCCTCTATCTGACGTCTGATTCAATAACTGTTAATCATGTTTTATGAACATAAAAAATCACTAAATTAAATTTTAAACGTTTTTCATTTTACTTTTCCTCGACTATACAATTTACATGTAGGATCATATGAACTATTTTAGGGAAATTATTCATTGTACATATATCATCATACATAGTTCATAGTAAAAGATAATAATAGATGGTATGATTCATATGAAATTACTCTATATGGTCTATAAATCATCCTTCATGTTTCATCATTTTATAATCTTTTTTTGCTGTGTACTTATCGATTTCATCACACATTTCGAATTTAAATTCATGTGACATTATTATTATTATAGAATCATATTCTATAACCCTTGTTATAAATTTTATTCTTGTTTTTAGGGGGCTTAACCTCAATGCTAACCAGCCCACATTGGGTGTTTTTTGGATATATGCATTTAGTAGCTCGTTAAGCCTATCTGAACCGTAGTTAGGGTGTGCATAGATATGATGTGGATAAGGATGTGTTTTATTTAAATAAATTAAATATAGTCTCCAAAATTTTTGTGATTATTACTATACCCATTCAAGGTATGTACATGAATAAAATCAAACCAATCCTAAATTTAATGGGATGTTATACTGTATATTTCAATTTTTCTATTTTAAAGTTGTTAAATGATTTGGTTTCATGTCTCTAAAACACTTTTCCATGTACAATGGTTGGTATCAGAGGAAACCAAATGAATTTATTGAAAATTATAAAAACCAATGGATGGTTGTATGTCCCTCTATCCTTATCGCTTAAATGAAATAAAAGGGAATAGACCAAATGTATTTTTAAGAGGGATTAATATTAAATGTACTAAAAGAATAAATATATAAAGTATATGTAGTTTTTCTCATAGGGATATATTAACTATTTTTGGAGTGGACACAATTGATATAGCCTTGTATTATAAAGGGAAACCTTTGAGATATCATGGATACAATTTTGATTCAAGTATGTCATTTTCCAAGGTTGATGTCCACCAAACAAATTGATCATTTTATTCTTATGGAAGAACATTATGACTCCACAAGATGCCCCATTATAATTATTGGATTACATAGATATTCCCTATGAATATATCATGGTGATTACAGACATTTGGCCCCTCATATTCAACAAATGGCCTTTACATTTCTTATTTCATTTACTTGGATGAATTATTCAAACTTAGTTAGATCATATATCAGTAGAATTCCATGGGATATTCCCCTTGGTCTATACATAGAAAATTATATCTAGGATTCCATTTACTACTGAGTAGGGTTGATCCATGAGGTCCTGGATTCATTGGTTATTACATTAGAGCCTATAAATTTCTATCATCACAACGCGATTATTTGTTATATCATTTATCCTACATTATTAATATTATTATGTTATGATATTAGTGATATTTATACCTCATGTGACTTACAATATAAATTAGAATATTTTTAATAAATTAAATGGTCACATGTTCAAAATCTAGTTGAGGATGAAGCATGTACTTGGGTATTAACATTACTATGCTTCTTTAATATAATCTAATCATTCCTTGAAACTATTTTAGTTTATATTACATGAAATGGATGATATTTACTTCAATGGTGTTGGCCTAATGTGATATATATGACACCATATTCGGGCCACCATTGGTACCCGAGAAGATTACATTTACACAGGTGTTGATAAAGGGAAGTGTCTTTACTTTGATACATGATATTTTTTTCTTACATAGGTTTGATGTAGGTAGTATATGACCATGCTAGAGTTTAGTATTGTTCCATATTTTTTGACTTTTTTTTATACAGTACTATATCATGACACCTTTTATACCTTGTTTCCTGTTTTGTAGATACATGTCATTCATTATCATATGCATTTGATTGTTTATACCAATTGCTTCAAGTATTTATTATTAATGTATGTTTTTTAGGAGACATACATTTATCATATTGATTCATGTATTTAAAGTGGATGTTATTTATCTAATGTGCTCCACTCTTGTAAATATGGAATAGTCTACCCATATACATAGCCTCGGACCTCATAGCTATTCAATAGCCTCTGGTTTCTGGGGAGATTCCCTTGAGGCCTGGGGTCCAATCCAGATCAAGGAACCTTTGACTGGAACCCTTGTTCTGGAAGTCACAAATCATTGCTATTTTCCTAGGATTATATATCCATATTCCATGATATATTTGTAATGTTTCTTGTATTTTCCATTCATGGACATAATTTACAATTCATTTAAAATTTTAATCAACTATTTCTCCCATTTAAATTTTCCAAGATTATGACTAGGGACTAATGTTTATACACAATATTGAATAATAACTTATTTTTTAATAAACTTAATATATATTGATTTTTTATTTTAAAATATTTGTAAGTGGTATGATTTCATTATGGTATGTTCTTGTACCTTTACTATGATCTCACTCTGAAAATTTTATCATTTTCCAACTTATGATTTTTGGTTTATGCCTCTTATCTCTAGCCTTAATAATCGTAAAATCCAACCACTTTCCTATATTTAAATTCCCCATGTTATAATTATGATTTATATGTATGATGTGTCCAAAATATTATCAAATGATATGAGACTTTTTGGAAAAATAAATGTTTTATTATAATAGATTAAAAATAAGTAGTTAATCTCTAAAAACAAAAAAAATAGTTCTTGGAAAATGGAAGAATTTATGAAATAATAAGACTAATTGGGTAAAATATTTTTTTATTTAGTCAAATAACATTGTGTAAGTACATATGTTAAATTATGTATTTTAGCACCGAGTCTGAGAGAACGGTTATATTATTCTTCAATGATGGTAATAACTTTTGTTGTCTACATAGAGATATTTCTATGTTCTTATTATTTATCAATATTTTAGCCTTTATACACATATTTCCTTTAAGATCAAATTAATAAATAAATGTCTCTCTAAAATTTATTTTATAACTACCAATACATCATATAATCCATTTAGATATATTGTAAAATTAAATTAATAAGGTAATAAAATATGTTTATTTATATTTATCATTATCAACATTCCCTAAAATCATTGAGGATATTAAATGAAATTAAATTTGAATATTAACTAGTTTAATAAGTATTTTATTTTCATTGGACTTTTCAATATTGAATGTAAAACCCGCTAGCCTATTAGAAACTATATTGTCATCAAAATAGTATATAAATATAAAAAACTAATTAATGTTCATACAAAAATACCTACTACTATATGGTGGTAATATATTACAAAGTAAATATTAACAAATATATATTATATGATTGATTTATGTGATAGGATTATTACTGTGATAGGGGAAATTATTTCTTAATTTATTCTAAAAAAATTGGTGGAATCTAAATTAAAACACATTTGAACAAATATCAGGTATTAAATCATTTATCTAGGATAAATATTTATTTTTCCTTATATCATTTAAATGTATTTTATGGATAGTTTTGAATCATAAACCTTGTATATTAAAACCATCATCTCATGTTTTTTAGAATAACTAATAATTTAATAAGATAATTCTATTAATATATTAGAGAAACATAATGACAATATAGATTGTCTTTTTTATCCATCATATCTGGAGGTTTATCATTACATCTAATTCCATGATTTAATAAAAAATTGATTCATCATATGAATAGAAACATAAATATTCATAAAATTATCCCATGATTCCAACCATATAAATATATATATAATATCAAAACAATAAATTTGATATCAAATTATATTAGAAACTAAATTTATTATTTAATGATCATTGATACTTAACATGGACTCCCCATGATTTTTTATAATCTTTTTTTATTGCATTGACAATTGAAACTTATGGAAGAATTTTCCTTTTGTCATAACACCCTCCTTATGTTTCAAAAACAAATGATGAAAATTAAACAATGCATTATTTTTCACATGATTAGAATTTCACTTTTATTATTGTCAGGAAAAAATTAGAGACTTCAAATCTACTATCATAATAATGTATCCTAAAAAATAAATAAAATTGATACAATATTTAATGAACTCATTTAAATAATTATTCATAGTAAATTGTTTGATCCTTTATCAAATTGAGTATAAAATGAATTCACAACACATGTAGAGTATTATAGGGACCCCAATCTCTCCAAATAATGTTTGAAATAAACCATATTAAATAATTGAGTAGAAACTAAAATCAATAAAATCAACTGGAATATAAAAATATCTATGGAAAACTTAAGTGAATCATAATATGTTACCGATAATCATATAGTATATCCATATGTTGAACTACATAAATCTTTTTTATCATCTTGGAGTAGCATTTACACATAGTATATTCCTACTTTCTTATACACTATTTATAATTGTCTACACCAGTTATATAAATGTCATTTATTATTTTGCATATAATATTAATATCAATGTCCTATTTTGATCATTATTATTTTATTTTTTTAAAATTAATTATATATTTTATGTGTATCCTGTTTTGAAATCAATTAATAAGGTAATTTATTAATTGGGACCCCAGTAACCATAACCAATTAAATTTCATACTATAAATTTGTGGGCTAAGATCTATATTTCATTAATTAATGAGTTTTCTTTAGAATTTATCTAACCAAAATGTTATTTTTCTTTGGTACCATGAAAATCATTTCATAAATTAATCATGGATCATTGATTAAAAAAATCAATTCCTAATCATTCATATATAAAAAGTCAAAACTACTCTGTTAGTATCTTCCATAATGGGTTTCCAACTATGTGTATCCCCAGAAAAGTTAAAATAAAGCAAATTACTCTTAAATCCACCCAATTAAATAATTAATTTTTACAATATAATCCATGGGAATCTTACATTGTATAAATCTACCTAGTTAAAACATCTATGTCATGATAAGGGTTTTCATTTGAGGGAATCTGATACTAATTATTTAAAATGGGATAAAAACATCAATATCATATCTCATCTATTACATCTACATCTATACATGTTTATAGTTATTTAGTTTCTAATTTAATTTTATACAAACAATTTAAAAGGTTCAAACCATATTGACATGTAACACTTTACAAAACATATGAACAAGATAATGTACTAATAAAAGTAAACTAAACCAATTATCAAACCTATAATGTATATTTTAAAATGAAAATATTATATTCTGAAGATGTTTCTTGAATAACATTAATGTAAAAAATAAATCAAAATTGATAATTTAAAATTTATATTCAAGATATAATTAATTGAATAAAAATATATAAATAAATAATTCATTTAATACACTATGTGAACAATGATGTAAAATTAAAGTTACAATTTTAAACTCATTATAATATTACAATAGACAATGAAGAATGATTAGCCTTTTTTAACTATGAAATCATCATATTATCAATTATATGATTCTAATAAAATATCATTTATATTTTTTTTTAATTTTTTAATGTTTTTTCATACATTTTCTATGAAATAATTTTCTCATAGATTATGAAATATCTTATATAAGCACAAATGTTTCTAAATTAGGTTACAAATATATATTTTCTTATTTAAATTAATTATCTAATTATAAATCCATACGAATAATTTATTTTTCATAATATTTTATCCCTATAAATTAACATTAATCCATTATCACTTATAAAAAATTTTTTTGGAATGGTATATGTCCCCGCAACATCAATGTTTTAAATTTAATTGTAGAAAAAATATTTTTTAAAACATTAAGATGAAAGTATCCTACACCAATATACACTCTACCCCCTAGTGATCGTACTTTCATTTGAATGAATAAATAGAATTTTTCACAATATTTTTGGTGAAAATTGTCTACTATAACCATTTTATTAATGCTATTACATATATAATGGTCATTTAAAGAATGAATTCAACAGTCCCAAAATGTCCTGTTGTCATTCACGATTTCATTTTATATCTCAATAGTTATCAAAACCTTAGATAAGAAACCAATTGACAACAAACTTGTGTTATTTATTTTAAGCTCTATGTTTTTAGGAATATTGTTATGATTATATAAATTTTCAGGTCACATTGATTATACTTTTTGTAGATAAAAATGAACCATAACATCCATTTTAAATAAAATTTAAGTAATGGTCTGATATCTAAATATGAAATATTTTATCCAAATTTCCTTATTCCATGGTTCTTAGAATTTTTTTTATATTCTAAATTCATTTTAAAAAAAATTATTGATCTTCATTAAAAGAAGTTATGAGTTTCTGTGTGATGACATACATTCTAAACATAGTGGAAGAACAACACCAAAAAAATAAACACCCTAGAATCTATCTATAAATTAGAAATTCATAATAATGAAAAAAATTAATAGTATACATTATAGGTAAATGATATTGATTATACATTAATTTTATAATATTGGTTATGAACACTGGTGGCCAATCATTGGTTTCCTCTATCGTTGGGTGTCCACATATTATATCAATACCCCAATTCCTAGTAAGGATCCCCCGCCTACTCATTATCTTCAAGAACCCTCATATTGAAGAATGAATTGAATTATAGATAAATTGATATTTTGGAAGGTAGTTTTCAAAATTTTCATAAAATGATTAATAAAAAAACCAATTATATTATAATCCATCGATTAAAAAAATTTATATTATTTAATGAAAATGAAATAAAAATTAAAATAAATTAATTATTCAAAAAAATTTCCATGATTTAAAATTGATTTTTATAAAATATAAAAAAAATATATTTAATGGATTAACTCTTAAAAATGTAAAATTTATAATGATTTTAGATTATTTAGGATAACTATTGAGGGCAATATAATTAGTCCCCACAACACACATATCACATATACTTAATATAAAACAGTTTGATGTGGTGAAACATGTATCAATAGATGATTTTATTATTTATATTACCATTTAAATAAATACTATGTTTAATATCTTGTTTGATATTCAACACCAAACAAAAATTAATCTGTTTATTTTTTATTGAGTAATAATATTATAATAGTAGACACACCTTAATACCTAAATAAATAGAAATACTAAAAAACATTTACAAAACAACATGAGGTTTCAAACCAGAAGTAATAAATAATTTAATAGTTATAAAATAAATATTTCAATGGCATACGATGAGGACCATCAACCTAATTAAAAACCTGTAAACCAATAATATGACACTCAACATATTATGCATGTTGTGAGAGAAGTTATGTTGATGAGTGATTCTAATACTGTTTATAATACTATATATAGGAATAGAACCTAACATTATAAATATAGTACATAGAAATATAGATATTTAAAATATGTTAAATATAAATATATTGATGGGATATAGGGCCATTTGGTATATCCAATAGATAAGCAATGTAATTAAAAAAATAATATAATATAAAAAATGAAAATTTGATAATATTTCATTTAAATATTTTATTATAAAAATAAATATTATTATTATGAATAATATATTATTATTAATAAAGTATTATTTCATGTAATTATAATTTTTTTTATATTCATAGAAATGTGTTCATAAAATTAAATTTTTTACATGATGAATAATAGAAATTAAATATAAAATTTTAAAATTATTTATTGTTTTGTAAATTTTATTATTCCCAGATTTTATTTCATTATTATTATATATTTTTTTTACATAATAAATATAATAGATGCATCATTATGTTTCAATTAATAAAAAATATTTTAACACTCATTTAATTAGCAATTTATATGAAATTACAGTAAGAACAAAAAATGAATACCAATTTTTATTAAAAGTGTATTTATTTATATATTCTTGTTTTGAATTTAAATGTTATTTTTCAATTTTTTAGAAAATAAATCAGAATTAATAGAGTATGACTATGTAATAATCTCATCGAAATTAAGTTATGAGTTCAATTTTATATTTTGGAATTAAAATATGCTATTGATGTAAAACTTTTTTTAACATGACACGGATTATATGAGGTAAAATGTCATCAAAAAAAAGTTTTAAAGGCATAAAATATTACCAAAACCCTTCAATAAATGTGTTGATGAGGAATTTGTTGTCTAATTGTTGTCCCATCCTTATTATTTTCTCGTCTCCACCCACATTGTTTTTTAAATGAAAATTATATACCTTAAGAAATAAATATTTATAGAAATCCTACTCAATGCTCTCCTAAAAAGGATCCCACCTCTACCTCTCCCAAACCTCTCAATAAATTGATTCTCTCATAAAATTATTCAACATTACTCAATCCCAATGTATTTTCAAAGGATTTATAATTTCTAGTTAAACAATAAAATCCCAAATCCTTTATTCCAAATAAATCTTTTTAACGATTGAGTGAATTCATCATGTAGATTAATTAATTATTTAGAAGTTATGATTAAATGAAATTTTTTGTATTTCTAATATCAATTTGAAATCAAGATTTTTTATTGAAAAATGTAAATAAATGAATTTTGTATAATAATTCTCTCTAAAACCACATATATTATATCCTTCTGTTTTTTTTATGTTTTTTACATTTTTTCAAACCATTTCATCTCCCTTATGGTTCCATATTTACTTAATGTAATTAATGTAAGATAAACTAGAAGTACCTATTATTTTTTGTTAGGAATCTATGTTATTCTTATCAATATTATATATTTTAATGAATTTTAATATATCTACCTATATTATTACTTAGTTCTATTACTAATTCCAATACATGTTTTAGAAAATAGATATTTTTTTGATTTTCTTAATATATTTATTTTCCACAATCATTGAATCTCTTTGAAAAGTGTTAAAATAAGCATCCTTAATATTGTTTTTTGAAATATTACTTTATTATAACATCTTATTATAATTATACAAAAAATATATTTCTTCATTAATTTCTAAAGAACATTACATCCCCTTTGTTTTATAAATTATTTTTATAAAATGTTAAAAAATTTAAAGGGTATTTGTATTTCATTATCTGGGTAAATTTTAATTCTTTTTGAAACATGTTTTTCATTAATGTCAATGTCAATAAAAGTATTTTTTGCATCACATGTAACATTTCTTTATAGAAACCTAAAAAATCTTTCTTCAGATCACATATAATAACGACTTATGGATTGTTTTAGCAAACCATTTTTTTTGGAATTAATTATGAATTTATTGAGTTAATAATGTTTTTAGTTACTATGAAACACATATGTTTTATTCATCAGTATGGGATAGATTTATCAATTATATCACTCTGTTTAACTTGGTAATGAATCATATATAGTGAGATGAGGATAGGATAATGTTGGTTCACCAATGTCGACTATGTTAATGTATGTGGTTGGTTAGTCCAATCCAACATGTTATAGATTGGAGGTCATCCGTGTCTATTATAAAATTAATGACTTTGTAGTTATCTATAACATATGTTATGAATTATATAGTAATTAATTTTCAATTTTTTATTTTTTGAAATGTATTTATATTTTTCCCCATGAATCGTGATTATTGAATCATGTTTCCACACCACATTGATTCATGTCTTATGTAATGATAAAATCATTAATATATCAAAGCAGTTTTATAATATATAGTACGGTTATCTTATGTTACATCCATGAATCATTATTATTTTCTCATACCCACATGCTTAATTGTGATCATTTATGATATTAAATTGATATCTCTTATGTATACCCAAACTCAGAATATATTTTCACCCTTTATTCTGATTCCACTCCCCAGGTTATATCTGAAAATTTTAAATCTTGTATTTGGAAAGAGTAAATTGGGTATTGGGGATAATGAATTAAAACATATAGTGTTTATGTTGTGGAGCCCTCTATAATCACTGTAGAAAAAATAATTATGATCACTATGAATGGATCCAAAAATCCAATAGATATTAAAATAAAAATCCTAGAGTCCCCAGTAAGCAATGAAACTCGCCACTATGTTCCCCTCACACAAGGTGTAATGAATAACCACTCCTTGGTGAGGAATGAGTCTATATGATCTGATAGTATTGGAAATACTCCTATGTTAATATAAGAACCCTAAAATATACTTAACAAGAATTATAAAATCATTTTTCATTAAAACAAATAAAATAGTCTTAATGTAGAAAAGAGACTTTCCTATAAATAAGGCACATGATTCAATGCTGAGAGAGTTAACATTTCCATCGTAAATTGATAATTATAGAATATGAGATCCCCTAAAATATTAAATCATACTACCACTGAACTAGACTCCTAAAAAACAGGAACCATTCATGTTGATCTTATGACCCTGACTAGGTGTTTTTAAATGCACCCAATAGACTACATAATACTTTGATGTTAATTTATTTAAACTAATATGGGGGGAGGGGGTAGATATTTATGAAATATATGATTTCATAGTTATTGGAAACATATAAGAGAGATACAATAGATGATAAAAACCATAGTTTAATAATTTTTCTAAGGGGTTGGTAACATTATTTCTAACATCATTATAGAAGTACCATATCACCTAGTAAAAAATAACAATAATGGTCATATCAACATGGTTATCAAATTTTTTTACACTATTATATAGTATTTTTGATGTAATATAATGATCAAGGAAACTGAACCAGTCCTCAAACTTATATTAACCTCCATGATGACACCAGATAAAATGATCTAACTCCCATTCCCAAAACAAATGAGAAATATAATCCATTAACATACTATCAAGAAACTATATTCATTACAAAATTTACTCCATTCTATTAAAAAATCATTTTAATGAGTACAGAATTACTCTGAACCAACCAGACAATAAAATTCATCCTTCTTGGAAATGTTTTAAACATCAAAGTGATGTCCATTTGATCTTGTGCAGAACATATGTGGATGAGTTTGAGATAAATGAAGAGGCTGAGTATAAGGCCCCAGCCTTAAACCTTACATAATCATGAGTTATTACAAGATTACACATTGAGGATCTTTTTAGGTTTAGAGTTTTAGGGAATTAGATCATAAAACTGGCATTACATTCCACATTTAAACAATGTGGTTAAATAAAAGATATTATTCATTTTTCCCATCAATGGAAACATATTTAAAATAAAACATGGATTATTTCGTGACACTTCATTGACACTATCATCATATCATGTACCCATCCCTTGACCCGTGAAAAACATTTCAAAAACCTGGGATGTGCATAAAAACCTCAGTAAGGGATATAAAAATATGGAAAAGAAATATGAGTACATGTATACATAAGAATGAAATCATACTTTACCCATAAAACATAAGAACTTTAACATACCTCATAAAAATCATGAATAAATCATAGAAATCCTAATACATAAAGGTATCTTGAGGCATTCATAACATTCTTACGTAGGGAGTAACCCTCTTGGTTACGTTTGGAATACCCATCACAGTATATTCCCTAAATCTCATCGGAGAAACCTTAACGTTTAACCCCTTCGCGTTACCCAGTGCATTGGAGAGCTATATCAGGCTCACCTGCCCTTAGTTTATCATAGAACCACCCATATTCACAATAATTCCCAAGAACCATAATATAATTGTATCACATAAAACATGCATAAAGGAAACATAAAATTTCCACTTTTCAATCAAAATATATCAATACAACACATTGATATAAAAAAATTATTAAAACCTTTTTCAATACCAATATAAAAGAAAATTAAAACATGGTATTTATTTTTCTTTTAAAAAAAGGTATGGCTTGTATATGAGGCAGAAACTCAAATAATGGTCATGGCGGTGGAGAAGTCGTTGTCGCCGCATACGTATGACAAAAAATTCCCTTTTGTCATTTAGTAAAATGATTTTTATAAAAAATATTCCTTTCGGATAAAAGTAAAAGTCAAAGGTGTTTATACACAATATAAAATAAGGTTGTGTAAAAAACAAAATATGCCTCAATGAAAGGATATTGGGACGAAGTCCCATACAATGACAAAATCCTTGGATTAAGGATAACTCAATTACATAATTATGTGTGACAAACTAATACACCAAATATAAGTGGACATTAAGTGTTAAAAAATCAGAGGTTATTCACACATATTCATAGAATGACATATTCAAGGAGTACGAGCATATCCCAAAGAATAAAAATTGGGTTAAGAAGTTCCCTTGCAAAAATTTGACAGCCTAACAGCATCACTAAAAAATTCAGAAAATGAGTTTATGAGAGATAAAAAGGGTATCTCATCACTTGGACATAAAATATAAATCACTAAGGATATAGAAGAATATATCCCAACATAATTTTATGTGAATTAAAAGACATAACAAAAGAATATTTTTAAAAAGAGGAGGGTGAAAGGTTCCCATACCGACATGGGTATCTTTCGAAACATACACCCTGTGAAAGAAGGACAATACAAAATTGATGTAAATACTCATAAATGAAAGTATATTAAACAATTAGTAAAATAATGGGAAGTACATACACCACTCAAAAGAAAATTGTGGCAAATGTATCATAAATCTCATGGGAATAAAAGTGAGATGAAAAATCCCTTACGAAAACTCAGCAGACTAACAACGCCACATAAAACTTCCAAAAATGGATTGATGAGATCAAATAGGTTATCACATCATATGAAAATAAAAATTACAGTATGATTAATATAAAATAACATCCCAATCATAAGAAATATGACCATAAAAGGAATGTCATAAAAGAGTGTACTTTAAAAGAAAGAGAGGGGTTATATCCCTTACCTCAGGTCCGACTTGACTCGATCGTTCTTTAACGTCCTGAATAATAAACTTGAGTTAATTTATACTTGATTATGAACCTTTTTCAAGTTCATTATTCCTTTTATATCACTTATTTCCATGTTATAAACATTATATAATCTTTTAAGTTAATAATGTTTGTTTTATCAATATTTGGTTCCTAAGTCAAAAGTTGACTTCTTACAATTACATGTTGTTCGTGTGGTCAAAGGTTCATTATATCCAGAATGATATTCATGGTTTGGATATCATATATATCATATATATCCATAATATACATGTATTTATAATATTACATAATCATTTTGAGGTATGAAATGAAATGCACCGTTCATGGAGACGGTAAGCCGTACGTACGCATGAACGCTACTTTCATTACTATGTCATATTAATGGAATTAAAACTAAATGAGAGGTATGTATATTATAATTCCTGAATTATATTCATAATTTATATGTTACATACATCATATATAATAAATTTAAATCCATAATTTATACATCCCACATATGGCATTAACGAATCAAATAACATTGAGGGGGTTGTAGTCTACACTTCGTAAAATGAATATATCGTGTTTAACCACAATGGAAACCATAATGGTATTCCAAAAAAGAAAAATACAGAAGATTAATTAAAACATAAACATATTATATATCATATATAAGTATAGTTACATCTTAATGTCCACCTTTTAGGGTATTATATGAGTGTTGAACAATCATCGTTTCTTGAGGCAGAAATTCGCCATCCACAAAAACAGTATGATTTTTAACCATTTGATGTAGGTGCGTGTAAGTGTAGCTAGAATTAATAATATAACAAAATACTAGTATATTTAAGATACTGGTTTTGTTACAAAATAAATGAATAAAAAGAGTTTAGGGGGTTGGAGAAGCAAAATAAAACAAAAGAACACAAGTGAAGACATTACCTTAAAATTGGGTAACTCTTTTTGATTTGAGCTCAAAGGCTTCCTTGGGAAGACTTATGCCCAAAGTGAGGCTTCTAGGAATAATAGAGGGATGTGAAGAGGCAAAATGAGCAGGGTTTGGCCGATCCAAAGTCTTGATAGGTGTGGGTAAGGTGGTAGAGGTGGGGGCCTTTTATAAGAGGAGAGGAGGGGCACTTCTGTAAAGTTACAAAATGTTACTTTATTTTCAAATGAGTTTCGGATTTTAAAGGACCCACATTGATGTATTTAGAAGATAAGATGGTAAGGGTTTGAAATATACTCATACAATAGGTTTTTGACAAGTGTATGTTATAGTTTTAACATTATCTTTTTTATTTTATTTAAATCCTTTATTAATGAGGTAATCGCTGCATCATCATGATGTCATAAATAATTTAAATTATTTAATGTCTAAAAATAAAAAAAAATATCATGATGTAGGAAATTTTTTTATATTTATAATGAATATTTATAGTCAAAATTATGACTTGTATAACCCCATTTAAAAATTGTTTTAGTGAAACATTTCATGCTTGTGACATTTTTATTTTAACTTTAAATAAAACGTTATTTATGTAATTTTCCAACCAAAGTGGCTCCATGGGGTCCCCAAGTTGACCCATGGATTGTCTTGGTCGGCCAAGAATCATCAAATGAGGGTAGGACATGTTTCTAGGTCATTTCACATTATTAAAACAATATTTTTACCTTAAATTACACCAATTACATCTAATCGCGATTAAGAACATAAAAGTTACTATTCAACAAAAAATTATTTTAATCCCATTGAACCACATTTTACTTCCTAATGACAACCATGTTTGTCGGATTTTTAAAATTCAAAACATAGAGGTGTCAATGTTTCATTGAAACGAAAAAATCAGTTTCTTTAACTACCACTTAGTGGTTTCACTATTCATCAAAAATTGAAATTTTTCAGAAAAATAAAAAAAATTCACCCTAAGCTATATTTGATATTCCGAACTAAAAAATGATGTCTATTTTAAAAAATTTAAAACATATATGTTGAATTAATTAATTTAATAATTAATTCCTGCTGTCAAATCAAATAGCGCGTTTTTATGAAACAATATCTATTAAAAGATTGACACTAGTTTAAGTCCAATTTCAAAGGGAAATTAATTCCAATGACCACTATTGGATTAAATGGTAAAAATACATTCTAATTTTATTTTAAAAACAATTAAAAAGATAATATAATCATATAAATAAATTATATTAAAATGTGGTTTGGAATTAACATACAACAATTTTCACTATTGATTAAAAAATTCTCTTTATCGGAAAGATACCAAAAATTTACACAAAGTAAATTTTGATGTCTCTATTATAAAAAAGAATTTTATTTTTTCAAATATAACACATAAAATTGTCAAAAAGTTGATTTAAAATTTGTTCTCCATCAAAAGGCGGTTAATCGACCTTCTAAAGAACATTAGAATGTTGACGCTTAAAAATTGAAATCATTCACATTTTTAATCCTCTAACATTAATTGTAAAAAGTAAAAATACTTGACAAACATATATAATCATTTTTTAGTTAGTTTTGTTCATTCCCGCAATTACAACGGCTAGGCGTTAACTACCATTTAAAATAATATTATTTTATTATTAGAGTGCAACGTAAGATTCCTAAGAAACTCGTTGTTGCGTATTGGGTACGCCATCGAGAATAATGTCCCCTTTAAATTAATATTAATATTTTATTCACAAAAGTGGATAAATATAAAAATGTCACATTCTTTATTTACCTGGGGTGTTACATCCTTCCCACCTTTTGGGAACTGTGTCCTCGCAATTTTAAAATTGGTCTCGAAAACATCCTTGAAAGTCCCACATCGGAACAAGAGTCGGTAAAATAATCACATTAAAATATAGAATGAGAAGTACAGATGTCACCTGAGTTAACCCATACTAGGATTACAAGTATGAAAATATGGATATGGAGGAGAAAACACAGGGTCATGTTCTGATAGAGAGTGATAGAAAACATGTTTAGGATGAAGTTAACCACAAGAAAATCACAAACTTGTGATGGGTTAAACGGTATTCGATTCCCCAGTAGGAAAAGATAATAGAAAACAATTTTTTTTAATTGAGGAATTTATTCATAAGGAAACATAATTACTTATCATGTTGACTTTCAACTTTTATTAGATATCTTACAAAAACTCATATTTTCTCCAAAAGATGAGTATTTAGGAAGACTTGTTCACTATAATCGACTTCTAGAGAATCACCTAATCCACAAAAGAGAACTATATACATCCCATGTCTTTAGACTTTAACCAAAACCAAAACCAAAATGATTAGTACAAGATCGGTAATCCAGAAAAGGATAACCCTTTATAAAAAGAAAAATTATTCTTAATCTCCAAAAATTTGTCCAACAAAACCCAAAGATCAACGAGGACCATTTGATAAACAATTTTTCCATAAAATTATTCAAAGTAAACCAAACTAAGATTGAAACCCAAATATTTTAAGGATTTAGTCACATAGTCTTCCATGGTACAAAATAACTTTTATCTCCAAATAACATCAGTTGCTCTTAAATTATCATATTGAAAAGTAATTAACCTAATCACATATCCTCGATGATAGGTTAATCATTCCCATAGATAACCCAAAATAAAATGTCTCTTGATTCATAAAATCATCTAACTAAAAATAATTAGTTAAAATGACAAGGGACTTCACGTAGTCCAGTTGTAGTCGATAAATACCAGTCACACTTTGGTTGTGGGTTTGATTCCCACAGCTTTCTCCGACGCTATGGGTTGTTACATGGTCTGTGTGTTGTCCTTTTTCCCAAACTATATAATTCTTAAAACATTCCCCAAAACGAGATAAAATCTCTAAAAATGATCATAAAATATTTTAACCTCAAGTTTATCTCATGCCTTTAATTTTCCATCATAACATATAATAACCCATAATTACCTCAAAAGTAAGGATCATATAAACTCTATTGGTTTCCTTTATAATTATTACCTGAACTTCCACATCGATTCTTCATCTTGTACATGATGCATTACAGATCATACCAAGGTTCAAGTAGTTGATCATGACTCATTGATAGTTGGATTAGAACATCCACGAACTTCCTCATTGAATCCCCCGTTTTATCTAGAATCTTAATTAGAGAACCACCACAGTTTCCTTCAAACATGTTGTCTCTTTGGTGCCTGCTAGATCCATCCCTTCACTAAAAATAGAAATGCGAGTGTAAGTATATCAACAAAACCATCACTTACTAATGAGGAAGGTAAACACTAATATATACTTACTCATTCACTTTATCTAAAAATAGGACTCTTTCTGAAATCCTAACCATTATGGTAATGTCACTTGTTCTTAGAGAATACCCTAACATCTAAAGTTATCTAAACCGACCTCGGATACCAACTATAAGGACCCAGACTTAAACCTTACTTAATCTTTAGTTATTACAAGATTACACATTAACGATCTTTTCAGGTTTAGTGTTTTCAAGAATTAGATCATAAAAGTTGCATTACATTCCACATTTAAACAAACTGGTTACATAAAAGATAGTATTCATTTTTTCCATCAACGGAAACAGATTTAAAATAAAACATTTATTCTTTATTGACACTTCCTTGACACTATCATCATATCGTGTACCCTTCCCTTGACCTGTGAAAAACATTTAAAAAACATGGGATGAGCATAAAAAGATCAGTAAGGGATATAAAAATATGGAAAGGAAACATGAGTACATGTATACATAAGAATGAAATCATACTTTACCTATAAAACATTAGCACTTGAAAATAACTCATAAAATCATGAATAAATCATAGAAATCATAAGACATAAAGGTAACTTGAGGATTCATAACATTCTTACCTAGGGAGTAACCCTCTTGGTTACGTTTAGAATACCCGTCACAGTATATTCCCTAAATATCTTCGGAGAAACCTTAATGTTTAACCACTTCGCGTTACCCAATGCATTGGAGAGATATATCGGGCTCACCCACCCTTAGTTTATCACGGAACCACCCATCTTCATAATAATGCCCAAGAACCATAACATAATCGTATCACAAAAAACATTCATAAAGGAAACATAACATTTCCAATTTTCAATCACAGGATATCAATACAAGACATTGATATAAAAAAATTATGAAAAATATTTTCAATACCAAAATAAAAGAAAATTAAAACATGGTATTTATTTTTCTTTTAAAAAAAGGTAAGGCTTGTAGAGGAAGCCGAAACTCAAATAATGGTCACGACGATGGAGAAGTCGTTTTCGCCGCATACGTACGACAAAAACATTCCCTTTTATCGTTTAGTAAAATTCTTTGCAGAAAAAAGATTTGTTTTGGATAAACGTAAAAGTCAAAGGGGTTTATACACCGTATAAAAGAAGGTTGTGTATAATACAAAATATTCCTCAATGAAAAGAGATTGATACGAAGTCCCATACAAAGACTGTATCCTTGGATTATGGATAAATCAATTACATAATTATGTGTGACAAACTAATACACAAAATATATGTGGATATTAAATGTAAAAAATCATAGGTTATTCACACATATTCATAGAACGACATATTCAAGGAGTACAAGATTATCCCAAAGAATCAAAATTGGGTTAAGAAGTTCCCTTGCAAAAATTTGACAGTCTAACGACGTCACTACAAAATTCAGAAAATGAGTTGATGAGAGATAAAAAGGGTATCTCATCACTTGGACATAAATTTTAAATCACTAAGGATATAGAATAACATATCCCAACATAATGTAATATGAATTAAAAGACATAACTAAAGAAGTCTTTTAAAAAGGGGAGGGTGAAAGGTTCCCTTACCGACATGGGTATCTTTCAAAACATACACCCCGTGAAAGAAGGAAAATAAAACATCGATGTAAATACACATAAATGAAATTATATTACACAATGAGTAAAATAATGGGCAGTACATACACCAATCAAAGGAAATTCTGGAGAATGGAGCATAAATCTCACGGGAATAAAAGTGAGATGAAAAATCCCTTACGAAAACTCGGCAGCCTAACGACGCCACTTAAAACATCCAAAAATGGATTGATAAGATCAAATAGGGTCTCTCATCATATGAATATAAAACTTACAGTACGACTAATATAAAATAACATCCCAATCATAAGAAATATGACCTTAAAAGGAATTACATAAAAGTGTGTATTTTAAAAGAAAGGGAGTGGTCAGATCCCTTACCTCGGGTCCGGCTTGACTCGATCGTTCTTTAACACCCTGAATAATAAACTTGAGTTAATTTCTACATGATTAAGAAACTTTTTCAAGTTAATTATTCATTTTATATCACTTATTTCCATGTTATAAACGTTATGTAATCATTTATGTTAATAATGTTTGTTTTTTCGATATTTGGTTCTTATGTCAAAAGTGGACTTCTTACAATTACATGTTTTTTGTGTGGTCAAAGGTTAATTATATCCATAATGATATTCATGATTATAATATCATATATATCATATATATCCAGAATATATATGTATTTATAATATTACATAATCATTTAGAGGTATGAAATGAAATTCACCGTTCATGGAGACGGTAAGCCGTACGTACGCATGAACGCTACTTTCATTTCTATTCATATTAATGCAATTAAAATTAAATGAGAGGTTTGTATATTATAATTACAGTATTATATTCTTCATTTATATGTACCATACATCATATATAATAACTTAAAATACATCCTTTATACATCCCACATATGGCATTAACGAATCAAATCACTTTGAGGGGGCCGTAGTCCACACTTCCTAAAATGAAATTATTGTGTTTACCCACAATAGAAACCATAAAGGTATGCCACAAAAGAAAAATACATAAGCTTAAGTAAAACATAAACATATTATATATCATATATAAGTATTATGACATCTTAATGGCTGCCTTTTAAGGTTTTATATGAGTGTTGAACAATCATCATTTTGTGAGGCAGAAATTTTCCATCAACAGAAACAGTATGTTCTTTAACCATTTGATGTAGGTGTGTGTAAGTGTAGCTCGAATTCTTCATATATCAAAATTATAGTATATTGAATATACTGTAGTTGTTTCAAAAGAAATGAATAAAAAGATTTTAGGGGGTTGGAGATGCAAAATAAAGAAAAAGAACACAAGTGAAGACATTACCTTAAAATCGGGTAACTCTTTTTGATTTGAGCTCAAAGGCTTCCTTGGGAACACTTCTGCCCAAATTGAGGCGTCTCGGAGTAATAGAGGGATGTGTAGAGGAAAAATGATCAGTTTTTGGCCGATCCAAAGGCTTGAGAGGTGTGGGTAAGGTGGTAGAGGTGGGGCCCTTTTATAAGAGGAGAGGAGGGGCACTCCTGTAAAGTTACAAACTCATATTTTCTCCAAAAGTTGAGTATTTAGGAAGACTTGTTCACTATAATCGACTTCTAGAGAATCACCTAATCCAAAAAAGATAACTATATACTTTCCATGTCTTTAGACTTTAACCAAAACCAAAACCAAAATGGTTAGTACAAGATCAGATAATCCAGAAAAGGATAACCCTTTATAAAAAGAAAATTTATTCTTAATCTCCAAAAATTTGTCCAACAAAACCCAAAGTTCAATGAGGACCATTTGATAAACAATTTGACCATAAAATTCTTCACAGTAAACCAAACTATGATTGAAACCCAAATATTTGAAGGATTTAGTCACATAGTCTTCCAAGGTACAAACTAACATTTATCTCCAAATAACATCAGTTGCTCTTAAATTCTCATATTGAAAAATAATTAACCTAATCACATATCCTCAATGATAGGTTAATCATTTCCATAGATAACCCAAAATAAAATTTCTCTTGATTCATAAAATCATCTAACTAAAAATAATTATTCAAACTAAGCAGGGACTTCACGTAGTCCAGTGGTATGCGATAACTACCAGTCGCACTTTGGTTGTGGGTTCGATTCCCGCAGCTTTGTCCGACGCTAGGGGTTGTTACATGGTCTGTGTGTTGTCCTTTTTACAAAACTATATAATTCTTAAGACATTCACCAAAACGAGATAAAATCATTAAAAATGATCATAACATATTTTAACCTCAAGTTTATCTCATGTCTTTCATTTTCCATCATAACATATAATAACCCATAATTACCTCAAAAGTAAGGATCATATAAACTCTATTGGTTTCCTTTATAATTATTACCTGAACATCCACATCGATTCTTCATCTCGTACATGATGCATTACAGATCATACCAAGGTTCAAGAGGTTGATCATGACTCCTTGATAGTTGGATTAGAACAACCACGAGCTTCCTCATTGAATCCCCCATTTTATCTAGTATCTTAATCAGAGAACCACCACAGTTTCCTTCAAACATGTTGTCTCTTTGGTGCCTGCTAGATCCATCCATTCACTAAAAATATAAATGTGAGTGTAAGTATATCAACAAAACCATCACTTACTAATGAGGAAGGTAAACACTAAGATATACTTACTCATTCACTTTATCTAAAAATAGGACTCTTTCTGAAATCCTAACCATTATGGTAATGTCACTTGTGCTTGGAGAATACCCTAACCTCTAAAGTTATCTAAACTGACCTCGTATACCAACTATAAGGACCCAGACATAAACCTTACTTAATCATTATTTATTACAAGATTACACATTGAGGATCTTTTCACGTTTAGTGTTTTTGAGATTTAGATCATAAAAGTTGCATTACATTCAACATTTAAACAAAGTGGTTACATAAAAGATAGTATTCATTTTTTCCGTCAACGGAAACATATTTAAAATAATACATTTATTATTTATTGACACTTCCTTGACACTATCATCATATCATGTACCCTTCCCATGACCTGTGAAAAACATTTCAAAAACATGGGATGAGCATAAAAAGATCAGTAAGGGATATAAAAATATGGAAAGGAAACATGAGTACATATATACAGAAGAATGAAATCATACATTACCTATAAAACATTAGCACTTTAAAATACCTCATAAAATCATGAATAAATCATAGAAATCATAAGACATAATGGTAACTTGAGGATTCATAACATTCTTACATAGGGAGTAACCCTCTTGGTTATGTTTGGAATACCCGTCACAGTATATTCCCTAAATCTTTTCAGAGAAACCTTAACGTTTAACCACTTCGCGTTACCCAATGCATTGGAGAGATATATCGGGCTCACCCACCCTTAGTTTATCACGGAACCACCCATCTTCATAATAATTCCCAAGAACCACAACATAATCATATCAAAACAAACATGCATAAAGGAAACATAACATTTCCACTTTTCAATCACAAGATATCAATACAAGACATTGATATAAAAAAATTATGAAAACTATTTTCAATACCAAAATAAAAGAAAATTAAAACATGGTATTTATTTTTCTTTTAAAAAAATGTATGGCTTGTAGAGGAATCTGAAACTCAAATAATGGTCATGGCGATGGAGAAGTCGTTGTCGCCGCATACGTACGACAAAAACATTCCCTTTTATCATTTACTAAAATGCTTTGTATAAAACAGATTCCTTTTGGATAAACTTAAAAGTCAAAGGGGTTTATATACCATATAAAAGAAGGTTGTGTATAATACAAAATATTCCTCAATGAAAAGAGATTGAGACGAAGTCCCATACAAAGACTGTATCATTGGATAAAGGATAAATCAATTACATAATTATGTGTGACAAACTAATACACCATATATATGTGGATATTAAGTGTAAAACAATCATAGGTTATTCACACATATTCATAGAACGACATATTCAAGGAGTATAAGCTTATCCCAAAGAATCAAAATTGTGTTAAGAAGTTCCCTTGGAAAAATTTGACAGTCTAACAGCGTCACTACAAAATTCAGAAAATGAGTTGATGAGAGATAAAAATGGTATCTCATCACTTGGAAATAAATTTTAAATCACTAAGGATATAGAATAACATATCCCAACATAATGTTATATGAATTAAAAGACATAACTAAAGAAGTCTTTTAAAAAGAGGAGGGTGAAAGGTTCCCTTACCGACATGGGTATCTTTCAAAACATACACCCCGTGAAAGAAGGACAATACAACATCGATGTAAATACACATAAATGAAATTATATTACACAATGAGTAAAATAATGGTCAGTACATACACCACTCAAAGGAAATTGTGGCAAATGTATCAAAAATCTCACGAGAATAAAAGTGAGATGAAAAATCCCTTACGAAAACTCGGCATCCTAACGACGCCACTTAAAACATCCAAAAATGGATTGATAAGATCAAATAGGGTCTCTCATCATACGAATTTAAAAATTACAGTATGAATAATATAAAATAACATCCCAATCATAAGAAATATGAGCTTAAAAGTAATGACATAAAAGAGTGTACTTTAAAAGAAAGGGAGTGGTCAGATCCATTACCTCGGGTCCGGCTTGACTCGATCATTCTTTAACATCCTGAATAATAAACTTGAGTTAATTTATACATGATTAAGAAACTTTTTCAAGTTAATTATTCCTTTTATATCACTTATTTCCATGTTATAAACATTATGTAATCATTTAAGTTAATAATGTTTGTTTTTTCGATATTTGGTTCTTATGTCGAAAGTGGACTTCTTACAATTACATGTTTTTTGTGTGGTCAGTGGTTCATTATATCCAGAATGATATTCATGATTTTGACATTATATATATCATATATATCCAGAATATATATGTATTTATAATATTACATAATCATTTAGAGGTAAGAAATGAAATGCACCGTTCATGGAGACGGTAAGCCGTACGTACGCATGAACGCTACTTTCATTTCTATTCATATTAATGGAATTAAAATTAAATGAGAGGTTTGTATATTATAATTCCAGTATTATATTCTTCATTTATATGTAACATAAATCATATATAATAACTTAAAATCCATCCTTTATACATCCCACATATGGCATTAACGAATCAAATCACTTTGAGGGTGCGGTAGTCCGCACTTCCTAAAATGAAATTATTCTGTTTACCCACAATGGAAACCATAAAGGTATGCCACAAAAGAAAAATACATAAGATTATGTAAAACATAGACATATTATATATCATATATAAGTATTGTGACATCTTAATGGCTGCCTTTTAAGGTTTTATATGAGTGTTGACCAATCATCGTTTCGTGAGGCAGAAATTTTCCATCCACAGAAACAGTATGTTCTTTAACCATTTGATGTAGGTGTGTGTAAGTGTAGCTCGAATGCTTCATATAACAACATTCTAGTATATTGAAGATACTGGAGTTGTTTCAAAATAAATGAATAAAAAGAGTTTAGGGGGTTGGAGATGCAAAATAAAAAAAAGAACACAAGTGAATACATTACCTTAATATCGGGTAACTCTTTTTGATTTGAGCTCAAAGGATTCCTTGGAAAGACTTCTGCCCAAAGTGAGGCTTCTCCGAGTAATTGAGTGATGTGTAGAGGAAAAATGAGCAGTTTATGGCCGATCCAAAGGCTTGAGAGGTGTGGGTAAGGTGGTAGAGGTGGGGGCCTTTTATAAGAGGAGAGGAGGGGAACTCCTGTAAAGTTACAAAATGTTACTTTATATTCAAATGAGATTCGGATTTTAAAGGTCCCACATTGATGTATTTCGAGGATAAGGTGGTAAGGGATTGAAATATACTCATCCAATAGGTTATTGTCAAGTGTATTTTATAGTTTTAACACTATCTTTTCATTTTATTTAAATCCTTTTTAATTAGGTAATCACTGCATCATCATGATGTCATAAATTATTTAATTTATTTAATGTCTAAAAATTATAGAACAAAATATCATGATGTTGGAAATATTTTTAGCTTTATAATGAATACTTATAGTCAAAAAAATGAATTGTATAACGCCATTTAAAAATTGTTTTAGTGAAACATCTCATGCTTGTGACATTTTTATTTTAACATTAAATAAAAAGTTATTTATGTCATTTTCCAACCAAAGTGGCTTCATTTGGTCCCCAAGTTGACCCATGGATTTTCTTGGTCGGCCATGACACATCCAATGAAGTTAGGACATGTTTCTAGGTCATTTAGCATTATTAAAACAATATTTTTACCTTAAATTACATTAATTACCTCTAATCGCGATTAAGAACATAAAAGTTACTATTCACCAAAAAATTATTTTAATCCCATTGAACCACATTTTACATCCTAATGACAACCATGTATGTCAGATTTTTGAAATTAAAAACACAAATGTTTCAATGTTTCATTTAAACGAAAAAATCAGTTTCTTTAACTACTACTTAGTGGTTTCACTATTCATGAAAAATTGAAGTTTTTCAGAAAAATACCAAAAATTAACCCTAAGCTATATTCGATATTCCGAACTAAAAAATTATGTCTATTTTGCAGAATTCAAAACATATAAGTTGCATTAATTAATTTAATAATTAATTCCTGATGTCAAAACAAATACCGTGTTTTTATGAAACAATATCTATTAAAAGATTGAAACTATTTTAAGTCCAATTTCAAAGTGAAATTAATTCAAATGACCACTATTGGATTAAATGGTAAAAATATATTCTAATTTTACGTTAAAAACAATTCAAAAGAAAATGTAATCATATAAATAAATTAGATTAAAAAGAGGTTTTGAAATAAAAGACATCAATTTTCATTATTCATTAAAAAATGGAATTTATCGGAAAGATACCAAAAATTTACACAAAGTAAATTTTGATGTCTCTATTATAAATAAGAATTTTATTTTTTCAAATATAACACATAAAATTGTCAAACAGTGGATTTAAAAGCGGTTCGTCATTAAAAGGTGGTTAATCGACCTTCTAAAGAACATTAGAACGTTTACGCTTAAAAATTGAATTCATTCACATTTTTAATCCTCTAACATTTATTGAAAAATGTAAAAATACTTGACAAACATATATAATCATTTTGTAGTATGTTCTGTTCATTCCCTCCATTACAACGGCTAGCCGTTAACTACCATTTCAAATAATATTATTTTATTATTAGAGTGCAACGTAAGATTCCCAAGAAACTCGTTGTTGCATATTGGGTACGCCATCGAGCATAGCGTCCCCTTTAAAGTAATATGAATATTTTATTCAAAAAAATGGATATATATAAAAATGTCATATTCTTTATTTACCTGGGGTGTTACATCCTCCCCCCCTTTTGAGAATTGCGTCCTCACAATTTTCAAATTGGTCTCAGAAACATCTTTGAAAGTCCCACATCGGAATAAGGGTTGGTAAAATAATCACTTTAAAATAAAGAATTAGAAGTATAGAGGTCACCTGAGTTAACCCATACTAGGATTCCAAGTATGAAAATATTGATATTGAGGAGAGAACACAGGGCCATGTTCTGATGGAGAGTGATAGAAAATATGTTTAGGTGAAAGTTAACCACAATAAAATCACAAACTTGTGATGGATTAAATGGTATTCGATTCCCCAGTAGGAAAAGTTAATAGAAAACAGTTTTTTTAATTGAGGAATTTATTAATAAGGAACCATAATTACTTATCATGCTGACTTTCATATTTTATTAGGTTTCTTACACAAACTCATATTTTCTCCAAAATATGAGTATTTAGGAAGACTTGTTCACTATTATCAACTTCTATAGAATCACCTAATCCACAAAAGAGAACTATATAATTCCCATGTCTTTAGACTTTAACCAAAAACAAAACCAAAATGGTTAGTACAAGATCAGATAATCCAGAAAAGGATAACCCTTTGTAAAATGAAAATCTATTCTTAATCTCCAAAATTTGTCCAACAAAACCCAAAGTTCAACGAGGACCATTTGATAAACAATTTGTCCATAAAATTATTCAAATTAAACCAAACTAAGATTCAAACCCAATTATTTGAAGGATTTAGTCATATAGTCTTCCAAGGTACAAATTAACATTTATCTCCAAATAACACTAGTTGTTCCTAAATTCTCATATTGAAAAGTAATTAACCTAATCACATATCCTCGATGATAGGTTAATCATTTCCATAGATAACCCAAAATAAACTTACTCTTGATTCCTAAAATCATATAACTAAAAGGAATTTGTAAAACTAACCAGGGACTTCACGTAGTCCAGTGGTAGGCGATAAATACTAGTCGCACTTTGGTTGTGGGTTCGATTCCCGCAGCATTGTCCGATGCTACGGGTTGTCACACGGTATGCGTGTTGTCCTTTTTCCAAAACTATATATTTCTTAAAACCTTCCCCAAAACGAGATAAAATCTTCAAAAATGATCATAACATATTTTAACCTCAATTTTATCTCATGCCTTTAATTTTCCATCATAACATTTAATAACCCATAATTACCTCAAAAGTAAGGACCATATAAACTCTAATGGTTACCTTTATAATTATTACATGAACTTCCACATCGATTGGTCATCTCGTACATGATGCACTACAGATCATACCAAGGTTCAAGTGGTTGATCATGACTCTTTGATAGTGGGTTTAGAACAACCACATGTTTACTCATTGAATCCCCCATTTTATCTAGTATCTTAATCAGTGAACCACCATAGTTTCCTTCAAACCTGTTGTCTATTTGGTTCCTGCTTGATCCATCCATTCACTAAAAATAGAAATGTCAGTATGAGTATATCAGAAAAACCATCATGTACTAATGAGGAAAGTAAACAGTAAGATATACTTACTAATTCACTTTATCTAAAACTAGGACTCTTTCTAAAATCCTAACCATTATGGTAATGTCACTTGTGCTTAGAGAATACCCTAACCTCTAAAGTTATCTAAACCGACCTCGGATACCAACTATAAGGCCCTAGCCTTAAACTTTACTTAATCTTGAGTTATTACAAGATTACACAATGAGGATCTTTTCAGGTTTAGAGTTTTAGAGAATTAGATCATAAAACTTGCATTACATTCCACATTTAAACAAAGTGGTTACATAAAAGATAGTATTCATTTTTTCCATCAATGGAAACATATTTAAAATAAAACATGGATTCTTTCTCGACACTTCCTTGACACTATCATCATATCATGTACCCTTCCCTTGACCTGTGAAAAACATTTCAAAAACTTGGGATGAGCATAAAATGCTCAGTAAGGGATATAAAAATATGGAAAGGAAACATGAGTACATGTATACATAAGAATGAAATCATACTTTACCCATAAAACATAATCACTTTAACATACCTCATAAAAATCATGAATAAATCATAGAAATCATAAGAAATTAAGGTAACTTGAGGCATTCATAACATTCTTACCTAGGGAGTAACCCTCTTGGTAACGTTTAGAATACCCATCATAGTATATTCCCTAAATCTCTTCAGAAGAAACCTTAACGTTTAACCCCTTCACGTTACCCAATGCATTGGAGAGCTATATCGGGCCCACCCGCCCTTAGTTTATCATGGAACCACCCTTCTTCATAATAATTCCCAAGAACCATAACATAATCGTATCATATAAAACATGCATAAAGGAAACATAACATTTCCACTTTTCAATCAAAAGATATCAATACAAGACATTGATATAAAGACATTATGAAAACCATTTTCAATACCAAAATAAAAGAAAAGTAAAAAATGGTATTTATTTTTCTTTAAAAAACGTATGGCTTATAGAGGAAGCCGAAACCCAAATAATGGTCATGGCGATGGAGAAGTCGTTGTTGCCGCATACGTACGACAAAAACATTCCCTTTTATCGTTTAGTAAAATGCATTGTATGAAAAAGATTCCTTTGGGATAAACGTAAAAGTCAAAGGGGTTTATACACCGTATAAAAGAAGGTTGTGTATAATACAAAATATTCCTCAATGAAAAGAGATTGAGATGAAGTCCCATACAAAGTCTTTATCCTTGGATTAAAGATAAATCAATTACATAATTATGTGTGACAAACTAATACACCAAATATATGTGGATATTAAGTGTAAAACAATCATAGGTTATTCACACATATTCATATAATGACATATCCAAGGAGTACAAGCTTATCCCAAAGAATCAAAATTGGGTTAAGAAGTTACCTTGCAAAAACTTGATAGTCTAACATCGTCACTACAAAATTCAGAAAATGATTTGATGAGAGATAAAAAGGGTATCTCATCACTTGGACATAAATTTTAAATCACTAAGGATATAGAATAACATATCCCAACATAATGTTATATGAATTAAAAGACATAACTAAAGAAGTATTTTAAAAAGGGGAGGGTGAAAGGTTCCCATACCGACATGGGTATCTTTCAAAACATACACCCCGTGAAAGAAGGACAATACAACATCGATGTAAATACACATAAATGAAATTATATTACACAATGAGTAAAATAATGGGCAGTACATACACCAATCAAAGGAAATTCTCGAAAATGTAGCATAAATCTAACGGGAATAAAAGTGAGATGAAAAATACCTTACGAACACTCGGCAGCCTAACGACGCCACTTAAAACATCCAAAAATGGATTGATAAGATCAAATAGGGTCTCTCATCATATGAATATAAAAATTACAGTACGACTAATATAAAATAACATCCCAATCATAAGAAATATGACCATAAAAGAAATTACATAAAAGGGTGTATTTTAAAAGAAAGGGAGTGGTCAGATCCCTTACCTCGGGTCCGGCTTGACTCGATCGTTCTTTAACATCCTGAATAATAAACTTGAGTTAATTTCTACATGATTAAGAAACTTTTTCAAGTTAATTATTCATTTTATATCACTTATTTCCATTTTATAAATGTTATGTAATCATTTAAGTTAATAATGTTTGTTTTTTCGATATTTGGTTCTTATGTCAAAAGTGGACTTCTTACAATTACATGTTTTTTGTGTGGTCAAAGGTTCATTATATCCAGAATGATATTCATGATTTTGATATCATATATATCATATATATCCAGAATATATATGTATTTATAATATTACATAATCATTTAGAGGTAAGAAATGAAATGCACCGTTCATGGAGACGGTAAGCCGTACGTACGCATGAACGCTACTTTCATTTATATTCATATTAATGCAATTAAAATTAAATGAGAGGTTTGTATATTATAATTACAGTATTATATTCTTCATTTATATGTACCATACATCATATATAATAACTTAAAATACATCCTTTATACATCCCATATATGGCATTAACGAATCAAATCACTTTGAGGGGGCGGTAGTCCACACTTCCTAAAATGAAATTATTGTGTTTACCCACAATGGAAACCATAAAAGTATGACACAAAAGAAAAATACATAAGCTTACGTAAAACATAAACATATTATATATCATATATAAGTATTGTGACATCTTAATGGCTGCCTTTTAAGGTTTTATATGAGTGTTGAACAATCATCATTTTGTGAGGCAGAAATTTTCCATCAACAGAAACAGTATGTTCTTTAACCATTTGATGTAGGTGTGTGTAAGTGTAGCTCGAATTCTTCATATATCAAAATTCTAGTATATTGAATATACTGTATTTGTTTCAAAAGAAATGAATAAAAAGAGTTTAGGGGGTTGGAGATGCAAAATAAAGAAAAAGAACACAAGTGAAGACATTACCTTAAAATCGGGTAACTCTTTTTGATTTGAGCTCAAAGGCTTCCTTGGGAAGACTTCTGCCCAAATTGAGGAGTCTCGGAGTAATAGATGGATGTGTAGAGGAAAAATGAGCAGTTTTTGGCCGATCCAAAGGCTTGAGAGGTGTGGGTAAGGTGGTAGAGGTGGGGCCCTTTTATAAGAGGAAAGGAGGGGCACTCCTGTAAAGTTACAAAATGTTACATTATATTCAAATGAGGATCGGATTTTATAGGTCCCACGTTGATTTATTTCGAGGATAAGGTGGTAAGGGATTGAAATATACTCATCCAATAGGTTATTGACAAGTGTATTTTATAGTTTTAACATTATCTTTTCATTTTATTTAAATCCATTTTAATGAGGTAATCGCTACATCATCATGATGTCATAAATAATTTAATTTATATAATGTCTAACACTTATAGAACAAAATATGATGATGTAGGAAATATTTTTGGCTTTTTAATGAATACTTATAGTCAAAAATATGAATTGTGTAACACCATTTAAATCTTTTATTAGTGAAAAATATCATGCTTGTGACATTTTAATTTGAACATTAAATAAAAAGTTATTTATGTCATTTTCCAACCAAAGTGGTTTCATTTGGTCCCCAAGTTGACCCATGGATTGTCTTGGTCAGCCATGACACATCCAATGAAGGTAGGACATGTTTCTAGGTCATTTAACATTATTAAAACAATATTTTTACCTTAAATTACACTAATTACCTCTAATCGCGAATAAGAAAATAAAAGTTACTATTCACCAAAAAATTATTTTAACCCCATTGAACCACATTTTACATCCCAATGAAAACCATTTATGTCGGATTTTTGAAACAAAAAACACAAAGGTGTCAATGTTTCATTTAAACGAAAAAATCTGTTTCTTTAACTACCACATAGTGCTTTCACTATTCATAAAAAATTGACGTTTTCCAGAAAAATACCAAAAATTCACCCTAAGCTATATTTGATATTAAGAACTAAAAAATTATGTCTATTTTACATAATTCAAAACATATATGTTTCATTAATTAATTTAATAATTAATTCCCACTGTCAAAACAAATAGCGTGTTTTTATGAAACAATATCTTTTAAAATATTGACACTAGTTTAAGTCCAATTTCAAAGTGAAATTAATTCCAATGACCACTATTGGATTAAATGGTATAAATATATTCTAATTTTACTTTAAAAACAATTCAAAAGATAATGTAATCATATAAATAAATTCGATTAAAAAGTGGTTTTGAATTAAAAGACATCAATTTTCATTATTCATTAAAAAATGGAATTTATCGGTAAGATACCAAAAATTTACACAAAGTAAATTTTGATGTCTCTATTCTAAAGAAGAATTTTATTTTTTCAAATATAACACAAAAAATTTTCAAAAAGTGGATTTAAAAGAGGTTCGCCATCAAAAGGCGGTTAATCGACCTTCTAAAGAACATTAGAATGTTTACGCTTAAAAATTGAATTCATTCACATTATTAATCCTCTATCATTTTTTGAAAAAAGCAAAAATACTTTACAAACATATATAATCATTTTCTAGTAAGTTATGTTCATTCCCTCCATTACAACGACTAGGCGTTAACTACCATTTCAAATAATATTATTTTATTATTAGAGCGCAACGTAAGATTCCCAAAAAACTCGTTGTTGCATATTTGGTAAGCCATCGAGCATAGCGTCCCCTTTAAAGTAATATTAATATTTTATTCAAAAAAATGGATATATATAAAAATGTCATATTCTTTATTTACCTGGGGTGTTACATCCTCCACCCCTTTTGAGAATTGCGTACTCACAATTTTCAAATTGGTCTCGGAAACATCTTTGAAAGTTACACATCATAACAAGGGTTGGTAAAATAATCACTTTAAAAAAAAGAATTAGAAGTACATAGGTCACCTGATTTAACCCATACTAGGATTCCATGTATGAAAATATGGATATGGAGGAGAGAACACAGGGTCATGTTCTGATGGAGAGTGATAGAAAACATGTTTAGGTGAAAGTTAACCACAATAAAATCGCAAACTTGTGATGGGTTAAACGGTATTCGATTCCCCCGTAGGAAAAGTTAATAGAAAACATTTTTATTTTTTTAATTGAGGAATTTATTCATAAGGAACCATAATTACTTATCATGCTGACTTTCAACTTTTATTAGATTTCTTACACAAACTCATATTTTCTCCAAAAGATGAGTATTTAGGAAGACATGTTCACTATTATCAACTTCTAGAGAATCACCTTATCCACAAAAGAGAAATATATAATTCCCATGTCTTTAGACTTTAACCAAAACCAAGACCAAAATGGATAGTACAAGATCAAATAATCTAGAAAAGGATAACCCTTTATAAAATGAAAATCTATTCTTAATCCCCAAAATTTGTCCAACAAAACCCAAAGTTCGACGAGGACCATTTGATAAACAATTTGTCCATAAAATTATTCAAAGTAAACCAAACTAAGATTGAAACCCAATTATTTGAAGGATTTAGTCATATAGTCTTCCAAGGTACAAATTAACTATTATCTCCAAATAACATCAGTTGCACCTAAATTCTCATATTGAAAAGTAATTAACCTAATCACATATCCTCGATGATAGGTTAATCATTTCCATAGATTACCCAAAATAAACTTACTCTTGATTCCTAAAATCATATAACTAAAAAGAATTAGTAAAACTAACAAGGGACTTCACGTTGTCCAGTGGTAGGAGATAAATACCAGTCGCACTTTGGTTGTGGGTTTGATTCCCGCAGCATTGTCGGACGCTACGGGTTGTCACACGGTCTGCGTGTTGTCCTTTTTCCAAAACTATATATTTCTTAAAACATTCCCCAAAATGAGATAAAATCTTCCAAAATGATCATAACATATTTTAACCTCAAGTTTATCTCAGGCCTTTCATTTTTCATCATAACATATAATAACCCATAATTACCACAAAAGTAAGGATCATATAAACTCTAATGGTTACCTTTATAATTATTACATGAACTTCCACATCGATTGGTCATCTCGTACATGATGCATTACAGATCATACCAATGTTCAAGTGGTTGATCATGACTCCTTGATAGTTGGTTTCGAACAACCACGAGTTTCCTCATTGAATCCCCCATTTTATCTAGTATCATAATCAGAGAACCACCACAGTTTCCTTCAAACCTGTTGTCTCTTTGGTGCCTGCTAGATCCATCCATTCACTAAAAAAAGAAATGTCAGTGTGAGTATATTAGCAAAACCATCATGTACTAATGAGGAAGGTAAACACTAAGATATACTTACTCATTCGCTTTATCTAAAACCAGGACTCTTTCTGAAATCCTAACCATTATGGTAATGTCACTTGTGCTTAGAGAATACCCTAACCTCTAAAGTTATCTAAACCGACCTCAGATACCAACTATAAGCCCCAGCCTTAAACCTTACTTAATCTTGAGTTATTACAAGATTACACAATGAGGATCTTTTCAGGTTTAGAGTTTTTGGGAATTAGATCATAAAACTTGCATTACATTCCACATTTAAACAAAGTGGTTACATAAAAGATAGTATTCATTTTTCCCATAAACGTAAACATATTTAAAATTAAAGATGGATTCTTTCTCGACACTTCCTTGACACTATAATCATATCATGTACCCTTCCCTTGACCTGTGAAAAACATTTCAAAAACTTTGGATGAGCATAAAAAGCTCAGTAAGGGATATAAAAATATGGAAAGGAAACATGAGTACATGTATACATAAGAATGAAATGATACTTTACCCATAAAACATAAGCACTTTAACATATCTCATAAAAATCATGAATAAATCATAGAAATCATAAGACATAAAGGTAACTTGAGGCATTCATAACATTCTTACCTAGGGAGTAACCCTCTTGGTTACGTTTGGAATACCCATCATAGTATATTCCCTAAATCTCTTCAGAGAAACCTTAACGTTTAACCCCTTCATGTTACCCAATGCATTGGATAGCTATATCGGGCTCACCCACCCTTAGTTTATCACAGAACCACCCTTCTTCATAATAATTCCCAAGAACCATAACATAATCGTATCATATAAAACATGCATAAAGGAAACATAACATTTCCACTTTTCAATCACAAGATATCAATACAAGACATTGATATAAAAACATTATGAAAACCATTTTCAATACCAAAATAAAAGAAAAGTAAAACATGGTATTTATTTTTCTTTTAAAAAAAGGTATGGCTTGTAGAGGAAGCTGAAACTCAAATAATGGTCACGGCGGTGGAGAAGTCGTTGTCGCCTCATACGTACGACAAAAACATTCTCTTTTGTCATTTTGTAAAACTCTTTGTATACAAAAGATTCCTTTTGGATAAACGTAAATGTCAAATGGGTTTATACACCATATAAAAGAAGGTTGTGTATAAAACAAAATATGTCTCAATGAAAGGAGATTGAGACAATGTCCCATACAAAGACGATATCCTTGGATTAAGGATAAATCAATTACATAATTTTGTGTGACAAACTAATACACCAAATATATGTGGATTTTAAGTGTAAAAAAATCAGAGGTTATTCACACATATTCATAGAACACCATATTCAAGGATTACAAGCTTATCCCAAAGAATCAAAATTTGGTTAAGAAGTTCTGTTGCAAAAAATTGACAGCCTAATGACATCACTACAAAATTCAGAAAATGATTAAATTAGAGATAAAAAGGGTATCTCATCCCTTGGAAATAAATTTTAAATCACTAAGGATATATGAGAACACATCCGAACATAATTTTATGTGAATTAAAAGACATAACAAAAAAAGTCTTTTAGAATGAGGAGGGTGAAAGGTTCCCTTACCGACTTGGGTATCTTTCGAAACATACACCCCATGAAAGAAGGACAATACAACATTGATGTAAATACTCATAAATGAAAGTATATTACACAATGAGTAAAATAATGGGCATTACATACACCACTCAATGGAAATTATGGCAAATGTAGCATAAATCTCACGGGAATAAAAGTGAGATGAAAAATCCCTTACGAAAACTCGGAAGCCTAACATCGCCACATAAAACTTCCAAAAATGGATTTATGTGATCAAATAGGGTCTCTCATCATATGAACATAATAAGTAAAGTAAGATTATTATAAAATAACATCCCAATAATAAGAAATATGAGCTTAAAAGGAATGACATAAAAGAGTGTACTTTAAAATAAAGAGAGGGGTTGAATCCCTTACCTTGTGTCCGACTTGACTCGATCGTTCTTTAACGTCCTGAATAATAAGCATTAGTTAATTTATACTTGATTAAGAACCTTTTTCAAGTTAATTATTCCTTTTATATCAATTATTTCCATGTTATAATCATTATTTAATCATTTAAGTTAATAATGTTTGTTTTGTCGATATTTGGTTCTTAAGTCGAAAGTGGACTTCTTACAATTACATGTTGTTCGTGTGGTCAAAGGTTTATTATATCCAGAATGATATTCATGATTTGGATATCCTATATATTATATATATCCATAATATACATGTATTTATAATATTAGATAATCATTTAGAGGTAAGAAATGAAATGCACCGTTCATGGAGACGGTAAGCCGTACGTACGCATGAACGGTACTTTCATTTCTATGTCATATTAATGGAATTAAAACTAAATGATAGGTATGTATATTTTAATTACAGAATTATATTCACCATTTATATGTAACATACATCATATATAATAACTTTAATTCCATCCTTTAAACATCCCAGATATGGCATTAACGAATCAAATCACTTTGAGGGGGCGGTAGTCCGCACTTCCTAAAATGAAATTATCATGTTTACCCACAATGGAAACCATAAAGGTATGCCAAAAAAGAAAAATACAGAAGCTTAAGTAAATCATAAACATATTATATATCATATATAAGTATAGTGACATCTTAATGGCCACCTTTTAAGGTGTTATATGAGTTTTGAACAATCATCGTTTCGTGAGGCAGAAATTCTCTATCCACAGAAACAGAATTTTCTTTATCCATTTGATGTAGGTGTGTGTAAGTGTAGCTCGAATTATTCTTATAAAAACATCCTAGTATATTTAATATACTGGAGTTATAACAAAATAAACGATTAAAAAGAGTTTATGGGGCAGGAGAAGCAAAATAAAACAAAATAACACAAGTGAAGACATTACCTTAAAATCAGGTAACTCTTTTTGATTTGATCACAAAGGCTTCCTTGCGAATACTTCTGCCCAAAATGAGTCTTATAGGAGTAAGATAGGGATGTGGAGAGGAAAAATGAGTAGGGGTTGGACGAGCCAAAGGCTTGAGAGGTGTGGGTAAGGTGGTAGAGGTGGGGGCCTTTTATAAGAGGAGAGGAGGGGCACTCCTGTAAAGTTACAAAATGTTACTTTATTTTCAAATGAGTATCGGATTTTAAAGGTCCCACATTGTTGAATTTTGATGAAAAGGTGGAAAGGGTTCTAAATATACTCATATAATATGTTTTTGACATGTTTATGTTATTGTTTTAACATTATCTTTTCATTTTATTTCAATCCTTTATTATTGAGGTTATCGATGCATCATCATGATGTCATAAATAATTTTCTTTATTTAATGTCTAAAAATTATAAAAAAACTATAATGATGTAGGAAATATTTTTATCTTTCTAATAAATATTTGTAGTAAAAAATATGACTTGTATAACTTCATTTAAAAATTATTTTATTGAAACATCTCATTCTGGTGACATTTTTATTTTAATTTTAATTAAAAAGTTATTTATGTCATTTTCCAACCAAAGTGGCTCCATGGGGTCCCCAAGTTGACCCATGGATTGGCTGGGTCGGCCATGACACATCCAATGAGGGTAGGACATGTTTCTAGGTCATTTCACATTATTAAAACAATATTTTAACCTTAAATTAAGCTAATTGCCTCTAATTGCGATTAAGAACATAAAAGTTACTTTTCACCAAAAAATAATTTTAATCCCATTGAACCACATTTTACTTTATAATGACAACCATGTGTGTCGGATTTTTTAAATTCAAAACACAGAGGTGTAAATGTTTCATTTAAACGAATAAATCAATTTCTTTAACTACCACTTAGTGGTTTCACTATTCATAAAAAAATTGAAGTTTTTCAGAAAAAAACCAAATATTCACCCTAAGAGATATTTGATATTCCGAACTCAAAAATTATTTCTATTTTACAAAATTTAAATCATATAAGTTGCATTAATTAATTTAATAATTAATTCCCACTATCAAAACCTATAGCGTGTTTTTATGAAACAATATCTATTAAAATATTGACACTAGTATAAGTCCAATTTCAAAGTGAAATTAATTCCAATGACCACTGTTGGATTAAATGGTAAAAATATATTCTAATTTTACTTTAAAAATAAAAAATATAATCTAATCATATAAAAAAATTATCTTAAAAAGTTGTTTTGAATTAAAATACAAAATTTTTCACTATTCATTAAAAAATGAACTATATCAGAAAGATATAAAAAATTTACACAAAGTAAATTTTGATGCCTCTATTCTAAAGAAGAATTTTAATTTTTCAAATATAACACATAAAATTGTCAAAAAGTGGATTTAAAAGAGGTTATCCAGCAAAAGGCGGTTAATCGACCTTCTAAAGAACATTAGAATGTTTACACTTAAAAATTGAATTCATTCACATCTTTAATCCTCTAACATTTATTGTAAAAATTAAAAATACTTGACAAACATATATAATAATTTTGTAGTTAGTTCTTGTCATTCCGTCCATTACAATGGCTAGGCGTTAACTACCATTTAAAATAATATTATTTTATTATTAGAGTGCAACGTAATATTTCCAAGAAACTCGTTGTTTGGTATTGGGTACGCCATCGAGCATAGCTTCCCCTTTAAAGTAATATTAATATTTTATTCCCAAAAATGGATAAATATTAAAATTTCATATTCATTATTTACCTAGGGTGTTACATCCTCCCCCCTTTTGGGAATTTCGTCCTCGCAATTTTAAAATTGGTCTCGGAAACATCCTTGAAAGTCCCACATCGGAACAAGAGTCGGTAAAATAATCACTTTAAAATAAATAATGAGAAGTAAATAGGTCACCCGAGTTAACCCATACTAGGATTCCACGTATGAAAATATGGACATGGAGGAGAAAACACAGGGTCATGTTCTGATGGAGAGTGATAGAAAATATGTTTAAGAGAAAGTTAACCACAAGAAAATCACAAACATGTGATGGGTTAAATGGTATTCTATTCCCCATTAGAAAAGTTAATAGACAACATTTTTTTTTAATTGAGGAATTTATTCATAAGGAAACAAAATTACTTATCCTGTTGAATTTCATCTTTTATTAGATTTCTTACACAAACTCATATTTTCTCCAAAAGATGAGTATTGAGGAAGACTTGTTCACTATAATAAACTTCTAGAGATTCAGATAATCCACAAAAGAGAAATATATACTTCCCATGTCTATAGACTTTCATCAAAACCAAAACCAAAATGGTTAGTAAAATATCACATAATCTAGAAAAGGATAACCCTTTATAAAAAGAAATTCTATTCTAAATCTCCAAAATCTGTCCAACAAAACCCAAAGTTTAACGAGGACCATTGGATAAAAAATTTGTCCATAAAATTTATCAAAGTAAACCAAACTAAGATTGAAACCTAAATATTTGAAGGATTTAGTCACATATTCTTCCAAGGTACAAATTAACTTTTATCTCCAAATAACATCAGTTGCTCTTAAATTATCATATTGAAAAGTAATTAACCTAATCACATATCCTCGATGATAGGTTAATCAGTTCCATAGATAACACAAAGAAACATACTCTTGATTCCTAAAATCATCTAACTAAAAAGAATTAGTCAAACTAACCAGGGACATCACGTAGTCCAGTGGTAGACGACAAATACCATTCGCACTTTGTTTGTGGGTTCGATTCCCGCAGCTTTGTTCAACGCTATGGGTTGTCACACGGTCTGCGTGTTGTCATTTTTCAAAAAATATATAATTCATAAAACATTCCCCAAAATGAGATAAAATCTTAAAAAATGATCATAACATATTTTAACCTAAATTTTATCTCATGCCATTCATTTTCCATCATAACATATAATAACCCATAATTACCTCAAAAGTAAGGATCATATAAACTCTAATGGTTACCATTATAATTATTACCTGAACTTCCACCTCGATTTGTAATCTCATACATGATGTATTACATATTATACCAAGGATTAAGTGGTTGATCATGACTCCTTGATAGTTGGTTTAGAACAACCACGAGTTTCCTCATTGAATCCCCCATTATTTCTAGTATCATAATCAGAGAACCACCACAGTTTCCTTCAAACCTGTTGTCTCTTTGGTGCCTACTAGATCCATCGATTCCCTAAAAACAGAAATGTTAGTGTGATTATATCAACAAAACCATCATGTACTAATGAGGAAGGTAAACACTACGATATACTTACTCATTCACTTTATCTAAAACTATGACTCTTTCTGAAATCCTAACCATTATGGTAATGTCACTTGTGCTTAGATAATACATGAACCTCTAAAGTTATCTAAACCGACCTCGAATACCAACTATAAGGCCCCATCCTTAAACCTTACTTAATCATGAGTTATTACAAGATTACACATTGGGGATCTTTTTAGGTTTAGAGTTTTAGATAATTAGATCATAAAACATTCATTACATTCCACATTTAAACAATGTGGTTACATAAATGATACTATTCACTTTTACCATCAACGAAAACATATTTAAAATAAAACATGGATTCATTCTTGACACTTCCTTGACACTATCATCATATCATGTACCCTTCCCTTGACCTGTGAAAAACATTTCAAAAACATGGGATGATCATAAAAATCTCAGTATGGGATATAAAAATAATGAAAGGAAACATGAGTACATGTATACATAAGAATGAAATCATACTTTACCCATAAAACATAAGCACTTTAACATACCTCATAAAAATCATGAATAAATCATAGAAATCATAAGACAATAAGGTAACTTGAGGCATTCATAACATTCTTACCTAGGGAGTAACCCTCTTGGTTACGTTTGGAATACCCATCACAGTATATTCCCTAAATCTCATCGGAGAAACCTTAACGTTTAACCCCTTCGCGTTACCCAATGTATTGGAGAGCTATATCGGGCTCACACGCCCTTAGTTTATCATGGAACCACCAGTCTTCATAATAATGCCCAGGAACCATAACATAATTGTATCACATTAAACATGCATAAAGGAATCATAACATTTCCACTTTTCAATCACAAAATATCAATACAAGACATTGATATAGAAAAATGATGAAAACCATTTTCAATACCAAAATAAAAGAAAAGTAAAACATGGTATTTATTTTTCTTTTAAAAAAAGGTATGGCTTGTAGAGGAAGCCAAAACTCAAATAATGGTCATGACGGTGGAGAAGTCGTTGTCACCGCATACATACGACAAAAACATTCCCTTTTGTAGTTTAGTAAAACAGTTTATATAAAAACGATTCCTTTCGGATAAACGTAAAATTCATATGGGTTTATACATCGCATAAAAGAAGGCTGTGTAAAAAACAAAATATGCCTCAATGAAAGGAGATTGAGACGAAGTCCCATACAAAGACGGTATCCTTAGATTAAGGATAAATCAATTACATAATTGTGTGTTACAAACTAATGCACCAAATATATGTCGATATTAATTGTAAAAAAATCAGAGGTTATTCACACATATTCATAGAATGACATATTCATGTAGTACAAGCTTATCTCAAAGAATCAAAATTGGGTTAAGAAGTTCCCTTGCAAAAAATTGACAGCCTAACAACGTCACTACAAAATTCAGAAAATGAGTTGATGAGAGATAAAAAGGGTATCTCATCACTTGGAAATAAATTTTAAATCACTAAGGATATATAAGAACATATCCCAACATAATGTTATGTGAATTAAAAGACATAACAAAAGAATACTTTTAAAAAGAGGAGGGTGAAAGGTTCCCTTACCGACATGGGTATCTTTTGAAACATACCCCCTGTGAAATAAGAACAATACAACATTGATGTAAATACTCATAAATTAAATAATATTACACAGTGATTAAAATAATGGTCAGTACATACACCACTCAAAGGAAATTGTGGCAAATTTAGCAAAAATATCACGGGAATAGAAGTGAGATGAAAAATCCCTTACGAAAACTCGGCAGCCTAACGACGCCACTTAAAACATCTAAAAATGGATTGATGAGATCAATTAAAGTCTCTAATCATATGAACATAAAATTTACAGTATGATTAATATAAAAGAACATCCCAATCATAAGAAATATGACCTTAAAATGAGTGACATAAAAGGGTGTACTTTACAAGAAAGAGAACGGTCGGATACCTTACCTCTGGTCCGACATGAATCGATCGTTCTTTAACGTCCTGAACAATAAACTTGAGTTAATTTATACTTGATTAAGAACCTTTTTCAATTTCATTATTCCTTTTATATCACTTATTTCCATGTTATAAACATTATGTAATAATTTAAGTTAGTAATGTTTGTTTTGTCGATATTTGGTTCTTAAGTCGAAAGCGGACTTCTTGCAATTACATGTTGTTTGTGTGGTCAAAGTTTCATTATATCCATAATGATATTCATTATTTGGATATCATATATATCATATATATCCATAATATACATGTATTTATAATGTTACATAATCATGTATAGGTAAGAAATGAAATGCACCGTTCATGGAGACGGTAAGTCGTACGTACGCATGAACACTACTTTCATTTCTATGTCATATTAATGGAAGTAAAACTAAATGAGTGGTATGTATATTTTAATTCCAGAATTATATTAATCATTTATATTTAACATACATCATATATAATAACTTTAAATCCATCCTTTATACATCCCACATATGGCATTAATGAATCAAATCATTTTGAGGGGGTGGTAGTCCGCACTTCCTAAAATGAAATTATCGTGTTTACCCACAATGGAAACCATAAAGGTATGCCAAAAAAGAAAAATACAGAATCATAAGTAAAACATAAACATATTATATATCATATATAAGTATAGTGACATCTTAATGGCCACATTTTAAGGTGTTATATGAGTGTTGAACAATCATCGTTTCATGAGGCAGAAATTCTCCATCAAGAGAAACAGTATGTTCTTTAACCATTTGATGTAGGTGTGTGTAAGTGTAGCTCGAATTATTATTATAACAACATCCTAGTATATTTAAGATACTAGAGTTGTTACAAAATAAATTAATAAAAATAGTTTAGGGGGTTGGAGAAGCAAAATAATACAAAATAACACAAGTGAAGACATTACCTTAAAATCAGGTAACTCTTTTTGATTTGAGCTCAAAGGCTTCCTTAGGAAAACTTATGCCCAAATTGATGCTTCTAGGAGGATGATAGGGATTTGGAGAGGCAAAATGAGCAGGGATTGGCCGATCCAAAGGCTTTAGAGGTGTGGGTAAGGTGGTAGAGATGGGGGCCTTTTATAAGAGGAGAGGAGGGGCACTCTTGTAATGTTACAAAATGTTACTTTATTTTCAAATGAGTTTCGGATTTTAAAGTTCCCAAATTGATTTATTTCGAGTATAAGGTGTTAAGAGTTATAAATATACTCATCCAATTGGTTTTTTACAAGTTTATGTTATAGTTTTAACATTATCTTTTCATTTTATTTAAATCCTTTATTAATGAGGTAATCGCTGCATCATCATGATATCATAAATAATTTAATTTATTTAATGTCTAAAAATTATAAAAAATATCATTATTTAGGAAATCTTTTTAGATTTCTAATAAATATTTATATTCAAAATATGACTTGTATAACCCCATTTAAAAATTGTTTTATTAAAACATATCATGCTTGTGACATTTTTATTTGAACATTAAATAAAAAGTTATTTATGTCATTTTCCTACCAAATTAGCTCCATGGGGTCCCCAAGTTGACCAATGTATTTTCTTGGTCGGCCATGACACATAAAATGAGGGTAGGATATGTGTATAGGTCATATCACATTATTAAAAAAAATGTTTACCTTAAATTACACTAATTACCTCTAATCGCGATTAAGAACATAAAAGTTAATATTTACCAAAAATAAATTAATCCCATTGAACCACATTTTACATCCCAATGAAAACAAATTTTGTCGGATTTTTGAAATTCAAAACACAAAGGTGGCAATGTTTCATTTAAATGAAAAAAATCAGTTTCTTTAACTACCACTTAGTGGTTACACTATTCATCAAAAATTGATGTTTTTCAGAAAAATACCAAAAATTCACACTAATCTATATTTGATATTCCGAACTCAAAAATGATGTCTATTTTACAAAATTCAGAAAATATAAGTTGCATTAATTAATTTAATAATTAATTTCCGCTGTCAAAACTAATAGCGTGTTTTTATAAAACAATATGTATTAAAAGATTGACACTAGTTTAAGTCCAATTTCAAAGTGAAATTAATTACAATGACCACTATTGGATTAAATGGTAAAAATATATTATAATTTTATTTTAAAAAAATTCAAATGATAATATAATCATATAAAAAAATTAGATTAAAAAGTGGTTTTGAATTAAAATACAACATTTTTCACTATTCATTAAAAAATGAACTTTATCGGAATGATACCAAAAATTTACACAAAGTAAATTTTGATGTCTCTATTATAAAGAAGAATTTTATTTTTTCAAATATAACATATAAAACTGTGAAAAAGTGGATTTAAAAGAGGTTCTCCATTAAAAGGTGGTTAATCGACCTTCTAAAGAACATTAGAATCTTTACGCTTAAAAATTGAATTCATTCACATTTTTAATCCTCTAACATTTATTGTAAAAAATAAAAATACTTGACAAAAATATATAATCATTTTGTAGTTAGTTCTGTTCATTCCCACCATTAAAACGGCTAGGAGTTAACTACCATTTAAAATAATATTATTTTATTATTAGAGTGCAACGTAAGATTCCGAAGAAACTCGTTGTTGCGTATTGGGTACGCCATCGAGCATAGTGTCCCCTTTAAAGTAATATAAATATTTTATTCAAAAAAATGGATAAATATAAAAATGTCATATTTTTTATTTACTTGGGGTGTTACACTGAGGAATCCAAGGAGATATAGGGATAAGAATAAAATATCTATTTCATATATCAATTCAATAGAAGACTGAAATATCCATTTGTCCAAAAAAGCATATAATAAAATAACTTTGTTTGTGAGTTATCATGACTGAAACATATATTACTAACTAGAAATCCATGAATTAAAATGTTATTAGCAGTCCAAATAGTTTTCTGAACGAGGATGTATACCCGATAAATGATCAATTTTGAGTATAACTATAAAGTTGTGATGGAATCATCATGACTACTTCGATGATTGGATACCTTATGAGCCTATTAATTACAACAATCAAGTGACCGACCCTTCTTTTTGTTAATATAAAAAAATATAAATAGAAAGAATGATGAAATATTCTCATGAATTATTACCATAGATACACGATATATTCCCATCAACTATTATTAATGTAATTACTCCCTCCTCAAGGTTCTTGAAAAATATTGTCCAACTAAACCAATTATGTCAACTCTCAGAAGGAAACAATTACATATGGTTTTCTTTGGATCAACATATCATGTTTATTCATCAAGTACATATTCGATCAGATTTATCCCTCTATTTAATAACCATTATATACATCAATGATGTGGTGAGGTTACATTGGGTTCCAAATTCAATCATAACATATCAATATCGTCATATCACCTAAATATTTTAGTTGATTCTTTAATATACACAAAACTTAATATTGAACTACAATACAACTCATCACATGAAAACTGATTGAAAACCTGAGAAAATCATTAAAACTCTATAATAAATTATAATAGAATCATAAAGGTACATCAATAGATAATGGATCCTATATATTCTACTGAATTTGTTATAATATATAAACATATTCCAGCTAAGTATTTACACATCCCCATAAAAATATCTATATGGGATGGCGTACTGTACTCAATGATTTTAGATGATGTTTTTGAATGGAAGAATCTAGTAGTGAAATTATTTTAAAAATTTATAAAGAAGGTTAAATCTATCTAGAAACATACTAATAAATTTATATTTGATAATATTTTTTTTGTAATCATAAAAGAGACACATAGTTCATTTTTTAGGATAATGTGTTTCTTTAAATATAAACCAAGAAGGGGGTTATGGTGTTTTTAGTGAATTTAAACATTATCCATTTCTATTTTGGAATATTTAATATCATTGATTAGTGGGCAGATGTGGCATTTCAACTGGAGGTTCAACCAAAAAGGGCACCTATATAACTTTTTTCTACATATCAATCCTAAGAAAAGACATACCCAATCTCTCTCATATGATGAATATGAAAATGGCATAACTAGGAAATGTATTCTATTATATAGAGAATACAATAAGTATATTAGACTATAGAGAAATTGATATACTAAATAAGAGAACTCATATATTAAATATTATTTGGTGAAACCAAAATTATTAGGAGGTAATATAGGAGCCTATATATATACTCAAATAGTGATACCCTTTCTATTCTCTGTAAAGGGTGTGAGTTGAAATTTTGACAAAAAATTCATAAAGGTAGAGAAATATATAAATAAATTTCAATGTAACTTTCTAAAAAAATAAATTTGTGAAAACATTTAAATATGTCCATATGTTCATTAGATATATCCATGTGAATCCCTCAACAAAAAACTAACCAAAAAATACATAGATTGAAGATAAAAATATTATGTGTGATTTTTAAAACAATATCATTTAACTAGAAGGAATAAATAATAAAAAAATCATTCTGATGTTTTTAGAGGAATAAAATAAAGGATATATTTAATGAATGATATGAAATAATGTAAATAAATCAACTAATAAAGTATTTTCAGTCATAAAAATATATTTTTACAAAACTGTAGTTTCATTTATATAAAAAATCATATTATTATTACATAATAATAGTAAATAAACATTTTCCTATAAAAATTTTCAAATTCACCCACTCCCTCTCATTTCTCTTATAGTGGAAATCATGATATTTTCTACATCTTTAAAGATGTAAAAAACTCTTTGATAGAATACAATCTCGTTCATCTATCTGACGTCTGATTCAATCCCTGTTAATCATGTTGGATGAACATAAAAAATCACTCAATTAAATTTTAAACGTTTTTCATTTTACTTTTCCTTGACTGTACAATTTACATGTAAGATCACATGCACTATTTTTAGTGAAATTATCCATTATACATATATAATCATACATAGTTCATAGTAAAAGATAATAATAGATGGTATGATTTATATGACATTACTCTATATGGTCTATAAATCATCCATCATGTTTCATCATTTTATAATCTTTTGTTGTTGTGCACTTATCAATTTCATCACACATTTCCAATTTAAATTCAAATGACATTATTATTATTATAGAATCATATTCTCTGACCTTTGTTATAAATTTTATTCTTGTTTTATGGGGGATTAACCCCAATGTTAACCACCCCACATTGGGTGTTTTTTAGATTTATACTTTTAGTAGCTCGTTAAGCCTATCTACACAGCAGTTAGGGAGTTCATATATATGACGTGGATGAAGATATTTTTTATTTAAATAAATGAAATATTGTCTCCAATTTTTTTTTGATTATTACTATACCCATTCAAGGTAAGTACATCAATAAAATTAAACCAATCCTAAATTTAATGGGATGTTATATTATATATTTCAATTATTCTATATTAAAGTTGTTAAATGATTTGGGTTCATGTCTCTAAAAAACTTTTCCATGTATAATGGTTGGTATCAGAGGAAACCAAATGAATTTATTGGAAATTATATAAACAAGTGGATGGTTTCATGTCCCTCTATCCTTATCGCTTAAATGAAATGAAAGGGAATAGACCAAATGTATTTTCAAGATGAATGAATATTAAATGTACTAAAAGAATAAATATATAAAGTATATGATGTTTTTCTCATAGAGATATGTTTACTATTTTTGGAGTGGTCACAGTTGATCTAGCCTTGTATTATTAAGGGAATCCTTTGAGATATCATGGATACAATTTTGATTCAAGTATGTCATTTTCCAAGGTTGATGACCACCAAAAAAAATGAACATTATATTCTTATGGAAGACTATTATGACTCCATAAGATCCCCCATTATAATTATTTGATTACTTAGATATTCTCTATCAATCTAACATGAAGTTTACAGACATGTGGCCCCTCATATTTAACAAAGGGTCCTTACATTTCTTATTTCATTTACTTGGATGAATTATTCAAACTCAGTTAGATCACATATCAGTATAATTCCATGGGATATTCCCCTTCGTCTATACATAGAACCTTATATCAAGGATACCGTTTATTAATGAGTAGGCTTGATCCATGAGGTCCTAGATTCATTGGTTATTACATTGGAGCTTATTCATTTCTATCATCACAATGAGATTATTTGTTATATCATTTATCCTACATTATTAATATTATTATGTTATGATATTAGCGCTATTTATACCTCATGTGACTTACAGTATAAACTAGAACATTATTAATAAATTAAATGGTCACATGTTTAAAATCTAGTTGAGGATGAAGCATGTACTTGGGTATTTACATTACTATGCTTCTTTAATTTAATAGAATCATCCCTAGAAACTATTTCGGTTTATTTTACCTGGAATGGATGTTATTTACTTCAATGATAGTGGCCTAAAGAGATAAATCTAACACCATATTCGGGCCACCATTGGTACCCGGGAAGATTACATTTACGCAGGTGTTGACAAAGGGAAGTGTCTTTACTTTGATACCTGATATTTTTTTCATACATAGGTTTGATGTAGGTAGTATATGACCATGCTGGAGTTTAGTATTGTTCCATATTTTTGACTTGTTTTTTTATACAGTACTATATCATGACACCTTTTATAACTTGATTCCAGTTTTGTAGATACATGACATTCATTATCATATGCATTTGAGTGTTTATACAAATTGCTTCAAGTATTTATTATTCATGTATGTTTTTGAGGATTTATATGTTTATCATATTGATTCATGTATTTACAGTGGATATTATTTATCTAATGTGATCCACTATTGTAAATATGGAGTAGTCTACCCATAGACATAGCCTAGGACCTCGCAGATATTCAATAGCCTCTGGTTTATGGGGAGATTACCTTGAGGCCTGGGGTCCAATCCAGATCAAGGAACCTTTGACTGGAAACCTTGTTCTAGAAGTCACAAATAATGGTTATTTTCATAGGTTTATATATCCATATTCCATGATATATTTTTAATGTTTCTTGTATTTTCTATTCATGGACATAATTTCCAATTCATTCAACATTTTAATCAACTATTTCTCCCATTTCTATTTTCCTAGATTATGACTAGCGACTAATGTTTATACACATTAATGAATAATAACTTATTTTTTAATAAACGTAATGTAATTTGATTTTTGATTTTAAATTATTTGTAAGTGGTATGATTTCATTATGGTGTATTCTTGTACCTTTACTATGATTTCACTTAGAAAAATTTATCATTTTCCATCTTATGATTTTTTGTTTATGCCTCTTATCTCTACCCTTAATAAGTGTACAATCCAACCACTTTCCTATATTGAAATTCCTTATGTTATAAATATGATTTATATGTATGATGTATCCAAAATATTATCACACGATATGAGTCTTTTGGGAAAAATTTATGTTTTTTTATAATATAATAAAAATAAGTAGTTAATCTCTAAATACAAAAAAAAATTAGTTCTTGGATAATGTGGGAATTTATGAAATAATAAGATTAATTATGTAAAATATTTTATTTATTTAGTCAAATCACATTGTGTAAATACATATGTTAAATTGTGTATTTTAGCACCGAGTCTCATAGAACAGTTATAGTATTCTTCAATGATGGTAATAACTTTTGTTGTCCACATAGAGATATTTCTACGTTCTTATTATTTATCAATATTTTAGCCTTTATACAGATATATCCATTACGATCACATTAATAAAATAAATGTCACTCTAAAATTTATTTTATAACTACCAATACATCATATAATCCATTTCAATATATTGTAAAATATAATTAATAAGGTAATAAAATATGTTTCTTTATATTTATCATTATCAACATACACTAAAATCATTGAGGATATCAAATGAAAATAAATTTGAATATTAAATAGTTTAATATGTATTTTATATTTTTTTGGACTTTTCTATATTGAAAGTAAATCACACTAGCCTATTAGAAACTATATTGTCTTCATAATAGTATATAAAGATAAAAAACTAATTAATGTTCATACAAAAATACCTACTTCTATATGGTGGTAATATATTAAAAAGTAAATATTAACAAACATATATTATATGATTGATTTATGTGATAGGATTATTATTATGATAGGATACTTTATTTCTTAATTTATTCTAAAAAAATTGGTGTAATCTAAATTAAAACACATTTGATAAAATATCAGGTATTAAATCATTTATCGTGGATAAATATTAATTTTCCTTATCTCATTTAAATGTAATTTATGGAATGTTTTGAATCACAAACCATGTATACTAAAAAAACCATCTCATGTTTTTTACAACAACTAATAATTTAATAAGATAATTCCATTAATATATTAGAGAAACATAATGAAAATATAGATCTTCTTTTTTATCCATCATATCTGTAGATTTATCACTACATCTAATTCCATGATTTAATAAAAAAACAGATTCATCATATGATTAGAAACATAAATATTCCTAAAATTAAACCATGATTCCAAACATATATATATATATAAATTATCAATACTATACATTTGATATCATATAATATTATAAACTAAATTTATTATTTAAGGATCATTGATACTTAACATGGAATCCCCATAATGTTTTATAATCTTTTTTATATCTCATTGTTAATTGAAACTTATGGAAGAATTTTCCTTCTGTCATAACACCCTCCTTATGTTTCAATAACCAATGATGAAAATTAAACAATGCATTATTTTTCACATGATTAAAATTTCACTTATATTATTGTCAAGAAAAAATTAGAGACTTCAAATCTACTATCATAATAATTTATCCTAAAAAACAAATAAAATAGATACAATATTTACTGAACTCATTTAAATAATTATTCATAGTAAATTGTTTGATCCTTTATCAAATTGAGTATAAAATGAATTCACAACACATGTAGAGTATTATAGGGACCCCAATCTCTCCAAATAATTTTTGAAACAAACCATATTAAAAATTTGAGTAGAAACTAAAATAAATTAAATAAACTGGAATATAAAAATATCCTTGGAAAACTTAAGTGAATCATAATATGTTACTGATAATCATATATTAGATAATTGTCTATACCAGTTATATAAATGTCATTTATTCTTTTGCATATAATATTTATCTCAATGTCCAAATTTGATAATTATTATTTTATTTTTTTAAAATTAATTATATATTTTATGTGTATCATGTTTTGAAATTAATTAATAATGTCATTTATTAATTGGGACCCCAATAACCATAACCAATTCAAATTCATACTATAAATTTGTGGGCTAAGATCTATATTTCATTAAGTAATGAGTTTTTTTAGAATTTATCTAAACAAAAAGTTATTTTTCTTTGGTACCATGAAAATCATTTCATATATTAATCATGGATCATTGATGAAAAAAATCATTTCCTAATCATTCATATATAAAAAGTCAAAACTATTCTGTTAGTATCTATAAGGCCCCAGCCTTAAACCTTACTTAATATTTAATTAAATGAGTAATTCACATTGAGGATCTTTTCAGGTTTAGAGTTTTAGAGAATTAGGACATAACTATTACATCTCAAAAGATTACAAAGTAGTCGCTTCTACTAAATTTCCATAAAATAAAAACTCTTTAAAAGAAACATGTATAGTTCCATGTTTTCGGTAGCATGACTTTCCCTTGATCCCATCCTTGACCATATCCCACGCTATGTACTGTGAAAAACATTTCAAAAACTTGGGATGAGCATAAGAAGCTCAGTAAGGGATACACAAAGAATGAAAACTGTTAGTTTTTCAAAACAACAAGTAAACCATGAATACTTTATCAATGTAATAATTTTCACCTTCATGAAGTAGTAAAAACTTTTCACCGAGAAAAAAGTATCATTACTTACCTTTTTGTAACCAAAGGATTACCATAAAACCCATATAAAGAACACATAACATATATAAAGGTAACTTGGGACATAAACATACTTAAGTGGAATAACCATACGGTCGACTTCCACACATATCACTTAATGGAATAGCCATACGGCCAATTTCCATACATACTTAATGGAATAGCCATACGGACGACTTCCATACCCAATGCATTGGAGGTTATAACGTAACCACCCGTCCTGGTATTCACGGCACCACCCGTCATATGGTTTATAACGTAACCACCCGTTAAAATGTCCAAGTACCAATATAAAATCATAAAACATAAAACCAATATAAAGGAATGATAACATTTCCATGTTTCAATCACAATATATCATAAATATATTGAAATAATAGAATCCTTTTTCAAAACCATTTTCAATACCAAAATACATAAAAGATTATATGGTATTTATTTTATTCTAAAAACATTACGGCTTGTTGAGGAAGCCAAAGACCAAATAATACTCGCGGCGGCGGAAAAGGTCGTTGTCACCGCGTATGTTAAAAAAACATTCCTTTTTGTCGTTTAGTAAAACACTTCATAGAAAAAGATTCTTTTTGTATAAAAGTAAAAGTCAAAGGGGTTTATACACTGTATAAAAGAAAGTTGTGTATAAAATGAAATATGCCTCAATGAAAGGAGATTGAGACGAAGTCCCTTACAAAGACGGTATCCTTGGTTTAAGGATAAATCAATTACATAATTATGTGTGACAATTGAATACAACAAATATAAGTGGATATTAATTGTAAAATAATCAAAGGTCATTCACACATATTCAAAGCATTACATATTCAATAACAATATGTTGAACCCAAAGAAATCGAAATTGGGTTAAGAAGTTCCCTTGACAGCCTAACGACGTCACATCAAAAAGAGTTGATGAGAGATAAAAAAAAGGTTATCTCATCACTTGGACATAAAATTTATATCAATAAGGATATATGATAACATATCCCAACATATCAATATGTAAATTAAAAGACCCAACAAAAGAAGTCTTTCAAAAAAAGAGGGTGAAAGGTTCCCTTAACGACTTGGGTAACTTTTGAAAAGTACACCCCATTGAAGAAGTGTCATACAATGAATATGTAAATACCCATAAATGGAATTATATTACAATAGGATTGTAATAGTGGGAAGTACATAAACCACTCAATGGAAATTGTGGCAAATGTAGCATAAATCTCACGGGAATAAAAGTGAGATGAAAAATCTCTTTCGAAAACTCGGCAGCCTAACGACGCCACATAAAACATCCAAAATGGTTTGATGAGAGGAAATAGGGTCTATCATTACATCAACATATTGTTTAAAGAAAGAGGAATATAAAATAACATCCCCCAACATAACAAATAGGAGCTTAAAAGAAGTGACATAAAGGAGAGTACTTTAAAAGAAAGAGAGAGGTTAGATCTGTTACGAAAATTCGACAGCCTAACGGCGCCACTCAAAACTTCCAAAATGAATTTATGAGAGAGAATAGGGTCTCTCATCACATGAACATAAAAATTACAGTAATTGTAATATTAAAGATCATCCCAATAACAAGAAATATGAGCTTTAAAAGGAATGACATAAAAGTGTGTACTTAAAAAAAAGAGAGGAGTAGGATCCCTTACCTCGGGTCCGACTTGACTCGATCATTCTTTAATATCCTGAATAATAAACATGAGTTAATTTATACTTCCTTAAGAACCTTTTTCAAGTTCATTATTCCTTTTATATCACTTATTACCATGTCATAAACATTATGTAATAATTTAAGTTAATAATATTTGTTTTGCCGATATTTGGTTCTTAAGTTGAATGTGGACTTCTTACAATTACACGTTGTTCGTGTGGCCAAATGTTTATTATATCCAGAATTGTTTTCATCATTTAGATATCATATATTTCATATATATCCAGTAAATTCATGCATTTATAACATTACATAATCATTTAGAGGTAAGAAATGAAATGTACCGTTCATGGAGACGGTAATCCGTACGTACGCATGAACGCTACTTTCATTTCTATTTCGTATTTTATAGAATGGAATCATAATGATATAAAGGTATATTATAATTCCAGTATAATATCATATATAATATCATAGTTCCATCCTTTATACGTCCCACATATGGTATTTAACGAATCAAATCACTTTGAGGGGGCGGTAGTCCGCACTTCCTAAAATGAAGATATCGCGTATACCCATAATGGAAGCCATAACGGTAAGACAAAAATGAAAAATAAAGAAGAATAATTAAAACATAAACATATTATATATCATATATAAAAATAGCGACATCATAATGGCCACCTTTTAAGGTGTTAAATGAGTATTGAACAATCATCGTTTCGGGAGGCACAATTTCGCCATCCACGGAAACCGTATGTTCTTTAACCATATTATGTAGTTGTGTGAGAGTATAGCTAGAATAAATCTTATAAAAACATCCTAGTATATTGAAGATAATGGTGTTGTTAAAAAAGAAATAAATAGAAAGAGTTTAGGGGGTTGGAGAAGAAAAATAAAACAAATGAACATGAGAGAATGAATTACTTTTAAAAGTGTAACTCCTTTTGATTTGAGCCTAAAGGATTTTTTTGAAAGGATTCTGCCCAAAGGGAATCCTATAGGATGAGGAAAGGGATGTGGAGAGAGTAAATGGGCATGGGTTGGCCTAGCCAAAGGCTTTAGGAGTGTGTGAAATGAGGTAGAGGTTGGTGCCTTTTATAAGAGGAGAGGAGGGGCACTTTTGGAAAGTAAGAAATATTACTTCATTTGAAAATGTGTTTCGGTTTTAAAAGGTCCCACATTGATATTATTCGTGGATATGGTGATAAGTCTTCTAAATACACTCATCCAATAAGTTTTGGACATGTGTAGTTCATAGATTTTACATTATCTTTCCATTTTATTTAAATCGTCAAATAATGATGTCATCGCTGCATCATTATTATGTCATAAATAATTTAATTTATTTAATGTCTTAAAATTTTAAAAAAAAATACTATGATGTAGGAAATCTTTTTAGATTTCCGATGACTATTTATAATCAAAAATATGACTTGTATAACCCCACTTAAAAATTGTTTTAGTAAAACATATCATGTTTGTGTCATTTTTACTTTTACATTAAATAAAAAGTTATTTATGTCATTTCCCAACCAAAGTGGATCCATGGGGTCCCCAAGTTGTCCCATGTCTTGTCTTGGTCGGCCATGACTCACCCAATAGGTGTAGGACAAGTGTCATGGTGTTTTCACATTCTTATAATATCATTTTTACCTTAAATTACACTAATTACCACTTATCGCGATTAAAAACATAATAAGTTACTATTCACCAAAAAATTATTTTCATCCCATTGAACAACATTTTACATACTAATGACAACCATGTATGTCTGATTTTCAAAATTCAATACACATTAGTGGTAAACTTTATTTAACTGAAAAATCAGTTTGCTTGATTACCACTTAGTGGTTTCACTATTCATCAAAAATCGAAGTTTTTCAGAAAAATACCAAAACATCACCCTAAGATATCTTTCATATTCCGAATTCAAAAATGAAGTCCGTTTTAAAAAATTCAAAACGTATTAGTCACATTAATTAATTAAATAATTAATTCTCGCTGTCAGAGCAAATAGCGTGTTTTTATAAAACAATAAGTATCAAAAGATTGACACTAGTTTAAGTCTGATTTCAAAGTGAAATTAATTCCAACGACCAGTATTGGATTTAATGGTAAAAATATTTTCTAATTTCACTTTAAAACCAAATCAAAATATAATCTAATCATATAAATAAATTAGATTAAAAAGAGGTTTTGAATTAAAATACAACATTTTACACTATTCATTAAAAAAAATGAACATTATCGGAAAGATACCAAAAATTTACACAAACTAAATTTTGATGTCGCGATTCTGAAGAAGAGTTTTATTTGGTCCAATAGAATCTATAAGAGTGAACAAAACTATATTTAATGAAGGTTCACCATCAAAAGGCGATAAGTGAACCTTTAGTGAAAATTAGGGCATATATGCCTAAAATTCAATTCTTTCTGTATTTTAAGCCTCTATCCTTTATTGGATAAATGTAAAAACATTTAAAAACATATATAATCATATTTTAGTTATTTCTATCCATTCCCGCCATTACAACGACTACATGTTAACTACCATTTAAAATAATATTATTTTATTATTAGAGTGCAACGTAAGATTCCCAAGAAACTCGTTGTTGCGTGTTGGGTACACCATCGAGCATAGCATCCCCTTTAAAGTCATTTAAATATTTTATTCACAAATATGTATAAATATGAAATGTCATATTCTTTATTTACCTGGGGTGTTACATCCTTCCCCCCTTTTGGGAATTGTGTCCTCGCAATTTTAAAATTGCGCTTGGAAACATCCTTGAAAGTTCCGCATCGGAACAAAAGTCGGTAAAACAAACACTTTAAAATAAAGAAAGATAAGTACAAAGGTCACCCGAGTTAACCCATACTAGGATTCCATTTATGAAAATATGGACATGGAGGAAAAAACAAAGGGTCATGTTCTGATGGAGAGTGATAGAAAACATGTTTAGGAGAAAGTTAACCATGATAAAATCACAAAATTGTGATGGGTTAAACGGTATTCGATTCCCCAGTAGGAAAAGTTAATAGACAACATTTTTGTTTTATGTTACTTTTTATTGAAGAATTTATTCATAAGGAAACATAATCACTTATCATATTGACTTTCAACTTTTATTATATTCCTTACACATACTCATATTTTCTCCAAAAGACGAGTATTTAGGAAGACTTGTTCACATTAAGAGTACTATAATTAACTTCTAGAAAATCACCTAATCCAAAAAATATAACTATATACTTCCCATGTCTTTAACAAAAATCAAAACCAAAAAGGCTAGTACAAGATCAGATAATCCAGAAAAGGATAACCCTTTATAAAAAGAAAATCTATTCTTAATCTCCATAATTTGTCCAACAAAACCCAAAGTTCAACAAGGACCATTCTATAATCAATTTTCCCATAAAATTCTTCAATGTAAACCAATATAAGATTGAAACCCAAATATTTGAAGGATTTAGTCGCATAGTCTTCCAAGATAAATCGTAACATTTATCTCCAAACAATATCAGTTGCTCCTAAAGTCTCGTTTTGAAAAGTAATTAACCTAATCACATATCCTCCATGATAGGTTAATCATTTTCATAAATAACCCAAAATAAACTTACTCTTAATTCATAAAATCACATAACTAGAATGAATATGTCAAACTAACCAGGGACTTCACGTAGTCCAGTGGTAGGCGATAAATACCAGTCGCACTTTGGTTGTGGGTTCGATTCCCGCAGCTTTGTCCGACGCGATGGGATGTCACACGGTCTACGTGTTGTCCTTTTTCCAAAACAATATAATTATTAAAAAATTCCCCAAAATGAGAAAAAATCTTCAATAATAATCATAATATATTTTAACCTCATGTTTATCTCATTCCTTTCATTTTCCATCATATCATAGAGTAACCCATAATTACCTAAAAATTAAGTATCATATAAACCCTAATGGTTACCTTAATAATTATTACCTGAATTTCCACATCGAGTTGGCCATCTCGTACATGATGCATTAGAGAAATCACCAAGGTTGAAGTGGTTGATCATGACTCCTTGATATTTGGTTTAGAACAACCACGAGTTTCCTCATTGAATCCTCCATTTTATATAGTATCTTAATCAGAGAACCACCACAGTTTCCTTCAAACCTGTTGTCTCTTTGGTGCCTGCTAGATCCATCCATTCACTAAAAATAGAAATGTCAGTGTGAGTATATCAACAAAACCATATTGTACTAATGAGGAAGGTAAACACTAAGATACACTTACTCATTCACTTTATCTAAAACTAGGACCCTTTCTGAAATCCTAACCATTATGGCAATGTCACTTATGCTTAAAGAACACCCTAACCTCTAAAGTTATCTAAACCGACCTTTGATACCAACTATAAGGCCCCAGCCTTAAACATTACTTAATATTGAATTAAATGAGTAATTCAAATTGAGGATCTTTCCAGGTTTAGAGTTTTAGAGAATTAGGACATAACTATTACATCTCAAAAGATTACAAAGTAGTCGCTTCTACTAAATTTCCATAAAATAAAAACTCTTTAAAAGAAACATGTATAGTTCCATGTTTTAGGTAGCATGACTTTACCTTGATCCCATCCTTGACCCTATCCCATGCTATGTCCTGTGAAAAACATTTCAAAAACTTTGGATGAGCATAAGAAGCTCAGTAAGGGGTACACAAAGAATGAAAACTGTTAGTTTTTTAAAACAACAAGTAAACCATGAATAATTTATCAATGTAATACTTTTCACCTTCATGAAGTAGTAAAAACTTTTCACTGAAAAAAATATCATTACTTACCTTTTTGTAACCAAAGGATTACCATAAAACCCATATAAAGAACACATAATATATATAAAGGTAACTTGGGACATAAACATACTTAAGTGGAATAACCATACGGTCGACTTCCACACATATCACTTAATGGAATAGCCATACGGCCAATTTCCATACATACTTAATGGAATAGCCATACGGCCGACTTCCATAACCAATGCATTAGAGGTTATAACGTAACCACCCGTCCTGGTATTCACGACAGCACCCGTCATATGGTTTATAACGTAACCACCCGTTAAAATGTCCAAGTACCAATATAAAATCATAAAACATAAAACCAATATAAAGGAATGATAACATTTTCACATTTCAATCACAATATATCATAAATATATTGACATAATAGAATCCTTTTTCAAAACCATTTTCAATACCAAAATACATAAAAGAGTATATGGTATTTATTTTATTCTAAAAACATTACGGCTTGTTGAGGAAGCCAAAGACCAAATAATACTCGCGGCGGTGGAAAAGGTCGTTGTCACCGCGTATGTTAAAAAAACATTCCTTTTTGTCGTTTAGTAAAATGATTCATAGAAAAAGATTCCTTTTGTATAAAAATAAAATTCAAAGGGGTTTATACACCGTATAAAATAAAGTTTTGTATAGAACAAAATATGCCTCAATGAAAGGAGATTGAGACGAAGTCCCTTACAAAGACGGTATCCTTGGTTTAAGGATAAATCAATTACATAATTATGCGTGACAAATTAATACAGAAAATATAAGTGGATATTAAGTGTAAAATAATCAAAGGACATTCACACATATTCAAAGGATTACATATTCAATAACAACATGTTGAACCCAAAGAAATCGAATTTGGGTTAAGAAGTTCCCTTGACAGCCTAACGGCGTCACATCAAAAAGAGTTGATGAGAGATAAAAAAAGGTTATCTCATCACTTGGACATAAAATTTACATCAATAAGGATATATGAGAACATATCCCAACATAAAAATATGTAAATTAAAAGACCCAACAAAAGAAGTCTTTTAAAAAAAAGAGGGTGAAAGGTTCCCTTACCGACTTGGGTAACTTTTGAAAAGTACACCCCATTGAAGAAGTGTAATACAATGAATATATAAATATCCATAAATGGAATTATATTATAATAGGATTGTAATAGTGGGCAGTACATAAACCACTCAATGGAAATTGTGGAAAATGTAGCATAAATCTTACGGGAATAAAAGTGAGATGAAAAATCTCTTACGAAAACTTGGCAGCCTAACGGTGCCACTTAAAACATCCAAAATGGATTGATGAGAAGAAATAGGGTCTCTCATTACATAATCATAATGTTTACATAAAGATGAATATAAAAGAACACCCCCTAACATAACAAATAGGAGCATAAAAGAAGTGACATAAAGGAGAGTACTTTAAAAAAAAGAGAGAGGTTAGATCTCTTACGAAAATTCGACAGCCTAACGGCGCCACTCAAAACATCCAAAATGGATTTATGAGAGAGAATAGGGTCTCTCATCACATGAACATAAAAATTACAGTAATTTTAATATAAAAGATCATCCCAATAACAAGAAAGATGAGTTTTAAAAGGAATGACATAAAAGTGTGTACTTAAAAAGAAAGAGAGGAGTAGGATCCCTTACCTCGGGTCCGACTTGACTCGATCGTTCTTTAATCTCCTGAATAATAAACTTGAGTTAATTTCTAATTCCTTAAGAACCTTTTTGAAGTTAATTATTCCTTTTATATCACTTATTACCATGTCATAAACATTATGTAATAATTTAAGTTAATAATATTTGTTTTGCCGATATTTGGTTCTTAAGTCGAAAGTGGACTTCTTACAATTACATGTTGTTCGTGTGGCCAAATGTTTATTATATACAGAATTGTATTCATCATTTAGATATCATATATGTCATATATATCCAGTACATTCATTCATTTATAACATTACATAATCATTTAGAGGTAAGAAATGAAATGCACCGTTCATGGAGACGGTAATCTGTACGTACGCATGAACGCTACATTCATTTCTATTTCCTATTTTATAGAATGGAATAATAATGATATAAAGGTATATAATAATTCAGTATAATATCATATATAGTATCATAGTTCTATCCTTTATACGTCCCACATATGGTATTTAACGAATCAAATCACATTGAGGGGGCGGTAGTCCGCACTTCCTAAAATGAAGATATCGCGTATACCCCTAATGGAAGCCATAAAGGTAGAAAAAAATGAAAAATAAAGAATCATAAGTAAAACATAAACATATTATATATCATATATAAAAATAGTGACATCATAATGGCCACCTTTGAAGGTGTTAAATGAGTATTGAACAATCATTGTTTTGGGAGGCACAATTTCGCCATCCACGGAAACTGTATGTTCTTTAACTATTTGATGTAGTTGTGTGAGAGTGTAGCTAGAATAAATCTTATAACAACATCCTATAATATTTAAGATACTGTTTTTGTTACAAAATAAATAAATAAAAAGAGTTTAGGGGGTTGGAGAAGCAAAATAAAACAAATGAACATGAGAGAATGAACTACCTTTAAAAGTGTAACTCCTTTTGATTTGAGCCTAAAGGATTCCTTTGAAAGGATTATTCCCAAAGGGAATCCTCTAGGATTAGGATAGGTATGTGGAGAGAGTAAATGGGAAGGGGTTGGACGAGCCAAAGGCTTGAGGAGTGTGTGAAATGAGGTAGAGGTGGGGGCCTTTTATAAGAGGAGAGGAGGGGCACTTTTGGAAAGTAAGAAATATTACTTTATTTGAAAATGTGTTTCGGTTTTAAAAGGTCCCACATTGATATAATTCGTGGATAAGGTGATAAGGCTTCGAAAACCACTCATCCAATAAGTTTTGGACATGTGTAGTTCATATATTTTACATTCTATTTCCATTTTATTTAAATCGTCAAATAATGATGCCATCGCTGCATCATTATTATGTCATAAATAATTTAATATATTTAAGGTCTAAAAATTATAAAAAAAAATACTATGATGTAGGAAATCGTTTTAGAATTCCAATTACTATTTATAATAAAAAATATGACTTGTATAACCCCACTTACAAATTGTTTTAGTAAAACATATCATGTTTGTGTCATTTTTACTTTTACATTAAATAAAAAGTTATTTATGTCATTTCTCAACCAAAGTGGATCCATGGGGTCCCCAAGTTGGCCCATGGCTTTTCTTGGTCGTCCATGACTCACCCAATAGGTGTAGGACAAGTTTCATGGTGTTTTCACATTCTTATAATATCATTTTTACCTTAAATTACACTAATTACCACTAATCGCGATTAAAAACTTAATAAGTTACTATTCACCAAAAAATTATTTTCATCCCATTGATCCACATTTTACAAACTAATGACAACCATGTATGTCGGATTTTCAAAATTCAATACACATTAGTGGTAAACATTCATTTAACTGAAAAATCAGTTTGCTTGATTACCACTTAGTGGTTTCACTATTCATTAAAAATTGGAGTTTTTCAGAAAAATACCAAAACTTCACCCTAAGCTATATTTGATATTCCGAATTCAAAAATGAATTCTGTTTTACAAAATTCAAAACATATTAGTCACATTAATTAATTTAATAATTAATTCCCGCTGTCAGAGAAAATAGCGTGTTTTTATAAAATAATAATTATCAATAGATTGACACTAGTTTAAGTCTGATTTCAAAGTGAAATTAATTCCAACGACCACTATTGGATTTAATGGTAAAAATATTTTCTAATTTCACTTTAAAACCAATTCAAAATATAATCTAATCATTTAAATAAATTAGATTAAAAATAGGTTTTGAATTAAAATACAACATTTTACACTATTCATTAAAAAAATGAACATTATCGGAAAGATACCAAAAATTTACACAAAGTAAATTTTGATGTCCCGATTCTTAAGAAGAGTTTTATTTGGTCCAATAGAATCTATAAGAGTGAACAAAACTATATTTAATGATGGTTCTCCATCAAAAGGCGATAAGTGAACCTTTAGTGAAAACTAGGGCATATATGCCTAAAATTGAATTCCTTCCGTATTTTAAGCCTCTATCCTTTATTGGATAAATGTAAAAACATTTAAAAACATATATAATCATATATTAGTTATTTCTATCCATTCCAGCCATTACAACGTCTACATGTTAACTACCATTTAAAATAATATTATTTTATTATTAGAGTGCAACGTAAGATTCCGAAGAAACTCGTTGTTGTGTGTTGGGTACGCCATCGAGCATAGTGTCCCCTTTAAAGTCATTTAAATAATTTATTCACAAATATGGATAAATATGAAATGCCATATTCTTTATTTACCTGGGGTGTTACAGTATCTTCCATAATGGGTTTCCAACTATGTGTATCCCCAGAAAAGTTAAAATGATGCAAATTACTCTTAAATCCACCCAATTAAATAATTAATTTACATAATATAATACATGGGAATCTTACATTGTATAAATCTACCTAGTTAAAACATCTATGTCATGATAAGTGCTTTCATATGATTGAATCTGATACTAATTATTTAAAATGGGATAAAAAATCAATATCATATCTCATCTATTACATCTACACCCATACATGTTTATAATTATTTAGTTTCTAATTTAATTTTATTCAAACAAGTTAAAAGGTTAAAACCATATTGACATGTAACACATTACAAAACATATGAACAATATAATCTCCTAATAGAAGTAAACTAAACCAATTATCAAACCTGTAATGTATATTTTAAAATGAATATATGATATTCTGAAGAAGTAGCATGAATAACATTAATCTAAAAAATAAATCAAAATTTATAATTTAAAATTTATATACAAGATATAATTAATTGAATAAAAATATATAAATAAATAATTCATTTAATACACTATGTAAACAATGATGTAAAATTAAAGATAAAATTTTAAACTCATTATAATATTATATTAGATAATGAAGAATGATTAGCCTATTTTAACTATAAAATCGTCATATTATCAATTACATGATTCTAATAAAAAATCATTTATATTTTTTAATTTTTTAATGTTTTTGCATACATTTTCTATGAAATAATTTTCTCATAGATTATGAAATATCTTATATAAGCACAAATGATTCTAAATTAGGTTTCAAATATATATTTTTTATTTAAATTTATTATCTAATAATAAATCCATATGAATAATTTATCTTTCACCATATTGTATCCCTATAATTTAACATTAATCCATTATCACTTATAAAAAATTCTTTTGGAATGGTCTATGTCCCCACATCATCAATGTTTTTAATTTAATTTTATAAAAAATATTTTGTAAAACATTAACATCAAAGTAGCCTACACCAATATACACTCTACCCCCTAGTGACCATACTTTCATTTGAATGAATAAAGAGCATTTTTGAAAATATGTTTCGTTAAAATTGTTTACTATAACCATTTTATTAATGCTATTACATATATAATGGTCATTTAAAGAATGAATTAAACAGTGCCAAAATGTCCTGTTGTCATTCACTATTTCATGTTATATCTCAATTGTTATCAAAACCTTAGATAAGAAACCAATTGATAACAAACTTGTGTTATTTATTTTAAGCTCTATGTTTTTTAGAATATTATTATGATTATATAAATTTTCAGGTCACATTGATTATATTTTTTGTAGATAAAAATGAACCATAACATCCATTTTAAATAAAATTTATGTCACGGTCTGATATCTAAATAAAAAATATGTTATCCAAATTTCCTTATTCCAGGGTTCTTAAAAAATAATGGTTTTTATTCTAAATTCTTTTTTAAAAAAATTATTGATCATCTTTATTCGAAGTGGAGGGTTTCTGAGTGATGACACACATTCTAATCATAGTGGAAGAACAACACCAAAAAATAAACACCCTAAAATCAATCTATAAATTATAAATTCATAATAATGAAAAAATTAATAGTATACATTATAGGTAAATGATCTTGATTATACAATATTTTTATGATATTTTTCATGAACACTAGGGGCCAATAATTGGTTTCCTCCATCATTGGGTGTCTACATATTAGATCAATACCCCAATTCCTAGGAAGGATCCCCCACCTACTCATTATATTTAAGAACCCTCCTATTGGAGAATGAATGGAATTATAGATAAATTGAAATTTTGGATGGTAGTTTTCAAAATTTTCATAAAATTATTAATAAAAACCCCAATTATATTATAATCCATAGATTAAAGAAATTTATATTATTTATGAAAATGCAATAAAAATTCAAGAAAAATAATTATTCAAAAATAGTTTCCATGATTTATTATTGATTTTTATAAAATATAAAAAATAAATTTATTGGATTAAATCTTAAAATGGAAAATTTATAATGATTTTAGATTATTTAGGATAACTATTGAGGGGAATATGATTGGTCCCCACAATACACATATCACCTATGCTTCATTTAAAATATTTTGATGTGGTGAAACATGTATTAATAGAAGATTTTATTATTTATATTACCATTTAAATAAAAACTTTGTTGAATACATTGTTTCAAATTCAACACCAAACAAAAATTAATCAGTATATTTTTTATTGAGAAATAATATTACAATAGTTGACACTCCTTAATACCTAAATAAACATAAATACTAAAAAAACATTTACAAAAAAACATGAGGTTTCAAACCAGAAGTAATAAATAATTTCATAGTTATAAAATAAATATTTCAATGAAATTCGATGAGGACCATCAACCTAATGAAGAACCTGTAAACCAATAATATGACTCTCAACATATTATGCATGTTGTGAGAGAAGTTAAGTTGATGAGTGATTCTTATACTGTATATAATACTACATATAGGAATAAAATCCTAACATTATAAATATAGTACATAGAATTATAGATATTTAAAATATGTTAAATATAAATATAGAGATGGTATATATGGCCGTTGTGTATATACAATAGATAAGCTATATAAATAAAAAAAATATAATTTAAAAAATGAAAATTTAATAATATTTCATTGAAATATTTTATTATAAAAATATATATTATTATTATGAATAATATATTATTATTATTATTAAAGTATTATTTAATATAATTATAAATTTTTTTTATATTCATAGAAATGTGTTGATAAAATTAAATTTTTACATGATGAATAACATAAATTAATTATAATATTTTAAAATTGTTTATTGTTTTGTAAATTTTATTATTCCCAGATTTTTTTTCTTTATTATTATATATTTTTTACATAATAAATATAATAGATACTTCATTATGTTTCAATTAATAAAAAATATTTTAACACTCATTTAATTAGTAATTTATATTAAATTATAGTAAGAACAAAAAATGAATACCATTTTTTATTAAAAGTGCATTTAATTATATATTTTTGTTTTGAATTTAATTGTAATTTTTTAATTTTTTAGAAAATAAATCAGATTTAATAGAGTATGACTATGTAGTAATCTCATCTAAATTTGGTTATTAGTTCAATTTTATATTTTGGAATTAAAATATGTTATTGCTGTAAATCGTTTTTTAACATGACACTGATTATATGAGGTAAAATGGCATCAAAACAAAGTTTTAAAGTCATAAAATATTACAAAAACTCTTCAATAAATGTGTTGATGAGGAATTTATTGTCTAATTTTTGTCCCATCCTTATTATTTTCTCGTCTCTACCCACATTGTTTCTAAAATGAAAATTATATACCTTAAAAAATAAATATTTATTGAAATCCCACTCAATGCTCTCCTAAAAAGGATCCCACCTCTAACTCTCCCAAACCACTCAATAAATTAGTTCTCTCATAAAATTACTCCACATTACTCAATCCCAATGTATTTTCAGAGGATTTATAATTTCTAGTTAAACAATAAAATCCTAAACCCTTTATTCAAAATAAATCATTTTAAAAATTGAGTGAATTCATCAAGTAGATTAATTACTTATTTGGAAGTTTGGATTAAATGAAATGTTTTGTATTTCTAATATCAATTTGAAATCAATATTTGTTATTGAAAAATGTAAAAAATGAAATTTTGTATAATAATTCTCTCTAAAACCACATATATTATATCCTTCTTTGTTTTTTAATGTTTTTTACATTTTTTCAAACCATTTCATCTCCCCTACGGTTCCATATTTACTTAATGTTATTATTGTAAGATAAACTATAAGTCCCTATTATTTTTTGTTAGGAATATATGTTATTCTTATCAATATTCTCTATTTTAATGAATTTTCATATCTTTACCTATATTATTACTTAGTGCTTTTACTAATTATAAAACATTTTTTAGAAAATAGATATTCTTTTGATTTTTTTAGTATATTTATTTTCCACACACATTTAATCTCTTTAAAAAGTGTTAAAAGATGAATCCTTCTTAATGTTTTTTGAAATATTACTTTATTATAACATCTTATTATAATTATACATAAAATATATTTCTTCATTAATTTCTAAAGAACATTACATCCCATTTGTTTTATAAATTATTTTTATAAATTGTTCAAAAATGTAAAGGGTATTTGTATTTCATTATTTGGGTAAATTTTAATTCTCTTTTAAACATGTTTTTCATTAATGTCAATGTAATTAAATGTATGTTTTGCATAACATGAAATATTTCTTTATATAAACCTAAAAACTCTTCCTTCAGATCACATATAATAACGACTTATGGATTGTTTTAGCAAATCATTTTTTTCAATTAATTATGAATTTATTGAGTTAATAATGTTTTTAGTTACTATGAAACACATGTGTTTCATTTATCAGTATGGGATAAATTTATCAATTATAACACTATAATTAACTAGGTAATGATTCATATATAGTGATATGAGGATAGGATAATGTTGGTTTACCAATGTTGACTATGTTAATGTATGTGGTTGGTTAGTCCAATCCAACATGTTATAGATTGGAGGTTATCCGAGTCTATTATAAAATGAATGTCTTTCTAGTTATCTATAACATATGTTATGAATTATATAATAATTCTTATTCAATTTTTTATTTTTTGAAATGTATTTATATTTTTTCCCCATGAATCGTGATTATTGAATCATGTTTACACACCACATTGATTCAAGTCTTATGTAATGATAAAATCATTAATATATCACAGCTATTTTATAATATATATCATGGTTATCTTATGTTACATCCATGAATCTTTATTATTTTCTCATACCCACATGCTTAATTATGATCATTAATGATATTCAATTGATATCTCTTATGTGTACCCAAACTCAGAATATATTTTCAACCATTATTATTATTCCACTCCCCAGGTTATATATTAAAATTTTAAATCATGTATTTGGAAAGAGTAAATTGGGGATTGGGGATAATGAATAAAAACATATTGTGTTGATGTTGTGGAGCCCTCTATAATCACTGTATAAAAAATAATTATGATCACTATGAATGGATCCAAAAATCCAATAGATATTAAAATAAAACTCCTAGAGTCCCTAGTGGGAAATGAAACTCGCCACTATCTTCCCCTCACACAAGGTGTAATGAATAACCACTCCTTGGTGAATAATGACTCTATATGATCTGATAGTGTTGCAAATACTCATATGTTAATATAAGAACCCTAAAATATACTTATCAAGAATTATAATATCATTTTTAGTTAAATCAAATAAAATAGTCTTAATGTAGAAAATAAACTTTCCTATAAATAAGGCACCTGATTCAATGCTGAGAGACTTAACATTTCCATTGTAAATTGATAATTATAGAATATAAGATCCCCTAAAATATTAAATCAGACATCCATTGAACTAGACTCCAAAAAAACATGAACCATCCATGTTGATCTAATGACCCTGACTAGGTTTTTTTAAATGCACCCAATAGACTACATAATACCTTGATATTAATTTATTTGAACTAATATTGGGGGGTAGATATTGATGAAATATATGATTTTATTGTTCTTGGAAACATATAATAGAGATATAATAGATGATAAAAAATCATAGTTTAATAATTTTTTTAAGGGTTTGGTAACATTATTTCTAACATCATTATAGAAGTTCCATATCACCTGGTAAAAAATAACAATAATGGTCATATCAAAATGGTTATCCAATTTTTTGACCCTATTATATAGTATTTTTGATGTAATATAATTATCGAGGAAACTGAACTAGTCCTCAAACTAATTTTAACCTCCATGATGACACCAGATAAAATGATCTAACTCATATTCCCAAAACAAATGAGAAATATAATCCATTCACATACTATCAAGAAACTATATTCAAAACAAAATTTATTCCATTCCATTAAAAAATAATTTTAATGAGTAAAGAATTATTCTGAACCAACCAGACAATAAAATTCATCCTTCTTGGAAATGTTTTAAACATCAAAGGGTTGTCCATTTCAGCTTTTGCAGAACATATGTGGATGAGTTTGAGATAAATGAAGAGGCTGAGGAATCCAAGGGGATATGGGGAGAAGAATAAAATATCTATTTCCTTTATCAATTCAATAAAATAGTGAAATATCCATTAGTCCAAAAAAGCATATAATCAATTAACATTGTGTGTGAGGTATCATGACTGAAACATATATTACTAATTAGAAATACATGAATTAAAATGTTATTAGCTGTCCTAATAGTTTTTTAAAGGATGGTGTATACCCGGTAAATGATCAATTTTGAGTATAATTATAAATATGTGATGGAATCATGGTGAATACTTTGATGATTGGATCCCTTATGAGCCTATTCATTACAACAATCAAGTGACTGACCCTGCTTTTTGTAAATATAAAAAAATATAAATAGAATGAATGAAGAGATATTGTCATGAAATATTACCATAGATACATGATATATTACTATCACGTATTATTAATGTAATTCATCCCTCCTCAATGTTCTTGAATAATATTGTCCAACAAGACCAATTATGTCAACTCTCCGAAGGAAACAATTACATATGGTTTTCTGTGGATCAAAATATCATGTTTATTCAACAAATAAATATTCTATCAGATTTTTCCCTCTATTTAATAGCCATTATATACATCAATGATGTGGTGAGGTTACATTGGGTTCTAAATTCAATCATAACTTATCAATATCGTCATATAACCTAAATATTTTAGTTGATTCTTTAATATACAGAAAACTTAATATTGAACTACAGTACAACCCATCACATGAAAACTGATTGAAAACATGAGAAAATCGTTAAAACTCAAGAATAAATTATAATAGAATCATAAAGGTACATAAATATATAATGGATCCTATATATTCTACTGGAATTGTTATAATATAAAAACATATTCCAGCTAAGTATTTACACATCCCCATACAAATCTCTATATGGGATGGGGTACTGTACTCAATGATGTTAGATGATGTTTTTGAATGGAAGAATCTAGTAATGAATTTTTTTTTTGAATTTATAAAGAAGGTTAAAACTATCTGGAAACATACTAATAAATTTATATTTGATAATTTTTTTTATTTTTGTAGTCATAAAAGAGACACATAGTTCAATTTTTTTTGGATAATGTGTTTCTTTAAATATAAACCAAGAAGGGAGTTATGGTGTTTGTAGATAATTTAATGATTATCCTTTTCTATTTTAGAATATTTAATATGATTGATTGGTTGGAAGATGTGGCATACCAACTGGAGGTTCAACCAAGAATGGCACATATATAACATTTTTCTACATATCAATCCTAAGAAAATACTTACCTAATCTCTCTCATATGACGAATATGAAAATGTCATAACATTGAAATGATTTCTATTATAAATAGAATACAATAAGAATAATAGACCATAGAGACATAGATATACTAAATAAGAGAACTCATATTTTACATATTATTTGGTGAACCCAAAATTATTAGGAGGTAATATAGGAGCCTTTGTATTTTCTCAAATAGTGATACCCTTTCTATTCTATGTAAAGTGTGTGAGTTGAAATTTTGACAAAAAATTCATAAAGGGAGAGAAATATATAAATAAATTTCTATGTAACATTATAAAAAATTAATGAATGAATACATTTAAATATGTCCATATGTTCATTAGATATATCCACATGAATCCCACAACTAACAACTAACCAAAAAATACATAGATTAAAGATAAAAATATTATTTATGATTTTTAAAACAATGTCATTTAACTAGAAAGAATAAATAATAATAAAATAATTATGATGTTTTTATAGGAATAAAATAAAGGATATATTTAATGAATGATATTAAATAATGTAAATAAATCAACTAATAAAATTTTTTCATTAATAAAAATATATTTTTCCAAAACTCTAGTTTCATTTATATAAAAAATCATATTATTATTAAATAATAATAGTAAATAAATAAAAAATGAATAATATTTTACCAGTTAAGTAATTACTAATTGATAGGAAAAAATAAAATTGAATAATAATCATTTTGAAAACCTATCTATCGATATGAACTGTTCAACACTATATTTTGAGATTTAATTTTAATATTGAATTATAATATTTTAAAAAATTAATATTAAAAAATTAACATTATTTTTTGGTTTATAATGATAATATAATCCAAATATAAAATTTTGTTATTATTTAAAAAATAATGATTTATAGGTGAATAGTTCAAAATACTTTTTTGGAAAATAGTATGGCCGCAAGGATGTTATAAGAATATATGTATGATTTGGAAGTTAATTGTATAATTTGAATTAATAATAAGAATTTACATGTGTATTTATAACTTTTAAATATTTTTTCTTATTTAAAAACCGATATTTGATATTTTTTATCATATGTAATATTTTATCAAAACTATTTATAAAAAACATATATTTTCATTCCTAAATTAATTTAAAAATATTTATAAATTGAATCTCATAAAAATTATTTAAAATATATAAATAATGGGTCCATATTATCAAATAATAGTCATTTTATTTAAAAAAATAAAGATTAAGTTAACTTACATAAATACTTGTTACCATGATAAAACCTAAAATGTAAAAATTAATAATTCAAGGGGAAGTTGATTCGAAATTGACAATAAAATGCCATGAATTTAGTGGAATAGGTTTTTATAGACCTTATATATTCCACAATAAATTATTTTTCTTTTTTAATGATATGTATCATTTTTAACAAGTTATCCATTCATATATAGTTGAAATATTTACAAATTTTTCATTCTCAAAACATATAAAATGTGTCTGTCAACACCTATTAAAGGAAATAATAAAAAATATTTTTTCATTAATAAAATCATCCATTTTTATAACCATATAAGACACTCTCAATTTATTATGGTTATTCTCACTTCATATTAGCTCATTCCATCCAATTTTTGGGGTCTTCTAATGGATTTTCAAATAAGGAAACATGAGTAATAAATTGAACTAAAATTATTTGTTTTCTATTTTTCAATTGTAATTATAATTTTTAAAATACTATATACTAGTATAATAACTGTTTATATAAATAATTTTATTATTCTTGTTTTTTTTCCACATTTTTCCATTCATATTCATAAGAATGAATTCTACAGTTATTCCTTATGTGGACAACTTCATAAATGATGCAGTGTGTTTCAAATTAATCCACTGACATAAAAGTTTCAAATAAATGAAATTATAATATATAATTTGTACATCTGCATCATTTTTATTAATATGAAAAAAATCTCATTACTCTTTCTTCCCATTATATTAAAATTCTATTAGTAACCTTGCGTATGTGAAGACGTCTACTTCCATGGAATGATTTTTTTCCTTTTCATCACTGATATACATGGATGATAATGAATATAATATTAGTGGTTAAATATTAATTTAATGACATAATTAAGGTTTTCAGATGAAATATTGGTGAATATTTTAATGATATGATAAAAAATGATTAATGGTAACTCAATCGTTTAAAATGAGCAAACATAGAGGTAAACGATTTATTTGATCTATTTATGAATTTATATATACTATATTCTCTCTATAAGTCATTAATACTAAAATATATCATACTGAAAAGAATAAAATATTATAAAAATTATTTTTTGTAAGGATATTTCAATTAAACTATCTCATATTTTCCCATTAATCATGACTGGAACATGTTTGGATCAATTTAACCACATACTTGAAATATAATTTTAATTTATATCATGGAGACTATTATAAATAATTTAAATATATCGTATTATAAAAACTTTATATAATTTATGATTTTTTCTTTTAAGGCTATATTATTATTTACCTATTTAATTAATAAATTACTCTTTATCCATTATTAAATAAAGATACAGGCTAGTCTCTAATTTTAGCCCCATTGATCATAATGAAAAATACTATGAAATATTAATATTGGATTATAAAATATAATGGAACATTTATTTAGTTACATAATTTTTTTTTGAATGAGTACATTTTAAATAATAATGAATACAAACACAGTGTTTACGTAACAATTTTAATCTGCCACTTATTATAAAATATTTGTATTGAAAATATTTAAAAATTACGATAATATATATAGCTATATAATGATCATAAATTTGGTGTGTAATTGTTTAAAGTTATTAATAATGTTCTTGGTTATTTATTTAATGAACATAGTTTAATTATTCCTTACATTTTGTTCTTGATAAAAACAAATTAGAACTGTGGTAAGGGTTTTCTTCACAAATTCCTATATTTGAGAAATATTTGGTACTATTAATATATTATGAATTATGTGTTATATACACTAACTATATGAGATATCATATCATGAATTATATTCTAATCATTAGTTTTTATGTTCAATTAAAAACCCAATATTTTAGTTATTTTTTATTAAAATCTTTCTCATGTCGCAAGGGTTATTTGTCTGAAAAAAGAATTTATAACGAATTTTCTTTTTTATCTTCATTTATTTCTTTCAATGATATATTATATTCCAAATGATGCCCCATTATCATATATATTATTTATTATTATGAAATAAAAATCCAAACCTAATAATGTTTTTCAAATTTATTGTGAATCAGTTTTTACTGCCATTGGAAGTGTTTTCGGAAACTTAATTTTAATTAAATGAGTTATGATATTCCTCTAAGAAGTAAATGTTTGGACTATTATATGTAATTATTATATTATGTAGTATTGTATTATTTTTATATAAATATAAATTAATACCATATTGAGACCAATGATTTCTTATCATTGATATTACATCTTTTTAGATGAATAATTATTACATTTAACAAACACATGCCTATGGATCATAATGGTAATGTGCATTTGGAAACATGGATATATTAATAATAGTTTCATAAAAGTTCTAAATAATCTCAAACATTGTTTATCACAACTATCACAATAATTATAAGTATCACAAGTAAAACCTATCAACTTATCCTAGGTAAATGAAATATAAGAAAATGGGAGATAAATTTTTTATTAAGGGTAAACAAGGGAACTATGTATTCAGAATGTTAAAATATAGGGATAAGAACATGAAAATATCATATGAAAGCCATATCCATAATATAAAACATCAAAATATATATATATTGCATAAATATTGGTAGTTTATAATACATGAATCGCATAAAAATAAAAGAATATGACCCATGAGGTTATAATGTTGACATAAGATAATGAATTATAGAATACACAAGAGAATGAAAAACCATATATCATTTATACTCTCCATGACATTCATAACATGTTAGTATTGTGATAACCACCTCTTTACCTCATTGTTAATTGGATAACCTCATGTGTACCCTCTTTCTTATATTCGGATAACCTATTGTGTACCGTCTTTTGGGGAATGAGATAACCTCTTACATACCCAATGAGCTCGTAAATATTAATAATTACCCAATTACATAGAGGGTGATAAATTTATAACCCATCATTTAATATTTGTTTTCCAGGTCGTAATACATTCATCATAGCAGAATCCATGGAAATAAATGGGTTTTATAAAAATATCATCATATCATAACCCATGGTAAAAAATTGGTTTTGGAAGAACTATTACATCAAAAAACCATCAAGATGAAGAATAAGAATGGTCTCTTTGTGTCATATCCTCATTAAAACCTAATTACCATCATAGGATTTCATCTTAGATGGAAAATGATTTAGATAATATACTAAGAATTTTTTTTTGAAAAAAAACATTCTTTAAAAATAAAAATTTAAAATGATCAATGAAACCAAATTCATTGAAAAATGTTTAGAACATATAATGGAATTCATATATCATTTAGTGGTCATTATGGTGGGAAATTCCATGTAGTTTAATAAAAAACTCTTTTAATATTTTTGGTAAAATATATACCATAAATGTTTTGAAAATGAACTGAAAAAACCTTGTAAATTTTTTTAATAAGAAAATGTAATACAAGGGTAAAATTTAATTTAATCATTACCATAGTAACATCAATATATTTTTAGAAATATATAATATGGATGAAAAAATTCATGTTGATTGAAGAGAGAAATAATGTTGGTTTTCTTTAAACAAATTGTTTTAAAAGAATGATTAAATTAAGAGAGTAAAATCATGCAGAGAAACTCAAAAAAAATATAAACCAGGATAAGATATTTGATGACATTATCAAATGATGTATCATAATATTGCATCATGATAATTAAAAACATAATCAATCCTGATAAAAGGTGTTATATTATTATATAGATCTTACCACTTTATCAATGTTGAAATTTATTAACCATGATGGAATAATATTTAATGAAACATAAAATTCATGAGAATAATTATATTTATGATATTAATTATCAAAGTGTTTGTATGTACACATAATTAAATAATTTAGGTGTATAACATAACGTATGTTACAATGAAGGAAAATTGAGAAAAAAAATTATTAAATTATATCTCAACTTCTGTCATACATTAAAACCTGATATTTAATAAATATAAGTTTATTTTAAGTGTATTATAGTATCATAATTATATATATATATCTGTGTAATATCATATAATATTTACTCTTGGTATTTTATTATCTATTTATTGAAAATACATTGTAATAATCACATTACGGGGAATAACTGCTTTATTTTTCATGTATATTTGGATTTGTGATATTTGGAACTCTTAATTTTATCAATTTTTCATCATTTATATAATCATATAAAATATATTAGTATAAAATATATTCATAACATATGTTTTTTAGTAATAAATACTTTTTTTGAGATAGAAAATGAAATAGACAATCCATAAAGATGATAAGTCGTACGAACACCTGAATGTTGTGTCCAGTTTTTTGACAGATAAAATATAAGAATGACAAATAATATATTAACCATAAATAATAAATTTTAAATAATATATATCATATATAAATTCATTAAATTTACTCTAATTACAATCTATATAACGAATTATTTAAAACTATATCACATCACTTCTTGAGGAGGTAGTCCGTTGTACACATGAATAAAATTATTGTATCCACCATAGAAAGGAAATTAAGAGGTCATATGTGATATAATTTTTATATAAGTATAATTATATTTAAAAAAACATATATTTTCTATCAATATATCATTATTACTATCCTTGTAATACAAAAATACAGAACACATTACATTAGTTTCCATAGTGGTAGTTTACAGTACCCACGGGTGACGTTATTGTTTTACAAAGGGATAGGAGGTAAGAAACTAGAGGTTTTATAATAATTAAATAGATATAAAAATATGGTCAATATATTATAATATCCTTATATAAGTCATTATATCCAATTATGAGAGGTTGATACTGAAAACATAGTACATCGATTCATAAGGCAATATTATGCAATAAAGATAATCGAACATTTTGTTTTACATTTGATGTAATAGGATATGAATATAAGAGTTTTCATTAAAATAATTAAATATTACTAAATGGGATATATTTATGTTAGTATTTCAGTATAAATGAAGAATATTTAGAGTTATAAGAAGTAATACATCAAAATTGCATAGTTTAAAACATTATATATTATTCATAAAACATATTTAGGATTAACATAATGCCATTGTAGATTTGATTTATTTTCTAAAAAAGTTACATTTTATGTGATGAGGGAGGTATAGATGATATTTTGTGTATTTCATGGCCAACATTAATTTTTTTAGATTTCTAAAAAATAGAGGAGAGGGGTGGACTTTTATAATTGGGGGAGTGGACACACATGAAACTATTGAAATGAATAAGGTGTACCAAAACAAATATTATTAAAAAAGAACCAAAATTTGAAATTTATGACCATTATATATTTCATGTTCTATATATGGATAGATAATATGTTTTTGGAATTTTCTAGGTTGTTTTACCCCTTATCTGTTTATCATAACCCCAATAAACTCATTTCATCCATAACCATGGTAATAAATTAATATTATTTTTACCATTCATTTATAAAAAACATTTTTATCATATTATGTATTATAAAATATATTTATTAAAAATATGGTGTCCATTTTTCCAATTTCTATGCACAAAAGAGTAAAAATATAATTTAAAATTAAAATCAAAGATGTGACAGGAAAGCTCTTCTTTCGAAGAAAATATTTTCCAAAATATAAAATACTTTATATAAAAATTCAATAATAAATTAAATAAATTGAAATAAATTATATTGATAGATATATTATCATTGAAATTATAATATGAAAACATATTCCATTTAAATTAATATTGAATAATCTTTGACTAAAAATGAAGTTTTTTTAACAAAATATATTTTTTCACTAGTTATCGATAAATTTATAATTTTATAAAATTTTAAAATAAATTAATCTAATAAAATATTGAAATGAAAATTTAAAAATATATTATATTTTTTAAAAAATAATTTTTTAAATTTTTTATAAGATAATATTAATGTGACGAAACTAGTTTCTAGAGAAGAACTGTTTTGAAGCATATCATTAAATTTTATCTAATCTCATTAGTATAAAACACCTAGAATGAATGATAAACATTGTATAGAATCAATATAATATAAAATTATTTAAATATGTTCAATAAAAGTGATTTATTAAATTTATTGACACAAATCATGTTTGTACGCATAAAAATAGATTTTCCAAAAAAGATTTCTTTTTATTAAAATTGTTTCAAATTTCTGTTTATAAAATATTGGTCATCAAGGAAGTAATTTTAAATAATTTTTTAAAAAATATAATTTTTTATTTTAGATTATCTTATTCATACCCAAAATTCAAATATATTATTAATACATATCATATTAAATAATAAAATTTAGTATTGTTGCTTATTTCATTATGACTCAGTATTGTACTTTTTGCATGCTATTAAATAATTTAAATTTATTTAAAAAAAAATCATAAAATCCCATGGTATCACATTGGATTGGCCATAAAATAAATTTCACCTTTTAAATTCCATATAATTGGTATTAACTACTTGGAATAATTCTACCTCAATACTTCCTAATATTCCCACATAGCATTCTCAAGCTGGCTGCCTCACTAAAAAGAATTAACAGGGTGATTGGTGTGGTTCATATAAATTTTTCTATATGATTATAAATCCCCATAAGTTGTTTCTCATAATAATGATCATTATCAAGTTGTATGATTTTTTATATCTCTATATGTGATGGATCAGGTATATACATTCTTAGGGGATATGAATCGAATACATCATGGGCTTTGGAGAGGATCGGTGGAATTTATAAACAATATTCTACGATCCTATTATGATTATCATTCTCAATCAATCTAATATCAATAGAATATAGTTTCCCTAGACTATTCAATATAGAAATTTATAGATTTTTTATATCACTAAACTGAATTTATAGATTACATCAGTGATTGTTAGCATACAATTTATTCAAACACTAGGATGTCCTTGTGTGATTTTGAAAGGATCCAAACTTATATATTAATTATTATATCTTATTTGTTATAATAGATTTGTATTTTCAAACATCATCTGAGTTCACTGGAGTTCAAAATGAAGATGGGGTTTAACCTAGTGGAAAAAGAACCCCATAATACTCCATGATGCCCAGGATCCAATCTATGTGGAACCCATAATATTAGGACATTTGGATTTATCCCCACAGTTGATCGAGTGACCCAATAGAAGACGTGTGGTGTCATTAGTCGATGATAATGGGTGCATCATGGATCAACAAATACAATGTTGGATCTTCGACAGATGTATTGGTGGAGACAAGAATAATAAGAATAGATGCAGTGGGGTTGACACGGTGATGGTGGGATGAAGCATGGGTATTGACCGTATGCCGAGATGGATGCTCAGTGGTGGTACATGTAGATGACGATAGACATATCAGCTCCGACAGTGGTTCCACTCTATATGGGGGTGGAAACAAGGATTCATCATCATATGGAAGGGGAAAAATTATTTGAGATATCCACTAGTGGAATGATCCAGATAAAATATAAGGTGATACTCCCAACATGAATGACCTCCAGATTTATATTAATTAGAGGGTAATTAATTTTCCATCAAGAATAGAAATTGTACACTCTATATGGGTCATTGGTACCAATGTAGCCTTTCAATGTTTGGTAGTTTGCAAAAAATTCTATTTTGTTTTCTCTTGTGGAGTATAATATTTTGGGCCATCAGGGTCATATAAGAGTCTAAAGAGCTTCTTGTTCATATATTCATGGTAAAATATCTCCATCATCCTATAAATAGAGATTATCCAAAATATTAAAAATATATAGAGCTCTTGGACTTCTTGGCGTTGGAGTTCAACCCTTTTTTTCATAACGGAACTCGTAAAGAGCCGTATGAACTATCGAGTAAAATATATTATTGTATAAAAAATTATCTATAAAAAGGTGATAATCCCAAACACCATTGAAATGCAAACAATATGATTATAATAGATCCTATTGGGTTATAATTGTTATCATGGACATAATATCACTCTAGTGATGACACATTGGTCTAAAACTCAACTATATAGATGATCTTGATGAATACCTCACCAGTATGTTGTGATAAATCTAAAATACTAAACAGATACAATAGAATGTTGTTATTCATGAAATAATACTACTTCCTAAATTTATATCTTGTCCTGCTGAACTAGGGGGAAATATTTTCTGATAGTGATTATTTTGGAGAATCTTGTATCCCGGTAGACTATAGATCACATAGAAATATTATTTCTATATGTTTAGGATATTATGATAAAAAATAAATTTTAATGTTTTCCTATTTCCATTATAGTATTTATAATTATTGGAGAGTCTATAAAAACATTTTTTATTATCCTTAACTTAATGACATACCAATAAAGTGAAACATAATTAAAAATCATTTTCATCATGCTTTCCCACAAAAAATAATATTTCACATATTTCTATTGTTAGAATTATATCAATGTAACTGATTAGTTTTGTGTTGAAGCACTAGGACCATACCAGATTCAATGAGTTTTCACACGACATTCATGTTATCTTATTTTTCAAATACTATATAAATATAATTACAATAACATTTTCAAATTGATAAAACCCATAATTTACTCAAACTCAAAGACAAGATAAACCCAAAAGTCTTATAGTACCATTCTTCATATGAATCTAAAATGTTCATGAATTTCTAATCAAATAAATTTTTCATTAAAATAATGGGACAAGGTTGTCTTTCCATAGATGTTTCCAAAACTATCCTTAATATTGAAAAACTACCATAAAAAAAATGCTCGACAGGGATGTCAAATAATTTGAAAATATATTCAACCATAGATTCATAAACCCATGATGATTTAAAAAACTATTATGTTCATCTTACTTAGAAGCATATACTCTTCCAAATGATAATGAACCCTTTATATAATGTATTATATTATATAATAAAATTTCTATTAGGGGAATTGGTTTATTCATGAACTAACAGAATATCAACACGTGATTTCATTAATCGAATACATTTGTAGAAGGAGATAATAAATTATATTAATCATATCATTCTACACTAAGGGATAAACAATAATATTTTCATATTTTTCCATCATAAAACATCTATGAGGAAATTCCCAAATATGTAGATGCAGATAAGTGTTCCCTAAGTATAACTATTCATGTAATCAATTGTGATTGTATAATATTTCGCTTTCTCAAAATTCATTAATGGTTTTTTGGATAATAATCTTAATAATACCTTTTATTGGGGTATTTACTTTCATAAATCCCAAACACCATTAACATAATGAATAAAAGCATGGTTGATGAATTTAATGGATCCTTCTCATTATTTGAATCATTAAATAACATATTTATATCAAATAATCATTCCACTGATTGATGTGATATCTTTCCATACATAGAACATTAACTAGTCACATTAATGAAAATTTCTCTAAGTTTCCTTCAAAAATTGGAGATTAATGGAAATATAATCTTCTTTTCTCTATTATATTTGAGTCTCCCATGAATTTAATCAGTATATTCATGTAAAAACTATGTTATTGAGGGGTCAATTATATCAACCTTTCCACATTGATATCAAAAAATTTATTGTTTGTTACTATCGAAGTAAATTTTGGATAACACCCTTAATTTTCTTAGTTTTAATATAGAATAAATATTTATTAAGAATAGATTCATGTTAGATGATAATACTAGATGAATATCTATTATGTCTTGTAAAATATTCCACATAAGTTCCAAAATATTTAATATCATTCCACTTCAACTAATTTAATTACTTCCATATTTATAGATGAATAATATTAGGGATGTACTTATTGAAGAATAAAATCCTAAACACATCACAATACATGAGATTAGTTTCATATTATATTATAATATTATTGATATTAATACACCATTTTTTTAATTTTCCTTCCAAATTATAGATGAAAAAATAATAATTTCTCATTCTACAAATATTGAATAATGGAAAATATAATATCAATGGTACTAAAAAATTTCTAAAAAACTAGTGGATTGATAGAAGAAAAGGTGGATGTTTCCTTATGAAAGACCTAATATAATGTTTCTCACACTTTTGGTTCTTTGAATGCTTAGTATGATTCATAGCTTGGGAATGTTGTATGATCATAGATTTAAGCTTATGTATTCCATCTCACACAACTTCTGATTTGCCTAGAGTACAATCATTTAATTTTCTATATCACTAAAAACTATCATTTTTCCTTGAGTCGAAAACTATTTCCTAAAAAGATCTTATAGTGGTAATAACTCTAATCATAGTGAGAAACCACGTAATCATAAAAATCACTTATATGATGACTGAAATAGGACACCATATTTTCAATCTAAGAAAATATGGTTACCTTAGTAAAATCATAGTGATTATTTATATCTTTCATGGTGTTTCGTAAATAGTTTGTTTATTTCCAAAATATATCCCATGTGAGGGTCAAACTAGGTTTTTAGTTCAACAGATTGTCACAAACCAGGTAATTTTCAATTCTATCATAAAATTTCTTTTTTCATAGTTATTATATCCACGTAAATCTATGCCAAAACTATTTCTAGTTTTGGATTCTATATACGGATGTATTATTAATATATATATTTTTCCATCCGTCACTATTATTTTAAGATATTTTTATATAGTTATAAATACTCTTATTCTTATCCTAAGAAATATCCCTAGGTATCTCAAAAAGGATTTCTATTAATAGATTCCAAATTATAACAAAACCTATCCTATGATACCAACTATAGATACCGTGGAATTTAATTCATAGAAATCACATATTTTTATGTGAATATTTATTAAATTATAAAAAAATTCTTGAATATCCTAAAGGTATAATTCCCTTGGAAACATGGATACATAAATAACTGGTTTATAAGGGATATACAAATATTCCCACTTAGTTTCTCATAAAAATAATTATTTTTTATAGACAACAAACATAAAACCTATCATCATATCCTAGAAAAATGAAACATAAGAATGCCTAAGATGATATTCCCAAAAATGGTAAAAAAATAAATATTTAAACATTACATGATAAATAGGGTATGAGAACCTGAGTTTAACATTTGAAAATCATACCCTACATATCAAGGATCAAAATCTGAATAAATGGAATAAATATTTCTTTTTCATAAGATTAATCATAAAAACATTCAGGGAACATGGTTCGTGAGAGACTAACATTTACAAAAGACATGTAATTATGGAATATAGATAAGTAGAAAAATACTTATGTTAAGTATATCCATGAAGACATTAATAAAATGTTAGGATGGGGATAACCACCCATGTACCTACTACTGGCTTGTGATAACCTCCAACATACCCACATTTAATTCATGGGATAACCTATCATGTAACAAATTTTTGGGATTTGGATAACCTCACAGGTACTATATGAGCTCATATAAATTTAATAATTATCCAAATAATGTAAGGGATATATAGGTCAGACCCATTTTGAAAATTTCAAATTTTTGATCCATAAGAACATAAAACATTCATTATATTAGTTCCCATGAAATAAAATGGTCCTCATAAACATTTCATCATATAATAACTTGATGTATAGAAATAGGTTTGACAAAAATGTCTTCATCATAATCATAATGGAAGAATAGAAATAGATCAAAGATGTAAAATTATTTTGAAATAAAATAATGAACATTTCTCGAGGGGATGAAACTATCACTAAAAATCATTTTTTAAAAAAATTCATACAAATATTATAAATCATTTTCATTGAAAATAAAATTTAAAAAATATAATTTATTCTTTAAAAAATTGTGCAGTCATGATGATGTCAAATTCTGGACATGTAAAAAAATTATTCCTTTCAAATTTATGATAAAATCCAAATAAGATTTATTTTGAAATTAATCTGAATATTCATTTCAATTATTTTAGCTTCAATAAAGTGTAATACTGACATTAAAAAATACCATAATAACATTCAAAAATATTTTTAATTTTTTTTTGAAAACATGTATATGCATTATATAATTATTATTGACCTAATAGAGAAATAAAGTCACTTTTATTCCAAAAAATTCATTTAGAATCTTGAGTACATAACAAGAGAAAAATGTTGGTATAAAATTTATTATAAAGAAAATTAAAATATTATAATAATTTTAATAACATTATTGGGTTATATATCATTATATTTCATCTTCTAAATAATGAACATAACCTATCTTGATAAATTATGAGATGGTATCATATGTCTCTTACCACTTTGGTAACTTTGAATCATATTATCCATAAAAGAATAAAATAGATTAAAAAATTATAATTGTCTTACATAAACATATTATATTATCTGTAATTGGGACTGTATATAAACCTCAAAAAATCAAAACTGTTCATAACATACCCTTTGTCATAAAGAAGATAAATTTAAACCAAAATCACATACATAAAGTCTCTCCTTCAATCAAACATGTTTTAAATTACTATATAATAAATATAAGTTTATTATATATAAATATTATATAATAATAATTTTATATATCATACCATATATGATTTACTTATGACATTTTAATACTCTTTTATAAATAGTTCCCTATTAAAATCAAATTTTGGGCAATAAATGCATTGTTTTTTATGTACATCTTGATTTTTTCTACTCACTACTCCTAGATTGATAATTGTTCCATAATTTCTAGAATGATAATAATAATTTAAATATCATATATATTCATAATATATATATATTTATATTCATCCATATATTTTATAAATAAATAATGGAATATATCGTTCATGGAGATAGTATGGCACATATATGCATATACACTGATTGGATTTTCATGATAGATGAAATAAAATAAAATAAAGTAATATATTAACATTATAGAATATTTTTCATTTCATATATATCACATATATTCATCAAATGTTCCACAATTACCTTCTATGAAAATAATGTGTAAAAAATGAATAACATCACTTCGCGAGATAGTTGTCCTCTACACACACATGAAATGTTATCAAATCCCACAGATATTAGAATGTAAAAAGGTATGTGTGATTTCATAGTTAAAAAAGTATAATTATTTTAAAAATTATATGTATATATATATATATTAACATAATCTATCCATATTACCATCCTTGTAAAATTTAAACAAAATACTCATCAAATATGATAATGAGGCTATACTCCGATATAAACACAAGTGACAATATAGTTTTGCAATATGATAGAAGATAATAAGGTATTCATGTTATTAAAATTACATTGGAATAATAATGACATTAATATGTTATAAAATTTTTTAATCTTTCATTATATCTATCAATGAGAGGTGGTGAGGGAAAACAAATAACATATGTTCACGCGGTTGTAGTCCTCCAAACACTAAACTGAAAATTTCATTTCACATTTTATGGAATAAGAGATTAATATTAGTAATTAGGTTAAAATTATAATATATAAGTATATGAGATATATTTATGTTGTAATTTATCCATAATTTAAGAATATTATATAGAGTTTTAAGATGAACTAAAACTAAATCACATAGTTTAAAACATTGACTCTTCTCTGGAAGACAACTTTATGGTCAACCTAATAACGTCCAAGATTGGACTTATGATATAACTCAAGGCTATAATACATAGTGAGGGACTAAATTAAGATATTAAGCTTGAAAAACAAAAAATTAATCTGTTTTGGAGGTGTAGAAAGGAGAAGAACGGATGTTACCTTTTTTATTTTGGGGAGAAGACACAAATGTAATATTAGAATGGAATTAAATTTATCCACATTTTTAAAATTAATAAACTCTCGATAAAATATAAATTTTATAAATATATTGGTTATAAGTTATATATATTTAAAAATTATGGATTTTGTAAAAATATCAAGGTCATTTTACTCCTTATCTTTTTAGTTTAACAACCAATAAACTCATTTTAACAGTGTCCACAAATTTTAATTTTCACTATTTTATAAAGAATATTTTCCCAAAATGTACATCTACATTATTATTTAATATAATATAACCTAATTTAAAAAATTGAATAATTTTTCATAACATACAATCATATAAGTGGAAAATTTAATTTTTAAATTAATCCCATAGAGGTTATGAGAAAGAGGTTTTATAAATAGAAAATGTTTAAAATATTAAATAGAATTTTGTTCAATATATAATACGAGCATGATTATAAGAACAAAATTTTTTTGAGAATACATATAATTGACCATATTTTTATTTTAAAACCATCATATTATAAAAGTTATCATGTAACTTCTTGGAATGAGTATGAATTTTTCAAATATAAAACATTTTACTTTTTAATTCATTGAAAAATTAATTTTTTTTTAAAAATAATAAAAAAAATAACAAAAAATAAATTTTGACAAGAAAATTTCAATAATGATGGTAAAAGTTTAAGATAAATTTCCTAAAATTAGAAAAAAAATTAATTTTAAAATAAGTGTGACAAAATTGAAAAAAAAACATTTTAGGAATATATAATTTTTAAGCATTAAAATGGATTTATTCAAATATCATGTCGATAAAACTCATAATAAGATTTTTAAAAATTTTAGTGAATATATAATATATATATTTCAATAAAATAATTCAAAAAGTGATTTTTATAATATATTATGATAAAACACTTTTTTCACAATAAAATTGTTTTATAGAAAAATATTTACTTTATTTTCAACTAGATTTTTACATCCACATGAAAATAATTTGTCACCAAGTAATTAATTTTATATACATGTTTAAAATATATGTTTTCATTATTTATTTAATCTAAATTATAATATCCCTTATAATTTCTTGTAAACAATATCATATTAAATAATAATACATTAATATTGTGTACTGCTTTGTTAATACACTGTGTTGTTTGTAATGGTATCTATTGAATAATTTAAATTTATTAGAAAAAATATTTCATAAAATCTTAGGTTGTTACATACCAAATAATAATTGTTTTTTGAATTTTTATTACTTGATAACCCAGTTATCATTTCCCTCAGCTATATTGTTTCTTCATGAAACTATATCCTCCCTGCTAGGGTTATATAACAACTAGTACTCGCCCGTGCTATTGCACGACATATTCGATTACTGGTGTTTCTTTTTTTAAGAGATTAATATTTATAAAGTTTGAGAAGAACCAGTAATGTAGAATAAATTTTAATTATTATGTAATGGTATATGGCATTGGAATAATGGTGTATAGAATATAAATACACCATTAAAATAGTTGAAAAACAAAAAGGGTAGAGTAAATGTATTTGAATTTTTAAATTTTGAGGAAGAATATTTGAATTCATTTTCAGTTTTGATCAAAATAACTGTTATGAGGAAAATGAAATAAAAACTGAATGATAAATCAATGATAATACAGTGGTTGTAATAATAAAAATGAGAAATGTAAAAATAAATGAAATAACAATAAATTGAATGAGTAGGATGTCTGGGAAAAAAAATTGAGTGATACAATTCATCATGTATATGGAACCATATGGAATGAGGGACAGAGAGATCAGTGAAAAAGATGAAAAGAAATATGCAATTGAATAAAATAAATAGATGAAGATGGAGACAATTTCATGGTTGAAGATGATTAATTTGAAAAGAGTAATATCAAAATAGAAACAATTTCATGACAGATCACTCCAAGAAATGGTAAAACGTAACAATTGAAATAGAAGAAATGTACGAGTCTTCCCGACAACATGCATATGTAGGTTTCATGTTTTTTTGTAGTTTTATAATTCCTCCTCCCTGACAATTTTCAATTTAAAATGTATTGAATTCGAAAAACACTAAAATGGATTTTCATCTTGTAGTGATATTTTCGTCATTATGTCAATATTTTCTAACTAACCATACATCTTGGAAAATACATGAAATCAGTGTAAATATTTTTTTGAAATTGTAAATGGAAGGAATAAAAAATATAGTTATGTGGCATAAAAAATGACAATAAGAAATAATATGTGTGATCCATTAATTGAAAACTACTAATGAATAGAATATATTATGTAGTTAACATTGTTATAAATATGTTTAAGGAAATACCTAATTCATGATAGACTAATATATTTTTCATGAAAAATACAAAAAAATATTTTAAATTAATGGTCCCACTGTTAACATGAAGAGATTCCAGATTTTAGATATAACTCATGTTATACACACATTATAGACATATATTTTAGATATAATAATAGATAATTATAAAAATATAACTGATTTTATACTATGTTATTTGTGTGATTCTTGTCACATAGATTTCAGATTTTACACTCATTATAACCAAATATTACCTGGTTTTGATCTGAATTATTAATTTATAAGCAGAAGGGACATTATATCTTGTACACATCCATGAATAGGTTTCCATTAATATGATTCTTCTAAATCCATATATGTCACATCATCATAAAATGATGTCATAGCTGTAGAAACTGGATAGAATTAACTGGACATGCATATTAATTTTCATGAAATGGTCTTGAAGGTCAAATCCAAACAATTATGACATAAAAATAACCCTTCAGATACAAAAAAGCCGGAATTGATCCCATCAATAGGCTTAGTGAGGTTATGTAAATCCAAATCCTCTGACACATCTGTGAGTGACATAATGTTCCACTTTATCAGTGCCTCCATGAAGCATCATGTCCTATCCTCGGTGTTCCTAGACAGCACATCCACCATGAATAAGTGAATCTCTATTGTCATTGGCCTCCCTTCATGGACCTTTGGGTGGACCGTGATCATCGAGGAGTAGTTCTTTGGATTAAGACCAAATGCTTGGATTGTTAAAAGGGAAATCGAAACAACCATGATGACACTACCCAATCTCAAATATAAAAATAATAAGCATGAAAAGGGAATATATGAACTCCAGTTCATAACCAAGAAATCCCTCATTGTTCACGAAATGGACCAACTTCACATATAATCAAATAAATCTATTTCAAGTGTTGGGTCCCATTGGTTAGAGGAAATCCCCTAGTTATCCATTTTTGATGATCGAAAGTCTCAAAGTTGATATGAGAGATAGGAAAGATACCAAATGAAAAATCACCCTCCCCCACACCAAAGAAAAAATAAACGTTCTTTGAACATTATTATTTGATAGGAAACATGCTTGATTACAATACAAATTATAAAATTTCATCCATAATCAAGATATTTATAAATGTTAAACATATATTTTAAATAATAATATAATTTAATATTAGATAAAACTGTACAAAACACTGGTTAAACTTGGATAGAAGATTATAAAATAGTAATTTATTAGTAAATAAAACCAGAGATAATTGAACCTAAAATCTAAAACTGATGGAATTTTTATTTTGTTTCCTTCATCCTTTTTCCATAATCGAAAGTTAAAATAAAGACACATCCTTAATCATGATTATAGTGAAAAAAACGTTCAATTAATTCATACTTTAAGGTAAAAATGAATCATTCAGAGATTCCTTCTCATAATTCAACAAGAATGTTGTCCTTTTTAAGCTCCAAATAATACTGAAGGAATTCATGGTAAGTCTTGTTCATTATTTAGATCGTTCTTATCCGAGAACATGTCTATGTCAGCATCATGGTCTCCTATAACTGCATGAAAATAGTTAGGTCCATGATCATGGATTTAATAGAATAAATGTCCAATTAATCATAATTGAAAGAAAAAATTAAGCATTCAGAGATGCATGCTCACAGTTCAAGTGGAATGCTTTCCTTTCTAGAGAACATAGATTAAGGGTCAATAAGTTTATAGGCTGTTATACTACTAATTCTATCATAAAAAATGTTCAAATAATATATGATAGAAATAATAATGTGAAAAAGTAAACGCCAAAAGATACAGTTATAGGTAAATAGTTACAGAATTTAATAATATTTTAAGAAAACATAATACTGCATTGCATCTATTAATACCCAATTGTATACTCACCACAATATGAAATTAAGAGGAAACCATATTTGCATTATTTTACACATTCACCTAGATAAATAACAATCAATGAGAGAATATACATCAATCATTAAACATAATTCTTAGAAATGAGTCTCATAGAATATGTTGAAAAAATTTCACAGCATAGTAATGGTGTAACCAAAACCATCTGGGAAATAATGATGGTTTTCATGGAAGGATGGGTATTATAGAAACACTACAATAAGAAAGTTCAGATCCCTAGATAAAGCTGGAAAAAGAATATTATAATTTCAAATAATATTTCATCAAATGTTGTATGTTGAAAATTAAAAGGATTAAGAACATGATATCTATAGGGATTCGCAAAATAGTTCGTCATTAGCCGCACATAATAAATATTAATAGAATCAAAATAAATATTGATGATAAAAATAACAGTACAAATCATAATCAAAATCCATCACAAAGATCAAGCTTATACAAAGGTTTATTTAAAAAAGACCCAGAAAATAAATGGAAAGATACAAATATTCTATATAATTGGTATAGATAATGAATGTGTTGGATATGATATAATATTGTGTAGCATATTATTGGTAAAATTAAATAATAAAGTAAATCATGATCGAATTATAAAGAAGAATAATATAAAAAAACAGAACAAAATGATCCACTGATACTAGAAAATTCAAACTCATTTCTACTCACTTTCATCAATATGTCTTCCAAATTTCTAGGAAAAAGGAACCTAAAAATTCAAATTCATTTATGATCATAAAAACTACCACAAGAATAATGAAATGGACTAAATAACAGATGAAAATCATGATTGGAAATGTTAAGACCTGTAAAATGTGCTTTTTTGAGTATTCTGAAGACAAGGTATGACAAAAATTGTTTAAACTACCAAAAAACATGTGTTGAACACAACCAAAACACATCACAGATGTTTCTTATTAACAGACAAGTCCCCGGAAGATAGGATATACCCATAAAAATAACTAGAGATGCTCAAATGTGATGAAGAGGGATATCATACCTCTGATACAAAATCCTAACAAATAGGGACTTAGAGCCAGCTAGATGTTTGGCATGGATCCATAGGATTATAGGAGACATGTTCGTTCCAATTTTGGCCCCCTACAAACCTAAAACCACAGTCTAAAAATCTATCAAAAACCTGTTGATTTGCAATGAAAAGATGAAAAATGTTAATATTTGTAGATGACTATCATATCATCACCAACAATTTAATGAAACAGAAAATGATTGTCCTGAATCTGCATATTGGATTCAGTTACATCCATGCACACATGACCATAAATTTTCCATGTAATTAAACTTTTTCCCAACATGAACAACTCTTCAATAGTTACAATAGAAATTTTAATTGGAAACAAATTAATAAAAAAACATCATAGAAAATTTATGCATTCTCACCTTCAATGCAAAAAATTAATCAGAGTGTTTAGGATTGAAAACCAAAAAAACATCAAAGAAAATGTTCTTTCTTGGGCTGATCAATTTGATAATAAAATTGGGATCCATACTAGTGAGTGATTAAGATATTTTATCACTGAAATTCCTGAAATCATGAATCATTACTTCTCAAATAGATATGTATTTATAGACCTAAAAACTATAAGTTACAAAAAATATATGCAAACCAGCATATTTACAAACACTAGTACCTCGCTCGTTCATACGCACGAAGATTTAATTCAAATCTAGTTTTTTAAATTGTTTTAATATTTAGTGTAGTTTACAATGAAAATTAATTAAAATATGACAAATTTAAAGCTTTAGTGATAGATTATAATGAAAATAAAGGAAAAATACGAACATATATTCAAAAATATATATGAAAATGAATGAAATGGAAATAATAAGATGTAAAAAGATTTAGAAAAACATGATGTATCATTAAAATTTTATGTGGTGTCTTTATAATGTATTGTAATAGAGAGTTCATATTTTCAATCTGTTATTATCACACGTAACGATCATTATATGATTTGAGAGGAGGATGAAATTGGAGGGGAAAAAGGAAAAAAATAAATGAGTGAAATATGTAAATTAAGTAATGAATAATGGCCTCAGAAATATATTGGAGGTGTAGTGGAGGCATAGGAAGAGGTGTAATAAGAGGTAGAGGTGGAAGTAGAGGCAGAGTCGAAGGGCAATGTAGAGGAGGTGGAGGCAAATAAAGAGGATGCACATGGGGTGGTGGATTATCAATATAACATTACATTCTCAAATAGTTTACTCACTGTAGAGACCCGAAGCTTATCGTACATGGACATTACATTACTTCTGCGGAATATTTAATACATAACAAAAATACACACACAAGGATCGTAATAGTTTAGTGTCTTTGGAAACTCGGACTATAATCTTCTAATTGTGGTGAAAGATCTTCAACATCTCCCATAAAGATCATCCTTTTTTTTTACCTAAAACCTTTCTTTATATCCTGGGGAAAAGAAAACATAAAAGGGTGAGCTCAAATGCTCAGTAAGGGTAAACAAAAGAAATATCAATCACATAATTTTCATAAGAACATAACATTTTTGGAAATCTTAACCTGCAAAAGAGAGCATATTGGATAAATCATAGTAGTGAAAATGAAATCATAACTTAAAACATTACTCATTGTGGCATACACACATAATCATAGAGAATCATTTCTTGTTAGTCAAGACTCATTGCCAAGACTATCTTAGTGGACAAAGTCCCTTTCTGAATCGAGTAATCCTCGTTTCAGTCCTGTTTCACTGAACCGGTATAACCTACCATTCCAGCCATGTCTATCTCATGAGATATGAAATCTTTACCCAATGCATTGGAGGGAGATATAGGTCCCACCCATCTCTTAATGAATCCTTTCTTATGTGTGCCACAAAATCATAAATCATACATCATTGCATAACCCATGTAATAAAAATGGGATTCTTAAACAACATGACATCATAAAACCATTCATATAAGATAAAGGAATTCATAAACATAATTCCATCACAACATAGTCAAATCAATGTAAAAATATGGATAGAAACAGAACCCTTTATTATCTTATATGGAAAATAATTTTGATAAAACACTTGAATTGAATTCTTGAGGAAAATATCCTTTCTTCTTCAAAATCAATTTCTTTTCACAAAACGTCATGCAATTTTAAAAGAAAGAGATTTTATTGAAAATAGTCCTGAAATCTTTTAGAGGAAGATTCATGAAAATAAGGCTTTATAAAACAGTATAAATCCGTTCGTGCCGTATAAGTTAAAAAAACATTCTTCGTACTTTTGTCGGAAAAGTCAAAAAGTACCTCGTACGGAAAAAAAACGGCAAAAGATTCCTTTCATATTCTTTACTAAAAACTCACCTAAGGGTAAAATTGGATTTAAACTATTGCAAGTGGATGGAAACAATATTACATATTGAGGGAACATGGATGTGGATGATAAAATACACCCCAGTAAATACTTACGAATAAACAATCTCGGATAAAAATGAGATTGTGATATTTCCCTTACCTTAGGTCCGATTTGCTTCGTATGTGTCCGAACCTCCTGTATAATGATTTAAATAATGTCATTGACTTATTATAGAATCATATTCATTGTTATGATATCATATATGGTTCACTTATGACATTAAATTACCCGTTCTTTTGTAAATTCCATGTTAAAGAAGTGTTTTGGGTAAAATCGTTTCATTTATCGTAGGTGTTTTGAATTGTTGTTCTTGACATCATTATTACTTATATCATGATTTACTTACTTCCAGAATATAAAATATGATTTATATATCATATATATTCAGTATATATATATATATAATAGGTAGATAAATAAAATGAAAAACACCGTTCATGGAGACGGTAGTTCGTACGTACGCATGAACGCTGTTTTCCTTTCCTTATTGTCTTGAAATGGAAGTAAGTAGATGACATACATATGTATATATATACATAAATCCAGTAGCTTTATAATTTCATATATTTCATTATTATTTCTTATATATACATTATAATCATTCTTAAATGGTTAACATGGAGAATGAATCTCATCGCGTCGTGGAGACGGTAGTCCGTACGTACGCACGAGCGATGATATCATTTCTATAAATATTGAATTGAATTGGAGTGGATTATACAATATATCAGAATCAATATGATGTTGTAATAACTATGTATAGTTATTCTTTACACCATTATACCCATCCATGTAAGGTGGTGGTGGAAAATAGATTACACCACGGCGTGGAGACGGTATTCCGTACGTACGCACGCGCGGTGATTTCTTTTTCCGTAGGATGGATAGATGGTGAAATAGGTTTGTTTCATACTTATAATAACATATCAGTATATGAGTGATACTTATGTTATTACTTCATAATGAAAAAACCTAATAATAAGAAGTGGAAGAAGAAATAAAGATGAAAGAATTGGTAACGGTAATTACCTCTTCTTTGAAGTGCCTCTTTGAGACCTCCTCTTAGGGCACTAAAATTGGTCTTTGAGGAAGACCAGAACCTCTAGGATGTTGCTAGGGAAGTGGAGAGGATAAATTGGCAGGGGTTGGCCGAGCTTGAGAGCTCAAATTGGTGTGAGGAGTAGGGGGAGGAGGTGTCCTTTTATAGGGGAGGAGAGGGGAACCTTAGGAATTCTTAAAAATATTAATTTATAATAAATCTAACCCCACATAAAAACCTCCAAAAATGACTCATATTCGAAGCTTAGATTATATAGGGTTGTAATCTCATCAACCAATCAAATTTAGACATGTTTGGATCTTATTTTAAACCTTATCAATTAGATTTAACTCTAAGTTAAATAATTTGACTTTTACCGTGTCTTTTTGTTTTCTTTCACTATATGGTTAATACACTTACTATAACATGCCAAACGAACCCCAAATTGTTTATTATTAATATATATATCCTTATCTAAGTCATTTGGCCGAACCTTAGATTTTTAGGAATAAAATAACAATTAATAATATAATATTTGATTTAAAAACTATTTTGTGTCAATTTTGACACTATTTGATATATGATTTTTGTGAAAGTAATAACGGAATTAAATGTTCGAAACAAGTTGATTAAATCAACATTAATATATCATAGTAACCTATAAAATTAGTGGAATTCATAAAAATTCTCAAATTACATTTATTTTTGTGTTTATAACATCAATTATGTCAATATTTCATAAATAAGATAATTACTGCATCATCTTTGTGTCATAAATTAATTAAATTATTTGATGTCTAAAATTTACAAATAAAATACCATCATTTAGGAAATCTTTTTAGCTTTCTAATTAATATTTATAGTCGAATTTATCTTATGTATAACCCCATATTAAAAATGATTTACTTATTAAACTTTGATTTTAACTATTTTAACCCTTCTTTAAATAAATTAATAATAAATGTCCTAATCTAATCCAAGTGGGCCTAAATGGTCATATTTTATTCCTAAGTTTGTTTTTGGTCGAATTACACTTGTCCAATAGAATTAGGACATGTGTTAGGGTAATATTAATATCATATTTACCCTTAGTTACCTTATTTACTATTAACCGTGGTAAAAAAAGTAAAAAGTTACTATTCACCAAAAAAAATTATTTTCATCTCATTGAACCACATTTTAGTCCTTGATATTAACCGTGTCTCTCGGATTTTCGAAATTCCATTCACAGAAGCGGTAAAATTAAGTTTTATGCAAAAATTCAGTTTTTAACCTACCACTTAGTAGTTTCACTATTCATCAAAAATTGATGTTTTTCAGAACAATGCCAAAATTTCATCCCAAGCTATATTTCATATTCTGAATTCAAAAATGAAGTCTATTTTACCAAATTCATAACATAAAAGTTGCATTAATTAATTTTATAATTAAATCCCGCTGTTAAAACAAATAGCGTGTTTTTAAGAAACAATATCTATCAAAAGATTGACACTTGTTTATGTCTAGTTTAAATGTGAAATTACATCCAATGACCAACATTGTATTAAATTGTAAAAATATATTCTAAATATACTTTAAAACCACTCAAATTAAAGATTTATCACTATTAATTATTTCGATTAAAAAAGTTGTTTTTAATTATAATTTAGTAATTTTCACTATTCATCAGAATATGAAAGTTATCCGAAAAGTACCAAAATTTCACCTTAGGCTAAATTCGATATTCTGAATCCAAAAATAAAGTTCATTTTGAAAAATAAGATTTACTGGATTTCAAAAAGTGGTTATTACTATTCATAATGGCTAGTTTTAATAATATTTTTATAGCATATCGTTGTTTAGTGAAACTCGGTATTGCGTACTACAAACGCTATCGAGGAAGGTCGCGATTGCGTGTAATGCAAGTCAAGTCAAGGATGTGTGTTGTGCAAGCTCCTTTTGGTGTAGCGTACAACACAAGACATTAATAAAATTAAAAAGAATATTTTTTTTATAAAATCTTGGGTTGTTACAATCTACCCCCCTTAAAATGAATTTCGCCCTCGAAATTCGTCGGGGTTATAAATGGTTTACTATTCGAAATTTTCTTTAATAGAAACCCACATCGTAAAAAAGGAATACCAAAACTTGGCTTTAAAAACTAAAGTATGAAATGTAACGATTACCCAAATAAACTAATCACTGGGTTTCCACATAGGTGAAAATATGGATATGGAAGAGAAATCTAACCATCATGTTCTGATGGAGAGTGGTAGAGAACATGGCTATGGAAAAGCCAGCAATCACAAATCCATAAATTTGTGACGATCTAAGGTACCATCTGATTAATCAGGTATAAGAGAACTAGGACAACATTTTTGGTTTTCAAGATCATTTCCCTAAAGTTAAAGAATTTGAATTAGAATAAATACTTACTTTATTTTGGTACAATCTCACTGTTGATCGTGCCTTTAACAATTTCCACTTCATCTCTTAAATAAATGAAGTTGAATTTGTTATTCGTGAAGTGTTAGCAGATCATGTGATAGAATGACGGGTCATTCCATCTGTCTCAAAAGGTTAGCAAAATTTATATACATAAGTCGATCTATAGTGGGATTAATCATATATGGTTCCTAAAATGGACTTATACTTCATATATCATACTGCTTAATATAATAAAACTAGTTTCTACTAAACAGGGACTTCCTGTAGGCCAGTGGTAGGCGATAAAGGCCAGTCGCACTTCGGTTGTGGGTTCGATTCCCACAGCCTTGTCCGAAGCGATGGGCTGTCGCCCGTCCTGCAGGTTGTCCTTTTTCTAAAGCTATTTTACTATAACATCCCATCAATAATATCGAAAATCTTCTATCCTTAACAATACTAACTTATGTCCAACATAATCCATTCTAATCTTTAGGCTTATCCATAATACTGCAGTCCACTCTCATAATATAGTGAAAACGATTACCAGAGATTTAATACCATCGTTGATCCCCATATATCATAAGATATGTCTTGTTGGTTACATTCCAAACATTCAAAGGCCTTAATCATGTATTCTCTTGAATACCTTAGTGAAAACATGAATGCAGTTAAAAGTTAACTCTTTCCACATACCAAAATCCAAAAATTCTATATACTCAAACCATGATATCAGTTAGTCCTTATATAAATCATGAGCTCATGAATACAATCAAACATCTCATTATCGTCTTATCCCTTCATTATGCGCATATCATCTTATTTCCAAAAATATCTCAATCACTTCGAATACCACATTAGACCAATACATAAATATTCCAATACACCATAAAAGTACCTCAACAACATTATTCTTGAATACCAATACATAAACACTTCAGTCCATCCACATCAATGACTGTCCTGGAATAAGTCCTTCCTTGATTTAGAAGTATCTTTTTAGGTCAGGGCATTGAGTTGGGTAATGCCCATGTTCTCCACAAATAAGACATTGAACTCCATAACAGTCTGTCACTCTATGACCCTTTTCTCCACACAGATAACATCAGTCCCTCCATTTGAGGTATTCTTCAAGGTTCTTCTTCCCTTCTTTAGAAATCTCAATCTTCCTTTCTTTATGCTCCTCAACATGCGAACATGCATAATAGTTTATCTTCCTCTTCTTTTATGAATTAGTCATACCACTAAATTTCACCTTGTTAATAATATATCGCGATGACTGATTTGGCATAATCACAAGATCTTTCTCTCTAGGAATTACACAATTTGTTTTCTCATAGTCACCAATTTTTCCATTGGATTCAATGTTAACCGAATTCCTTCTGGTTCCCTCCATTAACTAAAACACAAAAAGAATCTTGTGAGAGGCAAAAATCATGCTTGGGAAAACAACATAGTAAAGGGGGAGTACCCTCAATATCTAACATCTTAGTTTAAATTCTAAGATCGTTAGCGCAATTCTAGCACTATAACCTATACGTATACTTAACCTTAGATACATCCCTAGACATACCTTAGAAATATCTCTAGGGATCTCACTAAAGTTCTCGCATCTTAGTTTCCAAAGGTTGACTAAACCTTTCCTCTGATACCAACTGTAGAGACCCGAAGCTTATCGTACATGGACATTACATTACTTCTGCGGAATACTTAATACATAACAAAAATACACACACAAGGATCGTAATAGTTTAGTGTCTTTGGAAACTCGGACTATAATCTTCTAATCGTGGTGAAAGATCTTCAACATCTCCCATAAAGATCTTCCTTTTTTTTTACCTAAAACCTTTCTTTATATCCTGGGGAAAAGAAAACATAAAAGGGTGAGCTCAAATGCTCAGTAAGGGTAAACAAAAGAAATATCAATCACATAATTTTCATAAGAACATAACATTTTTGGAAATCTTAACCTGCAAAAGAGAGCATATGGGATAAATCATAGTAGTGAAAATGAAATCATAACTTAAAACATTACTCATTGTGGCATACACACATAATCATAGAGAATCATTTCTTGTTAGTCAAGACTCATTTCCAAGACTATCTTAGTGGACAAAGTCCCTTTCTGAATCGAGTAATCCTCGTTTCAGTCCTGTTTCACTGAACCGGTATAACCTACCATTCCAGCCATGTCTATCTCATGAGATATGAAATCTTTACCCAATGCATTGGAGGGAGATATAGGTCCCACCCATCTCTTAATGAATCCTTTCTTATGTGTGCCACAAAATCATAAATCATACATCATTGCATAACCCATGTAATAAAAATGGGATTCTTAAACAACATGACATCATAAAACCATTCATATAAGATAAAGGAATTCATAAACATAATTCCATCACAACATAGTCAAATCAATGTAAAAATATGGATAGAAACAGAACCCTTTATTATCTTATATGGAAAATAATTTTGATAAAACACTTGAATTGAATTCTTGAGGAAAATATCCTTTCTTCTTCAAAATCAATTTCTTTTCTCAAAACGTCATGCAATTTTAAAAGAAAGAGATTTTATTGAAAATAGTCCTGAAATCTTTTAGAGGAAGCTTCATGAAAATAAGGCTTTATAAAACAGTATAAATCCGTTCGTGCCGTATAAGTTAAAAAAACATTCTTCGTACTTTTGTCAGAAAAGTCAAAAAGTACCTCGTACGGAAAAAAAACGACAAAAGATTCCTTTCATATTCTTTACTAAAAACTCACCTAAGGGTAAAATTGGATTTAACATATTGCAAGTGGATGGAAACAATATTACATATTGAGGGAACATGGATGTGGATGATAAAATACACCCCAGTAAATACTTACGAATAAACAATCTCGGATAAAAATGAGATTGTGATATTTCCCTTACCTTAGGTCCGATTTGCTTCGTATGTGTCCGAACCTCCTGTATAATGATTTAAATAATGTCATTGACTTATTATAGAATCATATTCATTGTTATGATATCATATATGGTTCACTTATGACATTATATTACCCGTTCTTTTGTAAATTCCATGTTAAAGAAGCGTTTTGGGTAAAATCGTTTCATTTATCGTAGGTGTTTTGACTTGTTGTTCTTGACATCATTATTACTTATATCATGATTTACTTACTTCCAGAATATAAAATATGATTTATATATCATATATATTCAGTATATATATATATATATATATATATTAGGTAGATAAATAAAATGAAAAACACTGTTCATGGAGACGGTAGTCCGTACGTACGCATGAACGCTGTTTTCCTTTCCTTATTGTCTTGAAATGGAAATAAGTAGATGACATACATATGTATATATATACATAAATCCAGTAGCTTTATAATTTCATATATTTCATTATTATTTCTTATATATACATTATAATCATTCTTAAATGGTTAACATGGAGAATGAATCTCATCGCGTCGTGGAGATGGTAGTCCGTACGTACGCAAGAGCGATGATATCATTTCTATAAATATTGAATTGAATTGGAGTGGATTATACAATATATCAGAATCAATATGATGTTGTAATAACTATGTATAGTTATTCTTTACACCATTATACCCATCCATGTAAGGTGGTGGTGGAAAATAGATTACACCACGGCGTGGAGACGGTATTCCGTACGTACGCACGCGCGGTGATTTCTTTTTCCGTAGGATGTATAGATGGTGAAATAGGTTTGTTTCATACTTATAATAACATATCAGTATATGAGTGATACTGATGTTATTACTTCATAATGAAACAACCTAAGAAGAAGAAGTGGAAGAAGAAATAAAGATGAAAGAATTGGTAACGGTAATTACCTCTTCTTTGAAGTGCCTCTTTGAGACCTCCTCTTAGGGCACTAAAATTGGTCTTTGAGGAAGACCAGAACCTCTAGGATGTTGCTAGGGAAGTGGAGAGGATAAATTGGCAGGGGTTGGGCGAGCTTGAGAGCTCAAATTGGTGTGAGGAGGAGGGGGAGGAGGTGTCCTTTTATAGGGGAGGAGAGGGGCACCTTAGGAATTCTTAAAAATATTAATTTATAATAAATCTAACCCCACTTAAAAACCTCCAAAAATGACTCATATTCGAAGCTTAGATTAGATAGGGTTGTAATCTCATCAAAAAATCAAATTTAGACATGTTTGGATCTTATTTTAAACCTTATCAATTAGATTTAACTCTAAGTTAAATAATTTGACTTTTACCGTGTCTTTTTGTTTTCTTTCACTATATGGTTAATACACTTACTATAACATGCCAAACGAACCCCAAATTGTTTATTATTAATATATATATCCTTATCTAAGTCATTTGGCCAAACCTTAGATTTTTAGGAATAAAATAACAATTAATAATATAATATTTGATTTAAAAACTATTTTGTGTCAATTTTGACACTATTTGATATATGATTTTTGTGAAAGTCATAATGGAATTAAATGTTCAAACCAAGTTGATTAAATCAACATTAATATATCATAGTAACCTATAAAATTAGTGGAATTCATAAAAATTCTCAAATTACATTTATTTTGGTGTTTATAACATCAATTATGTCAATATTTCATAAATAAGATAATTACTGCATCATCTTTGTGTCATATATTAATTAAATTATTTGATGTCTAAAATTTACAAATAAAATACCATCATTTAGGAAATCTTTTTAGATTTCTAATTAATATTTATAGTCGAATTTATCTTATGTATAACCCCATATTAAAAATGATTTACTTATTAAACTTTGATTTTAACTATTTTAACCCTTCTTTAAATAAATTAATAATAAATGTCCTAATCTAATCCAAGTGGGCCTAAATGGTCATATTTTATTCCTAAGTTTGTTTTTGGTCGAATTACACTTGTCCAATAGAATTAGGACATGTGTTAGGGTAATATTAATATCATATTTACCCTTAGTTACCTTATTTACTATTAACCGTGGTAAAAAAAGAAAAAAGTTACTATTCACCAAAATAATTATTTTCATCTCATTGAACCACATTTTAGTCCTTGATATTAACCGTGTCTCTCGGATTTTCGAAATTCCATTCACAGAAGCGGTAAAATTAAGTTTTATGCAAAAATTCAGTTTTTAACCTACCACTTAGTAGTTTCACTATTCATCAAAAATTGATGTTTTTCAGAACAATGCCAAAATTTCATCCCAAGCTATATTTCATATTCCGAATTCAAAAATGAAGTCTATTTTACCAAATTCATAACATAAATGTTGCATTAATTAATTTTATAATTAAATCCCGCTGTTAAAACAAATAGCGTGTTTTTAAGAAATAATATCTATCAAAAGATTGACACTTGTTTATGTCTAGTTTAAATGTGAAATTACATCCAATGACCAACATTGTATTAAATTGTAAAAATATATTCTAAATATACTTTAAAACCACTCAAATTAAAGATTTATCACTATTAATTATTTCGATTAAAAAAGTTGTTTTTAATTATAATTTAGTAATTTTCACTATTCATCAGAATATGAAAGTTATCCGAAAAGTACCAAAATTTCACCTTAGGCTAAATTCGATATTCTGAATCCAAAAATAAAGTTCATTTTGAAAAATAAGATTTAATGGATTTCAAAAAGTGGTTATTACTATTCATAACGGCTAGTTTTAATAATATTTTTATAGCATATCGTTGTTTAGTGAAACTCGGTATTGCGTACTACACACGCTATCGAGGAAGGTCGCGATTGCGTGTAATGCAAGTCAAGTCAAGGATGTGTGTTGTGCAAGCTCCTTTTGGTGTAGCGTACAACACAAGACATTAATAAAATTAAAAAGAATATTTTTTTATAAAATCTTGGGCTGTTACACTCACCACTCAGCTAACATTTTTTTGTAAAAAATAAATCTACAGAAGGAAATAAGAACTCAAAAATTAAATAGATGAATCTGAAAAAAAAAATTAAATAAATTAATATATCACTATTTCAAAGAAAAATTACTTTTGGACTACTTATTATGAATCAAAATTCTATGGACTAAACCACAACCAAACAAAACTACAACACTAAAAGAATAAATTACTATATTAAATACTCCATTCCACCACCAGTATTTAATTTGTTAGCATTTAGTAATATAAATCCATTGTAATGCATTTTTTAAATCAATGGTAATGAATACATCAATGCATAGTTTTTGAGATTTTTCCCTCACACAAACCATCCAAAGAATCATTACAAATGTAATACTAGAATTAAATAAGAACAGAAAGGAATCATCAACATGGTTTTCACTGCAATACTCTTCGGGCTACGATTTGAACCACTAGCTTTTTGAATGAGCCTTCATGGACATATCCATGTTCAAGACCTTCAATGTAGGACTATTATAATCTGAACATGGAGGTAGTGATATTAAGTAATCAAATCAAGTTAATGATGTGTTCTATATAGATCAAAATGACAATTCATTGGATAATTACTTGTTAATAGATGAACACCTCAATAGAAATATAGATGCAGTAGAATGATTGGCGCATTTCATAGGATTAATTTTCACCTAGATCATAGAATCCAACCATTGAAATTCCTATAATGGTGACCCAAATCCCATCTGTAATAAGAAATTTCCACGCCATTTTAGAGGAGCTCAATGATGGAGTCTCCAAGTCTCCTTGGGTTTGGGTAACATGATGTTGTTGTCAATATAAGGTTATATTTGGTTGCATGCACCATGTCTCCATCGAAGTACCTGTACATATTAAAAACAAATATGTGATATAGTGTTGAATAATTTACCTATATGCTGGAAAATAATAACACACCCACCCATTCATTTAATCTGCAACCAAAAACTATATTTTTACTGCAGTGTACCTATATTTTGAATTCATTGGATTTTCTAACATTGGGGTATTTTGTTAACATAAGGTTCTATTTGTTTTCATGCACTGTGTTTCCACAGAAGTACCTATACAAAATAAAAAAACTAAATAAAATGGTGTTGGAAAATATATGTATATGATGGAAATTGGTAATGAAAACACCCATACAGGTAATCTATAACACAAAACAGTATATTTTAACAGTCAATTTACCTAAATTTTTCATTGATTGGATTTTCTAACATTTGGGTGAGTTTATTAACATACGGTTCTATTTGGATTCATGTTCACCGTTTTCACAGAAGTACCTCAACATAATAATACATATAAAGTGAAATGATGTTGGTAAATATACATATATGATGAAAATTGACAATAAACACACCCATGCATGTAATCTAAAACAATGAACACCTAAAAAATGAATAAAAACTCACCTAGTAGTATTATCAAGCAGACACATAACAGGGAGGATATCTGTGTTCATTCTATTATCAACAAACCCTTCCTGCATTTTTATCCTAGTGGGGTCAAGAAGACACTTAACAGGGAGAATATTTGTGTTCTTTCTACTGTCAATGAACCCATGATAAATTTCGATCCTGTCCCTACTAGCAAGGAGACATGTAATGTATCTCTACAAGATTTTAATGGTTTTAACACTCTCTTCTCCCCATCAAACCATGATCCTCAGGTGTTGTGGAATAAATAAAATTATATTCATCCTAAAGACACCATAAGAACAATTTCTATTCAACGGTATAGAGATCACAAGGTGACGAGAAGGATGGATGATAATGGTAAGTCAAATGGGTGACTCCTTTTCAACCTTTGGTTTTATCTCAAGAATTTGGAAGTAATGATATAGAAACATCAAGATATATATCATTGAATTTGCCTAAATAGTAAATGTAATTTTATATAATGTGAAAAAAATAAACAATATGTATATAACTAATCGAATATGAAGCTCAAGGTAACGATAAAACATGTAGCTTGAAATGAAGCTTCATCAATGAAGTCCTGAAATAATTTTATCAACAAGAAAAAAATAAATAATTTTACTAACAGATAAGTCATGATTCCATAAAATAAATTATTTATAAATGAATATCAGGTGCCACTAATGTCGGAATTATAAATAGACTGGTTAGTCTATTGAATATACTATTTGAACTGCAAATGGATTGGTTAGTCCCTTGAAAATACAAAATGAAGGTTCATTTTTATTACTTCATATTTAAAGTACTGAATATTTCTGAAATAACAAAATTCCAGTTCATTTTCTTATTCAGTTCTTCATATTTAGTATGAAATACATGAACTACATAATTTTGGGAACTTATAATGATTATGAATTTTATATGAACCATCCCAAGGTAATCAAAATTATAGTTCATTTTACCACCACACACTATGTTCTAGTGAATGACCAAGGTAATGAATTATATTAATGCTAGTATCTTTTAAAATCCAGAACTAAACCTCCACTACCAGGGTATAACCTATGATTGCCTCTTTTAAAGAGTACACATTTTCGTTCAAATTGTTAGAGGGTCATTTTACACGTTGTTATTGAAACAGATGAAATAAAATAACATATGTACAGAAAAGGAGGTTTTTTTTCAAAAACATGGGTGAAAACTATAACAACATAAATTATAAAAATCTGGTATAACACTAGAAAGGTCATAATAATAGAATTTCCCTACTATTAATAGTATGACAGTAGTGTATTGCATCATTTCTGCAATGATCCCATATTTTTCATTTTTATTACTATAAATTAGTTTCCTATAGCAGTCCAATAAACCTCATGAAAAAGTAATCTATGAATGTGAAAACTGCAAGCTGATTTATCAGGAAAAATGATAAAATTCTGGCAGTGTGAAGTATTCTAGAAATATCATTGCATGAAATTGTTATATATTTCATCATTGGGAAATATAATAGACATTTACCATTCAAACATGGAATTGTAATGAAATTAAATTTTATGGTATTGTACAGTATATTGAAGTAGGGAATGTAAAAATATAGGGTGAAGACTAGAAATGAATAAACAATTGACTTTTCAGTCAAATATCATGCATGTTCCAGATACATGTATGTACAGTGCCTAAATAGTATAGTTTTAAAAAAACATCATAATAAAAAAAGGTATAAGATTGTATATATGACTAGTTACATGGTCATCACAATGAAATAAATATATAAAGGTTATCATAAATTAAAAGAATGAGTAGATTAAAATTTGAAATAAGGTTTGTGTTTTATACAGAATGTGTTAAATATATTACGTCCATTAGGAGTTCTGAAAATATATAAGAAAAAAATTATACAGTCAACATGTTTTCTTTATGTGAAAATCTACTTACCAATAAGGGAGATCTGAAATCATTAAAATGATAGGAATCTTTCAGTGTCTTAATATTTTTAATGCACACTATTTTCAACCCATCAATTGTTGATGCAACAGCGTCAAACGGTATCTATAAAAAATCATAAAAAATAAGAAACTATGACCCTTTCCATCCAGTTGTAATAAAAAGTTACTACTTTACCCACTTTTGAGATGTTGAGGTAAACCATTATTTGTATGGTAAAGGATTCAACCGTACAACAACTGTAATGTTATTTTTTATAGTCATGAAACTAATTTAAGCAAATTAATTATTGAGTGATGTGAAAATGACCATTTACTTGAGATTCATCATTTTCATCAGAGTGTTTACTTTCAGCATGGCAAGGGAATCAACAGCTTCCAATAGTGGTGGCTTTGAAGTCTTTATTCATCATGCCATGAGATGGGAACAAATCATCTCTCAAATCAAAAAATTAATATTCATTTGATGATTTGGTTAGGTTATTAAATAATATAATGCGATTATATGGAAACGTGAATCAATGAAATGAGTGATATATAAAACTAAGAAAATTATTTAAGTATCTAATTTAAATTTGATGATAAAAGGTTCATAACACTAAATTCATTAGTGATAAGACAAGAATTTTTATTGAAGAAATAATGTGAGAAAAATTAATTTTCCTACATACAAACCTGAGGAGATTTGTTGTCAATTTATATCCTTAGTGTGCCAAAGAAATCAGCTGGTTGAAACATATAAGATACAACCTATGTATGCATTAAACCATAAAATAAAATGAAATAAGAAATATGCATTGAAGGGACCATGAACTTCTCTTCGCCTATAACCATGTCATGAAATGGATGCCTTAATGAAATATGTGATTAGCGTGGAAAAGAGCAATCAAGTTAAAATCCTCTTCCGTTTTTACTATTTTTTCCCGCATTAATCATATATGGAAATAATGAAACTACTAGAAAATTAGATGAGTTTGACATGAGTTTGTTTTTAAAACACATCTTTGTATATTAATAAAAGGAATACAAAATACATAGTGATGAAAAAACAGTATATGGTGATTCAAAATACCAATAAATAGTTTCTTTAGGTATTGATTATCCTTTAATTCAGCATAACCCAATTAACCTCATGAGAAAAACATATGATAAACAAGTCCAAAAAATTAAATTACATTGCCCATCAGAGTGTTTACTTACACCACAGAGAGGGAATCAATAGCTTCTAATTGTGGAGGCTTCGAAGTCTCTATGCATCATGTCATGAGATGGGAACACATCATCTCTCAAATCAACAATTAATCTTCATTTGATGATTTTGTTAGGTTATTAAATAAGGTAATGTGATTCTTAAGAAACATGAATCAATGACACAGATGATATATAATACTTTGAAAATTATTTAAGTATCTAACTTGAATTTGTAGGTAAAAGGTTCATAAAACTAAATTCATCAGTGATAAGATAGAAATTCGGGTTGAATAAATAATGGGAGAAACATTAATTTGCATGCCTCTAAACCTGATGATATTTGTTATCAATTCATATCCTTCTTGTGCCAAAGAAAATTTCAAGTTGAAACTTATAAGATACATCCTATGTATGAATTAAACCATTAAATAAAATGAAATAAAAAAATGCATTGAAGGGACCATGACATGCTCTTCGCCTACATCCTTGTCATGACATGAATGCCTTAATGAAAAGTGTGATAAATGTGGACATGGGAAATAAAGAAAAAAACCTCTTTTGTTTACAATATTTATTCCATGATTGATCATATATAGAAATTAAGAAACTACTATAAAATTGGTTGAGTTTGACATGAGTTTGTGTTTTGAACACATCTGAGTAAATTAATAGAAAGTAATCAGAATACATAGAGAAGAAATAACAATATATGGTTATTCAAAATACCAATAAATACATCCTTTAGGGCATGATTATGCTTTAATTTAGTATAACCCAATTAACTTCAAGATAAAAACATATGATAAAACAATGCAATAGATAAATAATGTTTCTTTATTCAACCAAATTTTACAAATATAAGACTTGAAATGCCCTATGAATTAAACTATTTAAGATAACATTATAAAAATATTTATGTAGTAATGTCAATTAATAGGAAATAAAGTAATTAAAGGCATAAAAATTTTAATTTATTTGACAAGAAGGCATAATCCAAAACCTTAAATTAAAACTCATTGATCTGCAAGGCCACAAAAAAAGCTCAATGGAACATGCATGTTATATTTTGAAGACTGATTGATACATAGTTGCTGGCCCCTTGGGATCCTTCTCCTTTTGGCCATTCTATTTGAATGATCCCATTTCATGAAGTCATCCACTATATAAACTAAATGAGAGAGTGGATATTTTTACACAAACAACTGATTTCATGAAAAAGCTATGGGGACATGACCCTAAACACCAGCAGTGTGGATCATTCCCTTGTGGCAATTAATGTCTTCATGGATAATAGACCCCTGAATTTCAGAAAACCATATCTATTAGTATAATATCATGAACCAGATGTATATAAAAAGGAAAATCGGTTTTGGAGGTTACCTATAAAATATATGTTATGGTTAAAAAGACTGAAAATTATAAATGGTCATGTTCCATGGATGATAAATTGAAAATAATGAAAGATGGAAAAATGAAAAAAATCGAAACGTCGATAAAAAACCAATATCGGGGTCATCAGGAAACCATAAAATAGAAAAGAAACTACAATGAAATGTACAATACATGTTTCATGCACTACGATTTTAAATTATAATTATTGAGATCTTAATTCAATTCAAATTTACTGGAGAAGTCATCCAACATAATTAATGGATCTGAATTATCTAACGCAGCCCTGAACGTTGACATGAAAATCTCAAGAACATATGAAAAATGTTCCATGTCCCTGATAACCAAATAGAAACTGATAAAGAACCCAAGAATCAAAACAAACATATGATTATTCAGGATAATAAAGAAGAATTGATGGTTAATGTGAATGAGGGATAGCACCTTCGGAGTATTCTGCTGATGATTCTCAGCTTGTGAAGATAGAGGCACAGTCGGAGGCCCAGATAAAGTCATAGGCAGAGGACGGGGAGAAGTCGAAGGCCGAGCAGGAGGAGAAACCTATTGAGATGATATTATATGAAGACATTGTGATATGAGAACACTAGTTTTACAGTGATAACAAGATGAGAAACTGAGGGTAATTTCATGTCGAAGAGGAATAGAGAGACATCTGAGATGATGTCGGAGGCCAAGAAGGTGGAGAAACGGATTGATATGATGTCTTTGCCGCAAGAACCCTATTTCGATAGTGCAAGCGGGATGAGAAACCAAAGGAGTCATCACTGCGAAGAGGAATGGAGTATAAGATGTGGCTGTACGCGGAGGATAGATGTGGAAACCGGGAGCAGGATGACCCCAACATCGGAATTTTGTGAGAATCCAAGGATGCGAAAAACTCAATCATGACCACAAGAGGAAGAAGAAAAAGGTCGGAGGTTAGAGTAGAAACTAACGAAAAAGGATGTTGGAGACAGATGTCGAACGATGGCTGCTTGACTGTGAAATCCAGAAAGACATCTGTCTGGGTTTCAGGAGAGTATAGGTCACTATGCATGATGAAATTAGCATAAGCAGGTGTGAGAGGTGGATGAAGGAATAGGTACCATGTGGGAGAGGGTAAACATGGTGGTATAGAGAGATGGCACATAAGGAAAAATGATGTGGATGAATGGTAGTTTGACATGTGGTAGTAGGAAAGCTGTGATTAGTATATATATAGATGTGCATTATAAGAAATTACCATTAAAAAATAACATATATTGTTAAAAAATATGAATCGATATTTTATTGTTCATGGTACATATAAGTTTTATGAAATATTCAAAACAGAATATTTACAAACATATAAATTAGAAGAAATTAAAATTAAAAATGAATAAATATTGTTAAAAAATATAAACTAATAAATTCCAGTTTAAAAATATGAATAGAGATGAACAGATAAGTCGAATATGAATTTGTATATTAAATAAACATTAAAAAATTGATCCCTAAAACAATTTTATTAAAGTTATAGAATAATGAAACAAAAAAAATTTCATTATTTATAAAATAGGTAAATTAAATAGTACATAAATGGCATGAGGAGAACATACCATAATGCGAATGACCACCATTATATCATCTATGAATCAAGAAACAGATGGTTAAATTGACATTAGTGATGAATAATAAACTGAATGAATTCTATTCCAAAAAACTATGAAATTCACAAACATTCTTATATTTATATTAGTGATAAATCATCCACCAATTAACATAGTAAGAATAACCATGATGTTCAATACAGGGTACTGAAATAGCATTATAGAACAAACATAAGAGGTTTCGATAATTTCATAAAAACTGTAATGATTTTACTGATATAAGTCAAACCTATGTGAATATTTGTAAAATAATGCGATAGAAAAATGACTGTAAAATGAAGGGGGGGATAGTGTGTGGAGTTTTCATCGGTGAGTCTTTTCCTACGGTCTACGTGAAGAAATTGAGTGAACCTAATGAAGAATGGTGGCAGAGGATAACAATGATACTGCGTCTATTGACGAATCGAGGCCCCATCCTCCTCAATAGAACACATGCAAACAAGAAGACAATGACAGAGGCAGAGGCGGTGGAAAAAAGGGGGATTTGGGGAAGCATATGAAGAGTAGGCAGAGGTGGGGCATGTAGAGGAGAAATAACCAGTGGCGGAGGTGGGGGCGGGGGAATCAAGGAGCGACTAAGGGCAGGGTTTTGTGGAATCACAAGAATGGAATGAGAGAGGTTCAGTGGGTGTGGAGAGACAATCGGTGATAGAGATATGGTGAATGGGAAGATGATGAAAAGATATTAGGAGTGATTCGAATGGGTTGCATTATTAATGGTAAAAATGGAATGAAAATGGTATGATGGATTGAATCTCAAGAGAGGAAATCAGACATGCAGGGAGAGAAATCATGAGGGGGGATATAGGGTGAATGTGGTGAAGCTAGATAATAGATAAACTAAAGAAACCCAATCATGGGGAGAGGGAAGAGGGTGAAGGTAGTGGATGAAGAGGATGGAAGAAGGAGGAGTATATGAAAATAGAAATGGGGAGAGGGAAATCATGATAGGGAGGCCGAGAGGGAGCGAGAGCGGGAGGGAGAGAGTTGCAGAGAAAGTGAGATTAAGAGGCAATTAGAGCCATGGCGTCTTGACACATAAGAAAATAGGATGTGGAGGAACATGAAAGTGACATGTGGTATCTAGAAAGCCCTGATTATTATATACTAGTACTTTCCCTTGCTATTGCATGACGTCATCGATTAGTGGTTCTTCGTTTAATAAGAGATTAATATTTATAAAAGTTAAGAAGAAAGAGTAATGTTGAATAAATTTTAATTAGAAATTAATGGTTTATGATAAGGGAATAGGAGTGAATAGAATATAATGACACCATTCAAATAGTCAACAAAAAAAGGATAGAGTAATCGTATATGAATTTAAAAATTTGGATTCTAGAAAATTTGAATTAATTTACAATTTCATTCAAAATATTTATAATGCGGGAACTAAAATTTAATGTGAAATAAAAATGAAAGATAATAAATTGGTTGAAATAATAAAATTGTGTAATGTTAAAATAAATTAAATATTAATAAATTGAATGAGTGGGATGTTCGGAAAAATTTAAAACGCATTGAAACTTGTCTTCATGTATATGGAACAATATGGAAAATTGAACGTAGATGTCACATACATATATAATAGAAAATATGCAATTGACTAGAATAAAGAGATGAATAAACATTGTTGACAACCACTTCATATTTCATGACAATATTAAATTGCATCAGAAAAATATATATAGACAAAGTGATGTATTGTATGAAACTTGAATACATAATATTACGAAAGAAATTTTAATATTTCTAGATGTATTGTAGGAAATGTGATTCTAGTTTCAAATAATATATATGCATGCTTGAATAAGGAATAAATAATTTATATATACATTTCATCACAAATTAATGATACAAATTCATTGTATACATACATTTTTTATCATATATTATGAATAAACATTCCATTATGTACAATCACATTACATAATATTTGTTCGTAAGTAATATTGTTGTATACTATAAAAATAAATAAATTAAAGGATATTGAAACGACTTCATATTTCATATAATAAAGCTAATTCTTATGCATAAAGTAATTAATAATAAAATGTTAATATCTAATAGAAACAAATGCATGACATATAATGTAATCATGCAACTAAAAAAATATCCATACAACTGTATAGATGGCCATTAAAGTGCATGTTATTGTGTAAATTAAGAATTTTATAAATTTCATGCCTATAATATACATGTTGTTGGAGGAAAACAGTTGGATAGTAAGATGTATATATTAAAATATTTATTTAAATATAGTTTCAATGTCAAATATGATAAGAACTCTCTATTGAGTCTTTGAGAAGTAGTAAAAGTAATCACTTTTAGATGGGGCGATAGGCCATAGTGGATGATTTTATGGTTCAACTTACTGTAAATTCATCATCTCCACAACATTGCAATGATGTCTCACATATGTCTACGTCCTTTTAGCTAAGAAACATGTCCTTTATAAGGTATGTTATTCCTGCAAAAAACAAATTCAGCTCCTTGGATTTCTATCACTGCTGCAAAGTATATTTCCACCCCATGGATTAATTACAGAACTATTGGATCCATTAGCTGAGATCAAAATAATGTCAAAGTCAATATATTTGAATCTCTAGAAGATTGGATATAGGTAGATGAAATAATTCTATACAACTACAGATATGAAAAGATGAATATAAATTAATTATATTCAATGATTCTTATGTAAATTATATGAAAGGACAGCCACATTCAAATATTAATGGACTAAGAACAGAGGAAAAGCACAATTGTGACTTGTTCTGACCTGTAGAATGTGATGGTTTGTTTCAACCGAACATCTACTTTACAACAAATCTACAAACCATCAAAATTGGTCCACTATACAGATTCCTTGATAGCACCTGCTAGAACAGGAACATCCACGTATAAGATTCTCAATTCGTTGGACCTGGAGAACTGGTTTGTAAGAGAAACCATACTATAAATTAATTAGATTCAATCATACATGATTAAATGATTTAAATGAATAGCCACATACATATAGTAATAGACTAAAATACAGAGGAAAAACATGATTGTGAGTTGTTATGGTCTGTAAAATGTGATTATTTGATTCAACCAAACATCTACATTATGAAAAATCATCAAAACAACATTATTTTACACCAGTCAAGATTCCACGATAGCACCTACAAGAAAAATAACATCAACATATAAAATACTCAATTTTTTGGACCTATACATCTGGGTTGTTATAGTAACCGTAACTAAATTACTGATTATATAACCAATATTCATTATCATGTAGAGTTTCATGATAGAAATAATAGATTCTACTATTTTGATAATTTCCTTCACATAATTTATTTGAGGATATACATCACCTAGAAGTAGTACTGTTCAACATGACATCCATAGTTCAATATAGGTCAGTGGCATTTTCTCAGCTCAAAATATCAATATCACCAGTTTCCTTGATAAAATGAAAATATATATTCATTAATGATTGAATCATAAAATAAAACTCTTATGTCTTTATATATGTGTGAAAAGGGCATCATTTAGAAACATTTTTGTTGTAGTAGTATAACATTAATTTCCTAAAAAATCAGAAAACTCTTACACTATAATGAAATCTTACCATATATGTTGATTTCCTATGATGTGAGATTGACTCCTCTTAATAGAATTATTTCACAGACCAAAAGATCCACAAATCTCACAATGAGAGATCATTTTCTATAGAGAAAGCTTGAATAGATTATCAGTCTACAGTCGCTGAATCAACAGGGTTTTATCAGGAGTAAGTACCTACATATTTTCATGAATGATTTTCTACATCCACTTTTCCTGCTTCTTGAAGTTCCTCTAGTTGTCCAGGAGGTTATTTATATTTTCTTCTAGAACAGATAGACATACATTTTTTCAGCTGATAGTGGAGGAGGGGGTGCGACTTCAACTTCCTAAGCAAGGTATTCTCGGCCACGACTAACTCATCTTTCATGAATCCAATCAGAAAAATATTTTGGGTCCTATTACATAGAGTGTATAATGATCACAATTTTAGTGTAATACTGATTCAAACAAATAAAAACAATAGGAAGTTATGGTATGAAACATGATATTGAAATTACGGATACTATTTACTAAAATGTTGAAGGTTTATTGGGAATTGTATTGGAATGTCATTGAAATGAAATGTATAATATGCAGGTGATGTATTAATATAATAAAATCATGAAATCATTGTAACTGTTTAATGTGACTTTTCATTAAATATATTCAAATATGTCTGATTGTTTATATAAAAACATCAATATATTTTCCCACAGTAGTAACATCCATGAAACATTAGTGAACGTAACATACTCACGGAAAACACATCAACTATGGGTTTACTGGATCATGGAAACTAAAGATAGGTAGACTTACCAGCACTGAAGTCATAAAATGATTCCATAGAGAAGGGATGAGTAAAATAGTAAAGACTACCTAAAAATCCATATTGATGACAACAGAAGCATAAAATGGATGCAACTTATAAACAAACATGTCCCTCAAAGACATGATATAGCCAGGAATTAAAGTATGCATGCCTTGGTCTGAAGAAGATATATATCCTACGTTGGATAAAGAATCCTGATAAAAAATGTCATTGGAGGCACCCTGAGGTTTTAAATTCATCCATAGGATGTCTGGACAGAGGTCCTTTTTCAGTTTCTCCTTCTACAATCCTAAAACTGTAATCCACAAGTTAGTCAAAAAGTTATTTAATTGCAATGAATAGTTGACAAATGAAAAAAAAAATACATCATCATTGATTAATTGACACCCAATTAATGAAACAGAGAAGTTAGTGTCTTGAATTTGCATAGTGAATTTAGAAAAATTCATGCACAAATTACCTGCATTCATATGATGGTCAAAAAGGATGTTACATTCCTGATTTTACGACATAATAAATGAATTCCTTACCAATTCTTATTGTTGTATTCACAACTACTGGTAAAACAATTAGTTAATAGTGAAACAACACAGTAAACATTTTTTCATGGGTAGAAGGGACAAATTTCATTAAAATAGTAACGTCCTCCCAAAAAAACATTAGATAAACATGAAAAACCTATTAGAAAACATAATTGCCCTTTTTTTAAAGATGTCTATCATGAGTACCACAAACTAATCAATCATCATTAAAACACACAACATCAAAAACCTCCACCATTTTCCTATTACATAATTAGTAACTTCCATCTTAATGAAAAACCATCTGAGCATCCCATTTATGCATGGGAAGGATGGCCAATTTCATACTCCGGTGGTCTGTTTTCATTTTAAATCAATGACATTTTATATATGGACACTATTCATGTTTTGGTTTATAAAAACACAAGATGAAATTTAAAAGAAACATAAACATTAAACAATAAAATCAGCTAGAATGTAGTAACCTGAAATAATATTATAGGTCCACCTTTGTATTGGATCAATACTTCTAATCTCATATTGTTTATAGTTTTATCAATAAATTTATGAATTATGGCCTTCATTGAAGAAAATCAATCTGAATTTCAAGGATTTTAAACCCAATAAAACACATAATAGAAAAATTTCATGAATGTCCGATTATAGGTTCCAAAAATAATCCTCAAAGCACCATTATCGGTTTCAAAACTGTGTCCTGGAACATATTTCAGCCAAATAGGGGAACCCCTGTACATTGTAAAGAATTATAAACGACCCTAAATGATAATTAAATAAATAATGTAATATCATGTAAATACTAAAAACCTTCGAAATTAATAGAAATTCCACTCAGAACATATATATGGCCCGATTCTGAGATGAACATATATGACTACTTCCATCAAAAATAAAAATATCTTGTACATACTAAACACCACCAGATTCTGCTTTATAAAAAATGAAGATGAAATTTTTTAAAAAAACATCAAAATGAAACAAAATTAGCTAGAATGCAGTAACCTGAGATAATATTATAGGGCCACATTGAAATTCAAACAATCCCAGATGATATTAAAAATTTAAAATGTAAATTTATGCAGTCTCACTTTCATCGCAGCTAATTGATCAGATTTTTTAGTATTGAAAACCAAATAAACATCATAGAAAATTTTCTTTAATGGACCATTAAAGGTTCTAAAACTATCCTTTAAAGGGCCATTAGCAGCACTAAAACTGATCTCAAGAACATATTTCATACAAACAGGAGAACCTATAAATTTTTTAATGAAATAAAAAAAATCAAATTTCTGGAATTGAAACACAGTAATATCTTGCACATAATGAAAACATTAAAAATTACCCATATTTCCACTCACCCCATACATGAATCCCGATTCTACGATGAAATTATTGGCATGCTTTCTTCACCAGCTTAACTAATCTGAGTAATTCATTTCTCCCTTAGAAATAGTACATCATGAAAAGAAAACAAATAGCTGAAACAAATATATATATATAAAATTACAATAAACACTAATTTCCTCGAAGATGTATCAGAATAATATATCATTTCAATATTTATATAAAAACACATAAATAAAACATTATGCAAATGGAAATAGAAATAATAAGGAGAATTAAATATCTTGAATATTTGATACCATAACTTTGAAAAGAAGTATATTTTGATAAAGATACCTGAATCAAATAATACATGTATAGTCATTGGACAATACATAGGGTATCCAATCATAAATCATTCATAACATGAATATGAAAAATGGAAATTTAAAATAATAACTTTTCATAAAATCATTTAACCTTTCCATAAAGCGAATAAAACCTATTGTAATAATTAACTCAACAAATAGTATTATTATTATTAAATAATATTAAAAAATTTAATTGTTCACATGGATCTAAAACATTTGTATTAATGTGTAAGTGTATGAAAACCTCATAGTCAGGACTGAAGGGAACACATACTATAATATGTACTTATACTCGATGAACCTATATACTATGATAATTAATTCAGTAATCTTGGCCGACATGGTGTGCTTATTTAGTAACTTAGTAACCCTGACTCAGATATGAGAAGAATTAATGAATGGGTATTTGGGAAATGTAGTAAAAATACCCTAGTTGCATTGAAGCAGATCCTGGAACTGGGGTCCCTTAAAATTATATGAAAAATGGTGATTTATGGTTATGTTGAAGAAGAATGAAAAGCAGTATATGCTATTTCATCCCAAATTATATACACTTTAGATGGTCAGGAGTTATTATATATAGAATCTGGGCACATACTCTTTCAGTGATTGATGTTCAACTCAATAATTGAAGAACAATAGAAAATGAAGTGTTGCCCTAAAGAATTTTGGAATTCAAAAATTGAAATACAAAGTATAATTAAACTTATTAAATGTATGAATGTATTGTTTTATGAAATTAAAATATGATTAAAATTTCATAAAATTTATAAATATACATACCTTGTCCCTCCAAAAAATTTAATACCCTTTGAGAAATCCATCTATGCTAGAAGGTCATCTCGAGTAAAAATCATTGATGTTTCACATCTTCTGTCAGATTCCTGGACATTGCGAATAAATGCTAATAAGAATTTAGTAATTTCTATAAGTAGCACAAGGATATAGAATAATTTAAAATTTAATGGGACCAAATTCGTATATTTTTTAGTTGTATGAAAATTTAACTATCATTTTTAAAGTAAAGGAAAACCATCAAAACAACTTTCCAAAACATTACAATACATTCTACATTGGAATCATGATAATCATAGGGAGAAATCATTGAAAAAATATATCCTTTAAATAACTTCCCACAAAATCAAATGAATTAATGAATAGAAAAGTCAACTCCCTCTAGTTACGAAACATCTAAAATATAAAATATGAAAAAATCAATCTAGATCCACCGTTTGAAATCACCATTTGGAAACACCAAAGAGATTTCATAATATGGAACCAAAATGTAGATTTTCCTTAGAAAAACAATAAACTTACTCAATCAAATTAGCAAAAAAATCACCATATATATCACCAATCATCACACAACACCATTTCATCAATAAATTGATAATCAACAATCCCATAATTCTAGCATCCATTCTCGGTGGAGTTAGAGAGCATCAAAACATTTTTCAATGAGAAGGAATTTGAAGAAATATAAGGTGAAGTGTACCTAGAATCCTATAATAATCATGAAATAATTTGAATGAAACCCTAAAGCAACAGATCAAAATTCGTTAGATTTGGCTGATATTCTAATATCCTTGATGGTGAAAAGTATAAATTTCACATTGAACCAAAACCATAGATTATTCAATGTTTATATGAAAACAAGAAAAAAAATGGATTAGTGAAAATAGTGGTATAGAAACATATGAACCTGTAGTTGATCTTCAATGGTTGAAGGCAGACATATCATTACTGGAAAAATCATCCATAGTTGTATATAAAAAATTTGAATGTATTAGATCTAGTTATGAGAGGGAATGTAAAAATGATAAGTAAAATAAATAACAAATATATAGAATATGTAACATCCATTAATTTGGAGAAAATAAAAATAAATAATTATTGAATCAATATTTCTATAGGTCCATGATATAAATTCTAAAACAATGCTTCAGGAGAATCAATGAACTACTGAGTATAAATAAACGAGTATTGTTCACCTGAAATAATAATAACTAATAAGAATCTATTAATAATGATCATATAATAATCGAATGTGGTAAATATTTAATTATAAAAAACTGATGGAAGAGAAGAACTGTTGAGAACTGTGAGGTTAATAGATGGAAGATGAAAGATTAAATGAATGCTACTACAAAAAAACTGGTTTTCATAAATCATTAATGTTTTTGAAATAATTAATTGAAGTCTTTTACCCCCAAAATTAACTTCATTGAAACATTATTTCAAAAATAAAACAATGATTCCTATTAACCTGATATCAAAATTAATGATAATCAATTCAAGATGATTATAGTATAATTTAAGGATGTAATAATTTGAATGAAAAATCTAACGAATGTAAAAAAAATGTTAATCAAATAGATAAATTAAAAATTTAATATAAAAGATAAATTAACTATATTGCTAATACAAATGTTTTTATCATTATATATAAGAAAAAATGATGATAATAATACAAAGTGTTTGGAATACCTACACTAAAAAAATGATGTTGCATAAAGAATTGTGAACCCTGAAAAAATGAATAGGTGAATGAATATTATAATGGAAAAAACCGACACCTTATAGATATCAAACCAGTATGTCTGCTTCAGAGGGTATAGAACTCGAACTCTAGACAATATTGTGCTATTGAAAACCATTTTTATAACCTCAGCAACCTGGCTACGAAATATATATTCTATCCGCACCCAATAGACTGTCCATACAAAAAAATATCTTCCAACTTATCCCTATAAGTCTCTTCTAGAAATCTATAGGCAGCCTAAATATCTACATAAGTGTTATTCTCACATAGAAAGGAAAAAAATTCCAATCATGGAATTTAGAAAACCCCTTAATGGGAGGACTACCTAATAATTTTACAATAGTTTTAATTGAATCCCCTAAATATAAAACCACTTATTACGTGTGTTTAAACTATTCAATGAATGTTATTATTTTATAAGAGGGAATTTAAATTCCATTCATAACTCTTTATACCTTTATATCTAAATCCCCTAAAATGAATTATGAAAAGTTCTAATGTTGGATATTCTTATTCATGTTTATCCATTTGAGAAACAGCATGTACCTTGTTTGAAGACTGTTCATACCGAGAATAATTATATCATCAAATAGCTGGAGGCCACAAGTTAAGTCAGTCCGGATTGATAACAATATAAACAAGAAACGCTAGATCTGGAAAACTGATCCCATCAAATTGACTCGAATAAAAAGGTTGAGTTCTCATAACATCTCATATATTTTACCCATATCTGTTGCGTTTCTGTGTGAGTATAGAATAATCAGGGAAGCAGATGTGTTCTTCTTGTACGACACCATAATTTCATTCTTCTGCTTCGTTCGCATCTTCAAAACATCAACACTTTCCTTCTAAGAGTCATACGTGATTGTTAACATCCTAGTAGATTTGTTGGTGAACACCTAATGAGACAAGGGCTTGGCGAGAGGAACAAGAACATTGTAACACCCGAGACTTTTATGTTATATAAATCATCAAAGAAATCTTTTTCTACACAACACTTGCTTGGCTTGCTTTACACGCAATCGCGACCTTCCTCGATAGCTTTCGTCGTACGCAATACCGAGTTTCACTAAATAACAATATGCTATTAAAACTAGCCGTTATGAATAGTAATAACCACTTTTTGAAATTTTATAAATTTTTATTTTTCAAAATGGACTTCATTTTTGGACTCAGAATATCGAAATTATCCTAGGGTGAAATTTTGGTATTTTTCTGAAAACTTTCAATTTTTGATGAATAGTGAAACCACTAAGTGGTAGGTTAAAAAACTGAATTTTGCATAAAACTTAATTTTACCGCTTCTGTGAATGGAATTTCGAAAATCCGAGAGACACGGTTAAAATCAGGGACTAAAATGTGGTTCAATGAGATGAAAATAATTTTTTGGTGAATAGTAACTTTTTACTTTTTTTACCGCGGTTAATAGTAAATAGGGTAACTAAGGGTAAATATGATATTAATATTACCCTAACACATGTCCTAATTCTATTGTACAACTGTAATTCGACCAAAAACAAACTTAAGAATAAAATATGACCATTTAGGCCCACTTGGATTAGATTAGGACATTTATTATTAATTTATTTAAAGAAGGGTTAAAAAAGTTAAAATCAATGTTTAATAAGTAAATCATTTTTAATATGGGGTTATACATAAGATAAATTCGATTGTAAATATTCATTAGAAAGCTAAAAAGGTTTCCTACATGATGGTATTTTATTTATAATTTTTAGACATTAAATAATTTAATTTATTTATGACACAATGATGATGCAGTAATTATCTTGTTAATGAAATATTGACATAATTGATGTTATAAACACCAAAATAAATGTAATTTGAGACTTTTTTTGAATTAAACTAATTTTCTAGGTTACTATGATATATTAGTGTTGATTTAATAAACTTTTTTTGAACATATAATTCTGTTATGACTTTCACAAAAATCATATATCAAATAGTGTCAAAATTGACACAAAATAGTTTTTAAATCAAATATTATATTCTTAATTGTTATTTTATTCTTAAAAATCTAAGGTTCGGACAAATGACTTAGATAAGGATATATATATTAATAATAAATAATTTAGGGTTAGTTTGGCATGTTATAGTAAGTGTATTAACCATATAGTGTAAGAAAACAAAAAGACACGGTAAAAGTTAAATTATTTAACTTAGTGTTAAATCTAATTGATAAGGTTAAAATAATAACCTAAACTTGTCTAAATCCTATTGGTTGATAGGATTTCTACCCATCCCCTCTTTAGCTTCGAAATAAGACCCTTTGGAACCATTATAAACCGATTTTGACTTTAATAGAAAATAATATTTTGAGATATTCCAAAGGTGCCCCTCTCCTCCCTTATAAAAGGGCACCTCCTCCCCCTCCTCCTCACACCAATTTGAGCACTCATGCTCGGCCAACCCCTGCCATTTTCTCCTCTCCACTTCCCTAGAATAATCCTAGAGGTCCTGGTCTTCTCCAAAGACCAATCTTAGTTCCTTAAGTGGAGGATTCAAAGAGGCATTCCAAAGAAGAGGTAATATCCATTACCGATCTTTTCAATTTCTTCTTCAACTTCTTCTTCTTTAGTTGTTTCATGATAAAGTAATAACATCAGTATTTATTACATACTGATATGTTATTATAAATATGAAACAGCCCTAATTCTCCTTCTATCCATCCTACGGAAAAATGAAATCACCGCGCGTGCGTACGTACGGAATACCGTCTCCACGCCGTGGTGTAATCTATTTTCCACCATCACCTTACAAGGATGGGTATAATGGTGTAATGAGTAACTATATATGATTATAATGAAGTAATATTGATACTTAAATAATATATATATACTCCAATACAATTCCACGATCACAGGAACGATATCATCACTCGTGCGTACGTACGGAATACCGTCTCCACGATGTGATGCGACTCGTTCTACATGATCTTCATTTCATAATGATTATATAAGTGAATTGAATGAATGAATATGGTATATACTACACTAATAACATTCTGTAAATGAATTATCTATAACCTAAAGATAAGAATAAGAATTTATTCGACAAAACACGCATAAGAACAAAAAGTTATAAAGACCCGAGTAAAAAGTAACAATGAAATATTAATAACAAGAAGCTAATAATATGACCATATATGATATCATATCAATATGTATGATTCTGGAATAAGTCAATAACATTATTTAAACCATTATACAGGAGCTTCGGACACGAACAAAGCAAATCGGACCTAAGGTAAGGGAAATATCACAATCTCATTTTTATCCGACATTGTTTATTCGTAAGTATTTAATGGGGTGTATTTTATCATCCACATCCATGTTCCCTCAATATGTAATATTGTTTCCATCCACTTGCAATAGTTTAAATCCAATTTTACCCCTAGGTGAGTTTTTAGTAAAGAATATGAAAGGAATCTTTTGTCGTTTTTCCGTACGAGGTACTTTTTGACTTTTTCGACAAAAGTACGAAGAATGTTTTTTTTAACTTATACGGCATGAATGGATTTTTAAAACATTACTTCAAAGAAGCTTCCTTTACAAGTTTTCAAGTTTATTTTTAATCAACATCTTTTGTTTTAAAGTTGTATGATATGTTATGAAAAGAAAAATGTTTTTTAAGAAGAAAGGATATTTTCCTCAAGAATGGAGTTCAAGTGTTTTATCAAAATTATTTTCCATCTAAGGTAATAAAGGGTTATATTTTTATCCCTATAATTACATTTATTTGATCATGTTGTGATGGAATTACTTTTATGAATTCCTTTATCTTATATGAATAGATTTGTGATGTCATGATGTTTCAAGAATCCCATTTTTGTTACTTGTGTTATGCGATGATGTATGTTTTATGACTATGTGGCACACATAAGAAAGGATTCATTATAAGATGGGTGGGACCTATATCTCCCTCCAATGCATTGGGTAAAGACTTTATATCTCATGAGATAGACATGGCTGGAACAGAAGGTTATTTCGGTTCAGTGATATAGGACTGAAACGAGGAGTGAACTCGGTTCAGAAAGGGACTTTGTCCACTAAGATAGTCTTGGCAATGAGTCATGACTAACAAGAAATGATTTTCCATGATTATGTGTGCATGCCACAAAGTTTCAAGTTTTATGTTATGATTATGGGGATCTCATTTTCACTTCTATGATTTATTCCATGTTAATATATTATGATCTCTTTTGCAGGTTTTGATTTTCATAAAGATATGATATGATTTTTATTTCCTTTATTTGCCCTTGCTGAGCATTTGAGCTCACCCTTTTATGTTTTCTTTTCCCCAGGTCAGGAATATGGATATTAAGTAGAATATGCTAAAAGGGACCCTAGATATGATGAAATAAATGGGAGACACTGTAGAAGATTTATGAACCAGTTGTTTATGTTTCCCAGTTTCTAAAGACACTATACCTATACGGTCCTTTGTGGTTTTGTCATATGTTGTAATAAGTGTGCTTCAATTTCGAAGTATTAACAATGTATGTAAAGTATGGGTCGTTATAGTTGTTATCAGAGGAAAGGTATAGTCAACCTTTAGAAACTAGGATGTGAAAGCCTTAGTAAGAACCCTAAGGATAAGTCTATGCATAGAACACCATATTAGTGTTTTAGAAATGGCCTTGAATACCCTAGGATAAGACCTTAAGCATGAAAATTTTATTCTTGAATTATGTGGTTTTTATCATTAGTGTTGCTCACACTATTCTTCTTGGTTTTAGTCAATGGCTGGAACCCGAAGGAACCGTGTTAATGCGGAATGCGATGGGCAATGCAATGATTGTCCCCCTGAGCAACCAAACGATATGGGAGCTGGAATGCAAAATCTTGTAGCCATGCTCACACAACTTTCTCAAGCTATGAATCATGCAGGATTTCCAAACGAGCAAAAGAGGGAGCAACATTCTGTTGAATCCTTAATGAGGCAGCGTCCACCTTCTTTCAGCGGGTCTACTGATCCATTAGTTGCTGAACAATGGATTAGTACTACTAAAAAGATATTTTCAGTTCTTCAATGTTCTGAGCATGATAAAGTCGTCCTAGAAGTGTATCGTTTGGAAGGAGATGCTGATCAATGGTGGAATCTTGTTAAGAATACGAGGCAAAGGGATGAAATTGAGTCTATGGAATGGGACGAGTTCAAGAACTTATTTTTCAATAAGTACTTCCCTCGTATTCTCTGAACAAAGATGGAGAAAGAGTTTCTTGAACTGAAGCAATGGGATGATGAATCTGTTGGTACCTATGAAGCAAATTTTACAAGACTTCCAAGGTACGCTTCTGGTATTATTATCCAACATGAGAGTAAGATCGATCGATTCTTTAGTGGCTTAAAACCAAGTCTTCGAAGGGCGTTAGCCATAAGGGACTTCAATATCTACGAGGAAATCGTTCGATGTGCTCTCAAAGTCGAGATGGCAATTGGAGTAACCCATCAGTCACATGGGTTTGATAAGAAGAGGAAGATGGAATTCAAAGGAAACTCTAAAGAGCACACTGAAAAGAAGATGAACTTTCCTTTATGCTCAAAGTGTGGAAAGAAACATGGAGGGAGTTGTCTTAAAGGGACAAGTAAATGTTTTAAATGTGGAAAGGAAGGTCATCAGGCATTTTAATGCCGTGATAATGGGAAGAAGATGTCTAATGACGCAAACAAAGGAAGGGATACACAGAATGAACCTACTACACTTCAATGTTTCAAGTGCAAGGAGATGGGGTATTATGCCAATCAATGCCCAAATCCAAGGGTTGATGATGATGGTCGACGTCAACAAACTCTTAAGGCTAAAGAAAAAGGAAAGACACATGCAATTTCTATCAGCGATGTGGAGTACGATAACGATGTGGTGAAAGGTACACTTACCATCCACTCTAAAGTAGAAAATGTTTTATTTGATTCTCGATCCACCCAGTCTTTCATTTCTGAAGAATTTTCTAAGGGTATCACCGTATTACCTCAACAATTAGATGTTGAGTTAGCTGTGACAACACCTAATGGCACATCAATCGCATCAAAAGTTTATAATTCTTCTCCGATCGAAGTTTGTGGGAAAGTGCTTCCTGCAAATCTTGTGATCCTTCCTATAGTGGAATTTGATGTGATTCTTGGCATGGATTGGCTTTCTTTATACGGAGATCATATCAATTGCCAAATAAGGGAAGTCACATTTCATATTCCAGATCAATCTATGATCGTCTATCAATGCAAAGATGAACATAACCTTCCAGTGGAAATTTCTTCCATTTTATGGGTATTGATCCCACTAAATGAAGGTTATTTATCTCAAATGGTTGGTGAGAAACTCGCGATTAAGAATATGCCCATCGTACGGGAGTTTGATGATGTCTTTCCGGAGGAATTACCGGGTCTTCCACCAAATCGTGAAGTTGAGTTTTCAATAGAACTCGTACCGGGTGCTTTGCCTATTTCAAAGACACCTTATAGAATGGCCCCAATTGAGTTGCAGGAATTGAAGAAGCAACTCCAAGAGAATCTTGATAAGGGATTCATACGCCCTAGTGCGTCACCTTGGGGAGCACCTGTTCTATTTGTTAAGAAGAAAGATGGATCAATGAGACTCTGCATTGATTATAGAGAACTTAACAAGATCACTATCAAGAACAAATATCCTCTCCCACGCATTGATGACTTATTTGACCAACTACGTGGAGCTCAATACTTTTCCAAGATTGATCTTCGTTCAGGGTATCATCAATAAAGGGTCAAAAGGGAGGATATACCAAAGACGGCTTTCCGTACAAGGTATGGACACTATGAATTTATAGTGATGCTATTTGGTCTTACTAATGCCCCTGCTATCTTCATGGATCTAATGAATAGAGTCTTTAGAGACTATCTTGATCAATTTGTGGTAGTCTTTATAGACGATATTCTTGTCTATTCAAAGAGCAAGGAAGATCATGAAGATCACTTGAGAATTATATTGAAGACCCTGAGAAAAGAGAAGCTTTATGCCAAATTTACCAAGTGTGAATTTTGGCTTCAAAAAGCTGCATTTTTGGGTCATATAATCTCAAAAGAGGGGATATCTGTGGATCCAGCAAAAACAGAGGTTATCAAAAGATGGTCAAGACCAACAACAGTAACTGAGATCCGAAGTTTTCTTGGTTTGGCTTGATATTATCGACGTTTTGTAAAAGATTTTTCACGATTATCTAATCCAATCACCTAGTTGACTCGGAAGGGAGTTAAGTTTGTCTGGACAGAGGAATGTGAAGAGAATTTCAAGGAGTTGAAAAGAAGGTTATCCAGTGCACCTGTGCTCACACTGCCTTGTAGTGGAGAAAGGTTTGTGATCTACAGTGATGCATCCAAGAAGGGATTGGGGTGTGTTCTTATGCAAAATGATATGGTGATAGCTTATGCCTCACGACAGTTGAAAATCCATGAGCAAAATTACCCAACACATGATTTGGAGTTGGCTGCGGTAATCTTTGCATTAAAGATTTGGAGGCATTAACTTTATGGTGAAAGGTGTGATATTTATACTGATCATAAAAGTTTAAAGTATATTTTCACACAAAAGGAGTTGAATATGCGTCAAAGAAGATGGTTGGAGCTGATTAAGGATTATGACTGCTCAATCCATTGCCACCCTGGGAAAGCAAAGAAGGTGGCAGATGCATTAAGTCGACAAGACCATGCTAGTTTATCCATGATGAGGATCACAAAAGATCCAATATTTATGGATTTACAAAGGATGGATCTTGGAATTATAATGGAAGGGGAAAAATCTTATCTTTCTCAAATGAATGTTCAACCATCTATACATGTGAAGATTAAAGATGCACAGAAAGAAGATGTTGAGTTACAAAAGAAGGTGAGAAATGTTCCTGAATTCAACCTTGATTGTGATGGGATAATAAAGTTCAAGAATCGGGTTTGTGTTCCTTCCATCCCCGAATTAAAGAAGGAGCTGCTGGATGAGGCTCATAGTTCTTCATTCTCTATTCATCCTGGAAGCACGAAGATGTATAGGGACCTGAAAGAGTACTTCTGGTGGGATGGCATGAAAAGAGATGTTGCTGAATATGTCTCTCGATGCTTGGTTTGTCAACAAGTTAAAGCTGAGAGACAGAAGTCTAAGGGGATGTTACAACCATTACCTATACCCGAATGGAAATGGGAAAACATCACTATGGACTTTGTCATAGGACTTCCTAAAACATCCAAAGGCAATAATGCTATCTGGGTCATAGTAGATCGTCTTACAAAGTCTGCACACTTCATTGCTATTAGAGAGGATTTCTCTCTAGATCAGCTTGCCAGGATATATGTAAAGGAAGTGGTAAGATTGCATGGAGTACCACTTTCTATTATATCTGATCGAGATCCGAGATTTACCTCGAAGTTCTGGCGAAGTCTTCAGCATACTCTGGATACAGAGTTGAGTTTCAGCACTGCTTATCATCCCCAGACAGACGGTCAGTCTGAGAGAACAATTCAAACCCTAGAAGATATGTTGAGAGCTTTCTCTATGGATTTCAAAGGAGGTTGGGATCAACACCTACCTTTGGTGGAATTTTCTTATAATAATAACTTTCACTCCAGTATTCAGATGGCTCCTTATGAAGCTCTCTATGGAAAGAAGTGCAGGACTCCAACTTGCTGGGATGAAGTTGGGGAAAGAAAGCTGTTAGGACCTGATCTCATTGATGAAATGGCAGAAAAGGTCAGATCTATTCAACAACACATAAGAGCAGCTCAGAGTCGACAGAAAAGTTATGCCGACAACCGAAAAAAAGAACTAGAGTTTGAAGTAGGCGATAAAGTGTTCTTACGAATATCTCCCTGGAAGAGGGTTATGAGATTTGGAAAGAAGGGGAAGTTGAGCCCTAGATATATCGGTCCTTTCGAAATACTGGATCGTGTTGGGAAGGTAGCTTACCGATTGGCGCTTCCACCGAATCTCTCTCAAGTTCATGATGTGTTCCATGTATCTCTCCTGAGAAAGTACATACCAGATCCTTCACATGTACTCAGCTCAGAAGTTGTACCGCTGGAGCAAGATCTTTCTTATGAAGAACAGCCGATAGAGATTCTGGATCGTAGCGAAAAAGTCCTACGAAACAAGAACACTCGCTTGGTGAAAGTTTTATGGAGAAACCACCAACTTGAAGAAGCTACATGGGAGCTTGAGGATATGCTGAGGGAGAAGTATCCTCATCTGTTTGTTGCAAAGTGACGAATTTCGAGGGCGAAATTCTTTTTAAGGGGGGTAGAATGTAACACCCGAGACGTTTATGTTATATAAATCATCAAAGAAATCTTTTTCTACACAACACTTGCTTGGCTTGCTTTACACGCAATCGCGACCTTCCTTGATAGCTTTCGTCGTACGCAATACCGAGTTTCACTAAATAACAATATGCTATTAAAACTAGCCGTTATGAATAGTAATAACCACTTTTTGAAATTTTATAAATTTTTATTTTTCAAAATGGACTTCATTTTTGGACTCAGAATATTGAAATTATCCTAGGGTGAAATTTTGGTATTTTTCTGAAAACTTTCAATTTTTGATGAATAGTGAAACCACTAAGTGGTAGGTTAAAAAACTGAATTTTGCATAAAACTTAATTTTACCAATTCTGTGAATGGAATTTTGAAAATCCGAGAGACACGGTTAATATCAAGGACTAAAATGTGGTTCAATGAGATGAAAATAATTTTTTGGTGAATAGTAACTTTTTACTTTTTTTACCGCGGTTAATAGTAAATAGGGTAACTAAGGGTAAATATGATATTAATATTACCCTAACACATGTCCTAATTCTATTGGAAAAGTGTAATTCGACCAAAAACAAACTTAGGAATAAAATATGACCATTTAGGCCCACATGGATTAGATTAGGACATTTATTATTAATTTATTTAAAGAAGGGTTAAAAAAGTTAAAATCAAAGTTTAATAAGTAAATCATTTTTAATATGGTGTTATACATAGGATAAATTAGATTGTAAATATTCATTAGAAAGCTAAAATAATTTCTTACATGATGGTATTTTATTTATAATTTTTAGACATTAAATAATTTAATTTATTTATGACACAATGATGATGCAGTAATTATCTTGTTAATGAAATATTGACATAATTGATGTTATAAACACCAAAATAAATGAAATTTGAGACATTTTATGAATTAAACTAATTTTCTAGGTTACTATGATATATTAGTGTTGATTTAATCAACTTGGTTCGAACATATAATTCTGTTATGACTTTCACAAAAATCATATATCAAATAGTGTCAAAATTGACACAAAATAGTTTTTAAATCAAATATTATATTATTAATTGTAATTTTATTCCTAAAAATCTAAGGTTCGGCCAAATGACTTAGATAAGGATATATATATTAATAATAAATAATTTGGGGTTAGTTTGGCATGTTATAGTAAGTGTATTAACCAAATAATGTAAGAAAACAAAAAGACACGGTAAAAGTTAAATTATTTAACTTAGAGTTAAATCTAATTGATAAGGTTAAAATAATAACCTAAACTTGTCTAAATCCTATTGGTTGATAGTATTTCGACCCCTCCCCACTTTAGCTTTGAAATAAGACCCTTTGGAACCATTATAAACCGATTTTGACTTTAATATAAAATAATATTTTGAGATATTCCTAAGGTGCCCCTCTCCTCCCTTATAAAAGGGCACCTCCTCCCCCTCCTCCTCACACCAATTTGAGCACTCAAGCTCGGCCAACCCCTGCCATTTTCTCCTCTCCACTTCCCTAGAATAATCCTAGAGGTCCTGGTATTCTCCAAAGACCAATCTTAGTTCCTTAAGTGGAGGATTCAAAGAGGCATTCCAAAGAAGAGGTAATATCCATTACCGATCTTTTCAATTTCTTCTTCAACTTCTTCTTCTTTATTTGTTTCATGATAAAGTAATAACATAAGTATTGCTTACATACTGATATGTTATTATAAATATGAAACAACCCTAATTCACCTTCTATCCATCCTACGGAAAAATGAAATCACCGCGCGTGCGTACGTACAGAATACCGTCTCCACGCCGTGGTGTAATCTATTTTCCACCATCACCTTACAAGGATGGGTATAATGGTGTAATGAGTAACTATATATGATTATAATGAAGTAATATTGATACTGAAATAATATATATATACTCCAATACAATTCCACGATCATAGGAACGATATCATCACTCGTGCGTACGTACGGAATACCGTCTCCACGATGTGATGCGACTCGTTCTACATGATCTTCATTTCATAATGATTATATAAGTGAATTGAATGAATGAATATGGTATATACTACACTAATACCATTCTGTAAATTAATTATCTATAACCTAAAGATAAGAATAAGAATTTATTCGACAAAACATGCATAAGAACAAAAAGTTATAAAGACCCGAGTAACAAGTAACAATGAAATATTAATAACAAGAAGCTAATAATATGACCATATATGATATCATATCAATATGTATGATTCTGGAATATGTCAGTAACATTATTTAAACCATTATACAGGAGCTTCGGACACGAACAAAGATAATCGGACCTAAGGTAAGGGAAATATCACAATCTCATTTTTATCCAAGATTGTTTATTCGTAAGTATTTAATGGGGTGTATTTTATCATCCACATCCATGTTCCCTCAATATGTAATATTGTTTCCATCCACTTGCAATATTTTAAATCCAATTTTACCCCTAGGTGAGTTTTTAGTAAAGAATATGAAAGGAATCTTTTGTCGTTTTTCCGTACGAGGTACTTTTTGACTTTTCCGACAAAAGTACGAAGAATGTTTTTTTAACTTATACGGCATGAATGGATTTTTAAAACATTACTTCAAATAAGCTTCCTTTACAAGTTTTCAAGTTTATTTTTAATCAACTTCTTTTGTTTTAAAGTTGTATGATATGTTATGAAAGGAAAAATGTTTTTTAAGAAGAAAGGATATTTTCCTCAAGAATGGAGTTCAAGTGTTTTATCAAAATTATTTTCCATCTAAGGTAATAAAGGGTTATATTTTTATCCCTATTATTACATTGATTTGATCATGTTGTGATGGAATTACTTTTATGAATTCCTTTATCTTATATGAATTGATTTGTGATGTCATGATGTTTCAAGAATCCCATTTTTGTTACTTGTGTTATGCGATGATGTATGTTTTATGACTATGTGGCACACGTAAGAAAGGATTCATTATAAGATGGGTGGGACCTATATCTCCCTCCAATGCATTGGGTAAAGGCTTTATATCTCATGAGATAGACATGGATGGAACGGAAGGTTATTTCGGTTCAGTTATACAGGACTGAAACGAGGAGTGAACTCGGTTCAGAAAGGGACTTTGTCCACTAAGACAGTCTTGGCAATGAGTCATGACTAACAAGAAATGATTTTCCATGATTATGTGTGCATGCCACAAAGTTTCAAGTTTTATGTTATGATTATGGGGATCTCATTTTCACTTCTATGATTTATTCAATGTTAAGATATTATGATCTCTTTTGCAGGTTTTGATTTTCATAAAGATATGATATGATTTTTATTTCCTTTATTTGCCCTTGCTGAGCATTTGAGCTCACCCTTTTATGTTTTCTTTTCCCCAGGTCAGGAAGATAGATATTAAGTAGAATATGCTAAAAGGGACCCTAGATATGATGAAATAAATGGGAGACACTGTAGAAGATTTATGAACCAGTTGTTTATGTTTCCCAGTTTATAAAGACACTATACCTATACGGTCCTTTTTGGTTTTGTCATATGTTCTAATAAGTGTGCTTCAATTTCGAAGTATTAACAATGTATGTAAAGTATGGGTCATTATAAACATAGTCGACATCGAATATTTCACTAGCCGCGTATCCAATCCCCCCACCACCAAAAAATATGCAATAACAGAACAAAAATCAATTATTAAACAAACAAATAATATGGTTTCTGTTTCATTTTTGGAGCCATGTCACAAAATAAACATCATCAAAGATGGTGGAGGATGATTAGCACATGGAGCTGGAGAGTAGGGTTTTGTGAATAGTTTACCAGAAACCCATGGACATCTAAATGAGGTAATAGGGGTGGGAGAGGAATATGTGAGTAGGGGAGGGAGAGGAATCTGATGGTGGAGGGGGAGATAGGGGATGAAGGAATATATTTCTACATGTATCCATCATTTAGGGATAGGAAAATCATGAGCAAGATAGGTATTATTCGGATGGAGGTACGAGAAGGAAAGATTATAGGGAACCAAGAGGTGGTTGAAGCCGACATCTAGAGTTTTCAGGAACCCTAGGTCACAAAGAGATAAATCCTAAGAGTGACCTGTAGAAAGAAAAAACACCGAGAGTTTGGTGGAAACAGAGAGAATATGGAGTCCGAAGATAGAGGGATACAAACAAAGGGTAGACCAGGAGAGGGAAGATGATAGAGGCAGAAATTTGAGGGTAATATCGGTCATGACATGTGATCAACTCACGATATAGGGAGATATATGTAGAGAAAATTTGAGATACTACGGGGTGGCGCGACATGGAGTGTTTTGAGATACCACGGGGTGGGGCGACAGAGAGAATTTGTGGAGTAACACATCTAGGAAAAATGATGCGGAAGAACATAAATTGGACACATGGCAGAGAGGAAGTCGGGATTAGTACATATAGTAGATATATATACTTAATCTTATATAGTAATATTTTACATATATATGGAACATATAAATTTATATAAATGATAAATTTATTACTCCTTTTATAATGTTATTTTTAAAAAATTATTTTTCAATATATTAAAACGGGATTCCATTTACTCTGATCAATTATGTCTTCATCAAAATATTTCTACCATAAAAATTTATGTCTAATAAATTTCCCATTATTGAAGTATTTTTTAAAATTAATAGTTTAAAATGAGTTTTAACTTCCCATTTTGTAAACAATACACTAGTACGTGAACAACAACTGTGACTTTTAAGTGAATGTTTTAAATGTTTTCTAAATGATCTTTCATGTTTTCATATAAAGTTATAATTTCATTTACCAAAGGAATTACCCAAATAGTTTTTCTAGTTCAATATTTGTACATATATCTTTTGGGTAAATGAACTAAAGGTACCAAAAAAATCCAATTCCCAATTCCTTATTTTTTTGAGTCATTCATTATTGTTTTCTTGGATTTTTATCACATATCTCAAAATTATTATACGTTTCCTTTGTTCCATTAGGAAATATTATTTTAAAAAAAACCCCTTTATCCTATGGATTTATTATGATAATGGTATTTTATTATTGAATTCTCCATGTGCTCATTACTCTATACGACATGAACATCACATTTTACATATTTTAAATTAGATTGTGTTCATTATGAAATAATTTTATTCTATTATCATGGGAAAATATATTGACATTTCACAAATTGATATGACGAGACAATTGGTTATTGGCATTTTGAATATACATACATTTACATTAAAACTTATATATATATGATTAATGACCAAATTATCTAAATTATTTCCATTTAAAAAGTATTACCATATTTTGCTAATCATTGAATACTAACACAAGTTAGTGATGTTTTGAAATTTTTTAATTTTCAGTATATTGATAAACAAATTTTTTTCCACAAATGTTCCCTAGGGAAGGTATGAAAATTACTATTGACAAATTTTATTAATTAATTTTATATAAAAATGTGATGGGTGGGCCCAAAATTACATACCCACTTGATGAATGGATAAGTATCATAGAAATTAGGATGGGTTTTTTAGTATACATTTTTCCATAAATAGAGTGTCCTATCAAAAAGCCTTGGCTTCATGTTTTTTAGCTACAACATTATCCATTAAATAAACATTATATAAATATTATCTATATCCATATTATCATTTATAATGAAGGATATTTCCCCCTTCTTGTACTTTTATCATTATGAATTAATATTTTTAGTCATTCCTTCTATAATATTTATTCCTTGTTTATTTTATGATTATCCCAGTTATATGATTTCACTTACTGATTATCTCTACTAACACATTATTTTATTTTTATTTCCCAAGGTTATATGTTACATAATTAAACATGATATTTAAAACATGATATCTTTTGGGGAGATATTTTTTGATATAATAAAGGCATATAATTTATTAAGTTTTTTCTTATGTAGTGGATACAATTTTACATTAGTTTTGGAAGACATAGAATTTATTAGTTTTTATAGTGGACATATTTTATAATCATAAAAACCTAAAATATATTAGGAATTTATGAAATGAAATGTATTAGTTAGATCATTTAAAGATCATATTGTTATGTATGATATTCTATAGTTGTTTTTGAATAAATAAAGTAATGTATGTGTTTCTGGCATCGGTTCTAGGAGATTTTTTACGTGCTATATCAATTGTTATGATAGAATGGTTTAAAAAACATTTGCAGAAAATAAGTTTGTTAAGGATATTTTAATCATTTATATGTTATGGTTAACCATGTTTTCAATGTTATAGATAACCATTTTGGATTGTATATGTTTTAATATTAAGAAAAACATGCAAAAATTTTTGGGGATTAAAATAAATTTTTTTAATAAAGACAATTGTGATAGGTATGACGGATAAGTCTATATATAGGAAAACACCTTTAAATTTAGATATCATAGATATTATTTTATTACTATAAAAAATAATCCATATTTGGAAAATACATGTGGAAAAAACCTATAAAAACTATAACTTGCAGAAATAACATTGAAAATGAAGTATTATATATTAACCTGACCATCAACTCATGTGTGAAAAAGATGAGTGACTATACAAATATTTTGACACTCCAAAAGAATATGAAATGGATAATTTGCATTTCTATATAAACCATATATTGGTATTTGGCTATGTTTAGATTATTTATCCTAATATGAAATTGATGATGGTTAATATTGTTTTTAATGTTGTGATTAATATGTCAAGGTATATATTAAATGACACGTGATTTCATAGATATGGGATAAATTGGTTTTTGAGACCCTAGATTTCAATGATATTTTTGTTTACGTTATATTTAGAAAATTTATCATCATTTATGATCCATATTTTGAATAATTAACATGATAAGTATAATATATCTCAACTTAATGTAAAATTCATTAAACTATTGTTGATGTATATTGAACTAATGGGATCACATACAAATATGATGATAAGGGTAAAAGTTATAATGTTTAAGTAAATTATTATTATTTATTATGAAACTCCATGGAATGTATAATGTTTTAACCCTCATGTCATCTATTTTGGTATTAGTAATGGCTATAACAAAAAAATACATGGGTGTTTTGGACACTTCAGAAACTACATCAATGTATAATGCATCTGAATGGGATATGGAGTGAGAATCCATTTGTCTATTTAAAACATGATTTCATAAAACATGATCATAAATTTGAACATAGTCCACAACCGAAAAAATAATTGGAAAGAATGATACCGTCTCCTTATAATTCGCATGAAATAGATAATAATGGTGAGAATATTCAATTTCCTATATCTCAAAAATATGGTAAGAAGCATGGTTGAAATACTTAAAGGGATAGGTAAATGAAATAAATATAGTGATAATGGTAATATAACTCAAAAGGGTAAGTAAAATAGATAATATATAAAAATTTATTGCTTATATAGAAATAGATTTGTTATAATGTCAAGATATAAAATCCACCAAAATAGTTCTCCATGAGGGCTGAACACATGGAATCATGTACACCTCCCCATACTGCAGAGGCATTCAAATAGATATGAGGGTATAATGGTAGTTCAATTAGGGGAATACTCTATACTGATCATTACTAAACAAAGTGTAAGAATTAATAAATTAAAGGAGCATATGAAAACTGAAAACTGATATATAAAAATAATCAATCACCATGAAATGTTTCAAATAATTTAGTCATGTGTGAACATCATATGCCATAAAATGATGAAAACATATAGTAGATAATAAAATAAATAGTATTTGATAGAGAATATTATAAAAATAAAATACTCAAACACTATGGGTAACTTTAGATAAATATCAATCGCTACCACCATGCACTATTATATGTCTATAATGAAAAAATTAAAAAGTATGGCCATGATCCAGACATATAATCAGGAGGTCATTCTAAGTAATAATCATTGTACATAACATGGTGAAATATAGACTTAATAGGCCACCACCAATGGTATATAGAGAAATCTGGTATGTGGGTATTATTATGAATAATTGTGAAGTTCTGATAATTAGGAAGTGAATAATTACATGTAATATAATTGGGATCCATTTCCTCATGGAAAACTATCCCATTATACCTTCATAGACCTATTCCCTCAAATATATGAACATTCCATCATGTATATATAATCATATAAGTAAACACACACACACACACTTATATATATATATATATATATTGACAGATATAAATGAATCTAAAAATTTCAGAGGCATATAAGGAAGGCATCAACATATAATAAATATATAATAAGAGACTCATTGTTTGAAATATATGCAGCAGGACATGCTTTTAAATATGGGATATTGGTCATGATTAATATCAATCATAATAAATAATGTGAATCATCATGTCCAACATGGTAATTATGAATGTAAATTTCATGTCCAACAACCCAAAATGATGGGGAATTTCATGTTCATCATACTCGACCATGGGTGAGTTAAGTGACCAATATAATGACCCTCAAATGATTCTCAATAACAACCATGTATATGGTGATAAAACATTTGATCTATTCATTTATTTAAGGAGTTTCATAGTGTATAACATGTTATCACTCAAGGATATATAAACATCATTTTGACTAATGATCTCTTTCATGGAATTATAATGTTGGAATACGTGGTTAGGCATAATAATTCATTTAACACATTATTAGTCACATTATTTTCACTCGGAAACCTAATTATAATTTAAGGAATAATAATTTGGACTTGTGGACCACAAAAATATAGTCTTAACCATTTTTTTAAAAATATATAAGATAGACCATGAGTGTTGTCCATACATTTTGGGACACGAAACATCATGATCATTCCATTTACCAATTCAACTATAATAAACAAGGAAGTTAATGAATATAAAAATCCCATAAATATATCCATTTAAATAAATCTACCTATCTTACTAATAAAGTTAAACCCAATAATATTATTAAAAAACATAAAATACTAATTCATTCATCCATGCCACTTATAACACGATTACTTCCATTTACCATTTAAATTAATTGATAGGAATATCAACACACCTATCAATTTTGTTTAGCATTCTAGATAAGGCATCGGGGATATTGGAATATAAATAATGCTACCGAAGGGATGGATTGGGAAAATGTAGAAAACCTCCATTGGTATAATTAGGATCATGAGGTGTGTATGGTTTAATGAATTAATATTTAACTAATCATTTTTATATTTTAATATTGACACACAAGCGGTCCAAAATACGACATAATGAAAATTCTTATAAACGAAGATTTTTTAAATAAAAAGAAGTATTCACTACTTAAGTTATGTTCATGAAGCATAACATGTATATTGTTGACCTTTGGATTGATTCAAATTGAGTGATAATTAACAATCAAAAAAATTCCATGGAAATAGGGCATGTGAACTCACACAATGATATAATCAAATAAATAATGATACAAATAGAAAACGATAAAAATCATTGAGAGACTCAATAATGGTGATCATACATTACTGATGACATTTTATTTTGACACCAGCTAAATGAGAACCATAGAATCATAAAATTAGGACAAGGTAATATCTCTTACATTGAAGATACGATGAACAGATGGATGGAGTAAAAAAGGGCTAATTGTTCTAAATGTGGAAAGCAAAATTTTTCATTTACAGGCTCATTAAAAGCCTCATGGTTTGGATGCATGATTTGGATAACTATATTCCAACAGTGTGGTACCACTTTCAAAAATGACAACACCCTTTCATGGTTTCATTGCATGGTTAGACAAATCATATTCCAATAGTTTGGATCTCTTTTCCCACCCAGAAAAAGATTCATGGCTTCCATTATTTTGTTTCAAATTTCCCACAAAACATTCCCCTACAAAAAACATTCCATAGGTATTGGGATTTACTTCTATTACTAAACATTTTCACATGTTAGTTACTCAATAAAATGAATTTTCAAAGCCTGAATCTATTGAAACTCATCGAAACACAATATACACTCTTTTCACCCATAAAACGCGGATGAAAATATCTATTTCTGTGTTCCATATATCAAAATTAATTTTAAAATCATGGTTTATGATTTAGAATAAATAATAAATGAAAGGTAAAATTTTGTTTGATGTTTCAACCCATCACAATCAGGGGATGTTACATCCCCTGTAGAAACCACCATCCCATAGAAACATCCGGGAAACATAAAAATTTAACCTGACCATTAAATTTCATGAATTTCTAGTTAAATAGTCAAATTTCTATTCCAATACCCAATATTGATCAAAAAATCCAATTTTCTATACAATTTTTATAATAAAAAATCAATCCAACAATCATAAAAAACAACAAAAAAATACGAATGTTCTTACTTGAGCCCATCTGACCTGACACATGATCTTGTAGTCATTGATTTTTCATAAACAAAAGTACGGTGCTCCCACCATTATACGGTGGATTCAACATATAATTCAGACTAAAAATACTCCCACTATCATAATTTTCAATAGAATAAATTGTATAACATACTGGAGACACTCCCAGCCTGTGAAATAGATTTCACATGAAAACAGTACCTCTATTACTTTTTGATTAAAATGGTAGAATTCAAATTGACCTTGATCTTATTATTCATGACAAATAATCCTAGAAATGACATGACCAACCATTTAAGGAAACATATCCCATACTAAAATTTAATTATTTACTATTACTCATTCTAAATATCTATATTTTAAAATAATAGAATAACATCTCCATGCAGTGACCTACCATTGTAAATGATCATCTTCAACAACCGATGCATGACCAAAACCAAATTCCAAATGTATTTATCTCAAGGAATAATGAAATAATTTTATGAATTATGCCCAAAACCCATAGCCATATTTATGTGACATCTCTATACTAATTCATATCGTTTTTTAAACAGACATCATGCTATTAAATAAGAATTGACACATTCCAAATCCAAAAATATATAGATCACCATGGGTATCATTAGTTTTAATCCCAACTCTAATAATTCTCCATAGTCCATATCCAAAATTGTAAATGATATTTACCTTGAAATATATTGGTATATTTTTTTTTCATATTTCATAAGGTCAAAGGACAATAAAATGACAATTCAAATGACCCATGGCCCTTCTCACATAAGGGCCAACCATCACTAACTGATGTCCCACTTCCTACTGTTGGAGAATCCTCAACATCATACTATTGAAATGAGTTCCAAAAAATAACATACCATTCCACATACATATTCATATTTAATAAGTAGATTGGAAATGGACTCAATACATTCCTATGGATACAGTAAAAGTTACACTTCATGTATTCCTACTTTTTGAGAATGATTCTAATTGTGTTTGATGCAACTCAATTTAATGAAACGTTCTCCATCCCCAAAGGAAAAAGGTAAACATTGACCTTATGGGATACCTTATATAACTCCTTGAGTTATAATACCATAGTATAAATTTATTATACTATAAAATATATATTTAGGTAATAGGTTGTAAAGATAAGGCTCTCTTAATATACTCAAGACAATACTGTTATATTATTCATGATCACCTGTAAATATGGAGTACCCAAATATTTTCCATCAACTTGTTTATATTTCCCTCATAAAACATTTTCCACCATAAAATATTAATTATTTTAATTTTCTAACACCTAAATCCACATATCCAAAAAAAATTGTCATGATCCAACAATCCAAAATACATTTAATTTGAAACTGTTCTACAATGGTCCATACTTGATAGCTTACCAATGGTAAATTTTATGAATTTATTAGGAGAAAAAGGCACAAATACAATTTCATATTAATGTGGGTGTACATACTATACCACCAAACCTAAGACCCAACTCATGTTTATATGATTCATCCATCATCAAGGTCAATATGGCCATTCTATATGGAATATCACTTTGGAAAATTATAGGTGATCCATTGAGACTCCTAGAAAAAAATAGGAACCAATATTTTATTTTATTTATAAAAGGATCACTGAAATCACGATTTTAAGTCATGAATTTAAATCATCAAGAATGAAACCCCTAGAAAAAGGGCCACGATCCCTAATAGTCAAGCCTATAAAAGCATTTTTATATATTCAAATGCCCATGGTGCTTCCTTAAATGCCCTATAATCGTGTGACTATATAGAAAAACCCATTCACTATCTAAACATTAGTCTTGTCATGATTGTTTAACTAATATAATTTTCATCAAGAAAAATTAAATCTTGGATGAACCTATTCCCTAGGATTTCATTAATCAAATAATATGTAACTCACCTACTATAGTCTTAGTCAAATATAATATACTCTAAAACATATATATATCTCTACTGATCAGATGTTTAAAAATCATAACCTATTTATTATATTATTTTACTCATCATATAATAGACTAAAAAATCATATTAATGTGGTTCAACTGAATCATATAAAAAGAACAATCAAATAATGGGGGCCATGCCTTATCAATATAGGTGTAACGACATCACCAACAAGGAATCAGTAAACCAGACACTATTTTTATCTACGGTCGTCCCAATTCCCACATATAAGGTTAAAAAAATGACTCCCACTATGTATCAATTTATTTTAATACCATCTTGATTATAAACTTACCAAAAAAACACCAACTCACATTGGGGTTTTGTTTCATTAACATTGTGTGTTAAGAAAATGGATTGACCAAATAGATATCAATTATCATTCCTAGAACATGGATCAAATGTCTAATAGTTTCGTATATCAATGGTGTTACCCCAATGTAATAAATCTTAATCATAATATTGGGTATGTAATTTGAATATAGAGTCATTCCAAAAATGGCTCAAGGCTCTACAACATATTCATAAGGGTTATCTCTATAAACACCTATAAAAGGTTTCATTTAAATTAATTTAATTGAATCTCAAATTTTACAAACTTTTATGAAAATAATTTATATTGGATATAAAGTACCATTTTTCAAGGAATACTGCACTAAACACATTATTCAGCTAGTACAATGACTCATTAGAAATAAATTAATACCATATTAATTATTTATTAAACAAAAATACTGGCATTACCAAGCATTTTTAATGAAAAGGTATATCATAATACATTGATGAAAACACAGTTTAGGTTGTAATTGAAATTTTAATTAACAGATGTCTCTTATAAAAAATTATAAAAAGTATATTGGATAGTTGTTTTTGAAATTCAAGGGGATCAGTTAAATAATATGTCAATATAAATTTATACCAAGAACTGTATTTTTCTCTAAAAACAATTAAAATAACAATCACAATATTAAAAATGAATCCCCATGGGGTTAATTACTGAGGAATATAATGAAATAAAGTAGACCTATTAGGTTCCTTTAATACAATTAGGGATCCGAAATATTGAAACCCATTCCCAATTTATAGAATCAATTATTTATAAATTAAAATAGGTATACCATATTAGTGTGACCAATACAAATTATATTTATTCATGATTTATTTCAATAATATTGAGTTTATCTCACAATAAACATTCCTCAATAGATCTACTTGCATATAGAGATGAATTTTGGGATTCCGGCTTATGTGTCATCATTCCCATGTTAAAGAGGAAAATTATATTACATTTATATATAACATGGTTTATATTAATGAATTAAAATTCACAAATAATGTTAATTTCCATTATAAGTTATAATTAACATTCATATTACTGAAACCAAGTTTTAACATTTAGTCTTGAAAAATACCAATTCCTTTTATGGTTTTATGATTATATGAGATACCATTTAACATATGTAAAGTCCGAAACAATTCATAAATGTCAATTTTAGGCACCCATTTAATCTTAACCATTAATGTTTTATCCCGCACAACTAAGGATCACTGGCTCAAACATTTCATAATCAGATATTGAAATAAAATCACACTATATTGATATATAGGAATAAGTAGATTAATATAATGTTAAAACATTATTTAGATGAACAATTATATAACTATATCATGGAATACAATTATATTAATAAGATAATATATGTATACAATGAAAATAATCATTTTAGGAGAATATTCAAGTAGAAAACATTTTTATACAAGGAATATAATCTCCAAAGAATTGTAAAATCTATTAATACTAAATATTCACAAAATAATGATGTACATATAAGAATAAAGAATTATCATCAAAGGAATCTCTATCAAGTATCATGAAGTTACGAAATGAAACCAGAATGGTGTGGAATATCCATGGAATGTGAATCTCTATATTCCAATAATGATTCGTGTCACTAAAAATCCTTTCCATACCAGGATAAGGGTAGAATACATAATTTAGAATGTAGTAAAAAAATCAAACACTTATGGTGAAGTTATAAGAAACTAAAATAAGGAAATACATGAACAACAACATCATCCGTAGAAACATGATATTTACCTTCTGTGTGTTTTATCCTAACACCAACAACATATATTAATCATGTTCTAGAATATTCCATGTATCCTATTTACCATCTGAAAATATTTTTTGAAATGAAAATAATGGTCCAATACAACTTTTAACGTCTTGACCTAGAATAAACTAAATAGGTGACCTGATCGAGTTGCACACATGGCCTCAATTGTTCCTCCACATACACCATAGGGGTTTGATGAGAAATTAGTGTCAAAAAATGTTATAGTAGGGATACCATTCACTCTAGATCAGTTTTAAATAGAAAAAAAGTTTTAATAAGTTAATGTAAGTGGATGATAAATGATAAACCAACTATTAAGAAAATAAATTCAACACCAAAAGTGACAAATATTAATGAAATTAATGAACATGATATGATAAAAATAATTTGATAGTATACAAAATATAATATAATAAAAATCACTATCCTTATTACAAAAAACTAATAAAAACACACACTCTAAGGATATATCAAGTACATTCTTAACTGGTACTCCTATGTTCCAATCCAAGTTAATAATTGAAATTTACTAATGCATAGTCCATATCTTAACATATAGTCAAGAGGTTTTTCTGGGTACAAAATGGGAACTTGAACATAGTGAGAGATAAACTCAGTACTCAAATACCATGACTTTCTAATTTAACCCTATTCATGTATGTAGATATTAATCAATGAGTAGGTATAATAATATGATAGTGAATAAATGAATGTAATCAAGGAGGGATCTGGTTCCTCAAGTATAATTGGCCAACCATACATTCTCAGTCTAAGTCGGAATGTCTTTGAAAATGCCATCATGTATGTATAATCATATATGTAATATATATATATATAGTGATGAAAATGAATCAGTGACTACCATATGAATCTAACCAAGGGATGAATATATAGAAAATATATAATAAGAGTCTCATTTTTTGATATATGGGTACCAAAAAAAGAAACTGAATAGGGGATACAGCGCACCATGGTCATCAATCCAAATATATGATGTGAAATTTCATGACCATCCTCCTAATCATGAGTGAGAAATTTTATTCCCAACAACTGAACATGATGTGAAAATCCATTCCCAACATCATATATTAAGTGGGTGTGATGATTCCAATTAGACAACCTTCACCAAAGTGTCATAGTAATAGTCAATTATAAGTTGATACCACATGACCTATGAGCCCTTTACATATGAGTTCCATAATTTGTATCCCTTTATCACTCAAGGTGTAGTGTAATTTCATTTTGATACATGATCCCATTAGAGAAATAAAAAAAATGTGAACTCTTGGTTATCTCATGTCATAATAATTAATTTAATAATATTATTAGTCACATCATTTAAAAATGGTATCTCATGAATAATGTAAGGAATAATAAATGGGTCTAGGTGATCTATCTTTAAACAATTGTCAACATATATGAAAAAAGGTATATATTTGTTCATGAGAGTAATATATAATTTAATGGACATGATTCATTAGGAACATTATATTTATCAATTTAGATATAAAAAATAAAGAATCCCCTGAAAGTAAGCATGCCATCAAGTAATTAATTTAAACCATTTTAACCATATTATTTTCTAGGGATAACTATATCATAATTTAAAAGAAGCTAAAATTCAAATTTATTCATCCTCAACACTTATAACATGATTAATTACACATATCATTTTCAATTAATTTAGAGCTATTTTAGTACATCTACTAATTTAGATAAATTTTATAGACAGAGAGTAGTGTCCATGGAAATATAAAAATATATCCCTAAGGGATGGTTTGAAGAGATGTAGACGACCTCCAATAGTGGAATTAAGATCACGAGGAGAATGTGATTTAATCTATAATAATTTAATTACTAAATTCCACATTTTACAAGTAATTAACATAAGATATGACATGTGGAATAATGAATCATTTAATAAATGATGGAACCTTAATGGGAAACAATATAATCAACATACCCTATGAAAATGAATGTTTACATCTACATTCTCAGAATCTGATTCGATCTTAAATAATATAAAATGAGGAATTATATACACTCCCTAGAATTAGGGTATTTGATCCTAATGAAATGAAAAACAATATGGAAAAAAAATTTAGTAATGGAGAAATAGGTTTGATATATTAGTTGATGGTGATGAAATGTTACCATCAATGTTCGATTCTGATGTCAGATGAAGGAGAATCATGTAATCCTTAGAGGGGGCCAATTGAGGATCTCCAACAAGGGGTAATATGTGTGGATTTTGTAAAAAAAAAGGTTGATGTTTAAGGAAAAGTATTAATTTTTATACTCCTAAAATAGTTTGACGGTTTCACTATATGGTAAAGGAAACAATGAACCATCCATGAGATGCCACTATCCAAAAAGGAGCCCCCATGCCATGTATTTTTGAATGGTAAGACAACCCATTAACCAACTATGTAGATGTCTTTTCACACCAACATTAAGCCCCGTAGTTTCACCTATGGTACCGAATAGTTTCAACAACTCGTTACTCTATATTAAACATGCCACAATGTATGGGCAGCATGGTTAGTACTAGTCATGCGCCTCGATCAATTTCTATAGGAACTATGTTTTCAAGCCTGATTCATTGGAAAATCACCCAAACAACTGAGACACTTTTAGGTTTATTAAACCCATACAAAAAATAATACATGTAGTGGTTACAACTATCAGAATTACATTCCAAATATTGTATTATGTTTTTTTCATCCACTAAATAAAAAACTCAAATTCTACTTGAAATTTCAACCCATAAAATGTGGTATGTTACAGAATGGAATTCAAGGATGTAATTTCTCAATTTATGGGAGATAGAGAAAAATAGTCACTAACAACCATGTCAACATGTAAATCTTTATGAAAATTTTACAAATAAATCATATAGGGTGTTTACACTAAATATTGTCTAATATCCTATATAATTTATGTTTTCACTAACTCCTAGATATAGAGTTATAAATAAAAACCACTAGTGGTATTACTACCATATAAATGAATTTCATGTTTTTTTGGGATGTTATTACATATGTATATAGATCTTCATCACTTATTTCGGTTTTTTTTTGGAAAATTAATATTGGTTTATCACTCATTACAAATTAATTATATTAATATTTTATATAGATAAATATCATTCCATGTCTTAAATAAACCCTTGATCATACAATAGTGTATAGTAAATTATGATTTTCATATATAAATTACTCTAATAATATGATTCACATTATGCAGATAAAATTTATTTAAGTAGGGGGTATTGTTAAACACCAAAATTTTGATATATGATTATCTCTATGCATGACTTTTTGTTTATAGATTTATTCCAACGATATAATAAACTCAAATAACACCAAAATATGTTTAATTAAAAATATAATTTTTTTTGACCAATAAAAAAATGCATTAAATTAGTGGGAATGAATATGAATAAAATATGAATGAAATATTTATATAATTAAAATAAAAACTACTTTTAATAAATGAAATTCAATCAGTATAACTAAAAAACTATGAAAATTATTTGACTAATTAAAATACATTTTTACAAAATTGGGGCTTCATTTCATGAAACTATGAATATTATCATCACATAACAAATTAAAAGATAATATGAATAATATAATTCCAATAATATATATTTTAGAATATAAGTAATATTTTTCCAAAAGTTATTTTTATTTCATTATGAATATTTATTTTAAAATTAATTTTTATCAATTTTATACATTTAATTATATAAAATAGATTTTAAATTTTGAATCATTATATTCTAATTTTATAATATGTTCCACATTATTTTAAGTTATAATGATTGTATTACCATTGTAAAATACTAGTTATTGGGGGAAAATGTAAAAGGCTAGAAGTATTAATTCACGAGGTAAATGGATCCAAAAACAATAAAAACATGTCTTTAATTTAGTGGATGAGGTATGTTTCCACCTTATTTCATACCCACTAAATTTGTTATCTATTTTTGTGCCACATTAATTGTTTAACATGTGCCCCATTATTAGTAAGTTGATCATTTAGAAAAATTCCATTCTCATGACATAAAAAAGGGGTCTATCACCACCACTTAATGAAGCTCAAAAACAATTATGTTTAATATATAAGACCTACCTATTTTCTATCCAATATAATTATATATCTTACTGTTAAGGTTTGGGTCAATACATATTATCCTTCACGATAAATTTCAATGGAATATTCCATAAAATATCAAAGTTCTCAATATGAGTAATCATTTTTACATAACTTCAATACATACATTATAAATTACATATAAGAAAAAAAAGTATTTATATATAATTAATTTTATTATTATATTACTATAATAATTAATCAACTTTTTTCCTTTTATTTTATGAAAAACTAAACTAATATTCAGGCATTGAGAATATTACTACCAACATGATGTAGTGTGTGTTTTTTCCTTAACCATTAGAAATAGAGGGTCTAAAATTACAATTTTATAAATAATTATGAAATTTAGCATGATTTTGAAAGAATAAACCATTATTTAGTTTTCACATGTCAAATGAAAATTATAATATCATCTAAAAATATGTGAGGAGTAAGCCACAATAGGACGATTGATTTCTGTTTTCCCTTATCATTTATAATTTAAGTGGATGGTTTGCAATAAAGGATTACATGAAAGGTATGATGTTCAAAATATCATTAATTTTAATTTAATTAAAGTACATAAATTATTAATGATATTACAAAAAAATGATTGTAGTATATTAAGTTATTTAAAACAACTGATCTAAGAGGTTGATGATATAAATTTTATATGTAATGACATTATATAAACTATATTCTCTTCTTATATTATTGAAATTATTTTATATCATACTAAAATAAACCATATAACATCATTGTTATTTTGTTATACTGATTTTACATATAAATTTTTTAAAAATCACCCATTAAAAATGTTATATTCATTTTTGGGTTTCATTAACCACAAAGTTGAATAATAATGAGGTTTTAAATCATGGGTGACTGTGATATTTTTTTTATTTAAACAATATAATATAAAAATTTAAATACTTTTTTTGTGTTTGTGTTATAGTTTTATTAATATTTAACACATTAATTATAAAATCACCTTTTAATCATTATGAATCACTAAAACATTGTCATCACATATTTCAGTATCATATATCTTAACAAAGAACTACATTGAAATGAAATAATATCTAGTTACACTGTCATGGAAAATCTATTATCACACATTTAATTATCACATAATTATAAACATGTTAAAAATAATTATTACCAACATTTTTTTTATGAAACTCGATCAATGAAATTAAGATTTCAAACACATAGTGTTGAATAGAGATTAAAAATAAATAATATATATATATATATATCTAGAATGATTAGAAATAATAAAAATAAATAAATATAGTTACGATTAACTTATTATGTATTTATTTTATGAATTTAATTTAATTATTTGGTATTTTTTTGCATGTGCAGAATGAATCAAGACCGGTGTAAGGGGTATTATCTCAAATTAACCTATTTGTGACAAATTTAGTATTATGAAACTAATTTCTTTTATGTGGTGTATATACAACTTATTTTGGAACTAGTATTAAGAATCATCATTTATAAAATTATTTTCATTTTATCTTCATTCAATATCATTCAATGGGTATTGATTTAAATTTATCCCAATTTTCATGGGTTCTTTGCCTCAACAATTAATTACTTGAGACATGTTTACATTATACAATATGTTTTAGTTTTAATGGGGTATTCACTACCCATGTATTTAAAATTTTCATATTATGTTTTTATTGATGAGAAATACTGATCCAAATTACTTACTTTTTTAATGTATTTTTAATCAATTATCTCACTATTTGTATGATTTTCTAGTAACCCAATTTTCATTTATTGATTTATGATTTTCCACATATAATTAATGGTTTTTAACATTTTAACAGTAAATTATAATATTTTAATTATAATATTTTACTATGAATATACATTTCAAAAAAATAACAATACATTTTGAAATATTTCTTACTTTAAGAATTATATTACTGCATAAGAATATTGATAACACAAGTCTTATTTCCTTTATTTATATTGTATCATCATAAAATTATTTCATTCTAGATTGGGTTATCCGACCATAATATTTTACAGAATGCTAAATTATAAATTTATATGGGTAAAATTATATTTATTTTATAATATAATGTTTTTAAACCATTTTACTATTTTATTTTTGAACTAATGTATTTTTCATGATATTAAAACATGGATTTTTTCACATTCATATATTCATACTTCATATACACTTTTGACATTTAAAAAAAATATACATTTTCAATTAAATTTAATTAATGATTTTTAACCAATTATTTTTAAATAATTTCGACATTCTCTTTAAAAAAATTCATTTTGGATGTTACTCATAAGATTTTCTTTTATGTCAATATTTATTTTTTTTTTCAAAATACTATTTTACGTATTCACATCCATTTATTTTTTTATTTTTTGAAGGATTTTGTCTAATAGTAGTTTTTTTACTATTTTTATATTAATATTTTTTTGGAATGAACTGAAAAAAAAATTCCAACACATGATTCCTTCTTATGTAGTATCATTCAATTTTTTTCAACATGTTTTTATTTCATCTTTGTAAAAATAATTTTAGGATTCTTTTATTACAGTAGCAATAAAGTCTGTTGAATCTACCTCTATTATTCATATAGATGAATTTTGATCATGTCACTCCATTATTGATTTGTTAGTATAGTAATTTTCCTAAATTATGATAATATAACATTTTACATATTTCGGAGAAAAATATATCCACATAAATGAATGTTATTATATTGATATGGAGAAAAGTATTGGTATTAAATATGTTTTTTCAATATTGATGGGTTTTGAAATATTAAATATGTATTCTTCGACTATCCAACTTATTTAAATAGATAAGATATGATCTTATTATACCTTTTATTGAAATTGGATCATGTATTAACATTATTTAAGCTTATTTACCTCTTACAGAAGTTAATTAAGTATTTACATTATTTTTTTAATTATATGGATATAAATGATTTCATTCATCTTGAATTTCCTTATTGAATGGAATGAACACTATTCTTGACTCTTATGGTGAATGTATTGGAATTAATCATGTTATATGTAGGTAATAGAATAATATATCAACATGAAGTGTTGGAAATTCTCATGAGTTATGATAGATTTGATTTGGGACTGTACATTTTCTTATAACAAGATGGTGTATTTGAATGGGGCATTATTAGCTTGTTTTTCATGTACAAAAATATTCATTCCACCACTATGAGATCAATATTATTGGTATATCTATTTTCATTTAGTATCATGGATATATGATTCTCTAAGATTATGTTCACTATGGATTCATGTTGTTTTCAAATTCCTAAAAAAAATTATACAGTGGTTATGCCTTGATAACCTGACATGTATGTTTTACTAAATTTAGTGTTTTTTCTCACTCATTTTTTATGTTTCCATTTTTTAGGTTATAAAGAAATATATTACAAATGATATTCATAATATGATAAATTTTGAGGATAATTAATTGCATATTTTAAATAATTATTATCTATTAAGTTGTTTCTTATATTGTTGAATTTTTTTTCCATTAGTTGGGAAAGACATGACATTTATTACTTGTTTTTTGTCTAATTATCAAAATTTATAAACATATATTTTATTTAGAATTTATGTAGTTATATTCTTACATTGATGAATGTAATCATGGGAATGTAATGTTATTGTATTTAGGGTTTATATCAATGTAACTACATAGGGTATGTGTTTATTTCACCAGATCCAGGAGATCTTGTTGGGGGAATCTCATTATATATTAAATTATCCATCATAATATATATATATATATATATATTATTTATGAAAAATATTTTAAATAAAATATATACTAAACAATATAAAAATATTAAAATTTTATTTAATCATTATAGAACAATACATTTGATGAATAATTAATCTATATAAAATGAAAACATATATAATTGTACAATAAACACACATTAAAAATAGAATTGGAAAAGATTGTATGTTGTGGTATCCTATATTTATCATTTTATATAAAAAAATATAATTTGAATAAAATCATTATAATTAATATTGGAATTATAGTGAATTGGTTTTTTCTAAATCAACACCAAGAATCAATTTTTAGTTCTCAGGTTTCAGGTCCTCTATTAGGGGTAAACTGAAAAATTTACCGAAGAAGATAACATTGAAAGAAAATCATCTTATGGATTAATTGACTTTAAGGTGTGGTGTTTTCCTCATACACTGAGTTTTGGGTAAATTCTGAGAAATGTGACTTTTAGTTTTAATTTAGTAATTTTTAATAAAAACAATTTATCTCCAAACATGTATGAAAATTATTTCATAAAGAAGTTATCAGAATCCATGTTTGATACTTAGTTTCATCTAAAATAAAGTGTTTACACCTATGGTGTTGCAGATTTATTCTTAATCCTAGGACCCTAGGTTGAGCACATCTTAGGAGTGATATTGTATATATAAATATATATAAAAAATATATAATTATAACTTGTGAAGAGAACAAATCACAATATTTATTTATGTTTAACATCCCTAATTAGTGTTATTCTACAGAAACCCTAAATTATAAAAATTTTAATGGAAAAATACTGAAATATATTTTTATATTATAAACAAGATTAAAAAAGATCTGTATTTATAGTGGCTTCAGATACCATATCTCATAATATAAATGAACATTTTTAACCAATGGAATTGAATTCCCTGAGTTAGAGATTTTATTTGGAAATCCATTCTACATTCAAAATAATTTAATATCTTAATATTTCATTCATAATATATTTCTCTAAATTTAATGACATTAAAAGTTTTATTACTTAAAACATTATTGAAATTCATGACCATTCCTATGATCCATATCATTAGTGGTCTCAGACATAACGATCATTGGTTTGGTGATTACGTCATTAATTTAACTATGAAAATCATCCAAATTTAGTATCTTATTTACTTACAAAATAAATACTAGTGTTCTATATAATTTTTGGTTCAATGAAATTTGACTTGATTGGTGAATACATTTTCAAGGATGATTCTGGAACTATTTCAAATCATGAATTATAGATAGTGGAATACATCTAACTCAGTTGGAAAAATGTTGGTGTTAGTAAGTATGATGATTACTGACCTGGTGGTGAAGTAATGTTTAAGGAATCAGGGAATGGTGAAATGTTGTTTTCGAATTGATATATGGACATGTATAGTTGAGGATGTTTCATTATTGGATGAAACTAGCCCCTGAATGTGAAACAAGGATTATACATATTAGAGTAGGAATATCAGGCATGGTCAGAGGTTGTTTCGGTGGTGGTGGAACGATTTTAATTGGATTTTAGATCTAGAGCCTAAACTTATGATGCCATATTTTTTATATATATTCCAAATTTCATGTATTATTACTGTTTTTAGAGGGTTTCAGTTCAAATTGAATATCACACAATAAACACCTCTTGTATACACTCCATATTATCCTAGGTTTTTTTGATCAATATCTTCAAATGATACATAAGTAGATATCTATTTAGAAATTATGAAATGTGTTGTAGGAAACAATGTATTATACCTCAATAAAGGAAAAAATATTTTTTATAAAAATACACATATATTAAGAGGGATATGAATACACTATATGCACCCTCCATTGGTAATGTTTTTCTTCAAGGCCCTATAAAAAACTAAAGAAGTGATGGTACATGCAGAGTACCCCAGTAAGTACTAGGAACTATTTAAAAAATAATTAATTTGGAGTAAGTAAACACATTCCAAACATATAGAATGAATTAAATGAAGGGACCTATCCCATGAGGGATACCAACCATTTTTCACTATAGAATTTGTCATATACTTTATGCATCTATAAATACTTTCATATCATATTCTAGAGACTTGAATTTATGAACTCATATTCTATATCATAATCTTTTTTACACATCAGATTTTTTTGAAATTGCTTTTACAACATCATATCTGAGATACAAGGTGATTTGGAAAATTATTATCCCTAAATGCATAAAAAATATAATTAGGTATATGATAAATGATTTAAGTGGATAAGAGGTAAGAAACTCCCATGTAAATGTCCTGATAAAAATATGTTGGGCCCATGCATTCCAACAAGAGTTTTGTTCTACAAAAATTACATGAGGGAAAAATTATATTATAAGGAAAAAGATCACTGGTCCCTTAGGAATTGTAATTCCCAAGTACCATACATAGAAAATAGAGGCATTAACTCTCCCACATTTACAATATGTGCATAAATTATCCATGGAGTAAGGTACTACGTCATTAGACATAATTCATCTAGTAAATTTTCCCTCAATTTAGGTTGATTAATCTCTTAAAAAATACATTCCATGGATATTACATTGTTCCACTATAATATATTTGTTAAGGGACATGAATTATTTAATTTATTAGTAGTTATAGAATGTATAATTTTTTATTTACTTATTTTATAACAATTATTTATAAAAGAATAATTATCCGATTATGTTTCTAGAAAGGGTATATATTAATTATAATTGATATGGTGTGAGAGTAAATTTACTAGAATACATACCAAATTAATTAATTTGATTCACCACTATATTTTAAGGTGGTGTGATAGAAATAAAGGATGGTGTCTATTTTCTTGGTTACACAATACCATAGTTACTAATTAAGGTCCATTTATTTTAAAAATAATCTTTTTTAATCATTTTGTAAATTTTTTATCCTTTTAGTAATGTGATAATGCCTAATATTTAAATGGAGACGATTATTTATGGAGATAAAATCAGATGGCATGGAGTACCAAATTTCACAAATACATATAGCTTTAGAGGATTTGTGGACTCATGTATTCTTTCAAATTATCCCAATTTTACTGATTCTAAGAAAACTTATTATGATTCTATTTCAAATAGGTTTCAAGGAATCCAATTATAGAACATATTTATAAATCAAATGAGATATACTTTAATTAAATATATATGATAATGTATTAATTTAGAGTTAAAATTATATTTATAAATTAATATTATTTTTCTCATAAAAATTATATAGATATTCATTCAATATATTACACCTTTTTTACAACAAAATAAAACTTCAAACAATGTATACCAATATATAATAATGATTAATTGTTATGATTATATGAAAATAAAATGACAAATTAAATTTATTATTGAACTATATATATTAAAAAATGAGTATTTTAAAAAATATATCATTATATATCATAAGGATTTAAAATAGAATAAGGGAAATAAATAGGCTAGTGGATGGAGTTGTTCTTCTACCACGCATTCGTTAAGGGTTTGAGGCCTAATACCATAGTAGATGTGACATGATATTGACCTTCTTATGGGATTAAAATTTAAAAATAATGAATTTTAATAAATAAATTTTTATTATAGCAGAATATTTTTCAATAAAATAACTGAGGTTGAAAATATGCATACAAATTATTCCTCTATATTTTTATAAATATTTATATACATTTAGAATTTACATTTATATTTTAGAATATATGAAAATATTTTTTGAAACCAATAAAATGAGAAATATAAATTTATTATCAATGGAATTCTTGGAGCATAGGTATTATTTTAAATAAAAAAGGAAGGAAGGAGCAACATGGTAAAATAAAGATCAGGTGGCTGAATCATGGGCTCATGTAACCGATAAATGGAAATGTGATTACATGACCCTAGTTATTTAATGTGACTAGATCATTTACTCAGAAAAATGTCCCATTGGAATGTGCATATGATCATAAAAATTGTCATCAATAATCCCTCCTATTATTGAAAAGGTCTCTAGAGAAGTGATGGTGGTAATGTGAAAGCTTCCATAAAATATACTTATATTATGAAACATGTTAAATGATATATTTCTGAATGTTACCTAATTTATCTTATTAAATAAATATTTTAAAAATAATAAAGTATCATATGAATGAATTGACAGTTGTTTTCAAATTAAGGGATCATATGACTCATGTTCCCAGTTCAATGATCACATGAGATCCCTAGCCGAATGACAATTACTATGTAAATAATAATTTTGTTATGTCACATTCAATATAAGATGGATGTAGGATGAACCCTTTTGATCATGAGCATTTTAAAAAAATAACCAGGGTGTCGGTCCACAAAAATGCTTGCATGCCATCATGGGATTGATCATCGACCATAAGATTCACAATAGACAACCAATTAAACACCATGAGTTTTTATGAATTATTAATTTTTTTTAATAAATTTAGTTTTTTTTATATAATGAAATACCTGAAACACCATGTTATGATTCAATTACACACAAAACCATGATTACAGTTTTCTCCACACAACACATGGTTATCTTCTGTCAGAAACAAGACCGAGTTGTAACAAACTAACAATATACAATTAATATTATTATTCAAATTTGATTAGTATGACCAGAACATTGAACATAGTGAGATGAATTTTAATAAATAATTTTTAAATAATATTTTTAGTTTTTTTATAAACTGAAAATTTAATGATAAAAAATAATTAATGTTCATTAAAATCCTTATATGTTTTGAAACTAATATTATTTAATAAAATAACTATTTATTTATGTGAACAAAAATATAATTAGTTTTGGAAACATTTTTAAATTTCATTTGATAAAATTAACATCATTTTTTAAATAATCCTGTAAAATTTTGGTTAGTTTAAATTTTAATGATTTTTCCAAAACGATTTTTTATATGAATAATGAAAAATAATAAATTTAAATTGAGAAACCAGATATATCATCTCATATATATGATTAATTTAAAATTATATTTTTATATTTATGTGAATGTAGTATGGAAAAAAATTCAAAAAATTTCATTGTGATAATTAATATTGTATAATATGTTCAACATATTTTTTGACCCAAATGAATTTTTAAAATAGTAAATATTATTCACCTTGGTTAAGGTAAAAAAAATTTCATAGGGGTTTAACTAAAAAACAATGGTTAAAGATAACACATGTATTTCCCAAAAACCAATTTTATCCATATATTGACCTAATATCTACTATAATTGATATGGTTTAATTATTTTAGCCTTCATACCTGAGAAAAAACATTTGTGTAATTTTTTCTTTTAAAAAATTTCAAGTGTGACACTAAACTCACCAATAAAAAGTCTGTCGTTATCTTCTATTTACAACTAAAAAGATTTATTTTTTCAAAAATAACTAACCAAAAATATTCCAAAATTACCTCCTATCATTCTAGAATAATTATTTTGGATATAAACCCTTCCTTGGAAGGCATTGGGTTGAATCCTAAGGATGAAACCTGAAGATGGTTTAACATTCATCAATGAACATTTTTCATTTATTTCATCCTACACATCCTTTGACTCTTACTGTAACATGATGATATTATAACATTAGTATATTCCATATAATTAATGTTTTATGTTAATTCCATAAACTACTACAATTTCCAATTTTATCAAATGGGTTACAAAATACTCATTTTGGTGTATGGTGACTACCGCCTCACAAACAGATTTAATTCTTTTTTCGATCACCACCTCCAATGTAGAGACATAATGATATATTTGTTGTTAATATATGATATATATATATATATGATACTATGGTACCTATAGAATTAGTATATCTCACATATCATAATTCTATCTATATTTAATGGAATATAATAATGTCGCTCATTTATATGGTGGACTACAGCCCCACAAAGCAATGTGGTTCATTCATGATTTATATGAAAGGTAATGAGGATGGGTTTAATGAAAATATGTGATATATGTGACATAATTTTTCTTAAGAATAATATATATCATTTACCTTATTTTATTTCAGTCCAACAATAAAAATCGAAATAATGGACATGCATACATTCGACCTACTATCTCTTCGAATGATGTACACCATTTTTCTATATATAATTTTTATGGATTAGTATATAAACATATATACTTAATATATATTTTTTATCATGGTTGAAAAATTTTATATTTTTAAATCATGATTTATTTAACTGGAAAAAATATAGAAAATTAAAACATATAGGAAAAACAAAGAGATTATTACTTGAAATATAACATTAAAAATGAATTTTTAAAAATTGGATAATAAAATGGTCATAAGAAAATAAAATACTATATGATATTAAAAAATATAGTTATATATTATTTATAATATATAATCTTATTTATTAAAGAGGATAATTTTTCATGTATGATGGAATTCAAGACTTTAGGTATGGGTTTTTTTCTCTCAGTTTCCCATATTGAGATGTATATTATGTTTTAAACATATATTATTTCACACGGTGCATAAAAATCCCCATTGATATATAATATCAGAAATTTATTTATAATCAGCTTATATTAACTTCAATTTTATGTTATTCCATCCAATTATATATGATTAATATTTATTAAATTTGAAATGATTTAATGTTACAATCTCATTATTTATCAAGAGTTTTTATGTTTATGTTTCTAATAATGAAATAGTATGATACATATATCATGAAACAAATGAATTTTTTTATCCTCTAGTTATTCCTAATATTTTCCAATAATAGTCCCATTTTTTGTCTTTGGTACATAAAATTACTATGGAAAACCTCTTAAGAAAATATAACTCATTTATCTATTCGGTCGGAAATCTTTTCGCTTCCAAACCCACATATTAAGAAAATGTTTTCAAAAATGTTTTATTATTTTAAAATTATTTTAAAATAATATTTTTCCCACGTATTAATTTTATAATTTTATAAAATCAATCATCATTACATTTAAAAAAATTGATGTTTGGATTTTATAGATAATGTGAAAGGAATTGTCATTATAACATGTAAAACATGAATAGAATTAACAACCATCATGAAAAATCATTTTTTAAATATTTTGATATATTATTTAATGTCTATTTCAAATAATAGGTTCTTTAAAAAAATTACATTCTAAAATGTTTTTGTTAACAAAAAATAATATTTTCCTCAAGAATTGTTTTAAATAGTATTTCAAAAATCATCTTCAATCTATGATGAAATACCATGTTTTTACCTATTTTGTAATGGTTATATGATATGAGGATACCAATATTATTATTTTTGTAACTGTTTTATGTTTATAATTTTGAAATTTTAGTAAAATCTATTTTTCTTCCACGGATTATATAATGAGAAAATTAATATAAAGCCTAATTCTTTTTCCACTTGTTTTTCTTCGAGGAAATGATAAAATTATAATGAACCAATCTAATCCCTATAGGTTATGATAAGTTGAAATGATTATTAAACATTTTTAATTTCATGGGATATAGTATGCTGTGAGATTTAGGATTGTTTGTGAAACATAAATATATTATTTATTATGAGATGGTTGAGACCTATAACTCCCTCCAATTCATTGGGTAAATGATTATATATCATGGTATAAATAGTACTATAATTGGGAGTGAGTCCAGTTATATAAGGTATATTATCCACTATTAAATTCTTATTAGTTAACCATAACTACTATTTTGGTTTGGTATGTCAATCCAATCCACTCTGATATCATTGTTAGTGAGAATTGACTATTATAGAAATGATTTTCTATGGTGACATGTTTTACACATGTCTATGACTTAAGAAAATGTTATTATATTACGGATCATGTTCATTGATTGCCTTATGATTTATGACTTATAAAAAATTGATATTTATTCTATGAATCATGATTATAATCATTGTTATGTATGTTATGGTATTAAAATGTTATGATTACGATCTCATACACGTATTTTTATGTTATGGTCACATATCATCCATGTTTACCCATACAACGATTCAATTCTACTCATTTCGGATGTATCTATTCCCTTGGTTATGAAGAAGTTCCTTACATATGATATGTATAAGAAGGGTTCTAGTTACTAATATCATAGTGGTAGATTATTTAGTTTACTTATGGGAAAATATATTGTGTTTCTATGTTCCCAAAGACAGTAAACAATTATGGTCTTCCAGTGTTTTTTGTATAATGTAATGAATAGTCATAAAGATAAATGTAATTTATATGTATGATAAAATTGGGTTGCAATATCTTGTATCATATCATAGGTTTAGTTTAATATTTGAAACAATAATGAAACAAATTACTAAGATCGATATGTAAATGACAAAAGGAAAGTCCAATGATGAGTCAATTTATACGAAATTGTCCTAGAATTTTGTTAAAGGATATAACGAGTGGTTTCCATGAAATTACATCAATTTATGTATAATACAAGTACATGTTTCTCTAGAATTAATTCACCTAGGGTTAATAACTCTGAAAAAGACCCATTAATATTAACTCAACAATCACATGGTGAATGATAATAAACCATACTTCTCCACATGATTGACACTCCCATGGGATACACCTTCTTAATTAATATACTCTTTATGGCCCATCATTAAGGATTTAAATTAATGATGCCATTGAATGATATTAGATAAACCTATGGTGTCATAGATAAAATAAGGTGTCATGATTTAGAAATATTATAAGTTACTATTCATGTTTATGTGGTTTTATATATTGATTATTACTGTTAAAATATCATACTTGTCATTAGTCAATGGACGAAACCCAAAAAAACACTATTAATGATGAGTGTAATTAAAATAATGGGTTTTCACATGATAATACTAAATTTAAGGGAAATTTAATGTAAAATAAAGATTTTAATCTCACACAATAGTCACATTATATAAATCATGATGGAGTTACAAATGAACAAAGGTGGGGACAACATAAGGTTGAGTATGTATTGAGGCATCACTACATTATTTTCGTGCATCATAGGATCCACTAGTTATTGAACAATTGATTAGGAACATTTAAATGATATTTTCCATCATGTAGTGGTCAAAATAAGATACAATGATTTTGGAAATTTACCCTTTGTATGTTGAAGATGACCAATAGTGGAAGGTTGTCAAGAATAAAAATAAATATGAAGAAATTGAATCCATGTATTGGGAAAATTTCATGAACATATTTTTTAATATGTACATTCGTCATATTCATCATATTGAAATGGAAAACAATTTCCTTGACATAATAGAATATGGTGATGAATCATTTCATACCAATAATGAATGTTTTACATGATATTTTATGTACACTTCTAGTATTATCATATGGCCAAAAACTAAGATTGTCTGATTCTTCAATGGTGTAAAACCAAGTATCTAAAGGGTGTTATACATAAGATAAATCAGTAGAAATTAACATGTTTTTTATTAGAAAAAATGGATAAAATATATGGTGGAGTTACATATAAATATCATTGTTATAATAAGAAATGAAAATTTTAATTCCATGGAAATATAAGAACCATATATAGAAGATGAATATCTTTTTTTAATGCTCAAATTGTTGGGAAAAGAATGCAGTAAATTCTATTAAGTGTTCTATTATATTTTTTTTTGTGTGTAAGAGTTGTTAATTTGGAAATTTATTACTGATTTAACTGATTGACATTTTTTAATGATGTGAATATATATAAAAATCTACACAGAATTTGCAGGCCTTCATTCCAGTGATTCAAATAGAAGTTTTTTTATTTTTCTAAGAGTATCACAAATCCAAACATTAATGTTGATGATAGAAATCAGAAACCTCTTAGGAAAAAATTAAAATGGAAATATATTGTATTAGTTGTTCTTCATGATTTGTGAGATATCAACATGGTGAAAGGTAATGTTACAATTTATTATAGAACATATAATGTTTTATTTGAATCTATATCAACCCATTAAATTATAGTTGAAGAATATCATTAAGGGTATAAAGATTCCACAGAAATTATTAAATATAGAATCATTAGTTAAATATCATAATGGTGGGAATATGACATATCAGGTATATGATTTCAATAAATTTCTATTAGTGGGAAGTTTTTTCTTGGAAAATACTTTCATTCTACCTCTAAAAGAATTTGATGTCATATTGGGGAATAGAACATATAACATCCTAGATCCTCATTAAATAGTAAAAATAGATTTATTGTATATTATTATACATAATACAACCCAAAATATTGATAATTATATTTTTCTGAGAATTAGGTAAAAGGAATAACAACATAAAACATGAAATACATAATCTTTGTTGAATACCTACTTAACATGTTCATAATAGTCCATCATATATAAAATTTCATGGGGTATCCATGGGATAAAAATAAAAAAAGGGTAAGCTACAAATCCTAGTAAGGTAATAAACAAGGCATAACATGGAAAAGATATCACATCTAAGACAATATAAATATCAATGTGAAATAAGTTGAACGAGAATTACAAGGCATGTAATATCATGATAATAATAACATGGAAAATGTGTTTTGAACATAAAAAACTACATTATAAAAACATGTTAATAGAAAATATTCTAAGACTACATGGTGGGTAAAGTCCCACAAAGTATTCAGGAACACCCCTATCCCAATATGACATATTATGATACTGAACATTACCCAATGAATTTGTGTGCTCCTTGGGTGAACCCATCACAATCATTTAATTTTCATGATTATGTGTGCAACATGGATCATACATCATGGATTCGTTCACAATCATAATTTATTCAACAATAATGAAATGTGGATGATATAGATGTATGTACTGAATCCATATGTAAATTTTAATAATTTTGAATACACATGATATAATAATGGTAATGATATTCCCTACACAATTTTTTTGAATTGAAAATATTGGTGAAATTTTGGCAGCATTAAAATGTATCTTAAAAATATATAAAATGGTTTATGAGAAAGAAATTGGTGTATCTATTTTTTGAATATAATTAAGAGTAATATGGATATCTAAATTCATTTCCCACCATTTTTAATATAGAAATATAATGCATAATTTAATGAAGAATCTTGAACAACGAAAAGAATCGTAACTATATTTTGTCGTGGTAATAGGTGTAAATAGTGGATCCTGGGAGGCTTAATGAGACGAAAAGGGGAATTAATAATTGATAAATTAAATTGGATAGTTACGGTAATTGTTACAAATATATCACATCATAGTAAAAAATAATTTATTATTGAAAACAAAAAATAAGTGTTTGAATAGAAATAAGAAGAGATAAATCCATTACAAAATATTTGGAATAGTAACATTTTAGGTAAGGGTAAAAATGAGAGAGTATAAGTGTTTTATCATTAAAATAATAACCATTTTCATGTAATGGAATCAAAATAAATGAATTAAAATACAATTAGTTGAAATTAAAAAGATTAATTTCAACAATGTATCGTGAATTCAATAATGTAGAGGATAGTGTGGATCCCTTACAGAATTTTGACATAGTAGTAGCTTAGGTAAGGGTCCAAATGTGGGAGGATAAATTATCCCTAATTAAAATAACATAAAATGGAATGAAAGGTAATTATTATAAATGAATGAAAATATAACAATTTGAAATTATATAGACTAATTTCAAAGAATTTTCTATAATTTAAAAGAAAGAGAGAACGTTGAGGATCCATTAATGAATGTGTGAATCGAATGTATTGGGAGGGGTTTATTGAGAGATTGGGGGACCCATTGGAGGTCTCTAGGAATTGTAGGTCAGAGTGTGGACATACTACATGGAGTTTGAGTGAATTGGATTTAGAGCTTGGATAGGTTTATATATGAAAAGAGGTGGATTTCGTAATTATTTTAGTTCTTGACACTATGTAAAAAAATATCAAAAACCTCAAATCATACCATGGGTTTTGACCATGGGTTATTCCAAATATAATTGGTTTACATTATTGTATAATTACATGTATAGAACATATTAAAATATTAACATTGGTTATGGGAAGGTGACTCACACTCTTAATGAAATGATTTTCAAATCATAAAATATATTATATGTCTTGGAGGATTAATAATGGATTAATAAAAATAATATAATAAATTCCTTTGATAGAATGAATTAAGTGAAACAATATGTTAATCATTCATTACCCCAAAACATTTTTATCATTGTGAAATGTAGAGCGCTGGGTAATCTTGCATTACACATGAAATCATGTTTTAATAAATCCACGATATATTATTAACATATTTATTTCAATATATATTTTATAACATAGTCATTAAAAATAATGATATGAATAGTATATAATTAGTTTTAAAAAATATTTTTAATGGTTCAACAAAAATAATATCAAGATGTACTTAATTTTCAGTTTAGTCTTTATATAATTTGAATATACTATTTTCCCAAGAAATGATTTTTATTTATTGCTGTAATAATTAAAAATTAATGCTTTGGAAAGTAGAAAATAAATTTTATATAATATTCATAATTTTTTAAATCATGATTTCAAAATTATATTATGAGTAATTTTTTTGATTTTTCTCAAAAACCTATTTTTTTTATTAGTAGTGAAAAATATTGATTTTTTATTGAAAACATCATTTTACTATAATTTATCTATAATGTTCTATTAAACTATTATTTTTTAAAACATAAAAAAATTTAAATTTTACGTCCATTAAACTATTTTTGATAATGAAATCAATTTTATATATCTGTTTAATTTAAAAGCGTTGTAATGTATTTTAATTTTTGACAATGAAAACCGAATTTCTTATCATGTGTGCGAGATTGATATTAAATTAATATTTTCAAATTATAATATTTGAAATTACAAAAATTTATTCCCTTTTTTAATAATAATAATTTATATTATATAATAATTCAAAATAAATTTTTACCCAAAATGAAGAGTAAAAATAAATGTATTACATGTCACGGTTAATGAATAAATGGGTTTATTAGGGGTTAAACTAAAAAGATAACGGTTGAAAATAATAAATAACTTTTAAAACACCCATGGGATATATATTTTTTAGATTATATTATCTATTTTAGAGAATTATACATTAGTTGAGCCTTGTGACATGGAATAAAATTTGTTCGAACTATTTATTTCAAAAACATTACCAGGTTTCCTCTCAAATCATTTATAAAATCTGATCCATTATCCTATCATCTTCACAAATTAAAACCGTTTTTTATTAAAAAAAATACCTGACCTAATCACTTCCCAATATACCGACTATAATCCATGAAGCCTAAGTGTTTCAAAAAATCAATGAAATGGGGCTCTTAGAGAAAAATTAAGGAGGATACCCAGAGAATGGGTTACATTAATCGATGAGTATTTCTATGTTATTTAGTAATCAACATAATTAAATTGTTATTATATGATTTATAATTAAATTACAATTTATATTAACTGCAATCATTTTCTATGTTATTGGAATGACCTAAAAACATCTCCACTTCCATATAATGGGTTATGAAAGCATCAATTGTTTGTATGGCAGACTACCACCTCATGTGCCGATGAATTTTTTTTATTACCATCCCTCAAGGATAAGAATTGTAATGTAATTATTGTTAATATATGATATTATTAGGCATATAGAAATATTAAATCACTTATTAATTCTTGATTTTATTGAGAATATGATAATGTCGCTCATGAGTATGATAGACTGCCGCCTCATGAAGATATGTGATTCATTCACACATTACAAGGATGTTTTCAAGGTTGTTATTAATGAAATTATATGATATATATTCATTTTAAATTGTTCTTTAATGATATTAAATTATTTACCTCTTTTTGTTTCATGTCGACAAGAAAATGAAAACATTGTTTATGCATACATATGACCTAACAACTCCATAAACGGCGTATATAATTTTTTATCACTAAATTTTGGTATTATTATAAATACATATATAATAATTATATAGGATATTTAAATCCATTATAACATTATATATTTGATGAAATAACAATCAATTTATGAGTACAATAAATAACAAATCAAATCATATAAAAACAAATTAGTTTCTATCTAGAACATAAAATTATCATGAAATTCTTAATAAACATGTAATAAAAGGTCATAAAAAATATATATAGTATGTTGTATATAAATATTGTTATTTAATAGATCTATAATAAATTATTATTTATTATACAAGAGGTTTTAATGTGTATGAATGGAATCAGTAATTAAGGTATGTGATATCTAGTATCTCATTCATTTTCATAAAGACATATAGAAATTAACAACTATTTTATTTTTATGGGGTACGTATGTTTACCCTATGAAATTTAATATAATGAATCCAATTATTTTTATGATATATAATTATTCATTATATTTTATTTTTACTTCGATGTTTTGATTCAAAATATTACAAAATTTGTTACAAATTGTTATCTGAATCTTTAATTCGTTGAGGTCTATGTTATGTTATGGACATATATTTATTAATAAGGTGTGTAAAAATTCATTTGAAATGTAATATTCATAATTTATTTAGAAGAAAAATATTTTATTTTATATTTTATTTTATTCATTTATTAGGATTATGATTAATAGTTACCAAAGTGGTAGATTTTTTATGTTACAATCTCATCATTTATCGAGATAGTGAATCATTATGTTCATGAAGATAAAATCTTATGATCTATACCAAAATATATTCATTAATTTTCTAATAATACTATTATTCATGAAATTTTAATGTAATGGTATCATTTTTATTATCCTTTTTTCTAAAAATAATGTGCAAAACTCTTTTAAAAAAATCCTAATTTATTTTTATCTTCAGTCTGAAATCCATTTTCTTCCATAACCATGTTTTTTAAAAATGTTTTCAAAAATTAAAAATTAATCTAAAAATATTTTTTAAAGAAATTTTTTCCATTTTTTTAATTTATAAATTACTTTTTTATAAGGAATATTAGTTTAATTTTCTAATGAATTTATGTTTGTATTTTACCAAAAATGTAAACGAAATATTTATTTTATCATGTGTGATACGAACATAACATCACATTGTCCAGAACATTATACGATTTGAATATTACATTTTATGATTCCATTTTTATTTGAAAATAAAATTTTATGAAAAATTATTTATGTTTCAAAATGTGTTTTTAAATGAAGAAATATATTTTACCTATAAAATGTTTTAAATGATCGATCGGAATCATCTTCCTTCTTAGAAGAAATCAGTTGGGGGTAACCTTGGTTTATAAGGGATTTGATACCTTATAATTAATTAAATTAATGAATATATTAATGATGATATTATGTTGATAAAAACCGTATTTATTTTTAAAATTATTCCATGATAAAATAATTATGAAATATACAAATTTTAACATCGGTAATGACATGATGTAATTATGCAATTATTAAAAATCATGTCTCTTTTATACAAGTTTTCATATGATGAAATATTTATGAAACAGATTTCATTTCATGGGGTATGATAATATGAATTATTTATCATCATGTGGAATACATAAATATGTTTTTCATGATTAGATTTGTGGGACCTATATCATCTTCTAATGAATTTGGTAAGTATTTATATATAATGAGAAAAATATGACTAGAATAGGAAGTATACTTGATTCTATAAGAGAATTTTCCTACTATGATGGTATTGAGAGTGAACCTTGACTACCATGATAGTTTCAGATTTAATCTATTCTACTATGATAGACTAAGAAGTGATTCATGACCATTGTCGAAATGATTTTATATAATTATCTGTAATCCACAAATCAATGCCTTATGCCATTTTTATACTATGATGGATTATATTCTTTGATTTCTTTATTATTTATTTCTAATGTAATTAAAATATTTTTTCCACAAATCAATATTATGACCATTGATATACATGGTGTAGATTTAAAATTTTTTCCTCATGTTGTCATAACCTTATCATATTTTTATTCTTACATATCTCCATGGTTTACTATTACTAAGCATATGAGATCATTGTTTCTTATTTTTCATTTGGTTAGGTTATGAATAAATGTATTTCATATGATATTTATAATAATTTTGCTCGTTATGAAGATCATTGGCTGAGATTATATAGTTTAGCTTTGGTTGAATTGTTTGTATTTCTTCTTTTCAAAAGACACTATAATATTTCAATCCTCATGCATGTGTGTATGTAACACAATTAATACTCTTTAAAAATTATTTAATATACTTGTATGATAAGACTATGTTAATATAGTTAGTATAATACGATAGGTGTAGTTATCCTATGGAAATTACAATGATAATGCCCAAGTGAGATCCATAATACATGTATAAATATTTGTCTAAGGATGAGTAAAATCATTAGAAAATATCATAGAACTATTTTATAAGATATACTGAGTGGATTAAATGAAATTAAATCCCTATCATGATACTAAAAGAGGACATGGTTATGGAATATAGGCACCTAGGGGTAATAAATCTCAAATAGGAATATTTTTCTAGACATGATGGTGAACTAGTGCATGAAAATAGCCGTTGATGCACACCTCATTAAAACCTCCAAAGTGACAATATTTTGAAATTCACAACTACATAACAAACCATAATGAAATATTCTAGTAGATTATGATGATGAATAAACATTGATACACCTAGGGTGTTGTACATTAGTGAAGGTATAACTATTAAGAAAACATATATGTTATTGTTCATGATTATCTGGTTCCCCATTATGATTATTGTTTATTAAAAAAGGAATTTTGGTATTATTCAATTGCTGAATGCTAAATAGACCATATCAATAATGAATGTGACAGATATTGAAATGATGGTATAGAAAACAATCTAAATGTAATGGGATATAGAATAAAAATATCAGTGATATGATCAAAAATATTTCTCAAGCTATGAATCTTGATAGCCATCCATATGAAAATATGAGTGGAAAATTGTATTATGCCCATTATGAGGAAACATACACCTTTTTTTAGTATTTGTGGTTATCTATTAGTTGTTGGAAATTGTATCTAAACCTCTAAAATTATATATCCCTTTCTCTAGTGTTAAGAACACGATAAAGTATTTTTTGACTCTCTATAATTTGTAAGGTGAAGCTGGTCAATTATGGGTTTTTTCATGAATATGAGGCTATAATATGTAATTGAATCAATGTATTTTAAAGAGTTCAAAATAATATTTTCAATAACTAATTTACACATATTCATTATATAGAGATGGAGAAGGATTAAATTATGATAATGTAAAATTATAATGAATCAATTGGTACATATAAGAACACATTTACAAGACATATGGGGTATTCTTATCATATTAGGATCCATATTGAAGTAAATGTTGTTTGATTTTACATTGCCTAAAAAAATTGAAGGGTGTTATCCAAAAGCTGCATTAGTTGATATGAAGTGAATGTTCGATGTGCAATAAATGTGGAAAAGGGGGTTGTAGTAACCTGTTAATTTTATGGTTTTGATAAGAAAAAAATTGAAATCAACTTTAAATATAAGAACTATCAAGATAATAAGATGGGACCTAATTTATTCTAAATGTGTATGATGATTAATATAGGAACACTTTTTTAGGGGATGGGAAATATTTTAATTATGAAATGGATGGTCATTAGGAAGTTGATTTCTGAAGATACGGGAAAAAGATATCTAACAATATGAATAGAGATAATGTTTTATATAATGAACCACACAAACATTAGTGATTCAATTACATTTAGTGCATAAACAATGATAATAAATTCCTAAATATTAAGGTTAATGAAGAATATTTTTGTACATGACCACTTATTAAAAGAGGAAAAGCGAAATCTCTTGTGATCAATTGTTTTGATGTTGGGTGAAATAATGACTTGGTGAAAGGTACAAATACAAACCACTCTAGAACTAATAATGTATAATTTGACTCCAGATATAACCATTCATTCATATCTAATGAATTTTATAAGGGTATCAAAATTACACCCAAATGATAAGTTATAGAATTAAAATTGAAATCCCCTAATGAAATGATGACCACATCTCAAGTATGTGATTAATTTCTAGTACATTTTGGAGGGAATTGGAATCTTTTAATTCTGTACATTAGTAATGTAATTTAATTTTTTATTACATTGGGAATTTATTAGACCTATATATATAACCCCACATAAATTATTGAGGATGTTATATTAAATTAGTATTTTCAAACCATCCTATGGTCATCTATTAGTGCGACTATAAATAAAATAATCTGATAAAGACCATAAGAGTTATACATTTCATAGTTTCCTATCATATGGGGTGTTTAACTCAAATGGTTGGGGAGAAACATGACATCCATATTTCCTATTTTGGGGTAATTAATTTATATTTTTGAATTATTTTCCTAGCCATCCACTAAAATGTGGCGTTCATTCATTATTAGAACTCATACCTAATTTAGAACTAATTTCAAATAATCCCTACAGAATTTCCCTGATTGTATTTCTTGAATTGAAGAAGAAAATCCAAGAAAATATTGAAATTTAATTTAGTCAGCCATGAGTATAACCTTGGGGTGAATTTGTTTTTCAAAATAAATACAGATCATTGTGACACATGGTTGATTCTCTATAGATGAATAAGATGATTATCAAGAACATGTATCATAATTTTTGTATTGATAACATTTTTTATAAACTAATTAAAGATCAATACATTTTAAATATTTACCTTTATTTGGGATATCATAAATATAGTCTATAGAATTACGATACTACCAATATATAATTCACTATAACATATGTACACAAAATATTTAGTGATTTTATTAGATCTTACATAATCCCCTTTTGTTTGGATAGATCTAACAAATAATGTATTTAGAGATTAAATTGAATAATTTTTTTTATATTTATAGATGATATTATTATATATTAATTGAGAAAGGAATAACATGATGAAATTTTTTTTATTTTACTAATGACCCTATGGAAGTGAAAAATATGTTAAAAATTTAAAATGATTGAAATTTTATTGTAAGAGTTTTCATTTTTATGTTTTATAATCTCAATAGATTTTATATTTGTAGATTCATTAAAGAGAAATTATATTTAATTTTGTAAGAGACCAACTACATTGAGTAAGATATGTATATTTATTAGTTTATCTATATATAATTATTAGAATTTGGGAAAGTAAACACAAATATGTAATCTTATAGCAATGTTAACATGGAAGAGAGTTGGGTTCCTCTGGATAGATGATTATAGTTAAAATATAAAGGAACTCGAAAATTTAGATTAATCAAAGCACTATTGCTTTTTATTTCTTTATATTGGAGAAGGGTGTGTAATCTTTAGTGATGAATCCACAAATGGATTGGGATTGTTTTTTATATAGAATGACATATTTAGAGTTTATTCCTAATGAAAATTAGAGATTCATTAGATGAATTTCCCCACTCTTGATTTTGATTTAGTTTTGAAAATTATGAAAAAAATATATTGAGGAATCATATTTTTGGTTAAAAGTGTTATATATATACTTTTTATAAAAATTTGAAGTATATATTCAAGAAAAATTATTTAAATATACACAAAAATATGGTTATAGATGATTAATTATTATGACATTTCAATTTTTTACTGACATAGGGAAGCAAACAAGGTGGACGATGAGTTGTGTTTAATGTATCACAGATGATTTAACATTATTCGGATTACTAAAGATACTATATTTATAGATTTAAAAAGGATAGTATTAGAAATCCTAAATAAGGTGGAAAAATATTATCATTATCTATTTATTGTTCAACCATATATCTACATAAATATTAAATTAGTGAAGAAGGTAGAACTACAGATTGAAATGAATATTATAAATGCTCTAAATATTAACTTTAATCACAATGTAAAAAGAATGTTCCATAACAATGTATTTCTTCCATATAAAATATATTTGAAGGAGTTGTTAGAGGATGCTCATAGTTATCCATTATCTATTCATCCATGAATTAAAAATATGTATAATTTTTTTGAATAGTATTTCTTGTTTTATGGAATGAAGAGAGACATTATAGAGATTTTATCTAGATTCATGGACTTCATGTAATTTAATCCTAAATGAAAAATGTCAAAGGGGATGTAATATCCATTACCAGTAGCTGGATATAAATTTGAAAACAACACCATGGATTATTTCATTGGACTCTCCAAAGTATAAAAAGGGAATAATGTGATATATGTTGTAGTTTCTTAAATTACTAAGTCATCAAAAATCATTAGTTTCAAAGAATACTTTTCTCTGGATAATCATTCTATGATATACATTAAGAAATGTTATGGTTCAATAATGTAACATATTCCATTGTGTGTGATCAAGATCTATGTTTTCCCTCATATTATGAATTATGTATTCAGAAAAATATTGATATAGAGTTGAGTTTCATCACTGGGTATCATCATAAGACAAATAATCAGTCTAGGAGAACAATTAAAGCCATAAAGGATATGAAGATATCTTGTTCATTGTATTTTTAAGGATGTATTGGTCTAAAACATATTCTAGTTGAGTATTCTTATAATAGTATCTTTCACTCATGATTCAAATGGATCTTTATGAATCCCTCCCTAGATATAAATTTAGAGCTCTAACATGATGTAATAATGTCGAAGAAAGAAATCTGTTAGGAACTAAGATTTGTGACGAAATTGGTGTGAATGTTAAACCCGTTCATTAACACATAAAGTTATCCCATATTTATTATAAATCATATGGTTTTAATAACCATAATTTTTTCAAATTTGAATTTGGTGAAATGTGTATCCAAAAACATATCTATTGAAGAAGGTAATTTAGTTTAAAAAGAAAGGGAAAAAGACCTAGGTAAATCTGTCAATTTGAAATTATTGATTGTTTTGAGATTTTACATTTTAGATTGTGATTCTACAAAGTCTCTAACAAATTAATAATGATTTCTATATAACTCACTTGAGGAAGTAAAAACATAACCTTTCTCATGTATTGAACTCCTACGTCATAAAACTGGAAGATGGGCTTTCTTATGATGAACAACTGGTAGAGATTCTTGATCATATAGTGAATGATATATTAAAGTAGCCCACTTACATTGTAAAACATTTATGGATTAACAAACTATTTAAAAAATAAATACTTGGACATTAGTTTATGATGGGGGAGAAGCATCCTCATCTTTTTATATTAGAGTTATGGATTTTGAGGGTGAAAATAATTTTAAGGGGGGAGAGGGGGTAGAATGTAACCCCATATTTTTTGTTAATTTTATTTCCAATAACATAAATTTCATTGATAAATTTTATTATACACAACATCATGTAAATATTTTCTTACATAAAACTCCAAGTTAATCTTATACTGCATGAAATGTTGGGTTCTCTAACATTAAACACTATATTGTGTTTTAACAAAACCTAATAATATTATTAATTTAGTTATGTAAGCAAAAAAACTATAACAAAGAAATTAATCATAGTGACATTAACAGTAATAATTTTTTTAAATATTCCGTGAAACAACATTACATAAAATAAATGTATCTAAATTTTTTTCTTAAATTTTCTTGACTTCTTTACATATTTAAAAAATAGTATTTTCACCAAAAATATTTTTTATTTATTTTAATGAATATTAATAAAGATATATTTTCACACATTTATAAAATAAATTTTCTAAAAAAAACATAACATTTGAAATAATCATGTCAAAAATATACAAGAGTTTATGTTTTGATGTTTTTTGAAATGTGTTAATTTTTTATTAATAGTGAAACCCATGATTTGAATTGAATATGGAATTAAATATTAATTTTTTATATAGATAAATTATATTTTAAATTGCTTTTAAAGTAAAATTAGTTATATTATTAATCCATTAATAAAATTTTGGTCATTAGAATAAATTTCATATTATATTTTAATAAATAAAATTGTAATCATTGGATTATTTTCTCACTAAAAACATATTCTTATGACCAATGTGGGATTAATTTTAAAATAATTTTTCAATTTTATGTGATTATAATTTAAAAAAACTAATTCCAAAATATCAATAATTATAATTTTAAATATATAATTTAATAAACATAATTTATCACTAAAATTAATATTAAATGTTGTAAAAATTATTTTCTATAATCAATGTACAAAGGTTTTTACTAGTGGGTTAAATAAAAATGATAAGTGTTCAAAATAACTAAAAACTATTACAAATCCCATTAGAAAAAAATATTTCAAATTATCATCTAATTGTCTCGATAATAGTACAATATTTGATCCTTCTGTTTTTAAAAAAAGTTCATAGATTTCTTTCAGTTAAAAAATTACAAGTGTTCCAGTCTCCAAAATTATAAAATGCCTGCCTTTCTCATATCCTTTACACATCACAAAATCGATTAGTATCAGAAAAATCATTACTAAATAATTTCCCAAATTACATCCCATGATGACATAATCCTAATTTTTTAACATAAATCCTACCAAGGATGTATTATGGTGAAAGCCTAAAGAGTATATACCCCTAGAAGATGTTTCATTAATCAAAATGAATTTTGGATTTATTTATTCCTAATCCTAAATAATTATTTTTATATTAAGATTATATACTAAATTAGGTGTGTTAAATATGATTACTAGTTTTTATATTATGTTCATGACCAAAATTCATTTCAACTTCCATCAAACGAATTATGAAATTATCATTGGTTTGTGCAGCGGACTACCGCCTAATGAACTGACATCATTGGTTTTTGCATTACCACCAGTCCATTTTGGAAATAGCTATTTTATATATATATTATATTTATGATATTATTATCCTCATTGAATTAATATATTATAAATTTATCAATTCTGTATATTTCATTGGAATATGATTACGTCGCTCGTGTGTACGAGAGAGTACTACCTCATAAAGTAATGTGATTTGTTCACACATCAAATGGATGTTATTAATGATGAATTTAATGTTTATTTTAAATAAATAGGGAATTAAAATTATTATGTAATGATAATATTTAATTTAAAAAATTTCAAGAATCTAATAATAAAATGGAAAAAACATTCATTCATATGTATGCCACACCATCTCTACGAATAGTGTATTTCATTTTAAATCAATAAATTCAATTTATTACTATAAATTCATATAAAATATATCTATATGATATTTCTATCATGTATAAAATTATAGTGACATTGAATCATGATAAATTTATGTGGACCAAAAACAATGAATCTAAATATATATGTGAATTAATGTTTTTATTACGCAAAACACTACAATTACATGTAATTGTTAATGAAAAATGGTTTATTAATAAATCTATAATAAAAATATTTTTACTATGTTGTATATTCAAATGTGTAAAATTTAAGTCATTACTTACACTAAGGTTTTTTTAGACACTCTTTTTTTTCTAGGATTCAAATTCTTATTCGTCGATTGATTATTTTGTCTGGTGTATATACATACAGATTGAAATATTATATCATGAATCCCATTATTTTCCTGATATTTTTTATTTAACATGATTTCAAACTATATTCATCATTATTATTCAAATGATTACTAATTTTTCTCAATTTTCTGTCTTTGAGATGTACGTTATGTTGTATAGGTATATTCTTTCAGGATGTGTATATACAAACCTTTGACATGTAATATCCTGAATTTATTTACACTTATGTTATTTTATGTTCAATTTTATTTTATTCTTTCATGAGGGTTATGATTCAATGTTAATAATTTGGTAGACTTTTTAGATAATAATCTCGTTGTTTAACATAATTGTTAATTATTATATTTTTAATGATAAATTATTATGATCCAAATCTCAAAAACTCATTAATATTATTATCCTATTGTTATTAAATAATTTTTTTATTAATAATATAATTTTTACACACATTAGAACCTAACCTAATTGGTAATATATTTTTAAGAAAATATGAAACTATTTTTCTCTTTGATTAGAAATATGTTTTCCTACAAAATTGTGTTCTCCGAAAATATTTTCATTTTTTATTATTACAATATTAATTTTAAATGAAAAATTTACCCATTTTTTAATCTTCACATTAATATTTTAATGGAATCATTATTTCATTTAAAAAAAATTATCTTTTTCTTTTTACAGAAAATGTGAACTGAATCTTTTTTTATCATGTATGGAATGAAATAACGCCCCAAGTCATGATCATTATTTGACTTGATTATTATATTATAAGCTTCTAATGATATTTTTAGGGAATTTTATTTTAAAAATGTCTATTTTTTAATCTATTTTTTATAGTGGAAATGATTTTTTTCATGAAATAATTATTTAATATAATTTTTTATATGTGAAAAAAAAATATTTTTCCATATTCGATTGCATATGTTTATTTTAACCATTCCATAATTTAGATATGATATAAAGATACAAATGTAATTATTATTTCTCCAAATGGGTTTTTATTTTGTAATGATTTTTATTAAACCCATTTCCCTTACAAATGATTTAGCAAGATAAAGTTATTATGAAACACGATTATTTTTCCATGGTTTATGTTATGATTAAATAACATATGGATTATGAAACAAGTCTATTTTGTACAAGTAATGATATGATTAATTTGTTTTGAAACACATTTAATTTTAGGGTTTGTGATATGATGAATGTTTAGGATATTATAGAACAAATAAATATGGTTTTCAATATGATATGGGTGGGTCCTATATATCTCTACATTTTATTGGGGAATAAATTTTATGTCATGATCTAAACATGACCTGAATTGGGTGTGACCATATTTTAGAAGACTAATTTTTCCACTATGATTATATTGGTACTGAACCATAATTATGATGATGGGTAGGTGGTGATCCAATTCTACTATGACATAATTTGTTATTATTCATAATTATTTTGTAAATTATTATATTTTATTTTGTTTAGGCCAAAAATGTATTCCTTATGAAAATGGAATGCTCTCATGAATCATGATCCTTTATTCTATTATTAACATTGTCTTATAAATTGACAATTTTTATTACATGAGTTATGTTTACGATATCTGATATAAAGTGTATGGTTTCCAAAATATATTTTCATTTTATTGTACACTTATAGTCATGTTATGCTTTTGTATATTCCTTTTTTAAACATACTGATCATTTGAGTCCACCATTTCTTATGTTTCCTTTCCAAAATTTAAAATGAAATTTATTACATTTCATAGGTTTCCAGTTATAAATATCATATAGGGGTATGATTTACATTACATATAAACTTTTTATATATTTCCATGTTTTCATCGATACTAAAATATTATGGTCCTCTGGTGCGTGTTTGTGTAATTTAATGAATGTTCATAAAAATGATGTAATATCTATGTATGATAATCCAAGGTAGATATAGTTAGTAACAAAATCAACCTCTATTGGACATTTTTTAAAAAAATAGCTTTCACTAAATAATTTAGTTGGATCAAGATGAATTACAATTTGGAATGAAATGGAGAGGTCCAATGTGATAGAATCTTGTTGGAGAATGAAACTTATAGGGACTAGAGATAGTTGATGAAATAGAAGGGTTGTTTAATGATACTCTGCAACACATCAAGGCGCCATAGAGTCTTCTGAAAAGTTATTCTCTTAATTACCATTGTGTTCTATAATTATATGTCGGTTACATAGTGTTTCTAATAATTTATTGATCGTAGATGGTTATGATATTTGGTGAGAGATGGAAACTAATCGATAGTTATATTAGTCCCTTTGAAATTATTATTAATATAGGGATTTTATTTTAATTTTATTATACTTACACTAAAACTATCTCATGTCCACAATGTGTTCCATGTACCTCTCCTAAGGAAGTTCATTCCTAACCTTTCATATGTAATGAACGTAGAGGGCATACCACTACGGGAAAATAATTTTTATGTGGAAAAAAGTAAAGATTATGGAACACAAAGAGAAATTCTATTAAAAAAATTACACTCACTACATAAAATTTTGTGGTGAAACAACCCATTCGAGTAAGCTACATGGGAACATGATTATATGGCTAGGCATAAGAATCCTTATTTTACTGTATTAAAGACATAAATTTCGAGAGAAAAAATCATTTTAACGGGGGTAGAATGTAACATCCAAAGATTCTATGATTTTATTTCAATGTAGTTAAATTTATTTGGTTTGATAAAATACATAAAATACATAAAACTCCATTATATTATTTTTTAATATGAAACACTAAGTTATTTTGGTTATCCAAGAAACACCAGGTAATATATTGTTACAAATGACAAGTAGTTTTATCAAATCCATAATATACTATTAATATTATTATTCAAATGAATCTTTTATATCCAATATTTTAAATATGGGTAGATTAATAGTACTATTTATTTTAAAAAATAATATGTATAATAGTTTTATGGAAAGATATAATATATTTAAAAAGGTACATCATTTTTTAAAGTAATTATATCTTTCAAAAATACTATTTGAAATAATTATTATTCCTTTTTGTGAAAAATGAAAATAATAATTTTTTAAACATTTAGTAGAATATTTTGAAAAAAACATTATTTTTAATATAATTATGAAATGACTATCATAAGGATAATTTTGAGGATTGTTCAAGAATGATTAATTTGATAAATAATGAAAAATAATGAACTCTATTAGAAAAATGGCCTTCGGTTAAATTGATTTACAAAGATAAAATATATTTATAATTTGTTTTAATATATCATTTGTTAATTTGTAAATCTATTAATCATATTTTTTTTAAATTTAAAACAATTATAATGACTTTTGATATAAAAAAATAAGATCTTTTGAAAAATTTTCTCTTTAAAACCCCTATTTCTCATAGAATCAATCCTATATATTTTAAATTATATTTTTCAACATATGAAAATGTATTTTAAAAAATAAGATTCCATATTTGGAAACAACATAATATTTTTTATATAATCATGTCATAATAATTTTTTTCCAAAATCTATAGAATAATCTGAAACAATTATTAAAACTGTAAGGGTAAAAATTTGTGTACTGGGGGGTTAAATTAAAATGGAAAGTGTTCCATATTTCCCAAAATGTGTTCAATACCCATTTTATGGTCATATATTGACCATATAAATTATAATCTAAATAATGGTATAATATTAGAGATTGGTGACATGAAAGAGGTGTGTCTCATTCTTTCTTTCAAAAAATTACATGTATGTCACTAACCACACTTATTAATGTGAACACCATATCTTCTATTGTTCAAACTATAAAACACTTTTGGGTCATCCAAGACCATCCCAAAAAACATCCCAAAACTAATTCTATCATCGTAGAAGCCTTATTTTTTATTGAAATACAACATATGAATGATGTTGGTGAAAACATAAGTAGGATTTCCGAAAGCAGAGGTGATGTTCATCAATGATCTTTTTCATTTTATTTATTCCTCTAAATCCTGAAATTATTTTTATTCCATGATGATATAATAACATCAATATCTTTGATATAACTCGTTTTTTTATTCTATGGTGACTATCTTCAACCATCTCGACTTCCATTATATTGTTACGAAATCATCGTTCGTGTGTGCTGGACTACCTCCTTCTGATTGAATGACATTTGTTTTTCCTCTACCACATCTCTAATATGGGAATATTTATGTACTTATTATTTATATATGATATATATGATATTATATTTATTTTTTTAATTATTATATCACACATACTTTCATACTCTCCCTTTTGTGGGAATACGACAATGTTTCTAATGTGTTTGATAGGCTACCTCCTCTAGAAGAGATGTAATTCCTTAACACTCTTTATGGATGGAAATAAGGATGGTTTTAAAGATAATATGTGATATATATGACATAAAAATTATTCATTAATTATTATTTGAATAACTTACCTTAACATATCTCAATAAAACAAGAAAATTTATATAGCATTCATGCGTCCGTACAACCTACCATCCCAATGAACGATGTACTTGAATTTATATAAAAAAATATTATGTATTTATATAGAAAAATATTGAATATATAAGATATTAATATTATGGTTAAAATTATATATATTATTAAATCATTATCACTATTATTTGATTAAAAATATGAATTCAAAACATATACAAAAAAATAAGGTTGTTATTATCTGAAGCAAAATATTTAACGTGATATTTTTAATAAATGGGTAGTAAATGGTCATAAGAAAATAATATATGGTATGGTATATATAAATTATTTTATTTACTATATTTATAAAAATAATATAATTAATATACTTGAGGATATCACATGTATGAATTAATTCAACAGTTCAGGTAATGGATTTTTTCTCAATTTTTCTTAATTGAGACACACATTATGTCATTATAGTACATTATTTAATGATGTGTATATATATCCCCTATGATATGTTATATTTTTAATTTATTTATAATAAGGATAGTTTATAATCCATTTAATTTTATCCCGTCATGGTACTTATGATTCAATGTTTTCAAAATGTTAAATGATTTTATTTTATAAATTCATAATTTTCGGTATTTTGTATGATCATGCTTATAATGATAAAATATTATTATCAATATCTCATGAAACACATTAATTTTTTCTAACAAGTTTTTTGATGATATTTTCATATAATTCCACCATATTTCAACCCTTTGTTAATTAAAATAATTGAGAAAATTATTTAAAGAAAAATTGTAATTTATTTCTTTATTAATCCAGAAGTTTTTTCTCTTTCGAAAACATGTTTTATAAAAAAAAATTCAAAAGTTTTTTATTACTCTCATATGATTATAAAATAAATTTTCAACCACTTATTAATATTTAACAATTTTTGGATATGAATCTATATTTAAATATCCAAACAATTTTATTTTGAATATTAAGAAAATATGAATGGAATATTTTTTAATCGATGTTTAAAATAAAATAATATTATACTATGATTAACAATAATTTTTTAAGGGATTCCTTTGTATGTTTTCATTTATTTTCAAATAAAATTATATTTACTATTTTTTTTAAAAATCATTTTTCCATAACAAATGTCTTAAATGGTTGATGAAAATAATTTTCCATCTAATATGACATCTATTTATGTTAACTTTGGATTATTGGGGATATGGTAAAATAATACCATTATAATTATTTATTTTAAGGGGTTATGTTTATGATTGTATGATTTTTTTGAAACACATTTCTCTTCCACAAGTTAAACCATGATAAAATTCTAATGAATGTTTTTTCTTTGTTCAATGGGTTATGTTATGATTAAATGATTAAATTATCATAAAACCTATCACTTTTCTTAAGCTTATGATGTGCTGAAATGATTATGAATCCCATTTAATTTAATGTGTTATAATAGAATGAAATTCATTAAAATCATTTAGAAAAATGCATGGCTTCCATTATGATATTTGCGGGACTTATATCTCATTACAATGCATCGGGTAAATATTTATATATCATGAAATAAATAAAAGAATGGGATAGAATGTGAACCCAGTTTAGTAAAGGAGAATGTTCACTTTGTTGTTATTGGGAGTGAACAGTGAGTGCTATGTTAGTTTTGGATGTGAATCCATTCAAACATGATATTCATGGCAGTGATCCATGTCAATTATTAAAATTATTATAAAGTATTATGTGTAAACCAAAATTATATTTATTATAACAATTTTGTGTTCTAATAGCTCATATTATTTTATTTTTTAGGCCTACTAAGTTAAATACCCTTAGAGGGGGTGAAACATGGTATAAAGGATTAAAACTATAATTTTTTTGATATTGTTTTGTTTTTATACAAAACACACTTCTCTCATTCTCGCAAAGAAATATTTTAACAGAAATTCAATCATAAATGTGACATATTTATTTTACATGTTTCACCCTCACTAGGCTACATCTATGGATCATTTAATGATGATATGCCAATTGTACTACATGCACTAAGGATCACTACAAAATTACAATGTTCATGCTAGATATTATATTCCAATGATCACTTCCACTAAAATGTATATGGTCTACTCACTATACTCCCAAGGGGCACTCCCTATGTCTCTTCCTCTAGATCACTTCCAATGGGAAGTATTTCCTCCTTCCTCTTCATTCTTTCACTACTCTTGTAAGGGAGTCAAACATAATTTATAGTCACGTAGGTCTCTTCATTATATATAATGAATTCATCATCAGTTGTGTATGGTTTTACTATTGAAGTTTCCCCTTCATCTAATATATGAATACCACGTTACCATAGATGTACTGGGAGATGACTTATAAACCACTTTTTCAATGCTTACTACCTTCACAAAGCTCATATAGACTTCCAAAATCTTTGTCCTTTTCACGATTCTCATATAGAATTTGAGAAGCACACATCTTTTGAGAAGCTCAACTAGCCTTCCTAAGGCTTTTTCCTTTTGAGAGGCATAATTATCCTTCATGAATTTTTAAACATTCATGATGCTGAGAACATTTAGTTTTCTTTTATAGAATTTGTGTAATTCTTTTCATATCACCTTTGGGAACCAGACTTTGTGAACCACCCTTTGTAAACCATCCTTCATGAACTAGCTTCACGACTATGTACCCTTAATAATTATGTTATGTATCATTTCTCATCAGAAGGGGTATATACCTATTTATATTTGTTTCCACCAATTAGAAAAGAATCCCTACCATGTCATCACCATTTTTTGAATCTCCCTAATATCCTTCAAGATTATTCCTTTTTAGTGATTCGCCACAAAATATTCCCATTCACAATTCAGGTCATAAACGCAGACCCTCCTATCACTTCTTTAGGCCACCGTGATTCTTCACTAACGATGCTCCACACCTTCGCCATTCATGATTGTCACCACAATTCATGTAGATCATTGTAATTTTTATTTTTTCCTTAATAAAACTCTATTCATTAATTCCATCTACAAGAAACTCATGCCTCTACCATATTTTGATGAGATCTTTAAGTAAATTCATATTTCGCAATTCTTGATAAAATAAAAATTTTAGAACCCAAAAAATTTTGAAATACACTAGGAAACAAAGTCACCTGGTTTATTTAATTTTATCTATCACTTCCATAGAATCCTTTTTTTATCTTATATGTTTTGCAACATATTGTGTGCATAATCTCTCTGGATTCCAAAACATACCTTACAAAACATCTTTTTCTATAAACACATTCACCCCAAAAATACTACAATGTTACTTTGATATATTTTTTCCAAACAATATCCTCTTTGGGTATGTTGACAACTCTTCAAAATTTGATATCTCGTATATGATTCTTCGATACGTTCAAAATATTTACTTTATGAATTTCAGATAGTTATCAAATATTTACTAAACACACACGCAAATTCCAAGTGAGCCATCCTTGGTGAGAGATCCAGGAGTATTATATAATGTTAATCAATGAATCACTTCACTCCAAAACCTCTCATCTACTATCATCATGAACCTCAGATTCAATCATATTTTTCCTTTGATTGATCACATCTAGAATCATGATAATTAATAACCCCCCTACATTACAACTCTAATAAATATATTCATCTCTCCTTCAACTCCCCCTATATTTATACTCCACCTAACAGCTTCTACTTGTGTCTTTGACAACGACACTTTCTCCCTTTTAAAAGCCACATTTTCTCCGCCTTTATCAAGGAACCCAAAGGTAATATAATTTTTTTCTATAAAATTATAAAGATAAAATTTCATTTAATTAGAAAAAGCACACCCTACCTTAGTGAGAGGGGGGTACCACATCAATACTATTTCATGTGAAGGGATTCAACTGAACTCATAGTTCCATTCAATACCTCACAGATTCTTTTTTGGGTATGTCCTTTGTCAAAATTTCTATAACCTATAGATATGTAGGCACATATTCCAACATGAAAATTCCTTGATCCAATTTCTCAAGGATAAAATGATACAATTTTTCAATGTTATTTTTTACATGTGTAAAGGACCATATTTTTTCTCATATTTGCAGAACATGAATAATCACAATGTATTTTTAATGTAGACTTCTCATAAACTCCTATATCTTCAAGCAGTTACTTCATCTACCCTAATTGTATGCACACTTGAGTTTCCATAATATTTTCATCTTCTACATTGCTAAATGAAATAAAATATTATTTTTTCCTAGCTATGAAATACACAAAAAACCATGATAGAAAACTCCTCCAGATATTTATTTCATATCATTTACTATACCGGCCCAATTGGAATATGTAGATTCCATAAACTCTTACTCATATTTTTCACTGTATATCAAACCAAACCCCACAATGCCTGTAATATACCGAAGAAATCATTTCACTAAAATAATTTGGATTTACCTGGAATTAATATGATATTGTTCTACTTGGAATGTTGATCAAATAATATTAGGTCTTGTCACAGTCATGTATAGTATACTACAAAATATTATCTTGTATGCTGTAACATTAACTACATTGCCTTCATCATTCCACGATACTCTCATCTGGGTAGCCAACATGGTCATCATCTCCTTGGAATTATCCATTCAAAATATCTTCAATACATTATTGGAATATTTATATTTGTAACACCCCAAGCTTCCACGATACGCTTCTCATTCAATAATGCAATAGCTTGCATTATACGCAACTTCGAGTTCTAAAACACTGCGACTAATCAAAGTAGTCGTTATGAATAGTAATAACCACTTTTTAAAATTAGAGAAATTTTATATTTCAAAATGGTCTTCATTTTTGTATTCGTAATATCGAAATTATCCAAAGTTGAATTTTTTGTAATTTTCTGAGAACTTCCAATTTTTTATGAATAGTGAAAATTACTTAAAAACAACTTTTTTAATAAAAATAATTTATAGTGATAAATTATACTATTTAGTGGTTTTAAAGTATAATTAGAATATATTTTTACCATTTTATCCAATGGTGGTCATTATAATTAATTTAACATTGAAATTGGACATAAACAATTGCCAATCTTTTGATATAAATTGTTTCTTAAAAACACGCTACTATTGTGACAGCGGGAATTAAAGATAAAATTAATTAATGCAACTTATATGATTGATTTTTTTTAAAATAGACATCATTTTTGAATTCATAATATCAATTATATATTAGGGTGAAATTTTGGCATTGTTCTGAAAAACTTCAATTTTTGATGAATAGTGAAACCACTAAGTGGTAGTTAAATAACTGATTATTCGTTTAAATGTAATATTACCACTTCTGTGATTTGATTTTCAAAAATCCGACATAATTGGTTTTCATTAAGAAGTAAAATGTCGTTCAATGAGATTAATATAATTTTTTTTGGTGAATAGTAACTTTTAAGTTCTTAATCGCGATTAGAGGTAATTAGTGTAGTATAAGGTAAAAATAATTTTTTAATAATATGAGATGAGCTTGAAACTTGTAATACTCCTATTGGATGAGTCATGGCCGACCAAGACAACCCATGGTTCAACTTGGGGACCCCATGGAGCCACTTTGGATGGAAAATGATATTAATATATATTTATTTAATGTTAAAATTAAATTGACACAAACATGAGTTGTTTTACTAAAACAGTTTTTAAGTGGGGTTACACAAGTCCAACTTTTGCCTATAAATATTATTTTGAAAGATAAAAATATTTCATACATCATAGTATTTGTTTTCTAATTTTTATACATTAAATAAATTAAATTATTTATGACATCATTATGATGCGGCGATGACCTAATTATTTAACGATTTTAATAAAATGAAAATATAATGTAAATTCCAAGGCATAAACTTGTCCAAAGACTATTGGATGGGTATATTTAGAACCCTTATCACCTTAGCCTCGAATTATATAAGTGTGGGACCTTTAAAATCCGAAAATCATTGTATAATAATGTAAACTTTCCTTACTTTCCAATAGTGCCCCTCCTCTCCACTTATAAAAGGCCCCCACCTCTACCACCTCATTCACACATTGAAGCAATTTTTCTCGGCCATCCTCTGCCCAAATACTCTCCCAACTTCCCCCTCTTACTACTAGAAGCCTCACTTTGGTCAGAACGCTTCCCAAGGATGCCTTTGGCTCAAATAAAAAAGAGTAACCCGATTTTGAGGTAGTGTCTTCTCTAATGTTGTTTTGTTTTATTTTTATTATCCAACCCCCTAAAATCTTTTTATTAATTTCTTTTGTAACAACAAAAGTATCCTAAATATACTAGGATGTTATTATAAGAAGGATTATATCTACACTTACACACACCTACATCTAGTGGTTAAAGAACATACGGTTTCTGTGGATGGTGAATTTCTGCCTCACGAAACGATGATTGTTCAACACTGATATAACACCTTCAATGGTGTCCATTAAGATGTCACTACATTTATATATGATATATAATATGTTTATGTTTTACTTATACTTATGTATTTCTCATTTATGGCATATTTTATGATTTCCATTATGGGTAAACGCGATAATTTCATTTTAGGAAGTGCAGACTACCGCCCCCTCAAAGTGATTTGAATCGTTAATGCCATATGTGGGATGTATAAAGGATGAAGTAAATGGTATTATACAATATATTATACTGGAATTATATTATACATTTATATCATGATGATTTAATTCCATTAAATATGAAATATAAATGAAAGTAGTGTTCATGCGTACGTACGGCTTACCGTCTCCATGAACGGTGCATTTCATTTCTTACCTCTAAATGTTACGTAATATTATAAATGAATTTATATACTGTATATATATGATATATATGATACCTACATCATGAATATAATTCTGGATATAATGGATATTTCACCACATGAACAACTTGTAATTATAAGAAGTTTATTTTTGACTCAAGTACCTAAGATCGACAAAACGACTGTTATTAACTTAAATAATTAAAGAATGTTCATATCATTGTAATAAGTGATATAAAAAGGATAATGAAATTGAAAATGGTTCTTAATAAGGTATATATTCACTCTAGTTTATTATTCAGGAGGCTAAAGAATGGTTGATTCAAGTCAGACACAATGTAAGGGAACTTCTTAACCCAATTTCTATTCTTTGGGTTAATCTCCTACTTTCAAATTATGTCATGATATTATTATGTCCTATATTGTATTTTTACATTATTTATGTGTACTTATAGTGAATACACATTATATATGTACTTTATTTAAAAAAATGATATTTTTAAGGACTTCGTCTCAATCCCCTTTCATTGAGGCATATTTGGTTTTATACACAACTTTATTTTATACGGTGTATAAACCCCTTTGACTTTTACATTTATTCAAAAGGAATCTTTTTTTATACGAAGCGTTTTGCTAAACGACAAAAGGGAATGTTTTTCTCTCTGTACTTATGCGGCGACAACAAATTCTCCACCGCCGTGACCATTATTTGAGTTTCGGCTTCCTCTACAAGCCATCATTTTTTTAATGAAAAATAAATACAAAGTTTTAACTTTCCTTTATTTTGGTATTGAAAATGGTTTTGAAAGCATTTTTATTATATCAATGTGTTGTATTGATATCTTGTGATTGAAATGTGGAAATGTTATGTTTCATTTATGCATGTTTTATGTGATACGATTATGTTATGGTTTATGATATGTTTAAACCTATTCATATTAGGAATTTATTGGACTTAATAAGTGACGAGTGGAGCCCGCTATAGGTCCTCGATGAATCAGTAGGTCTCATGATACAACTAGACGTGGAATTGGCCGAGTCCCTTTCCCAATTTGATTTATGGTTTTGGCCGAGGCCTTAATCATTTTAGACGTCTTGGCCGAGGCCTTCACAAAATGTTTCAGAATGTCTGGCATTATACATTTCCTCATTATGAAAGTGGTTATTGATATTTCATGTGATTATTCGACCAGTATAATATCCTTGTGAAGAAGTGAATGGCATTATCTCATTTTAATTTTACCATATTATGTTGATGTTCATGTTTAAACGGCTTTTGTTTTAGTTATACATTGCCTTAAATTTTTATGTTTATTTATGAAAACTTTTGCAATATTGTTATCCTTAATGAGCACCTGAGCTCACCCCTTTCAATGTTTTAATATTTTCCAGGATGTGGAGAAGTATTTTATGAATGACCTGCAGGGATAGGCAGAAGAGGATATGAGTGTGGACTATGGAGACTTTGTTATTGTAGATTTTCACTTTATGATGTAATGTAACATTTATGAATGTATCTAGTGTTTCCAAGGCTACTAAACTATTCGGTCTTTCGAGACTTGATCTTTTGTGATCATGCCAATGTTACGAAGTAATGCACCGACTCTGGGTAGATGCGGTGGGGCGTTACAGTTGATATCATAGGCAGTTTAGTACTAACCTTGGAAGTTAGATTTAGATAAAATATGATTAGAGCACATAGCCCAAAGATAGACTTTGAGGATTAGTATAGAAGAACATCCTAAGAATTTTGTTATTGTAGAGATTTTGTGAGTTTTCCGAGAAATACATCCCAGTCTGGATACGAGCAGGTAGAGGCGGCTCTGGCACAGATGTACCTAGGGGTAAAACCTAAAAACACTGCTTTGAGCTAGACTCGAACGGGAACTGGTGCACGACAACGGGCCTTGCTACACTCTTGGTTACGACACTCCTGGGGGATATGCTTAGGATAATTCTCATTTTCTTTACAAACCAATGTCAATGGTTATGAGTATATACTTCCTCAAATAAAACCTTTTTATGGTTATGGATTATATCCATAAATAGTTCAATTTATGTTAAGTATTTTACAAGTATTGAATTATGTATTTTGATTCATAAACTAATCTAGTTTATGCCATTGTTTAGAAATGGCTCCTAGTGGAAGGAATGGAAACCGTATCAATGCACGCACCCCGTGTAGGGATTTCCCTCCTGCTCAAGATAATTTTTGTGGATCTGGAGATACAACTGGTGCTGATCAACTTATTAACCTACAAATATTTACGTTTTTCCTCCAATTATATGTCACTAATTTCCACCGATGTTCTCCTAATCAGGATCATAATTGGGTGGTGACTTTCTTATTTCCATTTCCCTCTTATTAAGGCTAAATTTTATTAATCTTATTTCCGATGTGGGTTTTCCACAAAGGTATTTTCTCTTTTCAACCGCTTATTTTCAAAGAAAAATTTCAAATTGCGAGGATGCAATTTATTGAAGGAGGGGATAATGTAACACCCCGAGCTTCCACGATACGCTTCTCATTCAATAATGCAATAGCTTGCATTGTACGCAACTTCGAGTTCTAAAACACCGCGACTAATCAAAGTAGCCGTTATGAATAGTAATAACAACTTTTTAAAATTAGAGAAATTTTATATTTCAATATGGACTTCATTTTTGTATTCGTAATATCGAAATTATCCAAAGTTGAATTTTTTGTAATTTTCTGAGAACTACCAATTTTTTATGAATAGTGAAAATTACTTAAAAACAACTTTTTTAATCAAAATAATTTATACTGATAAATTATACTATTTATTAGTTTTAAATTATAATTAGAATATATTTTTACCATTTTATCCAATGGTGGTCATTAGAATTGATTTAACATTGAAATTGAACATAAACAATTGCCAATCTTTTGATATAAATTGTTTCTTAAAAACACGCTACTGTTGTGACAACGGGAATTAATTATAAAATTAATTCATGAAACCTATATGTTTTAAATTTTGTAAAATAGACATCATTTTTGAATTCGGAATATCAATTATATCTTAGGGTGAAATTTTGGCATTGTTCTGAAAAACTTCAATTTTTGATGAATAGTGAAACCACTAAGTGGTAGTTAAATAACTGATTTTTCATTTAAATGTAATATTACCACTTCTGTGATTTTATTTTCAAAAATCCGACATACATGGTTGTCATTAAGAAGTAAAATGTGGTTCAATGAGATGAAAATAATTTTTTTTGGTGAATAGTAACTTTTAAGTTCTTAATCGCGATTAGAGGTAATTAGTGTAGTTTAAGGTAAAAATAATGTTTTAATAATATGAGATGAGCGTGACACTTGTCCTAATCCTATTGGATGAGTCATGGCCCACCAAGAAAACCCATGTGTCAACTTGGGGACCCCATGGAGCCACTTTGGTCGGAAAATGACATTAATATATATTTATTTAATGTTAAAATTAAATTGACACAAACATGAGTTGTTTTACAAAACAGTGTTTAAGTGGGGTTACACAAGTCCAAATTTTGACTAAAAATATTCATTATAAATCTAAAATGATTTCATACATCATAGTAGTTTTTTTATAATTTGTAGACATTAAATAAAGTAAATTATTTATGACATCATTATGATCTGGCGATGACCTCATTATTTAACGATTTTAATAAAATGAAAATATAATGTAAAATCCAAGGCATACAATTGTCCAAAGACTATTGGATGGGTAGATTTTGAACCCTTACCACCTTATCCTATAATTATATAAGTTTGGGACCTTTAGAATCCGAAAATCATTGTATAATAATATAAAAGTTCCTTACTTTCCAAGAGTGCCCCTCCTCTCCACTTATAAAAGGCCCCCACCTCTACCACCTCATTCACACTTTCAAGCCATTTGGCTCGGCCAAACTATTCCCAAATACTCTTCCAACTTCCCCCTATTACTACTAGAATCCTCACTTTGGGCAGAACTCTTCCCAAGGAAGCCTTTGGCTCAAATCAAAAAGAGTTACCCGATTTTGAGGTAATGTCTTCTCTAATGTTGTTTTGTTTTATATTTCTTCTCCAACCCCCTAAACTCTTTTTATTAATTTCTTTTGTAACAACACCAGTATCCTCAATATACTAGTATGTTGTTATAAGAATTATTCTAGCTTCACTTACACACACCTACATCTAATGGTTAAACAACATACGATTTCTGTGGATGGAGAATTTCTGCCGCACGAAACGATGATTGTTCAACACTCATATAACACCTTCAAAGGTGGCCATTAAGATGTATCTATATTTATATATGATATATAATATGTTTAGGTTTTACGTATGCTTATGTATTTCTCATTTATGCCATACTTTATGATTTCCATTATGGGTAAACGCAATAATTTCATTTTAGGAAGTGCGGACTACTGCCCCCTCAAAGTGATTTGAATCATTAATACGTTATGTGGGATGTATAAAGGATGGAGTAAATGGTATTATACACTATATTATACTAGAATTATATTATACATTTATATCATTATGATTTCATTCCATTGAATACGAAATAGAAATGAATGTAGCGTTCATGCGTACGTACGGCTTACCGTCTCCATGAACGGTGCATTTCATTTCTTACCTCTAAATGTTACGTAATATTATAAATGAATGTATATACTGTATATATATGATATATATGATACCTACATCATGAATATAATTCTGGATATAATGGATATTTCACCACATGAACAACTTGTAATTATAAGAAGTTTATTTTTGACTCAAGTACCTAAGACCGACAAAACCACCGTTATTAACTTAAATAATTACAGAATGTTCATATCATTGTAATAGGTGATATAAAAAGGATAATGAAATTGAAAATGGTTCTTAATAAGGTATGTATTAACTCTAGTTTATTATTCAGGAGGTTAAAGAACGGTTGAGTCATGTCAGACACGAGGTTAGGGAACTTCTTAACCCAATTTCTATTCTTTGGGTTAATCTCCTACTTTCAAATTATGTCATGATATTATTATGTCCTATCTTGTATTTTTACATTATTTATGTGTAATTATAGTTAATAAACATTATATATGTACTTAATTTAAAAAAATGATCTTTTTAAGGACTACGTCTCAATCCCCTTTCATTGAGGCATATTTGGTTTTATACACAACTTTCTTTTATACAGTGTATAAACCCCTTTGACTTTTACGTTTATTCAAAAGGAATCTTTTTTTATACGAAGCGTTTTTCTAAACGACAAAAGGGAATGTTTTTCTTTCCGTACTTATGCGGCGACAACGACTTCTCCACCGCCGTGACCATTATTTGAGTTTCGGCTTCCTCTACAAGCCATCATTTTTTTTAATGAAAAATAAATACAAAGTTTTAACTTTCTTTTATTTTGGTATTGAAAATGGTTTTGAAAGCGTTTTTATTATATCAGTGTGTTGTATTGATATCTTGTGATTGAAATGTGGAAATGTTATGTTTCCTTTATGCATGTTTTATGTGATACGATTATGTTATGGTTTATGATATGTTTAAACCTATTCATATGAGGAATGTATTGGACTGAATAAGTGACGGGTGGAGCCCGCTATAGCTCCTCGATGCATCGGTAGGTCTCGTTAGACAACTAGATGTGGAATTGGCTGAGGCCCTTTCCCTATTTGATTTATGGTTTTGGCCGAGGCCTTACTCATTTTAGACGTCTTGGCCGAGGCCTTGACAAAATGTTTCAGAATGTCTGGCATTATACATTCCCTCATTATGAAAGTGGTTATTGATATTGAATGTGATTATTCAACCAGTAGAATATCCATGTGAAGAAGTGAATAGAATTATCTCATTTTACTTTTGCCATATTATGTTGATGTTCAAGTTTAAAAGTCTTTTGTTTTAGTTATACATTGCCTTAAATTTTTATGTTTATTTATGAAAGCTTCTGCAATATTGTTATCCTTACTGAGCACCTGAGCTCACCCCTTTCAATGTTTTAATATTTTCCAGGATGTGGAGAAGTATTTTATGAATGACCTGCAGGGATAGGAAGAAGAGGATATGAGTGTTGACTATGGAGACTTTGTTATTGTAGATTTTCACTTTATGATGTAATGTAACTTTTATGAATGTATCTAGTTTTTCCAAGGCTACTAAACTATTCGGTCTTTCGAGACTTGATCTTTTGTGATCATGCCAATGTTACGAAGTAATGCACCGACTCTGGGTAGCTGGGGTCAGGGCGTTACAATATTGAGAAATGATTATGACCTTTAATCCATGTATTACTTATAAGCTAATAAAAAATTATAGTTCAGCAATCATTGATATTTCACACTCACTTTTCATGAATTCAAAAAACTATCTGCATTGTGCTTTATCAGATCCTCCAAATATTATTTCATTGACAAATACTAGCACCATCAACCATTCATTACTATCATGGTTGAAATATAAATTTTAATGAAATTTAACACATTTAAAACCATGATTTTTCAAAAACTACTCAATATTTTAAGACCAATCTCTTGGTGCTTGCTTCAAATTATATTGATCCTTATTTAACAATTCTTTTAAATATTCATGAATAATAAAACAATCAGGATTATTAATATACACTTCTTATTCCAAAACCCCATTAAAAATTTATACATGGCATCCATCTAGAAAACATTGAACATCTGTTTCACTATAATGGACAAAATAATATGATTGTCTCCATCATTTTAAATGGTGAAAATGTCTCATTGATTGCCTATATCTAGGAGTAACCACTACACACTTATTGTGATTTGTTTCAAATCACAACATCATCTTAATTTATTTTTTTGTGAAAGACTGGTTTAGTCCCAATTTAATTTTTTTGGTTGTCCTTGAAACAATCTCCCAGGTTTGATTCTTATCAATTTGGGTAAGCTCTTCATTCATTGTATGAACCCAATTCTAATCTCCAGATAAATCACTAAAAAATTTAGGTTATACCAATGAAATCTATGATTCTTAATGTATAGTCTTCATCCTCATTGTTTATACCGGTGTTTTCTAATCACAAATAATGTTTGTCTATAAATTTTATCTCTTCTCACTGGTCTATATGTTGATACTAATTTATCATCATAATTCTCATCATCTGGGTCTTCTACTGAGTTATGCTCTAGACTGGATCATACCCTAATCTACTTATCTCTTCATAACTATCCTCTTGATATTGATCATGTATTTTCTGAATATTGTTATCATTATCTACAATAGTTACATCATGACTATCTACTAACTTTCGCAGTCAATTATTAATTCATTTATGTGATTTTCATTCCACTAAGTGTAAAATAAGTATCTCGTTATCTCTTCGAGATTCAGTCTTCTTTAGCTTCTCCCTATTTTAATGAAACTTTTACTTCTGGATATTCAAAATTTCCTCAATGAAGGATTCTTTCCATACCATTGAGCATATGAATTCTTCTCATCTTTTAGGTATAGTATTTCTTTGTTTTATATGTAGAATGATTTCATAACAAAATCATTCCCAATTTTCTCTTGATGGTCATTCAAAATTAGCATTATTTTATCCATGTTGTTGATAGTCCAATTTTTTCCTCACTTACTCTATTATGTTGTGGAATTCTAACTTCTGAAACATGGTTCCTTATACAATGATTCTCAAGATAATCCTATACTTAGAAATTTGTGAACTTGGATCATAAATAAATTATAATCTTCTAGATTTTGAGACCTAGAATATTTTCAACATCCTTTGGATATCTAGTAAATAAACGGAATACATTATAAATGTTAGTGATGATTGAAACCCCTGACATTCTATTACAATCATCAATGAAGATAATATAATATCGCCTCCTATCAATAGAACTTGGAAAAATATGTCCAAAAAATAAATCCTTACCACCTCAAGTAATCTAATTAAACTATTATTTTTTCCTTATATGTATTTCAAATTATCTTCCCTTATTGAAAATCATTACATGTATGAGTACGATCACATGATAATCAAGGTAGTTCGCGAGCATAATTATATTTCACCAAATTATTCAATATTGTTTGGCTCAAATAGCCATGATGCTTATGACATAACTTATTTTATTATTTATTGGGTATATAACAAATATCGTCTTCTCCCCTCATGATGTAAAGATTCCATTTTGTACGGTTACCCTAACAAATAACTACAGCATGTTTTTCCATGATGATGCATAATTTTTATGAAAAGATTATGGAATTTCTAGACTCGAGTGGTTATCTAACACTATGAATGTTGTGACTGAGACCTTCAATAACAAAGACATCATAATGTCTCATGTCCTTTCCCCCAAACATGGATTTTCCTGAGTCAACATTCATTAGGGCATCGTCATTAAAATATCATAGATACCTTCCTTATCATTGTTGACTATGGACACTAGATATTTGTTACCAATCATATGATAAGTACATCACCTATCAAAAATCCATATAGCAGTGTGAATTATTGCTTTAAAGGAAATTTATAAATCCAATGCTTGTTAAAATACATTCCTTTTAATCCTTTTTTTTAACATCATACCTAGTAGAAATTGATAATATTGAAATTAATTAATGTAATATAAATTATCTTCATCCACAAGATCTAAAAATAGATTTTGGATTTTTAGATTATTTAATGATACATTTGGATTTTGTTTATAACCATGTTCAATTTGATATATCCATTCCTATTTACAGTTTATGAGAAATATCATTCCCTTTTTTGAATCCTCAATACCTAAAATAGTGACATTAAATGATGATCTGAATTATTGAGCTCTATATGACTGTCTATGTTGATCTTCCATCCTTCTATACCTCATTGCTATGAAACATACATTATGTGTGGGTCCTATCATTCCACAACATTACAGTATTATGTGGGGTACACTTCTATGTGGTAATATATTACCACAGTTTTTCCCATTGAGTTATCTGAATTATTTGATCTTTATTTATACCCAAATAAATCTGAAGTCATAGAGTGATTGCATGTGATCTAAATTTATCCATTACTGATTTCAGTTTTCCTTGACCAATATGCTTTACTTTCATATTTCATGTTTACTGTATGATCATATTTCTCAATGTCATTGTAGGGGCAAATAATTTTTTTGATCATTATATATTAATTGCATGTCAAAAACATCCTCTTCAAGTACATTGATACATTTTATTTGATCTTGTATAGTTTCAGTCAAACTATCAATTTCTATTTTCTATTCATCAATTATGGTATTGTACAGAACAACCTTATTAAAACAGTTTGGGATTGAAGACATCATTTGTTCAATTTATTCATCCACCCTAGACATCTCTTCTTACTATTGTTGTACATAATGTTTTGCATCACAAACCACTTTTACTAAATTTTGTCATTTTGTCTCTCCAAATATATATCTCCTCAAGAGTAGATTCAATTTATACCTGAAGGTTAAATGTTACATAAACATTGCCTTATTCATTTTTTATTTAATAATTTATTAAATAATTTACAACAACTTCAATCATATCATCAACTTCATGATCATTATAGTCCTCCAATTCTTCTACATCAGATACATAGGAACTATCATGTTCTCATGAAAGTAGACACTACAATTTGAATAAAATTTTCATAATGTTTTTCATTCAATTCATGTTGGATAACGAATTCATCATGGGGATTTCACCTTCATAATCATCATAGTATTGAATATTTTTTGATCACCTTGACGCATGATTTCCATCATTCCAACATCGAAAGTATGAAAGTGGATGTTTCCATTAGTAAATTCCCTTTCCTCTTAAATGATTTTAGGAAATAAATGGAATCCTTTTATCCATTTCATCATCCATATATCCATCTTAAATGCAGAGCTTATTCATGGAATTATATTCTACCTCTTGGGATTTTCCCTTTCCCACAAAATTTTTATCATCATTTCTCATTTCATATGAAATAAGGAAACTATGAAAATTATCATGTGTCATCTCTTTCGGATCATTATCATCCAATACAGAAACATTCGTGTTGAATTGAGGTGGATGTTTCCTCATGATACACATAAAAATATTTATATATTAAATAACATCTCCAAGACCACACATGTATTCCACAACCACAATTTCCTTGTTAAATAATATATAAATAGACTCATTATGGTGAATTTCGAGACCTTTGTAATAATTCTATAGAACCTCCAGCATTGATTCTCTGAAATTTGAGTCACCCCCATAAAAATTAAGCAAATTATTCCTCATATCATGTGATTAATTATAGGAAATCACCTTCATATAAATTTATTTTGATAGGACTCCCCCTAAAGCATTGATCCCTTTGGAATCAACATCCAATTACCATATTTATATTTATGATAAAACCCCACTATCAATACTTGCTATAATACCATGCATTGTAGCTATAACACTATCCATTCCTAATGATATAAAGTAGTGTTGAAACCAAATATTCAACGATTGAAATTTCTTTCCATCATAGATCATAATTATTTTAGGATTGACCACCTATATTTCTTATACTAAGATATAACTATAGACATTCAACCTTCCGAATAATATCAATTGTTAGGCCAAATATTTAAATACCCTTAGAGGGGGGGATCATGGAATGACAGATTTAAACTACTACACATTTTGATATCATTTCATCTTTAAACAACACAAACATCTCACTTTATCCCATAGAAATATCTAAAAAATTTAATGAAAGCATGGGACACATAAATTCTACTTAGTTAACCATAACTAAGATATTTCTAATGTGGATATAAGGATGATGTGCTAATTGAACAAAATTCTCAAAGGCTCGTATCCAAATTATAATGTTATGGGATCGATATTTTATTCATAAGCTCGCTACATTCCCAATTGTCACTCCCTATATCTCTAACTCTATATCACTTCTAGTGGGAAGGATTGTAGTCTAAATGTTCTTTCAGTCACTACCCTTGTATGGGATCCAAATATTGCTAATGGACTTGTATGTCTCTTTTTTATCTCTAAATATTACATCCTCTGTTGTATATGGATGCTATGTTCAAGGTCCAATTTCATATAATAGATGATTACCACATTACCATATATGTAATTGGATTTTCCTTCTGATCCACATTAAAGATGATACATACCATCGTGAAGCACCTTCCATCTTGTGAATCTCACATAGTCGTCATGAATCACACCTCTATTATGAAGCCCAAATTTTCTTCGTGATTCTCCATCCTTTATTGAAACTTACATAGCCTTCAATGATTTCTTTACATTCATTATGATCAGAATATTCAGTTGGATTTCATTGTCTTCAAGAACATTTTCTCATATCACCTTCACAAACCTCCCTTCAAGAGCCACTTTTATGATTTCAAAGCTTCATAATTTTTGTTAAGTATCACTGCACTTTTGAGGAGGGTTGAGAGATATATATTGGTGTTTCCACCAATTCTAGAATAATCTCGTCCACATCCTCACCATTTCTCAAGGCAATCTTATTTCCTTCATAATGTACATTTTTTTACAATGCATCACACAAGATTCCCATTCAAGATTCATGTCATAATCATAGATCCTCCCATCAAAATTTTGTACCCGACATGATGTACCACTCAGGATGCTTCTCAACTTAGACATTAAAAATGTTAATTTTTGTTCACATAGATCACCAATAAATTATTTAATCTTTCCTAAAACCATCATCTTGAACCGCGTCTTCACAAAACACATTACCTTTCCATATTTTGATAAAAATTTCAATGAAATACATATTTCATGATGCTGGAAAGAATCCAAATTTTGGAAAGCATAATTTTTGAAAACAATAAGAAATGACATCAAATTTTGTAAATAATTTTATATACCAATTACATGTTATAAATTACAAAATATTAGATCTTTTTCAATATACCATGTCAATAATCTCTCTGGACTCCACAACATACCTTGGAAACATGCTTTTTCAACCAACACAGTCACCCCAAAAATACCACAATGTTAAATTGAGGGATTTTTTCCCTACATATTTCCATATGATCCATGTCTTATAAACCACCAATATTTATTCCATGACTCATGATTATTATCTTTGATATACAGAGTATGGTTTTTGTATTTTATAACCATGTTCTCACAACCTTATGATCATATTACGCTTAAATATCTCCCTTGTTTACCCTTATTGAGAATATAAGGTCTCCATTTAATATATTTCATAGGTAATGAGGAGATTTAATATGTACAAAATTTATAATAAGGGTTCTAGTTATGATGATCATAGATGGTGATGATTCATTTTACATATTGAGAATTTTATTTTTTTTCCATTTTTGAAAGGAATCTAAATTATTAAGGTTCTCGTGCATTAATTTTGTGAAACTTAATTAATAATTGTGGAAAATGATCTAATATACATGTATGATAAATGTAGTTAACTATAATATGAGAAAGAATATTTTTTATGGATCTAATGAAAATAAATGATAAAATATTAATCATCAGACACCTTTAAAACACCCAATCGGTATGTCTTGGAATACAAAGGATATAAATATGAACAATGAAACCCCATAATAAAATGGAGATTTAATCGATTATTCATGTGATGGCCCTATAAAGAGACAACTTGATCTAGGGAAGGACTCCAGACATGTCTCTCGTGATATTGGGAAAGCCTATTTGTTAGGATGCCTCATATCATAAAGACTCTCTGATATTTCAACCTGATCTTAGGAAGGATCATCGCGTTTTAACTGGATTATTTAAATTCTCTTTGACAAGCTATGAGACCAATAAATATTGTGATGATGGAGGGTTATCACATTTTATATATGACACGTGACACATTGGATGACAATTGATAGGTTCTCATAAAGCATGTAATGTGATGTACCATTATCTATCTCGAATCGTTATCTTAAATATACATGCGGTTAAAAGAGGAATAGATATTGGAATTACCCAGATCATGTGAGGATGTTTTAGAATTTTGAATTTTCCACATGATGTCCCAACATCCCAATTCCTAAAAAATAAATTTCTGATGTTATGTAATAAATCATGAAAAATATGGATAGGGAACGTGAAGATGGATATGATGAGATTCAAATGAATATGTCATGTGCTTCACATAACCAATCCATAACATTTGACATCACCCATATATGTCATCCAGACCATGTGATAATAATGGGTCAAATCATCCATGTTACACAAAGCCCTCTAGATATGTTATACAAGTAACATGAAGTTCCCAAGACACACCATCCAGACCATGCGACAACCCAATGAATTGAAATCATTGATCACACAATAACCATGGATGTTACTACATTGAAAAAGGGAAGGATCCCTCTAATTGTTATCTAAATAATGTTGAAAAACTCTTAAATATCTTATTCAATCATGTAAATAACATTGGACATGTCAAACTTATCAAGTGGAATCCTCTAGAAAAGTAAGATAGGTTATATTACAGAAAACTAAAACATGTCCTATATTATTCCATAGAAATTTTAGGGAGAAAAATAGGACATATCAGTATGAAATACCATATATGTCAAACATTTTAGTAATATAACCAACTACATTTCATGTGTGTTAGTTTGGAACCACATGAAACGATAAACCATTCTGTCAAAAACACCTAGAAAAACTATATATTGAACTATACCGACACTGATTCTAAGCCAAATAAGACACATATGACACCTTCCTAAGGTGAATGCTCTAATTTGGAATCCTCATCAGTGTATGTTCCTATATATATCGAATTCTATAACACATGGAAGACAAACTTTACAAGGGTTTTATCATTCCTCTGCACCAATAGAATAACTTAGAAGCTAATTGATCTACATAGACATTTATTCCAATCGAAACAAGATACAAATTATTCATTCATGTGGCCCGAGATCCATATCAATCACCTCAGTTGGGTCTCCCTGGTGAAAAAAAATCCTTTTTCTATATGTAATGAGTCTGATAAATTGTTATCTACTGATTCTATCTCATATCATGAATTACATGGTATTATTGATTTAAAATGATCATATCACTCACATGAAAAAATTTACCTAGCTAGGGAATCCTCTATTTGTAAGACCCATCAGTGACATGATACAATTTCCCTTATATATGTGTATCTAACTCAGTGAAATTTCAGAAGGATTCCTATATTTCAAAACTGTGGGGTAATATCCCTCACAGACATTAATTACCCATCACCACCCATCATCGGGTTGAGTGAAGTTCAAAAAATGATGAATCTCATTCATGCTATAAGTCGGATACATAGGACTCCTTATAAGGATTGAGCACTATAGTCAATTCTTGTGTTCCCTCATTCATTTCCTTTTAATAATAAATTAAACTAAACAACATGTGCTAATAAAAACAGAAGTGTTTTTAATCCAAATATATATAGGAAACATAAGACAACTCATGAATGATTAGTCCCATCTCGATGACATCATTCACATCCCTAGGTGTATATAAACTCAAGAGATCCTTGTTATTCATCCTAAAAATATTATTATATACCCTTTGCTACCCAATAATGGGAAACACAAAGGTATCCTCAATATATAAAAATATTCTAATTAATCTATCACCCTATACATATAAAAGGGTTTTCACCTAATCATTTTATTAGGGTAACCAATCCTATATCGGAATCTGTACAAGATTCACAATCATATCATAACACTATAAATGAATCCTAAAATATTCATTAATTTCCCCCAACAAAGGTACTATGATACTAAAATCACATCCACATTCCTAATATGTGTTCAAAATTTCCATTAGCTTTGAAACTCAAAATGATAAGAATCCTTTCTAAAGAAGGATTGTACATTTTTAAGGATGTGAGATCATTCGGGAGTTTATATATAGAATAAAAAAGGCAAAACCAAAAGTGAATACTTATGAAATTTTACATAAATCTCCCAAAATCAATCGTTAGAGATTATATATATATATTAATGAATAAATACTTTTGAATAGGATGTGAAATAAAGTAATTATAGAATAACTGAATCAATATAGGAATTTTGAGACATATATCTTAATTATAGGGATGTTATCCAAAATATTTCGTGGGATGAAACTAATACGAATATGAATTGAAACATTCAATAAATATAAATTATCATATTTCCATACATTAGGTAATTTTATTTTTCAACCCCTATGTTTAAATTAAAATGAAAAAGTTAGAAAAATATTATACAATAATAATAAAATGAAGATATGAATAAATAGACAAATCTAACCCGAGAAATTCCTTGTGAGAAAAATAATTAAATTGGGAACCATAAAAGTCTATTATTTTACCATTCATAGAAAAATGAGAATTTATCACACTTGTATTGATGCACTGATTGGTGAAATCCTTAATTATTTTCAAGGTTTCTTTAAAAATTTATAAAATTGACATCCTAACCAAAGATTATGTCATTTTCAATAGAATGTTTTGGAACCTCATCAATAGTAATGACCTATGTGGGACATAAAACAACCTCACAAACATGATGCCTTTAGCTTCAGGTAGAGAATACAATAGTTTAGGAATACAATAAACATGGAATGATCCTGGACCTTTGGGTACCACGTAAGAATATTAAAAATTGAAGCTGATAATTCTGTTTAATTTGGGGAATATTGCAATTATACTAGTGGATCCTATCTTCACCACCATTTTCATTAGAGGCTTATCCCAAGCGAATGGAAATAAAAAACATACATATCATTGGAAGTTGGATCATTGAGTCCACTATAGTTGCATCCTAGTTTAGGATTTACCTTGGAGGGATATTGTCAAACTCCATCATCAGCTGCTCCCCCATGGATTCCACTCTCTTTCCTGCTAATATCACAACCTAACTAACATACACGAAGGAAATGAATGCATTGGCACTATGTAGGTCTTGAATGGATAAAAATTTTATGGATAAAATAGAGTGGGACCATATACACAATTCCACTAATGGGTCCCATTAGAATATTTCGCTTGTATCAAGTAGGAAGGCTTTTATCCTTTCTCACTCAAATCATGTTTTCAGCAATATTGCTATAGCGCTAATATGGGAGGAACTTTTCCTTTCCCAAATTCATGAAGACCATTAGAATATTATGATAGAACAATGAGTAATGGAGATGGATTATATCTTCAAATCAATCATATAATTCAACTAGTATATCATTGAGACCGAAATATAAAGGCCTAAATTCATAAACATGATGTGCTAATGAATCACTACATTCAAGAAATAGAATAATAGAACCACTAACATATCCCAACACAACTGTTGATAAACTGTAGGGAACATATTTTATTACCAACAACAATGGAAGAATATAACCATGATCATCATGAACATGTGGTGACTATGGAATAAGCCCACACGCTTACTCCCATACAGTTGGATTACTAGCCTATTTTGATAATGTAGGAGGAAAATTACCATAATCATATCCAAATAATATACGGTTCTAACCAAATAATTTTGGATAATTCCTCTTGATTGGTGCACATTCCTCAAAAAAAATAACGGTGGTTTTTTCCAAAGGCATAGGATGTATATCATATCCAAATTCTAACAAGGGATCTCCATCTTTGTTTGGCACATATCTCAAGATAGATTCATATTCATTCCAAAAATGGACAAGTGGAATTATTCAATGATAAAATATTGGGATCATATCCCTAATCTAACTGAGTTTCATCAATATCATATTGAATTCACCTTAGGGAAGGCTCATATCCTAGACCTGGATGCTACTCAACATATTCCATTAACTAATGGAACCCATGATCATATACCTACTTCTAAAAATGAATGATTAAATTTGAATCCAATAGAGTCTATACATGGGGAGACTCAGTTCCAATCTCCTATTCTAGATGTATTTTAGTATATTCTTATGGGGAATTAATTCTTGAACTAAGCTCATACCCCCTATTGTGAAAGGATTGTTCAGTATATTCCTGCATGCACCTACATGTAGGATTATATTCCCACTAATAATATAGAAAACCACTAAAATACTACAGTATCTTCTAAATAGAAGTTTCATATTCTGATAAAATATGAAGGTTATAACCATGTTCTGGAAACCATCGTCCATTAGGATCATATAGCTGCTCAACCCCAAAATTCCAGTCAACATATTCTATCATTGATGAAAAGATCGGTCCATGTCCTTAATCTTATCAATTCGAGTGTCCTTGAGGATTCTGTGTGATTACATAAAACACCAGAAGGGTCCATCGACTCTTCACCTATTGTTGAAGGAAATTATTACCATAATAGTCCTCTTATTGGTTGTGTAGAGATGAATTGATGGGTCTATACTCAAGAAATTCACCATTGTAAAACTCCCAATGGTGATATATCTCTTGGAAAAGGAAATATTCACCTTACCAGGATACGATTTCATTTAGAGATGTTCAATACTCAAAAAACACCATATGAAGAAGTGCTCAAAAACTAGTGTTAACCATATATTGTTCCCCATCAGCAATCAAAATCATTTTGAAGGAGTCATAAGGTAACCTAGAGAAGTAACCATTATGGTTTGACTTTGTTGAGGCATATAAATATGGTGAAAAAGATGCCTACATGGATATTTGTATGGATTCATCCAGAAAAACCTCCCATTCATGTTCTATCCCATCATCACTTCTGACTATGAGATACCAAATAAGATAGGGATGAATTTCATGCCATACATATTCCCAAACATGTGGGAAAATTATCACTGGTCTATGGTTGGACACCACCCTAATATTGGAAATGAGATTCATTTTCATACCATACACATACTATATTTTCTAATGGGCTGATATAAATTCTTTATAGACTGGGAAAAGTGAAAAAAAGTGAAATGAAAATATATGACACAGTACTCTCCATTGAACAAAAAATATTCCACAACGGTTCTCCACAGACTCATAAAATATTTATATTTTTTTGATGGAACATTGTGGATCATAACACTTTTCTACATCACTGGAATAGTATAACTTCCCGGATATGGCATCCTATAAATTCATAGACACATAAGAAATTCTCAGACCGATATATGCTTGGTACAATTGGCCAATATGTCATGAATCCATTAAATTGAATGTTAAATGATTTCATGAATAGAGGGAGATGGATACCTAGATACCTTTAATACAGAACCCTAGAAACATTGAGAAAACATTTCAGACACGAAATCTGAATTTTGGACTACTCAAATGAATCCCATATAAATATTTTTTATCATAGGTATCCATGGAACCTGACTCATACATGATCAAAATATATCTAAATAATTTGTAAACTAATATAAGCCTCCATAATATCCATACTTGAGAGAACATAGACCACATGGTGAGGTGGATTTTTACCACCACCTCTACCCCTTAGGTCATCAAACTTTAAGAGGATTCAATAAGTTTTAGTGGAATCTGTAAACCAGCCTTGTCCTGCATAACAGGGGGAATATTTATCTCAATTTCTATCCAAAAGTTCATCACACACTTGGAAGGTAATGGTAGAATCCTTGCGGAGGGGGGGGGGGGGTCTCGAATAACTCCACCATATTGGGATAGGGGAATTAATTTCTAAATTTCAATCACTAGATCCATCAAATACTCATCAACGGGATTGGAATGAGTCGGTACTGTTCCTGGGTCACCCCTAAATAATTGGGTTTGGGGAGTTTTTATTATTATCATTAATTTGTATAGAATATGTCTTCTATATTTAGGGATTCAAATATAAATTTTTTTTATACAATCCACTCCACTTTCGATGAGATATACCTTTATTATTTAGGTCTTGTTTAGATTGCATGATCAAAAAACCCCTTAAGAACACTATTAATAGTGCATGATGGGTGGAATAAGTGAAATAAGAACTCAATCCCAATAATATTTTAAGATAAAATGGTTCAATTTGGAGAGGTGTTTTAGAAGTGATCTAGACGAAACCCTTAATGGACATGTATGCAGTACCGAATCACCCTATTACATTGATAGTAATGTGTTAACTACCATTTAAGATACAATAAAAGAAATTTCATCACCATCAACACAATAAAAAATTATATGGACAAAGATGAAAATAAAATAGTATGAATTTCAGGGAACATACCCTAAGATTTAGGTTATTTAGATGCACCTAATGAGGATACATATAATTGAAATGAATGGATTCATAACCTAACAACTCTGAATGCTCAATTTCATCCTCTATATAGGAACACTAACAAAAGTAATGGGAAAGGTGGGGAAACATCTCACTCACCACCTAGAGAAGACAATATTTCATCCATAAAGGATGGATTTTGATAATATGAGAAAGAGATAAGAAATCTTATGCAACTCACTGTAGAAATACTAAAGATAAAATCGCCTACTCTGTATTGTCATCATAAAGAGATGAATATCCATCCTCTGAAATATCAAGATATAAATAATCAACATTGAAGAGTAGAATCTGATATTAAAGATGGATCTAGATCAAAGAAACCAGTTACATAAATATGGGATTTTCGGTTGATCATAACATTTTTTTATTATAGAAAAAAACCATCCCTCAGTAGTGTGATAATTTTGAATATTCACAGATCATGAATTAAGGGGATATGAATATGTGTCCCCCACAAAAGGCCTTATATACTCTATATAGAAAGTGGGAAGTCATTATAGTAGTACCTAATGAACTCCTCATTGACACTGAATCTCTGTATACATAAATGGAATCCATAGAAGGGTGGTGTGAACCCATGCATGTTGAAATGAATCTACAAAACAAATGGTGGTTTGAAACATTATTTAACTCAATTTAGGAAATACCATATTCTCAACCTCTAATAGTTATGGAGATTCAAAAACACCTCTCAAGCACATTATATTCTAATATTACCAAATGATGGGTCCTCCAGAGTTGTAGGAGGTTCCCAAACTAATATGTTTTGTATAAATTCTAAAAGGACCAAATTTATTTCATGCAGTATCCTTCAAAGATGATCAAATAATGGATTTTAATAATATCATTTCAATATTCTCTATCATTTATGATCCACTTAATTAGAAAGAATAAATTAAAAAGCATTAATAATAGAAAACAATGTTCAAATGAGAGGATTTATGATTTCATTTCTTGAAGGAATGGTTTAACTTATTCACTCAGCATCAATATTTCAGAAGATATACTACTAGAACTTTTTTCATAGAATATTTGGGATAATATATAAACACTAATGAGTATGATGATTTTTCTAAGAAGAATCTACAATCTTTAAGAAATGGTAAAACACCTAGAATTATTAATTTTGTAGTCTCGAGCCAAATATCAACCCATTTCATAATTATATGAAATGGGGGTTCTGTAAGGTAGAGAATGATTATATTACACTAAAAAAGTAGTAGTTCTTTCTAAAGAACTTGTACATGACCTATATAAACTACTAACTTCCATCAAATTCTAAAAATAGCAATATCTCTAAAATTTACATTAAAAATAGACCAGTTTCACCAGCTATTTGAAGAAATGTTGAATAAATAACAATTATTCTAAAATGATAGGGTCCTTGGTTAGTTATATTCATCCATAAAAAATCATACTCAATATACCTTTGAACAAGAAAAACAATGATTAAAACATCACTGACCATCCTAATTAATATTTATTCAATATCTGGATGGTTTACACCATCCTGGATTTATTTTTATTCAATAATAATATACAAACCATGGTTGATTCTTGATATATGATTCCAGAGAATAATTTAAAATAAGAGATTTGTGTAACCATTACCAAAATATAAGAATAAGGTGATTAGAAAGAATATTTGTCCAAAAATAGAAAACATCTCATAAGCATGATGACTCAAAATATATTTGGTTAAGATTATTTAATCATGAGAGAATAGATTTAGAAATCAGAAATGATCACCAAAAATTGGGAGGAATCATTGAATAACCCTTACAAAGAAAGATTCAATATCCATAAATAGATATCTACATAATATAATGAGTCACATACATATGAAACAGAATATTCAACTTTTATAGATTTCATACCATCAACATCTAAAGAGTGGGAACCGCCACACCAAATGGTAATCTCATTGAATGAAGAGATATTTTTTGGTTCTATAATTAAATTTAACTTAATATAATCATCCCATAATGATGAATACACCTCCATATTTGAGTTCTCTATTAATAAATGGTGAGTTGGAATCTATGGACATAGAAACTCTGGAAAATATGCATAGAATAGGCATGGTAAAACAAAATATTTCAATCATATCCCCACAAAGGATAAATTTTTAACCTATAAAGAGAGGATAAATTATTATCTTATACCCATGGGAAACACTTCTGTAAGACCAAAAACACACATAGATTCCTTAGAGCAATCCAGTAGTCATCAAATCATAGTTATCTTACCTAAATGACTGGATGGATAGTGATTATCTTATCAGAACCAACAAGGGGGAATACAAGACCATCCTACACCACATGTAGTATATGATCCTTCAATATCTACTCATGAACCAAGTACACCCACCTCATACACACACATCTTGATCCATAGAATAGAGTGAAACCCAAAATGAAAATCACAGACCACTTAAACAAAAATAATACATTCTGAATCAAATGATGGTTATCTGATCCAAACTACCATTGTTGAATGCTATTTATTTTTAAAATGATGTCATAGAGGAAATCCTTGAGTCCCTACAAATCCCACATTAGTTGGATATTGAATTAACTATAGCCTAGTTTTACCGTGAGGACTCTATGCTAGAAAAGATTCATATCACCATCTCATTCATCGAATAGGATCTGTAAGAAGTTATTTATTAACATATCATTTCCATTTATGTCTCAAAAAAAACAAGGTAATGCCCACATATGAAGGGATTTGGTTGATAATGATTTCATTATCAACCACATCTTGATTTAGTAAATAAAAAATTTGTGAAATAGATTTGGGAAAGTATCTCTATTAATGATATTTAATCAAGGGTATGATAAAACACAGTAAATGACTCTCAAGAATAACACGTTCCAAGATCAATTTAGGTATCTATCATCTTACAAAATGTTTATGGTTATCAAGAAATATAGAACATAAAATTTTCATCTTGGAATCCCTTGGCTTCATATCCATGTTTGGTAACATCCACATTTAATTAGTTATGGAAATAACCCATCAATGGAATGGTCTTCATACTACAGTGTGTTATTGCCACATTATTTTCTTATGAAGACATATACACCAAGATGAACTTCTATTAAAAAGTATAAATAAAACTAATAGAGGATGAATATATATAATTTGTAGCACCCACATGTCCTAGGGTCTGCTTCTATGATCTCCATGAACATGATTCATATTGACTATGTGCTACCCATTAACCAGTTTGAGGTAGTATATTTAATCTCAATAAACTATTGTTAACAGAAAACTTCATTCTAAAATGTCTATGTGACTTCATTATTGTCATCAAAACGGGAATCACCAATAGTTGATAATGAAAATGAATTACTAAGATCCAATAATTCATTTACGCCATCAATAATAATTGATTATTACACCATCAAATTTTACATAACTCATGATACTTGGGTTAATCCATCCATTGGTGGTTTCATAAAAGAAAAAAATTATCCCTAGAATCTCTCTGCAATTACCATCACAGTACAGGATGAAAAAGTCTCTACCCATGACATATTCTACCATTATAGTGATAGTGATACCCTAATATTACCCACCACATATGAAAATGACTTCATAGACTCAGAGATGGATGAAGAAGAGGATGTCCTTAGGATTTTCTCTCTAAAATTTATGAAAGACATCTTCACCATAATCAAAGAAATTCAGTAGGAGAATATGGGAACATAAGAACACAACTGCCTAATGATGATTATTTCCACCATAACTCTCAATGAGCCTGAGATATTTAATTCATTTATAAAAAATCATTGATATCTGTTCTCTAGAAAATATATTAAAATCCCCATGTTGAACCCCAGTTTGGCTATGCATAACCTTTACTTACACAATGTACTTCAATGATTCATGAAGGCATCAAGGTGGATGAATTTCTCTCAAAATACAAATATATAATCAAAATTTTAAAAATAGATAAAATAAATTTTTTTGGATGTGTCATACCAATAATTACTTTCCAACCTTATCCACAATATAACAAATGGGATGATCATGGTGGTCCTCAATTTTAAGGGGCTTAAATGACCATGAATGAAGGATGATTTAACATTTCTAATCATTGATATTTTGTTCAATGAATCTTCTATATTTTAAGAATAATTCATTGTAGATGGGTATTCATGGATTAATAAAATACATATGGCCCCTGAATATGAGAATGACACCACCTTCATATAACATTAGTGGATATTTTTCTATTTATCCATCCTATTAGTATTTGATAATGCTGGCACTACATACCGACATGCAATGCATTATATCGTTAATCCATTATTGGGAAGAATAAAAGATATGGACAGGTAGTCAAATCATGATAATGATGTGATCACATCACCGATCATTTAAAAATATTCATAAATATGTATAGGTATATTTTGATGGTTAATCTGATTGGGTTTTGTTTTGGGGTAACATGTAGAATATAACATGGATATGTGGTATACCACCATGGAGTCAATGTTGATCTAGAATATTCTATTACAATAAAATAAATGTCACTTACTCAAAATTTCAATGAATAGATGGGTATCTAATGGAAACTCACTTATATTAAAATTTTCATAGCTATCTTGAACATCCAATCTCTACCCATCACCAAGTTAATGAAGTTTGGAGTCACCTACTTATGGGATGAGGACTGCCTAGAATCTTTTAAGAATTATAAATAGTAATAATTTCACCCACCAAAATTGATCTCACCTGTATATGGAAAGACATTTATCATATGTGTAGCTTCCATGGAAAATGATCATGGTTCTCTCCTAGCATATAAAATGATATGTGGAATGAAAAAGATATTTACAAACATAGTGGAATGATTATATGAACCAAATCCCAATATTAAAATATGAGGAATTACATCCTCACGCTCATCATTGATGTGAAAACGATAAGGCATTACATGTGGTATCACAGAGTCCACTTGTTCTCTCATATATAACTTCTAATTTACATCCTTGGTTGACATATGGTGAATGATTGTTTAGCGTAATGTGAGGATATTACCAAACAATATAAAATCCCATTATTTTCACAAAAGGTAGTTAATGGGAAATCCCAAGATGATATCCATATAGCACATCCAAACCCAAAAATCGAACCAGTGGATACTGAACAGCTTGTAAAAGAGGTCTTCTATGCCCATGAAATTATATGAACATGGGAGATATATATTTTTAATGTTACTTTTAATGTATTTTTTTAAATTGGATGAATAAACTAAAGAGAAATCAGTTTTTTTAAGGGATTGTATTTGTTTCCTTAGATGAAGAAAATTTCCCATATTATTTCTCTCTATCTAAAGGATACACTAATAATAAGGTAAAATACTAATCCCCCATTGATTTCATGGAACTATTTTTATAATATCAGTTAAATTACCTGAACATCAGTGGTGATTTAGAGATAGTGATAAAACAAGCCAGTTGAAAAATATGACATCAAGAAGAAATAATTTGTCAAAATAAATTGTTACATAAATTTATTGATGATGTAATTCCATTTTGATCCACTATTTATCATGTCGTATTATCAATAAGTTCTCACGCTGAAACACTGGATAATGTATCCATAGTTAGGTTTGACCATGATTAGGATGATGTACTTTTTTTTATCATACACCAAAAGAAGTTATCATTAGTCACCATCTATGAAATGAGGGAAATCAATCAGGCCAATAATACACTAGAGTGTGAAGAACCAATATCCACCTCTAAATAGATGGACCCCATAGTTGAAAATATCCAATATTCCATCCTCATATTAGAAACATTCAAAAGGAAATACACAAGATGTTTGGTGTTTAAATTAACACTTGGAGAAAAAAAATGTGGAAAATGACATCTAAAAGGTATGAATATATCAAATCATTCTTTTAAGAATAACATAAGGACATATTTTCACCGTTATTGAAATATCCCATGAAGGCTCCTGCATTGATCATCAATTTGGGACCATACACTCCTACCAAATTTGGATGATTGATTACTCCTTGAAATCAATTATACAAGAATATACAGAATTTAATAGGAAATGACATCCATTTCAGATACAGGAATATTCATCCATTTTAGAACAGTGTTTCTATATACAAAAAATATTAATTGATGTTTCATGTTTGTCGAATGGATATTATGGGGCCATATCCCTCACTCATAGCTGTGTAATAAAGTACATCCTCACTACTAATAACTTATTTTTCAAATGAGATAAAGAGATATCTCTCAAGGAATTTGGTATAGTGAATATCATTAACTTTGTAAAGTCCAATATTTTCACCAAATTCAGTTTCCCTCATATGATACTGATATAAAATGACAGAAAAAGTTTTTCTATAAAATTGAATAAATTTTAGTAGTAGTGGAACATTAAATGCAACCATTAATCCCGCTATAATTTAGATAAAAATGAAATAATAGAGTCTTATTGTAAGACATATACAAATATACAGAAGGATATTTTGGACAATCACATGAAGTCCTAGCATGAAAGGATACATCATTCTTTGTGGGCCAACAATAACACCCCATGCCTGGACACAAATGTGTCCCCATAATAATTGTTGTCTGGAACTAAGGAAGTGTATCACTTTGATGTCATGTTTTCATCTTGTGGTATAGATATTAGTAGAATAATATTTTATGAAGATAAATTATAAAAAGTTATTTGTGAGTTGGAATGTCCCGAAGAGAAATTTTATCATTCATTGCACAACCAAAAATCTTATTTGAATCAGACCACATTAGTCTTCAATAAAATGGTTCACCACCAATAATTGCTTCATGGGGAGCAATTATTGGATCACAAAAACACAATTATACCAGGAATGATACCTAAAAATATAGAACCCAAATTGGACGGTCCTTACATCATATATGAGGTCTATTTAATGGAGATTAGTCATTAGGAACATTGGATGGGAAACACATTAATCCCCCACAACAAAAAGGTTTATGAAGAATAAATATTGGAAAATGACGTTAACAACATTTCATCATTTTAAAAAGATGCCAAACTGCACATTAGAAGTCTTGGAAACTAGTATATAAATTTCACAACATCTTAATTACTTCTGGTAATAATATTAATTGCATAACATCGCATGTAAAGGTATAAAGAACAGAAACTTCATAACATATTTGTTCATAAAAACATGTCCTTAAACTATAAAAAATTAATTCTCACCACTCAATGTGAATTTAAATTTAAGAAATCATTACCAATTACTATTAAACATTATGTATATCATTACCTCGCAGGAATTTCAGCACAAAAGATCAAGATTTTTGTGGGAGAATATGGATGTACCCTCATCCCTATGTGTATCCTAGATACATATGGGGACTCAATCTGATGATGAACTTTTTGTGGATTGATTCCTTCCATCATAGGTTACATTGTGATGTTGGTATCTCAAATCATGGACCCAGTCAAAATATCAATGGACAAATTCCCCCTCTGTATTTGGTTCAGACATGTGTGGAGTGTTTTCAATTCAATAAAAAGGTGTTGAATTATTACTATAATCATAAGATACTTAGTGAAACTATTATTTTCAATCCTACGAATTTATTCAAATTCAATGGAATGCATTCCCACCACTACGTTTGGTTATGACTTATATGGAGACATTTACATTCAAAAACTATGTATTCCAAGATTCTTTCTATCATATGATATGTTTTGATTCATAGATCTCCCATCCTAAATCTAACCAGAATATAAATAGAAAAAGCTATCCTTTTTTCAAATGGGCCAATCATGTATTGATATTTTTCTATTAAAGAATAATGTGTTACTTGATTCCTTTACTATCATGTTGTTATGTAATTCTTGGACCACCAATTCGGGGACCATTTTTAATATCAATGGGAAAATGGAACCTTATATATGGGTTATAGATTTTGGGATAGCTATTTATTAAATAAATATGTGTGTATTGATTCCTACTATCACAGTATATGTTGTGATGAAATGATCTCTATTCCAAGGTTAATTTTCAATATCAATGGATAAAATGACACATCTATGTGGGGGTTAATCACATGTGGAGATTTATCTATTAAAGAACTATGTTTTCCTCGATTCGTTCAATCATATTCTATGTTTTAATTCATGGATATCTGATAATAGGTTTCACCATATTAGAATAAAAAAAATTACCCCTCTACTTATTCGTTTGGCCTATGTTAAGAGTTTTTCATTCAAGAACTTTGGGTGTCTTGATTCCTGCTATCATAGGATAAATATTCATACCAGTATATACAATCAAGGGTCTAACCTGTAGCACCCCGATATTTAGGAAATATATTCTTTTTAATTTTTTTGATATCTTGTGTTGTACGCTACACCAAGATTATCTTGTGCTACATGAAACACCATATTATCTTACATTATAAGCAACAATTTTATTGGTTTCTGTTACTCACAATTTCATGTTCATTTGATAGAATTAATTTCACACAACACAAATTATAGATTATTTTCAATGTATAAAGGAACTAAGTTTTTTTTATGTTATAACTATCACCAAAGTAAGGTTACACTACATGAAACACCGACTTGTCTTTCATTACACGAAAAACGACCTTCGTCGATATCTTGCATTGTAGGCGATACCGAGCTCCACTAAACAGAAATATATTATTAAAATATTTTTATTTAATGGGATATAAATTAGAAAATATGAATCCTATTAACCAAATTTTTAATTTTATATCTATGAAATTCATCAGACACATTTTCTAGAACACAATATGTGAAAAACAAATTTTTAGGATAAATGAAATATTAAAAAAATGCAGTTCTACCGGCTTTTGATGGCGCAAAACATTTATTTATTGTTTTAAAAACATCTATAAGTTCAATTTGGAAAAATAAATATCTATTTTGGAAGTGGGATATAAAATTTTACTTTGGATGAAATATTTATATTTCTATGATATCTTCAATATTTTGATGAATAATGAAAATACAAAAAAACGTTAATTAAAAAAAATGTTTATCCTCAAAATAATTTATATGGTTGAAATATATTATTGAATTGTTTTAAAATATAAATAGAATATATATTCATATTTTATGACAAAAAAAGTCATTTTCATTAATTTATGATTTAATTCCTATTTTATAAATATTTCAATCTTTTGTAATGTTTTAACTTTTAAACAAAACACCATTTTTTTCAAAAACAAATTTAATTTTAAATTAATTACTGCAACTTGATTGTTCAAAAATTTGAAAAATTATTTCCACATATGGAATCAGAATGTAAAAATTGTGTAAAAAGGTTTTTGTATTTTTTATCATTATGAATAGTAACTTCAATAAACATTTTAATTACTATAGTTAAAAGATAAATATGTTAAATAATGGTAAAAATAATATTATAATAATATTATACTACTCTGAAATTTGTCTTAATCATATTTTATGGGATATTTCCAACCTAGGTCTTCCATTGGTCGATTTTGGGACCCCATGTAGTCACTTGGATGTGAAAGTGGCATTTTATAGTAATTAATTTAAAAAAAGATAATTATAACCTAAAAAATATCTTTTTCTAATTCTATTCTAATATTGGGTTATATAACACATATCTTTGTATATAAAATTTAATTATAAAACTAAGAATATTTTATAAATCATGGTATTTTATTTATTATTTTTAGACATTAGAGATATATTTATATATATGACAAAATTCGGATGTATTGATTAACTCATTATTGAATGATTCAAATAAATAAATTTATAAGTATTAAAATAAATTTAATTGGAACAATTTGGTTCCACACATGATTTTTATTCATGATATTGAAAATCTAGGTATTAGGTAAGGACTTTTTTTTGAAGGAATTGGGTTGTTATGAATTTATTAAAAAGTCATGTATGAATAGTAGACAAAATTATCATAATTCATATCTTAAAACATAAAATAGTTTATTAAATGATATTAAATTCGTAAATATATAATATTCTGAAAATTGGATAATATAAGTCCAAATATTCTATTAATATATTTTCATGGTCTTTTGAAATGATATGGTAATTACATTGACTCGCAATGTGTAAATAAACTGATATCACGGTAATATTGAAAATGGTAAAATAAGCGATAAACCCAAAAGATAAAGATACCAAAATATTAATAACATTTATAAAATTTATTGTAAGAAGGTTATTTGAACAAAAATAATTTTATCTATGAATTAAATAATGTTTTATCAATTTTAAATCGAATTTGAAAGTATAATAAATTAATATTTTAAGACATTCCTAAAATGCCTCTCTCCTCTCTTATTAGAGGGAATCTCCTCCTTCTGTTCTTCACCCCATTTTGAGACTTCATAAACCAAAAAACCCTATTAATTTCGCTTAAAAACATATCTAGTAACATTATAGAGGTTTTTTTATTCTCTAAATACCAACTATTGTTCCCTATGTTAAAATTTAAAGGAGTCACATCGAGGAAGATGAAACATCCTCTACTGATTCATTCAAATTTCATTCTTATTCCACATCCTATTATTTTGTTTTTTTATTATAAATTAATATAATACATATTAATACTATTCTTATTTTGTTATTAAAAACAATTAAAAATCCCTATTTCACCTTCTATCTATCATAATAAAAAGTAAATATCCACGCATCCGTATGTAAAACTTACCATCTCTATGACGTGGTGTAATCTGTTTTTTCACCACCACCTTACATGGATGGGTATAATAGTGTAAATAATAACTATATTTGATTATTTTATCATGATACTAATTATGGTCAATTATACACCATCCACTTCAATACCATTAAAAAATTATGGAAATGATACCATCACTCGTGCGTACGTACAACTTATCATCTCCACGACACAATGAGATTCCTTCTCCTCCTTAACCATTATATAATGATTATAATGTATATATATAAAATAATCATGAAATATATAACATATAAATAACACTAGGTTTATTTATATTTTTATATGTCATCTACATACTTCCATTCAATTTAATAAGGAAACAAAAACAACATTCATGCATACATACGACATACCGTCTCTCGGAACGATGTATTCCATTTATTTTATTTACCCATTATATATATTTATATATGAATATATATAATATAAAAATAATATTTTATATTATGGAATTAAGTAAATCATGATATAATTAATAATATCAGGAATAAAAATTAAATACACTTACGATAATTAAAACGATTATTACCAAAAAAGTTACTTTAACATGAAATTGAAAAAAGAAAGAGTAATATAAAGTCGTAGGTAAATCATATATGATATCATAAATATTATTGTTGTTCTATTATAAGTTAATAATATCATTAAATCGACTATACACGAGTTTCAGGCACATAAGGGAAGAAATCGGACCTAACATAAGGGGTAACTTTTACAATCTCTTTTTTTTCTAGATTGTTTATTTTTAAATATTTACTAGATATATATTTATCATCCATGTCCATGTTTTCTAAAAATGTTTCCATAAAATGTTCATAATTATTTAATTTTTGTTTTATTACATTTTTACCCGTTTTGTATTTTTACTACATTTTATGGAAGAAATCTGTCTTTGTGTCACCACACGAGGTACTTTTTGACTTTTCCGTGAAAAAAATCAAGGATAATTAATTTGACTTATACAGAATGTATAGATTTCCATTGTTTCATGAAACCATATTTCCATGAATTTTCCTCTACATTTTCTCAATTTTATTTCCATCAAAATTATTTTCATTTAAATATTAATGGCATTTTTCAAAAATAAAACACTTTTTAAGAAGAAATGTTATTTTCCTCAAGAATTATGTTCAAGTGTATTATAAACATTATTTTCCATCTAAGATTACATAGGCTTATGTTTCTGTCAATATTAGTACATTTATTTTATTATTTAAATGATGAAATTATTTTTTTGTAATAAATTTATGGATTATGTTATAATGGTTTGAAGTTTATGGAACCAAATTTATTTCATGGGTTATGATATAGTTAATTTTTTTATGTTTTTATTAAACAATTAGAATGGATACATTATGAGATGGGCGGAACCTATATTCTCCGAAACTGCACTGGGTAAAGATTTATTTCTCATTATATAGACATGATATGAATGGCATGTAAATATTATTTAGTAATGCATGGCTAGAATAGAATGTAAATCTGGTTTAGTAATACATGGCTGGAATAGCATGTAAGCTCGGTTCAGTAATGGACTATGTCCACTATGATGGTATTTGTGGAAATGACATGCCTACTATGGAAATCATATTATTTTCTTATTATTTTTCTACAATAACATGTTTTATTCCAATGTTATTCTATCATGGTTAATATTCCTTTATGATCCTATCCTTATGTACTACACTGATTTCTTTCATAACTCAAGATTTTGATGTTTAATCTTTATGTTCATGTTTTTACATTAATATTTATATGGTTTGATTTATGTTCACTATGTTTACTCTTACAATGAAATTTATATAACTCTTTATATGATTAATTTTTCCTAGGATTTAAAGATGGTTTTTAGGTAGGCAAAACAAAATTGGAAGATCTTTATGGGAGACGTTGATGATCTATAACCAAGATTAGAACATTTGGTTCTGAGATTTGAAAGACACAAAAATAAAATGATCATTGGGAATCGTATTGTGTCCTGTATTATGTATTCTACAAAATATATGTATTATCTATCTACATCAAGCTAGGGTCTGTATAGTTGGTATCAAAAAAAAATATTACTTATCCTTTGAAAACTTGGATGAAGAAACATTAGTGAGACACATAGAGATATTTCAAAGGAATGGCTAGGGTTGTCTCTATGGATAAGAATAACTATATTATAAAGTCCTATAATTATGGTAATGATCAGGAATAATATATGATTAGTCCTAAGAGGTTTGAGATTAAAAGTACCCCCCCTTGATTATGTTTTTTTTCCTCCTATGATTTTTGCCTCTCCCACTATTTTTTGGCTTATAGATGATAGATGAAACCAGAAGGAACTGTGTTAATGATCAATGCACTATGAAATTCAATGATTGACATCATTCACAACCAAATGTTATGGGATATGGAATGAAAAATCGTATTATCATAATTACACAAACTATGAGCCATTCTGGACTCCCAAATGAGTAGTGAAGGGAACAACATTCTATTGAGTCTTCATGAGGTACCTTCCACCATCATTGAGTGGGTTTACTGATACAATTATTTCTGAAAAATTAATCTGTACCATTGAAATGATATGTTCAATTCTTCTATATTTAAAACATTAAATGGTCATTTTGTATGTCTATCATTTAGAAAGTGAAAGAAGACCAGTGGTTGACGCTAATTAATAATACAATGTAGAAAGTTGACATTAAATCCATCAAACGGGTCAAGTTGAATAACATATTTTTCGTTAAAGAAATCCATCATATTCTTTTAAAAATGATGGAAGAGGATTACCTAGATCATAAGAAAAATTATGTTGAATTTTTTGGTACAAATGAGACGAATTTTATAAGAAATTCAAGGTATGTTTCGAGCTTTATCATCCAACCTAAACGTATTGTTCATCAATTCTTCTGTGGAAAATATCAAATCAAGGGTGAAAAAAAGATAAATTCTTACTTATGCTCAATGTGTGGAAAGAATAATGGTGGTTACTGTCAAAAAGAGACTAGAAAATTATTCAATTGTGGAAAAAAATATCATCAAGAAATTGAGATTTGAAGTAATGGGAAAAGGGTTGAAAATGATGTGAATGGAGAAAATAATACAGATAACGCACCACCAACACTTAAATGCTATAATTGTAAGGAAATGGTGCATTATTCTAAAAAATTCCCTAACCTAACGGTTAATAATGATCAAAATCAACTAAAAATTATGAAAAAAGTCCAAGGGAAGTCACATACCATCACTATTAGAGATGTTGTGTATGACAACGAAGTGGAAGAATGATAGAGAGTTAATGTAAAATGATTTCAAAATAGTGTGGTGGAATATAATTTCTAGTATTATGTAATATTGAATTATATATGTATTTGTCTATTATGGTTTTCCATATTTATATATAGCCAATGGATATCATAAGTGATTGAAATATTTTTGGAAGTCAGATGATTTGTGCATAATCAAGGGATAAGGAGAAAATAAGACGTTTGATAGTAATAATGATCTCATGACAGATAAAAGGACATATGGATATCAAGGATTGAGTATATAGAATTTTTTATATATGTGGTTTGTGGAAATATTTAATTTTTATAGAATTCATGTTGTCACTAATGTTCTATTGTAATTCATGTTATTATCATATTTCAATAAAATACATGAATAACGTATTCAGATTTTTGGAATGTTACGACGAAGGACTACAAAATGAGATATGAGAGATAAATATTATGTCGGTTTAGGACACCTCTTATGGTTTTAAATTTTATATTTTTGGAAGGTATTTGTTTTATCCATTTTTGGATTGGGTAATTTATATTCAGGTTTATGATTGTTTGATTAATGTATTATCTCACTATAGGTAGACTTATGCATATTTGATAACATTTTCTAAAATTTTTGTTGAGATAGATGGGATTTCCTATCCCTCAATTGTATGAACCACTAACACTTCACGGATAAAAAATTAAACTTCATTTATTTAAATAAAGAATTAAGTGGAAATTTGTTTCGGAAAAACCAACGGTGATATTACACTGAAATCAAGTAAGTGTATCTTTTTTTGAAAAAATTATTCATATTTAGGAAAATGAACTTGAAAAACACACATGTTATCATAGTACACTCTTATCTGATGAATCAAATGGTCCATTAAATCATTGTGGATTCAATACTTTTTGGAAGTAAACAATCTCCAAATCATATTCTCTATCACGATCCATCAGAACATGATGGTTAAATTTCTATTCCATATCATTGTTTTCATTTCTCAACTATGATATACTATGTGAAATCATAATGATGAGTTAATTCAGGTAACAATTAATTTAATAACTTTCTTTTTAAAAATGACGTCTTAGTAACCCTTTTTACGATTTGGGTTTCCATGAAATAAACAATGAAGTATAAATCCGTTTATAACCTCGATAGATTTCAAGGTAGCAATTAATTATATTGGTGGCAGAATGTAAAAACCCATGGTTTTATGAGATAGATTATTTTTATTTTCATTGATGTATTAATTTTTACTATAGAACATGATTATATTGTACCATATGCAACAACGAATTGGCTTGAAATATACGCAACAATATTATTGGATTCTGTTGCCCACAATTTCATGTTCGTTTAATTGAATTCATTTCACGCAACAATGAGTATAGATTTTTTACAATATGTAAAGAAACTATATTTTGATTATGTTATATGTAGGACCAAAAGAAACTTAAACTACACGCAACACTGACTTGGCCACCGTTACACGCAAGCCTCAATAGCTTGCGTTGTACGCGATATTGAGATTCACTAAAAAACGATATATTATTTAAATATTATCATTTAATGGCATATAAACTAGATTTTTTTAATATTATAAACAAAATTTTTAATTTTATATCAATGAAATTCATCCTACACGTTTTCGAGAATAAAATATGTGAGAAACAAAATAAATTTTTCAGATAAAAGACATATTTTTTAAAAAATGCTGTTTTACCACCTTTTGAGAGTGGACCAATTTTAATTATATTTTTTTGACGCATTTATAAGTTAAATATAGAAAAATAAAATTCTCCTATAGAATCACGATACCGAATTTGAATTTGGATGTAGTTTTTATATTTTTTTCGATAACTATTATATATTGATGAATAATGAAAATATGCTAAATTTTATTTAAAAACAACATTTTTCATTGAAATAATTTATATGGATAAAAGTTATTTTTTTTTGTTGGTCTTAAAGTATAAATAGAATATATTTTTATATTTAAAAAAAATTTAAGACATTTTCATATATTTTACATTGACATCATTGGTATAAAAAATTCATCTTTTGAAATGTTTTATCTTTTAAACAAAAACATGTTTTTTTGACAACTACATTAATTTTAAAATAATAACTCATAATTTTTTTATTTGAATTTTGAAAAATGGATTCGATATTTGGAATCAAAATGTTCAAATTTTTTAATTATCTAACTTTTATTATTGAACATTATATATAGCAACTTCAGTAAATATGTTATTTACTATGGTTAAAAGGTAAATCTAGTAAATAATGTTAAAAAATAATATTATAGTAATATTAAACTACACTAACATATATCCTAATAATATTGGATGAGGTATTTCCAACCATAGGCATCCTTTGGTGGATTTTGGGACCCCATAGATTCACTTGGATGTTAAAATAACATTTTATATCGATTAATTTAAAGTAATGATAATTATAACCTAAATTTATGTCCTTTAATAAATTGATATTAATATAGAGTTATATATCTTATATATATGTCTATAAATATTAAATTGAAAACTAATTTTTTTTAAATCATTTTATTTTATTTATAATTTTAAGACATTACATATACTTTTTTATGACACAATTATAATGATGCGATAACCTCATTAATTAAATATTCAAATTAATAAATTTATAAATATTAAAATAAATTTAATATGAAAATTTTGATTCCATCTAACAATTTTATAGATGAAATTCACTTGTTATTGTTTATTTCGTGACATTTTTTTATGGAATCAGGATTTTATGATTTTTTTTAAAAAGAGAAGGTTGAATAGTGTGAAAAATGGACATAATTCAAAACCTAAAACATAAAATGGAGTATTAAAAGATATTAAATTACTAAAAATAATATTTTTACAAATGATTAATATAAGTCCAAATATTTCATACATAACTTTTTTTGGGTAGTTTGACAATATATAGTTATTACATTAACCAAAAATTTATAAATACCAGAATATCATAGTGTGGTTAAAAAATGTCAAATAAGGTTTAAAAAAAATGATAAGGATACAAAAAATATTTAAAACATGAATAAAAATTATTGTATAATGTTTATTCAATCCCAAATAATATTATCATAGAAACAAATAATCACTTTACCATATAAAAGCTAAATTAAATTTATAATAAATTAATATTTTAGGACTTTCCTAATGTGCCCCTCTCCTCTCATATAAAAGGGAACCACCTCCATCTCATATTTAATAAATTTTGAAACATCAATCTTTTCCAAACCCTACCCATTTATATTCTGAACATAAATAGTTAAATTTTAGAGGTTCTTGGTATTCTCAAAATACCAACTCTATTGCTCTAAGTGGAAATACAAATGAGGCACATCGAGGAAAATGTAATCTCATCTTTTGATTCATTCAAATTTCTTCTTCTTCTATGTCCTCTTATTTAGTTATTTAATTACAAATTAATAACATCGTTATCAATAATGTAGTTATATTTTTTTATAAATACGAAACAACCCTATTTCAACTTTTATTCACCCTATGAAAAATGATATCACCACACCTGTGTATGTATGGCTTACCGACTCCATGCCATGGAGTAATCCATTTTACACTGCAACCATAAAAGGATTTGTATAAATGTGTATATAATAACAATATAATATTATTGTAAGAAGATAAAAATTCTGAGATTTAATATCACCATCCACTTCAATACCATTCTGCAATAAGGAATGAAATAATCGCATGTGTGTACATACGGCTTAATGTCTACATGACGGGTTGAGAATACATCTCCACATCAACCATTAATGAATAATAATAAATTATATATAATAAATAATCATGAAATATATAAAATAATATTACTAATATATTTATATATATATAATTTTTTTTTTACTTATATCAATTCAATTTAATAAGGAAACAACAATAGCGTTCTTTGGTACATACGACCTACTGTCTCCATGAACAGTGTTTTCGATTTCCTTTTTCACTCTATTATACATATTTATATACTCAATATATATAATATATAAATTATTTTTTTTTCTACCTAATTAATTATATATATATGTAATAATATCAAGAATAACTATTCAAATCCTATATGATAAATTAAATGATTATTACCCAAAATGTTTCTTTAACATGGAATTGACAAATGAATGGGTAATATAAAGTCATAAGTGAATCATATATGATATCATAAATATTTTTATTGTTCTATTACAAGTAAATAATATTCGTAAACCAACAATATTGGAGTTTCATACACATATAGAAGAAATCAGACATATGGTAATGGATAACATTTTCAATCTGGTTTTCATCCGAGATTGTTTATTCATAAATATTTATTTGGGATAAATTTATCATAATTATCCATGTTTTCTAAAAAACATTCAATAAATCATTTACTATTATTCTATGATTTCTAATGACTATTTTACCCATTTTTCAATTTTACTACATTATATGAAAGTAATATTTCATTGGTTTACCATACGAGGTAAATTTTTACTTTTCTAGGAAAAAGTACAAGGAGAATATTTAATTAAATTATACAGAATGAATGCATTTTTACTGTTTTCTGACAACTTATTTCATGAATCATCCATTACACTATCTTAATTTTATTTTCAACTAAATTATTTTCTTTTAAATTTTCCTTGAATTTTGAGAAAGAAAACGATTTTGAAGAACAAAGGATATTTTCCTCAAGAAAAAAGATCAAGTGTTTTATCAAAATTATTTTCTATATAAGATTACATTGGTTTATGTTTATATCCCTATTATTAAATTGATTTGATTATTTAAATGATGAAACTATTTTAATGAAATCCATTTATATATTATATTATGATGGTTTGATGTTTAAGAAACCTATTTTATTTCATGAGTTATGCAATGGAGAATGTGTTTATGTTTTTTTATAACACAAAAGAATGGTTTCACTATGATATGGTTAAGAAATATGTCTCCTTCCAATACATTGGCTAAAAAATTATATCTCATGAGATATACATGACTCAAACAACATGTAAATCTGATTCGGTAATGTATGGATGAAACGAAAAGTGAATATGGTTCAGCTATACATGGCTAGAACGAAAAGTAAACCAGGTTTAGTAATGGACTATTTCAACTATGATAGTATTGGAAGAAATTACGTTTATAATATAAAAACTATAGTATGTTTTTATTAGTTTCCAACAATTACATGTTTTATGACAACGAATTTCTATCATGGTTAATGTTCCTTTATGATCCATGCCTTTTGTAGACAAAATACTTATTTCATGACTCATGATTTTGATGTTTAAACATTATGTCTAGGTTTTTTATATTCAAATTATTATGTTATGATTTATTTTCTCCATTTTTACCCTTACTAATAAATTGATCTCACCTTTTTAAGCTATTTTCTCCACGATATAATGAATTGTTTTAGGTAGGAAACAAAAGGTTCAGATCCTTATATGAGATGTTGAAGATCTTTCACCATGATTAGAATATCTGTGGGAATATTTTTTGTGTCATGTATTATTTATTCCTCAAATGAAATTTAATAACCATGTACATTAATCTAGGGTATCTATATAATAGAAACATATAGAATGAAAAAATTCGAAGCCCTTACATTTTGGATGAACCTATACATGGAACTATATGTAAAACATGTGTTTCATGATTCCATATATAATAGGATATGTAATGATGTTTGGATCCTATATTTCTATCCCAACCATGGGTTTCCATCACCCACAATCATGTTCCTCCATGATACTCAATTCCATGGGTGGAATCAAGTCCACAATAAGATTTTAAAACTCACACAAATTCCGTTTCACATACCCTCAAATGTAATAATTGACTACCCAATGATCCATTATTTCGCATATGGAACATTGATCAGGTGATCTCTCACGACCTGTCCCCCGGGGCTCGTATCATGACTACCCCAAGCCTGCCTTCCATAGGGTAGGGGATGGCGACTAGCACCAAAGGCGTAATTCTTTAAAACTGGGAAGGATTTTCCTTTATAAATCGGAAACACACACATGCAGTGAACAAGTTGGAGGAAAAACTAAGTAAAAAAATAGTATGGAAAGTATGCTGAATGTAAAGGGGCCGGAAATACAAGCCCAACATTAATGTACAAGTAAAGGAAAAAATGGTACAACTAAAAAGAGAAACAGATGGGAGGTGTTTAGTGACTGCTGGATCGTCAACCATGGATCCTACCTAAAGGGTAGGTAGAGATAGCCTCCTCAGTGCTCCACATCCGTCCGTCTCCTCTGGGTACATACTCGTCGTGAGGTCCACCTCCAGGTACCATCCAGTCCTCGTACACTCCTCCTCGGTCAGCTCTGTCTGTCTTCCACAACCAACACAACGAGGTGCGGGCATATCCAATGCATGGGTGAGTATAACGAAACTTAGTAGCTAACCCGAGACCATCTGTGTCTCACAAAATCCAAAAAGGATAATCCAAAAAGTATGATTTAAATGGATAACCATTACTTTGGTATATTCCCATACATATTCTTATGTTATCAATTTACCTATCTCAATCATGAGGAAAACCCAAAGTTTATTGACTCAGCTCAAACTAGGTTTTTTTATTATCGAAAACATGGATGTTGGATAACTCCTCCTCTGCCGAGTACAGTGGGCCTATCGCGACACTGAGGCACTTCTCACTAGCATTGGACTACTGAGGTACTCCTCCTATCGAGTACCGTGGGTATGTAGCCAAACAGGTTGATCTATCTACTGTGGGTATTCCACCAAACTGGGTGCTCCCCCTATAGCCTATAGAGTTACTTCTCCTGTCGAGTACCACAGATCTGCTGCCAAACCAAGTGCTATGTCCTCCATGGTTCTTCCACCAAACCGGGCGCTCCCTACTGGGTTAGTCGAATTGGTTAAGCAGTCGTCAGGTCTATCAACTACTAGGTCTCCGCACTCTATATGCTCATCTCTGGGAGGATCCTCTTAACAGGCTATTGGTTGATACTCCATGTGTCACAAATTCTCAATGGGAAGTATCTAAAAGGACCACCACATCATAGGGGTCTCAACACAACAGACAATGTGTCAATAAATAGCCCGGTCTGTGAGATATTAGCATTTTAGTCCTGGGGGCCCGGTTGGATTTGTGTACTAACTAACCTGACTGTAACTCAACTATACCGTGAACTCCAGTGGGGTATACTCAAAGGGATGGTTTTGCTCCAAAAATACCAGCGCTATTGAAGGTACATCAAATGGATTTCTGGTTCCAATGATATGGCCCAAGAAGGTAATGGGGCAGTAAAGGGCTCGGGTCAGGTCCAACCTGGTAGGACCGACTCGGCCTAATCCGGTCTGGGCCGACCAAGTCTGGGTCGACCCGGTCTGACTCGCTAGGTCTGACCGGCCCATTGGGCGGGTCAGCCCACTATGTTTTGACCTGGTCTGCTGGGCCACGCCTACTGGACCACGAGGGTGGTTTGGCCTCATAGTCACCACGTAGGCGGCTCGATGATTTATCCTGGAAGACTGCCCTGATTCGGCTAGCGACACCGTATGGGATATCGTGGGTCGGATCGGGAGGCTGGTCGTTGGGTGTCGAGTGGCCATGCTACGCTGAGTGCGTGTATGCCGGATGGACATCAGGAAGGCCGCGAGTCCACCAGATAGGGTGCGACAGGATGCCGGGTAGGTTTCGGGGGTGCCAGGAAAGATTTCGGGCTGCGTAGGGGCGCCAGGCAGCACAGGGGGTGCCAGGAAGATCACCAGATAGTGTGTGGGGGTGCGCCAGGAGCGCAGCATGGCATCGGGGGGCGCAGGGCGGCCGGGTGCCACGGGTTGCACCGGGCCGCGCGGAAGGGTGCCGCATGGTGTGGGAAGGCCATTGGAAGGGCCGTGCAGCACACCGGGGGCGCAGGCAGTGCACCAATGGGGCGCGGGCAGGGCCGAGGTGGGGCGCAGCGTGCCATCGGTAGGGCCGCAGAGCAGTGCATGGGCGCGGGTTGGGTGCCTCCTGGATGGCGGTGCGGTTCGTGGAGGCTGAATGTAGTGCATCCTTTTTCCCTCTTTCCTATTTTCCATGTTTCCATCATCAATAGAGAACAACAATGGGGAAGGTTCGGTCATGTTCGGGCAGTCCGACCACCCCCCCCCCCACGTTAAGTTGATAACAAAAGGCATAACTTACTTTATAAATAGAACGTTAGAGAATGAAAATAAAACCAACAAAAATACGCCTACATCGTATTTGTCGTTCATTAACGATCTCAGTAAAACGGTGGGTGTCGATTCGTCAATTTCCGCATTCGTCACGCACTCCCACTTATCATGCTCATGCGTCGGAAAGGAAGAAGGGTACTCATCGTTGGAGGACGAGCGTTTGGAGGTGGCGTCATTGTTGGTGACGTTCTTCACGAGCGGCGCCTTCTACTTTGACATGGATGAAGGTCATTGTAGATGTCATGGGTGTCACGTCCCTTCCCTTGCCTTGGTTGAATAATAATGAAAAAGGAAGAAGATGTCATCTTCGTGCCTCGGTGGTGGAAGGGACGTTTTTCGTGTTCTTCGTGGGAATAATGCTCTCTCTATTTCTCCAAGGCTCCACCAAAGTATTATGTGCCAACTAAAATAATATCTTTGTCTATTATTTTTTTCTTGACACGAATTCAGAAGAATTCAAATGGTTCTAATTAATTAAGGTAAGTTCAATTGATTAATTACTTGTGTTGGAACAAAATTAATGGGGAAGGTGGAGGGGCTAAATTAATGAGAGAGAGTTTCATCCACATAAATTGGGAGTTCAAGGGATAATGTGGGTTAAGAAGTTCATGTGGGCCCCACCCCTTTAATTGCAAGAGAGGTTAAAATATCTAGTGGGCCCCACAAAGTAATATCCTCCCAAGGGAGGTTATGTGCATGCAGGCCCCACACTAACCTCCTCTTGGAGGTTTTAACCACCAAGGAATAAAATAAAGATAATACTTTATTTTATTCAATTTAATTAAAAACCCCCAAAAACAATATTCCAAACTCGTCAGAACGCAACTGTGGTGAAGGTCACACTACGCAATTACTGATGTTGTGATTTCAACGGTGCCCTCAGATTTCAATTCCGACCACCGGTTCAAATCATATAAAATCTCTTATGTATGTTTACAGAGCGCACCTGAACAAAAGATCAGAAAATTATTATAAGTCACCCTCAACTCACGCCAGTCGAGGTTAGGATCTGTATAAGTGAAACACTCCCTAGCGAACCCAAGTTCACTATTGTATTTTTTATCTGACTTACAGTTTAGATGTTATTAATTTTACAATAAAATAATTGTCACTTAATTATTTTATTTGAGGCCTAAAACTAACTTTTTCTAGTGGCCCACACCGTCCAAAGTTTGTATCTTGTTAAATAATGCCTTCCCTCACAGGTTCAGCGGTGGTCTCAGATTTTTAATCTGAGCTACCGTTTTTCTGTTATAAGAATTTGAAAAATAAAATAATTTATTTAATTATTTTATTCACGTTTAAGAAATTTTTGGATTTTTCACAGGAGGCTCGTGCCCAATAAACTTATGTTGCGTCTACGGTAAACCTGCCATCCGAAACGCAATGGTGCCCTCAGATTTCTAATTCATGTAACTGTTTAAGTGTTTTTCATACTTTTTTAGGAACAATTCTTACGCCCGCTAATTTAAGCTTATCAAAACGTCCTGAATATATTCCAGGCACACCAGACCTCAAAATAAATCCACGTGAGAAACTGCATACTCATAAAATTTCCATAAATAAATGAAAAAAAATTCCACATAATTTATGGGTCTTTACATTCTTCCCACCTCAGGGTTGTACGTCCTCATAATCTACAACTCACACTAAGGGAACAAATGGGGGTACTGAGTATGCATCTGAGCCTCTCGCTCCCATGTTCTCTCCTAGAGGTTCTCAGGAATCCAAAAAATGAACATCTGAGGTATCGATCATCCACATAGGTCCTGCTAATGTTTATCTTTATTCTCCAATGGAAACTCCGTGAAGGATTCCCCATCATCAATATCCATCTCTCTATGTTCGATGATGTGGGAAGGGTCGTGCACGTATCTCCTAAGATGAGATATGTGGAAGACTTCGTGTACCAGTGAAACTGAGGTGGAAGAGATAAGTGTTAAGCCACCATGCCTACTCTACTGAGGAACTGGAAAGGACAAATGAATTTCAGAGATAACTTTCCACCTTATCCAAATCACTCTAGACGTCGTCGAGGTGAGAACCGTATAAAGACATGGTCACCAACCTCAAAGTCTATAGGTCTCTATCTACTGATAACATATGACTTCTTTCCACTCTGTGTAGTCTTCATCTTCTCCTAGATTATATGCACCTTCTTCGTGGTAGCTTGTACCATCTCTGGTCGGTAAGAAATGGGCCGACTTTGTGAGTCAGTCGATGATCACCCAAATAGAGTCATGTCCCCTAGACATATATGGAAGACCCGTCACGATGTCCATGGATATCCCTTCCCTCTTCCACATTGGGACCTCTAAAGGATTAACCAAGCATGCTAGTACGTGATGTTCCGCCTTCACTTGTTGACAAGTGATGCATTGAGAGAGAAACTCCACAATTTCCATCTTCATACCTGGCCACCAGTGATGTCGTCAAAGGTCCTGGTAAACATTTTCCACTCTTGGTGGTACCGCTGGAAGGGATGTGTGAAACTCCCTCAAAACTCCCTCTTCAAGTGACACTGACACAATTGTATATCCCATAAAGTGGATGACGTGCTCCCCATCTTTAGTAAATCCATCAGGTGCCTTCCCTATGGATATCCAAGCACGTCGTGTCTCACAGTCATCGTCTCCACGTTGCGCCTCCCTGACTCGCTGAAGAAGTGAAGGAGTGACTGTAAGTGATTGAATATAGGCTGCTCCATCCATATCCACAAAGGATATATGTAAGGAAGCTAGCTGCTCTGTCGCCTCTCCTAGCAGCTGAATTCCTGATCTCTTGCTGAGAGAAACTACAACAACATTCCCTTTCCCAGGAGTATAGACAATCTCAATGTCATATTGATGGAGGAACTCATTACAATGCCCCTGTCTCATGTTCAGGTCCTTCTAAGAGAAGATATACCAGAGACTCTTGTGATCAGCGTACACGGTAAAAAATTTTCCCATCAGATAGTGCCGCCACAACATCAAGGTGAAGACCAATGCTGCTAACTCCAGGTCATGGGTAGCGTAGTTATGCCCATGTTGTCTCAACTTCTGAGAACCATATGCGATCATAGATCTCTCCTCTACTAGGAAACAACCGAGTCCGGTCCCAGATGCATCGCATTAGACTATGTACCCTATGCCGTCCTCTGGAATCCTCAAAATGGGGGCACTAGTCAGCCTCTACCTCTACTCCTGAATGCTCTGATGTCATCTATCCGACCACAGGATGGGTTACCCCTTGTTCGTCAAGGATGATAGTGGTGCTGCAACTCTGGAGAAGTATGGCACAAAGGTAAGTCTGGCTGACTCATGAGTGATCAACTTCACCCTTTTATGCATGATTTCATCATGTTCGTCTTGGGTTTTCATTTTCTCCAACCCAGAAAAACCCAATCCCAACGTTGTAGATAAACCACAACATTTTTCCTAATATCGTCAATATGTGTATGAATTGTGGTTTCCCAGTCCATACACAAACTAATGTCATAAGGCCTCGATGCTGCCACCAAGAGGGTCCAAATAAAACTCTCACCTCAAGGGTCTGATCACACCGTCGGCGTAAGTGTGATTATCGAGTCTCCTCCCAAAGCTTTATCTAGACATGAGGATCAAGTCAAATGTTTTACCAGAAACTCTAGGTTTAGGACATGGTTAGTGGAAGAAGGAATTATTGATACCAATGTCTATTGATACGGTATCTAGTAGTAGACACAGACCGTACCTCGAATCATTCCTAGAGCCCTTGGGTCACACTCCTTGACCGCATGTAGCTACTTTCTTCCCCTTCCCTCCAGCTCCCTGAGCTTGGAGGGGACTACAAAGTAGTGTGGTTGTAACATGTCGAAATGTAAATCGCCTCATGCTGCTCTAATAGCTCTGTTTCCACATCTACTGCCTTTTAGATTCATATGTCCTTAAAATTTCATATTCTTGAAACATTTTTACACGCTCAAGTCTCTGAGAGTTGTGCCAGTTTTGTCCTTTCCCACTACTAACATTCAGTAGTTGTATCTGCTCATCCAAAGAACATTCAACCACAAAGGTGCTCTATAGTATTCTAACATAAGTAGGAATGCATAGAAGAATTGTGTGGGCTTGGATGTCCTTTAAAAACACCTCGCTCGGAAGTTTGATCCCTAAATCACTGATCATACCATATTAATCGAGTATCCGGAATGATCAGTATTCCTCAATGAATACTCAGCTACTGACGCGTTGCCTTGCTGAAGCTGTATATGCACTAGAAAACTCTCAGCCACCTCCTCAACCGAGTACTCAGTCGCCTGTGAGTCATGCTCGCCTCAGAACATGAGGGTTATCTGATGCTGAAACACATTTAAGGCACTAATCCAACAAGTGTCCTCTACCAGTACCGCTGGTACTGTCTGCTGACCAACGGTCAGTGATATAGATGGCACACGGCCCGAAGGTACTATCTCAGAAAACGGTCCATGTACCGAAGCCTCATCACTATGTGGACCATCCTTCTGGTCACTCACTGAAAAAACTAGTATCTAAGATCCCCATCTACTCAACTAGTGTTTCAAATAGGCGGAAAACTATAACAATCACCTCCAGCCAGTCCTCTACTGCATGGGTATCTGTCCTGCCTCATAACCTCGAAGGCCTCTGCTGCTGGAACTCATGAAACGCGCTCTGTCAGCGTGCACCGTCTGCTAGTATGGCTGGTGGCATCTGCTGACCAATGGGTGGTGGTGCTACTGGTACACCACACGAAGGTGCCAACATAGTAAAAGGTCCATACAATGGAGCCTAATTGCATGATGGGCCATCATCGTGTACTCTCTCAAAACTGTAACTGGTTTTCTATGTGGAGGCATGTTGAACAGATGCGACACAATCAAAAGATTATACATGGTGAGTTGACCTGGTTTGAGCTGACTTAATGAAAACTTTCGGAATCTCACACGCAATCAGTGTTTTCTTGCACCATGTCCGAAATCAGTATTCAGGTTCTTGGTGTATGGATATGTCGGCTGCCGCACCAACAATGTACTCCCAAAACTGAACACCATATTTGGTACCCATAACACTATTGCTTTACAAAAATTAAATTCCAGAGTCCTAAGTTCTACGGTAAAACAGACTCCTCTGAAACCAATTTTCCACTACATGTTCACCGAGGCCTATATCGTGACTACCCCAAGCCTACCTTCAATAGTCTAGGGGCAGGAGACTAGCACAAAATGCGTAATTCCATAAAACTGGGAAGGCATTGCATTTATAAATTGTAAACACACACAAATAGAGAACTAGCGGAAGAAAAAACAACGTAAAAAAACAGTATGAGAAGTATGTTGAATGTAAATGGGCAGGAAATACAAGCCCAATAGTATTGTAAAATGAAAGGATAAACAGTTACAACTAAAAAGACAGACAGCTGGGAGGTGTCTAATGGCTCTTGGATCGTCCAACATGGATCCTTAATGAAGGGTAGTTATAGATAGCCTCCTCAATGCTCCACATCCGTCCGTATCCTCCATGTAATGACTCATCATTAGGTCCACCAAAAGGTTCTATCCAGTCCTCGTACACTCCGCCTCGATCAGCACTGTCAGTCATCTCCACCCAAAAATATTAGGTTTGGGCATAGCCCGTACATCGGTGAGTATAAAGATACTAGTAGGGACCCCGAGACCCTCAAGGTCCCACAAAATCCATCAAGGATAAACCACAAAGTATGATTTAAATGGATAACAATTATTTAGGTATATTCCCATACATATACCTATGTTATGAAATAACCCATCTCAATCATGACGAAAACACAAAGGTCATTGAATCAGCTCAAACTAAGATTTTTCATTATCGATACCATGACTGCTGGAGAACTCCTCCTTTTCTGAGTACAGTTAGCATGTCATGACACCGAGGAGCTTCTCACTAACCTTAGACTACTGAGGTACTCCTCATATCAAGTACTGTGGGTCTGCTTCCAAAAAGGGTGCTTCATCTACTGTGGGTCTACCGCCAAAACGGGCGCTCCCCCTATAGCCTACAGAGGAACTCCTCATGTCGAGTACTGTGGGTCTTAAACCAAACCAAGAGATCTGTCCGCCATGGTTCTACCTCCAAACCGGGCGCTCCCCACCAGGCTAGTCGAATCACTCTGAGTTGAAACGGTCAAGCAGTCGTCAGGTCTGTCAGCTACTAGGTCTCTGTACTCTATCTCCTCATCTCTGGGAGGATCCGCTCCACAAACTACTATTCGATAATCCATGTGTCTCGAAGTCTCACAGGGAATTATGTCAAAGGACCACCACGTCATAGGGGTCTCAACTCAACAGACGCCGCGTCAATCGGATGCCCAGTCTGTATGTTATTAGCATTTTAGTCCTGGGGTCCCAGTTGCATTCATGTATGAACTAAACTGAACATAAGTCAATTATATCGTGAAATCCATTGGGGTATACTCAAAGGGACAGTTGTGCTCCATGAATACAGGCGCCACTAGCGGTTCATCAAACGGACGTCTGGTGCCAAAGATATGGCCCAAGAACGTAATGATTCAGTAATGGGCCCGGGTACTGTCCGACCCGGTCAGACCAATTCGGCTCAACCCGGTCTGGGCCGACCCTGTCTGTGTTGACCCTGTCAGACTCATTGGGTCTGACCCGGTCCATTGGGTGGGTCAGCCCGTTAGGTTTTGACCCGGTCCACTGGGCCCGGCCCAACAGACTGCGAGGGCAGTTTGGCCAGGTAGTCTCCATGTAGGTGGCTCGATGACTCAGCCCAGAAGACCGGGACGGTTCGGCCCTCAGCACCGCGTGGGACACTGCGGGTCGGCTTGGGAGGCGGGTGGCCGGGTGGTGAGCGGGCAAGCTGCATGGAGCACGGGCAGGCAGGCTGGGCACCGGGCAGGCCGCAGGTGCACCGAGCAGGGCACTGTAGGCTATGAGGCAGGCCGCGGGGGTTCCAGGAACGATAATGGCGCGCGCGGGGTGACGAGCAGCGTGGGGGGCACCAGGCATGGCACCAGATAGTGCGCGAGGGCACTCCAGGAAGCGCAGATGGGCGCCGAGGGGCGTAGGCCTGGGTGGCAGGGCGCCGTGGGGTTCCAGGCATGGTGGAAGGGTACCGAGGGGTGCGGGCAGGCCGCCGGCAGTGCCGGGAAGCACACCAGGGGCGCGGGCAGTGCGCCGGGGGGGCTCGGGCAGCGTGCCAATGAGGTGCGGCGGGCCGTCTGCAGGGTCGCGGAGCAGCGCATGGGGCGCGGGTCGGGGGCTGTTGGGCCGACGATGTGGTTTTTGGAGGCTGCTAGTAGGGTGGCCTTTTTTCCATCACCTCTTTACTATGCCTCCATCATCAATCAAGAACAACAAAGGGTAATGGTCGACGATGTTGATGCGGTCCAACCCCCCCCCCCCCCCCCACGTTAAATTGATAACAAAAGGGACATCTTACTCCATAAATAGAACATCAGAAAATGAGAATAAAACCCATAAAAATAACCCTACCTCTTATTTGTCTTTTATTGACGATCTCGAAAAAAGGGAAGGTTTGGATTCTTCGATTGATGTGTTCGTCACGCACACCCAATTCTCCCGCTAATGCATCAGAAAGGAAGAAAGGTACTCGTCATTGGAAGACGTGTGTTCAGAGGTGACGTCGTCATTGGAAACGTTTTTTGCGGGCGACATCTTCTCCTTGGACACGGTTGAAGGTCGTTGGAGATTTCGTGGGAATCGCTTCCCTTTCCTTCCATTAGTTGAAGAATGATGAAAAAAGATGAAGATGACGTCGTCGTGCTTCGGTGGAGGAAGAGACGTTCTTTATGTTCTTCATGGGAAGAATGCTCTCTCTATTTTTCCAAGGCTCCACCAATGTATTATGTGCCAAATAAAATAATAGCTTTGTCTGTTATTTTATTCTTGACATGAATTCAGAAGAATTCAAATTGTGCCAATTAATTAAGAGAACATCAATTAATTAATTACCTGGGATGGCACAAAAATAACGGGGAAGGTGGATGGGCTCAATTAATAAGAGAGAGGTTCATCCACATAAATTTGGAGTTCAAGAGATAAGGGGGGTTAAGAAGCTCATGTGGGCCCCACCCCTTTGATTGCAAGAGAGGTTAAAACATCGGGTGGGACCCACCAAGTAATATCCTAAAAATGGAGGTTATGTGTGGGTGGGCCCCACACTATACTCGTCTTGGAGGTTTTAACCACCAAGGAATAAAATAATGTTAATACTTTATTTTATTCAATTTAATTAAAAACCCTCAAAAACTATCATCCACACTCGTGAGAATGCAAATGCGGTGACGGACTCAATAAGTAATTACGGATGCTGCGAGTTCAACGGTACCCTTAGATTTCAATTCCGAGGACTGATTCTGAAAATATAAAATCACGTACGTATGTTTACTGAACGCACCCAACCAAAACTTCGGAAAATTTTTATCAGTAACTCTCGACTCGTGCCTGTCGAGGTTACGCTCTGCCTAGGTGAAACACACCCCAAAATACCCAACCGTACTCTCAGATTTTTAATCTGACTTACTTTTTAGATGTTATGAATTTTACAATAAAATAATTATGACTTAATTATTTTATTTGCGGCCAAAAACTAACTTTTTCAGGTGGCCCGCGCCGGCCAAAGTTAGTATATTCTTAAATAAATCCTTCCCTCATGAGTTCAGCAGTGGTATCGGATTTTTAATCAGAGATACCGTTTTTGAGTTATAATCATTTGAGAAATAAAATAATTTATTTATTTATTTTATTCACTATTAAGCCATTTTTGGGATTTTTCACTAGGGTCCAGTGCCGACAAAACTTAAGTCTCGTCTAGGGTAAACTACCATCCTGAGCGCAATGGTACCCTCCGATTTCTGATCTGATTAACCGTTTAAGAGTTATTCCACTTTTTCAGGAAAACTGCTTACGCGCGTTAATTTAAGCTTAAACAACTTTATAAAATAATTCTAGGCACAACAGGACTTGGAATCAAGCATCTCCAGAAACTACGGACTCGTGAAATTTCCATGAATTTAAGAAAAAAATTTCCATATAATTTTCGTGTCTTTACATGATCCTATGGAAATTGAAGAACCTTCATGATGGTATGATTGAGTGTTGTCTTGGATAGGAAACCACATACTAGTTGCATGATATTAAACTCTAAGAATAGTTCATAGTGTAATCATGTTAGACTTTATAAAAATTTCACAGTCACATTAGAATATAATACATGACTTGTGGTCCATCCATGAAGAAAAAAATATTTTTAGAGTGGTCCACTCAATCCATGAATCTATTATAGGGGTGAATTATTCACATCCATACCAGAATTATGTATGGAATATCCCTATACCTACATATAATCTTGATCTATTTAAATGTCCCCTTAGAGAACCATTATGTTGAGACTCACTATAGGAAGATGATAGAATGACCCTCTCCCCTGCATATAGGATGGATCACTATGTAGATATCTCAATAAATAAAATTATCATGGAATTAGTACCAGAATTTCAATATATTTAGTAACACTATAGAATCCTAAATATAAAAAATACATATAATCCATCTAAAAATTGACCAAGTCATATAAAATTGATCTGATTTTTTTGAGTAAGATATACATACAATGTTCTTGTCTAGGTGACAAATATGTACAAGAAGTGATATATCATATAGATACCCATCAATAAACATGTGCATGGATAAAATATTCATCCCTCATATAAATCTATCTATCAATACAAAAGCTTCAGCAAAGATATCTTGATAAAATTAACAGTGGTTCCAATGTCCTTAATTTAAGATGATAAATTATATGGAAGACATACTTATCGCATTACATTACATTTCATGAAAAATGCATCTTCATTAAATGATAATAATATTTGTAGAATGTCGCCCATCATCAATCCTTTTCAAAGGACCATGAGAGCCAAACCAGGTTCATCCAATGTTCAAGGTTTCTCCATTATCTTTTTGGACACCATATCCCTTAGTAATACATTTTTTCATGATATCCTCAAGTTTCCATGACCCTTTTATAGACCTTGCAGTGAAAAATATATCTCTATGTTTGAAAATTTACGAGGTGGATATATATAAGGAGCTCAGACCATAAACCAGAGGCATATTAGCTTAGTTAGAAGGGCCTTCTATTAATTTTAGATCCCCGATAGCACTATAGTGGATCTTTTCACATTAGAGTGATTCATGGTAATTTTTAGATTTATTGCCTCATATCCTTTCTCATGATATGAGAACCTTGATCCCAAAGTTACAACATGTCAAACTCAAACTAAAAATGATTTTGGATTACTCTGGACCCATGGTATCATAATTAGGATATTATATAACAGTTTCCCCATAGAAGTTCCACATGGATCATGTCAATAAATTGCCTTCACTTATGACAAAGATCAATGACCTTAAAATTCATCCTTTCCGGGTCAAAATTTAAAGAACCTAAAATACTTATGAAAGTGATATAAAAATTATCCTAATGAAAACTCAAATGGTGGTCTAAGAAAAATTAGCTTCATGATAATATCTTCATCCCGAGATTTGAGGAAAAGTTTAGAGTGTAATTAAACATGAAATAAAGATAATGGGAACCACCTTCAATCCTTAAAAAATATATGAGATTTTCATGTTAGGCCACCTTTATGGTTGAAATATTTATAGAAACAATTTGTCAATTCTACTCATCATGAATATCTGTTATGTAGGAGTCCTCAAAACACATTGTGTGCTCGAACTCTTGATGAATATGACATTATACATGATCTACAATAAAGCCTTTGAAATATGATTTGACAAAACAAATTCATCTAGTTAGAATCCTTACCTTGGAACACTTTGGACAATGGGATCCCAATACATTTTCCACTAATGTTGAAATCTTGTTATATAGACGGGCTAATCTAAGAGAACCCCACTATAATCAGGTATATAATTAAAACCTAAATAAAGAGACTTTTCCAAGTGGATACTTGGTCCTGGAGAAGATGACCCCATCAAACCCAACAGTAATTACCCTAAACGTGTGGAATATAGGATTCTTCCATTACAAGTGGTTGCCTTATACCCACTTATTTTCATCTCCAATTTTCCATGATATTCCTACGACATTATTTAAAATACAAATAACCAAACTATTCCATATGATTCAACATCATAAAAATTACAACGACATATATAGTACACTTTCACAATACTAGATTGTGATATTCCTTTCCTGAACAAATTAATGTCTCATTCCACATGAAATGAAACAACATGATGTAGGGACCAAGCCACCAAATCAAAAAACTAAAATTACCCTGGTTTCTAGAACACTTCTACGATGTATCATTTCTTTGTACACCACAACATCATCTAATTAATTAAATACAAAAAATTATTTCATGGCCCGTGGAGAAGAATTGGAACCCTTATACATGACCACCCATTTAAGCCATATAGGATCATCCATAAGGGCCTCTAACCTACCGATATGAGATTTTTCCTCATTGTATGAAATGACCTAAAATCCTAATCAGCCTTTACAACACAACATTGGAACTCAAAAGATTTCAATATTTTATTATTCCATATATTGTATTATCCATTCTACGTTCATTTAATCAATATTTTGGGATATGAATTACACACACCAAATTTAAAAATTCATAGTATCATTATCATCACTAATATTTCACCTTACAATGAAACCAAATTTAACATAATGATGGAAGTTGTCAATACACATTATGGAAATTCATCATTCATGTTTTCAAAAGAAATTAATGGGGTAAGGACCCTTCATAAAAATTCATTCTTTCGAATATCAACTATGAATGAAGGGTTTCATAAGCCTTCATGGACAGTCATTCATTATAATTCAATCAATGCTTCAAACGATTCATAAATACAAATCCCTCACTGCCAAAAACATTTGTTCTAAGATAAAATATATTAATATATATTAATATATGCTCTAATAAATATGTCCACAAAGTAAAAAAATAGTTTTTATAAGATATATTTCCTTAAACTACAATAATATCATGGCTGAGATAAATATTACTAAACTACTATAGATGATCGTCTGATCTAGATGGAATTAAATTAAAGAAGAAGATAGTATGAGATGGATGACCCACAACTATAATTGAAGACTATTTTATGTTACTAGATCATAAAATATCAATTTAAAAGAGACATAATTCTATCTAGGTTAAAAAATATCAAAGGGAACCCTAGAAATATATTAGTTCAATACACAATATACATATCCTTTTTATGATTCTTCAAATATTGAGTAGATAAACAACTGAAAATACATAAAACTCATTCGTTTGAAAACCCATAAATGGTTGGACCAAGAAAAAATCAAATCCATTCCCAATATGTTTTTCCTAAATGATTTATAATAAAAAGATACAAAAATACAAAATAAAAAGATTTTGGGGATCATTAATTATGCCTCAAAAAAAATCTGGATATTCTTGAAACGTCAACATAAATAGGATGAAATTACAGAAATATCCATCAAAAACATGTATTTATCACAAATAATTAATTTTATACTAGTTGAGCCCAGGATAATAAGAGTAGATACATCAATGTTCAATCTTTAGTAAGTATGAGTTCATAAAAAATATCAAAAAATATATATTGTGTCTCAAGAATTGATATCTATGATTTTGAATTTACCTAGTATTATACAATATAAGGGTATAATTGAAGATATATATTATATAATATCAATGAATTTTGATTTATATCATGATGAATAGATATCCGAATCATTACGTGCAACATTCAAAAAGTTATGTTTATGGATAATGAGAAAACATGGAGGAATATCTATTGCATAGAGTCTCTACAATGAATCCTCAAATAAACTAATGATTATGAAACTAAAAGTGAATTAATAAATATTCCCATATGATTCACTGAGCCCTGCAATCCTCTACTCTATAGAAGACCTAAATTGGGGAAATTGATTAATATATTTAGCTTCCACCTTTACAATTGAATATATATATTCCTTCATAGAGAAAACATCATGTCTTGCCTTTTCCTTATAGTAATAGTTCCCAGATCACTCTAATATAGTTTCAATTTTGGTATGAAATGAATTCCAAAACTGATATATCTCATCCTAGAGATGATTAATTATAGACGGTAATCTACAAATAGCATTTTCTTGAGAATTGATAAAATTTTAATGAACCCTCTATTCTAATATGAATTGGGATGCCTCATACATGCCCAGATCCTAACATTGTTTTCCAAAAAGAAAAATGCTTTTTTGTTACTACCATCAATTAATGGGAGATATCATAATGATGAGTCAAATAATAAATAAGCAATCATCATGGAACATGAGTCTATCCTTTAAAAAACATACCCAATAATTGATATATTATAATAATGAGTGATGGTATAAATCATTATATTTCATAATGGATTATTATAAAATGAATTAAATCACCCGATCCAGGAGAGTATAAAAATGGTATTATATAATGTCCCAAATGTGTGAAAAAATATATCCTAAAAAAATAAAAAAATTATTTCATATCCTTCCACTATGACATTCATCTCATGGTAGGCATGGCAATACAAACCATGTACTCTCTTTAGGCTTCGGATAACCTTCCTTATACCCTTTTTGGCCTTCATATTACCTCTTATTCACCCTTTAATTTTAAAAAACCTTAATAGTAACCTAATTATTTAGAGGGATATAGAATACACACTTTTCACATAATCATAATAAATTCATATATATCACCCAATATCATGAAGTCATTCATCATTTCATCATATATTACAACTTGGAAAAGAAAATGAGATCCTTTAATATTTCAAAATCATAATAATAAACTATAATCATATTATATAATGATATTATCAAAATAACATATACTTATGCATTCATTTTTAAAATCAAATGATGTTATAAAAGATGAAAAGATTCATAAAAAGATTTATTGAAAAATTATTGAGGAAAATAATTTTTTAATTTTAAAATTATGTACTAAAAATCTATAAATTTCCAAATTACTAGGAAGAATATTTTATTTCAAAATATATAGGAATACATGTAAATGAATCGTTAATAAAAAGGGTAGTTATGATGATTGTAAGAACAATACATGTGTTATATGTTAAAACTACGATAAAATTCAAATATTTGTGAAAAAGAACCTCATTTGAAATATGAAAAGAATATTCTAATTAAAACCTTCAATATAAAATAAATAGTGGGTATATATAGAAATAATAAGTTATTAAATAATGTTAAAAAAATTCATGATAATATTATTATGAAATTATGGTCTTGGAAAATGAATCATGTGAGAATAGAAATGAAATGTCAATTTTCCATAAATGACATCTCCATAATTTTAAGAATACGGTGATTGGAAAATGTAATGAAAAGTAAAATTTTTATAAATTACTATTTGAAAAAAAAATATTTTGATAGATGGATCATATAATTTAATTATAAAAAATTTAATCACAATAATCCTAGTAAAAAAGTGATAATTTTTCATATAAACATTTAATCAATATTGACATGCGTCATAAGATTTATAACCTATTGTATAATAAATTTCTGATATTTTTATTCTATAATAGAATCATATTCATACATATATGAACATACATTATATACTTATGACATTTAAACACCCATTCATTAGCAATATTCTAATAAAATAATTGTTTTACGTGATAATTAGTCCATTTTACTTTTATGTTTTGATTCAACTCTTATATTCATTGAATCATGATAATATTAATGTCATATATAGAATTATAATAAATATAAAAAAGTTAATATATATATATATATTATTCGTATTTACAATAGTCTATAAAATATATAGATAGAAAAATTAATTACACCATTCATGGAGACAGTAGTCCTTACGTACACATAAAAATTATTTTCCTTTTTTAATGAATACAATGAAATATATATAGATATTTTTTAATCAATAAAAATTATAATTATAACATAAATATGATAAATATATATATAAATTGAATCAATCATTATATCCATCGATGTATGGTGGTTATAGAAAATGAATCATATCACTATATTGAGATAGATGTCTGTATAGTGGCTGGGGAAATACTATAATTTTCCATTTAATGAAAAAGGTTCCGGAAAATTAAAATTATGTCATAAATATGAAATTTAGTTATATTAATGATATAATAAAAATCATTCTATCATTTATAAAATTGGTTTGGATAATTGCTTAGAAGAAATAAAATTTAACGAGCTAGGTTAATAATCATACCACTTATTTGAGAGACCACCTTTTTATTACACATTACGCCTTAAAATATTGATCATAATAAAAGACTAGGGGATCTATGATGATTGGAAGGAATATATAATAATTTTTTAGGTATTTTATGATCTATAAGGATATAAATTAATGAGTAGTGGAGGATATAAGTTGTCCTTTTATTTTCTATGGTGTAAAAACATGGAATTACCTAATGGAATTGAATAATAAAAAGATATATTAATAGTAAAATCGAAATTAATTGACATGTAGATGATGTAATGATAATATTGAGAATAAATATATTTATACAATAATATTTATTAAATGTTATGTTGCATTCATACCCTTAACAATTAGATTAATGCCTTAGTAATCTAATTTTATACCAAACCATGGTAATTTTGTTATTATTTTTACAATTCATTTTGACCAATAATGAATGTGAACTCATTAAAAAAGTATATAATGCTGATAAAAATTATTGAATAAATTTTTATCAAATTCGATTTCTATATGTGTAAAAAATTAATGTAAAAATAAGTTGTAAAAACATCATAAAAATCTATTTTTAAATAATTTAAATTTATTCATACAACTAAAATTACATTAATTACCTGAATAATAAAAATTATAATAAAAATTTCTAATGACTTTATTGAATTTTAAATCTATAAATATATTTAAAACCATTAAAAATAATTTATTATTAAATTTATTTTGTTAAAAAATCTATGCGCATTGAAAACATATTTTGAAAAATTGCACATTTTACCATTAAATTATTTAACTTAATCTGTAATAATTCGAAAACTAAAATATATATTATTATTAATTTATTTATATAAATTATAAATATACTATATTAAAATCTTCTTTATAAAGGGAAAAATACTTTTTTATACAGAATATTTTACATGCAGAAAAAGACATTTCTTTGCAAAATATATCTCTTATTCTTTTAATGATTTTATTAAAATTGGGTTCACATAAATTTTTTAACATTATACAAATATTTCAATATTAATCTTGTAAATTTCATACCCAAAAAATGAATTTTCTAACTTATAAATTTATACTATATCAAACATTTAGTTAGACATGGGTTTACGTGTAATGAAAGCTTTCAAATACTAGAAACAAATTTCAGTGGAAATATAAATAAAATAATTGGGGGTTACATTATTCAATCATATAATTTATTTAAACCATGAAATTATTTATTTTCTTCCTAAATAAGAAGAGAAAATATCTAATTCATCACAACCTCTAGTTCCCATCCGGCATCCCAAAATTTCAGATTCTTCTAGAGAACTATATTCTAGTAATTTTTTTTCCCGCAACACTTTATGTCTATTATCCTTGAATTATACAAATATTTATTAATAAGAATGATCATTAACCAGTTTTATGAACATTTTTTATGTATATGTTTATTATTTTGTATCTAATTCTTGAATATATATACATGGGACTCATACTGAACTTGAGAGTGTTTTGGTGGAAGCACCAAGCGATAAACGATACTCGATACTCAATCATGATTAATGAAGGGAAAATATACCAAGAGAAAAAGTTTACCATTTTCCTTTAAAATATCATAACATTATTCAATGGATTAATTATTTGTAATACCTTCTCACCAATATTAAATTCTATAACACTCTATATTATTACTATAATTCCCTTTTCAAATATGATATTCCTTCATGTGCGCTGAATTTATCAAACCTAAATCACCATTTACATAGCTAAAATATGTCCTGATTGAATTAATTCTACTTAATACTAAAAATATATTATAGTTATAAACATCCTTACATATAGGTTCCAATACGTATCCAACTAAATTCTTGAGGGAATGCTATTTTTATTAAAAAAATAATAAGAAGATGTTGTTATTCCCACCATCCAATGAAATGTTGAGATCATAAACATTCCATATCATACAGGTCTAGAATGATCCCCTCAAACTAACTATATATTATTGTATTAAAAAATAATTGAAAAATAACACTAAATATAGTGAAATATATATAAAAATAATCAGGTTGAAACCCTAAAAAGAGATATTAAACTGACTAGGGAGAAAACCCCAAAAGGTTGGTATGAGAGAAATTCAATTCTCTTCTATATGATATCTTCATCCCAATAATGGATTAAAAAATTACATTGTTACTAAAAAAGGCATAAATATAATGTCCCCACGTACATTCCCTAGAAAAAACATATATTTTAGGTTAGATCCCCATGGCCTAGGAAATATTTATTGCATCAATTTATCAATTCTTCTCCTCATGAAAATTTGTTCACAAGGTTTTGACACCAATTTTAGTGTGCTCAAAATAATATTTAATATTACAGTATCCATGATCCAACATATTATATTTGAACTATGAAATGAAAAGACAAATTCATGGGGTTGACATCTTTTCCTTGGAACGCCGTGGAACTTGGGCTTCCTATACCTGGTTCTTCCGTATAAATAACTAGTTACATGGACTGGATAATTTGAAAGAACCCACTAGGATTCAATATAGGATTAAATATCTTCTAATGATATTTTCATAATAGGATGCTTGGTCCCTTGAGAGAGGGATCCATTAAACCAATGAGTAATTACAATGATCATGTTGAATATTGGCTTCTTCCATTAAAAATGGTTAATTTGTACCCACCAATTTTCACTATCAATTAACTATGATATTCCTAAAACGTGATTTAAATTCCCAATAATGAGACTATTCAACCAGATTTGACATCCTCAAAATTACTTCACCATGTATTGTACCCTATCATAATAAAAGAAAGTGATATTCCATTTCTGACTCAAAATGTGGCCCACACCACATGAACTGAAACAACGAGGTGTAGGGACCGATCCACCAAACCCAAAAAATTAAAATGCCCAAGGGTTCCATAACACTTCTAGGATGGATCTATTATAAATAAACCACATCAAAAATCACTATATTGAATCTTAAAAAATAATTATTTCCCATGAAGAATATTTGGGGACCCTATAAATGAACATGCATGCCAGACCTACGGGATCAACCATAGGGATCTATGACCAACCAATATGATATTTCACATCCTTATCAAAAATGACTTCTAAGGAAAATGATCATCATCAAATTAATTATGTAAATTGAAAACATTGGGTATTTTTTTGTAATCCTCATAATGTAATCCCCATTATATATTCATTCATTCAATATTTTGGGATATAACTTACACAAACAATTTTCCAACTTTCCAAGATGCCTCGATATAAATAGTATTTCACCACACAATGAAACCAAATATAATATAAGGATTCATGTTTTAGAATCACATTATGTAAATTCATCCCTCGTGTTTTATACATGAATTAATGGTCTTTCATCCCTTCATAAACACTCATTCTTCGCAAATTCAACTAAGAATATTGGGTCCCATAAGCCTTCATGGATAATAATTCATTATAATCCCATTTATGATGTATGTTCATCAAACTCTTCATTAATATGAATCTCTCACTACAAAAAACAATTTGTATAAGGTAAAACAAATAAACTATAGTAATATATGGTCTAATATATTACTCCATAAACTACACATGGGTTGGTAAAACATAGGTGCCCTTAATCTAAAATAATAATAGTTTTGAGATAAATGTCCCAAAAAATCGTCAAAAAATATTTTGACTGAGAAGGAATTAAAATATTATAGATGATAGTCTTAGATGGATGAACCAAAACCATAATACGAAAATATTATAGTTTATATGATCTTAAAATATCCAATTGAATGTGGTGGAATTCACTCTAGGGTAAAAAACAGAAAGGGAACCGAAGGAAAAAAGTTGGGTCTCTTCCCACTGTACATGTACTTGTTGTGATCCATGAAATATGGAGAAGATAAGAAAAGTGATAACAAATAAAACGTGTTATTTAAAAAACATGTTAAAGGAATGTCTGAAAAAAAACTATGTACATTATTTCTATGTTTCCCCAATATGAAATAGAGGAAAAATATTCAAAAATAAAAAAATTAAAAAACTTGTTGGGTAAATATTTTTCTTTAGAAAAATAAATCTATTCTTGTTATGTGAACATAAATAGAATGAAATTATATCAATATCCATAAAGGACATGTATTTTTTCCAACTTATCCATTTTATACAAGGTTATTCTAGGATAACTAGAGCAGATACCTCAATCATTAATTTTATGTTGGAAGAAATTCATAAATATTTCTCAAGAGAAATATAGTGTGTTTCTAGCGTTGAAATCACTACTTATGAGTGTACCTAGAATTATAAAATATATGGGTATCATTAATGATATATATGATATAGTATAAATTAAATTTTATGTATATAATGAAAAGTAATTGGCTAAAAATTGTGTGCAACATTCAAAAAGTTGTGATCATTGATAATGTGAAAAGGGGGAGGAATATCAATATCCCAAAGTATATACCAAGAATCCCCAATTCAACTGAGGTTTATGAACAGAAATGTTAACTATAGAATATTCCCAGATTATTTATTGATCTTTACATATCTTTACACCATATAGGCACATATTTGGTAAAATGATGAATATATTTAGCTTCCACCTCCTTAACACACTGTATCAATTAATTCTTCGAAAAAGTATCATGTTTTGAATTTACCACATGGTCATGGAGAACATATTTCTCCTACATAGTTTTCATTATGGTTTAAAACACATTAGACAACTAAGATATATCCTCTTGGAGATGAAAAATTTCAGACTGTAAACTATAAATATCAATTTTTCCAGCACTGATCATATATTTATGATCTGTCTCCTCTACGTGGAATTACGAAGCCTCATTCAGGGCCACTATTGTAAGAATGTATAAATCAAGGTAGTTCAGACTAAATATAACAAAAAATGGAAATATTATGTTATATAAAACAAATTTAAAAATATTAGTTGATATTACACAAATATAAAAAAACTAGGTGATATAACACAAAGATGTAAATTTTAGGCGATATAACAAAAAGATGGATATTTTATGTGATATAACACAAAGTTGAAAATATGGTTTATCCTGGAATATATGTTCACCTTCACCCAATGTTTCTCCATTAATGATAATTTAGTAGAAGAATAACTTGAAGTATAATCCCCTTAGAATATTTTTCTATTTACTAAGTCAAATGGAACAACCACTAGAGTGTTAGAAGTATGTTACACGTCTGACCATTCTAGTAAAATTATAATATCTACATAACGTTAGATTGAGATAAATATATAAGGTTTTATTGGACCAACAAGAAGCCAACCTAATACATGGGAGAAGATGTATATTCATTCTGGTGGGCTTAGTGCGGGTTACTCAATTATAGAAACGTGAATGTTTTTTTGAAATGATTTGTATTTGGAAAAGTGGTACTTTCTAATTCACAACTGTATATTATAGATGAGAGGACTCTGATAGTTTTGAGTGAATAATTTTCCATTTCCTCTATGAGGGAGGGTCACCAAAATGGGCTGTTTTATAAGGCATTGATGATTGATCTTATTGTAGTAGAAATTGTGATACCTCGAAAAGAGTATCATCCTCCCTCGTCGGAAAAATTGACCATGGAATCCTTCTTCCTTAGATCAATATCCATCCCCTATATTGCCTCCATTATTCATAACCTTAGGAGAATACATCAGGGGTGATAGGAATGACTTTTACCATGATGTATCCTTCAATAACCAGGGAAATCAAAACGGAATAAGCCTAACATCAAGAGAAGATCTACCATTTGGATAATCTATTTAGTCTATTCTAACCATATCCATGAAGATACGGTGTCATTGTTTCCATAGAATCATATATAATTATTGTAAGAGTTATCTAATGTACCAAGTAATAGTATTGGATCTAACTATTCATGATTTTTATCATTTCATCATGGTCTAAAATGAAAGCCTCACCATAAATGGACCAGTTTTTAAAAGCGATTACTACAGGAGTGGTATCAAAAGAAAAAAAATCCAAGTGTATCTCATCCTGATGTAGTATTCCCAAAATATCATCATTCGAGTTCACCACCTACCATTTTCATCATTACTAAAATTCAAGGTAAAATACCCAGGAGGATGTGGCTTTTCTTACAAGAACCACAGTCAATGTAGTTGTGTCATTTGGAATATCTCTTGGTGGTATAGATAATGAAAAATGTCTCACATACATGTGAGGAATCTCTTATGATTACTATCTACTATAAAAGAGTTGCATTTTTTTGTCTGGGATTAGCATTATCAATTTTAGGTAACTTTACAACCATTGGTACTAATATGGATTATTTCTTGTTTGGATTCAAGCTAATCTAATGCTCAACAATATTTTGATACAAACCTATATCTTTATTGTCTGGAAGAAACTAAATAATAAATTGGGATTCCAATTATTAAAACCACAAATAGAACAAACGAGACACCATTGGATGATTTTCTAATCAAACATGATAAGGAGAAGGATATTTTTTATAAATTCATGACCACTGAAAACTAAACGGACAAGGAACATACCATTCATAAAAAATGATGCCATCATTATGAGTGGAATGGAATCCATTAAAGTTTGACTACATATTATCCCAAGACATAGAGAGCCCCCACCATTTTTAGTTATACACATTTTGGTAATATAATAGGCTTTGAAAGATAAGAGGTCATAAAGACTCAATTAGGCACTGATTTTTTATTATTATAAAGTATCAAGCCTCATCCAATAGATACACAACAAAAAAGTAATTAAAAAACAACAAGAATGTCTTGTATGCTTCGATATTCACATCATCCCTGGGTAGTTTTCATCCAAACCCATATTACATCAAGGGGACTATAAATTATGTGTGAGGTGCATCCAATGTAAATGTGGAACATGAGGTAGTGTAGTTTTGATAACATAGGAATATTTAATCTAATGGGCCTACCTCCTACCACCATGGACACCATCATAATTATAAGGCCCCAGCCTTAAACCTTACTTAATCTTGAGTTATTACAAGATTACACATTTAGGATCTTTTCTAGTTTAGAGTTTTAGAGAATTAGATCATGAAACATTCATTACATTCCACATTTAAACAAAGTGGTCACATAAAAGACAATATTCATTCTTCCCATCAACGAAAACATATTTAAAAATAAAACATGGATTATTTCTTGACACATCCTTGACACTATCATCACATCATGTACCTTTCCCTTGACCTGTGAAAAATATTTCAAAAACTTGGGATGAGCATAAAAAGCTCAGTAAGAGTTATAAAAATATGGAATGGAAATATGAGTTCATATATACATTAGAATGAAATCACACTTTACCCATAAAACATAGGCATATCAAATCATGAATAAATCATAGAAAACATAAGACATAAAGGTAACTTGAGGCATTCATAACATTCTTACGTAGGGAGTAACCCTCTTGGTTACGTTTGGAATACCCATCACAGTATATTCCCTAAATCTCTTCGGAGAAACCTTAACGTTTCACTCCTTCGCGTTACCCAATGCATTGGAGAGCTATATCGGGATCACCCGCCCTTAGTTTATCACGGAACCACCCGTTCTTCATAACAATGCCCAAGAACCATAACATAATCGTATCACATAACATGAATAAAGGAAACATAACATTTCCACATTTCAATCACAATATAACATTTTAGGATATTGAAATAATGAATCCATTCAAAAAGAAACCATTTCCAAAACCATTTAAAACATTTAATAAAGAGATTTTTGAATAAAAGTGTCTCATAACACCTTGAAGCTTTTAATATTTTAAACCATTAATATCCATATAAATAAATCCTTAAAACCATTTTGAAAACATGGATATTAATAAGAACAAATAATTAAAACATTTAAAATGATATTTTGGTTAAAGGGGTTTTACCAAAATTAGAGACACTTGAATACAATAATCGAGGAATAACATTTAGTCAGAACTTTATAATATCATGAGAATAAAAGTATTCCTGATATAATACTCCAAAGGACAGTATATACACCATATAAGAGTGAATTGGTGCATAACAACAATGAACCCTCAATAGAAATGTCAACTGTGATGAAATCCCTTATAAAGAAGGTATCCTTAAATTAAGGAAAAATAAATCTCAAAAATATGTGTGACAAATATATATACACCCAATATAAGTGGATATTAAGTGTAAAACAATAAAAGTTCATTCACACATATTCAATGGATGACATATTCAATGACTACAAGTTGAACCCAAAGAAATCGAAATTGGGTTAAAAAGTTCCCTTGACAGCCTAACGACATCACATCAAAATGAGTTGATGAGAGATAAAAAGTGTATCTCATCACATGGACATAAAATTTAAATCAATAAGGATGTATTAGAACATATCCCAACATAAAAATGTGTAAATTAAAAGACCCAATAAAAGAAGTCTTTTAAAAAAGAGGAGGGTGAAATGTTCCCTTTCCGACTTGGGTATCTTTCAAAACATACACCCCATGAAAGAAAGACAATAGGTCATTGATGTAAATACTCATAAACGAAAGTATATTACACAAAGAGTAGAATAATGGGAAGTAAGTACTCCACTCAATGGAATTTGTGGCAAATGTATCATAAATCTCACGGGAATAAAAGTGAGATGAAAAATCCCTTACGAAAACTCGGCAGCCTAACGGCACCACATAAAACATCAAAATATGGATTGATGAGATCAAATAGAGTATCCAATCATATTAAAATAGAATTTACAGCAAGTGGAATATAAAAGAAAATCCCCCAACATTGCAAGAAGGAGTTTAAAAGAAGTGACATAAAGGAGAGTACTTAAAAAGAAAGAGAGAGGTTAGATCTCTTACGAAAGTTCGGCAGCCTCACAGCGCCACTCAAAACTTCCAAAATGGATTGATGAGAGAGAATAGGGTCTCTCATCACATGAACATAAAAATTACAGTAAGTGTAATATAAAATATCATCCCAATAACAAGAAAGATGAGCTTTAAAAGGAATGACATAAAAGTGTGAACTTAAAAAGAAAGAGAGGAGTAAGATCCCTTACCTCGGGTCCGACTTGACTCGATCATTCTTTAATCTCCTGAATAATAAACATGAGTTAATTTATAGTTCCTTCAGAACCTTTTTCATGTTCATTATTCCTTTTATACCACTTATTACCATGTCATAAACATTATGTAATCATTTAAGTTAATAAAATTTGTTTTGCCGATATTTGGTTCTTAAGTCGAAAGTGGATTCTTACAATTAAATGTTGTTCGTGTGGCCAAATGTTTATTATATCCAGAATTTTATTCATGATTTATATATCATATATTTCATATATATCCAGTACATTCATTCATTTATAACATTACATAATCATTTAGAGGTAAGAAATGAAATGTACCGTTCATGGAGACGGTAAGCCGTACGTACGCATGAACGCTACTTTCATTTCTATTTCGTATTTTATAGAATGGAATAATAATGATATAAAGGTATATTATAATTCCAGTATAATATAATATATAATATCATATTTTCATCCTTTATACATCCCACATATGGTATTTAACGAATCAAATCACTTTGAGGGGGCGGTAGTCCGCACTTCCTTAAATGAAGATATCGCGTATACCCATAATGGAAGACATAAAGGTAAGACAAAAATGAAAAATACAGAATCATAAGGAACACATAAACATATTGTATATCATATATAAAAATAGTGACATCATAATGTCCACCTTTGAAGGTTTTAAATGAGTATTGAACAATCATCGTTTCAGGAGGCAGAATTTCACCATCCACAAAAACCGTATGTTCTTTAACCATTTTATGTAGTTGTGTGAGAGTGTAGCTCAAATAAATCTTATAACAACATCCTAGTATATTGAAGATACTGGTGTTGTTACAAAAGAAATAAATTAAAAGAGTTTAGGGGGTTGGAGAAGAAAAATAAAATAAATGAACATGAGAGAATGAATTACCTTTAAAAGTGTAACTCCTTTTGATTTGAGCCTAAAGGCTTCCTTTGAAAGGATTCTTCCCAAAGCGAATCCTCTAGGATGAGGAGAGGTATGTGGAGAGAGTAAATGGGCCAGGTTTGGCCGATCCAAAGGCTTGATGAGTGTGTGAAAAGAGGTAGAGTTGGGGGCCTTTTATAAGAGGAGAGGAGGGGCACTTTTGGAAAGTAAGGAAATATTACTTTATTTGAAAATGTGTTTCGGTTTTAAAAGGTCCCACATTGATATAATTCGTGGATACGGTTATAAGGGATCGAAATCCACCCATCCAATAAGTTTTGGACATGTGTAGTTCATAGATATTACATTATATTTCCATTTTATTTTAATCGTTAAATAATGATGTCATCACTGCATCATTATGATGTCATAAATAATTTAATTTAGTTAATGTCTAAAAATTATAAAAAAATTACTATGATGTAGGAAATATTTTTATCTTTCCAATGAATATTTATAATTAAAAATATGACTTGTATAACCCTACTTAAAAATTGTTTTAATAAAACATATCATGTTTGTGTCAATTTTACTTTTCCATTAAATAAAAATATATTATTGTCATTTTCCAACTAAAGTGGCTCAATGGGGTCCCCAAGTTGGCCCATGGATTGTATTGGTCGGCCATGACTCACCCAATAGGTGTAGGACAAGGGTTATGGTGTTTTCACATTCTTATAATGTCATTTTTACCTTAAACTACACTAATTACCACTAATCGCGATTAAAAACATAATAAGTTACTATTCACCAAAAAATTATTTTTATCCCATTGAACCACATTTTACTTCTTAATGACAACCATGTATGTAGGATTTTAAAAATTCAATACACATTAGTGGTAAACTTTCATTTAACTGAAAAATCAGTTTGCTTGATTACCACTTAGTGGTTTCACTATTCATCAAAAATTGGAGTTTTTCAGAAAAATACCAAAACTTCACCCTAAGGTATATTTGATATTCCGAATTCAAAAATGAAGTCCGTTTTACAAAATTCAAAACATATTAGTCACATTAATTAATTTAATAATTAATTCCCGTTGTCAGCGCAAATAGCGTGTTTTTATAAAACAATAAGTATCAAAAGATTGACACTAGTTTAAGTCTGATTTCAAAGTGAAATTAATTCCAACGACCACTATTGGATTTAATGGTAAAAATATTTTCTAATTTCACTTTAAAACCAATTCAAAATATTATCTAGTCATATAAATAAATTAGATTAAAAAGAGATTTTGAATCAAAACACAACATTTTACACTATTCATTAAAAAAATGAACTCTATCGGAAAAATACCAAAAAATTACACAAAGTAAAATTTGATGTCCCAATTCTTAGTAAGAGTTTTATTTGGTCCAAAATAATGTTTAAGAGTGAAAAAAACTATATTTAATGATGTTTCAACACCAAAAGGTGATAAGTGAACCTTTAGTGAAAACTAGGGCATATACGCCTAAAATTGAATTCTTTCCGTATTTTAAGCCTTTATCTTTTATTGGATAAATGTAACAACATTTAAAAACATATATAATAATATTTTAGTTATTTATATCCATTACCTCCAATACAACGGCTACATGTTAACTACCATTTAAAATAATATTATTAGAGTGCAACGTAAGATTCCCAAGAAACTCATTGTTGCGTGTTGGGTACGCCATCGAGCATAGCGTCCCCTTTAAAGTCATATTAATATTTTATTCAAAAATAGGGATAAATATGAAAATGTCATATTCTTTATTTACCTGGGGTGTTACATCCTTCCCCCCTTTTGGGAATTGCATCCTCGCAATTTTAAAATTGCGCTTGGAAACATCCTTGAAAGTCCCACATCGGAACACGAGTTGGTAAAACAATCACTTTAAAATAAAGAAAGATAAGTACAGAGGTCACCCGAGTTAACCCATAATAGAATTCCAAGTATGAAAATATGGACATGGAGGAAAAAACAAAGGGTCATGTTCTGATGGAGAGTGATAGAAAACATGTTTAGGAGAAAGTTAACCACGAGAAAATCACAAACTTGTGATGGGTTAAAGGGTATTCGATTCCCTAGTAGTAAAAGTTAATAGACAACATTTTTGTTTTAAGTTACTTTTTATTGAGGAATTTATTCATAAGGAAACATAATCACTTATCATATTGACTTTCAACTTTTATTAGATTCCTTACAAAAACTCATATTTTCTCCAAAAGACGAGTATTTAGGAAGACTTGTTCACATTAAGAGTAATATAATCAACTTATAGAGAATCACATAATCCAAAAAATAGAACTATATACTTCCCATGTCTTTAGACTTTAACCAAAACCAAAACCAAAAAGGCTTGTACATGATCAGATAATCCTGAAAAGGATAACCCTTTATAAAAAGAAAATCCATTCTTAATCTCCAAAATTTGTCCAACAAAACCCAAAGTTCAACGTGGACCATTAGATAAACAATTTGTCCATAAAATTCATCAAAGTAAACCAAAATAATATTGAAACCCAAATATTTGAAGGATTTAGTCACATAGTCTTCCAAGTTAAATCGTAACATTTATCTCCAAACAACATCAGTTGCTCCTAAAGTCTCGTATTGAAAAGTAATTAACCTAATCACATATCCTCCATGATAGGATAATCATTTTCATAAATAACCCAAAATCAACTTACTCTTAATTCATAAAATCATATAACTAGAAAGAATCAGTCAAACTAACCAGGGACTTCATGTAGTCCAGTGGTAGGCGATAAATACCAGTTGCACTTTTTTTTTGTGGGTTCGATTCCCGCAGCTTTGTCCGACGCGACGGGTTGACACACGGTCTGCGTGTTGTCCTTTTTATAAAACTCCAAAAATAACCTCAACATGTTTTATATTCAATAGTTTCCTTATACCTTTAATTTTCATCGAAATTCATTATGATGTCAACACCTTAATTCTTGAAGTCTTATTTCACCACCATAAGATAAAATAAAACAATTCCCAAAATGAATAACACCATACCTTGATCATGGCATCCACTCGATCTCATCATCATCTTGCTCACGTAGGTCGAAGTCCCATGCATTACAACAATGATTTAGAGATCCTTCAAAATCATTTGCTTCCTCCATCCAAATACACCTCGTGCAACATGGGTCATATAGGTGTTCACAGAAAAACAGTTTTGGAAAATAATCATGTATGACATATAATTCCAAAACATCAGATAAAACATGATTTCTAAAAAATAGTCGGACCGAAATTGAGTTGAAACTTTCTATCATTGGTCCTTTTAAAATACCATAAGTATGTGATGTGAGACTATATTTTAAAAGCAAATATAAATAGGTTGCGCAAGGTTCTCCTTCCTCAGCACCATTTTGAAAATCATAATATGCTTCAAATTCTTGTGATAAGGTAAAATATTTGAAAATACCTTGATAATATTTACCTCTCTTGAAAACATGAGAATATTGTGAAAATAGTATTTTTCTAAAAACAACCCATGATCCACGATGATAACGAGGTATAGCGGAGGTGTTTGATATCTCAAACAAATGCTTGCAAGTGAGTTGTATTCTAGAAAAAGTTTCACAATCATCCAAAGATGACTTTGCAATAATTATTGCAAGCATGTCATTAGGAAGAGATAGAAATGTCATTTGAGATCCTCCTCCTTCCATTCGTAACCGACATTACTTGACCTGAAAAAAAAAATTTAAAACAAGGATTTAACTGAAATAATAGTTATAGGGACTGATCATGTGACTCACAAAAACTCCTAATCCCTAAAGTTGTCTAAACCGACCTTTGATACCAACTATAAGGACCCAGCCTTAATCCTTACTTAATCATGAGTTATTACAAGATTACACATTGAGGATCTTTTCTGGTTTAGAGTTTTAGAGAATTAGAGCATGAAACATTCATTACATTCCACATTTAAACAAAGTGGTTACATAAAAGACAATATTCATTCTTCCCATCAACGGAAACATATTTAATAATAAAACATGGATTCTTTCTTGACACATCCTTGAAACTATCATCACATCATGTACCTTTCCCTTGACCTGTGAAAAATATTTCAAAAACATGGGATGAGAATAAAAATCTCAGTAAGAGTTATAAAAATATGGAATGGAAACATGAGTTCATATATACATTAGAATGAAATCACACTTTACCCATAAAACATAGGCATATCAAATCATGAATAAATCATAGAAAACATAAGACATAAAGGTAACTTGAGGAATTCATAACATTCTTACATAGGTAGTAACCCTCTTGGTTACGTTTGGAATACCCATCATAGTATATTCCCTAAATCTCTTCAGAGAAACCATAACGTTTCACTCCTTCGCGTTACCCAATGCATTGGAGAGCTATATCGGGCTCACCCGCACTTAGTTTATCACGGAACCACCCGTTCTTCATAACAATACCCATGAACCATAACATAATCATATAACATAAGCATGAATAAAGGAAACATAACATTTCCACATTTCAATCACAATATAACATTTTAGGATATTGAAATAATGAATCCATTCAAAAAGAAACCATTTCCAAAACCATTTAAAACATTTAATAAAGATATTTTTGAATCAAAGTGTCCCATAACACCTTGAAGCTTTTAATATTTTAAACCATTAATATCCATATAAATAAATCCTTAAAACCATTTTGAAAACATGGATATTAATAAGAACAAATAATTAAAACATTTAAAACGATATTTTGGTTAAAGGGGTTTTACCAAAATTAGAGACACTTGAATACAATAATCGAGGAATAACATTTAGTCAGAACTTTATAATATCATGAGAATAAAAGGATTCATGATATAATACTCCAAAGGACAGTATATACACCATATAAGAGTGAATTGGTGCATAACAACAATGAAGCCTCAATAGAAATGTCAAATGTGCTGAAATCCCTTATAAAGAATGTATCCTTAAATTAAGGACAAATAAATATCAAAAATATGTGTGACAAATATATATACACCCAATATAAGTGTATATTAAGTGTAAAACAATAAAATGTCATTCACACATATTCAATGGATGACATATTCAATGACTACAAGTTGAACCCAAAGAAATCGAAATTGGGTTAAAAAGTTCCCTTGACAGCCTAACGGCATCACATCAAAATGAGTTGATGAGAGATAAAAAGTGTATCTCATCACTTGGAGATAAATTTTACATCAATAAGGATGTATGAGAAAATATCCCAACATAAAAATATGTAAATTAAAAGACCCAATAAAATAAGTCTTTTAAAAAAGAGGAGGGTGAAAGGTTCACTTACCGACTTGGGTATCTTTCAAAACATACACCCCATGAAAGAAAGACAATAGGTCATTGATGTAAATACTCATAAATGAAATTATATTACACAAAGAGTAGAATAATGGGCAGTACGTACACAACTCAATGGAATTTGTGGCAAATGTAGCATAAATCTCACGGGAATAAAAGTGAGATGAAAAATCCCTTACGAAAACTCGGCAGCCTAACGGCGCCAAATAAAACTTATGAATATGGATTGATGAGATCAAATAGAGTATCCCATAATATTACAATAGAATTTACAGCAAGTGGAATATAAAAGAAAATCCCCCAACATTGCAAGGAGGAGTTTAAAAGAAGTGACATAAAGGAGAGTACTTAAAAAGAAAGAGAGAGGTTAGATCTCTTACGAAAGTTCGGCAGCCTCACGGCGCCACTCAAAACTTCCAAAATGGATTGATGAGAGAGAATAGGGTCTCTCATCACATGAACATAAAAATTACAGTAAGTTTAATATAAAATATCATCCCAATAACAAGAAATATGAGCTTTAAAAGGAATGACATAAAAGTGTGAACTTAAAAAGAAAGAGAGGAGTAGGATCCCTTACCTCGGGTCCGACTTGACTCGATCGTTCTTTAATCTCCTGAATAATAAACTTGAGTTAATTTCTACTTCCTTAAGAACATTTTCAAGTTCATTATTCCTTTTATACCACTTATTACCATGTCATAAACATTATGTAATCATTTAAGTTAATAAAATTTGTTTTGCCGATATTAGGTTCTTAAGTCGAAAGTGGACTTCTTACAATTACATGTTGTTCGTGTGGCCAAATGTTTATTATATCCAGAATTTTATTCATGATATAGATATCATATATGTCATATATATGCAGTACATGCATGCATTTATAACATTACATAATCATTTAGAGGTAAGAAATGAAATGCACCATTCATGGAGACGGTAAGCCGTACGTACGCATGAACGCTACTTTCATTTCTATTTCGTATTTTATAGAATGGAATAATAATGATATAAAGGTATATTATAATTCCAGTATAATATCATATATAATATCATATTTCCATCCTTTATACATCCCACATATGGTATTTAACGAATCAAATCACTTTGAGGGGGCGGTAGTCCGCACTTCCTTAAATGAAGATATCGGGTATACCCATAATGGAAGCCATAAAGGTAAGACAAAAATGAAAAATACAGATGCATAAGGAAAACATAAACATATTTTATATCATATATAAAAATAGTGACATCATAATGTCCACCTTTGAAGGTGTTAAATAAGTATTGAACAATCATCTTTTCGGGAGGCAGAATTTCACCATCCACAGAAACTGTATGTTCTTTAACCATTTTATGTAGTTTTGTGAGAGTGTAGCTCGAATAAATCTTAGACCAAAATCCTAGTATATTTAAGATACTGGTGTTGTTACAAAAGAAATAAAAAAAAGATTTTAGGGGGTTGGAGAAGCAAAATAAAACAAATGAACATGAGAGAATGAATTACCTTTAAAAGTTTAACTCCTTTTCATTTGAGCCTAAAGGCTTCCTTTGAAAGGCTTATGCCCAAAGGGAATCCTCTAGGATGAGGAGAGGGATGTGGAGAGAGTAAATTTGCAGGGTTTGGCCGAGCCAAAGGCTTGATGAGTGTCAGAAAAGAGGTAGAGGTGGGGGCCTTTTATAAGAGGAGAGGAGGGGCACTTTTGGAATGTAAGGAAATATTACTTTATTTGAAAATGTGTTTCGGCTTTAAAAGGCCCCACATTGATATAATTCGTGGATAAGGTTATAATGGATCTAAATCCACCCATCCAATAAGTTTTGGACATGTGTAGTTCATAGATATTACATTATATTTCCATTTTATTTTAATCGTTAAATAATGATGTCATCACTGAATCATTATGATGTCATAAATAATTTAATTTAGTTAATGTCTAAAAATTATAAAAAAATTACTATGATGTATGAAATCTTTTTATCTTTCCAATGAATATTCATAATAAAAAATATGACTTGTATAACCCTACTTAAAAATTGATTTAGTAAAACATATAATGTTTGTGTCAATTTTACTTTTCCATTAAATAAAAATATATTATTGTCATTTTCCAACTAAAGTGGCTCCATGGGGTCCCCAAGTTGGCCCATGGCTTGTCCTGGTCGACCATGACTCACCCAATAGGTGTAGGACAAGTGTTATGGTGTTTTCACATTCTTATAATATCATTTTTACCTTAAACTACACTAATTACCACTAATCGCGATAAAAAACATAATAAGTTACTATTCACCAAAAAATTATTTTTATCCCATTGAACCACATTTTACTTCTTAATGAAAACCATGTATGTCGGATTTTCAAAATTCAATACACATTAGTGGTAAACGTTCATTTAACTGAAAAATCAGTTTGCCTGATTACCACTTAGTGGTTTCACTATTCATCAAAAATTGGAGTTTTTCAGAAAAATACCAAAACATCACCCTAAGCTATATTTGATATTCCAAATTCAAAAATGAAGCCTGTTTTACAAAATTCAAAACATATTAGTCACATTAATTAATTTAATAATTAATTCCCATTGTCAGAGCAAATATCGTGTTTTTATAAAACAATAAGTATCAAAAGATTGACACTAGTTTAAGTCTGATTTGAAAGTGAAATTAATTCCAACGACCACTATTGGATTTAATGGTAAAAATATTTTCTAATTTAACTTTAAAACCAATTCAAAATATTATCTAATCATATAAATAAATTAGATTAAAAAGATATTTTGAATCAAAACACAACATTTTACACTATTCATTAAAAAAATGAACTCTATCGGAAAAATACCAAAAAATTACACAAAGTAAAATTTGATGTCCCGATTCTTAGTAAGAGTTTTATTTGGTCCAAAATAATGTTCAAGAGTGAAAAAAACTATATTTAATGATTTTTCAACACCAAAAGGTGATAAGTGAACCTTTAGTGAAAACTAGGGCATATACGCCTAAAATTGAATTCATTCTGTATTTTAAGACTTTATCTTTTATTGGATAAATGTAAAAACATTTAAAAACATATATAATCATATTTTAGTTATTTCTATCCATTCCAGTCAATACAACGGCTACATGTTAACTACCATTTAAAATAATATTATTAGAGTGCAACGTAAGATTCCCAAGAAACTCGTTGTTGCGTGTTGGGTACGCCATCGAGCATAGCGTCCCCTTTAAAGTCATATTAATATTTTATTCACAAATAGGGATAAATATGAAAATGTCATATTCTTTATTTACCTGGGGTGTTACAATAATGGCAGAAACTAATACTCAACCATTATCCTGGATCACGAGCTAGTACCCATGTATTTACATAGAAAGAAAATTGAAATATTGAATGGATAGGTCAAACTTGGGAATAACCACACACCCCAAACCTCTTCAATAGTGGTTAAGTCATCAACCTGTACACAATCTGAATCTTTTGTGGGATAGGAATCCAACTTCATGGATTTAAATTCTATATTATTCATAATAAAACAATATCCAACCATTTCATAAATGAGTTATTCTTATCAATATGTGGGGCTTTACTGAGGGCCTTTGCAAAGATGTTTATTAGCACCCTAGTAATGGGAGAGAACAAATGCACATTATATAAATAAAAGATTGATAGGAGAAATCATCAAACATGTATCCTAAAATTTATAATTCCTAAACATGGTCAATATTCTAGAGACAAATTCCCACATATCCATGAATGAAATGAAATTCATTTGTGTTTGGACTCTACTAGATGACCATGTACCCATAAAAATATGTTAAAATAAGAGAATGTTTCAGATATATATATCGATTCATACATCCTAATGTTTATTAGATTAGAATAAAATTCAAAACTATTATACTAAACCATGAAGTGATAGCCCCAACTAATCATAATGATCCCTCCTCAATGAAGTTCATAGCCAGAAAACCACAAAATAATCTTGTTTTTTGGTATATTATTGCATTTTTGATCGGTGCATACAGATTTAGGAATATGAATTAAGACGGTTCAATCCCTCGTTAATTGGAATATAATTTAGAATATATAGATATAATATATTTTCATTGTCAATAAGGCGGACCTTATGAAAGATGATTTCTCTAAATGTATAATGGGGTATAAATACTTAATAAATGGGAATGATTGATGACCATAATGGTAAGATATGATCAACATTCCTAAGATGAAGTCCAAAATGAAATAATAATTTCTAATTTCCATATTCCATAATACTTATCCACATTAGGATCAGTAGATTCATCTATGATGACATTATTATAGAATGATGACCAATGTCTACACTTGAATCTATGGAAATCCATTGACCCACTACTGGTGTAGCCACATGTTTGAAAAAATTAATGAACTGAATTCTATATATACATATAATGAGATCTATGGATAATTGGTAAGATACCTCATCAAATGGAATAAATAAAAATTTATATGTCATGGGAATCATAATTGGAATTGTTTTTTCCATATAAGGGTTTTCGATCTTAGAATAGTTCAAGGGTCTCGAGTGTTTCACGATCAATTTAACAATTCTTGGTTACATGATTTTTTTAAATCCTGTGATTGTGTGACCATATAATTTTTATAGAAATCACAACATGATTTAGTTATCATGTATAAATACCTAATATCATGAAAAACATGTGAAACATCTGTATGAACAATGAATATATCATGGTTCAACCAAATTATCATCAATCATCCAACATGTTAATCACATAGTTCTATGAGATAAGATTATTAGGGGGATCAGTTATGGTATGGAATCACTTGATTGGATATCATGAATTGTAGTTTTGAATCATTGTTACATAGAAGGATCATGAAGGTTCATGTCAAAAAGATCTAGATGTTTGAGTCACTAGTTCAATGAGAGGATCCCTCAATATTATATTTATGGGGAGCCCTGTGCAATACCAAAGGATACTACAAGACTATAAGTTTCATGGAACACACATCAGTGTAATCCATAAGGACATTTTTTTGAATTTACTCTCATCAAAACATATACCTTATCCATTCATAGCATACATCTATGGGGTGAATTTGTTGGCACCATCCAAATGAGATTTAGAAATATTGAGAATGAAGGAATACACAATGCATAGGTATTGAATTCTTCTTAAAATGAAAGGAGGAAAAATGTGGATACATAATTATTGGGAAGCTAGATCATGATAATCATGTAAACCCTAAGAGGAAACATGTTCACATGACCCTTGGAATGTAACATGGATGGATGATGTTCTTCATTTTAATCCCTTTCGATATTCCTTCCAATCATAAAAATACACATTAGAAATCCATCCAAATATTGATTCTACTTCCATAATAGTGATTGTGTGCTAGCGAAGGAGGGAAGATGAGTTCATACTATCGGAAGACATGTCAACCAGAAAACATCTAACAATCACCCAATTAACTTTATTAAATAAAAGATTAAAAATGTGGAAGAATAATTTAAATAAATATGTGTTTATTTTATTATGAAGGGATCATATGACTGTCTTGATCAATTGAATGACAATGTGATATACCAAATGTCTAAAATATCATTCCATGAAACATTATTATGTCACCTTCATCACAATAATGACCCTAAATGAATCTCTTCGATCATGAAACACTGATTTAGATACACATATAGGAGATCCAACTATTCCTGAAAATGACTACAAGTTTTCCTGAGATTCAGCATTGATCATTTGATCCAACCCACACAAGGGAAGCAATGTTCCCTGAAAATACTCCCATGTCGTAACACCCCAAGCATCCGTAGTACGTTTCCCTTTGAATAATGCAATTGCTTGTGTTGTACTCAACATCGAGATTCTAACACATCGCGGCCAATCAAACTAGCCATTATGAATAGTAATACCCACTTTTTTAAATTTTATCAATTTTATCAATCAAAATGGACATCATTTTTTTGTTTCTGATATCAAAATTATCATAGGGTGAATTTTTTCTATTTTTTCAAAAACATTCAGTTTTTTATTAATAGTGAAATATAAAATTTTTTAATTAAAAACAACTTTTTAATCAAAATAAATCATAGTGTTAAATTATACTATTGAGTGGTTTTTATGTATAATTAAATTGTATTTTTACCATTTAATCCAATTTTTGTCATTGGACATAATTTCACATTTAAATTGGACATAAGCAAATGTCAATCTTTTGATATTTATTATAGCGTAAAAATACACTTTTTATTTTGACCACGGGAATTAATTTCAAACTAATTTCTGCTACTTATGTGTTTTGAATTTAGAAAAATTGATTCCATATTTGGAATCGGGAGGTCCAAATTTTATAAATATGTAACTTCTATTTTTAGACATTACGAATATTTACTTTAGTAAATATTTTATTTACAGAGGTTAAAGGGGTAAATCCAGTAAATAATGTTAAAAAATAATAATATAATAATATTAAATTTTCCTAACATGAGTTCTAAGCCTATTGGATGATACATGTCTGAAAATGGGAATCATTGGGTCGATTTGGGGACCCCATGTAGCCACTTGTAAGTGATAATGACACTTTATATTAATTAAGATAAAGTAAATACAAAAATGATCTAAGCATATACCTTTTAGTAAAGAAAATTTTACATAGAGTTATTTATGTTATCTATTCGTCTATAAATATTAATTAATAATATATAAATTATTTCCTACATAATGAGTTTTTATTTGTAATTTTCAGACATTGAATAATAAAATTTATTTATGACACAATGATGATGCAGTATTTTCATTATTAATGAAATAATCAAATAAATGGTATTATAAATGTTAAAATAAAAATAATTCGAAAGTTTTTATGTCATAAACTAATTTTATAGGTTAATATTACATGATTGTATTGATTAAATGAATTTATTTATAATTAATAAAGTTGTTATGACATTATCAATAAGAAAATATTAAATAGTTTCAAAATTGACATAGAGGAGTTTAAAAAAAGTATTATTTTATTAATTGATGTATTATTCATAAAAAACTATGGTTCAGCCAAATGACTTATATAATTATTCGTATATCATTAATTAATCACATGTTGTTCTCTCGGAATTAAATAGTATATTTATAAACTATATAATATAAAAAATACAAAGAGACATGGAAAATGCCAAACTATTTAACTAAGAGTTAAATCAAAAGGGTAAGGTTAATATAGTGGTTAAAACCTGTATAAAAGCTATTTATTGAGTGGTTTTAGACCATCCCCACCATACCATTTAAATATTAAATTTTGGAGCCATTAAAAACCGAAAATTATTTTCTTATAAAATAATATTTCTAGCATTTCCAAAGGTGCCCCTCACCCCTCTTATAAAAGGGGACTCCCTCTTCTCTCTAATTCACACCTACAAATCATTTGGCTCAGCCTAACCCTTCCCTAATACCATCTCAACTTTCCTACCTTAATCATAGAGGCCTTAATTCTATTATAAATCCATCCTAAGGGTCCCTTTGGATCAAATCAAAAGGAAGAACCCGATGAAGAGGTAAATATTTCATCACCTCTTTCAAGTTCCATTATTCTTCCACTTCCTCTTTCTTTGTTGTTTCCATTATAAAATAATAACTCCAGTATCTTCTATATAATTTAATGTTATTATAAAAATGGTACAACCATATTCATTATTCTATCCATCCTTTGAATGACATGTCAACATACGTGCATATGTACGGCTTACCGTCTCTACGTCGTGGTGTAATTGCTATTCAATAAATTATTATTTAGATGGATATAATAATGATGTATAATTGATTTAAATAATAAATATAATATGATAATTATTATTTATATTTTATATACCATCCAATTATATATTATTTTAATATCAAAACAATGATATTGTCGCTCGTGCATACGTACGGACTACTATCTCCACGAACGCGTTGAGATTCATTCCCCATCGTATCCATTCAAGACTAATTTTCATTAGATGATTAAAAATAATTTTTAAATACATAATATCATCATGAAAATGATTAAGATACATTATATCCATAAAAAACATTACATATGTAACAAATCATATAAAGGAAAATGAATCAGTTGACACCCGTAACGACGATAATACTAAGATATTATAATCAAAAGAATGTTAAAATATCATATATGATATCATATTAATGTATCTGATTTATTTATTCCTTAATAAAAATTATTTAACCATTATAAAAGATGTTAAAATACCCTCGACCAAGGAAAGGTACAAGGTAAGGGTTAATTCTGCAATCTCTTTATTATCCGAGGTTGTTTTAACGCAAGTATCTACTAGGGCCTCTTTATCATCCAAATCCATGATTCTTAAAAATGTATTTCAAAACATTTTTTCTTTTTACAAAACAATGGGTTAATGTCATTTATACCCTTATTTTAACTCATATGTTCTGAAAGGAATCCTTCCGTTGTTTTCAAAACATTGTACTTTATGACCTTCTCGACAAAATTTAGGTTAGATGATTTTTTTACTTATAAGGCAGGTGTGGCTATTTTCTGACGTTATAACATCATGGAATCTTCTCTTACAATCTTATAATAATATTTTGAAAATAAATATTATCTTTATAATTATATGACTCTTAAATTATTTCAAAATAGAAAGTGATATTTTTCTAATAAAGGTATTGATTTCATCTATGTCAACATCCTTTTATGGATTTGACGCTTAATTGAAGTTGATTTATTATGATACAAAACATCCATATTTTATTGAATATTTTGTTATATGTTTGTCTGTGGATGTGTTATTTTTACACCATTAATTGTTTAGGGATAATGTATTGACATTTCGTATGATGTTTTTAATACGAATGTTTATGTTATGTTTAAACCTTTTCATATGAGGAATGCATTGGACTTAGTAAGTGACAGGTGGAGCTTGTTATAGATCCATGATGTATCAGTAGGTATCATGTGAAAAACTAGTGTCCTGGCACAAGGCCTTGACATAATCTTATTTGTAGTCCTGGGACAAGTCCTTGACTATGTGGTTATGAAATTATGTCATTATTCATTCCATCATTATTAAAGGTGTTATTGATATTTCAAGTGATTATTCAACTAGTAGAATATATATGTGAGTATGTAAATGGAATTATCTTGATTTTATCATTTCCATATTATGCTGAAGTTAATGTTTAAAATGCTTTTGTTTTAGTCTTATAAATTGCATTAAATGTTTATGCTAATTTATGAATGTTTCCACTATATTATTATCCTTACTGAGCATCTAAGCTCAATCCTTTCTATGTTTTATTTTTCCCAGCATGCGAAGAAGTATATTATGACTGACCTACATGGATAGTCAATGGGATCTCTGTATTGTCGATGGAAACAATATTGTTGTATTTTTCCATTTTATGATGTAATTTAAACCTTATGAATGTATCCAGTACTTCCAAGGCTACTAAACTAATCTGTCTTTTGAGACATGAACTTTTGTGATCATGCCAATGTTATTTAATAATTCATATTCTCTAGGATTCTGGGGTCGGGGCATTACAGTTGGTATCAAAGGAAGTTTAGTACAAACCCTGAAAAATAGATTTAGATAAACTCTTATTATAGAACATAGCCTAAAGATAGACATTGTGAATTTGTATAGAATATCTTCCTATAATTTTGGTATTGTAGAGAATTTGTGAGTTTTCCAAGAAATACAACCATGTCTAGACACGAGCAGGTAGAGGTAGCTCTGGCATAGATGTACATATGGGTAAAACCCAAAATCACCTATTTGAAGTATACTCGAATGGGAACTGGTGCATGACAACGGGCCTTGTTGAACTCTTAGTTACGACACTCCCGGAGGATATGCTTAGAATAATACCCATTTTCATTACAAACCATTATGAAGGGTTTATGAGTATATACTTCCTCAAATATTTATTTATGATTATTGATTATATCCATAAAGTGTTAAATTTATGTTAAGTATTTTTCAAGTCTAGTTTTATGTATTGTTATTCATAAACTTATCTAGTGTATTCCATTGTTTAGAAATGGCGCCTAATGGAAGGAATGGAAACCTTATTAATGAATTAACTTCATGTAGGTATTTTACTCCTACTCATGATAATTATAGTGGAGTTGGAGATACAATTGTTGCTTATCAGCTTATGACCATACTGGGACAACTCACACAAGTTATGAATAAAAACCTTACCTGTATGGAGCACCCTGATCTACAAATGTGGATGATCAATGTTAAGCTTCATCATGAGGCAAAAATCACCAACATTAAATGGGGGCACAAATCCACTAGTAGCTGAGAAATGGATAAATTTATTTGAGAAAATATTCCACACCTTGGGGAGTAGGGAAAGGGAAAAACTTGTCATGGCATTTTACCACCTCACTAGAGACGTTGATCAACGGTGGCCATTTCTTCAAAACACAATGGAATATGATGAAGTGTAAAATATAGAATAAATGGAGTTGAAAGTTCTTTTCATAGAAAAATAATTTCATAATGACCATCGAGCAGATAAGGAATGGCAATTTCTGAGTCTGAGGCAATAGGAGGATGAGAATGTCGCAAAGTATGATGCTAACATAACAAGGTTAGTGAGGCATGCAGTTGATTATATACGTAACCTAATAAGTAAGATTGATTGTTTATTTGATGGGATACAACCATTTCTCCATCGCGCATTAGTCTCACAATCCTTCAAGACATATGAAGATATTTTCTCATGTTCTATCAATACTGAAAAATAATTCTATATGTATTAAAACATTAATGAAAAGAAAGCGAAGAAGAGATTTTCTGAACCCTCTGGAAATGGAAATAATGGGAAGAAGGGAAAAGATGAATTTCCACCCTATAGTAAATGTGGGAAGAAACACCCTGGTACTTGCCTAAAGGGAATGAGAGTCTCTTACATGTGTGCTGATAAGGGCTACCAAACTCATGATTGCAAGGGTAAGAAAGAGGCTATTGATGTTGAATGCTACAATTTTAGGGAATGAGAGCATTATGCGAATGAATGTCTTAAGAGTTAGGGGAACATACCTCAGAAAAGGCCAAGGGATCATGGCCATGATTATGATATCATTGCTGCTGAAGTTGATGCTCCGAAAGACATGGTGGAAGGTAATTTAATGGTTTCCTCATGTTTATCCAATGCTTTATTTGATTTTGTATCATCACATTGTTTCATATCTAAATAGTTTTCTATGATAATTAGACATTTAAAATTTTATTTATCAATGGAGTTTTCAGTAAAAAAATCTTCAGGGAAGTATCATTGCTACAATGTTATGTGAATCAGTTCCCAATAGGGCATATAAATGTTCTTTAAATGTGGATCTCATCATCATACCAATGATTGAATTTTATATAATCCTCAATATGGATTGGATTTCATACCATGATGATAAATTTTATTGTATAAATAAGGAGGTTACAATTTTTGATGACGATGATAAAGAACACCTTATATTTAGAGTACAATCGTCACCAAAAAATTATTATCAAGATCCACCCCCAGTAGCTCAACTAAATTCAATTATTTGGGAGAAAGATAATGAAATAGCATTGGGTGAGTAAAAGAATGTTCAAATAGAGGTTATACCTATTGTTCACGAATATATTGATACATTTCCAGAGGATTTACCTGGACATCCTCCAGAATGAGAATTTTTTTTTCCATTGATTTAATTCCTGGTTTGAGGCCCATATCGAAGACCCCTTATAGAAGCTCCAATGTGGAATTAATGGAACTAAAGAAACAATTCGAGGAATTGAGTAGTAAGGAATTTATTCGCCCTGGTGTTTCTCCATGGGGATCCCATGTCCTTTTTATAAGAAGAATGACTGATCTATGATGTTGTGCATTGACTACGGAGAGATAAATGCTATAAAAATTATGAACAAGTATCACCTACCTTGCATTGATGATTTAGTTTACCAACTTCAAAGAAATCAATACTTTTCAAAGATTTTCCATTGATCTAGATATCATCAGTTGTGTGTGAAGAAGGAATACATTCTGAAAAAAAATCGAACCAGGTACGGGCATTACGAGTTTATATTAATACCTTTAGGATTGACTAATTCACCCTCTGTTTTCATGAATATAATGAAAAGAGTTTTCAGGGAATATCTTGATGAATTTGTAGCGTATTTATCGATGATATCTTGATATAATCCAAAATCTACAATGATCATGGAAATCACTTACAAATTATCATGAAGACTGTTAGAAGACATGAATTATATGGGATATTTAGAAAGTGTGAATTATGGCTTCAAGAGATTTATTTTCTATGACATATTATCTCTAAGGATGGAATCATTTTTTATCCTTCTAATACCATGGCAATACAATAATGGCCAACACCAACGAGTACAATCGAGGTATGCAGTTTTATTAGTTTTGTAGGTTATTATCGACAGTTCACCCAGAATCATGCCTGATTGGCTATCCCATTAACCCATCTCACACGTAAAGGGGTTAAATTTGTTTGGACAGAATAGTGTGAAGAATTTTTTGATTAATTTAAGAGAAGATTAGTCAGTGCTCCTATCTTGAATCTACCTTCGAGGAATGATGGGTTTTTTATTTATAGTGACGATTCAAAGAAAGGACTTGGTTTCATCCTTATGTATAATTATAGGGTTATTTATTATGCATCACGACAGCAAAAAATTCATGATAAAAAATATCCTACTCCTGATCTTGAGATAAATGCTTTAATCATTACTTTTAGGATTTGGAGATACTATCTCAATGGTGAAAAATGTGACATATATACCGATCACAAGAGTTTGAAGTATATTTTATCATAGAAAGAACTCAACATGAGTCAAAAGAGATGGCTTGAACTACTCAAGGATTATTATTGCACTATACACAACCACATGGGGAAGGCAAATAAGGTGGAAGATGCATTGAGCAGAAAAGATCATGGATTTTTGAACAAGATGAGAGTTGAAAAAGATCCCATATACATGGATCTAGGAAAGATGGATATGGTCATAACCATGGAAGGTGAAACATCAATGATTTTTGAAATGGTTGCCAAACCATATTTACTAGAAAGGATAAAATGTTCCCAGGCTGATAATGAGGAGTTTCAAAAGAAGATTAATGATGTGAATAACTGTAGATTGAGTGACTTCATATATGAAGATGGAATTTTGAAATTTGGGAAGAGACTTTGTGTTCCCGATATACCTGATCAAAAAAGTGAATTTTTGGATGATGCTCATAGATCCAGTTTCACAATACACCTTGAGAGCACCAAAATGTATAGATATTTGATGGAACATTTTTTGGTGGGACAACATGAAGAGGGATATTTCTAATTTTGTAACAAGATGTATGGTTTTTCAATAAGTGAAAGCTGGAAGGCAACAACCTGGTAGTGTCTTGGAACCTCTTCCCATACCTGAGTGGAAATGGGATAATATTACCATGGAATTCGTCATGGGACTACCAATGACTCCTTGAAGGAATGATGCAATATTGGTCATTATTGATCGTCTTACCAAGTCAGCACATTTTCCTTCTATAAGATAATATTTACAACTTGAAGGTCTAGAAAGACAATATATTAATGAATATGTGAGTCTTCATGGAGTACCCCTATCGATTATTTCTGATCGTGATCCCCATTTTACATCAAGATTCTGGAAAAGTGTTTAGAAAGAACTGGATACAGAACAACGTTTGAGCACTGCCTACCACCCTCAAACTGATGGAAAATCAGAAGAGACTATTCAAACATTAGAAGACATATTGAGATCATTCTCACTTGACTTTCAAGGTATATTGGATCAATATTTATCTATGGTATAATTTTACTATAATAATAGCTTCAATTAAAGTATTCAGATGAAACCATATGATCCGTTATATGGAAAGAGATGTCACACACCAACCTGTTGGAATGATGTTGGTGAAATAAAACATGTAGGACCAGAACTTGTGGTGGAAACGATAGAAAAGGTGAAGGTAATCCAAACCCACATCACAGCAGCTCGAAGTAGGCAGAAGAGCTATGCCGATAAAATAATGAAGGATATGGAATTTCAGGTAGGAGACCATGTTTTCTTGAAGGTATCTCCATGAAAGGGTGTTATATGATTCCGTTAGAAGGGAAAATTAAGTCCTAGTTACATCGGACCTTTCAAAATTCTTGAACGAATTGGGGTTGTAGCTTACGAGTTGACAATGCCGCCAAGTCTCTCCAATGTTCCCGATGTGTTCCACATATCATTGTTGAGAAAATACATGACTGAACCAATGCATGTACTCACCTATGAAAAATTAGAGTTGGAACCCAATCTTTTTTATTTTTAAGAGCATGTCGAGGTGCTTGATACAAGGGAACAAGTGCTGAGAAACCGGACGACTCATCTTGTAAAAGTTCTATGGATAAAACCATAAGATGGAAGAGGCAACATGGGAACCTGAGGAATATATGAAGAAGAAGAACTCAAGTCATTTTATGGAGTAATATTCTAGAAATTTTGAGGATGAAATTATTTTAAGGAGGTGATAATGCAACACCCCAAGCTTCCGCAGTTCATTTTCCTTTAAATAATGTAATAGCTTGCGTTGTACGCAACTTCGAGATTCTAATACATCACGACCAATCAAACTAGCCGTTTGGAATAGTAATACCCACTTTTTGAAATTTTATAAATTTTATCATTCCAAATGGACTTCATTTTTGGGTTTCGAATATTGAAATTAGCTTAGGGTGACGATTTTGTATTTTTCTGAATACATTCTGTTTTTGATGAATAGATGAATATATAAATTTTTAATTAAAAATAACTTTTTAATCAAAATAATTAATAGTGTTAAATTATACTAATGAGTGGTTTTAAAGTATAAATAGATTATATTTATACCATTTAATAAAATTTTATTCATGGGATGTAATTTTATATTTAAACTTGACATAAGAAAATGTCAATCATTGGATAGCTGCTATTTTTAAAAAACAGGCTTTTTGTTTTGACAACGAGAATTAATTTCAAATTAATTTCTGCCAATTTTGTGTATTGAATTTAGAAAAATGGATTCTAGAATTCGAATAATAAGGTCATAATTTTGTAAATAGTTACCTTTTATTTTTAGACATTAGGAATATTTACCTCAGTAAATATTTTATTTACTGTGGCTAAAGGGGTAAATCCAGTAAATAAGGTTAAAAAATAAAACTATAATAATATTAAATTACCCTAACACATGTACTAACCCTATTGGCTAAAACATTTCCGACCATGGGAATCCCTGGGTCGATTTTTGAACTCCATGGAGCCACTTGTATGTGATAATGTCACCTTAAATTAATTAAGTTAAAGTAAATACAAAAATGAAACAAACATATATCTTTTAGTAAAACAATTTTTACATAAGGTCATATATGTTATCTATTTGACTATAAATATTCATTAAAATTATAGAATGATTTTCTACAAAATTGTTTTCTATTTATAATTTTTAGACTTTGAATAATTAAATTTATTTATCAAACAATGATGATGTTGTATTTTCTTTTTTAATGAAAGAATCAAATAAATTGTTTTTTAAATGTTAAAATAAATATAATTTGAATGTTTTGATACCATAAACGAATTTTATAGGTTAATATGACATGTTAATATTTATTAAAGGAATATAGTTCGAAATAATAATTTTGTTAGGTCTTTAAAACAAATCAATTATTAAATAGTATAAAATTGAATAAAGGGATTTTTTAAAAAAAATATTAAATTATTAATTGATATAATATTCAAAAAAAACTATGGTTTGGCCAAAATACAAATATATTGATAGTTTTGTCATTACTTAACATCTTTTGTTTCTCTTGAAAGTATATAGTATGTTTATTAACCATATAATATAAAAATACAAAGAGACATTGTAAATGTCAAACTATTTAACTAAGAGATAAATCTAAATGGAAAGGTCAATATAGTGACCCAAACCTATCTAAAACCTATTGGTTGAGTGTTTTTAGACCCATACCTACCTTATCCTCTAAAAAATCCTTTGTTGAGCCATTAAAAACTGAAAATTATTTTATTATAAAATAATATTTCTAGCTTTTCCTAAGGTGCCACCCTCACCCCTCTTATAAAAGGGCACTCCCCCTTCTCTCTAATTCACACCATCAAAGCCATTTGGATCAGCAAAATCCTGCCCAAATACCCTATAAACTGTTCTCCCTTAATCATAGAGGTGTTACATTAGTCATAGAACAACCTATAGATCCCTTTTGATCAAATCAAAAAGAATAACCTGAAGAAGAGGTAAATATTTCATCACCTCTTTCAAGATCCATTCTTTTTCAACTACCTCTTTATTTGTTGTTTCTATTGTAAAATTATAACTCTAGTATATTCCATATAGAATGATGTAATTCTAAATATGGTTCAACCGTATTCATTATTCTATTCATCCTTGGAATGAAATGTCACCATACATGCATACGTACGGCTTACCGTCTCCTCATCATGGTGTAATTGTTATTTAATACATTATTATTTGGATGGGTATAATAATGATGTGTAATTGATTTAAATAATAAATATAACACGATAATGATTCTGTATATATGATATACCATCCAATTATATATTATTTTAACATAAAATAATGATATTGTCACTCATGTGTACGTACGGATTACCATCTCCACGTACGCGATGAGATTCATTCACCATCATATCCATTCAAGTATATTTTTCATTATATGATTAAAAATAATGTTTAAAGACTTAATATCATTCTGAATATGAATATGATACATCCTATTAATAAAAAACAATTCATAGGTAACCAATCATATAATGTAAAATGAATCAATTAACAACCGAAACGATGATAATACTAAGATCTTATTAACAAAACAATGATAAAAGATCATATATGTTATCATTTTAATGTATATGATTCATGTATAATTTAATAGAAATTATTTCACCATTATAAAATAGGTTAACTTACCCTCGACCATGGAAAAGTAGAAGGTAAGGGTTATTTCTACAATCTCATTATTATTTGATGCTGTTTTTACGTAAATATCTACAGGGACCTCTTTATCATCCACATCCTTGCTTCTTAAAAATGAATTTCCGATTTTTTTTTACTATTTACTAGACAATGGTTTAATTTTATTTATACCCTTACTTGAACATATATGTTCTTAATGGAATCCTTCCATCATTTTCCAAATAAGTAACTTTATGAACTTCTCGAAAAAATTAAGTTAAGAATGTTTTTGACCTTGTATGGTGGGTGCGACTATTTTCTTCCGTTATAACATCCACGAAGCTTCCTTTACAATATTATAATAATATTTTCAAAATAAATTTTTTCATTATAATTATATGAATCATAAATGAGTTCAATATAGAAATAGATATTTCTCTAGAAAAGGTTTTGATTTCATCTATGCCAACATCCTTTGATGGATTTTAACCTTATTTGAAGTTGATTTATTATGATACAAAACTTCCATATTGTATTGATTGTTTTGGGATATGTTTGACTGTGGATGTTTTATATTTACAACATTCATTGTTTATGTATAATGTATTGACATTTCGTATTCTAGTTTTAATATGAATGCTTATGTTATGTTTAATCCTTTTCATATGAGCAATGAGTTGGACATAGTAAGTGACAGGTGGAGCCCGTTATAGCTCCTTGACGCATCGGTGGGTCTCATGAGAAAATCTAGTGTCATGGTACATGGCCTTGACATAATCTTATTTGTAGTCATGGCACAAGGCTGTGACCATGTGGTTATGAATGTCTGGCATTATGCATTCCATCATTATGAAAGTGGCTATTGATATTGCATGTGATTATACAACTAGCAGAATATCCATGTTAGTAAGTAAATGGAATTATTTTGATTTAATCTTTTCCATTTTACGTTGATGTTATAGTCTAAAAGCCTTTTGTTTTAGTCGTATACATTCCCTTAAAGGTTTATGCTTATTTATGAAATTTTACGCTATATTGTTATCATTACTGAGCATCTGAGCTCACCACTTTCTATGTTTTATCTTTCCCAAGATGTGAAGAAGTATATTTTAATTGACATGTAGGGATAGTATATGGGATCTCAGTATTGTCTATTGAAACAATATTTTTTTATATTTCCATTATATGATTTAATTTATACCTTATGAATGTATCTATTACTTCTAAGGCTACTAAACTAATGGGTCTTTCGAGACTTGATCGTTTGTGATCATGACAATGATATGTAATAATGCACTGACTCTTGTCTTCTTGGGTCGAGGCATTACACATGCTTTCAAAACATGCAATATTGCTCCAACGAAAAAATAAAACACACCCAATGGGAAGGTATTTTTAAATTTTATATAAATAGATAATAACGGTGGAACAATTATGTGAAAGGTAGTTACACTATTTTTTATTAGAAGGTCCTCTTGAGAGCCAAATCAATATCATGAAGGTCCCATAAAAGTGTCCCATGAAAATCAAAAATCATATTTGACAGGTGTGTTAGTTTTGAAAAACTATTAAATATTTAATATTGATATTGAAAAGGAGTTTTGAAATATTTACTTGCTTATTTGAATAAAATATAATTGTTTGTGGGTACATTATTAATGGCGTTGCCAGAGTCATCTTTTGGTCACTGCTTATCATGTGATGACATGTATAAAATGTGACAAGTTAGCTCAAAGAACATGATGAGATTTTCCCTCAACTAATTCAATCCCATATTAGTGATATACATTATATGATATTTATCATAGATTAGAGGTGTTGAGTCATAAAAATTCATTCCTATTGTCATAAAAATTATGCAATACAATCATATGAGACATACATGGGAGTGAAAAGGTTATATTAGACTTCTCATAGTAGAAACAAATGAAATCACAAGGGTCTTAAACCCATTAATACTTATGTAACAACATAATGGATTATGTGGAATACAAATATGCATCACATTACAACCCTATGATCATGCAATGGACTTCTGGTCCACGTGAAAGATCACGTGAGGAAGTTTTCACATGTCTAATTGGTCATGTGAGGTCCCAACTGCTTAATAGATGACAAAAATATATTTGTTTATGCAATATGGGATGAATAATATAGAATAATTACATGAATATGGATATGATAACTTTCATAAGATGGTATAATGAACTACACACAAACTGTCCAGATCATGTGACATCACTATGACATATTAGCGAGTTCATGCCACATGACCAAACATGTCAGTTGAGTCATACAAAGTCTTCCATACATGTTATCCAGGTCATGAAATTTCCTCTACACCTGATATATCGACCATGTGGTATCTATATAGAATTTCATCACTGATCATGTAGCACCCCATGATGTGGTTGTGTCAATCACGTGAAGGATGCCCTAAAAAGTGAGTGGAATTATTTGAAAACCCATAGATATTTATGCTTCAATCATGTGATTAACTATGGAAATTTAAGAACAGACATCTAGTTTCCCTAGAAAAGTAATCTAGATCATATGAAGGATACCTCATACAGGTCTTATAGACATACTTTGACTTGTCAAGCCAAAAACACTGAAATGAGCTAAATACATACTTTATTTGTCGATTGTGCCAGGAATACATCATCCATCATTTGAATCATGTGAGTAAGACTCCGTAGAATAAGAAAAAAATTCTAGAAGACACACATGGATATAATATATATTGTACTAAAAGGTATATCAATCATATATAAACATTATAGATATCACACCTCCCTACATCTAGATCTCTTATAGGTTATCCACCATAGTTTATGTCCCTCCATATCTCAAACACTCAAACCAATGGGAAGAAAAATCTCATAAACATTTATCATTCATCCTTTTACATTAGTGGATTGAGAATATAATTGAAAGATGGGGTCATTGATTCTTATCCAAATAGTATTTACAAATTTTTTCCTAAAAATCATACACTATATCAAAATCCATGGTAGGGACGCACCAAATCCTGTGTCCCATATACATAATTATTTAGTCTAGTCACATTCTATCTCTTTGCAATCACACAAATCATGAATCAAATGGGATGAAGGGAATACAATTATCATAACCCTCATTTAAAGAAATTCCATATCCAAAGAATCTTTAGTGTGTAAGCCCCATTTTGTGACATGATAGTATTTCTCCATACACATTCATCCACCTTGGTGTATATCAAAAAGTAATTCCAATATCAATAAAACCTAGGGAAATGACCCTCAAATTCAGTAATTACTGATAACATAACATAAATATGTAAATTGAAGATTTAATTATGAGGACTCTAAATCCAATAATAAACTGGAAATATTTGATTCCATTCTAAGGATCAAACTCTACAACTGGTCCCTAAGGGACCCATTATATTTCTTTCAAAAAAATGTTAAAATACATTACATGGACATATAAAGACTACATAGGATTTGAATCCATTATATATAGGATACAAATGATATCTAATTAATTTTCAATACCATATCAAATATCAATAAACTTCCCTGATGGAAGAAAATGGTAGATTTATGGTTATTCATCTTAATATTTTAAATATATATGAAATGATAAAAATAATGGAAATAGATAGAGATCATTGGATACATACATAAAAAGTTTCATAATATTAATCAGAAAATGAACGATTATAAATAATGAACATAAAAACTCAAAAAGGTTAAATAAGGGAGGTATTAATTTATAATAATTTTTTACAATAACAATATACCAAGGGCATGATAATATGAGATTAACCTTTAAAAATAGTTCCCAACAATTTATATATAGTAATCATGAGACACTTAATAAATAATGGCCATTCAAAATAAATGATTAATAAGGGAATCAAATAAAATTATCCAGAAGAGTATAAAAAATATATTGTATCATGTACCAAATGTGTGAAAAAGTGTTTCATAATTAACATCATAGAAATATTTTTTCATGGATTTCCTCCATGATATTCATCACTTGTTAGGAATTGGAGTACAACACATGTACGTTCTCTATGCTTGGGATAACCTACTATGTACCCTTGTTGGACATCATATAACCTCTTATTCTCCCTTTAATCTTAGAAACAATGAATAGTTAAAAAAATTAATTGAAGGGATATAGAATAGACACCAATCAAATATTCATAATAAATTCATATATATTTCCTCATATCAGGAAAAAAATCATAATTTCATCATAGCTAACCACCTTGAAATGAAAATGAGAGTTACCAATATTTCAAAATCATAATAATAAACCATCTTGGGATTATGCCACGATGTATCAGATGATTATATAACTAGGTAAGAATATGTAACAAAAAATGATGTTAAAACAGATGAAAAAATTTATGAAATTATTTATGAAAATTTTATTTAGGAAAATAAAATGTTTATTTTGAAATTATGTATTTAAAAGAAGAAGATTTGAAAATTTCTAGGTATTATATTTTATTTTAAAATAAACATGGAAACATGTAAATGAATCATCAATGAAAATAGTATTTATGATTATTGGTAGAACAATATGTGTTGTATATGTTAAAATAATGATTTTGTTCAATTGTTTTGAGAAAGATAACATCATTCGGAATATGAAAAGAAGATTACATTTAAATGATTAAACATAAATTAATTCATTGGTAGAAATGACATAAAAAATTTACTTAATAATATTGAAAAAATTTATGAAATTGTTTTAATTAAATTATGGTCATTGAAAATGGTTCATGTGAAAATAAAAAAGAAAATTTCTTTTTACATAAAAGTCAACTTCATTATTTAGTGGATATACTTAATAGAAAACAAAATGAAAGTTTTAATTAGTATATATAACTATATGAAAATGAATTAAAAAATTATTTTGGTAGATAGATCTTAAAATTTAATTATAAAAATTTAATCAAAATTAATACCAAGAAAAAAAATTATTTTTACATATAAACCTTCAGTCATGTTTGACTTGCATCATATGATTTATAACCTTCCGTATAATAAATTTATGATAATTTTGATTCTATAATAGAATAATATTCATACTTATAATAAAATATATGGTTTATTATAAAATTTTAAAACCCATTCATTAACAATCCATTATTAAAATCAACGTTTCATGTGAAAATTATTTTAGTTTCATTTTATGTATTGATTTGACATTTATAGTATTTAGATCATTATGATTTTAAAATAATAAATAAAAATTTAATTTAATTCTCTAAAAATTCGATGTTGAAAAATTATAGAGGATTATTTCAAGAACAAGTGAAAAGACAACACATGATATCGAGGGGTGGGGTGCTCGAAATAAATGTTTGAACTATTTGTATGTTTATTAAAAATAGAAATTGTTCTCAGTTATAGTAACTTTTAAACCAATGCAAAAATTGGAAATCTAAGAGCACCGTTGTGTTCAGAGCAGTGAGTTTTTCTTAGGCACGACCAAAATTTTACCAATGTGAGTTGATTAATGAATATCATTTTCAGATGTATTAAAGAAGACTCAAAATAAACATCAAAAATTTATTTTTATTTTTCTTTTAATGTTTCTTGACAACGCATCTGTGATGCAGTGATAAAGAAACTACTTCCTTTCATAAATTAAATAGCAGGGAGACATTGTTTGAAATAGAAATAGTATCTTAGAGACACATCCTAAACAATTTAAAGGGATTAAAGATTTGAATTATTGATACTACCCTGTGATTGTTGGAGTAGATCTTGGTGATTTCCTCCCATTAGAAAATGATGAACATCAATGAACATTGATAGATTTCGGATCAATAATAATGAATCGAGGATCGACACATGATGGCGGTGCAAATTCGTTCTCCTCCATATATAGATCCTAACATCAAGGTAGGGGGGTTATTTTCATTTGGATTTCATTCCTCATTCTTGATTCCAATGATTAACACAGACAAGCCACTAAACATGCTGATCTGTGGTGAGATCATCTTTGCAGGATGTTTAAAAATGTGGGATTAAAGGGGGTGAATCATATTAATTATTCTTTTGTTCCAATTTTACGAACATACCAAGGCCATCACAAAAAATCCCATGGTTTAAGATAAGGTTATTGTTGTTCTTATCTCCCATCCTTGTTTATACATTCTTCGCCAATAGAAACTCGTGGTTGCATCATGATATAACGGGAGGTTCCGAACGTGTCTGAACCACTAAAGTGACATAAATAAGATAATGACCTATGAATTTAAAGGAAGTGACCTAGGGATCTTGAAGGTTTTTCAAGTTTAATAAATGGGACACCATGAAGACTTCAGATGTCTGTATAAAGGGAGCCACAAGTGGTGGATTAAAACCCCGATAGACAGAGGCCACTGGAACTATGACCATTTGTGGAAGACCCTACAACTAGTGGCTCTGGGTGGCAGACCCGAGATGCTAGTAGGCTTTCGATGGAGGTCCCTATATTATGTGGTAGGTTGCTGATGTCACATGGCCGAGGGGCCGTGGTGCAGCTTGACCGAGGCGGTGAGACCCAGTAGCGTGGTAATTTGGTGGAGCACCATGTCATACATGGTGGCCTCCCCCACATTGACAGGGAGAATACACTTTATCCACCACATCTATGTGGAATAACTGGCCTTTTCCTGTTGGTCGGGCTAGCATTGGGCCAAACCTAAGGGTTGGGTCGGGTCTCACCCCGTGGGTAAGGTCAGACCTGACTCGGGTCGGGTCGGTCTGATCGGGTTAGAACTGACCTGGACCCCTTCACTCCCTTTTTACTTCAATTCCTGTAACTCTCAAAAAAAGGTTCCATTTGAAAATCCATTTCATTCATTGAGACCCTTGTGATGAAGATTACATTTTGAGATACTATATGTTTGTTTCTATGGATTTTGGAGTACATCCTTTTGACTTGATGAGGTGGTGCACCAAGAAAGAGCATGACAAGGACGGAATCACGTGGATGGATGAGACGTTGAAGTTATGTGATTACAAAAACTTTTTTCTAAACTAGAATTGGTGTCATATCACGAAAATTTTCCTTACCAGGGCTGAGTCAGTACTCCCCTATCCTACCAGGGTGTGAGTACTCTAGTCCTTTACAACACTTCATGTGTTACCTACACTCCGTGTGTTACCAACACTCTGTGTATTATCAACACTCCGTTTTTTACCTACACACTATGTGTTACCATCACTCAATGTGTTACTACATTATGGTACATTGGATTCTTATAACAATCTGGTTTACGTACCCTAGTCATATACTTGGTATGAGCATACTCCAGTGACTCTCTTGATTGTACCTCTTAGAGGCTACACATCTTGTAACTCTTTGGTTCTCTACCATGTGTCTTGTTTGGTGTTTACCATTGTGGTTTGGGGTACCTAGTGAGGATTGTTTTAGTCCCCCCAACATGGGCTTCAACATCATGTGTTGTGTCTTTATGAAGTTGATTGAATGCATTGATGGTGTCCTTGGTGGGCTGAAGATAGGTTGTGCTTCAGGGTGTCTCGACGGATGTGGTATGCTTCAACGACATTCAAACAACTTAATGTACCTACACTTCATGTATGTTTTCTTCAGATGAGATCTATGAGATATTGTTTTTCTATTTTTTTTAGGATTGTATTCTGGCTTGTTTATCTTTCAGTTTTTGTTGTTAATCTCTATGGTTGTCTTAGTGCATATCATATCTATTTGCTCAGTGTTTTTAGTTTTAGTAATTTTCATGGGGATAGGTCTGTTTGTGATGGTTTATTGGAAAATGAATCCCCTTTGTGAGAAACACTTAAATGGTGCTCGTCACCATCCCCTGGTCTATAGGAGGCAGGCTTGGGGTAGTTAAAGCACGAGCCCAAGGGAATGAGTTGTGAATGAGTGGTACTAGTGACTCTCATTTTGGGGAAACAATGTTATGTGGTTTGAGATTGTATTTCAGGGCATGGAACCTAATTTTGTTGTGGCGTAAGACGTATCCATACACTAGGGCCTTGAATTATTCATTCCTAGTTGGTACATGAAAAAACTAATTCCATGGAAAATTAATAATTCGTGCATCGTATAGGAATTGGCTATGTTCTCATGTACCTCTTGTGTTATAGTCATCTCACTTGGTATACACTATTACTTTTGGTAACTATTGTTCTATTTTATGTTGTTTCAATATATGAATACAACCATGATTCCATTGTGGGACCATGAGGATAGTCCCATGAGCGATGAGGCATCAGTACATTGACTGTTTCATAAGATATCACCTCCTAGTGGTGTACTAGTGATACCACCATATAGAGAGTAGCAGTTCCAACCGGTGTTTCTGATTGAGGATGCACGCAAGATCACTGCATTGCAAGAGTTATAGAGGAAACCACCTCACAGGTTCATAGGTGAGACAAATCCATAGGTACCATGGGAATAAATGGAGGTGGAGAAGTGATTCATCTATTTAGTGAGGATGCCTCTTAACCAAATGATAGTCCTAGAAGCAATCTATATTTAGGGATCAACAAAGAGATGGTGGATTGTGATGAATCATACACATGAGGAGGCGACACTATCTTGTAAAAAATAAAAGCACATATTCAAGATGGAGCTCCCTAAAGTGACATTACTTTATATGTGTATACAAGAGCTACTGCTCCTGTAGTAGGTTAGCCAGTCAGTAGTAGAGCACTCTGCTAGATTCACAGTTCATTATCGCTACTCCACCACCATGGTGTGGGACTCGTTTTTCAGGGCCCACACATTATAGAGGGGAATAATTCATGAGGTTATGGTGTCAATGATATCCCTTTGAATTTTGACGAAATTTGGGGTACTAGAGTGTGATCTACTGGTGGAGAGCTTTCTAGCCGAGCAGGCACCGTCAGTGGGAGATACAATCTGGAAAAATGTAGTGGGGTTTTTGGTTGCGGGTAGCCGACTGATGACACAAGTACCCAAGTGGGTATACTAATAGAGGGGACGACCCTCAGATACATGATCCGTGGTGCGAGCCTCCCATTGTAGATCAAGTCAGATAAAGTGAAGACTCTGATACTTATGCAGCAGTTGATGTTGTATGGATATATATTTATCGAACTGTCCTCTGACTGACCAGGACACTTTCAAGGACCACCAAAACAGCGACAAAGGATCGAGCATGGTGGTCCCTAGAGTGGAGGACATGGAATAGCAGTAGGTCTAATAGCAGGGGGTTGGAATACATATGATGTACTACCATCACCACTCCCAGGTGGTCCACTATGGGATTTTAGAGCTTGTGCATAGGGGCGGTCCCAACTTATAGTGATTGTGGAATACATTCTCGATGTTCCAATGATTATTAGATGTATGATTTTGGCTTTCCCCACTATAGATAGAGTTATTATATAAATTGGTTCCATTAACTCTCTCCTTTCCACAGATCTTATTTGGAGCTCAGAGATTCCGGGGGAGCCGTCGACATGATCCTAACATTTAAAGGCTCATGCGACATGGGATTCACTGATCACACATGGGTTCCAGTAGTGTGAACTTACTATTGGGGGTGATATCTTCATCTAGTGTCTAATAGTATTTGCGTCAAGTCCTTACAATTCCATTCTAGGTATAGATGGGTTTTCCATAGTCCATACTCAGATTGACTATTTTAGGCGTAGAGTGTGGGGTGTCCAACGAGATGGGATTGGGTAATCCTTTACCAAAAAAATGAAATCCATTTAGTGTAGGATTAAATCACACATAAGAGTGTGCATACAATGACAGACCAATTGACTAGAACGACACTATGTCTAGGTGATGAGACAATTCCTTATATTCCTGTAGTGGTGGAAGTGAATGGGGACGTCTTTCCAGAAGATGTTTCAAGATTACCTCCACATTGGGAGGTAGATTTCCCCCATTGACCTATTACCTAGTAAATCATCATTATATACACTGTAATATCATATGTCTCTCATAGATCTTAATGAATTGATGGTATAGTTGGAGGACTTGTAGAGAAAGGGTTTTTGAGACACATTGTTTCACCATGGGAAGTTCTAGTTTGGTTTACCAAGAAGGAAGACATGAAATAGAGGTTATGTGTGGACATTCAATGCCTAATATAGGTCAATGGGAAGAATATGTTTCCTCTATTGAGGATCCATGATCTATTCGATAATATGAATGGTACAATATTGTTCTTGAAGATAGAACTCTAATTAGTCTATCACCAACTTCTGGTGTGGGATGAGGAAATTCAAAAGATGGATTTCAAATGTATCTATGACCATTATGTTTATATAGTGATTCTGTTTGGTGAGACAAACTCCATAGTAGTGTTATGGGGATAATGAACTAAATTTTCTAGCCATACCAAGCTAGTTTGTAGTTTTCTTTATTGACAAAATCCAGGTGCACTCGGCATCTGAGGTAGAGAACGTGATACACATAAGTATCATAATGGACTTACTCTGAGAGAACCATCTTTATTGGATGATCTAGAAATTTCAGTTCGGGATTCAAGATGTCTAATTTTGGGGACATTTTAATTCAGAGGAACGATTTTCAATATATCAAGCAAATGTTGTTGTAGTTCTTGATTTGGAGCCACCCATGAGTGTTAATAAGGTGCAGACATTCCTTAGATTGGTTGGGTACAATTAGAGGTTCTTACCCTACATATCCAAAGTAGCAGCACCCCCGAATACATTGAAAATGAAATGGAAAACCTTGATGTGGATAGAAGGGTTATAGTAGAGTTTCCAGTCACTGACTTTGATAATGACAAGTTCACCTTTCCTGATATTTCTTGAGGAGGGTGCTCGGTAAGTGGTGCTCGGTGATGCCTCATGTACCATACATGGTTTTTTTCTTGATGCCGGAGAAATTCATGATTGCCTATGGTTCTGAGAAGTTGAGGCCACATAAGTTCAACTATGCGACCCATGACAATTATTTGGTAGTAGAAGTCTCCATATTGAAGATATAGAAACACTACCTTATAGGCGAAAAGATTATGATCTTCTATGACCATAAGAGTCCCAACTATTTTTTATCTCAGAAGGAATTGAACATGAGATAGAGATGATGGATGGAGTTCTTCCAAGGCTATGATGTCAAAATAGTCTATACTCATGGGAAGGGAAACATGGTGGCTGATGAACTTAGAAGGAAATCGAGTTCACAACAACTGAAATAGGTGTCAGAATAGTAAACATCATTTTATATATCCTTTTTGAATATATATGGAATAGCTAATATCTAGTCGATGGATTTCACCCCTCTACACATATATTGAGTTAGGGAGGCAAATCTCAATGGTACCGACTATGAGGCCTTACGTTCTCAGATGTCCAAAAGGAATTATCCTTAAGGATATTTAAAATGTGTGGAACATGTCATTCCCTTTATAGGTCACACAGTTCTACAGATGGTGCTTTTTGAGGAGGTGTTTATTGATTTACATACATCCCCTATGGATGTATATATATTTGGGGAAAAGATGTATCATAACCTCTTATATTCCTTTTGGTGGATTAGAATGTAGAAGATAGTGGTAGAGTTTGTTTCAAGATCCATCACTTACATTGAGTGAAATATGAGAATCATGTTCTAGTGGGGTTGACTCTACCCCATGAGGAGTTGGAGTGAAAGTGAGATGGAATATTTATTAACTTCGTGATGATTTTACCACATACATCTAGGGGGAACAATAATTACTAGTTTATTTATGAAAGACTCACAAAGCTAGGCATCTTCCTTGCGATTCGAGAGTAGAGTCTCATATAGAGCTTGGGACACCTATACGTGCAAGATATAGTTAAAATATATGGATTCCCATCAACAATAGTCTCAGATCAAGATGCATGATTTAGAAACATGTAATGGAAGGAATTGAATGAGGCCATTAAGACTCTACATCTCATGAGCATAGCTTTCCATCCATTGAATGATGGAAAGATGGGGTAGAAAAATCACGTCCTAAAGGTTATGCAATGTGGTTGCATCCTAGGTTTTGGCCGCAGTTGGTATGATCACCTCCCCAAGGTGATTATTGCGTAAAACAAAAGATACAACTCCTCTATTTGTATAGATCCTTTTAAGGCCTTGGACAAGAGACCCTACCGGTAACCAGTTTTCTGGAATGACCCAGGAGAGTCAGCACTCATGGACCCAATTTTGGTGCAAGAAACAACAGAAAAGGTTTTGGTCATCTAGGATTATATGAAGACTACACTGATCCGACCAGAGTCCTATACTGATAGGAGATTGAGACCCTTAGATTTCTTGTAGGGAGACCACATTTTTTTTCAGGTCTCTCCTCAATGAGGGATAAAATATTTTTCCAGCGAAACAAGTTATCTTCTATGTTTTTAAGACCTATCCATATATATAGTAGAGTCGGTGTTGTTGTGTACCATATGGCTCAACCTTCATGGATAAAGTGTGTTCATGATGTCTTCCATGTATCATAGTAGAGGAGATATATGCATGACCCTTCCATACAACATTTAGTGGGATGAATTGGAGATTGACGGAATGGATACTGTCAAGGAGTACATAGTGGAGATTGAGGATTAATAGGGGAGGATACCTCATGGATGATCAATTCCTCTAGTGCACGTTCGGTGGTAGAAAAATAATCTCTAGTAGATAAATTGGGACCTAAAGGAGTAGATTTTTCATTAGTACCCCCTTTTGATTTTTCCCCATGTTTTGGATTTTTAGGATTTAAATTCTCAATGTTGGGAGAACGTAATGTCCCGAACATACCATGTAATAAATATATATGGGATTATTTCAAGACCAGGAATTGAGATGGCATGTGATTACAAGGCCTACGGTGCCAAGAATAAATGATTGAACTAATTTTATGTTTATTAAAAATTACATTTTTCTTTAGTTTTAGTAACATTTAAATGGGTTGTTGGATGTTAAATATGAGGGTGTTGTTCTATTCAGAGCAGTTGGTTTATCATCGGCAGGACCTAACTTTGATAGGCATGGGTCGACTGCGGAAACTTTCTTTGAATATTTTAAAGTATAATAATGATAAAAATAGAATGTTTATTTTATTTTTTTGTAAACATTTCATGGGAATGAATCAATGTTGTGATGTTGCGAAAAAAGAAGTTGATTCCATTCCTAAACGAAGCAGTGTGTCGATGATATTTCAAAATGAAACAATAATACTAAAATGTGTCAATAACCTTTAGAAGGGACTATAGATTAGGATTATTGAGCCTTACCTATAGAGGAGATATTGGGGATTTAGACCCATCGGCAAATGAGGAATGCTGAAGAACAGTGAAATATTTTGGACCATGAACCGAGGATCAAGGATTGTCGAACAATGGAGTAGAAACTTTGTTCTTCTCCATCGTCATATCCAAATGTATAGGTAGAGGGTTTACATTCATCATTATTTCATTCCACATTCTCATTTCCAATGAAGAACACAAACCATACCATGAATAGGTTGATATGTGGTTTGATTGTTCTTACGTGATGGTTAGAAATGCAGTATTAAAGGGAGTGAATCTTATTAAATATTCTCTTATTCCTCTTTCATGTTTCTAATGACATGAATGGACTATGGCTGAAATGAACAAGGACATGTTCTATTATAAGTCTATTCTTTTTCTTATATCCATTTTTTGTTCTTGAATTATTTTTCGATAGACCATCATAGTAATAACATGAATTCTAGGAGGATCCAAACATGACAGGACCCTCGAAACGACAATAAGACAATCTTGGGCCCATAATATTAATGATGGAGACCCAATTATCATGAAGGTTTTCCTAGTTCAAAAAATATCCCAGCATAGAGACTATGGAATAACATATATGGGGAGACACCATTTGTGACGAGGCTTCCCAGTATGAGGAGGATGCCAGCTATATAGAAAATAGTGGAGGAACCCGCAGCACATGGCCGCATGTGGAGGACAGGTGCTACTGGTTGCGGGTAGGTTGCAGGCCTCAACAGACACAACATGATTCTACATCACATGGTCAAGGGATGGTTACTTCATAGACCACTACATCGATCATGGTGGTCACCCCACATTAACGGGGTGTAGATTTGGAAACCACCATGTCTGTGAGGATGAACTGTCCCACTATAGTGTTGGGATGGGTTGGTGGGCCTACATACTGGGTCGGGCCTAGAGATCATTATTGAGCTAGGGGGTCTGGTCAGACCTGGCAGTTTTTTGTCAAACCTGGTGGGTCGGGTAAGGTGGGACTCGGATCACGTCGGGTTACGGGAGACCCGGGTAGGGTAGGGACTGTCTGCCTAGGTCAGATCGGACTAGGACCCTGCCATCCCATTTTTACCTAAATTCTCATAACTCTTGAACTGTTGGACTGCTTAATGAGATGTTTGTGGAAAATAGACCCTTGAGATGAGAAATTCCTTCTGTAATGATCTAACTGTGTTTTTGTGGAAGTTAGTATACAAGCTTCTTGCTCGTGGAAGAGTTTTAATAGAACTAGCATGCTATGGAAGGAATCATGCAGTAGGATAAGACCTAGATGTCATGTAATTACCTATACTGTGTGTATTAACTAGATTATGTATCATATCTTGACATTCTATCTTGTCAATTCTTATTCATTACTCCCCTATCCCACCAGGGTGGGGGTCTCATAGTCCATAATGATACTCTTTGTGTTTCTTATACTCTGTGTGTTACCTAAAATCCATGTGTTACCAACATTCCATGTGTTATTTACACTCCATGTGTTACTTACACTCCATGTGTTATTGACACTCCATGTGTTACCTACACTACATGTGTTACCAACTCTCCATATGTTACTACAAGAGGGTATTATGGATTCTTACAAAAATCATATTTATGTAGCCCAAAGCTATACTTGGTGTGAGATTACTCTAGTGACTCTCCTGACTATACATCATAGAGGCTACAATTCATGTACCTCTTTTTTATTCTTCCTTGTGTCTTTCTTTTTGGATTACCATTGAGGTTTGGGGTCCCTACTGAGTATTGTTCTACTCACCCATGGATGAGCTTAACACACATGTGTCATGTCTTGTGCATATGATCGAAAACTTGGATGGATTCCTTGGGGGGTTGGAGACAGGTGGTTCTTCCGGGTGACCCTAATAATATGGAATGCTTCATCTACATTCAGACATATTAATATATCTCCCCTTTAGGTAGGGTTTTTTGTAGATGTTATCCAATAGATTTTACTTTTCTATTTCAGTTGGGCTTGTATTATGGCATGTTTACATTCTTTTATTTTACTTTTACTCATAGTGGTTGTATTAGTGTGTTTTATATCTATTTCATCATTGATTATAGTTTCAGTTTTTTCTTGGGGATGGGTGCTTCTGTGCAGGTTTATTGGAAAATTCCTCCCCTTTGTGGGAAATTCCTACTCAATGCTAGTTTCCAGCCCCTATCCTTTGGGAGGTGACCTTTGATTAGTAACAACACGAGACGGTAGGGGATGGTTAGTGACATTTATTCATGATATACATATCATATATATTTATTATATTAATATTTTCAATTTTATATACAATATAGATATATTTAAATGAATTTTATCATTAATGGAGATACTTTCCCCTACATACAAATGATTTTTTTTATTCTAAAAAAAATAAAAGAAAGATAAATTAATTTTTATCAAAAAAATGTAATTATAATAGAAATATTATATATATATATATATATTTATTAAAAATATATTAACATCCATGAAGGTGTGGAGGTAAGGGAAAATGAATCATTTGACTATGTCAAGGTAGATATCAATATAAAGGTAGGGGTGATACTTTTATTTTCAATTTATTGAAAACCGTGTTGTAAAAAATATGTCACATAATACGTATGGAATTCAGGTATATTACTGATATGATATTAATTATTCTATTTTATATACAATATGATTATAAAATGTGTAAGACGAAATAAAATTGAATGATCTTGGTTAATATTTATTCTTCTACTTTGAGATACCTCCTTTATATTACTCTATAGGCATTAAAATATTGGTCATAAGATAAGATGAGGGGATATAATATGGTTGGAAGGAATATATAAATATTTTTCGATGGGAATGTTTTGATCAATAAGGATCTAAATTCATGAATAAGAGAGGATATAATGTGTCCTTTTATTAGTGAGGGAATTTACACACATTAAATTGAATAATGGATTTGAATTATATAAAGGCATTTTCCTGTTAAATGGAACATTATAGATGAGTATTTTATTTTCAGATAATATAGAGAAGAAATATATTCATAATATAATATTTAGAAAATAATATGTTTCTTTCATACCTTTATCTGTTAGTTTAATTCCTCAATAAACACATTTTATACCAAACCATGGTAATTTTTTGACTATTTTTTTTATTTCGTTATGACCAAAAATGTGTGTGAAATCATTATAATTTAATTAAATGATGATAAAAATTGGGGAATCAAATTTATCAAATTCAATTTAAATATGTTTCAAAAATTAATTTCAATATATGTGAGAAAAACACAATGAAGAACTATTTTTAGATATATATTGTTATACATAAAACTAATTTACATTCATTACTTGTATAATAAAAACAATAAAATTAATTTTAGAATATTTTATTGAATATAAAATCATTATATATATATTTAAAACCATTAATAAATAATTTATATTTAATTTATTTCAATAAAAACTCTAGTCACATTGAAAACAATTTCATGGAAAATAAATATTTTTAACTTTTAATTTTTTATCTTAATTCATAACTATTAGAAAACTACTATATGAATTATCATTAATTTATTTATATAAATAAAATTAAATTAAATCAATATCACTTTTATGATGTTCCAAAACAATTGTTTATGCAAAATATTTTAAATGTTGAAAAATAAATGACTTTGAAAAATATATATTTAATTCATGTAATGATTCTATTAATGTTTAGATCACATAAATTTTTTTACCATCATACGTATATTTATAAAATATTCAAATTTATTTCATACACAAGAATAAATTTTCATGCTTATAAATTTATACTATATTACACATTCATTTAGACATGGGATTACATGTAAATAAAGCATTCAAATACTATAAACTACATTCAATGGAAATAAAAATAAAATCTTGGGGTGTTACATTAATCAAAATTATAATGAACCCCCCCCCCCACCCCCACAAAATTATTTTAGTTTATCATAAAATGATGGGTAATTATCAATTCCATCACAACATCAGGTTCCCATCCAACATCCCCAAATTTCTGATTCTTCTAGAGAGATTTTACAAGGTGAATTGTCTTCTTTTGTAACACATTATCTCCATGATCCCAGAATTATAGTAGTATTTATTTATATGAATGACCACTTATAAGGGTATAACATATTATTTATGTATTTGTGAATTATTAGATATGTACTTCATCAAAATAGATACATTGGACCCTTCATGAACATGAGATTGTTTGGTGGAAGCCCCAAGTGATAATCAACAATCTATACTCAATCAACATTACTGAATGGAAATATATACTAATGTATCATGTTTCCAATATTATTTATTTTGAATATTATAAAATTATTCATTGATGAAATTCATAGTAATACCTTCTGATGAACGTCAAATTCTAGATCACGCTATATAATTTTATCATAAAGCATTTACGACTATGAGATACCTTGATGTCCTATATAATTAATCTATCATCCACTACCATTTACACAACTATAATAAATGTAAATATAATTAATTTTACAACATAAAACCAATATATTAGTGTTATAAACATCCCTACATAGAGATTCCCATAATAATCCAACTAAATTCTTGAGGTAAATATATTTTTATAGTAGAATTTAATAAGAAGATAATGTTGATCCCAAAACCCATTGCAATGTTGAAAAAATAATATTTCACATTCACCAAGAATAGAATGGCCCCCCAAAATATTAATATAAATATGGATGAAAGAATAATATATTAATAACTCTATAACTAGTTATTAATATATACATCTATATAACATAAATTTAAACCTCAAATCCTCATCAGAAGAAATAAAATGTAATACTCCATTCCAGGTTTCTACATATTTATTTTACATCATGGTAAAGAGATCAAGAGATAAATATTTTATAATAGAACATAAATATAATGTAATGGATAATTTCATCATGTATTATTTTCAAATATTATATGGATTGTTTTTTATACTAGTCATTGAGGTGACATGCAATTTCGAGGCTCAAATTTCCTGGAATAAATGTTTGAAATATATTAAAAATATTTAATAGTAATCCAATTTTTTTTTTTCGAAAAAAGAGATGTAACTTCTAAATGGGTACCAAGAACATAAATATAATGTCACCATTGAGTTAAAAATCATTATTTTACCCTATTCACAATATAACTTTAGTCAGTGCAAGTCATTGGTGGAAAAGTCATCACAGACGAGGAAATGAATAAAATAATTACAGAAAATTATTTCATTTAATTTTAGTTATGCAATGATTTTTAAATATTTAAATATATTATTATGTTCAAAATATAGGGATGTATGTATAACGACATATATTCCAGAAGACGACAGGAGAGAACATTAGAGAACTATCTCTAGAAAATGGTGACACAATTGTGGATCAATGATCGACGTGAAACTGATTTGACAAATCTTTCCAATGATGATAAAAAAACGTCATTCATAATCAGTTATCAATCCTAATAAAAGTAAGATGTCCTATTATATATATTTATTCTCTATTCATTATTCATTTGAAAAACACAGACCAATCAACGTATAAATTGATTCACTATAAGATCACCTTGTGGGATTTTCTTTTTATTGGGTAATTTGGGAGATTCCTTGGGATTGTTTGATTCCTCATTATTTATCATTACAATAAATAAAATCGAGTATGACATGAATAATATCCATGGTTCATTTTTTATGTTTTTTTGTGCGATTTCACCCCTCCTTTCACGATCATCATTGGAACCCCTTGATACGCAGATCAGGGAACTCCAAGGAATAAATCATTGTACATAAGATTCATGGAACAATGATGTAATATTCACTACTAGAAAATAATTCTATACCCACGTTTTTGAAAAAAAACTGGGGGTATAGGGTACCCCTATACCCATGGTTGTCCAAAACCATGGTTATAGGGATAAAATGTGAACCTATACCCACGGTTTTCCAAAATCGTGGGTATAGGCCACCTATACCCACAGTTGTGCCAAAAACCATAAGTATAGTTTTCTTTTAAGACCGATACCCACAGTTCTCGAGAAAACCGTGGGTATAGGGTATTTTTCGAAGACCTATACCGTTGGTTCTTTAATACTCTAGGTATTGGAATTTTTTTGAAGACATATACACATGGTTCTCCAGAACCGTGGGTATAGATTTCCCGCGTTATGGCGGGGAAAGATAATTAGGCCATACACGAAAAATGTTTTGCGGGAAGACATTTTGTTATAGTTTAGATTAATATATTTACATAAATATAAATATATACTCTCAAAAAGTGTTTATCTCGGTTGTTAAACCCTTATCCGCGGGTGATGTAGGTCGTGTGTTCAATTTCTGTAGTTATCATTTTTCGAAACACAGATCATATTAATATATATACATAGATGTATGTATTTATATCAAATAAAAATGATAGCTCAGTTTGTCCTTTCGGGAGGGGCAACCGTGAGGATTATTGTGAGACGCAGGTTCGAATCACCCTACCCATGTTTTTTGAAGTTAAATACCCCACGTGGATCATCTTAATATATATATATATACATAGATTTATGTATATAAAACAATTAAAAATCAGAGCTCAGTTGGTCCCTTGGTGGGGCACGACCGTGAGGTGCAGCGTGAGGTGCGGGTTCGAATCCCCCCTAAGCACGATTTTGGAATTTTAATACCACTCGTTTTGAAAACCATGGGGTCTGTTGTGTGCCACGCTGGAACAATGTTTTTCCAAACCTTGACTCCCCTATAGCCACAGTTCTTCAAAATCTTGGGTATAGGCTGAGTCTTCTATACAGACGCCTTTCCAGCCCATGGTACTCAAAACCGTTGGTATAGTATATACCCATGGTTTTGGGTGATATACCCACGATTTTCAATCGTGGGTATAAGACGTTTTTCCCATTATTATTAGAGATTATTTTTTTAATTGCCTGTAGGACGTGAGAAAATGGATTAAGTGCAGAATGGGATGATTTATGATTCTTCATTTCACATTCTTCGGCATCCTTCAACACATGATAAATAATAATGATTTTTCACTAGTTTTTTTGAAGAGAAATAGATATAGATATTTTTGTTCTTTGATAGAAATGATTCGATGATGACTTCCGCCAATTTTTTGTAAATTCACAGTTAGAACAGTTGTCTGGGAGATGAAAGATGTGAATGGAAAATATATCAAGGATTCCAAGAAATCCTATTGAACATGGTCTGTAATCTTCTATTATACATAATTTGGTCCCCCTTCAATGGTTGCTGGGGTTTTGAGTGGAATATATGGACCACATTTCATGTGACCCCTATCATATTTCATGTTACCCTACCTAGGTGATAGAGAGTGTACTTAGGAAGCACACAGACATGAGTTGGAGTGAAAAGGCAGGGACACATCGTGTACTCGCATAAATCCATGAATTTTCGTACACAAAACAGTACATGAACTAGGGTTTAGTGCAATACCCAACCATGAAAAATGGATAGGATAACACATGTCTCTATATTTCATCTATATCCTTCTACATTTCATGCAAATAAATAATACATGTTGTGGTAGGCTCTTTCACATGGGTAGGACTTGGGATAGATGTACCCACCATGTACCCATTGGGACACAATGTGTTCTCACATCAAGAGTCATTGGGGGCACATTAATTTCATAGTTTGGATCACTATAGGTTGAGTGTGTTCCCTTGGTCCTTTTCTGTATGGGTATAATGAATCATTACATCCATTCCACTAGATTGTGATCCCCCTAAATACTGAGTCTCATATAGAGATGGGGTGTCCTTCCATGAGACTAGAGTGGGATCCTCTATAATCCTTATTTCCCTAGTTAGAGTTTGTGGAGTCATGTTGAAATATCTGAGTAGGGTTTTGTTCCTCCATCTAGTTGGATGTATCATTCTGGTTTGTAGAATCATTTTTAATTGATCCCATACGTAGTGTGTCGATCCAGATTGGGTTCATGGTGTCCCCCAATAGTTCTTGGGATACCCCTATCTTTGTATCATATTCTTATTAAACAGTTTTGTTTTCTTTGGGTGATAACCAATGTGCTATAACTTTACATCGTGTGTCTAAAATGATAATAAGTCTATGGGTGTGAGTTCTCTTGGAACAAGAATTGTTTCGATCTGAATCCATTAGATGATAATTGGTTATGACTGCCTGATAGTGTGGTGTCTTTTCAGAGTATATATAGATTTTTCTATTATATATTTATTTTTATATCTTCCAATGAGCTGACTATACATGATTTCTTTTGTTTTTAGTGTATTTGGGGTATCCTAATTAGTATTTTTATACTCACCCCCGCACGAGCTTTTCTTATATGTGTCCTCAGTTGTGTATACGATGACTCTTTTGTTGGTGTCATGGAAGGATAGGGAGTGGGTGAAGTGAGTTGTATATTGCAAATTTGAGGCATTTAATAGGAGAATAATTTTTACTAATTCCTCACCCTTGGAGCAGGTCAAACTCATTATGGTTTTGGATGGGGTTTTTTTTTCTGTTTTTTGTTTATGTACTTTTCTGTCATACTCAATTGTGGGATCATAGATGCATGAATGCAGTGTTTCAATTGTTTTAAATTTCACAATTTTTGGTTATTGGAGATGTGTGTATGTTTATTGGTACTTTAGGATAATATATCACTCATCGTTGATATGCATACTCGACGATGGTCACCAACACCTATCTTATTTAAGGATAGATTGGGGTAGTCACAGGTTCAATATTAAAAAGTATCGGAAAGAAAGAATGGTATCATAAGAGATTGGATCTACTATTGGGCATGAGTCTATGAGATTGGTCTGGGAAACTGTGTTTATTGTTTTGAGTTAGGAATTTAGGGAAGGGATTCTAGTGTTTTAGTGGTGTCTAGCATATTGATACAGTAATACATTGATCCAATATCTTTTGACATGGTAAATTGAAGCATTTGGTTGTGGGAATTTTATTACATGAATCATATTGGAATATTTCTATATTCTATGTGATTCTTGATTCAAAAGCTCATAAATATTATTTTTACTATAGTACATCTTGTTTTATCTTAGGATGCATCCATATAGACAGACAGTCAGGATTCGTCCATATGATCATGAGTATTATCTATTTAGTTATGATCCATCATTACGTGGGCTTGTATCTAAGATATAAACGTTTGGTGGTTTACCAGTCATACCACTACTCGGTGAGTAGTAGATAACAACAACACTACCTATTGAGGATGCATGCATGATTCATGTGTTGCATGAGTTTCTGAGGTAGTGACCTCCAGGTATTTAAAGTGTTCCAAACACTTAGGTGGCTGAGGACTGGATAAAGGAACTCACTCTGGTTTTCTAACTTCTGAGGTAACATTCTGATTATATGTAATTCCATGCAATGTGTATTCTTCATTGATGTTTATGGTGATTGTGGATCTTGGTTATTTAGTCACACAGTGAAATAACTCTATCCTAAATAGACTTCATGCATCTATTCATATTGGAGTTCAATCTGTCCATCTCGTGATCAATGCACAATTAAGAGCTTTTGAATTTTCAGTGGGGAATTATGACAGTGATCGGAATATTTAGTGAATTTTCTAATATCTCATGTTACTCATTGGATATGGTATGTGAAAAAATCAACATGTCTTATTCCTCAGATTAGGGCTTATACATGGACAAAAGGGTGTTAGTGGATTCACTTAACATTTTCACCAATGCTGGATTTCTATTGGGATCCCTATTGGAATAATGTCTTCTAGAAGACTACATACCAGTAGCGGCAGCTAGTAGTGGGCACCCAGTAGATGAGACCTCAATATAGGGTAACTTATTGTAGTCCTCAGAATCCAAGCGAGTTTTATGTTTTATTATGTGATATTGGGACTTAGGGTCTGTAGTGTAAGACTCGGAAGGTGGGTGAATCAATATGAGGGACAAGAATTGAATCTATTGTGATGGTCTGGGACATATATCATGATATTTCCTGACACATCATACAACTAATAGGTAGATGGTTTATGGAACATCAAGACATAAAAATAGGTAGAAATATGGTGGTCTGTATGGTAGAATACTTGATAGAGGCAAAAGGGAAACATGATTTTTTAAGAGGATTGACCTATTAACACCACCACCTCCTAGTGATCCATGTCAGGATGAGGGATATAGGGGAGAAGCATGGGACAACTGTAAGCTATAAAGGCCTACGAACCTAATCTATATTTATGATAAGTGGTATAAACTATTTATTTCCTAATTTATATACATTATTAATAGAGATAGGTTCTATCCATTTTTTCTTTTCAATATTCTGAATTAAAACCAAGAAATTTTGTTTGAGCTTCTGAATCGACCCTTGCAGTTGGTGGCACTGATGAGCGGCGACTCAATAATATCACAGTTGTGTCGATAGTGTGATCTGATTCTTAAAGCTCTGGGATTCTTACAGGATAACATTGTTGTATCAATGGTGCTTATGCATCATCGTATGTATGAATAGATTATCTACAATTCATTCCCAGATAGTCTATTTTAGGTGAAGGATATGGTATTTCCATAGTAATAGAATGAGGTTTTAATTAGTGGATGAATATGAAAACATAGCAGAAAAATATGATCTCAAGCATATGAGAGAACAGATGATTATCCTCCTGTTATCTAGAATGACTATAGGGCAGTGGAGTTTTTGGCCTATCAATTTCTTATAGTGTTGTATGAGTATGTGGTCATGTTTTTTTGAGAAAATACCACCATTATCTCCCAATAGAGCGGTTGAATTATACATCAACTTTCATCTAGGTATGACACTGATAACTAAACCAGCATATCAGATGTCTCATGTAGATCAATGAGATTTAATGATGTTTTTGAATCACTTATAATATAATTGATTTGTGAGACCAAGTGTTTCGCCCTGCGTAACCACAGTTTTGTTTTCCAAGATGGTGGTCGAGGATTTGAGGTTATGTTTGGATTACTAGTAGTTGAACTATGATACTGTGAAAAAAAAATTCCAGTAAAATGAATTGATGACCACTTAGATTAGTTGGTAGGGACGTGGTTGTTCTCAATGATTAGCATTAGATAAGCCCATCAACATCTTTGAGTATGAGATGATGATGTACCGAAGACTATCTTCATATGTATTTACGATCAGTATGAGTTCATGGTGATGACGTTTTTCAGGAAACAAATACCATGGTAGTGTTCACATGACAACCCTGGTCTTTTGTTACACGATTAAGTGAAATTTATTACATAAACATCATTTGATACAATATAGAATATTGCGAGGAATTTTGTATTTCAGGCATATGATCATTATATAATAACTATAAACAAGAAAAAAACATCTTTATTGTATACTTCCTTTACATTACCACTACATTACCTCGTACTTAGCATTACATAGGATAACCTGAGGATATGCATAGAAAAGGGTGAGCTATAAAGCCTAGTAAGGGATTAATCATGGAATAACATGAGGAATAAAATACATGTTATACAATAGGCATATAAATAGATTACATGATATGAATAAACATAAAGTCATGATAAATCATGATAATCATGACATGGAAATGTGGCAACCACACTTAACATGGAATTTACATGAGCCAAGGCTCATTGCATATGGAGCACGAGTAAACCCTCAATGCACAAGAAGCATGAGTAAACCATCATTGAATTTTAATTGGCATGATTAAACAACCATTTCATAATACATATCATGAATCTATACTTTACCCAATCCATTTGATCTCTATAAGGGCACACCGTTCTTAAACATTTCATTTCATGCATAATGGTGCCACATGGATCAAAAAACATTGAATCATTCAACATAATATTTTATTCCATTATAAATTATTGTGTAATACATACATGAATCTTTTTAAATAATATGAAAATGTTCATAAAGTTTAATACCCTAGATATATAAATGGGAATGGTATTCACTACACAAAGACTTTTTCTTGGAAAACTCCGTTGCGATTTCAGCATAAAAAAGGCAGGACATGAGAACTCATAAAAATGGTTGATGAGGGAGAAAGGGGTGTATAAAAATATTTACATGACATGGATAGTAAGGGGTTCATATAGATACATGTTCGAACTAATGTAATGGAATTTAGATTCATGATAAAATGAATTGCTTGAATGTAAATGAGGAGAGAGAAATTCCATTCGGAATTTAGGCATAGTAACTGGTGTACGTGGGAGGAATTTATTGAGAGAGAAAGGGGTATACAATCATTGAAACATAAATATTTATGTATGGGGGAGGTGAAAATCCATTCCCCAACATTTATAATTGAAGTTAAATGTGCATAAAAACATAAATAATATTGGACAAAAATGAGAAAGGAATGAAATCCTTACTTTGAGGTGTTCTTACAATGGTTTGAGAGAGGCTTGAGAGAGGCATCATAAAAGCATGGGGAACTTTGGAAGGATTATACAGAGGGTACTGTAGAGGTTGGACCAACTCCAAAGGATTTTAGTGAGGTGGAAGTGGGATCTTGGGTTAGATTATATAGGAAAGAAGAGGGAATTGATTATTATTTTTGTTTGGGAAACCTCATATTAATCTAATCAAAAACACAAACCATCCCATGGTTTTTCCCATAGTTTTTTTCCAATGGGGAGTGGAGAACAATATTTTATAAGGAAAAAGTCCTAAATTCTTAAAATAATTGGGATTCTTATGTGGAGGTGATTAACACCCACAAGGAAAACATTTTAAAAATACAAAATGTATAATACATCTTTAAGGGTCCACTAATGCTTTGTAAAATAAATCAAAAAATCCGAAAAATAACAATATTTTAATGGTAAAACATATATTGGACGAAAATAATGTTTATAGTATTTTATTACATCACTATTGGGTCATTATGATGTCATAAAACACATTATATATTTACAAAGTATTTAATTTTTACACAATAATATGACTGTCTCAGAAAATTATGAAAAATTCACTATTAGATAATTTCGACATCCTAATTCCATTAATAATATTCATTTTATCTAAGTGACTTTTTATAATTTTTAATTTTTACATTGAAAAAAAACCAATATTTATTGAAAATTCATGGGTTTTAAAAAAAGTAGGTTTCAAAACATAATAAAAAATAAAATTGCATTTAAAAAATTATACGATCATTTATATATAATAAAAATTAATTTAATAACAACAATAATAATATTTTATTAAAATATTATTTAATTCACAAATCTATTAATTCATCAATATAGATTTCATAGTTGAACATTAAATAAAAATACTATTTTTTCTTAAAAAAATATTTACATGGTAACAATAATAAAATTAAAGTATAATCATTATTATATACAAAAATAATTTATATAACCATAGTACTAGGGTCTTGTTACTTATCACCTTATAACACCCACATAAGACCGATAGGTAAGGTGTGTGATCATGATAGACTATTGGGGTGGATCAGATAACATTTCTCGGGTGGTAATCTCTATCAACCTCAACTTCTCTCTTAGGCGGTCCCGCTCTAGCTTAACATATTCATGATCATCTTGGGCTTGGTCAAGAGAGAAGCCCAAAGACGCAACCTCATTTCTGAGCCCTAACAAATGGGCTTCGTATGGGGCATGTCTACTAGATGAGGCCATCGCTGCCTTTGTTTGAGTAAATTGAATTTGTTAACGCACAATATTTATACTAATCATGTGATAACTATTCAATGACTATATTAGAAATTGTCACAATTATTAACAGTATTTTAAAATCCAAAAACATAAAACCAATGAATCTGAAATTTTATATAAACATTTTACGTAAAGAGATATTTAGTTATATCAAGAGTAATTTCCATTAATGAAAGTATGGGCTATTACAATCTTCCCCACTTAAAAAATTTCTCCCTCATAATTTCCTATTCCCAAACTAAAACAAATTTGGGTAACTCTACTTCATCATTTCCTCTGATTCCCACATCACCTCTTCTAACTTGTTGTTTCACCACAACACCTTGATGAGGAGCATTGTCTTATTTCATTGATCTTTTTATCCACTATAAGATATTCAGTGGTATCTTTCTATAAGATATATAATCCTCTAATTGTACCACCTCTGAAGAGAGTACATGTGAATGGTCCATTATGTACTTCCTTAAGAGGGATACATGAATGAAATCATGTACACTGGCCATGTAAGGTGGAAGTCCTAGTCGATATGCCACATCCCCGACATGATCATGAATATTGAAGGGGTTGATATACCTTGGACATAACTTCATTTTCCTTCCAAACCTCATGACCTTCTTCCATGGAGATGTGCGTAGAAATAACATGTCTCCAACATTAAACTCAAGGCTTCATCGACAGTAATCTGCATAACTCTTTTTTTGACTCTGGGCTTCCTAGATTTGATGTTGAATGGTTTTCACCATCTCCACCATTTCTTTGAAAATTTCTGGTCCAAGAACTTACACTCACCAACCTCATCCCAAAACACTAGTGTTCAACAGCTTTTGGCATAAAGGGATTCATATGTTTCAATTTGGATGCCCGTGTGGAAACTGTAATTATAATGAAACTCAACCAGAAGAATATGTTGATACCAGCCTCATTTAATGTCTACTATGAACGATCTCAACATGTGCTCATGTGTTTGGATAGTCCACTCATAATGGACATCTGTTTGAGGATGATATGTCATACTGAAGTATAGTTCAGTTTTCCAAGCATGCTAATGACTCTTCCAAAACATAGAAGTGAATCTTGGATCTCGATCGGACACAATAGAGAGTGGTAGTCCAAAAATTCTTACAACTTTACTCATATATATCCATGCCAGTTGATCTAATGAAATATCCTCTCGAATAACAATGAAGTGTGCAACCTTTGTACGAAGATCCACAACAACCCAGATTGCATTGTTGCCTTTGGATGACTTCAGAAGTCCAGTGACAAATCCCATGGTGATTTTATCCTATTTAAATTATTGTATTGGAAATGGTTGTTAATCCCTTTATACATCTGCCTCTATGCCTTCAATTTCTAACACACGAGGCACTTTGATGTATATTCAGCGATCTCATTCTTCATATTATCCAACCAATAATGATCCCAGAGATCTCGATACATCTTTGTGTATCCTAGGTGAATATAAAAATTTAAAGTGTGCGAATCATCCAAAAGTTCATTCTTCAGCTCAGGAATTGATGGAACACATAGTCTTTTACCAAATCTCACAAATCCTTCTTCATTAACAATAATCTCCAATGATTTCCCTTTTCCAGTTGCTCCCACTTTTTCCTGAATTCCAACATCATCCTTTTGAGTATCCATTAACCTTTCCAAAAGTGATGGTTTAGAAATCATTTGTGAATGAATTGATGATGTTCCCTTATTTATGATTCCCAGGTCTATCTTCATCAAATCTATGAAGATTGGGTCCTTCTCAATTCTCATCAATGATAGATTTTCCTGGTCCTTTCTACATAGGGCATCTACCACCTTGTTCGCTTTACCAGGGTGGTAATGGATTGAGCTGTCATCATCTTTGATAAGCTATAACCATCTTCTTTGGCACATTTTCAACTCTTTCTATGTGAATATATTCTTGAGGCTTTTGTGATCTATATATATTTCACACTTCTCCCCAAAAAGATAATTCCACAAAATTTTAAAATATAATATAAATGCAGCCAACTCGAGGTCATGTGTTGGATAGTTCTGTTTATGAACATTCAATTGCCTTGAAGCATAGGTAATGACTTTGTCATTTTTCGTCAAAACACAACCCATGACCTTCTTCAAAGCATAACTGAATACCAAAAAAAGTTCTCCACTTGTGGGTAATGCGAGAACGGGGGTAGTGAGAAGCCTTATTTTCAACTCGTAGAAGCATTCTTCTCATTCACCACTCCATGAAAACTTTTCTTTCTTGGTAATAGGGATGGAGAATCATGATAAATTTCTCAAAAATCGTCGATAATATCCAGCTAACCCCATGAAGCAACAAATATCTATTACCGATGTTGGCCTCAGTTGTCCATCAATTGCATCTCTTTGGGAGGGATCCATAGATAACACATTGCTTGTAATGATATGGCCCATGAATGAGACCTCCCTCAACCAGAACACGCACTTGTGGTAATTTTCATCGAGCTTCTCCTTCTGAAATGTCTCTAGTACAGTTCTTAGATTCTCCTCATGATCCTCCTTGGTTTTGGAGTATATCAGAAAATCATCTGTAAAGACTACCACAAATTGGTCGAGGTAATCTCTAAATAATCTATTCATCAAGGCCGTGATGATTTTTGGAGCATTAGTGAGTCCGATAGAAATTACTATGAATTCATAGTGCTTGTATATTATATGAAAAGTATTATTGGGGATATATTCCTTATTCACCCATACATGATAATATCCTGATCGCAAATCCACCATGGAGAAGTATTGTGCTCCATGCAGCTGATTGAAAAAGTAATCAATTCTTAGGATATGATACTTGTTATTTCTCATAATTATATTAAGCTAAAGTTTAGTTTATTTTATTAAATCACTATTGGGTCATTATGATGTAATAAAACACATTATATATTTAAACGGTATTTAAATTTTACCCAAAAATATTACTGTCTCAAAAAATTATGAGAAATTCCCTATTGGATAATTTCAAAGTTTTGATTCCAGAAATAATATTCATCTTATCTGAATAATTTTATAAATATTTTATTTATCACGTTTAAAATAAATACCGACAATTATAAAAAATTCATGGGTTTTCACAGAAATGGCTTTCAAACCATAATAAAAATTAAAATTGCATTCATAAAATTATAAAATCATTTATATTTAATAAAAAATAATTCGATATTAATAATAATAATTTATTAAAATATTATTTATTTCAAAAATCCATTAATTCATCAAAATAGATTTCTTAGTTGAACATTAAGTAAAAATACTATTTGCGCTTTAAAAACTATTTACAAGGTAACAATAATAAATGAAATTTTATTAATTATTATATAAAAAATAATGTAGATAACCATATTACTAGGGTTTTGTTACATAAACCCTTATAACACCAACATAAGATCGATGTGTAAGGATTGCGATGGTGACAGACTCTCAGGGTTGCTCAGATAACATTGTTCGGGTGGTAATCTATGTCAACTTCCACATCTCTCGTAGGCGGTCCTGTTCGATCTTAACATTTTCAAGATAAGATTGATATTGGTTATTGGATAATATCAAAAACTCAATCCCATTTCCGAGATCAGACAAATGAGATTCGAATGGGGCATATCTACTGGTTGAGGCCATCGATTCCATTGTCTGAGTAAATTGGATTTGTTAAAGTCATATATTTATACAAATCATGTGACCAATGTTCAATGAATATATTAGCAACGGTCACAATTATTAACAGTTTTTGAAAATAAAAAAACATAAAACCAAAGAAGTCAAAATTTTATATAAATAGTTTACATAAAGAAACATTTAATTAGATCGTGATGGATTTCCATTAATGAATGTTTGGGTCGTTATAGTTCATGGTACTAATGAACAAGATCACTCAACCACTCTTAGAATTGTATATGGATGTCAATATTATTATATCCTAGAGTATTTAATGTTTATTGAGGAGAAAATTAGGATCTTGAGAATGTTCTTGGACACACTCCCAGAGCACCAACAAAATGAGTATCTCTGTAATTGTACATTTTGAATGGCTAGTTTGGTAAGTTGTGGTGCGCTCGAACTCGGTGTTGCGTGTAATGAAAGATATTGAATTACATTGAAGAAATAATGTACATTGAAATCCTTTGGTGTTACATTCTCCCCTCCTTAAATAAATTGCATCCTCGCAATTTGAAATTGTTATTAAAAATGAATGGTTAAAAATAGGAAAATACCATTGTGGAAAACCCATATCAGAAATTGGTTTAATAAAATGTAGTCTTAATAAGAGGGAAATGGAATTAAAAATCTACCAACAAATTATGATCAATATTAGAATAACATTAGTGAGAATTAGAGACACATAATTGTAGAAAAAACGTAGATATTTATAGGGAGTTACTAAGGCGATCAATCACAAACAAGTGTAAAATTAAGGGCCTCCAAGACATCAATCTATGATGAGTTAAAATATCGTTAGTTCAAAAAAACATAAGGTATTAGGATAATACATTTTTTATTTTAAGATACATTCCCTAATGTTTAATAATTATTTTATTCATATAATAAGGAAAAAATATACTTGACAAGTAGAGTTTCATCCTCCAAATAATTCCAACCGCAAACTCATCTTTTACTTCAAAAGGTAATAGAATTAAAAATAATTATTAATCTTAATTGTATAGGGTTCCAAGAATAATGAATTTAAAATTCATTTATCATACTATTTAAAAAAGTATACATTATTAAAATCATTACATCACATATGCTAGTGGTAGGTGATCCACCCATTTCGCCCTTCTGTTGTGGGTTCTAGTCTCACGACCTTTTCGGACGTGACAGGTTGTTGCCCGACCTCCGGGTTGTCCTTTATATGAAAATCCAAAAATAATCTCAACAAATGATTTATCCTTAACAGCAGTATCCAATGTAAAAAATAATAGATTCCAACATTTAGACTTATCCAAAATACGTTTATCTAATCTCATAGTCCATAATTTATAAGGTAGGTGAAGATAATGAAGATCCTTTTTCCCATGTAATAACATGTGAATACCTTCATCATCTATTCTTTGAAAACACAGTAACACCCCAAATTATCATAAAACCATATTGATTATATTCATGTTCCCTTATTCCTTATAGAATACTAGATATACTCCTTCTATCCAAATATGTTGTAAACTACAATAATGATGGAATATAAAATTCATTAATTAGTTTCAAGGTAGTCAAGAATATCCAATATAATTTATCCAAACCAATTATATCTTATTCCAAAATCACTACCTCTATGTCAAAACCATATTAAGGTTTATCTTTCCTTAAACCATATATCTTCCAAAAAATTTCACCTTCTATTGAGTCACTTTTCTTGGTTCCACAAAATATCACGTCCTTAATGAAATAGTACTATAGTAGAGTCCTTATATAATCTATGAATCTTATAACATGTACGACATTTATGCAATACTCAAATGACATAATACATTAAAAACAACACAAGAACTATTATCATTCCTCTTCATATTTATTATAATCATAGCTTGATTATTATCCAATAGCAGCATTTTGGGTATACTCTGATGATTTGGACATGGATTCGCATAGTTTCCCAACTCCTTACAGTTAAAGCATTGTACACTGGAAACCGTTTTCGTACACATGAAATCACGTATTTGGTAGCCTTTTTCTCCACACTTATAACCGACTCACATTCCCTTGTTTCATTTACCAAGGTGATTCTATCCACAGTTATCACATATGGGAAATTCCTTCTGTCTCCTCTTCCATTTATTCATATTTCTATATTCTATCATTTTCTTTTCTTGCTTCTCTTCAAATCCATAGACTCAGAGAATTATTTACTTATCTTATTAACACATGATATTATTTCTTAAGTTGATGATAATAAGTGGGAGACTATTTCCCCATTCAATGTTGGATTAATCCCACTAATGATATGATCCTTCTTAATCATTCGATTATGCATATTGCTTGATTTCTTATTCCTTCTACTAAGCACCATTTCTAATCAATGTAATACACAAGGTTAGTTTATGAATCACAATGCATAATTACAATCTTGTAAAATAACTAACATAAATTGAAAAGATTATGCATATAATCTATAATTATTAAATGTTTTCTTTGAGTAAATAATTACTTCTAAATCCTTCACAATGGATTGTAGTGAAAAAGTGAATTATCCTAAGCATATCCCCCATGAGTGTCATAACCAAGAATGAAGCAAGGCCCATTGTCGTGTACCAGGATACCCTAGGTCAAGCCCAAAACTCATTTTCATTGTTTTCACTCCAAGGAACATCTGTTCCAGAGTCACCTCTACTAAATCGTATCTCGAAAGGGATGTATTTTGTCGAAAATATACAAAATCTTTACATTACCAAAATTCTAGGATGTTCTTCTATACTAATCCTCAATGTCTATTATAGGGTAATATTCTCTAATCAAACATTATCTAAATCTATTTCCAAGGTTGTTTATAAACATCTCTAATACCAACTGTAATGCCTCGACCCCAGAAAACCGAAGCTGATGCATTATTTTAATTCATTATCATGATTATAAGGAATAATATCCAAAAAGGCCGATTAGTTTAGTAGTCTTGGAAAGAATATTACATACAATAAAGTTACATTACAAATTTGGAAATAAAACACAAAATAAATGATCCTTTGAGAAATCCATTAATACCCTAGCTTAACCCTACTTATCAATCATAATATATTTCATGGAATCCTGGTAAAATAAAGCATCACAAAGGGGTGAGCTAAAATGATCAGTAAGGGTAAGCAATACAATGAAAGATAACATAAACATTAGGCATGATGAATAATTTTAAACACATGCCTTTACAAATAATAAACATGAATACTATGTCGCAGGAATATGAGATGAGTAAATAATGCCATAATAAAACATAGCCATGGGTATTCTACTAGTTGAATAACCACATGAACCATCAATAATATTTTCATAATTAGGAAATGTATAATTCTTAACATTATGAAACATTCTGTCAAGGCCTTGTCCAAGACGTCTAAAAATGATTAAGGCCTCAGTCAAAACCATATATCAAATTTGGGAAAGGCTTCATCCAATTCCACGTCGAATTGTCTCATGAGACCTACCGATGAACCGAGGAGCTATTGTGGGCTCCACCCATCACTTAATAAGTCCAATACATTCCACATATCAATTTGTTGAAACATAACATAAACATTCTTATTAAGAATAGCATATGAAATGTCAATAATTTAACCATTAACAGTGAATGGCATAAAAATAAAACATCCAAAGTCAAATATATCACACAAAATTCAATACAATATGGACGATTTGAATCATAATAAATCAACTTCAAACTATTTTAAAATCCATCAAATGATGTTGATATAGATGAGAATTATTTGTAAAACACTTTGAGAGAAATATCTTTTTTTCATGAAAACATTTAAAATCCATATAAAGGAATTCATTTAAATTATTTTTTTGAATCAAATTGTCCCATTCTGATTTTAAACTTTTTAAAGGAATTAAAATTTTAAAACATTCATGCCTATTTAAATAAAAACATAAAACCATTTTGAAAACATGGAAATTAATGAGAAAGGATTAGAAGAATAAATCCTTAAAACATTTAAAATGATATTTTAGTAAAAATTCCCTGAAAAATAATACCTTGGAAAACTCTTTTATGAAACATGGATGTGGAAAATAAATATGTCCCAGTAGATAATTATGTAAAAACAACCTCAGATAAGAAAGAGACTATGAAATTAACCCTTTTATTGCAGTTTCCTTTGGTCGAGGGTATGTTTAACCACTTTTATAATGACCATTTTATGTTATTAAATTATACCAGAAACATATTCATATTTATTATATCATTAATGACTCATTTATGACATTATAATACCCATTCAATAATTATTTCCATGTTAAATTAACATTTTCAGTAATAGTCGCTTTCATTATCGTACGTGTTTTAACTTGTTATTCTTGATCATATCATTTAGACCATGATTTAAATATGTAAATAATATATACCAGGATTTATATATCATATATATTTGAAATATAATATTTATAATAGATATATATATGTAATGGAATGCACCATTTATGGAGACGGTAGGTCGTACGTACGCATAAACGACGTTTCTGTTTTCGTATTGTATTGAACAGAAGTAAGTGAATAAGATATATGAAAGTAAATAAATATATATATATATATGCATCTCCTACAGCATTATTATTTCATATATAAAACACTTATTAATAATATATATTTTTATAATCATTGATGAATGGTGAACGTGAGAAAGATTCTCATCGTGTCCTGGAGACGGTAATCTGTACGTACGCACGAGTGACAATATCATTATATTGATGATGAAATTGCATGTAATTGGATGTTATATCATATATATATAATCATTAAAATTTTATATTTGTTATTTATATCAGTTATACTCATTATTATACCCATTAAAATAATGAAGTGTTTGAAAAACAAACTACCCCACGACTTGGAGACGGTAAGCGGTACATACGCATGTATGGTGACTTTGTCATTTATAGGATGGAAAAAATAACGAATATAGTTGTATCATACTTATAATAACATAATTATATGTAGGAGGTAATGGAGTTATAATTTTGGTATGGAAAGAACACAGAATGAGGAGGTGGAAGAAGAAAAGAACTTGAAAGAGGTGATGAAATATTTAACTCTTCTTCGGGTTCTTTCATTTGATTTGGTCAAAAGTGATCCTTAGGTTGGCTTTCTGACCAAATTTATTCTTTTATGAGGAATGTAGGAATGTTGGGGGGATATTTGGGCAGGGTTTATCTGAGCCAAAAGGATTTGGAGGTGTTAAATTAAGATAATGGGAAGTTCCTTTTTATAAGATAGGTGAGGTTAAATTTAGGAAAAGTTTGAAATTTTATTTTATAATAAAATTATTTTCATTTCCTAATGTCTCCAAAATGAATTATTTATAGGATAATGTGGGAATGGGCAAAAAAACTCAAAAAATTGGTTTTAGATTGGTTTAGACCATCAGACCAACCATATCTTTTAGATTTAACTTTTAGTTAAGAAGTTTGAAAATTACCATGTATCATTGTATTTTTATATTATATGGTTAATAAACATACTAAAACAATCCAAGTTAACCCCATGTCATTCATTATTAGTATATATAACATAATATATGTCCTTTTTCTGAGTCTAAAATTGATTAGTCACTTAAAGTGGCTAATATTAATTGTTAATATCTTTATATTCATTGTTCCAAAGTCCATAAACATTGTTTTTAGTGCATTAAATAAATAAAACTTCATTTCTCATCTTAAATGCAATTCATGTTTAAAATATAAATTTGGGCCCAATAATTAATTTGTTTTTGGACAAAATTATGTTCATTTTATGAATTGGAAATTTTGGGATATGATTGATCACTTTGTTTGGAACATTTTATCTTTTAGGTCCGATGGATGAATCCCAAAGGAAGGTGGAAACTTTTGCGCCTAAAGGCAGAAACATGCTGGAAAAAGCATAATGGTCCTAAGGCCCATCAAACAAATGTGGGGCCCAAAAACCAAGACCAATGAAGCTCAAATTTATACATTATAAAGATAAAAATATGAGGATCATTTTATTAAACTTTGTCTTGAGCTAATTATGATGTTTTCAAGATGATAAAGGGATCTGAAGTTGAAATTTAAATGGTGGACCCGACATTAATGCACAGAAATCCGTCACACCATTTTGACCATAACATCCAAACTTATGAGCCAAATATCCTGAAATTTTGAGGGATTCTAGAAGACACATGGAATAAGATATGTTATATTTATGACACCTTCTGATTCGGAATTATGAAGTGTCAAACGCACACGTCAAAATGGAGGATGAATCTGGATGGTTTTGTGGTCAACTTTGTAACGTTAATTTCCTTTTGATTCATCACCCTCCTTTTGACTCTCTTAATTGTTGGGGGTGGACATAAGGATCCTAATATTCCTATATAAGGATCTTTTGGTGAAGGGAATAATCATCTAACATTTATCTTTGAATCAACGTTTTTCTTTCAATTGTAATTCCCCGCATTCGTTTTGTAATGGCATCGTCAATTTCTCTAATGTTGGTTTTTCATTCACGTTTAGCATTTTAATAAAATTCCTTATTATTCTTCACTTTTTATTTTCCTTTTCTTAACACCTTGATACCATTGAATCAAGGTGTGAAATTATTTACACCCGCACTTGTGAATTCATCACACAATGGTGGAGTGTTCATTTTGATTAATGTTTTTCTTCTTCAATCCTGCTTCATTAAGTCAACTACCCACTTCAATTGATAGAATAACATCAATGGAGGGCTAATATTTTATGGTTTGATCCTAGGGAGTTGCATGGGATGGATTGAATGTTATTTGATGTTCTTAAATTCTTAAATTGGTTTTTTATTTTATGAGTTCCTTTCTTTGATTTATCTTTTCTTTGTCTTCACCGACATTAATGATGACACATTTTGAGTGCTAGTACGATCCAATTTCTTTTAGTGATAATTTAATAATTCCTATAAGTGAATTAGTGATTAGCCTTGAAATTTTGTATGGATTAAATCGAAGTATGATATTGAGGAATTATTTCATTTAATGGATACCTCTTGAACTAATGAACATAAACTCATATGAAAAATTATACTTCCAATCACGCTCAAGAGAAAACCTAGGATCAACTCACCAAAATTAGTTGTTTTAATTAAAGTAATGTTATTGGTTTTTTTCTTTAAATTAAATAAATATTTCTTCAAATCAATCAACACCATAGTTGGCCACTACTTAGCCAATCCCGCATATAATCAAAGTGTCTCATGGTTTTTTCTTCGGTCCCTGTGGATTCGATCCCAACTTGTACTTCAACGACCGCTTTTACCAGTAGGGGAAATTTTGGTGTAACCAAAAATTCTCAGGAATGTTATATAAATTAATAATATAGTAATTGTTTTAAAAACTCAATTATGTCAATTTTGACACTATTTAGTATTTGATTTTTTTGAAAATCATAACAACTTTATCACTTTGAATAAAATTTATTTAACTAACCCTAACATGTCATATTAACCTATAAAGTAATTGTAATTAAATATAAATATCAATTTACATTTATTTTGATATTTATAATATCAATTATTTTCATATTTTAAAAATAAGGTAATTACTACATCATCATTTTGTCAGAAATAAATTAAATTATTTAACATCTAAAAATAATAAATAACATACTATTATGTAGGAAATACATTTAAATTTCTAATGACTATTTATAATCTAATTTATATTGTGTGTAACCCTATATTAAAAATGGTTGATTAATTAAACATTTAATTTATCTCTTATAACTCTTCTTTAAATAAAATAATAATAAATGACCTAATCTAATACAAGTGGACCCAAGAGGATAAGATTTTATTCCTAAGGATGTTTCTGGTCGAGTTATTCTTATCCACTAGAGTTAGAACATGTGTTAGGATAATTGTGATATCATTTTAAGCCTTAATTACCATATTTACTTTTAACACTGGTAAATAAAAATCAAAAGTTACTTGTCACAAATAATTATTTTTAACTTATTGAACCACATTATACAGATTGATATTAACCATGTCTCTCATTTTTTTGAAATTCAACTCACATAAGTGGTAAAATTATGTTTTATGAAAATTTGACAAAGCTCCTAAGAGGTGGGTAAAGGTTGTTAAAAAGTTCAATAAATTTTAATAAATCTAATTTTATTATAAAATGTCATCAATGAATAACATTGAAGTTATATTGGTATTATATATCTATTTTGACTTAAAAAAGTTTATATAAAATAAATAATTATTTATATAAAAATTTGGTTTTAATTAATAATGCATTGTTTTTCGAAATTCATCAAAAATTGAATGTAATTAGAAAAACACCAAAAAATCAACCAAATATAATTTTAATATTCAAAATTAAAAAATGAAGTCTATTTTACCAAAATTATAACATGGAATATTCATTTGTGGGATTGTTTTTAAAAGAATTTAAAAGAAATTCTGAAAAACTACTTAGGTTATTTTGTTTTTTAAAAAATACACAACAAAGGAGGCATCACTGATGCAGATTTTTTTTGTTTGTGTGAAATGGTGGCATTGACAATGCCGCGTTTCAGGTTAAGTGGAATGGCGGCAAACCCATTTCTGCCTTTCTACTTAAACAATAAAAATTTACTATTTTTTTAAAATTATAATTATAATTTTTGTTTTGTTTTGTTTATATATATATATATATAAACAAAAACAAAAATAAAATTAATATTTTCATCAGAATTTATCCACTATATAAAATTCAGAGGTAGTACCATTAAAACAGTCTAGATTATGATAGATGCTCTCAACGAGGTCTTCCTTTTATAAGAGAGCTTACCCTAGAAAACATTCTCTATTTCCGATTGGGGATTCTGTTTCTCCATTTCCTGCGCAGAACATTCTGCATTTCTGATGTGGGATTCCATTTCATGTACGTGACTTTGAAAAACTATAAAATATAAACTATAAGACCAGTATAAATGAAACTTAATCCATTGATTACAAATATAAAAAATAGTTAAAAAAATAATTTTTTATAAAAAATAAATTATAAGCATTCAAAACCGCATAATTGAAACTTAAAAAGTTTCAAGTGCGTGACTTTAGAATCCTTTATAATATAAACTACAAGGAAAATATAAATGAAACGTAATACATGGATTAAAAATATAAAAAAATATTTTAAAATAAAAATAATTTCGTAAAACATGTCGATTGAAAATAATTTAAAAGTTTTCAAAGACACCTACATGAAACATAAAAATGATTCAAGCACGTGACTTTGAAAGATTATAAAATATAAACTATAAGAACGATATAAATGACACATAAAAATGGATTAAACATATGAAATATAGTTGAAAATAAATGGAATTTTGTAAAAAATGTTCAAGAAAAGTAATTTATATGCTTTCAAAACCACTTACTTGAAACTTAAATATGATTCAAGAATGGGGATTTGAAATAATATAAAATACAATCTATAAGACCAATATAATTTAAAGTGAAAACTTGGATTAAACATGTAATAAATTATTAAATAATGAAATTAATATTATTAGAAAATAATTATATAAAATTAATTAGTAATTAGTAATTGTTAATAATTAATTATATAATAATTAACCAATTAATTAATAATATAAGTATTCAGTATATAATAATTAATTAGTTAATTAGTAATATAATTATAAATTATATTTATTCATTATAATTAATAATTATTTATTATTAAAAATTATTATATGATAATAAATTAGTTAATTTGTAATATAATTGTCATTTCTATAATAATTAATAAGTTAATTAGTAATATAACTATAAATTGTCATTATTCAATATAATTGTTAATTATAATTAATCATTATAATTAATAATTATAATTATTCATCATAAATACTAATTATAAATATTAATGATTAATGATTAATGATTAATAATTAATTAATAGTATAATTATTAATAATATAACTATTATTTGTATAATAAATAGATATTAAATTAGTAGTTATTAATAATTAATTATATAATAATTAATTAGTTAATTATTAATATATTTATTAATTATATAATTTATAATTAGGTAATTAGTAATTATTATTCATTAATTATATAGTAAGTAATTATTTAATTAGTAGTAAAATTATTAATTATATAATAGTTAATTAGTTAATTTTTTGAGAATGATAGAGCTGATACCCTTTTTATAATTAGATAATTAGTAATATAATTATATATTATAATTATTTGTTATAATAATGAATTAATATTTATAAAAAATTACTATATAATAATTAATTAGTTAATTGGTAATATAGTTATTAATTATATAATAGTTAATTAGTTAATTAGAAATATATTTATTCAGTATAATTATTAATTAGTAATTATTAAAAATTATTATATGGTAATTAATTAGTTAATTAGTAATATAATTATTCTTAATAATTATTCATTAAAATTATTGATTAACATTATTAATTATTAATTATTAATTGCTAATATAATTATTAGTTATATAACTATTAATTATAAAATAATCATTTTGATAATTAGTAATTAATAATAATTAATTATATTATAATAAATTAGTTAAATAGTAATATAAATAGTTAATTAGTAATATAATTAGTTAATTAGTAATATAATTATTAATTATTTAATATTTAATTAGTTTTTTTGTAATATAATTATAATTTATATAATAATTAATTAGTTAATTAGTAATATAATTTTTAATTTGTTAATTTGTAATTATTAATCTGTAATTATATAATAACTAATTAGCTAATTAGTAATATAATTATTAAATATATAATAGTTAATTAGTTAATTTTTGAGAACGATAGTGGTGGGGCCCTTTTTATAATTAGTTAATTAGTAATATAATTATAAATTAAAATTATTCATTATAATTATTAATTAGTATTTATTAAAAATAGTTATATAATAATTAATTAGTTAATTGGAAATATAATTATTAACTATATAAGAGTAACGTAGGTAATTAGTAATATAATTAGTCATTATCAATATTAATTTGTAATTATTAATAATAAGTATATAATAATTAATTAGTCAATTAGTAATATAATTATTATTTATAATTATTCATTATAATTATTCATCGTAATTATTCATTATAATTATTCATTATAACTATTAATTATTATATATTATTTATAAATTAGTTACTTAATAATATAACTATAACTTATATAACTATTAGTTGTATAATAATTAGTTAGTTAATTAGTAATTATTAATAATAAATTATTTTATATTTAATTAGATAATTAGTAATATAATTATTAATTACTTAATAATAAATATGTTTCTTTGAAATATAATAATTAATTATATGATAATTAATTAGTTAATTAGTAATATAATTCTTAATTATGTAATTTGTAGTCATTTAATCAGTAATTATTAATCATTAATATTATAATAATTATTAAGTCAATTAGTAATATAATTATTAAATATATAATAGTTAATTAATTAATTATTTGAGAAAGATAAAGCCGAGGCACAATTTATAACTAGTTAATTAGTAATATAATTATAATTTATAATTAATCATTATAATTATTTATTTGTGATTATTAAAAAATATTATATAGTAATTAATTTTTAAATTGGTAATATAATTATTAATTATATAATAGTTAATTAGATAATAAGTAATATAGTTATAAATTATAATATATCATCATATTTATTAAATTGTAATTATTAAAAATCACTATATTACTAATTAATTAGTAAATTATTATATAATGAGTTAATAATCATTACTAATTAACTATTTAATTATTATATAATTAATTTTTAATAATATTAATTTAATAATTTAATAATTTATTATATGTTTAATCCATGTTTTAACATTAAATTATATTTGCCTTATAGTTCATATTTTATAGTATTTCAAAGCCACATACTTAAATCGTTTTTAAGATTCAAGTAGGTGGTTTTGAAAGCTTATAAAATATTTTTCATGAAAATTGATTATGAAATTCTTATTATTTTCAACTATTTGTTATATGTTGAATCCATGTTTTTTGTTTCATTTACATCGGTCTTGTATTTTTTATTTTATAGGCTTTCAAAGTCAAGTTCTTTGAACATTTTTATGTTTCATGTTGGTGTCTTTGAAAACTTATAAATTATTTTCCATCAACATTTTTTACGAAATTCTATTTATTTTCAACTATTTGTTATATGTTTAATCCAAGTATTATGTTTTATTTATATTGGTCTTGTAGATTATATTTTATACACTTCTAAATTCACGTACTTGAAACTTTTTGAGTTTCATCTATGTCGTTTTGAAAAATTATAAATTATTTTTTATTAGAAATTCTTTTTGTTTTCAACTATCTTTTATATGTTTAATCCATGTTTTAAGTCTCATTTATATTGGTCTTATAGTTCATATTTTATAGTTTTTCAATGTCACAAACATCAAACAAAATCCCACCTCGGAAATGCAGAATGTTTTGTGCCAGAAATGAGGAACCAGAATCCCACATTGGAATTGCAGAATGATTTCCAGGGTATACTCTCTTATAAAAAGGAGCCCTGGGTGAGAGATTCTAAAGAAGAATTTTTCTTCATTAAATTGAATATATAAAAGTTTCAAATATTTGTTTTAAAAATGGTTATCCATTAATATACGGTAAAGTTTTATATTTTGAAAAAAACCTCTTTTATCTGAATAAATGAATTTGTTCTTATATTCTATATAATAAACACATTATATGAATGTTAAATGTATATAGAGTATATAAGATTCAAAATTTAGTTTATAATATTCATAACCTCTTTTGGAACGGTTAGTTTGGTATGTTGTGGTGCAATCGAACTAGGTGTTGCGTGTAGCGCATGCTGTTGATTTACATTGATGAAATAACGTACTATGAAATCTTGGGGTGTCAAAGTGTCTGATATCAACCTCAACTAATCCAACTAAAACTCTACCAAGCCATATCAAAATGACTTTTCAATTGTAAGGGTACCAATACCATAGACAGGTCATCAATCATATGCTCTATATGAAAAAATATGGCCATTTTAGGTAAAAGGAAAGATCCCTGTCCGTTTCAGGTTTGACCTCACCTGATAGACCCGACCCGACCATTTTTCTCGACATACGGGGTCCAGCCTGTTGGGCCGCTAGACCATCCCAGAAACTCCTAGTTCGGCCCGCCTGTGCGAGGTATGACCTCCCCATCGCATGTGTCCAGCCCATGCTGCATGACCCACTGGTCGACGCGACGACCCTCGCCGTATTGCCCACTCAGTTCCATGACCTCCTTCTGTGGCCAATGCCATCTTCCGTAAGTCAAACATGGGTAGCCTTGTTGATGCGGCTACTCCTATCATAGGACACACCGTCGGTGCACCAGTGGCCCCTTAAAATTGCCACCAGATCACCTTCAGTGCTCTATTTTTTGAAACAATGGAATTCCTATGAACTTCAAGTCATGTTATTCATCCCCATATGCTTTGATCTATGTCAGGAACCATTATAACCAAAATCCACTCAAATGGAGACATCTCTTGAACCACTTTAATCCTTCTGGTACCATTGTCGTCACACATCTTTCATGCCCTGGTGATCTCGGATCAATGATATTGGATCCTTAATCCATTTATTGAGTGCGCAACGATCGATCAATTTCAACATTTTGAGTTTTAGGATAGACAAATAATTCCTATAATGAATGAAGAATGTGTGAAGGAATTAATAGATATACCAAGCGGAAGAAACCTTGATAAATGTGTGTGATTATCGTGGTACATTTCTATTTGAACGACAATAAAAATCTAAAAAATAATCACAAGATAATTTTAAAATCTGAATCCCGTAAAGTTAAATCCCACCCCATAACAATAATCAATCCATGGTCGAATATTTTTGTCGATTGTTCGATGTTCATCATGGAATTCAAAAATAGGTAAAAGAATTAAAATCAAAATTTCCCAAACACATTTTGATTCAATCCTTGTCGATGAATGGTCTCCAGGACATTTCTATTTGTGATGATCCTTTGAATATGAGGTTCATCATTGATCATCAATCCATGTTCTACCCCCATTCAGTGAGATATCATTTTCTCATAACATCGTATAATTTTTCATTGTTATATTGATAACTCTAAATCCTCAAACAAACATGTATTAAAATAAAATGCAACATTGTATAAAAAATAAAATATTTGTATTTCTAATATTTTAATAACATATACTTCCAAAACAAATCTTTCATAGACGGCTTGTGTCGATCAATGTTAGGCCTCTCCTAAGGAAAACACCCCCATATAAACTCAATGGTTCTCTCAGATTTGTAATATTAGTTACCACTTATGAGTTATTGATATTTTAAAATAAAAAAATATTATTTAATAATTTAATTTATAGTTATGACTTTTTCAAGGTTTTCCACTAAATATCAGCTCTAACTAATGTTAAGTCGCTCATACGTTAAATCCACTAATTTGTGCTCAAAAGCACCCTCATATTTTTGAACTAGGTGGGATTCCACCTTGAAAAATCTACAGGGAATTTTAAAAGTTCCAATGTATCTCTAAGATAACATGAAATCCTGAACAAATCTATGTATCACATGTCAAGGAGAGACTCGATGAAACACATGGTATCCCTACTTAAACTCCAAAGGCCTCCATTTCCTATTATCATAAGATTTTTTATGACCCTATTTCACTTTCTTTTTGGATGATAAACACCTTCTCTATAGTCTCATGCACTAACTTTGGTCACATGATTGTTGAGTCTCCTAGGTCAGTCCAAAATAGTGGCGACCTGTTGGGTCGCTCGTACCACGGATCGACTAGTTCCATAACGATGGTGGTGGGGTATCTTTTGTTGTACGAGAAATACACCATAGGTAAGAGATACTCCAAAATAAAGCCAAATCATATCATAAAATCCCATAGCATGTTCTCTAGAGCGTAAATGGCCTACTCAGTATGGATGTCCGCTTGTGAGTGAAACAATGTGTTCAAGTATAAATAAGTCTAAAATGACTCCTACAATACGTTCCACAATAGGATATGAAGCACACCTAATGATCTATAACAATACCTAATGGAACTCCATGGAGTAAAACTATCTCATACATGTAGAGTCTTTTGATGCTATCTATTGAAAAATACTCTCATATTGGATTGAAGCTGGAAGAATTGGTGATTCGGTCAATGATCACCCAGATGTTATTGTTCCCCATGGATGTATGTGGTAAAACCATCATGAATTCCATTTTTATTCCATCCAATTTCCATTCGGACATCTAAAGGGGTTGATTCAAACCCACTAGAATGCGACACACACCATTCATTTGTTGACAAGTAAGTCATTGATAAAGAAACATTGGAACTTCCTTCTACATCCCTGGCCACCAAACTAACATCAGAGGTTATGGTACATATTTTCCACAAATTGATGTACCACAAAAGGTGATGCATGAAACTCTCTATCAACCTCCCCTCACAAAGAAACATGTATCATCACACGTCCTATGAAAATAACAAAGTGCTCACCACCTTTTGAATATCTATATGGGGAATTCCCATTGAATGTTTGAGAATGTATATCCATGCAGTCAGTATAATTATGGTGTGACATTGAGACTCACCGTATGAGTGGAGGTGTGTCAGCCATTGATTGGAGATAATCTACTCCTAGTCAATCCATAATGAATATTTGAAATGAGTCTAATTGCTCAGATTCCTCATTCCGAAACTGAAAACTAGATCTCCTACTAAATTAATTTTCTACAAATTCTCCTTCTAAGTAATATAGACAATCACTAATTCATCATCCTATAGGAACTCTATCCATCACTTTTGTATCAAGTTTCGATCCATCTGATAGAAGATATACTTGAGACTCTTGTGGTCAATGTGGATGATAAATCGCTTGACCATCCAGATGTTTCATCTAATATGTAGTTTGAGGAGTTCTTCAATTAACTCAAGATATTTTCTCAAGTAGTCCAACACATGTTATTTCAATTGGTGTGAACCATGGACATTAACATATTTCCTTTGCATCAAGAACCAACCAAGCCTATTTCATGATATATCATAGAACACACCATACTCAACACCCTCCACTGTAAGCCTCAAGAGGGGAGACCTCATCAAAATCTACCTCAACCTTTTTTGGAGACATTTCTACTCTAATATTTTAGAAGATATGATAGATATACATTAAGAACACATAGGGATACCCATGTGAAGCACTAGGTATCAGGAATCTATTCATCTACAAGTCCTCCAACCGTACTCTCAGCTCATGATGCTCTGTGGGAGCTATCTGATATGATTGTGTAGATATTAGTGACATCATTAGGGTGTAGATCAATGCCGAAGTATATATATCAGTGGTGTGGTAATCCTTGATCATCTTCAGGGAATACATCCTTATAATCTTCCAAAATTAAAATAAACTGAGGAATCAAAATATAAACAACACTAATGGAAAGGCTATCCAGATGATGAGTAATCAGTTTTATCCTCCTATGCATGATTCCATACAGAGCTACAAATTTTTTCGTTTCTATAATAAAAAGGTAAATCTCATTCTATTATTGCCGAAAAACCACACAGTTTCCCAAAAAAACCTATCTGAGAATGAACTATAGATACTAGTCCACACAAAGAATGAAATGATATGGACTCGATGTTGCTACCAAGAGATCCAAACCAAAACATCCTCCTTTAAGAGTCATGTTAAACTGTCCACATCAGTGTGTGATCACTAGGTCTCTTCAAGCATGGGTTTATAAACGTGAGGGCCACGTTAATGGTTTAACTGGAATCTATATGTATCAAAGAAGAAAACTTTCATTAAAGGAACACATTATCACAAGTGTATATCTAATGTAGCTATAGTTGAATGACACAGATCATACATTGAACCTTTCATATAGTCTTGGGGTCATACGACTCAACATCCTTCAACTGTATCCTCCCCTTACCTTTATCTCCATGAGTCTACTATGTACCACTTAGGGGTGGTGGTAGAAACACATCATAATTTTGGCCACCTCCTACTGCTTCCCTAGCTCCACTTCTATGTCCACCACCTAATAGATTTTTATACTCCTACTACTGCCTCTTCCATAGTAGTTCATAAACCACCACTCTGATTACGTCATGAATAGTCAGACAAATATCATGGGGAATATCCCTTCCAATAATCTGTATATCAATGAATCTTCCTCATAGATCTTTCATGATATTGGAACTTCTATGAAAACTACATGTTTAGTGGATTACATCACACATCTTCTATCAATATATCATCTTGATCTTGTATCATGGACAATAACTACCACAAAAACCTGTGATACATTTTTGGAAACACTATATCATCAATAAGTTCCAAAAGTTCCATCCATGACTCAATGTGAAAAAATCATCCACTTGAACTGTTAGATGTGGGTCCATGAACTAATAAATAACAGAATGTGACACCTACTGAACATCCTATTAAAAAACAACTCTATGACTTTGTCCTCTTAGGGAGGCATCATCGATCATCGAATCGGACACTCTATTAAACTATGGAAACCTTGATGGTTGGTATCATGAATAAATATTGTAAGAAAACAAGATGTATCACAGTTAAAATAGTATAACTAGTGAGATGACACTAGAAGTACATGGAAAATAGAACCAATTTTTATTTGATTCATTTAGCTTTATTTCATTCCTGATACTACTGTTTTAATGTATCGATTTTAAATGAAGGTGTCTAGTGTCCTTCTATATGGATACATAGGCCATTTCACCATAACTGGAGTCCCTAGCCTGAAGGTAAATCTTGAAAAACATAACTCTATTTCAGAAACCAATCTAACAAATTCCTGATCATAATGTAGCACCGACCTCCTCTGATACCTCTATGTCATGACCCGTCCCAAATGGGACCACGTCATGACTACCTCAATCCCACCTCTAATATTCATGGGGCTAGAGACTATCACTGAGTTTGCATATGCCACAAATGGGAGGCATTTTCCAAATTACTGACACACACGTACATCTCCACAAAATAAATGAAACGTTAAAAAACTATTTAAACAATGAATGCATACAATACGATACCAACCATAGTGTATGACATGATTGTAAAGTGCAGTAATGTAAAACTGGGGCAGAATATATTCCCACTAAAAAAATAACTTAGATTATAATGTTAGCTCATTATAGGTATATTTAGACATAAAATTTAACAAGAACATGCAGGTATACAAGTAAAGGATTCCAATACTCAAGTTTTCATCTACTAAAAACCAAATAGTTCCACTCAGAGAATTCTAAGTACATGAGATATCACTCCTTGAGATATCTCATAGTAAGAATGTAGAATTGATCTAGTAAAACTATCCCAGAAAATTTATGGTCTTGATATGTCAAGAAGTTTCCATGAGACATTCTATCTCTCTAAGGCAAAAAGTTTCGATAATACATGGAGTGTCAGAAACACACAGAGTGTCGGTAAAACACAAAGTGTCGATATGTCATGTTGCTACCAAGTCTCATAGTCAAAAAGTCAAAAGCCAACATCATACAAAGAAAACTTCCAAAATAAAACTCATCAAGTCTATAAATATATAATGGAATGAATCTGTTCTTGATATAGAGATAGGGGGTCCTCTGTGCCGAGCTATCACTGGGGTACTCCTTGCACTACTAGAAAAATCATCCAATGTAGGGGAAATTTGGATGTGTCAATATTTGTTACACCTATTCCCCAAACCCTATATAAGGTATCATAAAAAGAATTGAGGGCTGAATGGACCTCCCATTATGATACACACTCCATCCCACTCTGTCAACTATCGATGCCAGGATGAGAGAACTCACTTCAAAATACTAGACATCCTCTATTAAAGGAATGAGATCCAGAATTGAACCCTCATACAAAAACATTAAGGGAATGATATAACCTCTTCAAATCAAACTAAAAACCAACTAATCCATCTCAAAATGAACACCAAATATTAAGGGTCCTATCACCATAGACAGATCTTGAATCAGATACCTCATTTGAATGATATGGAAATTTTAGTGTAAAGGCATGATCTGGGACCAACCTGACCCACCGTACCTGGCCCGACATGACCCACAAGGCTACTTAGTCCACCCTTATAGGGTTCTGGAGTGTCTTGGCTCTACCAAGGTCTACCCACATATGTGCGGTGTAGCCTCCTCATTACATGGGGACCACCCAAGCTGAATTCCCTATTGGTCGACGCGGTGGGCTTTGCCTCATTGTCTGGTCAACATCGCAAACTCCTATAACGGTCCATGCCCACTGCCGCTATAGCATGCATGCTGAGGGACACCCCCATGATCCACTAGTTTACCTCCATTGCTCCATTTTTATAAATGAATGTAAGACTAAAATCCAAGGGTCATGTTATTCATCACATTGGTATTTGATCGATGCCATGATCAATTCCAATGAAAAGTCCCTCAAATAGTGATACCACCCGAACCTCTTCAATATGTCTGGTGTCTTCATCGTTTCACCTCCGTCATGGCATACTAATCTCATATCTGCGATATCTAAAAATTTCACCACACATCGAGTGTCCAATGAGTGATCACTCAAAAAATGTCGAGTCATGGTCCAAACGAAGAATTCTCCAGATGAACGAGGAACATGGGTAGAAAAGTACAAATCCACAAATTTGAAAAGTCCATTATCGATGTTTGGGTTGATCATGGTTCATTTATGTTATAAAAAAAATAGAAATCCAACATATAATCACAATATCATTATCCCATCAAAAACCTGTAAAAGTAAATCCCTTCCTGCAACAACGATCGATCGACATGCCAATCTATTTGTTGATTGGTCCGAGTTCATCAGAGAATTCATTAATGGAGAAAAAATCATTTCAAAAACACCCTACCATGGATCGTTATGATCACTAATGAAGAAAGATTGTTGCATCTTTAAAATTGGTGTAGATACTTGGAATTTGAGGTTTGCCATTGATTTTCGATCCATGATCTACTGCCATTCATAAATAGAGACATGTGTCACTACCTCAGAGGAAGTCCATGTTTATTTTTATAACCATAAATCCTTAGAAAAATGTGTATTAAAATAAAACACGTCATTGTGTCAAGAATTAAATATTTGAATTAAAATATTTCAATTATTTTTACATCCAAAAACTATCTTTCATAGGATGCCTGTGTCAGCTGATGTTAAGAATTAACTAAGGAAAACACCCCCATATGAAATCAATGGTGGTCTATGATTAACAATATTAGTTACCATTTATAAGTTCTTAAGATTTTAAAATTGTATAAATTTATTTATTAAATTTATTTATTGTTTTTCCCTATTCATGTTTCTCCACTAAAGACTCATGCCAAATAAAGTTAGGTTTCTATAAGGGTAAAGACACTGCTCTAAGGTCAATGGTGACCTTGGATTTCTTATACGGGTACCCATTTAATTTCTATTTCACATTTTCCGAAAATTCACGCGAGTTAGCTATTTAAAACAGTAAATTCTCAGCGAATCATTCTAGGAACACTACGCCTCAAAATCGTACGTCCTCTCGGTGCCTGATCTCAATATTTTAGCAAATAATTTCTAAAAATAATTTCAGGAAAATTCGAGTCACTATCGTTTGTTTAATAGAAGAATAAAATATAATAAACGTAATTTTTTATGATATATCTCACCAAGCCACTAGAATAGAAGTTATGAATAGAATTAGCTAAATATTCAAAATAAATGGTTAACATATTTAAAGAAAATGATTTCGTTTGTGACCATTTAATTAAAAATGAAAATAATGGAAATCCTATTATAATAATCTTGTTTTATGAAAACAAATACATTTACCACAAAATTATTAAAATAAAAATTTCATTTAATGAAATTTATATATTAGATATTTATTTTTTATTAATATTCATCTTATTTGTATTATATACATATGAGAAAAGAATAAATGTAAATATATTTTAAAATTGTAATTTTTTAAAAAATTAGATTTTTCGTCTTTCTACAGAAATACATGTACAAATTATTTTGAAAAATTTAATAATTTTATTTTAGAAAAAAAAATTATCATTGAATTAAGAATGTAAAAATGGTATAGTGATATTTTTTTATTTTCATAAATGAATATTTTTTTGATGAATATTGAATAATATGAACCTCTAATTAAAAATTTCATTTCGTTTAAATTATTTTTCATGTTAAATAATTTTATAATATTGTTTTATATTAATTAAATACTGATATATATTTATTAATATAATTTTATACATTTTAATAATATTAATATTTAATTTTGATATAAAAACAATGTAAAATTTTAAACATTTTCTCATAGAAAACATGATTTTTTATCATGTTTATAGAATTTATTTTAAATAAAAATTTCAACATATTTGAATTTATTTTGGTTTCAAAGAATTTATATTTTCAAAAAAATAATTAATATTATATAATTCTATTATAATTAGTTTTACTAATATTAAATGTTAAAACAATAAATATTACTAATTGTGGCTATGTTAAATATAGATTACATGGGCTTAAAGAAAAATAGTAATTGTTAAAATGGACTAATAATTTTCTTAAAAATATTTTTATATATGTTCATCAATACAATAATGTATAATGGTCAACCATAATCCATTTTTTGACACTTGATCAATGTGAAAAATTTTGATACAACTTCTTCTTCTAAAAAAATAACAGTGTTCCACTATCCTCAGTTATAATAGGTCACCCCATCACTTCTCCTCTTCAAACCATCAAAACATTTTGGTTCCCAAAATTTCTACAGAAATCACTTCCCAAAATAATTCATATCATTATAGTGTATTTGTTTTTCAAAACTATTTGTTTGTAATGTTTTTAGTGAAAACATAAGGAGTGCACCATAATAAAGAGAAACATTATTCAACGAGAATTTTCATTTTATTTCATCCTCCACATGGTTTAATTTGTATATAACAATGATGATATAATGTCATTATTATTTTAAATATAAATATATGATGTTTTCTTAATTTAATTACCTATAAACAACCCCAATTCAATCATATATGCTATGAATTCATTATTCATGTGCACCATGGACTATCGCCTTGCGAATCCAGGAATTTTTTTCTTCCATTACCACCTATCAGGGTTGTTTATGACGATATATGATATTTATAGAATTATTATACCTATGAAATGATTAGATAATAAATAACATTTTTTTCATTCCATTTTGAAGGGTATATTATAACATCACTCTTGTGTATGGTGGATGAATTCCTCTTGAAGCTATTTGATTAGATTCTAAATAACACTTTACATGGACGCTTATAAAGATAACTTTATAGGATATTTTTTTATTTTCATGTTATAAATATGACTTCAATTATACATTTATAGTTATAAAAATTTAATATATTATTTTATTTCATATATTTTCACTCATTTGATGATGATAACACCATTTGGGAACATATTGACTACTACCTTTATGAAGCTATGTCACCCAATATTTTCATCACCAAACCATATAGATGATTTTCATATTAATAAAACAATATTATAAATATTTAATTATAATATTTTTTCCATATAATATATTACATACCTTTATATCATAATGATCATTGAAAAAATGGAAACGCTAGTCATTCATATCTACGTCCCACCATCTCCTTGATCATAATGTAATTCATTCTAAGAAACATCCATGATTCACCATAAAATTACAAATCATGTATTAATATGATAACCCTTTTTTTATTATTCTTGGAACTGTGGAACAATGATAAATTTTTGTGAAATGAAAATAACAAATCAAAGAATCTATAAAAATGAAGCTGTTATTAAATGGAACATGATTTTAATAATGAATTTGTAATATTTGGTAATAAATAATCATAATTCCATCATTTCTAGAATAAAAATTTTAATTTCTTTTATAATATATTGTTAATAAACACTTATTTATTTTATAAGTGGTTCATCCATGGATGAAGGAATTCGTGAGTTATGTTATAGTATTTATAGTCACTCTATTATTTTTTAGAGAAAATACAAATTAAACACTTGTTTCTTTTATGTGGTGTATATAATTAAATTAAAAATTTAGTATAATTAATATAAAATTTATCATGATATATAATATTTAATTTTTTTATTTATTAATGGATATTATGATTCAAAAAATTAATAAATATGTATGATATATTGGTCTCACATTTTTCTCATGTGAGACACATTTAATATTAAACACCTATTTATTTATTGAGGTTTATATATTGATCATAAATGAATTTTATTATTTATACCAAGAAATCTATGGGGAGTAAATATACATTTTAGGATCTAAAATTCATGGGTGTTTTTATTGAAATTATTACCAATGTGGTAATGGATTTGTGTTGCAACCTCATTGTTTATCAAGATAGATTATGATTAAGTCTTCTATGTTGAAATATTACTATGAACCACTCAATAATTCACATAAATATTAATGTCATATGGTTATTAATTATATTTTATGATTATATTAAAATTTCACACTATATGATACTAAAAATACATGGGATAATATTTTTATAGAAAAAATGTATTTATTTTTCAAATTTTTCGAAAACAAACTTAATTACAAAACCATGTTTTGAAAAAAAATTAATTTGTTTTAAAATTTTAAAAATTATTTAATAAATAATTTATTAATTCTTTAATTTTGGAAAACGATTTCAATTTAATCTTCAATTTATTTTTCAAATAATTCATGTTTGAATTTTACAATAAAATGTAAAAGGAATATTTGTATTAAATTTTATGGAATAAATGGAATTTTATACCATCATCAAAATTGTGTTTATTGATGATTAATTTAAAATTTTTTAAGGAAATTTTAATCTAAATGTATTTTTATATTTTTTTTGTGATTTCCTGTAGAAAATTTATAATTTCAAGGAAAACATACTTTCATCCATAAATTATTTAAGTGATCCTTCAAAATCACTCTCTATGTATGATGATATCTATTGGTGTTACATATTCTTTGTTGGTGATATGACCCGAGGATACCATTATTATACTTATCTATATTGTATATCAACAATATATTTTTAATAAACTCAATTATATTTCATGAGTTAAATAATGATAAAATTCATATGAAACCTACTTCTTTAACAATTGGATATTAAATATGAAAATGGAAAAAATATTATGAAGCCTATATCCATTATATAGGATATGTTATGATAAAATGTTTAGGAAACTGATTTTATATATTGATTAATGAAAAAATATAAGTTTTATGATCATATGGATCACATATGTTTGGTATTCATTATGTTATGGGTGGGACCTATATATCTCTCAAATTTGATGTATTAATATGGATAAATATGAGTAAATATAATATGAATGAGACTGATTACATGTTCACAATGATATATAAGAACATTATAAATATCTCCCAATGTTTTCCATGAACCTAATTACATGACCAAAATGTTATACATGAACAATATTACATGTTCCAAGTGTTATTTTTGGTCTTATATTTCAATTTTCATAATGCTATGCATATACTTAGTTACATATGTATAATGTTATTTATAGGAGTCATTTATCAATCAAATATCAATGAGTGATCATGTAACAATTTATCAATGATCACAATGTTATTATATGATCTGTATTCCATAAATCTATGTCATATACATATATAATTACATCATGGCTCATGATAATGGATTCACTTCCGATAATGTGTTATGAAAATAAAATATTTATTTTAAAACACATTATTATGATATTTTATATGTAGGTTTTGCTTATAAACCGTTATTATCATATTATAATACCCATATGTTAATGTTATTCTTAATATCTCCCTTATAAAACAATATGGAAAATCTAATCTCACCCTTTCTTATGTTTTCATTCACTGGTTATGTAGAAGTTTTTAATTTTGAAATTATGGTAATGGGTATTAAAGGTTACGATTTTTATGGGATATGATGAATATCTATCACCAAATTTCATGATTGGTTATCTAATTTATAAAAACAAAAACATGTTATTGTAATTAAGCATGTGTTTTTTTAATTTATTGAAAATTCATCTAAAAATATGTTATATCAATATATGAGATCCCTTGGTCAGTATAGTTGTTATCAAAAGAAAGGATCTGTTAAATGTTGAAATATAGGATGAGTAAACTTTATTTATATACATATAGATATTTATAATGATTTTTCATCGTATTTTCTTATAGATTATTATAAAGATAAATTAAATTATAGTATTATTTTCTAGTTTTTTTGTAAAGGATATGTAAATTTATTTCAAAGTATTTACCTCTACAATTGTATTCCACAAGTTTATGTGGCTCGGAAAAAATGGCACCAAGGAGAAATATCTCTAGAAAGGGTACATTGAGATGGACTTAATTGTCACTAGGTGCAAGATAATGGGTCGTTCTATACACCTGGTTTTACAACCTACATGTATATTCTAGGAAAATTAAAAAAATATATATGAACCTTCTTGGAGGATTTAATGATATGGTGAATTTGAATGACCTAGGATAAAATTATATATTTATATATTAAAAAATTGATATGATTTAAACATCCAAAAATTAATTTCAATGATTATTTTCTTTTATATTATGAATTGAATTTTATAGAAAAATAATTTGATTTTAGTCCTTGGAAGGAACATCAATGAACCAGGATGAATTTATTTTTAACATAAAATTTTCTGATGAGAATCAAAATGGTATAATAACAATAGTTAAAAATATTGTGATTATTCCAATTCAGTTATCAATAATTTTGATTAACCACATTCACCTTACACAATAATAAGATTAACCAATTATTATAAGGATATAGATTATTTAGAATTATGGTTGTCAAGACCATAGAAAAATGAAAATTAAATTTCCTATTCATAGATATTATGAATAGAAGAACTCAATGGATTGTCTTATAGTGACAAGAATATGTTTTATTTTTTATAGATAAAAAGTAAAAAATTCATGTAACAATGGAGGATAAAATAATTAATTAATATAGTGGATGAGAGTAATAGTGTCCTTATGTTATAATCAGTTGTGATTTTATTTAAATGTATAATGTATGAGAATTATGGATCTAGATGTCATAAGGGTAAATCTCATGAAAACAATAATCTTTATTGTATGAGTAGGAATATATTTATAATGAAGATGATTCCACAAATTCTTTATTAAAGGAAATAACAATTAAGAAAAAATAAGACAAAGAATTTTATATTATTTGAGAATGAAGATGTATTATTTTAATGATTATGTATTTTAATTAAAGAATATAAAAATATTTTTCAGTGAAATGTTTTTATTAAGGATATGAAAGAATTTTATTCATAATTATAATGATTTTGAAATTTAATGATATTTAAAGGTAATATTTAATGGAAAACATAACAAATGGAGGATAACCCTTAATATAGTCCTTAATTTGAGAAAATTTTGTATAGTTTAGATAAAAAGTTGATACTTATAGATAATGTAAATTTTATATTATTTATATGATCAGATATGATAAAGTATTTATTTAATGATAATGCAGTTAATGTTATCCTTGATGAATATTAATAAATTATTGTATCTATGAAATAATTGCAATAATCTGTATTTTTATCATAGATTTTGGAATAATGGATTTTTTTATTGTGATTTTATGATAATTAATGTTATTTCCAAGATTTGGCATAATATCTGATCAAGGTATTAAGATATTTTTCATGTGTCCATTAAGATATTAAAAATGATATTTTGAGTATTAATGTTGAGTCTGGTAAATATAGTTACTATATTTTCAATTTTTCTTCCTTTTCTATTGTACATATGGTTAACCAAATATTTATTGATTTAGGATGATCTTCAGATATGGATTTATATATTAATGTAATAATACAATATAAAATGAGTTATCTGTAATGGATATATAATATTATCCATTTTATATATAGATATATAATTAATGAATTATCATTTAATAATTGAATTTATTTGATTCGTTGAACATGAAAAACATTCACATGTTAGAGTTAGAGATTATATGTAAATTGAACAATGAAAAACTAAGGATAAAATTTTGATTATGAAATAATAATATATCATGAAAATATTTATATAATTTTAGTGTAGATGTAATACAAAATCACCAATAACACAAAAAAGTATCAGGAAATATTTTTTTTATCAATAAATATTCATTTTAGGATATAAATTCCATCATTCATGTCTCATTGGTTTTGGGTTTTGTAGTCATCAACATTCCATATATATAAGGACTCGACCTTATTACATACATAATCTGGAATTTATTAAAGAATACACTTCCTTTTACATTTAGTATCTTTTCATGTTTATATCTTTAGATATTTCGGGAAAAAACACATTCATAACATTACACATTGTTACAAAGTGGATACTATAGAAACAGTTTCCATTTTTTCAAAATTTAGAACATTAAAACAAAAAACATGATTCCTTAATAATTTGTAAACATTTAATATGGATTCCTTATTTTTCTTACACATCCATTAACCTATTAAAATCATTTATAATATGAGATGATCATAAAAACATTGTATGGGATATAAAAATAATGAAATAACACATTAGTTCTGGAATACATGTAACATATGAAATAATTATCATAAGACATACTTATCACCTCTCTATATATACTTAATTTTTGAATTAAAAAATTTCCACAATACCTAATAACATATTTAGAACCATACAGGTATCTTGGGGTATTAATTACATAATCTTGTATCCCACTTTACTACCTTTTAATTTGTAACCCTCATGACTACCTTACTATTTGTGTAACCATCGCAGTTACACTTGGTGTAACCATACAACTGACCTCCAACATACACATACCCATTGAATTGAATGGAAATATAGGTCCCAACATTCATCATAAACAAATCCCATGATCCAGAACATAATCATAGTACATGAATATTTTCATAAAAACATTTCTTTTGAAATTTGTAAAAAAAAAATTTAAAAGATGATTTTAAAAGAAAAGTCCCTTATAAATATCATATAATTGAAGTGAGACTTAATAGAGTAGATGAAATATTAAAATAATATGTAAATATACATAATCAAACATATTACAATCATAAGTCATCACACAATCTATTTAAATAACAAATAAATAATAATGAATAAGGTTAACCCAAAGGATGGAAATCAGGTTAAGAATTCCCTTTACCTTTTTCTTGTCTTATTAAAAACTATTTAATCATCTTTTATAATGGTTAAAATAATGTCATTAGTATTTTAAAGAAACCTTTTCATGTTTATAACATCTTATATGATCATTTGATAACTTTATTTCACCTCTTATGTGTTATTATTTCATTACTTGCACTGTTTTGGGTGAGTTCCTTACATGATTTCGATGATTGGTTCATGATGGATGTTTTTGTCGATTGGAAGTAAAACCCCATAATTGGAATGGAAAGGTATTTAAATTTTAAAGTACGATTATTTATATAATTTATCATTTTGATTTTTTATATGAGGATGATTCATAAGCTAAAACATTAGTGATGTTCATTTAGATCATTTTTGTGGTTCTTTGATATTAGCAACCTCATTTTGTCTTATAAAATAAAACCATGATTAAAAAATAATTATATAACCATGAATGAAATATAATACATTTATTATAACATTGTTCATCCATAGAAATGGATTCATGACCATACTTGAATCAATTAATTGAAATTGAATTCACATCATCCATGATGTCGGTAATTCAACACATAACGAACAATGTTTTAATTCCTTGAATAAGTGGGAGAGGAGAAGAATAGTGATGATCAATATTCCATGATCATGAAAACCTCAAGAATATACATTATTATTGTAGATTTCATGCCTCTTGGGTAAGAAGAGATGAAGAAACAATATGAAAAGAAAGGAACTCAAAATAAAAGAATAATTGATAAATCACTTACAAATATTAAGCAGCAAAAAGACTATGCAACATTGTTTAAGAAAATATTAAAAAAAGAGGGGACAAGGTTCACCCATCCAGAAATAAATAATAATACATAACATATCATGAATATTAAGTAAATAAGAACATGTAATGGAAACTTGAAAGTTATTCCACATAACATAGAACATGAATGGAAAAAAGAAAGAAATTGAGAATTTTCTAACCTTGTAGAGTAACTCTAATAACAAGAAAGATGGGACCTTAGGTGATTGAGGATACCTTTTGAGGAATAATAGGGAGGAAAATAGGGAAAAGATTTATTGATGAGGAATTTGGAATGAATACAATGATGGAATGGGTAGTTATTTGTAGAAAAAGCGAGGGATTATTTTAATAATTTCTAAGGAACACCTATATAGTTTTATTTTCATAACCATTGGATTTACCATGGTATTTTTTCATGGTATTATCCACTTGGGACACCTCATAACTTATTTTACTTTACACAAGTTGACCATATTTATTACATCATTATTACATCATTAATAATGTCATTAACACACCGAATCTCAAAACTGTATTTTTTACTATTCACTGAAAAATCAATTGTTTTAGAAAACCCCCAAAATTAATCCTAACCATTTATCAATGTGTATAATTTGAAAATGATTTCCATTTTATGAAAATAATTTTCTAATATTTTTATTTTAATTATTATATGAAATCATACTTAATTCAATAGTTTAAAATTTAAAAACTACAATTGCTTTTACATCACATTTTAAAATCAACAAAGATGTCATTATTTTAAATCCTTAAGAAAATAAAATAATAATAATATTTAATATTCATTAGGGTCATATTAATATTCATAAGGTTATGTTACTATTAACCAAATAACCATGTTGGTTCCAAGAGACTCCAAATAACATACTAAACACAATTGTACAAGAACATTTTTCGAAATTCAAAACATAGAAGCAATAAAATTATGTTTAAAGGCAACTTATAATTATCTACATTAAATAAAATTTCATTCATTTTAATTTATTTTAATAAAACCATAAGGTTTTACGTTATCCGTACCTTCTAAAAATTGTGTCCTCGCAATTTTATATACTTATTAAACAAGTTAAGGTACTTTACCTCATAGCATTTTAGGACTCCTATGTTTCCTATTCAACCATGTGGTTTCTCCACAAAACTTTTACCTAGCGGATTTCCTTATTCTGCAATACCAGTTCCCTTCGATCAAGATTTTGATATGGTTTTTCATCAGATGAAATTGTTTCCTATTTCTGAACTACCTGAGGGCTCAAAACATGAGTCAAATATGGTATATACTTCCTCAACATCAAAACATGGAAAACATTGTGTACTTGAGACAGACATGAAGGCAATGGTACTTGATATGTAAGTGGTCCAACTTTCTCCTAGATTTCTAAAGGACCGATGAACCACGAACATAGCTTTCCTTTCTTACCAAAAGGTTTCACACCTTTCCAAGGAGATATTTTAAGGAAAACATGGTCACCTACCTCGAAAGAGAAGCATTTACTTCTGTTATCTACATAACTTTTCATCCAGCTATGAGATATCATCATGTGCTTTTGGTTAATCATCACTTTCTTAGACACATCTACTATTAATTATGGCCCCATAAACTTTCTTTCACCGACTTCATCCGAAAACGCTAGAGCCCAAACACCGCTTTCCATACAAAGCCTCAAAAGGTGTCATCTATAGACTGGTATGAAAACTGTTATTATAAGAAAACTCAAATAATGAAAGATGTTGATCCCAACTTTCCTCGTAGTCCATTGAACAAGCATGAAGCATATCCTACAATGTTTGAATCGTTAGTTCTGACTGCCCATCAGATTGAGGATAAAAAGCTGTACTGAAATTTAACTCTGTTCCCAACGACTTATGAAGTTCCTTCCAAAATTTATAAGTGAACCTGAGATCCCGGTCAAATACAATATAAAGAGTAAAACCATGTTACCTGACAATATCCTTGAGGTACAATAGATAAAGTTGATCCAAATACATTGTATCTCAAATAGAAATAAAATGTGTATGTTCTGTTATCTGATCAACAATAACCCAAATTGAACTATTACCTCAAGATTTCTTAGGTTGTACCACAATAAATTCCAAGGATACATTCTACCACTTCTAGTCTGGCACTGGAATTGCATGAAGCATCCCCTTTGGTAACTGCCACACTTCCTTAACCTACTGACATGTCAAAAATTTCATGGTAAAATCAGCAATATCTATTTTCATTCAATCCCACTAGTAATACTCTCGAAGGTCCTTATATATCATAGTATTGTCCGGATGAACTAAAAATGGAGAACTATGAGCATCACACAACAAATCATTCTTTAACTAAGAATCACATGGAACACAAACTTTTTACCAAATCTCAAAACACCTACATTTTTAAGGTTAAATTCTAGAAGCATGCCCATTTTAAACAATTCTACCTATTTCTGTAGCTTATGGTCTTCCTTATTTGATCACATAATTCTTCCTAACAACAAAGACTACACAGAAACCTGAAACAAAACAGATGTATCTCTTCACAATCAATCTCTAAGACAAAATCCTTCAAATAATTAATCAAGGGATCATGTTCCAAACATAAAATGCTTAATGATGAATGATTTTATAGACTCATGGAATCTGCCACATTATTTTCTTTTCCAGGATGGAAATTTATCGTGAAATCATAATCCATTATCAGTTCATGCCATCTTCTCTGCCTCATGTTTAATTCCTTGTGAATGAATATATAATTCGGACATTTATGGTTAGTATATACTTGGCCTTTGGATCTGTATAAATGATGCCTCCAAATTTTCAAAGAAAAAACTATTGTTGACACTTCCAAATCATGTGTGGGATAAATTTACTCATGTTGTTTTAGTTTCCTTGAATCATAATCAATTTACTGATCATTCTACATGAAATCAAAACCAAGTCCCTTCAACGAATCATCACTATAGATGACTAAATAACTATTTCTGGAAGGCAAGGCCAAAACTGGAGCATTTACCAATCTCTTCTACAGTTACTGAAAACAAACATCAAATTCTTTTGTCCAATAAAATTTAACCCCTTTTTCGTGTTAACGTTGTTTTTGGGTAAAATAATGTTGAAATTTCATTAACAAAACATCGGTAATAAACTACCAATCCAAGAAAACTACAAATCTCCATAACAATTGTGGGTCTTGGCCATTAATCAACTACTTCTGTTTTAGTAGGATCAATTGTTATTCCATTCTCATTTACAATGTTCCCAAGAAAATAAATTTTATTTCAACCACAAATAAAACATGCTTCATTTTCCATATTTTTTTCTTTTATGGTTTGTAAAACAACCCATAGATGTTTTTCATGTTTCTCTTTATTTTTATAAAATACAATATTTTCATCAATAAATACAACCAAAATCATATCCAAGAAATCATGAAATACTTTATTTATAAGATTCATGAATTGAGAAGGTGCATTAGTTAACCCAATGGTCATAAAAAAAATTTATAAAGCATATATATTGTAAGAAAGGCTGTTTTTGGGATATCATCATCCTTCACCTTCAGTTGATGGTATCCAGATATCAAGTCAATATTGATAAAGTATTCGACTCTCTAGATCTGATAAAAAAATCCTCAATAAGAGGCAAATGATACTTGTTTTTAAAAGTTATATTATTCAAAGCTCTATAATAAATGTAATGTCTCATGGAACCATATTTATTTTTAACAAACAAAATAGGAGCTCCCCATGGTGAAGTGATAGAATGAATGATGCCTTTATCAAGAAAATCCTACAACTAATTTTCCAATTCAAAAAGTCCTATTTGATCCATATGATACGGGGGTTTTAAAAATGTAATAGGATTAAGAACTAAGTCAATTATGAATTCGACTTCTCGATTAAGTATGACACTGGGTAACTCCTTAGGAAAAAAATCAAGGTATTCATTTACCACAAGCACATGATCAATATAAAATGTTTTATTGTATTCAATAATATGTGCAAGATATATTTCATTTCCATCATTCAAAATTTTCTCAGCTTCCTGATATATTATCAATTGTATGGGTTTATTCTTGTATACAAACTAAAACACTTTTTGAAAAACAACTTCTTTAGTTCAACAGTCAATCTTAGCATGATAAGAAGAAAGCCAATCCACTCCTAGAATATCATCAAACTCGACTAAGTGTAAATAAAAAAGGATTTAAGGTAATGTATTTCCACAGAACATAATATAAAGATTCTTATAATTCTCATATGCTATGATATATCCCATAGTGTTTTAACAATAAGTTCATGTCTCATTTATTGAGGTCATATCTCCAAATTTCCTGAAAGTTTCTTAGAGATGACGTAATGTGTAAACCCCGTATCAAACAAAACATTAGAAAACATTGAGTGAAGAAACAAATTACTTAATATAAATTCATTGGATGGCCTGATATTAGTTGAAATATTCGAAAAGGAAATCAATACACCTTTTGACTAATATTTTGGCTTCTTTTCATCATTCGAATCACTCTTTGGGTAGGCATTTGCACAATGACCAATCTGACCGCATTTAAAACACTTTACAGTTTTCTTATCAATATTATACTTAGGATCACTTTCATTTCAATCTCAGTCCATATGTCGAAACATACCACATTTGAAACACTTCCCAGTTTTTCTAAGACATTCCCCAGGGTTTTTCTTGTCACACTTTTCATGAACTGTAAAATATATTTTCTCACCATCAGATTTCTTTGGTTGATTCATACCCATATCTTGACATCTAGACCTCATCTTCTACTTCTTTCCAAAATTCAAGTGATCATCAGAAAACTCCATATTTACCATCTTAGCACTTCAGACAAGTTTCTCATAACTTTTGAATTCATGGGAGGCTGACGCCCTTCGATACCTTAGCTTTAACCCTGAGTAAAAGAGGATGATTTTTCTATAAAGATCCAAAATAATATTTGGATCATACCTCAATAGTCGGGTGAAGTTAGCTTCATAAAAATCCACTGAATCCTTCTCCTTTTGCTTCAATTCAATGAATTTTTTCTCCATCCTAAGTCGCACCACCTTAGGGAAATATTTTTCAAGGAAAAGACATTCAAATTCATCCCACTCCAAGACATCAAAACACTCTATACCCCTAATATTACTTACCATTGGACACCACTGATTAGATTCTTCTTCAGAACTATAAATGGCCAGACTTACATTTTGATTTTCTAAACATCCCATAACATCGAATATCTTTTCAAGGGATTTGATCTATCATTCAGCTACAATTGGTTCTAAAGATCCATTGAAGGAAGGAGGGTTTTGTCTTGTAAAATGTTCCTCTACTGTCGTGTTCCATTATGGTACCTCTATTTTTTATCTTTTATGGATGTCACCACCATTTATTTCCTACGTTAGCTGAGCCATTCCTGTCACAAACTGCTCGGTACCAATCCCTACAATTCCGGACTGTAGATCAGGAAGGATGTCTTTATGTCAGTGTTTGTCCTCTTCTGCATCCCTTTTTCTTCTACAAAAAACCATTCTGAACAAACATATCGTAGATTAAGAAACATGGTAATCATTAAATTCTATAAAATTTCAAATTATTCATTGATTAACAATCATTTATTTTATTCTTTTAACATCATCCTAAGACGTAATGTTATCAAAACCATCCTCTAAAACCAACTATAAAGACTCGGCCTTATTATATACATAATAATGAATTTAGTATCGAAAACACTTCCTTTTACATTGAGGATATTATCATGTTTAGAGATTTAGATATTTGGGACATAATTCATTCATAACATTACACATTGTTATAGAGTGGATACCATAGAAACAATTTCAATTTTATTTGAAATTTAAAACATTAAAACATAAAAACATGATTCCTTGAAAATTCATAAACATTTTTCATGGATTTATTATTTTCATTACAAAACCATTAACCTATGAAAATCATTTATAACATGGGATGAGAACAAAAAACTCAGTAAGGGATACAAAAATAGTGAAAAAACACATTAGTCCATGAATACTTGTAACGTATGAAATAATTTTCTAAAAACATACTTATCACTTATATATATATATATATACATTGTAAAACATGAGATTTACACAATACCTAAGAACATAACTAGAAACATAAAGGTATATTGGGGAATTAATTTCAAAATATTGTAAACCTATTGGCTACCTTATAATTTGTAACCCTCGCCACTACCTTACTATTTGTGTAACCATCGCATTAACACTTGGAGTAACCATACGACCAAACTAAAACATACACATACCCAATGAATTGGAGGGAAATATAGATCCCAACCATCATAATAAAAAATGCCCAATATCTATAACATAATCATACTACATTAATATTATCATTAAATCATTTCTTTTAAATTTTGTAAAACATAATTTTAAATAAGGATTTTAAAAGAAAAGTCCCTTATAAATATCATATAATTGAAGTGAGACTTAATAGAGTGGATGTAATATGTATATACACTATAATTATACATTATTAAACATAGTATAATAGGAATTAATCACACAAAAAATTTAAATACCACATAAATAATGAATAATATGGTTAACCTAAAGGATGGAAATCGAGATAAAAATTCCCTTACCTCAGGCTTGACTTACTTAAAGCATGTTTAAACATCCTGTATAATGGTTGAAATAGAATTATTAGTATCTTAATGAAACATTTTCATGTTTATAACATCTTATATGAATATTTCTTGACCTCATTTCTCCCCTTAATTGATAGTATTTTTTTCCTTGCATTGTTTTGGGTGTGTTCCTTACATGACGTCATGGATTGGTTCATAATGGTTGTTCTTGTAGATTGGATGTGAAAATCCATAATTGGAATATAAATGTATTTACATATATACAGTATCATAATTTAAACTATTTATCATTTTTTGTTTTATATTAGGATGATTCATATGTTAAAACATTAATGATGTTCGTGTAGATCATTTTAGTGGTTCGTTGATAATAACAACCTCATTCTGTATTATAAATTAATCCATGTGAAAAAAAATAATTAAAAAACCATGTATGAAACAAAATACATATATTATAACATGGTTAAACCATAGAAATTGATTAATCACAATACTTTTAATAATTAATTGATATTGAAATCACATCGTCCACGATGTCGGTAATTCGACACATCATGGATGATGTTTTTATTCCTTGAATAAGTGAGAGAGGAGAAGAATAGCGATGATGAAATTTCCATGATCATGAGAATATCTAGAATATACATGATTGTTGGATATTTCATTCCTATTTGGTATGAATAGATGATGAAATAATAGGAAAAATAATGGAACTCAAAATAAAAGAATAATTAAGAAATAACTTACAAAAATTCTGCAGCCTAATGACCGTGCAACATGGTTTTAGAAAATATTAAAAAGTTAGAGGATGAGGTTAAACCATCCAAAAAATAATCATAATACCTAATAGATGAAGAATATGAAGTAAATAAGAACTTGTTATGGATACTTGTAAGTTATACCACATAAAAGAAAACATGAATGGAAAAAGGAGAGAAATTGACGATTTTTTACCTAGTAGAGTAACTCCTAGAACATGAAGGTTGGGACCTTAGGGGCTTGATAAAACCATAGGAGGTCTACTATGGAGGTAAAGATTCCAGAGCTTCATTGAAGAGGAATTTGGAATGAAGCTATTGAAGGAATGGGTTAGTATTTATAGCAAATGTGAGGGATAATTTTAATAATTTCAAGGGACACCTCATTAGTGGTATTTGCTAACCCATGGGTTTGTACATGGTATTAACCCATGGTATAAGCCACTTGGGACACCTCATAACTTATATTAATGTACACAATTTGACCAGGTTTTTTACATCTTTATTACATCATTAATGATGTCATTAACACACTAAAACTCAAAACTATATTTTTTACTATTCATCAAAAAATCAACTGTTTCATAAAAAACCCCGAAATTCACCCTAACCAATTATCATTGTGTAGTATTCAAAAACGAAAACCATTTTTTGAAAATAATTTTCTAATCATTTTTAATTTATTTTTTAAATAAAATCATTCTTAATTCTAAAATTATTCATTTTAAAACTATAACTGCATTTATATCACATTTACAAATTAATCAAGATGTCATTATGTTAAAGCCTTAATAAAATTAAATAATAATAAAATTTACTATTCATTAGGTTCATATTACTATTCATAAGTGAATATTACTATTCACCAAAATCAAGTAGGTTCTAGTAGACTCTAAATAACATTCTAAACAAAATTGTAGATGACAATTTTACGAACATAAAAACATAGAAGTATTAAAATTATGTTTAAAGGATACTAATAAATATATAAATTAAACAAAATTTCAATCATTTCAATTTATTTTTAGAAAACCTTGTGGTGTTACAATATATTAACCACTTTCTTGTGATCTATGATCTACATCAATATCTACAATTATTTACAACTCTTATAAATATCCATATCATCACATCATACATTTTATAATCTATTTGTATACATAGAATTTTTTATTACATTTGATTTTCCACATCCCATTATATTTTAAGGAATATATTTTATCAACCCTTTATATTATGTGTGTTTTTACAAAGAAATTTTGAAATGATTAAAATCTTCAAACAGAGAATATTTTTTTGGTTAAAATTAACTTCAAGGTGGTAGAATGTAACACCATAATATTTTGTAAAATATATTTTTCAAATAAATGTAACATTTTTTGTAATTTTTAATAAATTCAACACTGAGTTTATATTATGTTAATACAACCCTTTGTATAAACAAAATGTGACAATTTATAATAATATTATTATATTACATATTTCACTTATTCATTATAATGTTTATTATTAATTGCATTAAATAAATTATAAAAAAATATTGTTTACAAATGTATATAAAATAAATTCTTTTTTTTCCATTTATATAAAAATTAAAATATTGGAAATATTTTACTAAAAAGAGTTTTTATGAAAAAATCTCAATTTAAATGAATAATTTAAAATACATCAATTATTTTATTAGAATTCATATAATATATATTAAATAAACAATTTAACATTTATCATTTTAATTATGTAGATAAGAGGAACTTAAAACTCTAATTTTACATAGAAAAACTATATTTTTTTAAAATGAATTTGAGACTCATTTCTGTGACGTTAAATTAAAAATTTGGTTTGGAATAATTATAAACTCTATTTGAAAAATAGTGTTAATTTTTGAATAAATTATTATATTTTTTTCTTAGAGTATATTATTTTTAATTTTACGAAATTATTAATTATTTTAAAAATAGTGAAAAATATTGAAACTTTGTATTAGTTTGATCATTTACGCATTAAAAAACTGTTTTCTTGTCCCATCTGGGTATTAAATATTGAATAATCTTTTGCAAAATATATGAATTTAATTTGGAAAAAGGATTTAATATTTATAATCAAAATAATTTATATTATCAACTTGGATTAAAAAAATTGACCAAATTTAATAGTGAAATATTTAAAATTTAATCATCATGGTTAAGGTAAAAATGTGTTCACCATGGGTTAAACAAAAATATAAGGATTAAATTGAGATTAAAACTCAATAAAATATAATATATATCCCTATTTTCACCTTATAATTTATATATATTTAATATAAAATTTTACCCTTTTTTCTTGTGGAAAACCTTAGTATAACTTGTTCAACTCAAAAATTACAAGTGTGCGACTCACCTCACTTTTAAAAGGCCACCCCTCATCTCTCCTCTTCACACAACAGGATTTTTTTATGATATAACTCTCCAAATATCTTCTATAATTAAATTATAGAATCTAATAATATTTATTTGGGGCTAAAATCTATCATAGGATGGCTAGTTGTGCCAACCCAATGAGGTCACCATAACAAGTGGTAAATTTCATAAATGCGATTTTTTATTTTATTTCTTCTTACACTACCTTATATTAGTTTTTAACCATGATTATAAAATAACCTCATAATATTTCATATGTTAGTTTTTTTATGTTATTTTAACTTCCAACAACCTTCACCACTTTAATAATATTGGTTATGAAATCACCAGTCATGTGTACGGTGGTCAATTGCCTTGCAATTTGATGTCATTTGTTTTTCCATTACCACCTCTGAAATTTAGGTATACCGATTGATATGAAGTATATATATGATATTTAAAAACTAATTATAAATCCATTATCTTTATATCATATATACACCATTTATAATCAATTTTATAGGGGATACGACTATGTCACTCATGTGTATGGTGAACTGCTTCCCAACAAAGCATGTAGATTCATTTATCAAGATCGATTTACATGGAATATTATTAGGATAAATTAAATAAATATATGTGCTATAAATGGAATAAATATTATATTAACAAAATATTTATCATTATTAAGTTATAATATATCATATTCAGAGTACCATTTTTTACTCGATGGATGATGATAACGTCACTCATGTATGTGTGGACAATATACTTCACCAAGAAATGTGATTCCCATTTTTCAACATGGCACCACATAGATGAAGAGTATAACTACATTTAAAGGAAAACTATGTTTTTTATATTAATATACTTATTAACTTATATAATATTATATGCCTCCAACCTATAATTTTCGTTGAATAATGGAAGTGTTACTCATTTCTGTGTACGGCCTACAATCTCCATGATTGTAACATACATCATTTATCAAAACCATATATAGATATTGGTATTAAAATTATATTTGGGATATAAATATTATAATTATATGATCATTGTTATTCTATAGATTATGGAACCATGATAAATGTAAGAAGACCAAAAATAAAATATCAAAGCATCTATGAAAAACAATTTTTTATTACCAATAATATGATTTTAATATGGAATTTGTCATTAATGTGTAGTGAATTTGAATAAGTAAACTATATATGGTATAATATATATAATTATTAATTTATAATATATTTATAATAATTTTATATTTATTATATATTATATTTTAACATGTATAAAGGATGTGGATACATAATGTAAAATATTTCTTATCACTTATATATTTCTCATAAACATATATAAATTCAGAAATTAATTACATTTTCGGGAATATATACTTCAGATTTGAAATTTCATATAATTAATAACTTCATTCTGATTATATTTATAATTTTATTTGATTTATTATTTATTGATGATTATGATCTAAAGGATAACTAATGTGGTAATATACTTTTGACTCAAATTTTATTTATGTAGGAAAGAGGCCATATTCACTAACTATTTATTTTATGTGGTGTGTATAATGAACAATAAATTATTTTATTATTATTAAAATATAAATTATGAGGATTACATATCCATTAACAGCTCTATCATCCACGGTTATTGTGTTTCAAATTATTACCAATGTGGTGTTAGATTAATATTTAAATATCACCGTTTATCACTGTCATATTGAATTAAGTCCCCTATAATGAATAATTATGATTTAAAACTCATGAGTTTTCATGAATTTTAGTCCACTATGGTTATTTAATGATTATTTAAAGTAATAAGTACACAATTTACCATCTTTAGAACATAAAATAAATAAGAATTCATTGAGGAAAAAATATTTATTTCTCTCTTAGTCAAAATAATTATTTTATTACAAAAACTTGTTTTATTATGATGTTTTTATATTATTATTTAACATTAATATAATTAATAATTAAATATTTTTTTACCCATGTTTTATTTTTTACAATTTTTTTCAAAAAATCATTATTTCATTTTTAAAATAACTTCTATAATTTTTTTTAAAATCGGAATGGAATATTTTTTACATGAACGCATGAATGGATTTTCCTTCCTTCATGGAAATTATTTAATTTAAAATATAATTTATAATATTTCAAGGTAAATTTTAATGATAAATACATTAAAAATATATTATGATATTTTTATAAAATAGAATCTGAAACAATATTGATTTTCGTTCGGATATGTTCCATGTGATTTGTCAAAATAAATAAATATATTATTATATTTTATTCTATAACATATTAGTTTTTGTTTAGGTGAACCCGTTTTACCATTATTATTCATTTAATAAATGTTTTATCCTGAAACACTTGTTTAAGATACCAATTTCTCATTCACAAGTGATACCATGATAAATTGTTATTAAAACCATTAATTTTTTCCTTTGTAAATCTATGATGAAATGATCATGAAACCTTTTTCAATTACCTAATTTATATTTTGATAAAAGTTTCATTAAATCAATTTTATATCATGGTTTATGATAGGATTAATTTATTATTATCTTCTGGAAGTCACACATATTATATTTATTATGTAAAAAGATAAACTACTATGATCCTCCAATGTATTTGGAAAATGATGGACAAGTAATATGTAAATATGGTATTTGTGATGTTTATTAAATGATCATAATTATATTTCATAATCACATTAAATTTTTATAATGTTATCCATAAACACGATTGCAAGTGCATTATATTACTCATAAACCTGATTACATGTATATATTTTTATGAGTGGACAAGTATTTCTTGTCAATAATGTTATAAATGGACCTTATATATATATCTATAAGATTATTAAAGAGATTAATTTCATCTCTATAACTTAATGACTGAATATATATCTATTTGTAAAAGTTCTCAATGTAATAAGATTATTTATAAGGCTCAAATATGTTTTATTACAATTTTATGCTCTCTTAAATCATATCCATTTATTAAAATTGGATTAATCTCTTATAAATTAGAAATATATATGTGACCAAATATTATGATGTTTTATCTGGATTTTATTATTTTAAAATGTTATTCTCTTTTTATCATACCATTATGTTCATATTATAGGAATCTATCTCCCATTTTTTACCTTGACCAAGCATCTGAGCTAACCCTTTCCTATGTTTACTATCCCTAGGTTATGAATATTGGTATTAAGAAGGGTATGATTGTGATGTTTACTAAAGGGGTTGATCTTTATGGTAAATGATTAATATAATTCACTAATTAAGATGATTGTGTATCTATTTAGAAGGTCATGGACTTAAACATACATATTCTAGAAAATACTTTTAGAAATCACATTCTTGCATTCTCAAATATATTTTCATTTTATTGTTTTAATAATTTAGGAAATAATTAATAAATACCATACCACATGAATATAAAGTAATTTATATTAAAATATTTTATATTTCATACATATTACAAATTATTTTAATAATACAAGAATTCATTTCATGAAATTTTTTCACAACATTCATCTTGGATTCTTCATCTCTCTTACCTGTCCTTAAAACCTATGAAAAACATTTTAAAAAATTGAATGATCACAAAAATATCATTATAGAATAGATATATAATGAAAAAATCATTTCCTATGAATTATTATATACATGTCAAATCATTTTCACATGGATATACTTCTCACCAATAAAATATCATAAAGGTACAATTTGAAAACAAGTGATTTCCATAAAACATGAAAAACAAAAATAAAACCACAAAGGTAAATTGGGGAATTAAATTAATATTTTTGTATCCCTAATGGCTACCATATGTTTTTAAACCCTAATAAATACCTTATAATGTAACCCACATGGAGAACTTTTATGTAAACCTTATGATTACCTTATGGTGTTTCTATCCCAAATACACTTGGAATAACCTTTATAGTCAACATCCTTCAAAAATATCCCCAATACATTATAGGGAGATATATGTAACCTAATTGACTATTAAAAATTCCCATGAACCATTACACACTAAAAAAAATGAATGAAAACGATCCTTCTAACTTTTGTAAAAATCGAAATTTGAACGAATATTATTAAAGAAATGTCCCTTACCACAGGTTCTTATTCCATAAAATGTGTTAAAAACTACTATAAAATGTATTAAATCGATCTATTTATATAATAATTAGATATATTAATATTTAAAATAACTTTTATAATTTTTTATATCATCTTTCCACCCATTTATTGACAATACTTTGTTATTTTCATTGTTTTGGGTGCATTTATTTCATGTTTTCCGCAGTTGGTTCATTATGGGATTTCTTATGAATAAAAGATAAAACCCATAAGTGGAATGAAATAGTATTCTTATGTTTCCATATATTTAAATTATAACATATATAATTATGTTTTTACATGACGGTGATTAATTAGAAAAATAATCAATGAAAATGAATTAAATTATTTTAGTGATTTTTATGCCCACAATGAACGTGTATTATATTATATGATAACCTTTTTATATAGGTTAAATAACATTAAAAAGCTTAAAATATATTTAATAAAATATTATTTATCAATAATAATTGTTTTATAACCAACTTGAAGGCATAAATAAAAAATTAATGTGTATCATCCATGATGGTGGTAAATCGTCACATTATGGATATTGTTCTCATTTTCAGAATAAAATTGAGAGAATAGGTAGTGTGATGATGAATTTTTCAAAAAAATATGATAAAATTAAAATATAAATATTACAACATAGTTTTCATGACAAATGGATATGGATAGATTTAGAGAAAATAGTAAAATAAAAAAAATTAATAGAAAATAAAATGAAAATAAAAGAGGATTTTACCTCATGAATTTTTTTCATTGAGAACCTCCTTAAGAACCATGGTTTTTGTATTCTAGGGATATAAGTAGGTATTGGTCATGAGGAAAAGTCTTGGGAAGTTAATTGGACATAATTTAAACTATCCTCAATGCATTGAGGTTAAAGGAGATGAGATTGTGATAGGTTGTATTTATAGTGGAGGAGAGGGGTGTTTAATCATTACTATATTTAGTAGATTATTATTATACATCAACACTGTGAATATTTTTATAATTTCCACTAATATATTAAAATATTTATTTGGATTTAGATATAATGGTTATTATAGCATTAATGACACAAGGAATAGTGTTTTTAAGTTATAATATATATATATACTATAAATTACCATATTTCATTATTCATTAAAAAATCTTACTATTTTTTGACAAATCCATAAAATTCACCTAATTTTTTTTGAATTTTAGAATTAAAAAATGATCTCCATTATATGAAAATTATTTCATCTATACGTGTATTATAATTTTTTATTAAATTAATAATTTAATGGAAACATATAAATTTTAAAGTTATAAAAAAATTATTTCACAATGAAAAATTAATTAACATCACATAAAATATTATTTTAATCATAGGAAAAAATATATTTACTTATGAAAATAAATTTTATTTTAAATTATTATATTAAATATTGAATTGTGAATAATTATGTAATTTTCAGAAAATTACCATCACATAATTTCTTAGTTTTTAAACATTTATTTTCCAATTACATGATATAAATATGTTATATTTTAACTTATAGGATATATAAATTTATTTTATACTTCCATAGGTGATGTTATTATTCTTTTTGTGAAGATTTCATTATGTTTTTAAATAGCACATATTTCATTATAAATTTATATTTTATTTTACTATTCAATTACGTAATGAAAACATATTATCATATAAGTACCTATGTCATTAAACTAAACCTCAAAGACAATAAAATATTATGGTCCTTAGGCATGTCTCTTTTTAATGTATTGAAAATTAACATAAAAGATATAATATTTATATATGAGATACATGGATCACTATCTGGTTATTCTGAATATTAGTGGTGACTTCATTGTCAAAAATTAGAATCATAACTTTTTGAATGATTATTATTCTGTGAGGATAGGGTTGTTCCACATACAACCACATGTTTATTAAGATAATTTGTTCTTATATTTCTAAACTTCAATACTTGGAAAACATAATTATAGTTCAAATTGATCTATATTTAGATGATGTGAAGATCCTTGTCTCTAATTGAAGTGTTATTATCTGAAAAAAATATAAATGAAATGAGTAATAGGTATATAAAATATATATATTTTGATCATAGTAAATTCCCCCCATTTCACCTTTTATAGAGGAACCGTATGAGTAGATGATTCAGATTAGGCAATAGTTACACGATATATTTCTATAATTGAGTCAATCTATGAAATAAATAGTTTATAGTGTTTCACCATATTTAATTATCAATGATACTTCTATTTAAGAAAGATTTGTTTACTAATATAGTATTATATTAATAATATTTTAATTGACCAAGGAGAATTTGGATCATCTAGTTACAAAAGAGCTTCAAGATGGAATGTTTAAATATTATCAACATTTTTTGAAATGATCCCATAACAAATTAATATTGTAAATATATGAACCCAACATGATTCAAGATTTTGTAGATATTACAAAATGATTCAACACATTATAATTTTATGCTAACTGCAACTACTATCCACTAGATCTACTCTACAAAACAAAAAACACATTGAACATCACTATATTTAGAATTTATGTTATTGGTTTGTATCCTTAAAATAAATATAAAAGTTCTAGATAATTCATTTTATTACAATTTTCTTCTTCAAATGAGAGAAATATATTCCCTTTAATGTGGTTATGGATGTTTTCGTCAACAGTTTTTTTAATGTCCATCATTATCCATCAGTCAAGTGTTCATCATATAATTTTAATGGAGGATTGAGCTTGCTTTTACACATACATTCTAGTGATGATTTTTTAAAATTACATGATTTAGTCAAATTATACTACCCAATATAATGAATAAATAAATGGATTGATCTTGGATTTCAACAAATCACTATCTTCAATTTTAAATAAAATTCTAGATTAGAACATTAAGGGTCTTCCAAAAAAAGTGTGTAATGAATTTTGGGAATATCATATTGCAACATGAAAATCCACTATATATTAACTATACACATTATTATATGGAATATATAGTGTATTTCACATTGAAACGAAGAAAACTAAGTTTGATATATACATCATTGATAAAATAATCCATTATGGGTAGGTAACATTATGTTATATAGAGTTGGACGAACTTATTTAAAATAGGCTTCAAGATTTAAACGATGATGAGGTTAATTATAATCATGTTTATCGAGTGTTGAACATGAAGGTTTGGTTATTTTAAATTGTCTAGGTGATTTTTTGTTATCCACATGGGGAATAATTTTTCTTATAATAAAATATCTAATATTGGATACAACATAGGATAACCATGTCATTTATTAAATAGATTACTCCAATGGATCCCTATTATTGATCATTATGAAAAGTGTGGCCATCACAATACCTATAAGTCTATCATTCCTAAAGAATTATTATAAAATTTCCACTTATAAATGAACCATAATGATATATGGTAAACTCTATGTAGAGAATCCTGTTATAATAAGCTAAAATGAAATGATGCATCATCACTAAAATATTATAATTTTTTTGGAATTCTCTATGTCAAATAGTGGTAAACCTCCGGATTTTTCAATCCCATAGCATGGACATAATTTTTTTTCTAAAATCATTATTTAAGATGATTAAAATAAAAAATGGACCTTTTTTCAAAGCATATACCCTTTTTACATTTTCATCAGTCGTCTATCACATCGACCATTAACTATGGGGTCGGTCCTCTATCGTAGTAATCCATATATCATTGAACTAAATAATTCTTATTTCATTATATATACAGTGATTATGAGGTTTCATACCTTTGTAAAAACCATATATTTACACATTATCAATCTCATAATGTTGTCTAATGTCCATCTATTTACATAAGGTTGCATATAATCCAATTGAATCAAGATATCAATATTATATTGGGGGAGTTGGAGCTTTATAATCTAATGGGAGGATCCAAAAAATTCAAATAAAAGTTTATTAAATTAAATAGAAGTTACATAACATTATAATTCCTTGTTATATACCATAAAATATATAAACCCATGGATCATATTGGTCCCCTTTTTTAGCACATTCGAGTAATTTATTTCAGGACTTTAACTTTGTTGTTATTTACATCTTGTTAAAAAAATTAATTTCCCCATATTCCATCTATATATATTTGTTTTACCCTATTAATAAGACATAATAATCATAAAATAACACCATGAGTTCACAAAAAATACCATAGGATTATATTTTTCTCCAATGAGACACTTCTCCACCCATTGATCTTGAATCATCATTCTATTGTTTTTTTCAATAGAATCCCCTTAGTTATGGTGATGTCACATTTTCATGAATCCTGGAAAAGAAATACCAATACAATTCACAAATCATTGTAGAGTAATGATTACTAATAATATAGTAGAACCATATTTTATACCATTTTCAATATCAATCCTCAATTAGGCTAACATTTTTAACATTATATTAGTGGATGTCATGTTTAAAATAGGTTATTGACCATACTTAAAAACAATTTAATCATCAAATTTTCCACTTGATTCAAACCGACTCCAAAATAATTCACCTTTCCCATATGTTACCAATATTTCACTGATGTTTTACACATGTTGGTCTTGAACACAACATGAATTTATATATATTTCTAATTTTAATTCATATATATGAATTTATTTCATTATGACAAATTCCGTAATTATTTTCGTATGTTTGATATAGTTTGATGAATCATCCCAACACACAGACATTACAAGAAATCATTCCACTAACTATTAATTTGAATTAAAATTTGAGGAATTTTTTTCTCTTAGATATCATGATAGAAATTTAAATAATGTTTTTAGTTTATTTTTTATTATGTGTGACTATTATTAATAGACGGTTGAATTATAGATTTTTTTTTTAAAAAAATCTATTTAATGATAATTTAATGGATGGTATAATATAGGTTGGAATAAATCCATAAATATATATATAAAAAAGGTTCTAGAAGTACGATTTATATTTTTTATTCATTATTGGTGGTAATGATGCAATAAGAATGTTACATAAATATATAATTTATCTTGTAATAAATTTAATTTACTTATGACTGTGTGGTTGCATCATGTGGACGTTACAGACAATGTTTAAAAATTTCCACATTGAAAATTATTTTGTTTATTATTTATGAAATAATGGTGGATTGAAATGAGTGTAAAAATTATATTTATAATAATATATGTAGTTTATAATTAATTAAAAAAAATTATATTTAGAATAAATTTTATATGACGGTGAACTGATATTTGAAGGAGACGTAATAGAAACACATCATTCCTTAGACACTCCCATAATCATTGTAAACAAATATTAAATAAAATATTTAATAATTTTATACATATGAAACTCATATTATATAAATAAATATTCTATAACCCATATCAAAAAAAAATATGGTTTATTCCATAAAATAGAAATCATTTAACTGTATAGAGACTTGTTTACATGTACACAATGATAAACTTATTAAGATCAATGGAATAACCTCACAGAAGATGTATTAAAATTAATGACAAATATATTAAAACAAGTAATTGAATTATAATAATAAGACAAATTGATAATTGTGAAATAAGTAGAGTAAAATACTTACTTTAATCATTAAAATAAATTATTAAAGAATTCAAAAAGTGTTTACCGTGAAATAAATAACACTAAAGTGGTGCAAGTCCTCAGATATCTACCTCCCACATCCACTAGTTTTGATACCAAAATGAATAGGTAATATACCATTGAACTCCTTTTATACTGTTAATCAAGTCATATTGATATTTTCTGTTATTAACATTTAATGGATGTACATGACCATTTTTATAATCAAAAAATTTCGAAAATGTTTCTAGTCCAGTATTCCTTATATTATTATTGTATCAATTAAGTAAAAATATCAAAATATTTACAATTTTAAAAATGTAATGTTAATATAATATTTTTTAAAATTAAAAATAAAATTATTATCTTCTCGGAAATGTTTAGTCAGTGCATGATTATGTTTCATGGGAAAATATTTAATTCCCAATATATTGTTAGGATTCTATCAATTTTATGCATGCATTGGTTTCCTTTATTATATAATTCCACCCGGATTTTTCCTATGAAATATTTAACATTAAATACAATGAAAACCAAAATCACATTGATTGGAATTTTGTATCCCATATTAGTGCCCACTTATTCACATGTTTTTTAATCTATAAACCAAAACCATTCAAAATTTCCTGAATTAATTAACCCTCATATAGTTTAAATAGGGTCTCCATAATATATAATGAATTTAATTTCAATCCTCATAGAATAATTGTAAAAATGAACATATTAGGTTTTATTATTATATAAAAGGTTATGGAAAAAATAAAAAATTAATAGAAAAAGTGTAAAAATACAAATTTCAACAAATTTAAAAATTATTCTCAGAATTCACTAAAAATAAAAAATTTATATAATTTTCATTTAAAAAAATGGCATGAATTAAATAATTTAAATACACATAAATGATATTTTAAATTCAATATCTATCAATTCCCTAACCTTACCACTTAGAAGAATTTACATGTATGATTCAATAAAAAATAAAAGAAAATTTATAGAATATAATGATGAGATGAACTAATTTAATACAATGGAATTTTATCTGATCATTATTCATCAAAACACATTACTAAATTTTATCCACTATATAAATACTATTATTTAACAAATTATTTAACCTCCAATTCATCTAAATCACAGACCAAATATTAAATTTCTCACATTAATCAAATATAGATTTTCAAAAAATATTTTATCAACTAATGACAGGCATGGGTCACCATAAAAATAATTACTTTCTAAATATCGACCATATATAAGTAATTGATGTGAGTTTAACATTATAAATTATCATCGTATTTCCATATTCATTAGAATGGTAGATTTTTTATTTCAAAAAAACAATGATAAAATAATGAGGGTTGTCAATTTTTATTTCTTGAAATGCACGATTCTAATTTAATATCAATAATGTGATCCTCCTCATCCCCACATGAACAATATCATCATCATAAATATTGAAAAATTATTGTAATATGAAAAAAATAATTATTTCATCATAATAAATGATTCTATCTACTTCTTTCACATATTTGGTTTTTCTTTATTTTTATAAATTTTTCTAGATTTCTTGTTTGATTGATGTATGAGTTAAATTGAGTATAATATAGTGATTTTGAATAATACACTATAATTTTCATTATAATGTATATTTTTCACTTCCACAAAAAATATTTGTTATTGATTTGTCTATTTTCATATTTTTTTTATTTAATTATAATGTTATTGAAATCAACTAAACATAATCATTAGAAGAAAAGCATATAATATAATCAATTTTACTTGAAAAAAATTTCTTAATCTTTTGAATTACATGACAAGGTTGCCCAAAAAGATGTATAAATACACAAACAAGTTACCCCATACACATATATTCAAATATATATTGTATTTATTTCACTCTAGAATATTTTTGAAAATTAAATATGGATTGAAATTTCCATAAATATCCTTTAATATAAGAGACTTCCATCATTAAATAATTGAATCAATCAATGAATTTCAAAGAAGATCAAACACATATTTTTCATTGAAAATTATAACGTTATGGTTAAACATTTAGATTGTGGTTCTCTCATTAAATGAAGTTATTAGATTGAATATATTGAATGTGGTTATAAGCCTTAAAACAGTTGATTATAAAAATTATGATAGTGCTACGTGGCATCAGATTTAAAAATCAGTGGATATTTTATAAAATTATTATTAAATTTATTTAAAATGTATTCATTTTAATATTTAATTTACATTATTTTTAGGGTTATATTTGGGTCAATCAATGAAACATGTTCAATAAATTAAAACGTTTTTCATTTCACCTCACAATTAATAAAAAAATAGAAATTAAAACATATTAATATTGAAAGAAAACTATAAAATTATGAAAAAAAAATTAAAACATGCTAAATAATAAAAATACATATACCAAAAAAAAATATGATACTAACCATGAAATATTTTGTATAATGTTATTATATTTTATGACTTTATATAAATACTGGGATTCAGAAAGTTTTCACATGAATAAATTGTGAAATTAAATACACAAAATGTTTCTTATTGAGTAATAAAATCCATAATCTAGTCTCCTATATTTTTTTACATGAAAACCAACAAGCAAAAATTACAATCATAACACAAAAAATTTAAATAATTTGAGGAATAAAATTCAGGAAAATGAAATAGATATTTGAAAATGAGTTGGTATGAAAATATCATATGGGTATATGATTTCACTAATCATGTGTGGTATGTTCTATAACATCATCCAAAATCTAATGGTTGGTGTGGTTTCTTCCTCCTGATCCACCAAGAAAATTTTATTTCCAAACATATTTCCATAAAATTACTAATAGAAGATCTAATATGATTATTTTTGATTCTCTAAAACATGATTTGGTGATTATAATATGGTAGTTGAATTAGAAATAACTCAGAGAAGTTACACATCATTTTATAAAAAAAATTATTATTATCTTAAAATTAATTCCAATATGTGGTTTATCTAATTTTCCATCTTGAGAAATGATCTATTATCTAAAAAATAATGTAAGATTAAAATATCCATTTAAATGATTGTACTTATCAATTTTTAAAACCATTTCATCAACAATTTCATCTAAAATATAATTATTATCTAACAATTTAATTTTATATAAATTAGTAGAAATAAAATTTTTATAAAATGTTTTTTATAAAAATTATTTATCATGGTAAACTAAAACAATGTAATAAAAATTTGTGATTATAAAAGTGGTCACTCAATTAATATATTGATTTTGGGATGATAAGTTGTTTTATTAAAATTAGATAGTACCATGACTTTATCTAAGAGAATTTTATGATTTAACATCATATGAGATTCATCCACTTTATTCAATTATGAATATAATTTTCATTTTAGCTTAAAATAATATAGATTTAATTAAAATTTTATATTTAGAAAAAATTTCTTAAAAGATTTACTAAACCATTTTATTATTCAAAATCAAATATATAGTTAAATAAATGGAAAATATTTTCTGTACATAAAAAATTAAAAGGCCTAATTAATTTTAACTTTCCCATATAATCTTATTCAATATCAACTCTGGTAAATGGAATCATTTTTTAATATGATTAATGTTTAGAGACAAATTCTATTATTCCCATAAATGATGTGCAAATTATATATATTTTTCATTATTATTATGTGTTGAAAAAATTATTTCATGTAGTTAACATTATTAAATTAGTACACTCAATAAATCAAATTACTCAAACCCACTATCTGATTTTTCACCATAAAAATGCATCATTTAATTAAAGATATGTGTTCTATATTATTTAATGTAATAATTTTTATTTAATAAAAATTTATGTTAAATATTGTGAAACTCAATTATAATGGTTTTAATTAGTAATAATTAGTCTTTTCATGTTACCTCTATCAATAATTTCTTATCTTATAAATTTAGTGTAGTGGTGCTCTATAGATTCTCTCATCCGGAGGTTATGGACTCAGTTTACTAACTACAACATTTTATTTGTTAATTTAATAGTTTAATGTCTAGAGTTAAAAAAATAAATTAATTATAAAATACAAAATTCCGTTCTAGAATGAAAATTTTATAATCAAATAAGAATAAGTATATGATTTAGAGGATGAATAAGTCAAATTAGAAGAAACAACTATAAGTAAATTCTGATTCATGTAAATTACTATTATCGTTATATACAAATATATGTTAATTAGATAACTAAATATTTACATAGTGAAGTAAAATTATACACCTAAATTTTCACGAAAAAATATAATAAAATAATATACTGATTTTTATCTTATTATTAATTGAATTTATGTATATAAAGACCACCTTAAAAGAAAAAATTATTAAACATATTATTCTCATGAAAAAGATCACAAACAAGAAAATTAACAAAAAAATAAAAAAAAGTATAGTAAATTTAATATAAATTTAGTACAAAATTGAATAAACTGATATCAATTGGAATATAATAATTCTATAACCAAAATATATTCAAGGTTAATTAAAAAACAATAAAATTACAAAACTAAAAAATATAGATGGACATGGATCTCTACTAACCGCATCCACGTAGATTTTTACCGGAGATAGATATATTATCTCCTATAGAAATATATTTCTATATATGATTAAATCATAATATGATCCATTATGAAATATTAATGAAACTGAAGAAAATTTTCAAAAATTAAAATGAGAGATATATTTTCTATTTGGAATCTATAATTCAATATGTGTTATTGTATTAGACAATTTAATAATAGAATAATACAATTTCAACTTCCCATACAATGTACATATATGAATTTATCATTCTCCTACAAATATATAATGTTTATTTATATTTTATCCACTAATTTAATTTTTTTTAATTTAAACAGAATTATTATATGAAGAGGCCATTCAGATTCACCTATTATCAATCGTTAAACTGTTAAATAAATGATTTTTTCTTTCATTAATTTTAATTTAAATTTACATATGTGGGTGTTATTTCCTTGGGAAATGGAATAACCTAAAATTTTGGTTTGTGTCTTCATTTAATCCTTTATTATTGAGTCATGGTAGAACCAATCTGCCAAAATCATTTCCATTTCCAAAAAATATACACGCCTAATATTCAGGGAATAACCCCATGATCCTCTTGATGGAATTGATTTCAAAAACTCATATAATCCTAGAAGAAAAGAATTTAATTTTTTTTACCATTATAGCAATTTCTATGGATTATTCATCCAAGTGATATAAAAATATTCTAAAAACTAATTATATATTAACAATTAAAAAAAACATAAAAATATAAAAACTTACATATTTTGACATAAAATGAATAAAAATTGGGGGATTAATTAATTTGAATACCCTTAAATGATAGTGAAAAATTGATATCTATAATTTATCATTATTAATATATATATTTAGATTTCTCGTCATAATCACATTAACTCCTTTACTGTAAGCACTCCATACGAATGCAATAATGTAGAAAAAAAATAATCTCACAATTACATGATCAAAAATATACTACTTATGACTCTACTAATACTAGTTTTACCAATAACATTATTATTTGGGTTATCATGTGTATGAATACATTATCCTAAATTAATTTTTAATAATATATCTTGTTATATTCAAAGTTTTATTAAGAAATCACATACTTGGTTTAAAAGATGATATATAGTATATAAACATTAAGTAAAGTCAACGAAGAGTTGGGTGATCATAAATATTCACACTATTACTCACCTAGGCTTTCATAGACTGAATCATTATGGAAATAAGAGTCAACACTACCAGTCCATAGGTTTATATCCAATGATTAAATCTCACTTATCCCACAAGAATTTCTATCAATCAATATTTGGGTAATTTATCCATGGATATTCTTTCATGTATTACACAAGACTACATAGTTTTTGATAAATATATCTTATTCAAAGTTATCTTCTAATTGAGGGAAAGGATTATGATATATATTTTACTGAATTATTAATTATAGATGATCACCTATATCCCCTAGGATAACATATTCCAATGTTGAAATAATATTCATACCTATTTGAATAACATGATTAGAAACTAAAATTTAAATATGCACGTTGTTACAAAAATCATTGTGTAGGTATTTAAAATTATTAACCTTGAAATTGAACTTATAATTTTCTAAAATAGGAATAGAAGTTTGGACTACACTTGATTGTGGCATTAACTCTTCCGAAATCTAGACCTCATTTCATGGTTCTACTATTGTAAAAGGTATCACATATAGTTCATGAACATCATCCTTGTGATATTTTATATAGAGCTAAATCTTTCAACATCATTTATTAAAACCTTATAAAAAGGAATTATAATAAGGGTGAGATAAAATATGTTGTAATTGTAAAAATAAAAATAAAAACTAAATTTATTTAATTGGAATAAGAGTGTATAAGGGTATGATGACATAATCAATGTTCATTATAAAACTATAAAAGGCCTCATACACAACAATACCAATATTACAAGACACGATAACTTGGAAAATGAAAAAGTCATCAGAATCAATAATACAAATCAATGTAATATCAATAACAATAATCAGAAACATTATAAACTCATAGAAGATATATAATAAAAAAAGGTATCATATGAAATCATTATACTTTTCAGTCTTATAAATGGAATCACCATGAAGCCGACTTCTATACATTTCACTCTCACAAATGTAATTCCCATATAGTTGAATTCCAAAAAAATGCATTTTCTTCTATCATGGACACACAAATCATTGGTGTAACAAATAAACACCCATAATTGGATTATATTTTAATATCCAATCAAATTTAAATACACCATAGAGAAATAATCATACATAATTAACCCATGGAATAATAATGAGTTCAATAAAAATCATTTCAAAACACGATTAAACCATGGGGATGAAATCGGTTTAATAAAAATTTCTTCAAAATTAGATTATACCATTGAAATAAATGTGTTAAATAAAAATAAAATTGAATAATTATTCAACCATGGAATGTAAATGGGTTCAATAAAAATAAAATTGAATCATTATTTAACCGTAGAAAAATTTGGTTAAATAAAAATATATTGGAATCATGATTATCCCATGGAAAAGTAATGGGTTAAAAAATCGCATTGAAACAATATTATCCTAGAGAAGAAAACGAGTAAAAAATTAATTTATTTTAAATATGTTTACCCAATTAAAATAAATGTTTTAAATATAAATAACAATGAAATAATATTTACACATGGATTGAAATTTGTTAAATAACAATATCATGGAAACTAGAATATCCCTTAGAAAAAGAATGGGTTAGAGAACTGTATCTTTGAAAAAAAACAATCCATAAAAATAATTAATGATGATAGAATTAGTTTAAAATATCCATAGTATAGGATTAGTAATAGGAGGTGTTGTTGATGTCGATAAATGGAAATAATATTAAATGATCATTAAAACAATCTTTAAACATTTCAAAGCATCACAATCCACATTGAATCATTGAAATCGATAAGCCCATGAATATGAAAACATTAACAAAAATATAATGTCTTGATAATAAGTATATTAATGATATAAGGATTCAAAGAGGTAGTATATATTCCCTATAAAATAATATAAATTTATAACATCAAAATTTTACCATGATGGAAAATAGTGATAACTATCCATTAATGGATTAGTAACATTGAAACCATATCACCATGGGATAATACCCATTAAATTATGTGTATAATATCATGATATTTAAATAGAATAATTATATAACATATAAAATTATAATTACATAATCATTATAAAATAAGATAGGTGTATAACATAATAAACATCATAGTGATGGAAAAATATGACAACAATCCATTACCGCTTTGGTCACATTGAACCATAACCCCCATGAAAGAATAATAATTAAATGGAAAAATGTAAATAACATGAAAATAAAATAATTCATGATATAGTATATAAAAAAATTAGTAAATACACCACGTAAAAGAAGTAAGTGTTTAATATGATATTTATCTCACTTATGTAAACTATGAGATGAAAATACCCTACCTTATCCTTCTATTTTATTTTGACATATTTTTCATCCAATATTGTATTTTAAAAATGTTACTAACATATTATAGATCCTTAATCATATTTATGATATCATATATGGTCTTATTATAATATATTTTTACTCGTTTTATAAAAATCATTATTTATTCTCAATATTTTATTATTTTAATTTAACAATTCTCAGAGTATATTTTAACTTTTTATATTTTGTTACTATTAATTATATCATGATTTCATTGACTCAAAAATGTAAACCATGATTTTCATATCATATATATATATATTCATTATATATAATATTTATTATATTCCATAATATCATATGATAAGAAATGAAATACACCATTCATGGGTATTGTAGTGTACTGTAGTTGCAGTGACACTATAGTAATGGCGTCCATTATAGTGGTGAAAGGTTACTATAGCGGTGGTCGACCACTATAGCAGTGGTGGGTACCGTGTGGTATTGTAGCAGACATGAACTATAGCAGTACTATTCACAAAATGGGCCTTGGGCAAAACATTTGGGCCTACGGGCCATGTAATGGGATAAATTCCCATTGGGCCTTCGAGATATGTAATGGGTCTCCCTCTTCCAAGTTAAAGAGGTATTTCTTTTTCTTTAATAAAAAATGAGGCTTCAGCCCCAACCATTAAAAAAATGGAGACTATAGGCTGTAAATACAAATAAATGCTACATCCACTTCTTTTTTCATATTTCCAAGAATTAAATGTAAATGATTTATATATATATAAAAACTCTTGAACTATATAAATTTCATATATTATATAATTTTTAATTGAATCCATACTTTATATGTTTCATGTGTAGTTTGAATGAGTCACGTCACTTTTAAGAGATGGTAGTCCACAGATCCACACACGATTTAATCATTTTTTAAAAAAATGGAATGTATAATAGTATGTACTATAAAATAATTATGGAGTCTTAAATACATAATAAATATCTTATATATCATATATTAACAATGTTTCCATCATAATTCCCAACCTTGAATGGAGGAAAAGGAAAAATGAACAATCATCATTTTGTATGGTAGTTGTGCACTATGCACATAAACAATATGTTATATACCAATTAGATTAATGTGTTTTTAATTTCAGGTAAACACCCCAAAAACATAATATTATATTTAGGATTCTTATTTTATTATATAATCATGGAATAATAATATAATTTTTGGTTTATAATTAAATAAAATCAAAGAAGTATGAGAAAGAATCATACTTATAAATAGTGAAACTCAACTTTGTTTTCAACAAATGATTTATTAGATGAATTTATTAAAAGTTAATGATTATAGGATTAGTGGAGTTTCATTTAGAAGAAATTGGAGTAGATAGTGGTAGTGAAAAAAGTGGCATGAAATGTGTGATGATGGGGCGGTGAGACTGATTTTTTATAATTGGTCAAGGGTAGTATTCTTATAAATACGAAAAGGTATACATTATAGGGAGGTATTCCTTTTTAATGTGATTTAAAAATGGTCAAATAATGTATTAAAGTTTATTTATGGTAAATTAAAACCGCTAACATGAAAGAATAATTTCCTTTTTATAAATTTGTTCCTTAAATTCAAGGTTTCCCAAAATTTATCATTTCTGTTTTTTTAAATTTTCTATATTTCTAAAAAATGTAGTCTAAAAATTAAAACTTAATGAAATAGTGATATATTAAATAAAATATAAATAATAAAATGAAAAAATTATATCTAATTTATGAATATAAATATCATGTTTTTTAAACTAATTTTAAAACAAGCGCATTTGTCGTGAAATGCACTAGTTTAACCTATACTCTGAAAATAATGTTTTTACGACCCATTGTTAAAAATGTTAATTATAAAAAGATACATTTTTAAATTAATACACCATTTTCAATATATATTTACCCTTACTAATAACTTTATAGAATATAAGATTTATATTAATTTTTACTTATTTAATAAAATAACAATTTTTGTAAAATAATAGAAATGTAAATTTTGACATTATTTAATTTGTATTACAATAAAAATATCAAAACAATATTTTAATTAAAATTTATTATGTTAAATGTTATTTAGAAGGATATATTCATCTATAAAAATCATGAATTGAAATAATTTTTTAAATTTACATCACTTTTTATATTTATATTATCTTCTATTTGTAGTTAATTATTATCAAACAAAGCAAAACATTTGACTTTAATATTTATTTCAAGTTACTAAATCATCTATAAAAATTAATTAAAGAAAATTATTATAAAAACACCCCATGTAAATTGAAAAAGAATATGTATAACCAAATGTATGTCATTTCTACATATAAAGGATTTATAAAATTTAAATGTATGGAAGGTTCCTTTTTAATCTTTTTCTATACATGAATTTTTATATCAGGAACATCCAATCGATATTGTCCCAATAAATAATAAAATTGTAAATTTTTTCTAATATATTTTAACCATATAAGACAACATATTTTTTAAAAGTGTCTAGGTCATTTTATCCATATGGTTAATGTTTGGCCCCATGTAATGCTTAATACAACCATAATCCATGTAATTAATTTTATATAATTTTTGTAATAATTTTTATAAAAATGGATCTTATTAGAAAAAAAACTATACTAATTACAACATTTAATTTCAGGATTTTTTTGATTCAATTCATTAATGTGGGAAAATTAATTTTTATACTAATTCTATGAATGTGATTAGAAGGCAAATTTTTAAAGGGAGATTGGTCAGATGTTATTTATGATTTCATATCAATATTCAATATAAAAATGACTATAATGACCATAATTGGGATACTATATATATAATTGATTTTTTTAAAATTTAAAAACAATTTTTTATTTAATTTATCAATAATAATTATTTCAATGAAAATATTGTTTTTTTAAAAAAAAATTTATAATTGACTTTTTATCAGCAAAATGAATATCATCACTAAAATATGAAAATTTAACAAAATTATTATCAGAATTTTGGTTTCAACAATAAATTCAATTATTTCTTATAAAAATTTTATGTATCATAAAAAAGATTTAATATAGGTTCTCTTTTAAAATGTGGTAAAAATTTTAAATAAATATACAGCTTGTTATATCAAAAAATTGCATTTAATCTTATTTTATTCACATAAACTTTATTGGATGATTATATTTTTTTAATAAAAATAACTAAATAAATATAGTTTGAAATATTCACACCCTATACTATAACTTATAGGATATAACTTCCTAATTAAATAATAATATCAAAAGTATATTATTGTTCTTTATGACTTGGCCCTGCATGAATCACATGTCGTCAAAGGGGATCCATGTTGCATGAAAAGGAATATAACTATGGTGTTCTACATAATTCAGTATAATCAATTTATTTCAGGTAGGAAAATGAATAAATGAAAATAAATTAAATTTAAGGAATATATGTCATAAAATGTCATGATGTTAAATCCTACCCCCTTAATATAATTTTTTTCCCTTAAATACATATTGGACATCAAAAGATTTATATTTCTAATATTAATTAATCTAAATAAAATCATAAAAATTGTTAATGAAACGTAATCTTCTAATGGAATGTAAAACCTAAATGCCACAAGTTTTTACACTTTACTAGGAATCCACCAAGGGAGAACATTGGCACGAATGGAGGAACAATATAAATAATTATAGATGGTGATTGATTTCGTCGATCATAAGCAAGTGAATAATTAATTGAAAGTTATGTTCCTAAAAAAACATAAATATATGTAGATCAAAAAGACAATCGGTTCATCTGAATTTATATTACTTGGTTATTAATTATTGTTTCAGTATCATTTTCTTAGATTTAATCAATTATCATACCATCTTTACCAAAAAGAAATAAATATAATTACTTGATGAGTATAATTTTATCATATAGTAAATCTAAACCAAAATATCATCTTTTTTTCCAAAATATGATTATTTATGGTTAATTATTTACCCGTAAATAACATAAAATCATTTTTTAAATAAAATATACCCATAAAAGAGATATCCAAGCTATTCTAGTGTTCATTAATCATTAACCAGAACTACAATTTTGATCATATATTAAGACAATTACAAAATTTATTAAACCATAAAAAGATACACTAATTTTCAAAATTCAATAATAATACTCGAATCTAAAAATAAATTAGTCCATAAATAACTATCCCTAAATGTCTACATACATTTAATAACTATGTTATACAAATAAATATGACAAGCATTTAATCATGTATTCTTCCTTGTTAAATAAACCATTAATCCTAAATTAAAATACCATATTATTTCCATATAAACATAATATTTACCTAAAAATGGTTATTCTAACTTGGACATCATGCAGGAAATTTCATTATTTTCATTAACTCATTGGATCATGTACCCCCACCTTACTAAAAGTGACATTTTATCACAGAGAAAATGAGTTTTCACTTTTATTTAGACATGAAATCTAATTTATCTCTAACGAAACAACATTTTTTTCAAGGGTTTAAAAATACATTATCCTATAAAAAATATAAACAAATTACTTTATGAACAAATCCTAGATATCCTAAACTAGTTTTTTAATAAATTGAACTTGTGATTATACTAAATTTCATAGACCTATGATGGATTCCATAAATCATTAGATAAAATCATTTAAAAACATCATAATTTCCAAAGCTATCTAATATGACCATTGATACAAACTATAGAAACCAAGAACCCATACTCACAGATCATGTGGTAAAAAATATTACTTTACATTTCATGATTGGATCCTCATAAATGTGACCCAAATTTTTCCATCAAAAAATTACTACATTAAAACGAAAACATTGATCACTAACATGCTAGAGGCCATTTTAGGTTTAGAGTTTTAGAAAACTAGGACAAACTCAGACATAAACAAAGCATATCAAGATTGAATTATAAGCCTTTGAAAGTAAATTTCTCCCATTTAACCCATATTTTTTTATTTCATAAATTTTCCATTAACATAATCCCTATGATATTTTTTATCTGAATAAAAATTTTAACGCAAATCATTAAAACCTGGGGAAAATGAAACATAAGATGGGTGAGATCAAGCGCTATGTAATTGTAAGAATAATAATTCATATTTAATTGTCATAAATTAGCATAATAATGAATAATATTATAAAGAAATAATGAAACTAGTTGATCAAGTCATATATGAAATCATACCCATCAATGCCTTGAAAATCAAATATGAAAACATGGAAAATGGAATAGTCATCAGAATCAATTATCAAAAGACATGTGATATCAATCAGGATCATTAGTATCATTATAAACTCATGTAAATAATATAACAACCTTAATGGTATCTTGGGACATTGTTATAATTTATACTCTTATAAATCAAATAATCACGTAGATGAATTCTATGAATTTAACTCTTATAAATGATATAACTATATGGTTGGCTTCTATACCAAATTCATTGGAGGGATATCACGAAGCCACCTATCATTGGTCTTTCAAGAAACCACGCATAATTGGGTTATAAAGTAACTACCCATTATTTTTACATGTAACACTAAAAACATTGGAAGTAATTAAACTAAGGAAAATAAATGGGTACAATAACAATCTATTTCAAACATGATTGGCCCATCAAAAATAAATTGATTTAATAAAAATATATTTGAAATAAAATTTTCACATATTATGAACTGAATTGAATAATAATTTATTGAAACAATATTATAACATTGAAATGTAATTGGTTCAATAAAAATTTCATTGAAATGTGATTAATCCATGGAAATAAATTGGTAAAACAACAAAATATTTGAGCCCGGATTAACCCATGGTAAAAGAATGGGTTAAATAACAACATCTTCGAAACTAGATTAACCCATCGAATGAAATGGGATAAATATAAATATCTTTGAAAAAAGATTAACCCATAGTAATATATGGTTTAAATAATAGTATCTTGGAATAAATATTAATCCATGTATAGTAATGGGTCAAATAACAATATATTTGAAACATGATTTACAAATGGAAAAGAAAGGGTAAAATACCAATATATTTTAAACAAACAAAATTCATCTAAATAATGAGAGTTTATGGAATCAATAAAAAATATTCATATTTCTGTATAAATAACCAAAAGGGTTATTGACATTGATTAAGGGAAATAACATTAAAGGATATTTAAAATATTCTTCAGGAAAGTAATATTTAACCATTTCTAAGAATCCCATTCTAGATTGAAACATCATTAGCCTTAAACCCATGAATATAATAATTTTAAATGAAACATATAATATCATTAGAATAATTATATTCACAATATTAAATGACATTTATGTATTATATATTACAAATAAATTAATATATTTGTATAACATAACAAACATCATAAGGAATTAAGATTTTTACCACAATCACTTCCATATTGGTATCCTTGAAATTGTAAACCCCATGAAAAAATAATTATTAAATAATACATATAATACCATGATATATAATCATATCCATGATATAACATATCAAATAGGTATTATATAATCCTTATATAAATAAAATAGGTTTATAACATTGGAAACATCATAATTAAGGAAAATTATCACAATGACCAATTACCGAATCGGTAAATTTGATAATGTAATCCCCAAGAAAGAGTAGTCAATTAATGTAAAAATTTAAATACAGTGAATATAAAATATTTAATGGTATAATATATCAAAAAATGTAATTGTATAAAACCCAAAAAAATATGTAATTAGAGAATAGGATATTTATCTCACACATGTATAAATTGTGATGGAAATCACTTACATTATCCATCCCTTTTTTGTGTGGTATTTAACCTCCTGTATATTGTTTTAATCATGATAATAACTTATTATATAACCATTTAAATAATTATTATATCATATATGATATTATTATATCATTTTATTACCCATTTGATTAGAATAATTCATTATTCTCACTATTTCTGAAGTTAATAACATTATTTTTTCCAGTATTTTTCGACTTGTTTTTTGTTCTTATTATTAATTACATTATGTATAAAAAATTTCCAGAATGTATACCAAACCATATATATCTTATATATTCATTAAATACATGTATTGATAACATTACATAATTTTAATAGATAATAAAATCAAATGCACCTTTCATGGAGAGGTAGGTCGAAAGTACGCATGAACGCTCCATCCACTATATTTGTTATATTAAAATGGATGAAAAGTAAATGATAAATATCTATATTATAATTCTAGCATCATATATATGTAATATATATTACATATTTTTATTAAAACAATCCTACATAAGTTACATGTGTATATTGAAAATATCACTTTCTTTTGGGGAGGCGATAGTCCACACATCCATAAACAATGTTATCATATTAAAAAAATGGAAAGTATAAATGTATGTATTATAAAACAATTAATGAATAATAAATAAAAAATAATAAAATATATATGATATATTAATATTATTTACATAATAATTCTCATCGATGAATGGTGGTAATGTAATAACAAATTATCATCATTTTGTGGGGTCGTAGTTCTATTTATACGTAAATTGTAGGTTCGACACCCATTAAATAGATGTGTGTGTATGTTCAGGTATAACCCTTAACATAAAATAATACTAGTAAATCTAGGATACTAGTGATATTGTATAATCTTTGAATAAGATTATTTTAGGGGTTGGAGAATGAATATTAAACAAATAATCATGAGGAATAATGTTACCTATTATTTGGGAATCTTTTCAAATGTTTCCCTTAATGATTCATAGGATAAAATTATTGAAAATTGGATGTGTATATAATGAGTGTATATAAGTTAAGGTTATATTTTCATAGACCTATGATGAGGTAATGTGGCTTTAAATGTGCGATTAAATGGGAGGGGTGAGTGCCTTTTTAAGTGTAGGGGTAGTGAAATTATTGTAAATACTGAAAGGTATGTATTATAGGGAGGTCTCCCTTATATAATTTTAGAAAAAAATTGAAAAATAACGAACCGAAGGGGATCTAACATCTAGAAACCCATTCAAAACACATAAATATTTTCATTTTTATGATTTTGTTCATTTACTTCTATGTTTCCCCAATTTTATCATTTTTTTTATTAAAGTAAATATATTTTTATCCTAAGTAGTTCAACCATTATGTCTAAATTAATTTTTGATTTATTATAAAAATAAAAACACTAAAATTTAAATATTATATCAAATGTATAAATTAAGGATCTCATCTTTTTTGGAAAATAATTTTAAAATAAGTGAATGTAATGCCCAAAAACACTACTTTAACATAGACAGTGAAAACACTGTTTATACTATCTATGGGTCAATATTCCTCTTTTAAAATATCAATTTGACCATTAAATAACTATATTTTATATTTATTGAAACTTAAAAATTAAATTTCAGTATATTGGATTATAATTATTTTTATCCTATTAAATAAAATATATTTTATCATAAAATAGTATTGATTTCAATTTTGACATTATTAATTTTATTTTATTTTTAAAATATAAAAAATAATTATAGGAATTAAAAATTTATTAAGTTGAATGATATGAAAAATTATATATTAAAGTGAGAATACTAATTTATTATAATAATTAAAACATTTTACATCCATTTAAATATATAATGTATCATTTATTTTTTTAATTCTTAACTAAATAATCACTACATTGGTGTTTTCGATGAATTTTACGTAACTACATCATCTCTAACTATTAATTATAAAACATAATGAAAAAACTTACCATTCCTATTTGAAAAGGATATATGTAAAATAAATAATTATGTTTTTCTACATATCCATGCTTTATAAATTGTAAAGTTAAGAAAGGTTCATTTTGTTGTCTTTATCCTAAATTAACAAGTTATATTGGGAAGTCCATGGGATATTATCCCAATAACTCCTAATATTCGAACTGGGTTTGGATATAGATGAAATATACTTAGAATATATTTATTTACATGTTTCAATGTCATTTGGTCCTTATATCTAATGTTTGGTCCCATGTTAAGCTTAATTTTAACAAAATCACTGTAATTAATTTTTTACAATTTCAACAATCTTTTTTTGTAAAGAAACTACATTAACCATGTTATACCACAAATTTAATGCATATTAAAACATTTTATGAGAATTATTTCAAGTTAAATTCACATATTTGGAAAAAATATATTTATAGATAATCTCATAGAGGTATCTAAAAACAGTGTTTTTAAATTAAAAATTGGTCAAATGTTTATTAAACATTTATATATAAGTTAAATATAAAAATCAATCAGATAACCCAAATTAAATTTATATATTTATACATTATATTTTATGAATTTATACCCAATTATAAATATAATTTAATATTGATAATTATTTAATGTAAAATAATTTTTTCAACTAAAATGTGTTATATTTTACAGTTTATCAAAAAATGAAACTTTTGAGAAAAACATGAAAAGGTCACCAAAAGTAAATTTTGGTATCAAAATTACAAAAATAATGTTCAATATTTGATATAAAATATATAAATGTATAAGTGATTAAATTTAAATATACTTCACTATTAAAAGGTATTAAACTACATTTTTAAATCATACAACTTTTAATGCATAAAAATTTGATTTATTCTTTATTTAAGATTATCATAAATAGTTTAATTAATGTCACCCCATTATATATATATATATATATATAAATCTACTTAGTCATAATAACATTATCCAATAAAAAAATTCCATGCAATGACTTCAAAATATAATAATAATATCATATTTATAATATAGTTTGGAAAGACATGACCTTGTATGTATCAGAATTTATTATTGGTAATTGAAGTTGGATGTAATGAATGATAAAAATAGAGTTATCTTTAATTGAAGATAAAATATTTATTTTTTGTAAAATAATAAACTGAAAAATTTAAAGTAAATTGAAATAATATAGTTCTTAAAATATCTAGATGGTACACATATGATTTTCCATGAAACACCAATGGAAAAAAATTGAATTTCAATTTTTCCATATACTAGTAGCTTCACTACTGTGGTTGTAATAGGTTTCTTTTCAAGTAATGATCTAATCACGTTTTCTCTCCTCCCACTCCTTTATGGAGGGGATGATTAAATTTTCATCCATAGTGATAAATAATAATGAAAAAGTATTTCCCCACTATGGACTATAGATAATTTTTCAATATTTTATACCGGTGGAATGCTTTATCAGCTTATCACTCATGAAATGATCATCGTATATCCATGGGGTTCCTTTAGTATTTTTTTAGGATCTTCTAAAAATAAAACAACATGATACTACATATATCATTTTAGATTAATTTTTTATAAGTAACCTCTCATTATATATGGTAATAGTTATGGAAATTATAAAAGTATCTCTATTTGTGACTACTAGATAGATAATAGAATTTTTTATTATTATTTTTAAAAAGATCCTAGGAATTTTTTAGGGAAAAATAATTAACCTATAATTTCATGTCTTTAGTGAAACTGTAGTGTCCTGACATGCTCAATCGTTGTGACATCATAGTTTGTGGGTGGAACATAAAATTAATTAGCAGAAAAACTCTCTATATAAAATAGAATTCCATAAAGTCTTAATATACACACCCACTAAAAATCATTGATATCATGAAAATTATCTTTTCCCCATATATATTTTCATGACCTATCATTATCAAATTAAAAAATGGTTTAGTTATTGAAGAATCAATTAATATTAAAATATTTTGTGAGTATAACAATAATATGAGTAATATTTTTGAGTTACATGGATTAGTGTGACATCCAAAAAATCATAGAAATTCATAGTTTCCTCATTTTATAATTATTAAACACTCACATAAAAATAATCCATGTGTCTAGTCCTGTCAATATATCTCTGAAGATCTTCTCATTCACTTCAATCATAAATAACACTATGGTAGTAAATATTCCCTCTTCAAATCAATAATTAAATTTTATTGATGTTTGATATTTATTTCAAATATTGATCCATATGGGTAATGTCATTAATAAAATTTAATATTGTTTATTTCAAATTAATATAATAGTTTAAACATATGATATCCACATATAATCCTTTTTATTTTTATTTTTATTTTTATCACTATATTTTCCATCTATCATTTCTAGAGGGAATTCTGCATCTTTTGGAATCTCATTTGGAACCCTCCAAGTACATTACCTAGTTTAATTACATACATACAACCTTATTTTTAAGTAATTTATGAGTTATAGTATTTAATTTTATCATTGAATTCAATCATATGACTTTTACCTTAAAATTTACAAAATTTTGGAAAAAATGGATTTTCCCAATTTTAGAACAAATTTAGTGCAATCTATATGGGAATTGTGTAACTAAAATTTATTTTTTAAATAGTTTAATTATTTAATTTTGGCATAGAGTTGTCAAAAAATTATAGACTACCTATTTTTGTCAGGGTGTCTATACTCGGACCCATATGGTTATAACACAGTATAGAATACCATCCATCCAAACTATTATTCCAACAAACAAATTTAAAATTTTGAAAATAGTATTTAAAATTACTATTAATTATATACTAAAATATCTAATTATTACCAATAAAATATTATAGTCTATATAATTCCAAATAAATTGAGACCCTCTATTATATCATTCAATCCAAATGTTCTCAATATGGGTTTTTTGAAAAAAAATATAATAAAAATATCCTCCTCACTCCAATTTGTAATTTTTCTCCACCCTTTCATGGTTTTCATTTCTCCACTAAACAATGGTGGCCTAAGGGTATTCTTGATTGATTTTTAATTTGTTTATGTTTCCATATTTATGACTAATAATTACCACTTTTTGATCCCAATATATATTCTAGTTAGACTTCAATTAAATAAAATAATTTTTCACATGATTGTGTTGATCTTAGTAGGTCGTTCCATGTGATTTCCATTATTATCATAAATATTGATGCATTCAAATATTAATTTTTTCCTAAAAACGTAATATGGTAATATATGTTTCAATATATATTTGAAAATGAAATATCTGATACCTTGGGGTTAAAGTATCCCTTTAATATTTAAAAAATTAAATTTATTTTAATTATAAATTTGATTTTCTATTGGAGAGTTTATGGAAAAGGTCAGATGAACATATAACATGGCAAGATCTAAACTCATGGGAATATTATGTACATTTCTATGTGATCATAGGATATAGGGGTTCCCCTTGTTCAAGATATTATAGTGATGTAAATTTGAAATCTCCCATGGTTAGTGACACATTAATTATTCCACTAATTGAGTTTGTGCAACCCAATTTATTAAAATATTTCTAGGTACATGAGACATAGTATCCACTATGTGTTATCCCATGAGATTATTTTGAAAATTTTATTTTATAATACTCTTATTATATTTCATATTTTCCATTATATCTTTAATAAATTAAAATTTTTAGATGAAAAAAATAATCATTAATTTGATTTATAATTTTAAAACTATATTGTATTGTATTTATAACATGGATTTTATATAGAAAACTTGGTGGAATCTACTAGGGTAATTTTCTCACAACCTGCATACACCCATGACATTATTTAAAAAAAAATTATCTATTGAAATAAATGGAAATATTTCACTCAAAGGTAATGGTTACTCAAGAAATACTTAATCATATATATGGTGGTGAAATGGTTATTGGATGTTACCATATTACCCATAGTTATTTGATGTATCTTATTTTATAATTTAATTAATATTTTATAAATTTTTATCTTGAAACATGTATCTCATTCTGATTATGTCATTATATAAATATTATTATATATTTTTATGGTAATAAATGTATTCTATGTTTTTTAATTTTATAATGTAATGAATACTATAATTTTTTCATTGATTATGATATATTTATATGTTTATCATGACCTTTTATGGTATCACATCCCAGTGTATGGTGAGGATAATCTAGGTAATCTGTTATAATGATTTGTTTTAAATATAATTTTTGAAAACCATTCCCATATAGAATTTCCTAGACGAGCATGAAGTTATCCCATTCCATGGGGATCAAGAATATATATTAGGAATTTTTCAGACTAGAACATGTATTAAGGTTCACAGTTTCAATGGATGGTTCTTATAAAAATGATATTAGTGGTTATTTTATTAATTTGTTTAATATTGTTTTCATATAATTCTAGAAAGGATCGTGGATTGATGTTTTTTTAGAACTGGTGATTGGAAATAATTTTTAGTTCCCCTCTATGAGTCTTCAAAGGATGATAGGAATGACAGAATGATTTCATATTTAAATTTATATCCATGTTAGACAAAATAATGTGATATATATGATGTATAGGTTACATGACTATAGATGATTTTGAATTTGGTTCAATTTTATTATCACTATATGTAACCGTTTATAGATGCAAGCATGGGACACAATTTGGATACGGGTCAGATGTACCACCATTACAATCATTCATCATTTTGTGGAGTCAACAACCCTATATAATACGTGCATCGATTTGAAATGTATTATAGAATACTTGAGTTCCTAGAAACACCTATTCCTATGAAGGTGAAATAAATTTCATTTATACATTTTGGGAAAAAATTTAGATGTGGAATTTAATTTATCAATGTATAATGGATAATAATATAGAAATAATTGACATAAATAAAATATTTTACAATTATTACAATAAAGAAATATATGATTTGGAAAAATTAAATGAGTTACTAGTCCTTTGGTAATGTGATCAAACCATTTCAATGTTTGATTACATATTTTTTCAATTGATTCTCATTTATATAATCATATTTTTAAAATAATTAGATTAATTCATAGAACATAGAAATGGGAATTCTTCGGGATATGAAATTTCATGTAATCTTTATCATGATATAAAATTATTAGGAGATGGTGTACTGATACAAAATTAATTAAATAGATCAGGATGGCATGTCCATGATATTGGGGACTTCATACATTGAATATACATGTGACGAAAATTTATCTTAATAGTAAAGTATAGTTGATATTCCATTAAGAATCCAAATATGGGGTTTCTAGTCTCACTATTAGATGACCTATTTTGTTTCACTTTGTATCATGGGACCATTACCTCATTGGGTAAGTATGAAATTCCATGTGAAGACTTCATATATAGATACCCCAAAGGTAAGAAATTGATGTGTGTTAATTGTAAATATGTTGTGTTTCATAATATTCGATATGTTATAATAGAAATTAAGATTTCCCTCATATCCTAGATGATCCCATAATGATTCCATCACCTCAAAAGAATTTTTATATCACTACCAACATCATATTGTATATGTTGGGTATTACCATGGAAAATCATATATGAAATTGAAACAATAATCTTGTTGATAGACTCAAGAATATGCATAGAGAATGCATCATCATGGAGTGGGAAAATACATTACTGATTCTATGGTGGTTCAATCTAGAGTGAGTTTTATAGATAATATAGTATAAAAAAAGAACAAATGTGATGAGATCAAAAAAACAAAACTTCTATACTATAATGAAGAAACATACGATTATGCAAGCATGGGAATTCCATAAATAGCACTAGAGATATGTTAGGACGTACTCGGTTCCGAACCACTAGCCTGCGTATGGTTAAGCCCCTAATTTACCAACTAGTTTCCCTAACCTAGCCTCTCATGTAGCACAACCCGGATGGGCTAACATCAAATCCAGGGTGTACAAACCGATCTAATCGGTTTTGATCAACATCTATTACTCAACCCTATAATAGATTCCCAGGAACCCATGGTGGTAATAATATTGTGTAATTAGAAGGCCCTTGTACGAGTGACTCATCATACCTTCTGTCACCCCACATTCAACCCCAAACACAGGAAACCTATAATATAAACCCTAAAGGGATATCCCTCTTATAGAGGTTACCGATGGATAAATATATATTTTTATAAATACTTACACTCCATGTCAACCAAGGTTCCATCCGGGGGGATCACATCACATAAACTTTTAAACCATTTCCGAAATCACTTTATGTTCCCAACCAGGCATTTATACTTTAAATGTTAAATAAGGTGCAAACCAGGCCATTAATACCATCATTCCAATATACCAAAGAAATATTCAAATCCAAATTAATTTCATAAATCCATTTCTAATTTCAGGTTAAAAACACACAACATAATTAAATAGTGTCAAACAAGCATTCATTTCTTTGAATTGTCAAACAACACTTCAAGGCTCCAAAATAGTCAGATTTTAAACAACACATTTGAACAAATACTTTTATATTCACAAAATACACTTCACAACTAAGGAAAGTTTAGTAAACTATTTTATAATACATAGGGAACCTTCATAATTAAATGAAATTTGTAAACATGCTTTGACAAGTTTTTAAAATTAATAGTAAACCAATCTCATAGATTTGAAATCCATTTCACCAAACAAATATACATATCAAAATATATAAATATTACATGAATATATAATTTTTTTAAAAAAAATTCTAAGAAATAATGGAATTCAAATTAAAGTCACGGGCATGGAGGGCCAACCTAAAAAAGGAAGCGGATCAATTAGAGGCACTTCAACTCTTGAAGCTTTTGATGAAAACCACCCACACCATCACACACATACATTCTCGTACATATATATACACAAAACCTTAATACAATGTACATGTTCCCTAATCCATGAGGTAATATGTACAAGTAATATGTATATATACTTACACCCATATGTACATATGTATGTGCATGCGCGCACCACCAAGAAGCCACCAAAGCATTAATTAATTAACCAACAGGTACCAACACCACATTGAATCCAAGAACCATTTAAGAGACCAAGGATTTAAAAGAACATCATTTAAAAAAATATGACATCTTAATTTGAAAACACAACCATGTGGGCACTTAGTGCACCCATGGGTCTACTAACATGAAACGGAAAACCAAAGCATCAAACGAAACTTTTAAATCACTTCCACATAAACCCCGATTGTGTAAAAATTGAATCCAATGATTATAATAATTTATAATACAAGAACAACCCCTTATAATACCATAATAATATTTTTCAAAAATTTTATAGAAGAATAAAATCTATGACATTACTAAACCATACACACAAAACCATACACACCAAACCATACACACCAAACCATACACACCAAACCATACACAACAAACCAAATTCATTTTCAAATAATATGTGCACCAATACAGTCCCAATACACATTTCCCACCACTGATATGATTTTATAAAACATGTAAAAATTTTATATAACAATTCCAAAAGTGTATCAAAAGTCTTTACACACTAAAACCCACTGAAAAATCATCTTTGTTAATTAATTTCACACCAACGCAACACCAAAACAGAACATGCACCATTTGAAAAGTTGAACAAACATATTGCACAATTCATGAAAAGACATTAAACAAATATAGATGGGTTCTTATTAGAAACACATTTTTTTCATTAACATTCTAAAAATATCAAATGAAAACTAAATTCCTTGAAAAAATAATTTTGCACAAAGTTAATTAATCACAAAACACTATAAATTAATTTTGTACGTAAAATATTTAATTAAATAAAAACAATTATTAGAAAAAAATTTATTTTAAAAAATTTATAAATTAATTAAATAAGAAAATTAGTTCACCAAATAACATTTTCACAAAAAACCACCCAACTCAAATACGTGCAAAAGAAACGCCGCTTCAGTAGAAGAAAAAACTGAGCATTTCGGTCCCTTCGCACACCGCAGAACTAAAAAACACATAAAACCCTATATTCAGGGTTTATTCAAAATGAAAGGAAAACCCCCCAACGTTTTGAAAGAATGGTTACCAGAGGAAGAGATTAACAGTGAGGTAGGTGAAGCCAGGGAGAACACCACTAGAGAGGAGGATAGGGGAACTAGAGTAGGGCAGAGTGGGTGCTAGGGCAAACCAGACGAAGGCCGGAGGTGTGGGTCAGTTGGATAGATGAGTAGATGTGGGAGGGTGTTAATTTCTAGAGGTGAAAGTGGTCAGACAATGGACATGCTGGAGGTGCGGAGGGCAGAGGTTGAATGTCAGAGGGCCGAGGTGTGGGCAGGATCCTGGGGTCGAGGACGAAGGGGATGTGAAGCATGGAGAATGAGGGCCGAAGGAGATGTTGAGGAGTGATAGGAAAGGTTGGCAAGGAGCTTAATGGGCGAGGGGCATAGGCCAGGGGTTGTGGTTCGCGCAGAAGAAAGGGGATGGAAAATGGGGTGCCGCTGGTAGAAGGAAAGGGGAATGGGGGGGGGGGGGTTGTGCAGATACATTAGGTGAAAAAAATTTCCCTCTATAATAATAATAATGATAATAAAAAAATTAATATAGGGACCAAAAATAGTAATAATATGAATAATACTAACAATTTATTAATAATTATTTTAACATTAACTTTTAAATAAAGAAAATATTTTTAACAATTCTTAATCATAAATATATTATTATCTATAAAATGATAATTTTATTATTAGTTTTTAAGCCTTTAACTCATCCTACATGAAAAAGAAATTATTTATTTAAACTATTAGATATTTACATGGGAACCTGAGCTTACCGCGCAGCTACCGTGAATGGGTCGGAAACCCACTATAATTATTAAACATTAAAAATTATAAACTGGGGCCCAACCCTAAACATGGCTTGAGATCCCAAAGCCAAGAAATAGGGAAATAAAAATAAACTAAAAAGTTGGGGTGTGACATGGTATATCTAATGTTCTAACAATTACAACTTGATAATATGACCTCAAATCAATAATGGAGAAACATCCTTCTTCTAAGATCTAGTCAAAGAGATATTCTTAAAGAGGGGCTCAATACCATTTTATAACGATTATCAAGTTCATTTTTTGACAATCCACATTACGCATAATGTTATCATATAACTTATTATAAGAAAACATGGTAACCCACATGATGAAGTGTTCGGTCAAATAAATTCATTTGCCTCTATGTAATCAAGATTCCTCTTGATATCCTACAACTGAATACTATCAATCCTTTTGTGAAAAATTAATACTAGTGATTCCAATGGAATTATGTCATTAGTAAACTCAACCACTCTATTTGTAGGTATCATTTGCAAATCATCATGTAACACTTCTCTAAAATGATCCCCTGCAAAAGGTATATTTTTATATTGTCTTTCCCGATCATTCAAATAATGTCTTAAAATTTTTAATTTCCCTTTACCAGTACCAATATTCACTAGTCCATCTCAATTTCCATATAAAAACCATTCCCTTAGGTAAACATATTTTCTCCCCTTTGGTGATATAAAAGATACATGTTTAAAGAAACATTTATTATGGCCATCATAGTGTTTTAGACAATCTTTACCAGGAATTAAAAAACATCCTTCATATAGAGAAATAAAAGTCAACATAAAATGATAACCAACCATCTCAATGGGGATTCCATTCATCATCATACATTATATGATCAATTCCTCAGCAAAATATATTGATTCATTACTCTATAAAAAATCGATGATCTGTCCATGAAATTATAAATACCCACATATGCGAAAAATGTAAAATTCATATCTCAAATAAAGAAGATAATACAGAAGACCAAAATAGATTTATACCATGAAATGTATATGGCCTAGTGATCTAAGACTAATTTTTTATATTTAATACATAAATCTGGCATGATCCAAGCCCCTGAGATACATCATAACTTCATTAGAAAGGTTCACTCTCCTAGATGTGTAAATCAGTCCATGGATCTCTCAAATTAATCCTCCTCCTAAACTAATACTTCAAGGAACAATCTTAAATCCCTACAGAATCTAGTAAATGAAAATAAAATTGAAATTATTTACTTCCGAAATATCTTATATGATTAGTTATTTTGGAGTATTAGTACACACTATTACATAACATCCCAAATAAGTGTACACTTACACTCATTATCCAAATTCCCACCCAAAAAAATACATTAACAAAAAATGATTCATTTACTTAATAAATCTTCAGAATTTTCATATTGACTACTTCCTTGTCCTTGTTATTCCTTCAAAATCCACTAAAAAAAATTAAAACCTAATATGTGAAAAAAGTGTTATTAAGGTATATGAAATAATAAAATTATTATTCTTGTGATGTTCCGGAAAATCCATTAATTTATTTAGGATAAATTAATATATTTCAAAAAATAATAATTTATATACACAAGGAAATGATTTTCATATCACTTTTTCATTCAACCGTAGAAATATAATAACCCTACAAACGACTTCTATCTCCAGAGTACACAATTCATTAAAGAGATACAATAGGGATCACCCATCCTATATCGAGCTATAGTGGGGCTCAACCAATATTATATTGACATAAAATTTATTCAAGACATCATATCATGTGAAAAAATGTGCTCTCCACACAACATAATAAATGTTCGAGGACGATATCATGGAAAAAAACCTGAGAAAACTATTATACTCGCGTGAAAAAAAATTATGATATCAAAATACATTATTTTAAAATCTAATTTTTAAATATAAACATTGGAAACATAAAAGTGAGTCCATTTTTTCTGGAAAATAGATGAATAAACATATAGAGGATAAACTAATGAATTAAAATGTCATTAATCTAGGAAAATAATAATGTCATGTATGATAAAAAATAATACCCCTTTTTTAGTTTGTAAAAACATTTGAAAAATGATCCTAAATAGATTATCATTAAAATAAATACCCTTAACATTAGACCAACTAATTATATACAATAATTATATTCCTAAATAATAAATGTTGGTTAAATTTTGTTTTTTAATTCATTATTCATGTTCAATTTTCCTTAATATATTATCATGTTCAAATAGTTTATGTTAACATCATTTGTTTTGATGATATTTTGTTCACATGTCTAAAATGACTTTGGTTGGTATTCTGTGTTCAAAGAGGTCATTATTCCATCATCTGAAAAATTATAATCATGAAATAATTATATTTATTTACATATATAATAATTTTGGATTCACTAATTATATATTTTTATGATATATTAATTATGTTACAGTCATGGATATGGTATGTTGTCCATATTCATAAGTAGCATTTTCCTTATTCAATGATGATTATAGAGAGAATATGAGTATCATTTTATCATTAAAAATGATAATAATATCATATGATTAATCTTATTTCATTTAATATAAATATATATGTGACATCAATGTGATATGGTGATGAAAAAAAATCACATTAGTTCGTGGAGGTGAATGTTCACTCATACACAAGAACTCCATTGTCATTTTTTAGTAAATGGAATGTTAAGAATGAAATAATACATTATATTTTAAAAATTATAAATATTTCCTGAATATAATATAAGAACATGAAATCCATAAATATAATTATTCTTGAGAGATTGGGATGAAGAACAAATTACATAGGTTCGTGAGGTGCTCATCCACCATACACCTGAACGATGGATTCATTTTGAATATGATAAATGATTACATAGATATAGGTAATTCACCAATATTTAAATATATGGTATATAGAGAATAATATATATAATACATAATCATGGTGGAATAAATTTTGAGAGGTGATAAATAAGAAACAAAACTAAACATTAAAATATATCCAATACATCTTGTTTAGAAATCCAACTTTTCACAACAACTTAAGTCTACATTGGATGATATTATTATAAAAAAAAGGAATCCAAACTGTGGAAATGGTTTCTAGGAATTTATTTGGGAATTTATTGGCTGATCCAATACGGTTTCTAAGTGTTTATAAATGGGAAAAAGGGGTTACCTTTTATATTTGACGTTAGGAGAACCTTTTCAATTTATGAAAAGAATAATTTATAATAAATTCATTTTCAATAATAATACAACCAAATTAGCATCGATTCAACTATATCATAACATATATTTATAAACCCATAAAATAATTTATAGTAGACAATTTCATTCCATTTTATAAATATTATACTTTTTATTAACCCTCTGTTGACATATTTTAATTTGAACTCTGATAAAAAATTAATATTAGAAAGATGAATTTTTTACAAACATTGTCTCAATTGGACCATAAACGATCAATTGATTTCATTTTTGGATATATAGAATCACATTAATTATTTTAATGATTTTCATGATTTTTAACAAATTTAATAATATATTAATCATATAAATAATAAATATTCTCAATTTTGATATTATTCACGAAATTTTATTTTTAAAAACAAGAAAAAAGAAAGATAAATTCAAAAAATATATTTTATTAAATCCCTAACAAGTCTTGGTAATCTATAATTTTTTTTATCAAAATGATAATCTCATATTAATTTTCTTTATTTTTAATAACATTTTTTTCATATTTGTATTAAAAAATAATCATTATATCAATATTGTTTAAGCATATATGGTAGCAATTTCTTCACAAAAAATAAAATATAAATTTCCATGATGAAGATAAATATATTATATCTTCATATATTATTAATTGGTTTTCATATTCCTTGGTTATCCACATATTAAAAATATTACACTAATTAAAAAAAAGAATGTGAAATTTTGTCACTTTCATTGTTTTTAATTATATATATTTCAATTTCAATGACCTGTTCCCATTAAATAACATAATATAAAACTAAATTTGTTAATCATAGAATTTAATTCATCCAATATAATTTGGTGAAGTGTTATGGAAATTTTATAGATTGTATCATATTATATTTTACATTATTTACATGATTTACCCTTTACTGTGGTAACAAAATTTACTTTGATTACTATTGATATTGACCAAATATAAAAGGGTCTTAATTAATAAATTTTGACTCCCTACATGAAATTATTGTATCCTTCTTTTAAAATAATATATTATAAAATTTTTACTTATAATTCAAAATTAACTCAGCAAAACACCATGAAAAAATAGTATTTCAGAAATATTTCCATTTAGAATATAATTTTTTTACACTAAATTGTAGTATAAATTAAACTTTATTAACCATATTTGAATTATATTAAATCAAAATGAGTATATTAGATTTCAAAAAATATCTAAATATTAATTTTAATTTGTAAATATTTGAAAATAAAAAACAATTAATAAAAATCACCATTTTTACTATTCATTGAAAAATAAATACTTTCATAAAATTCTCAAAACAACATCCTAGATAATTTTTACATAATTAATTTAAAAATGGGATTATTATATTCAAATTAAAATTGAAATATTGGAATTTGAATCATTTTAATAATTTCATTTAAGATTATAACTTCCAAAATTAATAATATTATTAAAAATAAAAAATAATTATGATATCATTTCTTGGGTCATTACATTCTATCCAATTTTTTAAAATTTTTTATCATAATTTTATTAAAAAAATATACTAGTGGGATATAATTTTCTAAAATAATTTCCAGATTCACTTGTTGATTCCTCAACCATCTGATTTTTATATTAAACCATAACTATGTGAATTACCATTGTTCACTATACATGTTATCTATCATCAAGAATATGAACATTGTGTTCATCGCGTGAAAGGTTCTCCTCAAAATGAACTACCAAAGGGATTACAAAATATGATAAAAATGTTATGTTGATTCATAACATTGAAACATGAAAAAAAATGTGTTTACAATATAAATTTTTTATAAAATAATGGTGGTATGCAATGAACCAACATCCTATTAGATTTCATATGGTCCAATAAATAGTTGAAATGACATTAAATTCATAATAAATTTATATCACTTTCCAATAATTTTTTTATGAAACAAATTATCACTTAACTTGAATTAAATATCTTACCTACTGTTATCAATATTACATTTCTACCGAATCTAATGTTTGTTCATATGTTTTTGGGTCATTTTTATCTTCTTATCCATCTTATATAATAAATTTTTTCCAATATTATTCTTTTCTCCTACATCTCCAAATATACTAGGGTTGGAAACCACTTTCCCTATAATTACTCAAAATGACCCATCTGTATATTGGAATGATAACAATTATTATAATAAAACAATAAAAAATAAATATATTGATCCCAAAATCCCCAGTAATTCATTAAACATGAAGAAAATAATATCCCCCAAAGAATGAATTTTTTACTTAGTCCTTCCATTAGATTGAGGATTAAAGGATCTTCAAAAATTTTATTCAATCCTGAATGAATATTATAGTATATTCTAGAAAATATAGGTAACTCTTAAAAAAGAATTTTATATTACCACCCTAAAATAAAAAAGATATAATTTTCCATTTTTCCTCTAGCACTAGAAAAGGATGAAGCACCCCCTTCCATAATTTCCATTCTATATTAATTTGATAATAGTTAATGGATTTTTGGGTGATTTCTTAAATATCTATATTCATTCCATCTGACTAGTAATACTCTCAAATGTAACATTACATATTAGTGCTTCCAAGATGAATAATAATTAGATGATTAAAATTTTCATTTAATAAATCCATTTTAAATATTGAATCACAAGGAACACATAATCCATTGTAAATTATAAAAATAAATTTTTTATCAAAATAAAATTCAAGAAATTACCATTTATAACCAATTATAAAATATTCTATAACTAGATTCCATCCTTATAATAATGATTAATTATATTTGATAGAGAATACTTCAATGACTTGTGGAAAAAATAGAGAAACTTCTTATATCCATAACATTTAGGTCAAAATTTATCAAATTAGTTAGAAAAATTTCCATGGTCCAAAAATAACATCATTAGTATAGAATTATTTCATAGAATCAATGAATCATCCAAATTTATTTTCATTATAGAATGATAATAAATAATAAAATAATAATTATTTATCATTTAGTTCTTTATTAAATGTATCTTTCTCAAATCCATCAATGTAAATATATACTAAAATTGTTTATGATCATTATATATTTCTCAGTTTTCTCTACATAAATTTTGTCAAAAAAATTAAATAGAAAACCACAACATGTATTATTATGTCATGCGTAGGATAATGAAATTCATGGGGTCTGTTTTTATGTGAATTATATGTAACTACCATAACATTTTTTATTAGAATTCAACCATGTCCTATCATAGAAGAATCACCATTGATGAAGAAAAAAAAATTATCAATGGAGGATAAAAATGGAGTATTAATGAATATTGATTAATGTTTCTAAAGAAATAAATTACATTATATTATCAAGATTAAGTTAAATAATTTTCATGTTTTCATGTTTACTGGACTGGATAACGTTTCAATGTTTCCAACTACTCTCTATTAATAGCCTACTAATCCATGAAATATAGGATTTTTAGTAAATTTTTTTGGTCTTATCTATTCATAAACAACAATTTTTAAGAGCATCAACTTTTATAGAATCTCTATTTTCAATGCGCCTATGGAATGAAATCATCTATAAGAAATCACATTTTCAAAATATTCCACATGACTTATTTTTTGACAGTTTTCAAAGAAATAATTTTATTTTTTTCATGATCTTCTAAAGTTTCTAAATAAACTAATATATCATCTGTAAATATTATTAAAAAATTATCTGCATAGTCATAGATTAATCTATTCACAACAACCATAAATACAACATGATAACTTGTAAAACTAGAGGGCATAACAACAAAAACAATACCATATCGAGTATTCTTCTTTTTCGAATGTTACAAACCAACCTTATTGTTTGATGTTACCTAGATCACATTTAATCCTGCAAAAAATACCAACCTCTATAGGTTTGATCAAACCAGTCCTTAATAAGTGGAAAATGATACTTTTTCATTGTATTTATGTTATGAAAATCTATATAATCATTACCATGCCTCATGGATCCTTCATTTTTATTAAAAAATAAAATTATATCACCCCATGGTGATGTGGTAGTAGGAATTGAAACCTCATATAAAAGTTATTGTAAAAAAAATTTCAATCCAATGGTTACACCTGTGCCATTCAAAAATAGGGTTTTGTAATTATGTTTGCATCAGGAACTAAGTCAATAGTAAATTAGACATATCGATTAGTAATAACACCAGAAATATCAAGAGGGAAAAAATCCATATCTACATTCACTATTAGGATATCAATAATATTTATAGATTATTTCATTTCGGAAAAATTTTCTACATAACATTCATTTCCATATATTATATGATTATCATCTTCCCAATATGTTATCAATGGTATAAATTCAAAATTATATACAAAATGAATATTTTTTGGAAGGACAATTATTTTGATTGGAAATGAATCTTATCATGGTATATAGAGAAAAACCAATACATATAATATCATAAATCTCTACTAAGGGTAAGAAAACATGATTATTTGTTAATAATATTCTATAATAAAAAATAATAAGATCATTATAATATATTTTTTATTTAATTATTCTATGTGTGTTTTTACCATACATTATGAATTTATTTCATAAGGTGGAATTGTCAATTTACCCAAACATATATTTATTATCACTAGTTATCAATAACTTGATTCAATAAAAACATTATAATAAATTGTATCAATAAAAATTGTTACTGAAACTACTTTGTTTAATAAACCAACAATTGATGTTGTTATTGAAAACAAATTTTACACACACTTATGTTTAAAACATTGTTGATTTCCCCCTGAGTGAAAATATTTAGATTAAAAAAAAATGAATTACGGAAATCCTTATAGTAAAATAATTTAACCATTTTGTTGTTGTTATGATTACGATCATATTCATTTCACTCGCTAGCCAAGTGTCCAAACTTGTTACATTGGTAGCACATTCCATAATTTAAAACACTTCCCCTAGGATTATTTATAGCACACTTATAACATTATAAAAACTTAATTTTCCTACCTATAAATCTATTGGACTATTTCTTCTATAGAAAACATAAAAGCTTCTTATCATCACGAGGAACATAATTTTTATAAAACAATATCTCAACTTTTCCAGCACATTGCGCATCTATCTAATATAACATAAATTATCATGAATCCAATATACATAAATTATTTTTGAAACAATAAAAAACCAAATAATTTTACCATAATTTTCTTGAACAAAATCTGGCATGTTCCTAGGAAATATTATAAAATTTTCTTCATATGTAGCTTTAGAATAAAAATATTTCTACAACACATACACAAATGTTTTATCCATCGTTTGCCTAATTGTCTGAGGAAAATAACATTTTGGAAAAATATTATTAAAATCATCCAATTCTAATATATCAACATCATCATTTACTCAAGTATTATTTACTACAGTCCACCATCAATTGACCTCACCACTATAATGATAAATATAAAGGGTTACCTTTTTTCATTATGAACACCCTTTAGCAAGAAATAACTTCTCTAGGTAATTGAACCATCATTATGATAACACTGGGATGGATGAAACTGGTATTGATGGATAGTTTTGTCTCAGAATGTTTTTTAGTATAATCATGTTCATATAATATCAATATAGCTGCTCTCGTGAATGTATTCCTACTAGTGGTATCCAACATTATCTCCCATGATTCATCTATTAAAAACCATTATAAAAATAAATTATTTGGATGGCAGAATAATATAATATTCAAAATACTTATAATTTTAATTTAACTATGATGTATAATATTTTAATTGTTTTCTACTCATATTACCCTAAACTATAATGTTATCTAAACCTTTCATTGATACCAACTAAATTTACCAAACCAGAAAAAAATATATATTCTTCTATTTTTATTATAATTCACTTCATTCCATTCCCACATATCAGTTATGTTTAGATATTTTATACGAATATGAAAATATCTCATATAACAACCCAATAAATTAAAAATGGACTGTTATTCTGATTTTCCATTTTTCCCACAAAAACAACAATTTTAAAATTTAACATGATATCTTTTTCATAATAAATATTCACTATTTTCATTATGAACACATTTGTGTCAATATTTTTCCTCGAAATCGAGTCATAAACATTTTAAAACATTGGATGTCCACAAAAAACTCATAAATTTATATGAATTAAAAAAATAGTTTGTCAATTGAATATCAAGAAATCATATAAAATAATTCAAAAAACTCATTTTGAAGAATAAGAATATCATATATATTATTTATGATATAATTTCCATATCCCTATCACATTAACACATACAAATTGAAAGACTTTATGGCTGATTTCCATCATTGAATACCAAATACATTGGAGATGTATAATTGGCTCACCCTCTATATCGTGAGTTATAATGTAGATAAAACCCTAATATCTTGAGATATAATAGAGATTAACACATAAAATCCTAATGTATGAGAGAAATAATCCATTATAATGAATTTAAAAGGAACAAATTATGATTAAAATGACTATAAAACTTGTAAACCATTATGAAAAAATCATTTTTATATGCTACTATTTTTTTGAAAAAAAAATTACTTTTAAAATATAGACAAATCATTCATAAGAATGAAATAGTATTTAACTAATAATAATTGTATAAACTATAATAACTCAGATTATTCCATGTATTTTTTTAAATATTATTTGGTCTAATTTCGAGACTAGGTAGAGAGTGGGCAGACGATTTTGAGGCTCAGTTTTTCTAGAATAAATGGTTGAATCATATTAAATATATTTAACATCACGCACACATGGTTTCTTAAAAAGTGGAATAAATTATAATTTATTCCTTAAATAACAAATATCAGTGCACCATTGTGTTCATAATGTGGGATTAACCCTAGGTGCGACTTAACAATGGTTGGTGTATGTTGTTTTTGGAAAAGTCGTCATGGGAACTGAAATAAATAAATAAATTATAATAAATTATTTTATTTCAAATGTTATATCTTGTGACACGTTATCATTTAATATTTATAATATGATATAATCTTGGATTATACAAGTAACCCTATAACCTCAATAGAATCGTTGGAGAGAGACAGATTTAGAGAATCCTCTCTATTGAACGACGACAAATAATGGATCAACAATCAATGCACCTCGGATTCAACAGATCATACCAATGATGATGAAGATTCATTATTATTCCTTATTGATCAATTTAAATTAAGGTCGGGTCTGTGTTCAATTTTTTTTCCATGTTCATGATTTCTACGACAAACATTGGTTAATCAAATAAAATATTGATCCACATTTTTATCATCTTGTAGGGTTGTTTTATTTTCAATGTTTTGATGGGATATTTATCTTTTTTATTTTACTATTATATCATCATTATAATGGAAATGGATTGAGATTATCACAATAATCAGTTGAGGTTTATATCTCAAATATTTTCTTGTTATTTTCTCTTCTATTTATCATTCTTCATGAGGATTATTCATTGTACCTACCACTTGATTTATCCCGATTGATAAATCATTGTGCACCCATTTCTATGATATATGATGGTATATAAATGATCATGGATTAGCACAACATTATTGAGCAATGAAGATAGATATGATGTGCTTTAAATGATGGTGGAAAACCAAATTTTCATTTATCAGTGTTCTTCGGTGCATAATGAAGAATGAATATTTGAACCATTTTGTTATAAGATCTGATGATGAAACATGTAGTTCGAAGATGGAAAATCTTGGAACTAATTTGATATTTTATTTCATGGGGAAATTACCACCGGATCATTGTATTGATCAAATGGTAAGCATTTCATGGATTTTGGAAAATCCAGGACAACAAGGCATGTAAAACTAATCTACATATCGTGATGGCCCACTAAGCGGCATCTATGATTTCTGAAATAAGTTAGGTATGACATGAAATTTGGCTATTCCTACATGTCATGTGGTGCCTTCCATATTATCTCAGCATTTACATTGTAAACTACATGGAAATGATCTGGAGTACATGTGATTCCTACACAACGTGTACTCCGCTACAAGGAAACATTTTGGACTTGGTACACTAGTTAAGCCATTTACTATTACAAATAAATAGGAAAATGGGTTTAATCCATGTGATGGAACACATGTACATTTCACATGAATTATACATGGCATGTACAACTACATATTCATGATTTGATGTCATGGTTCATTTACATGAGGATGACCTGAGGTCAAGGGACACGGAGTGTAATCCTTCCACTAGACATGTAATCTTTTCTAAATTGATTGAATATCTTTTCTACTATATCATATATAATATTCATTATGTTTCATTCCCTTTTTCTATTCCTAAATTTTTGTATGATATCATTTTCTACTCTTTGGACAACGGTCCCTTTAGCATGACCTCTTGGATAGGTTCATTGCATTACCTTCGAGATGTGAAGAGGTATATCCTCTATTTATATGAATTCCCTATGATGATTTCTCCATATTTACATGACCAAAAATACATGGGCACCTATAATATACATATGATTCCATTCTAGATTGAGTTTTTCATATAACCCCATCAACTTTCTCGTGATCCTCATCAATGTATCACATTCTCTTCAGAGTATCAGTGAAGTCTTTCTCATGATGAGAACTAATGAGTCATTACTCTCGAAAATACATCATTAGTTCAATAAAACTACTATGTCTGTTCTCCCAGATGATTTCTCAATTGAATCATTGAGGTGAAATCCTAATTTTGGTATATTATGGTTGTGACCTACCACTAGACTCCATGTATAAGATTGTGTATATCAGGATATTATTGTTATATGTATTGAATAAATATACCCCACATATATGATTATATTTAATATTTTATATGACTTAGTGGTTTTAGGGTTTCCTAATATGTATTTTTATTTTCACCACTGTCCATTATTTTTTCAAATGTTGCACCTCTTTTGTTGACTATTTATAGTTTGATGGAGTCCTTGGAGGACCATGTCCAAATAGTGCTTAGTGAGACTAGACAATCCGAGGTGTGTTCTAGTATATGTCATAGAGCCATTTCTTTACCATTACATTCATATTGGACTTATGTTATAGAATCTTTGTGGTGGGATTGTATTCGTCCCTATTTACTTTCTATTACATATTTTAATACTCTGGTTGTGTGTAATATATGTATGTATACATTTGTTGTTTATTTTATTATATATTTCATCATTTTGTGGTCGTTGAGGTGTGTGTGTGTGTGTGTGTGTGTAGGAGCATAGTAAATTCTTTTAAAATGAGTGGTATAACCATTCAGTTCTGGTAACCATCCCCTGGCCTATTGTAGGTGGGGGTGGGGATTCACAACAAGGGCCCCACAGGGATGGGTTTTGATAGAGTGGTATTAGAGATGCTCGGTGTCACCATAGGATTGAGAATCTATGATATTGGTCTCACTATATAGTGTTATTTGTTCTAGGTTATGATTTTAAGATATAGACTCTAGTGTTGATGTTGAAAAAATTTATCTATACTATAGGTCTCTGATCACCTTCTTTTAGACTCAATACAAGAGAAATATGTTATAGTGTAAACAATGGTACATGCAACATATAAGGATGGTTTGTGATACCATGACCTTCTTTACTCATTTCTCCAGATGTACACCTTACATGTGGTACATCATTTATATTCTTGGATGAATCCACAATGTATGATAGCTAGGATTCAACATTATGATCAAGAAGATTCTCCTCTCAGTGACAAGACATTTATTCCAAGACCAATTACCGAGATGTTACCTCCTGGTGGTGCAGATTCCAGAACAAATCTTTTGGAGAATCACATGGTACATGATGTACTGGGGGACAAGGTTCACATTTTGAGCGTGATTGATGAGTATAAGTGAAAGAGACTCCTTAAGATTCAAATAGAGAACAACCCAAAGGTAGTTCAGGACTAGCTTGAGTTGGTGAACTGAGTATTCCATCAAGTGATGACACTAAAAGATCAAAAATGTCGTCATGATATAAAGCCTTCTTCATGGCTCAGTAGAACTATGGTGGACTTTGGATCCCCAAAATTGTGTTGATGATACTATTTCATCTAATGACTATGAGTTCCATTTCAGATATGAGTTTTCACCAACTATATTGAGGGATACACATATTCAAGAGATTTTATAGCTCTAACTAGGTATCATGAATGTAGTTGAGTATTCACTGAGGTTTATGAACATTTTCATGTACCTGATAGATATGGTTTGTGAACAGTTATTCACGGATTGATCCTTTATGTGATGTATATTAAGAGACATATATTCCAATGTTATCACTATAATAACTACTTCATATGCTGGGGTGGTAGAGCGGGATTTGGTGGTTGAATGTTTTATGGATGAGTAGATCTGACCAGTGGTTTCATGTAGTTGGAAAATAAGAGTAAATACATTGATAGTAGGGAGTCGATGTTAGTCTCAAGGACATGGAATTGGGAGACATATCCAGAGTAGGACCCATGATATAGGATCTACAGTTCATGTATCACATGGTTGGTCCTACCATCATAGATTAACGATGTTCTACTCATGTAATATCAGCGGACATCTCTCCTGAGAGTTTCTAATCCATCGAATAGTGGAATGAGAGACCAAGGATTGACCACTGAGTTAGATATAATGATAGATGCATATTGGCACGTAACGTGGAATAAATGTCATAGAAGATAAGAAATAACAATGAGCTGGTTAGTATTTCGTCATGTTACCACCACCACCCACATGTAGTCCACACCTAGTTCATGGAGCTGGAGGACATGGGGTTGGGATAGCTTGAGGTTGTTAGGGATTACAACCCGGATTCTAGAATAAGTATTTGAGGTATGATCTATTTCTCTTATACCATATATTTCTTACTAATATTCAATGGTATTCATAATTAATTTCTTTCCATTTAAAATGTACGATACATAGATATTCCAGCAGAACCAATTATATGACCCTTACTCTTGGAAACATCATCTGGAAAAGACTGAGATATCATCAAAATATGCTGAAAATTGTCACCTAACCATTAGAGGTAAGGGTTTATGTTGGAATATATCGGTATGAGTGTCATGTACATGTGAATCAAATCTTATTGTGGATTATTTATCTACAGTTCTTCACAATTTTGGCTATTTTTTGTGAAGGGTATGGTGTGACTTATGTGAAAAAAACTAGGTTTTCCTTTTTCGAGAATAAAGGAAACCTAGGAAACACATGATGAACTCATTCATTGAAGGTTGTAGCCGATTACTCATTAGTTGGATACCATAACCCTTGATGTAGTGTGTTTGATGAGTTCCAAATTTTTTATAGCGGTTGTGGAGTATGAAGATGTCATCATAGAAAATGTTCTATGTTTACCACCCCGCCAAGAGATAGAAATATTTATGGATTTACACTTTTGGATGACACTGATATCTACACAACCATATCAGATATCTACCACTGATCTTTGTGAGATGAGGTTGTAGTTGGAGTACTTGTAGATGAAGGGAATAATGAGACCCAATGTTTCACGATGGTTTGTCCCAATAATGTTTAACAATATGGGAGACATGAACTTGATGTTTTTTGTAGACCCTCAGTGCCTAAACCAAGTGACCATGAAAAATAAGTATAAACTACCATTGATCAATGAAATATTTGATCGATTTATAAGGGCACAATAGATATCAATGGATAAACATATATCATGCTTTCACCATTTTGTATTACATGTTGGGGATATAGTAATGGAGAAATTCAGATGTTTCATTGGTCACTAAGATTAAAATCTAATTCCCTTTGGCATGATAAAATCTCCAGTACTGTTCATGGCACTCCTGAAATGGATCTTTCATCTCTTCTTTGTCTAGTTCATGGTAGTATTCATCAATTATTACCTTGTGTACTTGGTATCCAAGGAGGAGAATGAATGAATCTTAAAGATACTGCTTAATGTACTCCTTGAGCACCAACATTATAGGAATCTCTAGATGTTCCAGTTACAGATTCCAGTGGTCCACTTCCTAAGAAAGTTAACATAGTAGATTGAGTGGTAGTGTACCCTTCCAAGGTTGAGAAAATTTAAGCTTGGTATCCATCTATGAATTTTATGTAGGGGTATGAAATCATTGGGTTGTAAATATTGTAGAGACCCGAAGCCTGAATTACATGGACATTACATTAAAATTGTGGAATACTTAGTATATTACAAAAACACACACACAAGGACCGTAATAGTTTAGTGTCTTTGGAAACTCGGAATATAATCTTCTAATCCTGATGAAAGATCTTCAATATCTCCCATAAAGATCTTCCCTTTTTTTTACCTAAAACATTTCTTTATATCCTGGGGAAAATAAAACATAAAAGGGTGAGCTCAAATGCTCAGTAAGGGTAAACAAAAGAATTATAAATCACATCATATACATAAGAACATAACTTTTGGAAATCTTAACCTGCAAAAGAGATCATAATTTCATAACCTGGGATAACTCATGGAAGTGAAATGTATTCACAATAATCATAACATAAAACATTAAACTTTGTGGCATACACACATAATCATAGAGAATCATTTCGTGTTAGTCAAGACTCATTGACAAGACTATCTTAGTGGACAAAGTCCATTTCTGAATCGAGTGACCCTCGTTTCAGTCCTGTTTCACTGAACCGGTATAACCTACCATTCCAGCCATGTCTATCTCATGAGATATAAAATCATTACCCAATGGATTGGAGGGAGATATAGGTCCCACCCATCTTATAATGAATCCTTTCTTATGTGTGCCACATAATCATAAATCATACATCATCACATAACACATGTAACAAAAATGGGATTCTTGAAACATCATGACATCATAAAACAAACCATATAAGATAAAGGAAAACATAAAAATATTTCCATCATAACATAATCAAACCAATGTAATAATAGGGATAAAAACAGAACCCTTTTATTATCTTAGATCGAAAATAATTTTGATAAAATACTTGAACTATATTCTTGAGGAAAATATCCTTTATACTTCAAAAACATTTTTCCTTTCATAACATGTCATACGACTTTAAAATAAAATAAGTTGATTAAAAATAAACTTGAAAACTTGTAAAGGAAGCTTCTTGGAAATAATGTTTTAAAAAATCCATTCATGCCGTATAAGTTAAATAAAACATTCTTCGTACTTTTGTTGGAAAAGTCAAAAAGTACCTCGTACGAAAAACGACAAAAGATTCTTTTCATATCTTTTACAACAACAAAAAACTTACCGAAGGGTAAAATTGGATATAAACTTTTGTAGAAGGATGGAAAAAATGTTACATATTGAGGGAACATGGATTTGGATGATAAAATATACCCCAGTAATTACCAAAGTAAAAACAATCTTGGATAAAAGTGAGATTGTGATATTTCCCTTACCTTAGGTCTGATTTGCTTTGTACGGGTCCGAAGCTCCTGTGTAATGGCTTAAATAATGTTATTGACTTATTCCAGAATCATATTCATTGTTATTTTATCATATATGGTCCACGTATGACTTTATATTACCCGTTCTTTTGTAAATTCATGTTAAAGTAGTGTTTTGGGTAAAATCGTCTCATTTGTCGTTCGTGTTTTTAACTTGTAATTATTCATATGATTACTTAGATCATGATAACTTAATCCCAGAATATAAAACATGATATATATATATATATTCATAATACACATATATAATAAATCAGTAAATGGAAAGAAATACACCGTTCATGGAGACGGTAGTTCGTACGTACGCATGAACGCTGTTTTCGTTTCCTTATTGAATTGAATGGAATTAAGTAGATGAAATACATATAAATATAAATAATTCCAGTATCATTATTAGGTAATATATTTCATTAGTACTTATTATATATACTTTATAATTATTCATTAATGGTTAATCATTGAGAATGAATCTCATCGCGTCGTGGAGACGGTATTCCGTACGTACGCACGAGCGATGATATCATTCCCATGGTCGTGGAATTGTGTTGAAGTGTATGTGTACTATTTCAGTATCAATATCACTTCATAATAATCATATATAGTTACTCATTACACCTTTATACCCATCCAATTAAGGTGGTGACGGAAAATATATTACACCACGGCGTGGAGACGGTATTTCGTACGTACGCACGCGCGGTGATTTCATTTTTCCGTAGGATGGATAGAAGGTTAATTAGAGTTGTTTCATATTTATAATAACATATCAGAATATAATAAATACTGATGTTATTACTTTATCATTAAACAACTAAAGAAGAAGAAGTTGAAGAAGAAAGAAATTGAAAAAATCGGTAATGGATATTACCTCTTCTTTGAAACGCTTCTTTGAATCCTCCACTTAGGGAACTAAGATTGGACTTTGAAGAAGACCAGGACCTCTAGGATTATTCTAGGAAAGTGGATAAGGTATTTTTGCAGGGTTTGGCCGAGCTTGAGTTCTCAAATTGGTGTGAGGAGGAGGGGGAGGAGGTACCCTTTTATAAGGGAGGAGAGGGGCACCTTAGGAATATCTAAAAATATTATTTTATATTAAAGTCAAAATCGGTTTATAATGGTTCAAAGAGTCTTATTTCGAAGCTAATGTGGGGATGGGTCGAAATCCTATCATCCAATAGGATTTAAAAAGTTTAGGGTATTATTTTATCCTTATCAATTAGATTTAACTCTAAGTTAAATAATTTAACTTTTACCGTGTCTTTTTGTTTTCTTTCACTATATGGTTAATACACTTACTATAACATGAAAAACGAACCCCAAATTGTTTATTATTAATATATATATCCTTATCTATGTCATTTTCCCGAACCGTAGATTTTTAGGAATAAAAAAACAATTAATAATATAATATTTGATTTAAAAACTATTTTGTGTCAATTTTGACACTATTTGATATATGATTTTTGTGAAAGTCATAACAGAATTATATGTTCGAACCAAGTTGATTAAATCAACACTAATATATCATAGTAACCTAGAAAATTAGTGGAATTCATAAAAAGTCTCAAATTACATTCATTTGAGCATTTATTACATCAATTATGTTAATATTTCATTAAAAGGGTAATTACTGCATCATCGTTGTGTCATAATTAAATTAATTTATTTAAAGTCTAAAAATTATAAATAAAATATCATTATGTAGGAAATATTTTTGGATTTCTAAATAATATTTATAGTCGAATTTATCTTATGTATAACCCCTTATTAAAAATGTTTTAGTTATTAAACTTTGATTTTAACTATTTTAACTATTCATTAAATAAAATAATATTAAATGTCATAATCTAATCCAAGTGGACCTAAATGGTCATATTATATTTATAAGGTTGTTTTTGGTCGAATTACACTTATCCAATAGAATTAGGACATGTGTTAGGGTAATAGTAATATCATATTTACCTTTAGTTACCCTATTTACTATTAACCGTGGTAAAAAAAAGTAAAAAGTTACTATTCACCAAAAAATTATTTTCATCTCATTTAACCACATTTTACTTACTTACATCAACCGTGTCTCTCAGATTTTTGAAATTCCACTCACAGAAGGGGTAAAATTATGTTTTATGAAAAATTCAGTTTTTTAACTACCACTTAGTAGTTTCACTATTCATCAAAAATTGATGTTTTTCAGAACAATGCCAAAATTTCATCCTAGGCTATATTTCATATTCCGAATTCAAAAATGAAGTCTATTTTACCAAATTTATAACATAAAAGTTGCATTAATTAATTTTATAATTAAATCCCGCTGTTAAAACAAATAGCGTGTTTTTAAGAAACAATATCTATCAAAAGATTAACACTTGTTTATGTCTGGTGTAAATGTGAAATTACATCCAATGACCAACATTGTATTTAATTGTAAAAATATATTCTAAATATACTTTAAAACCACTCAAATTAATAATTTATCACTATTAATTATTTCGATTGAAAAATTTGTTTTTAATTAAAATTTAGTAATTTTCACTATTCATCAGAATATGAAAGTTATCCGAAAAGTACCAAAATTTCACCTTAGGCTAAATTCGATACTCTGAATCCAAAAATGAAGTCCATTTTGAGATCTAAAATTTCTAAAATTTAAAAAGTTGTTATTACTATTCATAACGGCTAGTTTTAATAATCTTTTAATAGCATATCGTTGTTTCGTGAAACTCAGTATTGCGTACTACACATGCTATCGAGGAAGGTTGCGATTGCGTGTAATGCAAGGCAAGTCAAAGATGTGTGTTGTGCAAGCTCCTTTTGGTGTAGCGTACAACACAAGACATTAATAAAATTAAAAAGAATATTTTTCATAAAATCTCGGGCTGTTACATTCTACCCCCTTAAAATGAATTTCGCCCTCGAAATTCGTCGGGGTTATAAATGGTTTACTATTCGAAAGCTTCTTTAATAGAAACCCACATCGTAAAAAGGAATATCAAAACCAATCTTTAAAAAACAAAAGTATGAAATTTAAAGGTTACCCAAATAAACTAATCACTGGGTTTCCACATAGGTGAAAATATGGATATGGAAGAGAAATCTAACCATCATGTTCTGATGGAGAGTGGTAGAGAACATGGCTATGAAATAGCCAACAATCACAAAGCCATAGATTTGTGACAATATAAGGTACCATCTGATTTATCAGATATAAGAGAACTAGGACAACATTTTTGGTTTTCAAGATCGTTTCCCTAAAGTTAAAAAATATGAATTAGAATAAATACTTACATTATTTTGGTACAATTTCACTGTTGTTCGTGCCTTAAACAATTTCCACTTCATCTCTTATAAAAATGAAGTTCTATTTGTTATTCGTGAAGTGTTAGCAGATCATGTGATAGAATGACGGGTCATTCCATCTGTCTCAAAAGGTTAGGAAAATTTATATACATAAGTCTATCTATAGTGAGATTAATCATATATGGTTCCTAAAATGGACTTTATACTTCATATATCATACTGCTTAATATAATAAAACTAGTTTCTAATAAACAGGGACATCCTGTAGGCCAGTAGTAGGCGATAAAGGCCAGTCGCACTTCGGTTGTGGGTTCGATTCCCACATCCTTGTCCGACGCGATGGGCTGTCGCCCGTCCTGCAGGTTGTCCTTTTTCTAAAACTATATTACTATAACATTCCATCAATAATATCAAGAAAAATTCTATCCATAAACAATACTAACTTATGTCTAACATAATCCATTCCAATCTTTAGGCTTATTCATAATACTGCAGTCTACTCTCACAACATAGTGAAAACGATTACCAGAGATTTAACACCATCGTCGATCCCCATATATCATAAGATATGTTTTGTTGGTCACATTCCAAACATTCAATGTCCTTAATCATGTATTCTCTTGAATACCTTACTGAAAACATGAATGAAGTTAAAATTTAACTTTTTCCACATACCAAAATCCTCAAAATTCTATATACTCAAACCATGATATCACTTAGTCCTTATATCAATCATGAGCTCCTGAATACTGTCAAATATTTAATTTTCTCATTTTCCCTTCATTATGCGCATATTATTCTTTTTCCAAAAATATCTCATTCGCTTTCCATGGTTACTGGTACCATAAAATTAATGAAATCCACAATAGACCAATACATAAATATTCCAATACTTTATGATACAACATTATTTTGGAATCCAATTACATACACACTTAATTATTCCACCACATCGTTATCATATTCAACATCGCCAATAGTGATCGCATGTGACTTCCCTTTGTCCTTTTCCTTAATTGGTTGCTCATGTTGATCATCACTAACCCTTGGATTAGGGCATTTATTGGCATAATGTCCCATTTCCTTGCACTTGAAGCATTGAAGTGTTGGTGGTGCGTTCTCTGCAGTGTTTTCTTTATTCACATCATTAGAATCCCTTTTTCCATTACTTCGACACTCAGCTACTTGATGACCTTCTTTTCCACACTTAAAACATTTTCTAGTCCCTTTAAGACAATCTCCACCATGCTTCTTTCCACACTTTGAGCATAAGGAAAAATTCATTTTCTTTTCACCATTATTCTGAGATTTATCCTTGAACTCCATCTTTCGTTTCTTTTCAAAACCATAAGATGGATATGTAACACCAACTTCCATTTCTACCTTGATAGCACAACGCAAAATTTCTTCATAGCTACTGAATTCGCTTATAGCTAATTCCCTTCGAAGACTTGGTTTTAAGCCACTGAAAAATCGATCAACTTTACTTTCAGGTTGGATGATAATGCCAGATGCATACCTTGCAAGTCTTGTAAAATTCGCTTCGTATATACCAACAGATTCATCATCCTTTTGCTTTAGTTCAAGAAACTCCTTCTCCATCTTTGTTCGAAGAATACGAGGGAAGTACTTACTGAAAAACAAGTTCTTGAACTCGTCCCATTCCATGGACTCAATTTCATCTCTTTGCCTCGTATTCTTCATAAGATTCCACCATTGATCAGCTTCACCTTCCAAACGATATACTTCTAAGATGACATTATCATGCTCAGAACATTGAAGAACTGATAATATCTTTTCAGTGGTACTGATCCATTGTTCAGCAACAAGTGGATCAGAAGACCCACTGAAGGAAGGTGGACGTTGCCTCATGAAGGACTCAATAGAATATTGTTCCCTTCTCTGCTCATTTGGAAGTCGAGAATGATTCATAGCTTGTGTAAGTATAGAAATGAGATTTTTCACTCCATCTCCCATAACATTTGTTTGTTCAGGAGGGAAATCATTGCATTGTCCATTGCATTGATCGACACGGTTCCTTCGTGTTCCAGCCATCGTCTAAAACCCAAAAAGAATAGTGTGAGAGGCAAAAATCATGATAGGGAAAACAACATAATAAAGGGGGAGTACCTTAAATATCTAACATCTTAGGTTTAATTCTATGAACGTTAGTGTAATTCTAGTACTATAACCTATACGTATACTTAACCTTAGGAACATCCCTAGACATACCTTAGAAATATCTCTAGGGATCTCACTAAAGTTCCCGCATCCTAGTTTCCAAAGGTTGACTAAACCTTTCCTCTGATACCAACTGTAGAGACCCGAAGCTTTACTTACATGGACTTTACATTACACTTGCGGAATACTTAGTATATTACAAAAACACACACACAAGGACTGTAATAGTTTAGTGTCTTTGGAAACACGGAATATAATCTTCTAATCCTGATGAAAGATCATCAATATCTCCCATAAAGATCTTCCCTTTTTTACCTAAAACCTTTCGTTATATCCTGGGGAAAAGAAAACATAAAAGGGTGAGATCAAATGCTCAGTAAGGGTAAACAAAAGAAATATAAATCACATCATATACATAAGAACATAACTTTTGGAAATCTTAACCTGCAAAGGAGATCATAATTTCATAACCTGGGATAACTCATGGCAGTGAAATGTATTCACAATAATCATAACTTAAAACATTAAACTTTGTGGCATACACACATAATCATAGAGAATCATTTCTTATTAGTCAAGGCTCATTGCCAAGACTATCTTAGTGGAAAAAGTCCATTTCTGAATCAAGTGACCCTCGTTTCAGTCCTGTTTCACTGAACCGGTATAACCTACCATTCCAGCCATGTTTATCTCATGAGATATAAAATCTTTACCCAATTCATTGGAGGGAGATATAGGTCCCACCCATCTTATAATGAATCCTTTCTTATGTGTGCCACATAATCATAAATCATACATCATCGCATAACACATGTAACAAAAATGAGATTCTTGAAACATCATGACATCATAAAACAAACCATATAAGATAAAGGAATTCATAAAAATATTTCCATCACAACATAATCAAACCAATTTAATAATAGGGATAAAAACAGAACCCTTTTATTATCATAGATGGAAAATAATTTTGATAAAATACTTGAACTATATTCTTGAGGAAAATATCCTTTCTACTTCAAAAACATTTTTTTGCTTTCATAACATGTCATACGACATTAAAATAAAAGAAGTTGATTAAAAATAAACTTGAAAACATGTAAAGGAAGCTTCTTGGAAATAATGTTTTAAAAAATCCATTCATGCCGTATAAGTTAAATAAAACATTCTTCGTACTTTTGTTGGAAAAGTCAAAAAGTACCTCATATGAAAAACGACAAAAGATTCCATTCATATCTTTTACAACAACAAAAAACTTACCTAAGGGTAAAATTGTATATAAACATTTGTAGAATGATGGAAATAATATTACATATTGAGGGAAAATGGATGTGGATGATAAAATACACCCCAGTAATTACAAAGTAAAAACAATCTCGGATAAAAGTGAGATTGTGATATTTCCCTTACCATAGGTCTGATTTGCTTTGTACGGGTCCGAAGCTCCTGTATAATGGTTTAAATAATGTTATTGACTTATTCCAGAATCATATTCATTGTTATTATATCATATATTGTCCACTTATGACTTTATATTACCCGTTCTTTTGTAAATTCATGTTAAAGTAGCATTTTGGGTAAAATCGTCTCATTTGTCGTTCGTGTTTTTAACTTGTAATTATTCATATGATTACTTAGATCATGATTACTTAATTCCAGAATATAAAACAAGATTTATATATATATATTCATAATACACATATATAATAAATCAGTAAATGGAAAGAAATACACCGTTCATGGAGACGGTAGTCCGTACGTACGCATGAACGCTGTTTTCGTTTCCTTATTGAATTGAATGGAATTAAGTAGATGACATACATATAAATATAAATTATTCCAGTATCATTATTAGGTCATATATTTCATTAGTACTTATTATATATACTTTATAATCATTCATTAATGGTTAATCATTGAGAATGAATCTCATCGCGTCGTGGAGACGGTATTCTGTACGTACGCACGAGCGATGATATCATTCCCATGGTCGTGGAATTGTGTTGAAGTGTATGTGTACTATTTCAGTATCAATATCACTTCATAATAATCATATATAGTTACTCATTACACCTTTATACCCATCCAATTAATGTGGTGACGGAAAATATATTACACCACGGCGTGGAGACGGTATTCCGTACGTACGCACGCGCGGTGATTTCATTTTTCCGTAGGATGGATAGAAGGTGAATTAGAGTTGTTTCATATTTATAATAACATATCAGTATATAAGAAATACTGATGTTATTACTTTATCATGAAACAACTAAAGAAGAAGAAGTTGAAGAAGAAAGAAATTGAAAAGATCGGTAATGGATATTACCTCTTCTTTGAAACGCTTCTTTGAATCCTCCACTTAGGGAACTAAGATTGGACTTTGAAGAAGACCAGGACCTCTAGGATTATTCTAGGGAAGTGGAGAAGGGAATTTTTCAGGGGTTGGCCGAGCTTGAGTGCTCAAATTGGTGTGAGGAGGAGGGGGGGATGTACCCTTTTATAATGGAGGAGAGGGGCACCTTAGGAATATCTCAAAATATTATTTTATATTAAAGTCAAAATCGGTTTATAATGGTTCCAAAGGGTCTTATTTAGAAGCTAAAGTGGGGATGGGTCGAAAGCCTATTATCCAATAGGATTTAGAAAAGTTTAGGGTATTATTTTAACCTTATAAATTACATTTAACTCTAAGTTAAATAATTTAACTTTTACCGTGTCTTTTTGTTTTCTTTCACTATATGGTTAATACACTTACTATAACATGACAAACGAACACCAAATTGTTTATTATTAATATATATATCCTTATCTATGTCATTTGGCCGATCCTTAGATTTTTAGGAATAAAATACCAATTAATCATATAATATTTGATTTAAAAACTATTTTGTGACAATTTTGACACTATTTGATATACGATTTTTGTGAAAGTCATAACAGAATTATATGTTCGAACCAAGTTGATTAAATTAACACTAATATATTATAGTAACCTAGAATGTTAGTGTAATTCATAAAAAGTCTCAAATTACATTCATTTGAGCATTTATTACATCAATTATGTTAATATTTCCTTAAAAGGGTAATTACTCCATCATCGTTGTGTCATAAATAAATTAATTTATTTAAAGTATAAAAATTATAAATAAAATATAATTATGTAGGAAATATTTTTATCTTTCTAATTAATATTTATAGTCTAATTTATCTTATGTATAACCCCATATTAAAAATGTTTTAGTTATTAAACTTTGATTTTAACTATTTTAACTATTCATTAAATAAAATAATATTAAATGTCATAATCTAATCCAAGTGGACCTCAATGGTCATATTATATTTATAAGGTTGTTTTTGGTAGAATTACACTTATCCAATAGAATTAGTACATGTTTTAGGGTAATAGTAATATCATATTTACCCTTAGTTACCCTATTAACTATTAACCGTGGTAAAAAAAGTAAAAAGTTACTATTCACCAAAAAATTATTTTCATCTCATTGAACCACATTTTACATACTGACATCAACCATGTCTCTCAGATTTTTGAAATTCCACTCACAGAAGCGGTAAAATTACGTTTTATGAAAAATTCAGTTTTTTAACTACCACTTAGTATTTTCACTATTAATCAAAAATTGATGTTTTTCAGAACAATGCCAAAACTTCATCTTAAGCTATATTTCATATTCCGAATTCAAAAATGAAGTCTATTTTACCAAATTTATAACATAGAAGTTTCATTAGTTAATTTTATAATTAAATTCTGCTGTTAAAACAAATAGCGTGTTTTTAAGAAACAATATCTATCAAAAGATTAACACTTGTTTATGTCTGGTGTAAATGTGAAATTACATCCAATGACCAACATTGTATTTAATTGTAAAAATATATTCTAAATATACTTTAAAACCACTCAAATTAATAATTTATCACTATTAATTATTTCGATTGAAAAAGTTGTTTTTAATTAAAATTTAGTAATTTTCACTATTCATCAGAATATGAAAGTTATCTGAAAAGTACCAAAATTTCACCTTAGGCTAAATTCGATACTTTGAATCCAAAAATGAAGTCCATTTTGAGAGCTAAAATTACTAAAATTTAAAAAGTTGTTATTACTATTCATAACGGCTAGTTTTAATAATATTTTAATAGCATATCGTTGTTTCGTGAAACTCAGTATTGCGTACTACACACGCTATCGAGAAAGGTTGTGATTGTGTGTAATGAAAGGCAAATCAAAGATGCGTGTTGTGCAAGTTCCTTTTGGTGTAGCGTACAACACAAGAAATTAATAAAATTAAAAAGAATATTTTTCATAAAATCTCGGGCTGTTACAAATATATTGTCAATAATTTATACCTTATTTCTCTTGAATATTAGCACCCATGAAAGCATTAACATGAAAGGGTAATCCATTAATGTAGAAAGAGATGTGAATGAAATATTTTCAGTAGTTGATGTAAATAATTAAGTGTTCTCTACTATTGAGATTTATATAGGAGGGTGTTGAGTACATAGTGTTTTGTGACACATCATGATATGGTTTTGGTTGTGTTATTACCCACAGTTATGTGGTTTTTCCTATGGATCACAGAATTTGAGACCATAAAAGTAGATATATGTGACTTGTAATCATGAGTTAGCAGAGGTAGTCTTTTCACTAATGATGTAGTGACACTAAATAATAGGAGTGAAACTTATCGTCTTATCCAATCACATGAGTCAAAATTTTATCTTCCCTCAGAAGGATGTCAACCTAAGATATAGTAAATGTATAGATTTTCTCTAGGTTTGTTACTTCAAACTTTTCTATAATCCAGGGAAGGGTTACATGGAAGGAGATGCTATTAGTAAGGGATCATGTTTCTAGTTGTTGTATGAGGCATCTGAGAAGTTGTCCACACTGCGGTTATCCATTATTGATTGAGATGGTGCAGATTACCTCTAGTAAATGTTTGTCACCCTTCCACTCTTACAATGAGTTAGGGAGTCACAAATTATGGATACCAACAATGAGACCCTAGGTGATGCAATATCCTTATGGCCCACTCCTGATGTATTTTCAAAAAGGGTGTAGTACATATTTATTTTTAGAGGACATGCTATGGTACTTGTGATGTTGTAGGAGGATGTTATGATAGTGTTTGAAATAGCTAACATGGGGGTACCACCAAGTGTTGAAAATATGTAACAATACGTCCAACATCAGTTTTGGTTTCCAGGGATGAAGAAATGAGTAGTTGAAATAATCAGTTGATGATTAACATGTCATCATGTGAAGGCTGAGAACCAAGTTCTAGATGGTTTAGCTCAATCTATTGAGGATAAAATTGGAAGTGGGATGTGATTATTGTAGGCATTATGAAATTATTTCCACATAATTCCAGTGGATATGATTCTATCTGTGTGATCATAGACCGACTACCCAAGTCGTACCACCTACTATCTATATAAGATCAAATTTTAGTATTGAGCATGGAACAACTCTACGTGTAAGATATAGTCTAACTCCATGGTTTTCCATAGACGATGGTATCTTATCATTATAGAAGATTGACATACTGTTTGTGGATGAGATTACATGATGCATTTGGGACCTAGCTATGCTTGTGCACAAAATTTTACCCCCAAACTGATAGCCATAGTAAGCGATCCTTTTACGTTCTAGAGGAAATGCTGTGAGATGGCATGATGGACATTGACTATAGTCGTGAGTATTGCATACTATTGGGGGAGTTTTCATATAGAAAATTATACAATTACACAATCATTATGGCAGAATGTGAGTATTTATATTGACGACCCTGAAGGTAACCACATTGTTGGGATGACCCAGGAGAGTCGGTGTTCATTGGCACCGAGTTGGTGAGAGTTAAAATAATGACGTTTTAGATCATTATAGATTTTATGAATATTATAGTGAACCATCATATGTCTTATTCTGATACGTGAAATTGGACTTTGGAGTTAGTTGAAGGAAACCATGTGTTCCCATAGTTTTCACCATGATGTGGATTGTTGATATTTGGATATGGAGACACGCTATCTCTAGGGTTGGTTAGACCGTTCAAGATAATAGGTAATGTTGGTGAAGTGGCGTGACTCTTAGCTCTTCCTCCGTAGTTGGGATTGAAAAAACATGTCTTCCACCTATTGTATTTGAGGATGTAGGTTCTTGACCCATCATACATTATCAAATGGGGTGAGTTGGGCATTGATGATAGAGAGACCATCGCTAATTACCCATTGATGTTCAAGGAACACAAGAGATTAAACTTCATTGGAAATTTATTCCATTGGTGTGTATTCAGTGGAAGCACTATAATATCTAGGAAATCACATAGGAGCGAGAGTCAGAGATTTGTGTTCAGTACCTACATATTTTTAGTAGACATTATTTTGGATTTGTAGGGTCTTAAACCCTATGGATTGTGGAGTTTAATATATCATATTTTTTCATGTATTATTTTTACATATTATAGGCATTATTTTAAGAAACATTACATGAGACGTCCAGAAATTCTGTGGCCCGGTGTTCTCAGAAAAAATATTTGAAATATGTTAAATATATAAAATTTGACGTGTATGTAGTTTTCCTAAAAAATTGGAATAACATATAAAAGAACTATTAGGCTAGAAATATGTGGGATCCATTGAGTACAGAACATGGTTTTTAACATAGGAATTTCTTAACATTACTCAGCAGGGGTCTATTGTTAAAAAGTAATAAAATGGGAATAAATGAATAAAATAATTTGGATAATTTATTTTATTTCAAATGTTTGATGTAGAAAATAGTGTTCAATTAAAAACTCTTCTGTGTCAAAATTCAATGGTTATTTCCAGAACCTTTAAACCTCTAGACAATAAGTGGAGATAGATAAAGCCTCAAAAATTCCTCTAAGGTGAACTATTGTAGATAATGGATCGACGTTCATTGGATTTCAGATTAAACAGATATTTCTTATAATGAATACCAATCATCTTTATTCATCAGTGATCAAACTAAATTCAGGTAGGTTGCATGGTTAGAATTTTTTGTTACCCATTATTGTCTTCTACGATGAACAAGGGTCAATAAATGAATATATTGAACCACTGTTAGATCATCTTGCAGGATGATATTATTTATGGGGTTTTAAAGGGAGATTTATATTTGTGATTTAATGATCATATTTTTTTTAATAGTGATGGATTGAGATAAAAACAATAATAGATCACGCATTTTACCTAAAATATGTTATTTTTATTTTCTCCCATAGATCATCGTTCATAATGGGAATTCATTATTTGTCCATCAACACTACATATCTCGATATATTGTTTAGTGCGCACTAATTTAATTTTGTAACATTTCTATATTGTAGATCTAGGAATGAAATGGTACAAAAAATTAGTGACAATGGAGATAGAGTGATTTAGACTATGTTGGATACCCGAAATCAGATTTTTGTTGTTCTACGGTTCTTAATGATGAATGAATATTTGATCCATTCTCCAGGATGATCTGATGATAAAACCTTTTTTTCAATAATGGAACGATTTTTATGAAGATGGATCATTTTTATTTGAGTTAAATGATCACCAGATCGAAGGATGGATCAAACAAGATGTAGGTATGGGATTTAGGAATATCCTCAACATCATGGTGTGTAAAAAAGATCTATATATCATTTGTGACCCCTATATGGAATCTAGGGTTTTAAAGTTATTTTTAGTATCAGGAAATGTGTGTATATTCTTACATAGCATGTAGTATATTTCTAATGATCTTATTATGTACATCGTATGGTACATAGAAACAGTGTGGAGTACAGGGGTATCCTACACATCATGTACACTACTAAAAAGATGCATGTTGGACCATTTATATGGAATAATACATGAACATGTACATGAACATGTGTACATGGGATGAAGCCATGTATTGGCCCATGTTTAGAGTACACATGAATCTTGCATGGTGTGGACTACTACACATACATGGATTTATGATTCAATCCATTTCAACATGAATGACCTGGGGTCAAGGGACCTATTATATAATCATGAAACATTCCATGGAGTCTTTTTTAAGGCTTCAATATTCTGTCTTCCATATCATGGAAAAGATTCATCATTTTTTGTTTGAATTATCTTTTCATGAGGTTTGCTACATTATCATATCATACTTTGAGGATAATGATCCCTTCAGTTGTAATTTTTAGATAGAGATGTTGGAACCCCTCCATTTAGTCTAAACTAAGATCCTCTTTTGATATTCATTTCCTAGGTGGAGTTATTAAAAATGATTTGAAAGAAACTATGTGTTCCCCAATCCTATACTATACAGGTAAATCCAACTTGAGTATTTGGTATCACCCCATTCCATTTGTGGTGATACTCATATAAATATTGTATTCTGTTCAAACTATAAATGTGATCATCCTCATGATGTGTCCTGACGTGATATACATATTAGATAGGCATCATCAGAGCTATCATACTCAAGAGGGTGTTAACCTAGATGAGTGCTTCATGAAATCATTGAGCTAGAATCCTAAGGATGGTATATTGAGGTTGTGACTCTCCTCTGGAATGTGTTTCTTATATTTAGTATATCTAGATATTCATGTTATATGTGTTGTTGAAATATTCCATTATGTAGATGACAATATTTACATTTTTATTGGATTTTGGTTGTTGGGTGTCCTACTTAGTATTTTTATACTCACCCTTACACGGTCTTTTCCCACATGTGTCATGTCAACTGTAGATGATCGACCATTTGATGGAGTCCTACGAAGACGAGGACACATCCATTCATAGTGAGACCAGGTAGACTGTGGTGTTTCCCTTTGACTTTCATTCAATAATCCCAATACCTTCTCTTGTAGGTTGGACTTGTGTAACATACTCATTGTGGTTGGATTTTATTTGGAAATATTTACTTTCCTTTAGATAATCCCATACTTCTGTTGTGGGATATAGATATATGCATGCATTAGTTGTTTATTTTATTTTTACATTTTATATTTTTTGGGTATTCATGATGTGTGTGTTTTTATGTGTGTACGTACATTGAATATTCCTCCCATGTCAGTGATATTTTTACTTGGTGGAAGTGACAAGCCCCTTGATTATTAGTGGCACGTTTGGGGAGGCGTGACATGGTCCTAATTGGGAGGGGTAATTAAATATACATATAATGAAATAAATAAATAATTAATGTGATATCAATTATGTAAAATCTTCTCATTACATATTATATAAAAAATGAACATTCCATTTGAAATTGTAAAAAGAGTTGAAAACAGAACTGTAATAAATGAACATTAAAATAATGTCCCTAACCATTAGTCCCACTCATAACATAAAATATTTATATTTATAAATAATAAATGAAGTTTAACCTATAATCTCAAATGAACCTTTTTCTTATTTATTTTTCCTTTTATTATAATTATTATCATGTTCTAACATTTTATCTTCAAGTAATATATTTTGATTATATTTAGATTACATGTCCAAAATGACTTAGGTCGGTAGGTGATGGTCAAAGAGTTCGTCATTCAATCAACTCCAGAATAATAATCATGAGATATTTATAATTTTTATACATCATTTATAATATTAAATTCATCCACTATATATAAGATTTATAAATCAATAATGATAGAATTAGGGATATGGTAGGCCATTCATACGTGCGGGTAAAGTATTCATTTTTCAAAGATTGTTATCAAAAGAAGGTATGTATAATTTTATCATTACATAATAATCATAATATCATATATATAAAATTATTTCATTATATATACTTTTATATATCATCCATTTTATATGGTGATGAAAAACTAATCACATCACATTGTAGTGGTGATAATTCATACATACACTGGAATGCCATTATCATTTCTCATTACAAGGAATATGATGAATTTAAGTGATGAATTTTCTATTTAAAATTATAATTTATTAGTTAATATCATAAATAAACATTAATTATATAATTATAAACATTCTGGAGATATGGAGATGAAAAACGAATTGCATCAGTTCGTGAGGCGGTAGTCCTCCGTACACACAAATGATGAATTATTTTCCCATTTAATGGATCTGGTGTTCATTATATATTATGCAACTATCATATTAAAATCATAGTATATGAATGATATAGTTTAAAATGTCTTTATCATGGTTTACGAGGGTTTTATGGGTAAGGATTATGAAAAAATAGAATATGAAAATATTAACTATACCTCTTTTTTGAAATTCCTATTTGATTAACACCTTTTGATTTATAAGGATTATATTATCCCTAAAAACTAGAACATGGGTAGATTTTATAGGAAGGTATCTTGGCTAACCTTGGCAAAAGAAATGAGTTTTCAATTCTGTGGAAATTATAAGAATGGGTTCCCTTATATAATATTCGTGTGGGGGGTCATTTGTAATTAATCAAAGGATAAAATTAAAATAAATTCATTTTATATCCAAATACCAAATAATAGAAACGAATTTAAATATATTATAAGATTAAATTTTAATATTATCAAAAATATTTTTTTGGGATATGTTTTGGTCTTATTCTAATCCTTATCATTTTATTAATAGTTACATACCATATTTTAACAATAACTATAAAAAATAATTAATGATAAAAGGTTATAGTTTTTACGTATATGTGGTCAATTGGAACATAGAAGAAAAAATAATGACGATTTTTACTATTTCATAATTAATTTTTATCATTTTAAATTTTTTTCCTTATAATTAATTTAATAAAATTTTATCCTCATAAAATATCAATATTTTAAATTTTGATACTATTGAAAACATTTAATATTTTAAAACATAAATACAAGAAGATATATTTGAAAAAAATATTTAAATATATCACAAAAAAGTCAAGGTCATTAATAAAATTCATTGATCACATTAATTATATAAAATTATATCATTTTTAATTTTTTTAATAACATTTATTTGATATTTCTATTAATAAAAGAATTATTTCATCAGTATTGTCTAATAATTTTTGTTAAATATATTATTCAATAAAAATTATAAATAAATTTCCATTATGAAACTCAGTATTTTATGCTTTTATAAAGTATTTATAGTATATAATATAATTTTTTTATCCCCAAATTTAAAAAGTTAATACTCATTAAACATAAGATCGTGATATATTGTTTCTTTCTTTAATTTTAATAGTATTCAAAGAATTTTCATGGAATAATGTCTATTGAATAAATTAATATTGAAATAGAAGTGCTAATTTTTTTATTTAAATCATCCTTTAAAATTATGGAATGTTAGTGGGTAATTTTATAGTCCATATCATATTAGTTTTACCCTTAATTTTATGATTTTCACTTTACAATGGTATTAAAATATACTAGGGTTACTATTCAAATTGACCAGATAAAAAAAGGAGGCATATCAGAATAGTTCGATTCATAAGATTTCAAATATGGAAACCATTTTTTAAATTTCAAATGTTAGATGTTTTAGAATTATATTTTATTTAAATTAGTAAAAATAAATGACAAATAATTTTTCAAAAAAAAAATATTCTTAAAAAAATAAATTGCTTTTTATATCAAATTTAAATATAAAATCCATTAAAAATTATAAAAAAATTATTTTCAATCAATATCAACATATTGAAATTTTTAAAAAAATATTTATTTTACTTTTTAGATACATGAAAATGAAATATATTTATAAATAAATAACTGAATATTTCACTATTCATCAAAAGTCAATATTTTTTTAAAATTCACAAAAAATCAGCTTTATATAATTTCTATAATATGAATTAAAAAATGAAATTATTTTTTACAAATTTAAATTTAATAATTTTGTAATTAATCATGTGAAATAAAACTTATCAAAAAACTACATTATTAAACAATATTATAAAATTATAAAATAGTTTATTCAATCATTACCTAGGTCATAAATTGTATAAACTATTCTTTTACATCTCCCCAAATTCTTGTAAGCTTCAAATATTGATTGTAATGAAAGATATCATTTGGATCCTCATGCACTAATTGTAGTTGGAATGGTCTGAAAAAAAATAACGACCCATACATTTCATACATTGTTAATACTTCAAAATTGAAGTACAGATATTACAATATATAAAAAAACCATGAAAGGACCGTATAGGTATAGTGTCTTTAGAAACTGGGAAACATAAACAACTGGTTCATAAAGCATCTACATTGTCTCCCATTTATTTCATATTATCCAGAGTCCCTTTTGAATATCCTACTTAATAACCTTTTTCCTGAACAATGGAAAGAAAACATACAAAAGGGTGAGCTCAAATGTTCAGTAAGGGTATACAAAAAAAATATCAATCACATCATATTCATAAGAACATAACATTTTGGAAATCTTAACCTGCAAAAGTGATCATAATTTCATGACATGGGAAAAATCGTAGTAGTGAAATGTAATCCCACTAATCATAACATAAATCATGAAACTTTTTGGAATACAAAAATAATCATAGATAATCATTTCTTAGTAGTCAAGACTCATATCCAAGACTATATTAGTGGACAAAGTCCATTTCTGAACTGAGTTCACTCCTTGTTTCAGTCCTGTTTCACTGAACTGGTTTAACCTGACATTCCAGCCATGCTATCTCATGAGATATAAATCATTACCCAATAAATTGAAGGGAGATATATGTCCCACCCATCTCATAATGAAACCATTCTTATGTGTGCCACAAAAAAAATCATAAATCATGCATCATTGCGTAACCCATGTAATAAAAATGGGATTCTTAAACATCGTGACATCATAAAACAATTCATATAAGATAAAGGAATTCATAAAAATAATTCCTTCACTACATAATCAAATCAATGTAATGATAAGGATAGAACCATAACCCTATATTATTTTAGATGGAAAATAATTTTGATAAAACACATGAATTCCATTCTTGATGAAAATATCCTTTCTACTTCAAAAACATTTTCCTTTATTAAAATGTCATATAATTTTGAACTAAAATAAGTTGATTAAAAAATGATAACTTGTAAAGTAAGCTTCATGGAAATAATGTTCTAAAAATCCATTCATGCCTTATATGTTAAAAAAAATTCTTCTTGTACTTTTTTCGGAAAAGTCAAAAAGTACCTCGTACGAAAAAAGAAAAAATATTCCTTTCATATATTTTACTAAAAAATCACCGAAGGGTAAAATCGGATATAAAATATTGTAGAAGGATATAAAGATTACATATTGAGGAAACATGGATGTGGATGATAAATATTCCCCAAAAAATTCTGAAGTATAAACAATCTCGGATAAAAATGAGAATGTGAGATTTTCCCTTCCCATAGGTCTGATTTGCTTCGTATGTGTCTGATCATCCTGTATAATTATTTATATAATGTCATTGACTTATTCCTGAATCATAGTCATTGTTATGATATCATATATGGCCATATTCGTATCTTCTTATTAGTAATATTTCATTGCTACTTGTTATTCGGGTTTTTATTACTTTTTGTTCTTCTGTATGTTTTTTCGAATAAATTAATATTATTTATTTAGGTTATAGATACCTCATTTCCAGAAAGTTATTACTGTAATATATATCATATTAATTCATTCAATTCATTTATATAATCATTATGCAATGAAGATCATATATAACGAGTCGCATCACATCGTGGAGACGGTATTCCGTACGTACGCACGAGGGATGATATCGTTCCCATGATCGTGGAATCTTATTGGAGTGTATTTAAACTATTTCGGAATCAATATAACTTTAAAATAATCGTATATACTTATTATTTACACCATTATACCCATCCAAGTAAGGTGGTGGTGGAAAACAGATTACACCACGACATGGAGAGGGTATTCTGTACGTACACACGCGCGGTGATTTCGTTTTCCGTGGGATGGATAGATGGTGATATAGGGTCGTTTCATACTTATAATAACATATGAGTATATTATTGATACTGATATTATTACTTCATAATGATGCAACTAAAGAAGAAGAAGAGGAAGAATAAATAAAGTTGAAAGAATCGGTAACGGACAATACTTCTTCTTTGAAGCGCCTCTTTGAGACCTCCACATTGGGCACTAAAATTGGACATTGAAAAAAAGGACATCTAGTATGTTTCTAGGGAAGTGGAGAAGAGAATTTGGCAGCAGTTGGCCGAGCATGAAGGCTCAATATGGTGTGAGGAAGAGAGGGAGGAGATGCCCTTTTATAAGGGAGGAGAGGGGCACCTTAGGAAAAACAAAAAATATTATTTTATTATAAAGTCATATTCGGTTTTTAATAGTTCCTAATTGATTTATTTCGAAGCTAAGGTGGAGATGGGTCCAAATCCTCTCATCCAATAGAATTTAGACAATTTTTGGTATCTATTTTTACCTTATCATTTATATTTAACATTATGTTAGATAATTTAACTTTTACCATGTCTTCTTGTTTTCTGAAACTATAAGGTTACTAAACATAATATAAAAAGACAAAAGAACCACAACAAGTTTATTATTAATATATATAACATTATCTAAGTCATTGGGCTGAACCGTAGATTTTTAGGAATAAAATAACAATTAATAATATAATATTTGTTTTAAAAACTATTTTATGTCAATTTTGACACTATTTGGTAATTGATTTTTTTGAAAATCATAACGGAAATATTAGTTCTAAAAAAGTCAATTAAATAAATACTAACATGTCCTATTAATCTAGAAAATTATTTTAATTCATAAAAAGTCTCAAATTATATTTATTTGTGTATTTATAACATCAATTTTGTCAATATTTTATTAATAAGATAATTACTGCATCATCATTGTGTCATTAATAAATTAAATTAATTATTGTCTAAAAATTACCAATAAAATACCATTATGTATGAAATCATTTTATCTTTCTAATTAATATTTATAGTTGAATTTATCTTATGTATAACCCTATAATAAAAATTACTTAGTTATTAAACATTGATTTTATATATTTTAACCCTTCATTAAATAAATTAATAATAAATTTCCTAATCTAAACCAAGTGGTCCTAAATTGTCATATGTTATTCCAAAGGTTGTCGTTGGTAGAATTACAATTATCCAATAGAAATAGGACATGTGTTAGGGTAATAATAATATCATTTTTACCCTTAATTACCCTATTTACTTTTATCCGTGGTAAAAAAAGTAAAAAGTTACTATTCACCAAAAATTATTTTCATCTCATTGAACCAGATTTTAGTCCTTGATATTAACCATGTCTCTCGGATTTTTGAAATTTCACTCACAAAAGCGGTAAAATTATGTTATATGCAAATTTTCAAATTCTCCTAGGAGGTGGGTAAAAGGCGGTGAAAAGTTCGATAAAATTTTTATATATCTAAAATTATTATAAAATGACTCCAATGAATTACTTTGAACATATATAGGTATTATGTATCAATATTGATCTAAAATAAATTTAAATAAAATAAATAATTATTTAAATAAAAAGTCAGTTTTTAAATAGTAACCTAGTGTTTTCACTATGCATAAAAAATTGAATGTATTCAGAAACATACAAAAATTTTACCCTAGGCTAATTTCGATATTCTGAATCCAAAAATGAAGTCCATTTTGAAAAATAAAATTTAAAAAATTACAAAAAGTTGGTATAACTATTCATAACGTCTAGTTTAGTAATATTTTAATAGCATATCGTTGTTTAGTGAAACTCGGTATTGCGTACGACGCATGATATCGAGGAAGGTCGTGATTGCGTGTAAAGAAATTCAAGCTAGTGTTGTGTGTAGTGAAAGATTCCTTTGATGATTTATATAACATAAAAACAAAATATATCTCATAAAAACTCGGGTGTTACATTTTACCCCCATTAAAATTAATTTTGCCCTCAAAATTCGTCACATTGTAACAAACAGATGAGGATACCTCTCCATCATCATATCCTCTAGCTCCCATGTAGATTCTTCTAATTGGTGGTTCCTCCATAAAACATTCACCAAGAGAGTGGTCTTATTCCGTAGGACTTTTTCTCTACGATCCAGAATCTCTATCGACTGTTCTTTTTAAGAATGTTCTTGCTCCAGCGGTACAAAATTTGAGCTGAGTACATGCGAAGGATTAGGTATGTACATTCTCAGGAGAGATACGTGGAACACATCATGAAATTGGGAGAGATTCAGTGGAAGAACCAATCGGTAAGCTACCTTCCCAACATGATCCAGAATTTCAAAAGGACCGATATATCTAGGGATCAACTTTCCCTTCTTTCCAAATCTCATGACCCTCTTCCAGTGAGATATTTGTAAGAACACTTTATCACCCACTTCAAACTCTATGCATTTTCTTCGGTTGTCAGAATAAATTTTTTGTCGACTCTGAGCTGCTCTTATGTGTTGTTGAATAGATATGACCTTTTCTTCCATCTCATCACCAAGATCAAGTCCTAATAGCTTTTTTTCCCCAACTTCATCCCAACAAGTTAGAGTCCTGCATTTCATTCCATAGAGAGATTCATAAGGATCCATCTAAAGACTGGAGTAAAAGCTACTATTATAAGAAAATTCCACCAAAGGTAGATGTTGATCCCAACCACCTTTGAAATCCATAGATCAAGCTATCAACATATCTTGTAGAGTTTGAATTGTCCTCTCAGACTGACCATCTGTCTGAGGATGATAATAAGTGATAAAACTCATCTATATATCTAGAGTATGCTGAAGACTTTTCCAGAACTTCGAGGTAAATCTCGGATCCCGATTAGATATAATGGAAAGTGGTACTCCATGAAATCTTACCACTTCCTTTACATATATCCTAGAAAGCTGATCTAGAGTGAAATCCTCTCTAATAGAGATGATGTTTTCCGACATTGTAAGATGATCAACTATGACCCAGATAGCATTATTTCCTTTGGATGTTTTAGGAAGTCTGGTGACAAATTCCATAGTAATGTTTTCCCATTTCCATTCGTGTATGGGTAATGGTTGTAACATCCCCTTAGACTTCTGTCTCTCAAATTTGGATTTCTTACAAACCAAGCATCGAGAGACATACTCAGCAACATCACTTTTCATGCCATCCCACCAGAAGTGCTCTTTCCGGTCCCAATACATCTTCGGGCTTCCAGGATGAATAGAGAATGAAGAACTATGAGCCTTATCTAGCATCACCTTCTTTAATTCTGGGATGGGAGGAATAGAAACCCGATTCCTAAATTTTATTATCCAATAACAAACATGGTTGAATTAAAGAACATTTCTCACCATCTTTTGTAACTCGACAACTTATTTTTGTGCCTCTTTAATATTCAATGTATAGATGGTTGAACAGTCAATTGAGAAAGATACAAGTTTTCCCCTTTCATTATAATTCCACAATTCATCCTTTGTAAATCCAAAAATATTGGATCTTTTATGATCCTCATCATCGATAAACCAGCATGGTCTTGTCGACTTAATGCATCTTCTACCTTGTTTTCCTTCCCAGGGTGGTAATGAATTAAGCAATCGTAATCCTTAGTTAGCTCCAACCATCATCTTTGGGGCATATTCAGCTCCTTTTGTGTGAAAATATAATTTAAACATGTATGATCAGTATAAATATCACACCTTTCTCCATAATGATAATGCCTCCAAATCATTAATGCAAAGATTACCGCAGCTAATTCCAAATCATGAGTTGGGTAATTTTTCTCCTGGAGTTTCAACTGTCGTGAGGCATAAGCTATCACCAAGTCATTTTTCATAAGAACACACCAGATCCCTTTCTTGTATGCATCATTATGGATCACAAACCTTTATCCGCTACAAGGAAGTGTGAGTACAGGTGCACTGGATATCTTTCTTTTCAACTCCGTGAAATTCTCTTCACATTCCTCCATCCACATGAACTTAAATCCTTTTAGAGTCAACTTGGTGAGTGGATTAGATAATCGTGAAAAATATTTTCCAAAACATCGATAATATCCATCCAAACCAAGAAAACTTCGGATATTTGTTACTGTTGTTGGTCTCGACCATATTTAGATAACCTCTATTTTTGCTGGATCCACAGATATCCCCTCTTTTGAGATTATGTGACCAAAAACTGAAACTTTTTGAATCCAAAATTCACACTCGGTAAATTTTCCATAAAGCTTCTCCTTTCTTAGGGTCTTCAATACAATTCTCATGTGATCTTCATGTTCTTCCTATCTCTTTGAATTGACACAAATATCGTCTATAAAGACTACCACAAACTGATCAAGATAGTCTCTAGAGAGTCTATTCATTAGATCCATGATGAAAGAAGGGGAATTAGTAAGACAAAATGGAATCACTATAAATTCATAGTGTCCATTCCTTGTACGGAAAGCCGTATTTGGTATAACCTCCCTTTTGACCCTTAATTGATGATTCCCTGAACGGAGATCAATCATGGAAAAGTATTGAGTTCCTTGTAGTTGGTCAAATAATTCATCAATGTGCAAGAGAAGATATTTTATCTTGATAGTGATCATGTTACATTCTCGATAATCAATAAAGAGTCTCATTGATCCATATTTCTTCTAAACAAACAGAAAAGGTGGTCCCCAAGGTTATGAACTAGGGCGTATGAATCCCTTATCAAGATTATCTTGGAGTTTTTTCTTCAATTCCTGCAACTCAATTGGGGACATTCTATAAGGTGTCTTTGAAATAGGAAAAGAACTCGGTATGAGTACATTTGAAAACTCAACTTCACGATTTGGTGGAATACCTGACAATTCTTTCGGAAAGACATCATCAAATTCCCGTACAATGGGCATATTCTTAATCATGAGTTTCTCGCCAACCATTTGAGATAAATAACCTTAATTTAGTGGAATCAAGACCCATAAGAAGGAAGAAATTTCCACTGTAATGTTATGTTCATCCTTGCATCGATAGAAGATCATAGATTGATCTGGAATATGAAATGTGACTTCTCTTCATTGGAAATTTATATGAGATCCATATAGAGAAATCCAATCCATGCCAAGAATCACATCAAATTCCACTATAGGAAGGATCACATGATTTGTAGGATGTACTTTCCCACAAACATCAATCAGAGAAGAATTATAAACCATTGATGCGACTATTGTTCCATTAGGGGTTTTCACAGGTAACTCAACATCCAATTGTTGGGGAAATACGGTGATAACCTCAGAAAATTCTTCAGAAATAAATGAGTGGGTGGATCCAGAATCAAATAAAACATTTACTACTTTAGAGTGGATGATAAGTGTACCTTTTACCACTTCGTTATCGTACACCATATCGCTGATAGAAATTGCATGTGACTTTCCTTTTTCTTTGGCCTTAAGAGTTTGTTGACGTCGATCATTATCATCATCCCATGGATTTGGGAATTGATTGGCATAATTCCCCATCTCCTTTCACTTGAAACATTGAAGTGTAGTAGGTTCATTCTATGTATCCCTTATTTTGTTTGCATCATTAGACATCTTCTTCCAATTATTTCGACATTAAATTGCCCGATGACCTTCTTTTCCACACTTACAAAATTTTCTTGTCCCCTTAAGAAAATTTCCTCCATGTTTCTTTCCACACTTTGAGCATAAGGGAAGGCTCATCTTCATTTCAGTGTGTTGTTTAAATTTTCCTTTGAATTCCATTTACCTCTTCTAATCAAACCCATATGACTGATGGGTTACTCCAATCTCCATCTCAAATTTGAGAGCACATCGAAAGATTTCCTCATAGCTATTGAAGTCTCCTATGTCTAACGCCCTTCGAAGACTTGGTTTTAGGCCACTAATGAATCTTTCGTTCTTACTCTTAGGTTGGATAATAATACCAGAAGCGTACCTTGCAAGTCTTGTAAAATTTTCTTTCTAGGTACCAATAGATTCATCATCATTTTGCTTTAGTTCAAGATATTCCTTCTCCATATTTGTTCGGAGAATACGAGGGATGTACTTATTGAAAAATATGTTCTTGAACTCGTCCCATTCCATGGAATCAATTTCATTCCTTTGCCTCGTATTCTTAAAAAGATTCCACCATTGATCAGCATCTCCTTCCAAACGATACACTGCTAAGATGAATTTATCATGTTCAGGACATTGAATAACTAAAAATATCTTTTCAGTAGTACTAATCCATTGTTCCGCAACTAATGGATCAGTAGACCCGCTGAATGAAGGTGGAAGCTGCCTCATGAAGGATTCAATAGAATGTTTCTCCTTCCTTTGATCGATTGGAAGTCCTGTATGATTCATAGCTTGAGAAATTTTTGTGAGCATGGCTACAAGATTTTTCATTCCAGTTCCCATAATGTTTGGTTACTCGGGGGGATAATTAATGCATTTCCCGTCACATTTCGCATTAACACAGTTCCTTCTGGTTCCAACCATTGACTAAAACCAAGAAGAATAGTGTGGGAAACACTAATTATAATAGGAAAACCACATAATAAATAATAAAATTTCACACTTAAGGTCTTATCATACATTGTTCATGGCCATTTCTAAAACACTAATATTGTGTTCTATGCTTAGACTTATCCTTAGTGTTCTTACTAAGGATTTCACTTCCTAGTTTCCAAAGGTTGACTATACCATTCCTCTGATACCAACTATAATGACCCATACTTTTCCTGAATTGTTAATACTTCAAAATTGAAGTACACTTATTACAACATATAACAAAACCATGAATGGACCGTATATGTATAGTGTCTTTAGAAACTAGGAAACATAAACAACTGGTTCATAAAGCATCTACATTGTCTCCCATTTATTTCATCATATCTAGAGTCTCTTTTGGCATATCCTACTTAATAACCTGCTTCCTGACCTAGAGAAAGAAAAAATACAAAAGGGTGAGCTCAAATGCTCAGTAAAGGTATACAAAAGAAATATCAATCACATCATATTCATAAGAACATAACATTTTGGAAATATTAACCGGAAAAAGAGATCATAATTTCATAACATGGGATAAATCATAGTAGTGAAATGTAATCCCAATAATCATAAAATAAAACATGAAACTTTTTTGAATACACACATAATCATAGAGAATCATTTCTTAGTAGTCAAGACTCATAGACAAGACTATCTTAGCAGACAAATCCAATTTCTAAACCGAGTTCACTCCTCATTTCATTCCTATTTCACTATACCAGTTTAACCTGTCGTTCTAGCCATGTCTATCTCAGCAGATATAAATTGTTACCCAATGCATTGGAGGGAGATATATGTCCCACCCATCTCATAATGAAACCATTCTTATGTGTGCCACAAAAAATTCATAAATCATACGTCATTGCATAACCCATGTAATAAAAATGGCATTCTTAGACATCATGACATCATAAAACAATTCATATAAAATAAAGGAATTCATAAAAATAATTCCATCACAACATAATCAAATCTAGGTAATAATAGGGATAAAAACATAACCCTATATTATCTTGTATGGAAAATAATTTTGATAAAACACTTGAATTCCATTCTTGAGGATAATATCATTTCTACTTCAAAAACATTTTCCTTTATTAACATGTCATATAATTTTGAACTAAAAGAAGATGATTAAAAATAATCATGATGACTTGTAAATGAATCTACATGTAAATAATGTTCTAAAAATTCATTAATGTCGTATACGTTAAAAAAAATTCTTCTCGTACTTTTGTCAGAAAAGTCAAAAATTACCTCTTACGAAAAACGACCAAAGATTCCTTTCATATCATATACTAAAAAACCAATGAAGGGTAAAATTGGATATAAACTATTTTAGACGGATATAAATATTACATATTGAGGAAACATGGATGTGGATGATAAATATTCCCCAATAAATTCTAAAGTATAAATAATCTCGGATAAAATTGAGATTGCGAGATTTTCCCTTACCTTAGGTCTGATTTTCTTCGTAAGTGTCCAAATCACCATTATAATGATTTAAATAATGTCATTTACTTATTACTGAATCATAATCATTGTTATGATATCATATATGGCCATATTCTTATCTTCTTACTAGGAATATTTCAGTGCTACTTGTTATTCGGGTGTTTATTACTTTTTGCTCTTATGCATGTCTTGTCGAAGAAATTATTATTCTTATATTTATGTTCTAGATACCTCATTTCCATAATGTTATTAGTGTAATATATATCATATTAATTCATTCAATTCATTTATATAATCATTATTCAATGAAGATCATGTAGAACGAGTCACATCACATCGTGGAGACGGTATTCTGTACATTCGCAAGAGCGATGATATCATTCCCATGATCATGGAATTGTATTTGAGTGTATGTATAATATTTAAGAATAAATATTACTTTACAATAATCATATATAGTTATTATTTACACCATTACACCCATCCAAGTATAGTGGTGGTGGAAAATAGATTACATCACGACATGGAGACGGTATTCTATACGTACGCACACACAGTGATTTCGTTTTCTGTAGGATGGATAGATAGTGATACATAGTTGTTTCATAATTATAATAACATATCAGTATATGAGTGATACTGATGTTATTACTTCATAAAGATACAACTAAATAAGAAGAAGTAGAAGAAGAAATAATGTTGACAGAATCGGTAACGAACATTATCTCTTCTTTGAAGCGCCTCTTTGAGACCTCCTCTTAGGGCACTAAAATTGGTCTTTGAAGAAGTCCAAGACCTCTAGGATGTTTCTAGGGAATTTTAGAAGAGAATTTTTCAGGGTTTGGCCGTGAATAATGGCTCAAATTGGTGTGAGGAAGAGAGGGAGGAGGTGCCCTTTTATAAGGGAGGAGAGGGGCACCTTAGGAAAAACTTAAATTATTATTTTATTATAAAGTCATATTCGGTTTTTAATAGCTCCAAATTTATTTCTATATAATATAAGGTAGAGATGGGTCGAAATAATATCATCCAATAGAATTTAGGCATGTTTATGTATCTATATTAACCACATCATTTAGATTTAACTTTAAGTTATATAATTTAATTTTTACCGTGTCTTCTTGTTTTCATACACTATAAGGTTAATCAACTTACTATAACAAGTCAAACGAACCCCAAGTTGTTTACTATTAATATACATAACATTATATAAGTCATTTGGCCAAACCTTATAATTTTTGGAATAAAATAAAAATTAATAATATAATATTTATTTTAATAACTATTTTATGTCAATTTGGACACTATTTGGTAATTGATTTTTTGTGATAATTATAACATTAACATTAGTTCTAAAAATGTTAATTAAATCAATACTAAAATTTCCTATTAATCTAGAAAATTATTTTAATTCATAAATAGTTTCATATTACAATTATCTGGGTGTTTATAACATTAATTATATCAATATTTCATTAATAAGATAATTATTGCATCATCATTGTGTCATAAATAAATTAAAATATTTATTGTATAAAAATTAAAAATAAAATAACATTATGTAAGAAATCTATATAGATTTATAATTAATATTTATAGTCTAATTTATCTTATGTATAAACCTATATTAAAAATTATTTAGTTATTAATCTTTGATTTTAACTATTTGAACCCTTCTTTAAATAAATTAATAATAAATGTCCTAATCTAATCCAAGTGGGCATAAATGGTAATATTTCATTCCTAAGGTTGTATTTGGACGAATTACGCTTATACAATAGAATTAGGTCATGTTTTAAGGTAATAATAATAACATTTTTACCCTTAATTACCCTATTTAGTTTTAACCGTGATAAAAAAAGTAAAAAGTTACTATTCACCAAAAATTATTTTCATCGCATTGAACCAAATTTTAGTACTTTAAATTAACCAGGTCTCTCGGATTTTCGAAATTCCACTCACAGAAGCGGTAAAATTAAGTTTTATGTAAATTTGAAAATTGTTTTATGAGGTGTGTAAAAGACGGTGAAAAGTTCGATAAAATTTTTATATATCTAAAATTTTTATAAAATGACTTCAATAAATTACATTGATCTTATATAGGTATTATGTATCAGTTTTGACCTAAAATAAATTTAAATAAAATAAATAATTATTTAAATAAAAAGTGGGTTTTTAAATAGTAACCCAGTGTTTTCACTATTCATCAAAAATTGAAAGTATTTAGAAAAATACCAAAATTTCACCGTAGGCTAATTTCGATATTTCGAATCCAAAAATGAAGTCCATATTGAAAAATAAAATTTACAAAATTTCGAAAACTGGGTATTACTATTCATAACGGCTAGTTTAGTAATATTTTAATAACATATCGTTGTTTAGTGAAACTCGGTATTGCGTACGACACAAGCTATCGAGGAAGGTCGTGATTGCGTGTAAAGCAAGTCAAGCTAGTGTTGTGTTTAGTGAAATATTCCTTTGATGATTTATATAACAAAAAATAAAAATATTTCTCATTATAGTATCAGGTGTTTCAAAAAACCTATAATGAATAACCATTATATAATTGGCCATATACTGAACTGACGCTTCATCACACTTGGGATTTATATAAACCTACACACCACACTAAATATAGATTGTATGGATGGATCTGAAAACACTCTTCCTTATTCCACCACATCCTAAAATCAAAAAATTAATCTTCCTTTCTATTGATGATCCACTACTTTGACGATGTATAAAAAACCTTATCCCACACATTCAACATCATTATCTTTATTCATTTCTATGAGTGCCTAGTTTACTACCTCACCTAAATTAGTCAATGGAAAAATTGTCACTAGAGATCAAATAGAATATATAAGTCAATCATCAAAACATCATGCTCCTAACAGCTTGTCATCAATGGTGGTTAAATTTTTTTTGAATCCCAATAAAATGTTCCTAACAGTCAATATCCAATAATGAACCCTACTAAAGGTGGAAAAAACTCTATATTATCCATTGTTCAGTGTGTGTAGAAGGAAATAATAATAGCATTCCATCTATAAATCTCTCCATACTATAACATTATGATGATTAGAATGAGTCAAAAAAATATTCCATTATAGGGTTGAACCTCTAAGTATATATGTTGTATGATTGCACCAACTATTTAGATTACGTAAGAGATTGAAAAAATAAATCAAATTACCTCTATTTATGAATCATCATCCGAGGGACTTCTATAAACTAAAAACAAAGGTGGATGAGATATATGAAACTCCCTTATCAAATCTTCCATTGTAGAATCTAGATTCAGGGCTCCCATCATTATTATCATGTGTTGTAGGAAGCCCTATTCAAATTTGGCATTAATATACATGTAATTTATAATAATTAGTTATATATGTTGATCTACATGATGCAATATCAATGTCTCAGGGCCCACCACACATAGAACATTTTAATCTCCACCTTCCCAGAACTCAAAATATAGTTATCATGGTGGAATATCTCTACAATTCCAAGGAAAAACATCAAAAGAATATTTTATTATAGAATAGAATAATAAAAACGAATAAAATATGTATAATTTCTCAAATAAGAGATTTAATATCTATATTATTATTTTAATACTAGGTTTATGTGTTATATAATTTCATATTTAACAGGCTAGAGACACCCAATTTATAACTACAAAGTTTTTTTGAAGATATGTTCTCTATTAGGCATCAGATGTTATGTATAAGGATTGTGAATTTCATGTTATATTAGAAAACACCCTATATATTGCTATTGAATTCAAAATTTAATGATATCCATATAATTATAAGAATTAAAACTCAATAGTAATATTGATATATATCATGGTTTTGTTACCTGAGTTACATCTCCCATATTAAACTCATACACTTTATCTGCATCAATAAGAAAAATTGATACTGCAAAAATTATTTATTGACATATAGATTATATGTAAACCCATTACAAATTTATAGAATGAAAAAAATCATTAAATTTAATTATTCATCATTTTAATCAAAACCACTAATTTTTCAGGACATTTGATTGATGGTATGTGGTCCTACATGATATAAATGCATTGATTATGGTTCCAAAGACATGCTAAATTGGAAAAAAACATTTTTGTTGATGTAGAAATGTTACATTACAATTAATTAAATCCATCATGAATGAAATTTTATAAATTTTTGAAATATAATTGACAAGGTAGCTTGTATTTTCACCATGACATGCACATGTTAATGAAAAAATGCAAAGGGATATGAATAACATGATAATCCTTAGCCTCATATAAGGATTCATTATCAAAGTTTCATTTTTGATGAGTTCCCATGTTAAAAATAAATCCATAACAATACTAACTATATATCATTGGTCCCCCCATAGGTGATACAATTCAATCTCTAATTGGTACAATCCTGAGAGATAAATACCATCAATCGACATTGGATTTTCAATCAATATGGGAATTCAATTCCAAGGAATTTGCAAAATACCTAATTTTGACACATTATTAGTTTCTGATCAAGTGATAAAAATATAATGAAAAAATAAATACAATCTCTAATATTATAGTTTTAAATCTTGGTCCTAGTTCATAGATATATGATCAGTCTAGTTTTTCACATTGCCACAAGCGCTACTCCCCATATTTCATAGTATTCTGAGTAGTAGTGAGGGGTTACGATTTTACATTATGGAGACTATAAACTCATTTGTGCGTGGAGAACAATGATAGACAATAAAATTTTGAATTAATATTATAACATATAAGTAGCATAACATGTAGAAACAAAACAATCAATAGGAAAAAAATCACATAAAATAATACTAATGGAATATATAATGGTAGGAAAATATCCTATATCATAAGAAAAAAATGATGACCATGTCATTCAATACGAAAAGGAAAATAAAGAGAACATAGAAACATGAGTATAAATAATTCTATAAAAATGGTCAATAAATGACCATATTTTTTCTCCAAAATCATTATGGTCTTATGCCTGATCATCTACTCAAAAAAATCATCCTATTAACAAGATTAAAGTGTCAAAATATGGCCACATCCTCTAATTTTTACCTGAATCCAAGAATTCGTGCCATTAAAAAAAATTTCCCATATACGGTTTGAGATAAAATCAATAGTTCCCCCCCAATAGTATCAATAAAAATAATACATAGTTCTTATATGTATTTTTAGTATTCAATTATAATAATATAATGTTGAAAATTATAATACAAAAAAATATGGATCAACCTACATAGGATATGTGAACGATATTATATGATTGAAAATAATTTGTATAACAATGTAAATAATTAGTTATATAATATTCTAGAAGTATAAATTATTAAAACTTTTTGGGACAGTACCTAAGGACATAAACAAAGTCACACTCTTTGAGTTCAAGGATACTTTCTAAGGGAGACATTTATAATGAAACCCTACATATTCTAGGAATCAAGGCTGATCACTGATGGGTCCTAATTGAATTTTTGGAGAAACCCCAATAGTACTCATTAATAACATGGTTTTATCCCATGGATTATGTGATAGTAGATCCTAAAAAGACGATTCCATGGTTAAATTCCATGGAATCCCAAGTATGTGAATCAATGGTAACATAACTATGTATCCACACCATATTATGGTTTCTATTATTTATCAGTTTATATTAGGGATAATGATTCCAAGCTATATTACATTCCAATATGAATTTAAATTACCACAATTATTTTATTAATTCAATTCATTTAAAACTGATAAAAATTATGTCCATGTTTATTTCCATTCCATCATACCCATTATTTACAATAATGTTTATAATCCAATATATCCCACATCACATTTAAAATTTTAGGTAATTCCGTTTCACATATAATTAGTTTCAATTTATGTGGTATAGAACCATTATAATCCAAATAATATCCAAATTTTTCTGCAAATAATGGGCTGCTACTCATTACTCAGAAACAGGTGGAATGGAATTTGGAATTCAAACTAAACCACCATAAATGGTATTTTAAGTTGATCTTCGAAACATCAAAACATGTAGTAGGGGTTAATATAACGACGAAACATGGTTTATAACATTTAATTAAGAACATTAATCATTTTAAAAGTAATTCGTTGAGGTTCTATAATATTTTACATTGGTTTGAGCTATAAATAGTAATATATTCAGGGAATGGTATGAATAACCTCCCATAGAAGGGTAGAATAATCCTCATTATTTTTAGGCTCAAATAAGGAATAAAATGAGAGACAATTGGGTAAATGATTAATAACCTAAAAATCAGGGCTAATATCTGACAAGTATTTGTCATTCAATATAGATAAAGAAAATGTGAAATGAAATAAGTGGATTTCTGATCACACCACTAGGTATCCAATGTGAAAATGCTATAATGAATTGGAAATCAAGTGGATGAGTTACGTCAAATCATAAATTTAAGGTGTGAATGATCTCTAATAGGGATTCTATTAATTTGTTCAAATGGAAAAAAATTATGAAGGGAATATACTATGATATGGAAAATGAAATTTTTACCCTTTTAGAGGGCACGATATGGCATAAGGTTGACATAACCATGTACCAACTTTGTGCACCAAAATCTTATGGTTGAACCCCCACCCCCCCCCCCCCCCCCATATACACACAAATACTCAAACAATTATCCAAACCACAAGTATCCAATGTGGATCACCACATCAACCCATTACGACAAAATCACAGTGACATGTGTACATATTAGTATGGTCTGAAAAAAACTATTTCCCCATTAAGGGATCTCATAGTTGAGATTCATGGTTTAGACAACCCTTGTTATAAGTATGTTCCTCACATATTTCCCCTAAAAACCAAGTATTCAGGTTCTTTAAAAGCTCCAAACACATTCGAACATTTCATTATTAGTCAAACACTTTAATTTAGATAAAAGAAGAGGATTAAATTGTAATTTGATGAATCTGTAACTCTCTAAAAATATAGTATCATACAATATATTTATTAAATAAAAACAATGATATTATATAAATGGTTTTAAATTATATAATATTATTTTAATAGTGTCATATAATTAATAACACAATAGATGAAAAATGAAATATACCACATTTATGGAGTCATAATCAGATGATAAAAAAAGAGACATTTACATTTGTCAATTGGAATGTATGAGGATTGAAAATTATTATCTAATTGAAAAATAAGTAGTCACATTATATTTATCTAATTATTTATATTTTTAATGAATTGATTCATAAGATGTGGAAGATGAAGGAATTGAAAATGATATAAATGGAACCATTTACAATTTTACCTTACTCTATCGAAGAGAATCATTAAAATATTTAATGATCTTATATGTGGTGGTGTATTCAGAAGAAAAAAAAAATATTTGGAGTATTTGAGTTTTCAGTAGTTATTTAGGATGATATTTTTAGAATATTTGGGGCATGGTGTGTGAGGATAAGAGGTGTGTTGCAGCGTACATTTGTAAGGGAGATGTGTAGTTTTTATATAATAATATAAATTGTAATTTCAATATTCAAATTTTAATTGAACACAATATTGTAATACAATGTAGGGGGATGGGGTACGACCATGAAGGCCTCAAAAATTAAATTTAACATAATATTCGGTTATTTTTCATGAATTTTAATTTTACAATAATCTCATATATAACATGTTTTTTACCATGGTAACTAAATTTTAAATAATTAATTTAATTTTGTTGAATAAAAATAAAATATTCCTTATTATATAATATGTTTTTCAAAATTATTAAAATTAAATACATTTTTCTAAATAATATATCTAAAATTAATATAATAAAATTTAAAAAATTCATGTAATTTATAAATACTATTTTCACTAGAATCAAATATTTATGCATAAATATTATTATTGAGAAAAATTTATCATTTTTATTGATTTATATGACGATAATTGAATTATTATTTCCACGTTATAGTTATTTAGATTTCAATACAATCATTAACCAAATTAGTATATATTGATAAATAATTAATATAATCCAACCAAAAATAGAGTTCATTAGAGGAAAATATTACATATTTTTTCAAAATTATAAATTAGTTTTTTATAAAGTAATAAATTTTTAAAATGTCTTTTTTTCTTATAAAATTGTATTTTATTTATAAAAAATGTTTTATTAATTTATAATGTATTCCTATATTGGGAAAATTTAATAAAATTGATGATATTTTAAATATAGTAATTTTTAATACTCACCTGATAAATCATTATTTTTAGAAAAATATATCATATTCATTACATGATAATATTAAAAATATGATTTCTAAAATGAAGTTAAATACATAACATTAAAAAAAATTTGATAATTTTTTAAAAATAAATACAAAAAATATAAAAAAATAGTTTTTATTTAATATATCCATTTTATGGGTTTATATTGTTATTTCATTTCATTTTATATTTTTATATTATCAATATATTAGTTTATATTTTATTAATTTATATAAGTGGTTATTTTAATTTTAAATGTTAAAGTATAAAATAAAGTTAATAATAATTATTTGAGATAGAATAATAATTTTTAATACAAAATAATATATTATTTTCCTCTTAATATATTCAATTTTAGTTGGGTAATATAATATTATTTATTAGTGGTTCATTATTCCTATAATTTTATTAATAATATTAATCTAATATATCATATATCATGTTATATATGTTTTTATGGATATCATGAAATCATAAACATTATATTTCTTGAAAGGAAATATATATAGTAAAATCATGGGGATTTACGAAATATTCTCACTTTATCATGATTATGGTGATGATGATAGTTTAGGACCATGGTAGGATTTAGTTTCATAGGATGATCAGAAACCATTTTTCCCCACCTCCATCATCTAAAATATGTACAATCAATTTATACATAGATTCTATAAGGTCATAGAAGTGTATGTTAGCACATGTGTGATTCTATATAGATTTTACCACCATTAGATGTAATCAAAATTGATGTAGGATGAACCAATTTAATAAGATATAATCTAAAAGTGTTATTTCAAATTTTATGGTTCAGGAGATTCTCATATAGGTTTGGTCAATTTTACTTTTAAAAATAGTTTTGAGTCTCTTATTAAGATGTACCTATTGAAGTCCTTATAGATCAATGCAATGTTCTCATATAGTCAAAATAGTCTTATGTGAGAATACGTGGGTGGGTACTAGCCTTGTACAATAGATGACCTAAATGATGTGGGTTAATCAACTACATATTATGATATCCCATAATCCTAATAAGTCATGTGTAAGTAACTATCGATTCTAGTTCGTTTTTGAGGTAGGTTGAAAAGTGATTCACTTGGTGTAACCCAATATGATACCTCATCGAATGCCAGTGTAAAGGATGCATCTCATAATTTATTATAGTCCTTAAATATCACAATGTATACTGGGAAGGTTTCATATATTCATGAATTTAAACCCTAACTAACATAAATCAATATTTTGTTCTACATTTAATAATTGAATAAGAAATAGCTGAACTCATCAAAAGGGTTTAATTGGGAATATCTAAAAATAAAACCAAAAGTACCATTTTCTATGCGGCATATACTAATCATTGATCCTAATGATTTGGTTCTCTATGGAAAATCAATGTTAATAGGTCATATTTTGTGAAAAAATTTAATAGGTTCGTATGAAACATTGTATAAAGGGGCATATTTGGGTGATGAATAGCATATTTAGTTCATTCATTATCTATCATGATAACATTATATTGGAATAATTTGATATGTTGGTTTGTATTGTGACACACAGAACCTAATTTTTAGGTGATTTACATGTTACTCTATTTGTTATTAGCATATCTTTCATATAATGTACATTTTTATAAAAATATATAATATTTTTTTAACATATATTCATTTTCTCGGTTGGAATGTGGTTATTGCAATTTTTTTGGAAACTAGAAAATGTCTTTATTGTTTTTAGTATAGTCACTCTGTGTGGTTTTTGTTTTGTTTTCAAAACCATGTTAATATTCCATGTATGTTCTAAGGGGTTAAATTTGAGTCCAATGTAAATATGTATAGTGTTTTCTAGACCATCTTCCTAAACCCTACTCCCATTCCAAAAAAATAAAATTACTGAAACTATATTCTCTATCATGTGGTGAATTAAATCCATAACTATCATATAATCATCTTAGTGGAATTCCTATTTATATCACATTTAAATGATACCTATCCTATTTTCCCACCATCTATATACATGTTACCAACTATTATTGTTCAAGGAATTACGGAATATATGCCATTAAATATTCTATTTTTTGCTTACCCTCCATTTTTATTGATTTTTTCTTCTCCTCAAATCCAAGATGGACTAGGGTTACTCTTACGTTATTTTCAGGTCTATGTTTTTGTATTTATGAGTTACTTTTTCCATGATAGAATACCTATAGAAAATCAAGGTGGATTTCCACCAAAAGAAACTAGTTCCCCCCAATTTTAGTTCATCCTAGTTTCTGGTACCATATGATTTCTATTTCCCACTTCACTATAGATCCATGTCTCCTTGAAATTGGATTATAATGATTATATTGACTATATATTTTTATATTAAAATTATATTCATATATCCCATGGGATACAAACATTATACTTTATATTTATTATTGAATAGAGTTTATTTTAAAATGAAATTGGATTTCATTTGAAGTTAATTTAGTGAATATAACTATTAATAGATAATGTGAAATGTCTAAAAATTAAGGAAACATTGGGTAGATCAATAAGGGAACATAGTTTGGGTGATTTATTATATAAATGGCTATGATGGTAATGTAAATTTGAAATATCCATTATATATTGATGTGTACATAATTTAAAAAATTATGGATGTGCCCCAATTTCATGACATATTTTGAGGTTCCCAACTTTCATAGTCATGGGGTTTCATCCAATGAAATTATTTAAGAACATTATATTTTAAATGTGTCTTTTTGGGTTGTATATTTTATCATTATAACTTTAATAAGGTAAATAGATTATAAATTGAAAAGTATCAAATAAAAATCACTTTTAACAATAAATCCAGGATTTCGTGTGTTTCTAACTTAGTTATGATATAGAAAACATGGTGTAATCTTGTTATGATCTTTTCTCACACCCAACAGGCTCCCTCGTGTGTATACATAACTTTTTTTAACTAATGGATGTAAGGAAGATAAAACAAATTTATGTGGTTTGTAGTTATTATATCATTATATGGGTATATGGTGGTGACATAGACATCATATGGAACCCTGTTTCCCAAAGTGATTTATTGTTGTAATGATTTCCTTTTTTTCATGTTCTGAAAATTATTATATCGTAACATTCACCAATATCAATACATCCAAATTCATAGTCTTTATTCAATTTTGTTTGATAGTTATACATGTATTTTGTATCCATTATGTTATAATTATATATCTATTATCAGGATTCGTTTTATTCTATATGTATATTCATTCCACGTCATATTGTTGCACAACACACAAATATATAGATGTAATTACAGGTTCTTGGTTTTAACCCTTCGAATTAAGTATCTATTGGTAAAATAATTCACAAATATTATTCCAAATATTTTCGAACACATTTTCTATGATATTATTAGTTGGAATTTCATTCAAGACATGTTTCTGATTATATTAGTTACATGAGTAAGATGTTTCCTTTGATGGTTCCCGATAGGTAAACCTTGAATTACAACAATAAATTCATCACTCTACTTTATAAAATGTTTCATATGGATCCAAAAATTAATTGAAAGATGGGAACCTAATGAATAACTTTTGGGGTCATGTGATATCAATGAATGGTCCTAAATAATACTATTTTATAAAAATATATTTGAAATTAATTATTATGTTCCTCATGAAAATATGCATACTTCAACGTATCATCCCTCGACCAGAATTATATTACCATCCCACAATATTTGAAATTTAGAATTCAACATGGTTACATTATTATCATATTTTAGTCATAAATATATTGAAATACATTTGGAATAATCACTATTAAAATTTTAATCTATTATCAAATGTGCCTATTGGTTATCTTGAAAATGAACTCTGATGCATTCATCTATTTTTGATCCCAATATTCTCCGGTACATGCAAAATGGGTAACCCAATAGTGGTTGTGAATATAGAAAGTGAAACATAATGAAGAATATTTATATGAGATTATATAACTATAAATTTGTGTGTCCCATTCAAAATCCCTATATGATTATAGATAAAACCTCCCATCGTATGAGTTTCCATAGTTCCCAATGAAAAAAATTAATTTTATATAAAAACAACTTTCTTGATATCCCATGTTAGAATAAATATGATAATATCTATTTCCATGGGACTTACAAATTTGATTTTCAGTAGTGTTGGCCAGAGTTCTATGTATATTGGGGTGAGGTAAATTTGAAATTCAGGTCTAATAATTTATTTAGTTTCCCACCAATAATGAAGTAAAAATTACAAATTATATATAATCATGATTTCTAATGGATGATATACCCCCAAATATTATATATATTCTCCATGTCTATGATAGAAATGTTTATTTAAAACCCATATTTTAGTTCCTTAATAATTATAAAGATGATGAGTCTAACCTCAATATTATAATCCTTAATAAGAAATATATATCCGTATAGAAATACTGCATGTAACAATGAAATTTAATATTTGGGGTTGGCCCCTCGATCAATCTTTTTCACCATTCCCACTTCTGACTGTCCTCTTGGATACAATAGTAGGACTATTAGTGTTTTTTGAAATTATATGCATGGAATAGAGTATGAAAAACCACCAACATTTACATGGGTAACAATAATAGCTCCACAAACAATGCTTGAAAGGGGTTTTTCTTTTATAGAGGTAGTTTAATTTTTTTTTCTTCATTTAACGATATAGCACCACATTGGATAACATATGCGGTATAATAAAAGTTTTTATATACATAATCCACCTATAATATTTCATCACACATCTCATAAAGGTTAAGGATCACTCTGATCATGTGGAAATCCATTTTATTAATCAATACGACTTTATGTTACTCATTCATGTGTTTACAGATATGGATAATCTCTTTAGAAGCTCTGATATAGGAACTATTGGATTGATGTTATGGAATTATAATGGCCACATGAGTAAACTATGTAAATAATCTTAGATATATTATTTCAATTCAATGATTTTTTTCCAAATCAGTAATACTAATATTATCTCATCCATAAAACAACATCTTCAGCGCATGACACATCCACCACTCAAATGTTACTATTAATATGAGATACTTGTTTACTAGAAAAATTTGTAATTAAATGACAAAAGTGTAGTGTTCGTTGATTTATAATTCAACGTCATCGTGTAATTAAATTGAACATAACTATTATATTTATTGTGTTCCATCAAACCATGGATATTATTGGAGGTGTATTCCAAATCAAATCATATGGTGAATAAAAGAAAAATTATCTAGAATATATATATATATATTAAGAGTTTAGAGTGTTTCAATATATAGTAGCTTAAATTCATACGATGGTCGTATATTTTAATATGGATATTACAAATAATTTATGAAGAATATTTTCAAACATTAAGTGTTATAGAATGATTTTTTGCCTAATTGAATCTCATATGTTATTTACCATTACATCTGTCCTTCAAATATGATTGGGTATTTCATTTATCAGAATTCATTACAGATTTTTTCTTAAAATAATTATATGGGGATATTTCAATCAATGTTTTAATCTAATGGAATGAAAAAAATATTAATGGATTCTTCATGAAATGTTCTAGTCTAGATGTTATTTGTATCTTATAAAAGATCATTAATATAAAATATTGAAATATAATGATGTGGAATTTTTTTTAAAATATTGTGTTTCAATAAAATTATAACTGAATAATTTTTTTGGGAAATTCATAGTCCGAAATTTGCTCATAAACCTTTTAAAAATATTTCTATGGTTTTATAGTACCTAATTTATTAAATTTATGTGATGGTGAATATCCATTTTGGACAAAAAATTTCTATATATTTTAACCCAAAATTCATTATTTAGATGGAATTATAAGGGTGTTTACTTTTGGAAACACATAAAACAATAAATTATGATTAATAATGAAGAGTTGGAAGAATGTAACAATTTTGGAGCAAGAGGATAGATTCTTGTATGTGTAGTGGGTACCCAATGTAATGATACAAAGTCCCCATGAAATCAAGATCATCACATATACGATACAATATGTTTTGATGGAACTGATTATTTAATCATCAATGAGAAATAGGTATGTAAATACTAATTATATATACAAATAGTGGAAATTATAATATATTAAGGGATATGGGTTAAGATTCATGTGATAATTTATAAATAAAATTTTATCATATAAATATTGATCCTAAATTCATGTAATTGATTATTTTTATTTTGCTAATCTTTTAAAAATCCCATAAAACCATAGAATGAAACATATAATTTGGGACATAATCTATATTTATGATGAATAAATTTATAGCATGGGTTGTTTATTTAGAAAAAAATAAAAATTATTATTTTTCTAAAGCTATGTTTTAAAAATACATTATAAGATCCATTTTTTGAAAAAAAAAAGATATATAAGAGAAATAAAATGTAGAAATTATGATCACTCAATATTTGATTATTTTTAATCACCATTTCATGTAATAAAATTGTTACTTATCCCCCTATAAACCCTTTTCTCTAACATGGTTTTGGATTTTTATAAATAACAGATAATCAATTTTCTCTATTAAATGTGTCCCTTGATAAAGACCAACTATATAACTTTTTCTACTATTTCAAGACCAAATATTCTTTTCCACATATCACAAACCTATGTGGATAATTATAGTCACATAATCATACACCGTGCATTTAAAACTACACTGGTTTAGATTATTATTCATAATAGGATATATAATATATCTCATTGAGTTTGAATAACAATGTTGACCATGAAATCACTATCCTCATTGGGGAATACTAAAGAATAGAGTTTCCACAAATTTAGATTCATAATTTTTTTTTCCAATTCCAGTTGAAATCATGAGCCTCCACAGTAGAATAAAAAATATTTTTGTCCAAATTAGTCACAAAACCAAGAGTGTTACCGCTATGCTCTAAAACATGAGTGTCATATGAAACCCAATATTTTAATACTGAAATATGACATCTTATTGAATGAATAATAAATTCATATCATTAAGATCAATTATATAACTAGAAATTATATGTCTTAATAGAAATAATGTTAAAGAAATAACCTGTTAAAAGATATCTATACCATTTCCAAATAAGTTACTCCCATCAAGAATCCAATAGTTATATATAATATTTTAAACCACTCATTATATAATAAGGAAAAGAAACATAATAAATGGTGATATTAGACGAATATTAAGGATAAAAATTGATATATAAATGATAATTTAATCATTTCATGACTATAATGGTTTTAGAAATTGTGAATATGAATTGAAATTCATTCCTAGTAATTCATATATCTTAATCATGAATCAATAATTTCATGATTTAAAATTCCAAATACATTAAAAAACTATGGAATTAAAGAACATGGGAAATGATAGAATAAAATTTACATAAGATAATTACATAATTTAGCCAAATATTGGTTTTCAAAATACAAATAATTTAAAACATATTTCCAAGCAACCAACCATAACATTCATCACATTTTAGTATTGGGAAAACCACCTATGTACCTTGGCAGGGCTTGATGAAAACAGTCATATACACTTTTTTGGATTTGGATAAAAAAATATTTTATACCATGCTCTCATAATGCATTATTCATTAACCAGTAAATTTTAAATATATAATATAACCACCCATCACATAAACATGATCTTTTAATTAGCAGAAAATAATATCCTAAAAAATTTCAATTTTTAATAACATTAAAATTGGAAGAGAATCGAAATTTATTTCATAATTAATCATCATAATCATAAATCGTATAGAGAAATAAAAATAAAAGTATAATAAGATCATATCTATAGTTTATCATAAGTAATATAAATGGATATTTTCGAAGATAAGAATTTATGTTAAAAGATCAATGTAATATTTCATAAATAATTGTTTTTTCATATAATTTATTTCAGATTTAAAAATTTAATTTTTTTTAAAATAATATATTAATTAAAAAGAACTATACAAAATTTTATTTAAATAATCAAATAATTTAGATTTCATGACGAATAAATATTATATTAATATTGTGTATGTGAAAAAAATTCTTTTCCAATATTTGGGTAAAATAAAAAAGTAGATTATTCAGAAAACAACAAGAAGATCACATTTATTTTGTATATAGAAAGTAAAAAAAATATGGACATGAATTTAAAAAGTCATTATATAATATTAAAAATATTCTTGGGATTATATTAATTAAAATACAGTTTTGGAATGACATATTTCTTTTTAAATACAATAAAAGAGTATGTTTTCCAAAATAAATAATACTTCTTTTAGTAGCATAAGAACTAAACATTGATATTGTGAAAGAAAAACTGAATTATATAGTAAAAATAGAGTATAATAAAATAATATTTATTTTAGAGAGATATATCATATAATTTCATCACCATAATTTTATGTAAAAACAATCCCTATAAAAATTTTATTATGATGTACAAATTCTTAACATAATTATTTCGAGGTTCATAAGAAAAATAAACTCATCTTTAATTAATTTAAATTTATTATAATTGTATTTAATCAGAATAGAAATAAATATAATATCAAATATAATCAAAATATACCATTTTAACACTAATTTATTAATTCTTTTTTTAAAATCAAATTTTCTAGTTGTAAAAAATTTCATTTGTCAAGAGATTTTCTACTCATATGTTTGGGATAGTGTAAATTTTCCATTTTACATTCATCTATATAATTTTAATAATAATATAAATATCATATAAATATTTATTAAATATATATTTAGTATAATCCTTATAATCGAGTGATAAGAAAATTAATTACACTATTCATAGTGAATGTATCTTCTTTGTACACATAAACGTTGTTTTCATTTTCAAAAATAAAATTGAAAATAATGAAAATGAATTTTTAATAATTATAGTGTCATAAATAAACAATAAACATAATATATATTTATTTAAACCATAATTAAAAACAACAATTTTAGGTGTAATGTTATGTGATTAATATCGATAGGTTTATGAAATAGTACATGGGTACACTTCTTTGACACTTCCAGTACAATTTAATTTTTATGATGTGTAAAAAGGATGTCACATCATAATTTCAACTTCCCATTGTATTTATGATATTTTATTCTACATATTTTTATGGATACCATCATTTTATAGATGGTTGAAGGGGAAATGAAATTCCAATATATCAGTTAATAACGAAATATATTCATTTACAAACCTCTGTTGGATTAAACAATTAGACTTGAATGGATAGTATTATGTAATTCCAATATTTCTAGTATGTGTGGATGGATGATAGTAAATGATTTCAGAATGGATTTTCATTTATAAGAGGATATATGAATGTGGATAATTAAAGATATGGGGTGTCCACTTATTTGTCAGGGGGAGATGTCACATGTAATTATTCAAATTATTAAAACATATTTCCTCATATTCCATAAAAAGGGATCAATACTTATTCATAATTGAAGAAGAGATGACATAGGTTATGAATATTCCCATGAAATAGGTATATCCTAGTTTTCTATGGAAATTTGACGTTTATTCCTTAGTTTATTTTCAAGAGTAAACCAGTTTTAACATTAACTATGGAACCACAATTTTATCAATTTTAACTATTTATTACATTGAAAAATTATAGTGGAAACATTACAAAAATTTGAAAACCTGATTCAAAATCTAGAATCCAGTTTTTAAAATTTAATTTATATTTTTTTTTCAAATTTCATTTAAAACAATCCTGATATATATAATTAAAAATGGTCTTACAGGGTACTTCATTTTTATGTACAAAAATTATTTTGAAAATAATTAAGAATCATACAAACTCAATTAACTTTTACTTTGTGGTTTTTATCAAAATTTACCAATTATATTTTAACACCATCATGAAAACAATTTATATTTGAGATTCCTGATTGGAAAATATAGTTTTCTATGAAAGAATTATCTTTTACGATTCACTAAAAAATTATTCATTTCAGAAAAATACCCAAATTTCACTATACTATAATATTAATACTATAATGTATAAAAATGTATTATATTATGTAAATAAGGCTTATAATTTTTTTATAATTAATAAATAAAAACATTACCAAAGATCAACAAACAAATATTGTTAGTGAAAACATATTTAAAAAAATGATATTATGTAAAATTGATAATAGATTTTTACAAAATAGACCATAATTATTTACAAAATAAAACTATTAATAATATTTTTCATAATTATGTTATTATTATTAACCCCTCTAATTAATCATCAAGGTTATCACGGAAACATTGAAAAATCATAATTGAATAGTATCTTATGGTTTCTTTAAAATATGTGTTTGCTCCAAATAAATCCATTAGATTATTTTTTATTATTTCAAAGAAACGTGTATATATATATATATATTATAATGGAGTGTAAAATTTTACACCCTTAAAATTATCATTCAAATGAAATTACATCATTATGATAGAAAAAAATGATTATATCTCGTCTTTATCTCATTTTTTGCTATACATTGGGCCTTTTCAAATATCTAATTCCACCAAATAAAATTACATGTGGTGATGTCTTGTTCTACGATTATATATATCAACAAATGAAAAAATTAATTTTTGTTTATCGTTCTTTTAAATAACACTATTCATTGGACTATCATCTAAATTGACCACATGTGATGTATCAAGAATGTACCCCCTCCACAATGATTAATGGAACACATAATTAACTTTAGATAGGTTTTGATGAATCACCAAGATATATGAAAGAATATTGAAAGGATCAACAAACTAGAAATTGTTGATATATCTAATTATCATCATTCCTTTATTTTTTAACATCATTACACCTTTCAATATAGAAAAAATATTGAATACCTTCTCACCAACATTGAATTCCATGTCTCCATGATGATTTTTTGACAAAAATATTTTGTTGTCATTGAACTTCATTGATGTACTACTGACTTGTACTAACATTATTTTCAACTTCCCTACCTTTTTATAGTTCCAATAGATATTATTGTCCACTTTATTATTGAATCCAACAGATCTACACTTCATTCAATGGATGGATTCCTAAGGATTAATCTAAATTATTCTAGAAAAGGTATTATTATAAGATAATTCAAAAGGAAGAATATAGTGATCTTCAATACCATTGAAATCCTAACAATATAATTTAATCATATTCTATATGGTTTTAATTGGTTTTTTTGATATACTATCAGTATGGTTTTGAAAGGTAGTACTAAAACACAACTCTATATCCATATATTAATGAATTATTCACCATAACATAATGGAAGAACTATGGTATTTATCAAATAGAATTTTATTTGTAAATTAATAATATAATTACACATTAAATAATTTATTTGCTTACAAGATAATTGATTCAAAATTAATATCTAATAACAATTAAATAAGAAAAAAATTTATAACAACACTATATTACCAAAATAGTATTTTGGAATTTACATGTTTTAGGTAGTTTGAAAATTTAATACATAGTGATATTTTCAAATTTCTTCTCTATAATAGGTAATGATTGTTTCATATGCATTGTTTTTTGTCTCCCATAATTAACATACTAAAATTCCATGAACTGAGATACATATTTTACTATACTTATCTCTAAATATCGCACAGAAAAAACTATTTCAAATATATATACATCTTGATAATTCCAAAATGAATAGATAATGGTAAGCTATTACATTATTCCAAAAACTAACTCATTATGTATAATATTAATTGTACTCATATTGTGTTCCCAGAACATATAATTCCATCATAATAGTTGTTGAACATAGGAACATTTCATAACTTGTTTTATTAATAAAAATATTCTAGTCACACTTATATAATTATTACATGGATTTATGTTTGAAGACACATTTGTCCATGATACAATTTCTCTATTTAATTTATGATTTATTGGTACTTCCAAAATGAATCTAGAAATATTTGTTCATTTTAAACCCTCACCACATCAAACCTAGAATGATTATTTCAACTCAAAATATCATCCACATTTTTCTCATTCCATATTTGGAAATATATTGAGAAATCATATTCATTAATGAACTCTACCCATCATCTCTAAAACATATTCAACTCTTATATGGTTGAATATATTCAAGAATCATTTTATATTACTAAGTTATTCATAGCTGTATCCATAGAGGTAATGTATATATGGAATTATTACAATTATTATGTCAACTAACTCATTGTAATTATGTGGGTAATTATTCTAATAAACCATCTATTACATTGAGTAATAAACTATATCCATACCAATCCAAAAATTAAAAAATCATATCCCCTTATTCGATTCATCTCTATATATTGAAAAATATTCTACACTACAGGGTGTTGTTCAATTAGTTAAACCTACGCGCATTCTTTATAGCTCCATATAATTTATGTCATCTATCTATCTAATGGAACTACACTCCCTTCTTTGTTTACATGATTATTGTATTAAAATACAATGATTAATTTATCACAACTCATCGATAATACCTATCTAATCCTTGGAAAATAGGAATCATAGTCATAGTGGTTTTTCAAGGAATCTATTTATAACTCTTGTGTTTGATGGGTAAACCAATATAACATCGGGAAAGATTATATATCAAAAAATGAACATTTTTTAATCAAAAATGAACACATGGTAAAATTTTCATAAATCTTATTCATTATTAGAGTTTGTTTCAATTAATATATGTTCTTAATGCTCATTCATTCTCTTATAATATATAAAAATATCATGTATATAGACAATCATAACACAGTCATAGTAAAATCTAAATATTTTATTCATTAAATATATGATGATATAAAGAGAATTAGTTTGACCTAATGAAATCACTAAAAATTCCAAGTTTGTATACAACATGTGGAAGGATTTCATGGGTATGTATTGACTATTTTTAATTAATTACTACTATTCAGATGGAGTATTAATCATAAAAAAATATGGATCCCTAGATAATTGATCGATCAAATAATAAATATGGGGATAGGGATACATATTTTTGAAATGATATCTTGATTTATTAATGAATATAAATAACAAGACACATTGATCCATTTTAATTCATAACAAAAATAATTGGTGCATCCCATGGTGATGTACATGGATGAATGAATTTCATATCAAGATTCTACGAGATTTACTTCTTTAACTCCGTAAACTAATTCTGCGTAATTCTATATGGATTCAATAGAACTATTGTTGAAATAGGTAAATGTTATTTTGAAAAATAAACACCATTATTTTTTTTAATTATATGAGAAACTTCTGGAATTTCATTAAGAAACATCTATACAATAGGCATATATTCAACATTGAATTTTCTACCCAATTGCCTAAGATAAATAAACCCCATTTAATAGGATCCAAAAATCCATATAATGTTTTTAATTTATGTTAATATCATGCATTAATCCTTACACTGAAAAATGGTCATATGTTTCTCAATAATATCAAAGAGGACTTCTCTTCTTCAATATTTCATATTGGATTATATAAATAAACCTATTCCATTCCCAAAATGACAATAAATTAATATATAGTTAAATGAACGTGGATTTTAGAAAATTTCTTCCAACAAACATCAATCTAAGAAGAATCATAGTCATAAAATTTTATTAACATAAAAAATAAAATTTTAAAATAATTAGACATTTAATATTTGAGGTGATCATGTAATACCCATGTAAAATTATTCAGATATAAAGATGCTGTTACATTTATCATAAAATAAGGAAAAAAAAATTCTAGAGTGATCGAAAATAGTTACATAGAACATGTAATTATGGTTACCCACATCAAAAATCGTGATTGACTATTATTTATATTTTTCTATAGGATTTAATGGTATGTTATTTCACTCATCATCACTAACCCTCTGATTCAATCACTCATTAACATATTTAATGCACTAAAGGAATTTAGATCATTTGAGATTAGGTAGTGCATATTATGTATATATCTAACTATTAGAATTATTAGCTATATTCATCCCATAAAATCAGCATTATATTCTCAAATACTATCCATTACACATGGTTTTAATCTACTAGTTACCTTAAAAATTATCTTCTATATTAATTTTAACAATTCTTCCATAATGAACCACTCATCCTCTTCCATACATGGAATTTGTGATTATAATTCATTTGAATTATATAAATAATTTAATATCAATACCATGAGATTTATGGGTAATTACATCTCAATTTCTATACTAACATCATATAAAATGGTTTAATCATATTTTATATTGTCTTATCATGAACACCAAATATAAAATTCATATTCTTCAACTCAATAATCAATCATTATTAATTTTAGGACATATTATAATTATATATGAATACCTCACATAAATGAATAATTATTATCATTGTTATTAATTAAATTATAATCCATCAATATTAACAAAATAAATAATTTCCAAATTTTAATTTGATGAATACATGGATTGTAATTATTTAAAATAAATATCATAAAATCTTCTAACTCTAAATAGTACATTTCATACAGTTTTCTTTTAATTTTACTTGACACCACCATTGATTCATTTATATTTTAAATGATAAAAAAATTTATAATTCTCAAAATAATATAGAATATAAAATATCATTTTAGTTGTATTGATCCATTTATCAAAAACTTATGGACCTTCAGACCCACTATGTGATTGTCGATGTTGCCTCCGAAAATACTCAATAGAATTCTTTTTCCTCCATTTCATATATAGAATCTAAAAATTATTCATTGATTAGAAAAATTAATAATTATAAATAAATGATATTTTATTCTCGATTCTATGTAATTTTTCTTTAAAATAGAGAAATCATTATGTTTTCTATCACATCTATAAGGTAAATGGTATCTTCTTATTCAAACCATTGACTAAAACAAAAATAAACAGTTTCATCAAATTTTAAAAAAAAATTACCATATAATCATGAAGAATAATTCATAGGATATATAATTCATGATATGGTTTGTCAATATATAACAACATATGTTTAAACTATGTCATCATTGACAATCATATATTCAAATCCATTATGAGAATTCATCATGAAAATTTGAATTATTCCATGTATAACCTATAAGAGTGTCTCGATAGGTTTTTAGTGATAATTCCACCCATTTTGCAACACCAAATAAAGGTATAATACCTAATAATCACAATTCAGATTCGATATCCCCAAGTGAAGAAGTTCCAAAACATCATCCACCTAACATAATGTATAAAAGTAATTATTTATTGATAAATATAATATAACTATTTAATGATACATAGGATGTTATATTTTACATATGTTACCAAAATTGTTCTCAATAATTGTTTTCGATAATGTATTACAAAAATAAATAAATCTTTCCAGATTCAAAATAATACAACAACATACGCCATTCTTAAAAATTACAGATAAGAAAATTAATATTATTTTATATATTCTTATGATCCATTCCATAAAAATAATGTTTTAGTAACCTTGATGACTTGGATACATAAACAACATCTTTATTGAAGATCAACAACATCTCCCTTTATGTTCTTTACAAATGATAACCCATCCTAGTTATATGATATTGAAAACTTTTTTTCATAAACATTGGAAATGAAATAATATTTAATGGCGTTCTTAGTTTTTCAATAATTGAAATGAATGGAGAAAAAATGATTGTTTATTCGTAACATTATCATACAGTTTTGATAAAAAAATCAATTGAATATATTATCAACTAATTCATATATCAACATCTTGATTCCTACAATAATGTATGGATGTTCATATGATATGTATCAAAATGAAATCAATGAACATGAACAATGATAGAATAATAGTTAAAAATGAATTTTCATAAATATTTGTTATAATAAAAATTATTGAAATTATATTTAAACTATTACCACTAAGATATTCATCACATGTTAGACTTGGGGTAACACTCTATGTACCTAATTTGGAATTGGTATGACCTCTCGTTACACTATTTTGGGTTTGGGATAACCTCCCATGTTCCATTTGACAACATAAAACATAAACCATTACCCAATAATTTTGAGATCTATCACATATCCACCCATCACATAATCAAAATCCATTCATATGTATTTATCATGACCATTATAAAATTTATAATTTCATCATAACTAATAAAATAGAAAAGAAAAATTATTTAATTAATAATTAATTATCATAATCATAAAACATTTGGATAAAAAATGGATGGTCTCATATAATCATATATCCAGTGAATCATACGTAACATCGATGTATTTTAACACACATATAAAATACCTTTAAAATACCGCCATAAAAATTCATGATGAATATAAACTTTTAGTTATAAAATACCATTTTTAAAATATGAAATATTGGTAAATATTAAGTAAGATATGTTTTCTCTATAATGAACCATTGAAAAATTAATTTAAAATTTATATTTTTTTAGTGGTTTTAATAGTGGAAGAAGTTAAAATTATGTCATGTACATTAAAAAATATTTCTTCCACATTTTTTGTAAAAATTAAAAACTAAAACATTCTAAAAATGATAAGAATAATAATTTAAAAAAACATATATAAATAATAAAATTGGTATAATATATTTTCTTAAAAAAATATAAAATATTCCAGACATACATTGTATAATTTAAAAAATTATATGTACATGAATGAAAATAGCCACCACTGAATAGACAAATTGGGACTATTTTCATTAAAAATATACCTTTAGTATCTTGAGTATGTAAAGAGAATTAAATTTATGCAAAAATATTTTTTCATGAATTACATAGATGATAAAAAAGGTATAATATTTTTGAGTGATAAATGATATAATTTAATCAATGAGTTTTTGCCCATAAATAATCTTGGTAAAAATGAGTTTGTAAAATACAAACCAATATATCACTTTTGAATTGATTCGTAATAACTATAAACTCTGTTATAATAAATTTAAATTTATTACTAAACTATATGAAGAAAATATAAATGAAATATATTTCTTATAATATTAACTAATAAAATTTCAATTCATATTTATTAAATAATATTTAATAAAATAATAATTTTTATATCATAACTATTTTACTTTACCATAATGTTTCATATTGGACAATGATATCATTTTCAGGAGAAAGTACCCACAATATGTTGAATTATATAAATGATAATAATAAATTATTTATTCATCACATATTTATTTTTAATCATAAAAAAATTATTAAGATAATAAAAATTAATATTTTACTTCATGTAGAGGGTAGTTCATACACACACATAACGACCATTCAATTGTCTATAAAATATATTAAATGCAAGATTATATTTATTTTATCAATCCAAATTAATATTACACCAAAAATATAATGTTTATGTATATATATATAATTATGAAATTTCATGTCATGTAGTGACAGAAAATGAATCATATATCTATGTGCAGGTGGTAGCTAACACGTTTTCCCGAGCAATCCTTCCATTTTAAAATTGTTGTAAAATAATTCAAAAATATATATGCACTAATAAAAAACAAAAATATATTTATGCTATGAGATTAATTATGATATTATTGATATAACATGTTTTTATCAGGTGGAAGAATAAATATATTGAAATATCATGAATAAGAACAATTTCTATTCAATGTAAAACATAATTTAGATTACAAATCAATCATAGAAAGATTTTATTCATAAAAAAATAGGAAATATAATATGTTAGAGGTGTTTTATTTGTAGATTTTTTTTTGAATTGTAAAATATAAAATGATCTGGAATTCTGTATAATAGATGAGAGGGTGTTTCCTTTTATATTTTAGTGTGAGGGAAGACATTGAATTTTTTAAACGATTATGTAATCATAATTTTTTAGACAATGAAAATGGATTAAAAATGAATTATAATCAAATATAAGATTATATAGGTTCTAAATTGGGATGAAACATGATTCCAAAATTGTTCAAGTGGAAATATCACCCTTATTTTCTAGTTTTACTCCCTAGTAATCAATTTTTGACCGTAACTATAGAAGCATGATTTTTTTAATATTTATTATAAAAAAATGATAAATGTCCGATTAAAATGTTTGGAATTTATGATTTATAATATCAAATCCATTTAATTAAAATAAATTTATGTGTATATTTTAAAATTTTATTTTTAATGAAATAACACAAAATAACATAAGAATTATCCATTCATAAAAAATGATATTTTGTATAAAAATGAGTTAATACAAAAAATAATAATTTTATCAGTTAAAATGATATTAAATATATTTTTTAATAAAAATTAAATATTTATTTTTAAAATAATGTAACGAAAATTGGAACTTTTTAAATAAATGACTGGAAAAAATTCTGTAAAATCAATTGTTTTTTACAATTCACTAAAAAAATAATCCTATTAGATAAATCATAATGTTTATAACTACGCTAATTATGTTATTATTATATAAAAAATTTTATATTCATTTTAAAAAAAATTCAAAAAATTTCATAAAAGTTTAAAAATTTACAGGAAAAGAATATAATAAAATATATTTTTAACGAAATAATATTTTCAAATAATAAAATCACTTTACTAATGATCATACACTTATTTATAATGAAATATTATATGAAAAAACATTTATATAAGCTTTAAATATATATATTAAATATAATTTTTTGTATTCAAAATACTAATATTGTTTATTGCTTATAATGGACACAATAAATAATTATAATTCAACAGCGTTTTATGGTTCGCTTAATCGCGTTATTGTTTATAATGAATGATATCAAATGATTCACGAATATTTTAAATTGTTATATATATATACATCAAATGTATTTATGTAATATTTCTACTACTAGTATCCAAACCAAGCATTTCATGAGTGGATTATATACCATGTGTTTTTTTGTATGACTCTAAATCATGATTTTCACCATATTAGTCTTAGACATTAGTGTCCCTATTACTCTTAAATCCTGGTGTGTCATTATCTAAAACATTAAATTATAGAGAGATACACCCCCCCCCCAACAAGCATCAAACTGTAGATATAGCCTACATTAATTTTTAATCATATGATTTCTCTTACACATTATAGGAAATAAATTGGATCACAAAATTTATGTAACCCACCAATACCTCAGAGATTTTTTTTTCTCTCTGATAAGAAATTTTGAATGGAAATTTACTAATTTCAATAGGGATCGATTATCGTAAGTAACAATTGATATTTATTTAATTTATTAGGGAAATTTATACGTGTAAAGAAACTATTCAATGGGATGATCTCACACTCCATCATCTCATCTGATTAATTTATCTCCTACAATTACACTAATGGTTAGACATTTCTGGTCATCAAAAACAATAATTGGAATTGTACTGATATATGATTCCACTTATTAATAGAATCTAGAAAATGTTTTAAAAAATATACATAATCTATATATAAAAACAAATTAATGTATGTTACATTAATTTTTATAAAATTATACATTAAAAACTTTTAAATGATTCATATTTCTAATTTCTTTGTCCATGCCACCTATAGTGTCTTGTCAAAATTTGACAATAACAAGAAATATTGATCAACTTATTATCTATGGAAATTACATTAGACAAAACAAATATAATTGTACATTAAATAGTTAAAATTTTATTTCTTTTATAACTATAAATTTATAATTACATTTTATAATTATATTTAAATGTGTATAGTCACCTGAAATCATCAAAACAAATTGTCTTCTCATGATATTTATTACAAAATTTTTATATTTGAATTTATTAATATAATTTATTTCCTGTATCTTAATATTTATATTAATGATTATATAAAAACAAATCATTTTTTTATTTCATAATATATACATAACATATTTATTATATATATATATTTAGATAAATTTATTCAATTAATTTTATGTGTATCTTTTTTTATTCTTCGCTAGACAATAAACAACATATTTAATTGTAGGAAGTTGTCGTATAGATTCAAGTACCTGAAATTTTTGGATAAAAAAATATTGTCATACAAATTCTGCTTGTCTTATATATTTTAGATGTATATATTTTATGATTATGAAAATTATTAACAACATATTCATTACTTTATATTTTCATTATATTTTTTCCCGGGTGAACAAGATATATATTAGAAAAGTAATTCTCAGACTCCATTAAAAAATGATACCATATAATTAATAACATGAAATTATTATCCTTTGGGTAAATGATACCTAAATAAAATAGATCCATGTTTTAATATTTTCATGACTACTCCATTGTTTAATAATATCATTTCATAGATATATTGAATAACTTAATAGAATTGTATCAGTTAATTATTTCTTCACAATAATTTTTTATGATTATTGGAGTACTGAGAGATTGATTATTATAATTTTGAATAATATTTAATGTTATTATATATGTCATTTAGTAGGCTATATATTTTTGAAATTGTATAATAATGGTTTTTATAACATTTGAATTATATATTTTTGGGATCTCATAAATTTTCCAATGTATATGATACATAAAATATTTCAAAAAACATGAAATGTTGAAAAAAAAATTATACATAAAATAGTATGTGACACATACATTATTTTTTGGGATTTTATGTTGAAATTTATTAGAGGTAATGGGAGACTAAATTTTATATAAAGGGTTGTTTTGAAAATTTTGGGCAATATGAAACTAAATACATATTTTATTTGGTGTGGAACATAATTTTTTATTATATATATGTAATATATATTCTATAGATCATTGAAAATGATTTTATTCCAAAATAAGACACAATAAATCATATTATCAAAAAATCCTATGTAATAATCAATATTTTGGGAGAATATGAAAATCTATTGAATTTCGCTCAAATAATAAAATAAAATCACTTTCTTAAACACGGTTCAGAATCATATGTGGGATAAATTACCAAACGGAAAAATCATTTAGACAATTGAATCATAATGTGTCTATGTTTTAAAATGTATCACATAGTTGCAACATTTGATTAAATATGTGAATCTTAATATATTTTTGATTTTTATTCTAATAGTTCATTGTGATCATGAGTTTATATAAAAAATGATCAAAATATCAAGATTCCATTACAATTTAATTATTTATGTTGTAATTTGAATAAATATTATAAATAATATAACAAGGTTAAATTTTTGGTAATTATAAATCAAAATTCACGAAATTATTTAAAGAGGGTCAATATGGGGTATTCATTTTTGAGGTAAGAGTTTCCCATTTAAAAACAATATAATTACAAGAGGATCCAACACCTAAAAATATTGTACTATTCTAAATTAAAATAATGAATTTAGTTTTTTGTATGATTTATGTAATGTTTTATATATTTTAAACATGAATGAATAAAGTTATCGGCTTATATTGGTTGATGTTTTAAATCTAGTTATAAAAATAATAAATAATAGGTTATCCAATAGAATGACTTTATATTATATAATATTTTTTTATTAAATTATAATCTATTAATGAATATATTAGAATTTTTTTAGGATGATGATGACTATAATTGGTGTAAAAACTCAATCTTATGGTTTAATCACATTGAATTTTTGTGGGGGGGGGGAGGATGAAATTACCACCAGTGCATTGATATTATACTAGAAGTAAATTTTATGAGAGTCGAATATGATCTCATATGGTGTTTAGAATAAATTTCTAGGGTTAAAGATGATTTTTCCACATTTAATAGATGAATACCTTTTTTTCAATCCAGGGATATTTATAGACAATGAGGAACATTCTATACAGATATATTGCATCAAAATATTATTTCTAATTCATATATTCCATTACAAATGGGATTATTCAAACATTTATGTAATGAAAATTTGAGAGTGGATTATAAATTCCCTTATAAATTATGTTTATATATATTAAATAGATATATAATTTTATTATTAGTAAAAAATTACACATAGTAAGATGTATGTACCCTTATTCAGACTATACTATTAAAAAATTGATTTCTTTTATGATCATTAATATTTCCATTACATATCGTTGGGGAGAGTGTATGGTGGGTCATCCAAAGCCAAAAAAATATCATTGTGATTAATATAAAAATATTTTTTATATATATATATTGTAAAACTAATTAAAAAGATATGTGACTCATTTTAATAGGGATATTCAAATAGTATAAATGAAAACAAATTTTTCTATGACATTATATCACAATATATTTTTTGAAATAAAACATCCATATTCTATAGACTATAATTATGCTCCCTTATATTTTGGAAATAAAATTTTTTGATGAATGATTATGATGACCCCTATAATTTATTACATATATTATATAACTTTAATGTTTTAATATATGAATTTACACTAATTGTGATACATTCACCCTTGAAATTTTTATAAAAGAGAAATATGGAAGTATATTCATTTTATAGAAAAAATCATTTCATTTAAAAATGTTAATGTGTATAAAAAATTTATATGACTCCATATTTACAATGACCTATGCAATTATAGTTGGAATATATAGAAACAAAAATATAAAATTTATAAATCTAAACTACAGATCGATATGGAAGAGATTGAGGATGATAAAATGGATGATTATTAGATAATTGATTACTACATCACAATAGTAAATGTTATAATCAATCACATATGGGACTCTGGGGAGACTATAGATGATTAGAAAATTATAATTATATTTATGATAAATATTCATACTATATTTATCCAAATATATTATTCCAAAAAAATATCAATTCTCTCTACCTATGTTTCATAAAGAAATCCTCAGTTATAATAAAATCATCTTCAATGAAGTAGTAAAATGAATAAATATAATTCATTTCCATGAATAAAATCATCTTCAATGTAAGGGAAATTAATTCCACCATCAAATCAAAATATGATTTGGAAAATAACAAAATATACAATAGAACAATATATTTTTCCTGGAAAAATATAAAAATGTTAATTGGATATTTTTAATGACCAAAGTTCCTATAAAAATTATTTAGTTTATTCATTTCCATGAATATTTATAAAACTCTCAAGGGGTGTTTGGGGACTTTAATCCTATGAAAATACAATTTTTTCTCATGGTTAGTTCTTTAGTTTTCACTATAAAATAGCTTATTCAAATGATCTATTAATTAAAAAAATGATATGTTGTTCTCTATTACATTTGATGGTTTCTCACAATGTTAATTTTCCCTCGTATCAGTTTTTTCTTTTTCACAATCGACGTCGTTCTCTCATAGTTATCTATTTTTTCTCATATTCAAAACTATATTCTCATGGTTTTTGTATTCCCTTAAATTGTGAATATTTTTTTCTCAAAATAAATAGTTTTATCTCAAACTCAATCAAATTTTTATCATTTTCGATCAGTTCTATTACACGATTTATAGGTTCTTATAATAGTTTATTACTTTCTATAACTGTAAATATGTTCCTTCATACAAACAATTATTTTTTCTCTAATATTGTATTTTTTCTCATCGTTTATCCCATACCCTGGTAGACCCTTTGTCACTGTTAGTCCAACCATTTTAAAAACTTACAACATTTTCATAATACTTTTATAATGAAAGAAAAATTTTATAAACAATTAATATAAAAATTTATATTCAAAATTAAATAAATTTCATTAAAAATAGTTCTTTAGGGATTTAATCAAAATATTAATTTTCGTCAAAATCATCGGTGTAAATTGTACTTTTCATTATGCTTTAAATGAAAAAAAATTATGTTACAAAAAAATAAATTTTGAATTCCATAATATCATGGGTATTAGGGAAATAATGTATAGTATATTAAAAGAATATTTTTTTTTCATGTATTATATAGGATACTTTAATTCATGATGATAAAAAATATTGTTCTTGAATTATAATAGTTTTGAAATTAAAAATGAATCCTTACCCCTTATGATTCTATGAATGTTAAACATATTGATTCTATCTCTATTTTATATAATAAGGATTCTCATTTGATGTATGGATTTTATTATAATTAAAATAAATTCCATTTATAATATTATTATTGATCATGCATAGAGAATCTCAATATTTAGGTTCTCAAATTAACATACATTCCTTATTTTTAAAGAAATGTATTTTTAATATCCTTTTCATTATGGATTTTCCCCCTCTTTGTTATATATATATATAGTTATCATTATTTTTTATCTAGTCATTAGGAGTTGTGGATTAATAAATAATGATAAATAACATGATATATTTGAAAATTCTATTGGGTACATTAACATATTTTACATGATTTAATTTTAATGTTATGTGATTATTATTATACTATATTTTCAACTATTCTAATGTGAATGTTATGACTATTTTTTATTTATTTACTCATTTTTGGAATGTTGAAATTTCATGACTAATTATATAAATAAACCACACATTAAAGAAATATAACTCACATTCATCTATGAAATAGGTCCTCATGTAAAATAAGAACCAATAAAAAAATAGAAATTCATAAGAATATTATCTAATATGGGGACCCTTATAAATAAAATTTCATAAATTAATTAGTTTTAGAATGTACTATTATATAATGATGGAATGTATGTTTATGTCCTTCGGGTTTTGTGTCCTTTGTGTTATTTTTACAATTGTTGTGGTGATAGGTGTATGTTTGGGATATATTGAATGTAGTTGAGTGTTTGCTGATAGATATTAGTATGTCCTAATATGGATATCATAAATGGTGTAGAGGGGGTGAATATAGAATCTTAGAATATTTAATCAAATATATATATTAAATAAATTATTTATAATGTTAATTTATAAGGTTAATTAAAAATTATGAAACTAATTAAAAACCTGATGTTTTTATAGTTTTTAGTCCAATTTGATCATATTTTACTATTATTCCTATCTCTTAGGAAAGAGATACATGTGCAATAAAAATGATTACTAATGGGGAATCAAAAAGCAATTATAAATAATCTTTTCTAGTGGAGGGATAACCATGACAATGACTTTTCTATAGGGATTAAAAACCAAGAAAACCAAAATGTAGACATAGTGAGTCACAACCCAAATAGTCCAGACTTTAGATATAAGGATTCAAAACCCTTAGATCCTGACATTAGAATCTGGGAGTAACAACCTGAGGAACTATATAAGAAGAAATTATTTTGTCTGTAAAACGAAAAATTGAATAACTAAGTGTGTGTATGATTGATGAGAAATAGTGTTACAAACTCACGACCAAACGAAGGAAAAGATAAATAATTAAATCACATATACTAGTTTTTAGAATTTTAATAACTCATATAGTAAATTAATTAATGTGAAAGAAGAATAAATTTGTCCCTTCAGAGAATTTCTAAGTGATGAAATAGGGTGTCAAACAAGGCTTCAGTTTGTGCAACCCTTGATATGTTCACAAGTTTTCAAAATGGTAAAAATAGAGTCATATAAGTTAACTAATGTGTTTAATATCTTATATATTTGGTCAGAAAACACATTGAAGAGATATATTGAAAGACAAATAAACACCATCCATGGATAAAACAATTCAAATTAAAATAACAATTATCCATGTGAGTGAATGATAATGTCCATAATAATAATAACAATTATCATTTGGATTCAATTAATAAATAAAATTTCAATCAAATTTAAATAGAACATTAAATGATAATAATAAGTAAAAGGTAATCCCTTAAAAATGATAACATAATTTGATTTTTTAAATTCAAATAAAAAATTAATTTTTACTTAATATAGTGAGTAATATTAGAAACGTTAGTTATAATTCTCTAAAAATTATAATAGGTGTTTGAATAATTTCAATGAACTTAAATAATAATTTAGAAAATAATCAACTAATTTAAATTTACTAATGATATTAAAACATAAATATTTTAAAATTATGATTTATGTATATGCATGGATAAAAAATAAAATCCCATCAATTATTAAAATGGAATAAATTATTTCTAAAATATTCCACATGACATCTATAAAATATATTAATATTTAAGATAAATAGAATATAGAAAAATATTAATATAAGTATAAATTTCATCAAAAAAAATGTTTTGAAAAATAGAGTACTTAAAAATTAAAACCAAAAAAATAAACATGTAGTACCAACCATCTACAACCGGTGAAATAAATATTTTACCCACCATCAAAATAATTAATTAATTTACCCTTAAAATATAAATATAATTCTCTTTTAAAATAAAATATTAATTCACCATTAGAATAAAAAATTATTTCACAATTATAATAAAAGTTAATTCACCAATATATCGATAACTTATTTCCCCTTAAAATATAAATAAATCCATCATTAGAATAAACATTAATTCACATTTATAATAGAAAAAAAAAATTCAAAAAAAAAAATATATAATTCACTATTAGAAAAAATAATAATTCACCCCTAGAAGAAAATTAATATTATAGTATTATAAATAATTTATAGTTTTAAAGAAATTACTAATTTGTTTTTTATAAATATTTTATGTTTTATTAAAACATATTTATGTTTTAAAAAAATTATGGTCAACAAAAAGTAATTGATGGTTTTAAAAAAATATAAACTGATGGTCTGAAAAAGGTTAATTGATGAAATGTGCAGTAGTTTAGGTATTTTTTGAACACTAAAACAATGTGGAAATATTAATTTATCTAAAATAATGAATTATAAATTCTACTATAAAACTTATTTGAAAATAATTTCATCTTGTTTCCAAATAATAATGATTTTTTTATATTTGATAAGTATTTAATGTGATACGATCATAATATTATGAAAAATTGGAATAGAAATTTAAAAATGCAATCCTTTTGAAAATGTTTAATGTGTGTAAAATAAATTATTATATTTTCATATCGATCAATGAATTTAATTAAAACTTCATTATTTAAAGATCTCAATGAACACCAAGTCATTTTGATTATAAATGAAAGGATTTCAAATAAACAATAAAATCAATTTAGGAAAATCCTTATTTTTTTTGAATTGTTGTACGATGATTGGATAAAAATAGAAACCCATAATCAATAAAATAATATCATTAATTGTTTCAATTAAATTAATGTAAATAAGTTATATTTCAATTCATATAAGTTCCAAATGATTAGGATCTAAATAGAGTATGTTATAAATAAAATACTAAATAAAACATTAAAGAATATTATACTAAAAACATTACTTGAGAAAAAAATGAATCATGTTTGGGATGAAATGAGTAAATTCTATAGAAATATTTAGGGAAAATTGTGTATAAAAAATTATACTCACTTTTTAACAATTAAATTTAATAAGAATTAAAACATTCTTATCAATAAGACCTATGATATAATTAAAATATAGAGAGTTATTGAAAATAGTTTTTTACAAAAAATGATATAAAAAATTTGAGGTATTTCTAAAAATAACATAACATATAATCATTTAAAAAACAAATATATATATTCATATGTAGAAAAGATCTCCCACTTTTTCATTGATTATAAATCCCAAATATTTAAAACCAGTCACCCCCACCCCCTTGAAAATAAAAATAGATGGAAAAAAAAAATTCCACTTGAATAAATGAAATAATAAAATAAATATATTTCCAACATTCCATGCTCTAATTTAATTATTTCAAACATATCATAGTTTAGTTTTTTAGTAAATATATCTTATAGTTGATTTTAATTATTGATAAATTCTAAAAAATATCCTTTTTATTTACCTGATCATTCATATAATAAAATATAATATCGATATGATTGGTTTTATAATATTCCAGTATAATTATAGGAAGTGAAATTGAAGATGTTTTATTAAAAATAAATAGGAAAATTATCAACAAAAATAAAATTATCACATATTTATTTCATAATCTAGAATGTTGAAGCATTTATAATGGAAGTAGAGATATGCTTAGCTCGAAAGTAATTTTTCTGTCATTTCTAAAGCATCCAAAATCATATTTAAAATATTATATAAAATCAAAATATTTTTATTTTTGATAAAATACATGAATCCATAGTACCTATAAGATATCTTATTATTCATTCTGTAGCTTTAAAAAGATGTTATTTTGTATTAGATTGAAATATAGAACATTAACAAATACATAACATGTTATCAAGTCTGGATGATGTTATATATACAAATCCACCTTTTATGCCTATGTAAAATTTAATATCAAAAGATTAAAACATGCGTCAAATTTTATTTTAAAATTATTACCCATATGAATTTTCATAGATTTAGAGGAATCAAGACAAAAAAAATTAGATTTTTTTTTCATAATTAGATTCATTAAAAAAATATTTTTTCTTTTAATAGATTTCGGTCAAATAAAAAAAACTAATTATCAGATTAAACTCATGAGAAACACATAATAAAATAATGTGGAAAAACAATTATATGAATATACATAGAAGAAAAAAAATATAATGAATATAAATTTGAACAATTGAAATATCATCATAATTTATTTTAATACAATGTATAAGATCAATAATTAATTTGATGGAAAAATTATCTAATATAAACAATGAAATTAATTCATTCCAAGAAGAATGTTATTTTATAAGACCATACAAAAATATAGATAAATTAAATACATGGTTGGGATATTTTTCATTTCCAAAACCAGAGGTTTCAGAATCAAAAACTTATTAGGATATAAAACCATTTATAAAATAACATTTTACATCCATTTAACCTAATTTATTACCATGATATAATAAAAACCCATTAAATTTACAATAGATTCTATGATGGGGACATTTTGAAATCAATCTTCAATGTACTTACCTTTTTTTGAATGTATCCTTGAGGAATAAGTATGTCTTTGTTTTTGATATTCTGTCAAGATTCAACCATCTTGTTTCTAAATATTCACTTAGTTCCATTATTTTTATTATCATTTGGAAATTATTCTAATGTCCAATACATATTTCTAATCAACTCATTTTTTTAATCATGCATAATAAAAAATCATTTTTTATTTATTAATGTATTATTAACATAAATTTAAATAATATCAATATTTAAAATAGAATGGTCACAAAAATTTAAAATAGAATGTATAGCTTTAAAACAATAATAAATATGAAAAATTAGAATATAAAAGAGGTGTCCATTATAAATATTCTAGGATCATTGAATCCATGATATCCCTTCTTTTTTAATATATATTTATATATATATAATTATCATGCTTTTCTCATCCATATTTTTAGTGTTATGGGCTAATAAATAATGATAAAGAAGCTGATAAAAATTAATTGAAAGGTATGTGTTGTATGTTCATGTTTTACTTGATTTTATATTAATGCTATTCTATGATTATTATTCTAGATTGTCACTTATTTTTGTAACATCCCGGTTCCAGAAGCCACCAAGTGGCGCCCCGTACCTGGTTGGTCACATGGACTGAAGCTCATTTCCTCGAATGCTAGAGGCTAGCGACTAGTAGCGAGGGCCTTGGGTGTGATAGTGGGGAAGCTATTCCCTCATTTGGAGAGTAACACAGTGGAAGTGAAACAAATATACATTAGAAGAAGCAGTAATAATATAAAACAATAGAAACAACAGAAGACTGATAAAGAAAAAAACTGGAGAGTATATATATAAATGATCCATGATACATATATCTCGAGAAAAAGCCAAAAAATTCACAATACTGAAATCAAAAAATACTATTCCGGAGTACAAAATAAATAGATTATAGCTCCTCAGCATCGCAAGCCTATGCTTGGTCCCATTATCTACATCCCCACAACATGTCATGTACCTGAAGTATAATGGAGCTTTCCCTTATCTATACCTCCAACAATATAATCTGTTTCGTCCCAAAAGCATGGGACAAACTAGATGTGAGACTATATATTAGTAAGAAACCACCAAAAGATATGTGGCTAACAGTAAGTGAATATATGGCAGGTGAAAGTACATAAAATAGTAAATAGAAATGTACTCAACCACAAAAAACCCATAGTTTCAATTTTATGCAACGGATAAACAAGAAGCTAAACACACAACAGGTAACCCTCTAGGAATTACTCACAGCCTATCCCCTCTGGTCCTACCTAACAAATACAATCCACCGTCTAGGAAGTGCACTCATCCTAACCCCTCTGGTTCTATCATAGGAATTTATAAGTAGACTGTCTGAGGAAGCACACACAGTAAATTCCCCTTATAGTAATAAGTAAAATAATACTCTCTAAAGAAGCTGACATAGTCAATTCCTCTTATAGTCTAAGGTTGTCAGGTACTCTTGGTGGAAGCTCACACAGCCAATTCCTCTTATAGCCCCATGTTCAAGGACTCTCTGAGGAAGCTCACTCACTCAATTCTTCTTATATCCCAGGTTGTTTAAATTTAATCAAAAACTCTCTGAGAAATCTCACATGTCAATTCCTATTATAGTCCCTACTGATTCAAATAATTCAAAGACTCTCTCTACGGAATATCACACAGTAAATTCCTCATATAGTTTAACGTTCTTAGAGACTCTCTGAGGAAGCTCACTCAGTCAATTCCACTTATAGCTAATACAAAAGGTTTTCGCGGCATTGTGTAAATCAAAGAGAATAGTAATGTGATGTGGCCAAAGTAAAAATGCAGAATTAATTTTCTAATAGTCAACCTCATAACAAGCATGATAGATATCAATCACACCATCCTACAACTTGGAATGGGATAGCATGGGAGCCTAATAGGCTAAGCCGAGCACAAGGGTCATATCGGAAACCTGTATGGAAACACCTCAAAAAATAGTAATCAACCCTATTCACATACAAATAACCTCTACTCACACACACCAGCGAAGCAGGCAATTAACAGGGTTTTAATACGGTAAACACACAATACCTCGTTCAAGGGTATTGGAGATTTTGAACATATAATTCAAATAACATAAATGAAAGGCACAAACCAAATACCTCTTAGGGTTTGGTTAAATCGACCTCTTCCCTCAAACACGCTCCAAACTAGGTGAAAACCTCCTCAAAACTACATAAAAAACCCTTCACTAACATCAAAAAGGTCACCCTATAACACACAAAGGCAACACAACCCTATATCTACATGCAACCCTTGTAGATCTAGAAAAATAATAGAGGGATAGAGACAAACCTAACTAAAAACATAGATAACTAAGGTAGGGACTTAAACGAGGAGAACCACCTTCGATCCACCAAAAAACCCATTCGATTTCCATTCCAAACAAGTCAAGGAGGTCCCCCAACCATTGAAAATCTCAACTACCGTGTGATCCACGAGTGAGAGGAAGAATGGTGGAGGAATGAAAACACCAGAGTGGCCCAGGACATAAAAACTGAAACTTTATGTGGCCACACGGTTACCCTACACGGTTTGGAAAAACATGTGTCAACTGTGTGGTTTCCATAGTCTCATCCAGGGACTTCTCACGGCTTGCCTGCACGGTTTGAAAAACTATGCGTAGCCCGTGCGAAGCCCACTGTTAAGGGTGGACAATTTCCTAGATTGGCTGCAAGGTTTTCTCAAACCGTGTGCCAACAGTGCGCCCCTGCACAACCTCCATAAAAATCAACTTTTTCCTCAAATTCAACTAGAAAAGGAAAACATACATGAAAAGAATGTTCGTGTTTTTACAAACTTCTCCCCATAAAAAAAATTCATCCCCGAATTCCCTAGAGCGGCGTAGAAGTAGAAGCCCTGAACAATTCCGGCCACTGAGCGCGAACAACGACCTCCCTCTCCAAAGTCTCATTATGTACATTCCCATGGTGACATATCACTCATACCAGAGGAACTAATTGACCATAGAGAACCTTTTTACTATGATAAGAAATCTGAATAGGATGCTCCTCGAACAACGCATCCACTTCGATCTCAACCTCCTCAAGTTGAAAGGCATGAGACGGGTCTGAAAAGTAACGTCGATGCTTTGAAACATGGAAGAAAGCGTGCATATATTGGTACCTCTGAGGTAACTGAAACCAAAAGGCAACCGACCCAACTCTCTCAAACACCTCAAATAGCCCGACATTCCTCAGTGAAATATTATCCTTTCTCATGATCCTTCCATGTCACATCCTCAGTGTGACAGGTAGAAAAACATGATCCTCGACCTCGAACTATAGAGATCGTCTCTGCTGATAAACATAAGATTTATGTCATGACTGTGAAGTAGCAATACTCTTTCGAATAAACACTATCTGTTTAGTGGTCTCCTAAACAAGACGAGGTCCCAGCAGAGCTGCCTCTCCTGCCTCCAGCCAACATAAGGGCAATCAGCATGGCCTACCAAACAAATCCTCATAAGGTGGAATCTGTATAGTCTCTCGAAAACTATTTTTGTAGGAAAATTTCACAAGAGGTATATGATTCTCCCAATAACCTCCAAAATCTAGATTGTATGCTTGGAGAATTTCATCAAGTATATGAATCGTATGCTCGGACTGGCCATTTGTCGGGGGGTGGTAAGCTGTACTCAAATTCACCTGTGTAACCAACAACTTCTGAAGCCCCTACTAGAACTGAGAAGTAAAACATGAATCCCTGTATGAAAGGATGGAGTGTGGATCTCCATGATGACCTACAATCTATCAGATGTACAACCATCCCATATCATCAACAATGAAGGACTCCTTGATCGGCAAGAAGTGAGCATCCTTCGTAAGCCTATCAATAACAACAAAAACTACATCATTCCCTCTATATGACCTCATCAAACCATTAACAAAATCTATCGTGATGCCGTTCCACTTCCATTCATGAATGGGCAATAACAGCAAAAGTCCTGCTGATCGCTTGTGCTCCGCCATCACCTGAGGAGAGGTGAAACACCTCATGACAAAAACATCAACGTCTCTCTTCATACCAAGAAACCAATAATGACTGTGTAGATCACGATACATCTTGATGACACTAGGATGAACTTTGCAAATTGAGGAATGGATGTCATGCATCAGCTCCTTCCGTAAGATTCCCAGCACCCATACATGCCCAATGAAATTCAAGATCTCATCTCACCCTATGGTCCATCCAAGAATATGGTCCTCTCTTGACACACACTCTCTTAGGACGAGGCCTTTAGAATCTGATAGTTTCCTCATTCGTACTCAATCTAGAAGGGTAGAGGTAACAACTAAAAAAGAATGAAAAGTCTTCCCCTGTCCGTCATGCACCTCCTAATGCATCTTAAAGAATAGAGCCATAAGCTGCCACACCCTGTTGGCCTCCTGAACTACCTGTATCTATGTCCTCCTTCTCAATGCATCATCCACTGCATTTCCTTTCCCATGCGTGTAAAAAATCTCAAAATCAAAGGACTGTAGGTACTCAACCCACCTTCGTTGTCTTAAATTCATATCAGGCTGAGTGAAGATGTACTTGAGGATTTTTTGGTCGGTGAAAACTTCAATGTTCTATCCCAAAAGGTAATGCCTCTAATAGCATACGGCATGAAAAATAGCTTCCAAATCCAGATCTTGTGTCAGGTAATTCCTCTCATGTGGCCTCAACTACAGAGACCCGTACGAAACTACTCCATCTCCTTGCATAAGCACAACACCCATCATGATACCTGATTCATCATAGTAAACGGTATAGCTCTTTCTCGATTCTGGAAATACTAGTATCGGTGCTGAACTCAACCTTACTTTCATCTTCTGAAAGGCTGACTCACAAGAATCTGACAATAAGAACTTCACACCATTCTTAGTCAGACCCATCTGTGGTGCTACTAAGCGTGAGAAGTCCTATATGAAAATCCTGTTGTATCTCTCCAGCCCAAGAAAACTATGCACCTTAATGAAATTCTTTATATGCTCCTAGAAAACTACTACCATCACATTCTCTAGGTCTACTGAAAATCCTGCCTCTGAGATAACATGACCCAGAATGTGATTTTGATTCATCCAAAAGTGGAATTTTTAAAGCATAGAATATAACTGATGCTCTCTCAGTGTACTCAGAATGCTCTCAAGCTATATAGAATGGTCTTGTAATGTGTGAGATTACACCAAGATATCATCCATGAAAACAACCACGAAGGAATCCATGTATGGATGGAACACTCGGATCATCAGTGCCATGAAAACTGCATGAGTTTTTGTGAGACAGAAAGGCATAACCATATACTCATATAGACCATACCTAATTTGGAAGTCTGTAAGACATATTTCAGATGGTCTAACATTAAATTGATGATAACTGGATCTCATGTAAATATTCATGAACACCCGGGCTCGTCGATGATGATAAAATAAGACATTAATCCTCGGCAAGGGATATCAGTTCTTGACAATCAACTAGTTCAACTTCCGATAATCTACACAAAGCCTGAGGGTATCATCCACCTTCTTCCCAAACAGGACAATCGAACCCTAAGTTGAAGTACTGGGTCAGATGAAACACTTTTTATGATACTCCTCCAACTGTTTCTTGAGATTTAGTAACTCTGGGTAGCCATCATATATGGATTAACGGACACCTGTGATGCTCCTGGCACAAGCTCAATTGAGAAGTCTACCTCACACTTCGAATGCAAACAAGAAAAGTCCTCTGGAAAGACATCTCTAAAACAATACACCACTAGAGGAAAGTCTAACTGTGATGTCCCATATTCATCTAGATCCAGACTAGCAATATGGGCTATAACTCTTCCCAACCCATAATGCTCTGGACCCGCTCTACTTGGCTGGACATCCCATTCACCCCTATGAAGAAAAGATTCACTTTCTAGTGATGTGAAACTCACCCTACGTCGATAAAAGTCGAAGAATGCCTAGAATGGAACTAACAATTCAATTCTGATAATGATACCATAGACTGGCATCTCTAGGACATAGAGGTCCATAGAAAGTTACGTCCACCATCCTCTAGAGGGTACTCCGTGAACTGATGTACAATAGTCGTTCTAATCCCCAACGGTGTATCTAGCGTCATGATATCAGATGAGGAAAAGATACAGAGCCTGAGGCTCTCCACAACAGAAATTGATATAATGCTATAGGAAATCCCTATATTGAATAAAGAAGAAGATAAAACTAAGGCTACTAAGATCGTAACTCGAATTGTATAGGGTCTGGGATCCTGCTCCTTCTATGTCTACTCCACTTCAAACATTGAATAGGCAAAATTCTGATCCGTGGGAGCCCATACTATCCATAAATCAAATCTAGACATCTTATACATGTTATAACCAAGAACGTATAGGGAAATGATACACCATGTTTTGGTCCATGAGGGCCCAAAACACTTCAAGAACCAAAATTTGGTGTTCATTACAAACAAAACCATACTCAAAAAATACCCTATCAGACAGCAGATATTTTTATCAATGAATCTATCACAACATTAGGCATATTCTACACATCATCTATCATAGCGTCATAATATTTGTAATGAACCCTAAATGGAATGGAAAAAATGAATGACATTTGATTTCTAGAAAGTTCATATATGATGCATGAGATGACATAACATCATCTCATCAGATAGCGAAAAAAATAGAACCTCAATAACATCAACGGTAATAGAAAATATCATGTAAATCATCCAATGGTGAAATAAAATCAAATATAAAATTGAAAACTAGAAAAATTCCAACAAACGAGGGAGATTGGATTTTCCATGTACAGAGGGAAGCTACTCCCAGGTACACCTTATTACCAAGTACCTATTCCTTATTATCCTTGGATAAAGGCTCGAAATAGTAATTCACGAAAAAATGAATCCCTTTGATACAACTCTTTAACTTCCATGTTCTAGAAGCCACCCAGAGGCGCCCCGTACCCGGTTGGTCACATGGCATCAAGCACATTTCCACGAATGCTAGAGGATAAAGACGAGAAGAGGGGGCCTTGGGTGTGATAGTGGGGAAACAATTCCCTCATTGGTAGAGTAACACATTAGAAGAGAAACAAATATACAATAGCAGAAGCAGTAACAACACCAAACAGCTGTAACAACAGAATACTGATAAAGAAAAAAACTAGATCATATATATATATATATATATGATAAATGATATATATATCTCATAAAATATCCAAACAAGTCACAATTATGAATACAAATAGTACTAATCCCAAGTACAAAAGAAAAAAGATAACATCTCCTCAGCATTACAAGACTAATCATGGTCCCATGCTCTCCATCCCCATAACAAGTCATGTACCTGAAGTAGAAGAACACTTTCCCTTATCATTACCCGCAGGAATATAATCTATTTGGGCCCAAAATCACGGCCCAAACAAGGTGTTAGTCTAAATCCCAGTATTCATCCTCCCAAATATCTATGACTAACAATCAGTGAATATATTGTAATTGAATGTACTGAAAACAGTAAATGACAAATTACTCAGCCTTAAACAACCCATAGTTTCAATATCAATCAATGGATAAACAATCATCTAAACACACATCAGGTAACCCTCTAGGAAGTAGTTAAAGCTTATCTCATCTATTCCTACCTACTAGATACATGCCACCCCTTGGGAAGCACAATCATTCTAACCCCTATGATTTTGTCATAGGAATTCATATGTACACTCTCTGAGGAAGCACAAACAATTAATTCACCTTATAGTCATATGTAAAACAAGTCTCTTTGAGGTAGCTCAAATAGTCAATTCCCCTTATATTCTAAAGTAGTCAAGAACTCTATGAGGAATCTCACACAATCAATTCCTCTTATAGCCCCAAGGTCAAGGACTCTCTATAGAAGCTCACTCGGTCAATTTTTTTATAGCCCATGTCGTTCAATGTTAATCAAGGACTCTTTGAAGAATCTCACACGGTCAATTCCCCCTATAGTATTATGAAATCAAGGACTCTCTGAGGAAGCTCACACAGTAAATTACCCTTATATTCCTAAGTGATTAAAATAATTCAAAGGCTCTCTCTGAGGAAGATCACATAGTCAATTCCTCGTATAGTCTAAAGTGCTCAAGGACTCTCTGAAGAAGCTCACTCTATAAATTCCCCTTATAGTATACTACAACGGGTTATCGCGGCCCTATGTAGGCAAACAAGAATAGTAAAGTGATATAGATAAATTAAACCTACAAAATTACATGTCTAATAGTTTACCTCAAAACAAGCATGTCAGATATCTATCACATCATCCTACAACTATGCATGGGATAGCATGGCAGCCTTACTGGCTAAGCCGAGCACAAGGGTCATAGAAAAAACATGAATGGAAAACCCTCTAAAACATAGCAATCAGTCCTATTCACATACAAATAACCTCTACTCACACACACAATTAAAGCAGGGAATTAATAGAGTTTTAAAATGGTAAATTCACAATACCCCAATCATGGGTATTGGCGATTTTGCACATATAAATCAAATACCATAAATGAAAAGCAAAAACCACCTACCTTTTAGGGTTTCGCGAAATCATCCTCTTCACACAAACACGCTCCAAACTGGGTGAACGTCTCCTCAAAACCACCTCAATAACCCTTCCTTAACATCATCAAGCTCAACCATTAACACATAAAGGAAACACAATGCTAGATCTACATCCAACCATTGTTTATCTAGGAAAATAAGAGAGGGAGAGATCCAGACATAACTAAATCCTCATAGAACCAAGAGAGGAACTTACCCGAGGAGAACCGCCTTTGATCCACCAATAACCCCCTTCTATATTTCTCCATAACGAGCCAAGGAGCTCAGCAAATCCTTTGAAAATCTCAACTCGCATGTGTTCCCTGAGTGGGAGGTAGAATGGTGGAGGAATTGAAAATCTTGTGTGGACTAGGACATAAAAAACCAATCATTAATTGGTCGCACAGATACCCCACACGGTTTGGAAAACCATGAGTCAACCATGTCGTTTCTACTATCTCATCCTGGGACTTCGCATGGCTTGCCCGCACAGTTTGACAAATAGTGCTAAGACCGTGCAGAACACACTGTCAAGGGTGTACGGATTCATGGGATGGTCGCACAGTTTTCTCAGACCTTGCGCCAACTGTGTGCCCCTACACAACCTTCAGAAAAATATTCTTTTTCTAAAAAGAAACTAGAAAATTAAAACATACCTGAAAACAAGGTTCGGGTTCTTACAAATTCTTTGTGATGTTTTTGAAATTTTTTGATTTATTTATCCATTTTTTAGTTTTATAACATTTTATTACTTTTTATATATATGTACCACTTATAAAAGGAATTGAATTGTTATTAATCCATAATTGGGTCCTCATTTTTATATATAACCATGTGAAAATATTAACACATAATAATGTGACATAATAAGGATGCCCCTTTAAAAAACGTGTGGTCTAATATGTTGTATGGTAGTATGATATTATGTATTGAAGTAATTTTTTTATGTCCCTCTAGTTTTTTTTACTATATTTATAATGGTGGTGGTGGCAGTTATGGGTGGGGGATGTGTTGCAGGTAGTGGAATATTGATGGTAGATATGTGGTTTTATATGGTTGGATGTTATGTGAGTCATTGTATTAGTAGTCGGGTAGTAGTAGAATAAATATATTATCTTTATAATTTAATTTTCTATGTTCTGAATTCCTATGTGGAAATATAATTTTTAATTTTAATAATAGAAACCAATTTGGACATTAATTTAAAGATATTTATTTTTTGGGTATGGTATTATATCACCAAAATATTTGGATATGTTATTTATTAGTGGATATGGGATGTTAATGTAATAAAAAGGAATGTCGGACAAATTAATTTTATAGAAAATTAAAATTGTGGGATTTGTTGGTTATTTAGTGGTTGAGTTACATCTAGTTGGTGGAAGTAGTTGTAAATGTTTTTATAGTGTTGATAATATGGTGAGGGTGATTATTTTTTATTATGAAACCTTTAGTTAATCATTCTTTGTTTTAAAAGAATCTATATATATTTATTTTTATTTTCATGTTATTTATTTCACACCACCCATGTCAAGAGTCATATTACATTGATTATTATTTATTATGTTATTTTATATATCATTTTGATATTGAGGAATGGATGGGTACATTCCCTCGATACTATACTATTAATTAAAAAATAGATTTGATAAATGTAATTGTTGGTAACAAGTCCTAAAACATAACAATATAATAGTTGTTTTTTATTCCTAAAGATTAAATTATGTGATATGTGTTGGGGTTCATGGGTGACTCCAGGGGGGTATAAGGTCATTTTCTATCATAATCATGAATACCAACTATTTTGTTTTTCATATTTCTAATGGATGGGAGAATAGTTGGTAGTGTAATAATATATTTGAATGAAGAAATTAATGGCAACACAGGATGTTGGTCCATGTAGGGGGTGTGGTGGTGGTATGACCCATCCCAGAATACAGATGGTTTCATGCATGGTGATGTGATGGAATGAATGGGATGTAAGTATATGAATTTTTTACAATGGGGAATGATACTAAAAACTTATTGGAGAAGTATTTGTGGGAAGAGAATACCAATTATTTCAAGATAATATTTTACATTGTGGTTTTATTGTTGTTTGACTTAGTTATGGTGAGCCTATGATATATATATATATGATCAATTTTGGTGATTATAGGTATTTTCGTTTGTTCACTAGTGATTGGGTATTATATTTTAACATTTTAATGAGAGTCTATGGTTATGATCCAATTCATTGTAAATGATTTTATCATCATATGTACTTATAATTTTTATTTATGTTATTTAAGACTGTTATTAGGATATAGCGTGACAGTACTACAATGAAGATCAATGCTTTTTTGGGATCAATTTCATAGTTTTCAATTTTTAATTTACATGAGATTTATAATATATATTTCACGATGTATAAAATGAGGGATATTTTTAATTAATTTATATTATATAATGGTGTTTTTTAGATTTTTTTAATTTTTAACATCGTTAATTACATATATATAAATGTAAATTTTTTGAATTTGAATTTTTTAAAATCGAAGTCCTAGTCCCAAACCAATGACTTATAGGTATCTCTAATAATTGATTAAAATACCGGGAGTGATAATTGTTGATAGATTTCATGGTAGTGTGGTATCAAAGGTTTTTTTAGAGAGAGAATATTTTTTAGATTTATAAATAAAACTTATCCATTTGTTGGAACGGTATAAAAATTCAATTCTTCAAACATAACAAGATATTTATGGAAGTATACCATATAGAAAACATGTGTTTAGAGAACCCCTTTGATCTAAGGCATGTAAATCAATAATTATGAACACACTATGTGATATAATGATGATAGTGTTGTAGATACCTTAGGGATCTTCTTCAATCGTGACTATTTTCATTTGTGGTTGAAAAATCTATTTCATGAATTCCAATTAAATAAAATAGATAATTTGTAGAAAATTACAATCTATGATAACCATGAGTCGTTTCGTTGTGTATTGTAAAAACGTGGCTCATAGTCGACATCCATGTGATGTTCATGAGTCACTAGTTGAGCTAATATATCCATTAAATCATTACTTGATCAATATGACTATGGAAGAAGTTAGTTAAAGAGGTTCTACCTATCATGTGATGGTGGAATAATCAGTTATGTAATATGTATAAGGATATTATTTTTGGAGACTATGATATGGAAGTTTTGTGAGTCTCTGTTCATCATGGGGATGCTCTAAAGAAGTGGTATGCAGATGATTAGAATCAGATTTTATTTTTGGTAAGGTTGTGTATTTCCTTTTCCAGACATAGGGTAGGTCTCAATTAGTTCTATAGTTTATCTATCTGATAGAATATTATTGTATTCATGAGTTATTTATGTTTAAAGAAGTTGATTTGGAATCCTATGATGAAGTGCCTAGGGGCATAGTTTAGGGTACATTGTCATCTTTTCCAATAATTTAATATGGAGAACCATATTACCGTATGTTTTTTTTTCAACCCCTTAAAATCCCTAGATGGAAACGGTAGGACATCTTTTTTTATATCAATACTATGTTCGACCAATACCAGAAAATATATGATTTATTATTTTTAATTTGGAACTGACCAACCAAATCAGAAATTTATTTAAAATTAAGATGTAAAGTGTTGATTATTGTCAAGAAATCTATTACATGGATGTGATTATGAGAATAAAAAAGGTGCCAAATTTTTTTTATTCCCATTAAACTCATATTGCATCATGAATCTTAATGGAAAATTTTTATTCTAATTGAAATCATTTTTACCCATAATTTCATTTCATCCCTAAACACATGGGATTGCAATATTGACCATCAAAATTCTAGATGATATTTTAGTCTTTAATATTTTACTTTGGTGGATCATTAATTAACCATCTTCTATTTTCTAATTTTTTCTATAACTGTAATGATCCAAAAAATTTTAAAGATCTTTTATTCCCTAAAATTTGAGTTAAATTATTTCATACATTGAAACTCTTATCTATTTAATAATGAAGTGAATATAAATTGAAATATGGCCATAAGGTTCAACTATTATATGATCACTAGTCAATTATAACTATTGGACAATATAAATTTTGGGAACTATACTCATAATAATAATTTTATCTATTTAACTAGTGTTTATAAATAATTTTTTGTGAATGATAATTAAAATAGATAGAAGAGTTGATGGCCTCAATTATAAGATTTGTTCCTTCTGAATCACATATTTTGGAACTTGGGAGGGATGTATCATCACTGAGGTTGACCCTTGACAATTTCCTAGATGAGCATCAACAAGTGAAGCTTGAATGAAATTTTCTATGAGAGATGATCATGATAGTAGAGATTAACACTCGGTTTATGTTAGTTGAGGTACCACAAGAAGATACCACTATTGAAAATCAAACTCATATAAAGTATGCAGGTGTAACAAGGGGTTATGTTTCAAGTACCTCTTTACATAATGTGCCTTTCTATTGTAAAAAACAATTTTAATTCAATCATTTTCCATTTTATGAATAGTTTTTCTTAAAATAATTGTTATTGTATTTGATATATTCTGTTTTTGTGTAGAATTTTTAATTTTTATAAAATATATAATTATTAAAAAAATAATTTAATATGAATAATTTTTATCTTATAGATATAATATGATTATAAATCAATCATTTCAAAATAAATGATATGTAATATTTTTTCATTTAATAGTCATATATTTTACTATGTAATTTTAATACAATAATTTATGAAATAAATATGTATTTTTATATTTAATAATTATAATTATCATATTTATAAAATTATAATGAAAAAATAAATATCATTTCTTGTATTAGCACCTCAAAAATATGATAGGGTTAATTTATGAGAAATTTATAAAATAATTTATTTCATAAATAGTAAAAAAAATATAATTTTAGTTTTTTTCTTTGTTTAATGACATGATAATTATTCCATAATGATGTAACATCTATTTAAAAAGTCCATGACTAAAAATTTATTATTTTAAAAATAACATGTATTTTAACTAATTCTTATCAATTTCCAATAATATATAATTTACTTCCCAAATTCTAATATAGCAACATCATCATTAAAAATGTAATTTTATGAAAACATTATTTTTCCATTCCTAAATAAGTAATATAAACATATGATTGACAATTAATGATTATAATAAAAAAATTAGTTACCCAAGTTTCCAATTACATGGGAAAATACATGGGTAAAGTCAAGGGATTTTCATTTTCCACTACCAAGGTGTCAAATGCCTTTATTTAGAAAATAATAAACAAGTCCCCCACTATAGTTATAAATACCCCCCTATTTATACATTTATATTCACTCCCAATTCCTCAACCACGAATATATTATAGTTTTACCTCCCATGGAGTCCTCCTAAGGTTTCATTAAACCCCATGGTCCCAATCATTGGGTTTTAGGAGTTAATATTAAGTTTAACTGAAATATCCATCATTTCTCTTCGTGATAAGAACCTCATTTGGTATATGTATTAAAAATGTAATTTCCAATACCTATTATTTAAATTCTTATTAATTATTGTACTTCTAAATATTTTTCATCAATGGGAGACCTAGGTACCCTCTCTTTTTACCTTTTCCAAAGAAAAATTTTATACTCATTATGCTTTTGATTTTACTTCTTTAAATTTTTCTATTCACATCAATTAATTACCATTATTTAAAATTTTCTTAATACCCAAACATTTTTAATTTTCAATATTATTAAAGAATATTTAAAAATAATTTATCTCGTTCTGGTAATGAAATATGTAAAACCATAAATCTATTTTTGTTAGATAATAATGACATAATGATCTTTTTTTAAAAGAACTTTTAAAAATCCACGATTTTGATAGAAAACCCATTTTTTTTATTCCCTATCTTTTTTGCATATGTTTGATTATGAACAATTTTGGTCACATTAATTAATAAATAAAAATAGAGTTCAGTGATATCACTCTAATGCATTGGGTAATGAATTTAATCTTTATAGAAAACATGATTTACCATACCGTGGCGAATAACCTTGCAAATATTTATGACACCAAGGTGAAGAACCATGGTGGTATGCTTATGAATGTCCCATTTAAATTTTGTATCCACATATTCATTTTTCCATTTTTGTTAATTTATAATGGTATGACCCTTTTACATTTCTCATTTGTTTATTCCACATATTCATGTTGATATTTCTCATGTTAACATGTAAACTATTTCCCTTGCTTTACCTTGTATGACCACATGCTCAAACATTCAAGGGATGTATGTTAACTGGTTATTAGATTAATTAAATGTAAATTTTTTAATCCAATGGTAAATAATTTCCTGATGTTTTGAAGAATGTTTTATTAGTTCATGTATAATGTACCTTTTATCTAAGAAACTAATGCTTAAAAGATCTTATATTTTGTACAATGTAATGATACTTTTATGTAATAAAAATGTGGGATTCCATAGATTGTATCAAATTACAGTGTAGTAATTTTTGGATATTATAACATGAAAATAATTGTGTAAAACCTTACAGAAAAGTGTAAACATAGGAAAAAGTATTGGTTTTCTGGAGATGTATTAATTTAGTGGTTTATGAGAAGTGAAATCTCTGTCTTGATATGAACAAATGGATGGGGTTATTGAACATATTTTCCTAGTGGTAACAACAATAACATGGTGTGTCATGATTGAATCATTATAACCTGATAAATGAAAATGTTCTTACTATTCACCTCATTTGATACTCCTAGGGGATATGTTTGATTAATCAAAATATTTTAAAAAATAATAATAATGGATTTATAGTAAATATAATTATTATTAATGAATAAAATATTTAAGTATGATGTTTTTAGACATAGAATTACATTATAATTGTATTTTTCGTAAATAAAATATGTTTCACACTATTATTTTATTCATTTATAAAATGGCTAGAAATAAGAGGATGTGTGTTAATGGTGAGTATAATAAACCAGTCATTGATGACCCTTCGATGGAATCATCATTGGAAAACAGCATTAGAATGATGAATCAACTAACTCATGAAATGAAAAATAACATGAATCAATATGAGAGATATGATTCACCTTGAAGATATAATCATAACATTGAGTCCCTTATGCATTAAAAACCACCTTATTTTAGTGGATCCATCGACCAATTGATTTCATAGAAACAGATAAGGTCAATAGTAATGACCATTTTGGTATTCTATTGTTCAATGAAAGAGAATTTTACCTAGGAATTGTACATCATAGAATGATAAGTTGAAATGTGATGGACATTGGTTAAAAACAAGAATCCAATAAAGGATATTGAAGTTATAGTGTGGTAATATTTTAGGGGAACCTTCTTCAAAAAATATTTCCCTCATTTGATGAGAATGAAAATTGGGATGGAATTCATTGAGATAAATAAAATGGTAATTGAATCTACTAAAATCTTCTAGATAAATTGAACATGTATTTCTTTCTACACGTCTATATTTTTCATAGACCCTGATGAAAACATTGATAGATCTATCGATGTTATAAGAAAACATTACATCTCAATCTATCCAATAAAGACTATGAATTCTACGAGGAGAGAGTTTTATGTACTATTAATGTTGAGTTAGAGTTACAAGAGACACAATTGTCTCATAGATCAAATTAAAAGATGAGATTCATATAGCCAACCATAGGGTGGAACTCTGATCATGGAAGAGGAGGAAATGTTGTGAAACTTCACACATACAAAAATAATGACGAAGAATTTGGGAACTGATTTCATAGGAGAGGGATATATTATAGGAGTGGAATATATACACATGTGGATTACAATTATCATTGTGAGGTGAAGCATCACATTCTCAACACTATCGACAAATGAATTATAGAATAGGTCCGGCCTAATAACTAATGGTTCAAGTGTAGGAAACATTGAAACTATTCAAATCACTATGAAAACATGATGTTGTTGAAGGGAAATCACCATCAACCTTTGAATAGGTTTTGGATAAATGTCATACATTTTCTATCATGATAGATGAAGTTTAATATATAAATTATTTGGTGGTAGGTTCTTTCACTGTTCTCTCAAAGCTAACAAGTACATTATTTTATTATGGTTCTACATATTGCAATATTTTTGACATATTTTAAAAGATTATAAAACAAATAAAAGAACAAATATAGGTATATATATCATTAAAGACTTATTGTGGGAGCATCTATTCATTGGTAGTGTATAATAACTCAAGGATTTACATTGGAAGGATTTATCTCATCACAAATCTAGTAAAAAATCACATGCTAGAATTTGACATTATTCTAGGTTTGGACCAGATATAAATTTATAATTCCAAAATCTACTATAGAAGAAAGGAAATAACAATATATAATAATAAGAATCCTGCAATTGTTTTCAATGGATAGATATATCAGCCCGAGATTTTTCTATAAGCACCACTTGTATCCTTTTTAGGGAAAATGATCAGGGATAATGAATATGGATAAGGATGCATATGAGTAGAAAATGTCCCCATAATTATAGAATGAATTTATGTATATCCTAATGAATATGATGGTATGCCCATATATATTGAGGTTGGGTTCTCCATTGAACTGATGATTGGATCTAATACTTAATCAAATACCCCATACATATTGGAAAAGGTGGAGATGGATGAATTAAATAATCAACAACATGATCATTTGTAGAAGTGGTTTATCTGACCTTGTGTTACTTCTTGGGGTGTAAATAGTATAATTATGAAAGAGAAGGATGTATCAATGTAGTTATGAATTGAATATAAGGAACACAACTAGATCATAGTGAGGAACAAATACACCCTTACAAGAATTTTACATTTATTTGATCAGATTGATGGGTCTCAATTATTCTCAAATGTTGATATTTAATCTGGTTATCATCAATTAAGGTTGAATAAAGGAGATATTAAAATTAAACCCTTTCGATCCTGATTTGGAAATTATGAGATTGTTTTTTTGACATTTATATTGACTAATGATCATTCTATATTAATGGATTTGATGGTTATTGTCATTACGAACCTATTTTATAACATTTGGTAGCTTTTAATGTTGATATACTAAAATATTCTAAATGTATTGAGGACCATGAGGATCCTATAACAGATACATTCAAGTCTCTAATAATTAAGAATATAGTTTTAATGATCAATAAATGTGTATTTTGGATACAAGAAGTTTCTTTCTTGGTTCACATTGTAAATAATTAATCAATGCCAATTGAATGTACCGGGATACAGTTTTTGAAGGAGTGTCCTCATACCAAAATAGTAATTGAGATTTTTAGTTTCATGGATTTAAACATATATTATAGGATGTCTGTGAAAAACAAATAATGACAATCTAATCCGCTAGCCAAATGAACTCAAATATGGGCTATGTTTATCTTGAAAATGGAATGTGAGAAAAATTTACACAAGATTAAAAAGATAATGGTACATACACCTATGTAACTCAATGAACTATCATTGAAGTATTTGTTATTTTTAGAAATATATTAATGAAAGGGATTGGGAGAATCATGGTGAAAAATTAATAGGTTAATTATTATGAATATAGATAGTTGAAGCCTCATTTGAAGAATTATACTATGCATATACTTGAGATTCCTATAATTGTTTTTTCTATAATGATACGAAGGTACTATTTTTATGGGGACAGATTCCATATATACACAACCAAAAAAAGTTGAAGTGTATTTTGGAAAAAAAATAATTTAACATGAGATAGAGGAGATGGTTGGTACTTCTTAAGGACTATTATTTTTCAATTCATTATCATTTTGGAAGAGAAAATAATGTTGTCGAGGCATTATGTAAGATCGATACTATTGTTATGAAATTTATGAGTATTTAATGAGTGTCTTTGATCAAATACCTAGGAAATTGGAATTGTAAGAGAAGGGACATCATCAACCTTATCCCAATCTTTTTATCAACCATCATTAATAGAGAATATCAAGAAATATGAAAAATAATATCATTTTTAAGGTATAAAATACATGATGTCAATATGTGATGTATCGTGACTCTAATAATTATAAAGAAGGTGTACTAAATTTACTTACATGGCTATGTCTTCCATCGATTATAAAAACAAAGGAGTTGATGGAAAAACCTCAACGCACTAATTTCTCTACAAATATTGAGAGAATTATAATGTATAGGGGAGGTTTTTATCATTAATGGTGGTATGACATGAAAATGTAGATTTTAGACTATACTACAAGGTTCTTGGCATGTTAATAAGTATGAAAGAGTGACAACTTCATAAAGGGGTATTAAAAACAGATACCATACCAACATGGAACATAGAAAATACAACTATGGTCTTTATAACTAGTATCCCAAGAATATATAAAATAAATAATGTGACTTGGGTTATAGTGGATCATCTCACCAAGATTAACAATTTCCTTGATATTAGTGAATAATTCTCTCTTGATAAACATAACATGATATACAAGAAGGAAGTGGTAAGACTGAATGGGGTACTACAATCTATAATATCTAATAATGATCTAAGGTTCACATAAAAATTATGGAGAAGTCTCCAATATGATCTGAGTATAGAACTGCTGTTTAGTATGGATAATCACCCAAAAACTAAAAGAAAGTTGTAGCAGATGGTTAAAATTCTCATGGACTTTCTAATTATATGCAATTTGAATTTTAATGGTTGATGGGATCAACACCTCCCATTCGTTGTGTTTTCATACAATAATATATTCCATTAGTGTATTCAAAGGGCATCCTCGGAAGCTATATACGAAAAGAGGTATTGAACTTCTACTCATGGGTTGAAGCTACTGGGGTAATGCTTAATGGGCCAAATACTGTGAAACATGTGAATGGAAAATTTTATTCCATCCAGCAACACATTATAAAAATGCAGAGTTAGAAGAAGAGTTATGCTAACAACCATTGAAGGAATTTGGATTTCAATGTGGGTTACGAATATTTCCTTCAAATAACATTAGGGAAGAGAGTCATGCAGTTTGGGAAGAAATGGAATCATATCCCCAAGTAAATTCGACCCCATTAAATCCATGATCACATAAGGTTTTTGTGCTATAATGATTCACTTAATCCATATCTACATCAATTTCATGATGTAATCCATGTATTTCTATTGAGGAATTATATACCTTATAATGAACTGTCCATAAACATTACATAATCTGGAATTATGTCAAGAATTTATATAGAGGATCTTTTCAATTTTAGAATTTTAATGAATTAGGCCATAACTATTACATTGCAACATTAATATTACATGTAGACACTATTTCTCAGTATACATTTTTCATAAAATAAAAACTCATAAAAAGAAACATTTCTAGTTCCATGTTTTAGCCAGCATTACTTTTCCTTGATCCAATCCTTGACCCTATTCCTCATCAAATAATGTGGAATACATTTAAAAAGCATGGGATGAGCATAAAATTCATAGTAAGGGTTATTAAATAAGTAATAATAAAATTATCCCATCAGTAAATACATATCAACGAAAACATACTTTTCAATCATAACATTCCTTAAGAAATCATAAGATTTATGATTAACACAATGAAATTGTACACCATAAAGGTCTCTTGTGGCATACAAATCATACATAAATTATAGCTATCAAAACTAAATAGGGAGTTATGTTGGAATACCCATCACAGTATATTCCACAAATCTTTTAGGAGAAACATTAACTTTTACCTCTGTAACATTACCAAATGCATTGGAGAGCTATATCAGGCTCACCCACCATAGGTTTATCACGGAACCACCCATATACATAAACAATTCCAAATAACATTATCATAACCCATAACACAAGAACATAGTAAAGATAAATTTTCCACAATCCAACAATAATATATCAAATTTGGATATTGAAATAAACAATTCTTTAACAAACCATTTTCAAAACCATTTAAAACATTTAATAAATTGATTTTTAAATCAATGTTCCCCTTACCACTTTTAAGATTTTAAATGAATTATCAATTGAAAACATTATTTTACTTACAAATATATCCTAAAATCTATTTTTAAAACATGGACATTATTGATAAATATTTATAAGAATAAAACATTAAATCATTTAAAATGGTATTTTAGTTAAAGTGTTTTTAACAAAATGAGAGAAACATGAATACAAATAATTGAGGAATAACATTTAATCAGAACATAATAATATCAAGAGAATAAATGTATTAATGATATAATATTCCAAAGGAGAGTGTATACCACATATAAGAGTGAATTGGTTCATAACAACAATGAAGTCTCAATGGAATTTAAATCGAGACGAAATCCCTTATAAAAATTGTATTGTTAGATTAAGGATAAAAAAATTACAAAATAATATCTGAAAAACTTAAATACACTAAATATGATTTAATTTTAATTGTATAGAAATAAGTGGACATTTAAAAATTTTCTTTTTATGTGAAAACCAATGACTTCGATTTTTAACACAATGATTGGAAATTGAGTTAAAATTACTCTTTTCATGTTCATATCGATGACATGAGAATTAATCAATGGAGGGATTATGTGAATCAAAAGTATATCCTCAAAAAGGGGATTATAAAGTGAAAAATAAATAAATAAACAATTATTCCACAAATAGTCATCGCATAAATTAAATAAAAATTATAAGATTAATGCAAGGAATGGAAATTGGGTTAAAAAGTTCTCCTACAGAAATTTGATAGCCTAACATCATCACATTAAAATTCAAGAAATGATTTGATGAGAGAAAAAAATGGTATCTCATCACAAGGAAATATAAGTTATAGAAATAAATATATATAATAACATATCAAAATGTAATAAGGTTTAAATTAAAATACATAAAAACAAGAAGTCTTTTTAAAAAGAGGAGGGTGAAAGGGTCCCATAACGATTTGGTAACATACGAAACAAACACCCCATAAATGAAAGATACTTCAATGAAAATTTATATACCAATAAATTAAATTATATTGAACAAATATTACAATCATGTTCAGTGCATACCCCACACAAAGGAAATAGTTACAAAAATAGCATGGATCTCATGTGAATAAAATGTGAGATAAAACCCTTTACCACATTGTAATCAATCAAGTCGTATGAAAAATAGATAATAACCATTAAATGAATAAAATAATACCATGAATATAAAATTAATAATTATAATATATATAAAATGTTTATACACAATACACCACAAGAAAAAAATAAGTGCAAAAACAATGGAAATATCATAGAATTAAAAGTGAGATAATGAATCCCTTAGCTCGTGTCCGACTTGACTAGTTTGTTCCTATTTCTTCCAGAATAATAAAATTATGATAATTTATACATGATTAATAATATTTTTCATGTATATTACTCCTTTTATTTCACTTATTAAAATTTTATAAACATTATGTAATCATTTATGTTAATAATGGTCGTTTTGTCGATATTTGGTACTTGAGTAAAAAATAAACACCTTATTATTACATGTTGTCCATGTTGTCAAGATTCCATTATCTCTAGATTTATATTCCTGATTTATATATCATATATATCATATATAACATATATATCCAGTATATATAATTATATATAATATCACATAACATTTAGTGGTGAGAAAAGAAATGCACCGTTCATGGAGACGGTAAGCCGTACGTACGCATGAACGCTACTATCATTTCTATTTAATATTTAATGGAATTAAAACAAGAAAATACATTATGTTCTTTACCCATTAGATGGAGGTGTGTGTAATTTTTGTTCTAATAATTATCATAAAAACCTATTATATTGATGAGATTGTTTATGTAATAAAATAATGGAATAAAATATGTTTAGGGGGTTTGAGAGGGAAAATAATACAAAATAACTTAAGAAAAGATGTTACCTTTAAATCTGGTAACTACAATTGTTTTGAATCAAAAGTGATACTTGATGTTACTTATGCCTAAGGTAAGGATTCTATGAGGAATAGAGGTATGTGTAGAGCATACATGGGCCGGTTTTGGACCATAAAATGGGCTTGAGAAGTGTGAGGAATGGGTTATAGGTGAAGGATTATTATTAGGGGGATGAGGTTCTCTTTAGGAAAGTGTGAAAATATTATTTTATTATATAATTATTTTCCATTTATAAATTTCCAAAACAAATTAAATTTGAAGAGAAGAAGTCTCATGATCGAAATATAATCATAAAACAATAATTGGACAGGTTTTGGTAATTATTTTAATCATTATAATATTATTTATATAAGTAATTTATTAATGATGTAAACACTTTATCATTATTATGTCATAGATAATTTTATTTATATGGTGTCTAAAAATTATAAAAAAATACAAGGATGATGGAAATATTTTAATATTTCCAATTAATATTTACAGTCGAAGATATATCTTATATAAATTTATGTAAATATTTATCCACTAAAAGATATTTTTTATGTCATTTTTGCCTTTACGTTAAATTAACTAAAATAAAGTGTCATTATCACACTTATGTGGCTCTATGGGGTCCCAAAATAGACCCAAGTATTCCCAAGATTGTAAATGACGCATAAAATAATAATAGGACAAGTCTAAAGGTAATTATATATTATTATGATATTATTTTTACTTTGGATTACCCTATTCAAATTTAACCATGGTAAAAATAAGTCAAAAGTTATTGTTCACGACAAATTATTTTCATCTTATTGAACCAAATTTTACGTACTAATAACAACCATGTATGTCGGATTTTTTAAATTCAATTCATATAAGTGGTAAAATTTCATACAAATGAAAATGTCAGTTTTTAACTACTACTTAGTGGTTTTACAATTCACAAAAATTGATGTTTTTCAGAAAAATTACAAAAATTCAGCCTAAGATATATTTGATATTTTGAATTCGAAAAATGATGTCTATTTTACCAAATTCAAAACATAGAAGTTGGATTAATTAATCTAATATTTATTCCCATTGTCAAAACAAAAGGCGTGTTTTTATAAAATATTAACTATCAAAAGATTGACACTTGTTTATGTCCAATTTCAAAGTGAAATTAATTCCAATGACCAAAATTGGATTAAATGGTTAAAATATAATTTAATTAAACTTTAAAACAAATTAAAAATATAATCTATCCATATAAATATATTATATTAAAATGTAGTTTTGAATTAAAATTTAGTATTTTCCACTATTCATCCAAAATTAATTTTTTTTCAGAAAAATCCCAAATGATTACCCAAAGTTAAATTTGATGTCCTGATTCTAAAGAATAATTTTATTTTATCAAATAGAACATATAAAAGTGACCAAAAATATATTTAAAGTTGGTTCACCATTCAAAGGCGGTAAATTGACATTTTAATGAATATTAGAGTATTTATGCTTAAAATCATATTTTTTCTTATTTTAAGCCTCTAATTTTTTTGGATAAATGTAAAAATATTTAAATGACATGTATAATAAATTTGTAGTTATTTATTTTCATTATTGACATTAAAATAGTTAGGTGTTTACTACCATTTAAAATAATAGTAATATTATATTATTGTTCAGTACTACTCAACGTTGTGTGCAACGTACGATTTCAAAGAAACCCGTTGTTGTGTATCAGGTACACCACCGAACATAGCATCCCATTTAAAGTAAAATTAATATTTAACTCAAAAATATTAATAAATATGAAAATTTTATATTCTTAATTTACATGTGATGTTACATCTTTCCCACTTTTTGGAATTGCATCCTCGCACTTTTAAAATATAATTCAAAACATCATTGAAAGTCCAACATCAAAAAAAGATTCAATGAAAATATAACATTCAAAGAAAGAAATATAACAACAAAGGTCACACGAGATAAACCATTCTTGTAATCCATGAAAATAGGGATATATAGGAGAAACTATGTGTCCAGTTCTAATGCAGAGTGATAGAAAACATGATTAAGAGAAAGTTAACAACACGAAAACCACAAATTTGTGATGGGTTAAATGGTCATTGGATTCCCTATATGAAAAGTATACCGAAATAATTTTTTTAACTTAATTTTCATAATTTTGGAGAATTTATTTATGAAATTGAATATGAACGTAAGGAAACTTACTTACTTGACATGCAGACTTTCATTATTTACATAATTTCTACCATAAACTCATCTTTTCTCTAAACGATTAGTATTCAAAATGACTAGGTCAAATAAAAAGTGATAAAATCAACTTCTAATGAATAACATGATCCACAAAATATGAAAAACATATTCACCTATCTTTATACATTAACCAAAACTAAAATTGGTTTCTATGAGATTAGATAATCTCCAAAAGGATAATCCTTTATAAAAATAAGTACTACTCTTAATATCCAAAATAGAACATAATGTACCCAATGTTCATGAAATTCCATTCCATATACAATTTTCATAAAAATTAGTCAAAATAATCCAATGTAATATTGAAACAAAAACTCAGAAGGATTTAATCACATAGTCTTCAATAGTAAATCTTAACATTTATCTACATAATAATTGACTACTCTTAAAGTGTCATTCTGATGTGCAATTAGACTAATCACATATTCTCTATGATAGGTTAATTGTTTCCATAAATAAGTCTAATCACCTTATATCCATAATAGAAAAATAGATTTTTCCCAAATAATATTTCAACCACTACTCCACAAAGGTAAAAATAACTATTTCTTGAATAACATTTTCACATATCAATATTCATGGTTATACATACTTGAAAAAGTCTCCCAAATAAATCAAATCATCAATATATCCCTAATACTTTCAGGCATTTCATCATCATAAAATGTATCACAACTCTGGAATCCCTTATTTGTAGACATGTTACTCATTCAAAATTCTTCATGATCCAATATCCATTATTTTTCAACATATTTAATAATACTTCATTCATACTAAAAAAATAATTAATCATATCCTAAGATTAAAAAATTTCAAAACATCAGCTATGAAATAATTCATACCTTTCTGCGGTCATTTTTAGTTTCCTCATCTTCAATTGGAATGCAATTATAATTTGGTAAAAATATATTTTTACGGTCCTACTGACCCCATAACCAAAACATATTTGTAGGACATCTATTTTTATAATGACTGTGCATACCACATCTAAAACATTCAATTGATCCCACATAAAGATCTTGTTTCCCTTTATTAGAGTCAAATGGATGCTTCCTTTTTTCACGGATGGTTCTTTATTTATAACATTCATTCCCACATCTATATCATCTTCTCCTCCCTTTGAATCATTTTCATAGGTGTTACTTTTCACATCCATTACACAACGGTTTTTGAAAAAACATTCCTTTATGATTATTAAAAGGATATCTATAGGGATTTGTTTCTCACATATATGATACCATATAAAAATACATATTGTCTGGGTGGTCAATCATGACTCCAAATAGTTGGTTGAGAATGACCACAAGAGTTCTCATTGCAGCACCCATTTCATTCATTAGCTCATTCAGAAAATCATCACACTTTTTTTGACATCCACTATTACTTTGGTGCCTGCGTGATCCAACCATTAACTAAAACAAAAAATGTTAGTGTTAGTATATCATTAAAATCATCATATAATATCTTATGAGGAGGGTAAATACTATGATAAACTTATTCATGTTATCTTAAACTCATTCACATTATCTAAAATAACTATTACTATTTCTAAAATCCTTACCATTGTGATTCATTCACTTATTCCTAAAGAACACCCTAACCTCTAATGTTATCTAAACCGACCATCGATACCAACTATAGGAACACGACCTTAAACATTACATAATACTGAATTGGGTCATGAATTTACATTGAGGATATTTTTAGGGTTAGAGTTTTAGATATTAAGACAAAACTATTACATAACAACTTGAATATTACATATAGACACTACTACTCAGTATCTATTTTTCATAAAAAAAATCATAAAAAGAAAGATGTCTAGTTCCATGTTTTAGACAGTATAACTTTTCCCGGATCCCATCCTTGACCATATTCATCTTTATGTCATGTGGAAAACATTTCAAAAACAATGGTATGAGTATAAAATTATCAGTAAGGGATAGTAAATGAGGATGGAAAACATTATCCCATCAATAAATACAAGTCAAAGAAAATGTATTTTTCAATCATAACATACCTTACTAAATCCTAATATTTGTGAATAACACCTAGAAATCATAAATCATAAAGGTAACTTGTGGAATACAAAACATTCTTACATTGTAGCTATCACAACCACATAGAGAGTTACATTGGAATACCCATCATAGTATATTTCCTAAATCTATTAAGATAAATATTAATGTTTACCTCCTTCACGTTTTCCAATGCATTGTAGAGCTATCTCGGGCACACCCACCCTATGTTTATCACAGAACCACACCCATACATAAACAATTCCCAATAAAATAATAATAGCACATAAAACAAGCATATAAGAAATATAACAGTTCTACTTTACAATCACAATATATCAAATTGGGATATTGAAATAAACAATACCTTATCAAAAAAAATTCAAAACCATTTAAAACTTTTTATAAATAGATTTTTGGATCAAAGTTCCCCGTACCATGTTGAAGATTTTAAACGATTTATCAATTGAACCCATTAATTTCCATATAAATAAATCCTAAAACCCATTTTGAAAAATGGTAATTAATGAAAAATATTCAGAATAATAAATCTTTAAAACATTTTAAAACATATTTTAGTTTATGTGTTTTTTATTAAATGAGATATGCTTGAATACAAATAATTATGGAATGAAATTTAATCATAACTTTATAATATAATGAGAATAAATGGATTCATGATATAATATGCCAAAGGACAGTATATACACCATATAAGAGTTAATTGGTGCATAACAACAATGAAGTCTCAATGGAATGAAAATTGAGACGAAATCCCAAATAAAAACTTTATACTTATATTAAGGATAAAAAAATACATAATAATGTGTGATTAAGATAAATACACTAAATTTGATTGTATATTCTGTGTAAAACAATCAAAGTCCATTTACAAATGTTCTTTTTAGCTAAAACCCAGTGACTTGGATCTATAAGTCAATGAATGGAAAATAAGATAAAATTACTTTTATCAAGTTCATATCAATGACTTGAGAATTAATTAGTGGAGTGATTCTGTGTATCAAAAGTATATACAAAAAAAGGGTAGTGGAGTTACAACATAAATAAATAAATAATTATTACACACCTAATCATAACATGACATAATTATGAATTATAAGGTTAACCAAATGAATGGAAATTGTGTTAAAAAGATCTCCTAAAAAAATTCGACGGCCTAAATGAGTAACATTAAAATTTAGAAAATGATTTGATGATATAAAAAAGGTTATATCATCACATAGTCAAAAAAAATTACAACAATAAGTATTTATAAGAACATATCCAAAAAAAATAGATGTAAATTAAAACACATAACAAAAAGAATTCTTTTAAAAAAGAGGAGGGTGGATGGTTCCCTTACTGATTTGGTAACATACGAAGCATACAGCCCAAAAAAGAAGTAAACTTCAATGAAGATGTAAATAATAATAAATTAAATTATATTACACAAAGATTAAAATAATGGGTAGTACATACACCACACAAAGGGAACAGTGACGAATATAACATGAATCTCATGGGAATAAAAAGTGAGATAAACACCTTTACTTTGTTGTAATCAATCGAGTCATATGAACAAAAGTTAATAGCCACCAAATGAATCAAATAATACCGTGAATATAAAGAGAATCATGATAATATATATCAATTGGATGTACACAATTAACCACATGCAATAAATAATTGGCGATCAATGGAAATCTAATGGAATTAAAAGTGATATTATAAATCCCTTACCTCGTGTCTGACATGACTCATTTTTCCTTATTCTTCCTGAATAATAAAATTAAGTTAATTTATAATTGATTAAAAACCCTTTTAAATTTTATTATTCCTTTTATATCACATATTATCATGTAATAATCATTTTGTAAACATTTATGTTAATAATGGTCGTTTTGTGGATATTTGGTACTTGAGTCAAAAATGAACACCTTATAATTACATGATGTCCATGTGGTCAAGAGTTAATTAACTTATAGAGTTATATTCATGATTTATATAACATATATATCATATATATCTATAATATGTATGTATTTATAATATTACATAACATTTAGATGTAAGAAATGAAAAGCACCGTTCATGGAGACGGTAACCCGTACGTACGCATGTACACAACGCTCATTTTTCTTTAGTATTTAATGGATTGAAATAATAATTATAAATAGGAATATTATATTTAAATTATTATATAATATATAATTTCATTAACTCCATCATTTATATGTCCCACGTATGCCATGAACGAGTCATATCACATTGAGGGGGCAGTAGTCCGCATTTCCTCAAATGAAATTATCGTGTTACACAGAACAGAAACCCTAAAGGTATGCTATAAAAGAAAAATAAATAAGAATAAAGAAAATATAAACATAATATATATCTTATATAAATATAGTGCTATCATAATGACCACCATAAGAGGTTGTAGAAGAAGAATGATTTATCACTGTTTCGTGGGGCATTAGTTTTCTTTCCAGAGAAACAGTATGTTCTTTACCCATTAGACAGATGAGTGTGTATGTGTCATCATAATCCATATCATAAAAACAACCTTGTATATTTAGGATAATTTTTTTGTTATAAAATAAAGTAATAAAAAGTGTTTAGGGGGTTAGATAAGGAAAATAAAACAAAAGAACTTAAGAGAAGACATTGCCATTAAATCGGGTAACTCCCTTTGGATTGAACCAAAAGGGTTTCATGATGTTAATTAATTCTAATATAAGGCTTCTAGTAGAAATATAGGTATATTGTGAGATAATTTGGCAAGGGTATGGATGAGCCAAGGGGCTTGAGATGTTTGAGGAATGGTATAGAAGTGAGGACTTTTTATAAGCGGGAGGAGGGGCTCTTTAGGAAAGTAGGAAAATATTATTTTATTACCTAATAATTTTTGGTTACTAAAGTTCCAAAAATAATTAAGGTGTAAGATAAGTTGACTCCTGGTCTAAATAAAATCATCCCATAATAATTGGACATGATTTGGATATTATTTCAATCTTTATAATATTATTTATTTAAATCAATTATTAATGAGGTCAACACTGCATCATTATTGTATAATAAATAATTTTATTTATTTGATGTCTAACAATTATAAAAAAATACCATGATGTAAAAAATCTTTTTATATATCAAATTAATAATTATTTTCTAAGATGTAACTTATATAACCCTATGAAAAAATTAATTTACTAAAGATATTCAATTATGTCATTTTTGTCTTTACTTTAAATTAATTAAAATAATTTGTCATTATCACTCTTTAGTGGCTCCATGGGGTACCAAAATAGACTCATGTATGCCCATGTTCGGCCATTAGTTATCCAATAAGGTTAGGACAAGTGTTAATGTAATTTTATATTATTATAATTTTATTTTGACATTGAAATACCCTATTTAGATTTTACCACGGGAAAAATTCAATAGGTACTATTCACCAAAAAAATATTTTCATCTCATTTTACCACATTTTACTTAATAATAACAACCATTTATTATGGATTTTAGAAATTATATTCATAGAAGTTCTGAAATTTTATATAACTGAAAAATTCATTTTTAACTACAACGTATTGGTTTCACTAATCATAAAAAATTTATATTTCTAGAAAAAAACCAAAAAATCAACCTAAGATATATTTGATATTACAAATTAAAAATTGATGTCTGTTTTACCAAATTCAAAAAATAGAATTTGGATTAATTAATTTAAAATTAATTCTCGTTGTTAAAACAAAAATTGTGTTTTATGAAATATTTTCTATTAAAAGATTGACACTTGTTTATGTCTAATCTCAAAGTGAAATTATTTCTAATGAAAAAAATTGGATTAAATGGTAAAAATATAATCTAATTACACTTTAAAGCTATTTAAAAAAAATATAACTATATAAATAAATTAGATTAAAAGGAAGTTTTGAATTAAAATGAATTATTTTCCATTATTCCTCAAAAATTGAATTTTGTAAGAAAAATACAAAAAAAATTACCCAATTTTAATTTTGACTTCCAAATTCTGTAGAATAATTCTATTTTTTTCAAATAGAATATATAAATGTTACCAGAACTCTATTTAAAAGGGGTTCACCCTTAAAATGCGGTAAATCAACCTTTTATAGAATATTAATGTATTTATGCTTAAAAGCTGATTCTTTCTTATTTTAAGCCTCTAAAATTTATTTGATAAATATAAAAATATTTAAAAAACATGTATAATAATTTTATAGTTACTTTTCTACATTCCATCCATTACAACGGCTAGGTTTTAACTACCATTTAAAATAATAATATAATTATATTATTTTTCAGTACAACTCAACGTTGTGGGAAACCTAAGATTTCCAAGAAACCCGTTGTTGTGTATCGGGTAAGCCATCAAATATAGTATCCCCTTTATAGTAAAATAAATATTTAATTCAAAAATATTAATAAATATGAAAATGTTATATTTTTTATTTACCCGGGATGTTACATACCTTGTGACAGACCGACTTTTAAGAATAAAACAATATGGCCAATAGCGTACATGATAACCTACATTGATCATAAACTAAAAACTAAATATTATCATTTAAATGTAACCATTATAACACTGATGTTGGAGTGTAAGGAATGAAAATTATTGATTTAATAATGAATATATGGTTTAAAATGTTTATATACTGATTATTTGGTTACCAAATTTATTAGAAATTGAAATAAAAACCAATTGAATATAAAGGACATGTTTTTATAAAAAACAATTTAAATGAGAATAAATGTTTTCACAAAATCACATTTTAATTTTTTGATTATATTAATGAAATATAAACTAAATTTTATGTGTAAAATTTATGTTATATTTTTTCTAGACATGATATAATAAAAAAATATTTTAAACATAAAATAAGTATTTTTCAAAAAATGTAGGTTTTCATTCATTTAATGGAGAATCAATTTAAATATAGTTTTTGACAATTTTATGAGTTCTTTATGAAAAAATATGTTTCTTCTATGGATGAGGGACATCAATGATTACTTTTTTTTGTAATTTCAATATTTTCTGACAAAATTCATATTTTAATTATAAGTACAAATACTCTATTCAATTAAAAACTGCCTTTTCGTATAATTTCTTATATAGATATATAATAATTTTTAATTGGATTTATATTTTAATTGGATTTATTTTTTGTCCTTTAAACTAATTTTGGTCATATAGGTAAATTGACAATTTAATTTGATATAAAATCAAGTCAATGTTTTAATGGATTTTTCTTTTAAAAATTCTGTTTTCTCGTTTTGGAAATAAAAATTAATTTTAATTTAATTACATTAAATTATGTGTTTTGAATTTGGAAAAATTTATTCCATATTTATAATAATAAGGTCCAAAATATTTATATAATTTCCTTTTATTTTTGAACTTGATGAGTAATAACATTAGTAATTAATATTATTTACCATGGTTATAGGATAAATATGATAAATAACAGTAAAAATAATATAAAAATAATATTAAATGTAAAGGCCCGTAAATTTCATGGAAATTTTTTTCTTATGTAACTTGGAATTTTACAAGTCTGTGACATTTGACGACACTTAATTCCAAGGCCCGATGTGCCCGAAATAAATTTTCAAAGTTTATCTCAGGTACGTTTAGTGATCGAACGAGCGAGTTTTTCTATCATTTGAATCGGTGCTCAGAATTGAAATCTGAGGGCACCGATGAACTCGAAACACTGGTAATTTCTTAAGGGGAGCTTTACCGTATTTGTGTTTTCATAGGAGAAGATGTTAATTTTTGGGGTTTAATTAAGAAGTAAATAAAATTGTTGGAAAAATTTTATTTTATATCTAATGAGGTTAACTCCTCACATGGGAAGTTGTTGGTGGGGCCCACACCCACCCAACATCCCATTAGAGGATATATGATAGGTGGGGCCCACACGAGCCCCAACCTTTCACCTCCTCCTAAACCCCTAAAACCCACCTTCACTAATTTTTTAACTCCTCTTAAATGTGACACCTCTCACCTCCTCTTCTCTACCTCTTTAACTCTTGCCAACACATTAATTTAAGGAATTCAACCACATCAATTAATTAATAAATTTTGTATGAATTTTATTTTTAAATTGAATGTGATAATAAAATAATAGGAGAAGACTATTATTTTATTTTGGGAGGGTTTTCGTTGTGCTAAGGAAGATTGGGAGAGAAATCTTGTGAAGAAGAATAGGAATTCTTTGTGCACGAAAAACACCGGTTCCACGAAGAAGGACAACACACCAACCATTATCTTCTCCGCAACAATTGAGGAAATGTCGCTTCCTCCTCGCACGCACTCTGAGATGGACTACTAATTCTTTCCCCACGATTCCGTCTTCTGCGACACCCGACGTGCGACATCAACTATCAAGGTAGGGGTTAAGTTCAATTTTAATGTATTAAAATTGTGCCTCTGTTAATTGTTGTATAATATTGTTTGTCCAACCTATTTATATTGCTTAACGCATAGGGAATGGGCTGAACAAACACGGCCCGATGACCCTCCGTTTGATCCTGTTTATTGATAGAATTAGAGATCAGAGGCGGAACATGGAAGAGGCCGGTGGCACAAGGGCCGTCGTCGCACATGCTAAGAGAAGTCACGACCAAGTGAGCCGCAACAGAGGAAGCACGTCACCATCGTTCCGTTCCGGGGAAGCGGAGCTGCGGCTAGCATATGCCGCGATGGAGGGAGTCGGCACTGTTGGTTCGGCTGTGCAGCGGGAACCACGGTCTACTTTTCGGGCCGCTTCGGTGGAAGAACCAGTCGGCCCGTCGGCCGGCCGAGCGAAGGGCAGCCACAGTGCCGGGAGGGCGCCGCGTTGGAGAATAGGCCGGCCCGTCGGCCGGCCGGGCGGAGCCAAACCGCGGTTCCAGGAGAGCGCCACGATGAAGAAACATGGGGCCCGCCAAACGGGACGCGTGCGCCAGAAGACCGGCCGGCCTAGCCGACCGGTTTAGGAGGCAACGACGCATGGCGCCGCCAGTTCGGACAGCTGAGGGGCCGCGACCCACGGACCGCTCGGCCGACTGGACGAGCCAGCCAGGCCATGCACCCCTACAGGCCTCACCCAGTCGGGCCGCACCCAGTCGAGCCGCGCCGGGCCGAGCTAGGCCCCAACGAGCACGGACAGTCCGACCCCTTTGATGGGTCGGTCGCTCTAAAACCGAGTCGACCCGACCCGTCAGCCCATCGGGTCTAATGGACCGAGCCCGATTTCACTTAAACGTGAATAACATGAAGACCGCGGGTATGATCGACACGCTGTCTATGGACCGAACGTCCGATTGACATGCCATCGAATATTTTGGATTCCTCTTGATGAGACAGTTCTTTTGGCTTACTCTACGTGGGTTTCTGATAATATTGGAGTATGGTGGGGTTGGTTTTAGATTAAAAATCAACCGGGCCCCTAGAATATAAAAGCTAATAACTCACAGACTGGGCATCCATTTGATGCGTCGTCTATTGCGTTGTGACCCCTATGATGAGGCTGCCCTTTGAGATACTTCCCCGTGAGATTATGTGACACTTGTAAGTTTCAAGCAGTAGCTCATGATGTGGATTCTCCCAAAGACGAGCGTACGGAGTACATCGACATTTTAGCTGGCTGAGACCTTATGACAGCTTGTCCGATTCGTTTCAGAGTGACTTGAATAGCCTAGTGGGAAGCACTACTGTGTTGGGGCGGCAGACCCATGGAGGAGGAGCACTAATTTTTGAATTGGATAACCCACTGTACTCGACAGGAGGAGTTCCTATGTAGGCTATAAGGGGGAGCGCTACTGTGTTGGGGCGGCAGACCCATGGCAGGGAGCACTACTGTGTTGGGGTGGCAGACCCACGGTACTCAACAGAGGAGGAGTACCTCAGCAATCTAAGGTTACTGAGTAGCACCTCGGAGTCGTGACTGGACTACTGTGCTCGAAAGTGGAGGATTTCTCCAGCATCCATGTTTTCGACATCATGAATAAAATCCTTGTTTGAGCTGAGTCAATGCCCCTTGTGTTTTTCCTCATGATTGAGATGGGTTACTTGATTACTTAGGTATATGTATGGGCGTATATCTATGTAAAGGTTATCTGTTGAGATCTTTCTTTGTGGTTTATCCTTGTTGGATTTTGTGAGACCTTGAGGGTATTGGGGTCCCTACTGAGTATCGTTATACTCACCCCGGAAAGGGACACGCCCGAACATCCTTGTGTTGGTTGTAGATGACGGATAACACTAATCGTGGTTGAGGCTTTAGAGATGGAAGATACCCGGAGGTGGATCTCACGACGAGTCGGTACCTGGATGAGACGGAAAGAAGTGGAGTTCTGAAGAGGACATCTGTACCTACCCTTTAGGTAGGAACCCAGAGGATGATCCCGGAGCTTCTTCACTATTCAGCTGTTTGTCTTTTCAGTTTTACTTTATTTCAGTTGTAGCTGTACCTTTCTATTGGGCTTGTATTTCCAGCCCCTTTGAACTTTCCACACACTTGATGCTGTTTTCTTCCGCTTGTACGATGGTTGTGTGTGTGTTTACGTTTTATAATAGAAATTCCTTCCCAGTTATAGGAATTTACACATTTGGTGCTAGTCGTCAACCCCTGGCCTATAGAAGGCAGGCTTGGGGTAGTTACGACACGGGCCCCGGGGGACGAGTCGTGAAAAATTGGTATCAGAGGAGTCGGTCCTACCACAAAACATAGAACACTGATATTATATTTCTATGAAGCAATAGTGTTAAGGGTACCGAGTGTGGTTTTCAGTTTAGGGATTCTTGTGTTGGTACGGAGGCCAACGTATCCATAAACCAGGACCCTGACTTCTGATTTCGGACTCAGTGCATGAAAACACTGATTGCTTGTGTGTTTTCAAAAGTTTCATTAAGTCATCTCAACAAGGTCAGATCACCAGGTTTAAATCATTTGACCATGTCGCATCCATTCAGAATGCCTCCATGAAGATAGTCAGTTGGAGTTCCGGGAGAGTACACGATGATGGCTTACTGAGCGATTAGGCATCGGTGTAGGGCCCTCTTAATATGTTGGCACCTTCGGGTGTTGTACCAGCAGCACCACAACCCATTGAGAATATGATGCCACTAGTTGTACTAGTGTACGGTGCACCCTGATAGAGCGCGTTGCACGAGTTCCAACAGTAGATACCTCTGAGGTTAGGAGGCAAGGCAGACACCCAGGCAGCAGTGGACTAGATGGAGGCGATTGGTAGAGTTCTACACCTAGTTTCGAAACTAGTAGATCAAATATGGATCATAGATAATATTTTTTCCCAGTGGGTGACCATGAGGTTGGTCCACAGAGTGATGAGGCTTTGGTACATGGATCGATGCCTGAGATAGTACCTTCGGGTAGTGTTCCAGCTATATCACTACTTTTTTGTTAGCAGTTTCAACTAGCGGTACCAGTAAAAGAAAAATGTTGGAAAAGTTCCTTACAAGTGTTTCAGCATCATATACCCCTTAGGTTCCGAGGCGAGCCTGACTCGCAGGTGGCTGAGGACTGGCTTGAGGAGGTGACTGAGAGTTTTCTAGAGCTTATACATCTTCGGTCGGATGACATATCAGTGTTTGAGTATTCATTTAGGCATACCGATCATTCCTGTTACTTGATGAAAACTATAAAATAAGTGCATTAAATATCAAACCTCACAGAGAGGTGTTTTTAAATGAAAATATAATCCAACACTTATCCTCTTTTCCTTCCTACAAATGTTAGGGTGCTAGAGAGAACCTTTTTGGTCGAATGTTCATTGGATGAATGGATACAGCTAGAGAATGTTAGTAGTGGGAAAGCAGGGAACTGGCACTAGTCTCAGAGGCATGGGCATGAAGAATGTTTCAAGAAGAGGAATTGTTAAGGACGGATGAATCTACAGAGTAGAAGATCTGGAAGAAGAGCTAGGAGAGCTTCATGAGGTGGTGTAAATATCGAGTTGTTACAACCACCTGCCTTTGTAGTCCCTGCCAGGCTTAGGGAGCATGAGGGAAGGGGAAGAGGGAAGCTGCGTGTGGTCAATGAGTATGACCCAAGAACTCTATGAACGATTCTAGGAATGCATTGTGTCTAATATTGGCTATCATTACAATAAACATTGATACAAATCATTCCATCCTTCCACGAATCATTTCCTAGACCTACTGTTTCTGGTTAAGCCATTGACTTGACCCTCACGTCTGGAGATACGTCTGGGAGGAGACTCGATAATCTTTCTTATGCTGACGGTGTGGTCTGTCCCTTGAGGAGAGAGTTTTGGTTGGAACCTCTTGGTGGAAGCGTCGAGGCCTTACGACGGTAGTTTGGGTATGGACTAGGCAACCATAGTTCATTCACAGATTGACTGTATTAGGAAAAATGTTGTGGTTTACCGACGATGTTTGGATGGGTTTTCTTTGTTCGGAAAAAAGGAAACCGCATGCATCACATGATGGAATCCAGCATAAGTGGGTGTAGTCGATCACTCATGAGTCAGCCATACTTAGATTTGTTCCAGAGTTCACCAGTGTTGTCGCACCGCATTTAGAAAAGTCATAGAAGGGGAAAACCCTTCATGTGGTCACATAGATTCCATTAGAGATTTTTAGGAGCTGAGGTAGAGGTTGACTAGTGCGCTCATTTTGTGGCTACATGAGAAGGGGAAGATCATCCAGGAGAGGAATAAGACTACACAGAGTAGACATAGGTCCTACATTGATAGGAGACGAGACCACTGGAGTTCGAGGGTGACGACCACATCTTCATATGGGTTTCACCTCGATGGGGTCTACAGTGTTTTGGCTGGAGCGACAAGTTATCTCCGCATTTCATCGGACCATTCCAAGTCCTTAGTATGTTAGGCGAGCTGGCTTACCGCCTGGCCTTTCCACCTCAGTTGCACCGGGTGCTGACGTCATCCATGTATCTCAGCTAAGGAGATGTGTGCACAACCTAACTGTCATCATCGACGTCTGAGATCTAAACATAGATGACGGGGAGATATTCACCGGGTTTTAGTAGAGGATGAGGATAGACAGGAGAGGGTCCTATGTGGATTGTTGATTCATCTTGTGCGCTTTCACTGGCAGCACGAGAAACCTCAAGAAGAGCACATAGCATAGGGTGGCACATAAGTGTGCACAATACCCTCATTTGTTTCCCTAGTTTATGATGTAGCTTTACATGGACGTAAAACCCTGAGGTTGGAGTAAGTTAAATACTCATAAATTTCAAGGAAAATATTTTCATAAATAACTTAGAATTTTTAGAGTCTGTGGCTTCTGAAGGCACTTGATTTTGAGGCCCGGTGTGCCTGGAATCAATTTCCAAAGTTTAGCTTGGGTACGTTCAGTGAAAGAACGATCGGGTTTTTCTATCATTTGGACCAATGCTCATAATTGAAATCTGAGGGAACTAATGATCTCGCAACGCCGGTATTTCTTAAGGGGAAATTTACTGTAGTTGCATTTTCATGGGAGAAGATGTTACTTTTGGGTATTAATTGGGAAGTCAATAAAATTCGTGGGAAAATTTTATTTTATATTTAAGGAGGTTAACTCCTCCCATTGGAAGTTGTTGGTGGGTCACACACCCACCCAACATCCCATGAGTGGATATATGAGAGGTGCTTCCCACATGAGCCCTAACCATTCACCTCCCCCGAAAACCCTAAAACCCCCCCCATTAATTTGTTATCTCCTCTTAAATGTGATACCTCTCACCTCCTCCTCTCGCCCTCTTTAACTCTTTACAACACATTAATTTAATGAATTCAACCACATCAATTAAATAATGATTTGGTTTGAATTTGATTTTCAAATTTCATGTGATAATAATATAATAGGAGAAGCCTATTATTTTATTTTGGGAGGGTTTTCATTATGCTAATGATGATTGGGAGAGAACTCTTATGAAGAATAAGAGAACATCTCTCTTCATGAAGAACACCATTTCCATAAATAATGACGACGTTCCAACCATTCTCTTCTCCGCAAAAAGTGAGGAAATGCCGCTTCCTCCTTGGACGCACTCCGACATTGCCTACAAATTCTTTCCCTGTGGCACCGTCATCCGCGACCCCCGACGTGCGACATCAACTATCGAGGTAGGGGTTAAGTTCAATTTTAATGCATTAAAATTGTGCCTCAGTTCATTTTTGTATAATTTTGTTTTTCCATCCTATTGCTATCGCTTAATGGAGAGGGAGAAGGACGAACAAACATGGCCCGAAGACCCTCCGTTTGATCATGTTTGTTGATAGAATTGGCGATCGGAGGCGGAACAAGGAAGAGGCCGATGTCGCAAGGGCCGCTGTCGCACATGCTAAGAGAAGATGCAAACAAGAGAATCGCGACGGAGGAAGCACAACGTCATCACGGCATTCTAGGGATGTGGATCCATGCCCAGTGTAGGACGTGACGGAGGGAGTCAGCGCCTTCGCACCAGCTGTGCAGCGAGAACAGCGGCCCGCTTTGCGGGCCGTTTTGGCGGAACAACCAGCCGACCCATCGGCCGCCTGGGCGACGGGGAGCCGCGGCGCCAGGAGGACGCTGCGCTGGAGAATCGGCCGGCCTGGAAGAGCCGAACCGCGATGCCAGGATGTTTCTGCACTGATGAAACCCGCAACCCTCCATGCGGGACATGTGCGCCAGAAGGCCGGCTGGCCTAACCGGCCGGTTTGGGGGGGCAGTGCCGCCAGTTCGGATAGACGAGGGTCTGCACCGCTTCGAGCCTTCCCACGCTATTTCGGGCCGGGCCGCACCCCTTGGGCCAGGCTGCATGACTCACCGAGCCGGGCCGACCACTTTGGCAGGTCGGGCCCACCGAAACCGAGTCGACCCCACCAGTCAGCCCATTGGGACTAATGGACCGGGCCCGTTTTCACTTAAACATGGATAACATAAAGACCGTGCATCCTATCGACGCACCGTAAGTGGAACCAGGACCCCTGAGATGAGGCAGCCCTTTTGCGACACTCTTAGTGAGTTTTGGAGGACTTCGAAAAAACTGTCGGGTTGGTTTGAAGTCGAAACTAACTAGGCCCTCAGATCTAAAATGCTTATAACTTGAGGACTAAACGTCTGATTGACGTGCCGTTGACTAAGTTGGATTCCCCTTGATGAGACAGTTATTTTGGATAACTCTACGTGTGTTTATGATGATATTTGTGTATTCTCCGGTTGGTTTTAGCTTAAAATCCAACCATGCCCATTGAACAGAAAATCTAATAACTCACAGACCGAACGTCTGTTTGACGCGCCGTATGTTGCGTTGTGACCCTTACGACGAGGAAGTACTTAAAGATACTTCTATATGAGATTATTTGACACTTGTAAGCATCGACCAGTAGCTCATAGATCAGATCCTCCAGGAGACGAGCGTATGGATTTCTGAGACCTCGTAGCTGGCTGAGACCTGAGGACTGCTTGTCCGATTCATTTCAGTGTGACTTGAATAGCCCAATGGGGAGCACTACTATGTTGGGGTGGATGACCCATAGTGGTGGAGCACTACTTTGTGAGGTTACATACACGTGGTACTCGACAGGTGGAGTAACTCTGTATGATATTATGGGGAGCGCTTCCTTGTTGGGGCGGCAGACCCATAGCGGGGAGCACTACTGTGTTGGGGTGGCAGACCTGCGGTACTCAACAGAGCATGAGTACCTCAGCAGTCTAAGGTTAGTTAGTAGCACCTCGATGTCGTGACAGGTTTACTTTTCTCGATAGAGGAGGAGTTCTCTAGGATCTGTGTTTTCAAAATCATGAATAAAATCCTTGTTGGAGCTTAGTCAATGACCTTTATGTTTTCCTCATGATTTAGATGGGTTACTTGATAACTCATGTATATGTATGGGCATATATTTAAGTAAAGGTTATCTGTTGAGGTATTTATTTTTTGATTATCCTTGTTTGATTTTGTGTGACTTTGAGGGTCTTGGGGTCCCTACTGAGTATCGTTATACTCACCCATGCACGGGCTATGCCCGTACCTCGTTGTGTTGGTTGCAGATGACAGAAAACACTGATTGTGGTTGAGTATTGTTGAGCTCGACGGTACCCGGAGGTGGATATCATGATGATTTGATACTCGGAGGAGATGGACGGACGTGGAATGCTTAGGAGGACATCTGTACTTACCCTTCAGGTAAGAACCCAGAGGACGATCCAGGAGCAGCTACACCATTCCGTTGTTTGTCTTTTCAGTTGTACATATTTTTAGTTGTAGTTGTATCGTTCCATTATGCTTGTATTTCTGGACCCTTTGTACTTTTAGCACACTTGATACTGTTTTACTTAGTGTTTTATTCCACCTGTACTCAGGATGTGTGTGTGATTACATTATAAAAAGGCAATCCCTTCCCAGTCATAGGAATTTATGCCTTTGGTGCTAGTCGCTAACCCCTGGCCTATGGAAGGCGGGCTTGGAGTAGTTACAACACGGTCCCCAGGGGATGGGTCGTGACATTAAACATCCCTTAAACTTGTCCTAATTCTACTGTATGGTATTTTTTCAGCCATGAAAACCATATTGATGAGAATTTTCTCTTTAGAAGCCACATGGGTGTGATTATCACACTTATAACTTTTAATATAAAGCAATGAAACAATGTAATAAACTTATATATTCTAATTAATTTTTTTATTTGGGTTTATAAAAGCGATATATATGACTATAAATAGTAAATATAAATATAAAAACATTTCATACATCATTTTTTTAATTCCATATTTTTTAAAGATTAAATAATGAAATTTAATTATCCTATAATCATGATGGAGTGATTGATTTAATAATAATATGATCAAATAAATGATATTATAAATATAAAAATAAATATTATTTTAAATAATTTATGTCATACAAGATTTTTAAATGTTAATATGACATGTCATAATACTATTCAGTGATTGGTGGTTCTATGATAAATCATGTATTCTTGGTTATGTTATTACCACCTATTTATTGGGTATGTAAGTCATGGTTTATGGCTATTACATTTAGAGATATCTGTGAAATTTGACCATTTGGTTATTTTATTTCAGTATTATTATGTACCAAGATACATTAATATGTAATATATTGGTTTTTATTGGTTTTATGGTAATCATTTGGTTACAAAAAGTGTATAAAATGGTTTTATATTCAGTGAACAATATTTACTACTTCCTAATGGTGAAAGGTAATTCAATATTATAAATTAGTCAGGGTTTCCATGATTTATAAACACTATGTTTTCCTTATTTGTGTCTCCATTATTATGATTTGTATGCTCATCCCATGTTTTGAAATGTCTATTCATAGGATATAAATAATATAGAGTGAATTATGGGGTCAAGGAAATGCTACTATGTTTAAAAATGAAACAAAACCATGATCCACTTTAAAACTTCTTTTATGAAAAAATTGGATATAATTAGAATTGTATACTTTGTAATATTTAAGTTGTTATGTATTATTTATGTCCTAATAAATTTGTTTTATAAACCTAAAATAATACAAAAAATTAAATAAGGTCTTATTATTTTCATAAACCAATAATAAGTAATGGTTAAGGTTAGGGTCTTATATATCTAACCCATCATGTGTATTTAATATGGATTTTTTTAAACTGGATCAAAAACACTCTAATGAGGAGTATCCAGTGGAGTTATTGGACCATATATACAAGGTTCTATGAAATAAGACTACCAAACTCCTCACAGTGTTGCAGAGGAAACACGTATTTGAAGAAGAAATGTGGGATCTAGATGAGATAATGAAGATGATATACCCACTACTTTTCACAACTGATACACTGAGTTTTAATTTTGCGGATTAAATTTAATAAGGGGGAGAATGTGATGACTATAACTTTTTGAACAATAGTTGTTTCTTAAAGATACATGTTACCTTATATGAAAAAAAAACAATCCATATATATTTAATAATTTCGTGAATAAAAAGGGAAATGCGATTATCTGGGTTTGAATATTATATAACCATTGGTCCATTATGAATGTTGAACAATATAACCATTGGAAACTATAAACCAGATAAGAGTATTAACATTAAAATTAGTGTTTATAAGTAAAATGTTGACAAAAAGTAATTGATATATAAATAAGATTATTTCGAATCAACCAAAAGAGTCATGTTATATGATGCTCATATATCATATTTTGGGAGGAATGAATCATCAATCAGGTTCTTCATTGACAATGGCCAATTTTTTATTCAACAAGTGAATCATTAATTAAATCACTTAATGTAGATGTTCATGCTAGTAGAGAATACCACTCGGTCGATATCTTCCAAAGAATCCCATAAAACTATGACAATTCCACAACTAACTCTTAGTGTGTATACTAGTTTAATAAATGGTTTTTATTTTATTTCCATGTTATATAAAGTGTAGTTCCATTGTATAAATAAAATTTTCATCCCATAATTTCCTTTTCAATTTTTTATTAAAATTTTTAATAAATTTAATGAAAAAAATCGGATAGAAAATGTAGTTTTCCGAAAAGATACATTTATTATTATAAACTAAATTATTATGAGTGATACTTAGTTAAATTATATATACTAATTAAAAAAATCATATTTAAAAATAAATGAAAAAAAATATTTTTTTCATGTGTCAAAAATGTTAGTGTCCATTTTCTATCAGTAGTTATTTTTAATGAATAAGGAATATTATATTTAAATGTTAAAATTATCATATTTAGATCATTATTGTGAATAATTAAATTTCATTTTTTAAATCAAAACATCAAAATTTGGTCATGATTAATTTATGAGATCTCTATAAAAAAATTATTTTCATGAATAGTAAAAATATATTTTGAGTTTTTTAGTAAATTTGATAACATCGCAATTATGTCATAATGATGTAATAGAAAATTAACCAAAATTAGTGAATTACGATTAATTATTTTATTATTATAATTTATAATAATTTTATTTAATAAATTTCCAAATATTCATTTAAATTATAAATTCCAAAATGGATACATTGAATTTAAAAATGGTATTTTATAAAAACAATAATTCTCCTTGAAAAAATAAGTAATATAAAATTCTATTTTACTCACAAGGTTTAATATTACCTAATAGGTCTACCATGTATCAAATAAAAAATAGAAATACCATGTAAAATCCAATTTGTTTTCATTTACCTCTACCTAGGTGAACAGTACCTTTATTTAGAAATTAATAAACAAACCCCCCACTATTTTTATAAATTCCAACCCATGTCTCAATTTCCATTCACAATAAATTCATTATATATGAATATATATTTGTTTTACATCCCAAGGAGTCCTCTATAGGGTTAATGAATCCCCATGGTCTCAATCATCATGTATTAGGTTTTATTATTCACGAAAAGGAAAATTTCCATCTTTTCTCTACGTTTAATGAACCACTTTATGAATATGTCTTCTAAATGATATGGTCAATCCATATAACTTCCTTATAATTCATTAACTTAATTAAAAATCATTTTTTATCAATGGGATACTTCATTCCATAATCTTTTCATCCTTTTTAAAACCCACATTTTATACTTTTTAGTCTACATAATTTACTTCTCAAAATTTATCTCTTCACTCAAATAAATTCCATTTTATTATCATTTTGTGAATCCCCAAACATATTAATTTTTATTGGGTTTTCTATGAGATGTCAAAATAATTTGTTTTAACCTTTTATTGACATATATAAAACTATAATTCACATTCATTGGGTCAAGTATAACATAATGATCATGTTTTAAAACACTTTTGAAACGCCATAATTTTGATAAGAAACCCATTTTTTTCTCTAAATCTAATTTATGAAATTATTTATTATGATATATTTGGATCAAATTAATTAATAAAAATTTAGGGTGAGCCCTAAAATCATTCCGATTAATGGGGTATAGAATTTAATCTCTAATTATGCAATATTTAATGATACGTTGCAGAAAAATCATGGTAATTGTTACAACAACTATCTAACATCCCATGGAGATATGATTATGAATGTTTGATGTAAATTTTATAGAAACATAATAATTTTATTATTTTTATTATTTTTTATGATATTACCATTTTTCATTTCTCATGCATTTATTCGTCATGTTATTATCGATATTTATCATGGACACATGTATACTTTTTTCTCTTTAATTCCATTAATAGGAATTATGCTCTCCCTTTACATTGATGTATGTACCTAGGTTATGAGATGATATATATTTAAATTGAATTAAATAATGAAGAATACTATCTTGTTTTTCATAATAAGTATTTATGTTTTAATATATTATGTAACTTTTTTTAATGAAACTAGATTTCATAATATCCTATGTTTTGTATAATTTAGTGAGTAGTTTTTTTAATAAAACGGTGTGATTCCATAATAAAAATATATGACTCATTTTTTTATAATGGTTATATTTTATGTATTGTGTGCATGGTCATTTCAATATCCTTTCAACATTGACGAGATTTAGGAATCACCTGTCATTTGGTTTGATATTGTGGTTAGTACATCAAAGAAGATCACATGCATTAAGAGTGGATGGAGGCATCACAAGGATACCATATTTATTATAATAATAATGAGATATCACTCCTAAATATTTTGGTCATAGAAAACGAATTCCTAAATATTTTTCCTTAATAAATGGTTGTTGAGGTTAAGCTAAGGGGTTAAGTTCTCTATCATATTTATTGGTCCATTTAATGTGTTGGATCCCGTTGTTGCCAGGGCTTATCGGTTTCATATACCAATATATCTTGAAAAATATCCCAATGCCTTCCATGTGTCGTAGCTTCATCGTTATATTCAATATTAATTTCATTCCATTGATTATGGTATGTTCAATATTGGGGACAAAACTGAATTTTATGGGTGAATATTTGATTACAAAGAACATTAAGAGAAAGTTCATCCATGGGGAGTTATCCCACAAGATAATGTTATCTATATGCATGGTGGCATGGATGAGAGTACATGGGATCTTGAATTAATTATTCACTCCCAATACCATTGGTAGATCAATTTTTTGAGTTTATATTTTACTGATGTTCTTGTTTTTTTTGATAATATGTTTTAAACACTATCATTTATATGAGATTACCTCTCTCCATTGGTAAATAATGATTTCTCCATCATGTGTTGTGTACCTCAAACATGTGTTTTATTCTTTATTATAGAGACATCCTTAATAGAAATCTAAATGGTCCTTATATAAAAGCAACTGACCCATTCATTTGGGTTTATTTTCAATTGTCAAGGATGAATATTAATGGATAGGTATCAGATGAAATAATTCACCTTTCTAAAGTATTTCATTTTTTTGATATAAATAAGTTTAAAAGGGTGTTTTTTTTTATTTTTACACATAAATTTATAACATTAGTCACATGGTCGATAATTGTTTCTCATAGTCAATCATTTCGTTATCACAACTAATAAAACCCTTCTCATAGTGAATATTTGTTTCTCATGGTTAAAATTATATTGAAATAGAAACTATATTATTTCAAGGGTCCACATGTTCTATTTTATGGATGATAGTTTTTTCTCTTAGAATATAGTTTATTATCTATTTCGATAATTTGTATACATGGTCAATCTATTCCTTAGTATGGTAAATAGTGTTTTCACATAGTGAAATGTATGTTATCACATTATATTATTTTTCAATCATTTTTAATCATTTAATTCTCTTATTTAATTATCTTACCTCATGTTACATCATTATTTTGTAAGGAAATTCCTATAGTTTGAAAAATATACAATTTTTAAAAAATAAATAATCTATTTTGAATGATTGAAAAAATTTATACATCATAAAATATTAGATTCCATTTTTTATTTTCAATTTTGTATTATATTCTGTCTTTGTATTTCCATAATCTATATGTGTTTTAATGGGGTATTACACATTTTTTATAACATATTTTATTAAATATACACAAAAGGGATGGTTGACCCCTTTAACAGTTTAGGGAAGTTCAATAAATAATATCTATAATTTTAAAATATTGGATTTTTCTCCATTATAGAGTTTTATTATTTTAATTTGGATTCAAACGACTAGAACCTTGTTCTATAACATTGATAGATATATGTATTCACCCAAATTATTCCCACATGTCATTCTTATTATTCTTTACATCCTAGTTTCCTCCCTATTTTCGATATGATTTTTTTTCACCTTTTTGGTTTGTTTGTTTCCATTCTATATAAAAAAATTATCTTTCATATTATTATGGTTGATATTTTCCTAAAATTTCTGATATCAAGGTGGTGACATCATATTATTTCTCATATTATGATTACATTGTTACTTATAACATCTATTATAAGTAGAAGAACCATGTTCCAAAAAGTTTGGCAATATTGGAAATTAGAATGACTTTTTATTTAGATGAGCTCGAAGAATTCATTATCTAATGTTAAAAATAAACTATATTAAATTGAATTGAAGAGGTTGTAGATTTTTTTTATTTTTTTACTAGATATATTTATAATTATAAATGATAATTTATTTTTGGATTGTAATCTATTCATATGTCCATGTTTTGACAATTGTGAATTTATTGACCACTATTTTGTATTGATGTCCATGATTTTTCATATTTTTTATATGTATAACTCATAATAGACATTACATATCTATTATACTAAATATTGGATACCCATGTATAAGTTGTACTATGAGAAAATATACAAGCATAAGAAATTGATATATTGTTGGACCCCCCCCCCAGAAATGAATTTTGGTAAAAATATATTTGTTAAGAATATTTTTTATCGTCATATTTTATTTTTTCCCATTATAACTATAGATTAATTGACATTATAGAGTTTTATTATTATAATTATTGGGTCAATTTAATGTACAATATTAGTTGTGAGTAATAGAAGAGTGGTGGTAAATATGAGGATTCCATTACTGTAATATCGGTTGTAGGGTGATTCATTGTTTTATAATCCTAGTAGTAGTTGAATAAAATTCTTAATGGTTGAATTTAATAAAATATATTTATGAAATTATATGTGTAAATATAATTGATGAACAAAATAATATCGAATATAATTAATCTATTTGAGATTCTTCTTTAGATATCAGATAATTTTTTATCAAGAAAATTTAAACTTTAAAGGATTAATTAATTAATATCGAATTTAATATAATAATATGGAATTTTGAATGATTAAATTATTCAATAAAATAAATATGGAGGATATATGTGGTGAATTTATTGATGGGGTGCATCTAGTTGGTGGAATAATTTTGTAAAATTAGTGTGGTTTTGATGATAAAGAAAAACTATCAAAGTATTTATTTGAAACCATAATTAAAGTGTGTAAACTATCTATATAAATAAATATATTATATTATATTTATTTTACATATATTTGGAACCCACCTACACTGAGAAACATATATTGACACCTTGATAATTTGGGGATGTTTTCCCCAACATTCAGATCGGAAGGATTTGATTCTTGATTACACCATATTCCCCATTTTTCATATATAAATATTGATAACAAATAGATTAATTTGAAATGGATAAGATCTATTAATAATAAAAAAATTTCATGTGATGTTGATGATGAGCTGATTTGATATATATTTGTGGTCATGTGTTTTCATATGAGGTAATGATGTTGATATACTTTGATATTGTGATATTATATATTTCTAATTGTGATGTTTTTATATTGATGTGTCATAATTTAGTAGTGTCATTATAGATGTGTATGATTTCATTGATGCAGATATGGGATTCTTGGCCTAGTGGGAGGCTAGAGTAGGTATGGTTCCATCGCGAACCACATAAGAGAAGGTTGGAAACATGAAGAATGGATTACATGGGATAAAAGCATATATCTTTTGATTTTTTGGTATGAGAGTAGAAAATAATAGGGGAATTGTATGTATGATGATGTTATTGATTCTTTCTCGATATTATTATATGACCCACTTCTATTATTTATTGAGTGATCCACAGTGATATTGTGATTGTTATATGGTCTCTATATGGAAATTTTGGTTCTTTTTTTCCTAATTTTATTTCTATTATATTTTCAAATTTTCATTGGTTTCCATATGTATTATCCCTCTCATCAAAAATTTTATTATTATCCTCTAAATATATAATCATATTTTTTGGATTTAATGAGTGTAGCATGGATTGAGCTCTAAGGTAGTAGATTTGATTTTGGAGTTTTTTTGGAGTCGCTACCATTGCTAACATTTTCATATTTTCATTTGAGTATATATATATTTATATCATAAAATATAGATAGTAGAATGGTATTTTTTCTCTTTTATTATATGATGCTCATTTTAGTGATTTATTATCTTCTCTCATAATATTTTTTTACCTCTACTAAGTGTAATGCCTCCATTTATATTATATTTTTCCTTTATTTGTAAGACTCCAACCCGATCCTACAAGAGTTGGGACTAGGGGGAGTGACTCCTTGTGTTCAACTTAAGTCCAAAATTGTTACTATAATAGGGATGAAAATTAAATAGTGGTATCATATGTTTTGGTTGAGATACATAATTGAGTTTGGTGTTATGAACATATGAGTCTTGCATGCAAATAATAGGGTTATTACATTAATCAAACATAATGTTGGTTATGGATAAGAATATCAGCTAGGTAATTTGTGTTTATATCACCCCATGACATGTACCATATAATCTATTCTTACATAATAACATTGGATATGTAATAATTATTTTATCTTTCAAACCTATTAGAGCTAAATGCAAAATGCACATTTGAATATATGATTTAACATTGTGTTTCTATAATTAAAATAAAATTAAATATTTTCTCTAAATAAATTCTATATTACTATAATAAGGTTCTATTCGTTAATATTTAATATATGATATATCAACATCATAATTCCCCTGAATTTTAGTAGTTATATGTTCAATTAGATAGTCAATGGGATCTTTAAATGATAAATCAGCAAGTGGATAAAGTCTCCGGTATAGTTTTCATTTCCATGTTTTCATCGAATTATCTTCACTTTTTTAGGTGGAGGATTATATGTGAGGATAATATATGATAGAAGTGATGTTAAAAGTTTTTAATCATGTTGGTTCATCAAATGGGTGGTTAGAGGATGATAAATATAATTTTTTTCTATGTGTGGTTGTTCACTCAATTTTACATTTGTGATGGAGTTCTTAGTAAGATCCACATCCCAAAAGTAGTTGTTTTCCTATGTGTACCTATAAATATCAGTGTCTTGAAGAGGTAGCTATGGTATCATGAGTTGAAACATTTTATGGTATTTTTTTGTGCCTGATATTTTTCTAATTAACTGTTTTAAGAATATAACCATGTTCCTTGAGGTTTTTTATATTCCATAAATTACCCATTTTTATGTAAAGGGTAAATATTGATAGATTTTATCACTAGGATGCCCCATCCTAGAGAGGATGTGATGATATTTGGATAATCAAGCAATGACTAAATAGGTCATCATATTTTCTGGGGATAAATAATTTTATTTCAATGAAATATCTATTTTGAAGGAACTTCAATGAGGTTGCATGTCTCCACAATAGTTATTTTGTTTTTATATTATATCTCAAACATTCTCATATATATTAATGGAAAATTTCCCCATTTGAGAGTTTTTATACCATAATATGTATAGTATAACCCCTAAATACTATAAGAAGCACTTGGGGTTCACTGTATATTGTCATCACTTTCACAAGAGGTTTACTAGCGGATTTGGTTTTCCATAAAATTAAAAAAACACCCATTATATTATTTAAAATGTTCTAAAAATGAAAAAACATTCCTTTTTTATATCAAGGATTCTTTTTAAAAATATTAATCATGAAGAAAAAAACTATTGTTAGAAATATTGAATCTAATCTAAGCATATTAATAAATACTATTGTAGAAAAAATAAGTTAAATGAGAGAAATGTAATGAGAAATATTTAAAAAGAAGAGTAAGACTACCCTACTATATTTTTTCATTTGTAAAAATAAATTTTTTCCAATTAATATGATTATTATTGATCATATTAGTTTTTTTTGAAATATCATCCAATGATTAAGAAGAAGAAGGTAACTACATAGAACGTATACTAATAAATTATCCTTCAGTGTCTATTAACCAGAACATACACACACAATAGAAATTAATTCCATAGATAAAGGCAATCCCATTTTAAGTATAGGAAAAGAAGAATTTCGATGAGTATAGAATGATTATTTAAATGAAAGAAAATTCTTAGTGTGAATGATTATTAAAAAGAGTGAATACTGAATGATTCGATGACGAAATTGTCTCCATTGAAATAAGAAATAAACATGAACCACTAATGTTTTCTTTTTGATAACCAAACAGTAATTGGAATGACTAATGGTGATCATAAATCAATGGGAATTTTGATTAAGTCATCTTAGTGTGATGACATATGTTTTACATAAAACCCAATTAAAGAACATCAAAAAATAGAAGTATGTAAAAATATGTATCATATAACCATGTGTGTTCCAAGATAAAACCCAAAAAATATAGTGTGGATAAAAAATCTGATGAGGTTTCCCTTATGAGAATTTTTGTCGAGTATAAGATGAAATGTATTGGATTCCCATTTCCATTTCCAAAGGGTCAAAAATTATACCATTATATTATTCTAAAAGTAATATAAATATCAAATAGATATGAAAGAGTAAAATTTTTTTGGGATATTTTTAATGATTTATACTATTAGGGAGAAAATACAAATATTTTCTAGTACAATATTGTGCTCTCATATAATTAGAAAAATTATAGTACATAGGAGGAGATATCCAGTGAAGAGATGGAGAATGAGTATGCTGATCCAAAAAAATGAATATAAATTTATTTCAATTCCACATAAAAATTGATTCTATTATATGTAAAATATATAAGGAATAGTGACCTGAATTGTCAAATTGATGAGGAATGTTCTACCTTGAGTCTCAATAAAAATTGAAAATATTTTGAAAATAAAAAAACAAGGAAATCTATCATAAAAAAATTTTCTCAAATTTTTGGGGCAGATCGTATTTCTAGGTTGAATAATAATACAAGGATATTGGAATGATGTTTCACATATAAAATTATTTTGTATGTTTTTGTAAAAAATTATTTTTAATGGAACAATAGGATAAAAATAAAATTTCGGAATGAATATTCTCGAAAAATAAAATTCATATGTGTATTTGAAATTGAAGCATGATAATTGAAATCTATGAATTTGGTATTTTTTGATCATACTAAACATAACTTTAAAAGTCAGAAAAATATCTATTGAATATAATGATATTATTTTTAGATGAATTTATTTCTACTTCAATATATTGGAATATTGAAGGATTATTACCAAATATTAAATTAAAAGTAAATATATTTTTCAAAATTTTTGTCCACATATTCCTATTATAATAGTGTAAAAAAAGAAAACAAATTTTTTTATTGAAGATATGAAATTATTTGTTAAAAAATATTGATAAAAATTTCATGAGAAATTGTTGTGAGAGTTCTACCATAACTCAGAATTTTTAGATATGTCGTGATTAATGATATCGAATATGATAAGATCATAGTTTTGAAAAATAAATGAGTAAAAATATAATCTTCTAAGACACATGAATTATTTAAATCATATTTATATGTTATATTAGACAACATTAAAATGTATGTGACATGTGAATAATAAATTTATTAAATATAATTTAATACTGCCCAATGTGTTATTTATGATCTATAAATCAATGGAAATAGCGATTTTCAAATATTTCGTAAGTAAATTGTAGAGATAACTTGGGGTTCATATCCAATGTTTTAGACCCAACAATAAGGGATAAATTAACTAGATTTTTTTTCTTATAATGATAACAATTTAATTAATCTTCATCATTGGGATCCATTTAATTCACAACAGAATGATGATCCTTACATTATGAATATATGTACAAATTAATTTTGTTGAAAAATGAATGCTGAATGTATTAGGTTAATTTTTTTCTTATGGTAATCTATATGATCAACATTATAAAACCAAAATAATTGTATTATTATATGTAATTCAAAAAATAATTCTTTTAAAATGTGATAAACATTATAACAAATATAATTTTTTAGTGTTTTTAGTATTCAATGTATAATGAATATAGTGATCTTAAACATAGGGATGTTTAATGAGAAGTCTAAGAAATGTTTCTTTATTGGATACCTATCTATTTTAAGGATACATATACTAGAACTAGGATCTTAATAAAATTTATTATTATAATAATTTGATGTTGAATGATAAGAAACTCAATATAAATTTTTCAAATAATGTAACTCTTGAAAACTATTTTAGATAAAATTAGATAATTTATAATAAATTAAGTGAATAACATGACGGACTTTGACAAAATATTTTAGATATTGACTCTAATTTGAATAGTAATGATTAAAGGTTAATAAAAAAAGTAAATATATATATATATATATATATCAAAATTTATATAATAGTGTGGAAGAAAAAAATATAATATGATATCAAAATTTAAAACGGTAGATTATATGTACGTAGTGGATAAAAACCCAAAATAATCTTATTTATCTTGTTGAGTCCCATTATGTTAATGATCCTTTTAAACATGATTATTTGGTGGATATACTTGATGGGGAAAAGGATCATATTTCAAAAAATTCTACGTGGAATATTATAATGTGAACAAAAAGAAACAAATTTATGGGGATTAAGTAGTCATTCTGAACAAAATACTGATAAATGGGATTTTCCAAGGAAGAATTATAGTATTATACATTAAGATAACAAAAATAATGGGGATTTCATTATGATAAACCCATTACATATAAGGAATGGAACCTAGATATATGATTGTTTCCAAATTTTTTATCTCACATTAGGGAAATATTTTATCAAATATATGTGATATATATCACCATAAATTGGCAGATTCTAGAGGAAGACAATATTAATTATAATGAGGGATTAATTATTATAAAATACGAAAATATGGGAGATATAATGAAAATGGATCAGTATGAAAAATATAGGACCTCGTGAATTCTTATTAAATGTTGGATGGATTTCTATGAGAGATGAAAATATTTTAAAGAATGGTTAAAAACATGCTTTATATGATGTAAGTGGAAGAAAATAATCTTGTTATAAATTTATATTTTAAAAAAAATAAATTTTAATTTGATAAAAACCTTTCTTGGAAATAATATTCTTGAAAAGCTAAAAAATACTTTTAGATGTTTATACAAGGTGGAAAGAGTTAATTTTTTAGATTTTAATTAGTATAAAAGCAGGAGATAATTTTTAAGTAAAATATTTATATTAAATGGAGTGACGGAGTAATTTTTTTTAGACTCCGAAATTTTTTTCCCACAAAAAATGATGGAATGAATAATGGAAATGGTATCAAATTACATAGTGTAAATTAAAAGGAATTTAAAAGACCATTTTGAAACGTACATTATCTCACCCAATTAATTCTCAATATTTTGAAGCCAGTGAAACTTTGTAAAATGAATCAAAATCATCCGAAAAACACATTTAATTACATCCAATATAGATCTCATATAAATCCAATGAACATTGAAATATTTAATGATGTTAAATATGGTGAGACCCTAAATCTATTTGAATTTTATTATGTTAACTATATATATTATTGTAATGATTGAAATTAACATATAGTGATTTTTTTATAAATCATGTACAAAATATAATATATATATTAAATCTCTATTTACATAATCATGAAATAGGAAAAAACAATTTAACGTACAATTTCATGTACCATAATTATTTAGATAATAGAGCAGTTGAAGTACATGGTTTTGAAGATATAGAGACTACATATAATTTCTTATGATTATAAAATTAAAATTGATATATATATATATAAATAATTTGTAACAATAATAGTCAATATGAATAAATATTACATTTCATTTTTTAGTGGGATGATTTCAAATGGCTATATTAGGCCTAAATTTAGTCCTAATTGATGTAAAATTGCTTTTTTATTCACTAATAAAATTATCAATGGCTAATTTTAGACTACTTATATAGATATTCATGTTTATACCTTACCTAAAACATGAGGCACATACAGTATTTCACAAATATTCTTTGGATTCATTATCCAACTGTTGACATTAGAATTAAATATGGGTTTTTATTGAAATAATATGGATAACAATTATAAAAAATGTTTCTAGTTTGTGGGAGAGAATAAAAATTAATTATCTATATATTTATATTCATAAAAATAATTAATTATCTCAAAGGACTAATTTTTCTCATTGTGTGACTTCATGATAATATTACAAGAAATGGTTGTGGATTGATGTTCAATAGAGTTTGTAGTTTTAGTTGAAAATATATAAAATGGGAGGAGATTGAAAATACAATGTTATTATTTATAGTGTCAATTTTTTCAGCTATTCATGAATATCTTTCATCAGACATGTGCTTTTTTGTTCTTTTTCAAAACTACCAATGTTGATTAAGTATATAAGATTTATAGACCAAATATGAACGAGATGTCTTTGTGACCGTATTGTTCTATTTTGAAATTACAGATGACTGTGATATTTGAAATCTACATATATATATATATATATATATATGATACATAATACAATTCTCAAATCCTAAGAAAGTGGATAAATACTGATCAAAATAGGTATATATTATATTTAATGATATTTAAGATATTTTATTTCATATCATATGGAAATATCATAATGTCCTTATTTATGAAAAATTATCTACGAATTGATAACATGGAAAAATCATTTATTGTGACATTGAATACATAATATATTTTATGTAATTAATAATTTTTTTTATTCATTATAAATTTTTAGTATCCCACTATAAAGGTTGTTAACTGGAAAATCCAAAACAAAAAATTGATATTATAAAATTAGTATATGGTAATATTTACATTGATAATATCAATCTTATAATAGAATAACACTGAGATATATAATGAGATGAATTTCTTACCCAAGGTTTATAAGTCTTCATACCAATGATTTTCAATGTAAAAAATCTATGCTATAATATAATCAGATACACATGGTTTTAGAAATGATAAATGATGTTCTTAAGTTTAATTTATTTTTTGAATATTAATGTATTTCGAATGATGCTTCTAGATGAATTTCTTGATGATTATTTGTATTAGTTCATATTAAAAATAATATGATAATTTTATTGTGATTTGTGTCAAAAAATGATATGAATAATAATTAAAATTGAATATCATGGGGTAAATATTTTGAAAAAATTAAATGGAAATATTATAATTTATATACTTTTGATAAATTTATTGGTATTATTTTAGGAAAATATTATATAGTTACGAAGTATAGAATTATTACCAAATAACACAATAAAAAAATATATGAGGTTTCTATATTAAAATAATATAAATAATTTTTTTGAATTGGTTAATTATATATATATATATATATTAAAAGAGAAAGAGGGGGTTTTGAGATAATATTGATTGTTAGAAAAAAAAAATTAATAAAAAATTGAGGAATAATTGGAAAAAATTAGATCTGATGTGGTTAGGGGATTACATGAGCCTTGATTGTCTAAATATTGTTGTGAAATGTTGCACTATAGATAATGAAATAAAAATGACTAAAATAAGTAATCTTCTACACAACCAATGGGTTGTATAGTGGATAAATAGGTATATAGTAGACCGACAATTTATATGGTGTATCCCACTGGTCAGTTGACAAATACTAGGAATATTTGATTTCCAATAGGATACCCACAATATAGGAAGTGGATTGTCGGTCCATGTAGCTAAACTAGTTGACCCCCAATGCTCACCATTGGTGACCACCAGCCAATTGGTGATGATAGGATGGGAAGGCGTAATAATGTGTAAAATTGAATCCACCCAAAACCCCCTTTTATCTTTAGTGTCATACTCAATCTACCCTAAAAAGGTATTAATGAATGTGAAGTGTTCTCCTAGGCTCCTAGGGAATCATCAAAACACCTTTTCATTGGTTCCTCGTTCCAAGGATCGATCTGGATACCTTGAAATAGTGAGTTATACATTGTTTTGTTAGAACCCTCTTCATTGATACATGATTCCTATTATTTTATCATTTACATATTATTTCAATCACATTTTATATGGGTTGAAGATGGGATTCCTTTTTAATTGGAGTTTCTTGTTTATTACTATATGTGGTTGGTCTAAAACAAATTTTTGAGTTCTATTTCCCTTCTCAAGATTCATGAAACCAATGTCATTATGTTTTCATTCCTTTTGTTCATCATTCAGTCATTTGTTTTTTTAATTCTATATACCTAGTCCTCCAATGGGTTCAATTGTTTTATTTTGTACTAATATATTCACATGTGATCACTGGAGTAACGTTCTAAACATTACCCCCAAGTTGGAACATGAATGGTATAATCATTATGTCATATCAAGTTTTTGAAGTTGTTTATGGATTTATATAACAATTGAATATGGAATAATATGTCAAATAAGGTAATATTCAATTAAAGAATGATAAGTCATTCTAGTGGTTAAATGGCGTGGATTTATAATTGGCACAATTTCATGGTGCTTTAAATCCTTAACAGATATGTGAAATTATAAATGAATAGAAATTTAATATAAAAATGTTTTTTTATAATTAATATCAGAATTGGAAAATTTTAATGTATTTCTTGAACACTCATTTGGATTCAATGAGTATATTTAAAATAAATTAAGTGAATAACATGACGATCATTGAAAAAATATTTCAGATATTTACTCTATGTTGAATAGTGATGGTGAAAGGCCAATATAAAAAGTAAATATATATATACATATAGTCAGGTGGAAGAAAAAAAATATAATATGATATTGAAACTAAAAACAATTCATTAAATGTATGTAGTGGCTAAAAAACCAAAACACCCTTATTTATCATGTTGAGCCCCATTGTGTTAATGATAATTTTAAGCATGATCATTGGGTGGATACACTTGATGAGGATAAGGATCATATTCTGAGGAATGCTACATAGAATTGTATAATTTGAACAAAAGGAAACAAAATTTTGGTTATCAAGTAGTCATTCTGAACAAAATACAGATAAATGAGAATTTTCAAGGAACAATTCTAGTATTATACATATAATATAATAAAATGAATCGGGATGTCATTAATATAAACCCATTACATATAAGGAATAAAACCAATCTATATAAATGTTTCCAATAGTTTTATCTCACATTAGGTAAAAATTTTATCAAATATATGTGATATATATCTTAACAAATGGATGGTTTTTAGAGGAATACAATATTAATTAGAATAATGGATTAACTATTATAAAATATAAAAATACTGTAGATACGATGAAAATGGATCATTATGAAAAATAAAAGTCCTCTTGGAATATTATTCAATGTTGGATGGATTCCTGAGAGGGATGAAAATATTTTAAGGAATGGTAAAAAAAATTATTTATATGATGTAAGTGGAATAAAATAATGTTATTATAAATTTATTTTTTGATGATCAATTTTTTTAATGTGAGAAAATCATTTTTGTAAATAATATTCTTAAAAAGTATAAAAACTACTTTTAGATGTCCATACAAGGTGGAATGAGTTAAATTTTCATATTTTAATTATTATAAATGTATGAGATCATTTTTTAGTAAAATATTAATATTAAAGAGAGTTGGGGAATATTTTTTGTTTTGCAGACTCCAAAATAGTTTTCCCACCAAAAAAGGATGGGATAACGAATGGAAATGGTATCAAATGTCATAACGTAAATTAATTTTTTTTTTGAAAAGACCATATTGATGAGTACATTATCGTACCCTATTATGTTCTATTATTTTGAAACAAGTAAAACTATGTAAAATGGATCAAAATTATCCTAAATACTCATTTAATTACTTCTGATATAGATCTCATATGAATCTAATAAACATTGAATTTTTTAATGATGTAAAATGTGGTGAGACCTTAAATCTATTTGGATTTAATAATGTTAACTATACATATTATTGTAATGATTGAAATTAACATATAGTGATATTTTTGATTAATCATGTACAGAATCTACTATATGTAATAAAACACTATTTACTTAATCTTGAAATGGGAATATTTTTTGGAAGTATAATTTAATGTAGAATAATTATTTAGATGAATTAATAGTTTATGTACATGATAGTGAATATATAGAGACTACATAGAATTTATTTTGATTTTCATATTTAAATTAATATATATATATAAATAATTTGTAATAATCATAGTCAATACAAATAAATATGACATTTTATTTTTTTATTGGTATGATTTCAAATGGGTACATTTGGCCGAAATTTAATCTTAATTGATGAAAAATTACTTTTTTATTCACTAATGAAATTACCATTAGATAATTTGAGACTATATATATAGATATTCATGTTTATACCTTCCCTAAAACATGAGGAACATAGAGTATTTCACAAATATTTTTGGATTCTTTATCAAATGGTTGACATTATAAATCAAGATAATTTTTTATTAAAATAATATGAATAAGAATTATAATAAATGCTTTTAGTTTTTGGAGAGAATGAAAAATAATTTTCTATATATTTATATTCATAAAGGGAATTAATTATCTCAAAGAACTAATTTTTCACATTGTATGACATCATGATAATATTACAAGAAATGGTTGTGAATTGATAATGAATGAAGACTGTAGTTTTAATTGAAAATATATAAAATGGTAGGTGATTTAAATTTCATTGTTTTTAGTCATAGTGATTTATTTTTCAGCTATTCATGAATATTTTTTATAGGACATGTGCTTTGTTGATATTTTTCAAATCTACCAATATTGATTAAGTATGAAATATTGTTAGACCGAACATGATTCAGATTTCTTTGTGACCCTATAGTTATATTGTAAAATTATAGATGACCATGATATTTGAAATCTACTTATATATAGATGTTACATCACACAATTTTCAATCCCTAGGAATGTGGATAAATAATTATCAAAATCGGTATATAATATATTTAATGATATTTAAGATATTTTATTGCATGTCATATGGAAATATGGTAATGTCATTATTTATGTAGTATTTTCTATGAATAGAAAACTTGGAAAAATCATTGAATGAGACATTGAATTAATAGTTTATTTTATTTAATTAATAATTTTTTAGTTATGCATTATAAATTTTTAGTATCCCAATATAAATATTGTAAACTGGAAAATCCAATAGAAAAATTTGATATTATAAAATTTATATATGTTAATCTTTACATTGATAAAATCAATCTTATAATAGAATCACACCAAGGTATATAATGAAATGGATTTATTACCCATGGCTTACAAGTCTTCATTCTAATAAATTTAAATGTAAAAATTCTATGCTATAATATAATGGGATACACATGTTTTTAGAAATGATAAATACAGTTCCTAAGTTTAATTTTTTTGAATATTAATGTATTCTAAATTATACTTGTATATGTATTTCTTGATGATTATTTGTATAAATTAGTATTGAAGATAATATGATGCTTTTATTTTTATTTGTATCAAATAATGATATGAATATTAATTAAAATTGGACATCGTGGGGTAAATATTTTGTGAAAATCAAATGGAAACATTATAATTTATATGGTGTCGATCAAATTATTGGTATTATTTTAGGAGATTATTATATAGTTCATAAGTATATAATTATTACCGGATAAAAAAATAAATAATTGAATGAGTTTTCTATGTTAAAATAAAATAATTAATTTTTTTAAATGGTTAATTATATATATATATATTAAATGAGATGGAGGGGGTCTTGAGATTATTCTGATTGTTACTCCTAATATTTTGAATCAATAAATGAGGAATAATTGGGTGAAATGATATCTGATGTGGTTATGAGATTATACGAACCCTGATAGTGTAAATATTTTCATGAAATTTAGCACAATTGATAAATAAAGAAAAAGGACTATTAGAAGTAATATACTACCTAAACAATGGGTTGTTTAGTGGATCAATTGGTATATACTAGTTCGACTAGTTAAATGGTGGGGACCACTAGTCAGTTGACAGATACTGGGAATATATTTTTTCCTATAGGAGACCCATATTCTAACAAGTGGACTGGCGGGCCATGTAGTTACATTAGTTGACACCATAGCTCACCATTGGTGACCACTGGCTAAATGGTGATGTTAGGATGGGATGTCGTAATAATGTGTGAACATGAATCCACCCAAAAACATCTTTTAACTTTTGTGAACTACTCAATATACCCTAACATGGGATTAATGAATGTGAAGGGTTCTACCACTCTCATAGGGAATCTGCAAAACACCATTTCATTGGTTCCTCTATACAAGGATTGATCTGGATACCATGAAATAGTGAGTTATACATTGTTTTGTTTGAACCCTCTACATTGTAACATGATTCCTGTTATTTTATCTTTTTCGTATTTTTTCAATAATATTTTATAAGGGATGAATCTAGGATTACTTTTTTTGTGTAGTTTCTTCTTTATTACTATATGTGGATGGTCTTAAACAACTTTTTGAGTTCTTTTTCCCATCTAAAGATGCATAAAAATAATGGGATTATGTTTTCATTCCTTTTGATCATCAATCATTGATTGATTTTCTTTCATTCTATATTCCTTGTCTTTCTATTAGTCTATTTTTTAGTTTGTAGTAATATATTGACTTGTGATCACTAGAGTAGTGTTCCAAATATTTTCCCCTAGTTGGAACATGAATGGTATAATCATTGTGTCATATAATATTTTTGAAATTGTTAATGGATTTATATAATAATTGAATATGGAATAATGTGTCAAATAATGTAATTTTATTGTAAAGAATGACCAGTCATTCTAGTGGTTAAATGTATTGGATTCATAATTGGCATAATTTCAAGATGGTTTAAATCCTTAACATACATGTGAAATTATAATAGAATATAATTTTAACATAATTTTTTTATAATTAAGATCCTTATTAGAAAATATAAGTAAAATAGGAATGTATATTAAAAGGGAGAATAAAATTTAATATAAATTATTATCATAATTGGTAACATTTATGAATTTACTAATTTGAAATATGTTAACATGTTTGGAATGTTTGATGAGATTAGAATACATTGGATCTTTTTTCCTTTTTTTGAATAGTAAAATTACCCTAATCTTGGGGATTCAAAAATAATTTATGTTATCCCATCACATAAGTTTCGGTGGCATGGTAAACCAAAATCGTTCCATTAAATACATTTCCGTAGGTGTGGCCTAGTTCATTTGTAACACAAAATATAGTATAACATTAGAAAAAAAATGATTCCATAATATATTGAATTTATAACTATAATGCGGAATTGTAATTAACTATTCACCATTAGAACAAATAAGTGGTTTTACAATGGGAAATAATTTGTATTAAATAATTTTACGATCACATGATTCTTGAGGGTGATATGTATGGATACATGAGGCCAGTATGAATGATACACTGTTACATGAGACCTGATATGGGTGATCCATTAGAGGATTGAAAATCCATCTACATTATGTGTGAATCATCAAAAAAAAATAGAGTCCCAAATTAAATAGATATATTCTACATTCAGCCAAGGGTGGTGTGAATAACACCTGGTGTTAAACTATAGGTAAAAATATGTTCAGTTATATGGGGATTTCTTTAATTTTTCATTAATTACATTGAAAATTGTAAATTTTCATATAATAATTAATAAAAAATGGATTTAATTAGAACTTGTGGGTTTTTTTCTAACATAATTTCAATCACAACCTATTTAGGCATAATTTTTACACTTGAAGACATATATGAAGTAGGTTATCACAATTAAAAGGGAGATGAATTCAATATTTTTTCTTTCTTTATGGGGTTGAATATTCGATATAGGGCTTGGAAATGGTTTTTGGATCAATATTTTAAATGAGTTTATTTTGGAGTTTTTTCATTTAGTTGATTATTTGTGGGAAATTTTGATAATAATCAGTACAATTGTAAATGTTTAATTACATTATATTTTTCAGGGTTTTTTCTTATTGTATGATATGAATGTATAATGTATGTTTTTTTGTCTTATTTACTTTTTGTTTTATACATTGTTATAGATTTTATAGTCTCCCTGCTATATTCTATGTACATTAAAAATGAGTTTCCAATATATGTCATATAGAGATGATTTATAGTGATAATGTGGAGACTCATCACAATCATGTGAGGTAGTAAAATTCAATAGATACAACACATTTGTATTGAATTCCCTTTTATTTATTATTCATTAAATTTTTGGGATGATAAACCTAAAACTAGGATGTGTCTGTTCTTGTCAATTAGATCATTAATGGGTATATGAATCCCATGTGTGATGGGAAATCATATGTTTTATAATATTGGGATATTGTAAATGATGTATGTTTTTTATAGTTATGATGTCACATCATCTTGGTTTGTGTAATGTTGTTGATTTATATGGGTTTCTCATTAAAAGATATAAAATATTTTTAATTTTAATTCGTTAACATTGAAAAAAGAAAAAATATGATTACATATTTTGTTCATGATAGGAATATGTTCACCACTCATGATATATCTTAATATATGAATTATCAAATTAAATAAAATATAATATATGATAAAATTAATAAATAAAATTAATATAACATGAAAATTCACTTCTTATGATGAGTTTTACAGTATCCTTATGACAATGGTTCTTGGTTGTCAAATTATCATTCTTGGATTTATATTTTTATGTATCATGTGATCTGAGGAGTGAGTTTTAACATGAACATTAAATTCTTCAATTTTATATTTGGGTTAAGAATCAATAGATTTTTAATTAGAACCAAACTCACAAAACTACTAAAATCATTCCTTAATCTCGATGAATAATATGGATAAGAATCGCGGAGACAGTTTCCTATAAGTCATAACATTTTTGGAGAGGGAGACAAATAGTGTTTATCTATGGATGCTTGATTTGAGTAGAAAGTTATAGTTACAAACCCAACCCATATTTATTGTTGAGGGGTGACCTCTGGATGTTGAGTTAAATATAGATTCCATCAAGATGATTAACATTCACTTTGATAAAATTTTAGATAAGAGGAAGAAGCTTGATATTTATATTTTATAAGTACCAATCATCCAATTTTAGTACATCATATATAAATATTTATAGTTTTAGTTAATATCATTGATGTAAACTGATGAATATTTATGAGAGAAACACTAATATATATATACAATTTGGGATGATAGTGATAAGGAGTTCCTATATGTGATGGAGGGGATAATTTCATTTTTAGACTATGCTAGATGTTTTACTAACCTGGTTTTTTTCACCATATTGGGTAGAATATGTGAATTCAGAGAGAATTAATTAGTATATATTCATTTCTACGAGACCAAGTAATTTTTGAGATTCATCGCATGAACAAATTCGACGAATTAATGTTTCAGAATCTTATTAATATATGGTACCTATAGGATTCCATGTGGGGTGGAAAGACTATGTTAGACAGATGATCAGGGATAACTTCATAATTATGTACAAATTACATTTATGAGAGTTACAACAAGGGATATGTTGGTATAGTATCCCGAGGAGTGAAAAATTATCTAAAACCCATTTCCTATGGACGTTTATTCATAGTATCAAGGTAAAACACTTTCTCATTGAGTATAGATTATCAATAATAGTGTGTTGTACTTATAGTATGTTTCTTTATCTGTAGGGGTTACACATGAAAACGCATTAATCAAGAATTGGAAGAGGAACATTTTATCCATTGAGGCTTGGAATGGTCTCAAGTACCCCTTAGTAGGCTGGTAGTTAGAGTTCCACTGGTCATTCGGGTTGTGGTTGGGGACATCGTACCACCAAATATGAGTAAAAGTATCTATAGGAGGAATATCAGGTTAGATTACATATATAATGGTGAAATAGATAATATTATTTTTCCAATAAATAGTATACTCCTACTAATATAGATGTCAGACCGTCCACCATCAATGGTATGATTAATTGTTTCATCTACCCTTACCTATATTTTGTTGGATATAGGGGAATAACATGAAATTGTATATAATAAATTTTATAATGAAAAGTGTTTGGATGTGGATATCTCGAAAGTGTATATAACCATTGATACATAGTTAAGGGTGGATTATAATTTATCAGTGTCTATAAGGTTTATTATCTTGAAATAAATGGCTATTGTGTCTTCGAGTGTCTAATTATGAAAGAAATGGATGTGTTAAATTTGATTCTTCGTTTGGATTTCATTGTTATGTAGCATGATCATATAAAATAATATCATATGATAGATATATTTCTATCTATTGATAGGGAAGAAATATCTATCAATTTAAATTGAATATTATGGATGTTCATTAGGGAAAGATTCAGTAAATATTGATGTTTATAAAAATAAATGTCACATTAATTATTCTTCATGATGCAGAGTTAAAGTAGATTACTTTTATTCATACATTGGTCTACTTACAATATGAATTTATTAATGTGTTCATCATCTTTCCACCAGATTAATAGATCTCGTTCAACTAAAATGTTAATCTATTTGACGAACCTATGGCAATACCACCTTATATGATTGAAATAGTTCATCATATCGAGTTGAAATTATTGTTAGATGGTATCCGTGAAAATAGATGATGATAATTTTCACTTATATGTGGATTATAGAATTTAAACCATTTCATGTTTGACAATAATTGTCCCCAACCGTACATCAATGATCTCTTGGTCCTGGTGAGTAGAGACAATATTTTCTCCATGATTTAGTTGAGTTCATTGTAACACATGCCGAAAATGAGACATTGAGTTTTACATAAACAATTGTAGTGTTAATGAATTGTATGATTTTTTGGTTATTTAACATGGTCAAAATAATGCAACAGTACTATTAATGTCCATAATAAATCCCTTAGTAGACGAATTTGTATACCATTTTTTGATTATTTTATGATGATGTATTATTATAATTCATGCCTTGTGATGAATATTTCCACCATCATGGTGTCATTCTGAGTTTGTTAAGAGATCATTGACTATAAATGATGATATATGAGTCTCCCTTCAGTTTTGATAATGTCGAGTTCATGGTTATTTTTCCTATCAAAGGATAAAGTGTCAATAGATATAGAATGTGGAATTTATGGAATTATGGCAACCATTCAAGAACATCTTTGACATTTCGATGTTTCGAGGTTTGGTATGCTACTATTTGATTTTCACCCATGTAATTTACCACCATTTTATGTTTTTTCTCTAGATGACCACAAATGGGGTGATGATAGTTTTTTCAGATGCTTCTGGGGATTCATTCTATGAATTGAAAGAAAGGATGACCCCAACATAAATCATAACCATAACTAATATAGGTAATGATTAAACTCTGTATTACGATTCATAAAGAGATAATCTGAGAGCATTTTGTTACAAGAGAACCGAGTTGTATATTATTTCACTAAACAGTTAAGGTTTAATGAGTGCAATTATCTGACTACTGATCTAAATTTAGATGCATTAGTGTAGACACTGTGATACTAGAAGAATTATGTATTGGTTGAATGTTTTGTGGTGTAAAAAGTCAAACGGATACTTAATTTCATCAATTCATAGCTGGACCTACACTATAAATAGAGAAGGTAGTCCATGTATCCAAATTATTCTGAAATTGAGTTGGAATTAAATCATTGAAAGGATAATTTTTAAAAAAATACTCTAGATGAAAATAATATTAAGAGGTAATATGGAAATATAGTGATGAGTTAAAAAATATTGTTCACATTGTAGATATTCATTACAAATTCAATAGTATAGTGTGAAAGAATCATTCATATTCATATCTATAATTCTCAAAAAACATGATCAGTTCAAGATTGTGAAATTAGCGAAACCATAGGGTATATATCTATATTATAACATAGATGGGGGAGATAGAATCATATTGGTATCTTAGTTATGATGATGTTATACATGTCGATAGTTATATTTGTGTACCTACATGTTTACATTGGGAGAAGATTATGTAATTTCATGATTATAAATATGAGGTATATACAGGATTAAAAAATTATATAATGATATCAATAAAAAATATTGGTGGAAATTTATGTTGAATAATATTAATAGATTTTCATATTGAGGATTCACCTTACAGTTTGTTTTGGACAAGCATTAGAGTCCTACTAGGTTTTTGAAATCATTTCCCATTCAAGTTTTGAAGTGGGATGATATCATTTACAACATTATTTTTGGATTAATGAGCAATATTGTGAAAAATTATGCTATATGGGGGATCTAAGACAGATTGGAAAAGGTATACCAGGTATTTCCTATCAATTATATTTCCACCATTAATTATCTTGGAATTAATTTTATACAATAAGTATTATGATTACATGAAAATATAAGGTGTATCATTTGTGATGAGATACATATTTCATTAAACAATTCAAACTGGTCCATCAGGTTATTGTGATATCACATTCTCTAATTATTATATCACAACATCCTTATACAATGTCATATTTGTGTAGATGATTCAGATTCTAGAGAATAATATATTATCATATTATTTGGATTACAATGCATTACGGGATCAATAAATGGAACTCGTTGGCACTATTATATTAATTTATTAAAGGTATCAATCCAAATGGGCCCTTTCTAGGATTTATATAGAAGTTCATACTATACAATATTATGAACATTATAGGTTTGTGATTGAACACTAGTTGGACCAAATCTCATGCAATAGACATTATACAAGGTTCATTTGATTTGAATTTTGTTTGTTTGCACATTGAGCATGGTGAATTGTATTAATGGCCAGAAATGACGTATTTTTCAATAGATAATGCAAACCAGGGTTTTCTATAGGTATCAACTAGGCTGGGAAAACACCATATCTGGATATAGGGAATGGTAGTTCTTCGGTTTATCGATATGCTTGAGATAGTAGTGAGATTCGGTCAAGTGAAAAAATGAATGGATCATCCATGGTGATATAGTTCCATGAATGATTCTTTTTTTATGATGTATCTTTATAAATATCACCATTAACCTTATCAAATGATAAATTTTCATGATGTTGATGTTGAGACTGATGCAATCATCTTGCTTTCTCTAATCCATATCATAGAGCATTGTGAGATGAATCAAATAGGAATGACTATTAAACTTATGTGGGTGAATTGGCAGCATGGGTGTATTCAATAGGATACTTATGATAGAGAGTGTGATGTATGGTAATAGTTTTTTTTTACAATTTTACATCTTCCAATCCTTGATTATAAATAGAAATTCACGATGATGTGATGTTGTACGGTCGGGAGGTTGTAAGATCATGTCTTTTCCTAGGTATATTTCCCTTAATGTTTTTATTTAAGTGTACTTTTGTTTTATAAAATATACTAGTTTCCCAATAAAACCATTTTTTATGAGTTTATAAGTGGATCATATGAAATAATATATAGGAAATAAACAAGAGGAATGTGGTTTTAAAGATGATGTTGTTCGACCAGCTAGTCAGTGTTGTTGATAGTTTTCCAGTGGGATAGATAGTGGGGTAGTAAACCATCCAAAGTCCCATAATATTGACAGTGATACAAAAAATAATTAGATAGTGGAGGGAAGGAATATTATAAATCATATAATGGGCACACCAGCTATTATATGGGCTTCTTTACCATATATAACTCAATAAATAGATAGTAGTTTCACTAAAGATGGGAGTAAAAACGTCAAAAATCTTATAACAACCAAACAACATTTTAAATATTATGAACCTCTATTTTAACCATAAAATGATATTATAATTTTTTTTCATTAAATAAGGAACCTAGGGTTTCACTAACATCATTTATATTGTTCATTGATCCACAGTTTGAACTATAAACCATTATAGGGAATGTTGTACTTAGTTTGGGTTGAATACCTTTGTTGACCACTTGATTCCACTACATCCATCATTTAATGAATGCTTCATTTTTATACATCAGGGCTGATGGAGTGATTCATGAACATTTTTTATCACTGGATATTCTTATTCATTTTATATGGTTGGAGTTAGGAAGAATATCAATATTGTCTTTTTTCTCTTATATGTGAATCCTTTGTGGTCATTTCCAAAGTACGCGCACATGACCATCCTAAATTGGAAATTTTTAATTGCTCTTACAGATACTTCCCTTCGATCAGATTCAGTTTGTTGGTGTGGATACTGGGACATGTTTCCACTAGAGTGTTGTGCCTACCCTTGACCCTAGGTCAGAATATATAGAATATAATCATAGATAAATTTTTTGATTTGGAAGTATATTATAGTTTGGTATAATAATGTGATTTTGATTAGCATGATATTTGGATTAATTGAATTATAAAAAATTTTATGTAATTGAAGAACTTAATGGGATGAAATCAAAATTTCTTTAATCACGTTATATTTTAAAAGAAAAATTGTAATGTGAATTGGGAATTGTTTATAAATAGAATATTAAATTATATTATAAGTTTGACAGTGATAATTGTAATCATGTAATGAAAATATAAATTCAATTCAATAAGATAGTGACATGTAATTGATATTATCATGATAATAGGTAACTCAAATGAATTAACCAATTTGGAATGTGTTAATGGAATTATTAACTTTAGAGAAATTAGAATGTGTTGGATATTTCTAGACTTGTTTCTTAATAGTAAAGCAAACCTTAACAATATAATTTTTATAAGATCAAATGTCCAATAATCAAGTAAATCTTTCAATGATGGGAATAATCACTTGGTCCAATTAATTATTTCCCATGGTACAATCTTTTTCGATGGGAACAGATAAGATACTATATCATGTGAATTAAGAATGACCATTAAATAGGGAATCTATATAAGTAGACCTCATCATGATAATGAACCACGAAAAAATGTATGTGGATATTTCATGAAAATTCATATAGTGTGAAATTGTATGATGAAATGTTTCCCATGGGATATATAAATGGTTACATTGTTCCCAAGGGTGACATATGAGGATACCTAACACATGATATATTTGATTCAACATACGTAGTAGAATAATATATTCTTTTGGATTATATTTATAATTATGGGAACCCACCAAAAGATATAGATATATATATATTCAATATTATGTAAAGCTGGATTGGATAACCAAACGTCTCAACCTTGAGCTCGATGATCAGTGGGTTATTTGTGGTTTTATATCAATTTCGGAATAAATGCCCCTATTTAACTTACTGTATGATGTGATATTTAATAATTCTATATTTATTTAGATCTACTAGATTCCAATAGAATTTGTTTCAAAATAAGCATATTTTATGAATGTATTGTACCCATAATGACTTTATGGATGAGGGGTTTCACTTGAGAATCAGTCCCTTTGCATGATTGGTTTATATTTTATGTGATTATTGATTAGAGACTGGGAAAATAATTGGATTCAAGACCAGAATTTTAAGAATCTATATTTGAGTAAAATGCTTATAAGAAATCAATTTATGATTTAATATACCATGATCTAGTTTTTTAAAAACTGACTGAACTTGTTTTGTCTATTTATCTACTATTTATATTGAATTTAATATTTATTTTTCGAATTTCCAATTATATTTGTAAAATGATCTATAGTGTATAGTCTCCAAACCATGTTCTTCAAATACACACAACTAGTTAATGGCCTCTAGAGTGTGTGGATGAATGATTGAGTTCATTTGGTTACCTGTATTGGTGAATGTTTAGATTATAAAGATATTGAAAATATATAATATATATTGAGTTAGAAAAATATATAGGTTATTATATTATATTTTTTTGTTGTATATGATTTAGAATGAAGTGTGTATGAATCACTACTGGAAATTCGAGCTATAGCCACGGTTCTAAACCGTGGCTATAGGCCCTCAAACCGTGGCTATAGGTAATAGCCACGGTTTGAGGAACCGTGGCCAAGTTTGGCGTGGCTATAGGCCTAGACCTATAGCCACGGTTCCAAACCGTGGCTTTAACTCTATAGCTACGGTTCAAACCGTGGCTATAGGTTTATAGCCACGGTTAAAACCGTGGCTGTATACCTAATGCCACGGTTTCAACCGTGGCTATACTAAAGGCCGGACAAAATCTATAGCCACGGTTTAAAACCGTGGCATTATGTCTATAGCCACGGTTTAAAACCGCGGCAATACATCAATAGCCACGGTTTTGAACCGTGGCTATAGGGTTTCCAAATTCATAAAAAAAAATACCCCCTGGACACACCCTGGACACCCCCATGCCACCCCCGGCCAGTCCCCCCTGCCAGTACCCCCCGGACAGCCCCCCGTGCACCCCCGGACAGCCCCCCGTGCACCCCCGGACAGCCCCCCGTGCACCCCCGGACAGCCCCCCGTGCACCCCCGGACAGCCCCCCGTGCACCCCCGGACAGCCCCCCGTGCACCACTGGACAGCCCCCCCGGCCAGCCCCCCATGCACCCCCGAGCAGCCCCCCGACCAGCCCCGGACAGCCCCCCGTGCACCCCTGGACAGCCCCCCCGGCCAGCCCCAGCCAGCCCCCCGTGCACCCCCGAGCAGCCCCCCGACCAGCCCCGGACAGCCCCCCGTGCACCCCCGGACAGCCCCCAGCCCCCAGCCCCCCCTGCCCCCTGCTTGTCCCCCTGCCAGCTCCCCCCCTGCTAGTCCCCCCCTGCCCCCTGCTAGTCCCCCACTGCCCCCTGCTAGTACCCCCCCCCGCCACCCCCCCTTCTTGTCCCCTTGCCAGCCCCCCCTGCCACCCCCCTGCCAGTCCCCCCTGCCCCCTGACACCCCCCCTGCTAGTCCCCCTGCCCCCTGCTAGTCCCCCACTGTCCCCTGTTAGTCCCCCCCCCCCCGCCATCCCCCCGCTTGTCCCCTTGCCAGCCCCCCCAGCCACCCCCTGCTTGTCCCCCTGCAAGCCCCCCCTGCTTGTCCCCCTGCCAGCCCCACCCCTGCTCCTGCCAGCCCCCCCCCCCCCCTGCCCCCTGCTTGCCCCCCTGCCAGCCCCCCCCCCCCCCCCCCTTCCCCCTGCTTGTCCCCCTTCCAGCCCCCCCGGCCACCCCCCTGCCCCCTGCTTGCCCCCTGCCGCCACCCCCCCCCCTTCCCCCTGCCAGCCCCCCCGCCCCTGCTTGTCCCCCTGCCAACCCCCCCTGCTGGACACCCCCCCTGTCCGTGCACCCCCGGACAGCCCCCCATGCACCCCCGGACAGCCCCCCATGCACCCCCGGACAGCCCCCCGTGCACCCCTTGCCAGCCCCCCCAGCCACCCCCTGCTTGTCCCCCTGCAAGCCCCCCCTGCTTGTCCCCCTGCCAACCCCACCCCTGCTCCTGCCAGCCCCCCCCATGCCCCCTGCTTGCCCCCCTGCCAGCCCCCCCCTTCCCCCTGCTTGTCCCCCTTCCAGCCCCCCCGGCCACCCCCCTGCCCCCTGCTTGCCCCCTGCCGCCACCCCCCCCCCCCTTCCCCCTGCCAGCCCCCCCGCCCTGCTTGTCCCCCTGCCAACCCCCCCTGCTGGACACCCCCCCTGTCCGTGCACCCCCGGACAGCCCCCCGTGCACCCCCGGACAGCCCCCCATGCACCCCCGGACAGCCCCCCGTGCACCCCTGGACAGCCCCCCCGGCCAGCCCCGGCCAGCCCCCCGTGCACCCCCGGACAGCCCCGGACAGCCCCCATGTGCACCCCCGGACAGACCCCATGCAGCCCCCATCCCCCCTGCACAGAACCCCGGAAACCCCCTGCCCCCTGCTTGTCCCCCTGCCAGCCCCCCCTGCCCCCTGCTTGTCCCCCTGCCAGCTCCCCCCCTGCCCCCTGCTAGTCCCCCACTGCCCCCTGCTAGTCCCCCCCCCCCCCGCCACCCCCCCTGCTTGTCCCCTTGCCAGCCCCCCCTGCCAGTCCCCACTGCCCCCTGACACCCTCCCTGCTAGTCCCCCTGCCCCCTGCTAGTCCCCCACTGCCCCCTGTTAGTCCACCCCCCCCCCCGCCACCCCCCTGCTTGTCCCCTTGCCAGCCCCCCTGCCGCCCCCTGCCAGCCCCCCCTGCTTGTCCCCCTGCCAGCCCCCCCTGCTCCTGCCAGCCCCCCCCCTGCCCCCCTGCCAGCCCCCCCCCCCCCTTCCCCCTGCTTGTCACCCTGCCAGCCCCCACGGCCACCCCCCTGCTTGTCCCCCTGCCAGCCCCCCCTGCCCCTGCCAGCCCCCCCCCTGCCCCTGCCAGCCCCCCCTGCCAGCCCCCCCCCCCCCTTCCCCCTGCTTGTCCCCCTGCCAGCCCCCCCCCTGCCCCCTGCTTGTCCCCCTGCCAGCCCCCCCCCTGCCCCCCTGCCAGCCCCCCCTTCCCCCTGCTTGTCCCCCTGCCAGCCCCCCCTGCCCCCTGCTTGTCCCCCTGCCAGCCCCCCCTGCCCCCTGCTTGCCCCCTGCCACCCCCCCCCCTTCCCCCTGCCAGCCCCCCCAGCCCCTGCTTGTCCCCCTGCTAACCCCCCCTGCTGGACACCCCCCCTGTCCGTGCACCCCCGGACAGCCCCCCGTGCACCCCCGGACAGCCCCCCGTGCACCCCCGGACAGCCCCCCCGGCCAGCCCCGGCCAGCCCCCCGTGCACCCCCGGACAGCCCCACGACCAGCCCCGGACAGCCCCCCGTGCACCCCCGGACAGCCCCCATGTGCACCCCCGGACAGCCCCCCGTGCACCCCCGGACAGCCCCCCCCGTGCACCCCCAGACAGCCCCCCCGTGCACCCCCGGACAGCCCCCATATGCACCCCCGGACAGCCCCCATATGCACCCCCAAACAGCCCCCCGTGCACCCCTGGACAGCCCCCCGGCCAGCCCCGGACAACCCCCTGTGCACCCCCGGACAGCCCCCCGACCAGCCCCGGACAGCCCCCCGTGCACCCCCGGACAGCCCCCATGTGCACCCCCGGACAGACCCCATGCAGCCCCATTCCCCCTGCTTGCCCCCTGCCACCCCCCCCCCCTTCCCCCTGCCAGCCCCCCCAGCCCCTGCTTGTCCCCCTGCCAACCCCCCCTGCTGGACACCCCCCCTGTCCGTGCACCCCCGGACAGCCCCCCGTGCACCCCCGGACAGCCCCCCGTGCACCCCCGGACAGCCCCCCGTGCACCCCCGGACAGCCCCCCCGGCCAGCCCCGGCCAGCCCCCCGTGCACCCCCGGACAGCCCCACGACCAGCCCCGGACAGCCCCCCGTGCACCCCCGGACAGCCCCCATGTGCACCCCCGGACAGCCCCCCGTGCACCCCCGGACAGCCCCCCCGTGCACCCCCAGACAGCCCCCCCGTGCACCCCCGGACAGCCCCCATATGCACCCCCGGACAGCCCCCATATGCACCCCCAAACAGCCCCCCGTGCACCCCTGGACAGCCCCCCGGCCAGCCCCGGACAACCCCCTGTGCACCCCCGGACAGCCCCCCGACCAGCCCCGGACAGCCCCCCGTGCACCCCCGGACAGCCCCCATGTGCACCCCCGGACAGACCCCATGCAGCCCCATTCCCCCCGGACAGCCCCCCGTGCACCCCCGGACAGCCCCCATGTGCAACCCCCGGACAGCCCCCATGTGCACCCCCGGACAGACCCCATGCAGCCCCATTCCCCCCGGACAGCCCCCCGTGCACCCCCGGACAGCCCCCATGTGCAACCCCGGACAGCCCCCATGTGCACCCCCGGACAAACCCCATACAGCCCCCTACCCCCCTGCACAGAACCCCGGGCGTTTATCAAGCGCGCGCAACGCTTAAAGAACGCATAATGAGCCCTACCGCGCAGACCACACGTCCGATTGACGCGCCGTCTGCGCGTGCACGTCGCGAATAATAATGGGATTGTTGTCCTGTGATTTCAGGGCAATCCGATGTCGTCCGCTATGAGTTTGACCGTTAGACGCCTGTTTTGGCCGTTTATGACACCGGAACGGCGTTCCCGGTCACCACGGGCACACGGCACGTCCGATTGACGTGCCGTCTGCTCGACCACATCACAATTCACTTACCCTTTGATTTCGTCCGATTTCAGGCCACTCGGACTTCGTTCGGCCCGTTTGGACCCCCCACGCGCGTTTATCAAGCGCGCGCAACGCTTAAAGAACGCATAATGAGCCCTACCGCGCAGACCGCACGTCCGATTGACGCGCCGTCTGCGCGTGCACGTCGCGAATAATAATGGGATTGTTGTCCTGTGATTTCAGGGCAATCCGATGTCGTCCGCTATGAGTTTGACCGTTAGACGCCTGTTTTGGCCGTTTATGACACCGGAACGGCGTTCCCGGTCACCGCGGGCACACGGCACGTCCGATTGACGTGCCGTCTGCTCGACCACATCACAATTCACTCACCCTTTGATGTCGTCCGATTTCAGGCCATTCGGAATTCGTTCGGCCCGTTTGGACCCCCCCACGCGCGTTTATCAAGCGCGCGCAACGCTTAAAGAACGCATAATGAGCCCTCCTGCGCAGACCGCACGTCCGATTGACGTGCCGTCTGCGCGTGCACGTCGCGAATAATAGTTTGAATGTTGTCCTGTGATTTCAGGTCAATCCGATGTCGTTCGCTATGAGTTTGACCGTTAGACGCCCGTTTTGGCCGTTTATGACACCAGAACGGCGTTCCCGGTCACCGCGGGCACACGGCACGTCCGATTGACGTGTCGTCTGCTCGACCACATCACAATTCACTCACCCTTTGATGTCGTCCGATTTCAGGCCATTCGCAATTCGTTCGGCCCGTTTGGACCCCCCACGCGCTTTTCTCAAGCGCGCGCAACGTTTAAAGAACGCATAATGAGCCCTCCTGCGCAGACCGCACGTCCGATTGACGTGCCGTCTGCGCGTGCACGTCGCGAATAATAATTTGAATGTTGTCCTGTGATTTCAGGTCAATCTGATGTCGTCCGCTATGAGTTTGACCGTTAGACGCCCGTTTTGGCCGTTTATGACACCAGAACGGCGTTCCCGGTCACCGCGGGCACACGGCACGTCCGATTGACGTGCCGTCTGCTCGACCACATCACAATTCACTCACCCTTTGATGTCGTCCGATTTCAGGCCATTCGCAATTCGTTCGGCCCGTTTGGACCCCCCCACGCGCGTTTCTCAAGCGCGCGCAACGCTTAAAGAACGCATAATGAGCCCTCCTGCGCAGACCGCACGTCCGATTGACGTGCCGTCTGCGCGTGCACGTCGCGAATAATAATTTGAATGTTGTCCTGTGATTTCAGGTCAATCCGATGTCGTTCGCTATGAGTTTGACCGTTAGACGCCCGTTTTGGCCGTTTATGACACCAGAACGGCGTTCCCGGTCACCGCGGGCACACGGCACGTCCGATTGACGTGCCGTCTGCTCGACCACATCACAATTCACTCACCCTTTGATGTCGTCCGATTTCAGGCCATTCGGAATTCGTTCGGCCCGTTTGGACCCCCCCACGCGCGTTTATCAAGCGCGCGCAACGCTTAAAGAACGCATAATGAGCCCTCCTGCGCAGACCGCACGTCCGATTGACGTGCCGTCTGCGCGTGCACGTCGCGAATAATAGTTTGAATGTTGTCCTGTGATTTCAGGTCAATCCGATGTCGTTCGCTATGAGTTTGACCGTTAGACGCCCGTTTTGGCCGTTTATGACACCAGAACGGCGTTCCCGGTCACCGCGGGCACACGGCACGTCCGATTGACGTGCCGTCTGCTCGACCACATCACAATTCACTCACCCTTTGATGTCGTCCGATTTCAGGCCATTCGCAATTCGTTCGGCCCGTTTGGACCCCCCACGCGCGTTTCTCAAGCGCGCGCAACGCTTAAAGAACGCATAATGAGCCCTCCTGCGCAGACCGCACGTCCGATTGACGTGCCGTCTGCGCGTGCACGTCGCGAATAATAATTTGAATGTTGTCCTGTGATTTCAGGTCAATCTGATGTCGTCCGCTATGAGTTTGACCGTTAGACGCCCGTTTTGGCCGTTTATGACACCAGAACGGCGTTCCCGGTCACCGCGGGCACACGGCACGTCCGATTGACGTGTCGTCTGCTCGACCACATCACAATTCACTCACCCTTTGATGTCGTCCGATTTCAGGCCATTCGCAATTCGTTCGGCCCGTTTGGACCCCCCCACGCGCGTTTCTCAAGCGCGCGCAACGCTTAAAGAACGCATAATGAGCCCCCCTGCGCAGACCGCACGTCCGATTGACGTGCCGTCTGCGCGTGCACGTCGCGAATAATAGTTTGAATGTTGTCCTGTGATTTCAGGTCAATCCGATGTTGTTCGCTATGAGTTTGACCGTTAGACGCCCGTTTTGGCCGTTTATGACACCAGAACGGCGTTCCCGGTCACCGCGGGCACACGGCACGTCCGATTGACGTGCCGTCTGCTCGACCACATCAAAATTCACTCACCCTTTGATGTCGTCCGATTTCAGGCCATTCGCAATTCGTTCGGCCCGTTTGGACCCCCCACGCGCGTTTCTCAAGCGCGCGCAACGCTTAAAGAACGCATAATGAGCCCTCCTGCGCAGACCGCACGTCCGATTGATGTGCCGTCTGCGCGTGCACGTCGCGAATAATAATTTGAATGTTGTCCTGTGATTTCAGGTCAATCCGATGTCGTCCGCTATTAGTTTGACCGTTAGACGCCTGTTTTGGCCGTTTATGACACCAGAACGGCGTTCCCGGTCACCGCGGGCACACGGCACGTCCGATTGACGTGCCGTCTGCTCGACCACATCACAATTCACTCACCCTTTGATGTCGTCCGATTTCAGGCCATTCGCAATTCGTTCGGCCCGTTTGGACCCCCCACGCGCGTTTCTCAAGCGCGCGCAACGCTTAAAGAACGCATAATGAGCCCTCCTGCGCAGACCGCACGTCCGATGGTGACTAGGTCTCATAGCTCATCTACCTACAACTTGGAATGGGATGATGACGTCGGGGAGGGGGTTATGAAAACGAAATGCTTTATTATGAAGGCAGTTTTATCAATGTCTAGCCCCATCTCCTCTCTTATGTCATCTTTTGTTTTTAATAAAATGGCTTTAGAGCCTTTCGGCTCGAAGCTTCTTTCTGTCATACTCTAATTCTGTTAAGCCTCTCAAACTTGACACACTGTCATACTCTAATTCTGTTAAGCCTCTCAAACTTCCAGCCCTCAATGAGGGCTGCAATTCTGTATTAAAGGATGGGAACGAAAATTACAGCAGAAAAATAGAAGAAATAGGGAAAACAACAGAAGAAATCCTCAGGAGGCCCCCAGGCTGAGGGAGGAAGATCAAGCTAACAAGCCACCAGGCCGATCTTCCGCTGAACTGTAAATGGCCCATAGAAACGAGGGGCAGGTTTCTGAGAAATCTGGCAGGTTAAAGAGTGTTGTTTGTGAGGCCGAAAGCGTACGGAAACAGGATCTCCCACATGGAGGGCAAGGTGACGGCAGTGTATTAGTTTTCTGCTTCATGATGTCTTGGGACCGACTCAAATAATATTTGAGTCCACGATCAAGCAGTGCATGGGCAACAGCGGGCAACTAGATTTCTGATGGAACAGCGTAGGTCTCGTGGCAGCGATTTACCACCTCTGTTTGGTCATCCGTTTGCGGGTGGTAGGTCAAGCTGAGTTTTAAGTCAGTGCCTTGGAGTTTGAGCAGTTCAATCCAAAAATGGCTTACAAAAATGGGATTGCGGTCGCTGGAATGCTATGCAAACTGACAATCTCCCACACGAAAACCTCGCCCACACTCCCACACTCTTTGCTGTGTAAGGGTGTTTTAGGGGTAAAAAATGGCCATATTTAGAGAGATGATCAATGATGACCAGAATCACAGTGCAACCACGGGATTAGGGTAGTCCGGTGATAAAATCCATAGAGAGACCCGACCACACCAGCTGGGGAATTTCCAACGGCTGCAACAGGCCAGCCGGATATAGTGTGGAATATTTATTTCGTTGGCATTTGGCCCATTGGCAAACTGTTGAACCGGTATTTTCATCCCGACCCAATATAAATTGGCAGGCAATTTTCTATACGTGCGGCAAAAACCAGAATGACCCCACTACGGAGACAAATGGAACTCAGCCAGCAATATGGGCACCCATGGGGACGAACTAGACAGCACCAACCGGCCCTTATAACAGAGGACACCTTGCAGAAAAGAGTAAGTAGGAAAGGAAGGAGCATCTGCTTGCAGAGTGATGATGACTTAGCTGAAAAATGGGACGTCTGAAACGCCTGTGAGCAAGTGGGGCTGAACCTCCCCCCTGCTGGATGTGGCTGGAGCAGGGCCACATCACGGCGTGACCGCGGCGTGACCGCGGCGTGACCGCAGCGTGTTGGCCCGATCCAGCGACATCCGCGGGGCAGCATCTTCCGACCAGGAGCGAAGGGAGCGGGAGGAGGCTGGAATGTGGGTGAAAGGGGGCTGGTTGCAGGTGTTGGGGGGATGGTGCGGGCTGATTCGAAGGTGGGGGGGCTGTTGCGGGCTGGAATGCTGGTGGCAGCGGGCTGATGACTTTGCTGAAAAATGGGTCGTCTGAAACGCCTGTGAGCAAGTGGGGCTGAACCTCCCCCCTGCTGGATGTGGCTGGAGCAGGGCCACATCACGGCGTGACCGCGGCGTGACCGCGGCGTGACCGCGGCGTGACCGCGGCGTGACCGCGGCGTGACCGCAGCGTGTTGGCCCGATCCAGCGACATCCGCGGGGCAGCATCTTCCGACCAGGAGTGAAGGGAGCGGGAGGAGGCTGGAATGTGGGTGAAAGGGGGCTGGTTGCAGGTGTTGGGGGGATGGTGCGGGCTGATTCGAAGGTGGGGGGGCTGTTGCGGGCTGAAATGCTGGTGGCAGCGGGCTGATGACTTAGCTGAAAAATGGGTCGTCTGAAACGCCTGTGAGCAAGTGGGGCTGAACCTCCCCCCTGTTGGATGTGGCTGGAGCAGGGCCACATCACGGCGTGACCGCGGCGTGACCGCGGCGTGACCGCGGCGTGACCGCGGCGTGACCGCAGCGTGTTGGCCCGATCCAGCGACATCCGCGGGGCAGCATCTTCCGACCAGGAGCGAAGGGAGCGGGAGGAGGCTGGAATGTGGGTGAAAGGGGGCTGGTTGCAGGTGTTGGGGGGATGGTGCGGGCTGATTCGAAGGTGGGGGGGCTGTTGCGGGCTGGAATGCTGGTGGCAGCGGGCTGATGACTTTGCTGAAAAATGGGTCGTCTGAAACGCCTGTGAGCAAGTGGGGCTGAACCTCCCCCCTGCTGGATGTGGCTGGAGCAGGGCCAAATCACGGCGTGACCGCGGCGTGACCGCGGCGTGACCGCGGCGTGACCGCGGCGTGACCGCAGCGTGTTGGCCCGATCCAGCGACATCCGCGGGGCAGCATCTTCCGACCAGGAGCGAAGGGAGCGGGAGGAGGCTGGAATGTGGGTGAAAGGGGGCTGGTTGCAGGTGTTGGGGGGATGGTGCGGGCTGATTCGAAGGTGGGGGGGCTGTTGCGGGCTGGAATGCTGGTGGCAGCGGGCTGATGACTTTGCTGAAAAATGGGTCGTCTGAAACGCCTGTGAGCAAGTGGGGCTGAACCTCCCCCCTGCTGGATGTGGCTGGAGCAGGGCCACATCACGGCGTGACCGCGGCGTGACCGCGGCGTGACCGCGGCGTGACCGCGGCGTGACCGCGGCGTGACCGCGGCGTGACCGCGGCGTGACCGCGGCGTGACCGCGGCGTGACCGCGGCGTGACCGCGGCGTGACCGCGGCGTGACCGCAGCGTGTTGGCCCGATCCAGCGACATCCGCGGGGCAGCATCTTCCGACCAGGAGCGAAGGGAGTGGGAGGAGGCTGGAATGTGGGTGAAAGGGGGCTGGTTGCAGGTGTTGGGGGGATGGTGCGGGCTGATTCGAAGGTGGGGGGGCTGTTGCGGGCTGGAATGCTGGTGGCAGCGGGCTGATGACTTAGCTGAAAAATGGGTCGTCTGAAACGCCTGTGAGCAAGTGGGGCTGAACCTCCCCCCTGTTGGATGTGGCTGGAGCAGGGCCACATCACGGCGTGACCGCGGCGTGACCGCGGCGTGACCGCGGCGTGACCGCAGCGTGTTGGCCCGATCCAGCGACATCCGCGGGGCAGCATCTTCCGACCAGGAGCGAAGGGAGCGGGAGGAGGCTGGAATGTGGGTGAAAGGGGGCTGGTTGCAGGTGTTGGGGGGATGGTGCGGGCTGATTCGAAGGTGGGGGGGCTGTTGCGGGCTGGAATGCTGGTGGCAGCGGGCTGATGACTTTGCTGAAAAATGGGTCGTCGGAAACGCCTGTGAGCAAGTGGGGCTGAACCTCCCCCCTGCTGGATGTGGCTGGAGCAGGGCCACATCACGGCGTGACCGCGGCGTGACCGCGGCGTGACCGCGGCGTGACCGCGGCGTGACCGCAGCGTGTTGGCCCGATCCAGCGACATCCGCGGGGCAGCATCTTCCGACCAGGAGCGAAGGGAGCGGGAGGAGGCTGGAATGTGGGTGAAAGGGGGCTGGTTGCAGGTGTTGGGGGGATGGTGCGGGCTGATTCGAAGGTGGGGGGGCTGTTGCGGGCTGGAATGCTGGTGGCAGCGGGCTGATGACTTTGCTGAAAAATGGGTCGTCTGAAACGCCTGTGAGCAAGTGGGGCTGAACCTCCCCCCTGCTGGATGTGGCTGGAGCAGGGCCACATCACGGCGTGACCGCGGCGTGACCGCGGCGTGACCGCGGCGTGACCGCGGCGTGACCGCGGCGTGACCGCGGCGTGACCGCGGCGTGACCGCGGCGTGACCGCGGCGTGTTGGCCCGATCCAGCGACATCCGCGGGGCAGCATCTTCCGACCAGGAGCGAAGGGAGCGGGAGGAGACTGGAATGTGGGTGAAAGGGGGCTGGTTGCAGGTGTTGGGGGGATGGTGCGGGCTGATTCGAAGGTGGGGGGGGGCTGTTGCGGGCTAGAATGCTGGTGGCAGCGGGCTGAAATGAAGGTGGAAGGGGTCGTGCAATGACACGAATGGGCAGAGTGAGAATATCGGATTGATCATCGGATGGAGTACACTGTAATCAGAGGAAAGAATATGCGCTGTGAGAATACAATATGCAATGGAGGATCATCGGATGGTCCAATAAAATTGTACGCTAAGTAGACACCCTATTGAGAGCTTCACCTGGATTCAAACAGCACAACCATTAATCTCATAGTGATTAATTATTGATTTTCACAAATAACTCAAATGATCCAGCATGATAGTTGGTAAGAAATATTTAGATGTGAATACACTTTTTGAAAGTCAATTTGGCATTCTGAATTTCATTGACACCTCATTTTAATTATCTCCGATTGACGTGCCGTCTGCGCGTGCACGTCGCGAAGACTACCATGCTTTCAAATTCAGGCCAACTAGTGTGTACAGGTAAATAAAGAAGCCAATGATAAAGATTTTAGCACCCCTACAACCGAAAAAGCACATTCCAGTAGAGGGAATAAGGGTCCCTATAGGAGAAACTACAGTCTAGAAAGAAAAAACCACATCTAGTTGCTTATTATTGTCCAACGAGTGGTTTTTTTGATGAATACATACAAAATTAAATACATACCCGCAAGTAAATACATACAAAATTAAATACAGAATTAAATACATACAAAATACATACCGAATACATACCTGCAACTAGAGAATCCATACATACCTACAACTAGAGACTCCATACATATAGAATTGAATACATACAGAATACATACAAAATACATACAGAATACATACAGAATGCATAACTACAACTAGAGACTCCATACATAAAGAATACATACATACTTGCAACTAGAGACTCTATACATATAGAATACATACCTGCAATTAGAGACTCCATTCCTCCCTCAATTAAAAATACATACAGAATTAAATAGATACATGAATTCAGAATACATACAGAATTGAATACATACCTACAAGTAAATACATACAGAATTCAGAATTAAATTCATACATGAAAGTATTATAACACATAATTCATACCTGTAAGTAAATACATACAAAATTCAGAATTGAATTCGGAATTCAGAATTGAATACATGCCTGCAAGTATTATAACAAATAATACATATCTGCAAGTAAATACATATAGATTTCAGAATTGAATTTAAAATTCAGAATTGAATACATACCTGCAATTACAACACATAAGTCATATCTTCAAGTAAATACATACAAAATTTAGAATTGAATTCAGAATTCAATACCTGCAAGTATAAAACATAATTCAGAAGGTAATTAAATACATACATAATTGAATTTATATTTTTCATTAAAACAGGATGAAAAATTTGGTTGATGTTGAATTAATAAAACAAAACAGTGGAAAAGAAATTAAAATGATGCAACGCCGAACCAGATGTTTGAAAAAAATCATATTTGACTTAAAACCAGCATTCAACACAAAGACAATCTGGTAGAATTCAATTAAATATGAACATTGAATAGCAACTGTTAAATAGAGATATTTAAATCGATGATGAACTGGTATTTTTAAGCCAAATCAATAGATTCAAAGAGAGTTGAACATCTACCAGTCAAGAAACAACTCAGAGGAAGGAATTTGGAGAATAATACCTCACTCAAACCCCCATCACGATTTAGACTTGGAGGGGAGTCCGTCGGCGTCGGGGGAGGCGCTGTCTTCCGGGGAGGGGGGAGGCGCGGTCGTCCGGGGAGGGGAGTGCATCGGGGGAGGGGAGTGAGTCGGGGAGGGTTCCGTAGGAGTGAGTCCGGGGAGGGGGGAAGCGCAGCGAGGAGGCGTCGGGGAGGAGGGGCGAGGAGGGCGCGACGGCGCGGCGAGGAGGGTGCGGCGAGGAGGGCGCGGCGAGGAGGAGATGCCGTCGGGGAGGAGGGCTGTGGATCGGGGAGGAGGAGGAGCCCGATAAAAGATCGGGAGAATAAAAGGATAGCCACGGACAAAAATTTAACCGTGGCCTAATAAGGGCTATAGCCACGGACCTATAAAACCGTGGCTATAGGTCCGTGGCTATAGCCCCAATTTCTAGTAGTGAATGCTTATATGCATACTTCAATTACTTTAAAATCTTGAGAAGAATGGGAAAAATACATACTACTCTATTTAAATTCCACTAATAGATGAATAACTGATCATGAAAGAAATCATATATTGTTATTTAATGGAATCCTAAGTCTTATAGATAATTTTATTTTATAATTAGATAAATAATTACATCCTTGAGAATAAATTTTTATGTATAAATTATATCAAACCTTCTAACGAGATGCAGTTCTCAGATTAATGACGATTCATAGTCACATCATGAAAGGATGTATATGATGCCTTCCCCACTTTTATGTTGATTATAGAGTGGTTTAAGTATTCTATTTCACTATTACTCACCAAAAATTAAAGTATAATAGATTAATTTTATAATTAACTGACTGAACGCTATAAGTAATTTGTATGATCACTAAGACTGAACCTATTACAAATTTATGAATGATTTTATTCATTAAATTTATACAGTATTTGATAGAGTAAATATATTAAGAGATTTCATCAAGAAAATATGTTTAAATAAAAATAAATTTATAAAAGATAAATTTGAAAATTATACTATTACTTCACGCCCACCCCTATTAGTTTTATTTAAACTAGCATGAGGTCATTATAAAATTAAAATTGCAAAAATATATTAAATATATTATTATTTTCGATAAAATTACTAAATAAATTATAACTCAGGATTATCATTCCTGGGGTTTTTCATCAATTCCTTTTATATTTAGTATTCCATTATTTCCAAATATAATATTTCATTTGTCATTATTTTGACTTCCAGGAAAATATTTTGACTACTTTTCATTCATTATTATAAAACAATATCTAATATTTATGGTTTTTAATTAATTAATTATTTATATGATTATTCAATTACCACAACTCATAATTTCTTATTCTATTAATTTTTTAATTTATAAAGAAATTCATCTTAATTATTTTTTTTGCAAGGGTAATTCATCTTAATTAAGTTTCTAATAAATATTTGTAATATACTCCTCAAGTTAGATCCCTTATTGATCACATGTGCACACGAATATTTATGATACTCAAATTTATATTTCACATATTAATTATACTTAAAAAAATTTATTTGTTCCAATTTAATTCATTAATTTTTTATGAATCACATTAAAAATATTTTCTTAATGTAACTACGTATTTTACAAGAAACACATTGATTTGTACCAATATAATTCAAATCATAAATAATATCCTTGAATAAATTTCACTAAATGATTGATTATCTATGAAATATATTAACACTAATGTTAATAATTTTACAAACTTGTCTTCAATAATTTATAAATAACCACACATAATTTCTCATCAATAAATCATTAATGTTTTATAGATATTAAATCTTTTTTAGTCTATATTCCAAAAAATATATGAAATATTTTTTCCCAATATTTTATGATTCAAAATTCATCTTCAATTTTATGTAAATCCCTAGACCTTTATCCCCTAAATTATTATTAAAATTTGGACCCCTGATATGATTTATTTTATATTTTTTAAACTCATTCATCATCGCAAGATTTATGATTTTATATTCAAATTTATATTGACAATTCAAATATTTTCACCTTGTTTATATAAAATTTTATATAATTTTATTTAAATAATTAGTAGAGACGTTTTTGTTCAAGCCCATATTGTAGATATCCATATTTTTAGATATAATTATAAAAGTAGTTTTATTAAATAATTTAAATCCATTATTATCAATGATGATGAGATTTAAGATCTCATTAATAAAAGATGCATTTTTTATGGGAAAAAAGTGAGCCACCAATTATATTGCATGATTTCCTTTTTTTGAGTAATTATTTGTCTTCAATATAATTATTTTGATGTTCAGTATCATCATATCAATCCTTTTATAACAATTATTTTTTTTATTTTAATTTCACCAGTGGTAAAAACATTTTTCTTAATACATGATGAATTATCATTAAATATTGATAATCTATCGTCGGTATTATATTAGGGGGAAAATTATTTATGTTCCTCTTCTTAAAAATATTATCTACACTAATATTCTTATTTTTAGTTATAAATCCATCCATTAATATTAATCATGAACTGTTTATTCTTATGGTTTATTTCTATTTTGTTAAGGACATCGAATTTAAACCCTTATTAAAATCTCTATTACTAGGTTTCATTTAATTTATCATTTTCATATCCCCCACATTACCAAAAAGAATTTATCACTGAAATTTTAGATAAATTTTAAATATTCACTATGTTAAATGATTTTAAAGGTAGGGGAAATTTTTACTTCCCTATAATACTATATAAATTATTTTATAAAATAGAAACAATTTATTCACAGTGTTAAACATCCTCATCCAATTATTCAAAAATATAACTCGAAATTTTATTAGTCTAAGTATTTAATGATATAATTTTATTTTAGATATACAATTGATGACTTTATTAATCCATGTTATTCCACATGTCATTATATATGAAAACAAATATTATATAAATGACTTCAACGATGAAGTGTTCAATATCCAAAAAAAATAATAAACAGAATTATTAACATACTATATAACATAAAATATCAACATCATAAATTAAATAATAAAATTAATTTTATTATTTTAATCAAATCCTTATATTGAACTCATAATATATATCTCATTTATTAATTAAATCATATATTTATTTTTCACAGTCTATTTATATATTTTTATTGATCATAAAAAAAAATATTTTCATTATTCACCTTATTATAATCTTCAAAGAATATATTAATAATGTTCAGTATTATTGTGTAATTCTTTAACACAAATAATTTTTTATCTTGTTTTCGGATAATGAAAAAATTGTTCTCACCTTCTCATCCTCCATATAGATTATAAAAAAAAATTGTTACTTTTTTTATTGGAAACAAAACATTTCTATATACTATCATCGAGATATATTTCATGTCTTATGTCATCATTACATATATCAATTACAAATAGTTAAATGAAATTAATATTTAATAGATATATAAATTAATTATTACACTATTCAAAATAAGAATATTAGTGTCTGGGTATAATCTCAGGATCACATAGATAAGATTGATGATTCATATGTGCAGAATAATGATAAAGAAAGTAAACTAAATATAACATTTATTGGAATGATATTGTGTTTTAGAAATAGATCATAATTTAATTTATTATCAGGTAATTAATAATAGTGATGAAAATGAACATAATTTCAAAAAAACAAGTAATTGATTAATGGATTTTTTTTTGATTCATGGAAAAATTATTGTCTTTTATATTTGATCTTTAAATATACATTTTTGGGAATTTTTTCTCTAACATATGATGAAATAAAATGATATTTTTTACCATTATTCAAAATATTCATTTGTCAATTGTTTTATAAAAATATTTTGATAAATAAATTACCTCACATCTCGAATGATATTTTTCATTATACATACTAGAAATAATATAAATAATTATTTTCATTACAAAACAAGAAACACATTATTTATTATAAAATTCCATGAGATATGATAGGGAAAAAATTCTAAATTTTTTAGAAATTAAATATATTGACACATTATTGTCTATTTTTCACCTTAAGAGCCATGTAGTATCATAATAAATATTAAATTGTTTTTTGATATCTATTGGTAAAAATGATCTTTTCAAAATTTATTTATAAATATCTTATAAACAAGATATTTTAAAATTTTGAAATTATGTTTTATATAATTTATTTGACGAAACGAAAATATTATATGCTAATGTGACACCTAATGAATTAAAATTATATTTCCTTTTAAATAATTTAGTCTCTTTGATAATTTGTGATTCTAAAATCATAGGTTTTTAATGAAATTAGATAATTTATTAAATTAATATTATTTAACAGGACCGTTATAACCTATAAATTAAATTGTTCGGTGTGAATACAACTAATGAAACTTTGAAAATTACATTTTACTGATGTATAAAATATATTTAATTGGTATATATATAGTATAAATAATATATAAACTATTTGAAAGAGAATGAATTTTTTTTGATAAACTAATTTTTATTGAATTGGGGATTAGTTTCACTTTTCTAGTATAATATAACATTAATTTTCACCGCTATTAGAAAATTAAAATAAAATTCATTTTTTAAATACGACTATAAAAATTATATTTGGGTGAATTTTTTATAGTGTTATTAATTTTTTTTGATGAACAGTGAAAAATAATGCTTTCTATTGAATTATTTAAAAATAATTAACAACATTAAATATGATAATAATTTTTTTTGAGATTTATTTAAATTTTATTTCAATTAAATTAAACCATTTAATTTCAATCAATTTTAAAATTAGTCATTATATGTAAACTTTTTAATCATTTGAATCATTATATTTGGTAGAAATGTTTAATAGTAAGTCTACATTTTCTGTTTTATATTAAATTACACCATTTAAATAATAAAAAATTATAGAAAATGGATCCCATATTTGTTATATGAAAAAAAATATAATAAAAAAATTCAAGGAATATTTTTTTAGAATAGTGAATAATGAGATGAAAAGGCGATTTATCATGGTTACGGTAATAAAGTGTTAATATGGGGGCTATACTGAAATGATAAATGTTAGAAATGTCCAAAAACCATTTTATTTCATGTTTTAAATATATATTAAAACCATATATATTATATTGTCAAAATATTTCCCATTATTATAGCCTTATTTCATATGTATAATATGGTAAAAATACATTATTTTCCAAAATTCCAATTGTATACTCTTCCCAACCTATGAAAGAACACACCCTCTTGTATCCATTAAACACTAACAAGACCCATTACTTACACCAATTCATAATCAAATAACATACTCACATACCTCTCATAATCCGAAATCATTTTACGGGTCCTAATTCCACCATATAATGGAATTTAATGTAAACCAAATGATTTTTTCCAAAGAATAGGTAGTGTCTCGAACCAAGTGTTTTATTTCATTTTCCAATCTAAAAACCTCAAAATATTATAAAAAATTATTATATAATGAGAGATATATATATTAAATATTATTACAATTTTTTTGTCATGTTTAGGACCTCAATCTATCTCCTCCTTCATCAAATGGAAAATGAAACTGTTGACCAAGTTTAAGGCGGACTACCACCTTACAAACTGATAAAAATCATTTTCCATCAGTGCTTATCAATGATGAATATAATGATATATCTAATTTATTTAATTTATATTAATAAAATTAGAATAATTTTTAATTTTAATATCATATATGATTTATATCATTACATTCTGTAGATAATGTGGTAACTTTACTCATGTGTACAACATATTACCAGCCACTGAAGAAATGAAATTCGATTATCATTTTCTCTTTAGATGGAATATAATATGAATTAGTTTAATTTTGATTTAAAATATTCATAAAATTTTATTAACTATTTAAATTAAATATATAATATTGTTTTTTAAATTTTTAACCATTGAATAACTAATAACATCACTCATTTGTATAAAGTACTACAGCCTTGCGGAGCGATGTGATTGATTTTCCACTAACACTTTAAATGGAAGGTAATAATAGAAAAATTTAATGAATAAATATATTATATATGACATGATATTGATTCATTAAAATTAATTTAAAATATTATTCTTGTCCCCATCTACATTTACGTAAATAGTAGTGTCACTCATTTGTAAGAACCACCTACCATCTCAATGACGTTACATGATTTATTCTCCATGTTAAATATTAAATGAATTTTATGAAGATATATCTAATGAGTAAATGTAAATTTATAAAATTAGTATATATATGTAGATGATTTAACTGAAAACTATTTTTATAATCTATACAATTCATCTAAAAAATTTCTATAAAAAATTGGTAATTATTATCTAAAAATAGTGGAAATTGGTAATTACTAATGAATGTTTAATAAGATGTCATGAAAGTATATTATATGATTTTATAAATAAATACATTATTTACGGATAAGTATATAACTTGTCAAAAACTACGATATTTTATTTTAATAATAGTTAAACTAAATCGATGTGTGTGGTAAGGGGATTCTTAAATCAAATTGCATTTTTTGGAATATACACCTAATATGATGATAAAATTATGCCTTGATTATGTGTGAAATTACATTTTATTGTTTTATTTTTTAGTTATGATATTATTAGGGTGGATATATAGTTAATATGTAATTTCAATTAATTTATTAACTCTCACATCAATAATATGTAATTTATAAGGTTTTCCTCTCAAAACATACTTCATTGAGGAATGTAATCTCTCATGTGCCTAGTTTTATTCTATATGGTTTATAATGACCCTTTAAAAATTATAAAATGAATACTAAAAAATAATGTTATTTTATATTAAAATAAATTGGTTTCAATCATGTATGTTATTTTTCAAAAATTACCAATGTTTTAAATAATTATTGGCTCAATTTTCCTTCGTTGATACACATGTTAAGAAATGATAATATCTTATTTTATTCAGTATAAATTATATAACATTAATTTTTTTTATCATTAATAGAATTAAAACCTTGTTAGTTAGTGATTCATTTGATGTTAGTATTTAGTGGACTTTTATAATTAATAATAAACCAATGATGTAATGCATTGAAGTTACAATCACATTGTTTATTGGGATTATTTTTAGTTGTGTTTTGGTGATTAATTCATATGATATAAATCTAAAATTCATAATATATTTTCATTTACAATCGGTATTACATGAAAACACATGTTTTCCCATAACATTCATCTAATTATATACTCAATATCCTTAAAAATTATTTCAAATAAAATAAAATTTATTTCACTTTTTGGTCAAAAATTCATTCCTTTCCATGTCCATGTTTTATAAAAAATTAAAAGTCATTTTAAAATTACATTATTAATGTTAAAATTCAATTAAACCAGTTCGTGTATTTTTAAAATATATATATATATTTAAAATATGGATCTAGTTTTCAATAAAAAGGTCCATTTGTTTTTACCGATAATTTGAATGGTAACGTAGTTTTTATCATGTATGGCATTAAATTTAAATTTTTTGTCATGCCTACTATTTTATGTGGCTCTTTATTTATAATTTTTAATGGTTATTTTAAAATAATAGTATTTACACAATATTTTTTACTTTATTTATTACAAAATATTTATTTTAAAAGTGGAATGGTAATTTTCCTCAAGGTTAATTTTTTTTATTTTTCAATATATTTTTTGCCTCAATGATTATAACTTTTAATGTTATAGAATACTAAAATACCAATATACACTTATCTCACCTATATACCAAGCTAGTTATTCATTCATGTGATGGGGTAATACATTGTATATTTTCATTTCCCAAATTATTTCTTCAATAAATTTCCCTTAATTGTTCTGTGATGTAATATTTTGAGACCAATTTTCATTCCATGGGTATTTTTTGTGCTATTCTTTATGATTGATTTCTATTTTATGAAAAAAAAATTATGATGTAAATTAAATTATAGGTGCATCCAGATAACACTCCCACGAACTGGGTAATGTTATAGGCTCACGAGATGCCATATGTGGGATTAGAGAGTTTATTAATCCATTACGGTACTATTAAAACATGTGATATTATCTAGGTAATTAACATTGACTAATGCTTTTTCCGTGTAATTTAATAATTCCACATTTCAATTGATTATAAGAACTTTTTAGGAATGTTCATTACTTATTGATTCAATGTGATTACTTATGTTCCCACTATTTTATGTTATTATGTTTTACCTTTGAATCACATGTAATGATTCCTTCTCATTATTATTTTATTACAATGATATTTAAATCGCCCAATTATTTGTATATTACGAAGGTTATCCAATGATTATTTAAGAGATCCATTAGGAAATAAATATGGAAATTAAAATAAAAATTATATGATTTATGTATTAATAACATAAAATTACAAATAAAATAGTCTTTTATGATCCTTATGTTTTAAAATTTGATATTTATGTTTAATAACAATTTAATAAAATGTGTAAAAATGTTGGGTCACCATATATCCACATAAAAATTATCAACATCAATCATGACATAACATAGTAGTTTTTAAGTAGTAAATGTGTACAAAAAACCTCAATTGATCAAGAAAACATGTATAGGAAGAAGAGATAAAATTTATGAAAAAATATACATATTTTTAATACCTTTTATGGTTTTTTAAATTTTAATATATTGAAACAAATATGAGTTATTATATGCATACAGGGGGACATCACATATAAAATATCCATTTCAATAACCACTCACATAGAATTATAAATTATTAATATGATAAAAACAACATGATCTATGTTTAAATCCATATTATAATGACTGATAAAATATTGTGTAATTTTTTTAAATTATTTAGGATTTTTATAATTCTGCGAAAATTGACGACGCATGATTCTGAGGATCGGTGTTCCCGAAATGAACATATGATCATTTATTAAGGTACTTTCAGTGAACGCACAGGCGTCATTTTGTATCTCTTGAACCGGTGCTCAGAATTGAAATCAGATAGCACTATTGAATCTGTTGTGTTGAGATTTTCCTAACGGAAGTTTCATGTCGACCGTAGTGGGTTAGGAGAAAAAGATAGTTTTTTGAACGTTTTAAATAATTATAAATTAACATGTAATTGTTATTTTATTTTCCATTTCTCCAATGGATGAGCAGTGGTGGTGAGACCAGTGAATTGTCAATCCATTTAATGGATTGAATCATAAACTATGTAACTCCACCATTGTGAATTAAAATAAGTTCATTAATTCATTTAATGAGCCTCATTAATTCTTTGACGTGTTACTCATATTTACCTCTCCCATTTAGATGGACCTCAGAGTGGGGTTTTGGAATGACTTCTTCAAGAAATGAAATTGTGGTGGAGTTATATAACACCATCCACTGACGGAGGATAAAATCTTGGGCGGCAATGACCCGGGATCGACGAATACCGATGACACGATCCAATGTGGATGCTCATCCCGCTGCAATAGCGACACCTCCAATGGATTACAAGGTAGGGAGTTTATGTTTGGTTTTCGTTTAACATTATTGTAATGAGTTTATTTAATCTTTAATGTTAGATAAATATTCTCCTGCTTGTTATCATGTTAACACGGAGGTCATGGGCCGAACGAAAAAGGCCCAGACCCTCCACTGCGTTGTTCATGTTCTGTTCATTAGGATCAACTTTCCTAAAAATAGACAAAAACACAAGCCTGAGGGTTACGCTGTGACAACGGCAGTCAGGGAGGCTTATAAGAGAAAACGACCCAATGAATGGACCACTAGAGCAGGTCTAGTGGCCTGTAGAATGAAATGTTGGTGCACAATGCTGGCGGTGGCCTACAGTTGCTGGAGGAAGCATGTGGAAACCTATTGTGGGTTTTTGGATAGATGTTTTCCATCGTGCACCACAGTGTCTAGAGGTGGAATACCCGAGCTAATCGCACAGGAGAAGGGGGCGCCCGCAGCTGCGGAGGAGGGGTTGGCGCGACCCTGCATCATGCCGCATCTGCTGAAGACCGGTCAGACCCCCTGGCCAACCTTTTCATAGGGTGGAGAAGTAATCCACCAGTTGGGTAAAACTTCCACACGTCAATGGGGCCAGCTGGAGATAGTAGTCCGGGCCAGACGTGGGCCGACCGTAATGGCTGGACATGGAGCCTAGCAGGACAACACGAGTGGGTTGACCCCCACCTGGTGGGCCTAGGCAACCGCAGCCCAGGCCTGGGAACCATCTGTGATGGACCCAGTAAACCAAGATAAACCATGATGGGTCAGACCCGGGTGGGGTCAAGAAGACCCGGAGACCCATTGCATGGTGCGACCTGACCGAGTCGAACCGGGCCCAGAACCAACCAACCCACGAATACAGAAATACCCGTAACTGATGAACCGAGTGTCGGTTTTACACAACATCAGTGGCGTTGGGAGCCCTTTCTAGGAATCAGTCCCTATGGCATATTTTTGCGGGCCTGGCCTAGCCAGGTGGGGCCGAGGTGGGATCAACCATGTTTTACGGAAAAGGGTGTAACTAACAGACCTAGAATCCGATCAAGAGACCGTGTTTGTTATAAGGACCCTTGTGACAAGGCAGTTTTTTGGAGATACTATATGTGAGTTTTTATGCATTTTGACATGTAACCTGGGATGGATTATTATTGAATCCAATTGAGACCTTTTTAGAAAAATTTCTATATCTCAAAAACTAGGCATCTGATCGACACGTTGTATGTCATGTTGGGACCCCTATAATGTGGTAGTCCCTTGGGTATAAATTTTTATGGACTTTTTACTAGTTGAAATATGAATAATGGTTTGAGGAGTATAATTTTTATAGACATTATGCGTTCTTTGTGTGGGAGTAAATTGGCTGGTTGTGACATGATGAAGGAGAGGGACCAATATGAGTCAACATCAGAAACTCCAGTGTGGGATCATCATGCTCTATGGATAATCATCTTTACCGCTTTACCAAAGGCCAATACGGGTCGGCACTAGTGACTAATACAGACCATTACTAGTGACCAATATGTGTTAAAACCAGCGACCAATACAGCACAACACTAGTGACCAATACGGGTCAGCACCAGTGAACAAAACTAGTCAGCACCATCGACCAATACAAGTCTGAAACAACATCCAATATGAGTCAGCACCTGCTGTAACACCCCAGGTAAATAAAGAATATGTCATCTTTATATTTATCCATATTTGTGAATCAAATATTAATATTACCTTAAAGGGAATTCTATGCTCGATGGCGTACCCAACACGCAACAATGAGTTTCTTGGGAATCTTACGTTGCTCTCTAATAATAAAATAATATTATTTTAAATGGCAGTTAACATGTAGCAGTTGTATTGGTGGGAATGGATAGAAATAACTAAAATATGAATATATATGTTTTTTTAAATGTTTTTACATCTATCCAAAGGCTTAAAATATGGAAAGAAATCAATTTTAGGCTTTTATAACCTAATTTTCACTAAAGGTTCACTTATCGCCTTCTGATGAAGAACTGTCATTAAATATAGTTTTGATCACTCCAATAAATTCTTTTGGACAAAATAAAACTCTTCTTTAGAATCGGGACATCAAATTTTACTTTGTATAAATTTTTGGTATTTTTCCGATAAAGTTCATTTTTTAATGAATAGTGTAAAATGTTGTATTTTAATTCAAAACCTCTTTTTAATATAATTTATTTACATGATTAGATAATATTTTGAATTGGTTTTAAAGTGAAATTAGAAAATAGTTTTATCATTAAATCCAATAGTGGTCATTGAATTAATTTCACTTTGAAATCAGACTTAAACTAGTGTAAATCTTTTGATACTTATTGTTTTATAAAAACACGCTATTTGCTCTGACAGCGGTAATTAATTATTAAATTAATTAATGTGAAAAATATGTTTTGAATTTTGTAAAACGGAATTCATTTTTGAATTTGGAATATCAAATATAGCTTAGGGTGAATTTTTGGGATTTTTCTGAAAAACTTCAATTTTTGATGAATAGTGAAACCACTAAGTGGTACTTATAAAAGCTGATTTTTTTGTTTAAATGAAATTTTACCACTTAAGTGTTTTGAATTTCAAAAATCCGACATACATGGTTGTCATTAAGAAGTAAAATGTGGTTCAATGGGATAAAAATAATTTTTTGGTGAATAGTAACTTATTAAGTTCTTAATCGCGATTAGTGGTAATTAGGGTAGTTTAAGGTATAAATAATGCTTTAATAATATAAAATGACCTAAACACATGTCCCAACCTTATTGGTTGTGTCATGGCCGACCACGAAAAGCCATGGGTCATCTTTGGGACCCCATGGAGCCACATTGGTTGGGAAATGACATAAATAACTTTTTATTTAATGTAAAAGTAAAAATGACGCAAACATAATATGTTTTACGAAAAAAAAATTTATATGGGGTTATAAAGATCAGATTTTTGATTATAAATAGTCATTGGAAAGAAAAAAAATATCCTACATCATAGTAGTTTTTTTATAATTTTTAGATATTAAATAAATTAAATTATTTATGACATAATAATGATGCAGCGATGACATCATTATTTGATGATTTAAATAAAATGGAATGATAATGTAAAATCTATGAACAACACATGTCCAAAACCAATTGGATGAGTGGATTTGGAACCCTTATCACCTTATCCACGAATTATATCAATGTGTGCCCTTTTAAAACCGAAACACATTTTCAAATAAAGTAATATTTCTTTACATTCCAAAAGTGCCCCTCCTCTTCTCTTATAAAAGGCCCCCACCTCTACCTCATTTCACACACTCCTCAAGCCTTTGGCTCGGCCAACACCTAACCATTTACTCCCTCCACATCCCTCTCCTCATCCTAGAGGATTCCCTTTGGGCATAATCCTTTCAAATGAAGCCTTTAGGCTCAAATCAAAAGGAGTTACACTTTTAAAGGTAATTCATTCTCTCATGTTCATTTGTTTTATTTTGCTTCTCCAACCCCCTAAACTCTTTTTATTTATTTCGTTCGTAACAACACCAGTATATTAAATATACTAGGATGTTGTTATAAGATTTATTTGAGATACACTCTCACACAACTACATCAAATGGTTAAAGAACATACGGTTTCCGTGGATGGCGAAATTGTGCCTCCCAAAACGATGATTGTTCAATACGCATTTATCACCTTCAAAGGTGGCCATTATGATTTCACTATTTTTATATATGATATATAATATGTTTATGTTTTACTTATTCTTCTTTATTATTCATTTGTGTCTTATCCTTTATGGTTTCCATTATGGGTATACGCGATATCTTTATTTTAGAAAGTGCGGACTACCGCCCCCTCAAAGTGATGTGATTCGTTAATGCCATACGTGGGACATATAAAGGATGGATTTAATGTTATTATATATGATGTTATACTGGAATTATTATTTACCTCTATATAATTATTATTTCTTTCCATTAAAGTATGAGATAGAAATGAAAGTAGCGTTCATGCGTACGTATGACTTACCGTCTCCATGAACGGTGCATTTCATTTCTTATCCCCAAATGTAATGTACTATTATAAGTATATATATATAATGGATATATATGATGTATGATACATCTAAATGATTAATATAATTCTGGAATTAAAATATACATACCTCTCATATAGTTTTAATTCCATTAATACGACATAGAAATGAAAGTAGCGTTCATGCATACGTACGGCTTACCGTCTCCATGAACGGTGCATTTCATTTCATTCCTCTAAATGATTATGTGATTTTATAAATACTTTTATATGCTGGATATATATGATATATATGATATCCAAATCAGGAATGTCATTTTTGGATACAAAGAACCTTTGACCACACGAACAACATGTAATTGTAAGAAGTCCGCTTTCGACTTAAGAACCAAATATCGACAAAACAAACATGATTAACATAAATGATTAAATAATGTTTATAACATGGTAATAAGTGATAAAAAAGGAATAATGAACTTTAAAAATTTTCTTAAGGAAGTATAAATTAACTCAAGTTTATTATTCAGGAGATTAAAGAACGATCGAGTCAAGTCGGACCCGAGGTAAGGGATCTTACTCCTCTCTTTCTTTTTTTTAAGTACACTCCTTTATGTCATTCCCTCTAAAGATCATCTTTCTTGTTATTGGAATGTTATTATATTTTACACTTACTGTAATTTTTATGTTCATGTGATGAGAGACCCTATTCTCTCGCTTATATATCCATTTTGGATGTTTTAAGTGGCGCCGTTAGGCTGCTGAATTTTCATAAGAGATCTAACCTCTCTCTTTCTTTTTAAAGTACTCTCCTTTATGTCACTTATTTTAAGCTCCTATTTGTTATGTTGTGGGATGTTATTTTATATTCCTCTTTCTGTAAACATTATGTTTATATGATGAGATACCCTATTTCCTCTCATCAATCTGTTTTGGATGTTTTAAGTGGTGCCGATAGGCTGCCGAGTTTTCGTAAGTGATTTTTCATCTCACTTTTATTCCCGTGAGATTTATGCTACATTTGCCACAATTTCCTTTTAGTGGTGTATTTACTGACCATTATTTTACTCATTGTGTAATATTCTTTCATTTATGAGTATTTACATCAATGATGTATTGTCCTTCTTTCACGGGTCGTATGTTTCGAAAGATACCCAAGTCGGTAAGGGAACCTTTCACCCTCCTCTTTTTAAAAGACTTATTTTGTTGGGTCTTTTAATTTACATATTGTTATGTTGGGATATGTTCTAATATATCCTTATTGATGTAACTTTTATGTACAAGTGATGAGATACACTTTTTATCTCTCATCAACTCATTTCGATGTGATGTCGTTAGGCTGTCAGGGGAACTTTTTAACCCAATTTCGATTTCTTTGGGTTCAACATGTAGTCATTGAATATGTCATCCATTGAATATGTGTGAATTAACTTTTATTGTTTTACAATTAATATCCACTTATATTGGGTGTATTTATATGTGTCGCACATATTTTTGAGATTGATTTGTCCTTAATTTAAGGATACCTTCTTTATAAGGGATTTCATCACATTTGACATTTCTATTAAGGGTTCATTATTGTTATGCACCAATTCACTCTTATATGGTGTATATACTGTCCTTTGGAGTATTATATCATGAATCCATTTATTCTCATGATATTATAATGTTATGACTAAATTTTATTCCTCAATTATTGTATTCAAGTGTCTCTAATTTTGGTAAAACCCCTTTAACAAAAATATCATTTTAAATGTTTTAAAGATTTATTATTCTAAATATTTATCTTTAATGCCCATGTTTTCAAAATGGTTTTCAGTATTTATTTATATGAACTTTAATGTTTAAAATTTATAATTCCATTAAATGTTTCAAAGTGGAATGGGACACTTTGATTCAAAAATCTCTTTTAAATGGTTTTTCAAAATGGATTGATTAATTCAATATCTGGGAATTATTTATTGTGATTGGAAATGAAATATTGTTATTGAAATGTTTATATTTTCCATATTTTTTGTGTAATAATGGTACTTGAACATTATGACGGGTGGTGCCATGAATACCAGGACGGGTGGTTACGTTATAACCTCCAATGCATTGGGTATGGAAGTCGGCCGTATGGCTACTCCATTAAGTATGTATGGAAATTGGCCGTATGGCTATTACATTAAGTGATATGTGTGGGAGTCGACCGTATGGTTATTCCACTTAAGTATGTTTATGTCCCAAGTTACCTTTATATATGTTATGTGTTCTTTATAAGGGTTTTATGGTAATCCTTTGGTTACAAAAATGTAAGTAATGATATTTTATTCAGTGAAGAGTTTTTACTACATCATGAAGGTGAAAAGTAATTCATTGATAAAGTATTCGTGGTTTACTTGTTGTATTGAAAAACTAACAGTTTTTATTTTTTGTGTATCCCTTACTGAGTTTTTATGCTCATCCCAAGTTTTTGAAATGTTTTTCACAGGACTTAGCATGGAATAGGGTCAAGGATGGGATCAAGGGAAAGTCATGCTACCTAAAACATGAAACTAGACATGGTTATTTTTAAGAATTTTTATTTTATGGATATTTAGTAGAAGAGACTACTTTTTAATCTGTTGAGAAGTAATAGTTATGTCCTAATTCTCTAAAACTCTAAACCTGAAAAGATCCTCAATGCGAAATATTCATTTAATTAAATATTAAGTAAGGTTTAAGGCTGGGGACTTATACCTGCGACCAATACGGTTCAATAACAGCGACCAACACGAGTCTACACCAGCAACAAATATGGGTCTGCATCGGCAACCAATACGGGTCAAAAAGGCGACCAATACAGGTTAAAATCTACCGACCAATAACAATCAACATACAATGACATGTACGGGTTAGCTGTAGAGTTACAATAGATAAGATAATCTGGATTTAAAAATAGTCATCTTGATCCCAATAACCTTTAAGTTATAACTTTACATTGAGCCGTCTCTTTCACTTTTTTCTTCTCAATTTAGATCATACTTTTGATATTACCTTTTTTTATTTCAGGTGATGTTTTCCATTTTGGATTACTAAGAGAATTTTGGGGGTCTTGTGGTCCCTTAATGAGTGGTTATATTCACCCCTACATGTCTGTGTCTGGTGCAGACTACTGATGCTTCCCAGAAAAATTTATAGGTCTTGGACTTGCTCGATATTTCTGCGATGGTAGAAGTCGATATTCTATTCTTTGACTTCATTATTACATCTACAACCCACTATTATTAGTTTACAGGTGTATGTGTGGTTGTATTTTACTCTCATGATCATACCTTACTTTTGTTTGTTGTTTACTCCAGTTTCCCTTTTTGAGTGTGTACAGATCTCTTATTCAATGCCTTCCGTGTTCGAGAAAAGGCTTCAGGTGCTAGTCACCAACCCCTATCTTATAGAAGGTGTGCATGGGGTAGTCACGTACTGTAACGACCAAATGTTTTATTAATGGAAAATCCCTCTTGATCCAGTTAAATGTCTCTTAATGAAATATGTTTTTATAATATGTCAACTTCATTAGTTTTTTGTTAATAATTGTGAACGTTGTTAATATTTCGGTTGAATAGTGATCACATGATTAGTATAAATATAGGACTTTAACAAATCCAATTTACTCAGAAAAAATAAGCGATGGCCTCATCTAGTAGATTTGCCCCATATGAAGCCCATTTGTCGGAGCTCGGAAAAGTGGTGCCATCCTTGGGCTTCGCCTTTGACCAAGCCCAAGCTGAGATTAACCATATCAAGCTTTAACGGGACCGTCTAAGGGAAATGTGGATGTTGATAGAGATTACCAGTCAAGCGATGTTATCTGAGCCACCCCAAGAGTCTGTCATCATCGCACACCTTAACCATAGGTCTTCTGCGATTGTTTTAAGGGGTTATGTAACAAATAAGTATCACTATGTTCATGTACATTATTTTTGTATATAATAATGAATATAATTTATAGTCATTTTTGATACATTGTAAATAGTTTTTAAAAGTACAAATGGTGTTTTTAGTTATTATTTAATTAAGAAATATATTTTATTTAATTAAGGAATTTTTGAATTAAATAATATTTTAATAAAAGAATAATATTATTATTAAATTAATTCTTTTTATTAAATATAAATGATCTTATAATTTTATGAATGCAATTAATAATTTTTATTATAGTTTGAAAGCTATTTTTTGTCAAAACCCGAGAATTTTCGATAAATGTCGATTATTATTTTAAAAGTGAAAATTAACATATTAATAAATCTTTTCAGAAAAAATAAATACCATTTCTGGAATTAGGATGTCAAAATTATCCAACGGTGAATTTTTCATAATTTTCTGAGACATTCAATTTTTTGGGTAAAAATTAAATACTATTTAAATATATAATGTGTTTTATGACACCATAATGACCAAATGGGGATGTAATAAAATACCATAATCCTTATGTTCAGACAATATATGTTTTATCATTAAAATAATGTGATTTTGGGTTTGTTTGACTTACTTTTCAAAGCAATAATGGACCCCTCAAGACATATTCAACACTTTGCCTTTTTAAATTAATTTCCATGGGAGTGTGACTCACCTCCACATAAGCAACCTTATTATTTTAAGATGTTAAGACTTGGGCATTATAAAATAATTCTCTCCTATTCCCATTTCCAATAACCATGTGAAAAAACCATGGGATGGTTTATGGTTTGGATTAATTTAATGTAAGGGGACCCAAACCTAAATAATAAAGAATTCCCTCACCTTTCCTATATAAACCCACTCAAGCTCCCACTTCCTCCTCACTAAAAGCCCTTGGAGTTCGTCAAACCTCTACCCAACTCTCTCTAAAATCCTCCCAATGTGCCCTAATCTTCCAAGAAGCCTCTCACAAGCCTCTCTCTAGCCTTTGGAAGCACACTTCCAAGTAAGGGTTTTTTCTTCCTTTCTTTTTTTTCAATTATCATTAAGTTGTATTACCATTTTAATTTCAATTATGAATGTTGGGGTATGGTTTCACACCTCCCCCATACTTCCCTCGTATTGTTCGAATGATGGGATCCCCCTTTATCTCTCTTTAAATGCCTCCCATGTACACCCATTACTATGCCGAAATTCCGAAAGGAACGTCTCTCTATTCTTTTACATTCAAGAAATAATTTTGTATCATGAATATAAATTCCATTAAAATTGTTGGGAAATGTATATATATGACCTACTAACTGTCCATTACATGTAAATATGATGAGGAACCCCTTTCTCTTTCATCATCCATTTTTATGAATTCTTATGTCACGTCGTTATACTGCCGAAATCGCACCAATTTTCTAAGCCAATGCCATTGTGTAGTGGATACCATGCCCATTTCTCCATCTAGGGTATCCACCTTTATTCACCATTACTTATTGATTACAATGTTTCATTTCTGAATTCCACATTCCTTTATCGTGGAATAAATTATTATGTTTTATTAATCAATGTTTTATGATCCATGTGGCACACTTATGCATGAAATGAAATGTTTAAAAAGGGTGCGCCCTTATAGCACTTTAATGCATTGGGTAAAGTATAGTATCATGATACGTCATGTGCAGTGAGTGTTGACTCATTCTAATTCAAGTGAAATGAGGTTTTACTCGTGCTTCATGTGATATGAGGGATTACTCATGCTTTATGTGCAATGACCCTTGGCTCATGCTAATTCCATGTTAAGTGTTCTTGCCACATTTCCATGTCATGATTATCATGCTTTATCATGCCTTTATGTTCATGTTTCTTTTTTGCTCTATTGATATGCCTATTGTCTAACATGTATTGTACTCCTCATGTTATTCCATGTGTACTCCATTACTGGGCTTTATAGATCCCCTTTTCGTATGCATGTCCTCAGGTTATCCCATGTAATGTTAAGTACGAGGGAATGTAGTGGTCATGTAAAGGATTATCTCAATAAAGATATTATATTTTGTGTTCTAAGATTTTATGTAATGATCCTAATCCCCAAATACACTAAACATCTCGATCTTCTTTGTTGTATCAAGTGAAGTTTTATGTAATAAATCATGTTTACTGTATAATAAAAAGAAGGGTTGTCATAGTTACTATCAGAGGATATGTTTAGTTATTTTAGGAATTAGGAAACCCTAGTAAATCCTTATATACAAGACTAAGTATAATAAAAAAATCCTTAATTTTTGGTAAATACTAAGTAAGGGGTTTATCAAACAAATACATCCCTATCTGGATACGAGCTGGTAGAGGCGGCTCTGGCACAGATATATCCTATGGGTAAAACCCAAAAACACCGCTTTCATCTAGACTCAATTGGGAACTGGTGCACGGCAACGGGCCTTGCTGCACTCTTGGTTACGACACTCTCGAGGGATATGTTTGGATAAATTCAGAAGCATAGTATGAACCCTTATTAAGGGAATTAAAAAAATTCCCCTGAGAATATATGATAGAAAGTAGATCATGAAAAGCCTATATTGAAACTTATAGACTCATGAGTTAAGAAAATGAATGTTTATTTATAAGTCATAAATTTTTTTCTTTGGATTACCCTTTATGTGTTACCCCTAACTGTCCTTTTATTCCAGCCAATGGCCGGTAAAAGGAGGACTCAGGCTAACAACCGTTGTGAAGATCAGTGTGATGACTGTACTAATGAGATGCAAAATCCAATGGGAGCGGGAATCGAGAACTTTGTCACACTTATCTCTCTTCTAACTCATGTTTTGAATAGAAACATGGGTCAATAGAAATGTTAAACCCACCCCCCCCCCCCTAAGAAAGAAAAAATCTCTATCGAGAGGTTCATGAGACAAAGGCCTCATACTTTTAGTGGATCATCTGATCACATGATCGCTGAACAATGGATAAACTCCATTGAAAAGATATTCTCCATCCTCCAATGTTCTGAACAAGAGAAGGTTATCCTAGGGGATTATCGTATGGAGGGTGATGCTGATCAATGGTGGATGTTGATCAAAAATACAAAGCCTGAGGAGGTGATCGAGGTGTTAGAATGGAAGGATTTCCGGAAGATGTTTTTCGATAAATATTTTTTCGCACACCCTCCGTCTTAAGATGGAAATGGACTTCCTTTCCCTCAAGAAAAACGATGAAGAATCTATTGGAGCATACGAGGAAAACGTCACGAGGCTTGAACGATACGCTTCCGGTTTTGTCGCTACCCCCGAATGCAAGGTTGACCGCTTCTTTGGTGGGCTGAAGCCTAGCTTGCAGAAAGCATTAGAGATATGTGACTTCGACTACTATGATGAAATTGTCCGATATTCCATCAATTTTGAAATAGAGATCGGGGAATCATAGGGTTATCATGGGGAAAAGAAGCGTAAGGTGGACTTCAATGCTGGTGGTCCGATGGATAAATCCAACGATGCAAAGAAGATCCAACACCCCACTTGCCAAAAGTGCAGAAAGAAGCACCCTAGAAATTGCCTTAATGGGATGAGAAAATGATTCAAGTGTGGAAGAGAAGGGAACCTAGCTGTTAACAGTCGGAAAGAAGGACTCGCGGCTACGACAGAAGAGATGAATGCCTTGTTCGATCCTCAACACATTGTTCAATGCTACAAATTCAATGAACCATGTCATTTTGAAAATCAGTTCCATAATCCAAGGGTTATTGGAGGTAACCAACACCCTCCAAGACAGCAAGGAAGAGCTTTTGCCATCAATTCTGCCGAAGTGAACCCCAACAACGAAGTGGTGATAGGTACGCTAGTTATTCATTCAAGAATAGCGAACATACTTTTTGATTCAGGTTCTACACATTCTTTTTTATCTCAAATGTTTAGTAGAACAATCCCAGCACCACCACAAATCATTGAAGTAAAGATGTCGGTGAGTACAGAAAATGGGGAAATCATTGCATCCCATGAATATAAGTCCTCCCATGTTATAATCTGTGGATTGTATTTCCCGGAAAACCTCATCATACTCCCTCTGGTGGAATTTGGTGCAATTCTTGTCATGTATTGGCTTTCTTTATATAGAGCCAACATAAATTGTCGGGAGAGGGAAATCACACTCCATATAGAGAATCAACCCCCGATTCTTTACAAGTGTCAGGAGGAAGATGAATTTCCTTTAGCTCCATCATCTCAAGAATGGATATTACTGCCTTATGAGCACGCATATCTGCCATAGATGATTGAGTCCAAGGAAGAAACCATCCTTGATGAAATGTCTATTGTGAGGGAATTCGCTGAAGTGTTTCTCGAGGAACTACCTGGTCTTCCTCCAAGAAGAGTTGTTGAGTTCTCAATTGAAGATATACCAGGGGCACTACCAATATCCATGACTCCATATAGAATGGATGTTGTAGAGCTTGAGGAGCTGAAAAGCAACTACAGGAGAATCTGGATAAAGGGTTTATACGCCCAAGTGCTTCACCATGGGGTGCACCAGTCCTCTTTGTCATGAAGAAGGATGGGTGAATGCATCTTTGCATCAATTATCATGAACTTAACAAAATCACAATAAATAAAAAGTATCCTCTCCCAATAATCTTTGACTTGTTTGATCTCCTGTATGGAGCACAATACTTCTCCAAGGTGGACTTGCGTTTGGGATATTATCATGTAAGCATGAAGAAGGAAGATGTCCCCAAGACTCCTTTTCGTACAAGATATGGGCACTATGAATTCATAGTAATGCCTTTTGGACTCACCAATGCTCTAGAAATATTCATAAACTTGATTAATATTGTATTTTTAGATTACCTTGAGAAATTTGTGGTAGTCTTTATAGATGATATTCTAATATACTCCAAAACCAAGGAGGATTATGAGGAGCATTTAAAAACATTACTAGAGACTTTGCGCAAGGATAAGATCCATGAAAAGTACAGCAAGTGTGAGTTCTGGTTGAAGGAGGTCTCATTCTTGGGCCATATCATCTCAAGAAATGAGATATCTGTCGACCCCTCCAGAACAGATGCAATTGAGGGATGGCTGAGGCCAACATCAGTAATGGATATCCGTAGCTTCTTGGGGTTACCTGGATATTATCGACGATTTGTGAGAAATTTCCCATAATTGTCCAACCCTATTACCAAGCTAACTCTAAAGGGAGTAAAGTTTTCTTGGAGTGATGAATGTGATGAAAGCTTCAAGGAGTTGAAAAAGAGGATTATCACTATGCCGGTGCTCACTTTACCCAATAGTGGGGAACTTTTTGTGGTATTCAGTGATGCCTAAAATAAGGGATTAGGTTGTGTGCTAATGCATAATGATAAAGTTATATCCTATGCCTCATGGAAGTTGAAAATCCATGATCAAAACTATCCAACGCATGATCTGTAGTTGGCGGCTATGATCTTTTCCTTGAAAATCTGGCGGCATTATCTCTATGGAGAGAAATGTGAGATATATACTGACCACAAGAGTCTTAAATATATATTCACACAGAAAGAGCTTAATATGCGCCAGAGAAGATGGATAGAGCTTATCAAGGATTATGACTATTCAATACATTACCACCATGGGAAATAGAACAAGGTGGCAGATTCCCTAAGAAGAAAGGACCCACCAATTCTATCAATGATGAGAATTTAGAAGGATCCAATCTTCTTAGACTTGATGAAGATGGATGTGGGAATCATAAAGAAGGGAACATCATCAATCCTTTCACATATGATTACTCAACCATCTCTTTTGGAAAGGTTAAAGGATGCTCAAAAGGATGATGTGGAGATTCAAGAAAAAGTGGAAGCTATCAAAAAGGGGAAATCCTTGGAGTTTAATGTTAATGAATAAGGAATTGTGTGGTTTGGGAAAAGGCTATGTGTTCCATCAATTCTGGAGCTGAAGAAGGAACTTTGGATGATGAACATAGTTCAAATTTCTCTATTCACCCCGGGAGAACAAATATGTATCGAGATCTCCGAGAAAACATTTGGTGGGATAATATGAAGAATGAGATCGCTGAATATACGTCAAAGTGCCTGGTGTGTCAGCAAGTGAAGGCAGAGAGGAAGAAGTCTAAGGAAAAGATGCAACCATTGCCCATACCAGAATGGAAATGGGAAAACATCACCCGGGACTTTGTCACCAGACTTCCAAGGACATCCAAAGTCAACAATGCAATATGGGTTGTTGTGGGTCGTCTTACAAAGACTACACACTTCATTTATATTTGGGAGGACTTCTCTTTGAATCAACTGGCACAAATATATATCAGGGAAGTGGTAAGGTTTCATGGTGTACCACTATATATTTTGTCTGACCGAGATCCAAGTTTCACCTCTATGTTTTGGAAGAGTCTTCAACATGCTCTGAATACTGAACTGAACTTCAGTATGACCTATCATCCCCAAACTGATGGCCAATCCAAGCGGACTATCCAAACACTTGAGGATATGTTTAGAGCGTGCTCAATTAACTTTAATGGATGATGGGATCAACATCTACCTCTGGTTGAGTTCTGTTATAATAACAGTTTCCACTCGATCATCCAAATGGAACCATATGAAGCCCTGTATGGGAAAAGGTGAAGAAAACCAGCATGTTGGAATGAGGACGATGAACGAAAGATTCTTGGACCAGAAGTGGTTGAGGAAATTCTGGAGAAGGTAGAAACCATTCAGAAGCATATCAAGGAAGCTCAGAGTCGACAGAAGAGTTATGCAGATAATCATCGACGAGACCTTGAGTTTAAAGTTGGAGACATGGTTTTTCTATGCATATCTACGTGGATGAAGGTCATGAGGTTTGGAATGAAAGGGAAGTTAATTCCAAGGTACATCGGCCCCTTCGAGATTCTTGATCTTGTTGGGGTTTTGGCCTATCAACTAGTACTTCAGCCTACCATGGCCAAAGTGCATGATGTCTTTTATGTATCTTTCTTAAGGAAGTACATACCGGACCCTTCACATGTACTCTCTTCTGAGGTGGTACAATTGGAAGACGATCTTTCTTATAAGGAGAAACCAGTGAAGATCATAGATCGTAGAGAAAAATTTCTACGAAATAAGACAATGCCCCTCATCAAGGTGTTTTGGAGAAACCACAAGATTGAAGAAGCGACTTGGGAATTCGAGAATATGATGAAGCTGAGTTACCCACAGTTGTTTTAGTGTGGTAAAAGATAAATTTCGAGGGTGAAATTTCATAAGGGGGGAATATTGTAACGAACCAATGTTTTATTAATGGAAAATCTCTCTTGATCCAGTTAAATGTCTCTTTATGAAAAATGTTTTTATAAGATGTCATCTTCTTTGGTTTTATGTTAATAATTGTGACCGTTGTTAATATAGCCGTTGAATAGTGATCACGTGATTAGTATAAATATACGACCTTAACATATCCAATTTACTCATACAAAAGAAGTGATGGCCTCATCCAGTAGAATTTCCCCATACGAAGCCCATTTGTCAGATCTCAGAAAAAGGTGGCATCCTTGGGCTTCGCCCTTGCCCAAGCCCATGCTGAGCTTCACCATGTCAAGCTCAAACGAGACCATCTATGGGAAAAGTGGAAGATGATAGAGATTACAACTGGAGGGATGTTATCTGAGCCACCCCAAGAGTCTGTCACCATCGCACACCTTACCCTTAAGACTTATGTGGTTGTTTTGTGGGGTTATGTAACAAATAAGTAGTACTATGTTCATGTACATTATTTTTGTATATAATAATGAATATAATTTCTAGTCATTTATGATACATTGTAAATAGTTTTTAAAAGTACAAAGGGTGTTGTTAGTTATTATTTAATTAAAAAATATATTTTATTAAATTAAGGGATTTTTGAATAAAATAATATTTTAATAAAATAATAATATTATTATTAAATTAATTTTTTTTATTAAATATAAATGATATTATAATTTTATGAATGCAATTAAAATTTTTTATTAAGGTTTGAAAGCCATTTATGTCAAAAACCGTGAATTTTCGATAAATATCGGTTTTTATTTTAAAAGCAAAAAATTACATATTTAGAAATTTTGTTAGATAAAATAAATGTCATTTCTGGAATTAGGACATCGAAATTATCCAATGGTGAATTTTTCATAATTTTCGGAGACATTAAAATTTTTGGGTAAAAATTAAATACCGTTTAAATATATAATGTGTTTTATGACATCATAATGACCCAATGGTGATGTAATAAAACACCATAATCATTATGTTCGGCCAATATATGTTTTATCATGTAAATAATGTGATTTTGGGTTTGTTTGACTTACTTTTCAAAGCATTAATGGACCCCTCATGACATATTCAACACTTTTCCATTTTAAATTAATTTCCATGGGAGTGTGACTCACCTCCACATAAGCAGCCTTATTATTTTAAGAAGTTCGTACTTGGCCCATATAAAATATTGTTTTCCTCTTCCCTTTTCCAAAAACCATGGGCAATAACCATGGGATGGTTGGTGTTTTGGATTAATTTAATGTAAGGGGACATAAACCTAAATAATAAAGAATTCCCTCGCCTTTCCTATATAAACCCACCCAAGCTATCACTTACTCCTCACTCAATGCCCTTGAAGTTCGTCCATACTCTGCCCAACTCCCTCTATAATCCTTCCAAGGTTCCCCAAGCTCCCATGAAGCCTCTCACAGGCCTCTCTCTAGCCTTTGGAAGCACACATCCAAGTAAGGGTTTTTTCTTCCTTTCACTTTTTTTGTCAATTTTCTTTAAGTTGTATTACCCTTTTAATTTCAATTATGAATGGTGGGGTATGGTTTCGAACCTCCCCCATACCACCCTATTATTTTTTGAATGATGGAAGTCCCCTTTCTCTCTCATTAAATGCCTCCCATGTACACCCGTTACTATGCCGAAATTCTGAAAGGAACTTCTCTCTCTTCTTTAACAATAAAGCAATTATTTTTTATCATGAATCTAAATTCCATTAAAATTATTGGGACATGTATCTATATGACCGCCTTACTTTCCATTACATGTTAATATAATGAGGAACCTCTTTCTCTCTCATCAACCATTTTTATGAATTCTTATGTCATGATGTTACGCTGCTGAAATTGCACCGATTTTCTAAGCCGATGCCATTGTGTAGTGGATACCATGCCCATTTCTCCATAAAGGGTATCCACCTTTATGCACCTTTACTTATTGATTACAAAGATTAATTTATGAATTCCTCATTCCTTTATCATTGAATAAATGATTATGTTTTATGAATCCTTGTTTTATGATCCACGTGGCACTCTTATGCATGAAATGAAATGTTTAAGAAGGGTGCGCCCTTATAGTGCTCCAATGCATTGGGTAAAGTATAGTATCATGATACGTCATGAGTAGTGAGTGTTGACTCATGTTAATTCAAGTGAAATGATGTTTTACTTGTGCTTCATGTGCAATGAGGGTTTACTTATTCTTTATGTGCAGTGAGCCTTGGCTCATGCTAATTCCAAGTTAAGTGTTGTTGCCACATTTCCATGTTATGATTATCATGATTTATCATGCCTCTATGTTAATGTTTCTTTTATGATCTATTGATATGCCTATTGTCTAACATGTATTTTACTCCTCATGTTATTCCATGTGTACTCCCTTATTGGGTATTATAGCTCACCCTTTTCTTATTCATGTCCTCAGGTTATCTCATGCAATTCTAAGTACGAGGGAATGTAGTGGTCATGTAAATGAAGATTTCAATAAAGATATTGTATTTCATGATCTATGTTTTTATGTAATTAACCTAATCCCCAAATACACTAATACTCTCCATCTTCTTTGTTATATCAAGTGAATTTTTATGTAATAAATCATGTTTAAGTTGTAATAAAAATAAGGGTTTTCATACGTACGGACCCCGTGGGACAGGTTGTGATAAAGTGATATCAGAGGGTCGTTGGTTCTTCTAGAATAACTATGTGTCTTCTTTTATTGTGGAAATAGTCTAAAGTGTCTTGAGTTCTAGATTTAGTGCAGGGAGTATAGTGTTGGTTAGGCGATCAACGTATCCATACAACATGACCCTAAATTCTATTTTCCAACTCGGTATATGATGTCTCTGGTTTCTAGTGTTTGAAAATGTTTTTTTGATATTTCTTGAGTAATCTCACCAGGTATAAATTATTGACCATGGAGAATATTATTCTTACAGGATTCTTCCATGACGATAGTTATCCAGGATTCAGGTTAGAGATCGTGACAGTGGCCCACCTAGTGATGAGTTGTTGGTACATGGACCACTCATAGTGATGGAACCATCAGGTGGTGTACAGTATCACAACCACCTGTTGAGCCATAGATGCTTCCTATGGATCATGAAGGTCAGATGAGCATGTTCCATGAGTTCCATAGATAGAGGACTATGAGTTTTCTAGGTATGATAGACCCTCAGGAAGCAGAGGACTAGCTTGAGGTGGTTTCGCGGGTCGTTCCATTAGTAGCGAAACTCACCGAGCATATAAAAATCTCGGCCGCTAGCCTTCTTCAGGGCTCGAAAGGACGATGGTGGAACTCGTCACTTTAGGTGGATGAGGATACAACCCACACCTGGTTGGACTTTGAGAGACTTTTTAGGGCGGAGTTCTTGCCAGCAACACTAAGCTCTGTGCGTATTCAAGAGTTTCTGCATCTTTAGTAGGGAATAAAGACTATGGATCAGTAGTCGGTTAGATTTACTAACCTATCCCGATACTCCACTGACATAGTATGAGACACTTACATCAAGGCCAAGAGCATTGAGTAGGGGATCCAATGAAAGATCAGAGATCCGATTTTTCTATCAGCATCTCGATGTAGGCTGTGGTTATATAGAGAGATTTGTTGATAGAGATATTCTTTTCCAAGTAGGCACCAACATTGAGAGCCCCTAATGGATGACATGTAACGGAGATATCGGCAGCTTCTAGTAGAAAGAGGCCACAGACGCTCTATCATGCTAGACCTTTTTGAGGGTGACCTTGAGATGTATGGTCAGAGGTACAAGGCTCGAGATGCTGATGGACCCACCAGCAAGGCATTATCTATTGTCCTGTGGGGGACAGATTCACATAGCTCGTGACTGTCTGAATCCCCGTGCAGATGATTGGGAGATGGTAGAGGGGCCACCAATGCAGCGGTCGCAGTAGGAGAATGAGCGTCAGCCAGGCGGCGAATGAGGCTGGGGATCAGGACATGCAACGAGAGGTTTTAGGGGTCAATAAGAACTATCTCCACCATCCCTAGGTGGTCCACCAAAAGATCAAGGAGCATGTGGATAGGGATAGGCCCTTCTATAGGCAGTAGAGACTCACGATCCTGATGTACCATACATGATATTAGGTACGATCTATATCTTCTCTATATTATAAGTAGTTATTATCGACACATGTGCGAGACATTATTTCCTTACTGCATTCTTAGTTCAGGTCTCTGAGATTCTAAATGTTCTTTTAGCTCGGCCATTTCATTTGGAAACACATACGGGTTTAGATTCAGGTGTCAAACACTGGTGCCGAAAGTGTGATCTTACTCTCTAAGGAGAGATTTTCTGATGGGATATTCTTATAGTAGCATGGTAGCCCTCCAGATTCATTCCAGGTATAGACTGGCTATCAGCTGTTCGGGCACAGATTTACTGCTTGAGATGTATAGTGAAAAATACGCACAGAGATGGAGGCCAGTTTTTCAGTGTTGGTGATAAGGAAAATATAGCAGCACAAGATGGACTTGCAGTCAAGAATGTGTAGCTGATTACATATCAGCTGGCTTGCATAACCTTCAACACAGTGGATGAGTCAACTCTACAGTTTCTAGTGGTGGTGGATGAGAAAGAGTTCATATTTCAGAAAGATATCACAAGACTACGCCCTTATAGAAAGGTAGACATCCGCATTGAATTGTACCAAGGAAAAATAGTGATATCTACAACAGCATATCATATGGCACCTGTAGAGCTCTAGGAGCTGAGGGTAAAGTTGGAGGACTTATAGAGGAAGGTATTCGTATGGCCTAGTGTTTCACCATTGGCATCCTCAATATTGTTTGAGAAGAAAGAAAAAAAAGGATGTTTGAGGTTACGTGTGTACATCTACCACCTAAACATGGAGACTGTGAAGAAAAAGTATCCCCTATTGTGGATTGATGATCTGTTTGATCAGTTGAAAGATACGAAGTGGTTCTCGAAGCTAGACCTCAGATCAAGCTATCATCATCTCTGGGTACAAGAAACGGGTGTACCGAAGACAACCTCCAGATGTTGGTATGGCCATTATGTGTTCTTGGTGATTCATTTTGTCGTGACCAATGCTCCCACAGTGTTCATGGAGCTCATGAACATGATCTTCAATCCATACCTCGGCCGCATTATGGTTGTCTTAATCGATGATATCTTGGTGTACTTAACATTCGAAGAAGAGCACATTTTACACTTAAAGATAGTTTAGGACACACTCTGGGAGCACCTATTATATATAAATCTCTCGAAGTATGAGTTCTGGATATGTAAATTCCATGCCTTAGAACATGTCATCTCAAAGGCTGGAGTAGCAGTGGACCCAGCGAAGATCAAGGTAGTACTTTCTTAGGAGCCACTCTGAAGTGTTTCGGAAGATCCGAGCTTCCTTGTATTAGCATGCTATTATCTGAGGTTCATACCCAATTTATCAAGAGTAGAAGCACCTATAACATCTTTGTCGAAGATGGGGAAACACTTAATATGGTCAGAATCATGCCAACAGAGCTTTCAACACATGAGGTAGAGCTTCACCAGCGCTCCCATCATGAGGTTTCCCGACTAGGGCACTGAATACATTGTTTTTTGTGATTCATATGGGACCAGACTTGGTTGCGTCTTGATGAGAGATGATGCACTAATTACTTATGTCTCATGATAGTTGAGGCCTCATGAGCTGAATTATGCGACTCACGACATGATTTTGGCATCAGAATTCATTTCATTGAATATTTGGTGACACAACATAATGGGAGTGTAGTTCATTATATACGTAGCCCACTAGAGTCTAAGATATATCTTCACACATAAAGATAGGAATGTGAGGCAATGACATTTGCTAGAGTTCCAACAAGACTATGACTTTGAGATAGTCTATAATCATGGGATGGAGAACGTAGGGGAAGCTGTAACTAGTAAAAGATCGAGTTCAAAACTACTGAATGAGGCTTCAGAGGAGTTATCCTTTCATCATATATCCTATGTGGATAGAGATGATACAATATACCTCTAGTCAATGGTATTTTCCCCTCCACTCCTTCAAAATGGTAAGGAGGTGAAAGTCAGAGACAATAGTTTCGAGACAATAGAATCATAGATATCCTTAGGTCAAGCACCTGGTAGATATTCTAAAGGTGAGGAGCACCATATCCTTTTTAGAAGACATACAGTCTTACCAGTGGTTCTATGAGAGGAGGTGTTGAGGGAGTTCCAAACCTCCCACTTTGCAGTACGTCCAGTCTTGATGAAGATGTATAGGGAAATCCAGTGTCAGTACTGGAGGCCAGGGATGAAGAAATATGTGCTAGAGTTTGTTTCCAGATCCTTCACTTTCCATCAAGAGATGGTTGAGTATCAAGTACCACAAGGCTTGACCTATCCCCTCTAGATAATAGAGTGGTAGTAGTAAGGGATATCTATGGACATCATGATGGTGTTACCACATATGTACAGAGGGCATGATACTATCTGGGAGATCTTTGACCGACTCACCAAGTCATCTCATTCCATGCTATTAGAGAGAAGGGATTATTAGAGATATTGGGATGTCTCTACATTTAAGAGATAGTGAGACTTCGTGGGGTACCTTCAATGATAGTCACAGACCATGATGCATGCTTTACATCCCAGTTGTGGAAAGGATTGTGGGAGGCTTTCGGGACCCAACTTCGCTTGAGCACAACTTTTCACCCACAAAAACACGGTCAGACTAAGAGGACCATCCAGACCATGGTGTACATGAATCATTATTGTGTCCATGATTTTGGTCAATGCTTTGAGGACCACGTACCCTTGGTGGAGTTTGCATACAACAAAATCTATCACTCCACCATTGGTATGGCCTCTTTTGAGGTTCTGTACAGATGACTTGGAAGATCATCCTTGTGCATGACAGATCCAGGAAAGCCAGCACTCGTGGGCCCAGAGAAGGTATAGGCTACCACTACGAAGGTGCAGGTCATCTGAGAGTAAGTGAAGACTGCACATAGCCGACAGAAGTCCTTTGAGGATAGGCAACAAAGACCACTAGAGTTCCAGCAGGGGGACCCCGTATTCTTGTGAGTCTCCCCTCGAGAGGGACTAAATAGATTTGGATGAGGCAGAATACTCTCACATAGGTTTATTGGACCATTCCTAGTGCTTTGGAGGATTGGCGAGTTGGCATACCGCTTGGAAATACCACCACTGTTGGAGAGGGTGCACAACTTATTTTACATATCCCAAATGAGGAGGTACGTACATGACCCACCGCATGTCATTGATAATGGCGAGCGGGTGTTTGACGATGGAGCGAATTTTGCAGATTACCTAGTGATGATAGAGGATCGACAGTAGGAGATCCTTTATGAGTGGTTGATTCCTATGGTGCACATTTTGTGGTAGCATGTGAATCTTCAGGAGAGCACATAGCAACGAGTGGCTCATATGCATTCCTATTACTCCTCATTGTTTAGGTAGCTTTGTTTTGATTTTGGGGACGTAAATCCCAATGGTGGGAAGAATGCCAAGAACCAGATATTATATGAATTTTTTTTAATTAATTGGGATTTTTACGAGTCTGTGAAAATTGAAGGCGCATGATTCCGAGGCCCGGTGTCCCCGGAATGAATTTCTAAACATGTTTTAAAGGAATGTTCAATAAATTCACAAGCAGAGTTTTCAATCTTTTGAATCATTTCTTGGAATTGAATTCTGAGAGAACCGTTGATTCTGTATCGTCGGGATTCTCTTAAGTGAAGCCTCACTTCAACCACTGTTGGTCAGGAGAAAAACATAGTTTTTTGGACTTTTTATAGAATAATAAAATAACATGTCATTTTTATTTTATTTTCTTTTTCTCTAATAGATTAACTGTGGTGGAAGGATTGGTGAATTATAAATCCATTAAATGGATTGAATCATTAATAGTCTAACTCCACCATTGTGATTTTAAAGAGCTTCATTAATTCATTTAATGAACCTCATTAATTTTTCAACACATTACTCACCTTTCCCCCTCCTATTTATATGGATATTGGGGTAGGTTTCGGCATGACTTATTATAGTGAAGAAAATCTGGTGTAGTTCTATGGAATTATCCACAAATGGAAGTTTAAAGATCGGGCGACAACAATTTGGGATTGACAATCGTCGATGACTCTATCCAATATGGATGCTCCTCCCGCCACAACCGTGACACCTGTAACAGATCTCTAGGTAGAGGGTTTCTTGTTTGGTTTAGGTTTAAAATTATTGGAATGAGTTAATTTAATACGTAATGTTATATGAATATTATTCTGCTTGATATCATGTTAACGCGGAGGGCACAAGCCAAACAAACAAGGCATGGACCCTCCCCCACTTAGTTCGTGTTGCATTCTTTGGGAATATATTTCATCAATTTTGACAGAAACACGAGACAGAGGGTCCTGATGTGATAGTGGCAGTCTGGGAGGCACTTATGTGTATATGGTACAACGAACTGACCCCCAGAGCACATCATGTGGCTCGCAGAAATAACCGTCAGCATTCCATGTAGACGGCAGCCAGCAGTGGATGGAGGAAGCCTGCAATAACCGGTTTCTAGAGGTGGGAAGGCGTCGCGTCGTCGCGCGCCGTCGCGAGCCATGGGGAATAGAGGTGGTTGGCCCAATTCGACCGCATGGGAAAAGGGTGGCACCCATAGGTTCCCCTGGTGGTAGGAACCTCGACTAGCGGGCCACAAAATGTGTGGGTGGTGCGGCCCTGCCCCGCACCGTTTCTGTTGAAGAAGGATCGGCCCCACTAGATGATTGTTGCATGAGATGGGGAAGTTCCTTAGCGGCCGGGTGAAATTTCCATGCGTCCGTGCGGACAACTAGAGACAACGGCATGCCTTTAGGCAGACTGAGCTGGATAGAGGCCGGCCGAATGGGTCATGCCAGACCCGCGGCCCAACGAGCCAGCATGGGTGGGACTAGCCCCACCCGGTGGGCTAGGCCAACCGTGGACCGATCTCGCGGACCGGCCAGGCCGACCACAAATGGCTGGAACCTGTGATCTAGGATGACCCATATTGGCCCAGACCCATGTGGGGTCAGGTAAATCCTAGAACCCGTTGCGTCGGGCTTCCCTGACCGAGTTAGATCGGGCCCAGACCCAACTGGCCCCCCGAATAAAAAAACACATGTGACTGACGAACCGAGCATTCGTTGAACACGTCATCAGTGATGTTGGGACTTATTTTATGGAAGTGGTCCCTTTGGAATATTTTACTATGCACGACCAAGCCAGGTCGGACCAAGTTTTTATCACCATTATTTCACGGAAACTGGTGTAACTAACAGATCAGGCATCAGATCGATGCGCTGTATGTGGTATAAGGACAATAGTGAAAAGTAGGTTTTATGATGATACTCTAAGTGAATTTTGTTGGATTTTGAAATGGGACATGGGTTGGATCAAAAATGAATTTAACAAGGTCATTTTTACAAAAGTTCACATCTCTCACAGACCGAGCGTCTGATCGACGCACTAACTCTCACATTTGGACCCCTATAACGGGGAAGTCCCTTGGGTATGATTTTTGCGGGACTTTGTACTAGTTGAAATATGAAATATGGATTGAGGAGCATAATATTCTAGAGATCATGCATGCTTTTTGCAGAAATATAGTGAATGATTATGACATGAAGAAGAAGAGCGACCGATACCGGTCAACATCAGAAACACCAGAGTGGGATGATACAGTCGTATGAATAATTATCCCTAACTATGTAGTAGCATCCAATATAGGTTAGCACTAGTGACCAATATGGGTAATCACCATTGACCAATGCAGGTCAACCCCAATACAGGTCATCACTAGAAACCATACGTGTTAGCATCTAAAGACCAATAGGGGTCAGCATATAGTGACCAATATAAATCAGTAGTAGAGTTACAATAGATCGGAAGATCTATCTATACTACTAGTCATAATTATCCCAATAACCATGAAGTTATACAGTTGGAGTGAGTTATCTCCTTCTCTTTTTGAATTATGATTTAGATCATTCTTGTGGTTTTACCTTTGTGGTATATCATGTCATGTTTTCTTTTGTGGATTACTAAGAGACATTTGGGGGTCTTGGGGTCCCCTACAGTGTTGTTATACTCACACCTGCACACGTTCCTCTCGCATGTTTGTGTCTCATGCAGACTACTGACACTCTGAGGAAGACTTTGGTGGTTCTGGACTTGATGGATCATGATGCGATGGGAGTAGTCAAGATCCTATTATTCAATTTCATAAATATAGCTACTAAACTCCAAGTAGAGCTATAGGGCATATGAGACAACTATTTACCTTCTTTTCAGTTTCTAGGTCTTGTATTCTAGCCCACTGTTTTCAATTTACAGTTGTAGTTGTGGGGGTACTTTACACTCATTGTCATACCTTTAATTTGATGGTTGTTACTTCAGTTTCCCGTTATGAGTGTTTACAGATGTCTAAGGAAATGCCTTAATTTTTTGGAAAATCCATAATTTGCTAGTCACCAACCCCTGGCCTATAGAAGGCGGGATTGGGGTAGTCATGTTCGAGCCCCGTGGGGCGGGTCATGACCCATATCACAATGGACTAGCCACTATCAAGAGTTGTTTAAAAATTTAAAATTCATAGTGACATTATTATTTGTTATATTGTTTTATTATTCAAGACAATTCAATACACTAATAGTAATAACATTTATGGAAATATAGATTGTTAAAAATATGATTCCAGTGATGGGAAATTTGTGAGAGATGAGTCACCATTCTACCCACACAATGGATAAACATTACCAAAAAAATAAATTTTATTAAAAAGGGAAATAAATAATTGTTTTGAAATATTATATTTAAATAAACATTAATTTTATAGTTATGAAAATTACTATAATCTTATAAAAGAAAAAAAGACTAAACCATAATTTTTTTTTATGTTTTGGTTGTTTTTATTTCAGATTCAATTGAAATCATTTTCTAATTATTGTAAATCAGACATAAATTATTGTAAAACCTACATTTAGGTTTACCTATATTGTGTCTGAGAGCATTTTTGGTTGATTTTTGTTATAATTCATAATTTTCATTAGAAATATCCAATCAATCCATGTGCATCAAAAATAATAGTTTTTGGGGAGGGATATTGATAATTAATAAAAGATCAAGAAATACAAATTTTATTATATGTTTTAAGAACATACTCTTCCTTGTATTCCCTTATAGATCATCATGATTACCCTTACGTGGTTAGAATAAAAATTATGTTTTTTTATTCAAATATATATTTATATTTATATGGGTATTTATTGATTCATGATGATTATATTTTTTTTGTTTTTATTGTAAGATACAACAATGTATCAATAGTTTCTATTGTAAATGTATGGATTATGGTAATGATTATAGATCGTGGTAATCCTTTTGAGAATAAATATAGCAATATAATGTGGTGGTGTCCTTTATATCTGATTATGAGGAATAATTATATTAATTGTTAATGAATATAACGTTAATATTCATAGGTGTGAAATTATAAGTGGAAGTGATTTATACCCATGTATTCATTTTTAATCACCCTTAATTTAAATTATTATAGTGTTCCAACACCGATACTAGACATTCTATTATCCAAATTAAATAATCATTTTTCGATTTTATGTTTTATTTTAATGTTATTGGAAATATAGAGAAATTATACGTAGTGATTAGGTTGGTAATTCTATTCATATTATTAGAAAACACAACATGAGAGATGGATGATTTAGGGAAAACTATTTTTGTTAATTTTGTGGAGCATTCCTTGTGCAGAGGGTGAAGAAATTAGACATAAGGCTTTCTCCGGAGAAAATTGTCATTCCATTCCGATCATTATGATACAATGGATTTAGGGTTCTTCAAATAATTCTAATTACAAGCTATTTTAGAAAATAATATATTTTTTTAAAATTATGGATAATATTTTTTTCTCCCATTGGTTATTTGTATATTGAATTTATGTTGTTTTAATGCTATCAGTATAATGGATAATGATTAACGATGTTTTTGAATTGATATGATTTATGTAAAAAAAATTCCATTAGTGGAATTTAGGTTATAGATATTATATCATATATGAATAATTATTCTTCTATTTATGGAAGTTATTTGGAATAAAATGTTAATGTATAATGGGTTAATTTTAATAGTCAGTATTTTTTCTTAATTAGGTCGACATTTATCTAAAATGATACATTAAACATTAAAGAGAAAAATAATAGTGAATATATTAGAATTAATTGGTTGAAATATATTGCAATCAAATTGATTTTATCCATATTTTTATTTTACAATAATTGACAATTATTTGTTTAAAGATAGATGTTTTTCTAAGAAACATGTGAATTAAATCAACATAATATAGGGGATGCATTATTATATGACAATTAAAATAAAGTGTTCTTTTTGGGAATTTCATTATTTTTTCATCACATTCAATGACCAAGTATTTCATGGTGAAACTAGTGTGAACCTGCATTTTGAGGGTTGATCATTTGTTTAAGGTCATTTTAAACATGGTAATAAAAATTTAGATAGGGCATAAGGATGTTTATAAACCATAAAATAGTGTAGTTTGTACTACTGTAAATGTATGGACAGTTCAATGGATATACAATTAATGGAAGAAATCCTTATATGATAAGTCCCATGTATGATTTTTAATTATGTCGATTATTTCATGTCCTATATATTGAATTTGATTGAAGAAGGGACATATTGACAAAAATTATAGTAATTAGTATTCCACATTATCCTTTTGAATGAAAAAATAACTTATAGCAATAGAAAAAGGGTCTATCAGGAAACTACATTGGGTCATTATAGAAATCTAGAGGGTTATTGGCTAAAGGATATTATCTTATTCCATTTTGGAGTAAGGGTTAATTGTTTATTATGTAAAAAATTCAATGAGATTTTTTTATTAATTGGATGATGAAGCTCTGAATATAGTTATGAAAGGTTATATGAACATTCAAATGAAAAATGGGATAGTCTTGATTTAGAATGATTGTAGAAATATTAAATGTCTAAAGAAATCACTCATATTAGTGGGAAACCATAATAATATTGGTCTCATAAGAAAAAAAAAATTAAATGGTGTTAGGTAGATCAATAGATGTTTCATATTAATTTCTAATGATGTTAAATGAGGTACCTTTTATCTAAAATGATGATGATATGTTTCAGAAACTATCATAATAAATTCATCGTATGGCCTAGAGAAATGGAACCATATGTTTGGTAAAATTATTTATAAGGAACTTTATATTATAGTTAGAAAGGGAAAAAATAAACTTAATCCAATGGACCTTGGAATATGTGAAATTTTATTGTTATAAATCATTTTCCTTAAACATTGATGAAACAAATATGTGGTATCAAATGTTATAATATTTCATTACAATGACTAAAACACTGACCTTATTCGCTCATAAAATGGATAAATATTTTTTTTGAAATAATTTATGATGTCTCTAGAATGACCTGGATAAATTTATTTTATAATTAATCCCATGTGTTTCTAATATTTATTAAGTTCAATTATTTGTTCAAAAAATAATTGTAATGAAATTTGATGTGTCTCTAGAGAGATAGGGGAAAATAAATCACTATAAATAACATCCTTACCTCTATAAGAAAAAACAAATTTACATGAGAAGAAAATTCCATGGAACCAAAATAATTGAATAACTGAAACAGTGAAAGGTGATTTAATAGATAATTATCATAATATGATACTTCACTCGAGAATTTATAATGGAATTGTGTAATGATTTTTTTATATGAATACATACCTGGTGGAAAGGAGTATGACTTCTACTCAAGATTAGAATCCTCATAAATATGTCTGGTCTAGTATGATCAGAGTGGGATACCGAAAATTGATCATTAAAAGTGTTTCATATTTTTAGATTTATGGTAATGATATGGCTAATTTGGGGGAAAATTTAAAATTGATATTCATATATAAATAATTTGTTGATCAATTTGGCTATTGTGAATTGGATAGTCAAACTGTATATTTCATCAGGTGTAGTGATTTTAATTTCAATGAACAACATATATTAAATGATTGGAAAAATAATTAAAGATACTATGAGGAATTATAACCTATATAAGATCATAGTGGTTATACAGATGATAATAAATATTCATAAATTATTGAAATTTTATAGGAAACATATGAGGGTGGAATATAGATAGTCAAAATAAATTTGATAGAAAATTAATTTTTGGACATACTACTACTGGATAGATAATTATTTATAGACAATCATTATATGAAAGTCTACCATATTGTGATGTCCAAATAAACCAACCAGAGGTTTTTTGTAGGTGTTTTAATCATATAAAATCTCATATATAGATTCTATGGACCAAAATTATATTGTTATATCAAATATATGAATGAAGAAAATGTGTTGTTAGAATAATATACTCTTGGTGACTAGAAATAGTAGCAGTCAACCATAGATGGGGAAATAAAATCCATCAATTCAAAAATAACATGGAGTTGTATGTTGAATAACACGAAATTAGGCATCTTGAAATATAATGGATGTTTTATTTGATAATAGATGATGAATTAAATATGGGATATAATGATATTTTGGTGGTGAATGGTTTCTATTAATATAATGATAATGAAATTTTAATGAAATTTTCTCCAATGATAAAATTCATAGAAATTAAAATTTTTCCTAGAATTATGAGGCCTAATGATATATAAATTTGGAAAAGAAATATAAAGACATTATTTTGTCATTTTTATTTGGAGGAAGATGATAATATTTTTTTTGGAACAGAGTTATGAATTTCACTAGAAAAAATAATTACAACATAAGTTGACATGAATATTTTTAGATGTAAAGAATAAACATCTAAAAATAATAATAATATCAACACTAACAGTTGTGAGTATATTTTTAGTCAACTAGATTCCATTAATTTTTTTCATAATGAAATTATATGATGGAACATACCACATAAGGCTATTGTATGTGGATTATATGTTGATTACTGGTTTTTGAGTGCTTACATATTGAAGAACATTAAAAGAATCATAGAAGAATACATGAGATGAAAAATATTGGCCAATCTATGGGTCTTTTAGGTATGATAATTTAGAGAAATGGAAAATTCAATTTATTAGTTATATATTTGATTAAATATAAGAAAAAATCCATAATATGATTCAAAATGTCTCATTGTAGTCCACTATCAACCCCCATCAAGAGACACATTAACATTAAATAAAATAATCTACATAGTTGTATTTCACATAGAAAAGGATATTAATATTTATGTTATAGGCTTTTTATTTATATAGTTGTATATACTCAACCATGTATTTATTTGGTTATTATATTTAATAGTTTTTTCATGTCAAATCAAATAAGGATGCATTGGGAATATATTAAATGGATATCCTAATTCTATAAATCATTTGATGATGTAGCTCTATGTTTCAGGGATGATAATTTATTGAAATGTTTTGTACATCGAGATTTTACTTAATACATGGATTAAATAAAAATTAAAATATAGATTTATTTAATATAGTTAGAACATCTATAATATGAATATATTAGAAACAAATGATGTTCCTTTATCAATTATAAAATAAATTTATATTATGTCAATTGAATCATGGATTAAATTGATATGGTTAATTTAATGATGGATATTAAATTTGTGATACTATATGTTATATTAACCTTTCTTGAAACCTAGTGTATCATTATAGAATAATGAATTTTTATCCAAAATATCATTTCAAACAATGGTTTTGGGGGGATAAAGTGTCATATCCTATCTATATCACTAAGAATAAAAATACATTGTATGTTTTTTTAATGGTTATAATATGAGAATTCCAGAGGGAATATTGTGGCTTAGTTGGACAAAGTGGATCAGAAATGATTGGGGACACTACTTGCATTGAATGCAGGAATAGTTTAGGTGAATGAATGATGAATAAGGATGAAATCCAAAATTAACATGCAACTATGATAATTTGGATTTTTTTAATAATTTTATTGGATTTCATTGGATAAGATTCCTAGAAACCAAGGATATAAGGATGAAATTCTTATAGACTATTAAAATATTAACCAATATGATTTTTTTGAGATTTCTTGGTTGAGTTGTTTTTCACCATTAATAAATTACATTGGACCTAAAATAGTGTGTACAATGTCATTATACATAGGGTTTTTGTGGGGTGGATTAGTCTATCACACATATAACATCAGAATGTTATTATCTAAGATGATTTTCATAGGTTTCTCCTACATAGTTGTAGCACTCCAAAATTCAAAAATACGAATATTATATTAGAATGCATGTTTGAAATGAAAAAACAAGCATGTAATGGAATATGATACCATTATAGATTAAAATATATTAAATATTATAATTATATTTTATTTAATATATATTTAATAATGCACATAACACATAGTTACCTTGCGTTACACACATGAGAGACTTTCCTTGAAAGATTACATTGCACGCATGACTGAGTTTTACCAAATAAAGATATATTATAAGATAAAATATTAAATATACTATAATTGAAATTATTATTTACGATAAGTGGTAAATAATTTTTGAAAACAAATGCTTTACACAAACTAAAAAAAATCTTCTATTATAAATTATTTTTAAATTAATAAGAAAAACGATTGAATATAAAAGAAATTATTATAATTTTCACAATGATATATTTCCCAAATAGATTTAACTAATAATAATTAGTGGGTGATATTAATGTAATATATATATATCTCATATAGTTAGTAAAATATTTATGATTTTTATCAAATAGATTTGATAAGCATAAGATAAGAAAAATAATTATCAAATAAAAACATATATTTTTATAAAAGATAACTTTATCACCTTTTATTGGATAATCATCTTTAAATATAAATTCTACACATTCATTGGTTTAATATGTAAAATGAAAGTACATATTTTAATTTATACATTTTTATGAAGTTCCCTTACCTCATGTCTTACTTGACTCGTTCATTCTTTAATCCCCAGAATAATAAAAATATATTAAATTATGCAATATTAATAACCTTTTTCAAATTTATTATTCCTTTTATATAACTAATTACTACGTTATAAACTTTACATAATCATTTAAGTTAATAATGTTCGTTTTGTTAATATTTGGTACTTGAGTAAAAAATGAACATTCAATTATTAAAAGTTATCCAAGTAGTAAAAATTACATTACATCTAGAATTATATTAATGAATTAGATATAATTTATATAATATATTTCTAGTATATATATGTATTTATAATAGTACATAACATTTAGAGATAAGAAATTAAATTCACCGTTCTTGGAGACAGTAAGTCGTACGTACACATTAAGATTACTTTCATTTATATTTCATATTTAATTTAATAAAAATGCAATGATAAATAGGTTTATTATAATTCTAGTATAATATCATATATAATATCAGTAATACCATCTTTTATATGTTCCACATATTACATGAATGAGTCATATCACTTTTTGGGGGTGGTTGTCTGCACTTTCTCAAATGAAATTATCGTATTTACCAATTATGGAAACCATAATGGTTTGCTATAAATGTAACATACCGAAAAATAACGATAGTATAAATATAATATATATCACATATAAATACAGTTCCATTATAATGTCCATCATAAGAGGCGGTAGTAGATAATCTAACAATCATTATTTGGTGAGGCAGTAGTTCACCGTACACATAAACAGTAAGTTCCTATCCATTAGATGGAGGTGTGTGTGAGTGTAGTTTGAATAATTATTATAAATAAACCTATAATATTTAGGATATCAGTGTTTTTGTGTATGTAATGAATAATAAGATCATATAGAATGTAGAATAAATATAATATAAGATAAGTTGAGGGAATACATTACCTATAAATCGAGTAACACCATTTGGTTTGAACCAAAAGGCTTTCTTGAAGTGCATTATGCCTAAGGTAAGGTTTATAGGATTAATAGAGGGATATTCAGAGATTATTTAGGCAGAGGTTGGATGATCCATGGGTGATTTAGTGGTGCGAGTAAGGTTTAGAGGTGATGGAATTTTATAAGCGGGAGGAGGGGCTCTTTAGTAACGTTTGAAAATATTATTTTATTATATAATGATTTTATGATTATAATGGTCCAAAACTTATTTAAGTTTAATATAAGGTTTATATAAGTCAAAATAAAATCATCCAATAATAATTTTACAGGTTTTGGATATTTTTTAATCTTTATATGTTTTATTTAACCGTTTTATTACCTATTTAACTTTTACCATGTCCTCTTATATATTCAAACTATATGGTTAATATATTTACTATAAAATGCCAAGAGACCCAAAATGGATAATTAATGGAATTTTTAAAAACATATATTTATCTTGGATAAATCTTATACTTTTAGGAATATTTTATCATTTAAGAAATATGGATTTATTTAAAAACACTTTTATGTAAATTTTAATACTATTCATATAATGTATTTTTAAAAAAATCCAAAACATCTTGATTCATTCATAGAAACTACAGTAATTCAAATATAACAAGTCCTAATAATCTATAAAATTTATGTATAGCATACAAAAGTTCAAAATAAATTTATTTTAATATTTATAATATCATTTATTTGAATCCTTTATTAATGAAGCAATTATGGCATCACCATTGTTCCATAATTAAATTTGTTTACATAATTTCTAAAAATTACAAATAAAATACCATGATGTAGGAAATAATTTTTTATTCCAAAATAATATTAATAGTTGAAGAGATAAATTATAGATCCCCATATAAAAAATATTTTATTAAAAACATTTATGTTTATGTTATTTTTTTCCTTACTTTATATTAATTAATATAAAGTGTCATTATCACTTCCAAGTGACTCTATGGGGTCCACAAATTGACCCAAAGATGTCCATGTTATGAAATTTATCAGAAAAATGGTTTAAGAAAAGTGGACAGGTAACTTAATATTTTTATAATATTATTTTTCACCCTTATTTACCAGATTTACCCTTTAAGCATGGTGAATAAAATATTTACTAAAGTGAATATTTATTAAAATAGAACGTAACTATTTACACAATTTGGACCACCATATTACAAATATGGAATTCATTTTTTTCCCAAATTCCAAACATATAAGTGGTATAAATTAATTTAAAATTAATTCTCATTGTCAAAGCATAAAACATGTTTTAACGAAATAATAACTATTAAAATATTTACCTTTGTTTATGTCCAAAATAAGTGTAACATTATTTCAAATAACTAAAATTATAATTAAATAGTAAAACTATAATCCATATACACATTAAAACAAATTAATATAACAATCTAACTATACAATAAATTGGATTAAAAAGCAGTTTGGAAATAACATTCAATATTTTTAACTATTCTTTAAAAAATGAACATTATCAGAGAAACACGAAAATTTCAATCAATGTAAATTTTGATGTCTCAATTCTGTAGAAAAATTTTATTTGTTCAAATAGAACATATAAAAGTGAAAAAAACGTTTTTTAAAATGTGTTCTCCTTCAAAAAAAAAGTTAAATTGACCTTTTAATGATTATTAGAGTATTTATGATTAAAATTGGAATTTTTTTCTCATTTTAAGACATTAAAATTTATTGGTTCAATGTAAATACATTTAAAAGACTTGTATAATAATATTTTAGTTAGCATTCTTCATTCCAACCAATAAAACGGCTAGACATTAGCTACCATTTTAAATTAATATTATCTTATTATTTTTTAAAATGACTCAGCCTTGTGTACAACATAAGATTCCGGAGAAGACAATTATTGTGTTTCAGGTACGCTATCGAACATATAATCCCCTTTATAGTAAAATTAATATTTAACTCATAGATATTAATAATTATAAAAATTTCATATTCTTTATTTACCTGGGATTTTACATATCTAATTGTCCCAAACCCATTGGATTGCCATACATCGGTCATTCACCTATATTACCGAGTTTTTTTTTTCTTTTTGAGTAATTTTTTAGGTAAAAAGTTGAGTAAACATAACTTATTTTCATAAATATAATGATAGTTCTTTTCCTCCATTTTTAAATTCCATCATTTCAACACTTTCCTCACACATCTCAAACCACTTTTGTTTGGCCAGTTCATTATATATAACTCCTTAATATCACTCCCCTAGACCATGAAGCATCCCATTGAGATGAAATCTATAATATGAAGTGTAAAAAAAAGTATTTATAGAATAATGTATTTTTATATCTATTAATATTTATTAATAAGTTATTAATTTTATTTTAAAGAGGAATCTTTTTCTGATAGCTTATTCAACATGTTACAATGAGTTTCATTGAAATCTTTTTTTCCACACAAGATTGAGTTATACAGAAAAATATTATAAAAGTATTATTTTTCTAAATGGTAATTAACACCTAGTTGTTGTATTAGAGTTAATGAACATAAATAAATAAAATATCATTAACAAACGTTTTTACAATTATCCAATAATGTTTATACGCATAAAATAAGAATAAATTTGATTTTATGCCAGAAATACTCTAATATTTTTAAATGGTCACATTACCACATTTATATGGAGAACCCTTTTTAAATATATTTTTAACAATTATTTGTTCTATTTTACAAAATTAAATTCTTATATAGGATTTTTACATCAATGATAACTTTTTATAAATATTTGGAAATTTTTTGATAAAGTTCATTTTTAATGAATAATGAAAAATACCGCATTTGAAGTCAAAAACTGCATTTTCATCTAATTTATTTATATAGATAGATATTAATTTTAGTTGTTTTTAATGTTTAATTGGATTTTATTATTAACATTTAATCTAATTTTGTCAATTTTAATTAAATTAGCTTTTATATTGGACATAAACACATGTCAATATTTTGATAATTATTTTTCTTAAAAACCCGCTTTTTGGTTTAGACAATAGAAATTAATAGTAAATTATTTTTGGAAACTTTTGTGTTTGGAATTTGGAGAAATGGATTCCATATTTGGATTCATGAAGTCGAAATTTTATAAATAGGTAGCTTTTATTCATAGAAATTACAAATAGTAACTTCAGTAATTATTTTATATATCTTGGTTAAAGGGAAAATCCAGTAAAAAAGTGTAATCAATAATATTATAATAATATTAAACTACCATAAAATGTTTTCTAAACCTATTTTATGGGATATTTCAAACCATGGGAATCCATGGGTCGATTTTGGGACCCCATGGAACCACATTGATGGGAAAATGTCATTTTATAAGAATTAACTTATTGTAAAGAAAATGTAACATAAACATGTATCTGTTATTAAAAAAAAAATTATATAAGATTATATAAGTGATATAATAAACGATAAATATTAATTAGAAATATAGGAAGATTTAATATATCATTTTATTTTATTTATAATTTTCAGAAATCAAATAAATAAATTAATTTATGATACAATGATGATATATAGATTTCCTTATTAACGATTGGTTAAAATAAATGAGATTATAAATATTACAATAAATTTATTTTGAATCTTTTTAAACAACACATGAATTTTATGGATGATTATGACTTTCTATATTTAAATTAATTATTTTTTTTGTAATTATCATTTTGTTATGGATTTTTAATAAGTCATGATATGAATAGTATAAAAATTGACATAATTGAGTTTTTTACAAAAATACTATTTTATGAAATGATATAATAGTCCTAAAAATCCAATATTTAGAAAAATTACATAGATAATTTTCAAAATTCCATTAATCAACCACTTTAGGATCTATTTTAATTTCATAGTAACTATATTAACAATATCGTGTGAATATGATAGAAGACATAGTAAGAGTTAAATTAGTTTACTAATGGTTAAATCTAAAATATAAGGTCAAATTTGTGACATAGATATGTCTAGAACCTATTTTTTGAGTGTTTTTCTAAAAATCTACAGATTATCATAGAAATAAACAACATTGAGAGCATTTTAAACTAAAAATAATTTTATAATAAGATAATATTTGAAAACATTCCTAATATGCCTCTCCTCCCTCTAATAAAATGGTGTCACCCCTACCCATTTAATCACAGCTCTCAAGCCCCATGGATCATCAAAACTCTTATTAATTAATCTCCCAATATCCATATATTCATCATGGAATACTTACCTTAGTTTGATGGAAATTCTAGGAATACATTTGGAAAACAAAATAAAGTAACTTGATTTAGAGGTAATGTCCTCTCTCAAGTTCTTTTCTTTTATTTTCCTTCTCCACCCCATATTTTATTATTATTATTTTATTACATAAAAACAAAAATATCTTAAATATTATAGTATATTTTTAGGGTAAGTATCATAAATACACTTAAACAAACTTCTATCTAATGTACATGAACATACATTATCTATGTACGATGAAATGCAGCCTCACAAAATGATGATTGTTTGATTTTTCCATACAACCTGTCATGGTGTCCATTATGATGGAACTGTATTTATATATGATATATATTGTATTTATATTGTCTATATTATTTTGTATTATTATTTACATCATTCTTTTATTCTTTCCATAATGTGTAAATATGATAATTTCATTTAAGTGCGGACTACCGCCCCTTCAGAGTTATAAGAATCATTTATGCCACACATCGAACATATAAAAGAAGGAATTTATAAATATATGTAACGTATATACAATATTATATTATACTGTAATGATAATATACCTATATATCTTTTAGTTTTCCTACCTTTTAATATGAAAAAGAAATAAAAGTAGCGTTCATGCGTTCGTACGGGTTACCGTCTCCATGAATGGTGAAATTCATTTCTTTTCTCTAAATATTATGAACTATTATAAATACATATATCAACTGAATATATATTTCATATATGATATATAAATCTTGAATAATATTCTTCATATGATGGAAATTTGACCATAGGGACAATTTACATCAAACAAGTTTATTTTTTACTCAATTATTGAATATCGAAAAAACGACCGATATTAACTTAAATAATAATGTAATATTTATAAAATTGTAACAAATGATATAAATTGAATAATAAACTTGAAAAAGGTACTGAAAAAAGTATAAATTATCTTACGTTTATTATTCTGAAAGAACAAAGAACATACATGGTGAGTCGTAACCAAGGTAAGGGAACCTTCCACACTCCTCTTTCAGTCAAATACTACTTTCATGTTATGTATTTTAATATAAATTTTCTTATGTTTGGATATGTTATTATATATAATTATTTGTTTATATTTTATATCAATGTGGTTAGATACCATTTTCTCTCCTGTCATATAATTTTCATAATTTTATTGTGACGATGTGATGCTGTAAAATTTTGGAAAGGGGTCATCTTAACCAAATTTTCATTCATTGGGTTAATATTAAACTTCTTGATCAGGTAATGATATGATAATGTGGAAAATAAAGTTTGATATCCTATATTGTATTTATACTTTATTTAAATTTACTTATAATGAATAAACATAATCGATCTATTTAATTTACAGATTGATAATTGTTAGGGACTTTGTCTCAGCATTCTTTCATTGTGGCATATTTTGATTTATAGGAGAACTTATTTTATACGGTATATAAAACCCATTGAAAATTAATTTCATTTAAAGGGAATATTTTTTCTATGAATCATTTTACTAAAAGAAAAAAGTAATGTTTCTTTTTAACGTACACGGTGACAATGATCTTTTTACCGTCCTGGGAATTATTTGATATTTGGACCTATTAACAAACTATAATGTTTTTAAAATGAAAATATATACCATATACACTTTTTACATATTTTGGTTTTGAATATGGTTTTTGAGAAAGCATTGATTATGTCAATATATTTAAATAATATATTTTTATTTCAATGTCGAAATGTTATATTTCCTTTAAATTTATTTATTTTTTATGATTATGTTATGGTTATTGGGAATCTTTTACGTATATGAAGGGTTCCATGATAAACCTAGGGCAGGTTAACATGAAATTTCTCTCCAATGAAATGGGTAACATGATGAAGGTAAACGTTGATATTTCTTCTAATATATTTTCAAAATATACTGTGACAGGTATTCCAAACGCTACTCCATATGTAGCTGTGAAAGATTCAATGTAAGTATGTTATAAATTACACAAGTTATCATTATTATTTATGATTTCTATGTGTTATTCATAAATCATATGATTTCATGAGGAATGATAAAAATATTATCATTAATGATTGAAATTTATGATTTCATTGATTTGTATGTATTGATGTGGTAATGATATATTTCCCTATTTTATAACCCTTATTGTGATTTTTATAATGATCCTATGTTTTTGGAATGTTTTTCATAGGGTATAAGGAAGGGTATGGGAAATGAATAATTCAAGATGATTAATATGAAGATAATAATTCTAGTTTTATTTTAATGAGATTAATTTTTGTAAAAAAAATTGTTAGAGAAGGAGTGCCTACTTTCAAATTCTCGAGATGTAATGTAACAGTTATGGACTATTTATTTAAAAATCTAAACCTGAAAAGATCCTCAATGTCTAATTCTTGACATAACTCAAGATTATGTAATGATTAATTCTGGGGCCTTCTAGTTGGTACCTGAATATAGTTTAGAAAACATTAGAGGTTAGGGTGTTATCTGGGTGTAGGTAAAGAATCCCATATAACTAAAAGGGTTAGTATCATATGGAAACCTTTGGAGGTTTATGTTAAAAAGTTGATTTTATAAAAAACTCATCAATAGAGACATAAGGAGTTTGATAGAATAGAGTAATATAAATGTTTTTATGTTACCTTTTTTATGAAGAGTATTTTTAAAAATAATAATAATTCGTTTCATGTTTATGTGTTTATTCATTTCAGCAGATTAAGGATCATTTGTCAAGATGGAATTAAGTAGATCTTACACAACCTTCTTGACACTCCTCTAAAATTTGATCATCACTATCATTGAAAATAATGTTTGAATTATTTTTGATTGCTTCTTGAGTATTCAAATCGCCTGCAATAAATGTTTTGAGTTATCATACCCCTACTCATTTCTAAAAATGTATGGGTCATGGTATCTTTTTCATATGTTTTCAAGATATCATCTTTTCTAACTCTACTAAAAAGTTAAATTACACATGTGGACTGACTTTTTACTTTTAGAAAGTATTACAACACGTCAAAAGGGAAATGAAACAACCTAAAGATCGTGATATCTGGATTCAAGGTATGATTTATTTTCTTATCCAGAAATAATGCAACATCTATGGATTGATATTTATAAATGATGAGAATATTCAATCTACAAGAATGATGTATTATTAAATAAGGTGGATATTCATAGTTAATGGCTCGTGAAGAACACTTAATGAGTAGTAAGTCTAAATATATGGTATTAAAGAGGTACGATAGATTGTAGGATGATTAAATGATTAAATGTAATAAGTCTATTTTGATGATGGGATTACATTTGAAGACTTTTTCTAGTATGTGATACCCTAATGTTTGATATGTGAAAATGTAATTCATGAAATAATTATATTTTCTTCTTTGTACACAATGGATAACCTTAATTGTTTATGTGATATTTTTTTAGGTGATTAATGGCTATTAAATATTGGGATGCAAATTTAAAGGTATTAGATATCCTCTGAGGATAAAGCTAATTATGGTAATTATTGAGGAAATTCCCTTATTTTGGAGAATTTTATAAGAATGATATGGTTTTAGAAAAATGAAACCACGAAGATGGGTGAAAACCCATCACATATAACAAGTCAATGGGAATCGAACCCTCAACTGAATGGAAACAAGGGAACATCACTTACCTCATTCTACATGATGTACATGGAATGTATGACTTATTCATTTTAGTTAAATGATTTTATAGATCTAGAATATGTTGATTTTAAATCATATGTTTTATCAAAGTAATATCATTAGTATAGGAACATGATATGGTTATTATGTGATAAATTTTATTTTAGAGGACATTCTCTCTTTTGGGAACATTATATGCCTATGGAAAATATATTACTATAAGATTTTATTTATAGAGTAATGGTTGAAATTTTATTATGGAAGAATCTATGTTTTTATTGTGGACATATTGAGATTTGGGTAATTTATGGAAATGAATAACCAATTCTAGAAAATATGTGATTGGGATAATTACTTTTTTGTATGAGAGTTTAAGAGTAGTCGATGTTATTTAGAGATAAATGTAAAGATTTATCATGGATGTCTATGTGATCAAATCCTTTGGAATTTTCGGTTTATATATTAGTTGGATTATTTTGAATAATTTTATAGACAATTGTGTATTGAATGGCCTTTTTTGAACTTAGTGTATTTTTTGTTCAATTTTGATGAAAAAGAATAGTATTTCTTTTTATAAGGTATTATATTTTTTGGGGATTATCTGATCTCATGATAACAATTTTGGTATTGGTTAATGACTACAACTATGGGAAATATATAGCTCATATTTTTTGATTATTATATTTGAAATAAGATGATTATAGCACTTCAGGTGTGGCCAAGTCATCATGAATACTCATCTATTGGAGAAAGGATGAGTTTGTGGTAGATATTTATTAAACGATTAACCTCTACTTGACAAGTAAGTATATTTACTTATGTTCATAATAAATATCAAAAATAAATTCAGAAATTGTTTGAAAAGGAACATAACACAAAAAATGTTGTCTATTTGTTTTTCTTACTGGGGAATCAAGGACCATCTAACCTATCACATGTCAGTCTTTTTCTGGTGGTTTAATTTTCCTGGTCAAGTTTTCTATCACTCTCCATCAAAACATGATGGTTAGTTTCACTTCCATATAAAATTTTCCTACATGGAATCTTCATATGGGTTATCTCGAGTAACCTTTGTAATTCTACATTTTTTAATTGATTGTTGTATTGACTCTTTTTCCGATGTGGGACTTTTAGTAAAATTTCCAAACCCAATTTTAAAATTGTAAGGACATAATTTCCAAAAGGGGGAAAGATGTAACAAACAAAGTATTTATAGAATAATTAATTTTCATATAAATTATTTTCTATAAATTAGATATTAATTTCATGTTAAATACGACTCTTTGGTTGATAGTTAACTCAACACGCAACAATGAGTTTCTATAAAATCTTTCGTTGCACACAACTTTGAGTTATACTAAAAAATAATATAATAATATTATCATTTTATATGGCAGTTAACTCTTAGCTATTGTATTGGTGGGTATAAACTTAACTAACATCAATATGATTATTATATCCCTTTACATGTATCCATTAAATTTTTTTTTATTAAAATAATAATGGATCCGATTTTATGCATTAAATGCTCTAATATTTTTAAAAGGTCGGTTTGCCACCTTTTCTTAGATAAACGTTTTAACATTATTTTTTTCACTATTATATGTCATGTGGGATAAAATAAACCTCTTATATAGAATTAGGAAATAAATATTTACTTTGAATATTTTTTATATAATTTTCTGAAATTTTTTTTAGGAATAGATAAATATACCGCATTTTATGTCGAAACTACTTTTTTCATATAAATTTTTATATAGTTTGATTATATATTAATTGGTTTTAGTGTGTAATATGGATATATATTTATCATTTAATATAATGTTGGTCATTTGTAATTTCAATTTTAAATTGGACTTAAGAAAAAGTGAATGTTTTGATAATAATTATTTCATAAAAACACGCTTTTTTGGTTTTGACCACAAGAATTAATTTTAAATTAATTTGTGAAACTTTTGTGTTTTGAATTTGTAGAAATGGATTTAATATTTATAATCAAGAGGCACAAATTGTTTAAATTGTTACCTGTTATTTTTAGACAATGTGAATAGTAACGTCCGTAATTTCTTTATTTACCATGGTTAAAATGTAAATCTGTGAATAAGGGTAACAAATAACATTATAATAATATTAAACAACACTATCATCTTTCCTAATACAATTGGATGATATATTTTTGACCATCGGAATCTTTGGGTCGATTTTGGGACCCCTTGGAGCCACGTTGAGGTGGAAATGGCATTTTATAAGAATTAATTTAACGTAAATAATAATGTAACATAAAAATTTATATATTATTAAAACCATTTTTATATGGGGTAATATAAGTGATATCTTTTACTATAAATAGTCATTAAAAATCCAAAAAATATTTTCGACATCATATAATTTTATTTAAACTTTTTATACATCATTTAGATTAATTTATTCATGACATAATGATGATGTGGTGATTTTCATATTAATGAATGATTTAAATAAATTAGATTATAAATATTAAAAAAAATATTTTGAAAATGATTATGCCAAAAATGAATTTTATAGATGAGTATGACTTGTTATATTTTAATTAAATAAGTATTTTTGAATGAATCAAGTGGTTATGGTTATTTAAAAATCATGATATGAATAGTATAAAAATTGACGTAAATGGGTTTTAAAAAAATTACTATTTTTGTAAATTATATACTTGTCATAATAAAATATATTTGGAAAAATTAATTATATAATGTTGAAATATTCATTAATGAACCAATTTTGTTATGATTGGAATTTTATAGTAACCAAATTAACCATATATTATGAACATTCAAAAAAGACATGGTTAGAGGTAAATTAGTTAATTGAGGGTTAAAACTAATAGATTAAGTTAAATTTGTGAACAAGACCTATATAAATCATATCAGATAAGAGGTTTTCAAAACAATAAAATATCATATTAGAAATAAATAACAGTGGGACCATTTGAAACCAAAAATCATTTTACAATTAAATAATATTTTAAAACATTCCTATAGTGCCCCTCCTCCCTCTTATAAAAGGGCATAGATCCTACCCTCTTAATAACACCTCTCAAGCCTCTTGTATCATCCAACATATGACCAAATAAGTTCCCAATACCCATATATTCCTCATAGAAGTCTTAAATATGGTATAAGGTAGTTCAATAAAGCATGTTGGCTCAAATCAACGAGAGTTACCCAAAAGGACTCGGCCTTAAACATTACATAATCTTAATTATGTCAAGAATTGACATTGAGGATCTTTTCAGGTTTAGAGTTTTAGAGTTTTAGACCATAACTATTACATAAAAACATGAAGGTTACATGTAGAAACTAATACCCAATATCCATTTTTCATAAAATATAAACTCTTTAAAATAAACATATCAAGTTCCATGTTTTAGACGTCAAGACTTTTCCTTGATCACATACTTTTCCCTATTCCACTTCTTGTCCTGCGAAAAACTTTTCAAAAACATGGGATGAGAAAAAATCTCAGTAAGGGATACACAAAGAAGAAAAACTATTTGTTTTTCAAAACAACTATTAAACCATGAATAATTTATCATAAGTAATAATTTTCACCTTCATGAAGTAGTAAATACTCTTCACTGAATAAAAGATATTTTCATACCCTTTTGTAACCAAAAGATTACCATAAAACCCATATAAAAACACATAGCATATAAAGGTAACTTAGAACATAAACATACATAAATGGAATAATAATATAGTCTAATTCCATACATATAACTAAATATAATATTCATACGGCTAACTTCCACACCCAATGCATTGGAGGTTATATCGTAACCGTCCATCTTGATTTATCATGGCACCACCCGACATTTGGTTAATCACGAAACCACATGTCAAATGTCCAAGTTCCATTATAAAATCATAACACATAAAATATTTCAAATGCAAACATTTCACTAATAACATTTCCACATTTTAATCACAATATATCATTTCAAGATAATGACACAATCAATGATTAATCAATCAATTTTCAAAACCATTTATAACATTTAACAAAATGATTTTTGGATCAAGATTTCCCATACCACTTTGAATATTTTAAAGGAAATAAAATTTAAAAACATTAATGTGAATATAAATAAACACTAAAAATAATTTTGAAAACATTGACATTAATGAGAAATATTTAGACGAATAAATATTTAAAACAATATTTTAGTTAAAGATTTCTTAAGGAAAAGAGAAATGCTTGAATACAAATAATTAAGGAATAAATACAATAAATATAATTGAATATTTAGTATAAATTGATCAGCGGACATTCACACATGTTCTTTCTACGAAAAATCCAATGACTTGGATGTTTAACTCAATGAATTGAAATTGAGTTAAAAATTAGTCATCTCAAGTTCATATCAATGACTTGGGAATATATCAATAGAGTTATTATGTGTATAAAAATTATATCCACGCAAAGGGGATTGTAAATTAAAAGATAAAGAAACAAACAATTATTCCACACATAATCATAACACGACATAATTATGAATTAGAATATTAACCCAAAGAATGAAATTTGGCTTAAAAAGTTCCATTACCGATTTGGTAACTTATGAAACATGAACCACATGAAAGAAGAATAGTTAAATGAAGATTTAAATACCCATAAATAAATGTATATTAAAAAATGAGTAAAAATCATGGTTATTACATACACCTCACAATGGAAATAATCACAAATATAGCATGAATCTCACATGAATAAAAGTGAGATAATAAATCCCTTACCACGTTGTATTCCATCGAGTCGTATGAACAAAAGTAAATAACCACCAAATGAAGAATAGAATACGATGATTATATAGATAATCATGATAATATATATCAAATTTCAGTACAAAATACACCACAAGAAATAAATAAGTGGAAAACAATGGAAATCTCATGGAATTAAAAGTGAGAAAAGAAATCCCTTACCTCATGTTCGACTTGGATGGTTTGTTCCATATTCTTCCTGAATAATAATAATAAGTTAATTTATACATTACTAAAAAAAATTCAAGTTTTTTAGTCCTTTTATATTACTTATTACCATGTTATAAACATTATATAATCATTTAAGGTAATATTGGTTGTTTTGTCGATATTTGGTGTTTGAGTGAAAATTGGACATCTAATAATGACAAGATGTTCATGTGGTAAAAAGTTCATTATATAAAAAATGATATTAATGATTTATAAAACATATATATCATATATATCCATTATATACATGTATTTATAATAGTACATAACATTTGGAGACAAGAAATGAAATGCACCGTTCATGGAGACGATAAGTCGTACGTAAGCAGGAACGCTACTTCCATTTCTCTTTCATATTGTAATTGAATGGAAACATAATGATACAAAAGTATATTTTAATTATATAATAATATCATACAGAATTTCATCAAATCTACCCTTTATATGTTCCACATAAGGCATTAACGAGTCATATCAGTTTGAGGGGGTGGTAGTCCGCACTTCCACAAATGTGATTATCGTACTTACCCACTATGGAAACCATAATGGTAGTCGATAAATAAAATTTACAGAAGCATACAAAAAAAATAAAAAAAATAAATATCATATATTAATATAGTTTCATCATAATGGCCTCCCTCATAGGAGGTTGTAGATATTTCAACAATCATCTTTTCTTGAGTCAGTAGTTCGACGTCCATAGAAACAATACGTTCATTACCCAATAGATGGAGGTTTGTGTAAGTGTATTTCAAATACTACTAATAAAAAAACTAGTATATTGACGATACCAGTGTTGTTATAAAATAATGGAATAAAAATATTTTAGGGTGTTGGAGATGTAAAATAAAAAATATAAAAAAAAGTATTTATGACTAACTCTAAACATTAATTCGGGTAACTACCTTTGGTTTGAACTAAAAGGACTTCTTGAAGTGCCTTCTATAATGTCCTGGTTCCAGAATCCACCTAGAGGCACCCCGTACCCGGTTTTTCACATGGCCTCAAGCGCATTTCCCCTAATTCCAGAGGCTACCGACTAGCTGCGAGGGCCTTAGGTGTGATAGTGGAAAATAATGACCTCATTGGCAGAGTAACACCACAGAAGTAATGAAATGGAAAAAACAGAAGATGTAATAGTACATAAAAAAGTAAATATTTTATGACTGGAATAATAAACTAGAGATCTTGTATATATAAATGGTGAATTATACATACGTCTTGGAAAGCTTCCAAACCAATCACAATACTGTAATACAAAACAATACTAAGCGAAAGTACCAAAGAATGAAAAGATAATCAACTCCCCAGCATCAGAAGCCTCATCTTGGTCACATACTCTCCAGCTCCACGGAAAATAAAGTACCTCTAGTAGAATGGAATTTTCCATTATCTATAATTGTAGTAATATAACTTATTTGGGCCCAAATTCATAGCCCAAACAGGTTGTGAGACTAAATCCCAGTAGGCAATCACCATTAGATCTGTTTGTAATAGATTGTGAATATATAGCAGGTAACAAACAAAATAATGCTGTAAAGAATGAAGTACTAAGTAGTAACCAATCCTATAGTTTCAATGCAATTAGTTTTATATATCAACAACCACAAAAATAGAAGGTAACCCTCTGCATACTTCTCTCTGCCTAACCGCTCTGGTTCAACCAAAACAATGATACTATAAAGACTATCTGAGGAAGCTCTCTTAGTCAATTCCCATTATAGTCCCAATTATTAATGACTCTCTATGGAAGCTCACACTGTCAATTCCACTTGTAGTAAATAGTGATAAATACTATCTGAGTAATCTCATAGGGTTAATTCCTTATATAGCCAAAAGTGATAAAAACTCTATGAGGAAGCTCAAACAGTCAATTACCCCTATAGTAAAAATTGATAAATAATATCTGAGGAAGCTCACATGGTCAATTCCTCCAATAGTCAAAACTGATAAAGACTCTCTGAGGAGGCTCACATGGTCAATTCTTCTTATAGTATACTACACCAGGTTCTCATAGCCCTGGGTAAGTCAAACGTGTATATCAATGCAATACGGCCAAATTAAACCTCAATAACTACTTGGCTAAAAATTATAAAACATCTCAAGCATGTCAGATAAAATAATAACTTCATCCTATAGTACTAGGCATGGAAAACATCAATTAAACCTAATGGATAAACAAAACCAAATGGCCGTAAACAGAACATGCATGGGAAAACACATCCAAAGCATAGAAAACAACCATATTCACATTGAATTAGACTCTATTTATGCATAACCGCATAGGTGTCAATCTAAAGTGTTAAAATGGTAAACACGCAAAACCCCATTAAAGGGTATTGGTAAAAATTGAACATATAACTCAATGACTTTCAACAAAAGTGTACAAACCCCCTACCAAGGCGTTGGGATATTTATATACTTGAGTCTCGGGACTTGAATAACCTAAAAATGTTGACGATCTAAAAAAACATCTAAAACATTAAACATAGGATAACTTGAGAAGGGGTAGGAATTGGAAACCTAAGCTCAAGAAAAATAGTGATATTACCAAAGTGAACCCAAAAAAATCAATGGAGGTTGAATCAAAGTTCGAATGATCTATTGCGGGCTCAGAGGAAGATCATGGCCGTACGAGAGATGTCATACGAATGAACCCTAGATGAAGACAATTTAGGTTATTAGACGTGACCCCAATGCATTTAAAAAAAATTACATGACATGTACTTTTGAAGTACATAGAGCGTACTTTACTTTTCCATACTCCACTTTAGGCATCAAACAGGTTACCCCCACATAGCCGTGTGTGCGGCCATTACACGACCAACACATAATTTCATACGACAACTGAGTACATGGCATGTAATCATATAGTACACCACATGTACTTAAAAAATTCCCATAAATTCCCCATTTATAAAAAACGACCATAAAAGTAAAACATACCTGAAAAGACGATCTGGGATCTTACAAAATTTCTCATTTAATGAAATTTGTCCCAGAATTTCCCTATAAAGGTGGTGTAGAAGAAGAAACCCCGAATAGCTCCGGCCACTACGATCGTACGTCTTCCTACCTATCCCAAGTCTCATCCTGTACTCACTTGTGCTTCCCTATAACTCGTAGTAGAGGAACAAAACAGCCATATAGAACCTTCTTACATCGATCGATAATCTATATAGGATGCTTCTCAAATGATGTATCCACTTCCCACTCATCCTCCTCGGGCTGAAAAGCTTGAGATGGGTTTGAGAAGTAACTTTGAATCTGATAAACGTGGAAAACGTCATGCATAGACCGATACTTACGAGGTAAATACAAGTGATAGGAAACCATCCTAACTCTCCCCATCACCTCAAACGGTCCGACGTACCTTGGATAAAGCTTACCATGTCTCATAATCCTCATGTGCCCCAACATTAGTGTGACACACAGGAAAACCTGATCTCGACCTTGAACTCCAGAGGTTGTTCCGCTTATCAGCATCAGACATCTGTTGAGACTGTGCAGTATCCATCATCTTCTGAATCAAATCTATCTGCTCAGTGGTCTCCTGGAAAAAATGAGGTCCCAGAATATCTACCTCTACTACCACCAGCCAACATAAGAGTGATCTACATGGTCTACCATACAAATCCTCATATAGTCCCATCTGAATAGTTTGTTGAAAACAATTATTATAGAAAAACTCCACAAGAGGTATATGATTCTCCCAAGAACCTCCAAAATCCAGAATACATGCTCGAAGCTTGTCATCATGAACTTGAATTGTACACTCAGAATAGCCATCTGTCTAAGGGTGGTAAGTTGTACTCAAAATCACCTATGTACCCAATGCTTTCTGAAGCCCCTACCAGACCCGAGATGTAAAATGGGATTCCCTTTCTAAAACGATGGAGTGTTGAACCCCATGAGGATGTATAATCTCACAAATTTACAATTGTCCCAACTCATCAACACTGATGGACACTTTGACCAATAAAAAGTAAGCAACCTTCATGAGTCCTTCAATGAAAATACAAACTGCATCATTCCCTTGAGGGGACCTCAGTAAAAATATCAAATAATCCATCACGGCATCATTCCACACCCAATTGGGAATGGGTAACTACTATAGAATTCATGTAGGTAGTTGATTCTCTTCCTTCACTTGCTGACAGGTAGAACACCTCATGACAAAACCAGTAACATCTTTCTTCATACCTGGCCACCAATATAGATGATGTAGATCACGATACATCTTGGTGACACCAGGATGAAATACTCAAACCGAGGAATGAATTCCCCACATCACCTCCTTGCATATGTTTGTAGGAATCAATATGTGCCCCTGGAAATGCAAGATATAATCCTTCCCTATGGTCCATCCAAGAAAAGAGTCCTCTCCTGACACGCTTTCCCATAGGACTATTCCTTCAGAATCTAATAGCTTCCTCATTTGAAATCTATCAAAGAGGGTAGAGGTAACAATTACATAAGAATGAAACGTCTACCCCTGTCTATCGTGCATATCCAAATGCATCTTAGTGAATAGAGCCATAAGCTGCCACTCACTGCTGGCCTCTTGAACTACCTGTATCTGAGTCCTCCCACTCAATGCATTATCCACTGCATTACCATTCCTAGGATTATAGGCAAGCTCAAATTCAAAGTACTAAAGGTACTCAGCCCACCTTTGTTGTCCCAAATTCTAGTCACACAGAGTGAAGATGTACTTGAGGCTTTTGTGGTCAATGAAAACCACAAAATGTTCTCCCAGTAAATAATGTCTCTAACAACGTAAAACATGAAATGCTCCAGCCAACTCGAGATCGTGCATCGGGTAATTCCTCTCATGTGGCAGCAACTCTCGAGACTCGTACGCGATGACTCCTTCTCCTTGCAAATGCACAGCTCCAAAACCAAAACCTAAAGCATCACAGTACAAAGTATAGATCATTCCTGGCTCTGGAGGAACTAGTATCACTACTGAAGTTAACCCCTCTTTCAGCTTCTGAAAGGCTGACTCATAAAAATCTGACCATAAGAACATCACACCCTTCTTAGTCAGACTTTTTAGTGGTGCTCTTATGCATGAAATGTTCGGAATGAAACATATGTAGTATCCAGCCAGCCCTAGAAAACATTGTACCTGAAGATGTTCTTCGGCTGATCCCACGAAACTACTTCTCTCACTTCCTCTAGGTCTACTGATTCTCCTCTCTCTGAGATATTACGACCCATGAAGTGAATCTGGTCCATCCTAATGTGGCATTTTGGGAGCATATAATATAACTGATTCTCTTTCAGTGTACTCAAAACGATTTCAAGATGTGTGGCATGGTCGTGTCGAGTGTGAGAGTACACCAAGATATAGTCCATGAAGACTACCAAGATAGAATCCAAGTATGGATGGAACACTCAGCTCATCAGTGCCATGAAAACTATAGGCATGTTCGTGTGACCGAACGACAAAACCATATACTCGTATAGACAATATCTACTCTGGAAGGCTGTAAGAGGTATATCTAATGGTCTAACGTGAAACTGAGGGTAACCAGACCACAAGTCAATCTTCAAGAACACCCAGGCTCCTCGAAGATGATCAAAGATATCATCAATCCTCTATAATGGATATCAGTTCTTGACCATAAACTATTTCAACATCCGATAATCCACAACAAGACTAAGGGTACCATCTGCCTTCTTTGCAAAAAGGACAAGAGAACCCCATGTATAAGTTCTATGTCGGATGAAAACCTTTTCTTGCAACTCCTCAAACTACTTATTCAGCTCCTGTAACTCTTTTTTAGCCATCCTATAATTAGGAATGGACACTAGAGTTTCCCCTGGATCAAAATCAACAGAAAATTCTACCTCATGCTTCTGAGGAAAACATGAAAAGTATTATGGAAAGACGTCTTTGAAATGATCCACCACTAGAGGGATGTCCATCTGAGAAGTCCCCGGAACATCTAGATAAAGAATATCAATATAGGTTGTAACTCCTCTAAACCCATGATGCTCGGGTCCCACTCTGCTCGCCTGTACATCCCACTCACCCTTATGAAGAAATGACCTACCCTCTAGTGATGTAAGACTCACCCTATAGTGATAATAGTCAATGACTACCTAGAAGGAAACCAAACAGTCCATTCTGAAAATGAAATCATATCCTATAATCTCTAGGACATAGAGGAACCATAAAAAGTGACACCCACCATCCTCTAAAGGGAACTCCTTCAACTGACGTACACTCACCATTCTAGTCCCCAACAGAGTGTCTAGTGTCAAGATATCAGCAAAAGAAAGGATGCAGAGCCCAAGGCTATCCATAATATAAATAGATATAAAGCTATGGGAATCCACTGTATCGAAAAGTGAGGAAGCTAAAAATGGGGATACTAAGATCATACCTCGCAATGTAGTCGGTATGAGATCCTACTCTTGTTGGGTCTGGTCAACGGCAAAATTATGACCTACACCGCGGCCCTACGACCCTGCCTGACCACCCAGAGCTGATCCACTATGATGTCTGTATAAACCGAACAACTGGTTATCACATCTATGACCTCCACCTCGGCCTGAAAATCCTGAAGTACTCCAGTTCCCAGACTGCTGGGAAACTGTTGGTGCTACTCTTGAATAAGAATCATAGATGAACCTTTATCACTAGCTGATGGTGAGAAGATCTTACAGAATAGCTGATGATGACCCATCTTGCCCTCAGTTTGGCACTCTATAGGGTCTCTTGAGAAATGTGGCCTCGTATGACTTCTCCTCCCGCACTGGTAGCATACCACCAGGCTACAAGAATATGTATCTCTCCTACTCTGATCTCCTCGTGTAGTATCCCTATAACGCTTCATGTAATCAGCTGGTAGAGCACTATCTATGGATTCCAAACTACCCGGGCTCACAGCTCCAGAATCCCTTAGATTGTTCTCGATGATTAGAGTGTGGTTGACTATAGAAGAAATCGATGTCAACCTGAAGTTGTTGACATGAGATCATATATATTTCCTGAGACTTTCCTAAAACATCAGTGCAAGGAACCACTCGTCTCCCCTAGAACTGGTGTAAAGTGTTTTAGCTCGGTGAAATGAGAGGAATATTCCAAAACAGAATGTGTACCCTGCTCCAAACTCATAAACAATCGTGGTCAATAATCCATCAATGTATATGGATATAAATAGACATAGAAGATATACTAAAACTAATCCCAATCCATATTCCGCTAGCATCCCGCCTCTGAGATCACTTCCCACCATCTCTTGGAGGAATCCTGAAGCATGTATGTAGCGATATTCACCCTCATCTCTAGAGGTATCTCCAGATTCTCAGAGATCGTCCAAGTGGATTCTAGACATGACTCTACATCCTAAGGTCATCTTTCCCCATGAATGTAGGAGGATTTTTCTACTGAAAGACCCGCGTCAATATTCCCATTGATGGGGCAGGAGGCGGCGCTGCCTAGAAGGTATGAATCATCCTCATAGAGACCTCCCTGGACTATGCATCAATACCTGTGTTAGGTATAACTGCTAGTGCCAATACTAGCACAACTAGAAGATCTGTATGCAGTCCCTACTCAGCCATATCTGATGTCTAATCATCGCCTTGAAACTCGCGTACAACCGGAGGACGTCTTGGTTGCATGAATCTGCAAGGTCAAGCATACACCTTATATTACGATCATCAAGGACTAAAAACTAGAATCGTAATAAGGGAACAAGAGAAATAAAATGTTCATGTTTTAAAAAAACAAGACTAAACGCCGTGTATAATAACTACACGACGTGTTCCCATAAGTCTTTCACATGGGAATGTACTTCTGCTAACCCATGTCGTGTAACACCCCACACACACAACATGTTGTCCTAACACACAGCATGTACTTGACTTCTATTCCCATGCCCGAGTCCATCTACAAGACCAAGCTACACAGATCTATTTAGGATGAAAATACACTGTATGTTTGTTCCAGACATGGTGTGTACTAGATGAGCTTCACCGACCCGTGTTGTTCATGACACAGCCAGATACTTCACATACACTACATGGAGTGTTTCATACGGACACTATGTGTACAAGAATATTTAACCGACCCGTGTTGTTATTTATATATATAGACTCAAATATTACACTACCCAGCGTGTTTAGAACTGACACGACGTGTATAACCATAGATTTCTTCGTCCGTGTTATCAGTCACATGGGCAGACACAGGTTCAAGACATCACACCGAGTACAACCAGTACACGACATGTTACCACATGAACTTCCCTTTCCTGTGTCTCTACCCACACGACCAATGACACGGTTAGAGACTACACGGTGTGTAAATAAGGTACACAGAGTGTACTTAAGAAAAAAAAATTCTTTCCAAACAGAACACATGGAGTGTAGTCAAAACTACATGGCGTGTATTCTGGTTTTTTCCAAACTGTAAGCCTCAGAAACTAATCTGGATCCCATAAAAAAAATAAAACGAACCTAAAAGTTCCAAATTCTAATCTGTGAGGTCCCATACTCTCCAAGAATCAAATATTGGAAACTTATAGATGTTATAACAAGAAAAACAGGGTAATGATCCAACAAATTCCGGTCTAGGAGGGCCCATAACACCTCAAGAACCATAGTTTAGTGTTTATTCAAACCAAACCATAAAAAAACAATACCCTATCAAACAACATGAATTTTTATCAAGGAATCTATCACAAATTCATTCATATATAGCACAACACCTATCACAACAACATGAAATCGCTAATCGACGCTATATGGCATAGCAGGAATGCATGAAATGTGATCACTAGAATGTGAATATATGATGTATGAGATGGAATAACCTTATCTCTTCATGTTTCAACCAAAATAGAATTAAATAACATCAAAAATAAAAGCACAATAATGTGAGTCTCTCAACGGTGAAAATCAGATCAACCGTAAAAATTCAAAACCGGAAAAATTACAACAAACAAGGTAGATTAGATTTTCCATATACACAGGTTAGCTACTTCCGGGCACAACATATTTCCATATACCTATTCTATACTATCCCTCACTATAGGATCCAAATAGTATGCCCAAAGAATATAATCCCTTTGATACCACATTGTAACGTCCCGGTTCCGGATCTAGGACATTACACTCTCTGCCTAAGGTAAGGATTCAATGTGGAAGATAAGGATCTTGAGAGATTATTTATGTAGGGGTTGGATGATTCAAGGGGCTTGATAGGTGTGAGGAATGGGTTAGATGTGAGGTATTTTTATAAGGGGACCATTGGTTCTTAATGAAAGTGTGATAATATTATTTTATTATATAATTATTCACAGTTTCTAAAGGTCTAAAACTCATTAAGTTCGAAGATAAGATGAATCATGGTCTAAATAAAATCCTCCAATAAGAATTGGACATGTTTTGGATGTTATTTTAATATTTATAATCTAATTTATTTAAATGATTTATTAATGATGTAAACACTACATCATTATTTTGTTATAAATAATTTAATTTATTTGATGTCTAAATATTATAAAAAAATACATTGATGTATGAAATCATTTTATCTTTCCAATGAATATTTATATAATAAAAGAAAACATATATAACCCTATGTATAAATTACATTACTAAAAGATATTTTTTATGTCATTTTTGTCTATACTTCAAATTAATTAATCTAAAACTTCATTATCACACTCAACTGGCTCCATGGGGTCCCCAAATAGACCAAGGGATGACCATGGTCGGGCATGACTCATAAAATAATGATAAGACTTGTGTTAAGGTAATTTTTTATTATTATTATATTATTTTTACCTTGAATTACTCTATTTACCTTTAACCGCGAAAAATAAAAGTCAAAAGTTACTATTGTCAAAAAAAAAATTTATCTTATTGAACCACATTTTACTTAGTAATTACAAACATGTATGTTGGATTTTCAAAATTTAATTCACAGAAGTGGTAAAATTTAATTTAAATGAAAATTTTAGTTTTTTAACTACTACTTAGTGGTTTCACTACTAATCAATAATTAATGTTTTTCAGAAAAATACCAAAAATTCAGCCTACGATAAATTTGATATTCCTAATTAAAAAAGGATGTATATTTTAATAAATTCAAAACATAAAAGTTGAATTAATTAATTTAATATTAATTATCCTTGGCAAAACAAATACTGTGTTTTCATGAAATAATATATATCAAAAGATTGAAACTTGTTTATGTATAATATCAAAGTGAAATTAAATCCAATGACCACCATTGGATTAAATGGTTAAAAATATAATCTAATTACAATATAAATCCAATTAAAAATATAACAAACCATAAAAATAAATTATATTTAAAAGCAGATTTGAATTAAAATAAAGTATTTTTCACTATTCATCAAAAAATGAATTTTATCAAAAAAATACAAAAACAATTTCCAAAGTGGTTTTTGATGTCCTGATTCTAAAGAAGAATTTAATTTTTTCAAATATAACATATAAAAGCGACCAAAACTTGATTTAAATAATTTTCTCCATCAAAAGGAAGTAAATCAACCTTTTAAAGTAAATTATGCTTAAAATTAGATTTATTCACATTTTATGCCTCTAACATTTATTGGGTAAATGTAAACAAATTTAACAAAAATGTATAATAATTTTTTAGTTAGTTCTATTCATTCCCACAAGTACAACTACTAGTCTTTAACTACCATTTAAAATAACAATATTATATTATTATTTATCAGTATGACCCAACGCTGTGTGAAATGTATAATTTCAAAGAAACCTGTTGTTGTGTATCAGGTACGCCATCAGACATAGCATTCCCATTAAAGTAAAATTAAAAATTTATTTACAAATATTAATAAATATGAAAATTTCATTTTCTTTATTTACCAAGGATGTTACATCCTTTCCCCATTTTGGGAATTGCATCCTCGCAATTTTAAAATTGGGCTGGGAAACATCATTGAAAGTCCAACATCGGAAATTTTGTAAATAAAACTATTTCTATAAAAGAAAGAATGATATATACAAAGGTAACCCGAGAAAATAGATACTAGGATTCTATGAAAACATGTATATGGAAGAGAAACACACTCTCATAGATTAATAGAGAGTGATAGAGAACATGACCACAGAAAGTCAACCACCACAATACAATATATTTGTGGTTAGTTAAAAGTATGATGATAAAAGAGAGATTATAATTTTTTTTAATTCAAGATACTTTTCATAGAGGTGATGAATTTTATTAATAACTAGACTAAGATCATAAGGAAATATACTTACTTGTCATGTAGAGTGTCATTCTTTAATAAAAATCTACCACAAACTCATCTTTTCTCTAAACGGTACGTATTCATGATAACTTGGTCACACCTGAAGTGCTAGAATAAACTTCAATAGTATCATTTAATCTTAAAAAGATGAACTATATATTTCCCCTATATTTAGACATCAACAAAAATCAAAATTTCTTAGTAAAAGATCATATAATCCCCAAAAAGGATAATCTTTTACACACACAAAAACTACTATTAATTTCCAAAATTTTTCAAACAATACCAAAAGTTCAACGAAGACCATTCAATAAAAAATTATCCATAAAATTATTTATTATATTCCAAACATAGTATGAAACCCAAATCTCATAAGGATTTAATCACATAGTCTTCCAATATAATTCTTAACCTTTATCTCTAAATAACATAAGTTACTCTTAATGTCTCATATTGAAAAGTAATTAACATAATCACCTATTCTCCATGATAGGATAATCATTTCCATAGATAACCCAAAATCAGATTTTTATTTATTTATAATATAATCTAACTACAAAAAATTATACATACATACTAGGCACTTCACATAGTACAGTGGTAGGGGTAAATCATAGTCTCACTTTGGTTGTGGGTTCAATTCCCACAACTTTTTCTAACATGACGGGTTGTCACGCAGTCTGTGTGTTATCCTTTTTCAAAAACAATATAATTTTATAACATTACCAAATAGAGATAAATTCACCAAAAATAATCATAACCTATTTTAACCACAAAAGTCATCTAATAACATTCATTTTTCATACCAAAATGTATTAACCGGTAATTTCCTCAAATTCAAGGAACATATAAACCCAAATGGTTCATTATAACTCTATCCACAAAAGAAAAGAAATTTATTCCTTGAATAAAATTTTCATATATCAAACTATAAGGTCACACATACTATAAAAAGTCTTCTAATGTAATCCCATCATTAAAAGCGCTTTATTAATTTTAAGCATTTCACCATCATAAACTCTACCCTAACTCTTGAATCCCTTATATGTAGACATCATAATCATTCAACTTTTTTCATGATACATTAAAATTTTCTTTCCAACTTATTTTGAAATATTTAATTCCTACAATCAAAAATCATGAATCATATCATAATATTTAAAAATATCAAAACATACGTCACGAAATAATATATACCTTGCATTATTCATTTGTTAGTTTCTTTATCCTCAATCGGAATGGCAATTGGTATTGATACATAAAACATTATACGATCCTAGTGATCCCATTCCCAAAAATTCTTTGCAAGACAATTTTTTCTATAATTACCATGCACACCACATTTAAAAAATTATAGTAATCCCTCAAAAAGAATTACATTCCCTTTCCTAGAGTCAACTATATGCTTCCATTTTTCATGGTAGGTTCTTTCTTTATGACCTTCACTTCCACATCAATAGCATCTTCCCATCCCTTTGAAAATATTTCCATTGTGTTTTTTTCCACATTATGTACACATAGGTTTTTGAATATACATATCTTTATGATTATTACCTGATCATTGGTGGGGATTTGTTTCTCACATATACGATTCCTTATAAAAATTACCAAGGTTCATGTGTTCAATCATGACTCTAGATATTTGGTTGAGAATAACCACAATAGTTCTCATTGTAGCTCCCATTTCATTCAATTGCTCATTCAGAAAACTATAACAGTTTTCTTCACATACATTGTTACATTGATGCCTACTAGATCCATCCATTGAATAAAACCAAAAATTTCTGTGTGAGTATATTAGTAAAATCATCATATAATATCATATGACGATGGTGAACACTAAAACTTCATTTTTCATGTTATATTAAACTCATTCGATTTATCTAAAAAAATATGACACTTTCCCATATGCTGACGATTATGGTTAGGTCACTTATGATAAAAAATACCCAAAACCCTAATGTTATCTAAACCGACCTCTGATACCAACTATTAGGACCCATCTATATGCATCACATAATCTTGAATTATGTAAGGATTTCACATTGAGGATATTTTAAGGATTGCGGTTTTAGAGAATTAGGCCATAACTATTACTTAAAAACACGAGTATTAAAAGTAGACACTACTACCCAATATCAATTTTTCATAAAATATAAACTCTTAAAGGGAAACATGTCATGTACCATATATTAGACATCAAGACTATTCCTTGGTCACATCCTTTTCCCTATTCAACTTCATGTCCGGTGAAAAACAATTCAAGAACATGGATGACCAAAAGTCTCAGTAAGGGATACACAAATAAATGAAACTATTAGTTTTTTAAAACTACATGTAAGCCATGAATACTATATAATAAGTAATACTTTTCACCTTTATAAAGTTTTTAATTCTCTTCACTGAATAAAAGATCATTTCATAACCGTCTATGACCAAAAGATTACCATAAAACCCATATAAAGAACACATAATATATAAAGGTAACTTGGTACATAAATATAATTAAATAAAATAACCATACGGTCGACATCCACACATATCACTAAATGGAATAGCCATATTTCAGACTTCCATACCTAATGCATTGGAGGTTATAACGTAACCACCCATCATGGTTTACCACAGCACCACCTGTCATTCGAATTATCATGTAACCACCCGTCATATGACCAAGTACCATTATAAAATTATAACACATAAAATATTGAAAATATAAACACTTCAGTAATAACATTTCTACATTGTAATCACAATATATCATTCCATGATAAGGAAATAATCAATGCTAAATCAAACCATTTTCAGAACCATTTAAAATACTTAATAAATCTATTTTTGAATCAATGTGTCTCATAAAAATTAGAAGATTATAATGAAATTAAAATTTAAAAAATTTACCTTCAATATAAATAAATACTAAAACCCATTTTCAAAACATGGAAATTAATGAGAGATATTAAGAAGAATAAATCTTCAAAACAATATTTTAATTAAAGAGTTCATAATTAAAAGAAATATGCTTGAATAAAAATAATTGAGAAATAAAATTCCATAAAAACATAATAATCTCTTGAGAATAAAGGGATTCATGATTTCATATTGCAAAAGAAAGTATATAAACCATATAAAAGTGAATTGGTGCATAACAACAACGATGTATCAATGGAATGTAATTTGAGATGAAATACCTTATAAAGATGGCATCCTTAGATTAAGGATAATTCAATTACATAATTATGTTGGGAAAATAATAATACACTCAATATGATTGGATATAAAGTTTAAATCGATCATAGGACATTCACACATGTTATTTTGAAGGCAAAGTCAATTACTTTGATGTTTTACTCATTGAATGTAAATTGAGTTAAAAATTACCCTTATGAAGTTCATATCGATGATTTGAGAATTTATAAATAGAGTGATTATGTGTATAGAAATTTTATCCCCGCAACGGGGAGTGGAAATTACAACATAAATAAAAAAACAGTGTTTCCATACACAATCATATCATGACATAATTATGAATTTGAATATTAACCTAATAAATGAACTTTTGGTTAAAAAGTTCCCTTATCGATTTGGTAACTTACGAAACATGCACCAAATTGAAATAATAATAATTAAATGAAGATTTAAATACCAATAAATTAATGTATTTTAAACAAAGTGTAAAAAATATGTGTATTACATACACAACACAATGGAAATAGTGAAATATCTAGCATGAATATCACGGGAATAAAGGTGAGATAAGTAATCCATTATCACGTTGTATTCAATCGAGTCATATGATGAAAAGTTAATAACCACCAAATGAATCACAGAATAAAATGAATATATATAGAATCATGAAAATGTATATCTAATGGATGTACATAATACACCACATGAACTAAATAAGTAGCGAACAATGGAAATCTCATGAAATTAAAAGTGAGATAAGAAACCTCTTACCTCATGCCTGACTTGAATAGTTTGTTCCTTATTCTTCTTGAAGAATAATCATTAGTTAATTTATAAATGATTAATAACATTTTTCAAGATTATTATTCCTTTTATATCACTTATTACCATGTTATAAACATTATATAATCATTTATGTTAATAATGGTAGTTTTTTCGATATTTGGAATTTGAGTCCAAAATAGAATTTTAATAATTAACAGTTGTTCATGTGGTAAAAAGATCATTATATCATTAATGATATTTATCATTTAGATATCATATATATCATATATATCTATTATGTACATGTATTTAAAATATTACATAACATTTGGAGATAATAAATGAAATTCGCAGTGCGTGGAGACGGCAAGTCGTACATACACATGAATGCTGCATCCATTTCTATTTCGTATTATAATGGAATGGAAACATAATGATACGTAAGTATATTATATTTCAATTATAATATCATATATAATTTTATTAACTCTAACCCTTTATATGTTTTACATAAGGCATGAATGAGTCATATCAATTTTAGGGTGCATTAGTCCGCACTTCCTCAAATGAGATTATCGTAATTAACCACTATGGAAACCATAAATGCATTCAATAATTGAAAAATAAAAAATAAAAAAAAATATAAATATAATAAATATCATATATAAATATATTTCCACTATAATGACCTCCATGAGAGGCAGTTGGAGGTATTTGAACAATCTGCATTTCATGAGGCAGTAGTTCGCCGTTTACAGAAAAAGTATATTTTTTACCTATCAGATGGTGGTGTGTGTATGTGTTTTTAGAATCCTTATCATAGAAACATAATATATTTATTATACTTTTTTTTTTAAAATAAAGTAATAAGAAGTGTTTATGGGGTTGGATAATTAAAATAAAACAAAATAAAACAAAAGAATTTAAGAGAAACAGTTACCTTTAATTCCGGTAACTCCATTGTGTTTGAACACAAATGTCATATTGAAGTTACTTATGAATAAGGTAAGGATAATAGGTGGAATAGATGGATCTTAAGAGATTATCTGTGTTGGTTTTGGATGATCCATGTGGCTTGAGAGGTGTGATTAGTGGGTTAGAGGAGAGGGATTTTTATAAAGGGGAGGAGGGGTTCTCTAGGAAAGTTGGAAAATATTATTTCATTATATAAGGATTTTCGGATTATAAATGTACAAAAATCATTAAGGTTTAAGATAAAATGACTCATGGTTGAAATAAATTCATACAATAACAATTAGATAGGTTTTTAATGTTATTTTATTATTTATAATATTATTTATATAAATGATTTATTAATGACTTAAACTATACATCATTATCATGTCATAAATAAATTAATTTATATGGAGTATAAATACTATAAACAAAATACAATGATGTGAGAAATCGTTTTAGATTTCCAATTAATATTTATAGTCGAAATACTAACTTATATAACCATATGTAAAAATTAATTTTACAAAAGATATTTTTTATGTCATTTTGTCTTTACTTTAGATTAATTAATCTATATTGACATTAGCATATTCAAGTGGGTCCATGGGGTCCCAAAATTGACCCAAGGATTCCCATGGTTGTCCATGACTCATACAATAAGTACATGACAAGTTTTAAGGTAATCATTTATAATTATAATATTCTTTTTACATTGAATTACCATACTTACCTTTAACCGTGGTAAATAAAAGTCAAAAGATACTATTCTCCAACAAATTATTTGGATCTTATAGTACCAAATTTTACATACTAATAAAAAAAATTATGTCATATTTTTGGAATTCAATTCTAAAATTTGGTAAAATTTCATTTAAATGAAAAATTCGTTTATTATCTATTACTTAGTGGTTTCACTATTCATCAAAAATTGATGTTTTTTTCAGAAAAATACCAAAAAGTATGCCTATTATATATTTGATAATCCGAAATAAAAAATTATGTCTATTTTAAAAAATTAAAAACATTTATGTTGGTTTAATTTATTTAAAATTAATTCTCGTTTGTCAAAACAAAAAGCATGTTTTTAAGAAACAATATATATCAAAATATTGACACTTGTTTATGTACAATCTCATTGTGAAATTCATTCAATAACAACCATTGAATTAAATGGTAAAAAATAATATAATTACAATTTAAAACCAATTAAAAAGATAACCTAAAAAATAAATAAATTAGATTAAAAGGCAGATTTGAATTAAAATACAGTATTTTTCACTATTCATCAAAAAATTAATTTTATCAGAAATATACAAAAATTTACCCAAAGAGAATTTTGTATTCTTGATTCTAAAAAAGAATTTTATATTGCCAAATGGAACATATAAAAGTGACCAAAACATTATTTAATGGGAGTTCTCCATTAAAAGGTGGTAAATCAACCTTTTAAAGTAAATTACGTTAAATTTAGATTTATTCACATTTTAAGCCTCTATCTTTTATTGGGCAAACATAAAAAAATTTCACAAAAATGTACAATCATATTGTAGTTAGTTCGGTTCATTCCAACCAATATAACGACTAGGAGATAACTACCATTTATCATAATAATATTATATTATTATTTTTCAGTATGACCCAACGTTGTGTGCAACGTAAGATTTCAAAGAAACCCATTGTTGTGTGTCAGGTACGTCATCGAACACAACATCCCATTTAAATTAAAATTAATAAATAATTTACTAATATTAATAAATTTGAAAATGTCATATTCTTTATTTACCTATGATGTTAAATCATTTCCCCTTTTGGAAATTGTGTCCTGACAATTTTAAATTTGGGCTTGAATCATCATTAAAAGTCCCTCATCAGAAAAAGAGTAAATAAAACTATCACATTAAAAGAAAGAATGATATATAAAAAGGTCGCACGAGAAAATATATACTGGGATTCCCTGAAAACATGGATATGGATGAAAAAAATCACCCTCATTTATTAATAGAGAGGGATATAGATCATGATAATGGAATGTTAACCACCACAATACCATAAATTTTTGGTCGGGTAAAAGTATGATGATAAAAGAGAGCTTATAAATTTTATACATCAAGATCCTTTTCATAGTGTTGATGAATTTTATTAATAACTAGACTAAGATCATAAGGAAATATACTTACTAGTCATGTAGAGTGTCATCCATTAATAAAATTCTACCACAGAGTCAACTTTTCTCCAAACGATAAGTATTCAAGATGACTTGGTCACACCAAAAGTGCTAGAATAAACATCTAGAGTATCACATAATATAAAAAAGATGAATTATATATTTCCCATATCTTTAGAAATAATCCAAAACCAAAATTTCTTAATAGATGATTATATAATACCCAAAATGGATAATCATTTACAAAAAGAAAATATATTATTAATCTCCAAATTTTGTCAAAAAATACCCAAAGTTCAACAAAGACCATTTAGTAAAAAACTGTCCATAAAATTCTTCAATTTAATCAAAACAATTATTGAAACCCAAATCTCATAAGGATTTAATCACAAAGTCTTCCATGATAAATCTTAATATTTATCTCCAAATACAATCAGTTACTATTAAAGTTCCATTTTGATAAGTAATTAACCTAATCACATATTATCCATGATTGTTTAGTCAATTACATAGATAAACCAAAATCAACATATTCTTGATTCATAATATCATCTAACTAAAAACAATTAGTCATAATAATTAGGGACTACACATAGTGTAGTAGTTGGCGATAAATTCCAGTCACACTTTGGTTGTGGGTTTGATTCCCACAAATTTGTCTGACGCGACAGGTTGTCACGCGGTCCGCGTGTTTTCCATTTTAAAAAACATTATAATTTTATAACATTCCCAAAAAGAGATAAATTCCTCAAAAATATTCTTAACATATTTTAACCACAAAGGTCATCTAATAACATTCCTTTTGCAACCCAAAATGTATTAACCTGTATTTTCCTCAAAATCAAGGATCATATAAACCCAAATAGTTCTTTATAATTATATCTACAAAAAAAAAAGATAATTATTCCTTGAATAAAAATTTCATATATCAAACTTCAAGGTTACCCATGTTATAAAATATATTCTAATGTAATCTCATCCTCGAAAGAGCATTAATACTTTTAAGCATTTCACCATCCTAATATCTACCATAACTCTTGAATCCCTTATATGTAGGCTTCATACTCATTCATTGTTCTTCATGATCCATTAACCATTTCTTTCCAACATATTTTGAAAAAAATTCATTCCTACAAACAAAAATCATGAATCATATCCTAACATATAATAATATAAAAATATTTTTTATGACATAATCCATACCTTTCATTGGTTATTGTTAGTTTCTTCATCCTCAATCGGCATGGAATTAGGTATTGATACACAAATATTTGTATGATCCTAGTGATCCCATTCCCGAAAATTCTTTGAAGGACATCTGTTTGTATAATGAAAATGAACAAAGCATTTAAAATATTAAATTAATCCCTCAGAAGGAACTTCATTCCCTATTATAGAGTCAATTGGATTCTTCCTTTTCCATCGTAGGTTCATGATTTATGCCATTCACTTCCACATCTATAGCATCTTACCGTCGCTTTGAAAAATTTTCCAATGTGTTTCTTTCCACATTCATGACACATCGAATTTGAATATACATACCTTTATGATTATTATCTGAAATTTAATGAGGATTTGTTTCTCGCTTATACGATGCCTTATAAAAATCACCAAGGTTCAGGTGGTCAATCCTGACTCTAGGAAGATGGATGAGAATAAAGACAAGAGTTATCATTGCAGCTCCCATTTCATTCAATTTCTCATTCAAAAAACCATCATAGTTTTCTTCACATCCATTGTTACATTAATTCCTGCTAGATCCATCCATTCACATAAACCAAAAAGGTCGGTTTGAGAATATTAGTAAAATCATAATATATTACCTTATGAATATGGTAAACACTAAAACATAGTTTTTCATGTTATCTTAAACTCATTCGAATTATCTAAAAAACTATTAGTATTTCTAATATACAAACCATTATGGTTATTTCAATTATGATTAAATAACTCCCTAACCTCTAATGATATCTAAATTCACCTTTGATACCAACTATAAAGACACATCTATAAACATTATATAATCTCGAATTATGTCAAGAATTCACATTGAAGATCTTTTCAGGTTTAGAGTTTAAGAGAATTAGGCCATAACTATTACATAAAAACGTGAATATTACAAGTATACAGTACTACCCAGTATCCATTTTTCATAAAATATATACTCTTAAAAAGAAACATGCCTTGTTCCATGTTTTAGACATCAAGACGTTTCCTTGGTCACATCCTTGTCCCTATTCCACTTCATGGCCTATGAAAAACATTTCAAAAACATAGGATGATAATTAATCTTAGTAAGGGATAAACAATGAAAGAAAACTGTTACATTTTCAAAACAACAAGTAAACCATGAATACTTTATCATAAGTAATAATTATCACTTTTATGAAGTAATAAATACTCTTCACTGAATAAAATATCATTCCTTATCCTTTTGTAACTAAAATATTAACATAAAACCCATATAAAGAACACATAACATATAAAAGTAACTTGGGAAATAAACATACATAAATGAAATAACCATATGGTTGAATTCCACACATATCACTAAATGGAATTGCCATACGTCTGACTTCCGTACCCAATGCATTGGAGGTTATAACGTAACCACCCATCCTGATTTATAATACACCACCCATTATTTGGTTTATCACGTAACCACCCGTCAAATGTCCAAGTATCATTATAAATTCATAACACATAAAATATTGAAAATATAATATTTCACTAATAACATTTCCACATTTTAATCACAATATATCATTTCAAGATAATGATATAATCAATACTTAATTAAACCATTTTCAAAACCATTTATGACATTTAATAAGGTGATTTTAATATCAATGTGTCCCATTGCACTTTGCATATTTTAAAGGAATTAATATTTTAAAACATTAAGGTCCATATAAATAAATACTAAAAATCATTTTGAAAACATGGCAATTAATGAAAAATATTTAGAAGAATAAATCTTTACAATAATATTTTAGATAAAGAGTTCTTAACCAAAATAAATATTCATGAATACAAATATTTGAGTATTAAAATTAAATAGAAAATTTATATTATCAAGGTAATAAAGGGTTCCATGATAGAATATTCCAATGGAAAGTATATACACCATATAAAAATGAATTGGTGCACAACCACAATGAAGTCTCAATGTAATGTAATTTGAGATGAAATCCCTTATAAAGATGGTGTCCTTAGATTAAGGATGAATCAATTACATAATTATGTGTGAAAAATATAAATACACTCAATATGATTGGATATTCAGTGTAAATCTATCAGAGGCCATTCACACTTGTTCTTTTTAAGACAAAACCAAATACTTGGATGTTTAACTCAATGAATGGAGATTGAGTTAAAAATTACTATTATTAAGTTCATATCGATAACATGAGAATTTATCAATGGAATGATTATGTGTATCAAACATATATCCACTAAACGGGGAAAAAAATAAACAACATACAAAAATAAACAATGATTCAAGACATAATCATAGCATTACATACTTATGAATTAGAATATTAACCCAAGGAATGAAATTTGGGTGAAAAAGTTCCCTTACCGATTTGGTAACTTACAAAACATGAACCACATGAAAGAATAATCATTAAATTAAGATTTAAATACCCATAAATGAAATTATATTACACAAATTGTACAAATAAATGGTTGTATGTACACCACACAAAGGAAATAGTGACAAATATAGCATGAATCTCACGGGAATAAAAGTGAGATAAGAATTCCCTTACCACGTTGTAATCAATCACGTCATAAGAAAAAATGTTAAAAACCAAAAAATGAATCACCAAATACAATGAATATACCGAAAATCATGATAATATATATGAAATGGAAGTACATAATAAAACACATGCAATAAATAAGTGGTGAACAATAGAAATCACACGGAATTAAACGTGAGATAAGAAACCCCTTACCTCATGTCGGACATGACTTGTTTGTTCCTTTTTCTTCTTGAATAATACACATAAGTAAATCTATAATATATTAAGAACCTTTTTAAATTTTATTATTCATTTTATATCACTTATTACCATGTTATAAACATTATTTAATCATTTATGTTAATAATGGTCGTTTTGTCGATATTTGGTATTTGAGTCAAAAATGGACTTCTTATAATTAAAAGTTGTTCGTGTGGTCAAAATTTCATTATATACAGAATGATATTAATGATTTATATATCATATATATCATATATATCCATTATATACATGTATTTATAATAGTACATAACATTTTGAGATAAGAAATGAAATTCACCGTTCATAGATACAGTAAGTCGTACGTACGCGTGAACGCTAATTCCATTTCTATTACGTACTATAATGGAATGAAAACATAATGATAAATAATTATTTTATAATTCCAGTATAATCTAATATATAATTTCATTAACTCCACATTTTATATGTTCCTCACAAGGAATGAACGAGTTATATCACTTTGATGGGGTGGTAGTTCGTACTTCCTCAAATGAGATTATTATATTTACCCACATTAGAAACCATAATGGTATGCTATAAATAAAAAGTAAAGAAGCATAGAAAAAACATAAATGTAATATATATCATATATAAATACAATTCCATTATAATTTCCACCATTATATACGGTTGAAGATATTTGAAAAATCATTATTTCGTGAGGCAGCAGTTTTCCTTTCTCAGAAATAGTATGTTCTCTACCCATTAGAAGGATAAGTGTGTAAGTGTAGTTTAAATAATTCTCATAAAACAACCCAGTATATTGAAGATACTGGTTTTGTTTTAAAAAAAGTAATAAAAATATTTTAGTGGGTTGGTGAAGTACAATAAAAAAAATAATACAAAATAAAACAAAATAATTTAAGAGAAATTGTGACCTTTAATTTAGGTAACTCCCTTTGGTTTGAATCAAAAGGACTTATTGAAGTGACTTATGCCTAAGGTAATTTATATATGTAAAATATAGGGATATTGATAGATTATTTGGGAAGGTTTTGGATGATCCTAGGGGCTTGAGAGGTTGGAGGAATGTGTTAGAGGTGAGGGATTTTGATAAGGGGGAGGAGGGGTTCTTTAGGAAAGTGTGAAAATATAATATTATTAGATAATTATTTTCGGTTTTTAAAGGTCTAAAACAAATTATAAAAGAATACTAATGGTTGAAGTAAATTTATGAAATAATAATTTTACAGTTTTTTGATGTTATTTTAGTATTTATAATCTTATTTATTTAAATGATTTATTAATGAGGTAAACACCACATCATTATTATTTCATAAATAATTTTTTTATTTGAATCCTAAAAATTATAAAAAATTATAATGATCTAGGAAATCGTTTTAACATTCCAATTAATATTTATAGACAAATATATAACTTATATAACCATATGTAAAAATTAATTTTCTAAATGAGATTTGATTGTGTCATTTTTGTCTTTACTTTAAATTAATTAATCTAAAGTGTCATTATCAAACTAAAGTAGCTTCATGGGGTCCCCAAATAGAACCAAGGATTTCCATGGTCGGCCATGACTAATACAATAAGGATATGACAAGTGATAAGGTAATTTGAAGTTATTATAATATTCTTTTTACCTTGAATTACCATATTTACCATTAACCGCAGCAAATAAAAATCAAAAGATACTATTCTCCAAAAAAATATTTTATCTTATTGAATGAAATTTTACTTAATAATAACAACCATATGTGTCAATTTTTTGAAATTAAAATCACAGATGTTTTAAATTTTTATTTAAATGAAAAAGTTGATTTTTTAACTATTTCATAGTGGTTTCACTATTCATCAAAAATTGATATTTTTCAGGAAAATACCAAATATTCATCCTAAGATATATTTTATATTCCGAATTAAAAAATGATGTCTATTTTAAAAAATTTAAAACATATAATTTTCATTAATTAATTTAAAATTAATTCCCGTTGCCAAAACAAATGACGTGTTTTTACGAAATAATATCTATCAAATTATTGACACTTGTTTATGTCCAATTTCAATGTGAAATTAATTTCAATGACCACCATTGGATTAAATTGTAATAATATAATCCAATTAAACTTTAAAAACATTTAAAAATGTAATATATCTATATAAAAAATTATATTAAAAAGAAGACTTGAATTAAATTACAGTATTTATCATTATTCATCAAAAAAGAAATTTTATCAGAAAAATACAAAAAATTTATGAAAAGTGAATTTTTATGTCCTTATTCTAACGAAGAATTTTATTTTGTCAAATAAAACATATAAAAGTGCCCAAATCTTGATTTAAAGTGGGTTCTCCATCAAAAGGTGGTAAATCATCCTTTTAAAGGAAAATATGCTTAAAATTAGATTTATCCATATTTTAAGCCTCTAAATTTTATTGGGTAAATGTAAAAACATTTAACAATCATGTATAATCATATTTTAGTTCGTTATTCTCATTCCCACCAATACAACGGCTAGACATTAACCACCATTTAAAATAATAATATTATATTACTATTTTTCAATGTCACCCAACATTGTGTGCAACGTAATATCTAAAAGAAACTCGTTGTTGTGTATCTGGTGTTCCATAAAACATATAATCCCTTATAAAGTAAAATTAATAATTAATTTCAAAATTTTAATAAATATGAAAATTTCATATTTTTTATTTACCTGACATATTACATTGCCTGATTTAGAGGTAATATCTTATCTCAAGTTCTTTTACATTATTTTCCCTATACTCTCCCAATTTTATTCTCATTATTTTATTACATATCAAAAAAACTATCATGAATGTACTAGGATTTTATTTTTAGAAGTATTATAAATATAATTAACACCCCTATCTAACGGACATGCACATAATGTTTCTATGTACAGTGAACTACTGCCTCACGAAACGACGATTCTTCGATTATCCCATACCACCACTCATCGTGGTAATTATGATTTAAATATATTTATATATGATATATATTATATTTATATTGTCTCCATGCTTCTGTATTTTTATTTATAACATACCTTTATACTTTACATAATGTGTAAATACGATAATTTCATTTGACAAAGTGCATACTACAACCCCCTCAAAGTGATATGAACCGTTAATGTCATACATGGAACATATAATGTATAGTTTTAATGAAAAAATGTAACACATATATAATATGATATTATACTGTAATTATACTATACCTATGTATATTTTTTTACATTCCATTATATATGAAAAGGGATTGAAAGTAACGTTCATGCTTACGTACGACTTATTATCTCCATGAACATTGCATTTAATTTCTTATCTCCAAATGTTATGTACTAATATAAATACATATATATATATATAAGGTATATATTATATATATAATATCTTAATAATGAATAATATTTTGGATATGATGGTATTTTGACCACATGGAAAATTTACATCAATCGAGTTTATTTTTTACTCAAGTACCGAATATCGAAAAAGTGAAAGATATCAACATAAATAACTATGAAATGTTTATATCAAAGTAATAAGTGATATAAAAGGAATAAAAATTTGGAAAAGGTTATCATGAAAGTATAAAATAACTTATGATTATTATTTAGGAAGAACAAGGAGTGTACGTGATGAGTCAAACTTAAGGAAATGGAACATTCCACCCACCTCTTTTTGTCAAAGACTTCTTTTATGTTATGTATTCTAATTTCCATTTAATTATGTTCGGAAATATTATTATATATTTGTATTAATGTAAATTTTATTTCCATGTGAGAAGAGATCCTTTTTTCTCCCATCAACTCCTTTTTGAAATTTTAATGAGATTTTGTTAGGCTGCCGAATTTTCATAAGGGAACTTCTTAACAAAATTTTCATTCTTTATGGTAGACTCCTTCAACTAGATTATGTCATGCTATTATTATGTTGGAAATAAATTTTGATATAATAAATTTTATTTAGACAATAATTATTTTTATTTATAGTGAATATATATAATCTATCTATTTTATTTACAAAAAAGACATTTGTATGGGACTTCGTACCAACCTCCTTTCATTGTGGCATATTTTGATGTATTCACAAACAAAATTAATAAGGATTATACACCCATTTTGAATATAATTTCATTCATATGGATTATTTTTTATAAAATTCATTTTACTAAAAGAAAAAAATAATGTTTCATTTTAAGGTATGTGGTGACAACAACCTTTTCGCCGCCACGAGCACTGTTTTTATATATCGATTCCTTAACAAGAGATAATGTTTTTAAAATTAAAATAAGTACAATGTACTATTATTACATTTATTCATATTCAAAATGGTTTTGAGGAAGAATTAATTATGTCAATATATTTAAATGATATATTGTGATTGCAATGTGGAAATATTATCTTTCCTTTATGTTTGTTTTATGTGTTATGATTATGTTATGGTTCTTGGTAATTTTTTATGGATTCAAGTTGTTTAGTAATAAAACTAGGGAGAGTGAGCCTGAGGAAACAATAAAATGAAATAGGTAACATGATAGAGGTAAATGTTAATGTATCTTATAAGTTATTTTGGGAATATATTTTGATTGGTATTCCAAACGTAATTCCCTATGTAGTTGTGAAAGCTATAATATAAGTATGTTATGTATGCCACATGATACTATTATTATTGATGATTTATATGTTTTATTCATAAATATTATGATTTAATGAGGTAATTTAAAGATATTATTATTAATGATTGAAAAGTATGATTTCATTGATTTTTATGTATTGATGGGTTGTTGTTTTGTTTTCATATTTTATAACCCTTAATGAGATTTTTTTTGACCATCCTATGTTTTTTGGAATGTATATTTATAGTATATAAGTGTGGGTAAGAGAAAGGAATTATTCAAGAAGTTTTATATCATAAAAATAATTCTTGTTTTATTTTAAGGAGATTTATTTTTGTTTAAACAATTTATAGATAACAAGTGTCTACATTATAATTTTCGAGATGTAATGTGACAATTATGGCCTAATTTCGTAAAACATTAAACCTGAAAAGATATGAGATGTAGAATTCTTGACTTTAATCATGATAATGTAATTTATATGGCTGGGGAATTATATGAATCCCTTTTGAAAATACCAAATGTAGTTTCCTGATTAAGAGGTAACATCTTCTATCAAGATTTTTTATTTTATTTTCATTTTCCACTCTATAAAATATTCTTATTCCATAATCATGTAACCAAAACAGTATCATAAATATAATGATATTTTATATGATATTGGGTCTACCTAAACATACCCACACACCTCTATCCAATGGTTATCAAACATATTTTTTCTTTGTATGGTGAACTATTGCCTCATGAAATAATGATTGTTCATTTTTCCCTTAACACATGTCATGGTGGCCATTATAATGCACACAATGTTTATATAAAATATATATTTTATTCATAATTTCTGTATTCTTTTGTAAAATAAATTTGTAACATTCCATTATTCATTAAATCTTGTTTAAATATGATAATTGCATTTGAGGAAGTGTGAACTACCACCCTCTCAATGCTATATGACTCATTCATTCCATACATGGAGGGTATAAAGGATGATTATAATCATCCTATGTAACATATATATCATTTATATGATAATATAATTATAATATACATATGATTAATTTAAATTTCAACATTTTAATACAATAATGGAATAAAAGTAGCGTTCATGAGTACATACAACCTACAATATCCATGAAGGATGCACATCATTTCAAATATCGTCTTATTATAGATTAATATAAATACATATATATTGATTATATATGATAATTAACTCATGATTTTCATTTTTGATGAGATGAAACCATGATCTAACTAATGATAACATCAAAACAACAAGTCAAAATTTACTCGAGAAAACTAGGCAATTAACCCCCTAAATAGTAAAATTAATGAATGTTTGTTATACAATGGATAATGATATATTATTAGAAGTAACATTACTATATTATATAACATAATATAGTTATTATATCAGTTTTTCATATTATTTGAATCCACTATACATGATGATAAACACCACACACCCAAAAAGATGGATATGTTATGTGAATTTCGTCTCAATTTACATTTTTTTGATACTTATTTGTTACTATTCACCAAATAACTTCTATTTGGTGTATGAGCTACTTTTTACTGGTTATATCATGAATCCAATTATTATAATGATATTATAAATTTCATGTAATTTCATACGTTTCTGGATATTATGATTCAAATGTTTCAAAGAATATGGGGGAACTCCGATGATTTTAATGATTATTCTCTTAAAGAATGTTATCAATGACTATATGAGAAATCTCAGTTCTATTTATAATTTATAATATCAACTTAAAATAATCATTATATTTTAAAAATATTTCATTGGAATTTTAGATGAATATCCATATTCTCATACAATGTATATTAGTATTGCTTAAAATATATATCATTTTACATATGGGGTTCACTTTGATAGTTATCTGATTAATTGGGTTAATATTGAAAGAATTTTTTCTTTAATCAAGTTTAATATTTGATAAATCATAATACTTATTTGTTTTTATGATATGAGGAATTATTTGGTCTTTTAATGATGTTTTGGGGCCCGAACATTATATACCCCTTCGATTCATTGATATGTTCTCATAAGAAATATATGTTCAAATGTTTAATAGGTTCTTATACATAGTTCTAAACTATCTTGTGAAATCTCATGAAGATGTTGGTGTTGATGTTCCATATTCATTAATACATTAAGAATGCATTTACCCTTACTAGTTTCATTTATTATTCATCAATGCTATTTTTCATAAAAAATTCTTATGGATATATTTCCTTCTATGTTAATTGTTTTAGATGGAATGAGTATTAGATTATTACTTTTCCATATTGAAATTTTTGTATCTAGTTATTTTAATGGCATGTGATACCAGTTATTTACCATTATATGTTAATGTATTCCTATTGATTCATTATTTATTCATCATTACTTACCCATACTGAGTATTTGAGATCACCCATAGTAGGTTTCTTTCACCGTTTTATGAAGAATATAAAATTACACAAACAATCAAGGATGATGTTTATTTTAATTTATTGTGTAGGATGTAATAATTTTGATTCCCACTATATTGTGGGCATCATGTATATAATCGTCCATTCCATGACTACATAACATATGTGTCCTCTAGAATTTTTTCCTGGTAAACTTTCTAATGTAATAAATTATTTCACAAACACCAATATTTTGGGGTTAGGATATTATAGATGGAATCCAATAAATTTTAACAATATAATTGTAAACTATAGTTACAAAAAATAGATTAAGGATAACAACACTAATATTGTCATTTAAGATAAGAATATAAGAAAACCCTACAAATTTTTAAGGCAGTGATTATGTGGGTTTCCAAGAAATATATCTTTTCATCAATAATACATGTTGATGTGATTATAATATAGATTTTCCTAGGAGTGATAACTATGACATGGTGTTCCATTCCTGAATTAGGGTAACCTAGTATATGAAAATGAGCCCTACTGCACACATGTTTTAACACTCTCAGGGTATACATGTAGGATAATTCACATTGTCTTTAATAAACATTATTAAGGATTTGAAATTAAACTTTTCCCCAATGTAAAAAAAGTTTATTAATCTAGGATTTGTGATGAAATCATTAATGTAATGTGATGTTCTATATTTATATTTATACCATGTTCATAACTTTATGATATAATCTAATGTATTCCATTATTAATAAATGTTTCATGGAAGGAATATTTATATCTGTACTCTTAGAAAATGTGATGATTTCCATATAGGGGAAACAAATATAGCTAGTATTGGAACTAAGAATATTATAAAAATATAAAGGTAGAATAGTCAGGTTATAAAAAAAATTCATTTTATGAAAAGATCAACCTATTCCATGGAGATAATAACCTATCATGGATAAATTTATGCAAAATAAGACCCCATAATTTAGTTGGACTACTAATAAAATTGTAGCTGAGAAAATGATGAAATATTTGGATATGATATTTACATCATAAAAGTGATAAATTTTATGGAGACATATATTTATAAAACTTTCCTCATGACCAAGAAATTGAGATGAAGAGGAAGTTCGTTTTCATAAAAAAGAATTAAAAAGAGGGTGTTGTATATTATGAAGGTAAATTTAAAATGTTATCTATGTATGCTATATATTGTATATGAAAAAATATGTTCAATATCCACCACTTATTTTAAGGACCAATGACATGTCTTTAAATGGATCTAGAATCTCAAAACATTTATTATAATAATGGCATTGTTTATGTTATATCTATACAGATAATAATTTATCTAAGTACTATGGATTGAAGGGAAACCAAGAAATGAGTAGGTATTTTGGACAATATGAAAAGGTGTATGTGTCAACGAAGATTATGGGAAATAATTATTTTTCTACATTTGATAACTATTGAATGAATCACCCTAGTAAATCCATGACTGGATTTGGAGTCTTTTATATGTTTTGAGAAATGGTTCACCTGGAAGAAGAATGAAACCAAACGAAGAAAAATACACTTATTAAATGTTTTAACTGAATTGATATGGGAAACTACACAAATGAATACCCCATGCTTCAATTGAGTATACATTAGAAGAAGATGAGGGATAATGGATAAGAAAAAGTTATATACAGAACCAATGTAGAATGATTAATGCTCATTTATATTTTGATACAGGAAAACATTGAAAAAGTACTTTTTAGGATGTTATCATAATATCATTAAAGAAATATGTAAGGATTATACCGTTTCACCTTTTCATTACGAACATTATATCATATGTTGAATGGTACCATGAAAAGTTGTTCATTAGAATGTAAAACATTTTGAGTGTTATAGAACCTATAATATGTTCCTGATACCGAGATAATTATTGATTTGGAAAAGTGTTGAATACCATGAAAATAATTAATGACTTTTCAAAAAGTGGAATGTGCTATCATTTATGGAATTTACAACATCTTTGGATTTACGTAATATTATCGAATAACATGTGTCTAATAGTAAGAATAATGATGAATTCATGTTTCTAATCTTTTTGTATTATAATTCTATTTATTACCATATTTCAAGAGGAACCATGATGATGTTAATCACATGTATTGAAAATCCTAAATTTAATAATAGCTCATTTTGACTAAAGGCTATTAGTATGTTGATTTTTAAAATTTAGGGAAATTAATTTTCAATTATTGGATTGTAATATTTTGGAAAAGATGACTGTTTATGAAATTGTTTATGTTTTTCTTTGAACATGGTTTATATATTGTTCAATTAATTCAACATATAATAAGAAATTTACAAAAATTTCAAGGCCCATACAAAGGATAATATTTTATTTATAGAAACATATATTTTCTTATATTCTTATATTTTGTTATAATTTCATATATATATAATTATAAAGAGTCTTGAGACTAAATATTTTCCCTATTATCATCTTTTTAGATGATATTGATGAACTCTATTCATTGTAATGTTATATGGTTTTGTGGACAACACCATTTATTTGATGATTTTCTATTACACTCTTCATTAGAACATGATTTTTGAGTTTTTTTCTTATGTATCCATGTTATCATTTCTAACGTATCTTCTCATACTAAGTACCTATTTACGTTTCCATTTTGTTTTCATTTCTCTCTTATTATGAAGATGTGATATTAACAATTTTTATGATGTAAGAATTTTAATAATAATTTATTTTCAATAACTCTATTTATGAGATGAATTTTAAATTGTGAGGATGACAATTTGTTTGTGGTGGGGATAATGTAACACCCCAAAATTATAAGTCAAGGACCTTATATATAATAGCATGCATAGAAAGCAACCCCATGTTTGTATGGGAAAATAATACCATGATATATTAAAACATATTTACTATTTTAAATAGATTTGATATATTATTTATTTTTTAATGCACTCCATAATAAGTTACCATGTGTTAAGTGGAAGAGAGAATTTCTTCTATAGCTTACATTTCATGCATGACCATGTTTTATAGAATAACATTTTATTTTCAAATATAATAAGATATTACATAAAATTTTTATTATTAGTTATAAAATTGTGAAACTAATTTATAAAAATCTATTTTTTCACAGATTTATAATCAGTTAATTCATTATAATTTTATTAAAAATGAATAGGAAAAATGATTCAATATAAAATAAAATATCATTATTTTCCCAAAGGTATTTTTTTTATAATATGTTTAATTAAAAAAAATATAGGTGACAGTAATTTAATATATATACATAATATGTTCAATTTAATTTTTTCTTTCTTCATCATATATATTTCATAAGTATAAGATATGAATAAACAAAAATTACACCAAAAAACCGTTATTTTTTAAAAAATTTTACCACATTTTAATAGAGACTATATTTTAAATATGAATTGTCAAAAATTAATTTATTTAATATGTAAAATTAATATTCATATTTAAAATTGAATAAAAAAATTATGTTATGGTGAATTTTTATAATTTTTAAGAGAATATCATTTTTATCGAAATGATAAAAATACTGATTTTTTTCATACATATGTTTAAATTTAATTTACATATGAAGTTAAATATTATTTTTAAGGATTTAAAATATTAATTGGATAATATTTATATCAATTAATAAAATTCATTTCATTTTACTGAATTTATCAATCATATTTACTATAAAAGAATAGAAAACTATTAGACATTTTTTACCTTAAAACCCGCATTGTCGTCCTGTCTATGAGATAAAATTTAAATTAATTTCTCCAACTTCTGTGAATAAAATTAGGAAAAAGGAATAAATATTTATAATAATAATAATTCATAATTTCTAAAAATACTAATGTTTAAAAAAAATTAGGGAATGTTATTAAAATTAATTACAATTGATATTTGAAAAATTAATCCTTTTAAAGGACTAAACATTTATCTTTACAGACCAAATGACCTAAAAACCTTTTACAAACCCATTTTAAATACATATATTGGCTATTAACATTCAATAATAGAGTTTTTAATGATATTGTTTGGTAAACATGTGGGTACAACTCAGTTATTTTCGAAAATACAATCTGATTCATTTTTCCTCCCTTATAAGAGGCCACCACCTCTCCACATTCCTCACAACTCTTATTATACATAGGATTGCCCAAGGTCAGACCATATAGTTTCACAAAATCCACCCCATTTAACTTTATTCCTACCTTGGGTAATATATTCTTCTAATGAATCATTTTGGTACAAATAAAAATTATTATTTTTGATTAAGAGGTGACAAGTTCTCGAATGAATTTTATCTTTATTTCAATTCCCCAATCCTTAAATTTTTCTTTCTTTCATGATAAAATAACAATATAATTATCCTAAGTATACATATTTTTTATTCCAATAATTTTTTACAATTTTGAAAAATACATTTAATGGGTAACGAACACAATGTTTCTGTGTATGGTGTAATTACTACCTCACAAAATAATGATTGTTCCTATTTCACTTACCAAATACAATGGTAGAAATTATGATGGAAACTATTATTATACATGATATATAATAAATTTAAAAAGTATTTATTCTTATTTAATTGTTATTTTTAACATTTCATTATGATTTGAATCTTGTGTAAAAAATAATAATTTCACTTTAGGAAGTGTGTACTACCGCCCCTTCAAATCGATATAACTCGTTTATGCCGTAAATGGAATGTATAAAAAATGGTTCTGATAAAAATATATAACATTTATAACATAAATATGGTAATTTAATTATAATATTAATATTTTTAATTTATTTTTCATTATCATAATAAAACAATGAAATGAATACGGCATTCTTGTGTATGTATGGTCTACTATCTCCCTGAATGGTTCACATCATATATAATCTCCAATTTAATATATTATAATAAATACATATATAATGATTTTAAATTATACATCAGTCGTGGTTTAAATTCTATATGTTGTGAAATAATTATCTAATCATTGATAACAAAAAAAAGTAAAAACTAACTCGAGAAAACAAGGCAATTAACCCCCAGAATAGTGAAATTTATAAATGATTATTAGCAAATAGGTAATGAGTTATTATAGGAAATTTATATATTGTATACTAAATAGGATTATATTTATGATATTAGTTAGTAACATCTTCTACAGTAGTATATAAGAATATGAAGACCAAAAAAAGGTTGTATAAGGTAAGGCAATTTTGTCTCAATTTCCATTCCCTAGAGACTTAGTGGTTATTAAGAGCTAATCAACTTTATTTGTCTTAATTACTAAATTTTCCATGTAATGTCATAAATACCCTTATTCTCATGAAATTATATGTTTCATTTAATTCCATACCTTTCTGGATATTATGGGTCAAATGTTTCATTGTCTTATGGGACACTATGGAAGGTTTAATGATTATTCTCCTAAAGATTGTCCATAATTATTATCTTTACAATCTCAGTTCCTTAATTGATTGATAAATTTATCGTAAAATAGTAAAATTGTTTTAATATTTATTCATTCTATGTTTAGTTTAATATTAATATTCTTGTATAACAAATTTTATAATTTCCTAAACCATATAACATTTTACATGCAGTGTTCACAATGAATGTTATTTTATTAATAAGGGAATTAGTTATAAAACCGCATTCTTTATTCAATGTAGATATTTGAGAAGGATTATAATATATTTGATTACTAAACATGATTAATGGTTTGGAATGGTAATGGTGTGGGGTCCCAAGCATTATATAGTCCCTCAATGCATTGATAGGTTCTCATGAGACAAATAATATTTTCAAATTAAATGATTTTCTATCCACATTTCTAATCAATATTGTAAAAGGTTCTGATAATATATGTATTCATTTTCCTAAAACATGACATCCATTAAGAAATAATTTAACTTATTTGGCTTCATTTTTTATTCATCCAAGTCATTTTTTATTGACATATATATGAACAGATTTATTTCTAAGATTATTGTTTTACATGGAATGAATTTTAGTTTCTTACCTTTCCATATTGAAAATGCCTTATCATGTTATTTGAAAGGAATGTTTTATTAGTTATTTACAATACCATAAATTTTTTTTATTATTTATTTATTATTTATTCCACTTTACTTACCCCTAATGAGTATCTCAGATCAACCATATTTTGTTTTTTCCCTAGGTTATAAAGAATGGTATATTGAATAAACATTCAAGGGATCATTTTTTTCTAGTTTATTGTTTAGAATGTTTTATTTTGTTTTCCAAATACATAATGGGTATAACTTATAAAATATTTCATTCCATTAATTCTAAATTTAATGCTCCTTTGGGATTAATTTCCATATAAACATTGAAATTTAATAAATTAATGCATCGTCACCAGACTTCTGGGTCAGGGCATTACAATGGAATTGCCATAAATATTGGTATATTTAACATTATTTGGATAGATGTCACTATATTATACCCTTAAATATATATATATATTAACATTAAATAGGTATTTATTATTTCTTTATGACTACATATTGGTGGTTCAAATTGATGATACAACTGGGAATCAATATTTTTTTCAAATCTATAAAAGGTGGACTATGATATTTGGATGTTGATGAAAATTTTACGGACATCCCAATACCAATATAAAGGGGAATTTTATTAGGTATATGATTATGAGTGATAAGTGGATGAAAAGTCATTTTTATTACATTAATTATCTTGGATGAAAAATCATATAGGGTATTAGTGATATATTTGTACTCATTTAAATTTATCTGAATTAAAATGTATTATTTTTTACCCCATGGAAATATAACATTTTATAAATCACATTATGTATTTTCTCTCATTTTATCCCTTTTGTGTGAAGTGATTTCTAGAGACCATACATGTAGAAATTATGTTAGTGATTATCATCGTTTTTGTAGTGAAAAATACTAAATTGGAGGATGATGCCTTGGAAACTATATATTTAATAATTTTTGGGAATAATTTTAATTTCACAAGATTAATAGATCAAAAATATGACTCAAACAAGTGAATGTTATCTTTCTAAGTCCATATTTTTGAAAAAATACACATATTATTATTCTAAAATTTTCACTAAAATAAATAAAATTATTTAATTCGTTTTCATAAATATATCATTCATTGTATTACATTTAAAATATATATATTATATTCGAAACTAGACACTCAAAAATGATTTTAGGAATTTCAATCAGTCAGTTCATTATTTAATTGACTAAATTCTTGATATTTTATTATCATATTTTCCATTAGATAGAAAATAACATATAATGAACATATATTCCCAAACATTTAAAACAAAATTGACTATAAAATCATATTGTATTGGTATTATTTATATAAAATTTAATTTATTATAAATTTTTTGATTGAAAATTTAAAATCACCATAAATCATCCTGAAAACAATATTTCATCCTATTTGTCTATGTTCCACTAATCAATCCCTTTTAATATTAAAATCTATCAAATTTATTAATTTATGAATCCATTTTATGTGTTAAAACGCAATAGTATTTCACAGAAGAACATAGATTAAAAAATTATTTTAAATCTCAAACCAGTAATAGATTTATATATAAACCATGTTTGATCCTTATAAACTAACTGAAAATACCTAATAAAGATTTTTAGAATCATTTTCAAAGAATTAGGCCTACCCTTAAATTAAATCATTTTTCTATATTCCTAGATCTAATAATATATGGTATTAGATTCAACCATCATGTGATTGATGTTCTATCTTCTAATAAGGATGTTTCATATCATCTTCATGAATAAGTACATCATAAATTGTTTAGGTTTTCCATGCATAATAAAAAAAATCATTGTTTCCAACTATATTTATAATGATCCATGTTGATTAAAATATATTTTTAACATTTAGAATATTTAATATACAAAATCAATAGATGTATCATATAGTTAATAAAATCATAAACTATCCAGAGAGGGAAATTGTTTATTACAAAGCCTCCAGATAAATATAATCAAAGAGGGTAGTCAAAAATTATTCTAGAATAATATAATAATTTTTGGGGGATAATAATAATTTCAAATTTAAAATTTAAAAAATAGATTTATAGTGATTTTTCTCAAGTAATAAGGAATAAAAAATTTCTAACACCGAAACATTTGGGGAAAATGATATATTCTTTTAAGGATGATTTGAATGGTGTCATATATATAATCCCATAATTTATGAAAATCACGGTACAATTTCATAAATATAGTTGTAAATTATACAATTCATATATATTTGTATCCAATAATGGAATGATTTAATTTTTCACATTTTATTTTATTTCTGGAATCCATTTAAATATCAATAGTTTCATCAAAATAATCTATTAATGTTCACAATTTAAATTAATCAAAATATAATATGATTTATATAAACACCCCATCAATAAATATATTATTAAATATTTTCATGGAACTAACTTATAGCCATTAATGAACAAAAGTTAGTTTGATATCAAATCCCTATTCAACATCCCAATGTTATTGATTCCAATCCAACAATATTTAAGCGGTCTAACAAACATTTTCTAGAATACAACCACACATTCTTGTTCATAAATTACATATATCCATTTAAAAATTTTAGTAAACATATAAATAGATTGATTTAGAATTATGGGTGACTTATAAATATAAAAAACATAAAAAAATGTATGTGCTAACAAAATTTTCTAGATTATTATTTCATATTAGAATGAGGATAACTCCTTTCGATATAAACTTTTTCAAAGTGACTTTAAAAGTAATAAAACGTGATATATGGCCTAGATTTTTTGAAAAATAGTAAAACCCCATTCTAATTGAATATGGGGATTCCATGATTGGGTTTTAATATACTAAATATATAATTATTTTTGGTATAGAAAATACCTTTTCTGAAATGTGAAAAATATTCTTCCAATATGATAAACAGATGAGAGAATTATCCAAAATGTTAAAAGGAATCCTTAATGGTATTATGGTTTTATTCATCCCAAGTAATGAATTATTAGATATTCATCAATATAAAAAATATATACATGGTCCTCTCATATCATAATTAAACAAAGGGGAGAAATATATGAGTTCAATATTTTTTAAAAAATTCATTTTCATAAATAACAATCTATCCATAGAAATATTTTATAAAATATATAGAAATATTTTTTAACTCCTCTATAACATATGAAATGTTTAATGACATAAATTTCTATCAATGATTAATGTTTTAAGAAATTAGTGATTTTATATGGTTTCTTGATGAGGGGAAGTTAAGTTTTGGATATGTTTTTCTATTATCAGATAGATCATATCATGGTAATATATAATATATCATTATATTATAGTTATTGGAGAGTACATTCTATAATATGAGGTCTTACATCGTGATTTGCGAAGTTCCACGAAGAGGATGATAACATTGGTACATGACTAAATCCATGACCATTGTTACCATCCTATATTTCTATTGTGATTTTATTATGAAGTTATTCAGGTCATTAAAACAATGGGGTTATGGGTTTTCAAATTAATTAGTACATCAATTTTTATTATCATTGTGCGATATTGGTTCTCATTAACTATGATATTATTACGGGGGGTTTAATAATATGAATTAATAATGTGAATTATATCATGATCATTATAGTAACATTTTATCTAAGATTACCCAAAGTGTTTACCCATAACCAAGATTATTTATATTGAATTTATAATGTTGTGAACATATTATTTGGGTGTAAATAAATACATGATATATGAAAAAATCTCTTATTGTAGAGTGTATTCCCTTATAAACCATTACACTATGATATTGAATTATATTGACAAAAAAATTTATTATATGGGTTCACTATAATTCCATCAATAGTAATAGAAACCTAGTTATTAATTTGATTTATTTTGGTTTATCATTATAATTCATTGGAGGATTTGTATTCTAGGATTCATGAGATCCAATATTTGTGATTCGAGAAAATTTCATATCTCTTTCATCCTCACACTCTTCATGTAATTTTTTCTTGTAAAACATATCAGATTGGTTTTGCTTTGGTGTTGGTGTTGTGTTTGGATATATATTTTTTCATAACGGTTATGTATATGAATTATGGATGATTCCGACATGATTATTGTTAGTTTATAGAGTTTTTATCATCATTTATATATACTGAATAAGAAATCATCATTTGAGGTTAATGATTTGGGGAATCTAATTATTTAAATATTTCTAATTAAAGAATATTATTTTTTTCATGGATTAGGATGATTATTATTTCATCCTAATGATATTAATAAACCATAATATTGGATTCAAATTTTCAAAAAGGTTATTCAAATTTTACTTAATTAATTTCAAGATATTACTTATATGTTGATTATTTTCATGTATAACACTCTTATGAATTTATTGTCTTCTACTGTGAAATTATTTCATGAAACTATTTAATCAATTATATTAATCTTCCTATTTTTTTGACTATATAATTATAGAAATAAAATGATTTCCATGAAATATAAAATTATTACATGGATTTTAATAAATTAAGGCCTTTTTTTTTAAAAAAAAAGGATTTATAAGAGATTATTAATTAATATATAATTATATATTTTAAATTATTTAATTCTAAATAAAGATTCATTCATATTGTTTTTAGAGTTATGCAATTTTTTTTGGGTAGGGGATTGGGGTGATCTAGTGTGGTTGTTTTTGTGTTAGTAAATGACATGATTTTTTATTATTATTGTAGTATTATTGGAATAAATAGTTTCATTGAGTGAAAATGATTTAGTGTTTGTTTCTATATATATAGATATGGAATTTTTGATGTGTAATTAGATTCAACTTTTGTGATAATTGATGTTTTATTTCATGTGGTTACTGATACAGGTGACACATTTTTCTAATTAAATGGGTTTTTATTGAAATAAATGAATATATGAGCAACTAAATGAATTCATAATTCGATGATGAGTTAATAAAGATTTGAAAATATTATATATTCTATTAATTAATTTGTATTTGGTAAGAACTATATTTAAATTCAACATGTTATGGGCAAGATAATTCATGGAGAATGATTAATGAATGATTTGATGTTAAATATGGTCAAAAAAAATTGTGGATATTAAAGATAAATATAGAATATATTAATGATTTAATTAAATTTTTATTTTTTTAAATACATTTCTATTGTATTATGTAGTTTATTTTCAATGTTTATTAGTATATAAATTTTATGTAGTGTGAGGTTGTATAGATGATTTGGTCAAAAAACTTAGGGAAATGAATAAAAATATAGATTTTAGTTAACCCTAGGATCTCAATTCAATGAATTTTTAAATCATTTTTATTACATGTTATTTGATAAACAAGACAACCTTTTATGGGTATCCTTACATATTACTATTCTAGAAAATTTGTTTTGTCCCCATTTTAAAATGTATAGTCTACATTGATAATTAATGATTTACTACACAATGTTCCTCTCATTAATATGAAATATAGTATATTATTTAATTTCTAAATGTTGGTATATATATTGGTTTGAATGGTGAGAATCATAGTATATAAATACATGAAAACATATTTTATTAGTTATGTTATGAATTCACAATAATAGAATTTCCTAGTTATAGGAGTGGTGTGGTTGACGTACATAATATTTTACATAAACTACTACAAAATGTATGATATTGGAGGATGTGATGTGGTGTGAGGAAGTGTAAATGTGGTAATTGTTTTGATGTGGTATGTTTTTATGCATATATGATGATATAAATGTGATCGAATCATGGGAAGCAAACCATAATATTTTGAATGGGAGATAATAATTAAGGATATTGATACATGAAATATTAATTATATATATATATATTAATTATAAACTAGTTTATAAGAGTTTGGGTAATGATTTGGTTAGTGAAATTTAGTGAAATTGGGTGGCAGCTGACCTGGTATATGTTATATTTTGATTAATATTTTATTCATTGTGTGGTTAGTATGTTTCTAAAACTTTTTATTGAGAGGTTTTTGGGATGGACCAATAATGTGTTTTTTCAGGAATTGTTTTTATTTTTATATCAATATTTTATTCTCTGTGTGTGTGTTTAAATTGATAAGTGGGAACATCTCATCGAGTGTAGAATTACTAGTTTGTGTATTCTATGAGAATTGTTATGGAATACAACAATACATGTTTCAACTTGTATATAATTTTATTTTTTATTTATATATTACATAAAATGATTTCATATGCCAATCGGTATATTTGATATTATAGTGTTTATGGTGTACATTTTCATATATTTATGATATATTTTTGGGTAATAACTCATATAGGATTTTTTATAAACACTGAGATCTAATTTTAATCTAGTTCCCTATTAAGGGATGACATCATGGGTCACAATTTTTTTCCCAGAAATACAAGGATAGTTTCTACATGGTAATGATTAGTATAGAGTCAAATATAAGGTATGGGTAATATAGGAAAACCATATCAATCAAACATATTTATTAGAATATAAAGGGGGTAATAAAATATACAATAATATAGGACCCTCTATGATCAGATAAAAGAACATTTTGAATATTTAATTTTCCAATTTTGATGATGATGTTTTTGGGATAGATAGATAGTCATGGGTCACACATAAACACATTTGTGTGAGGTTTTGAATAGGATTGATTTTAGGGAATTAAAATTTCAAAATTAAATATCATAAATATGATCCAGGTACATTGAAAATAGATTTATTTATAACATTTTATTTTTTATTTTTTTATGGAGATAAGAGCTTTTATTGGGATTTTAATTATATCTACATTTCATTATGTGAAAATTCCTTTGAGTATCTAGTGTAGATTGTTTTCAATGTTTTGGGTTAATTATTTTTATATTGAATTTTTCATATAATAATGATCTTATTTATATGTTAATTTATGTATATATATAAAGGAATATATTATATCAACAAATATTAAATTATTGTTAATTTATATCTATATAATTTATTTAAGGTCAAATGGTTTTTATAATGAAAATCCTAATAATTAGGGTACTAACCTACTATTTTCATGTACCCTTAAATCATTGTGAAATATTGTGTCCTTTCAATGGAATGATGTTACAAAATTATGATATGTGATTATCCAAAGGGATATTTAAATATTAAATGTTCAATTTATTCATCCTAGAGAAATAGTTATATATTATGAAAAGAGGCAGTTCATAATCATGTATTTTGAATATATGCATAATGATATTTAATAGAAAGAGATCGTCTATGATTTTTTTGAGCTGACTTAAAAATATGTTGAATACATAAACTATTGATTTTAATTCCATTATATTTATGTTGTTAATAAAAAATGTTAATATTATTATTAATTTATCTTGAGTAATGTATTGAGGATAATCATATCAATGTTACATAACATGACAATGAATCATTTCATACTATATTCATTGTAAATAGTATTTATGTAAATTTAATTATGTGTAGGAAGTCCTATTGCACATGATAATGATCATATATTATAAAATATATCATTTGGATAATATATTAGTTTAAAAATTATTACATTTACTAATATTTGAAGAATGCATTAAGAAAATACGATTCAATGCTTATTAAATTCATGTTTGAAAATAAATATGTAAAATAATTAAAATATGTTGGACCTTATATTTAAATTTAAACATTGATACATTAAATTATGTATATATTTGATTTATGATATTTTAAATTATAGAGTGGAAATCGAAATGATTTGGTAAATTTTGTATATCATAAAAATAACCATGTATTGGAAATTAATTATAATTGTATGTTATTTTGGAACATCACAATAAATAATCTTGTTTTACTTTATTTTATTTTATATTTTTGAAATATATAGTTATATTGATTAATGGACTTGATATAAAATTAGATATATATTTTATAATGTGATTCATTAAAAATATAACTTTTATGAGGAGTTTTGTTTTAATGGATTATGTATTTTATTAACTTGTTGTTTTGTAAAAACATTTCATGATGATTAATTTTCAAGTAGTTTAATTAATAAATTTTTTAAAAATAATAGATTTATGAGTTTCCACTAAATATATATTTTAAAAGAATATTTTTAAATAAATAGTATTTATGATTTTTAATATTATATTTTCAGTGTTTTATTTTCAGGTAATTTAGTTCTTATTAGAGTTCATGATTTCAATTTTTTATTTCTTTTAGAAACATTGTTAAAAAAATTAAATTTATGCATATGATTTTTTATTTCCTTTAATTATATATTTTTATCATTTCCTATAATTGGTATTTATGTTTTCATTGTGTGGTATACCTATTTGTTTATGAAGAATGAGGTCATATGGATCCTTGTTGGGTTTTTTGGTCAGTAGTGTTGGTTATAGTGATATAGATGATATATTGGAGAAATGGATGATATAGATATTTAGATATGATGGAATTTTTCATAGAGGTTTGGTTTTCATGGTTTTGTGGTGTATGTGATCATATATATCTTATATGATGGTTATATTCTTCATTTATTAATGAGTGGTATATTTTTATTAATAAACATTTTACTGCATTGATATTTGGTTTGATGATATTCTATTAGAGAATTTTTCATGACCCACTCTTAATATGAATCCCTATTGGTCCTTCATATACGATTAGAGTGATATATAGTGACCCTTGTATATAATAATTGGGTTAGATACTAGAAATAAGTGTATTAATATTGTAAATGGGAGGAATGGCATATATATACCCCATGAAAATAGATTAAAATCACCCAATATATGTCATTATATAAAATAAAACAATAATCCTATAATGAAACACAATTTACAATAATTTGATAACTATAAATATATTGAAAATAAATACTTTCAAAAAACTACAATGGCAGAAGCTCAACACTTTCTTAATGATTAGAGTTTGTAATGTTCAACTTGATCTCAAAGCACTCTATAAAAATCCGAAAATAGAAATATTTATAATTGAGGGATTGTATAGGTATAATATAAAAGAATCTATATAATACCTCTCTTGACAATTTTAGAGAACCATATTTGTGTTACATCATATAAATAGAAAAAATTCCTACCCAATAAACATCAACCTAAACTCACAAAGGATCACTTATCCGACATTTCATCCAATAAAAGAAATATGTATATTGGAACATACAACCAATTCCCCATATTTTATTACTATCTTTCCCTAACATCCAATATCATTGAACACCCATCCCTACTATAATAATTATGAGACACATTTCATCTCAAATCATTACTACTTAATGAATATTAATGAAACTTCATTTTCATCATCACCTATCAACCACTACCTACCACCATATAGCCACATCATTATATCATCACAAACTCATGAAATATATTTATGAAATAACCATATTAGTTTGATATTATTGGCATGGTGGAAAATAACTTCTTCAACTATTATTAACATTTAATACCACCACTATTACCGTAACCATATCAAAATAAAAATTATACTGTGATCCATCACATCCAATGGCACATATTGAAGGGGGATTGGGAAAGAGGAATAATTCATTCTTATATTCTCATTCACACCTAGATTTTGGGAAAACAATCACAACCCAAAATATCTAGTTATCAAAAAGGATATCTTACAAGAATGTGGTGCATCTACAAATCCCAATGAAAATAATATATATATATATATATACAAAAATGACCATCCAAATGATTTACAACCAAAAAAATCTATTTTCCACCAATGTAACACAACATCACCCCAAAAATTACTATTATCACCACATATATAACAAAAAACAAGATAAATATCCAATTAATTTCAACCATAATATTCATTCATTGTTTCCTATTTAATCACATTATTAGAACATTTACATAATTTCTATATAAAAGTAATTTTATATTCATTGTTTTAAAAATAATATATGTAATGACTAAAAATTCATTTATCTAACCAACATTAATTTGTGTATCTACCTATTCAATTTATTTTTTACATTCCTTTCATCACAGATACTCATTAGTAATCTATTATTAACAATCACATTCTATAGATACCAAATAAACAATAAACTATTCTCAAAAACACCGTCAATTCATCCTCATAATAATCCCATTAATTGAACTAATATACCCCACATGTTCCACACAATGAATCTGATTTCTTCATAAAAAACAATACAATAATTCCTCATTAATAATAACATATTATATTGAAATATATGGTAAATTTATAAATCATGTTGTAAATTTCTTTCTAATAACCCAAATCATTCCTAATATATCCCAATAAAATAGACACATATCTTCATACCTATAAGAAGAATCATTTAAAAAAACTAAATCATCTAGAAATGAAGAACATTTACACTCATTATTCTATAAGATGATTCCAAATTAAATAAACATATCTATCATGAGCGATAACAAAAACATTTAATGGATAATAATAATAATTAAATAAATAATAATTTATAAAGGGTGATTCTATAATTTTAATATTAACATCAATGTAATATGTATCATAATAATAATGTATTTTCAACAAAAGAAAATGTATACATATAAAATAAAATTTAAACATGGAAAAGCTAAACTCATTTTAATCACACCAACCCAAAAAATTAGTCTTGGAATATTTTTGATCATTTTTATAATAAGTTATATGATCAAACTATTGAATTTTAAGAGAATTAAACATCCATAGTTAACATATAAAAAAATTATTTGAAAATACCATGATTTATATTGAACATTAAGAGTCATTATAGATGAATAAGTTGAAGAAGAGATTATAATCTTAAAAATTTAATGCAAGTGAATTGTCAACATTCTTATAAAAATATATCCACATAATTACCATGACTATAGGTCAACCCAAATCACATAAAGCTACAATGAAACACATTTAGGGATAATGAATGTTGAATAACACGGAAAAATGGATGAGGAAATCACTTCTAATATGAATGCATTACCTTGATGATGAGGAACAAATATGATCAGTGAAATATCTAGGTAATAAAAATGATCACCTGAAGTATGTCATTGTTAGATAGAAAAAGGGGAAATAAAATAAATTCGGGGGGGGGGGGATTTAAAAATTATATATAGTGTAAGAAAAAACTATACCATAGTTCTCTAGTTATTTTTTTGGTTAGAAAAGGGTTGAATGAAAATAATATCTACAAACATGAGAATTATCCCTTCATTAAAATTAGTGTTAACCATTGTAATTGATGAATCCAAGAACGAATTATGATATATCTAAGAAAACATTTTTAAATTACACTCTTGATGAATGATCCATGGAACCTGACATCTGAATCTATATGGTGTTGTGGCCTTCCAAATTATAGAACCATGATTCACAACATCTGATGCTCCATGATTAATCTTATAACCCATAGTTATGTTATTCCTATAATGTATAAAATATTAGACCATCCACCTAATTCTCTATGCCAAAATGAACTTTTCCATTGTATGATTATTGCTCAATGAATAGTGATAAAAACAAAAACAATTAATGGTAATTGATAAATCAACCACCTACATCTAGATAAGAATTCAAATATTAAATTTATAAAACCACACATAATGATATAACACACCATATCATAGATTAAATCTGTATAATAATCCATATAAATTAAACCAAAATTGATATAAAAATAACCAAAAGTGTAGAATTAAAAAATTAACACTTTTAAAGTGCCTAGGATTCCATCATCAAATTATATTCTCACATAAATCTATCTACCAAACCATTATATAAAAGAACAAAAACCTAAGGGATTATAAATATTGGATATACCTTTTCCCATTAATTCTAGGTCTCTACAGGTGGATTTATTAACTTGTCATCATCACCAATGACTAAAATTACCCAGTAAAAGAGACAATATTTATTGATAATATACTAAGGAATATGTGACATATTAATAAATACATGCTTCTTGAAAGGATGTGTGGGAAGTGAAATAGGATATTTCATAGATCTAATGTACAATATCACCTCAAAAATACTGATAAACTATATAAAATGATTACTCCATCATTAAAATCTCTACATACCATGATGGGGGAAACCCTTTGGAGCACATGATCTCAAAACTAAAATGTCACATGTCTCCAATACTAGGAATAATTATACATATAACAAGAATGATCCCCATTATTTTGATCATTAATCATATAAACCATCCATTTTTTACATCACTTTAAAACTATTCCATGGAATATGGACTCCCCAATAATAGCCCGAAAAAATAGAGATCTGTATGGAAAATATTAGAACTCCAGAAATGGGTCTATTCCATTGGATGACTGAAATTTTTTATATAAGAAAAATATATTACCGGAGGGGATAATGAAATGTTTTATAAATATAAATATCATATATTCATTTTATATTATCTCATATCATAATATTCTTCTCTATTTATACCTCTTACATTGGATAAAAATATTTCATGTTCCCTTTTTGAGATACAAAATCAAATCAAAACCTACCCAAACCCACACAATAAAAGATTTGGGTAAATTTTGATTTTCCTCACCCCATGTAGGGATATACTATTTCATCCATTTATTGACTAAATAGAATATCCACGATATCATACTCTCAAATAATTAGGAAATGAAATGATTTATTCAACTGATACATAGTCACCCAAATTGATTGACACCCTTCTAGGGGTCAGTGATAAGTGGAGATAAAATAGATCAAGATGTCCCCCAAAATGATAATGATGGAATATATATAAATTAATAACCCAACATAGACAACATGTTATTCTTTTACAAATTAACCGAAAAAAATATAATGTCCCAATTTTTACCATGAACTGATTCATCCCCACCAACCAGTCAAATCTCCTTAGATTTTGGTAAATTTTAGACGTTCCTAGATGTAATATAAGGTTTGAGATATTATGAACATAGAAAACTCCTCTTTCATCTTAGATGAAATACTCACCTATATAATAAAATTATAGTTTTACCATGTTCTGAATATCCTTATTAAAACCCACCATGTTATAGAAGGTCCTGCCGCTACTCTAATGTGATGTATTCCCAAGAAAATTACTACCCATAAAAAATTTAATGATATATCTATTATAAAGAGTATAAAACCGATAACACTATCTTCTTCTACATAAATATTTATCCCTAAAGGAACCTCAATCACATAATATAGTGCCTTAGAATCCCAAAATATATCCACATGTGACATACTACTAATCATATCAGTAAATACAATCCCCTTCACTTGGGTTTATGACATATAAACATCATAGTACTACTACAATAAATCTTCCAATATTGTTGTATATTGAAACCCTACTATCAGAAAACATACATCAATACCTTAAAATCTTTGAGTACCAATAATTACACATAAATGAGTTAATAGAACCAAATCGTTATTGAAAACACCACCACCTCCAATTTGAGATATTCTGTGGAAGGTCTTTTATAATGAGAGAAAAGATTCCTTGAATCGTATAAATTTACATCCCTAAACCACACCAATAAACATCCCAAGATAAGATAATAAGATTAATATAAAATAATATACTTCACCCCCTCCTCTAGAATTGTACAATACGATCACTGATCAACCCATCCTTTATGTAGGCAAAATCATTTGGATAGTAATCATTCCATGATAAAATAAAGTCCTTCCTTATAAATGGTATTAATTTGATGATACTCATGACAAATTAATGATTTACCACAGATATCTCATGAAACTATAGAATCTATGGTCCTCTGAAACATTATTGGTTGAGTCATAAGAAACAATTTCCTTGACCATTGAAGGATTGGCCATATCAACATACTAAGAGATCAAATGCATTAAAAATTTCTCAGTCTATATCCCAAAAAAAGAACATAGTAAAATCTCATAAATTTTATGGTGATGAAGTTCTTATAAAATATACTTATTATTCATTGAATATTTTTCCTCAATCATTGAATACAGAAGTTTATTTCAATAAAATATACTTAACATATATAAATAAATTCAATGATCATGGATTTATGATTAATATGAAAAAATTATGGTTTTAAATGACAAAAAATTACACAACTAAAAACCTGAAAATACCATATGGAAAATAAAAGTATTTTTTTTTTGAAAATAAAACACTTTTACCCTCATATAGTTATACATGTACTGTAAATCAGTACTTCAAGATGATCTTTTTTACATCAACAAGTCACAAAAACCATTCATTTTCATAAATTTATTTTTTCCCATGTATAATAGAATTAAAAAATAATTATTCTATGTCAAATATCCTAATACGATCATCCTTTATAGTTATTATTAATTGAGAACCCCATCATGATACATTTGGTCAGATGAAACTCTTCTATATTAAATTATCAATCTAAATCATCACATACCCCAAAATAGAAGGTTCCAAGGGACCTAAAATCATGAATATCAGTGATAAAAAAGAAGTAAATTTTATATCCCAAAATTTATATTGTGTCAAGGTGGTCAGGATACATTCTTTTTTGGTGAATTAATCATAAACATGCCAAATGAAAATATAGAAATTGAAAACCATTACTATAACTAAAAATAATAACAAGAATACAATATAATATAATAACAACTCATAATACTTGTGACCATTATAATAATAATTCTCCCAAATAAATATTTCACACTTGAAAAACTCATAAAAAATCCCCTAGTTGAAATCTATTATCACACACACCAAATATTTTTATCCATACTGAGAATGAAATCATATGTATATAGCTAATGTAGAATTAAATTTCTAATTAATGATGATTCCTCTTAATGATATCATAACCCTACAAAATATTATGAATATTATTTTGACCTCAAACTATAATGGACAATGATAAGGGAACTAAAAGCCTCCCTATCTTGAGTCTCAAGGAATTTATCAAGGAAGCTGACGTAATGTACAATGGCACCATTGAATTAATTAGTAAAAAATATAAACTATATGAAATGAATAAATTCAACAAACAATCATTTACCATCCAATAATACAATATTTTTAATATGAAACTATTCAAGCCCAACTCCTCTAACTCATTAATTAAAATAGAACTACTTGATATTCATAACCATATATCCTAGCGGATAGTTCATTTCATAGGTATAACTTATTCTATCTATATATACTTTCAATAGAACAAAGGCCTTCTATCTTAGCTTATTTTATATCATTTAATAAACCTATTCCAATGGATGGGATTAAATCTCATAGCAAATACAATGGTTGTATCCATGATTGGTTGGGAATTAAAATCAATGATTACCCAGTGCTCTAAAGACATATCAAACTAGTGATTATCTCATAATGGATTAATAGTAACTAAAATATATAATGAAGAATGAGGAAAAATGTTAATGATGAATTCATATTGGTCATAACCATTACTATCTTGACATCTAATATCCCATATCTATATCCCTTATCCACAGGAGACCCAAATAAAACACCTCTTTAGATGATATTGATTGTACATGTATCCTTGTGATCATCTAAATATTAATTTGAACCTCCATATATGTAGGAAATGTGTCTGAGGAAAATAATACCAAATAATTAGACATACGGAACCCTCAAACCCATATATATTTAACTCTTATGAAGGGAACTTTTTTATTAAAAATGATGGGATTGAGTGGAATCTCTGGCTCCCATAATCAAGTGATCCCCTAATGAGGTGAACGAAACATTTTCAAATTCATTGAAATCATCATTGATGATTAGAACACATCCTGAAACTACTAATAAAATGATCCCATAAAACCTTGGCCTCAATTGGCTCCCCATGATATAGAGTCCTCCAAAATTGATATTCTACATAAATATAGTTGATTAATATTGTATTAAGATAGTCTACTTTTTAATGGATCAAAATTAAGGTGATACCGTTGTAGTTTAACAAATACTCTATCATTAGATCATAGATCCTCCCTTAATATTTATCATACCACATATGATAGAGAATTAATAATATATTCCTCTAAAATTTAACCCCCTCAACTAGATCAATCATACAATAAGCAGAGATATTTTCATGTTACACATCACCAATATAAACAGCACAAAAATAGCAAGCATTATGTATCTCTATAAACCAAAAGAAAAATCCTCATCCTCTTAGCGAATAATTTTTTTGAATTTAAATGAATTATAAATTATAAATTCAATATTATTAGCTGAGTTAAAAAATGTAAAAAATTAATATTTCATTCACAAACCCATTGTCTCTATACTTCAATAAACATTATCCCTCTAATGGTGAGTGTTGAATCTATGTGACTTGTGTATGATTACTTATATTGTAATCACATTTTTCCATTTCAGTCTACATTACCAAATCATTTAATATTTGTTACTAATACTATTAACCTACCAATACCATATTATAATGATTGGTCACCAACTCCAATCTCTATAAACACACTATAATAAAATATTGAAAATGGTTTATCATGAACCAAACCCAATAAAAACCACTAATGAGACATATGTGAATATGGGACTCGCCATAGAGGCCCGAATTAAATAATCCACATGTTTGAGACTGACACTAAGAATATGAAATAATGATATAAGATTAATTATCCTAACAAAATTCATGAATATAATAATAAATACTCCAATGATCACCATATAGTAAAATAAAACTAGTATCCCAAGTGAACAACAATACATTTATTATCATTAACATTTGGGTCTCAGAAAATATTTTGAAACCAAAAACCTATGAAAAAATATCCACCCATAGCTCTAAACTATGAGATTTTATTTTCTTTGATGATATCTATGATCACAATTATATCATATATATATATATATCGACGAATATAAATCAATTTTTTGGTTGGCCCATCTTAAAATTTCTCATCCAAATATGGGTTAATTATAGCAATATGTTTGGTAACAAAGATACTAATAGGATACTACATGGTAAATTACTACACATCCTCTCTGATGATCTCTCACCCAACATACCATCAATGTATATTAACATAATAATTAATTAATTTAAATCATGAGTAAAATTTTAATCAAATTCCATTATGGTCTGTCACATTGGTGTTCCCACTTCAAATTTCAATGTGCCCCAATCCTATTTTTTGTCAAACCACAACAAACCATGTCTCATATCAAGGACAGATAACAAACCATGGCTACACCATCAAATATTATCCAACTAATAATTATCTCAGATATCATGATATATAATTATTCACCATTTTTTAATAGATAAGGATAACCTCTGTGAGTCATTCAAATGCTTCTTTTTATCTTAGGGTTGGATGGTACACATAATTGTGACCCAAATCATACATATCCTTCCACTCCAATTTAACACTATATGTAATTCCATTTTCTCCTATATTCCACCTTCATCTGAATTTTCAAATAATTTTCTTGATAATTGATTATTTTCTCCATGTGGGGTTATTCAATTGAGAAATGATTGATAATGTTCATTCCTTAATTATCCCCTTTTTCTTCCTTTGAAAATCCAGGAATATTCAATCCTTCTCAATTATCATCATTGATAATGTTACAAGATCTATTCTACATATGGTTTTTATAACTTATATTTCTTTTCGAGGGTGGTAGTGGATCGAGATATCATAATTGTTGAAGAGGTATTACGATCATCACTAGAACACACCAAGAAACCTATATGTGAATAAATTTTTGAGGTTATGATGATAATTATATATTCTATAATTCTCCCCATATATATAATTATATCATATTTATAATTAAAATATCACAACTACCTTTTGAAAATCACCCATATTATAATTTTTCATATAAAGTTTCAACTTCTTTAAGGCGTAGGCTATCAATTATTCATTTTACATTAGTACATAACCTATTCCATTCATTCTAGAATCGATCAATGCTAGAACGAGTTCCCCACTTTTTGGATCTGTGAGTTTTGGAGAAGCGATAATCCTCTTTCTAACTCTATGATGTAGTCTTCACATTAAGTTGTTAATATTACATTTTTCCCTTCTATGTAAACTTTTATAGTGGGATTTATTATCATTAGAATTTCATAAATTTGTTTTGGTAATACCTAGATAGACCAAGGAAACTACATATCTCTATTACATATGATTGTCTCAGCCACTCAATAATTACCATTTTCATAGAAGGTTCCATCGATATTAATTTTTTGGTGATAACATTCCCCAAGAATGATACATCCTCCTTAAAAAATATATATTTAATATAACTTGTTTAATGTTTAACCATTTTTGAAATTATTTATAAATGTATTCATATTCGTCTCATATTCCATCATTCCATTAGAGTATACCAGAATATCATTAATGAAGGATACCATAAATTTATGTAGGTGTTCTCTAAAGACACTATTCATTAATTACAAGAATATTTCTTATGTATTAGTGAGTCTAAAAGGAACCACTATGAACTCAGAGTGTCCAAACCTCATTTGAATGGTAGTCTGAGGATTATCATCCTTTATTATCATTAGTTGGTCATATAATGACCGATAGTCCACCATAATGAAATACATGGCCCCATAGATTTGACCAAAATTGTTATATATCCATGGAAGGTGATTATTTTTCTTGATCATGATTTTTTTGAGCTCATGATAACAAATACAAAGGTGCATTAATCTATATTTCTTCATGATATAGAGGATGGTTGAACCCTGTTGTGAGGAACTTGGGAAAATATCTATATTTTATAGGTTCTCTTGTAACTACATAGTTTGTGCATAAAATTAATTGATTTCCATTTTATATCATTTATTTAAATTTTGGGATGATCTTGGATAAATTTAATGAGATAAATGATCCTCTTCGTCATGGAGAAGAATATGTCATTATTCAATGAAGATATCTGTGCAGTCCGTCACAATGGGAATGTATTTGATCATGGTTGAATCATTTTTCTCAATCATTTCATCCAAATATGTTTTTTCATAAGTAAATAATATTCACATTTGATATGATGGATATCAAGAATATTATTCCTCATCTTCAAACATGTACAGAATTGGAGGATGCTTTAGGATGGAAAGACTGATCTCCCTTTCCTAACAATTGATGTTGTCTTATTATAAATAAAGAAAATCCCGACGAATAAATTAATAAAACTCCACCATATGAAGTAATATAAGATATTATTTTTGTTTATATCCACAAAACATTAACCGAGTAAGAGTTACAATCTTTGGATACAATATTTACATCATTTTTTTGTTCTCATGGACATCTCAACATTAATATTTTGAGGTTGTGTTTTAATAGTTCTAGTAAACTTGTAAGATAAGATATATATTAAGAATAATAATCAAATTAAGTGTTATCTATTCTTGAATGAATATCCAGCATACATGTCACCACATCGTTGTTGGGATCCACCTCATCAGTAGTGATCGAATAATCCTTCCCTATCCTTTTTTTTCTTTGGTGGCTGATGATATAGATTACACTTGAGGAATCATATTTTAGTGTAGTTGGATGAATAGTTATCTTTATCCCTATATTTAATTCATTGAACCATGGATGGTTCTCTTCTTTTAGGCACCACATTGTCTTGCTTCATCACATCTCTTGGAAATTCATGAGTTTGGTGGCCTTATCTCCCTCAACTATAGCATTTCCCAATCAATTTTATGAAAATAAATTATTCTTATTACCATATTTTTGACATATGTGGGGTTTATTTTTCATTCTACAATTTTCATTAGATCATCTAACATGAAAATACATATTTTTTTCTTATCACCATAGTCATGGCATTGTTGATCAATCACCGTCGTTACATTGATATAAAATTGAACAACGTATTTATAATACCCAATGTATTGAATTGGTAGATCCATTAGAAGGAGTGTTTTAAATCCACTAAGTAATCTAGCTATTATTTATCAATGTGGATAAAAAACCCAAATACTACCTTGTATGCCTTGTGAAATTTTGTTTGTAGAAAATGAATGATTCACCTACCTTTTTCCTCTACACTATGAATTATTTAACCCTCATTTTATGAAGATTTTGAGGGAAATACTTGTAAAGAAACATTATATTAATGTCTCCACACTCAATATCTCCAATTTATTCATTAATCGTAGTGTTCTTACTCAACTCCCACCATTGGCCGGTCTCACCATCTAATCAATAAATGGAAAGAGTCACATTCTCTCCATCATAGAATTGTGATACATTGAAATGATATTCTCCATTGAGATGACCCACTATTCCAGGATGTCTTGATTAGAAGACCCACTAAATGTTGGTGGTCTATTCAATATATAATACATGATATTTGGAATCCCACTCTAAAGTCAAGGATGATGTTCATAATTATTCACATTATAGCTCATAGCCTCAGATAGTTGGGTAAGAAACAACTTGAAATTCTAAACTCCACCTCAAATGGATTGAGGATGTCATTTTGGAAATCACTTCATTGTCCCTCACATTGGGTTGTTGGCCTAGTTTATGTAGGTCCTACAATTTTATAAAATAGTAACGGTTATAAAAAACATGAGTAAATATGTTATTAATAATGTAATTATTCCATTTTTCAATTACATCTAAATGTAGATCTTGTGGTATCATTATGTATTTTATTTACTAAATCAAAACTTCTTGAGTTGATAGATATATATTGTCTCGTAGTAATTGTTGTCACTAATTTTATCTAATCATAATTCCAATATTAACTATATCATGATCTTATTCCAACTATATAGACCCTATAATTTCTTAAATATCCATTAAGTATTTTTAAATATAAGAAACATAAAAGTGTTACAGAACCTGGATATAAACATCATGTATCTTCATAAAAATAGATTCCTAAATAGACTTTTCATAATAAAACATAACAATTTATTTTGTTTTTTCTTCTAAAGCTTCTTTTTGGCAGTCATGTTCTCCTTAATACTTGTATTCATTTTATCATCTAATAAAAAGAATGTGTGACCTAAAATCTGTATAAGAATATAAATAAGAGACATTAAATAGGGGTGAGAATAATTATAATCATCATTATATAATAAAAGTATTGTAATTATAAATTTAGAGGAAATATTAGATAAACTCATGTAATGTGGAAATGCATAAAAATAAAACAAACTCTCCACGTGGTCAAATAACACACATAATTGTGAAAAAATTATCATCATCTTTAGGCATATTTCACTATATCTCATTAGACTCGTCGAATTACCCAATTAATTTCACCACTATATAATTATGGTTGAACCTATCACATCATAACAATTATATGTTCTATATAATTATGGCCATGATTGTCACTTTATAATATTTACATTACCATGCATGACACATAGAACATATATAAATATTTGACATAATATAATCCATCTAAATAAATGTGATTTATTTTGTATGTCATATATTAATAATCATTTATAATCCCAAAAAAGGGAATATGATGCATGGAATTAGTCTTGATTGAAGAAGAAATAATCATATGAGATGTAGAAGATATATTTTACTTCAAATAATACATCATTAGGATTGATATATTCACATTTTATAGAACCATTTCTGAAACATGTATATCCATAAATAGAAAATATAATCAAAAATAAATTTTATTAATAGAATAATATATTAACATTTGTACTGAAAATTAAATAAAAGAGACAAAACCCAATGAATTATTGTGGGGTTTGAGATTCCCCACAACATTTTTCTGACTGATTTCATCATGTTAATAACACGGAAAATAAAATTTAAATCATTAATTTACAAATCCCTAAACTTTTAAAAATTAACTTTATTCATTATAGTTTTATTAACATCATTTATGAACTTTTTGATGTGTAATTGTGCTCAATTACATCATTTGGGAGAGTTTTCTTCCTTGGTTTTCATAATTGGTTCAATTGTATATGATTGTGGAAGATTATAAAAAATTGGAATGATTCAAGAGAATTTAAATTATATTTTATTAACTATTATACAATATTTTAATTTTTTTTAATTTTTCATTTGGTTATATATTATGAGTAGAATCATTAGTTAAATAATTAATGAAAATTATGTAATTTATTCGGTAAATTTTACGACCATTACGAAATCATATCCATTTATATTACATAATGTTTATATATTGTCTCTAGAAAATTATTTAACGTATAATATGTATAATACAATATTATTTTACCATAATGATTGTTTTATAACCATCCTTGAAGGTGGTACAGAAAAAAATAAAAATGTGCACTCTATGGTGGTAGTAAATCAACACACGACATGTGATATTTTTATTTTTAGATTAAAAGGAAATGGTAAGTCATTTTAATATGAATAATTCAATTAACATAATAAAATTAAAGTATATAATATATTCTTGAGTATCCATTCCCCTTGGTTAGGTGGGGGTGAGAAGGGGATACTAAATGAAATTATATTAAAAGAAATAGAAATAGAGTTTTACCTCTAGAATTTCACTTTGATGAGAACCTCAAATAAGAAAAGGGTTTAGTCTATTGGTGAGACCCAGACCTCTTGGACATGAGGAAGGGACTTGGGAAGAGTATTAGGCTGAACATGTACATGTCTCATTTCATGTAAGGTGTTGTGAGAATAGGCGGTGGTGGGTGGAATTTATAGGGGAGGAATGGGTTGTTTTCTTTATATTATATTCATTATTTTTTTTATTTATTATCAAGAATATTATTAGTCTGATCAATATCACTAAATGAATTAAAATAATGAAGGTGAGTTTGATTTGTTTGGCTGAAAACATCTTTACATCTTTTATGACTCAATAATTCATGTATTAATATTTTATCATAAGTTATCATATTTTACTAATCTCCATTACTCAAGTATATTATTAAAAAACAAAAAAATAACCATTAAAAATAGTCGACATTTAGAAATAAAAAATAAAAACATTTTATTTAAATATGTTTCTAAATATGATAAATTTTATTTTAAAATTAAATAATCATTTACATATGAAATTCTTATTTTAAAATTAAAATTTATTTTATAAGCATTCAAAAAATTAATCAAGGTCTCTTAAAATTATTTTATAATCCTAATAATAAAATAGGTTAATTTTTTCATTTTTTTTGAAAATTACTTTTATTTTAAATAATTATTTTAATTATAAAATTCTAGATAAACATTTAGGTTGTATAATAATACCAACAATTAATCAATATACTTTTAGAATATTTATTTACATATAATGTTATATAATTATATAATATTGTAATTTATAATATTTCACATCATTAAATATGAATTCATATATAATGTAACAATTATATTGGATGGTTTTCAATTGTTATTGACCATAATTCTACTCCAATGGTCATGTTACTGTTTCTTTAGGATACATTCATTAATTTAATGAAATAAATATTATTTCATTCATTATTAAATTTTTTTTTACTCTATAGAATTTTATGTAATTTTTAATATATGAACTAATTATAATAATGGAATTTCAATTGATAAAATTTTGTCTCATTACATAAACATATATTTTTTAATATACTTGATGATGCTCGAATAATTGTTAAATGTAGATAATGTGTAAATTATAAGGATTATTCTTAAGATAAAGAAATTGAATTTGATGGTTCTTTTTCTCCTCGTGCTGTGGTGGAATAAATTTGAATTCATTTAGTTTATTCATATTGTTGAAAATTAAAATTATTTAAAATTTAATTTAAAAGTACCTTTTTTAAGTATAACTATTTCTTTGGAAGTACATGATAGACAACCCTAGTTTTGTAAATGATAAGATTGAGAATATGTTTTTAATCTTAATAATGCATTATATTGTCCTCATAAATATCTAAGCTATTTTTATGGAAAACTAGAAAGAGATGTTTTACAAATTTATTTTCTATAATGCAATGTTGATCCATACTTGTTTAATAAATGATTTGAACTAATATACTAATTATAAATATAAATGATGATGATATAATATTATGTTAAAAAAATTCTCTATGTGATGTTTTTTCAAAAATAATGATCTTTTCATTATAAGTGAGTTGAATTAGAAAACATAATATTTTCATTGCTTCACAAATTAATCAATGGAAATATATTATTTTCATAAATCAATCTATAAATGATAATTAACATGTTAAAAAAGGTGGGATTGATTATAGTAAATCTATACCACCTTAATATTTCATGTTATAACACTTATTAAATTATTTTAATATCTATTATAGATTATGTTTCATGGGACACTGAGCACAAAAAAACTAGATATTATATATTATTTTAACATGAACATTAAAATTTAGTCGTTAAATTAGTGGGTTTGAAAAAGAATAAATACATTAGGAAATATATATTAATTTCATGTTTAATAAAAATTTAATTATTCATAGGAATGGAAAATAAATTTTTTAGTAATGTAATTGTTTTATCAAATTTATGTTTTCTTCAAAATGTTATTTGTATTGAATTACATGGAAAAATAATTTTAATTAATTAATAAAACATTTAGTCAATTTAGTTTATGAAAATGAAATAATTTTTGGCATCACTATGTCATTGTTATATTAGGTTGAAATTTTGATAATTTTATGAATAATTTAATTTTTCAAGGATTAGTAAAAAAATAATTTTTTTTATAAAAAACTTCTTCTAAATATTGATAAAAAATATTTTATGAATTTAAATTTCCATAAAACTAACATGATTAATTTTTTGTTAGATATATTTTAATTATGTAAATTAAAATAATGTTAATTCTTTTTTATAGGAGGTCATTTTATTACCATAAAACACATTTTCCAAAAATAACTATTTTCATTTTGTTTTGATGAATGAATATTAAATGTTATTTTTAAACTTATGTTTTGTTATTTAAAAAAGGGTATTTTTTATTTCTAATACAGTGGTTGAAATTATTATTATGTTTTCATTTTTATTTTTATGTATAAAAATATACCTTTTTTTAAAAGTACTTATCACATTATAGATAAAATAATACAATAGATTAATGTTTAAATGGGAAAGATTAAATACCTAATATCAACAAAATAAAATGGTTGCTTAACACATTTAATAAAAATAACTATCCTTTACAAAATTATTTATCATCTAGATCCGTTGTAATTAAATACTCTATTTTTTTTGATTTAAATAATAGTACTCCTAATTTAATCACATAAAACCATCCATCCTTATTTATACATACAACCCATGCCCACCTCCTTTATCCTAAAAATAATTGATTATACTAAAATTTCATCCAAATCGCCCCCATCCACTATCCACATGTACAAGTGCTAATGGTCACACCAAATTATAATTAAATTTCCCTTAAGGGGTCCTCTAGAGAGGTGATATTCAGGAGGAGGTTAAAGTACAATAATATAAATGAATGTGTGTGGTAAGTGTTTCTAATTTCGATTTTTCTTTAATGATATATATTCCTTATTAACCACTAATTTATTTTGTTTTATTAATATAATTAAATTAGATATATTATAACATGATTTTTTATATGTTCATGTAATTCAATGAATCAATTGATAATTATTACTTTTATGGGTTATACCATAAAACAAATTATAATGCATAATTGGATTTCATTACTCAATTTCAACCAAATGGGAAAAAAATTAACTTAATTTATTATTTCATTCATTGATTGTGTGTGAGAATACATTTTATTGTCTTATTATTTGTCCCCACTTGGGTTATATTGATCTACATCTGAAACACATAATCAACTAATATGATTAATTCTCACTTCAATGATGAGATATTTATATTGAATGTGATTTTAAAATTTATCTTTTTAATGCTTTCCATAAATCTCAATTTTTATTCCATGTTCATGTTTTCGTAATATTATTCCAATTTCTTTACTAATCATGTGTTATTATTTAATTTCACTTTTAATAATGTCTGACTTTTTAAATAATGGTTTTGAAATAATTTTTTCTCTTTTTCTAAATGAAATTAATTATAAATTATACGAAAAAATATATAAAAATTAATGTTTTTTATTATATAATACATGAATATTTTTTCTTGATATAATTAATCCGTAGTAATTTGATATTTCTATTAAAATAATAAATTCCTCTTCTAAAAAATAATGTAATCCATTATAAATTTACAGATATTTAAAAAGTAATAATTTGAAAGAGGAAATATTATTATTTTTGAAGAATTATTTTATGTGATTTTCAAACATTATTTTCAATGTAATATAACATTAAATTATATTACCTATACATCATTAGAGTTATTATTCAGGTACACTATCCACATTTTATATATGGTTGGTTTATTTTTATTATCTAATGAAAATTAGGAAAACTACTTCTCTTCCAAGGGTTATTCTATTATGAAATCTTAATGAATACTATTTTCATTTCAAGGGTTATGGTATGATTTTTCCCTTATGGAAGACATACACTAGTGAAGAAAATATTTTTAGCGTCACTATTTTTTACGTTGGTTATATATAACCGACATGAAAATCTGTGATATGTGGTTTTTTACAGCGGTTCTTTTATAACTGACTGTAAAAAATACTGAGAGTAAATTTTTTATGTCGGTTATTTGATAACGGACGTAAAAAATGTGGAATATAAAGAATTTATTACGTCGGTTATAGAATAACCGACGTAAAAAAGGTGGCATCTGAGACTTTTTTGATGTCGGTTATTGGATAACCGACATAAAAAACTGAACTCGCATAATTTTTTACGTCTTTTATATTATAACCAATGTAAAAACCAACACACGACAATTTTTACATCGGCTATAAAATAACCGACGTAAAAACTGCAGTATCTGAAATATTTAAAATTGTTGTTATTATAATAAGTGATATTATAATTGTATTAAAATTATTTTATAATGTTGTTTATTAAATAACCGATGTTATAAAACATTTAAAAATTTTATCACACCCCGTGGATTGTCAGATTTTTCGATCGACAGACCTGCGACTCGTCTCCCTCGCATGGAAAACCTTGAATCAACTCTTAAACATAATTTCGTTAAAATAGTTTTTCCATCATATTTTATCATCTTTACACTCATTATATCTATCATCTCCACTCACAACACTCAGGTAAGCCTCCCATGACTTTATTTCGTTCGTTTTTTTTTCAGATATTCTATATTCACGTTTTGCGATTTTTTTGTTTAAACTAGGTATGATTCTTTGATTTTGAACCGTCTTACCTCGTTTTTCCATCATTATATTATTTATTATTACCTGATCTATTAGATCAACTCACAATATTCATGTATGTTTCACATACTTCTATTTCATTTGTTTTTGTTTCGAGGATTCCCTACATTTATGGTAATATTTGTTGTAATTTACAACTAATGATCACATACACCTATATTACTGCAATTTATATCTAAACCATTGTGATACACTCATTCTGTGCACCATTATGATTTATTTTAAAATTATATATGGTTTTTCATGGTGGAATGTTTGTTTTGGATCCTTGGTTTTTTCTATTTTGTGTATCACTTTTTGTTGTTCCATAAACTATTTACGTCGCTTATTTTCGTTGACTATTATATGTCTTCATATGCTATTAAAACCCGATTCATTGAAAAATAGATAATTTTAGACTAGTATGAGATACATTTCATGGTTCTCATTTTGATTAATGTCATGATACCAAACATAGTATCTTGAGGTTAAAATCCCTAGATATGCAAATACTAGTAGCATGAGGTTAAAATCCCATGGTTCTGAGGAGATGTCCAGAGGGTTGGGGGCTGTCCAGGGGGTTGGTGGATATCCAAAGGGTTGGGGTCTATCCAGTGTGTCCATGGAGGTTGGGGGGTGTGTCTAGTGGTGTGTGTGTGTGGGGGGGGGGGGGGGGGTCCATGGGGGTGCGATGTCGTAGGGGGTCGGGGATGTCCAAGGGGGTGGGGGCCTGTCCAGAGGGTTTGGGGGGTTGTCCAGTGGTGGGGGTTGTCTAGTGGGTTGGGGTGTCTAGGGGGTGTCAGAGGGGGTGGGGGTGGGGTTGGTGTTCATGAGGGTTGTGACTGTCCAAGGGGGTGGGGTGCTGTCTAGAGGGGTGGAGGGCTGTCCAGGGGGTGGGGGCAGTCCAGAGGGGTGGGGGTTGTCCAAGGGGTTAGTGGTGTCCATTCGGTGTCCAAGGGGGTGGTGGTGGTGTCCAGAGGGTTCAGAGGGCCTTCTAGTGGGTTGGGGGTGTCCAGGGTGTCCATGGAGGTGGGGGTGGGTGTCCAGGGTGTGTGTGTGTGTGGGTGTGATGGTCCAAGGGGGTGGCGGTGTATAAGGGGGTGGGGGCTGTCCTAGGGGGTGGGGGCCTGTCTATAGGGTTTGGGGGTTGTCCAGGGGGGATATCTAGAGGGTTTGGGGTGTCAATGGGGGTGTCCAAGGGGGTAGGAGGTGTGTGGAAGTGTCCAAAAGGGGTGTGGTTTCCAGGTGGGGTTGGTGGTGTCCAAGGGGGTGGGGGTGGTGTCCAGAGTTTTCGGGGGCCTGTCGAGAGGGTTGGGGGTGTCCAGGGTGTCCATGGAGGTGGGGGGAGTCCATGGGTGTGGTGGGGGTGGGTCCACGGGGGTGGGGTGTCTAAGGGGTGGGGGGTTGTCCAAGGGGTGGAGTCCTGTCCAGAGGGTTTGGGGGTTGTTCGGGGGTGGGGGTGGGGGTTGTCCAGAGGTTTAGGGGGTGTCCAGGGGGTATCTAAGGCGGTAGAAGGTGGGTGGTGGTATCCAGAAGTGGTGGGGGTGTCCAAGAAGGGTCGGGGTGTTCAAAGGGGTTGGGTTTGTCCAATGGGTGGGGGTGGGGTGGTGTTCTGAGGGGGGGGGGGGTTCCAAGGGTGTGGTGGGGTCTAGGGGGTGTCCAAGGGGGTGGGGGTGGTGTCCATGAGGTGGGGGGTCCAAGGGGGTGGTGGTGTTTAGGGGGTGTTCAAGGGGGTGGGGTGGTGACTAGGGGGTGGGGGGATTTCTAAGGGGGTGGTGGTGTCCAGGGGGTGTCCAAGGGGGTGGGGGTGGTGTCTAAGGGGTGGGGGCTGTCCAAGGGGGTGGTGGTTTCCAGGGGGTGTCCAAGGGGGTTGGGGATAAGTGTCAGTTGGGATTTTCTATTGCATCGTGGTTTGTGATATTATGACATGATGATTGTACTGTTTCATGGATATTAGTGTTGCAATTTGATTCTATTTGGTTATATATATTTTTACCAGTCAGTGAATTTGAAAAAATAATTGGTTATGGGGGAGACCACTTCGTGGTTTTTAAATACACTTAGTTATCTTGACGCAATTGTGTCGTGATGATTGGCTTTACATTGTGATTTTCTCCATCCATGTTTTTATTTTAAATGTGATTTAATTCGTAGGATTACTCCATTTTCTCCAATTTTTTATCAACCATTGGAGGCCCCAAGGTTTTTTTGATTCCACAGAATTTAAAAGTGTTATATCTAATAATATTTTTTTTAAATCATAATCGAGCATATTTTTTTAAATACGTATAGATTTGTTTTATATTTAAAAATTGTTTTACATTCAAATTATGATTTTTTTATATAAACATATATTTGTCTCACCTTAAAAAGATGTATAATTCTGATATTTGTAATAGATAATAATGAGTCGATGCTGGATTACGACACATCGAATGAGAAATGAATATGAGGAAGGTTTTGATGCCTTTTTAGAATTTTCTAAACTAAATATTCAATGTAGGGACATTTTTTTCTATCTGTGCTTGAAATATTTGAATATGAAGACGTTAAAAATTTGAGAGATAAAAGATCATCTGATTTTCAAGGTTTTAATCTGAGTTACAGCCCTTGGATTTGGCATGGTGAAACTGGATGGAATGTCACTGATTATGATGATTTGAAAGATGGTGACTCCGATGGAATTGAAGAAATGATTCATGATATTGCAGCTGATCAAATTAAGATAGAACCGATAGTTGGGCGTCTATATAGTGATGCTGAAAAACTATTATATCCTTGTTTTACAGATTTTACCATTTTATCGGCGGTGTTAAGATTGATTAACCTGAAGGTCTAACATGGATGGAGTGACATTAGTTTTACAGAGCTGCTAAAATTGATGAAAGACATTCTTCCAAAAGTTAATTATCTTACAGATTCACATTATAAGGCCATGAAAATATTATGCCCTATGGGATTGGGGTAGAATAAAATACATGACTGTTTGAATGATTGTATGATATATAGAAAGTAATATGAATTTATTTCAGAGTGTCCTAAATGTGGGACATCACGGTATAAGGTGAATGAAAAATCACATGTTGATGTAGATATTACAAAGATCCCTTCAAAGGTATTTTGGTATCTTCCTATAATTCATCATTTCATACATTTATTTAGTAATTCACATGATGAAAAAAATTTAAGATGGCATGCTGATGGGTGGTTTATGTGATGGAAAAATACGTCATCTAGCTAATTGTCCATAATAAAAGAAAATTGATGAGCAATATCCAACGTTTGGAAATGAAATTAGAAATCTCAGACTAGGGTTGTGCACAGATGGAATGAATCCATACCTGACCCCCAGTAGCACACATAGTTCATGGAATGTTATATTGGTAATTTAAAACCTCTCTCATGATGTTTGTATGAAGTGAAAATATGTCATGTTGAGTATAATGATCTCTGGTCCGAAGCAATTCGACAATGATATTGATGTTTTCTTTTCACTGTCGATTGATTATTTGAAACTTTTATTAGTGGATGGTATTATTGTGTATGATTCTTATTTAATGGAATATTTTCAACTGCATGAAGTGCTTTGTTTCATGATAAATGAATTCCCAGCATATGGAAATTTGTCTGTATATAGTGTAAAAGGGCATAAATCACGTCCAATTTGCGAACAACATACGTCATGTTGTCAATTGTATCATGGGAGGAAAATAGTGTACATGGGTCATTGAATGTTTTTGAATATGGATCACTCTTATTGAAGACTAAAAAAGGAATTCAATGGCTCACAAGAATTTCATATTGCTCCAAATCCTTCATCCCCTAATCTGTATTTTGAGAGGGTGAAAATCCTTGATGTGACATTGGGAAAGACACATAAATATGGTAATGATAAACATCTTTGGAAGAAAATGTTAATATTTTTTGAGCTACCATATTGGAGATATCATGACGTTAAACCTAATATTTATGTCTTGCTCGTGGAGAAGAATATTTTAGATAGTTTGATTGGAACATTTTTATATATTACAGGAAAGAAAAAATATGGTTTGAATGCAAGATTAGACTTACTATCAATGGGAATACATTTGGAGTTATCTCTCACTTCTAATGGAAGACGAACATTTCATCCCCCATCATGTCATACATTAACGAAGGGGGTGAAGTTAGCTTTTTTCTGTTTATTCATGATATAAAAGTTCCTCAAGGTTATTCTTCAAATGTAAAAAAATTCTCATTAAAGGACTTGATGTTTATTGGTATGATATCTCATGATTTTCACGTCATGATGCAATAACTTCTTACAGTTGCATTTCGTGAAATATTTCCCATCCATGTCAGAAAGACTATAATAAAGGTTTGTTATTTTTTCAATTGCATTTGTAAAAAGGAGATTGATGTGAATGATTTGAACATTTTGGAAACGGAAGAAATTTTAATACTTTGTAAATGGGAAATGTATTTTTCTCCTACGTTTTTTGATATAATGGTGCATTTAATGATTCCTATGGTTTGAGAAATAATGCTTCGTGGACCTCTATATCTTCGTTGGATGTATCATTTCGAAAGGTATATGAAAATATTCAAGGGGTATGATAAGAATCTGTATCGACCTAAATCCATCACTATTGAAAATTATATTTCTGGGGAGGTTGCAGAGTTTTGTACGAGCTACATGGTTGCGGCGCAACACATGGGTTTTCCTTCATCTCACCATGAATAAGTTAACAATGAGCGAAAGGGTATTAGTGGATTGAAAGTCAAATCGTTGTTAGATGAATAGATGCAGAAGTTAGAATCATGCATCTTGAATATCATAGCTGATGCACAACCGTATATCACATTTAATATTACTGAGTTGAAACAATTCCATCCAAAGAAGAATGAAATTAGTATTTTGAATGAGCACAACAAAAAAAATTTGTCATGGTATAAAAATACATTGCTTGGTAGCTCATATATATCAGAGACATTAAAATAGATAGTGGGTGGTCCATGTTTAAATGTGATAACATGGTCCGATTATGATATTAATGGCTATACATTTCATACAAAATCACATGAAAATAGAAGTGCAGTTCAGAATAGTGGAGTGTTGGTGTTTGTAGAAGCAATGCATTTTTCAAGTGCGAAGGACAAAAATCCAATTTCTGCATCAAGTGGATATTATGGAGTGATTGAAGACATATGGGAGGTGGATTACTATAAAATTGAAGTTTCAATTTTTAACTGTAAATGAATTATCGGTAACAATTGTGTCAGACACGATGAATTTGGAATGATAGTTGTTAATATGAATAGATTGGAAGGCACAACTGATTCTTTTATAAAGGAAACACATGCAAAACAAATTTTCTATGTAGTAGATCAATCAGCTATGCAGTGGGTTGTTGTTTTACAAGGGAAAAATCAATATTTTGGTGAGGATGAACTTGATGAAGATGTTGATTTATGTGAGATCCCAACTTCCATGGAAAGAATAACAGAACATAATGAACAGCATGTTGAATACATGGTTAGTGTGATAAGGAATGATCACGATGAAGGAATTTGGGAAAACAGTCCATTTTTATCATTCCTAAAATTACAGGTAACTTTTTTTTATTTCTTGTTTATGTTTATTATTTTCATAAAATGGTAGGTATTTTAAGTTTATTCTTTATTAAAACATATATTAAAACAAAATAAGTATATGTTTTTGTGGGTTTTGTTTTTTTAGTATACTTTATCATGTTTACCATTACATTAATTATATATCTGATGTTTTTGTTCATTGTCAATTAGTTTACCATGTTTAACATGTTTACCAGGTTTACCATGTTTTAATTTTGTTTAGATTACTTTATCATGTTTACGATTACATAAATTATATATCTATTATTTTTCCAGTCATAATTACTTGAACATGTTTACCATGTTTACCATGTTTACCCTCTTGACTATCATTACGATCATTACAATTGTTTAACATGCATACCATATTAACCATGTTTACTATTACGTATCTTAGTTCAATTTTCTATTTTTTGATTATAGTGGTTTTAAAATATTTGAATTTGTATATTTGTGAACTAATGTTTTTTTATGATTTGGAGGATAATGACAGATCAATCAGTTGATCAACCACATGATTCTAGAGATGATCATATTGTTCATACCTCTGAGGGAGGAACATTCACATGCCCCTCTTGATGTTCCCCAATCATCCTCATGTTCTCCCATTACTACAAATATTTCAAGAGTTGGTAAACGTGGGTGCACATGTTTACCCAAATTATCACATGCATGTATGCAGGATTAGAGGATACTCATTGAGTTTGATGAGGATGATATTCCTAGAGGTCCAAATGCAAAATATTTTAATCTTTTTGTATCCACTCAGGGTAAGAGAAAAGTATGCATTTTGTATAATTACTAGAGAAGTGTGGATAAAGAGATAATCTCTCATTTGTGGGAGACGATTTTGGTAAGATCTTTTACAATTATTTTCCTATTATTAAAATGTTTCTAGTATATAAAATATGTTTAACCTCTTCTTTATCAGGTGACATTTGATAATCCTAAAAATGGAGGAGTCAGGAAGAAATACTTATCGATGGATGCTAGGAGATGGAGGGAATTCAAATCAACCCTCACATCAGATTTCATTTTTGGTTATAGGATTCATAAAAATCAAGGTTGTATATATCCTATAATAGATGAATACACATGGAGACAGTTTTTTGAATGTAGAAGAAAAGAATCATTTTTTGAAAGGGAAATGTAAACATTTATAAGCTTTATTATATAAATGATCTTATTAATATTGTGTTAATGATTTATTATTCATAATTTACAGCAAAAAAGGAAATATCATCAGAATATCCAATATAAAAATTTATACCCTCATAGTTTATATTGGGGAGGGTATACATTATTGGAAGACAAAATGATGGTGGAAACATTACAAAAACTAAGAGCCGAGTCTTCAAGCTCTGGAGAGGTGGCCCCTCCATCCCCTCCACATAGACACGAAAAATGGAGGAGAGACCAGATGAGAAAAAAAGGGAAATATATTTCGGAAGATTCGAGAATCATAGCTGATAGGATTGTATGATATCTATTTTATTTATTGATGTTAAAAAATTTATTCATATTATTTCAATCATTAATGAAATGTTCAATTAATTTATTCCGGATTATCTTGAGGAGCAGAGCTCATATGGGGTATTTACAATAGCTGGGATGCAAGATATTTTATCTGCAGCATTGGGAAATCCCCAACATCCTGTTCGTGTACGTGGATATCTGGTATGTGTATCGGTAAGAAATGTGTTGCCACATTCCTCAACTACTTACTTTGAGGATGTTTGTAAAAAAAATAGAATCCTTGGAAGCTGAAGTGCATAATATTAATGCGACGATGGAGGAAAATATTAGAGCATCAGTATAGTCTATATTTGTAGACATGAAAAGACAATTTTAGACTACAAATCCCACTCCTCCACCTCCCCTTACAGACCCCATTATTTATTCTCCTCCTCCGCTAGTAGCTCCCACTCCCTCACCTCAGCCCGCAAACCCCATTTTTATCTTACTTTTCTACCACAGCTTTATACTTATTGCGAGTTTTATATTGATAATCCTCTACATTATATAGATGCATATGGGTTGGATATAGTGTATAAAAGATGCAATTCATCATCAACGATTAGAGGTAAAGAATCCGAGGTTCACTGTAAAAGATATTATAGATTGATCAGCACAAGTACCATTTTCTACAGATGATGTGATCACAGTTGGACATAGTATCGGCCATTTTTTAATTTGGCTATCCAGACTTCTTTGAATCATTACCATAGAGGTATGTTTGTTATATCTTCAATTTTATTTTTTTAAAATTTGTTTCATCATTTGAAAACTAATATATTTTTTTATTTATTTTTACAGTAATACTTCAAAGGTAATGAAATAATGTATAGAAAACAACAAAGAGAAATGGCTTTGACATCAGATACAGATTCTAGTAGTCTTGACATATTGTCAAGATATTCAAATTTTTAGGCAGATCATTATGATTTTACAATGGAGGCTCATGTTTGTGGACGTTCAATAACTGTGTGGATTATGAAAGATGATACCATGGAGCTTGTTACTGGAGATAAGTAGGAAATCAACGTGGTGTAGATTTTTTCCATGTAAGACTTAACACCTTTTCCCTATATTATATATATTTAAAATGTATACTTATGTCCATTTTTTATTAGGTGTCTTTATAACATTTGTAATAATAATGAGCGGACAGATGTATATGGGTTCATGGACCCACATTTGATTTCACCTGAAGCATGTGCATTGGATGAGGAACAAAGAATTGTTTATTTTGCTGAAAGACTTGAACAGAATATAATCACACAATGTTGGATGATGCCTTTTTGTGAGAGGTATGAAACACATCTCTCTCAAAGTGTTCATTTTCATTTAACATAAAAACCCACAAACCATAATTTTTTTTATCAGTGATCATTTGATGTTAGGGGGTTTTATTCAAGGGATAAGACACTTTATTGAATATGTTATCTCCATGGTGATGTGCAGGATAGTTTTATGAAAATGTTAGAAAAGTAAGTTTCAATTTCTCAATAGTTTTCTATATTATAATTAATTTTAAATTTATCCCATTTTTATTATTTTCTAATAGTGGATGGGTCTACTTTTGAAAAAAACACAATGAAAAGTAGTCTGAAGATCAAATATGTAAATGTAAAGGTAAATATCCATTTATAATTTATACTATTTGATTTATTACATACAAATAATATGTTGAATTTACACTCATTCAAATAAAATTTTCATGAAATACATGTTCTCATCAAAGGTGGATATTATATGTTAAGATTTTTGTATGAAATAATTACAAGTAGGATAGTTGTGAACTTTGGCCTGGTAAGATTTCATTTTAATATTTTCCATAATATTAAATTTCATTTATTCATTATACACACTAACTACTATATTTTTAATTTTTTCTATTTGATGACCCTCAACCTTGTAGTGCTGAAGACGTCAATCACTTACAAGTGGAATGGTCAAATTATTTTACAGGTTTGGTTGATTTTTAGTTGTTTGTAGTGTAAAATGTAATTTTGAATACTGCCATTGTTTGTGTGTATTTGGTAGTCTTTTAGGTTGGATTTAGTTTTTTTTTAATTTGACATTTTATGTTTTGAATGTTATATATGTGAATGTTTAATTTTTCTGTACATCTAGTTTTGCTCTCCTTAAGATAGTTTTTCGGGTATGGATTCTGTTATGGGGGGAGGTGTTCCAATGGTGTGATGGAAGGGGTGTTTAATGTGGTGGGGGTATCCAGGGGTGTGGGAGGGATGTCCGGTGGGTTGGGGGGGTATATTGGTTGTCAATGTGATTGGGGGGCAGTCCAGGGGGTGGGGGAGTTTCTATGAGGGTGGAAGGGATGTCCAAGAGAGTGGGGGGCTGTCTAGGGGGTGTTCTAGGTTGTTGGGGGGGGGGAGTCCAGGGGGTGGGAGAGGTTGTGCCGCCATACCTTGGGGGGATGAATTCCGCTTAAAGGAACTCATCACTCCCACACATGAAACATTTGGAGATCTCATGCTTCTCATGTTGGAGTGATGAGTACCATCTAGTGGCATGCCCATCGAGGGATGGTGTCGCCTCCTCTGCCAACACCAGCGGTCCATGGGTTGTCCTAGGGGTGGGGTAGTCTAGGGGTGTGCGGGGTGACCCATGGGTGGTGGGAAGTCCAGGGGTGTGGGGTGGCGTGTATAGGAGTTTGGGGGGTTTTCCAGTGGTGTTGGGGGATACCCGGGGGGTAGGGTGGGGGCATTCCAGGGGTGTGTTGGGGGAAGTCCAGGGGGTGAGAGGGTTCTGGTCTGTTTTGGCAATATTTTGGTCTCTTTCAGTGGTGTGGGAGGGTTTTCCAGGGGGTTGGGGGTATACATGATGGTGGGGGATGTCCAGGGGTTGGGGGGATGTCCAGGGGTGTGGGGGTGTCTAGGGGTGTAGTGGGGGCAGTCCAGTGGGGTGAGGGGGTTATGGTCTATTTTTAGTAACTTTATGGTCATGTTTTAGGGGTGTGGGAGGGTTGTCCAGGGGTGTGGGAGTGTTGTCCAGGGGGTGGGGGTTATACATGAGGGTGGGGGCTTATCCAGGGCTGTGGGGGGCTATCCAGGGGGTGGTGGGGATGTCCAGGGGTGTTTGGGGGTGTCCAGGGGGTCGGGGGCAATCCACGGGTGTGGGGGTGTACAGGTGTGTGGTGGGGGTAGTCCAGTGGGGTGAGGGGGTTCTAGTCTGTTTTTGTAAATTTTTGGTCCTTTTTCAGGGGTGTGGGAGGGAAGTCTAGGGGTGTGGGAGTGTTGTCCAGTGGTGGGGGTATACATGAGGGTGGGGGTTTCCAGGGGTGTGGGGGTATTTCTAGGGGTGGTGGGGATGTCCATGAGTGTTTGGAGCTGTCCAGAGGGTCGGGGCAGTCCAGGGGTGTGGGGGTGTTTAGGGGTGTGGTGGGGGAAGTCCAGTGGGGTGAGGGTATTCTGGTCTGTTTTTGGTAACTTTTTTGTCATATTTCAGGGGTGTGGGGGGCCTGTCCAGGGATGTGGGAGTGTAGTCTAGGGGGTGGGGTTATACATTAGGGTGGGGGTTATCCAGGGTTATGAGGCTATCTAGGGGTTGGTGGGGATGTCTAGGGGTGTTTGGGGATGTCCAGGGGGGTCGAGGGCTGTCCAGGGGTGTGGGGGGTGTCTAGGGGTGTGGTGGGGGCTGTCCAGTGGGGTGAGGGGGGCTATCCAGGGGGTGGTGGGGGCTGTCTAATGGGGTAAGTTTTAAATGTTATCAATGTAAATGCTTTATTTTTATTTGGTTCTTGTTTTGGTCTACTTATGTTTTTCTGGTACGAATTCTTGGTTTTGCTTCTGGTTGTTTCTAGGGAGAGCATATGACTGCTTTCTATTTTCTAAAAAAATTGGTTTATCACGTCGGTTATTTAATAACTGATGTGATAAATACCCCCTACACTATTTTAACATGTCGTTTATTTAATAACTGATGTGATATACATCCCCCCACACTGGTTTATCACGCTGGTTATTAAATAACCAACGTGATAAACCCTCCCCCCTGGGTTTTCACATCGGTTATTTAATAACCAACATGATAAAATCCTGGGAAATGGTTTATCACGATGGTTATTAAAGAACCGACATGATAAACCATTGTCCAGGGGTTTATCACGTCAGTTATTTAATAACCAACATGATAAACACACCCCCGCACTGGTTTATCATGTCGGTAATTAAATAACTGACGTGATAAACCCTACCGTCGTAGTTATTCAAGTCATTTATTAAATAATTGACATGGTGAACACCACGATGTTATGTTGTTGATGTCAATTTTTAAATAAATGACATAGAAAACAAAATTTATAACGTCGTCTGTATTAACATCAGCTAAAAACCGACATAAAAATGAGAAATAACCGACGTAAAACGGTTTTTTTTTACTAGTGATATTTATGGTTTATGTTTTGTGATGGGTAAGACCTATAAATTCCTCCAATTCATCGGGTAATTATTTAAATATCATTAGATAAAAATGACTAGAATGGGAAGTGAACTCGGTTCAGTATGAATGAACTGAATAAAAATTGTACATTGTTTAGTAAATGATGATTTAAATAATAAATGAACATGGTTTAGTAATACATGACTCAAATGGGATGTGAAGACATTTTAGAATGATATGACTATAATAGGGAGTAAACACAGATCTATAACATAATGTTGGAATGGGGAGTAATTCCTGTTCATTAAGACATAAATGAAATAGTGAGTGACCATGGTTTTCTAAGACGTGAATGAAACATGGAGTTAAATCGGTTTAGTAAGAGAGGATTGGAATGTGTGGTGATTTCAGTTCATTATGGGACAATGTACACTATTATAGCCATTATGAAAATATTTTACTCTTATAATGGTTTACCACGTGATGTTATTCCACTAAGAGGAAATGGATACCATAATGGATGGAGTTGTTTCCCTTGTAGGAGGTATAACTTCCCTTAGATTAACCAGTTCTACTTTGGAAATAAGACTTAACTACTAATTGTATTATTTTATGTTATTATATATATTCCAAAAAGCAATGCCTTATGCTAATTTTATTATCTCGTGGTTCATGTTTTATTATGATTCAAATAATATAAACTTCTATGATTTATTCTATGACTCAATATTACGATCATTGTTATGCATGGTATGATTTTAAAATGTTATGTTTATGATTAAATTCCCTTATCAATATGTTAGGATTTATATATCCCTTTATTAACCTGGATGATCATTTGTAATCACCATTTATCTATGTATAACATCATATTAAGTGAAGAACGGTATTAATCATGATATGTCAAAAAAATAATATTATAATGGAATAAGAATGAGATGATTTAGATGCTATATGAACTTATTTTTTTATGTTTTCATGTTTCCAAAAGCACTAAAACAATATGGTTCTATCACGTATTTTTTTGTTATATAATAACTATTCATCAATTTAAAATTAAGTTATATTTATGAACATAATTGGACATTATATTTGTTAGAAATGAAATGTTTAGTTAACCATTTAAAACTCAGATGAGAAAACAATATTATGAAACCCAATGTTTTTTCTCTTTTAGAGTCCAATAGTTATTGTAATGATCAAGAATGACCTATGTTAAACATAATGTGTCATATAATGAAATATTATAATCAATTTCCCATTATTATATAGATTTCTAATTATGGTTAGTGTTTCAAACACTATTTTTTTGGTTTTGTGAATTACATTATCCTAATAGAAGCTCGTTAATGAATAATGAAATGTTATATAAAATTATTGTCCCACTAAAATATATAATATTATGGGAGTTGTAATAAAAACATATTGTTTTGAGGACATAAGATATGAATCAAACAAGACATCCAAATCAGAAAAGGAGGAACACAATTCTATTGATTTCATCAGGATGGAAAATCCTTCTTTTTTTGTGGGACATCTGATAAACTATTTACTGAGTAATGGATCTATAAAATTTAAAAGATATTTTATATTATCCAATGTTACGAACAAGATATATTCATATTGGTAGTTTATTGTCTAGAATGTGAAGTAGATAAATAGTTTAATATTATCAAGAACATGATAAAAGAATTTGAAATCAAATCCATGAATTAATGTGAGTTGAACAATGTGTTTTCCAAATGTATTATCCACATATTCATCATAAAAAATGGATAATTATATAAATTAGATAAACCAAAAGGATGGGGATTCTGTTTGAAAAAATGCATCAATTATTATCAGACATGCATGGTATTCTTTTGGAATTATTATCCATCCTAAATGTAAGGTTTATTGATTATTCAATGTCTTCAAAAAATATCTTTGAATAGTGTTATCTATAAGGTACATCTATAGCTATGAATAAAGAATCTAATATTCACTCATGGATGGGATCGATATTGCAATTTTCCACCAATATCATGGTTTTGATAAGAAAAGTAAAATAGAATTCAAATACAATTATATAATCCATAGAGGTAATGTTTTTATTTTTCATTTATTCTAAACATGTGGGAAGAAGTATGGTGTTTATTTTATTGAGGGATCACGTAAATATTTTATGTTTGTAAGGGAAGGTAGTCACGAAATTGGTTTTTTAGGAGATGGTAAATTATTAGCTAACAGTGTGAGTATTGATAATGCTACATAGAGTGCACCACCAACACTGTGGTGTTTCAAATTATATGAATTTTGGAATTATGATAATCCATGCCCCATTACATGGGATAATATAGGTAAAAATTACCAAAAAATATCTGAATGAAAATGGAAATGGAAAAGATTATTCAATCATAATAGATGAAGTAAATCATGTTTTTTAAGGAACATTTTCCTCTCATTCGATGATGGATGTTTATTATTAAATTTTTTCTGAGCGATACCTATGAAAATTATTATTTTTGTTATTTTTGTAAAAATGAAATTTTTTATCTACCTCGACATGAATTTTGGATAATCAAATCAAATTTGATATTCTATAGGTTAAAGGATGAAATAAAGAATCCAATTTAAATGTTTTTTATTGTATTATATCATATTTATGAAATAAAAGTAGAATTATCTATTGAAAGAATATATATCTATTGTTAATAATATTTTAATATTTATGGATACTTACATGTATTTATGTGTATATGGACGGTCATACGTAAATTTTTTGACACCCCTTTTCATGATTTCTGTTATGTAATTTTACCAAGATTATTTATTGTAACACCCGAGACTTTTATGTTATATAAATTATCAAAGTAATCTTTTTCTACACAAAACTTGCTTGGCTTGCTTTACACGCAATCGCGACCTTTCTCGATAGCTTGCGTCGTACGCAATACCGAGTTTCACTAAACAACAATATGCTATTAAAACTAGCCGTTATGAATAGTAATAACCACTTTTTGAAATTTTATAAATTTTATTTTTCAAAATGGACTTCATTTTTGGACTCAGAATATCGAAATTATCCTAGGGTGAAATTTTGGTATTTTTCTGAAAACTTTCAATTTTTGAAGAATAGTGAAACCACTAAGTGGTAGGTTAAAAAACAGAATTTTGCATAAAACATAATTTTACCGCTTCTGTGAATGGAATTTCGAAAATCCGAGAGACACGGTTAATATCAAGGACTAAAATGTGGTTCAATGAGATGAAAATAATTTTTTGGTGAATAGTAACTTTTTACTTTTTTTACCGCGGTTAATAGTAAATAGGGTAACTAAGGGTAAATATGATATTAATATTACCCTAACACATGTCCTAATTCTATTGGACAAGTGTAATTCGACCAAAAACAAACTTAGGAATAAAATATGACCATTTAGGCCCACTTGGATTAGATTAGGACATTTATTATTAATTTATTTAAAGAAGGGTTAAAATAGTTAAAATCAAAGTTTAATAAGTAAATCATTTTTAATATAGAGTTATACATAAGATAAATTCGATTGTAAATATTCATTAGAAAGATAAAACGATTTCCCACATGATGGTATTTTATTTGTAATTTTTAGACATCAAATAATTTAATTTATTTATGACATAATGATGAAGTAGTAATTAACTTATTAATGAAATATTGACATAATTGATGTTATAAACACCAAAATAAATGTAATTTGAGACTTTTTATGAATTCCACTAATTTTCTAGGTTACTATGATATATTAGTGTTGATTTAATCAACTTGGTTCGAACATATAATTCTGTTATGACTTTCAAACAAATCATATATCAAATAGTGTCAAAATTGACACAAAATAGTTTTTAAATCAAATATTATATTATTAATTGTTATTTTATTCCTAAAAATCTAAGGTTCGGCCAAATGACTTAGATAAGGATATATATATTAATAATAAACAATTTGGGGTTCGTTTGGAATGTTATAGTAAGTGTATTAACCATATAGTGAAGGAAAACAAAAAGACACGGTAAAAGTTAAAATAATTAACTTAGAGTTAAATCTAATTGATAAGGTTAAAATAATACCCTAAACTTGTCTAAATCCTATTGGTTGATAGGAGTTCGACCCTTCCCCACTTTATCTTCGAAATAAGACCCTTTGGAACCATTATAAACCGATTTTGACTTTAATATAAAATAATATTTTGAGATATTCCTAAGGTGCCCCTCTCCTCCCTTATAAAACGGCACCTCCTCCCCCTCCTCCTCACACCAAATTGAGCACTCAAGCTCGGCCAACCCCTGCCATTTTCTCCTCTCCACTTCCCTAGAATAATCCTAGAGGTCCTGGTCTTCTCCAAAGACCAATCTTAGTTCCTTAAGTGGAGGATTCAAAGAAGCGTTCCAAAGAAGAGGTAATATCCATTACCGATCTTTTCAATTTCTTTCTTCTTCAACTTCTTCTTCTTTAGTTGTTTCATGATAAAGTGATAACATCAGTATTACTTACATACTGATATGTTATTATAAATATGAAACAACCCTAATTCACCTTCTATCCATCCTACGGAAAAATGAAATCACCACGCGTGCGTACGTACGGAATACCGTCTCCACGCCGTGGTGTAATCTATTTTCCACCATCACCTTACAAGGATGGGTATAATGGTGTAATGAGTAACTACATATGATTATTATGAAGTAATATTGATACTGAAATAATATATATATACTCCAATACAATTCCACGATCATAGGAATGATATCATCACTCGTGCGTACGTACGGAATACCGTCTCCACGATGTGATGCGACTCGTTCTACATGATCTTCATTTCATAATGATTTTATAAATGAATTGAATGAATGAATATGGTATATAATACACTAATACCATTCTGGAAATGAATTATCTATAACCTAAAGATAAGAATAAGAATTTATTCGACAAAACACGCATAAGAACAAAAAGTTATAAAGACCCGAGTAACAAGTAACAATGAAATATTACTAACAAGAAGCTAATAATATGACCATATATGATATCATATAAATATGTATGATTCTGGAATAATTCAATAACATTATTTAAACCATTATACAGGAGCTTTGGACACGTACAAAGCTAATCGGACCTAAGGTAAGGGAAATATCACAATCTCATTTTTATCCGAGATTGTTTATTCGTAAGTATTTACTGGGGTGTATTTTATCATCCACATCCATGTTCCCTCAATATGTAATATTGTTTCCATCCACGTGCAATAGTTTAAATCCAATTTTACCTTTAGGTGAGTTTTTAGTAAAGAATATGAAAGGAATCTTTTGTCGTTTTTCCGTACGAGGTACTTTTTGACTTTTCCGACAAAAGTACGAGAAGAATGTTTTTTTTAACTTATACGGAACGAACGGATTTCTACTGTTTTATAAAGCCTTATTTTCATGAAGCTTCCTATAAAAGATTTCATGACTATTTTCAATAAAATCTCTTTCTTTTAAAATTGCATGATGTTTTGTGAAAAGAAATTGATTTTGAAGAAGAAAGGATATTTTCCTCAAGAATTCAATTCAAGTGTTTTATCAAAATTATTTTCCATATAAGATAATAAAGAGTTCTGTTTCTATCCATATTTTTACATTGATTTGACTATGTTGTGATGGAATTATGTTTATGAATTCCTTTATCTTATATGAATTGATTTATGATGTCATGATGTTTCAAAAATCCCATTTTTGTTACATGTGTTATGAGATGATGTATGTTTTATGTTTATGTGGCACACATAAGAAAGGATTCATTATAAGATGGGTGGGACCTATATCTCCCTCCAATGCATTGGGTAAAGATTTTATATCTCATGAGATAGACATGGCTGGAACGGAAGGTTATTTCGGTTCAGTGATACAGGACTGAAACGAGGAGTGAACTCGGTTCAGAAAGGGACTTTGTCCACTAAGATAGTCTTGGCAATGAGTCATGACTAACAAGAAATGATTTCCATGATTATGTGTGCATGCCACTAAGTTTCAAGTTTTATGTTATGATTATGGGGATCTCATTTTCACTCCTATGATTTTTTCCATGTTAAGATATTATAATCTCTTTTGCAGGTTATGATTTTCAAAAAGATATGATATGATTTTTATTTCCTTTATTTGCCTTGCTGAGCATTTGAGCTCACCCTTTTATGTTTTCTTTTCCCCAGGTCAGGAAGATGGATATTAAGTAGAATATGCTAAAAGGGACCCTAGATATGATGAAATAAATGGGAGACACTGTAGAAGATTTATGAACCAGTTGTTTATGTTTCCCAGTTTCTAAAGGCACTATACCTATACGGTCCTTTGTAGTTTTATCATATGTTGTAATAAGTGTGCTTCAATTTTTGAAATATTAAAAATGTATGTAAAGTATGGGTCGTTACAGTTGGTATCAGAGGAAAGGTATAGTCAACCTTTGGAAACTAGGATGTGAAAGCCTTAGTAAGAACCCTAAGGATAAGTCTAAGCATAGAACACAATCTTAGTGTTTTAGAAATGTCCTTGAATAACCTAGGATAAGACCTTAAGCATGAAAATTTTATTCTTGAATTATGTGGTTTTCCTATTATAATTAGTGTTGCTCACACTATTCTTCTTGGTTTTAGTCAATGGCTGGAACCCGAAGGAACCGTGTTAATGCGGAATGCGATGGGCAATGCAATGATTGTCCCCCTGAGCAAACAAACGATATGGGAGCTGGAATGCAAAATCTTGTAGCCATGCTCACACAACTTTCTGAAGCTATGAATCATGCAGGATTTCCAAACGAGCAAAGGAGGGAGCAACATTCTGTTGAATCCTTCATGAGGCAGCGCCCACCTTCTTTCAGCGGGTCTACTGATCCATTAGTTTCTGAACAATGGATTAGTACTACTGAAAAGATATTTTCAGTTCTTCAATGTTCTGAACATGATAAAGTCATCCTAGCAGTGTACCGTTTGGAAGGAGATGCTGATCAATGGTGGAATCTTGTTAAGAATACGAGGCAAAGGGATGAAATTGAGTCTATGGAATGGGACGAGTTCAAGAACTTATTTTTCAATAAGTACTTCCCTCGTATTCTCCGAACAAAGATGGAGAAAAGAGTTTCTTGAACTAAAGCAAAGGGATGATGAATCTGTTAGTACCTATGAAGCAAATTTTACAAGACTTGCAAGGTACGCTTCTGGTATTATTATCCAACCTGAGAGTAAGATCGATCGATTCTTTAGTGGCTTAAAACCAAGTCTTCGAAGGGCGTTAGCCATAAGGGACTTCAATAGCTACGAGGAAATCGTTCGATGTGCTCTCAAAGTCGAGATGGAGATTGGAGTAACCAATCAGTCACATGGGTTTGATAAGAAGAGGAAGATGGAATTCAAAGGAAACTCTAAAGAGCACACTGAAAAGAAGATGAACTTTCCATTATGCTCAAAGTGTGGAAAGAAACATGGAGGGAGTTGTCTTAAAGGGACAAGTAAATGTTTTAAATGTGGAAAGGAAGGTCATCGGGCATTTGAATGCCGTGATAATGGGAAGAAGATGTCTAATGACGCAAACAAAGGAAGGGATACACAGAATGAACCTGCTACACTTCAATGTTTCAAGTGCAAGGAGATGGGGCATTATGCCAATCAATGCCCAAATCCAAGGGTTGATGATGATGGTCGACGTCAACAAACTCTTAAGGCTAAAGAAAAAGGAAAGTCACATGCAATTTATATCAGCGATGTGGAGTACGATAACGATGTGGTGAAAGGTACACTTACCATCCACTCTAATGTAGCAAATGTTTTATTTGATTCTGGATCCACCCACTCTTTTATTTCTGAAAAATTTTCTAAGGGTATCACTGTATTACCTCAACAATTAGATGTTGAGTTAGCTGTGACAACACCTAATGGCACATCAATCGCATCAGAAGTTTATAATTCTTCTCCGATCGAAGTTTGTGGGAAAGTGCTTCCTGCAAATCTTGTGATCCTTCCTTTAGTGGAATTTGATGTGATTCTTGGCATGGATTGGCTTTCTCTACATGGAGCTCATATCAATTGCCAAAGAAGGGAAGTCACATTTCATATTCCAGATCAATCTACGATCGTCTATCAATGCAAGGATGAACATAACCTTCCAGTGGAAATTTCTTCCATCTTATGGGTATTGATTCCACTAAATGAAGGTTATTTATCTCAAATGGTTGGTGAGAAACTCACGATTAAGAATATGCCCATTGTAAGGGAGATTGATGATGTCTTTCCGGAGGAATTGCCGGGTCTTCCACCAAATCGTGAAGTTGAGTTTTCAATAGAACTCGTACCGGGTGCTTTGCCTATTTCAATGACACCTTATAGAATGGCCCCAATTGAGTTGCAGGAATTGAAGAAGCAACTCCAAGAGAATCTTGATAAGGGATTCATACGCCCTAGTGCGTCACCTTGGGGAGAACCTGTTCTATTTGTTAAGAAGAAATATGGATCAATGAGACTCTGCATTGATTATCGAGAACTTAACAAGATCACTATCAAGAACAAATATCCTCTCCCACGCATTGATGACTTATTTGACCAACTACGCGGAGCTCAATACTTTTCCAAGATTGATCTTCGTTCAGGGTATCATTAATTAAGGGTCAAAAGGGAGGATATACCAAAGACGGCTTTCCGTACAAGGTATGGACACTATGAATTTATAGTGATGCCATTTGGTCTTACTAATGCCCCTGCTATATTCATGGATCTAATGAATAGAGTCTTTAGAGACTATCTTGATCAATTTGTGGTAGTCTTTATAGACGATATTCTTGTCTATTCAAAGAGCAAGGAAGAGCATGAAGATCACTTGAGAATTATATTGAAGACCCTGAGAAAGGAGAAGCTTTATGCCAAATTTACCAAGTGTGAATTTTGGCTTCAAAAAGTTGCATTTTTGGGTCACATAATCTCAAAAGAGGGGATATCTGTGGATCCAGCAAAAACAGAGGTTATCGAAAGATGGTCGAGACCAACCACAGTAACTGAGATGCGAAGTTTTCTTGGTTTGGCTGGATATTATCGACGTTTTGTAAAAGATTTTTCACGATTATCTAATCCACTCACCAAGTTGACTCGGAAAGGAGTTATGTTTGTCTGGACAGAGGAATGTGAAGAGAATTTCAAGGAGTTGAAAAGAAGGTTATCTAGTGCACCTGTGCTCACACTGCCTTGTAGTGGAGAAAGGTTTGTGATCTACAGTGATGCATCCAAGAAGGGATTGGGGTGTGTTCTTATGAAAAATGATATGGTGATAGCTTATGCCTCACGACAGTTGAAAATCCATGAGCAAAATTACCCAACACATGATTTGGAGTTGGCTGCGGTAATCTTTGCATTAAAGATTTGGAGGCATTACCTTTATGGTGAAAGGTGTGATATTTATACTGATCATAAAAGTTTAAAGTATATTTTCACACAAAAGGAGTTGAATATGCGTCAAAGAAGATGGTTGGAGCTGATTAAGGATTATGACTGCTCAATCCATTACCACCCTGGGAAAGCAAACAAGGTGGCAGATGCATTAAGTCGACAAGACCATGCTAGTTTATCCATGATGAGGATCACAAAAGATCCAATATTTATGGATTTACAAAGGATGGATCTTGGAATTATAATGGAAGGGGAAAAATCTTATCTTTCTCAAATGAATGTTCAACCATCTATACATGTGAAGATTAAAGAGGCACAGAAAGAAGATGTCGAGTTACAAAAGAAGGTGAGAAATGTTCCTGAATTCAACCTTGATTGTGATGGGATAATAAAGTTCAGGAATCGGGTTTGTGTTCCTCCCATCCCCGAATTAAAGAAAGAGCTGCTGGATGAGGCTCATAGTTCTTCATTCTCTATTCATCCTGGAAGCACGAAGATGTATAGGGACCTGAAAGAGTACTTCTGGTGGGATGTCATGAAAAGAGATGTTGCTGAATATGTCTCTCGATGCTTGGTTTGTCAAAAAGTTAAAGCCGAGAGACAGAAGTCTAAGGGGATGTTACAACCATTACCCATACTCGAATGGAAATGGGAAAACATCACTATGGACTTTGTCACAGGACTTCCTAAAACATCCAAAGGCAATAATGCTATCTGGGTCATAGTTGATCGTCTTACAAAGTCTGCACACTTCATTCCTATTAGAGAGGATTTCTCTCTAGATCAGCTTGCCAGGATATATGTAAAGGAAGTGGTAAGATTACAAGGAGTACCACTTTCTATTATATATGATCGGGATCCGAGATTTACCTCGAAGTTCTGGCAAAGTCTTCAGCATACTCTGGATACAGAGTTGAGTTTCAGCACTGCTTATCATCCCCAAACAGACGGTCAGTCTGAGAGAACAATTCAAACCCTAGAAGATATGTTGAGAGCTTGCTCTATGGATTTCATAGGAGGTTGGGATCAACACCTACCTTTGGTGGAATTTTCTTATAATAATAGCTTTCACTCCAGTATTCAGATGGCTCCTTATGAAGCTCTCTATGGAAAGAAATGCAGGACTCCAACTTGCTGGGATGAAGTTGGGGAAAGAAAGCTATTAGGACCTGATCTCGTTGATGAAATGGCAGAAAAGGTCAGATCTATTCAACAACACATAAGAGCAGCTCAGAGTCGACAGAAAAGCTATGCCGGCAACCGAAGAAAAGACCTAGAGTTTGAAGTGGGTGATAAAGTGTTCTTACGAATATCTCCCTGGAAGAGGGTTATGAGATTTGGAAAGAAGGGGAAGTTGAGCCCTAGATATATCGGTCCTTTCGAAATATTGGATCGTGTTGGGAAGGTAGCTTACCGATTGGCGCTTCCACCAAATCTCTCTCAAGTTCACGATGTGTTCCATGTATCTCTCCTGAGAAAGTACATACCAGATCCTTCACATGTACTCAGCTCAGAAGTTGTACCGCTGGAGCAAGATCTTTCTTATGAGGAACAGCCGATAGAGATTCTGGATCGTAGCGAAAAAGTCCTACGAAACAAGACCACTCGCTTGGTGAAAGTTTTATGGAGGAACCACCAACTTGAAGAAGCTACATGGGAGCTTGAGGATATGATGAGGGAGAAGTATCCTCATCTGTTTGTTACAAAGTGACGAATTTCGAGGGCGAAATTCTTTTTAAGGGGGGTAGAATGTAACACCCGAGACTTTTATGTTATATAAATTATCAAAGGAATCTTTTTCTACACAACACTTTCTTGGCTTGCTTTACACGCAATCGCGACCTTCCTCGATAGCTTGCGTCGTACGCAATACCGAGTTTCACTAAAAAACAATATGCTATTAAAACTAGCCGTTATGAATAGTAATAACCACTTTTTGAAATTTTATAAATTTTATTTTTCAAAATGGACTTCATTTTTGGACTCAGAATATCGAAATTATCCTAGGGTGAAATTTTGGTATTTTTCTGAAAACTTTCAATTTTTGATGAATAGTGAAACCACTAAGTGGTAGGTTAAAAAACAGAATTTTGCATAAAACTTAATTTTACCGCTTCTGTGAATGGAATTTCGAAAATCCGAGAGACACGGTTAATATCAAGGACTAAAATGTGGTTCAATGAGATGAAAATAATTTTTTGGTGAATAGTAACTTTTTACTTTTTTTACCGCGGTTAATAGTAAATAGGGTAACTAAGGGTAAATATGATATTAATATTACCCTAACACATGTCCTAATTCTATTGGACAAGTGTAATTCGACCAAAAACAAACTTAGGAATAAAATATGACCATTTAGGCCCACTTGGATTAGATTAGGACATTTATTATTAATTTATTTAAAGAAGGGTTAAAATAGTTAAAATCAAAGTTTAATAAGTAAATCATTTTTAATATAGGGTTATACATAAGATAAATTCAATTTTAAATATTCATTAGAAAGCTAAAACGATTTCCTACACGATGGTATTTTATTTGTAATTTTTAGACATCAAATAATTTAATTTATTTATGACATAATGATGAAGCAGTAATTATCTTATTAATGAAATATTGACATAATTGATGTTATAAACACCAAAATAAATGTAATTTGAGACTTTTTATGAATTCCACTAATTTTATAGGTTACTATGATATATTAGTGTTGATTTAATCAACTTGGTTCGAACATATAATTCTGTTATGACTTTCAAACAAATCATATATCAAATAGTGTCAAAATTGACACAAAATAGTTTTTAAATCAAATATTATATTATTAATTGTTATTTTATTCCTAAAAATCTAAGGTTCGGCCAAATGACATAGATAAGGATATATATATTAATAATAAACAATTTGGGGTTCGTTTGGAATGTTATAGTAAGTGTATTAACCATATAGTGAAGGAAAACAAAAAGACACGGTAAAGGTTAAAATAATTAACTTAGAGTTAAATCTAATTGATAAGGTTAAAATAATACCCTAAACTTGTCTAAATCCTATTGGTTGATAGGATTTCGACCCTTCCCCACTTTAGCTTCGAAATAAGACCCTTTGGAACCATTATAAACCGATTTTGACTTTAATATAAAATAATATTTTGAGATATTCCTAAGGTGCCCCTCTCCTCCCTTATAAAATGGCACCTCCTCCCCCTCCTCCTCACACCAAATTGAGCACTCAAGCTCGGCCAACCCCTGCCATTTTCTCCTCTCCACTTCCCTAGAATAATCCTAGAGGTCCTGGTCTTCTCCAAAGACCAATCTTAGTTCCTTAAGTGGAGGATTCATAGAAGCGTTCCAAAGAAGAGGTAATATCCATTACCGATCTTTTCAATTTCTTTCTTCTTCAACTTCTTCTTCTTTAGTTGTTTCATGATAAAGTGATAACATCAGTATTACTTACATACTGATATGTTATTATAAATATGAAACAACCCTAATTCACCTTCTATCCATCCTACGGAAAAATGAAATCACCACGCGTGCGTACGTACGGAATATCGTCTCCACGCCGTGGTGTAATCTATTTTCCACCATCACCTTACAAGGATGGGTATAATGGTGTAATGAGTAACTACATATGATTATTATGAAGTAATATTGATACTGAAATAATATATATATACTCCAATACAATTCCACGATCATAGGAATGATATCATCACTCGTGCGTACGTACGGAATACCGTCTCCACGATGTGATGCGACTCGTTCTACATGATCTTCATTTCATAATGATTTTATAAATGAATTGAATGAATGAATATGGTATATACTACACTAATACCATTCTAAAAATGAATTATCTATAACCTAAAGATAAGAATAAGAATTTATTCGACAAAACACGCATAAGAACAAAAAGTTATAAAGACCCGAGTAACAAGTAACAATGAAATATTACTAACAAGAAGCTAATAATATGACCATATATGATATCATATGAATATTTATGATTCTGGAATAAGTCAATAACATTATTTAAACCATTATACAGAAGCTTTGGACACATACAAAGCTAATCGGACCTAAGGTAAGGGAAATATCACAATCTCATTTTTATCCGAGATTGTTTATTCGTAAGTATTTACTGGGGTGTATTTTATCATCCACATCCATGTTCCCTCAATATGTAATATTGTTTCCATCCACTTGCAATAGTTTAAATCCAATTTTACCCTTAGGTGAGTTTTTAGTAAAGAATATGATAGGAATCTTTTGTCGTTTTTCCGTACGAGGTACTTTTTGACTTTTCCGACAAAAGTACGAGAAGAATGTTTTTTTTCACTTATACGGAACGAACGGATTTCTACTGTTTTATAAAGCCTTATTTTCATGAAGCTTCCTATAAAAGATTTCATGACTATTTTCAATAAAATCTCTTTCTTTTAAAATTGCATGATGTTTTGTGAAAAGAAATTGATTTTGAAGAAGAAAGGATATTTTCCTCAAGAATTCAATTCAAGTGTTTTATCAAAATTATTTTCCATCTAAGATAATAAAGAGTTCTGTTTCTATCCATATTTTTACATTGATTTGACTATGTTGTGATGGAATTATGTTTATGAATTCCTTTATCTTATATGAATTGATTTATGATGTCATGATGTTTCAAGAATCCCATTTTTGTTACATGTGTTATGCGATGATGTATGTTTTATGTTTATGTGGCACACATAAGAAAGGATTCATTATAAGATGGGTGGGACCTATATCTCCCTCCAATGCATTGGGTAAAGATTTTATATCTCATGAGATAGACATGGCTGGAACGGAAGGTTATTTCGGTTCAGTGATACAGGACTGAAACGAGGAGTGAACTCGGTTCAGAAAGGGACTTTGTCCACTAAGATAGTCTTGGCAATGAGTCATGACTAACAAGAAATGATTTCCATGATTATGTGTGCATGCCACTAAGTTTCAAGTTTTATGTTATGATTATGGGGATCTCATTTTCACTCCTATGATTTGTTCCATGTTATGATATTATAATCTCTTTTGCAGGTTATGATTTTCAAAAAGATATGATATGATTTTTATTTCCTTTATTTGCCTTGCTGAGCATTTGAGCTCACCCTTTTATGTTTTCTTTTCCCCAGGTCAGGAAGATGGATATTAAGTAGAATATGCTAAAAGGGACCCTAGATATGATGAAATAAATGGGAGACACTGTAGAATATTTATGAACCAGTTGTTTATGTTTCCCAGTTTCTAAAGGCACTATACCTATACGGTCCTTTGTAGTTTTATCATATGTTGTAATAAGTGTGCTTCAATTTTTGAAGTATTAAAAATGTATGTAAAGTATGGGTCGTTACATTTATATTGAAATTGATATTTGTTTGAATTAATAACTTTTTCATTTATATAAATATTTAACCAGGAAATGAAATTAAATTTTTTGGATATATGAATAAGGGTATCGGAATCCAAAAGGGTTTATATTATCCTTGAATTTAAGATAATTTTGATTTATAATCAATCACCTTATGAAGTCAGATCTCATTTTTTCCGTAATGGATGATTTAATTTATGATATATATTTGAGAATACACATTAATAATATGTTAAAAATTCATGTAATACAATTTTGAATTGTATATTATCATAATCCATAGATTAAATCTATGTTTTGGAAATTTCATCAGCAATATCATGATGGAGTGTTGTTGTTCATCACTATGTATAATCCTCAAAAAGATGGTTACTTGGTGATAATAATTCAAAACCAGTATTTTTTTTAATATATTGTTCTACGCATTTCAATTTTTTTCTCTCAACATATTCCTCATGTTTGGTTTTCTTCCAATAATAGCATTCATTACAACATTCATATGTCCTTTTTAAACCCTTTATGACAGGATGAATTGAACACCAATGTACTATAAAGGATTTGTATAAATAACACTATTGGGGCATAAGATTGCTGATGAGCTGGAATAGAAAAATAAAGAAATTCATCATGATTTAAGTGCTGTGAAAGGTGGATACAAATGTTATGTTATAAATTGTATAAATTATCTATAATTTTACGCTAGTGGTAATGTAAATATAATAATTTATCTACTGATTAATGAAGAGAGAAATAATCTGAATGTATAAAAGTATAATTAAAATACATGATCATATGTCACTTATAGATTGTTACATCCACTAATATCTCCCATGTTCATGATGTGTCCAATATAACTATCCTGAGAATGTACACATATGATCCTTCACATTTAAAAAAATTATAGGTATTACATTTTGAGAATGAACTTTCATATAAATATCAAACTATAGGGACCATTATTCATAGAGATAAATTTATAAAAATAAATACCACTCACATATTTAATTATTTGTGAAAAAAAATCAATAATTTAACGTATATATGTGTAAAACTGAGGATGTGATAATGTGTAGGTTTCCAATTATATTTATTTTTGATTAATTAATTTTTTGGTTGAAATTCATTTTAATTGGCATACAATGTAATTCCACAAGATTTTATTAGAGTTTTATTTTTAAATAAAAGTAATATTTTCAATAGATTATGTCACACAGAACATCGAGCATAAATGAACAACAAACTTTCTTTTAAAAGACCATTATAAAAAGCTATTAAACTGGAGGATGTGAATAGTATTAACATTATTATGAAATATATATTAATTTAATTTTATATAAACATATATTTATTATTATGAAATAAACAAATAATTTTTAATAACGTAATTTTTTCAACAAATTTATGTTTTCTTCATAATGGTTATTTTTTGTTTTTACGAGACAATAATTATAATAAATCATTGATAATTTTCAAAAATTCATATCATTAAAAGAATATAATTTTTGAATTCATTAGGTCATAATTATCTTTGGATAAATTATAGATAATTTGTTGAAAAGATTTTTTTTCATTAAATAGTAGTAAAATAACCATCTTTTAAATAACTAATTTATTATATTTAAAATTAATTTAATGTTTTTAATCTTATGTAAGATCGTTATAAGTAATATTTTCTTTGATTTCATATATTTAATTTTATTTTAACACTCTTTATACCTTATTATATGCTTTAGTACGTTTTAGGGATTAAAAAACTAATTTATCCAAAAAACTATATTCTATTGTGTTTTATTTGTTTTGTTATATATGTAATTTAGAATTCTTGGTCTTTTGAATTTTTAAAAATGGATTCTATATTGGGAATCAAGGGCCAAAAATTAGGTTATATGGTCATTTTTAGCATAAAAATGTTTCCATGGTTAAAAATGATATACCACAGTATATGTAAAATAATGTAGCGAGTTAATGTTAAATGTTAAAATAATAAAATTAAAATATATTAAACCATTAAATTGGTGTTGGATGTGTTTCTAGAACCTATTAATTATATAAAACATTAATTATAATACATATTTGTTACAATTAATTCTACCCAAATGTGGTTGTCTTTAATTATAAATTAATTATTATTTAATTACATAAAACCACCCCTCTGAAAGTATAAATACCACTCTCAACACAACCATTATCATCAAAAGGCATTAACATACAAATATATAATCTAAACCCACTCATCCACATTCTCCCCATTTCTAATTTATCTATTCCTTCCCAATGACCAATTTCAATTTCCTTAAGGTTTCCTTCATGGAGGTGATATTGAAGAGGATGTTAAATTGGGAAAAACAAAATATTAGTGTGATGAAAGATATTATTCTCCCAAATTTACATCATTCATATATTTTATTTAATAAGAATTTTATTTTTGTAGTGTATATATTACAATATGATATATAGTGTCATGAATCTCATTATATTTGTTATATTCAATGTTTCTGTTGATTATTACTAATTTTGTGGGACTTATGATTCAACTCTTTTAAAAAATATAAGGGATTTCATAACTCATATTTCAATCATTGGCTAAAACACATAATTCATTGATTATTACATGATCATATTATGTGTGATATGGCTTTTGATTAATGTTTTTTTATTTCAACATGTATATATTTACTTACTACATATATTCATAATGGAATAATTTTATTAATGATCACATTAATTATATGATATTTTTCAGGAAATTTATTTTAAAAATTAACATGTTAATGTGTCCCTTAAAAATTCCATTTTTCTTCAATTTCAATGTTTTGATAAATTGTATCCAGAAATATTTTTATTGTTCTATTATAAATTTTAAAGTCTTTTACAAATGCATAATGTCTCATATTTTCCATGTATTATTTGTAAATATTATATGGAATTAATATGATACCAGGCATTGTGAAGGCATGTTATTATGAGGCCCATAGTTCCCATAATATATTTTATAAATAAATTAAAATTTTAAACAAAGCACATAATCAGTTCTTCGGAATAAGTTGAATTACTTTTAAACATGTTCTCGGTTCAGAAATATGAGGGAAATATTGCGTTTAGAGCATGGACTTTACCTTATGGGGGGCCTAACATCAACCGTTGCGGGTGGACTACAAATGTTAATTTTTTTACATTTTAAGGGAAATAAAATGAATTAATCATTTGTTTTAGTTAAAATGTTTCCACAACACAGCGATGTTTTTTTTAAATAATAATGAGCCCATGTTTAGGCTCTTAACTATATAACACTACCTAGAATCCTCTGGAGTTTTGAAGAGGAACCACGTTTTGGGAATTCTTGACGAACATCGATGAATGACGACATGTGGATCGGTCACAGCGAGATCGAATCCCGACCAATGACATATCTCTCTATTCATCGACGATTGAGGTAGGGGTTTGTTATTATTATTATTTTCCCCATTCTTCAATTAAATTACGAATGTGGATCAACCGATGAACAGGATGATCCGTTGATTGTGCGTTCTTGAGGGAGGTTTCATTTTCTCATTTCTTTGGGGTTTTGAATCGGGAATTGGTTTTGGGATAATGGTTTAATTCTCGATTTAATTATCCATTAAACCTATAAATGGGAATGAATCGATGTTGTGACGAACAATGGTGGAGGTGTGTTCCTCTTTTTCTTGTTGCATGTCATCCTCTTTTTTGGTTGTGTTCTTCGTTTTCATCACTGGGAAACAAAAAACGTATCGTTGTGAACCTATTTCATAATGAAATGATAATAAATCAGATTTTAAGCTTCATGAAGACCTAGTAGGGGTTCGACTGTGATGGAATATGATGAATCGTCTCAGATCGGGAGAAACTGTTTTTCGTGCTGGTGGATCAAAATGGGTTTTCGGGGCTGATTGAACACCCAAAACCTCCCAGAACATCAATAACATGGCATGGAAACCATGTATTTCTAGGTTTATGGGTAATGGTTCTCTGAAATGAATATCTAAGCATCACCCGATACACAGCATTGGAGGATCGTGATTAGAGAAATATCCAAAGAACACGACCAGTACTCCGATGAACATGGAATGTGGGACCTACGGAGGAGGATAGTGTTTGTGTGCTACACATGATGAAGAACAAGGCATTCCATTGGGGAGACATGGAATGTGGGCCCCACCTAGTGTTGAAGGGAGTTCCATGTGACAAGATGAAAGGACACAGCATGTAACCATCATTACAAGGCATGTGGGTCCTTATGTGGACTCAACATGTATCTCCAGAGATACACAATAATATGGTGGAGTACACGCCATGTACTCCACCACATTTCTAGATAAGGTTGGTTATGTGCGTCACCCTATGTTCTGGTTAGATAGGTTGGAAAACACGGGTTGGGGTCGTGTACTGGAACATTGCCAACATGCACGGAGCGTACCCCATATTCCTAGACATAGAATTTGATTCCTCCTAGAAAACGTGTATATGCATTTTTATAAATCATGTCCTCTAAACTCAGGCCGTTGTACAAGGGGAGTACCCAGAGTCTTGGGACATGGTGTGTTTCCACTTCTACACAAAACATATTCTCTTCTACATGGCTTGATCTTCTTGTCCTTTCTTAATTGGATGGTTTTCATTTGGGTTAGATCCACCTTGATCGTTCCCCTAATGGTCATGTATTGTTTCCATCCTCAGGAGTATGATCTCTTCCGAGAGACAGTCTGAGATAGAGTTAGGTATCCCTCCGATAGGCCTAGAATGAGATCCTCTATCTAATCTAGGACCTAGGTAGAGTCAGGTATCGACATGAATAATCCTATAGAACTCTGATCCTCTATATGGAAGGTAAATCCTGATGAGTGTGGTATCTTCCAAGGCCCTGGTAGTGATCCTCATATATGTATCATGATCAATTTCAACTCAGGAGTCTGTTCTCCCAGAATGAGTATATTTGTTCTCTCTTTAGAGCTATCAGTGCATCTCTCTCTCTCACTCTCATGACGTTTCCCAATGAACAGTAATTCTTGGAAAAATGTCATTAGAGAAATCAGAAATATGGAGTGAGTTCTCCTATATGAGGGATTCATGGAATCATCGAGCTGAGTCCCTAGTTTGGGTATGTAGTCATTTTAGACTACAAATATTGGTTTCGATTATATCGGGATTTGTTTTTCTTATTATATGTTTATGAGTCATATACTTGGTAGAGATGAATGTACATTTACTTTGTTTATTGCTTTGTGATTTTTGGGGTCCTCTACTCAGTATAGTTATACTCACCCTTCCATGGTCCTTGCCAGCACGTGTCGTGTCTTGTGAATATAAGTGCCATTTTGATGAAGGTAAAGAAAGATAATGATCAGACCGAGATTTCTGAGTTCCTTACATATCGATTCGTTCCTATGAATATGAGAAGAAAACCCAATACATCTTTTTTCTTACAGTTTTTTCTTTTTAGCTTATAGATTATCTTCTTTTTTGGGGTCTTTAATTCCAGACCAGTTTAATTTCTGCACATTACTTTCCATTGTACTCTGTTTGTTGGTTTTTTTGTATGCATTAATTTTGTCCGTAGTGGTTTTTACTTTCATAATTTGTGGGATTAGATAGGTGTGCATGTATAGAGGTACATAGGAAATGCATCTCATGTAAGTGACATGCCTACTTGGTGCTAGTCACCAGCACATGGCCTATTGGAGGTGGGCTTAGGGAGTCATGAAATTATCCCCACAATGATGGTTCATGAAATAGTGGTATCAATGTTGGTGAGTTCAACATTATGGCCATGATTTTATGATATTGGATTGGGGAAACACTGTTAAGTGTTTTGTGATCATATTTTAGGTCCGGGTCTCTAGTGTTGGTGTGGGCGACTGGCATATGCATACTCTCAGACTCTGATAAACTGCTTTTCCACTCAGTACACAAATGTACTATTTTCAGGGGAATACAATTATGATACTTGCATCATATATGAATCGGTTTTGTTTTCCATGTTATTTAATTCCCTACTTTACAAATATACTCTTGACCAAGATAAATCTTGTTTCATTGAGGGATGACTCTGTGACGTATACCCTGTAGGTTTCAATACCTCGATCACGAGGATGACCCCCTCAGTGATGAGGCTTCGATTCAGGAAAAAGTTCCCCAAGATTTACCTCTGGGTGGTGCACCTAAAATACCACAACCAATGGAGTAGCTTGTGGTGCCTTCCATAGCCGTAGTCAAAGATCATAGGGTGAGTGATCTCTATGAATTTCTGAGATATATAAACCTTATGATCCGAGGAGAACCTAACCCTCATTGAGCTTAGGAGTGGATTCATGTAGTGATTAGAGTTTTTAGTCCAGTGTGGACACCATAAGACTAGATGGTGATCTTGGGAGTGAACCTTCCTCAGGGTCCCGTGGGAAGATGGTAGATTCTGACAACGCAGACTCACGACAGAGATACTCTTTCATGGAAAAAGTTTTAGAGACTCTTTATTGAGGTTATCACTCTAGTTACATGGAGATAAGTGCATATTCAATAGATTTTTCAGCTTTAATATGGAATTTTGACAGTGGATGACTATTCATCAAGGTTCACCAACCTCGCCAGGTAATCGATGGATATTGTAAAGGATCATTACTTCATAGCTCGGACCTTCAACAATGTAATGTCCCAAATTTTCATAATATTTTTTTTATTTATATAGAATTATTTTTAGACAGAAAGAATCAACAGAACGTGATTCCAAGGCATAGAGTGCTTGGAATGATCCATCAAAAAATGTTAATCTTTAAATAGCATACACGACCTATTTTCATGAAAATTTGGAATAACTCATAAATGGGTTCCTGAATGAGAAATTCAAGGGCACCGTTGCATTTAATATTTCAGTTTTACACATAGGTGCAACATAAGATTAGTCGTCGCATGCCTACAATGAAAATACCCAATATTAGAATAACATTAAATAAAACAATTATATAAAAAGTATTTTATTTTTCATATGAATATAACTCAAGAACGGTGACTCATATTAAAAATATGAGACCATTTTTGAGCTTGTGAGGGTATGATTTCCTTAGGTAGATCATATCCTTGGCCGGTGTGGGCCAATAGTGGATGTTATTTTTTGGTCATAAATAAAATAATTAAGTAATAATTATTTTATTGTCAAATTATTTATCTCGTAAATGGTAACTCAGATTGAAAACCCAAAAGTACCATTGATCTTGTGATGGAGTGTTCCCCTTAGGTAGAGGCTAACCTCAACCAACGTGGGTTGAGGGTGATTGTTAATAATATTTGATTTACTTTTAAGGTATACTCAGTAAACATGGGAGTGGAGATTTCTATCTTCTGAATATGTGCTCAGATTGAATATTCGAGAGCACTGTTAAATACGCAGTGCCAACATTCACATAAGTGATGCTTAACATCGAACAAATAGGGTTGGAAAAAAAGTTAATTTTTGGCATTACAAAAATAATAATAAAATAACTACATGAGTTATTTTATTTTACTGTTTTTCAACCATTGAGCAGCGGTGGTGGGACCATAGTGCAACGTCATACATTTATTAAGATACATTTAAATGTCTTGAACCTCTCATTTATTTGGTTTTGTAATGAAAAAGTTTGTATGTTTACCTGAATAATTAATTATAGTTAATTAATGATCCATAACATTAAACACACCGTGAGAGATTATTCTCTTATTTATTCAATGATTGGGCATGTGTTTTGGGAGATCTATGATAGGAGGCTCTAAATAAATGCTAGAAACGTTCTGGTCCAATGAAGAATGGTTATCGAGAGATGGTCGTTGGAGGAATCACTATGTGATAGTGAATGTCGATGAACACCTTCATATGCAGACCCTTCTTCATCATCCAGAGCACCTTCCAACGAATTCAAGGTCGTGATTTGCCTTCTATTATTCATATGATTTTATGAATTCATCTCTCTGGATATTTTTTCAACTGCATGATTTAACGCTAATGCGGAGGGCGCAGGAAGAACCGAACAAGGCCCATACCCTTCCCCGTTCTTGTTTTGGTTACGTTATTTTTTGTGACAAAAAAATGAGGAATGGTTTAGATGAGGACCATGCAGTGTATGAAACGTCCCGTGAGGTCCGTATGCACAATCAGAAAAGAAAAAGGACCTCCAAAGCTTTTCCAGAGGCCCGTGGATGCTCCATCAGAACAGCGACACCGACAACCAAAGGCAGCGGCGACCGCCTCTCGTCAGTCATGAAGAGGTGACGGTGCCCGAAAGCATCGAGGAGGACAGGTGGTGGTAGACTGATGGTGCCCATGTTAATGGAAAATGGCACACCATGGTGGAAATGGTGGCAGCCAAAGGGCTCCTGTAATGGAAGTTCCACGGCTGCGACCATAATGTAGGACGAATCAGACCCCGTGCGGGTCCCACCCTAGACTGGTCCAATAGACCACTCAGCTGGAGGGGCTTGTGCCAACATGAACACACATGTTTGAACAACCAAATAGACTATGGTTCCTTCAGAAGGGGTGAAGACTCCCGCTCTCAACTAAGGGTCCGTGCCCGCAGCCCAGCGGGCCATTCTCGCGGCTCGGCGGGCCCAGCCCACGGCCTGCGGCCCATAAACGCACCCCAGATGGTCGATCACACAACCCATAGGGCCGAATTTGGCCCATCATTCCCGGTATGGGACCATTAGGACCGTTCCAGGCCCATCCAGATTGGGTCGTGCCCAATAGGATGAGGCGGGTTGGTCCGACCAGGTCGGACCGGAGCCATACCCTTCACAGCCTAATTTCACGTAAATGGGCATAACATCTAAACAAAAAATCCATTTGATAGACCATATGCGGAGATGTAACCTTTAGGATGAGGAGGATCATTTTAGATACTCAAATTGAGTTTTGAATAAAATTGTTTTATGGTCGGGTGGAATCGAACCCAAATCCAACCAGGCCCTTGATACAAAAATGCCTATAACATACACACCAGGTATTCGATCGACGTGTCATATATTGCATTAGAACCCTTTTGACGTGGAGGTAAATTATGTTACATATTTTTAATGATTCATGGTAGTTTAGTTATAAACAATAGAATGGGGATCTGATCATCCTGGAATCAAGCATGTTAAGTGAGGGAATCCAGTGGTTATCTATGACGTGAAAAAAGAATAGTGATTCTTTGTGGGTCTGTACCTAGAGATTGTAAGTGGTTTTTCACCTAGAAATAATTTATTGGTCATCACCTAGAGATACTCTATGGGTCAGCACCAAGCGATCATTGGTGGGTCAACATCTAGTGATCCTATTTTGGTCAGCACCTAGCGATCCTCTACGGGTCTCCACCAAGAGATCCTCTATGGGTCAGCACCTACAGATCCTCTATGGGTTATCTCCTAGGGATCCTATGTGGGTCTGGACCTAGCGATACTCTATGGGTCATCACCTAGAGAACCTCTTTGGGTATTCACCTACTGATCCTTTGTGGGTTTGTACCATGTGATCCTTTGAGTGGGCCAGCATAAGCGATTGTCTAAGTGGGCTAGAACAAAGTGATTCTTTGTCGATCAACACCTACTGGTCCTCCTTCGGTTAGAACATTTCAATCCTCTATAGTTCAGCACCTAGCAACATTCTGTGGTCTTGAAGCAAAATCCTCTCGACTGAATGAGATGAACTAGCTTTATGACTAATCTTCTTTATCCACGTTCATTAAGCTGTAAACCTAGATTGAGCTGAGTATTTTATATTGTGTTTTTTGATAGAGATCATGCTTTTTGTTTTTTCATTTTTGAAATTTTGGGAGACCCTTGGGTTTCTCGGGGTCCCTACTAGGTGTTTTTATACTCACCCATGTATGGGCTTCGCCTGCACCTTATTGTGTCTTGTGAAGTCGACATACAACTTTGACCGAGATTTGGGAGCTAGGAAGACATGATGCACAGAGGTGACAAGTTGACGCAAAAAACCACAGTGACATGTTTTACCTACCCTTCATGTTGGATCCTTGGAAGAAGTCCTCATGGGCTGTTTTTTGTTTCTGCTGTATTTTTCTTTTAGTAGGGATTTTATTCTGGCATATTCTAATATAGTACACACTTTTACATTCAACAGTTATACTATGGTGTTTTTTCTTGTTGTTTTCCTGGTCTGTTTGATTTTAGGTTTAAAGGAAATTCCTTGACATTTTAGGGATATACCTTTTTGGTGATAGTTAAGAAACTCGGGCCAATGGAAGGTGGGGTTGGGGTAGTCAGAGCACGGGCCCCGGTGGATGGGTCGTGAAAAAATCGTATCAGAGGTGGTCAATTCTACCAGATGAACTAAGACTCTAATATTTTCAATGGGGAAATATTTTTAAGTGTCTTGAGTATGGTTTTCTAGTGGGGGAGTCTAATGTTGGTGTGGTGGTAGACATATCTATACACCAGGAGCATGAGTTTTGATTTTTGACTCGATACACGCAATCATTGATTGCGTTTGTTTTTGAAGTTGTTAGTTTTTTTGATATCTTTTCAATCAGTTCCCCATGTATTACATGTTGAATGTGGTTCATCATGATTCTATTTCAAGATGCCTCCATTCAGACAACCAGCCACGATTCCACTGTGTTTCCATTAGGATGGTCCACTGTGTGATGATGTTTCAGTACAAAAATTGTTTCCCATGAAGGTACCTTTGGGTGGTGTTTCCACGATACCATTGCCTTTTGGTCAGTAGATACTACTGATTGTATTGGTAGAGTACACATATAGTCTCGTTCCATTACACGATTTTTTGTAATAGATTCCCCTCAGATTCTGAGGCGAGCCTGACTCAAAGACTGCTAAGGGCGAGCTTGAGGTGGTTACCGAGTTACTATCTAGCTAGGGAACCATTTGATCAAGTGGTGGTCCTAGAAGTGGGCATTATATATGTCTCATTAGGGTGATGGAAGGGTTTAGGTCACCCCAATCTTATTATGAGGTAACTTTTCTATGATCAGATCTTTGGAACCTTTCTCAGAGAAGAGGTCTCTTGGCATAAAAAAATATAAGGGGTATGTGTTCCCAAGAACTTCTACAGTTTTTGTAGGATGACATGTTAGTATCTCAGTAAACTTGGAGGCCTACCTACCATTCCAGGTACTTGATGAATATGATACAACCAATTCATTAGGACTTGGATGTCTGAGTGAGATGTGTTTAGGTACACCAGACCCAACCCTATTTCTATATGCTTTTCTACTTATGTTAGGATTCTAGAGATAACCATAGTGGTTGAAATTTCATTGGCATAGTAGATACAACCAGTGAATGTTAGTTGTGGGGAAAAAGAAAACATATGTGAGTCTCAGAAACGTGGACGAATAAAATGTTTCAAGAATAGGAATTGATAGGGATAGTTGAATCTGCAGTGTAGCATACAAGGAAGAGGAGCTCAGATAGCATCACGAGCTTCTATACATTTCAACATTTTACAACAAACACACCAATGTATTCCCCACTTGGCTATGGGAGATGGGGGACATGAGAAGGGTGTAGCTGCATGCGATCATGGAGTGTGACCCAAGGGCTCCATGAATGATTCATGGTATGGTTGGTGTCTACTACAAGCTACTGTAATTAATAGAAATAGTTACTAATAATTCCATCTTGTCACAAATCTTGTTCAAGACCAAGAGTATCTTGTTAAACCATTGACTTGAACCTTATGTGTGGAGATAACTCTAAGAGGAGACTCTATAATCACACTTATTTCGATGGTGTGATTTGACCCTTGCAAGGAGTTTTAGTTCGAACATCTTGGTGGAAGCATCGAGGCCTTACAATGTTGGTTTGGGTATGGACTAGTCATCAAAAGTTATTTCTCAGATAGAATATTTCTTGAATAAAGGATGTGGTATATTTATAGTATTATAATGAAGTTTTCCTTGTATTGAGAAAAAGGAATCCCGTGAATCATAGGAAAAACACATTCAAAGGAATGTGCAACTGATCACTCCTGAGTCGTCCATCCTTACCCATGTGGTAGCATGTGTTTTGAGTTTTTAGTTCCCAACAGTAGTGGCAGAGTGTAGGAAAAGCCTTTCAAAATATGTTTCCATTATTACATCCATACTTTTAGAGGGACTTAGATATTAACATATACCTAGGGATGGGACTGATATCTATCCATATATATCAGATGGGTCTCATAGAGCATCGAGAGCTGAGAGTGCAGGAGGTGGAATTTTATATGAAGGTGTTAATAAGACCTAGTGTTCGAGGATATGTGTGGATTACCATCACATTATGCAAGTGGGAATTGACAAAGTGTACCCACTACTAAAGGGTTGATAGGAATATCAATCAGTAAAAAGGGGTTGCATTTCTCATTAATGGAATTTTTCCCATATTATTTTCTGTAGTTGAGAAAACCGTGATGGTTGGAGATCTTCTAGGACTATGACTTTGAGTTAATCTAAAATCTTGGAAAGGGGTACATGGTGGAAGATTCACTTAGCTAAAGGTCTGGATTACAGTTGCAGAGAGAGGGGATAGAGAAGCTACTCACGTTGCAGTTATCCTTTGTGGATAGTGATGGAGAAACTTACCTCCAGTCTATGAGAGTAACTCCCCCACTCCTTCAACAAATCCGGGAGGCACTACTTGGGGAAGTTGACTTCAAAACTCGACGTGCCCAGATATCTTTAAGAAATTTTTATTGTGTATTGTAAATAATATAGAGGGCAGATCATTCTTTTTATAAGGCATATATTTGTACATGTGACACTATGGGAGAATATGTTAAGGGGGTTTCATTCTTCCCCTTTGGCAGTACATCCTTGGGCAAAAAGGATGTACACGGACCTCCGAAGTTAGTACAAGTGGATGAGGATGATGAATTTTTTTGGCAGAGTTTGTTTCACAATTCCTCTTCTATAAGTAATTACGAGAAGAGCATCAGGTTCCAGTAATCTTGAGAACAAATTTTACCCGCAAACATATGGTCAGATAGAGCATACTATACAGACCTTGGAGGGTATGATTCGTGCGTGTGTACTATATTTTGGTCTTAGTTGTAAGGAACACACACCACTAGAAGTGTATTCATAAAATAATAGATATCACTCCACTGTTGGCATACCACCGTTTGAGGCCTGGTACAAGAGGCCATGTTGATCACCTCCATGATGGACAAAACTTGGGGAGTCAACACTCATTGGACCTGAGTTGGTATGGGCTACCACTGATAAGGTGCGTATTATTCAATAGTGGAAGAGGACTTCATAGAGAAGGAATAAGTCTTATACAAAAAAGAGATAGAGACCCTTGGAGTTCGATGAGGGAGACCATGTTTTCCATTGGGTCTCACCCCAACAAGGATTGTGGATATTTGGATGGAGCAACAAGCTATCACTGAGGTTCATCAGACCATTCCAGTGTCTAAGTGGATTTATCATGGTGGCGTACCACATAGCTTTTCACCCATATATGCACTGGTTGCACAATGTTTTTCACAAGTCTTATCTGCGGAGGTACATGCATGATCCATTACATGTTATCAACTGTGTCAAGCTGGTAATTGACAATGGGGTGACCATTGTGGAGTTCCCGGTGGAGAGAGAGGATCGACATGAGTAGGTACTTCATCAATGGTTGATTCATCGGGTGTGCATTTACTGGAAGCATGAGAATCCCTGAGAGTGCACAAGGGAGAGGGAGGCTCTGATTCATACTCTGTACCCCCACATGATTGATTTGACTTTGTTTAGGATTTTGAGGATGTAAATCCCTAAGGTGGTGTTAAATTAATGTCTTGAAATTTCTGTATAATTTTTTAATTATAGTGAATTATTTAGAGACATTGAAAATTGATGGCATGTTATTCTGAGTCCCAGAGTGCCCAGAATGATCGGTTAAAAAATGTTGAGCTTTAAATAGAGCGTGTGAGAATATTTCATTAAAATGTGGAATAACTCTAATTGGTTCATGGATCATAAATATGAGAGGTCTATTTTATTCAAGATGGTCGTTTTACCCTATGTACGTCTTAAGTTTAGTCGGCGCTGGCCTCGAGTGAGAAAACCCAAAAAAAGAACAATCATAAATAATATAATTAAATAAAACATATTTTATTATTCAAATGCTTATAACCCATGAATAGTGACTGAGATTAAAAATTTGAGAACACTATTGAGCTCGTGTGGGTATTTTTTCCTTAGGTAGATCCGAACCATGGCCAGCACAGGACAAAAGTGGAAGTTTGTTTTTGGCCATAAATAAATTAATTATGTAACAATTATTTTAATGTTAAATTAATAAAAACCTAAATGGTAACTCATATTGGAAATATGAGTGTATGGTTGATCTTATGAGGAAGGGTTTCCCTTAGGAAAAGCCTAACCTCATCCGACATGGGTTGAGGGTGACTGTTAATAACTTTTGAATATTTATTATGGTACGTTCATTAAATTTGTGAGCAAAAATTTGTATTTTTTGAACCAGTGGAATGATTGAAAATATGAGAGAACCATTTAATTCACAGTGGTAAGAACTTAGTGGAATTACAGACATTAATTAAGTGACTTTTAAATGTCTTGAACATCTTATTTCATTGGTTTTGTAAATACAATGTTTGTTTGTTTAATTGACTCATTAATTATGGTTAATTAATAATACATAATATTAAACAAAACGTGGTAGATTATAATCCTATTTAATCCAAGAGTGGACTTGGGTTTTGAAAGAGTTATGAGAGGAGGAACTGAAAAAGTGATGGAAACATTCTTCTCTAATGAAGAACGATGACCAAGAAATTGTCGTTGGAGGAATCGACTGGTGACGGTGAGCACCGACGAACACCTTCGGATACAGACCCTTCTTCTTCATCTACAACGCCTTCTAATGAGTTCAAGGTAGGTGTTTATAATTCATTATTTTTGATAATTTATGAATTCATCTTTCCTGATATTGTATCAACCACATTATATAACGCTAACACAGAGGGCGTCGTCTGAACCGAACAAGGCGCAGACCCTCTATCATTTTTGGTTTGGTTGAGTTCTTTCTGGTCGACTGAGAAACAAGGTGGAATGGATAATCGACAGGTCCATGTGGTGTAGGTGAAATCTCGGGCGGGGGGGGGGGGCATAGGCACAGTCAAAAAAGAAAAAGGACCTCCATAGATTTACAGTAGGCCTGTGGATGCTCTGTTTGTGCAACAGCACCAACAACTGAAGGAGGCTGCAGCCAGATCTTGCTGATCTTGAAGAGATGTTGGCGCCCAAAGGTGTTGCGGAAGACAGGGGGCGGCCAACCGACATCGACCGGATTGATGGAAAAATTCCCACCGTCATGGAAGCAATGAATACTAAAGGGATTCCATAGAAGAAGGGATGATTCTCTGGCCACGGCAGAGGCAGACCTGGACGGTGTGGGGGGCCTGTCCTGGGATGTGGGAGTGTAGTCTAGGGGGTGGGGGTATACATTAGGGTGGGGGTTATCCAGGGGTATGAGGCTATCTAGGGGTTGGTGGGGATGTCCAGGGGTGTTTGGGGATGTCCAGGGGGTCGAGGGAAGTCCAGGGGTGTGGGGGTGTCTAGGGGTGTGGTGGGGGCTGTCCAGTGGGGTGAGGGGGGCTATCCAGGGGGTGGTGGGGGCTGTCTAATGGGGTAAGTTTTAAATGTTATCAATGTAAATGCTTTATTTTTATTTGGTTCTTGTTTTGGTCTACTTATGTTTTTCTGGTACGAATTCTTGGTTTTGCTTCTGGTTGTTTCTAGGGAGAGCATATGACTGCTTTCTATTTTCTAAAAAAGTTGGTTTATCACGTCGGTTATTTAATAACTGATGTGATAAATACCCCCCTACACTATTTTAACATGTCGTTTATTTAATAACTGATGTGATATACATCCCCCCACACTGGTTTATCACGCTGGTTATTAAATAACCAACGTGATAAATCCTCCCCCCTGGGTTTTCACATCGGTTATTTAATAACAAACATGATAAAATCCTGGGAAATGGTTTATCACGATGGTTATTAAAGAACCGACATGATAAACCATTGTCCAGGGGTTTATCACGTCAGTTATTTAATAACCAACATGATAAACACACCCCCGCACTGGTTTATCATGTCGGTAATTAAATAACTGACGTGATAAACCCTACCGTCGTAGTTATTCAAGTCAGTTATTAAATAATTGACATGGTGAACAACACGATGTTATGTTGTTGATGTCAATTTTTAAATAAATGACATAGAAAACAAAATTTATAACGTCGTCTGTATTAACATCAGCTAAAAACCGACATAAAAATGAGAAATAACCGACGTAAAAACGGTTTTTTTTACTAGTGATATTTATGGTTTTTGTTTTGTGATGGGTAAGACCTATAAATTCATCCAATTCATCGGGTAATTATTTAAATATCATTAGATAAAAATGACTAGAATGGGAAGTGAACTCGGTTCAGTATGAATGAACTGAATAAAAATTGTACATTGTTTAGTAAATGATGATTTAAATAATAAATGAACATGGTTTAGTAATACATGACTCAAATGGGATGTGAAGACATTTTAGAATGATATGACTATAATAGGGAGTAAACACAGATCTATAACATAATGTTGGAGTGGGGAGTAATTCCTGTTCATTAAGACATAAATGAAATAGTGAGTGACCATGGTTTTCTAAGACGTGAATGAAACATGGAGTTAAATCGGTTTAGTAAGAGAGGATTGGAATGTGTGGTGATTTCAGTTCATTATGGGACAATGTACACTATTATAGCCATTATGACAATATTTTACTCTTATAATGGTTTACCACGTGATGTTATTCCACTAAGAGGAAATGGATACCATAATGGATGGAGTTGTTTCCCTTGTAGGAGGTATGACTTCCCTTAGATTAACCAGTTCTACTTTGGAAATAAGACTTAACTACTAATGGTATTATTTTATGTTATTATATATATTCCAAAAAGCAATGCCTTATGCTAATTTTATTATCTCGTGGTTCATGTTTTATTATGATTCAAATAATATAAACTTCTATGATTTATTCTATGACTCAATATTACGATCATTGTTATGAATGGTATGATTTTAAAATGTTATGTTTATGATTAAATTCCCTTATCAATATGTTAGGATTTATATATCCCTTTATTAACCTGGATGATCATTTTTAATCACCATTTATCTATGTATAACATCATATTAAGTGAAGAACGGTATTAATCATGATATGTCAAAAAAATAATATTATAATGGAATAAGAATGAGATGATTTAGAAGCTATATGAACTTATTTTTTTATGTTTTCATGTTTCCAAAAGCTCTAAAACAATATGGTTCTATCACGTATTTTTTTGTTATATAATAACTATTCATCAATTTAAAATTAAGTTATATTTATGAACATAATTGGACATTATATTTGTTAGAAATGAAATGTTTAGTTAACCATTTAAAACTCAGATGAGAAAACAATATTATGAAACCCAATGTTTTTTCTCTTTTAGAGTCCAATAGTTATTGTAATGATCAAGAATGACCTATGTTAAACATAATGTGTCATATAATGAAATATTATAATCAATTTCCCATTATTATATAGATTTCTAATTATGGTTAGTGTTTCAAACACTATTTTTTTGGTTTTGTGAATTACATTATCCTAATGGAAGCTCGTTAATGAATAATGAAATGTTATATAAAATTATTGTCCCACTAAAATATATAATATTATGGGAGTTGTAATAAAAACATATTGTTTTGAGGACATAAGATATAAATCAAACAAGACATCCAAATCAGAAAAGGAGGAACACAATTCTATTGATTTCATCAGGATGGAAAATCCTTCTTTTTTTGTGGGATATCTGATAAACTATTTACTGAGTAATGGATCTATAAAATTTAAAAGATATTTTATATTATCCAATGTTACGAACAAGATATATTCATATTGGTAGTTTATTGTCTAGAATGTGAAGTAGATAAATAGTTTAATATTATCAAGAACATGAGAATAGAATTTGAAATCAAATCCATGAATTAATGTGAGTTGAACAATGTGTTTTCCAAATGTATTATCCACATATTCATCATAAAAAATGGATAATTATATAAATTAGATAAACCAAAAGGATGGGGATTCTGTTTGAAAAAATGCATCAATTATTATCAGACATGCATGGTATTCTTTTGGAATTATTATCCATCCTAAATGTAAGGTTTATTGATTATTCAATGTCTTCAAAACATATCTTTGAATAGTGTTATCTATAAGGTACATCTATAGCTATGAATAAAGAATCTAATATTCACTCATGGATGGGATCGATATTGAAATTTTCCACCAATATCATGGTTTTGATAAGAAAAGTAAAATAGAATTAAAATACAATTATATAATCTATAGAGGTAATGTTTTTATTTTTCATTTATTCTAAACATGTGGGAAGAAGCATGGTGTTTATTTTATTGAGGGATCACGTAAATATTTTATGTTTGTAAGGGAAGGTAGTCACGAAATTGGTTTTTTAGGAGATGGTAAATTATTAGCTAACAGTGTGAGTATTGATAATGCTACATAGAGTGCACCACCAACACTGTGGTGTTTCAAATTATATGAATTTTGGAATTATGATAATCCATGCCCCATTACATGGGATAATATAGGTAAAAATTACCAAAAAATATCTGAATGAAAATGGAAATGGAAAAGATTATTCAATCATAATAGATGAAGTAAATCATGTTTTTTAAGGAATATTTTCCTCTCATTCGATGATGGATGTTTATTATTAAATTTTTTCTGAGCGATACCTATGAAAATTATTATTTTTGTTACTTTAGTAAAATTGAAATTTTTTATCTACCTCGACATGAATTTTGGATAATCAAATCACATTTGATATTCTATCAGTTAAAGGATGAAATAAAGAATCCATTTTAAATGTTTTTTATTGTATTATATCATATTTATGAAATAAAAGTAGAATTATCTATTGAAAGAATATATATCTATTGTTAATAATATTTTAATATTTATGGATACTTACATGTATTTATGAGTATATGGATGGTCATACGTAAATTTTTTGACACCCCTTTTCATGATTTCTGTTATGTAATTTTACCAAGATTATTTATATTGAAATTGATATTTGTTTGAATTAATAACTTTTTCATTTATATAAATATTTAACCAGGAAATGAAATTAAATTTTTTGGATATATGAATAAGGGTATCAGAATCCAAAAGGGTTTATATTATCCTTGAATTTAAGATAATTTTGATTTATAATCAATCACCTTATGAAGTCAGCTCTCATTTTTTCCGTAATGGATGATTTAATTTATGATATATATTTGAGAAGATACATTAATAATATGTTAAAAATTCATGTAATACAATTTTGAATTGTATTTTATCATAATCCATAGATTAAATCTATGTTTTGGAAATTTCATCAGCAATATCATGATGGAGTGTTGTTGTTCATCACTATGTATAATCCTCAAAAAGATGGTTACTTGGTGATAATAATTCAAAACCAGTATTTTATTTTAATATATTGTTCTACGCATTTCAATTTTTTTCTCTCAACATATTCCTCATGTTTGGTTTTCTTCCAATAATATCATTCATTACAACATTCATATGTCCTTTTTAAACCCTTTATGACAGGATGAATTGAACACCAATGTACTATAAAGGATTTGTATAAATAACACTATTGGGGCATAAGATTGCTGATGAGCTGGAATAGAAAAATAAAGAAATTCATCATGATTTAAGTGCTGTGAAAGGTGGATACAAATGTTATGTTATAAATTGTATAAATTATCTATAATTTTACGCTAGTGGTAATGTAAATATAATAATTTATCTACTGATTAATGAAGAGAGAAATAATATAAATGTATAAAAGTATAATTAAAATACATGATCATATGTCACTTATAGATTGTTACATCCACCAATATCTCCCATGTTCTTGATGTGTCCAATATAACTATCCTGAGAATGTACACATATGATCCTTCACATTTAAAAAAATTATAGGTATTACATTTTGAGAATGAACTTTCATATAAATATCAAACTATAGGGACCATTATTCATAGAGATAAATTTATAAAAATAAATACCACTCACATATTTAATGATTTGTGAAAAAAAATCAATAATTTAACGTATATATGTGTAAAACTGAGGATGTGATAATGTGTAGGTTTCCAATTATATTTATTTTTGATTAATTAATTTTTTGGTTGAAATTCATTTTAATTGGCATACAATATAATTCCAAAAGATTTTATTAGAGTTTTATTTTTAAATAAAAGTAATATTTTCAATAGATTATGTCACACAGAACATCGAGCATAAATGAACAACAAACTTTTTTTTAAAAGACCATTATAAAAAGCTATTAAACTGGAGGATGTGAATAGTATTAACATTATTATGAAATATATATTAATTTAATTTTATATAAACATATATTTATTATTATGAAATAAACAAATAATTTTTAATAACGTAATTTTTTCAACAAATTTATGTTTTCTTCATAATGGTTATTTTTTGTTTTTACGAGACAATAATTATAATAAATCATTGATAATTTTCAAAAATTCATATCACTAAAATAATATAATTTTTGAATTCATTAGGTCATAATTATCTTTGGATAAATTATAGATAATTTGTTGAAAAGATTTTTTTTCATTAAATAGTAGTAAAATAACCATCTTTTAAATAACTAATTTATTATATTTAAAATTAATTTAATGTTTTTAATCTTATGTAAGATCATTATAAGTAATATTTTCTTTGATTTCATATATTTAATTTTATTTTAACACTCTTTATACCTTATTATATGCTTTAGTACGTTTTAGGGATTAAAAAACTAATTTATCCAAAAAACTATATTCTATTGTGTTTTATTTGTTTTGTTATATATGTAATTTAGAATTCTTGGTCTTTTGAATTTTTAAAAATGGATTCTATATTGGGAATCAAGGGCCAAAAATTAGGTTATATTGTCATTTTTAGCATAAAAATGTTTCCATGGTTAAAAATGATATACCATAGTATATGTAAAATAATGTAGCGAGTTAATGTTAAATGTTAAAATAATAAAATTAAAATATATTAAACCATTAAATTGGTGTTGGATGTGTTTCTAGAACCTATTAATTATATAAAACATTAATTATAATACATATTTGTTACAATTAATTCTACCCAAATGTGGTTGTCTTTAATTATAAATTAATTATTATTTAATTACATAAAACCACCCCTCTGAAAGTATAAATACCACTCTCAACACGACCATTATCATCAAAAGGCATTAACATACAAATATATAATCTAAACCCACTCATCCCCATTCTCCCCATTTCTAATTTATCTATTCCTTCCCAATGACCAATTTCAATTTCCTTAAGGTTTCCTTCATGGAGGTGATATTGAAGAGGATGTTAAATTGGGAAAAACAAAATATTAGTGTGATGAAAGATATTATTCTCCCAAATTTACATCATTCATATATTTTATTTAATAAGAATTTTATTTGTGTAGTGTATATATTACAATATGATATATTGTGTCATGAATCTCATTATATTTGTTATATTCAATGTTTCTGTTGATTATTACTAATTTTGTGGGACTTATGATTCAACTCTTTTAAAAAATATAAGGGATTTCATAACTCATATTTCAATCATTGGCTAATACACATAATTCATTGATTATTCCATGATCATATTATGTGTGATATGGATTTTGATTAATGTTTTTTTATTTCAACATGTATATATTTACTTACTACATATATTCATAATGGAATAATTTTATTAATGATCACATTAATTATATGATATTTTTCAGGAAATTTATTTTAAAAATTAACATGTCAATGTGTCCCTTAAAAATTCCATTTTTCTTCAATTTCCATGTTTTGATAAATTGTATCCAGAAATATTTTTATTGTTCTATTATGAATTTTAAAGTCTTTTACAAATGCATAATGTCTCATATTTTCCATGTATTATTTGTAAATATTATATGGAATTAATATGATACCAGGCATTGTGAAGGCATGTGATTATGAGGCCCATAGTTCCCATAATATATTTTATAAATAAATTAAAATTTTAAACAAAGCACATAATCAGTTCTTCAGAATAAGTTGAATTACTTTTAAACATGTTCTCGGTTCAGAAATATGACGGAAATATTGCGTTTAGAGCACGGACTTTACCTTATGGGGGGCCTAACATCAACCGTCGCGGGTGGACTACAAATGTTAATTTTTTTACATTTTAAGGGAAATAAAATGAATTAATCAATTGTTTTAGTTAAAATGTTTCCACAACACATCGATGTTTTTTTTAAATAATAATGAGCCCATGTTTAGGCTCTTAACTATATAACACTACCTAGAATCCTCTGGAGTTTTGAAGAGGAACCACGTTTTGGGAATTCTTGATGAACATCGATGAATGACGAAATGTGGATCGGTCACAGAGAGATCGAATCCCGACCAATGACATATCTCTCTATTCATCGACGATTGAGGTAGGGGTTTGTTATTATTATTTTTTTCCCCATTCTTCAATTAAATTACGAATGTGGATCAACCGATGAACAGGATGATCCGCTGATTGTGCGTTCTTGAGGGAGGTTTCATTTTCTCATTTCTTTGGGGTTTTGAATCGGGAATTGGTTTTGGGATAATGGTTTAATTCTCAATTTAATTATCCATTAAACCTATAAATGGGAATGAATCGATGTTGTGACGAACAATGGTGGAGGTGTGTTCCTCTTTTTCTTGTTGCATGTCATCCGCTTTTTTGGTTGTGTTCTTCGTTTTCTTCACTGGGCAACAAAAAACGTATCGTTGTGAACCTATTTCATAATGAAATGATAATAAATCAGATTTTAAGCTTCATGAAGACCTAGTAGGGGTTCGACTGTGATGGAATATGATGAATCGTCTCAGATCGGGAGAAACTGTTTTTCATGTTGGTGGATCAAAATGGGTTTTCGGGGCTGATTGAACACCCAAAACCTCCCAGAACATCAATAACATGGCATGGAAACCATGTATTTATAGGTTTATGGGTAATGGTTCTCTGAAATGAATATCTAAGCATCACCCGATACACAGCATTGGAGGATCGTGATTAGAGAAATATCCAAAGAACACGACCAGTACTCCGATGAACATGGAATGTGGGACCTACGGAGGAGGATGGTGTTTGTGTGCTACACATGATGAAGAACAAGGCATTCCATTGGGGAGACATGGAATGTGGGCCCCACCTAGTGTTGAAGGGAGTTCCATGTGACAAGATGAAAGGACACAGCATGTAACCATCATTACAAGGCATGTGGGTCCTTATGTGGACTCAACATGTATCTCCAGAGATACACAATAATATGGTTGAGTACACGCCATGTACTCCACCACATTTCTAGATAAGGTTGGTTATGTGCGTCACCCTATGTTCTGGTTAGATAGGTTGGAAAACACGGGTTGGGGTCGTGTACTGGAACATTGCCAACATGCACGGAGCGTACCCCATATTCCTAGACATAGAATTTGATTCCTCCTAGAAAACGTGTCTATACATTTTTATAAATCATGTCCTCTAAACTCAGGCCGTTGTACAAGGGGAGTACCCAGAGTCTTGGGACATGGTGTGTTTCCACTTCTACAGAAAACGTATTCTCTTCTACATGGCTTGATCTTCTTGTCCTTTCTTAATTGGATTGTTTTCATTTGGGTTAGATCCACCTTGATCGTTCCCCTAATGGTCATGTATTGTTTCCATCCTCAGGAGTATGATCTCTTCCGAGAGACAGTCTGAGATAGAGTTAGGTATCCCTCCGAGAGGCCTAGAATGAGATCCTCTATCTAATCTAGGACCTAGGTAGAGTCAGGTATCGACATGAATAATCCTATAGAACTCTGATCCTCTATATGGAAGGTAAATCCTGATGAGTGTGGTATCTTCCAAGGCCCTGGTAGTGATCCTCATATATGTATCATGATCAATTTCTACTCAGGAGTCTGTTCTCCCAGAATGAGTATATATGTTCTCTCTTTAGAGCTATCAGTGCATCTCTCTCTCTCTCTCTCATGACGTTTCCCAATGAACAGTAATTCTTGGAAAAATGTCATTAGAGAAATCAGAAATATGGAGTGAGTTCTCCTAGATGAGGGATTCATGGAATCATCGAGCTGAGTCCCTAGCGTGGGTATGTAGTCATTTTAGACTACAAATATTGGTTTCGATTATATCGGGATTTGTTTTTCTTATTATATGTTTATGAGTCATATACTTGGTAGAGATGAATGTACATTTACTTTGTTTATTGCTTTGTGATTTTTGGGGTCCTCTACTCAGTATAGTTATACTCACCCTTCCGTGGTCCTTGCCAGCACGTGTCGTGTCTTGTGAATATAAGTGCCATTTTGATGAAGGTAAGGAAAGATAATGATCAGACCGAGATTTCGGAGTTCCTTACATATCGATTCGTTCCTATGAATATGAGAAGAAAACCCAATAAATATTTTTTCTTATAGTTTTTTCTTTTTAGCTTATAGATTATCTTATTTTTTTGGGGTCTTTAATTCCAGACCAGTTTAATTTCTGCACATTACTTTCCATTGTACTCTGTTTGTTGGTTTTTTTGTATGCATTAATTTTGTCCGTAGTGGTTTTTACTTTCATAATTTGTGGGCTTAGATAGGTGTGCATGTATAGAGGTACATAGGAAATGCATCTCATGTAAGTGACATGCCTACTTGGTGCTAGTCACCAGCACCAGGCCTATTGGAGGTGGGCTTAGGGAGTCATGAAATTATCCCCACAATGATGGTTCATGAAATAGTGGTATCAATGTTGGCGAGTTCAACATTATGGCCATGATTTTATGATATTGGATTGGGGAAACACTGTAAAGTGTTTTGAGATCAGATTTTAGGTCCGGGACTCTAGTGTTGGTGTGGGCGACTGGCATATGCATACTCTCAGACTCTGATAAACTGCTTTTCCACTCAGTACACAAAAGTACTATTTTCAGGGGAATACAATTATGGTACTTGCATCATATATGAATCGGTTTTGTTTTCCATGTTATTTAATTCCCTACTTTACAAATATACTCTTGACCAAGATAAATCTTGTTTAATTGAGGGATGACTCTATGACGTATACCCTGTAGGTTTCAATACCTCGATCACGAGGATGACCCCCTCAGTGATGAGGCTTCGATTCAGGAAAAAGTTCCCCAAGATTTACCTCTGGGTGGTGCACCTAAAATACCACAACCAATGGAGTAGCTTGTGGTGCCTTCCATAGCCGTAGTCAAAGATCATAGGGTGAGTGTTCTCTATGAATTTCTGAGATATATAAACCTTATGTTCCGAGGAGAACCTAACCCTCATTGAGCTTAGGAGTGGATTCATGTAGTGATTAGAGTTTTTAGTCCAGTGTGGACACCATAAGACTAGATGGTGATCTTGGGAGTGAACCTTCCTCAGGGTCCCGTGGGAAGATGGTAGATTCTGACAACGCAGACTCACGACAGAGATACTCTTTCATGGAAAAAGTTTGAGAGACTCTTTATTGAGGTTATCACTCTAGTTATATGGAGATAAGTGCATATTCAATAGATTTTTCAGCTTTAATATGGTATTTTGACAGTGGATGACTATTCATCAAGGTTCACCAACCTCGCCAGGTAATCGATGGATATTGTAAAGGATCATTACTTCATAGCTCGGACCTTCGACAATGTAATGTCCCAAATTATCATAATATTTTTTTTATTTATATAGAATTATTTTTAGACAGAAAAAATCAACAGAACGTGATTCCAAGGCATAGAGTGCTTGGAATGATCCATCAAAAAATGTTAATCTTTAAATAGCGTACACGACCTATTTTCATGAAAATTTGGAGTAACTCATAAATGGGTTCCTGAATTAGAAATTCAAGGGCACCGTTGCATTTAATATTTCAGTTTTACACATAGGTGCAACATAAGATTAGTCGTCGCATGCCTACAATGAAAATACCCAATATTAGAATAACATTAAATAAAACAATTATATAAAAAGTATTTTATTTTTCATATGAATATAACTCAAGAACGGTGACTCATATTAAAAATATGAGACCATTGTTGAGCTTGTGAGGGTATGATTTCCTTAGGTAGATCATATCCTTGGCCGGTGTGGGCCAATAGTGGATGTTATTTTTTGGTCATAAATAAAATAATTAAGTAATAATTATTTTATTGTCAAATTATTTAACTCGTAAATGGTAACTCAGATTGAAAAACCAAAAGTACCATTGATCTCGTGATGGAGTGTTCCCCTTAGGTAGAGGCTAACCTCAACCAACGTGGGTTGAGGGTGATTGTTAATAATATTTGATCTACTTTTAAGGTATACTCAGTAAACATGGGAGTGGAGATTTCTATCTTCTGAATATGTGCTCAGATTGAATATTCGAGAGCACTGTTAAATATGCAGTGCCAACATTCACTTAAGTGATGCTTAACATCGAACAAATAGGGTTGGAAAAAAAGGTAATTTTTGGCATTACAAAAATAATAATAAAATAACTACATGAGTTATTTTATTTTACTGTTTTTCAACCATTGAGCAGCGGTGGTGGGACCATAGTGCAACGTCATACATTTATTAAGATACATTTAAATGTCTTGAACCTCTCATTTATTTGGTTTTGTAACGAAAAAGTTTGTATGTTTACTTGAATAATTAATTATAGTTAATTAATGATCCATAACATTAAACACACCGTGAGATATTATTCTCTTATTTATTCAATGATTGGGCATGTGTTTTGGGAGATCTATGATAGGAGGCTCTAAATAAATGCTAGAAACGTTCTGGTTCAATGACGAATGGTTATCGAGAGATGGTCGTTGGAGGAATCACTATGTGATAGTGAATGTCGATGAACACCTTCAGATGCAGACCCTTCTTCATCATCCAGAGCACCTTCCAACGAATTCAAGGTCGTGATTTGCCTTCTATTATTCATATGATTTTATGAATTCATCTCTCTAGATATTTTTTCAACTGCATGATTTAACGCTAATGCTGAGGGCGCAGGACGAACCGAACAAGGCCCATACCCTTCCCCGTTGTTGTTTTGGTTACGTTATTTTTGGTGACAAAAAAAATGAGGAATGGTTTAGATGAGGACCATGCAGTGTATGAAACGTCCTGTGAGGTCCGTATGCACAATCAGAAAAGAAAAAGGACCTCCAAAGCTTTTCCAGAGGCCCGTGGATGCTCCATCAGCACAGCGACACCGACAACCAAAGGCAGCGGCGACCGCCTCTCGTCAGTCGTGAAGAGGTGACGGTGCCCGAAAGCATCGAGGAGGACAGGTGGTGGTAGACTGATGGTGCCCATGTTAATGGAAAATGGCACACCATGGTGGAAATGGTGGCAGCCAAAGGGCTCCTGTAATGGATGTTCCACGGCTGCGACCATAATGTAGGACGAATCAGACCCCGTGCGGGTCCCACCCTAGACTGGTCCAATAGACCACTCAGCTGGAGGGGCTGGTGCCAACATGATGACACATGTTTGAACAACCAAATAGGCTACGATTCCTTCGGAAGGGGTGAAGACTCCCGCTCTCAACTAAGGGTCTGCGCCCGCAGCCCAGCGGGCCATTCTCGCGGCTCGGCGGGCCCAGCCCACGGCCTGCGGCCCATAAACGCACCCCAGATGGTCGATCCCACAACCCATAGGGCCGAATTAGGCCCATCATTCCCGGTATGGGACCATTAGGACCGTTCCAGGCCCATCCAGATTGGGTCGTGCCCAACAGGATGAGGCGGGTTGGTCCGACCAGGTCGGACCGGAGCCATACCCTTCACAGCCTAATTTCACGTAAATGGGAATAACATCTAAACCAAAAATCCATTTGATAGACCATATGCGGAGATGTAACCTTTAGGATGAGGAGGTTCATTTTAGATACTCAAATTGAGTTTTGAATAAAATTGTTTTATGGTCGGGTGGAATCGAACCCAAATCCAACCAGGCCCTCGATACAAAAATGCCTATAACATACACACCAGGTATTCGATCGACGTGTCATATATTTCATTAGAACCCTTTTGACGTGGAGGTACATCATGTTACTTATTTTTAATGATTCATGGTAGTTTAGTTATAATCAATAGAATGGGGATCCGATCATCCTGGAATCAAGCATGTTAAGTGAGGGAATCCAGTGGTTATCTATGACGTGAAAAAAGAATAGTGATTCTTTGTGGGTCTGTACCTAGAGATTGTCAGTGGTTTTTCACCTAGAAATAATTTATTGGTCATCACCTAGAGATACTCTATGGGTCAGCACCAAGCGATCATTGCTGGGTCAACATCTAGTGATCCTATTTTGGTCAGCACCTAGCGATCCTCTACGGGTCTCCACCAAGAGATCCTCTATGGGTCAACACCTACAGATCCTCTATGGGTTATCTCCTAGGGATCCTATGTGGGTCTGGACCTAGCGATACTATATGGGTCATCACCTAGAGAACCTCTTTGGGTATTCACCTACTGATCCTTTGTGGGTTTGTACCATGTGATCCTTTGAGTGGGCCAGCATAAGCGATTGTCTAAGTGGGCTAGAACAAAGTGATTCTCTGTCGATCAACACCTACTGGTCCTCCTTCGGTTAGAACATTTCAATCCTCTATAGGTCAGCGCCTAGCAACATTCTGTGGTCTTGAAGCAAAATCTTCTCGACTGAATGAGATGAAATAGATTTATGACTAATCTTCTTTATCCACGTTCATTAAGCTGTAAACCTAGATTGAGCTGAGTATTTTATATTGTGTTTTGTGATAGAGATCATGCTTTTTGTTTTTTCATTTTTGAAATTTTGGGAGACCCTTGGGTTTCTCGGGGTCCCTACTAGGTGTTTTTATACTCACCAATGTATGGGCTTCGCCTGCACCTTATTGTGTCTTGTGAAGTCGACATACAACTTTGACTGAGGTTTGGGAGCTAGGACGAGATGATGCACAGAGGTGACAAGTTGACGCAAAAAACCACAGTGACATGTTTTACCTACCCTTCATGTTGGATCCTTGGAAGAAGTACACATGAGCTGTTTTTCGTTTCTACTGTATTTTTCTTTTAGTAGGGATTTTATTCTGGCATATTCTAATTTAGTACACACTTTTACATTCAACAGTTATACTATGGTGTTTTTTCTTGTTGTTTTCCTGGTCTGTTTGATTTTAGGTTTAAAGGAAATTCCTTGCCATTTTAGGGATATACCTTTTTGGTGATAGTTAAGAAACCCGGGCCAATGGAAGGTGGGGTTGGGGTAGTCAGAGCACGGGCCCCGGTGGATGGGTCGTGAAAAAATCGTATCAGAGGTGGTCAATTCTACCAGACGAACTAAGACTCTAATATTTTCAATGGGGAAATATTTTTAAGTGTCTTGAGTATGGTTTTCTAGTGGGGGAGTCTAATGTTGGTGTGGTGAGAGACATATCTATACACCAGGAGCATGAGTTTTGATTTTTGACTCGATACACGCAATCATTGATTGCGTTTGTTTTTGAAGTTGTTATTTTTTTTGATATCTTTTCAATCAGTTCCCCATGTATTACATGTTGAATGTGGTTCATCATGATTCTATTTCAAGATGCCTCCATTCAGACAACCAGCCACGATTCCATTGTGTTTCCATTAGGATGGTCCACTATGTGATGATGTTTCAGTACAAAAATTGTTTCCCATGAAGGTACCTTTGGGTGGTGTTTCCACGATACCATTGCCTTTTGGTCAGTAGTTACTACTGATTGTATTGGTAGAGTACACATATAGTCTCGTTCCATTACACTATTTTTTGTAATAGATTTGTAAAGACCGTAAAATTCAAGGGAAATTTTTTTCTTAATTTTCTTTGGATTTTTTACAAGAGCGCGGTTTCAGACGGCACCTGATTCCGAGGCCCGGAGTGCCCGGAATTAATTTCCGAAGTTTGGCTCGGGTACGTTCAGTGAACGAACGAGCGGGAATTCCTAACTTTTGATCCGGTGCTCGGAATTGAAATCCGAGGGCACCGATGAACTCGCAGTGCCGATATTCGCTTAAAGAGACCCTTTCGGGAGTTGCGTATGTTGCGGGTTGAAAGTTAGTTTTGGGGATTAAAAGATAAGTAAAATAAAATTGTGTGTGAATTTTATTTTATTCTAGGTGGTTAGACTCTCTCATGGGAAGTTGTTGGTGGGGCCCGCAACCACCCAACTTCCCATGTGTGGTTATGAGGGAGGTGGGGCCCACACGAACCCCCCACCTTTTCAAATTCCCTAACCCCTCTAAACCCCCTCTTTAATTTGTGACTCTCCCCTACATTAAAACTTGCCAACTTATCTTTCCATTTAATTTCTTGACAACTCAAGATTTTAATTAATGTAATAAATTCAACTTTTGAATTTTTGAAAGGTGGGCAAAGTGAAAATAAAATAAGGGTAGCTTATTTTATTTTGGGGGTTGCTGTGTTGTGTGGAGATTTGAGAGAGGAAGAGTTCTACACTTTGAAGAACTTCTTTTTCCTCCTTGAAGAACGCGAAGAACCTTCGAACATCGACGAAGAACGCCACGTACTCGGGAATCGTCTTTCGCGACGCCATACCCGCGACACCGACGACGTCTTCTTCCGCGTCATCTTTTCCCGCGACGAAATCGTCGTCAAAGAACTTCGAATCCTCGCTTCACGACATCGACGTCCTTCTTCCGTGACGCCGACCACCGCGACGCGTCTTCCGCGGGTCGTTGACGATCTTCGTTCTTGAAACCAGAGGTAGGGGATGATCTTTATTGATTATTTTTATTCCTTTCTTGAATCGTGGATTTTAGCATGACTTAACGTGTGACTTATTTTATTTAAGTTCCGTTTTTATTTCTTTAACGTGAGGGGGACCGGACCGCACGAACACGGCCGAATCCCCCTCCATCGTTCATGTTGTTCATGCTGGAGGAAACAAGTAACGTGGTGCCGTCGCACCACGCGGATGAACGTTCAGATATTTTCCGCAACGCCGTCGCGCTTCGCCGAGGAGAGATTTCAAGAACGCGACGCCGTCGCGCCGCGTTGGGAGGATTCTTGGCACGGAGAAAGGGGCGCGGTGCCGTCGCACCGCGCCGGACGACGAACACCGCGGCCGGTTCCGGGCCGCGGTGAGACGAGGAGACCGCGGCCGGTTCCGGGCCGCGGCGGAAGGAAAGACCGGCGGCCGTGCCGCCGGCGTCGGAAATCAAGGGCGGGACCGGAATTTCCCGGTCCCGTTAGTAAAAACCGGCCGGCCAGCGGGCCGGCCGGATATCATAAAAACCGGGGGTTTAAACCCCCGGCCGGCTCTTCAAACCCCCCTCTTAAAGAGGGGGGCGGTTCATTTAAAGAGGGGGGGGCAACAGCCCCCCGGTTTTATCAAGCCGGCCCCCATTTGCGGGGGCCGTTTTTGTCAAAGGCACGGCCTTGAGCCGTGCCGCTTGAAGAAAAACGCGGGGCTATGCCCCGCGTGCCAATCACGTGCGGCGCCCAGCGCCGCCGCCGCGGCCCGCCGCCGCCGCCGCCGCGGCCCGCCGCCGCCGCCACGCGGTCCGCCAGCCGCCGCCGCCACGCGGCCCGCCGCCGCCGCCACGCGGCCAGCCGCCGCCGCCGCCACGCGGCCAGCCGCCGCCGCCGTCCGCCGCCGTCCGCCGCCGCCGTCCGCCGCCACCGGCCGCCGCGCCGTCCAGAGGGGGGGGGGGTCGGGCCGGGTCGGCCCGGACCCGGACCCCCCGTTTCGGACCAGATTAGGTTTTTGGCTCATAACTTGAGCCTCGGACCTCCGAATGACGAACCGTCTGCGGCAACGCGATCCTTGGATCGAGACGATCATTTCGTTATATCGCACTCAAGGTTTCGGGTTACTTTGAGTTCGGCCGGGTTGGTTCATTCACGAAACCAACCGGGCCTTCGGAGCGAAAACGCTCATATCTTGAGCTACGGACGTCCGATTGACGTGTCGTCAGTCGCGTAGTGTTCCTCTTAGTGAGACGGATCTTTTGGCATACTCCGCCCGAGGTTTGGACGCAGGTGGAGTACGGTCGGGTTGGTTTTGCCTTAAAAACCAACCGGGCCCCGGAGACGAAAATGCCATTATCTCTCAGACCGGGCGTCCGATCGACGCGCCGTCTGTTGCGTTGAGTTCCTTTTGACGATACGGAACTTTTGGATACATCAACTTCGGTCTTCGTGACAGTTGATGTATCAGCCTCTCGGCTCGTGGAGCGGATCCTCCGTACGAGCTTGCTGTGTGCGGGAACCCTAGTGCTGGCTGCGACTGTTCTACTGCTACGACTGCTACTGTGACTGCGACGACGACAGTACAGAGATCCTGTGTGGATTCGACGACGACAGTACAGAGATCCTGTGTGGATTCGACGACGACGACTACAGCACTCAGCGATCCTACATGGATCAGTGCTACAGGTTCTGTGTGAGCCCGATCCTGTGTGGGTCCTTGCGCTCAGCGGTTCTGTGTGAGCCAGCGCCTACAGGTTCTGTGTGAGCCCGATCCTGTGTGGGTCTTGCGGGGGTTAGTTACCTATCGAGCCTTCGTGGGTCCGACGACTTAGATGGATCAGTGATCATCTTTATCGTCCCTGAAGAAGTATACCTGTGTGAGCTGAATCCTGTTACTTTCCTTTGTGGAATACGTATACTTTCCTGCGTGGACTGAGTTATACTTGGGCTCGGAGGTTGGAGCGTATTTGAATTGATGACTTAGGTATATGTATGGGCATATACCTAAGCAGTGTTGGTTGTTACTTCGTGATTGTACTTTGCTTCGTGGTTTATCCTTTGTGGATTTTGAGAGACCTTCAGGGGTCTCGGGGACCCTACTGAGTAGCTTATACTCACCCCTGCACGGGCTTCGCCCGCACTACGTTGTGTTGGTTGCAGACGACGGACAGCGTTGACCTTAGCTGAGGTTTGCGGAGCGGGACGGTACCCGGAGGTGGACCACTGGGCGGGACGAGCACGGAACGGACGGTGGGACCCGTGGAGCAGAGGAGCTATCTGTACCCACCCTTCAGGTGGGATTTTCCAGTGGACAGCACGGAGTAGCGGCCTTTACTTTTCAGTTGCTGTTTTTCCCTTTTCGAGTTGTACTTTACTTTCAGTTTGGGTTTGTATTCTGGCCCATTTACTTTTCCGCACTTCAGTTGTACTCTGCTTGCTTAGTGTTTACTTTCCGCTTGTTTACTCTGTGGTGTGTGTTTACTTTTCAAAGGCAATGCCTTCCCAATTTGCTGGGATCTACGCCTTGGTGCTAGTCGCCAGCCCCTGGCCTATGGAAGGCGGGCTTGGGGTAGTCACGGCACGGACCCCGAGGGCGGGTCGTGACAAATTCGTATCAGAGGAGTTCGGTTCTACCGCGAACTCTGATCTTTTCTATGTGAAGCAATAATGTTTAGCGTATTGAGTGTGGTTATCAGTCCAGGGAGTCCAGTGTTGGTGCGGCGGCCGACGTATCCATACACCAGGACCCTGACTTCTGATTTCCGACTTAATGCACGGAAACATTGATTGCGTGTGTGTTTCAAAGTTTTCTTTGTGATTACTTGTGTCAGCTCACCGGGTATACTGATCTGCTTAATGAAAGTCTCAAGTTTTCTTTGTGATTACTTAATTCAGCTCACCAGGTATACTGTTCTGACTATGGCACTCTTGATCTCCTTTTCAGGATGGCCCCACGACGACAGCCAGCTAGGGTTCCGATGGTCGAGCGAGACGACAGCCCACCGAGCGACGAGGCCTCGGTGCAGGGCCCTTTTCCAGTAGTGGCACCGGCGGTAGCTTTACCCGCCGAGCCCCCGATGCTTCCAGCAGCAGCCGCTGACGATGCACGTCGCCTCAGCGCACTGCATGAGTTTCAGCGACAGCGACCGCCCAGGTTTCGCGGGGAGACGGATCCCCAGGCAGCAGAGGACTGGCTGGAGGCAGTGGTTCGAGTGTTTAGGCTAGTGAGGACACCAGCAGACCTCATGGTGATCCTCGCTGCGAGCCTACTACACGCAGCAGCAGGACGATGGTGGAGCCTGATGCTCCAGGTGCACGATGAGGCATCTCTACTCTGGACGGACTTCGAGAGCCTCTTCCGCTCTGAGTTCGTCCCGGCCACCCTTCGAGCGGTGCGTATCCAGGAGCTTCTACAGCTGCGGCAGGGCAGCATGACGGTCGCCCAGTACTCGGTGAGATTTACCGATCTCTCGCGCTACTCGACCGACATGGTACGGGACCCATTCTTCCGGGCCCGGACCTTCGAGCAGGGTTTGAGACACGAGATCAGGGCATCGCTGATCTCCCTCAGCATACCGACTCAGACAGGAGTACTGGAGCGGGCTCTTCTGATCGAGAGCTTCCTTGCTGAGTCTACACCAGCACAGCGACCCACCGCAGGGCGGCACGTGGCAGAGTCATCTGCAGCAGGCAGTCGACGGATGACTCAGGGGTCCAGACAGACCAGACCTTCAGGAAGACGATCTCAGGGCACTGGCTCAGCAGTGCGGGGCACACAGCGCGGAGCCAGTCTTCCGAGAGGCAGGCAGTGCTACTCGTGCGGCGGACAGGGCCACATGGCTCGTGACTGCCCGACCCGCCGTGCCGAGGAGCAGCAGTCAGTAGATGGACCACCGAGGCAGAGGCAGAGGGTCGACCGTGGCGGTCCGCAGGGAGGAGGCGGACGAGGCAGAGGAGCTGGACGAGCAGCTGGTGGTGGCCGACGCTTTGAGGCTTTACCACCACCACCACCAGGAGGTCCACCCCGACCACAGGGAGCTGGCGGGCAGCGACAGGCACAGCTCCAGGCAGCAGAGGCCTACGACCACGGCGCACCCGAGATGATTCGAGGTACTATCTGTGTCTATTCCACCCTTGCTGCAGTTCTTATAGACACAGGAGCGAGTCATTCTTTCATAGCCGCTGCCCTTGTTCGGAGCTCGGAGATTCCGACAGAGCCGTTGGCTCGATCCTTACGGCTAGAGACTCCTACGGGAGCAGACTCGACGATCACGCACTGGTGCCGGCAGTGTGAGCTTACTCTAGGAGGCGAGAGCTTCGGCTGGGATCTTCTTGTAGCAGCGTCGAGGCCTTACGACGTCATCTTGGGCATGGATTGGCTGTCCACGGTCAATGCACAGATTGACTGTTTTAGGCGCAAGGTGCGATGTGTACGCACCGACGGGAGCAGGTTCACCTTCACCGGCGAGAAGGGAGCCTTAGCAGCACAGGATGGACTTCCGCGGAGGAGAGGACAGCCCATCACTCATCAGTTGGCTAGCCTTATCCTTGGAGCAGTTGACGTGCGGAGTCCTGGTTTTCCTGCAGTGGTGGATCAGTATGCGGACGTTTTTCCCGACGATGTTCCAGGGCTACCTCCTCGCAGAGAGGTAGACTTTTATATTGACTTGTACCCCGGGACAGCCCCGATATCCACTCCAGCATATCGGATGGCCCCCGCCGAGCTTCGAGAGCTACGGGTACAGTTGGAGGACTTGCAGGGCAAGGGATTCATCCGACCCAGTGTTTCACCCTGGGCTTCCCCGATATTGTTCGCCAAGAAGGCGGACGGAAGCTTGCGACTTTGTGTTGACTATCGTCGCCTGAACCAGGTGACAGTGAGGAACAAGTATCCGCTACCGAGGATTGATGACCTCTTTGATCAGCTCAAGGGAGCACGGTGGTTCTCGAAGATAGACCTCAGGTCAGGCTATCATCAGCTCAGAGTCAGAGACGAGGATGTGCAGAAAACGGCCTTCAGATGTCGGTATGGCCACTATGAGTTCTTGGTTATGCCTTTCGGTGTAACCAATGCTCCAGCAGTGTTCATGGCTCTCATGAACAGGATCTTTCAGCCATACCTCGATCGGTTTGTCGTGGTCTTCATCGACGACATTCTGATTTACTCTACGACAGAGGAGGAGCACGCCTATCACTTGCGAGTTGTTCTTGACACACTCCGAGAGCACCAGCTTTATGGTAAGCTCTCGAAGTGCCAGTTCTGGATACGTGAGGTCCACTTTTTGGGACACGTTATCTCTGAGGCGGGAGTTGCAGTGGATCCCGCGAAGATTGAGGCTGTGTTAGCATGGGAGCCACCCAGGAGCGTGACTGAGGTTCGGAGTTTCTTGGGACTAGCTGGATACTATCGGAGATTTGTGCCGAACTTCTCCAGAGTTGCGGCATCACTCACAGCATTGACGAAGAAGGGGAAACCCTTCGTGTGGTCAGACAGTTGTCAGCAGAGCTTCGAGGAGCTGAGGCAGAGATTGACTAGCGCACCTATCTTGAGGTTGCCTGAGGAGGGAGTAGGGTACGTAGTCTACTGCGATGCATCAGGGACCGGACTCGGATGTGTTCTGATGCAGGAGCGGGCCGTGATCGCCTATGGATCACGTCAGTTGAGGCCGCATGAGCAGAACTACGCTACCCATGACCTAGAGTTAGCAGCAGTGGTCTTCGCTCTGAAGACATGGCGACACTATCTGATGGGCGAGCGCTTTACGGTCTTTTCCGATCATCAGAGTCTCAGGTATATCTTCTCGCAGAAGGACCTGAACCCGAGACAGCGACGATGGCTCGAGTTCCTCCAGGACTATGACTTTGAGATAGTCTATACTCCTGGGAAGGGGAACGTAGTAGCTGATGCCCTCAGCAGGAGGACGGGCATTCAACTACTTGAGGAGGCGACGGAGCAGCTAGCCTCTTTGCAGATATCCTTCGTGGATAGAGATGGAGCAGCCTTTCTACAGTCTCTCACAGTCACTCCTCCACTACTGCAGCGAGTCAGGGAGGCACAGCATGGGGACGCTGACTGTGAGACACGGCGTGCACAGATATCCTCGGGACAGACACCTGATGGTTTCTCCCTTGGAGCAGAGCACGACATCCTTTTCAGAGGACGTACCATGGTACCAGTCGCTTTGCGAGAGGAAGTGTTGAGGGAGTTTCACACTTCACCTTTAGCGGTACATCCTGGAGTGGCGAAGATGTACCAGGACCTCAGACGACAGCATTGGTGGCCGGGCATGAAGAAGGCTGTAGCAGAGTTCGTTTCTCGATGCCTTACCTGTCAGCAGGTGAAGGCAGAGCACCAGGTACCAGCAGGCTTGGTACAGCCCTTGGAGGTTCCGGAGTGGAAGTGGGACGGCATATCTATGGACTTCGTGACTGGACTTCCACACACTTCCAGAGGTCACGACTCCATCTGGGTGATTGTTGACCGACTCACCAAGTCGGCACACTTCTTACCCATCAGAGAGCAGGGCTCGGTGGAGAGCTTGGGACGTCTCTACGTTCAGGAGATTGTGCGGCTCCACGGCGTGCCATCATCTATCGTTTTCGATCGTGATGCCCGCTTTACTTCCCGGCTTTGGAAGGGGTTGCAGGAGGCGTTCGGGACGCAGCTACGTCTTAGCACAGCTTTTCACCCTCAGACGGATGGTCAGACGGAGAGGACCATTCAGACTCTCGAGGACATGCTCCGTGCATGTGTCCTTGACTTTGGTCGTAGCTGGGAGGACCACCTACCTTTGGTGGAATTCGCATACAACAACAGCTACCACTCCACCATCGGGATGGCACCGTACGAGGCGTTGTACGGCCGACCATGTAGATCTCCTTTGTGCTGGACAGACCCAGGGGAGTCAGCACTAGTGGGACCGGAGATGGTCCAGGCCACGACAGAGAAGGTCCAGGTCATCCAGGAGCGGATGAGGACAGCTCAGAGCCGGCAGAAGTCATATGCTGACAGGAGGCGGAGACCACTAGAGTTCGAGGATGGCGACCACGTCTTCTTGCGGGTCTCACCTCGACGTGGTATTCGGAGATTTGGCCGAGGCGGCAAGTTATCTCCGCGCTTCATCGGACCTTTTCAGATTCTCAGCAGGATTGGCGAGGTGGCTTATCGCCTGGCTCTACCACCTCAGTTGCACCGGGTGCACGACGTCTTTCACGTATCCCAGCTGAGAAGATACGTGCACGACCCGACGCACATCATTGACCATGGGGAGCTTGACGTTGACGATGGGGCGACTTTTACGGAGGTCCCGGTGGAGATAGAGGATCGACAGGAGCGGGTCCTACGTGGGCGATCGATTCCTCTTGTGCGCATCAGATGGCAGCACGGGAATCTCCAGGAGAGCACTTGGGAGCGGGAGGCTCAGATGCGTGCTCAGTACCCTCATTTGTTCCCCTAGTTTTTGTTGTATCTTTACGGGGACGTAAAGCCCTGAGGTGGGAGTAATGTAAAGACCGTAAAATTCAAGGGAAATTTTTTTCTTAATTTTCTTTGGATTTTTTACAAGAGCGCGGTTTCAGACGGCACCTGATTCCGAGGCCCGGAGTGCCCGGAATTAATTTCCGAAGTTTGGCTCGGGTACGTTCAGTGAACGAACGAGCGGGAATTCCTAACTTTTGATCCGGTGCTCGGAATTGAAATCCGAGGGCACCGATGAACTCGCAGTGCCGATATTCGCTTAAAGAGACCCTTTCGGGAGTTGCGTATGTTGCGGGTTGAAAGTTAGTTTTGGGGATTAAAAGATAAGTAAAATAAAATTGTGTGTGAATTTTATTTTATTCTAGGTGGTTAGACTCTCTCATGGGAAGTTGTTGGTGGGGCCCGCAACCACCCAACTTCCCATGTGTGGTTATGAGGGAGGTGGGGCCCACACGAACCCCCCACCTTTTCAAATTCCCTAACCCCTCTAAACCCCCTCTTTAATTTGTGACTCTCCCCTACATTAAAACTTGCCAACTTATCTTTCCATTTAATTTCTTGACAACTCAAGATTTTAATTAATGTAATAAATTCAACTTTTGAATTTTTGAAAGGTGGGCAAAGTGAAAATAAAATAAGGGTAGCTTATTTTATTTTGGGGGTTGCTGTGTTGTGTGGAGATTTGAGAGAGGAAGAGTTCTACACTTTGAAGAACTTCTTTTTCCTCCTTGAAGAACGCGAAGAACCTTCGAACATCGACGAAGAACGCCACGTACTCGGGAATCGTCTTTCGCGACGCCATACCCGCGACACCGACGACGTCTTCTTCCGCGTCATCTTTTCCCGCGACGAAATCGTCGTCAAAGAACTTCGAATCCTCGCTTCACGACATCGACGTCCTTCTTCCGTGACGCCGACCACCGCGACGCGTCTTCCGCGGGTCGTTGACGATCTTCGTTCTTGAAACCAGAGGTAGGGGATGATCTTTATTGATTATTTTTATTCCTTTCTTGAATCGTGGATTTTAGCATGACTTAACGTGTGACTTATTTTATTTAAGTTCCGTTTTTATTTCTTTAACGTGAGGGGGACCGGACCGCACGAACACGGCCGAATCCCCCTCCATCGTTCATGTTGTTCATGCTGGAGGAAACAAGTAACGTGGTGCCGTCGCACCACGCGGATGAACGTTCAGATATTTTCCGCAACGCCGTCGCGCTTCGCCGAGGAGAGATTTCAAGAACGCGACGCCGTCGCGCCGCGTTGGGAGGATTCTTGGCACGGAGAAAGGGGCGCGGTGCCGTCGCACCGCGCCGGACGACGAACACCGCGGCCGGTTCCGGGCCGCGGTGAGACGAGGAGACCGCGGCCGGTTCCGGGCCGCGGCGGAAGGAAAGACCGGCGGCCGTGCCGCCGGCGTCGGAAATCAAGGGCGGGACCGGAATTTCCCGGTCCCGTTAGTAAAAACCGGCCGGCCAGCGGGCCGGCCGGATATCATAAAAACCGGGGGTTTAAACCCCCGGCCGGCTCTTCAAACCCCCCTCTTAAAGAGGGGGGCGGTTCATTTAAAGAGGGGGGGGCAACAGCCCCCCGGTTTTATCAAGCCGGCCCCCATTTGCGGGGGCCGTTTTTGTCAAAGGCACGGCCTTGAGCCGTGCCGCTTGAAGAAAAACGCGGGGCTATGCCCCGCGTGCCAATCACGTGCGGCGCCCAGCGCCGCCGCCGCGGCCCGCCGCCGCCGCCGCCGCGGCCCGCCGCCGCCGCCACGCGGTCCGCCAGCCGCCGCCGCCACGCGGCCCGCCGCCGCCGCCACGCGGCCAGCCGCCGCCGCCGCCACGCGGCCCGCCGCCGCCGCCGTCCGCCGCCGTCCGCCGCCGCCGTCCGCCGCCACCGGCCGCCGCGCCGTCCAGAGGGGGGGGGTCGGGCCGGGTCGGCCCGGACCCGGACCCCCCGTTTCGGACCAGATTAGGTTTTTGGCTCATAACTTGAGCCTCGGACCTCCGAATGACGAACCGTCTGCGGCAACGCGATCCTTCGATCGAGACGATCATTTCGGTATATCGCACTCAAGGTTTCGGGTTACTTTGAGTTCGGCCGGGTTGGTTCATTCACGAAACCAACCGGGCCTTCGGAGCGAAAACGCTCATATCTTGAGCTACGGACGTCCGATTGACGTGCCGTCAGTCGCGTAGTGTTCCTCTTAGTGAGACGGATCTTTTGGCATACTCCGCCCGAGGTTTGGACGCAGGTGGAGTACGGTCGGGTTGGTTTTGCCTTAAAAACCAACCGGGCCCCGGAGACGAAAATGCCATTATCTCTCAGACCGGGCGTCCGATCGACGCGCCGTCTGTTGCGTTGAGTTCCTTTTGACGATACGGAACTTTTGGATACATCAACTTCGGTCTTCGTGACAGTTGATGTATCAGCCTCTCGGCTCGTGGAGCGGATCCTCCGTACGAGCTTGCTGTGTGCGGGAACCCTAGTGCTGGCTGCGACTGTTCTACTGCTACGACTGCTACTGTGACTGCGACGACGACAGTACAGAGATCCTGTGTGGATTCGACGACGACAGTACAGAGATCCTGTGTGGATTCGACGACGACGACTACAGCACTCAGCGATCCTACATGGATCAGTGCTACAGGTTCTGTGTGAGCCCGATCCTGTGTGGGTCCTTGCGCTCAGCGGTTCTGTGTGAGCCAGCGCCTACAGGTTCTGTGTGAGCCCGATCCTGTGTGGGTCTTGCGGGGGTTAGTTACCTATCGATCCTTCGTGGGTCCGACGACTTAGATGGATCAGTGATCATCTTTATCGTCCCTGAAGAAGTATACCTGTGTGAGCTGAATCCTGTTACTTTCCTTTGTGGAATACGTATACTTTCCTGCGTGGACTGAGTTATACTTGGGCTCGGAGGTTGGAGCGTATTTGAATTGATGACTTAGGTATATGTATGGGCATATACCTAAGCAGTGTTGGTTGTTACTTCGTGATTGTACTTTGCTTCGTGGTTTATCCTTTGTGGATTTTGAGAGACCTTCAGGGGTCTCGGGGACCCTACTGAGTAGCTTATACTCACCCCTGCACGGGCTTCGCCCGCACTACGTTGTGTTGGTTGCAGACGACGGACAGCGTTGACCTTAGCTGAGGTTTGCGGAGCGGGACGGTACCCGGAGGTGGACCACTGGGCGGGACGAGCACGGAACGGACGGTGGGACCCGTGGAGCAGAGGAGCTATCTGTACCCACCCTTCAGGTGGGATTTTCCAGTGGACAGCACGGAGTAGCGGCCTTTACTTTTCAGTTGCTGTTTTTCCCTTTTCGAGTTGTACTTTACTTTCAGTTTGGGTTTGTATTCTGGCCCATTTACTTTTCCGCACTTCAGTTGTACTCTGCTTGCTTAGTGTTTACTTTCCGCTTGTTTACTCTGTGGTGTGTGTTTACTTTTCAAAGGCAATGCCTTCCCAATTTGCTGGGATCTACGCCTTGGTGCTAGTCGCCAGCCCCTGGCCTATGGAAGGCGGGCTTGGGGTAGTCACGGCACGGACCCCGAGGGCGGGTCGTGACAAGATTCCCCTCAGATTCTGAGGCGAGCCTGACTCGAAGACTGGTAAGGGCGAGCTTGAGGTGGTTACCGAGTTACTATCTAGCTATGGAACCATTTGATCAAGTGGTGGTCCTAGAAGTGGGCATTATATATGTCTCATTAGGGTGATGGAAGGGTTTAGGTCACCCCAATCTTATTATGAGGTAACTTTTCTATGATCAGATCTTTGGAACCTTTCTCAGAGAAGAGGTCTCTTGGCATAAAAAAATATAAGGGGTATGTGTTCCCAAGAACTTCTACAGTTTTTGTAGGATGACATGTTAGTATCTTAGTACACTTGGAGGCCTACCGACCATTCCAGGTACTTGATGAATATGATACAACCAATTCATTAGGACTTGGATGTTTGAGTGAGATGTGTTTAGGTACACCAGACCCAACCCTATTTCTATATGCTTTTCTACTTATGTTAGGATTCTAGAGATAACCATAGTGGTTGAAATTTCATTGGCATAGTAGATACAACCAGTGAATGTTAGTTGTGGGGAAAAAGAAAACATATGTGAGTCTCAGAAACGTGGACGAAAAAAATGTTTCAAGAATAGGAATTGATAGGGATAGTTGAATCTGCAGTGTAGCATACAAGGAAGAGGAGCTCAGATAGCATCACGAGCTTCTATACATTTCAACATTTTACAACAAACACACCAATGTATTCCCCACTTGGGTATGGGAGATGGGGGACATGAGAAGGGTGTAGCTGCATGCGATCATGGAGTGTGACCCAAGGGCTCCATGAATGATTCATGGTATGGTCGGTGTCTACTACAAGCTTCTATAATTAATAGAAATAGTTACTAATAATTCCATCTTGTCACAAATCTTTTTCAAGACCAAGAGTATCTTGTTAAACCACTGACTTGAACCTTATGTGTGGAGATAACTCTGAGAGGAGACTCTATAATCACACTTATTTCGATGGTGTGATTTGACCCTTTCCAGGAGAGTTTTAGTTCGAACATCTTGGTTGAAGCATCGAGGCCTTACGATGTTGGTTTGGGTATGGACTAGTCATCAAAAGTTCTTTCTCAGATAGAATATTTCTGGAATAAAGGATGTGGTATATTTATAGTATTATAATGACCTTTTCCTTGGATTGAGAAAAAGGAATCCCGTGAATCATAGGAAAAACACATTCAAAGGAATGTGCAACTGATCACTCCTGAGTCGTCCATCCTTACCCATGTGGTAGCATGTGTTTTGAGTTTTTAGTTCCCAACAGTAGTGGCAGAGTGTAGGAAAAGCCTTTCAAAATATGTTTCCATTATTACATCCATACTTTTAGAGGGACTTCGATATTAACATATACCTAGGGATGGAACTGATATCTATCCATGTATATCAGATGGCTCTCATAGAGCATCGAGAGCTGAGTGTGCAGGAGGTGGAATTTTATATGAAGGTGTTAATAAGACCTAGTGTTCGAGGATATGTGTGGATTACCATCACATTATGCAAGTGGGAATTGACAAAGTGTACCCACTACTAATGGGTTGATAGGAATATCAATCAGTAAAAAGGGGTTGCATTTCTCATTAATGGAATTTTGCCCATATTATTTTCTGTAGTTGAGAAAACCGTGATGGTTGGAGATCTTCTAGGACTATGACTTTGAGTTAATCTAGACTCTTGGAAAGGTGTACATGGTGGAAGATTCACTTTGCTAAAGGTCTGGATTACAGTTGCAGAGAGAGGGGATAGAGAATCTACTCACGTTGCAGTAATCCTTTGTGGATAGTGATGGAGAAACTTACCTCCAGTCTATGAGAGTAACTCCCCCACTCCTTCAACAAATCCGGGAGGCACTACTTGGGGAAGTTGACTTCAAAACTCGACGTGCCCAGATATCTTTAGGAAATTTTTATTGTGTATTGTAAATAATATAGAGGGCAGATCATTCTTTTTATAAGGCATATATTTGTACTTGTGACACTATGGGAGAATATGTTAAGGGGGTTTCATTCTTCCCCTTTGGCAGTACATCCTTGGGCAAAAAGGATGTACACGGACCTCCGAAGTTAGTACAAGTGGATGAGGATGATGAATTTTTTTGGCAGAGTTTGTTTCACAATTCCTCTTCTATAAGTAATTACGAGAAGAGCATCAGGTTCCAATAATCTTGAGAACAAATTTTACTCGCAGACATATGGTCAGATAGAGCATACTATACAGACCTTGGAGGGCATGATTCGTGCGTGTGTACTATATTTTGGTCTTAGTTGTAAGGAACACACACCACTAGAAGTGTATTCATAAAATAATAGATATCACTCCACTGTTGGCATACCACCGTTTGAGGCCTGGTACAAGAGGCCATGTCGATCACCTCTATGATGGACAAACCTTGGGGAGTCAACACTCATTGGACCAGAGTTGGTATGGGCTACCACTGATAAGGTGCGTATTATTCAATAGTGGAAGAGGACTTCATAGAGCAGGAATAAGTCTTATACAAAAAAGAGATAGAGACCCTTGGAGTTCGATGAGGGAGACCATGTTTTCCATTGGGTCTCACCCCAACAAGGACTGTGGATATTTGGATGGAGCAACAAGCTATCACTGTGGTTCATCAGACCATTCCAGTGTCTAAGTGGATTTATTATGGTGGCGTACCACATAGTTTTGCACCCATATATGCACTGGTTGCACAATGTTTTTCACAAGTCTTATCTGCGGAGGTACATGCATGATCCATCACATGATATCAACTGTGTCAAGCTGGTAATTGACAATGGGGTGACCATTGTGGAGTTCCCGGTGGAGAGAGAGGATCGACATGAGTAGGTACTTCATCAATGGTTGATTCATCGGGTGTGCATTTGCTGGAAGCATGAGAATCCCTGAGAGTGCACAAGGGAGAGGGAGGCTCTGATTCATACTCTTTACCCCCACATGATTGATTTTACTTTGTTTAGGATTTTGAGGATGTAAATCCCTAAGGTGGTGTTAAATTAATGTCTTGAAATTTCTGTATAATTTTTTTATTTATAGTGAATTATTTAGAGACATTGAAAATTGATGGCATGTTATTCTGAGTCCCAGAGTGCCCAGAATGATCGGTTAAAAAATGTTGAGCTTTAAATAGAGCGTGTGAGAATATTTCATTAAAATGTGGAATAACTCTAATTGGTTCATGGATCATAAATATGAGAGGTATATTTTATTCAAGATGGTCGTTTTACCATATGTACGTCTTAAGTTTAGTCGGCACTGGCCTCGAGTGAGAAAACCCAAAAAAAGAACAATCATAAATAATATAATTAAATAAAACATATTTTATTATTCAAATGCTTATAACCCATGAATAGTGACTGAGATTAAAAATTTGAGAACACTACTGATCTCGTGTGGGTATTTTTTGCTTAGGTAGATCCGAACCATGGCCAACATAGGAAAAAAGTGGAAGTTTGTTTTTGTCCATAAATAAATTAATTATGTAACAATTATTTTAATGTTAAATTAATAAAAACCTAAATGGTAACTCATATTGGAAATATGAGTGTATGGTTGATCTTATGAGGAAGGGTTTCCCTTAGGCAAAGCCTAACCTCATCCGACATGGGTTGAGGGTGACTGTTAATAACTTTTGAATATTTATTATGGTACGTTCATTAAATTTGTGAGCAAAAATTTGTATCTTTTGAACCAGTGGAATGATTGAAAATATGAGAGAACCATTTAATTCACAGTGGTAAGAACATAGTGGAATTACAGACATTAATTAAGTGACTTTTAAATGTCTTGAACCTCTTATTTCATTGGTTTTGTAAAGACAATGTTTGTTTGTTTAATTGACTCATTAATTATGGTTAATTAATAATACATAATATTAATCAAAACGTGGTAGATTATAATCTTATTTAATCCAAGAGTGGACTTGGGTTTTGAAAGAGTTATGAGAGGAGGATCTGAAAACGTGATGGAAACATTCTGCTCTAATGAAGAATGATGACCAAGAAATTGTCGTTGGAGGAATCGACTGGTGACGGTGAGCACCGACGAACACCTTCGGATACAGACCCTTCTTCTTCATCTACAACGCCTTCTAATGAGTTCAAGGTAGGTTTTTATAATTCATTATTTTTGATAATTTATGAATTCATCTTTCCTGATATTGTATCAACCACATTATATAACGCTAACAGAGAGGGCGTCGTCTGAACCGAACAAGGCGCAGACCCTCTATCATTTTTGGTTTGGTTGAGTTCTTTCTGGTCGACTGAGAAACAAGGTGGAATGGATAATCGACAGGTCCATGTGGTGTAGGTGAAATCTCGGGGGGGGGGGGGGGGGGGAATAGGCACAGTCAAAAAAGAAAAAGGACCTCCATAGCTTTACAGTAGGCCTGTGGATGCTCTGTTTGTGCAACAGCACCAACAACTGAAGGAGGCTGCAGCCAGATCTTGCTGATCTTGAAGAGATGTTGGCGCCCAAAGGTGTTGCGGCAGACAAGGGGCGGCCAACCGACATCGACCGGATTGATGGAGAAATTCCCACCGTCATGGAAGCAATGAATACTAAAGGGATTCCATAGAAGAAGGGATGCTTCTCTGGCCACGACAGAGGCAGACCTGGACGGTGTGTCCCATCGTGGACCAGTCCAATAGACCGATCTTTTGGAGGGGTAGGTGGTAGTCGTGGACCTTATGTATGAAGAACCGAATGATCTACGGTCCATTCAGAAGGTGTGAAGACCCTCATGCCCAGCTGGTAGGCAATGCCCAACTAGTGAGACGAGCTGGTCCAGCAGCCCGTGCAGGCCGGGCCGAGCCCGCAGCCAACAGACCGAGCCCACGCTCCCTCGGGCTGGATAGGGCCCAACAAGACTGTGCTATAACTAGCCACTTTGGGATGGTCCCAGAAAGACGGGTCGTGACGGTCTGACTTGGTTGAACTGGCCCTGGACCCTTCACGACCTAGATTCTCTTAAATGTACATATCTTCTAAACCAAACGTCCATTTGAAAAACCCTATACGGCGCTGAAACCCCTAAGATGAGGCATTCCATTTGATATAATCAATGTGAGTTTTGGAGAATGGTGGGGACTGGATGGGTTAGAGCGAACCATAATCCAACCGGGCCCTCGTTACTAAAATCCCTATAACTTAACGATCGGGCTTCTTATTGATTCCTCGTTTATTGCGTCACAACACTGATGACATGGGGGTACATTGAGTTACTTCTTTGTGTGGTTTTTTTTAGATTTATATACGATTACTTTCTTGAGGAGTGGATCCTCCCATAATCAAGCGTTTTATGTGAGGGAATCTAGTGGTTGGGTATGATGTGATGATAGAATAGTTATCCTCTATGGGTTAGCACCTAGAAATCATATATGGGTAATCACCTAGAGATCATTTATGGTTAAATACCTAGTGTTCCTCTATGGGTATGCACCTATAAGTCCTTTTTGGGTCAGGACCTAGCGATCCTCTATGGGTCTGCACCTAGCGATCCTCTATGGGATTTCACCTAGCAATATTCTATTAGCCTACACCTAGAGATCCTCTTTGGGTCTTCACCAAGTGATCCTCGATGGGTCTTCACCTAGAAATCCTATGCGGGTCTCCACCAAGAAACCATATGAGTATATCAACACCTTGAGATCCTCTAAGTGGGTTAGCAGCTACCGATCCTATGTGGGTCAGCACATAGCGATCCTCTATGGGTCAGCACCTAGAGATCCTCTGTGGGTTAGCACCCTGTGACCTTGTTCAGTCTAGTGGAAAAATCCTATCGACAGAATATAATGATCTAGCTTTATGACTAATCTTCTTTATTCATGTTTATTTTATGATGTATACATGGTTTGAGCTGAGTCCAATACTTTGTGCTTTGTGATTGAGATAATGCTTTATAGTTTTTACATATTGGAATTCTGGGAGACCCTAGGGGGGTCCCCGGTCCCTACTAGGTATTGTTACAATCACCCCTGCACATGCTTCACCCACACCTTGTTGTGTCTTGTGTAGAATATATACAACATACAAATTTGACCAAGGTTGGGGAGCTAGGATGAGATGGTGCACATGGGTGACCAATTGACGTAGAAAGCCGGAGTGATGGCATGTACCTACCCTTCAGGAAGGATCCCTGGTGGATGACCTCAAGAGTCATTTAACCATTTCATTGTATTTTTCTTTTAGTTGGGTTTGTATTCTGGACCATTATTATTTAGTTCACACTTCCACTTAAAACAGTTATACTACGAGGTTTGTTCTTATTATTTTCTTAGTCTATGTGTCTACAGGTTTAAATGAAAATCCTTCACATTTTAGAAATATTCCTTTCTAGTGCTAGTCGCCTACCCCTGTCCTATAGAAGGCAGACATGAGTTGAAACGGCATGGAACCAGCGGGACAGTTCATGACCGAGCGAGCTCTACGATGGGACATCTGAGCTAGTGTAGTGCCTTAAAAAATTTCGACATTTGTGGGAGTGTTCGAGGGAGGTTTGGTGGTTGAGAGCATATGGGAGGAGGCGAGGCATCAAGTGGAAGTTAGTAGAAGGAATACATGTGTGGAGACCTCAACTGTAGGGAGACAACATATTGTATAAGGTTCTAGACATGGGAGATGACACAGAAGGACCCAGGACAAGGGACCGACAGTCCCTGGCTCTCAGCTGGAACCAGTCATCCTAAAGAGAGGTGATACTACTCTTGTGACGGTAGAAGGTATATCTATAAAGAATTTACAAACCATCAAGTTTTTGAGAAGGAGGCAGTTGATTGACCAGTATGGTAGAGGTATAGAGTAGATCAGACATACCTTACAGGCAGTGATCATTGAAGAATATATGGGAGAGCTGTAGGTAGCGGTCGATGCTTTGATCTAATTCCACCACCACCCCTAGGTGGTCCACACCAAGCTCAGGGAGCTGGGGAATAGGGGCGGGGAAAGCTTCATGCTGTCGAGGTGCAAAACCCAGGGACTCTGGGGATGATATATGGTACGATCTGTGTCCATTCTACCTTATCATCTGTAGTCATAGAAAATGGTTCCTATCATTCCTTCCTCACCACATGTCTTGTGAATAACATTGTTATTATGGTAGAACCGTTGACTTGACCCTTATGATCGGATACACGTACTGGAGGATACTCGATGATCACACATATTTTAGACAGTTTGTCATTTCCCTTGGAGGTGCGAGTTTTTGTTGGAACCTCTTGGTGGAAGAATCATGAACTTATGACGTCTATGGGATGGTTATCATCAGTCCATGCCCAGATTGACTGATTTAGGTGAAGAGTGTGGTGTGTCCACGGTTTATAGAACAAGGAACTTCTATTTTGGGAAAAAGAGATCTAGGAAGAAGAGAATGGGCTCATTAATAGGAGGGTGCAACTGATCACTCCTAAGTTGGATAACCTTACCTTTAGATCAGAAGATTTTGTGAGTTTCCACTTCCCACTTGTAGTGGAGGAGTACGAGGATGTCTTTCCAAAAGATGTTCCAGGACTACCACCCCACCGCGAGATCTAATTCTACGTCGACTTAAATCATTTGATAGTATTGATATACACACCAGCATATTTAGATGACTCCCACAGAGATTCACATGCCAAGGGTGCAGTTGGAGGATTTTTTGTGTAAAGTTTTTCTAAGAACTAGTGTTTCACCCGGGGCAAGTGCAGTTTTGTTTTACAAGATGGAAGATGTGTTTTTGATGTGGTGAGTTGATTAATGGCACAAAAACCAGGTGATAATGAAGAACCAGTATCCATTTCCAAGGATCGATGTTCTCTTTAATCAATTGTGAGCTACACAATGGTTTTTGAAGGCTGATCCCAGGTTGGGTTATCACCAGCTTTGAGTAAGAGACAAGGAAGTTCTATAGATGGGTTTCAGAAGCTTATACGGTCACTTCGAGTACCTGGTGATGCCTTTCAGCAGGAAGAACACCCCCTAAGTGTTCACGGGACATATGATCCAGATCATTCATCCATTCATATACCAGTCCCAGTGGTCTACATTAATGAAATCCTTGTGTACTCAACATCAAAAGGCGAGCATTCAAGACACCTTCAGATGGTTCTAGATGTATTCTGAGAAAATCAAAGTTATGGGGATCTCTCGAAGTGACGGTTCTGGATACAGGAGGTCCACTTTTTGGGAATGTTTATTTCATAGATGATGTAGCAGTGGACCTAGTCATGGTCGAGGCCATGTATGTATTGTAGCTACAATAGAGTGTGATAGAGGTTCCAAGCTTCCTTGGGCTGGCAGGATACTACTAGAGATTCGTCCCTAATTACACCTTGTTGTCGGTGCCTATGATAGCCTTGAACCGAAAGGGGGAAGCCTTTCATCTGGAAAAATAATTTATAAAAGAAATTCCAGAAACTGATGTATAGATTGGTGAGCGTACCGATCTAGAGATTTATAAAAGTGGGTGTTAGGTTTGTAGTTTTATGTAATGTATCGGGGACTAGTCTTGGTTGTGTCCTAATGTAAGATAGGTGGTGATTAATTATGGTTCACGCTAGCTAAAGCTGCACAAGAATAATTACATGACCAATGATCTCGAGTTGGAAATGATATTATTTTCCTTGACGATGTGGAGACACTAACAGATGGGAGAACAAATTATTATCTACTATGACCCCCGGAGCCTCAAGTACATCTTCTCACAGAAGGATCTGAATATAAGGTAGAGTTGATGGCTATTGTTCCACTAGTATTATGGAATCGAGATCGTCTTATCTTCTGGTAAGGGTATTGTAGTGGAAGATGCTCTCAGTATGAGATCGTGATCGCAGTTGTTGAGCAAGACGTCTGAGCAGTTGGCCTCGATGCACTATCATTCAAGGATGGAGATGATGAAGCTTATCTCCAGTCGATGGTTTTCACCCCTCCAACCATAAAACATGTCATGGAGGTCCAACTAATGGATATCAACTATGATACCTTACGTGCTCAGTTAACCATAGGACATGATCTTGATATATATTCACATAGTGGAAAGGATGTAGTACTTTTCTGTGGACACACAGTCGTGTCAGTTTCATTATGGGGGGAGGATCTGAGGGAGTTTCATACACACCATTATCGGTACATCTTTGAGTGGTGAAAATGTACTAGAACTTCTAGCGTCAGTTATGGTTGACATGTATATATACTAAAATAGTAGAGTTTTTTGATACCTTACGTGCCAGTAGGTGAATGCTAAGCACCAGGTTCCAGCAGGGTTAAATCATCCCATGGAAGTTCCATAGTGGAAGTTTGATGGATTATATGTGGAATTATTGATGGGATTACCATGAATGTCCACGAGACCTGATTTCATCTGCGGGATCATCGACCGACTCACCATGTTGGCCAACTTCAACGCTATCTAAGAGTAGAGTTCTATAGGGAGCATGTGACTCCTATACATGAAAAGGATGTTTAGACTCCATGTCTTCCATTTTATAATATTCTCAAATCAATATACGTACATCACACCCCTGTTGTTGAAGGGACAAAAGGAAGCTTTTGGGGCATATGTACGCCTGAGAACGGTGTTCCCTCTAAAACTGATGATCAGACGGAGAGGACAATTGAGGTTCTAAGGGATAATTTTCTGTCCTATATCGTGGACATTGGTCATAGATGGGAGGACCACCTAGCACTGGCAGAGTTTGCATACAATAACATATAACACTCCACCATTGGCATGAAACCATTTGAGGCTATATACGGGCAACCCTTTAAGTCACCTCTCTACTGGACCGACCCTGGAGAGTCAGTACTCATGGGTCCAGAGTTGGTCAAAGATACTAATGAGAATGTGAAGATCATTCAGAAGCATACAATGACTACACTAATATGGTAGAAGCCTTATGCTGATATTTTCCTTAGACGATTGGAGTTTGAGAAGGAAGACCATGCATTTTTTGGGTCTCACCTCGCCGATGGCTGTAGAGATTTGGTCATGGTGGAAAGTTGTATCCAAGTTTCATCTGCCCTTCTCAGATACTATTTAGATTTATCGATGTGGTATACCACCTATCTCTACTAGTATAGTTGCATCAGGTGCATGCTGTCTTCCATGTGTCTCATCTGAGGTGGTTCATGCATGACCCATCACACATCATCGACTAGGGGGAGCTAGACATTGAGGATGGTGCGAACATCAAAGAGTACCCAGTGGAGATTCTGGATAGACCAGAGAGGGTCCATCATAGGTGATCAATTCCCCTAGTTCATGTCTAGTGGAGACATTAGAATCTCCTAGAGAGAACATGGGAGAAAGAGGCTCATATTCTTGAACAATACCCACACCTATTTGAGTATCATTTTTTATTGGATTTTTTAGGATGTAAATATTTAAGGTGGGGAGAATTTAATGTCATATATTTTCAAGGTAATATTTTTAAATATTATATGGAATTATTATGAGATGAGACATTGTGATGGAGTGTGATTGTGAGGCCCGAAGTTCCCTAAATAAATGTTTGAAATAATCTAATCTTTTAAATAGCATGATCGAGTAGTTTCCCTAAAAATATGGATCAAATTAGAAATGTGTTCCAGATAATTAATAAGAGGGCATCGTTTCGTTCAACATAGTTAATTTACCTTAGATAGGGCATAAAATTGACCATCGTGGGTTGACCGTGAAAGTTGGTTTTTGGCCGTTTTAAGGGAAATAAGATAAATAAATATTTTATTTTTTTATAATTTTTTTATAATGAAACGATTTTAATTTAATTTAAATAAGCTGGATCCCAGGGTTGGGCTCATAACTTGGGAAAACTCCATAGTATTCTATAGAGCTATGGACATGATCCACCCTTTGAGAATTCGTGACTAACGTCAATGAACGATGAAACATGGATCATACACACTAAGATAAAATTATGAATGACAACTAATATCTCTCATTGGAAAGGTTCAAGGTACTCGTTTTTTGTTTGGATGTTTTTATTCCCTATTCTTTAATTAAACAACTAATAAGGATCAGCCCACGAATAGGATGATCTGTGGATCGTGGTTTCTTGCGAGTGGGTACATTTTTTTCCAGTTTTTTTGGGTTTTGATTCTTGAATTGGTTTTGTGATGATTATGGAATTTTCAACTTGATTTACAATTAAAGATGATAACATGTTTGAATCGACACCATGAAGAACGACATCAAAGGTGTGTTCAACTTTTTCTTATTGGATTTCTTTTAATTTTATTGATGTGTTCCTTGTTTGGTGACGAATAAAAGATCATTGCAAACCCATTTTCTAATGAAACATTCCCAAATTAGAGATCAAACATAGAGAAGACCTAGAGGATGTGCGATGAATATGGTGGACAACAAATCGGCTCGGATCAGGAAAAACCACTCTTTGACTGTTCATCGTGTGGGTGGATCGAAATGGTGTTTCATGGCCAACTTAATGCCCCAAACCACATGGACCACTGATATCATGGTAGGGAGACCTTGTATTTCCTATTTTATGGAAAATCGATCACCAGATCATAAATCAGAGCATCACCCAAGGTGAAGTTGTAGGGGATCATGATTCTAGAAATTTATGAATAACACGACCTGTACTCCGATGAACACGACAAGTAGGACTAGCTGTAGAATATATGGCTTGCGTGTTTCACACGATGATGATCACAATGTTCTTACAGGGATACATGGACTATGGGTCCCACCTTGTTGATGCTAGAGTTACGAGCGATAAAAATCATAGACACGGCGTTTGACTATCATGAAATGGCATGTTGGTCCTTACATGGACATTGTGTGTATCTCAATAGAATCAAAGATATGAGGTGGAGTACAAGCCATGTACTCCACTATACATCCAGAAGAGGCTGGTTACACGGGTCACCCCGTGTGCTGGTTACACTGGTCGACATACATGGGTTGAGGCCATGTACAAGACCATATCCAACGTACATGGAGTGGACCCCAGATACCATGACACAATGTGTCATTCCTCATAAATGTCGTGTATATGTGTTTTTACATGGAATTTTCGTTAGACTCGGGTCACTGTTCTCGGGTAGCATCGGGAGTTAAGGGACACGACATGTGACCACTACTACACTCCTTGTACACTATTCTACATGGCATGATCTGCTTTTCCTCCATTCCATAGTCATGTTTCAATTGGGTTAGTTTCACTTTGCTCATTCCCCTGATAGTAAGGTTTCATTTAAATCCCCATGAGTATGGTCCTTTCAGTAATACTTTTTGATATATAGTCTGGTATCCCTCCGAGTGGCCCAGAAAAAGATCCTCTATCCGTTATTGGCCTCAGGTATAGTTAGGTATTGACATTAATAATCCTACTGGACGTTGATCCTTTATAGAGTAGGTTAATTTAGATGTGTCATGGTATCCTCCAAGTCCCTAACAGTGATCCTCATCTGTGTATGATGATCTTTTTCTACTCAGGAGTGTGTTCTCCATGAATGAGTATATTTGTTCTCTATTTATAGCTATCAATACATCTCTCTCTATCTCTCATGACTTTTTCCAATGAACATTACATCCTAGACGAACATCATCAGTGCTATAAAACTCATGGTTTGATTTCTTCTAGACTGGTTCTTCAAGGAATCATCTAACTGAATCCCAAGCGTGGGTATGTGGTCATTGTAGACTATGGGTTTTTGTCTCATGAATATCGGGATGTGTTTCTATTGTTGTACGTTAAGTAGAAATATAAAATGTAGAGATGACTATACCATTACATTTCATATTTATTTGTGGTTTCCAGTGTCCTCTTCTGAGTATTTTTATACTCACCCATTCACATGCCTTGTATACGCGTGTCATGCCTTGTGAAGATGAGATCCCTTTTTATGGAGTTTAGGGAAGATCAAGATCAGACTGAGCTTTCTGATTTCTATATAAGTATATGTGTTTCTACTAATACAAGAATCATCCCCATTACCTATTTTACCTTACTTGTTGGACTTTTTAGTTTACCGAATCTCTAGTTTATGGTGGTATTTTATTCTTTCCCAGTATATTTTACACACTTTACATTCCATAGTTTTCGGTTGGTTGGGTTTAGTTGTATGGATGAATTTTTTCCTTAGTGGTTTTTACTTTTAGTATTGTTTTTCATGGATATGTGTGTGTGTGTGTGTGTGAGTGTAAAATTACATAGGCAATGACTCCCATGTTACTGATATACCTACTTGGTGCTAGTTACTAGGCCCTGGTCTATTAGAGGTGGGCTTGGGGAGTCACAACACAGGCCCCACTTGGACGGGTTGTGACATAATGAATAACTCTTTATAAAATGGTCTTGAAAGAATTAATGTTTTTCATTTTACTAATGATGTTCTTTGAGACATTTCCCACAAACATATGAAAGGTATTCATTTTTATCTTATATGGAATGAGTGGATTTTTACACCATATTAATTCCTTAATGGTTTGATGTTTTCGTTACAAGATCATATGATTATTTCCATAGAAAATGTTTTCCATTAAAAATTTTTAGCTACATAAAAATAAATTAAGTCAATAATAAAATATTATTTTTAAAAAATACTTTGAAGTTATCATTAAAAAGTAATTTTCCATCTCAAATTACATTAATTGATATTACTTATACCTTACTATGTATATTATAGAATTACATTAACCATATTAATTAAATGGTGGGTTTATTATTATAATGACATGATAATTATGATCCATGTTACATTTCAATGGGTATTGATGTGATAAATTGTTTATTAAACCAAATTTTTATTCATTGTTTTCTTTGTGATTTATGCTATTCTTATACACATATTTATTGTTTTCATTATTTGATGGGTGGGACTTATATCACCCTATAAGAAATGTGAAATGATTTATATCTCATGATATATGTATGATTGTAATGCGGAGTAAACAATGTTCATTATGAAAATAGTGTAATGTTAATTGAAATAGATTTAATGAGATGTGACTAAAACATGAGTTGGACTCTATTAAGTAATACAGGTTGAAATGGGTAGTGAAATTGATTTAGTAAAACTATAATGGAATGGGGAGTGAACTCAGTTTAATAAGAATGAACTATAACATGTGGTGAATATTGTTATGTAATATATGATTAGAATGGATAGTGAACTCAATGCATTATGAATGGACTAAAATGGGAGTGAACTCAATTTAGTATGATTATAATGGAATGGTGAGTGTACAAGCTCCTGTAAATGGATTTTTCTTCTATGATTTACTTGGGATATGACATTGAAAACTATAATGATTTGGGATGTGAACCCTATCAACTGTTAGGAAAGGGATTCCACTTGGTATGGTGGTATGTCTCACTCAGGAGTTGTTGAGGCCCCTAAAGTGCCTTTATATGTTTCAGAAATGATACATTAGTACTACGGGTATGATCTTCTATGATTATATGTATTAAAAATATTATATCTTATTTCATTGATATTCTATTTTTTCTCATGTTATTTTTTGAATAATTTCATATAAACATCAATGATTTATTTTATGAGTCAATATTATGATGCATTATTTAAAGGGTATAATTTTCAAACGCTATGTCTATATTCACAGGACATTATAATTATATTATAACTGATATCTCCCTTGATTACCCTTACTGGAATTTTGATCTTACCTTTTTCTTATGTTTCATTTTCTCTAAATGTGATGAAATGTATTAAGTATGATTTTTAAAAATGTAATCATGTTATAAATTAATAAGTTGGATACAATGTATATATTTTATGAACCATATTTTTATGTTTCCATGTTTCTAAATACACTAAAATAGTTATATTATGCAATTAATTAGTTACTTTATTTAACTAATATTCATCAATATCGATGTAATATCTATGTATGAAAATAATAGATCAGTATTAAAACTATGGAAAATAAAATTTCTAATAATTCCAAATTTGATATAGATATGTCTTTAATGCTAGTTTATATTAAACATCATAGTGAAATTATAGGTAGTATGTAATATCACATTGTATAAATACCATATATAATCCTCTCTATAAGTTTGTGGTCCAGTTTTCAGTCCAACCATATATAATGTAATGTTAAATTTGTGTAATTGGATCTATCAGAGGTATTTTTTGCACTATATTATTTATATTCTAATGTGAAGAGTTTAGATTTAATATTTTACTCTAAATATTAATTTTCCAGCTATATAATAGGCCCAAAAAGAACTATTATATTTTTTTAATATTTTTGGAAAAAAATTAATTTCATGGTGATGTAAGAAAAATATTCAGTACCTCTATCAACAATGATGGATGAATATGATTATTTATGTAGTTATTGATCACATAGTATTTGGATAAAATGCATTATATTATTTTATTTCCATATTTGATAACATTTATAATTATTGTGATAATTAATGTGTTATATATATATATATTTCAAAAAACCCACATCCACGCTTTAAAGAAAAACACATAGATGATATATTTAATTTTCTAAGGGATCATGTAAATAATGGGGTATCGTTTTAGAATTATTCCCTTATAAAAATATTTTGTTGAAAATTTTAGTATTTATAAATTTATGTTAAAATTGAGATAATATAGCTTGATTTTGAAATTATAGAATCATAAAATCATTACTATTCCAAATAATGGATCGAAAATATCTTTTTAGATTATTTCATTAATGAATTTTTTTTTGCATTGATTTATTTCTATATAGATAATAATATTTAAATTTAATATTAAACCATTGGTACATTTTAATATTTAGTTTTTTGGACTAATTTATCAATATATTTAATCTTATTACTATACAATTCCATATTACATATAATGTTTTTTATTTATAATAAAAATGACTATCTTTATTATTTTAAATTAGTATATATATTTTTTTATAAATTTTAAAATGGGGGAGATTATTATTTATAATTTAATAAATGAACTTTTTTTAAATTTATAAATACTAGGGAGTTTTTTGTAGTTAAAATTGGTTTTAATAAATTAATTTTTCACTTATTTATGTTAAATTAAATTCTCGTCAATTTTATTTAAAAATATATTTTTTTACTATACATTTCTCATTTGATATTTTCATATGTAACTTTTAAACATTTTAATGATGATTTCATAGGAAAATATTTTAATGATTTTAATAATTTAATGATTTATATATTTTTAAACATACATAGTGTTTGTTATTATAAATTTATTATTTTTTTATTATATTATAAAAATATTATTGTATGTGAGACACCATGGTTTTCCTCAATCAATGTATCATCTAACCAAGGGGTCTACCTCATAGGGGGCTAACTGTAATTATCACATTGATAAGTAGAGAAGATATCGTCATTTTATTGGCCTATTGAGAATGTGTCCATGTAGATGGCCCATAGAGAATGCATGTTGTGTTATTGTATTGGGCCAAAGGACCAAAGGGCCATGGCCCCAATAGAGATGTGTGAGGTGATATTGATGATCCAATACTAATGTCTCGTATTGAATAAGGTGTGTGTGTCTTGATATACGTTAGGCTTAACCGACAGAATAACCGATATAGGACAAAAACATGGATTCACATTCAATCATATCTTTAAACATCATTAATATGAAATCAGTCATTCGATTAATATATTTCAACCATATGATTATTATTTTGAACTCGCAATAATCAGTCATTTACCTAATACTCTTTTTTTATATGTATTTAAAGACTTCCATCTGGTAATATGTTCATAACTATACTATATCTCCGATCTAGGCAAGGTTGTGACATTCTACTATCTACCACTACTCACACTAAATGCTTCAATGATCGACATAAAATGTTGTTTATTCAACTCTACTCATGGAGTATGAAATGGTATCAACTATTTCTATATAAACGGGAAGATATATAGTCTTTTGTGGATTTATTAATCAACCGATAGATACTAATTTCACTAATAGGTCTCTAAACATCTGTAGTGGAATGGTTCAACTATTTTGGTTGCATCCATAAAATTTTCATCCCAACTACTTCCACATGAAGGTTGATAGTGTTATCGGTCCCCCACTAGTTTTTTTTCTCTATAAATTGATCAATATACTATTGGACATAAAAGGATTGTCAATATACCATTTGAAATCAACTAAAAGGTCCCTATCAGACCATCAGTTATTCACTGGTCAATGGTTGAACTGAACTTACATCTAGTCTTCACCATTTTTAAATAATTTATATACAATATCAATATATTTTTATTATTTCATATTTCTTTATTATATTTCCACAAAATGGTATAATAATTGAAAATTTTCATTCTATCTAGAGCCATAGTACCAAGGGATCGAATCAATGTTTTTTATCCTCCACTATAATATTTCCTTTCATAATAGTTGTTGATGAATACTTTATATTTTTGACATATTTTATTCTTTCAACTATATAATATTTTTTGACTTTACACTGGTAAACCAACATTTTAAAAATATTTTTTAAATCCCTAATTGGGCGTCAATAGTAGATCGATTCATTATTGGATATCAATGGTAGATCAATCCAACCGAGGACATAAATTGTAGATCGATATATTGCAAGGTAATTTTCTGTCAAAAATTTCTTTGAAATAATATTTCATAAATTTATATTTCATTTAATTTATATAAATCCATTTAAATAAAATTCTAATTTAATTATTTATTATATTTTTATATAATGTAATTAAAAATTCTGTAAAATAATTTCATGAATATTTTATATTCTTTTATACATTTACTTTTACTTTATAATATGCTATGTTTAAAAAAAATATTTTCTTAATTAACTATAAGTTTATTATTTTAATTATAACTATTTATATATATGAATTTTATACATTTATTTTACATAAAATACTAATGTATTTATTATAATATTTCATGAATAAGTCAAGAGAAAATTGTACATTGTTATTAATTGTGGTTTTTAAAATCATGGGAAATTGTAATATAGTTTAATTGTAATATAGTGACATGTGTGAATAAGTAGGTAGATATATATATTTTCCATTTATTTTTTAATTAATTATCTTGTTTTAAATTTGGAGAGAGATTATCAATTCAAATAACCAATTCATGTGTAGATCATTCATTATAATGTGTGTAATACATGTTTGAAAAATTATTACATCTCTCAATGATTAAGAAAACTTATTTACATATGTATGATGGCTACAATAAAATAATAATAACCACATTTGACATTATTTCATCATCAAGATCAAAGAACATCAATCCTCTTCAACTTCTACATTTATTTATCATAATATAATATCATTTCAATTGAAATTCTCCACATATACTTTTATTTTTTGTTTCTTTTTTTTGTGTCTAGCTTATGATTTTCCCAATCCTAATCAATTATTAAATTTTTTGTTTCTTCAACAACCAAAATTAATATTGGATTCTGACTATAAATCAAAAATCTGGTTGCGGACTATAGATTGGTCTCCTATAAAATGATAGGTTGTGCCGTTAGGTTATTTTAAATGGATGTATCTGAAATAGCTTCACACACCTTTAAAAGCATTGTTCGTATTGGGTACCCAGAAAATTAAGGAGTGGAAAAGGTTTTGGACTATAATATGATTTATTTGATCCGAACCATGGTAATTCATTATGTTTATTCATTTTATTTATGTTTCACCTCATCTAATGATCTCATCTGTAACTGTTTGTCTTAATTTTTTAATCTCTGACTTATATTTTGTATTAAAATTTTCCAAATCACTAATCACCCACATTTAGTGATTATTTCTATCATTATTGATCCATAATTTTCATTATATTCTTGATAATCATCTTACAATACCTCTTACCAAGTTAGTGATTAAGCATCCTAACATTTTTTTAGATCCTTTCTCATGGGAACCACCCCACAGGGACGGTGAGTTATATACATCACAACTTCTAGGGATGGGACAATTTATTTATTTTAATACATTACAATACATGGTAAATTGAATGTTTTAAATATTCATCATCAGAATCATTTGGATAATATTTTGTTCATATTTTATTTTCTACTCAGAAATCACCAAAACACATTGTAACGAATGTGCATGAATGCCACTAAATTTTTTTATATTATAAAAAATGTGGTTGTTGTGAAAAAATCAATTTCTATGGATTTATGACTATTTTTTATCAGATCAGGGGATCCTTAAGGTTTTTAAAAAAATATTTATGTTTTTAGTATCCCAAATTAAGGGTGTTAATGGACGGTATTTCAATGAATTAATTTAGGTACAATTTTACGAATATTGAATATTAATTCATCCATTTTTTCCATAATTTCTATCATATGGTGTAAATGGAATTAATATATTGAATCATTCATCAATGTTTTTAGATTCATTAATTGTTGTTTTTGTAGATTATATCCTTATATATTTTATACGAGATATGGATATTGTTAGACATTGTAAAATAATCCTTGGGATATTAAAAGTAAATTGTATTCATGGAATTATATCTAAATCTGTCTTAAGGATTATATATGAGAAATTTAATGGCCATTTCATTTATGTGGATGTTGTCTTTGTAGATCCTGAGAAAATTCAGGTTGTGACTTCTTGGGAGAAAATAGTTTTATTTTGAGATCTACTATTTTTGGAAAAAAACAAGTTATTTTAGGTTCTTTATTAAATAAATCCCAATTATTATGTGTCATATGGTTGATTTATCACTTAAGGGTGTAATGTTTTTTTGGTTAGGATCATTTCCTTTAATGTTTTATGATTTGAAAGTGAGACAAAATTCAACTTTTATTTGGATTACTCCTACGTCAAGTTATTTATATAATATTTAATCAAACACTTATATTATGTTGTTTCGATGTGTTATTATTTAGGGAGAAAGATAATATCTTATAGATCGTTTTTTTAAACCATTATAAGAACATAATACCCATTCATGATCACCAATTTTTTTAAATTATGCATGCTATTATGAGTTTATTATAATAAATATTAATTTATAGGCTTATAGTGTATCCATACTATAAAAATATACTATATATCTTAATTTAGAAATATATTTTCATAAGATATACACATTAGGATAGCTATCATGAATTCATTTACATTGATATTTATTACACCCATAGGAAAGGTAATGTCATCACATAATCTTTGGTCAAAATGTTTTGGAATTAGGTCAAGAAAAAAAGAGATGAAGAATGATGATTGATTAGATTTTTTACAATGATCATCTTATATGATGGAACAGATTAACAAAATTTATTCAAATTTTAATCTTAAGGATGATAAAATATAGATGATCGTATTTGAATTGGATAGGATGTTGATTGGGATTGACATATATTTAGTTGGAATAATTATGATAGGGAGAGCACATGAGGGTTGTTTTGGAATCCTAATGATGTTTTTTACTTATAAGGAAGGCTAGTTAATTTGATAGAACATATACATGAATATATGGAATATACAAACCTATCTAGTTAATCTATTCACCATCAAGATACAAAGAATAATCATGACATTAGATATGAATTAATTGGGGTTATGATTGAGAATAATGAATTGGATTTTGTGTCTTGGTCCCCTAATTGTTAAAGAGTTAGTGTGGATGTTTAGTGGTCTATTAGTTTGAATAAAACCATACACATTCTATTATGGAAGAAGGATGATATATTAATTAATTTTGAGATTAGACTACCTTAGAAACCTAGTTGTAATTTTTTATATGGGATATTATTTAGTATCTCCCGAAATCAGTGTGTATCATACATATGAAGGAGTCAATGGAGGCAGAGTACCATGGATACCTTTATTTTTGGGAGATTATAAATTTTTTTTTAAATAATGTATCATTTTATTTAGTGGACCTATATTAACATATATATAATATGGTGGATTTCTGGTAAAGATAGGTTCTTAGTTAAAGTTCAGAAGTACATTTCATATAGATCTAGATGATTATGCTATGTGAGAAATATATATTGTCAAATAAATGTTTATCAAATTATTTTTGTACTTGAGTTAATCATGGGATAAAAATATTACCTTCATGAAATATACCTATCAAACTAATTTTTATTATCTAATTCAGATGTATCTTTCTGTGGTGTTGTATGAGACGCCTATAAATTTCCACTTTATTGGGAAGAGGTTAGAGAGTGTCCCTGGTTAGACCAACATTAACCAATAAAAAGATAGATATAATGAAATTAATTGGCATTATGTTTTTATAAAATTATATATTCTAAAAATCATTTGGTTATTAGTGTCATCATCTATTGAATTTTGAGTTAGGTGACACGTTTTATATTTTTACACGTCACTTAAAGAAATATTTTATTAGGGATGTATTTGATGTTGGAAAATTTATATTATAAACCATTGTAGATTGTCATGTGACTCATAAATTATTCATATTAATGATACTTACATACTTATTTTATTATTACCCATTATTTTTTCAATGATTCCAAACTAATTAAGTGTTATTAGAATTTTCCCCATGTGATTGAGTGGTACGATGTTAAAATAAAACCTGGGACCATATTGGTTAATGTCCTATTAAGATAGAGTATAAATGTGATTGTTTTTTTATGGTATGATGATTCAGTTGGATCGAGTGGTAAAAAGTGAGACATGGAAAACTATGATACATTTTATAAAAAGGACTTGATGATGTAGCCATTGACTTTTTTATTTTTCATTCATGGTCCTATGAATATATGTTGAGAAAAATTATTTATGATGGGTCGAATTTTGATTCGTTATATATAGGCATGTTTAATTATATGAATGGTTTTTATCATGTGATATTATAGATTAATTCTAGTGTAAGAGGATTATTATTTCATGTTTTATGGATAATATACTAGGTGAATAATTTAGGTTCACTGTTAGTTTTAACCATGTAAAAAATCATATATGTCCTTAAGAGTCCCAATAAATTTTTTTTGGGTTTGTATAATCCTATGGGTGTCAAATATAACCATTTGAGAGTATGGGTTTGGTCTAGTGTTTTTCATATGAGTTAACTAGTGTTCATATAATCGTGTGGATATTCTTAAAAAGGAATTAATTTTTTTTCATGAGACTATGTGTACAAAATAGTTTATACATGGTTTCTAGAACAATTTACCATAACACTAAAACTCAATAAAAATCCAAAATTATTAAATTTTCATGTTTATCATTATCATTTTTATTAATAATATCCTCATTTTACATCATTATCTTGAAACTGGACATCAATTATTCAATTTATTACTCTCCCATTGATTCTTTGTTATCATAAAATATATTTAGTGTATCTTATAAATGTACAATCAATTTCTCTCACCACTTATACTATTTTCCATACATTTATCCTTCTCAAATATTCCCCTTGATCTATTGGATTTGAATTTTGATGTGATTTTCATATATAAGGTTGTGGATGGATATTTTATGATGTTAATTGTACATTTATTTTAATGAGATCTAGAACATTTAATTTACCATATCATATTTTAATAGAAATTAGATTTTGGTTGTTTTGAGGTAGGTATACATATATGATGAACTATAAAATGGAAATCCTTGTTCTCATTTGATTTATTTTATTTTTTTGTTATATATTTTCATATTAAATTTTTTTTAGTCATTTGTGAAAATAAAAAGATTTTTCAAAACGGTTTTTTTACAATGAGATTTTCTGCACATAATTTGTTTGAAATAATTATTCAAGATGGGTTTTAAAGGAAAATTGTATGCAATAAAGTGATTTGGTGTGGTATCAAAATAGATTTTATTTTGGAAAATGTGTAATTGTAATGAAATATTAATTAAAATTGAAAATCCATTATGAATCATTTATTTGTTTTCTTAAATTGATTTATATCATAATTCCATGCTTGTTAGACCATGTATATAAGGGAAAAATATACTTAAGCATTCTTGGTGGTGTTAACTGTAATGTAAATTTTTTTCATGACTCTTGGATTATTAGGTGATTTCATAACCTTGGAATTAAGAATCAAATAAATTAGAGTACACTTTTTTAGGACATGGAATTAGTATTTTCATTGTTTCGTACCCCCTTTTATCATGGAATAACATTTATTATATTCATTGAGGATACATTATGTGAATGTATTTAGATTTGAATATTTTCAATCATGATATTGATATTGATTTTGATTTTGATTCTTAATAACTATAATAATAAATGTTTAATGAACCAGGGATAAATGATGCAACCTATTACATTGTTTTTCTAAAATATAGAATATTATTATTGAAAACGATTGTATTATTTTATACTGGAACATGTTTTTACTGAAATAATATAGAAACATATTTTATAAAATAATGATAGGTTAATGTGGATAGGAATATTATGGATTCATTGTGGTATCCAACTGATATTTATTTTCTTCACTACTATTGTTTTCTTCGATGATTTTCACAACTATTTTCATATTGTAGAGGTAATGGGAATGGCATCATATTGGAGATGAATCTTAAAGATCTTGTGGTGTTTTTGTGGATTGGTATGGCGGTGATATATGATCATCTAGATATCCAAAAATGGGATTTATATTAGTTCTATTTTGTTATATATTGGGTTTTTACCTTTCTATCAACTAATTGGATGTGACCTTTTTCGTTTGGTCACATTTTTTATATGTTTTATTATTTTATCCTCTATGATACGCTATTTTTTCAATAATTAATTTTTTTTGTTTGTGAAACCTCTCCAAAAATTCATTTTATCATATATTGGTGATTTACTGTTACCTATGGTGACCGTGAACAGACATTTTTGCGCTGAGGTGGGCCTATTTAGTTGGCATTATAGGATTAATTGGGGTGTTCTTTTAGAGAACATGACGTATAAGTATTGATTTTGAAGATTGTTATTATAATCATAGATGTGATATAGATTCAAAAATATGTCACTACCATAAGGAAAATATATATTCTGTTAAGTTATTCTTGAGAGAAATGGTTTTTGGGAGATGATTAGTATTTTAAAATGTTATTATATTAATGTAAAAATTGTTATGCATCTCCCTCTTATTTAATGGAACATAAAAAATTAATCATCTTATTTCTAAACTAATTAATCTATGAATGTTCAATTTGATTTAACAACATAGAAATACATAAATGTATAGAATAATTTTTTAATATATAAAATTTATATTTTCTTCATGAATATAATTATATAATGATTAAATATCTTCATTACTGAAATTTATGAAACTATGAATACACATTATAAAATTTATTAAGTATTATAGGGACAAGTTTGCCACTAATTTCATATCTATAAATCAAAACTAATAAAATAAGAGAATAAATTTGGTTATTTAAAATTATTTTGTAACATCTATAATTTTTAATTTTAATCACACAAAAAATGATGGTACATGTATCCATGTATGAGGATCATCATTGATATTACAGAGCATTTGAAGAAAAATAAAAACCCCTAATGTCATATGATTAATATATAAAATAATTAACAAAAAATTTAAGTGATTAATGTTAATAAAATTTATAAAATACAATAAAATTAAATATAGGATTCATAATAGAAATTAAGATAGTTTATATCATAGTATATTATTTTAGAACAAGTCCAACCAAGTATGAATCCCAGAAAATTGATATTATCGACCCAACATCCTTTTCAACGAGTAAGAGTTTGAATCATTTTACTATGTTGTTTTAAGTTACCAATATTTTTAAGATTATTTTAATCATATTTAAAATTCTTGTTTTATTGAGGGAACATTACTTTTCTTATAAAAATCATTTTATTTTATGTATATATTTATTTATTAAAAAAATATTTGTTATGAATAATAATAATCCACTCTAATATGATCTTTATCATTAATATCCATGTTATTTATTTTCAAAAGTGGTTTTATATTTTATTTTGAAACAAAAATATGTTTAATTTAATGTCATTTTATTAAATACTAACACCTTTTAAAAAATAGGATGGATTATCCTTTTTACCATGTGTAATTTCGATAAGGCGTTGTAACATATTACGAAGTATTTTCAATCATTATCATATAATTTATCTTCAACTCAAAATTTCCATGGAAAAAAAATTATTAATTTTTAAAGGATCTACTATTGATATTACATAGTAAAAAGTACTTCATGTAGTCTCTAATCTAAATTCTCAAATATTACCATATTCAATGTGAATCACAAAATTTTCACTTTATAACCATGAAAGTAACTTATATATAAAATGAATTTTAATTTTTTCGCATATATTTTACACAATAAATCCAAATAAATTATCTATGTTGATATTTTTACGGGATTCACAATATAAAATCCATTTTCTATATTTAATTTTTTAACCAACCTACCTACTCTTCCTTCATTTTTAACACCATTATGTAATGATATGGAATAAAATTTCATCTCATGGGTTTTACATTATATAAAATGTGTTTAATTTCATGTGGTACATATATGAATATATTGTTTTGTTGGATCCCATATAACCATATAATGCATTGATTATTATTTTATATTTTAAGATAAAAACAAGAAATGAGATTTACAATACACCATCCCCATCAAATGAAAAGATCATGATTATTGATCAATTATATTATGAGAGGAATGATTATATTCTAGATATACTATGTTATTGGAGGGGTTATTTTGATTACATATATACCATGTAATGTTTTCAAATTATTATTTTATTTAATAACAATAACTAATAATTCCCATGTTATTACAAAATCCAATGTTATAACTTTTGTTCATTTTATATTATTTGAATAAATTTTATTGACTCATTTATCTATAATCTTAAGACATGGATATAATTTGGTCAATTGTGAATAATGGTTATTTTATAATGATTAATGGGAATCTCTTGTTGTTTTAAATTTATTTCTACAATTTATTTATCCTCTGAAAAAGTTTTCTCATATTATTATGATCAATTAATTTCATGAATTTTTGTTAATTTTTTCCCATACAGATCATTTGACCACATCACATCTTATATTTCGAATTTCCATATAAAATTAAATGGAAGATTATTTTTTCGAAATACTTATGTAGAGATGTTTTGAATGATTATTATAAGATTTTGAAATACAAGTTTATGTAGTTAATAAATATATAATATAATCCTTATATTCATTAGTTTGTGAAATTTCTTATGAGATGTGAAATTTGAATTATGGAAATGATGTTAATTGTGTATATGTTTATCTTAGGATATATAACATGATATTTAAGTGGGTTTTTATTATGTATGTTTTAAGAAATAGACCTATTGGTGTGGGAGTGGGTCCTCGTAGTTGGTATCAAATCATTTATTAGATATTTTTAAGTATTACCACCAAAGAACATAAGAAAAAATTGTATATATACGTATAAATATAGGAAAACAACACAAACAATTTAATGTCAACCAGATATTATGACATTTTTAAGAAATTAAATCTAATTCATGATATAAACAACATATTGTATGTTCACTATTAAATTTACCTATAGTATATAACCACAAAAATTTTGGTTTTTTTATTTACTCAATTTTTAATTATTGAACAATTTATAGGAGAAGCATCACACACGGTTTGATACTCTTATAGGCTAATTAGTAGTTAATTATAATTCAATTTAATAACCATTATGATGGATTTAAATGGATGTTTGATGATATAATATATAACTACTGCAGTTTGTGTCACGAGTTGATGTTGAGTAGTACTGACCACTAGAAACCACATCCCTGTAAATAAGGATTGAGTCTTGGAATCCCACCTTGGGGTATTTATGTTTCAGTTCAAAACAATGTTGGATACAATAATATTGGTTATGATGCAAGGTGGAGATGATGGTATGGGTGTAGACCCATTTAATAGCCTTTTATAAATTGCGCCTTTCGTAAAATCAGTTTCATTAACTATCTATATAGTTTGAATGGAATTGGAGTAGGTTATGTCATTTTCTTTTAGGGATAATAATGTGTTTGTTACATCCATTTCTTATAAAATCCGAAACATTCTAGGATTATATCCTATTTTGTTAGTGAACCATATAGAAACATTATAATTGAGAATTTATACTAATACCCATGGATTTATATGTTTGGTTATACATTTTATTAATGAGTTACATTTTTAGATATGAATATTGCTTTTGTAAATTTTCACATTAATGTATTCTCATTACTCAAGATTCATTTATTCAGAGTAATTTATTTTTTCTAAATAAATATTTTTTTCATTATATATGATGGAAAAAGTATTCATTATACCAAAAATATAATCAAATGTTTGGGTGAAGGTGTTATGAATCGTATTTTTTGTCCTATCTAATTTTATTGAGTTTTCGGAAAACATTAACCTACCAGAATATAAAGATACAAATAATTATGTTAAAATAGATTTCTTCATATTCTTGGTGAGTAAAATTTTAGAGGAAATATAGCTCACCTTCTTACATTTCTAAAATCCCTCAGGAAAATCAATGGTAATTCTATTATAGGAAATAGTTGACGTATTATTTATGGTTGACTTATACAATGAGATCATTATTATTTACTAGTGGTGAAATGTTCATCCAATGAAACTGATAAGAGGATTATCAATTCTATTGCACGACCCTCAGATAAATGATTTTGATACTGAGTGTTATCTTATTATTAATATTATTTCCCAAATCCCATTGATAATGGGGAAACTTGCCCCCATAAGCTTCAATGTCCATGTATAAAAGGTAAAGGCTATATTGTAACTGTTTCTAGGGTGGTTCATGGTGCTGAAGTGGTGAAGTGTGAACTTATTATCATCATTTAAACTATAAATATATTTATTTTTTATAATATTGTATATTCATTAATAAAATAATGGTTTTAAAAAATTATGATTAAACACCTCCAATTATAGATATATAATAGTATTTTAAAACACAATGGAAGAAATTGATTTTATCCAATAAAATGAAATTTTATCTAATTATGGTTTATTGGAAGATACTTCTCATTGATTTTTTCCACATTCCATTTTAAAATTCAATGTGATTCATTTTATAGATTTTCAATCTCTACATTGACCATGGATTAACTATAATGATAATGAAAAATTATTTCATATCACTTATAATTATCATATAAAATATTACTAAAAAAATATTTTGATATATATATTGATGTACACCCGTCGATCTATTTGTGAAACACAATAAAATATTATTTGAAGATCTAGTAATCAGAAATAAGTCAACATTAATTATATAGAAATTATATAGGTGTATATATATATATTTTTCAATGAATTACCCATCATTTCTCTAAATGATTGGAATGTGTTTTTTGTTGAACTACTACCTTCTTTTGTATCTAAACCATTGATAACATGTAGAATAAACACTATTGAAATAAAATAATAACCAACTTAAATATTTTAGAAAATTTAAACGGTATTTACACACCATATGGATTAATTAACAGGTTCACTAATGTCATGAATAATTATGGGATAATGATTCTAGAAAAATTAATCACACTATTAAAAATATAATTAAAAATAACCACAACCATTTTACACATATATAGGTATTTTATATCAAATTATTATAGCTTAATACTTCTCGAAGATGGATAATTGATTTCAATACAATAATCTACAGGTATGTATAGAAGATACACTAAAGATTTTTTTTAACAATGTAATGGCATGATGAAATATTTTTGATTATATATTGACTTGTAATTCACATAATACCATCATTGATATTTGTAATATAAAATGTATAGATAACATTGTTTTTATTGAATCATTTTGTTTAAGATATTCCCAAACATTTGAAACTCATTTGAGAATATTAAGAGAAATTTAGGATAGACTTTAAGATCCTATGAACTGAAGTACCATAAAAAATAATCAACTAATGTGTATTTTTGAATCCAAAAAATATCCTTATTGGGTCATCTGATTACACATGATGAGGCATTTTTTGACTTTATAAACACACATGTGATGAATGTATAGTATAGAAAATATTACTTGATATAAATATTTAGTTTTGAAGAATAAAAATATTATGATGTTTATTTGATAGAAATTTATCAATATTTAACAATATTCTAAACATGTTAAAATAGATGGCTTTGATGTTCCTATGGATAATTGAAAATTTTGAACAAAATATTAATGGATCGTACTAAGATATTCTTTATCAAACATGTACATATTTTACACAATAATAAATAAGGGTTTTTAAAATATTGTGATGGATTCTTAAAAGAAATGGGACGATTACCTATTCAAAATTAAAGCTTTATATACTATTAGTTATTTAAATTTTTAAATTCAAGAGAAATAAATACTTGATTCTTGATCTAGAGATAGTGGTGATAGATTTTACATTTATAATTTTGGAACATTATTTATATAATGAATAATTTCACATCTATGGTTATTATGATAATAATAATTCGACAATTGAAGATAGTTTTAAATGAAAGGTGATGTACAAAAACCGAACATGATGGTATAATGTTTTTATGTATTTATATTTATCAATATATTCTTACCTGGAATGGAAGACAAAGTAGAAGATGTTCTAGGAAAAAACAATCATTGTACTATATCATGGATGAAATTTATTGAAAGAATATATATATGTGTATATAGATAATAATCATATTTCTATATAGAATATAAAACAAGAGATAAAAATTAACATTTCCCATTTGATTACCCAACCATCCAAAAATATAAGGATCCCGGAATCATAGAATAAATGATAGTGCTACTAAAAATGATATCATTTATTCAGTGGTCAACCCTAGTTGATATGTTGTTATAAGTCCTCAAACCTAGATCTATGTCACTACATTAATAGAATTGAATAAAATTATTTGGTATGACAATCATAACGGTTCCATCACTAATTTTAATGGAATAAAATAGATTAATATATGTGATATATATCTCATCTAGTGGTAGAACATTATGATAGATATTTTTTTGTTTGAATAATTATTATTTTTATTTTATAATGTATAATATTATCATCAAAAATCTAAATGGTTGATGAGTCCATTCTTTATAATCGTTTGAAAATAAGAGAACCTTACCTGTACTACTATTTCTGGAAAAGGAGACAATGTTATATGGGTATTAGTTTATAGGAATAAATAGTTTTCTAATTTAATTTGTATTCATATAAACTAGTCACATAAACAACATTACATGTTATACATAAATATTTCATAATAGAAAAACACATTCAGTTATAGCTGATCAAGATCTGATTTTCACAAAAAGAATTTTGAAAAGTCATAAATAACAACTAAATAAAAATTAAAAATTGAACATATATTATAATACTATAAAATCTGGTTTATTAGGAAGGAACATCAAAATGTTAGATGGTATGATTATATCCATCAAGTAGAATTATAAGGATGTTGGTAAAACATATTTCTCAAATGGAATTCTAATGTAATAAATAGTTCCACACATGTATCCAAATGTTATTATATAAAGATATAAATTAGAGGAAATATTGGGATCAATCATGTAGTGATGAATATAGAGAAATGAATTAATTTTGAATGGATTTTTTTCAAATAAAATCAGGAAAATAATTAACTAATTAGACATAAAAAATGTAATAGATTCTAATAGAATGTCACTATTGATGACCGTTGATAAGATATAGAGTTTGATTTTGTTAGATTGTATTAATTTATATATTCTCGTGGAAGAAGACTATGATATTCAAGATAACATGAATGTTGAGACCAATTTAAATCTATATATCAGAGTTTCTTGAACATGTTAGCGATGTTTAATATTACTAGTCACTTCCTATATAAAAATTATCCGTAGATGTTGAGTTTTGTGAATAACTATTCAGGAATTATATACCAAATACATAAAATTTCATAATGATTCCACATTTTATTAATAGATTTCTATGATCTTAAAATGATGTGATATATTTTTTAAATCTGTATAACCTCACATTTCATTATTTTGTAGAAAAATTATAATGTTGAAGAATAGATGATGGGACATAATGTTGTAATTTATATTAAATACCCTTACAAATATTGATTTTATTAATATAATTTTGTCAGATTACTTGCATTAATGGGTATAGAATACAAAACCCCTGAATTTATAATAATTAAATTCTATAATAGATGGTATTATATAGATTAATAAATGAATATACACTATATTATAATAAATATATGACTATTGAGACATATAAATTTTATTATAGGTTATAAATAGAGATAAACCTATTATGAAATCAATCATGAATATATAATAAATGACATCAATAAGTATAATTCATCCATATGAGGATCACGTTTTTGACCATGGATGGGGGTAACTTCACTAGGGTATCTCCACGAAAGTTCCCATTATTATCTCAAAAATATGTTTCTAAAGAAGAATCATGTAAGTGAAAATATATATATCATTAGTAACAGGTATGTTACTACAATTTGAATCACCACCCATGATAGCTAATACTTCTGTTTGTATATTTATGTCTCACAGAGAGACTATGATGTGTATCTAAATATAGGTTAGCAAAATAAAGGCATGTAATTACTAATATTGCAAATTACACACATATATATACCAAATTTATTATAAAACATTTATCATTTATATATTTTTTAAAAATTTAGTTCATGTTTTGTACATGATTATTTAGTAAATGTATATAATTATTTAATAAAATAATTCGTGTTTCAAAATTTATTTTCATAAAAATAGTTTTATTATACGGTGTACATTTTATAAAGAAAAATAGAATAATTGGTTAAATTAATATTTTGATAATGTATAATTTTTATATAAAGAATTTATCAAGCATCTATTTACTTGTAATTAAAATGAATAGGTAATAATAATATTTAATATTTAAAAGACTAATTTTACCAAAAAAAATCTCAATATATATTCTATGTTAATTTAAAATATAAATTTATTACATTTTTAAAATTTAATTTGATTGAATGAAAAAAAAATCTAAATACTACATGAAAACATTTTGTAATGAAGGTAATATAAAATTTCTAGTAAAAATTATAATTATAATTGTAAATATGTAGTGATTGTTAAATGTTAAAAAGAATGTAATCTATAACGGATTGAATTTTTCTAAAACAACAGAAAAATAAAATTCAATAAGCCATTTTTTGGTGGGGAAGTAAATTTATATTGTCTCCCAAACATTTATTTACCTAACTCCCCAAATTCCCATATGAATCAATATTTTTCTTTTATTGAACATTAAATCTTAATGAAATGTCTATATTTTGATGTAGAAAATCATATCAATTACACCAAATTCCAGAAATTCATATCAATTAAAATTTAATTATAACCATACCTATTTTACATCCATATTATCCCATTCTATGCTTAGTACTAATATATTACATGATTGTTTCCAAACATCTCTTTTTTAAAGAGATCACAAAATAAAGGATTTGATTCCTCAACATGAGTAATATCAACTAAAAACATTATGTTTTCCATATTCGCCATCCACTAATAATCCAAACAAAATTATCTTGACTCATGTAATTACATCAGTATCAGTGTTATACATAATTTTCAAAATATTTATTAAATATATAATATCAATCTTCATATCATATATTGTAAGGTGAAATTGTCACTCTTCCAAGTGAAGAATACCACTTCCATGAATGACCTATATCCTTTTTCATTACCACCGTACATGAATGGTAATAATACTCTAATCAATCCAATAAAATATATTTCTAAAATTTAATAGTTTTATAGAAATATTCAATAATAATTCACATACTATATAACCAATTGTTAAAATTCAACCATTTGTTCATTTTAAATATCAAACAAAAATTAATTTACTATCTACATATCCCTGAATGAAAACATAAATTCAATGAGTGAAATTATAAATTATTAAACATTTATTTAATTTATATGATATAACCTTAACTATTTATAGAAGTATTTAATTATAATAAATTTCTTATGAAAAAATAAAATTTATAATGTGTTTTTCATACTATAGAAAATATAAAATCTACTATTGTAAATAATCTATAATTAACTAATATAATTATTAATGATTATTAAAATAAATTTGTATAATTGATAATTTTTATTCATATTTTTATTAAATAAGAAATTATGATGGTTATGATTATAATACATAAAATTAGAATGAATCTGACCATATAGGATGATAAGGTACTCGTTTTTTGTCATCTTAAGCCCCATTTTCTAGATAATGGGTTTTTTCTATCCTGAATTTATTAATCTCTGATGATTATATTATTTTGTTTCTATTCACCATTTGGATCAATCTATTTACGCTAATTGAATTTTTATTTTCTCATTAAAATATTCATCCATAATTTATTTACATTTTTTATTAAATATGTTTTTTATAAGTGTGAGTATCATCATATATAATATAAAATTTCTTTTCCATGTCCATATTCTTTACACCAATATAGTTTTTTTTTTCAATTTTAATTTTTCATGTTTACTATATAATTTTTCAATCATTTTTGTCCTTCTTAATTTTAATATGTATCTTTTTCCTTTAAATAATGTGTTTTAAAATTTTTTATTTGATAAATATTAATAACAAATTTTTCTTTAGGATAATATAAATTATCCTCATCCCATAATTTCATATTGATAATGAATATGTGTTTTTTAATTGATACATTGAATTTATTATTTATTTATAATTTTGGATCATTTATTCATTAAAAATACTCAAATATTATATTTTTTATTGTGAGGTGTAATGGTTCCTATATAAGATGATGATATCAAATATTTTATAGAAATTATATTTATGTTTAACACTAATTTTCTATGTTAAACTTAAAATAAGTACATAAAATTTATTTCTATTTCCTGAATCTCTAATTAAATTTCATCCTGAAATTAATCACTCTATTTTATTTAATATTTGTATTAACTAATCCAATATTTATGACATATTATTTGATTCCATTATGAAATTATATGAATCCAATTATATTTTAATGTGGATTTCCCTATATGTTTTATTATTGATTTCATAAGATACCCATTTTTATGGATATTGATGGGTGAGGCCTAATATCTACCATTTATGTATTGAATAATTTTCTATATAGAAGTGATTGAGAAAGAATAGATATTATATTAAATGATAAATAGTGGGAGGAAATAGAATTAATACTTAAACATTATGTTATGGGATGAGGGATAGTTATTCCTGATGCATAGTGTTTTGAGTGGAATTATCATGATTCTAGATTCACTATATATTATTTTTCTTATATATATATATATTTGTGTGTAATTTCCACACTCTTTTGAGAAATCCCCAAGATATTAAATATTTACATATTAAATCACAATCTTATTTAATTCTATATATCTTATGTATACTGTCTCATCTACCTAAAATAATATACTATGAAATATGTTAGATTAATTTATTTTATATTTTCATATATCATCACTTATAGAAAATTTATCCATTCAATGATTTTTTTTTAAAAATATTTCACTAACTCTCATGAGATTTGATATGTTTATTCTTAATCCTTTTATATATAGTTGAAATGATTTCTATTTTTGGGAATTTGATCCCCCTCTTCTAATGTTTCACAAGTCACCATGAAATTTTACACCATATTATGTGTATATGGAATTCATCGGTTGATTTGTTGTGAGGGGCATTGTTTCACCCCATGATTTATGTAATTATTGTAACATTACATTCCCAAACTCCACTCAACATTTCTCGATTATAGTTTTGCCACAATGCATCAAGCACATGTCTCGAAATGCCAGAGGTTGTGGACTACTAGTGAGTGGCATGGAGTGTCTTTGGGAAAATTAAACCCGCATTACCATGCAATATTACAACGGAAGTCAATTGCATTCAATAAAAATTGAAGATAAAGAATAAGGAAAAAATGTAATGAATACGTAAATAATTAACAAACACATAACATTCACAAATTCAATGATGCATATGATACATGTATCTAGAAAATAGAAAAAAATGTACATTGAAATACAGTAAAATACATGTCTACAAAATTAAAAAAAGGAAAAATTTGTCTTAGAAGCAATTGAAGCCTCAGCTTGGTGGTATTCCTTAATGCTCCTAAGAAATGATCAACAACCTATATTAAGGTGAATTCCACAATTATCACAAGGAACTATATAATATGTTTTTGTCCCCACGGTTTCTCATACAGTGTGTGTTATAACATCCAAGTTGGTAATCACCCATATGTTTATTATGTTCTTAAGAAGAACAATTCAATTTGATAAACAAGTGTAATTAAGCAGCAATGTATGTGTGAATTCCCAATCCATATAAATACTACAAACAATTAATACGAAACAACCACTTACATCTCCCTCCAATAAGTGTTACCACTTAACATGGTTCCTAGAAGTGATATAAACTAGTAACGTGACATCATTGTACATCCTTATATATCCTATCCACACAACCTTATCGTATAATAAATCCATATCAAAATTCCATAGCCATACCATACCTAAAATGGGTCATATATCCAACACCCATGCCATATGGTGATGAGTATACCATGGAGGTCTATATCCAATGTACTTGAGACCAATGCATCCCCACCGAGTCCATGGAGAATTGTGAAAAAATCCTACTATCAACATTGTTTAGAGTCTTAGAATAATGTTTCATAAAATATCAATATCAGTCCAAGAAATCAAAATCGAATGCTATAAAAAGCCCAAGGCATCCGACAAAATCAATACCCTTTGAGAATACAATATCCAGGGCATCCACAACCGTTTTCACGATCTTTGGAGTGATGTACATTGCATCTATACAAAACATTAATTCATTTATACATTTTAACAATTCAATTTCATATATGTCTACCAACTCATATAATCAATCTCATTCAATTATATATAATGATTATACTCCCTCATTTAAAATATTTCATACAAAAAACATCCCATGATTATACATACTCATGAAGTCTTGTTCCATTTAATTAATTCACATGGGTATACCTGCCCATGTATAATCAATTTCAATTAAAAATTTCACATGGGTATACCCAACCATTTATCACCATTCACGTTTTAACATATTCAATGAGGATACACACCCATTCAATTAAATCCATATAATCCAATCATCACATCATGTTCTACATAACTAATTTGACCAATTCAACAATCAATAAATGGATGTTAAATATAAGAAGTTATCATAATTGAGGAAAACCATATCTTAATCAACCTATTCAACCCATTCGACTTACAATTGGATTCCTATAAAATCAAAATCCGAAAACACATCCCTTCGGTGGTTTAAAAGGGAATAAACATGGAATTCTCAAATATTTGACCCCATAGGTGACCCTATTTTGGTCAATGAGTTGATAAATAACACTTTGAATCATATGGTAATCCACAATAGGTCTGATTACATCAATTTCAAGTAACCCACTAGTAATCTGCACCACACCGAAATGTAATGCGGGAGGCATAACGGTCAATATCCCAAAAGGCACCAAATTTTAATTGAAATGTGTATACCACCAACCTCATCTGGGTTGTTGAGTGCTCATCCAGTATCATTTTTTAAATTGTATCATTTTAATAAAAATTTGATGAATAAGCGATGCAAGAAAAATTATTGAATACGGACCTAAATCGATATAACAGAATTGATATCCATAAGAATATATAATAGATAAAAAGAATAGAAGATCATACCATTTACGATCTATTGAGATAAACCATTCCTGAATCAGAATCCTGATGGGGAACTGACATCAAATCCTAGTTTAGGCTAAAGTTGGAGCTCTGAAAATGTGGAGTTATGGTCCATGAATATGAATAAGATTTAAGGGTTTAAAAAATAATTTCTTTAATTAAAAATTTAAAAATTCACAAATTACATGTCCTGCATGGTTTGTCAAACCACATGCCAAGTCACACAATCTTATATAGGAATATGTGGCACTCCCATCGTTTATCTCAATGGTTTGTCTAAGCATGTGGAAACCATGTGATATGCCAATGTCAACATCTACAAAAATGCAGGTATGGATGCACTATCATGCATCCTTTTACAGATGGTTTTTCCTAACCATGTGGCATATACCAACCATTTTTCCATTCATCCATTGTTTATACAAGAATTATGGACTACCCCACATGGTTTTCACTAACCATGCACAAGACCATTTTTGGGCCAAAACATGGTTCTAGTCCCCAAACAAGTCCCAAACACCACCAAATCACTCGTGATCATATTTGGAATTAAAATAAGGATATATTAAAAAATTAATGCAAAAAAATAAGTGATTGTTATTTGATAAAAAACCTTATTTCTTAAAATCATCCCCCTTAAATCAATTTTTCCTTGAATTTCTCTTTGTAGTGTCGTCATGATTTTTTCAGAGAACAACACTAGCCACTGAGCATGTATGTTTTCCACCCACACGCAAGTCTCATATTGTAAATGCATATTCTTCCATATCACCCATAGTATAATAACTTACAAGCATCATAGAAACATTATTCTCCTATCGATGATATGAATCATATTCTTCTCAAAGGACACATCAACCTGCTTCTCAACCTCCTCAGGTCGGAAAACATGATCTGTGTCTGAATGATAATGGAAAATATGAGATACATGGATGATTTGATTCATGTCATGGATCCTTCTAGGAAACTATAAATTATTCAATAATGACCTAACTATCTCCTGAATCATGAACGACCTGACATATCACGGTGAAATATTACCATGTCTCTTGATTCACCTAGATCCCAGTCCAAGTGAAACACACATTAAAACCACATTCAAAACAAAAAACATCACAGGTCACATTTGGTGATGAAAATATGACTTCTGTTGAGACTGTACAATAACAATCTATTTCTAAATCAATTAGACCAGCTCAGAGGTCTCCTTCATGAGATGTGGTCCTTGTAAATTTGACTCACATGCCATTAACCAGCATATGGGTGATCAACATTTCCTACCATATAAGGCCTTATAAGGTACCATATTTTTAGTCATGTAATAACTATTATTGTAGGAGAATACAAATAGGGTAATGTGTCTCTCCCAATAGCCCCCCAAAATACATGATGCATGATGGAAAAAGTTCATGTACAGTAGGTATCATCTGTAATTAATGGCCATTAGTCTAATGGTGGTATGATCTGCTCAGAAGCACTAGTGTACCCTATAAAATTTGAAAACTATTATAGAAACGTTACATAAAGTATGTTTCTATATAAAAAATTATAGTACATGGGATCCCATGATGTTTTAATATCTCATGGATGTAAAACATTCCAAGATCATCGATAAAGAAGTTATCCTTGATTGGTAAGAAATGTGAATCCATCATCAGCTTGTGAACAACGACCTACACAACATCGTTACCTCGAGGTGACCTCATCAATAATTTTATGAAATAAATCCTAACATCATCCCATTTACACTTGGGAATAGGTAAATGTTTTAAAAGACTATTCGTTCAATGATGTTCTTCCTTCACATGATGGTTGTTGGGACACCTTGTAACAAAACTAGCCACATATCTTTTCATACACATCCACGAGTATTGATGGTGTATGTCCTAGTTCATCTTGGTGAAAATGTGATTCAATAACCATATAGAAAAATACAATTGTTGTATAATCTACGCACATATGACCATTGGATTCTAAATACATCCACAGATAAACAATATATCTTCCTCGGATATGGTCCAACTAGTTGGTGGATCCTCACTAGTCACACACTTTTTTAGGACAAGGCCAAATGAATATGATAGCTACCCCATCCCTACTCTGTCTAGTAGGGTAGTGTTCATAACTAAATATCATAGATAAATATTTATCTGACTTTCATACATCTCTAATTACATCTTTGAGATCATAAACATTAGAATCCACTCGGTTATATACTAATACACTACCTGAATCAGAGTCCTCTTGATCAGTGCATCGACCAATGCATTGCCTTTACTGTGATTATAAGAATTCTCGATGTCAATAAAATATAGGTACTCCACCCACCTTCTCTACCTTAGTTCAATATCACATTGTGTAAGCATATACATGATACTTATGGGGACTGTATATACCAAAAAATGTTATACCACTAATTAATGTCTTCATTATGAAAAATCGTGAACTACTACAACTAACTCTAGATCATGAAATAGGTAGTTTATCTTATGTTCCCTCAACATCGGACACTCATACGTCATGGCTCTATATCTTTACATCAATTACTCTTCAAGCCTGATACATGATGCATGGAAATAGATAATTTATCTCTTTCCCTGATCTAGAAGTATTATTACTATTTCTGATCTCAAGCTTCATTTAAGCTCATAAAAGTCTATCTAACTTCAATATAACGATAATAAAATAACAACCTTCTTATTCATGAAATTCAAAATCACAACTATGTGTGATATTTCCTATATTGATCACATCTAGTAACCAGAAATCCCTTAGAAACTATGTATGTCAAAAATGTTCTTGTGTTTTATCTATGAAACTACAATTTTCACCTTCCTTGGGTCCAGTGATACTCTTGTCCCAAGAAGACATGACCAAGAAAATGAATCTGATCCATCCAAAAAATAAATTTATTAATATAATATAACTAATTCTCTATCCGAGTATTCAAAATGGTCTAAATATGCTTTAAATATCATGTTGACTCTGGGAATACACCATGTTATCATCAATTAAAACCATCATCAATGAATCCAATAATGCATGGAACACTCGGTTCATTAAATCTGTCAACAATGATGGGACATTCTTGAGGCCAAAATACATTACAAGATTCTCATATTGATCATACCTACTTTGAATGGTTTTATGAGGTATATATGAAGGTCAAGCACACACCTAGTTATATCCTAACCTCAAATCAATTTTGGGAACACTCGAGATCCTCAAGAAAATAAAACATTTCAACTATTTGTGAAAATGGATATATGTTCATAACCATATGTTGGATAAAAATATTCTAATCCATCCATAAAATATGTGTACTATCCTCCTTTTTCGGTAAAACTACTAGCAAATCCAACATAGATGTTCTTGGTAGAATAAGCCCTTTCGCCTCCATATCCTATAGATGCCTCTTAAGCTGTTACAACTCCATTTATTCCATCATGTATTGGGGAATAGATACTGGTTAAGGTCATGGAACTATCATGATGGATAAATCCATATCCCTCTTAGGTATTATCCTAGAGAATTCATCATGAAAACAATCCCTATTGCGCTCAACAACTGGAGGAATGTCAACCTGAATCACTACCTGATCATCCAGATACAAAAAAACAATATGAAAAGTCATTCCACCCAACCCTAGACACTCGAGTCTATCTTATCTTACATGTACATCCCATTCATCGTTGTGATTATACACTTCTCCCTATAGTGCTGTAAGAGTCACCCTCTAGAAATAGAAATCAATGTATGTTTGATAAGCTAAAAGTGATTTCATCCCATGTAAGAAGTCACACCCTACAATCTCAAGGTCATTCAAACTCCAGATAAAGTGACTACCAAAAACCACAATGGGGAACTCCCTACACTAGATGATGTCTTCTATTCTAATTCCCAATTGTATGTATACCATCAAAACACCCTAAAAAATCACAACAACAAGCCCCAAGAATTTCTTTATTGGTTCATATATCTAACTATATGATGAACATGTATCAATATGATTAGATTCAATAGTGTAGGATAATATGATCATACCTCTCACCGTATAAGGATTGGAACCCTTATTCTTAGGTAATTATGTATAGAACAAAACTAGCATGTACAATGACCCTCTGACACTGCCTCACTATGTAGTGTTGGACCACATTGACATCTCTATGTAAGTGGTGTCTGAAGGCCTCTTCCACAACTCCAACTACATCATCTTGATTTTACATCACTCATTCATCCCCCTTCATGACAAGGATATATGTTTGATACTCATGAACAAACTTCTAGAGCTAAACCCCTAAAACTGATAGTCAGAGAAAACACCCTATTGCAATGATGCACGTTGACCATACTGCCGCTATCTGTGCACTCGACTGGGTGACAGTCACAATGACACCTCATGTGGAATTTTCAACCTAACTATTGAAAAAATAGTTCAATTCCATTACTCATAGCCTGACTGGTACTCATCTCATTGAAGACTCAAAACTATGCTTCCTACCTAAATGTTTATAACTAATTGTTCATCAAATAGAACTGTTGTGTTCTACACACCATCATCTCGCATGTTCCTCTCTGTAATCATCTCCTGATTAAAATTGTCACCAATGGAGATCAATCTGGCCGTGTTCACATGATATTTGATAGCATGATAGATAACATAGATAACACATCTACCTCTTGATTTCTCATTTGTAAGGTACATCGATAAAAAATGCTAGAACTCTGTGAAGCATGTTGATTACTCTATAAAAATCATCGTGGCCTACTTCAGATGCATAAACTCATTATCCCAAATTTCTTAGGAAGTCACGAGGTTAAAGTAGTCATATTAAAGTGTCCAAAAATCCATCCAACCCATATCTTGTAGCCATAAATCATAGTTTAGAACATCCCAACCTAGCTTTTATTCTTTATATAGAATATATGTGTCGACCATAACACTTTTATCAGGAGGAATATATAGATTCTTGAAGACATATAATGTGGTCTCAAGACAAATATTAGAATCATGAAGACTTAAATCCACTAAAAACAGAGAAGTATGTTCCAACAATAACACCCTTGAAATCTTAACCATAGACAAGTCAAGCCGCGGTACCCCTGGAAAGTATGGATATAGAAAAGGAAACCCTTTTCTAACTATTCTACAACACCTGTATCTGGATCTGTAGTTGTTTTCGCAAATGGAACTAAAGGAGGATCAACTAGCATCCCATTACCCACCACATCTAGAGTGTTTTCATTGCCTCCATCAGGGAATATGATATGAGGTCATGGTGGTGGAATATATCTACAATGACAAACAACTGACTCATTAAATTAATGAGTTCAATGTTCATTGCTCAAAATAACAAGACATGTCACAAAACTACTAAAAAAGTCATACCACATAGCCTGCTTCTAGTGCAACGACTATAAAAAGAAACAGTAACAACACAAATAGAAACACAACATCTAGTATACTCAAAATATAGGTCTTTGTCACATTTTAGTTCATCATTTTAGGATTCAATTTCAGTTCCACATGATCTAAAATTCATTTTATATATCATTTCCTATGTAAATTGTTCAATGGGGTTTAACTACTGGTTTACCATGACAAATCCATGAGGGACCATAACACCTCTTGAACCCAAAACAATTTTCTCATTCAATCCATACATATAAAAATCAAACTAGTAATTGAATTTTACTGGTTCTTCATTTTAAATTCCTTAAGGGACAATAAACCTTATGTACTATGATATTTCATCACTCATTTCTCCCCTGAAAGTAATGTAACACAACAATGGATAATGATATGAAAACACTATTCAATATATTATACAATGAGTAAAGAATCATAAATGGAATGTAATAATGCATGAAATGTGATTTATAATAAGTTCTTATATGATGAATGACATGGAATAGCCTCAACTCATTAGGTTTAAATGGAAATAGAACCCCTAATTGTGTCAATAATTACTGTAAAAATGATGTTTTCCACATAATGGTGGAATCAAATCAATTTTAATAATCACAATCCTAAATATAACAATTTCATTTGGGGAAATTTTGATTTTCCCTATATATAAGTTATCTATTTTCAGGCACATCTTCTTACTAAATTCAATTTCCTTCTTATCATTTTTTATTGTCACCAGATAGTATGTCAAATGATAAAATAAATCCACTTATACAACTTTTTAAACATCCCTGATCTGGATGTCACTGAATAGCTTCCTGAGTACAATTGGCAACAAGGCATCAATCACATCTCCCATACTCTATAGGCTACAAACTAGTAGTGAGGGATTAGGTCAGTCCTTGGGGATACAATGTCCTCATTAATAGAGTATATCACAACATAAGTATATCACATTCAATAGTGGAAGCATATAATCAAGTAGAAAACTATAAAGTAATAATGACAGGAATATATAAAGAATTCAAAATTGTCACATATTCATTGACGAAGATGATACATGTATGTAGAAAATAGACAAAATTGGTACATTGATATACTATGTAGTACATGTCAAAAAAAAAATAAAAAAAAGGCCAAAAAGAGTTTCAATAACATCCCAAGAATCACATTGTTCCAATTCTCCCCTTCTCCAAAGTAATAATCAACATGCTTAGATAGGCATCTTGCCTCCATTATCTCTTGAAACAATGTAATTTGTTTGGAACCCTAAGGAGGGCCAAATAGGTCGTGATGCAACATCCCAGTAAGTAACCACACAGTAGACTATACTTTTCAATGAAACACAATGCAATATGATAAATAATAGTATGTAAGCAATAATGTATGTGTGAATGCCTATAAAATTTAACTACTAAATAATGTATTACAAAATATCCTCTGAAGGCTCTATACAACAAGTGTTATCATTTAAAAAATACGGAATATTTAATATAAAAAACCAACATGGCCTCTCCGTACATCCATCCACATCATGGCCACAAGGCCTTTCCATATAATGAATATATATCCAAATTCCATGTAATTTTCATACATTGAATGAATAATATATCCCATGATGATGTCGTATAGTGATGTGTATACAACAATGAACTGAATAAAAGGTTTCGAAGACTAATTCATCGTTATAAAGTAATTGGATCATCTCAAGGGAATCTTGGTATAAGAACATGTTGGAGTAATAATATCATGTCTACCAACATGTCCTATTCCAGTCCAAGGATGTCAGATCCAAGGGTTAGAAAATCGAGAGTCTTCCCATGGAATCAAGACCCTTGGATCATAATCTATATGAGATGTCCACTACCACATTCCAGATCCATAGAGATTCATCCATGATTTCTATAAAAAATATGCATTCATTCATTCGATTTAACAATTTGATTCCCTATAGGTCTACCAACTCATATATTCGATTTCATTGAGTTCCATATAATGATTGTAAACTCGCATTTAATACACATCATTAAATAAACATCACAAGATTATACACACTCATTTAATTGATTTCATCTTCACCATGTCACATGGGTATACCCACCCATTTATCATAAATTTAAATTAGACATCTCACATGGGTTTATCTACCCATTTATAAAAATTCATAGATTAACATTTTCCATGGGTATACCCACAAATCAGATTGAATCCATCTAATACATTTATCATTTAAAATTTATCCAAACACATTTAATCAATTAAGAAATTAATAAATTTTGAATAAATATAATAAATCAAGGAAACTCAAGAAAACCATCTCCTAATAATCCCATTCAACCAATTACACTTATAATTCGTTTCCTATTACATGGAAAACCCAAAAAATAACTCCTATGGTGGTCTAACATTGTATAAAAATTGATTTTTTGTATGTCATACCCCATAGGAGACCCTGTTTTGAAGAACATGTACCAACAAATCACCACGTATCCTATGGGAATCCCTAATAGGCCGAATTAAATCAATTGAATGTAACCAATTCATATTAGAGGTTATTCCATAATATGTGATGGGCGGAATAATGGACAATAGATCTATAGAGAACCGAGTTCCAAAATAAAAATGTAGACTAAATACATCTGCTAAGAATTAGTGTTCTTATCCAATATTATGTCTTTTCTATTTACTTTTATTATGAGATATCTGAAGAACGAATGATAAACGAGAAATTAGGGCATATGACATGAAATAAAATAATGTAACTAATAGTAAGAATAATTGATAATGCCTAAAAAGTAATGTATACCATAACATTGTTGATTAATGTATATGAATCAGCTCAGAAAAAGGGTCTAGAATCAAATCCTAGTTTATGATCAATTGGGAGATCACTTAATATTGATATTTTCTCAATAGAGTATAATAGAATTATAGGTTTTAAACATAATTTTTTTAAAAAAATAATCAAAATTGAAAATAAAGGGGATGTCTGGTTTAGCCACATAGTTTCCCCAACCATGCACCAAGTCACAAAGTTTTCTATAGAAAGAGGGGCTGCTCGCATGATTTATCCAATGTATTTTTCAAACCATTATGAAATCATATGCTAATCCTCTATCACAATATAAAAAAATGGATGAAATGGAAGCACATTCGTGTGGCCCATTCCACCTGGTTTGGCCAAACAATGCTACATTTACCACACTTTTTCGATCCTCGAATGGTTTAGTCAAACTATTTGGCTTGCCCTGCGTGAATAGTAGTAATTGTTTCCTATTCTATTTTCAGGCCAAAACCGAGTTTATGGTTCTGATAAAGAAATTAACACCTCCAAAAAAAATTATGATCATGTTTGGAACTCACATAAGGCCATATTTAATCATTAAAATTGAAATGTAAGGGATTTGTACCTGAATTGAAAATCATGACTTCGTAAAATGTTCCTGCTTATAGAATTTCTTGGAATTTCCCTCTAATGGTCGGTAAAGATTAACCATAGAAAAAATATGGACACTTAATAGGTACGTAGACCTCCCACTCCCAATACACATCCTATAAACTTTCGTACTGCCATCACACTTGTATTAAGTAAACCAAACAACCTTGGAGAAACATTGTTCCTGTTTAGATGATACAATTATGATGGTCCTCAAAGGATGTAACAATATAAAGCTCCACCTCATTGGGATGAAGAATATCATACATGTCCGAATGATATTGGTACTTCTATGATACATGAAAGACGTCTTCCATTGATCAATACCTTTAATGAAACTATGACTGATAGAATACTAAAATTACTCTCTCCATAATCATGAACTGTCTGACATGTTTCATGGAAATCATACAATTTTTTATGATTAAATTGTTTCTTAGTCATGGTGAAACATGTATAAAAACCTAATTCCCAATGATGAACTCTGTAGGACTTTTGCAGTTATTGGTGAAAGACTTTTGTCAAGACAATGTAGTATCCAACCATGTCATAATCAATTTGAAAAACTCATAAGTCTCTTACATGTGACGTTATCCTTGTAAATATGTCTCACTTGACTTTAAAAAACCCAAGGGAGATCGACATAGCCTACCTTATAAGGCCGCATAAGGTTTCATCTATATATTCACCTGATCACTATTGTTGTAGGAGAACTCAACCATGGGATTGTGTCTCTCCCAATATCCCCAAAATATAGGATGCATGATCACAACATTTCCTCTAGCACATGTATCATATTCTCTGCTTTTCCATCAGTCTGAGGGTGGTATGTTGGTCCTACAAGCACCTATGTACCCAACTCCCTCTAAAAACTATGCTAGAAATGAGACGTAAACTAGGTGAACCTACCTATAATGATATTTCATGGATCCCCACAAATCCATACTATATCATGGGTTTACAAACATCCAAGCATATCTACACTGAATATCACCTTGCTGAGAAAGAAATGAGAATACTTCGTGATATTGTTAACAAAAAGCCACACAACAGAATTACCACATGGAAAACTCAATAATCAGATCATGAAATACAACACGACATTATCCCATTTCAAAAAAGGAATATGAAACTATTTTAAAATCCCAACCATTTGATGATGTTCCTCCATCACCTACTAATGGGTGGAACACCTCAAAACTAATCTAGCTACCTCTCCTTTCTTACACATCCACCAGTAATAATAGAATATGTAAAAGTTCAACTTGGTGACTCTAGGATGAAACTTCCATATTGAGGAATTAAATTCCCACATAATATCCACATGTATGTTCACTAGAAAACACTCACATCCATGGGCATGCCGGATCTTTTACTCACCTATGGTCAAACCAAGAGGTGGATCCATTACAAAAACACACTCCCATAGGAATGGGCCCTCTAAATTTGATAGTCGCCTCATCATTACTATATGCATTATAGTAGAGTTTATATCTATTCACAATAGATAATTTTTCATCTTACTACCAACCACCTCTATGTATATTTTAGAGAACCTATCCTAACAACCCACTCGCTACTTCCCTGCTACACTGCCTATATCCAAGTATTCATGTTCGGTGCATTGACCACTCCATTTTCATTACCAGGTGTGCATGATTTCTCGATGTAAAATTATTGTAGGTACACCACCCACAATTACTACCACAAATTCAAATAAAAATGTGTAAAAAAATACTTAAGGATTTTGTGATCTGTGTATACCACTGAACTCTCTCCCAGTAATTAATGTCTCTAATAGCGTAAATCATGAACAACTATAGCTAACACGTGATCATGCATTGGGTAGTTCCTTTGTTGTGGCCTCAGCTTTTGAGACATATTTGTCACGACTCTATCTCCTAAAATCATCACTTCTCCCAAACCGATACATGTTGAATCATAACACATAGTGTAGTTCGTGCCCTACTCTAGCAGTATCAGGACAGGTGTTGATGTTAACCTGTTTTTACCTCATTAAATGTTGTCTCACAAGAATATTACCATACATACAACAATCCCTTATATGTAAATCTCATTAATGGAATTTATATGTGTGATAATCCAGATTTAAAATTCATTTAGTAACAAAATAACACTAAGAAACTATATAATTTGAAAATATTCTTGGGATATTCCAAGGAAACTACAACATTCACCTTCTCTTTGTCCATTGATACTTCTGTCTCTATGATGATATGAAAAATGAAGTGAATTTGATCCATCCAAAAGTGGCACTTTGTAGGAATAACATATAACTGAGGCTCTAACAGTGTATTCAAAATGATCTCATGTTGGTTACCATGGTCATATCAATTGTGAGAATACACCAAGATATCATCCATGAAAACTAGCAGAAAAGAATCTGGGTAAGGATTGAACCCTCTGTTAATCAACTCCACGAACACTGTTGGTGAATTCGTTATATAGAATAACATAAACATATACTCAAATAGATCATACATACCAGAAAAAACTATAAGAGGTATGTTTTCATGTCAAACACGAGAATGATGATATCCTGACCTCAAATAAATCTTCAAGAACACTCGGGATCCTCAAAGCTAATTAAATTGATCATCTATCTATGGAAATGGATATCATATCTTAAATGGAAACTAGTTCATATTCTAATAATACATGCATATCCTAATAATAACATCCCCCTTTTTTGAAATAATGATCGGCAAACCCTATGTAGAAGTTCATGGTCATATAACCCCCTTCGCATCTAAATCCTCTAGCTACATCTTGAGCTACTATAACTCTACCATAATCATTATTCATGGAGGAATGCATACTGGTGGAACTCATGGAAGTAAATAGATGGATAAATCCACCTCTATATAAATAGTTTAACTATATAATTCATCAGTAATGAAATCCTTGATGTGATTATCCACTGGAGGAATGTATGCCTAGATCACTTCCTGGTCATCCATATACAAACTTGAAATCTAGGTTGTCATTTCACCCCACCCATGCTGATAGGGTTCAGTTCGGATCACATGGGCATCCCATTCACCCTTTTAGTATACACAACGCCCTATGGTGATGTAAAATTCACCCTCTAATGATAATAGTCAATGAATCCTCGATAATCCACTAGTGATTCCATCCCATGTATGATGTCGAACCCTGTCATCTCGATGATAGACAACCTCCAGACGAAGTGACACACACCAATCTCATGGTTGATTTCCCTACACTAGTTCACATATTCTATTATGATTTCCAAGGGATTTTCTAAGTCATAACTACCTTATAAAAAAACATGCCCAACTCTTTTAACCAATGGTAAAAATATGAAACAATATGATTCAATTGTCTAAATAAGGGAAGAATAAATAGTGGAGGATACTAGGATTGTGCCTCTCCACATAGATGTTATATCACCCTACTCATTAGGGGAAGGATGTATCAAAATACACCATGACCCAATGAGACAAACTCACATCCCAGGCTAGTCTAACTATGATATATCGTTGTAATTGGTGTTTGAATGCCTCTTACATGCCCCCCTCAACCTCGATAATCCACTAGTGAGTCCATCCCATGTATGATGTCGAACCCTGTCATCTCTATGATAGACAACCTCCAGACGAAGTGTCACACACCAATCTCATGCTGGATTTCCCTACACTACTGCACATCTTCTATTATGATTTCCAACGGATTTTATAAGTTATAGCTCCCTTATAAAAAAACATGCCCAAATATTTTAACCAATGGTAAAAATATGAAACAATGTGATTCAATTGTCTAAAGAAGGGTAGAAGAAATAGTGGAGGATACTAGGATTGTTCCTCTCCACTTAGATGTTATAGAACCCTACTCATTAGGGGTAGGCTGTATCGAATAGAACTAGACTACACCATGACCCAATGAGACAAATTCACATCCCAGACTAGTCTAACTATGATATATCGCTGTAATTGGTGTTTGAATGCCTCTTCCATGCCCCCCAAAACCTCGTCTTAATAAGCTATCATTGTTCCTAATCCCTACCCTGCGAGGATCTAGGGAACCTTCTCTAGAACATTATGTTAGATTTGACCCATACAACTCATTGTTGGATGCATCGTCTTGTATAAATGTTGAACGTGGACCATATTATCATATGAATTGAACTCGACTGGTTCACAGTCACATTGATACTTCAAGTGGCTTCGCCAGATACACTGTTGAAAAAACATTTAGATTCTAGTACTTACATCATGAATGGAACTCATCTTATAGGAATCGTCAAAATGGTGATTCCTACCTGATTATTTAGAACTACTAGAGTGAGAAACACAACTGCCATGTTTTGTGGCCCTCGCATTCCTCTCTAAAATTAGGTCCAGATTCATAATATTAGTGACATTCATCATTATAAAAATGTTGACATGATATTTAATATAATTACATAGACCTTCCTTGAATTGTATCACTCATGAAATCTCATTTGTATGATACGTCAGTTCCAAATTGAGGCACTATATAATGAGTTTCATGTAATTTATAAATGTTATCACATCCTATTCCATTGGAATAAACTATATAACGATATCTACTCATAGATCCATGGGGTAAAATTTTTCATTTAAGAGGGTATGGAAATCATCTAACCTGTATCTCGTAGCCTATTAGCCCGGTTCATAACATCTCACGAGAGACTTGTTGATTCACATTGAATAAATGTGGTGACCTTGACCCTCCTCTTAGGAGGTACCTCTAGTTGTACGAGGATAGAAAACATGGTCTCAAGACATACCTATACACCCTATGGATTTCATTCCCTAGAAAACATGGGTGGATGGTACTGCTTGAACATTTGTTTTATCTTAGCCATAGATAAGGAATAGTAAGATTCCCCTTGGAGAGTCTACATATAGAGAATAAAACCCTCGTAGAACCAAACCTCAACACCCATGTACAGAACATCAGCTGGTCTAGATACTATAACTAAATGTGTATCTATGGATATCCCCATGCCCACCCCCTCTTGAGTGTTTTTGTTGCCTCCCTCTTATTTTACAACATGATGTCATCATGGTGGCATATCTATACAAAAAAAAGACTTTCAAAAAGAAAGATGCTCATTTTTCATAGCTCAAAATAATAGGATAGGTAGAAAAGATACTAAAAAATTCATAGCCCACAACCATCTACAAAAGCCTATTCTATAAAAAGGTACCATAATAACACATCTATAAACACTTCCTCTTGACCACTCTAAACAGGGTGTAGGTTAGGCTTCAGTTTATCATTCCAGGTATCCATTTCATTTCAACATAAAATTAAATTAATTTTAAATTTAATTTCATAATTTTATTACTCAGAGGGGTTTAACCAATGAATTACAAATTCTAATTCCCTGAAGCCCCATAACACCTCACAAACACAAAAACACAGTTCCCATTAAATCCATAAATACTAAAATTTAATTAAAAATTAAATATAACTAGTGTTATATTTCACATTCCATATGGGCGTATAAACCTTGAGAATTAAATGATGGACTCACTTTATTAACCCCTACAAAAAATCTAACCAAAATATAGATATAACTATATAAAACCCAATCACAACATTTTGCAATGACTAGTAAATCCGGAATGTAATAGAATAATCCCTAAAATGTGATTCCTAATAAGTGATATTACGATTCATGACATGGAATACCCTCATCTCATTGGGTAAAAAAATAGTTCCAATAATAATATCAATATTATCAACATAAATCATGTGTTTCACCCAATGATGGTATCAAATAAACTGTAATAGTCAGAATCTTAAATATAACAATTCCATTTGAGGAAATTTGGCATTTCCATGTATGTAGGGTAGCTACCCAGGAGTAAATATTATTAACTAATTCTATTCCCTTCCACTCTATGTCTATTCTCTCAATATTGTAAGTCACGCTAGAGAAGAAAGCATCTTATACTATATTGTAAAATCTCGTACCTGGACACCACTCAATAGTGCATAGATCCTTATCGGCTTTATGGTATCAAATGCATCACCCCAAATTCCAGAGGATGTGGATGATCTGTGAAGGCCTAGGCGAGTCCTTGGGGTGACCATTCCATCTGTCACTGAAAATATCACAGTATATGTAAGTCACATTCAATAGTGTAAGGAGATAAACAATCATAAAACTAGAATGTAATCATGACATGAATACATAAAAAATATAAGACTATCACATTTTCAATGATAAAAATGATAGATTTATCTATAAAACATCCAAGACATGTACATGAATATATATTACATTAATAGTCTAAAAAAGACGAAAATGATAAAATGTTTTGTAGTAGCATCAAAAGCCTCATCTTGGTCACATGCTCCCCTACTCCAAAGAAATGATCCAAAACCTATGCTAGGGCACTTACCCCTATATTCACATGAAACCATATAATCTATTTGGGTACCCATTGAGGCCCAAATTGAGTGTGAGATAACAACCTAGTTGGAAACAACATAGAATACTATACAGTTCTAAAAATAATGATGCAATATTCTAAATAATTGTATCTATTCATTAATGTATCCATGAGTACCCATGTATAAAACTACTGCATTCAAATAATAACATGCATTCTCTCAAGGATCCCTACAAAAAGTGATAGATATTTTAATGGTAGCCACTATTAATATAAACAAGAAACATGAACTCGTTGTACATCCATGCATATCCTATCTACACAGACATGTGTTATATTTAATCCTTATCCAAATTCCATGGCCATTCCATACATCCCAAGAATCATATATCTCATGTCTAGGACATTTATTGTAGTGTATCTGATGAAGGGTTGGATGAAATGTTTCAATGACCATGGATTCCTCATCGAGTCCCATGAGAATATTGATTGAAACATCGTATAAGAACTGATTGGAGTATTAGGATCATGTCTACCAACATTTCATACATGAGTCCATGTAATCCAAATCAATGGGTTAGCGAATCATGAGGAATCCCATGAAATGAAGACCCTTTGAGTACAATCTATCGAATTCATCTATTACTGCATGCTAGATCCATGGGGACTCATCTTTGTCATCTATACAAAACATTCATATAGTAATATAATTTAATAATTTTATTCCAAATGTGTCTATGCACTTGAATAATCAATTTCATTTAATACCATATAATGAGTATACACCTCATTTTATATATTTATTACCAAAAACATCATATGATTATAACAACTCATGTATTTCATTTCAATTTAATCTAGTCACATGGTTATACCCACCCTTTAAATTGAATATATCTAAGTCATTTAATACATTGAATTCAACAAAAATCATTAGATAAATTCAACAATTATTCATTTAAGGGTTAATATAATAAATCAATTTATAGGCGGAAAATAATATCATAGTCATCCTATTCAAAACATTACATATATAATTGGTTTCCTATAACATGGAAAACCCAAAAAAACATCCCTTTGATGGTCTATCATGAGATTAATAAGGAATTTTCAAATGGAATACCACTTGTGTGACCTTGTTTTAGTAAATGGGTACCCAATGATCAATATGGATCCTATGGAAATCCATAATAGGTCTAAATAAATATATTGAAAGTAACATGTTCATAATATTGTTTGTTCCAAAAATTATAATGGGAAACATAATACCAAATATTTTTAAAATTCACCAAATGTCAATAGAAATGTATTGAGCACATACCATTGCTCGGTAGTGGAGTTTTCATCTAGTATCATGTTCTGATTTGACTCAGTATAGGATAAATTTCTAGAACAAATGACGAATATGAAATTAGGGCATATAAAACAAAATCCAAAGAGAAAATTAAATAGCAAGAATTATTAATAATCGGTAAAAAGGAAAGTAGACCATACAATTGTGGACCCAAGGAGACAAAGCATCTAATAATCAATGTCTAGATAGAGAACCAAAATCAAATCCTAGTTTTGGATAAAGTGGGGCTCCCAAAACATTGATTTTCTATCCATGGAGAATATTGGGATTTTATATTTTAAAATGAAAAATATTTTAAATAATACTTAATATAAAAACCAAAAAATAGGGAATGCATGGTTTATAAACAAGGTTTTTCAAATTGTGGTACAAGTCATAGAGTCACCTATTGGGGGATGAGGTTCTTTAATGGTTTATCCATGTGATTTTACAAACATTATGGAAACCATTCAATAAACATTATAATATTATACAAAAACTATAGACTTGTCTACGTGGTCACGCATCCCATTCTTCAGAGTTTTGACTAACCGCATAGCATATACCACCCCTTGGTCTGGACCCTAATGGTTTAGTTAAACTATGTGTTTATCACTACATAGCTTTAACTAACAATGCACCAAACCATTTTCAGGAAAAATATTGGTTACTAGCCCCAAAAAATCCTCATACACATCTAGAGAACACATGATCAATTTTGAAACTCGATTATGGACATATATAAACTTTTATCCCGAAAAATTAGGGACTTATACCGAATATGAAATCATGGGTTCATACAATTACCCAAAATTTATTCATTTTGATCTTACAAAATTCTTCTAAAATGATTCAGAAGGTTCAGGTAGGGATTTCCATGTTTTGACGTTTTTATTGAGGTTCATGGTTTGTGAATTCTTAATATAACTCAAGAAAATCATATAGAAAACCATGAATCATGTTTTTTGAATCAATGGGTGCCACACTATTGGTACAATTTTTGGGAAAATAATGTGAACTCCTAGGGGAAACCATGAAAATTCGAACAGAGGGAACAAACATTTGGGAAACAATTTTTCTTTCTTTTTGGGAAAACTATGTAGGTATTTATATGAAGATAGTAATAATGAATTATTAGTACATGGAAAGAGAACCCGTGCAGCCTTACATGTGATGTAATTTAAATTCTTCTAATATTATGGTTTTCTTCCAAAATATGGCCCATAACCATCATTATTCGACATATCTTTAAATATTTCATAGTCTCATTTGATGATTCCTTTCGATCTATATACACATTTAGTATAATAGAATCACGTTGGTGATCCATATTTGTTTATATCTCATCATTATTCTCCATTCTTTTTAGATATTATCTTTTCCTCTTTCTCTCTCTCCTAACCATATATTTAGTCTATTATGGATTGATATATTTTGTACGACATGAATGTTGATGATATGTTTTTGAAACTATTGATGGAAATATTATATAAGGTCATATAAATAAGATCTTAGTGTTTTGAACCATTTTCTCTAGTCATTGTCAAATAAGGGGATTCCATATCTACTCCAAATTACATGGAATTTAAAGTCATAGTTTATCTTAAATTTCATGATTAATATTTATTGGAAATCCATTTTTCATTCTTGCTGGATTTTATATATTGTAATGGGATTTTGAAATATGGAAAGTGGATAGTTTTAATAAAGTAACCTTGGTTTATAATTATTAAAAAGATATATTAAAAATCCTGGATTTATTTTTATGCACATTTGTTGTGACAAAATTGTTTCAATAATGAATTGATTTTATGAGAAAGTGGTTTTGGAGTGAACTTTTTCATAAATGGATTGCATGAGTTTGTTTTGGATGTTACAATAATGACATGGAATATTAAATTGAGGGACCTGGTTATTTGTAAGATTTTTGTTTCACCATGGATAAATGATATACATATCATTATTATGTTACTATCATTTGGGATGCTTATGTTTTTACATGTAAGTATTATTAATAATGAAAATGGTTATACTAAATAATTGAGAAATGGTTTTGAAACTTTTTTATTTCATGCAAGTTTAATTATTTATGGTTTGTATGTAAATTATTTTAACATCCATTTGAATGATTTACATAAATTTTGTTACCTAGTTCATCTCCTAGTGAAGTGAGTATCTATGTTTTTATGGGTTGTCAAATTAATATATAATGTCACCATAATTCGAAACATTATTGAATTTTTGGAATTCATCTATCAAGTTATTTTTAATAAGAATATATCATATTTTTATATTGACGCATCATTATTCTATAGGAATATATGGAGGGGTTGGATCACATATATTTTTTGTGTGTTTCTTTGTATTATGTCTCTTGGTAGAATTTTGGTCATGGAGTCTATTTTATTTTAGTGTAATTTTTGTTTATTTCCATTGGTACGTGGATTTTGTTTTTACTTTGGTGTATAATTTTTGATTTATAATTTATTAAATTTTTATATAGATTATTTGATAATTAATTATTATGTTTTATTGATTTTTTATTCAAATGATTTTTTTTTCATAAAACAATATTTTACTCATATGAAATACTGCTAGACTTTGGTTTCATAGAGATTTTACCAGGTTTTACATGATGAATTATCACTACTAAAAACTATAAAGAGGGGTTGCATGTTATAAATGTTCGATGATTTTTTTATTATGTAGTTATTAAATAGACAGGATCATCAAAATGTGAAATTTATAGAAAAAAAACCCATACCTAAAATTTTTATATAGATCATCAATATAAAAATGTGGTCTTGGTATAAAATGTATATTAGGGAATGTCTAGATAAATTTCCCCTATTCTTCAATAGATTATCCAACAATGATTAAATATCATGAATTTGTAGAAATACTTCTCACTAAGACATCATTGATCAGATTGGGTTTTATGATGTATATAAAACGTTTTAAATGAATAGAACTATTAGATTTTGAAAATAGTGGTTTTTTAAATTGATGATATAGAAATTCTAAAATTCTATGATGTTACATACCAATGAATATGTAATAAGAGATTATTTTTTATGTTTAAATAAATTGATCCTAGTATAAAAATTACCAATAAAAAAGATGATGTAGCTGAAAATGTTGTCACTCATATGATATAGTTGAACCCATAGTTCATCCAAAGGATTATTAAATATTTTGATTCCTAAGACATGTGGAATCTTAATGGTTATCCATTTCAAGTGGACTGCATTGTCCAGCTTCAAAATCAATATCCCAATAACATTATAAGATATTGAAATTATAAAAATTTGATGGAATGGTATAGTAAGATGAATAAAATCTATTATTTCATTGGAAGACTAACATATATGAATGAAATGTTGGAGATATACATGATTGTGGATATGGAATTTCCATTGTAGTATTTAGTATATTAGCATAAAGAAGAGAAAATCAATACATGGGAGGATGTTAATGAATATTTCACCCTACTATTCTATACTCAAACATTAAATATATTAAAAATTATTTCATTCACTCGATGAAAAATAATATTATTGTAATAGAGTTTGTGGATGAAATTATTTTTTTTAGTCTGCATTACCCCAAATGCTTTTCCAAGTGCATCATTGAATGAAATTATTTCTGATTCAGGGAAATGACATGAATTTTTTTAAACAAATTTTATTCCATTGTATTAAAATATATAAATTTATTTTAAATCATTAAATGGGTTATGAAATTGATAATTATATAAATATAGCTAGAGTAAGTGTATTTATCACCATGAGACTAGGTGGAATCTTAAATTATCGTAATATGCAGAAGTTGAAATCATACTTCAAAAGTGGTTGAGTGTATCTAAAAAAACAATGGGATATTAAACATTACTTCATTACAAAAATGTATTCCCATTTTTTTATTTGTTTTTATTTGTGAATATCATTTGACATTATAGTGTACAACCTAGAGCATGCCCCAATTATAACATGATGGGTTAACTACAATGTTATTATCATAGCACAACAAATCATGGTGTGAGGAATAAATATCATGTATAAAATACATCTTTTTCCTAGATGGGTAGATCTAGTAATAATAAATCTCTTCCATATATCATTGTGATTATTTGATATTAATGTATTGATATCACTCATCTGCAAATGAAATATAAAAAAAATAAATTGAAATTGATAGTGACTAATCAAATAGGTGATGAAGAGAAAGTGATAACATGTTATTAATTTTTTCACTACTTGTATGATTATTGTTTCTTCTAAATTATACACTTATTCATGAATATTCTAATATGGGAACGTCCCCCTATTTAATGTGTACTCATTTTTTAATCGTATAGGTTTTTTTATTGATAAGATTATTTTACTGTTAAAAATGAAAACACATCTTTGAAAAAAAAATCCACCTTTAATGTGTGAATTAGGTATGATCACTATCGAAGGGGTAGAATAGATATGTGGTTTCTCGACCATTTAAAAGGATATTAATTAGTTGATTTTTTTGTAATGTATTTATTTTTGACATAAAATAACATATTGACTATTATTCTTGAAAAGTATGTTTCATATCAACGAATGGTGTTAAAAATTTCTTTTTGAAATATTAGGCAGTAGGTTAAAGAAGATTATGAATTTCATTTCTAATGGTTGGAATTGTATTTTATATGATGCATTGGTCAAATTATCATTATTCTGTAAAATCAGAAATAATGGCTTCCAAATCATATTTGACCAGTTTTCTGATGTGATTCCTTATAATTTATTCCTGTATCCTTGAAAAAGTAAGTAGAGTGTATAAATAATATTATACATGTGACCAAACCATTATCAAGAATGTCTTATAGGATTTATATAATGTAACTGATGGAATTCAATATTCCGTATTATGAATTTAAAATCAATGGCTTCATTTAGATGACCGAATCCACATGGTTAGCATTGTGCCTATTTATAATGAATTCAGATTGAAATTTTATTATTTATATGGATTAAAACAAGCTCAATCAGAATAATATAATGAATTTGTAAATAATAAAATTCATTTATGACTTGATTCAATAGTTGAGGGGATCCTATAGGGGTTCAGTAGTTTATTTATGGGCAGGTTATTAAAAACATCATTTTTTTAATGAGGGTATTCTAAAGACATCCATTAGATGTACATATAGAGTTGGGGAGTTTGTTATTATAACATTTGGTCTTATAAATTAATCTTACATATTTAGAAAATTGATGAATCAATTATATATGGGATATATATAATATTTTTTTGGTGGTCACAGATGATATTAAGACGAATATGAGGAAAATAAAAAATCCTGAAATTACATGGATATATTATTTTGAATTTGGTTAGAGTGACCATAATTATTAACTATTGAAATATTATTTTAGGAAACAATAATTACATTTTATAGGCCATACTTCTCTAAATAAATATTTTTGATTGACCCCGAAATTAATGAAGATATTATCTCATTAAAACCACCCAATTAAATATTTTACATAAATAATTTCAATGACATAGTAATGATACAATATATTCTCAATTCCAAAATTTTCATGTCTGGAATCATTGATTTAAAATTTTAAGAGGCAATTATTTCCATACTAATGAAATTATGTATTCTATAAATCCTTGTAAAATCATATGTTTGAATAAGAATACCTCATATTCTCGTGATTCTAGTGTTTTGATTAGTGTATGTTGTTTAATCTGATATATTGAGATATTAGTTGGGTCGTGTTCTCATGCAGGGAGATAAGTTAATAGCTTATGGAACATGGAAAGTATGGGTTCATAGAAAAGATTCCCAATATACGATTTACAACAATATTTTATGTATTATTATTTAAATACCTAGAATCATTATATTTTTTTGATACATTTATCTTGTTTATAGATAACTATATTTTTTAATATATTTTATTTACAAAATATCTTCAATTAAAGAAATGAAAAATGATGTGATATTATCCAATGATCCACTTTAATGTGATATATATTGGTAATAGGGAATTATTTGGTTGGTTCATTATGTATGGTGTACAATAATAAGGTGAATAAAGAGGCTTCTGATCCATGGTAGCTAATGTCCATGATATATGATACGCATTAGGATTGTATAGAACAAGTTAATATTGTATTTTTTGCCTACTTTTATTTTTCTTGATTTTGTTGAAGATATAAATGTGGTTCTGTTATCTAATTATGTGATCATTTACATAAAATATGACCTCATTGGTGGGGATACCATTGAGGAAAATATGATAGTTGTAAATTTTCTGTTTTTTTCTGGAGATCAGATTGTAGTTCCTACAAAAACATATTATCGTTTTTTAATTAATACCACCATTTGATATGGGGTTTTCATTGAGGAAGATAATATTTGTGTAAATAATTTATAGAATAGTTTTTGTGGATAAAAAATAATTGAAATGTAAATGAGTTTATTTTCAGATTCCTCACATGTCATTTTTTCCAGGAAGGGTACAAATCTCTAGAGAGTATGATAACAACATTACCTAAATAAGTATGAGAATATAAAAATATAAACATGTTTTTTTACCATTATTTTTTAGGAATCCTGATTCCAAATGGGTGATTGTGGATCATCTCACCTAGTGCTATTAGTTAATCCATATTTTCATCCAATAAATTGGATGTTATTTCAAAATATTAATTTTCAATATCTTACAGATTCATGAAATTGTAGTCTCAATTTTTTCCAACTGTAACCCATGATTTATGTAAAATATTTGTGAATCCGTTTAGAATTCCCCTAGAACTCAGTTAACCATGAGAATAAGTTATCATTTTTTAATGGATCGAAATTCAATTAGGATGGTTGAGACAATGATATAAATGTTTTTGGATTGAGTATGTTTTTTAAGGACTATGGTATGGGAATATATTGTAACAGGTTTACTGTATGATAAAAATTGTTAAGAATCATTACATATGGACCATAATAAATCATTTTTTGTATATCCTTTTAATTCCTCACTTCATTAGGTAGAAATAGTTGATAGTGAAACAAAATTTTAGTTAGAATGTTGTTATGTATCCATAATAATTTTTCCATTTTCTAATAATTTATTATGTGTGTTCTGTGTATTAATATATTTCACTAGCACCGACATCAAGTTCCATGAATAATGTCTCTCTTTTATTTTAGTTTACGTTGTTTAAACCTAATTATAATCATTCAATATGATGGTACAATGATTATATTGGACTTGAATAAAAATTGAATAATTTTATATTTCATACTATGTATATGTAATAAAATATGTTTCATGGGAAATGAACAAAATTAATGTGGGTTTTAGGGAATCATGGTGTGATTTAAAAATTACAATGTAGTGTGAGATGGAAATTTTAGATCAGTGGACCAAAATCTTCCATTAGGTTAATACTTTTCTACATTCAATGTAAATATAGTGTAATACATGGGTGGTGGAATTTAGTACCTTCTAGTTTCATTAAATTTACCATTTTTCGACAAATAATGATTGGGTTAGGTTTTTGGAGGTTGAAGTAGGTTTAAACTTGTTATTGAGGTGTTTATAGAGGTTCATGGATATTGAAATGTTATTATAAACCAATAAAAAGAAATTTGAAACTATAAAATGTTTTTTTGGAGGCATTGGGTTGGGGAATGGTTGGTGTTGGGTTTTGGAAAACCGTGTGAGTGCCTAAGGGAATCCCTGAAAAAAAAACAGAAGGAAAATCAAGGTTATTGAACATATTTTTAAATAGTGTGAGCTAGATATGAGGGGTGTGAGGCTTTTATAATATAAATTCATGGTACGTGAATAGTAAGATAAACCATGTGACTTAACCATTTGACTTATATTTATTTCATGGGAAAATAGGGTTTGAATTTGAAATAAATCTCATATCCCTCATTATAATAATAATCTCCCATATTAATTTATTTCCTATTCCCCCATGTCTCAATTAGTGACTCAATATGATCTAAAGACACTATTTTTTGAATCCAATGGTGTTAGAGATATGGATTTGAGGATAAATCATAATTCATCCCCATTAAACTAAAATAAATTATTTTACCTAGTTTAAAAGTTTTATAGAAATATTTCTAATCGGTTATTTTCATAATAGAATGTGTTAGAATGTAATCTGGGAATTATTATTGAGTATACTCTCATCGAATGATAGAGATCATCTGTGTGTTTGCAGATGTCATTTATTGGTATATAGAAAATTTGATGTCATCGTATTTCTATAGTGCTGATTCGTATTTTGATGGGAATAATAGGAGGATTTTGAGATTAGAGATTAGTCATGTGTCCTTTTGGATTCTGTCTCTTTGGTGTCTCTGGGTCATTGGCTCTCTTATAATTTCTCTTTAGTATATTTTTTTGATTAGTACACAAATATTTTTTATTATTTTTGGTTATACATTTGGTATCATTGTTTATTCATGTAACATATAAATGATTGCATGTTTATTATTTCTTTTATTAGGGTGTTATATATATAGTGGTTAATCATCCGACATCATTATTGAATCCCATGGATTTTTTTTCTTTTCCTTGGTGTCTTGGTTATGTCACCTATGTTTATTAGAAAAATTATAAAATATCTACCAATTATTTGGTGTTGGATATTGCATATGTTGAATCAATTACATGAAATAGGAATTTTTATATCCAATATCTAATTATGCTATTCCAACAATTAATAGTGACATAATATATTTTTCTAACATATAATGTTTAAATTATGAAAATGATTTGAAATATGTGAGTTTCTTTATTGTTAATTATCACATGGTGTCAAAGATATTTTGAAAAGTATGTTTTTTCCAATTTTAACCCTTGAGTGTGAGTCCATGAAATCTTAGTTAGCCTTATAGATTTGTTTTATTATTTTATCATTGTTATGAAATCAGAACATTAGTGGAATCCCTAAAGACAGTTCTAAATATATTAAGAGATAATAATATTTTTGTTAGGTTGAAATTTATTCAATATTATAATGATATATTTATATATATATATAATCTATTCAATTTTCTATATTAGATGAACCCTATTATAATTTCGCTAAAAAGTATGGTTGTGTATTAACTTGATCTACATGAATCAGATAATTAATGTTCCCTAGTTTTCATAAAATGGATTAATTTTTTTATAATAATACATGGAGTAAAAGTGGTAAGGATTTTTTATCACTGTAATAATAATGATTCAATGTAATTATTATGGGGTAAATTTTTTGATAGGGTTAAAACCCAAAGTGAATCGAGTGATAAAGTATCAAATTCACAATACAACACACAATTCTTGAATGATTGCTAATAATGGTAACTATTATTCTTAACTGTAGATTAGACATAGAAAATCACATATATAATCTATTTCTTTTATAACAAAATAGAAATTCTATAACATTTATATGATTAAATCACTAGATTACAAGATTCCAAGCATTCATTCATTTATCTATAAGTATATACTACCTAAATTCATAGGGGATAATCATCTCATCTATATATAATTAATTTTAATCAATTATCATATTATAAATTATTATAGAAGACTCTTCCTCTGAAATAGAATTATATAATTTTGATCTTTCTCTATTCTAATGTCACTACTGATTAAATAATTATTTTTAGAAGTTGTATCCATACCCTAAATCCTTGATAAAATATTCTCTTATAGTCATCTTTACCTTTAAATTTAGATAATTTACAATCAATAATATTATTTCCAAGATATTATTAAAATATTATAGGGATTTTTACTTCTAATATAATCATATAAATAATTCCCAAATATATTTTAATAAACAGAGGACATTGGAAATTTCTCATTGTCATCATTTTGGTACATAGTGTCACCAATAATCATTAGAACAACCAATAACAGATGTGTAAGGAAAGGTTCCCCTTAAATAATATTTGAAAAAATTCTTCATAAATATTTTTTATTTTCTTTTCAAATTTAATTGTGATATTATTAGATGAATAAATTACCAATATGATTTTAGGAATGAAAAAATTCACAATAAATGATAATTTATTCTAATGAATGTCAATTTTCACAATGACTGGATCAAAATTATTATATTATACAATGATATAAATAATGTCTAATTAACCCAAAGTATGAGATAAAACCAAGTACAATCTCCACATATAATTAGTTTCAATTTTATTATATGTAAAAAAAACTAATCAAAGGGATCCTCATATGCATAGAACCCAATATATTACAGATATTTTAAACAATTCATTTAATTTCCATAATTTCTACATTTGTATATAAAATATATTATAAAAATGGGAAATTTACATAAATCCATTTATATAGGACTACCACCAAGACTACCATTAAAAATTAAGAGCAAACATTTTATGTTGATTTTTCTATTTATAATGTAATTAAAATACAAAAATTGATTATTTCTACTTTATGAGTGATAAATAATGATATACGATTGATTTGTAAGAAAAATTGATATCATTTGGTGGGTCAATAACTTCCATGAGTGGATTATAAAATGTAATTCATCGATAAAATAAATATATTTTAAATGATCCACCAGCTTTGAATATATATTTAGGACCATATTTTCATAATTGGTATTTCTAGTGACTATTCTCCCCATCACTATAAAAATAATAAGTAGAATAATAATTATAAAATTTAATATTTCCCTATAAAATTCACTAAATCATGATTTGAGAAATTAAATCATATTCCCAAGTAATTTAATAATTACAAATCAATATAAAAGGATAATTTATTATGTTTAAATATTATTCTTCAATACATGATTTAAAGATTAAATAAAATTACAGTTGAAGGCAAAAAAAAAATTTAAAAAAATCACCCTCAACGATTTCAAATAAACCATGAATTTCATATGGGAATAATTATTATCATTAACATAATAACATTAATTCATATAAATATACATTAATTTGTATTTTGAATCTATCAACAACCTCAATGGTCCATTTTTTATAGATGATTAACATTTGATCATATCCTAAACTATCGGCATTATCAATAAGACCAAAAAATTGGAGAACCAAAAAAACATTTGAGATCCAAAATTGTAAAATCTTATCAAATATTGATAAAAAAGTAAAAAAAATAGAATATTCATTAGAGATCATGAATGGTACCTGGAAAACATATTCATCATAAACATTAACAAATATATTTTAATGATAAAATTTAAATCCCTAAAATTTGATATGAATTTAGGTACACAAAAACAATCCAATTCCTTCACTAAAAATATGATTGTTTCCACTATAAAATATTAATTCATATAACAAAATTTTCTCTTTAAATAGAAGTTCATATACAAATAAAATATGAATAAATTGAAAAAAATTGATGGTTGATCCTTTAATAAAATATAACAGAGGACCAAAAATAAATTCTTTTATCTATATAGTGAGAAGATTATAAAATATTATATGTTGAAATTAAGAAAAAACATTTCAAATGGACACTCGTCAACAAGAAAAAATATAGCACGTTCTAGACCATATTCAACAAATATAAAAATTAAAATATCATATCATATCCAAATTTAAAAAAAACAACATATATAAAACATTAATATAAAAAATGTATCATAACTATTATAAAACATTATTAGAAACATATACCATAGAAAAAAATTAATTTTACTTCATACTTTGGAAATATGAATTATGTTTATAATCAATTCTGTTATCAAATTCAGATATATTTTTTCTATATTTAGATATAATGAACAACATTAATATAAAATAGTTTAAATATATAACATAAAAATTTATCATGTTGTTTGATCTATGTTTATATATCAACAAAAATTCCTACCTCAATAATAAACTAGTTCTTAAATTATTAAATTCCTCCTCATCGTTCAGTGTATCTATTGATAGTGTAGAGCCCTCCATAACCATTTGATTAATTTTGGTGACACATTCACATAATTATTTCTAAAACACATCAACACATACACATTTAAATCTTATAAAAAGCATCAATTCATGATTATGTTAACATTTATGTTATATATTTTTCATTATATGTGTCCCAATAAGATTGTTTTAATCTATCATTTCAATATAAACATTTATAGATATTGTTATTTTGGAAAAGACATTACATTTCATAGTCTATAATCTTATAAAAACCAATATCCTCTCTAATTATCATGTATTTATGGGAACTATCAAAATAACCTAAAATTTCAATTTAATATTTCCGAATATAATAAATGTGTCCAATCGCCTGCTCCACATGAAACCTCAACCTATAATAAAAGTGTGGTTTGTTTATAATGTTAAAATATAATCAATATATATGTAGACATAAATATTATTAATAAAATAGTGATATATATATATATAATAGAATGTACTTTTAATATTAAGGATATTTAATTGGAAATGATAAAATAACTAATATAACCATTTTATGCATGAAAATTTATTTCTAAAATTATATCCTTTTATAAGTTATTTATTTATATTTCAAAAAACTTATGATTAATGATGATTAAATATTAGAAATATCAATAATTGGATACTTCTAATTTAAATAGATAATGACAAAAAATATAAATTATAATCGTTATTACTTTAAAAAAATACTATAAAAACACGTTTTCATTATATCAAATAAATTTACAAAAATGTGTGATATAACTATAAGAATTCAAATTAGAAAAGAAAAATACATCTATTGGGTTCATCATAGTAATGTTTTCTAAATTTAATATTTTTAGAATTCTCTAAATGATTTATGTTTAGGTGAATAGTGAAAAATACCATTTTTAATAAATAACACAACATTTATGAAATTATTATAACATATTTATGAAATAATATACATGAATAGTTTTTATATTTATAATATGTATATAATAATTTTATTTTATCTTAAATTTATTTTAAAAATTAAATATTATTATTTTTAAATTTAAATAAAAAATTATATTTTTTAAAATAATGGTGTTAGGACATTATGGAATTAGTTATTTAAAATAACTTCTTAATAATTATACAAATTTATTTAGAAGAATTTATTTAAATTTAAAATCATGATTTTTAAATTATTTAATGTCACGACCCGTCCTCCGGGGCCCCTTTCGTGACTACCCCAAGCCTGCCTTCCATAGGTCAGGTTCTAGAAACTAGCACCAAAGGTGTATTTCCCTAATAAAATGAAGGAATTTCCATTATAAAGAGTAATCACACAAAACAGAGTATGAGCTGGAAGCAAAACACTAAGTAAAATTGTATACAGAAGAGTGATTAAAGTAGAAGGGCCAGAATACTAGCCCAATAAGAAAGTACAAGTACAACTGAAAAAAGTAAAACAGCAGCTAGATCGTCCTCTGGGAAATCCTACCTAAAGGGTAGGTATAGATAGCCTCCTCAGTACTCCACGTCTGTCGGTCTATTCCATGTACCGACTAGTCGTAAGGTCCACATACGAGTACCGTCCAGTCCTACTAGTCTCATCCTCAGTCAGCGATGTCCCCCATCTACAGTCAATGCAATGAGGTGCGGGCATAGCCCATGCAGGGGTGAGTATAACGATGCTCAATAGGGACCCTGAGACCCTCAAGGTCTCCCAAAATCAATCAAAAATAAACCAGAATGTATGTAATCAATAGATAACCCCACATAGGTATATACCCATACATATACCTACATTATCAAATAATCCATCTCAATCATGAAGTAAACACAGAAGTTACTCACTCAGCTCAACTAGTATTTTATTTCTAGGGGTATTATCAATTTGATCCCTCAGCTACAAGAGAGAACCTCCTCTGTTGCGTACAGTGGGAATTCCACATCATAGAGAGGCACTTCCAACATACCTTGGACTAATGAGGTACTCCTCCTATCGAGTACTGTGGGACATCCATGATACACAGAGGCGCTCCCCACCGTGGGTCTGTCGCCTCACATAGATGCGCTCCCCCTCATAGCCGGATGAAGTACTCCTATTATTGAGTATCGGGGGTCTGCTATGACACCAAGGCGCTCCCCACTGCGGGTCCTCCGTGACACCATGGTGCTCCACGCTGGGCTAGTAGAATCACTCCGAGTCAAACCGTCAGCAATCTTCTGGTCTCAGCCAGGTACTAGGTTCCTGTACAAAATCTTGGTCATCTCTGGAAGGTTTTCTCCAAAATTTTTGTTCTATCCTATAACTGGCATGACGTCCCATGAAGAAGTATTTCAAAGGTCCGCCATGTCATATGGGTCTCAACGCAACAGACGGCGCCCCAATAGGACACCATGTCTGTGAGTTATTATCCTTTTAGTCCCCTAGGGCTGGTTGGATTCGTGTACAATCCAACCTGACTGTATATCTACATTACCCCAAACACCAGTGGGGTATATTCAAAGGAAACGTTGTTCTCCATGAAAACAATTGTCGTTTAGGGTTCGTCAAATGGTCTTCCGGTGCCAAATATATAGCTAAAGAAAGTAAATGGGCGGTAGTGGGCCCATGTCCGATCTGACCCAGTCGGCCCGGCCCGGCCCGGCTTAGTCTGGGCCGAACTGGTTCGGGACGACCCATGCTGACCCGAGGGGTCCGGCCTGGCCCATTGGGAGAGCCTGCCCATTGGGTTTGGCCCTACCTGCTGGGCCCAACACTGTAGGCTGCGAGGGAGGTCCGGCCCGGGCTCGGGGTCGGTTCAGCCCAGTGCAACGGGAGGGTGCGGCCCAGCGTAGCTCGGCCTAGAGGGCTCGGCCAGGACCGGTTTGGCTAGGGCACCACAAGGGGGCAGGGACACCGGCTTTGTCGGGAGGCCGCGTGGAGGCCGGGACACCATCTTGGTCAAGTGGCCGCGAGGGAGCCGGGATGCTGGCTCGGCCTGGAGGTCGTGAGGGGGACGACATTAGGAGGTGCACAGGGCACACGTGGAGGCTGGAAGGCAGGATGGTTCATGGAGGTTCGAGGGGTGCTTCTATAGCCCGGTAGGTGGGCCAGTGGCGTTCGACCAGGTAGGGCACGACCAGGCAGGCCGGCGGCCGGGAGGCTGCCGGACAGGCCGGTTCGGCGTGGCTCGGGCCAGCACGGGCCGACAGTGTTCATCCAAGAGCATAAGAGCACCATGGGGGCGGCATATTTCATAGAGGCCATAGGTAGCGCGCCCTTTGTAGTCTCATCTTTTGTCATTTTGTCACCTCATCGTCATGCCAAAGTTCATCATAAACAAGATCAGTGGAGGGGGCGGGCCATATTTTTTTGGCCCACAACATCCGCGTTTAGGGTGTTATCAATTTGTTCATCAAAGAATAATAATGATGACTAAATATTTTTTTACAACAACGCATTGATTCATTTCCAATCTAATGAAAAAAGAATAGGATGGTTACAGAAAATAAACCCCCTACCTTTGATCATTGATCTTCGTTAACTGACGTAGTCGTAGAAAGTAGACGAAGAAAATCGTCATTTGTCGCGTCCACCACACACTTCCAATCCCGAGATGTGTTGGCTCATTGATGATGATGTAGAAGTTGGTCATCGAAGGCGTCTCATAATTGTTGAATTTTCTAGGATGAAGTCGAAGAAGGTCGGCATTCTTCATTCATTGTTCTTCATTGGGAGACATAGTTCTTTATTGGGATCTTTCTCCAAATAATCCTCCTCTCAAAGCTTCCACCAAAATGAATATGCCAATGAAATAATAGATTGAAATATCCTATTAATTTTTTGGCACGATATTCAAATTGGACTAATTAAATAGGTAGGATCCCTTTAAATAATTCAAGGTGATTGAAGAATGAATTAATTAGGGGAGGTGAAGAGGCTCTCCCTCATTAATGAGGGAATGTTGAGAGGTTTTACTCTCTTCCATCAATAGAGGGGCTAAGCCCAGTGTTTTCCCCATGTCGAAACCTCCCGCGAGAGGTTAGGTTCGGGTGGGACCCACCAATGTATCCTCTCATGGGAGGTTAAGGTGTGGTGGTCCCACCTCCAACTTCCATGAGGATGTTTTAACCACCAAACACCCACATGGTGGCTCAAATAAAATAATGTGAACTTCCCTTAATTTTTATACCTTCAATGAAAAATGAAAAAAATATCTTCCATTCTCGACTCACTATTGTTGAAGTGAAAGTAATTTTAAATGAATAATGGGGATGTGAGTTCAAGAGTGCCCTCATATTTCAATTCTGAGAACCGGTTCAAAAGTTAAAAAACTTGCTCGTACGTTTACTGATCGAACCCGAATAAAACTTTAGAAATTGATTTCGGGCACACCGGGCCTCAAAATCATGTGATGTCAATTTTCGCAGACTTGTAAAATTCCCTTGAATTTAATAAAAAAATTCCACTGAAATTCAGGGTATTTACATTATCCATACCTCAGGGCCTTAAGTCCATGTAAGCTACAACTCGAACTATGGGAACATGTGGGTGTACTAAGCATGCATCAGAGCCTCCCACTCCAATGGGCTCTCCTAGTGGTTCCTTTGATGCCATCGAATGCGCACCAGTGGTATCGACCATCCACATAGGACACACTCTTGTAAATCCTCACTCTCCACTGAAACCTCCATAATATTCACCCCATTGTCAACGTCCATCTCTCCAAGGTCGATAATGTGAGAAGGGTCATGCACACATCTCCTCACCTGAGATACTTGGGAGAGGTCGTTTATCCAGTGAAACTGAGGTGGAAGAGCTAAGCGGTAAGGCACCTTTCCAAATCTACTGAGGACCTGAAAAGGTCTGATGAATATCAGAGATAACTTACCACCCCAGCCGAATCTCTGTAGACCTCGTCGAGGTGAGACCCGTAGAACGATGTTGTCTCCATCCTCGAACTCTAGATGTCTCCATATCCTATCAGCATACAACTTTATTCTACTCTATACAGTCTTCAATCCACTCCTGGATAATCTGCACCTTCTCTAAGGTAGACCATACCATCTCTAGTCCCACTAGTGCTGACTCCTCGGGGTCTGTCCATCACAAGGGTGATCTGCAAGGTCACTCGTAAAATGCCTCAAAACGTGAAATCCCTACGGTGGAGTGATAGCTATTTTTTTATGAAAACTACATCAAAGGTATGTAATCCTCAAATATGTGAACTAATTCAAGGAAATAATCACGTAGAATGTGACTGATGGTCTGAATAGTCTGCTCAGTCTGAACATCCGTCTCAGGATTGAAAGAAGTGCCCAAATAAAGCTACGTCCCTAAATCATCCTATAACCCCTTCCATATTCGAGAAGTAAACTGTGCATCACGATCAGATATAATATATGAAGGTACTCCATGTAGCCTCATAATCTCTTGAACATAAAGGCATCCCATGCTCTCTACTGAATCCTGCTCTCTAATTGGTAGGAAGTGGTCCGACCTGGTGAGTCGGTCAATGATCTCCCAAATTGAGTTGTGACCCCAGGATGTACGTGGAATTACTATCACGAAGTCCATGGATATATCATCCCACTTCCACTATGGGACCTATAATGTATAAACCAATCCTACTGGTACCTAGTTCTATGCCTCCACTTTCTGACATGGGAGGAATTGAGAGCCAAACTCTTCTACTTCCTTCTTCATACCTAGACACCAGTGCTGTCATCATAGGTCTTGGTAAATCTTCGCTACTCCCGGATATACTGGTAGAGGGTATATGTGGAAATACCTCACCACATCCTCTTGAAGTGACATTAGTACCATGGTACATCCTCTGTTGAGGATGATGTGCTCCCCACATTCCTCAAATCCATCAGGTGCCTGCCCTCTGGATATCTAAGAACATCCAGTCTTGCAGTCAGCGTCTCCTCGTTATGCCTCCGTAACTTGCTGAAGAAGAGGAGGAGTGACTGTATGAGACTATAGAAAGGCTGATATGTCTCTATCCAAAAATGATATCTTCCAATTGGCCAGTTTCTATCTCTCCTCTCCTAGAAGCTATATACCAGATATCCAGCTAAGTGCATCTACAACAACGTTCCCCTTTCCAGAAGTATATAATATCTCGAAGTCATAGTCCTGGAAGAACTCAAGAAATCATCACTATCTTAGGTTCGTGTCCTTCTGAGAGAAGACATATGTGAGACTCTTGTGATCAGTGTACATGGTAAAATGATCTCCCATCAGATAGTGTCACCACATCTTCAAGGTGAAGACCACTACTGCTAACTTCAAGTCATGGGTAGCATAGTTGAGCTCGTGTTGTCTCATCTACTGAGAACCATACACAATCACAACTTTCTCCTGCATCAGGACACACCCGATTCCGGTCCCTGATGCATCACAGTAGACTACGTACCATATGCCTTCCTCTTGAAGTCTCATGATAGGGGCACTCGTCAGCCTATGCCTTACCTCTTGATAGCACTACTGGCATCTCTCAGACCACACGAATGTTTTCCCCTTATTTTTCAATGTTGAAAGTGGTGATGCAACTCTGGAGAAGTTTGGAATGAATATTCGGTAGTATCCATTCAAACCCTATAAACTCTGAACCTTCATCATACTCCGGGCTAGCTCCTGTGAATGTACCACCTCAATCTTCACTGTATCCACTACAACTCTATCCTCTGAGATGACATGCCCTAGAAACTGATCCTCTTGGATCCAGAACTGGCACTTCGAGAGCATACCATTAAGATGGTGCTCTCTGAGTGTGTCCAGTACTACCTAAAAATGATAGGCATGCTCCTCCTCAGTAGTCTAGTAGACTAGAATGTCGTCGATGAAGACTACAAAAAAGCAATCGAGGTATGGATAGAAAATCATGTTCTTGAGTCCCATGAACACTACTGGAGCAATGATTAAGATGAATGGAACAACCGGGAACTCGTAGTGGTCGTTCCGACATCTGAAATCTATCTTATGAACATCCACATATCGAACTCTGAGCTGGTGATAGCCTGATATGAGGTCTATCTTCGAGAACCACTGTGCCCCCTTAATCTGATCAAAGAGGTCATCAATCCTCGAGAATGGGTACTTGTTATTCACGGTCACCTGTTTCAGGAAATGATAGTTGACACAAAGCCTCAAGATCTCATCCTCCTTTATGGTGATCAGAATTGGGGCTGCCCAGTGAGAAATATTGGGCCAAATGAATTCCTTCCCCTGCAAGACCTCAAAGAGTACCTGCAACTCGCGAAGCTCCGTAGGAGCCATCCGATATGCTAGAGTAGATATTTGTGTCGTCCTTGGGTAAAAGTCAATGTTAAATTCCATCTCTCACCATGGAGGTATACATGGGGCATCATCAAGAAAAACATCCGCGTATTGGTCCACCACTACAAGATAGCTCAGACTCTCCACATCAACCGCTCTAAGGGTAAGGCTAGCCAGCTGATGAGTGATCTACTGCACTCTTATCCGAGTACTTCCAACCTACACTGCAAAGGATTCCTTATTGTCGGTGAAGTTAAAATTGATCCCATAAATGCGGACACACCACACTTTTCACCTAATACAGATGATCTGAGAATGGACTGTAGATAACCAGTCCATAACCAAGATGACGTTGTAAGGCCTCGACGCTGCTACTTGGAGATCCCATCTGAAGCTATCGCCTCTTAGATCAATATCACACTACCGTCACCAGTGCGTAATCATCAAATCTACTCTTGTAGGAGTCTCTAGCGATATGGATCGAGCCAACGACTCCGTCGAAATCTTCGAGCTCCGAATGAGGGAAGTGTAAATGAAAGAGTGACTGGAACCTGTGTCTATATGAACTGCAGCTAAGGTGGAGTAGACACAGATCATACATAGAATCATATACAAAGTGATATGGTCATATGATTTAGCTTCCTGAAGATGAGCTCTCACCTGTCCACCTGCCCCCTACAGTCGGGGTGGACCTCCTGATGGTGGTGGCAGTAACACCTCGAAACGTCACCCACCGCTAGCGACTGAACCAGCTCCTCTACCACATCTGCCTGTGTCATATGGACCATGTCAGTAAAAATATATACCTCTACATGGGTGGTTCTTTGACCTTCTTCTGATCATATGAACGGATGGTCAGATAGTCACAAGCCATTTGACCCTTCCTAATGCATGACATACACTGCCCTCTCCTAGCATATTGGTCTATACTCCTGGTGCCACACACAATTGATCCTCAGTAATGTGGTCATCCACCTGCAGGTCTAGTCCTCTTGGACCTCTACAAAATCAGTCTACTATTAGCTGCAGAAGACTCTGTTGCTTGTCAACTTCTGGTGGGTCTCACTGTTGGAGACTACTCAGCAAGGAAACTCTCTACTAAGAGGGATTTCTCCAACACACATGCCCACATCGAGATGCTGAGTGAGATCAATAAATATATGATCTCTCTCTTGATCCCCGGGGTGATGGTAAAAGCCCTTAAGAATGGGTACCGTACCATATTTGGAGAGTAGCGCAGGAGGTCTTTGAACCTCACTGAGTACTATGCCACAGTCATGATGCCCTGATGCAGATGAAGTATCTCTGATATGCGCATCGCCAAAAGAGTCTCTAGGATAAACTCTACCCAAAACAGGCTCTTGAAGTTTGCCCAGAGAAGCATCATCTCATCATGGAACTGGAGCATCAATCTCCACAATCTTTCCACCGCTGTCTAAGAAGGATTGTTGCACGAATCAGCATGAAGTTTCCTGGTGTTCCTACTAGTCGGAAAACACTCACCATAGCATCTAGCCAATCCCCAGCTGCATGCGGGTCCGTCTCTCCCCTGATCGTGGGTGACCTTCAGTGCTAGAACTCGTGCAGCGTGCTCATGCGGCATGCATCGTCTGCTGCTGGGGATAGTGTCATCATTGGCCCAAGGGGGAGTGGTACCACTGGTGCCTCTATTGGAAAAGGGCTCTACACCGAGATCTCATCACTTGGTGGGATATCCATGCGTACAACTCTCAAGACTCTCACTAGTCATCTGACGGGAGGCATCGTGAAATAAACAGATGCTACATGGCGAAAATATTATACATGGTGATCTGACATGGTTGAGCTAACTTAAACAAAATCTTTTTAAACCACACACGAAATTAGTGTTTTCGTGCACTAAGTCAGAAATCGGTATTTAGGCTCCTGGTGTATGGATACGTCGGCCGCCGCACCAGCATAGGACTCCCTGAACTGAAAACCAAACTTAGTACCCTTAACAATATTACTTCATATAAAAGATCATAGTCCTATTTTCTAAGGTAGAACTGACTCCTCTGATACAAATTTGTCACGACGCGTCCCCCGGGGCCCGTGTCGTGACTACCCCAAACTCACCTTCCATAGCCTAGGGGCTGGAGACTAGCACCAAAGGCGTATTTCCCTAACAATGGGAATGAATTTCCTTTATATGAGTAATCACACACAAAATAGTATGATCTGGAAGCAAAACACTAAGTAAAACTATCTACAAAAGACTCCTGAAAGTAGAGGCACAAGAATACAAGCCCAACAGTAAAGTACAAGTAAAACTAAAGAAAATTAAAACATCTACTGGATCATCCTATGTGAAATCCTATATGAATGGTTGGTACAGATAGCATCCTTAGTACTCCACGTCCATCAGTCTCCACTGTGTACTGACTAGTAGTAAGGTCCACCTCTCGGTACCATATAGTCCTGCTAGTCTCAGCTTCAGTCAACACTGTCTGTCATCTGCATCCAACACAACAAGGTGTGGGCATAGCCTGTGTAGGGGTGAGTATAATGATAATCAGTAAGGACCCTGAGACCCTCATGGTCTCACAAAATAAGCAAGGATAAACCAAAAAGTATGTAATCAATAGATAACCACACATAGGTATATGCCCATACATATATCTAAGTTATCAGGTAATACATCTCAATCATGATATATACACAAAAGTTATTGAATCATCTCAACAAGGATTTTATTCTAGGGGTAGTAACAATATAAACTCTCAAATGTAGGAGAAATCTGTCTCTATCGAGTACAGTGGGCATGTCGTGTCACATAGATGTGCTTCCCACTAACCTTGGACTACTGAGGTACTCCTCCTGTCGAGTACTGTGGGACTGCCTCTTCACACAGAGGTGCTCCTCACTGTGGGTCTGCCACGTCACACTGAGGTACTCCTCATTTAGAGTACCATGGGTCTGTTGTGACACCAAGGTGCTCCCCACTTCGGGTCTGCCGCGACACCATGACGCTCCCCGCTGGTCCTGTAGAATCACTCCCAGTAAAATGGACATCAGTCGTCAGGTCTCATCTAGCTACTAGGTTCCCGCACAAAAGCTCGATCATCTCTGGAAGATCCACTCCACAAGGTACTGGTTAATGATCCAACTTCCACGATGTCACACAAAGAATTATCTCAAAGGTCTGCCACATGATAGGGGTCTCAACGCAACATACGTGGCATCAATCGAATGCCCGGTCTTTAAGTTATTAACCTTTTATTCCCGGGGGCCCAGTTGGATTTGTGTACGATTCAACCTGACCATATCTCAACATTATTCTGAACTATAGTTGCGTATAATCAATGGGACCTTCGCACTCAAAGAAAACTAGGTCCGCTGGCGGTTTATCACACGGTCATCTGGTGCCAAAGATATGGCCATAGAAAGTAATGGGTCGGTAGTGGGCCCGGGTCCAGTCCCACCCAGTCGAACTGACCCGAAGCAACATAGTATGGGCCGACCCAGTACAGGTTGACTCGTACTGACCCGAGGGGTCCACCCTGGCCCATTGGATTTGTCGGCCGGTTTGGGTTAGGCCAGGCCATTGGGCCCAGCCCAACAAGATGCGATGGCGGTCCGACCCGGGCTTGGGGCTGATTTGGATCGTTGCACCGAGAGGGCATGAAACGGTGCGGCTCAGCCCAGGGGGCGCTGCTGGGGCCGTTTTGGAAAAGACAACGCGATGGGGGCCAGGTCATCGGCCCGTCTGGGAGGCCGCATGGAGGTCGGGACACCGGCTCTGTCGGGTGTCCTGGAGGGCATTGGGAAGCCAGCTCGGTCGGGAGGCCCAGTGGGGGGCTGGCTCGGGGAGGCACGCATGCTGCGTGAGGAGGTCGGAAGGTGGGACGATTCAGGGAGGCGCGTGTGGAGTGTGCGGGGACCGGTACATGGGCCGTCGATGTTCGTCCAAGATTGGCATGACCAAGTGGTCCGGCAGCCGGGTGGCGGCTGGGCAGGACGGTTCGGCATGGCTCGGGCCGGCGCGGGCTGGCGGTGTTCGACCGGGAGCACCGGAGCACCGCGGGGGAAGTGCAGTTTGCAGAGGCCACGGGTAACATGGCCTTTGAAATCACCACCTTTATCATTCCATCGCCTCATTGCCACGCCACAGTTCATCATAAACAAGATCAGTGGAGGGGTTGGGCCATGTTGGTTTGGCCCGCACCCTCCTTGATTAGGGAGGTATCAATTAGTTCATTAATGAATATGAAATATGAAAAACAATTTTTTTACAACCATGAATCTATTCTTTTCCAATCTGACGAAAAAAGAAATCAAAGTAAGGATAGAAAAAATAAACCCCCTACCTTGGATCGTCGATCGTCGTTGGTGGACAGGGTCGCGGAAAGTAGATGAAGAAGATCGTCGTTCGTTGCGTCCACCATGTACTTCCAAACCCGAGTGGCATCATCTTGTTGAAGATGATGCAAAAGTAAATCTTCAATGAAGTCTCATGACAATTGATGCTTCAAGGAAGAGGTAGAAGAAGGTCGGTGTTCTTCATTCATCATTCTCTGTTGGGTGATGGAGTTCATCACTCGGAGCTTTCTCCCAATCGTCCTCCCTTCAATTCTTCCACCAAAATGACTACTTCAACAAAATAATAGATGAAATATCCTATTAATTTGTGGAAATGATATTAAAATTGGACTAATTAATTAGGTAGTCTCCCCTTAAATAATTCATGGGGTTGGAAAAAGGAATTAATTAGGGGAGGTGAAGTGGCTCTCCCTCTTTAATGAGGTAGAGTTGAGAGGCTTTACTCTCCTCAATCAATAAGGGGTTATGACCCGTGTCTTCCCCATGTCGTAACCTCTCACGGGAGGTTAGGTTCGGGTGGGCCCCACCACCATAAACTCTCATTGGAGGTTAAGGTGTTGTGGTTCCACCTCCAACTTCCATGATGAGGTTTTAATGTCCAAACACCCACATGGGGGAACAAATAAAATAATCTAAAGCTCACATTATTTTATAACATTCCACGAAAAACCAAAAACTATATTCAATTCTACACTCACTACCACCGAAGTGAAAATCTTCTCAAGCGAATAATGGCGCTATGAGTTCAACGGTACCCTCAGATTCAATTTCGAGCACCAGTTCAAAAGTTATAATAATCCGCTTGTACGTTTGTTGAGCATACCTAAACAAAACTTCAGAAATTGATTTCGGGCACACCTGGCCTCAGAATCATGCACTGTTAACTTTAGTGGACTTGTAAAACTAAAATTTATTTAAGAAAAAAAATTCCCATAGAAATTCTAGGTCTTTACATTTAATGTGTACCAATTCATTCTCAATAATAAAGGATAAATACTTTTTTTTTGGAAATATAATCTCAATAAAATTAAAATCTGGTAAAGTTGTCTAACAAAAAAGGAAATACAAAAAATGTGTTTAAAAAATTCTTGGTAATTGGTGATTGAGGTATTAGATTCAATTATAATTTTAAATATCTATTATATTCTAAAACACTTCCCAAAATTCAATGATATTTATTTTTCATTACTGAAAAGTTTTGGTATTTACAAAAAGGTCATCACACATCACATATAAAAGTGACATTACTCTCCTAACAAGATCTCACAACACCAACCACATAGATCTGAAAAAACACATTCACAGTCACATCTTAAATATTTCTAGAATCATTCAATGGGTTATTTTATTCTTAAAATACCATATTTCATATCTATAACACCATTTGAAAAAGAGATAATTGAAGAAGGGATAAAAAAATTTTAGGCCCTCCTTTCCCATTTCTATCAATTTATGTTTATCATTTTCTTCTTAAAATACATTAATACATCATTAAATTATTACAGCACTAAAATTTTTATACTTTTATGTTTTCTTCATTATGTAACAAGAACTGACCACCACTAACATAACTATTTTGGATATTGATACTCTCATTCATGTGTTGGGTGGACTACATTTTTAATAATGAAGCATGCTTCATTTTACTTCACCACCGTTAAAGGATGTCACCGATTGTTAATTTAATGTTTTAATATTATTATTAAAAAATATTTTATTTTTTTAATTGAAAAATTATATTAATTATTTTTCATATTCATTGGTAAATGAAACCATCATCCATGTTAACGCGTGGAATATATTTCCAATTGAATGATAGATTTTGGTTTATCTTTTCATCAGCTCCTTAAAATATTGGTTATCGGAATGTATTAAATGGATAAATATTATTATTACGAAATTATTATGGTTTTTTAAAACTACATTGGACATCCTATTAACATAAACATCACTAAATAAATGTGGTAAATTTAAATCTTCAAAAAATAATTATAAGAGAAAAAATGATTTATTCATAGTATAAAATATCTTATTATATGATATATTCCTCAAATATTTATTTCCAATGATGATATAAAAAACTGATAAAAACTATATACAATCAGTATGTATATATTACATTGACAATACAACACAACTACATCATTATTATCCATTAGTTGTCGTATTTTTTTCATCTATTGGTTTAACAACCAATGTAAGATTGACATAAATTTATATCAAGTATGGAAATGGATGTTTTATTTCTACTAATTTATGATATCTAATTTTATCTAATTTTTAATTTTATTATATTTTAACATGTTTATTAATCTCAATAATTTATAAAAATTCATTTTTTCCATTAAGAACAACTGAATCCTGACCGTAATTGCTTTTCATATTTATGGTTTTTAACAAAAACTACCAACGAAATTAATTATACCTCTATAAATTGGGTTAAATTATATTATATAAAATATAGTGATATTATAATGATGAACATGGTATTAATAATATATACCAACAAAAATTTTATGTTATTGTAAATATATAAATAACTAATATCGAATAATAGGTAAAAAAATTTAATTCCTATATTTTTCTGAAGATACATGAATAGAATGCATGAAAATGGATATTTGTAATGTTATAAATTAGGTTATTATGATATTAATGTATATAAGACCTTTCTAAATATACTTTGGGGTGTGTTTGGATAAGAGGAATGGATTTCCAACATGATTTCATCCCTTTGAGACATGCTATGTATTTTGTTCCCAATTTCATTTCAATGGTGTATATATGTATTTCATAAATAATTGTTCAATATATAAAAACCTAATATCGATATTTTACATTTAGTTACATGGCCTCTAATTCAAGGTGTTTTTATATACGTTTCACTACAATGCTAATGGTTCATTGCCTCAAACATTAATTCTATGTGATAAGATTTTGAAATAGGTCATGATTTAAATTATTGGGACAATTTTCGTTTAATGAAAATATAATTATCAAATATTTTTATTATTCATTATAATTAATTTTTGTTAATATTTTTATATCATAACATGAATTTTGGTCAATTATTACCAAGGATTTAAGGTTTTTAACTCTATCATCATTAATTGAGAAATAAATTTTCATCATTGCATTGTCATGGGCCATTCCACCATAATAATTTAGAATATCATATTTAATATTAATATTTTTTAAAATTAGTTATTATGAAATAAAATTTTTTACTATATGGATTGTAACAATTAAATTTTCCAAGAATTAAAAAATTCATTTTTTTCATTATGTTTCACGACCCACCTTCACCAAGATGAGGGAAGGGATAGTAGGTTGCCAGACCCTTCCTTCTTCAAGTTAAAGGATAGATAATGACCCCTAAGTCCCGCCTTCAATAGGCCCTATAGTGGCGACTAGCACCAAGGGTATAGATTCACACACAAGATGGAATGCATTACCCTTTTTCTTTATTAGGATCAGGAGATCAGATAATAATCCCAAAAACACAAAAACTAGGTGGGGTAAGAGTAAAGAAAAATGAAAACCATTCCCATATGCATGTTACAAAAGTAAGTACCACAAATTTCTAGGAGACCACAAAGGTAAAGTACAAAAGAAAAGAAAAACAGCAGGTACAACTGTCCCAACGTCCGAACTAGTATAGCCCTACACGGCCCTGAAGTCCTCCTGGAAACCTGAAAGCAGTTTTATATATGTAGGGTGAGCATACACGTATACTCAGAAGGGATAACAAAAGACTCTCGTGCAGAAGTAGGGAGGTATTGTAATGCCCAGTGGAAAAGCGATCACCAAAGAAAATATCAAGGAAAAGTATCCACCCAAGCCTCACCGAGGCACACATCCCAAATAACACAATTCATGTAATGTATAGTAATAGAACATCGATATTTTGGGTACCCCGGGACACTTTCCCACTGGTTATTGAAGACATCATGCGCATCAAACTTATCCCGCCATTCTTACCGCAGTCCCACTGCCACACCCCACCTGCACACACCTTGGCCACAACCACACATCCCACCCGCAAACACCTAGGCCAAAACCAATATCCCGCCCGCAAACACCTGGGCCAAAAACCCCATGTGTAACCATGCCGCAAGCACCTAGGCCATAATAACTAATGCCATGCCCGAAGACACCTGGGCCTCATCCCGAAGACTCTTGGGAAACAACCTTCCCACACACACCTGGGCCAACCACCACAACTACCCTGCCCAAAGAATCTTGGGATATAATGGACCTCAGGCCATCACAGCCTTCCCGAATAGTTTTGGTCTATTCGGAAAAGGGAGCATAAAAAAGCTAACAACCAGCCACTCATAGGTGTGTTTGGAAAAACACCCTCCCCCAAGGAATGTGGGTGTTTGACACTATGTTCTCAACATGGGTGGGCGTGAATAAGAATCATAAGCACTACAATTATATGAATAGGTAAGAGGAAGTCATCCCGACCTAGGGCTTCCAAAGCCAACCTAAGGACAAACACCCTTGTTACTATTCATTCATAAAAGAAAGGCACAACACTCACGACTAAGTCACAACTCATTCCCAAAACCAATTCCCCATTTAAAAAAATCTTTTTTTCATGTTCAAGTGATCCCATTTAGGTGAATTCTACACTAATGGGAAACTAACAGGCACAACCACATGTCAGATAAATGGAAACACCCAAACAAGAATTTTAAGCATTCACACATGGTTTTCTTTTAAATTCACAAAAACAATGGAATTATTGAGATCCCTCAATGTACTGGAAACAACAACAAGCCTCGAGATACATCCCCACACAACTTCAAATTCACTAAAAACAACCATGCCACAACAGAGGATCCCATCCCCATCCACATCACCCCATAAGAATTTAGCAGAACAAACAGATATGCCACCAAGACAGAGCAAGGATGTTTCCAAACTTAAGTACATCATTAACTAAGTGTTCTTCTTTCTATTTGGTTAACTGATCTAATCATACAAGGATTTTTGTTCACTGGAAATTCATTTAATAGGCCGAGTTTACGTAATTAACCAAATTCCCATGTTGGAGCCAATCAAACATAACAGAAGACAAGGGTTCATTATTGCGAAAGGAAAGACCACCAATGGACATGATTTTCATGGGTAATAATCCCATAATGTTCACAACATATAGCAATTATAAAAGAGTACAATAGAATTGTCAGACACACACCATCATTCTTTATCAAATTTTTTATTATCTTTGTTATAGTTTGGTTTCATCCATTCCCACAGAAATAGTAGCGTACCCACCCCGCATGATACATTTTAAGGAGACAGGAAGAAAAATCCCTAATTGATGATCAAGGATCGAAGTTCTTCTCTACGCGCCAAGAATGGGGGATACACAACTTGAAGGGGAGGAACATCGGGGATTCCAACGGTGAGAAGAAAGGCTTCGGCACAGGCGCACCACTTTCCTCGGGAAGGGGAACTCCAAACACACTAGGAATAAAGGAGAGGAAAATAGGAAGAACAAGAAGAAAAAATTCCCATGTGAAATATGGATGAGATCCAGTTGTCACATGATATGGAATTTTGAACGACCATAAAGTCAGATCGTGGTTACACCACGTGGTTGGGCAGTTAGGCACGCTGGAAGTAATTGTTATTTATCAACTGTCATCAGGAAAAAGGGTGGAAACAATTGTGACATTAAAGGATTTTATATAAACCTATGGGAAGAATTACACAGACACACAACTGGGGTCATTGAGGTTCTCCCCATTCATATGAAATTAAACATTGATTAGGGGGGCTAAAAATATCCTTGAACCACTTTAAAAAGGTTAAAAAGGATTAAAAGTTGCGTTACGGGAAAAACTATAGAAGAAAAACTCGAAAGGGCAGCGTGACACCGATCTGTCGCACTGATCGGTGACACACCGATTAGTGACACAACGTTTGGTCTCACCAATCGGTGACACACCGATTAGTCGCACCGATCAGGGACACACTGATCGGCTTCACACCGATCGGCGACATGCCGATCAGTCACCACGATCGGTGACACACAGATTAGTCACAACGATCGACATCACACATATCGGTCGCACTGAACAGTGACACACCGATCAGTTGCACCGGTCGACAACACATCAATTAGTCGCACCGGTTTTCCACGCACCGATCGGTCGTACCGAACGTCGACGCACTGATCGTTCGCACCGATCGACGATGCGCTTATGATCCATAATATTGAAAAGGGATGGGCTATGAGGGTCTGGGACATTACATCAGATACGTCTCAAACTATTCTCGACCTCGAGAATCAAAACCGAACCCGAATAAAAGAGGTGTCCGGACAACCACCCCTAAAGATACCTCTCAGGATTGAACCTCTCCGACGTATAGGAACACCCCCCTTTAAGAAACCATGGAACATTAAAAATGTCATGTTTTATTGTCACATGGGTTAGGGAGTTTCTTCCTCCATGTCATGATACTATCTTCTTTGGGCAGCACTGACTTTCCCGCACGGGTTTAATCGCATCCACCTTAATGCGTCATTAATTGGGATCAGGTCCTCACCTCCCCATAGTCAGGACTTTTCACATCCATCTAATTAATAAGTAAAACCATGAAATCCATATTAAAAAATGTAAAGTGTTCCATCACAAACAAGTATAACAGAACAAAACTCAAAATAGCTCTGGGTATTGGGTGCACATTTGTGCCTCCCATTCCCCGGTACTTTCTTCTAGCCCACCATGTATCCACAACACACGAACTAAAGGATTGGTTCATCCGAGGAGCACCTTTTCCTCACGATCCTCGATCCTTACTGGTCTTTAGAAAAAATTCACATCGGCCTCGATATCCAGCTTTCCCCAGTGGAGGACGTGTGAATCGTCGTGTAGATATTGTCGGAGTTCTGACACTTGGAAGACATCATGTATTCTCAGTAGCAGTGGTGGTAGTGTTAGCTGATAAGCTACTTCTCCCACCTTCCGCATCACATCAAATGCTCCGATGAACCTTGGAGAGAGCTTACTCCCCCTGCCGAACATCCGTCGTCCACACCGAGGGGAGACCTTCAAAAATATGTGGTCCCCGACCTTAAACTCCAAGGGTCTCCTCCTATTATCACCTTATGCCTTCTTCTATTACTGAGTCGCCTTCATCTTGTCCCATATAATTTGAGCCTTCTCTTTCATGCTCTGCACCACTTTTGGGCCAAGAACACTTGTTTCCCAAACCTCGGTCCATAACACTAGTGAGCGACATGGCCTTCCGTACAAGGCATCGAACAGGGGCCATGCCAATGGTTGTGTGATAGCATTTATTTTATTTAAACATTAACAGAGCCATGTGTTTCACCCATGATAGGCCAATGACCCATATACATGCCCATATCATTTTCTCCATCGTCTAGATGGTGGCTCTGTCTGTCCATCTGTCTGCGGTGGAAAGCAGTGCTAAGACGTAGTTGGGTGCCAAAAGCATGTTGCAATCCTCTCCAGACTCGTGAGGTAAAGATTGCATCCCTATCCAAGACTATGGACATTGGAACTCCATGAAAATGCACCACCTCATACTTGTATCTCTGTGATAAGGCACCCACTCCACCCGACCCCGTGATTGCCAGAAAGTGAGCCGATTTTATCAACTGATCCACCAATACCTAGATAGTGGTGCATCCTCCTTGAACTTTGGCAACCCTGTGACAAAATCCATAAATATGTCATCCCACTTCTACATAGGGTCGTATAAAGGTTGCAACAAGCCACCTGGAACAAGGTGTTCAGCCTTCAGCTGCCATGTAACGACCCAAAGTTTCATTAATGGAAAATCCCTCTTGATCCAGTTAAATGTTTCTTTATGAAAAATGTTTTTATAAGATGTCAACTTATTTAGTTTTACGTTAAAATTTGTGACCGTTACTTTTATAGCCGTTGAACAGTGATCATCTGAATAGTATAAATATAAGGCTTTAACGAACCAATTCTCTACTCAGACAAAGGAAGCGATGGACTCATCCAGTAGAATTGCCACTTATGAAGCCCATTTGTCGGAGCTCGGAAAAGAGGTGGCGTATTTGGGCTTTGACCTTGACCAAGCCCAAGTTTAGCTTCATCAAGTCAAGCTCGAACGTGATCGTCTACGGGAAAAATAGAAGTTGATTGAAATTACAACTCGAGCAATGTTATCCGAGCAACCCCAAGAGTCTGTCACCATCGCACACCTTACCCTTAGGTCTTATGCGGCTATTTTAAGGGGTTATGTAACAAATAAATAGCACCATGTTCATGTACATTATTTTTGTATATAATAATGAATATAATTTCTAGACATTTTTTATACATTGTAATCAGTTTTTAAAGTACAAATGGTGTTTTTAGTTATTATTTAATTAAGAATTATATTTTATTAAATTAAATAATTTTTTAATTAAATAATATTTTAATAAAATATTATTATTAATATTACATTAATTTTTATTATATATAAATGATCTTATAATTTTATGAATGCAATTAAATTTTTTATTAAGTTTTGAAATCCATTTCTGTCAAAACCCGTGAATTTTTTATAAATGTCGGTTTTTATTTTAAAAGTGAAAATTCACATATTTAGAAAATTATTTAGATAAAATAAATATTATTGTTGGAATCAGGACTTCGACATTATCTAATGGTGAATTTTTCATAATTTTCTGAGACAGTCAAATTTTTGGGTAAAAATTAAATACCATTTAAATATATAATGTGTTTTATGACATCATAATGACCCAATAGTGATGTAATAAAATAACATAATCCTTATGTTCGGACAATATGTGTTTTATCAATAAAATAATGAGGTTTTGTGTTTTTTTGACTTACTTTTCAAATCATTAATGGAGCCCTCAAGACTTATTCAACACTTTGCGTTTTTAAATTAATTTCCATGGGAGTGTGACTCACCTCCACATAAGCAACCCAAATTATTTAATAAGTTCGGACCTTGGGCTTGTAAAATATTTTTTTCCTCTTTCCTTTTCCAGAAACCATGGGCAAATACCCTGGGATGGTTTGTGGTTTGGATTATTTTAATTTAAGGGTTCCCAAACCTAAATAATAACGAATTCTCTCACCTTTCCTATATAAACCCACCCACGCTCCCACTTCCTCCTCACTCAACGCCCTTGGAGTTCGTCCAACCTATTACCTACTCTCTCTAGAATCCTCCCAAAGTGCCCCATGCTCCCAAGAAGCCTCTCACAAGCCTCTCTCTAGCCTTTGGAATCACACTTCCAAGTAAGGGTTTTTTCTTCCTTTCTAATTTTTGTCAATTTTCTTTAAGTTGTATTGCCCTTTTAATTTCAATTATGAATGTTGGGGTATGGTTTCGCACCTCTCCCATACTTCCCTCTTATTGTTTGAATGATGGGAGACCCCTTTCTCTCTTATTAAATGCCTCCCATGTACACCCGTTACTATGCCGAAATTCGGAAAGGAACCTTTTTCTCCCCTTCTATATTCAAGAAATACTTTTGTATCATGAATCTAAATTCCTTTTCAATTCTTGGGACATGTATCTATATGACCTCCTTACTGTCCATTACATGTAAATATGATGAGGAACTCATTTCTCTCTCATCAACCATTTTTATAAATTCTTATGTCACGTCGTTACGCTGCCGAAATCACACTGATTTTCTAAGCCAATATCATTGTGTAGTGAATACCATGCCCATTTCTCCATCAAGGGTATTAACCTCTATGCACATTTACTAATTGATTATAATTCTTCATGTATGAATTCCACATTCCTTTATCGTGGAATAAATTATTATGTTTTCTGAATCCAGGTTTTATGATCCATGTGGCACACTTATGCATGAAATGAAATGTTTAAGAAGGGTGCGCCATTTATAGCGCTCCAATGCATTGGGTAAAGTATAGTATCATGATACGTCATGTGCAATGAGTGTTGACTCATTCTAATTCAAGTGCAACAAGGGTTTACTCGTGCTTCAAGTGCAATGAGGGTTTACTCGTGCTTCAAGTGCAATGAGGGTTTACTCATGCTCCATGTGCAATGAGCCTTGGCTCATGCTAATTCAATGTTAAGTGTTGTTGCCAGATTTCCATGTTATGATTATCATTCTTTATAATGCCTTTATATTCATGTTACTCTTATTCTATATTTATGTTCTTATTTCCTAACATGTATTTTACTCCTCATGTTATTCATTGTGTACTCCCTTACTAGGCTTTATAGCTCACCCTTTTCTTATGCATGTCCTCAGGTTATCCCATGCAATGCTAAGTACGAAGGAATGTAGTGGTCATGTAAAGGAAGTTCTCAATAAAGATGTTGTATTTCAAGTTTAAAGTTTTTATGTAATGATCCTAAGCCCCAAAGACACTAAACATCTCGATCTTCTTTGTTGTATCAAGTGAAGTTTTATGTAATAAAGCATGCTTAAGTTGTAATAAAAAGCAGGGTTGTCATAGTTGGTATCAGAGGATATGTTTAGTTATTTTTGGGATTAGGAAACCCTATTAAAGCCTTAGATACAAGACTAAGAATAATAAATGCATCCCTAAGTTTTGGTAAATACTATGTATGTGGTTTATCAAACAAATACATCCCTGTCTGGATACGAGCAGGTAGAGGCAGCTCTGGCACAGATGTATCCTAGTGGTGAAACCCGAAAACACCGCTTTGAGCTAGACTCGAACGAGAACTGGTGCACGACAACGGGCCTTACTGCACTCTTGGTTACGACACTCCTGGGGGATATGTTTTGATAAATTCAAAATCATTATATGAACCCTTATTAAGGGAAAAAAATACCCCTAAGAATATATGTTAGAAGGAAGATCATGAAAAGCCTGGATTGAATCCTATAGACTCATGAGTTAAAGAGATTAATGTTTATTTATAAGTCATCAACTTTTTTCTTTGGATTACCCATTATGTGTTACCCCAAACTTTCCTTTTATTCCAGCCAATGGCCGGTAATAGGAGAACTCGGTCTAACAACCGTTGTGATGATCAGTGTGATGATTGTACTTAGGAGATTCCCAATACAATGGGAGCGGGAATCGCGAACATTGTCACGCTTCTCTCTCAGCTAACTCAAGTTTTGAATGGAAACACTGGTCAAGAGGAACGTTCAACCCCCCCCCCCTAAGAAAGAACAAGTCGTTATCGAGAGCTTCATGAGACAAAGGCCTCCTACTTTTAGTGGATCATCCGATCCCACAATCGCTGAACAATGGATCAACTCCATTGAAAAGATATTCTTCATCCTCCAATGTTCTGAAAAAGAGAAGGTTCTCCTAGCGGCTTATCGTATGGATGGTGAATCTGATCAATGGTGGACGTTGATCAAAAATACGAATCCTGAGTAGGAGATCGAGGCTTTGGAATGGAAGGAATTCCAGAAGATGTTTTTTGATAAATATTTTCCACGCACCCTCCGTCTTAAGATATAAAGGGACTTCCTTTCCCTCAAACAGAAAGATGAAGAATATGTGGGAGCGTACGGGGAAAACTTCACAAGGCTTGAACGATACGCTTCCGGCTTTGTCGTTACCCCCTAATGCAAGGTTGACCGCTTCTTTGGTGGGCTGAAGCCTAGCTTGCGGAAAGCATTAGTGATCCGTGACTTCGACAACTATGAGGAAATTGTCCGATGTTCCCTCAAGGTTGAAATGGAGATCGGAGAATCACAGGGGTATCATGGGGACTAGAAGCGTAAGGTGGAATTCAATTCTGGTGGTCCGATGGATAAATCCAACGGCGCTAAGATGTTCCAGCACCCCACATTCCAAAAGTGTGTAAAGAAGCACCCTAGAAATTGCCTTAGGGGGACAAGAAAATACTTCAAGTGTGGAAGAGAATGGCACCTAGCTGTTAACTGTCAGCAAGAAGGACCTGCGGCTGCGACAGAGGAGAGGAACGCTCCATTCGAACCTCAACGCGTTGTTAAATGCTACAAATGCAAAGAACCGGGTCATTTTGCAAATTAGTGCCCTAATCCAAGGGTTATCGGAGGCAACCAGCAACCTCCAAGACATCAAGGAAGAACTTTTGCCATAACTTCTGCTGAAGTGAACCCCGAAAATGATGTGGTGATAGGTACACTAGTTATTCATTCAAGAATAGCGAACGTACTTTTTGATTCAGGTTCTACGCATTCTTTTATATCTCAAAAGTTTAGTAGAACAATACCTGCACCACCACAAATCATGGAAGTAACGATGTCGGTGAGTACGGAAAATGGGGCAATCATTGCATCCCATGAGTATAAGTCCTCCCCTTTTATAATTTGTGGAATTAATTTCCTAGAAAACCTCATCATACTCCCCCTGGTGGAATTTGATGCAATTCTTGGCATGTATTGGCTTTCCTTATATAGAGCCAAAATAAATTGTCGGGAGAGGGAAATCACACTCCATTTGGAGAATCGACCCCCGATTCTTTACAAGTGTCAGGAGGAAGATGAATCTCCTTTAGTTCCATCATCTCAAGCATGGATATTACTGCCTTATGAGCACACATATCTGGCTCAGATGATTGAGTCCAAGGATGAAACCACCCTTGAAGAAATTCCTCTTGTGAGGGAATTCGCTGAAGTATTTCCCTAGGAACTTCCTGGTCTTCCTCAAATAAGAGATGTTGAGTTCTCAATTGAACTTATACCTGGGGTGCTACCAATATCCAAGACTCCATATAGAATGGTTTTTGTTGAGCTTGAATTTCTGAAGAAACAACTACAGGAGAATCTGGATAAAGGGTTTATACGCCCAAGTGCATCACCATGGGGTGCACCAGTCCTCTTCGTCAAGAAGAAGGATGGGTCATTGCGACTTTGCATCGATTATCGTGAACTTAACAAAATCATGATAAAGAACAAGTATCCTCTCCCAAGAATCGATGACTTGTTTGATCAGCTGCGTGGAGCACAATACTTCTCCATGGTGGACTTGCGGTCGGGATATTATCAAGTAAGGGTGAAGAAGGAAGATATCCCCAAGACTGCTTTTCGTACAAGGTACGGGCACTATGAATTCATAGTAATTCCTTTCGGACTCACCAATGCTCTAGAAATATTCATGGACATGATGAATAGAGTCTCTATAGATTACCTAGACAAATTTGTGGTAGTCTTTATAGATGAAATTCTAATTTACGCCAAAACCAAGGAGGACCATGAGGAGCATTTAAGAACTGTACCGGAGACTTTGCGCAAGGAAAATCTATATGCCAAGTACAACAAGTGTGAATTCTGGTTGAAGGAGGTCTCATTCTTAGGCCATATCATCACAAGAAATGGGATATCTGTCTACCCCTCCAAAACAGATGCAATTGAGGGATGACCGAGGCCAACATTGGTAACTGATATCCGTAGTTTCTTGGGGTTAGCTGGATATTATCGATGATTTGTGAGAAATTTCTCACGATTGTCCAACCCTCTTACCAAGCTAACTCGAAGGGGAGTAAAGTTTTCTTGGAGTGATGAATGCGAAGAAAGCTTCAAGGAGTTGAAAAGGTGGCTTATCACTGCACCCGATCTCACTTTACCCACAAGTGGGGTGCTTTTTGTGGTATTCAGTGATGCTTCGAAGAAGGGCTTAGGATGTGTGCTGATGTAGAATGATAAAGTGATATCCTATGCCTCAAGGAAGTTGAAAGTCCACGAGAAAAACTATCCAACGCATGATCTGGAGTTGGCGGCAGTGATCGTTGCCTTGAAAATCTGGCGGCATTATCTCTATGGAGAGAAATTTGAGATATATACTGACCACAAGAGTCTTAAATATATATTCACACATAAAGAGCTTAATATGCGCGAGAGAAGATGGATAGAGCTCATCAAGGATTATGACTATTCAATACATTACCACCCTGGGAAGGCGAACAAGGTGGCCGATGCCCTAAGTAGAAAGGATCCAGCAATTCTATCAATGATGAGAATTGAGAAGGATCCAATCATCTTAGACATGATGAAGATGGACGTGGGAATCATAAAGAAGGGAACATCATCAATCCTTTCACAAATGAATGCTCAACCATCTCTTTTAGAAAGGTTAAAGGATGCTCAAAAGGATGATGCGGGAATCCAAGAAAAAGTGGAAGCTATCAAAAAGGGAAAATCCTCAGAGTTTAATGTTAATGAAGAAGGAATTGTGCGGTTTAGGAAAAGACTATGTGTTCCATCAAGTTTGGATATGAAGAAGGAACTTTTGGATGATTCACATAGTTAAAATTTTTCTATTCACCCAGGGATCACAAAGATGTATCGAGATCTCCGAGAAAACTTTTGGTGGGATAATATGAAGAAGGAGATCGCTGAATATATATCAAAGTGTCTGGTGTGTCAGCAAGTGAAGGAAGAGAGGAAGAAGTCTAAGGGGATGATGCTACCATTGCCCATACCAAAATGGAAATGGGAGAACATCACCATGGACTTTGTCACCAGACTTCCAAGGACATCCAAAGGCAACAATGTAATCTGGGTTGTTGTGGATCGTCTTACAAAGACTGCACACTTCATTGCTATTCGAGAGGATTTCTCTTTGGATCAACTGGCATAGATATATATCAGGGATGTGGTATGGTTGCATGGAGTACCACTATCTATTGTTTCTGACCGAGATCTAAGATTTATCTCTATGTTTTGGAAGAGTCTTTAACATTCTCTGAATACTGAACTGAACTTCATTACGGCCTATCGTCCTCAAATTGATGGCCAATCCGAGCGGACTATCCAAACACTTGAGGATATGTTGAGAGCGTGCTGAATGGACTTTAAAGGAGGATGGGATCAACATATTCTTCTGGTTGAGTTCTCTTATAATAATAGTTTCCACTCGAGCATCCAAATGGCACCATATGAAGCCCTGTATGGGAAAAGGTGTAGAACACCGGCATGTTGGGATGAGGTCGGTGAACGTAAGCTGCTTGGACCAGAAATGGTCGAAGAAATGGTGGAGAATGTGAAAACCATTCAGCAGCATATCAAGGCAGCCCAAAGTCGACAGAAGAGTTATGCAGATAATCATCGACGAGACCTTGAGTTTAAAGTTGGAGACATGGTGTTTTTACGCATATCTCCATGGAAGAAGGTCATTAGGTTTGGAAAGAAAGGGAAGTTAAGTCCAAGGTACATCAGCCCCTTCGAGATTCGTGATCGTGTTGGGGTTGTGGCCTATCGACTAGCACTTACACCTACTATGGCCAAGGTGCATGATGTCTTTCATGTATCCCTCTTAAAGAAGTACATACCGGACCCTTCACATGTACTCTCTTCCAAGTTGGTACAATTGGAAGATGATCTTCCTTATGAGGAGCAACCAGTGAAGATCTTAGATCACAGAGAAAAAGTTATACAAAATAAGACAATGACCCTCATCACGGTGTTGTGGAGAAACCACAAGTTTGAAAAAGAAACTTGGGAGTCGGAGGATATGATGAAGCTGAGTTACCGACATCTGTTTTAGTGTGGGAAAAGGAAAATTTCGAGGGCGAAATTTCATAAGGGGGGAATATTGTAATGACCCAAAGTTTCATTAATGGAAAATCTCTCTTGATCTAGTTAAATGATTCTTTATGAGAATTTTTTTTATAAGATGTCAACTTCTTTAGTTTTACGTTAAGATTTTTGATCGTTACTTTTATAGCCATTGAACAGTGATCATCTGAATAGTATAAATATATGGCTTTAACGAACCAATTTTCTACTCAGACAAAGGAAGCGATGGTCTCATCCAGTAGAATTGCCCCTTATGAGGCCCATTTGTCGGAGCTCGGAAAAGAGGTGGCGTCTTTGGGCTTTGACCTTGACCAAGCCCAAGCTGAGCTTCATCAAGTCAAGCTCGAACGTGATCGTCTACGGGAAAAATAGAAGTTGATTGAAATTACAACTCGAGCGATGTTATCCGAGCAACCCCAAGAGTCTGTCACCATCGCACACCTTACCCTTAGGTCTTATGCAGCTATTTTAAGGGGTTATGTAACAAATAAATAGCACCATGTTCATGTACATTATTTTTGTATATAATAATGAAAATAATTTCTAGTCATTTTTGATACATTGTAATCAGTTTTTAAAGTACAAATGGTGTTTTTAGTTATTATTTAATTAAGAATTATATTTTATTAAATTAAAGGATTTTTTAATTAAATAATATTTTTATAAAATATTATTATTAATATTACATTAATTTTTATTAAATATAAATGAACTTATAATTTTATGAATGCAATTAAAATTTTTATTGAGGTTTGAAAGCCATTTCTGTCAAAACCCATGAATTTTTTATAAATGTCGGTTTTTATTTTAAAAGTGAAAATTCACATATTTAGAAAATTATTTAGATAAACTAAATATTATTTTTGGAATCAGGACGTCGAAATTATCCAATGGTGAATTTTTCTTAATTTTCCGAGACAGTCAAATTTTTTGGTAAAAATTAAATACCATTTAAATATATAATGTGTTTTATGACATCATAATGTCCCAATGGTGATGTAATAAAATTACATAATCCTTATTTTCGGCCAATATGTGTTTTATCATTAAAATAATGAGGTTTTGGGTTTGTTTGACTTACTTTTCAAATCATTAATGGAGCCCTCAAGACTTATTCAACACTTTGCGTTTTTAAATTAATTTCCATGGGAGTGTGACTCACCTCCACATAAGCAACCCTAATTTTTTAATAATTTCGGACCTTGGCCTTGTAAAATATTGTTTTCCTCTTTCCTTTTCCAGAAACCATGGGCAAATACCATGGGATGGTTTGTGGTTTTGATTATTTTAATATAAGGGGTCCAAAACCTAAATAATAAAAAATTCTCCCACCTTTCCTATATAAACCCACCCAAGCTCCCACTTCCTCCCCACTCAATTCCCTTGGAGTTCGTCCAACCTCTGCCCTACTCTCTCTAGAATCCTCCCAAGGTGCCCCAAGCTCCCATGAAGCCTCTCACTAGCCTCTCTCTAGCCTTTGGAATCACACTTCCATGTAAGGGTTTTTTCTTCCTTTCTCATTTTTGTCAATTTTATTTAAGTTGTATTGCCCTTTTAATTTCAATTATGAATGTTGGGGTATGGTTTCACAACTCTCCCATACTTCCCTCTTATTGTTTGGATGATGGTAGACCCCTTTCTCTCTCATTAAATGCCTCTCATGTACACCCGTTACTATGCCAAAATTCCGAAAGGAACCTTTTTCTCCCCTTCTATATTCAAGCAATACTTTTGTATCATGAATCTAAATTCCTTTTCAATTTTTGGGACATGTATCTATATGACCTCCTTACTGTCCATTACATGTAAATATGATGAGGAACCCCTTTCTCTCTCATCAACCATTTTTATTAATTCTTATGTCACGTCGTTACGCTGCCGAAATCACACCGATTTTCTAAGCCAACATCATTGTGTAGTGAATACCATGCCCATTTCTCCATCATAGTTATTCACCTTTATGCACATTTACTAATTGATTATAAAGTTTCATGTATTAATTCCACATTCCTTTATCGTGGAATAAATTTTTATGTTTTATGAATCCATGTTTTATGATCCATGTGGCACACTTATGCATGAAATGAAATGTTTAAGAAGGGTGCGCCCTTTATAGCGCTCCAATGCATTGGGTAAAGTATTGTATCATGATACGTCATGTGCAATGAGTGTTGACTCATGCTAATTCAAGTGCAATGAGGGTTTACTCGTGCTTCAAGTGCAATGAGGGTTTACTCGTGCTTCAAGTGCAATGAGGGTTTACTCATCCTCCATGTGCAATGAGCCTTGGCTCATGCTAATTCAATGTTAAGTGTTGTTTCCACTTTTCCATGTTATGATTATCATGATTTATCATGCCTTTATGTTCATGTTACTCTTATTCTCTATTGATGTTCCTATTGACTAACATGTATTGTACTCCTCATGTTATTCATTGTGTACTCCCTTACTGGGCTTTATAGCTCACCCTTTTCTTATGCATGTCCTTAGGTTATCCCATGCAATGCTAAGTACGAAGGAATATAGTGGTCATGTAAAGGAAGTTTTCAATAAAGATGTTGTATTTCAAGTTTAATGTATTTATGTAATGATCCTAAGCCCCAAAGACACTAAACATCTCGATATTCTTTGTTGTATCAAGTGACGTTTTATGTAATAAAGAATGCTTAAGTTGTAATAAAAAGCAGGGTTGTCATATGCCAACACACTAGGCACATGGCCACGAACTCTGCCACCGCCCGCTTTTCCCCGGGACACCAGAACATGCCCCTCAAGCCCTGTTATTTTTTGGAAACTCACTGGTGCACTGCTAGGGGTGAGTTGTTGAACTCATCAAGAAACCTCTTGTTCTTAGCCTCTAAAAAAAACAACCTTCCTCGAAAAAGCATTTTATTCTGACCATCCTATATCCACCCTTCCAGAGCATTTCCTTGGTTAACCCAGTCATCCATCACATCACTCTCTATGTCTCCCCACAGAGACTCTTCCACCTGCATTCAAAGATAAGACTGCACTGTCATCTGATACCGGCAACCTCTACCATCATCCATCCTCGCATCTAGGTGCAAGGCAACTAACTCCTCCATCGCCTTCCAAGCATATGTCGTCTCTCAAAATGCATCCTTCTGTGAATACCTACTCAAGGTATCGGCCAACACATTCCCTTTTCCTAAGGTGTAGGAAAACTCGATGTCGTAGTCCTGAAGGAACACCATCCACCTTCGCTTACGTATGTTCAGGTCCCACTGGGAGAAGATATGCATCAAGCTTTTGTGATCCATGGAGACCATGAAGTGTTCCCTGATGAGGTAATGTCGCCACAATTTTAGTGAAAAAATGACCACCACAATCTCCAGGTTGTGGGTGGCATAATTACGATCATGAGGACGTAACTATCTTGACCCAAAAGAGATCATCCATTTTTGTTGCATCATCACACACCTGAGGACTTTTCCTGAAGCATCACATAATACTTCATACGTCGCCCCTTCTTCTGGAAATCTCAACACTGGGGAACATACCATCTTCTCCTTTAGATAGCTAAAGGCTGCCACACATTTCCCATTCCACACAAATGTTGGGTCCTTCTTGGTCAAAACTGTCAAGGGTGATACAACTCGGTAGAAGTTGGTCACAAACCTCTGATATTAACCTTCCAGTCCATGAAAACTACGAACCGCTGCCACGTTATTGGTTGCTACCCATTAATAAATGGCCTTGACCTTCGATGGGTCCACCATTATTCCCTTCTTGGACACCATGTACCCAAGGAAGTTCACTTCTCGCATCTAAAACATGCACTTGGACAAATTCCCATAGAGTTGGTGTTGTCGGAGGACCTTTAAAACTATTCTTAGGTGATCATCGCCGTCCTACTCTGATCATGAGTAGATCAAGATGTCATCAATAAACATGACTACAAACTGATCTAGGTATTCTCAGAAGACGGAGTTTATGAGTCCCAGGAACACAGCTGGATCATTCGTGATGCTGAACGGCATGACCACAAACTCAAAGTGCCCATATCTTCACCTGAAGGAGGTCTTTGAAATGTCACCCTCTTTCACCCTCAGTTGGTAATATCAATACCATATATTGATCTTAGAGAACCAACCTAATCCCCTCAACTGTTCAAAGAGATCATATATCCTCGAGAGAGGGTAGTGATTCTTGACCATCACCTGATTCAGTATCATGTAGTCTATGCATAGCCTGAGACCACCATATGATTTCTTTTTGAATAAGACTGGATATAGCATCCCGCCTTTCTATCACATAATCTTTCATTACATTTTACAAAACTGAGGATCTTTAAGGTTTATTCTCTTGGAAACCAGGAACATTAAACATGAAAACATAAAAGATTCTTCTTAAACACATGAAATGATTCTCCTCATGTTCATCCTAGGTTCATTACTGCATCTCATAACCTGGGGACATACATCAAAAGAAAGGGTGAGCAGAAGGCCCAGTAAAGGAAACAAGAGAAACATTTTACATGTGAACATGAGATACTTTAATAAGGTCATGAAAAGAACATTAATGCATGAGAAAGAAATCATGAGGCATATCATAATAAAAATAACAATTTTCATAACTTGAAGATGTGTCTACAACATTTAATATTGACAATCATTTCATTTCACCAAGTTCCATCCCCAAGGTGTCATTAAAAATTACCAAGGTTATTCACCAAGGTATCAGTCAAAAAAGTCATCTCTAGAGATTAAGTCTTTACCCAATGCATTGGAGCGCTATCTGGGTGCGCCCTCGAAATGTATTTATTATCATTTGAGCCACATATATCATCATAAATAATTTCATAAACAACCCATATAGCATAAATTAAATGGGTTTCATTTCATAATCATAATGTTATAAAAACTGCTTTAAAGACATGATCTTTATGTCACTTTAAACCCATAGAAAGGGAAAGCGGGTTTCATTTATTTAAATACCAGAATTTAAAATAGAACATTTTGATATATATGTGAATACCCCTGTAGAAATAAGATCATGTATTATTTACTTAATAACATAAAATAATTTTTATAAAAGATAGAGGCATTTTGAGACGAAAATTCTGGAGCATAACAGCTACGTTTTGGGGTTTTAGAAAACATTGAAAAGAGAGGGGACATGAGTCAAAAATTCACAAATAACCCATAAATAGTAGAGGGATAGAATATAATGTATTTAAGAACATGTTAATGAAATTTGAAAATATACCATATGAAATGAAGAACATGAAAGGAAGAAAAAAATTAGATTTCTATTATGAAAGTTTGGCAGCCTAACAGCGCCACTTAAAACATCAAAATACTCATTTGAAGAGATAAAATGGGGTATATCATCATATGGTCATAAAAGATCTGTATGCTAGATATAGAGATCATACCACAACATAACAAAAAGGAACTTGAAAGAATTGACGTGAAAGTATAACTTCAAAATGAGAAGGGTGAAGAACCACTTAAAAATTCGGCAGCCCAACAACGCCACTTAAAACTTCAAAATTCTGAATTGAAGAGATCAAATGGGTTCTCTCAAAATATGGTCATAAAAGATCAGTATGATAGATATAGATATCATACCCCAACATAACAAAAAGTAACTTTAAATAATTGACATGAAAGTAGAACTTCAAAACTAGAAGGGTGAAGAACCATTTAAAAATTTGGCAGCCTAACGACGCCACTTAAAACTTCAAAATACTGAAATGAAGAGATCAAATGGGGTCTCTCATAATATGGTCATAAAAGATAAGTATGATAGATATAGAGATAATACCCCAAAATAACAAAAAAGAACTTGAAATAATTGATATGAGAGTAGAACGTCAATACGAGAAGGGTGAAGAACCACTTAAAAATTCGGCAGCCTAACAGAGCCACTTAAAACTTCAAAATAATGAATTGAAGAGATCAAATGGGGTCTCTCATCATATGGTCAAAAAAGATCAGTATGATATATATAGACATCATACCCCAACATAACAAAAATTAACTTGAATGAATTGACATGAAAGTAGAACTTCAAAACGGGAAGGGTGAAGAACCACTTAAAAATTCGGCAGCCTAACGGCGCCACTTAAAACTTCAAAATACTGAATTGAAGAGATTAAATGGGATCTCTCATTATATTTTCATAAAATATCAGTATGATAGATATAGATATCATACCCAAACATAAAAAAAGAAACTTGAATGAATTGACATGAAAGTAGAACTTCAAAACGAGAAGGGTGAAGAACCACTTAAAAATTCGGCAGCCTAACGGCACCACTTAAAATTTCAAAATACTGAATTGAAGAGATAAAATGGAGTCTCTCATAATATGGTCATAAAATATCAGTATGATAAATTTAGATATCATACCCCAACATAAAAAAAGGAACTTGAAATAATTTACATTAAAATAGATCTTGAAAAATGAGAAGGGACAAAGAATCTGTTACAAAAATTTCTGCAGCCTAACGACGCCACTTAAAACAACATAAAACGAAATAATGAGAGTATTAGGGGATCTCTAATTATGTGAACATGAAAAGGTAAGTAAGAGGAGTATAAAATAACACCCTTTAACATAATAACATGGATCATAAAAGAAATTACATAAAAGAGATTACTTGAAAAGAAAGAGAGAGGTCGGATCCCTTACCTTAAAACGTAACTCTTAAAACTCAAAGGATGGGTCATTGAGGGCTTGGGGGCACATTGGGAGGACTCCATGGGAGGTAATGAGACCAGAACATCGTTGGGGGAGAGTGGGGAGTCGAATGGATGAGAGGATGGCTTGGTATTTATAGGGAAAGTTAGGGGACAAGGCATTAATGGCCAAGGGACACCTCATTAGTGGTTTTGGAAAAACCATGGGCTTGCCCATGGTATTTTCCAATGGTATTGGCCACTTGGGACACCACATACCGTATATTACTATTCATAAGTCGACCATATTTATTACATACTTAATAAATCATTTAATTATGTCATTGAACACCCGTAACTTAAAAACTGTATTTTCACTATTCATCGAAAATTCAACTTTCTCAGAATAATCCCAAAATTTCATCTTAACCAAATATCAATGCTTTGATTTCAAAAATGAAGTCCATTTTATAAAAATTATTTTCTAAATATTTTTAATTTATTTTTTAAATAAATACACTATTCACTGAAAATTCATATTTTCTCAGAAAAAACCCCAAAAATTAACATAACATAATATCAGTGCTATGAGTTCAAAAATGAAATCCATTTTATAAAAAAAAATTAATATTTTTAATTTAATTTTTATTTAAAAAACACTATTCACTCGAAAAAACTAATACTTGAATAATAATTTATGAATTCGTTATTTAACCATTTTATTGAATCACATTACAAATCAAGGTGCCTAGATTATATTAATACTTTTTTTAAGTGAGATTACTAATACAATTAGACACATTACTAATCCTAATCATAAAATCACTATTCATAATTTACTATTCATCAAAAATTAATTTGATCTTATTAGACTCTAAATTTCGTACTAAGCATAATTGTAGAAGACAATTTTTTGAATATCATTAAACATTTTTAATTATTTAAGGTTTACATAAACATTTTTAAAATATCCTTTTTCTAAAATTCATCAAAAATATGCATACTATATTTATCCGGTCATTTGAAAATTCATAAAATTCATCATAAGAAGAAATCCTAATTTTTATTTAAAACAAAAGATTACACAAGGAAATTATGGTCTCCTTACATAGCCCCTTATCACACCAGCATAGGACCTAACTGTAAGGTGTGCTAAGGTGAGAGAATCTGAGGGAGGCATGGCTAACATCGCACGAGTAGTAAAATAACACATAAAATTAGGAAACAATATTTATTCAAAATTTCGGGTCATTACACTGGAGCACCCCATGGTGACTCACTTGGTCGAACAAAACCCTTCGTCATCAGACCATCAATCTGAATCTGCAACATCTGTAACTCAGAAGGAGGCATCTGGTCGGGAGCCATTGAAATCGGATGGGCACCAGGTTGCAAGTCTATCCCAAACTCAATGTCACATTGAGGGGGTAGAGTTTACACCTCCTCAGAGAATATGTCCATAATCTCACTGATGATCCCTGGGACCTCCACTATTTCTACATCCACCGACTCTAATGATAGCTCAGCTAACAATGAAAGGCAGGGCTCCTCTCACCTGATACATTTCGGGCAACCCCGCTGGCCGATGAAAGTCACATGTTGGCCGCCCAAATCTGAAAATAGGGCCCATCCTCGGATGCAGTCAATGACAGAACATACAGATAATATCCATTCAATGCCTAGGATGACATCGTAAGGTTGTATCTGTAACAGTAAAATATCTCTGATAGACTGATGTGGCCCTATCGTCATTTTACACCCTTGGAAAACATAAAACAAGTCATTCTGACCTCCGACTGGTGTGCTCAGCACCAGGGGCACTGGAAGTCTCTCAATGTCTATCAAAGAGCACAGGCTAGACTGGGTGCAACAAAAAGGTGAGAAGCTCCTGTATCGATCAAGGAGTAGGCAAGAGTACTAAACAGGCTGATCCTGCCTCAAACGACTTTTGGACCTAATAGAACTACAGACTCTATGGCGTGAAACTGCCCACGCCCAGTTCCTCTGCCTCTCGGTTGTCAGCCACCTCCCCGACCACGCCCTGGTCAAGGTCCCTGAGGATCGCCCTGAGGTTAGCCTCCTCCTATGACGCCTACCCTCGGGGGAGCGCGAGCTCGCTGCCCCTGCTACTACTGCTGACAAGGTATAGCTGGAAACTCATGCTTTTGAGGTGGGTGTTGATCCTTCCCACCACCGTTGTACTGCACTATATTCGGGCACTGATTCTGAAGGTTCCCATGGCTTCCACAAATGAATCATCTTTGTTCTGGGCTCGAAAGAAAAGGGCATGGTCCATGATATTGTAACTGGAACTGTTGAGGCCTGCTTCCTACTGGTCGAAACCCAGAGGGCCCTGACACTGGAGGCCTGCTGCTGACAGCTTACCCCTTCGTTGAGCCCAACTGGATTCCCTCTCATGATACAACTCCCAGTGCGTGCATCCATTTCACCACTTAATCCTTCTTCTAGACATCCATGTACATTGGTAGGGTTAAAGGGGTAACAAAATACTGGAGAGAAGGAAAATGTGCCTCCTCCAAACGTCTTACCTGAGACTCCTCATCCGAGAAGAGGTCGGGATAAAATCAAAGGATATCCTTGAACATGATCCCCAAATCTCTCGCTAATATACTCCCCTACTGAAGGGAGAGTAGTTCCTACCTCTTTTCAGCATTTATCATGGAGGAGAGGAATTCCTCCCAGAACTCCTTCTTGAAGTCATCCCACATGACCTCATCCTACCTCTTCTCCCCAACATATAGCATCCACCACTGATGCACTGCTCCATGCATCTGGTTCACAGCCCGAGGAACCCAGTACTCTGTCGAAGCCTAGATCAATCTGAATTCTTTCACCAGCTCCTCTTGCCAGCTCACTATCTCCAGGTCTGATATGCTGCCCTCAAACTTCCCAGGGGTCTTCCACTGAAAGGCTCGAAGCATCTTCTTCCACTGATCGTCCTCCTCCTCTCGGTCATCCCACTATCAATCAGCCATGTCAACCTCTTCGGCCTCATTTTCCCGTACTGCTCGTGGTCGTCTCCCATGTTCCATAGCTACTAAGTAAACAAGGAATGCCTAAGCCCGAGTAGTGTAGAATATTGTTCTTAAATTTTCTTTGACTTCTTATTAATTTTAAATCCCCAAAAACCCATGAAACACAAGAACAAAAGTCATTATGATGTTTATACCTTCCCTAGGGTGTCTACCCTGCAATCAGTGTAGCCATACTTGGTCGTTCAGTAGGCCTAGAGTCCTTACATCAGATCATGGTGGGCCCTAAAATCCCATTCCCTATACAGTCTTCCATGGCATATTTCATGATCCAAGATCACCCCACACTGTTTCCCTACCATCCCATGAAATCCACACTGTTCCTAACTCAAGACTTTATCCTATCTTTCATACTTTACTATGATACCATTCTATCATGACATACCTTCACTATGATGAGGGATGGGATAGAAGGTTGTCAAAACCTTCCTTCTTCAAGTTGAAAGAGAGATAATGACCACCGAGACCCTCCTTCAATAGGCCCGAGAGTGGCGACATGCACCAAGGGTATAGATTCACACAAATATGGGAGGCATTTCCCTTTTTCATTGTTAGGATCGAGAGATAAGATATAAATCCCAACAACACCAAAAATAGGGGTAAGAGTAATCCCAAATGAAAACCATTCCCATATGCATGTTACAAAAGTAAGTACCACAACGTTCAAGGAGACTAAAAAGGTAAAGTACCAAGGAAAAGAAAATCAATAGCTGCAACTGTCCCAACGTCTGAACTAGTACTGCCCTGCATAGTCCCTGAAGTCCTCCTGGAATCCTGAAAGAAGTTTTATATACCTAGGGTGAGCATACAAGTATACTCAGTAGGTAAAATCAATTACTCTCGTTTACAAGTGGGGAGGAATTCTAATGACTCATGGAAAAGAGATCACCAAAGGACATAGAAAAGGAAAATTTTCCACCCTAGCCTCACCAAGGAACATTCCCCAAATAACGCAATTCAAGTTATATATAGTAATAGAACATCGATATTTTTGGTACCATGTGCCACTTTCCCATTGGTTATTGAAAACATCCTACACATCGAACCCATCCTTCCATTCTCACCGCAGTCCCACTGCCACACCTCGCCCACACACACATGGGTCACAACCACACATCCCACCCGTAAAAACCTAGGCCAAAACCACTGTCCCACCCAAAAACCCCTAGTCCACAACCACCATGCGTAACCAAGCCCGCAAAAACCTGTGCCCGAACAACTACTACCACACCGGAAGACACCAGGTCCTCATCCCGAAGACTCTTGGGAACAACCTGCCCGAACACACCTTGGCCAACCACCACAACTACCCTTCCTGAAAAATATTGGGCTATAATGGACCTCAGGCTGTCATAGCCTGCCCTTAGAGTCTTGGGCTATTCTGGAAATGGAGCAAAAAATGAGCTAAAATCCAGCCACTCACAGGAGTTTTGGAAAAAACACCCTCCCCCATGTAATGGTGGTGTTCGTCACTAAGTGCTCAACATGGGTGGCCGCGAATAAGAAACATAATAACTAAAATTATATAAATAGGTAACATGCACTCATCTCGACCTCAGGGTTTCCAAATCCAACCTAAGCACAAACACCCTTGTTACTATTAAATCCTAAAAGAAAGGCACGACACTCACGACCAAGTCACAACTCATTCCCAAAACCAATTCCCCATTTAACCCATTCTTGTTTTCATGTTCAAGTGATCCCATTTTTGTTAATTATACAATACTATGCAACTAGAAATCATAACCACAAGCCAGAGAATGGGAAACACACAAACAAAAATTTAAGCTTTCACACCTGGTTCTCTTTTAATGTAACAACAACAAAGGAATCAGTGAGATCCGTCAAAGTACCAGAACCAAACCAAGCCTCGAGATACTGCCCCAAACAAATTCATATTCATGGCCAAAAACCATGCCACAACAAAGGATCCCATCCCCATCCACATCACCCCATAAGCCTTTAGTAGAACAAACAGAAATTCCACAAAGACAGAGTAAGGAAGTTTCCAGACATAAGTACATCATTCACTAAGTTTTCTTCTTTCTATTTGGTTAACTGGGGTGATCACACAAGGATTTTTGTTCACTGGACATTCAATTAATTGGCCAACTTTACGTGATTAACCAAATTCCTATGTTGGATCCATTCAAACATCACAGAAGACAAGGGTTCATTAGTGCACAAGGAAAGACTACCAACATCCATGATTTTTATTGGGCAAAACCCCATACAGTTCACAACATATAGTAATTATAAAATAGTATAGTTGAATTGTCAGACACACCCCATTATTCATTAACCATTTGATTATTATTTTTGGTATGGTTTGGTTTCATATATTTCTATAAAAATAGTAGCATACCCACCCATAATGATAGACAGTATGGAGAGACGAAGGAAAATACCTACATGGATGATCAAGGATCAAAGTTCTTCTACACGCGCCTATAATGGGGGATGCACGACTTGTAGGGGAGGAATGTTGGGGACTCCATGGTTGAGAAGATAAGATTTGGCACATGATCCCCACTTGCCTCAGGAAGGGGAACTCCAAACACACCAGGAATAAATGAGAAAAAAAGAGGAGGAGGAAGAAGAAGAAATTCCCATGTGATATATGGATGAGATCCGGTTGTCAGAGGATATGGAATTTTGAATGGCTATAAGGTCATATCGTGGTTTCACTTTGTGGTTGGGCAGTTACGCATGATTGAATTAATTTTAATTCAACAAATCTCATCGGGAAAAAGCGTGGCAACAACTTTGGATTTAAATTATTTTATATAAACTGAGGGAAACGTTACACGGACACACAACTAGGTTTGTTGAGGGTCACCCCACTCTTAGGAAATTAAACATTGATTAGGAGGGATAAAACAAACATGAATCGCTTCCAAAAGGTTAAAAAGGATTAAAAGTGGCATTATGGGAAAAACTATAGAAGGAAAAATCGATAGGGTTGTGTGACACTGATCAGTCGCACCGATCGGTGATACACTGATCGGTCGCACCGATCGGAAACACACCGATTGGTCTCACCGATTGGCGACACACTGAATAGAGACACATCGATCAGTCGCGCCGATCAGTGACACACCGATCGGTTGAACTAATTGATGACTACCGATCGGTCACACAGATCAGCGACACACCGATCGTTCCCACTGATCAGGGACACAGAGATTGGTTGCAATGATTGGTGACACACCGATCGGTCGCACCGATCAGCGACACACCGATCAGTTGAACCGGTCGACAACGCTTGTAGAATCTGGAATTTGGAAAAGGGATGGTCCATGAGGGTCTGGGCCATTACATAAGGTTTTTTTAATATATATTTTTTTATGAAAAAATAAATTTCTTCTAATATACCATAAATTGGATAGTATATTTAAATATGATTTTTAAAAATCCTTCACCTCACTATTTCATTTTTTACATTAGATTATGAAATGTATTTAATTATTTTTTTCTAATGTAAACAATTCTTTTATAAAATATTTTTATTGATTTCTCATCCATTTTCCTTTTCATATTCGAAATTAAATAACCTCATTAGATTTCTATTTAAAAATTTATCCAATGGAAAATATTTAAAATTTTAATTTGTTTGACTGAATTCATTGTATTAAGAAATTAAATATCATGATCCGTTATTAGGTGTTATTATTTGTAGAATAATTTACAAATAAAGGTTTTCATCATTGATAATATCATTTCATGCATAATTTTTTACATTATAGATATGTTCATTTAAAACCACCCATGTTATATAAATATATGACTTCATTAAGATTCCTCTATAACAATTACATGATCTATTACTAGATTTTCCTTCAATAATAATTAAACATGAAAATGAATTTTATTTGGACCCATTCCTTACTATTTGAATAACATATATTCAGTTAAATAGATTTATGGGTGTCCATCTAGATTCCATACATCAATTTATTTAGAAAATTATTTGCATTAACATTTAACCATTTCTCTATACAATGAAATTTTAAGGGATACTTATATGTAAATCTATTAAATTTACTGATTGGGGAACATTTGAAAATATTATGTTATTTCGGAAGATAAATATATTTATGATTAATCAATAATTTCCTTTATGTACTATTTATCCTTCCACAATCATTTTATCAATGAATTATGATCATAATATCAAATTTATTAGCATTGGGAAAATTATTGTTTTTTTGAATATTTTTATTCAAATTATGATGATTATTTTTGAGGATATTAGCTATTTTTGACCCACTATCACATAATATTAATTCAATTAATATATATAAGTGATAGGTGGGGCACATAATTATATATACCCTCGATGATTCGGTTGGTCTCATGGTAAAAATATGAATTTTTATTTATTGTATACATTAAAAAATTATCATGATGCATTGATCACAGTCTTGATGATACGAATTATGTATTTTTTGTTACCTTTATTGAGAGAGTAATATATTGGTTCAAACGAATAATATAAAATTACAATGACTTTCTTTATGATTTCAATCACCATGATTTTTTTTATTGTTATCCTTATGAAATATTAATTATAATTATTTTACATTGGTATATTATTCCCTTAAACAAAATAGATTAATTTATTATAATGATTACCTATACATTCAACAATATTAACTCCTTTTTATGAAATAATTTCCTTATATATATGATTCCCTTACTGAGAAATAAATATGCCCAGTTTTTTTGTTTATACTTCCCATCATTATAAATAAATGTAATAAACATTATAATTATATAGGGATAGATGCATGGATTATTTTTTAGATATATTTTTGAATTATTTTTGATTAATTAGTTTTATATAGTTTTCATATCAAATTAATTAGATGAGAAAACCATATGTTATTTTGGTTCATGTTTTGTCCAAATTTGATATAAATCTAAACATAAAAGGTGTTATAAATTTATATAACAATATATTTTCATTTAGTAATGTAATTATTATATAATTATATTAAAAAATATTTAGTTAATATCAAATCAGGCATTTAATAATAGTGTTTACTAGAATGGTTATTTGGGTGCGGGTCCTGGGAATTAAATCGATTATTAATGAAACTCTTAATGTTTTTTAACCAATATCATAGTCAACTATTTGTTTGTTTGATTCAATGTTTCTAATACATTCCTTGTTTTGAATAAAACGATTTTAATTAATTTTATATTGATTTAATAAATAATATAATGTTGGAAAATTAATTTCATTCCTTATAATTGAAGTGACACATTGTTATAGAGTTAAAGAGAGTTCAATTTGATTATGATTACTATGTGAGTATATTCCATTAAAAATATATTATTTCAATATGTTTTAGGATATTAAACACCAAATTATTAATGTATATTTTTCTTCAAGTGATTCTAAAGATTGATTGACTCATAATCGACACTATTGAAACATCATGAAACCCAAATCCCATATATAATTTTCATGAATACAAAACTAGGATATATATAAAAATAATAACATGCTATGTATAAAAACGCTATTGATGGTAATCGTTGTTATCTTAATTCACATACTTGATTAGGAAGACATTGTTTTATCTAATGGAATCCCTCATCAATGGTATATTTGTAGAATGAAATGGACCACCCATCACATGTTTACTATCATCTCTACTAACAAGGAATGGAAAAATCACATTTATTGTAATGGGATGAGGAAATGGGATCTTTCTGAGAGATAAAATCATCAGGATGATTCAAACAATATTTTCCAATAATAAATATAAAATAAGAAAATATATACTGCCACCAGGGACACTTGCTAAAAATCATTCAATTCATCATGTGTTATATAATACTACTCTGACGATTTCAACCATTATTCAATTCAAAACATTAATGAATCAATGATTATACCTATTTTGGGATATTATAGAATTTATAAAATAATTAAAGTATTTAGAGAAAAATATTTGATTTATAGTGCACAATAATCATTTTCCCATTGAATATATAAGAAGAAAATATAATTCAAAATATGATATAGTATATTCAGAAATATTCAATCATAAAACAATATATAGAAAATGAGGTTTCATATTATAACATAACATGCCATATTATATACAATTATCATCTATTACAACATGTGAAATTGTATAAGGTAAATATTATCTTTTGGGAAGATATACTTTTGTCACAAAATTATTTCAAATAAATTGTGCTTCCATGAAATCCATTTTAAAAAATGTTATAACATCAAACACAAGGTATATAAAATATTCAACAATAAAAATGGATTTTTTTGATTGTAATCCCATTAAAAACCCAAGTATGATTTATTCATGGTCAGATAATATATATATTTTTAATGGATCAATTTACAAACAATGTAATCACAAAATATATTTATTAATTAAAAAATACAAAAAATTACATTACTCCAAAAAAAATATTCTTCATAATCCCTAAAATAAAGTCTAAATTAAGTAAATATTGAGTTCATTGTTATCATAGAATGGTAAATATTTAAATTGGGGATACCTACATGAAGATGAATAATAATTAGAAATAAATTTAATAATTCCTCTTTTATATTGAATATTTGTAGCCATTAAAGTGAATAAATTTTTGAGATGCACTTCCAATTAGTCATAAGAGTCTTAATTGGGATATAAAATTATTCCTTTTTGACTAAGAATCTAAATCCATTATCAATAAAAGTATTGTGGGTATATAGGTTCTAATAACAATGAATCCTATTTAGGATATGCATTTATTTTCATGGTGGAACTGACAACATGTGTAAATTACATTGAATAAATTTGAAAAATATATTAACAAATAGATAATGAAAATATTTTTTTAATACTATAGTTTATATTATATTCCTAAAATATATATTCTCAGTCTCACAATCCTATATGTGAATTCCTATGAAATCATACTAACATTGGACCCATTAAAATGGGAAAAATTCCCCCCATTTGTTTCCCACATCACAGAAAAACTAGAACTACTATGTAAACTATTTGGAGGGTGTTCTTCATCAAATTCAGTATGATTAAAAACCAAATCATTTGAAATTTAAATTAATAGATGAATTTGTAATTTTATTTATAATGAAAATAATACATGAAAATAATTTTTCAAAATCAACCACACATTGAAATTTTTATTTTGTTAAGAATCATACAAACTAATTTTAAACATATAAAAATATAAAGTAAATTAACCATATAAAACAAAATATACTAAATGAATTTTTTTAATGAGAAATCATTGAATTTGGAATTTATATTATTGCAGGCACATAAATTTGTCAATCATGTATATTTATTATACTATGGTTTATTTTGTAGTCATTTTATACATAAATAATTATTGTTCAAAACATGAAATCCCAAAATTTTTATTTACTAATATTTTACCCTATACATATCTGTATAATCGTCCACTAAGTTAAGATAAATAAATATTCCATGAATTTTAAATGTCATATTATAATAGTTATAAGTTACATATTATTATATACCTTCCACATTGAATAATAATGATGTATTTTCAACATATTTATAAGGGTTTTTCATATGAAATATTTTTCATTGATGTATGATACATTAAATTTATTTTGTAATTATATTTTTCTAATGAATAACCATTATATATTGTTAATTAAAATTAGGAGATATTTATTGTAATATCGTTGAATAAACACTTTTTAAATTCCCTTAAATTCTAATACTAACTTCAAAAAAATTCATACTTGAAACTCAACTTCAAGAGCTCCAATAATTTGAATTACTGTAAAAAAATGTAAAATAATAATAATAAATAATATATAAAAATTTAATTGATTTTTTTAGAATTGTTTTATACCAAATAATTAATAATAATGTTTTACTATTCAATGAGTATAAAATACATCCATCCCATTAAGTCATACCAATTATAATTTAACTAATATAGATATGTGGTAATTTTTAAATCTCTTTAAATGATCTATATGTAAAATATTCCATTTTATGTATGGATAATGGAGTGACCAAATGAGATGTCTAAAGGTAGCTTGATGCTCACATAAAATTTCCCAGGATCCCGGATGGGAATTATAATAAAGGATATGGTATTAGTGATAATATGATCTTAGATAAGGGAATAAATTTATGAATTAAAGTGGAATATTCAATAAATGAAATAATGGGGAAATAATGTTGAAATAAATAAAGGTGATGCATATCAATTTTTATTTCTTGAGTAGTGTGTCCTCATGTGAATCAACAGAAGATAATTCTATATTAATCAAAGAATATATAAATTACTGAATTTATAAATAAAGTGATTATATTAAGAAAATTATAGTACCATAATATATAATGAATCTATATAAAATATTTTAAATATTAGAAGAACATGATATAGTAGAAATTTGACATTATAGTTAGAAATATGAAAAATTATGGAATTTTAGTTAGATTTCAATATAGAGAATATAAATTAGAAGAGACAATGAAATTATTAACCACTACGATGGAAATAATCTGTGGTTTCACATAGTGTTACCTGATCAACTACAACCAATATCATATATACACAATAATCCCAATTAATATTAGATGTTACTATAGAATAAATATAGGAACAACCTATAATGTAATATTATCCTATATTATCCATGAATTAAACATCACTATATATATAGATTATTCTCAAAAACCATTTTTAATATACATAAAATGAAAATTAAGAGGATGAAGGATGTTTATTGTAATGGGTGAAATTGATATGAAGGAATTATATGTAGTAGATATATGATATCTAATGTGCTCCTATCATGATTTAAATTGTGATTAATCATAACATAGTGAAACTCGGTGATGTAGTTGGAGTGGTTCAGTTTTCGGATGTTGGTACACTATATACATGTGTGTGGTGGGATCGGTAATGAAGAATGTAGAATGATGTATGATGGTGGAATTTTTGGGAGAAATGTGGAATCAATAGGTTGGTGAAAGGCTTCACTAGTGTACCATCATAAAAAATTATGTATTTCACCTCTTCTAATATATTAACTTCAAAAAAATATCTAATGATTATTATATATTCCTAATATTTTATTATATTCATGTATGAAACAACTAAAACATTTTAGGGGTGAGTAGAGGGCATATCAGATAATGCATGAACAAAATGAGGGATATTTATATCTTGTCTATTGTACTGATGAATGGTTAACATAATATTAACCCCATTATGATTGCGAGTCATGTTTTGAAGCTAGAATATAAAATTTAATTGGGTTTTATGGGTTCCAATGATCATTGTTATTCCTGGTGACTGTAAGTGAAGAAAAATTATCATGGGAATTTGAATGTTGTGTTTTTTGGATGGATAATATCTTGAACAAGAATAATGAATTAATTGATGACAATTGAAAAACCTAAATGAATATTTTTTATGTTCAAGTAGGAATTTGAGGAATATTAGGGGCTTAGGTGGACCATATAAGTGGGTTGAGAGGATTTACTTCCTTGGATGAAGAAAACAATTAGCCAACATGTGGGAACCAGTGACTCACCAGAGGTTTCTATATTTATAAGGTGCAATGGTATGGGACCACTGAACAAATAATGGAGATTTTATGGTGTTAATTTATATTTAGTGTCCAATTTAATTTAACATGGGGAATCCAATTCCATCCTTTTCCTATAATAGAGTATGTAGGTTCTAAATCCTCCCCTTCCACATTCAATATAGCGACATATGATTAAAATTCATGGATATATCATCATGTTAGATGAATATTCAGTACAATACAAAAAATAAAGCTTAAAGACCATAATATTTGAGTGTTTTAAGAATATAAAAATAATTATATATCTTAGTCAATGATCATAAATATATCCCTTAATGATCTCCACCTATGTTACATCTACCAAAAACCATTCTTTATAACCTATGGAAATGAAACATAAGAATGTGGGAGGTAAAATGAGCAGTATGGATAAAAAAGGGAGATATGTACGAATACTTATTGGCATATATTTATGATAACATGATCAGGAAAATTTAAGATCACACTATTCATATAAAAGATTGTATTCATGAATCAAGGAATAATGAATGGAAGTCCATAAGGTAAGAGACATAAAGATATAATGACTATAAGACACGAAATCATAAAATATGGATAAAACATGGAATTTTGGTAGACTCAAATGAATATATAATAATTTACATAGTAGTCAAGGAATTTCTACCATGGACATACTAGTGGACACAATCATTTATGGAAATTATTTCACAACATGTTCCAGTCTTTTACTATAGAATCGATTTTACTCCTATTTTTAGGATTGTAATACTAGACTGAGTTCGTTTCTCAATATAGGTTTGTAATACATAACAGAATTATTTTCTTATTCCAGCACACAATGATTAATCCATGTCCATTTCTCATTCTAGACCTATAATTCTAAATCATGTTCATTTATCATTACATCCCTATAATTTTGGAACAAGATCATTTCTTATTATAGTAGTCTAATACTGAACTGAGAACTTGTCTCATTCCATAAATGTATATCCCATGAAGTTAATGACATTATGAATAACCCAATAATATAAAAACATGAATATAACCTTTATAAATTTTCCAATAAGGTCAAGATTAACATTAAAGGATTTCATTAGATGGAAAATAATAATGAAATTAAATTAAAAATCCTTCCCTAAGTATAATATCCTATCTTATTTGAAAAAAAATGTTTTTAATAAATAAACCCTTTTAAAATCATTTTTCTCAGAAAATGTTTTGGAAAAATATATGTAAGACATTAAAAGATTTTTAAATCCTTTTTTATTTAAAACATATATAATATGCCTCAAAAAATATAAAAACATTATTCTCTAAATACACATTGAAAAAATATAAGAATGATTAAATTCATTTTGAAATCCATTTCACTAAAAATAATTTGAAAAAATATAACACAATATTAAAATTATTTAGAAACCATTTCTGTGAATATATTTTGTAAGAAACTAATGAAATATTGAAAATGTTTTGAAAAAAATATCATCAAAAATACATCAAAAACATATAAAGAAATATTGAAAATGTTTTGAAAATCATTTAATGGAAAATATGTTGAAATTTTATATAGAAATTTTGAAAAAGTTTTCAAAACCATTGATTTGAACATTACATATTTTTTTATAATAAAAATAAACCATTAAAAACGGAAAAGAGTCATAAAATAAATGATGGTGAATAAATCCTTACATGCTAGACAATGTAAAATGAAAATTTATTTTTCACAGTAAGAAGTATAGAAAAATTACTTGCTCAGAAAGTGGATGAAGATTATATTGAATATATTGGTAAATAAAAAATAGGTAAAAATTTACTTTATTAATTATAGTAGAATAGAACAATATTATTGTTACTATTTTTAAAAATGTATATTTACAAATGAATAGTGGGAAATGTCATGATTTCTAAACAATTCATTATTAACTATCTTAGGAATTAAAGAGTAAAATTATGTTACAAATACAAGAATATTGAATGAATAACCAGATGATATTAAAATTTATTAATTTATTGAGATATGGGTTGTATGATTTCATTAAAGGATGCATAATAATACAAAATTGCGAAAATCCTTAAGATTATTTCTATAATGACCCAAGAATATTCTGTAGTTGTTTTAATTAAATAGAATTATTATGAGTCTGTGAAAATTGGCGGCACGTGATTCCATGTCCCCCAGAGCCTAGAATAGAATTTTTACCATTTTAAGGTACTTTAAGTAAACATGAGGGTGGAAAATAATATCTTTTGAAACAGTGCTTGGATTAAAATTCCAATGGCACTGTTGAATTTATAGTGCTGAGATTTGATTACGGGAAGCATAACTTCTATAGGAAAGGGTTGGAAAAAAAGTTAATTTTTGGAAATTATGAAAATAATAATAAAATTACCCAATGAGTTATTTTATTTTTTATTGTAACAATTGAACAACAGTAGCAGGATAACTGGGAAGTCAGGCCATTAAATGGATGTTTACACTTCATTGTGTAACTGCACCATTGGGCGAATTTATAGGTTCATTAATTCAATTCATTAATGAACCAATTTAATTGTACGGTGCGTTGATCCTCTCTTTTAACCCTTAAATTGAATATCAGGCATCGATTTTTTTCACATAAGATTGGAACCTCTTACAATGATTCATGATGTCTTCCACAAAACTTGAACAAGGATTCGATAACCGTTGGAGGCTTCAAAGATAAGATAAAAAGTACGTGTACCTTCTCCTTTGTCCACAACACCCACAGACATGGACACCACTTCCACATCCGAAGCGACTTTCAATGAACATCAGGTAGGGGGTTTATGTTTATTGATGTTCCCTCTTATTTTGGTCTTGAAAAATACAATAAACACGAGCCAACTGACTAATTGGTTTATCCGCATCTCTTCTATTCATGTGGGTGGTTGTTTTTGGGTCTTATATTTGGGGATTGTATTCATTTTTTAGAATTATACTTCCCCATGTTTATAATGCTAACCTGGTGGGTGCGGGACGAACCCAACAAGGCCCTGACCCTCCTCTAATCTTATCTTCGGTGCCTTCTTTGTGGAAGAAAAAAGAACGTGGAGGAAAGGCGTATTTGATGTCCACATAGTGAAGGTAGAAACCAGGGAGGCCCTTAGGCACATACATGAATAATAATCGGCCACCAGAGCATCTCCAGTGGCCTGCGGTGGAAACCGATGGCACCGAAAACTAGCTTCGGTGGTGGACTGAGCTTGCTGCATGGAAGAGTGGTGCCTGTATGCATTGTAGTGTTAAGAACTGATGCTATCCTTGCGACAGTAGTGGAAGGGCGCGGTACCGATGCACCGCACGAAGATGGAGAAGCGGTCCACTTGGGCCACATGGATGGAAATAATTTCTAATTGAGCTGGTCATTTCGGTAGAGGGGGTGATGCATGATGGAACAAACAACTGGCCCCACTGGATGCTCTGGGTCTGGTGGGTACGCCATCAACCAGCCCGCATACGGGTTGGGTTCTTCTAGGTGGGCTGGACAGCGAGTCGGGCCGGACTGCAAAGGGACCCGGACTAAACTGGCCACACTCCACTAAAATGGAAACATATCGCATATCATACGTCCATTGGATTCTCCATTAACATATTGAGGACCCTTAGGATGAGGTAGTACTTATGAGATAATCCACCTGAGTTCTGGAGAATGTTGGATTACGACTGGGTTGGATCGAATCTGAATCCAACGGGGTCCTCAGATCTAAAATGTCTATAACATACAGACCATGCATCCAGTTGATGCGATGTCTATTGCATTGGAATCCATATTACATGTCAGTAAATTGGGTTACTTATTTTTGAGACTTTGTGGAAGTTGAGGTATGACCAACGGATTGAGGAGAGGAACCTCCCAGTATCAAGCGTGCTTTGTACAAGAATCCAGTGGCTAGCTATGAGTTGGATAATGAAGGGTGATCTTGTGGGGGATAGTACCTATTAATCATATATAACATAGATCCTATGTTTGTTTGTTCTTAGTGATCCTGTGTAGGTTAGCACATAACGATCCAATGTGGGTCATATCCTGTGTGGGTCTACACATAGCGATCTTGTGTGGTTCAGTGCATACCGATCCTTTGTGGGTCCGATCCTATGTGGGTCAGCTCTCAACGATACAATGTGGGTCAGCGCACACTAATCCTATGTGAGTCAGCAGTAGAGCCACTTGACAGAATAAGATGATCTATATTTATAACTAATCATATTTCATATATACTTATGTTATATACCAAATTTGAGCTTGACATTTGATTTGTGCTTTGTGATTGAGATTAGGCTTTGAGGATTTTTCATTGTGCAATTCTGGGAGACCATCAAGGGTCTCTAGGTCCCTACATGGTATTTTTATACTCAGCCCATCACAGGCTTCACCCTCACCTTGTTGTGTCTTGTGCATAGGACGAGCATCTTTTATTGAGTCTCTAGGAGCCATGACTTGATGGTGTACGGAGGTGACTGGTGGATGTGGAGAGCTATAGTGACGAGTTATACCGACCCTTTGAGTATAATCCTTTGTAGACAAAAATAGTTGTTTTTTTCTTTTAATTTGGTCATTCATTATGACCCCTCTATTTTAGTAAATAATTTTACACCATGTGGTGGTTTGTAGTTGTGGTTGTACCATTCTACTTATGTTTTGTTTTACTTGTGTTCATTGTGCCCTGTCTGTGTGTGTACGTGTTTTGAGGCAATGCATTCCAATATTTTTCAGAAATTCATTTCCTATTCTAGTCTCCAACCCCTAGCCAAAGGAAGACATGATTGGGGTAGTCCTAAAACGGGCCCCGGGGGATAGGTCGTGAGAAATTGGTATCAAAGGGGGACAGTTCTACCTGAAGAACTGAGATTCTATGTTTCTAGTGCAACAATAGTGTTAAGTTTCTAGAATTTGGGTTTTAGTTCAGAGTGCCTAGTGTTAGAGTGGTAGTCAACGCATCTGAACACCCGGATCATGATATCTGATTTCTGACTTGATACATGAAAGCACTGATTGCGTGTATTTTTTAAATATTTTTCTTTTGATATCTTTTGAGTCAGCTCACCAATTATAACATATTGTCCATGGAACACCAGTTTCTTTTAAGAATGTCACTGCTTATAACACCAAAAAGGATTTTAGAGAGATTATATGATGATGGACCACTTAGCAATGAGGCTTTGGCTAATGGCCTTCTTACTCTATTGGCACCTTCGGGCCGAGTACCAATATCCCAACCACTTGTAGGGAATCAATTTTTACCATCCCCACTAGAATACCATGCACACCGAAAGATCATGTTGAACATGTTCTATAAATAGAGGCCTATGAGGTTTTGTGGTGAGACAGATCCCCAAGAATCTGAGGACTAGATGGAGGTTGTGGCATGGGATTTTTTCATCGTTGAGACACTGACAGATCAGATGGTGATCATAGATACTTGCCTCTTCTCAGGACTAGTATAGAGATGGTGGATTCTGATTCTCTAGATGCATGAGGAGGATACACTCTCTTGGTTACACTTCAACACCCATTTCAGGGAGGAGTTCGTACCAACGACTTTACGGTTAGTGAGTATCCAAGAGCAGGTGCACTTACAGCAGGGCAGCCTGAAAGTGGCTCAGTAGTCGTTGAGATTCAAAGACCTCTCTCGCTACTCCATCGACATGGTACAAGACACTTTCATTAGGGCCCAAACCATTGATTATGGTCTCTGATGTAAGATCATAGCATCAATGATATCACTAAATATCCCAACACAGGCTGGGGTGCATGTGTGATCACTATTGGTGGAGAGCTTCTTACCTGAGCAGGCACCGATGTTGAGATCCACCACCAGATGACAGGTAGCTGGGTCATCTGTAGTAGGTAGTAGGAAGATGATGTAGAGGTCCAAGTGGTCCAGACCTTCTGTAGGGTGACCCCAAGATGTAGGGTCAGTGTTGTGGAGCTCACTAGACAAAGGGGGTCATCAGAGGAGAAGACCATGCATCACTTGTGGCGGGATGTTTCATATGGTTCATGAATATCTGACCTGCCATAGTGACAATCATCACATGTTCCAGGGACTATAGAGTAAGAGGTTGAGATTAGATCTAGGAGGTCAGTAGGCGACAGACAAGGTAGAGGAGATAGCCGAGCATCAGGCAGTTGTCATCGATTTGAGGTTCTACCACCACCTCCTCTAGGATGTCCACCCCGACCTTACAGAGCAGGTGGATATGGACGAGATCATCTTCAAGAAGCTGAGTCCTACAATCTTGGTACTCTATATATGTTTTGAGGTATGAACTATTTCTATTCCACCCTAGCTGTAGTACTTATATACAAAGGCTCTTGTCACTCTTTTATTTTCATGGATCTCGTTCGTAGCTCAGATATTTTGATGGAGTCGTTGGATCGATCCATACTATTAGAGAATTCTACAGGAGAGGATTCTATGATCACACACTAGTTATCATAGTGAAAGCATAGTCTAGGAGATGAGATATTCCGTTGGGATCTCCTAGTATCAGTGTCAAGGCCTTACAATGTCATTGTGGGTATGGGCTGCTTATCCATGGTCTATGCTCGGAACGACTGTTTTAGGTGAAAAGTGTGGTGTGGCCATGGGTACGAAACCTTGTTCACCTTCACCAAAGAAAAGTGAATGTTTGAAGCTCAGTATGGTCTTTCTCTAAGGATTTTTTAACTGATTAACCATTAATTGTCTAGAATTACCCTCAGAGAATTTTACATGTGGAGTTTGAGTTATCCCATAGTGGTGGACAAGTATGATGATATCATTCAGGATGATGTTATGAGACTACCTCCTCACATAAATGTTGACTTCTACATCGACATGTACCCTAGAATGACACTGATATCTACACCATCATATCATATGGCTTCCACAGATCTTCATGATTTGAGGGTACAGAGGGAGGACTTGAAGTGTAAGGGGTTCATAAGGCCTAGTGTTTCTCCCTGGGAAGACCATATTTTTTTCCCCAAGAAGGATTATGGGATTTTGAGTCTTTTCATGGACTATCATGGAATGAGTTAGATACACTTGAACAAAGAGTATCCAATTTGGAGGATTGATGATCTCTTCGACCAGCTGAAGGGAGAATGGTAGATTTCAAAGATAGACCTAAGATCATGCTATCACCAGCTCAGGGTACATGATGAAGATGTACCAAGAATAGCCTCCAGATGTCGGTATGGCCATTACAAGTTCATAGTGATGCCTTTAGGAGTGCACGACACTCCAGTAGTGTTCATGGGACTCATGATCATGATCTTCTAGACTTAACACGATCGCTTCGTGGTAGACTTAATTAAAGAAATTTTGGTATACACGAAGTCAGAGGAAGATCACGCTACACATATTTAGATTTTTTTGAATACACTCTGAGAAAACCCTCTTTTTGGTAAGCTCTCAAAGTTCAAGTTTTGGATAGAGGATTTCTACATTCGGGGAAATGTTATCTCAGAGGCTAGAGTTATAGTGGATCTATAGAAGATAGAGGTAGTGCTTTTTTGGGGGCCACCTAGGAGTGTGACTGAGGTACAATGTTTCCAGTGATTGGATGGGAACTACCAAAGATTCGTTCCTGACTTTTCCAGAGTAGCATCAACCTTGTCAGCTTTGAAAAACAAGGGACCACCATTCTTGAGGATAGAGAGATGTCAGAAAAGCATCCAAGAGTTGAGGTGGAGACTCACGAGTGCCCCCATCTTGAGGATATCAAGAGAGGATGTTGGGTAGTAGTATACTGCAACACATCAGGGACCGGACTAGGATGTGTCCTCATATAGGGGTGTGCGGTGATGTCCTCGGGCTCACGACAGATGAGGGGTAATGAGTAGAACTATGCTCCCATGACATATAGATACAATTTTTGGTATTTTACTTAAATATGTGGTAGAAAAAATTGATGGGAGAATGATTTACTATCTACTGTGATAACAAGAGTCTCAGGTATATCTTCTCATAGAAGTACCTGAACCTGAGAGAGCAGAAATGGATGGATTTCCTCTATAACTATCACTTTGAGAAAATATAGACTCCTGGTAAGGGAAAACAGTGGAATATACACTTCGTAAGAGGTTTGGACTATAGTTGCTGAGTAAGGCAACATAGAAGCTAGCCACGTTGCAGATATCCTTAATGGACAGTGATGTTGTAGCTTACCTCCAGTATATTACAGTGACACCCCTGCTCATATGGAGTGTTTGAGAATAAAAACATGGGGATGTGGACTGCGAGGCTCGACGCGCTCATATATCCTGAAGACAGTCTTATAAATTATTTTTTGAATGTGGGGAGCATGTCAGCCACTTTAGATGATGCACTATGGTACCAGTGATGCGACAAGAGGAGTTGTTGAAGGAGTTCAACAAATCCACTTTGGCAGTACATCCGGGTTTGGAGAAGATGTAACAAGACCTCCGGCGTCAGTACTGATGGCCTGAGAGGAAGAATGATGTTCCATAGTTGTATCACGATTCCTCACTTGTCACAAGTGAAGGTCGAGAACCAGGTAGCAGTAGGCCTAGCTCAGAGACATGAGGTGCCATATTTTAAGTGGGATAGAGTCTCCATTGACATTTTGACATGGCTAACACATAATCCTTGGGGCCACGATTACATCTGGCTGGTTATTGATTGACTCATTATGTGGTCCCACTTCATACCCATCCGATATCTGGGATATATAGAGGTCTTGGGACATCACTCAAAATATGAGAATGTACAACATCATGAGGTTCCATTGATGAATATCTCGGATCGCGACACTTGTTTTACATCATGCTTTTGGAATGGATTGAATGAGGAATTCATGACATAGATACGAATGAGCACTCTCGTTCACCCTCAAATAGATGGTCTAAGGGAGCAGACCATATAGACACACGAGGACATGATTCGTGCTTGTGTACATGATTTTTGGCCGTAGTTGAGAGACCACCTGCCACTAGTGGAGTTCCCATACAACAATAGTCATCACTCCATCATTGACATGAATCTGTTTGTGACCATGTATGGGTGACCTTTTAGATCTCCTATATTCTTGACAGACCTAGGGGAGTCAGCACTTATGGGTCCATAGTTGGTACATGCAACCACTGAGAAGGTGCAGATAATCCTGGAGAGGATGAAGATTGCAAAGAGCCAATAAGAGTATTACGCTGAAAATAGATAGATACATGATGTTATTAATATTTTCATATTTTATTATGTACTCATTTTATAGATTTTATATTAAATGTGCATAATTTGTGTGAAATATTAATTTTTATATATTAAATATAATTTTAGAGAACTATTTTAATTCATCCAGATTCAAGTATATGTAATGTTTTAATTATATATATCACACTAATTATAAAAATTGAATGATTCTTGTTTTTTAGAGCTCCTTATGAAAATTAAAACATTTCTTTAGAAGTAATTAGTGGCCAATTATTTAATTTTAAGGGTCACATGGTCTTTATAAGAAGGCCCAAAGAATCCATGAAGAAACTGGTCCAGCCATGATGATTGGGTTACTGGTCTAAATCTTGAAGCCCAAATTTTATGAAACACAACCACATGTTTGTGATTATCCAACGAAAACATTGATTAAAATTTTAAGGTCCAACTATAAGAACAAGGGGCCCATTTGATTCTTTGATGCGCAGCCCACCATTCTGGATGGGAATTACAATCCATACTCTATTAATGACATTACTCCTAATATAGTCATCAAATCAAGATGAAATTTTTCCATATAAAATTGAAGATATAATAGGACAACATTTTTGAAGAAATAATTCATAGAAGAATGAAAAATTCTTATTAAAAATCCATTCAAAATTCGGCCATCAAAAAATCAGGATTTGAAATTAAAATTTTATAATTGTATACTAAAACCTCCATAATGTTTTCTCACTAAACACTAATTAAAAAAAATGTATAGTGTAGACTGTAAATATTATAATCTATAACTTTTAAGAAGGATATATCTCTAGATTCAACTTTCTAGATGTCCAAATGATTGAGATAAATGGAGGGGTTGTTTTGGAATGAAAAGATTCCACCACCTTGGGATATATATACACTCCCTCCACTCGATTCAAAAGGGGTGGAATTTAAGAAGATATGTGCACACATTGGCATGAAAAATTCTTTGTAAAATTCTTGGGAGGAATTACCATACTCATTTTTTTATTTTATAGACCTTTCCTCCTCTATTTGTTTTAATTTACTTATGCTCTATTATTCGTTTGTTATTTCAAAAGTGTTTGTCTTTGTAATTATGTTTAAATGAAAGTTTCTTAATCAAAATATATTATTATTACCCACATTCTATAGTTTATTATAAATGTTCTTAAAAATGTTTAAATAATATCAATGCCAGTTCCCTTCTTTTTCTTCCTCATTCAATCAAATGACTTTTTAACACTCTTCAACTATCATGTGTGTTCGACACACTACTTTTTTATTATCCCATTATTTTTGTTCTATTTATAATTCATCATAATAATAATATATTACCAGATTAAAAACAATAATAATGGTAGAGTATATCTACCCTTTAGTTGAGTCATTATATAGATATGATTAAACAATTAATAGCTTTTTATCGATGAGTATTCTTTAATTTATCATTGTGTATGTGGACTTAACATGTCATGGATTACTGACTTTTTTTGTTTAATGTGTGTTTTCCATAGATTATTGGAACCATGAATACACAATCATCAACAAGATATGATTGATATTAGAACCTTACGTTATGTTAAGACTTGTATAAAGGTCTTAACATTTATGAATTCCAATCAATGCTATCTTTTGAAGTGGGTGTTAATTTAAATGCAATACAAAGCAAATCTCAAGGATATCACAATTATATATATATAAAAATGAACTAACCCTAATATTTATCAGATTTTCAAATAAAACACCAATTATTAATAAATTCATTTGTGCTCTACAAACAATCCCCCAAATCAAAATTCAATCAACTAAAAACAATAAACAATTAAAAAGTATCACTACCAAGGATTCGACACAAGTGCTGCTATAAATATTATTAGAGCATCAAATCATTGAAGGGTCTATAGGAGATAGTAGGCCATGTTTTCAAATCGCACAATTTTTGGGGATGATGCAATTAATTATTCCTTAGTTTATTGTTATTGTAATAAAATACATTAAATAAATGGGAAAAAACAAAAAGAAAAACATTCCCTCTCATAAAAATCACAAAAAAAACACACAATGAAAAACATGACTTCCTCTTTCTTCCAAAGTTTATATGAATTACAATAGCTTCCCAAAAAACCCCTCGGATTTTATTGACTCTAAAATTGACCCAACACTTTTCCAACTTATGTGGAACATAAGAGATAATCTACTCATTAAAGAACCAGTCCTTGTCCCACCAGCTGAATTATAAATGGACAATCCTAGGGAAGAAAACCTTAAAAAAATTTCTTCCCCTAATATGAATTACCAACCTCTTGGTATTCAATATCTAAACATAGAGGTTGACTTCAAACTCAAATCATGTTTGATTCATCTTCTCCCTCATTTCCACAGGCTAGCCGATGAGGATCCACACCTTCACTGTAAAGTGTCCCAAGTGGTGTGCTCTACCATGAAACCTCAAGGTGTGTCTAAGGATAAAATCAAACATTGAGCATTTCCTTTCACCCTATATGACATTGAATGTCATGGATTTAGTACCTCTATCCAGGTTCTATAACCACATTTAATGACATGAAGTGACTCTTCTTAGAAAACTTTTGTCCTACTGGTTGTACTGCTTCTATCTGAATAGAAATAAGTGGTATTCATAACTTACTAAATGAATCAATCCATGAGTAATAGGAGGGGTTAAAAAATCTTGATTCGACTTTCCCCAAACACCAAATCCCGGTCCAACTCTTGATCCAATTCTTCTTTGAGTGATTATTTTATATAGATAGAATTCTCATTGATGTCGCAAGTTGTGGTGTTCTTGTTGATAAAACTCAAATTGTTGCAAGAGATATCATATTCCTCATGGCTGAAAACACACAAAAATTTCATACTCGATAACATTATCAAGTTAAAAAATACCAATTGAATCAATCCATAGAATCGAACAAGATGACTGAGTGGATGGGTGAAATTGTATAAACCTCCACTGATTGGGGAAAACAAAATTTTAATATTTATTGGTGAGTGAACATTATTTCTTCATGTTTTTATATTTTTGTGAATTTGGATATGCATAAGCTATGTGTGTGGGAGATGATGGTATTAATTTTTTCATAATTGATTATATACCCCCTTAACTAATTTATATGAAATGTGCATAATTTGTGTGAAATATTAATGTTTAAATATGAAATATAATATTAGAGAACTATTTGGATACATCATAATTAAAGTATGTTGAATGATTTAAAAATAAAAATAACCCTAAATATCAAAATTTGATGATTATTTTATTTTATGATTCCTTACAAAATTTAAAACCTTTCATTTGACGGAATCAGTGGCCCATTATTTAATTTGAAGGGTCATATTGTTCGCACTAGAAGACCCAAATAATCTGTGTAGAAACTGGACCAACCATAATGATTGAGTTACTGATATAAATACGAAAACACAAATTTTATGTAACTCCACAATATTATTGTTATTATCGCAAAGAAGTGGGTATAAAAATTTTAAGGTCCAACTACTTAAACAAATGGACCAATTGATGTTTTGTTGTCCAGCATACCATTCTGGTTGGTAATTAAAATCATGACACAATTTATGACATTACTCATGATCTAGTTAACAAATACAGTTGAAATTTTTAGTTTGAAATAGGAGATATAGAAGGGCCTACTTTGTTGAAGAAATCAACCTGATTGGAAGGAATATTCCTATTCAAAATTCCATTCACATTTCGGCCATCAAAAAATCATTGATAGAATTGGACAGTTTATAATTGTTTAGTAAAACTGCCCTATACTTTTCTTACTAAGTAAAAATTCCTCAAATTTTTTTTAGACTGATAAAATTATTATTTATAACTTTGATGAACGAGATATCTCAAGATTCATCTGTTTGAATGTTCAAATTGTTGAGCCAAGTGGAGGGTAATTTGTGAATGAAAACAGTCTACCTACTTGGGCTACAAATACATTCCCTCCTCTCCATTCAATATGGTTGGCATTTCAGAATAGAGGATCACACATTGGAATGACCAAATTTTTTCAAAAGTCTTGGGAGGAATTTCTATACTCATGTTTTCAATTGAGAGGCCTTTCTTCTTCTTTTTTTAATTTACTTTTTCAGTTTTCATTTCTTGTAATTTCACAAGTGTTTGTCTTTGTAATTATATATTAATTAATGTTTCTTTTTAAATATACCTTATTATAATCCACATTATTTTGTTTAATATTAATGTTTTTAAAATAGACTAAATCAAGTTAAAACCATCTTCCATGTTTTGCTTCGTCATACAATCGAATGTCTTTTTTTAACTCTATTCAACGATCATGTGTGTTCGATTCACTACTTTTTTCATATACCAATCATTTTGTTCTATTTATAATTCACCACTATAATCATATATTACCAAATTAAGAACCACATTAATGATTGTGTAAATCTACCATTGGGATGAGACATTATTTAGAGATGATTAAGAGATTGAGATCTTTTGCTCGAGGAGTATTCATTATTTTAACATTGTGTATGTTGGACTTAACATGTAATGGATTAATGTCTTATTTTGTTTAATGTGTGGTTTCAATGGATTATTGGAACCATAAATACACCAATACCAATAATCATTGATTGATATTAGTACCCTATGCTTAGTTAATGATTATATTAAATCCTTAGAACATAGGACTTTCAATCAATGTTAACTTCTTAAGTAGGTGTTAATTTACATGAAATATAAAGCAAAGATCAAGGATATCACTTGCTTAACTCCCTAAAAATGTACTCACCCAAATCTTAATCAGATGGTTAAATAAAACATGAATCATTAATCACTTCAGTAAAGTTCTGCAAACAAACCCCCAATCAAAATACAATCAACTAAAAACAATCGACTATTAAAAAGTATCATCGATGAGGATTTAACCCGAGTACTACTATACACATAAGTAGAGCATCAGAACTTTTAACAGTCAATAGGAGACAATTTTCAATGCTATAAATTCCCTTGGATTTTGATGAGGGATACCATGTCTTCATATGGGTATATCCCTAAAGAGTATTGTTGAGGTTTGTCCAGGGAAACAAGATATCTACAAGGTTCATCTGACCACTCCATATCATTAGAAGAGTTGGAAAGGTGGCATACATTCTTTATCTTCCATCACACTATCACCAGTTGCATAATTATTTTTCCATGTGTCATAGTTGAGGAGGTACATTCCTGATCTATTTCACGTTATCAACTAGGGTGATCTGGTCATTGAGGATGGGGCATTATTCATAGAGTTCCTCGTGGAGATAGAGGATTGACAGGAGCATGCCCTACGTGGGTGGTCAATTCTTCTAGTGTGGGTTTGGTGGAATTACTAGAACCTCCATGAAAGAACATGGGAGTAGGAGGTTAAAATACATTATCAGTACCCCCATTTGTTTTCCTAGACATTGTTGTTTCTTTTGGAGACCAAAATCCCTAAGGTGGGGAGAATATTAATACACAAAAATTCAGTGTATTTTTTAATTAAAGGGAAATATTTTGAGTTTGTGAAAATTGATGGCATGTTATTCAGAGGCTCGAAGAGCCTGGAATGTAATTTTAAAATTTTTTATGTTATGTTCAGTAAAAAATAAGGCAATGAATTCTATCATTTGAACTGCTGCATAGATTAAAAATCCAAGTACACCGTGGAATCTACAACACTGAGTTTTACTTATGGGAAGCCTAAATTTGACAGGTATGGGTCAGATGAAAAAGTTAATTTTTAGGCAATAAAAAATAATAACATAACTCAGTGAGATATTTTATTATATCTTGTAAATATAGATCTGTGGTGGTGGGAATGCTAGGTGGTCAAACCAATAAATGGACGGTTACACATGGTTGTGTAACTGCTCCATTGGGAGAAATAATAGGTTAATTAATTCTATTCATTAATTAACCTCTTTAATTTTGAGGTGCATTGATCCTATCTTTTCTATATTTAATCAAATCTCGGGCATGGGTTTTCATAACTCAAAAGAGAATCCTCTGACGCAGTGTTGTGGAATCTTCCACCAACGTAGAACAAGGCTTCAACGACTGTTAGAGGATTCGATGACGAGTTCCATAGGACGTGAACCTTCTCCTTTGTCTGCGACACCCTAGGTCATGTACTATCCTTACTCATCAACAATGACTTCCAGTGATCTTGATGTATGGGTTTATGTGTTTGATGTTCCCTATCATTCTGTTCATGAAAAATAAAATGAACGCTGACCAACTGACTGATTGGTTGATCCGTCTATCATATATTCATGTGGGTGGTTGTTACGAGGTCTTACATTTGGCGATTGTTCTTCCCTTCTGATTATTATAATTACCTATATTTGAAATTCTAATGCCGAGGGCGCGGGCCAAACCCAACAGGGCCCAGACCCACTACTGAACCTTCCCTTAGTGATTTCTTCGTGGTGGTACCACGAACGCAGTAGAAAGGAATATTTGAGGGCTACATAGTGAAGGATGTAACCCAGGAGGCACGTAGATACTGAAGAGAAGAAGAATAGACCACAAAAACTCTTCTAGTGGTTGTAGAGGCAAACAATGGTATGGAACCACCGGCCCGACGATGCCGAAAACCTGCGGTGGTGGCTGGTTGGGCCAGTTGTTGGGAGGAGAGGCACCCACATGCCCTTTGGTAGTCGGAACCACGACTACATAGGCCGCGGTGGTGGAAAATAACTGCGATGACATTCCTTTCAGAGAAAGTGGAGATGCCCACTCAAGGCGCTCGACTAGACAAAACTGATGGATGAGTGGGTCGTTCTGGTTGAGGGGGTGGCACATGCTGGCCCTGCCATGTGGCCCCACAAGACGCTCTGTGTCTAGTCAGTGCACCATTAATAGGCCCACATACAGGCCAGGTTCTTCTATCTGGGCCGGACTGTGAGCAGTGCTAAACCCGCGAGTCAGGCCAGACCTGCGGGACCAATTATCTAGTTGGGCCGGACCCATACCGGACTCAGACCTAGCCGACACCAATCCACTAAAATGGTGGTATCTCGCATACCATGCGTCCGTTTGACACACTATCAATAGCATGAAGACTCTTAGGATTAGACAGTTCTTATGACATAATCCACTTAAATTTGGTTAAAGTTTAAGTATGGCTAGTTTGGATCGAATCTGAATCTAACCGGGACCTCGACACTAAAATGCATATAACATAAGGATTGTGCATCCATTTGACACCCCGTCTATTGAATTGGAACCCTTATGACATGTTGTTTCATCGGGTTAATTTTTATGGAACATCATGGTGGTCGAGGTATGACCGATAGAGTACCAAGAGGATCCTCCCTGTATCAAGCGTTCTTTGTGATGGAATCTAGTGGCTGGCTATGAGGTAGATAATGAAGGGTGATCTTATGGGGGTTAGTACGTATCAATCATGTGTGGGTAATATCATATGTGGGTTAGCGCAAAACGATCTTGTGTGGGTTAGATCCTGTGTGGGTCAGCACTTAGTGATCCTGTGTGGATCAGCGCAAAACGATCCGGTGTGGGTTTGATCAGGTGTGGGTCATCGCTCAGTGTTCCGGTGTAGTTCAGAACATACCGATCCAGTGTGGGTCAGATACTGTGTTTATCTTCAGTAGATCCTTTTGGAAGAATAAGATGATATATCTTTATGACTAATCATATGAGCTTATGTACTTATGTTATATAATTGTTATGAGTTGAATTTTGATTTGTGCTTTCTGATTGAGATCATGCTTTATGGATTTTCCATTGTGGAATTCTGGGAGACTATCAAGGGTATCAGGGTCCATACTGGGTATTTGTATACTCAACCCTGCACAGGCTTCTCCCACACATTGTAGTGTCTTGTGCAGAAGGCATCGAGCTTTTACTGAGTCTCAAGGATCCATGACATTATCAGGTATAGAGGTTACCAGTGGACGCGGAGAGTTTTAGTGACGAGATGTACCTACCATTCATGTATGATCCTTCGTGGATGACTTGAGGAGATGTTTTCCCTATTAGATGTAATTTTATTTTAATTGGGCTTGTATTCTCATCCCTTTACATCTATATTTACTTTTACACATTGTGGTGGTTTTTAGTTGTGGTTGTACCATTTCCTTCCATTGGGTTTTACTTTTGTACAGTGTTCCCTTTTTTGTGTGTATAGGTTTTGAGGAAATGCCTTCCCATTTTTTGTGAAATGCCTTTCTGGTACTTGTCACCAACCTCTATCCTATGGAAGGCGAGATTGGGGTAACCCTAGCACGAGCCAAGGTGGACTGGTCGTGATAGTTTCAAAAAACCCTTATCACATGGTAATATAGGATCATGATCTCCATATGAGAAACGATATTACATGATGACTTGAATGTCATGAAAATATGTATCTTCATTATATATCATATAATATTTATGTATATACACATCAAAAAATAAATTAGATGCATAATCAACCATGAGTCTCAAAGAAGGAAAATCGAGACAATCTCTATTATGGATTTTGTAAATGTTTAACCTTATACCCCATGAAATAAATATCATAAATTGGATATGTGAATAACCATAATCTGACGTATAATATACGTAGAATAAAGGTATGGTAAGTACACATACCACACAATAATAAATAATGGTTATCATATAATGTATCTCACATAAATAAAATATTTATATGAAATCCCCTTATATTTTTTCTTGACTCTTGTTGCAGTCTGCTTACAATGTAATTTGGTCACTCTATTTTGTTTGTTCCAAATGGCTTATATGTATTGACTTCTGACCAACTTAAGGATTCTAATTGGAAGGTAGGTATTTTTGCAAGTGAATTGGGTAGATCATGGCTGATACTAAGAGGTTTGTGAAGTATGAGGATATGAGAGAGGTGGATGCCTTTTATGTGGAAGTAAAATGAAGGACATGGAATTTTTGAAAATAAGGTTGGTGTACACATGATATTAGCTAAAAAATGTCATGAAAACAAACCTAAATAAATAATTAAAGGTTTGTGGATTAAATAAATCAATAAGGTGGCTATTGGACCTGATTCAAGGTGATTTGGCCCCCTAAGATTACATGTTATACCCTAATTAAGTTTAAATTGACCTTAATCGTTGTGACTAATTATAATCACTTTTTTTAATATTTTTGTACAAAATTATGTTGATCTTTTGAATCTGAAAATATTATTCTAATTAATATGGTATATTTATGTTATTTGATATTCCATTCACATAATTGTTAAATAATTTGAATAATGTAATTCTAGAAATGAGATGAAATTACGAGTTTTTAATGTACAAATGAGTTTTAATGTTTACTATGATGTTATATTAAATATTAAAGTGAAATTGATACTAATGACCTAAATTAAATTAATATATTTATAATATTTTTAATATTACCTTTAAAAAAAATTAAATATACAATTTATCATTAATAAAAATTAAATAAAAAATTCAAATTTTACCTAAAAAGATTCATTTTCACTATTATTCAAAAAAATGAAGTTTCTTAGAAAAATCACAAAAATTCTAGATAATATAATTTTCACATTCTAAATTCAAAAAATGATGTTTTTTTATCTAATTAAATTTTATAATTTTTCTAAAATTCATTTTATTATATTTTTGTATAAGGTTATTTAAAGAAGATCAGTCAAAAAAATGATAATTTTAAACAAAAAGTTACTTTACCAAGAATCATATCATTCACTATAAATAAGTTTTAATTATATAAAATAAAAAAATAGTAAAATATTTATTAGAATTCATATTACTATGTTTAACAGCTAGGTTATAATTATCTCGATTAGATATATATAATAATAAAATGATGATTTGTAGAAACATTTTCGTTGCATATATAACTTACACAAAGTCAATGTTCCATTGAATGTGATCCAACTTGATGTTTTATGTTACCTATACTATCTCAATGTGTTGTATTACATAAACCAAAACCCTTTTGTGTGAATTAAATGTTTGAATTAGTGTTTTAATATATATATATATATATATATATATATATAACTACTTCCATTGTCATTTGCAATGATAAATATCAAAAAAGATAAATAATTGAGAAAAATTACAAATAATATCAGGGTGTTACACTCTACACCACATAAATTGAATTCAAACTCAACATTCATCAGGTTTATAATTTTTGTTAAATTAGAATGTTAAATTCATAGAAACCCACATCTTACAAATGAATAGAAATACTTCCCTTAAATGAAATAGGTGGGACAATAACTGTTACCAAATGTGACAAAAAATTGTGTTTCAGCATTAGAAAAAATAGGATTAGAGAGAATATTGGACATGGTGGAAAATCGTAAATTTTTATAGGTAGTGATTTAGAACATCTATCAAAAACAGGTGAGTGATCAAAGAAAAGCTGTGGGCCACAATGTCATAAATTTATGTTTATTTAAAATGCTATCAGGTTTAAAAAATTAAAATATTAGGACAACACATTTTCTTTTGATCATTAACCTAAAGGTGTGAAATTATTTTATTGAAAAATAATATAAATAAATGTTTTGACAAGACATATTTCTATAAAAAAAATTCATTCTTTAGTTTTTCATTTATCAATTTCTAATCCATTCATTAATTCAGGTAAATGATGTCCAAAAATTTACTTTTATACATGTTTTTCTAAAATACAATTTTATCTTATTTTAAGGCACATAAAAGAATTAAATGTAAAACTATTTATATATAAACATTTTTAAAAATGATAATGGATTATACATTAATCTCTATACTTAAAAAATTATCACTATTGTTTCATCATAAATAACTATTCAACAAGAATAATTTGACATTATCTAGTACATCACGTAGGATAGTGGTAGAAATGATACAATTATTATCATTTTTTCATGGGATCAAGACCTTCACCCTTACTGGAATTTTTTGGTAGTCATTGAACACACATGGTTTGATTTTATAAAACAATACTAATAGAATTTAAAAAATATTATTCACATCCTTTAAATAATGTTAATTAATAAATAGCCTTTTAACCAAGGTTTTAAATACAATATCAATACATAAATACTTCCTATGAATATTAACATAAAATATTTATGTATGGATAACCATATAACCATTATAAAATGGAAAATCCAATACCATAAAATGAATTACATGAATCCATATTACAATTGATCTTTTATATATCATAGAGTATCTCTTTGTTGTAACATTCAAAAAAAGTGAATACCATTGTGGTAATTTTTCTTGGATCATTATCACAACCTTAATATCTATAAATCAATTTGAAAAACATGCATTCAAACATATTCTATGTATTACTAGAAATATTCTGTTCATCCAAGATTATGAAAACTTCATTTGTGATAGCATGAACTACAAACCAACATTTCATTAATAAGTTCCATGGTAATAATTACTGTCTAATTTTATTATCCATAACATCATTATCATAACCTGAATAACATATTAAGGGTTATCATCCCTAAGTCAAAAGATTAACTTGTCATTAAATCACTTCACCAAACAATCAAAAACATTCAACATGAACTTATAAATACAAAAAAATAGCACAATTAGAAAAATCATTGTTTATTTATTCATTCATATAACATAATTTTTTAATTACAAAAATATACAGAAATTTATTAGTACACTACATAATTATTCCATTGAAAATGCCACCACATCCAATTAAAATAACAATTTCCTCACATATTTAATTTGCAGTCTCTTCATCATTATCAATGTAACCATTACATACACCACCATACTGGTTTCCTTCAAGATAATTCATCATGGTACATTGAGTAGTATAATGTCCAATTTCTCCCATCATAAAAAACATAACATTAAATGATGTCATAGGTAGGCCATCATTCTCATCTATTTCATTAATTGAACTGCAAATTTTTCCCCTTCATTCACTTTACTTGATTCATTCATTTCCACAGTCAAAACATCTTCTTGTTCTTCTAATAAATTTACTTAACTGATTCTTTCAAAATTATTGAAACAATGGAATCTGAATATTCATTCCTCCATAAACTATATTACCTAAACTCTTATCAAACTCATTCTTTTAATTTGTTGGTTAGTATGATATTTGTTTATGATACAAATTGTTAATCATGATACTTGAGAACTAATTGGGAATGCTCAAAAAATCTTTCACTCTAGTGAAAATACAACCTGACTTCTCATCCAAAAATATTTCATCAAATTCAAAATTATTATAGTTCCTTCCATTTCTCACCTATGACTAAAACGAAGAGCCTAGATTGAGCATTACATAAAATTATAGAAACCTTATACTCATGAAAATAATTACTTATAGGTTTTCTAAATCATGAAACATTAATTAATCTTAGACACCCTATGTTAATCCTATGATATTCAAATAAAACTAATTTTTCAATCCTTTACGGTCCTTGGTGAAGATTTTCAATATTCTCAATGCATATCCATCCGAATTTTCAAATGAGGCGGGAAGAATAGCTCATGGTTGTAAACCAAATTACTCTAAGCCTAGACCAAACCATCTTATGATAGTTTTTACTTAATTATATATATATTATAGAGCCACATCCATATGTAGTATAAATATAATTACATATTTATAGAAAAAAACTCATTATATCCTTTACAAAAATTCCATGACATATTAATAAACGTTAACTATTTTTTATATTTATCCTTAAAGTCATCCATATACATATCTATGTAAATTTAAATATGGATCTCTCTAATGTTTTCTCATCCTTGTTCTTAAAGGCTGAATAAAACATTCCTTTTATACCATCTATTGAAACATAGGACTAATATACTTTGATAATACGTCTTCATATATGAATATTTAGTACATTAAATAAATTAATTATGAAGGACCAAAATAATTTAATGTATTTGGAATCATGGAAAAGAAATCCTTTATTCTGGTGAAAGGTATCAAATATCTCCCATAAATATCTCAACCTTTTATAATTCTACATAAAAAAATTCTTCATAACAGGGGGAAATGAAACATAGGACAATGGTGAGCTCAAATGCTCATTAAGGGTAAATAAGACTGATATGTGAGAATAATTATGAGAATATGGGTATGATTCCAAAAAATGAAAATAGATGATCATACTATGATTATCAAATATCATATAGATGAATCACAGTCTAATGAATAACAATACATAATATGTGAATCATTAAGAAATAATGAACATAATACATGAAAAAATAACATATGAATAAACATGCAATTACTGTGGAAATAAAAGGATATTTAATGATTTCCATAGTAGTCATGAAATGTTTTCCAACACTATCTTAGTGGAAAAATTTCATTTCTGAATGGGGATCGCACCCCGTTCCAGTCCTATATTGATGAACCGATATCACTCCTTATTCTAGCACTGTAATACCGATCCAAGGTCATTTCTCAAACAGTATATATAATATAGAACCAAGTTAATTTATCTTTTCAACCCTGTAGTGATGAACCATGTTTATTTTACATTCAAAAAAGGTGATGATGAAATGGGATCATTTTTCATTCAAACCCAGTAATGTAAAACCATGATCATCTCTTCTTCCATCTCTATAATGCATAACTGAGTTCATTTCACATTCTCAACATATATATCTCATGAGATAAAAATATTTACCAAATAAATTGGAGGGAGAAATACGTCCCACCCATCACATAATGAAATCATACATATTGTTCCACAAAATCTAAAACAATAATAAAATTTCTCAAGAAATTAAATGGATATCATAAACTTGTAAACACCTCATATCCTGTGAAAAAAGATAGAGTTTTCATATTCATCTCATTAAAATCATTACCAATGAAATAGAAAAGGATTTCTTAAACCGATAACCATTGAAAGAGAAATAAACTTCATATATATATATTGTGATAGAAAAAGTGGTTTCATAATAACCATGAAATGAATCATAAACCATTTATAGAAAGAATCTGAATCGAATCATTTAGATAATTTCTTATAATTAAATTAGTAACATAAAATTATTTCATCTTACATAGAAAATAATTTCAAAATATCATTCAATAATGATTCTTGTGGAAAATATCGGTTATTATTTAAAAAATGCAATTTAATACATAAAACCATTTCAAAATCATTTTACCTTATAAAATAGCTTGAATACTTATAAGGAAGACTTGAAATCCTTTTGAAATCCATTTTCCTTGAAAAATTGTAAAATAATATTAAAAAATATTTAAACATTCTCTCTATGATAACACTTTGAAAATTTAAATTAATGATTGAAATTGAAATGAAAACCATTTAATTCAAAATAAACCAAAAACTAAAAAATGAAAAAATTTGTAAAACAATTTATATGAAAATACTTTGAAAACATTTAAATAAATCATGATTTTTTTGAAAACCATTTCATAGAAAATACATTAGAAAAAAAATAAAGAAAATAAAAAAATGAATGAAAACCACTACAATGATAAATTTTATAAGACAAATAAATAAAAAAAATTATTTTAAAATAATTTTTAGGAAATTTGATTTAATTTTTTTTTAAAAAATATCCTTTTGAAACTGTAAAAGTATCTTAAATGAAATAATGGTTGGTAGGTTTATACATTTCATAAAATGTATAGAGAACATTTCTTTGGCATGGTACAATCTTTAGAAAAATGTCTTATTCATAAAGAAACAAGAATATTCCTTTGATGAGATTGGTAAAATAAAAAAGGAAAAAAAGTCCTTTAACGTTTTCTAGATAATAGTATGATATTCATGGAACTATTGTTAGATAAAAGTGATTCTTGAATAAAGACATTGTAATATCATGATTTTTTAAACAGACATTCTTAAACATTTTATGTAAAATAGAGAAGAAATATTGTACCAATACATGAATATATATTGAATAACTAAAGGGGTATAAATGTTAAGAATACATTGAGAGTTGGGTTATAATATTTCATCAATGTAATAATTATCATTAAATATCAAGAAAATTAATAACATTGTTTAATTAAACCCTTCCCACTTGGTACCATGAGATCATTATCTCCATGGAAAAAAGGAAAATACATGAAGCCTAATATACAAGTAAAATATGGATTTTATGATATATCTTATCAAATAAAATTATATACACCTAATATTGAATTTGGGTGCATATTAAAAAATGGGTCTTAAAGTAGGTAAATTGAGATTAATGTAATGATTTTTGAACATAGAATAAATGTTATATAAATAAAAAATAAGGATGAAATCTCCTTACCTTTTCTCTTGACTTTTGTTTTACTCTTTCAAAGATCCTCTTAATCAGGAAACTCTTTTTGTTTTGTTCCCATGCAACCCATGGATTACGTTCTTCCCAAGGGATGGATTCATGGATGAAGGGAGTGTTTTGGTAAAGTGTATTGGACAATTCCAGGCTCCTCCAAAGTGGTTTGAGAGTTGTGAGGATGTGGGAGAGGTGGAGGTCTTTTATAGGGATAGAAAAGGACTCACTTGGAATTCATTTTAACAAGTTAGGTTTACACATGATATTACCTAAAAAAGTCATACCAAATCAACATAAATAAATAATGAAAGGATTAGGGCCGAAATAGGTCCATAAAATGGGTTTTGGAAAAGTTTATAGGTCATTTGGTACCCTAAGATTACGTTTAGTCCCTAATTATGATTAATTTGACATTAACGGTTATGATTAATTGTAATCACATTTTCTAATATTTATGGTCAAAACATTTGTTGATCATATTGAAATCTAAATATAATAATGATTATAATGGTTTATTTTAGTTTTTTGAAATTTAATTCATAGAAGGTGAAAGAAATATTATTAATGCTAATCCAATAGATCGGATGAAATTAATGGGTTTTAAAGTAAAAATATGTTCAAAAGATTGTTAATTTATTATATTCAATTTCAAAGTGAAATTGAATATAATGTCCAAAATTGTATTCATATATACACAATTGATCCAATGGGACCTTAAAATAATTAAAATATAATTTACTATTAATATTAACTAAAAAAGGAAAGGATGTTTTTTACTAAAAAGTAGTATTTCTCTATATTAATCAAACAATAGACGTTTCTCAACAAAATCTATAAAATTAAACCTTTGTTAATTTTGACATTAAAGTTAATAAATTATGTGTATTTTCTAAAAATAAAATTATTAATGTCTGTAACATTAATTTTAATATTTTTCATAAATGTAATTTAAAACAATTTCATTCGAAAAAATATTATTTTTAAACATAAATGGACTTTAAAAAAATCAATATTTTATTTTAATTTTTTTTTATTTTTATAATAAATTATGAACAATATTTGAATTTTTTCATTAATATTAATATCAATATGTTTCATTTCTAGTTTATAATTATCTCATTTAATTAATTGTAACAAAAATGATTTTTCTTATAAACAGCATTGTTGCATGTAATGCACACCAAGTTGATGTTCCCAATAATGTATTCCAATTTAATATTCCCTCTAACATACAACATGTTCATGTTTTGTTTTATTTATTAATTTCCATAATGTGTGAAAGGAAGGTTTTATTTAGTGTTTTAATATATATATATATAACTATTTCCAATTTCATGTGAAATGAAAATATCATAAACATAAATAAATTCAAAAGATAATAATTCACAAAACAATGGGTTATTACATTCACACCATATTTTGGATGGGAAATTTATGTGTTTTGGTAAATTTTACATAACTACCATCATTAATTAATCTGTTATAAAATTATATTTCATTCTTCATTATTATTAATTTTAATGGATAGAGTTGTTATTCTGATTGAACTAGATAATGGATTAATCAGACAATTTTAGATCTTCTCAATCTCAAATATGGAAAGTGATGTCCTGAGAAAATGTATTCCTAGATTTCCTAGACATTTTGTGATGTTTTTTAGTTACAAATGTGATTATTCTGAGACATACCCATATATATAAATAATGTGGAGTTATTCATTGATAACTTTAATAGGACTCTCACCATGGAAGAGGTTGGATGGAAACTATGGATCTGAAAGGTTATGTTGATTATAGTTCCTATGAGACATGGTCATTGATCACTAAAATTTAAAATTTTCCGCTTTATATTAAATTGATTAATAATTTATAAATGTTTTGATTTTTTTAAAATTTTTATTTATGTCTACATATATTATGTCACAAATCAATAAGGTCTTGGTGTGGACATGGAAAGGTAATGGATAGGCTTTGGATGTAGTAAATACCATTTTGAAAATAAAATTGTAAACTTTATATAAGGAAGGCGGATATGGAAGTCAAAATATTAAATAATAAATGATATTTATATTAAAGTGGGTGTGTGGAAATTTTAGTCTAATTGTACACTCTTTTATAGGAAATTTTTTAATTTAATTTAATTTTTTTAATTTATGATAAACTGTTAAGTCTCTTTCCCCCCAGTAATTAATGGAAAATTAAACGTAGGCCACCAAGGAATAATATCTCTAGCTTGGTGGCTCCCCTGTTGATTGTCATGCCTTTTAATATTAATGTTTCTCTATGGTTAGACCCATTTATGTGTATTTTGGGTAAATATCTACATAGAATTCATTATTATAGGATCCCTAAAGATCAATAGGACGAGGAGAGGGAAGGAATATGATGTATGTACATGGATGTGTCTATGTGAGACCTAGTGATGCCCTTACACATTCAAGATAATGTATTGGTTGAGGTGATTCATTCATATCAAATACCTAGTTATTAATATGAGTTGCCCCTATTGAGATAAATGGATAATTTGGTTTTTTGGGATACCATATATTTTTTAGGAAGCATATGTGATTGATCTTATCACCCTTATGATGGGTTTTAACCTATGAAGATATGAAATTATCATAACCTCATGATGGTTGGGGATGTGGTGAGCCCTCGAGGACCCAATTGGGGCTTTGGTAATGTGTTAAACTTAGTGAGAGGGTATGTTTTTTCTATACAATAATGAATGGTTTTGTAATTCTACCCACCATGGTTCCAATTTTTTATTTTATTTCTTCATATGCTTTGTTGGGGAAATTTTATTTATAGTTCGAAACATTCCCAAATGGGTGGTATTACATTTTTGTTTTAAAAATTCTAAAATAAGATATATTTTTCATCTGTTTGGTAAACATGTAATGGGGCGGTCTTCATTCTTAGAAAAAAATACTCTCATAGGCGAGGTTTGTGATACATTTTATTTATCTGTTGTATATAAAAATTCTTATTGCATATGAATCTTACACCTCTCTTCAAACGGTAATATATAGTTGGATTTTGATTCTACAAGTGGTGATGCAATGCATATAGAGACATGAATGATCTAGTAAACTAGGATTATACAATTTTAAACAATCCCCCTAGTATATGATACAAATGAGCTTATTATAAGGATGAGAATACTCACATATGGGAAGAAAATGATATTTGAAATGTATAATTTGAGAATGAAGTTTGTTATATAAGGATGATTAGTCACTAGGTTGTTCCAAGGGAATCCTAAAAACTAATCGAAGTAGGTATAGTCAATCGTGGTCAGTAACATTAAGATACATAACAATATGAAACATGGTAAATTTCATACCATTATTCAATTGTTATGATCAGATGCATTCCAACATCAGACCAAATATGGTATTTTTTATTATTATTTAATTTCAAAATTCTATTAATTTTTTTGATCTTTTATCATGCACATGTCACTATAATAATTGAATAATATGAGACTATGCTGGTGGTTCCCTATATAACTAGGTAGTAATACCCTATTCTAGATGCCACTACATTTGGGTACCCATGTAACCCCTAATTTTCATATGTTCATAAATTTATAAGGATTAGGGTTGTATGATCGATATATAAATGGGATTTGGTCTTAAGATTAATTGGGGATTAGGTAATGTAGTATATATTCATAAAATTTTGTTTCAGGTATTTTATTTTTTAATTTAATTTAATTTCATATACATGATCAACCTAGTGGTGGTAAACCATTTATAGATTTGTGATTTCATTAGATTTTATTATATCATGTTGGTATTAATAAATTTTTCATACAAATATATGAATTGTTCTTTTCTATATTTTTACGATTATTTACTCTAATTTATCAGTTATCATGTCTTGAATTTATCATCCTCAGCCACTACTACTAGTCGGTTGCATTCCACTATGAGGAAGAATGCAAGAAGTAAACCAATGACCATAAATCTAGACACTGAAAATGAGTATATTGATGTGGGATATTAATGAGTTCTATTAGATAATTATTATTTAACCATTTGGGATATGATATCTAGGAGAGGTATGAATTTGTTGGATCTAGTGATAGATACTAGAATATTTCAACATAAACACATTTTCATATAGTAATTATCAGTTACTAGGGGAATATTGATGATGTTATTGGTATGTGATGTAACTATTGATATTATTTTCAACACATGTGATGCAGAAGTTATTTTTATTTTTGAGTTATTTCTGTTCCATATCATGGACCATTGGAAGGAGGCAGGTTGTTAGACCTTCGACACATCTCCAGGTGGACAGAGGTGTAAATTCATGCATTATTATCAATATATAAGGATTAGAATGACATCATGGCTTAATTGTGTGTCATTTTAAATGTTTAAGATAGAATCATATTTTTAAAGGTATTCAAAATTAATATTATATCTTTTTAACATATAAGTAATTTGTGACTTTTTACTCAACTAGACCAACATGTTTTTCATTAATATCAAATGATAGGTCAGGTGGATTCTATGGATCAATGTATGACGATGTTGATAATGATTATATCTATCATATAAGTGACACATTTTAACCTATGTAGGTCATCATATGCACATAATGAATTCATATTAAACCCCTTGTGGGCATATATCATTCAGGTTTATATATTTAATATTCATGTAACAACTTACATATTTTTTCCCTTGTATATTTATATATAATTCTACATGAATACACTGATGACTAATTTTCCATTATATAGATAATTTAGGTTGGAATAGTTGTGTATAGACCCTAGAGGGTGAGTTTTAAATTATCAAAGGGTAGTTTCATTTGTGGTGTACATGAGTACTGACACTGTAGTATTTAGATGGTTTTGGCATGTGATGATTAAGATAACTTAATGAAACCCATGATTGGGTATTTTAGAACATATGTTTTTTTGTAGAATTTTAGAGGACTGTTCAATTATACCACCGCTATTCATTTTTTTTTATTATGGAGTGACCTAATGTTTGGGTTCTGATGGAGAACATTGTGAGATGGGATAAAAACTAGTGTTTTTTGAGTGTGGTTTTATTATACTTTTCAGTAAACATTAGAGAAGGGTTATATCGGTTTTGTGATTTATATAGAAATGTGATCATGTGTACTTTTTTTTATTTATTCACCGTAATGTCAATTATGAATATGGAAATAGTGTGTCAATTATTAGGGGGTTTCAAGATCATTCACATTGAGTTCTTGAGAAATTTAATCATTGATGAAATTAAAGAGTTGAAAAATTAAACTACATTATATTATTGTTAGGAAATATAATTTTTTAATGTTGAGAGAATTGTTTTATTATTTAAATAATGGGAAAATGTTGGTTTTAAATATATCAAGGGATACATAATTTTGTATATGAGGAGCCTAATATGAATTGGAGTAACACAGATACACCATTCTTGATAACACATTCATCCTCAATTTAAATGTTATAGGGTTAAGTGTGTGAGGATAGTTTTTTATTCAATGAGACTCATGGGATCTTAAATTGATTTTTTTAATGAGGGTATAGGGAACATCCATTGTTTTTATCTAATAATATCAAGACAACACAAGACGTTCATTTGTATGTCCTATTGAATATAAAATCTACATCGACCATGGGTGGATAGAGGACCAATTGAGTTCATTAGTGTTTTTTGTCCTTTTATCAAAGGACTATGATGTGTCTGTCTTTTTAAGAGATACATGAAAATAATTTTCATTGAGAACCATTGGAGTCAGTTCTTGAATACCGATGTAAAAAGAGTGGTAGTTTTGGAACACACCATGTGATATTTTGGGGAATCACCCTCAATCTAATATAAATTAAAGAGATTCCATATTTTATAATTAAATTATTTAATGAAAATGTATTATATTTAATTTAAAATTTAATTCTTAGTTTTGTGTAATCTTTTTTGTTCCCATCATTATTTTTTGTGGTTCTTTTCTTGTGGTCCATGATAATTGAGAATTTTATCTGATGATGTCATGACAATAATAATTATATGGTGGGGAATTCTTATTAGTTATGGGTGATATTACGCATTTCGTATTGGGTCAAGAGATCATATTATAGGACATTGTATGTACTATATAGAACATTATATTAATGAGTAAATTGATAGGGGTTTATCCATATTAAATAATAAGTAAAGGATATAATCTATGATGTGATATTTGAAAGAGTCCAAAAATTAGTGATGAGATTTGGATGGAATATTTATGGTATGATGTTTTCATTGATAAGGAATATAGTAACACTAAAATTACACCATAATGTCAAATTTTATTGGGTTGTTTTCCAACCAATGATTTACACTAAGATACAAGATCCGACATTAGTGAGAAATTTGAAATGATCCTTAGATTACTCTTAGAATAAAGGCATAATGACAAGGTAACTATGAAATATTGTTAGTAATAAAAACTTATACTTGTTTTTTAATTAGTATTTTACGGTGGGTTTACCCATGATAATTTTTGTGACTAGATACCTAATTTTTTGAAACTAAACCATGCTCATTGAGATGAATATGATGGTTGATCTATGAGGTTCAATAAGTGATATTGTGGAATTTAAAATGTCTCTTTTTTAGTTCTATGATGAGGTAGACTCATCCATTTTGAGTTTTTATTAATTAAAAAAATAGGTTTTAATAGTGATAAATAGTTTTATCATATTTAATATCATGTTGAATGTAAAAAAACCAGGTATATTATAAGGTTTCATGTATTTATATTTTATGAGATAGTCAGTTATTGTAAAGAATCATATATCTTAATTTGGATGTGAAAATGTTTTTATGACTAGGTGAACCATAGGATATATATGATCAGTTATAAAATACTTAGATCTATACTAAGATATAAGAGCTCAATTATTCACAATATATTTTATTTTTTAATTAATTTGAAAAATTGATTCATTTGAAGTAGGTTAAGTACCTTGTATAAAAGTGTCTCTTTAGTATTTCACTTGGAATAAAGGGTGTAACATGACCATTTGAATGTTAATAGGTGATTATGGATTTTTAGGATGTTTCTATATATGGTACTCATTAATTTGTATCTATAATAAGTGTTATAGTTGGGTGTTTTTCAATACCTCGTGTCCATATGACCATGAAATTTTCCACTGGAATTTGAATTTTGATTTAGTTGATAGGTCATATTGAGAGTTATGGTTTGGAATTAAATTTTGATACTGGGAACATACCAAATGTGCATTTTACGATGGGGAACGATTCGTAGGAGGATTACCAAGGGATCAAATGGTCTTTAAGACATATTGGGGTTTCTATTAATTCATCTTCCATAAGAAAATACCAAAAATATATTGAGTACCACAAGCAGGACTGTCTTTCCATGAAGTAGAATATTTCATTTCCAAGATTACACTATCCAACTAATTGGGGTTCTAGGGGATTGATTTTCATTTATTCCCATAAAATATTATAGGGGATATCCACTCCACCAATTTCATTACAAGAACCATGTTTAAATTCCATCATCTCCTTCAACCTTCACCAAACATGTTTTTTATTGGGTGGTGTTTTTGAGACATATTTTGATGAATAATTGTATGTACCTCTCTCCGTTAATAATATGTTATATCCTTGTTCCTTATTCATTACATTTGATTTATTTGGATTTTTTTATTTAAATTCCACCAATGTAAAGTTGTATTATATTCTTTTGATGAGACTTCCACTCTACCAAGTTAGGGGATGTCATGAGACACATTCAGTAGGCAGTTTCATAATATTTTGATGCGGTATATATCTACATGGAATTTTGTAATCATTTCACAGAAAATTATAAAATTTAAAAATTGTGATTTGATGCCTTGTGTAAGGTATTTCACCAAGAATACGATAGTGGGTCTGATGTGGAACACTGATGTCTTTATGGCCTTAGTTATAGTGTGAAAGGGTTACCAATGACTAAAGTAACGATTATTAATATTTTAGATCAATTTACATTATAAATTCAATATATTCTAATAAATTAATTTTTGATGTTGGGATTGAAATTAGGAAATGGTAATCAAAATTTTCATCGAGTATAATTATGTGAATCTTGAACAACTCTTAATAGAATGTGCCATCCATTTGGAAATAAAATTTTCTACTTCATAAATGGTTTGATGTCTCAGTACAATGACTACAACATTATCCCTGATTGTTATATACAATTTGGTCTATGTCCTCACCATAATAGGTTTTCCCACTTTGGAATTGTTAAATTTAGTAAATTTGATTAATTTATTTTCAATTATTTAATTCATATGACCACTTGATATTAAATGAAAAACATTCTTGGACCATTATAGACATATTTCAGCATTTTCCCCAATAATTTATTGATGAATAAGGAATTTTTTATGAAATTTTCTTGATTTTTGGATTCCTTGATAGGTGTATTATTTATATGATAATATGGTTTCCCTTATCATTGAATCCCTAGAGAACTGTATGGGAGGTGGGTGATGGGATGTGATGGTTGGTCATGGAAATTACAAAATTAAACCTTGTTATTTCATTGAACCTTTAATCTAGTGGAATAAATGACATTTATTTCATTCCCCTACAATACTTAGTATCATGGGTAATTTTACCTTGGAGATGAAAATGTATTGGTTATGATTTCAGATAGCATACTGTGTTTTGGAAAGGAATGTGATTCCAGCCGTCACCAATATATTCATTGTTTAGTAGAGAGGAAAATGGTATTATGGAATCATTAGGATTTCCCAGGACATGAAGAGGCCATGGTGAATTATGAAGTATCATAGTGTTGTGTTGACTATAGGGAGGGTTTATTATTTGGTATGGACCTCAATGGTGATTTTAAGAATATTCCCAATGCTTGTACTTTTTATTTTTAATTTAGACATATTATATGTAGTATAGAGGTAATATATACATTTTGAAAAATACACATACTGCATGGAATTTATTTTTATTTTGTAAATTCAATTATGGTGGTCCAGATTCCATGATAAGAAAACACATGTAGGGGAAGGCAGTGATACATATGGACAATTCAATATGCAATGAAAACTCTAGTTCGGGAGGTTCATAACATCTAGTTGGAAAATAAATGTTAGGGAAATTTTTTTATACTATCAATGGGGTTGTTTTAAAAATGGATCCTATGTTATCTGGTATATTGTAAATTATAATCCAAGAATCGTTCCCCAGGACGTTAATATATAAAATATTTTCTTTTGGGAAGAGAAAATTCATGTAGGTAATATTATTTATAAATTACATGTAAACTAAGGTGAACTAGGTCTATTATATTCCTAGGTCATGTTAAAAAGTTATTCTCCAATACATTCCATCAATAGTTGATGTTGTTATGGGAAATCGAGTTTATAGAAATAGTAATATATAGTGGTATGGGACATGGTACATGGGTTTTCAATATACACCCGACATGTATTGAAATATTCCATAATCAAGATAAAGATGATTTTTTAACATTTTTAATTATTTTTAGAATATTATTTATTCATTTTTATAATTTATCATTTATATATCATTCCATTATTAGTACAACAATAAGAAACCTTGGTGGTTCCCTATAGTGCGATTCACTCACACATTAATCGGGGAACCACATATCTTTGTTACATGAGCCCCCTCAATTATTATAGGTTCCTTTTGGACTATAAAAATGGTCTATACAATAGATATAGAGAATAGATATTTTGATTACCAATTGAGTCCATGTGAGGATCATAGATCATAGTTGATCTTCCTAAACGTTTACTACGATTTTTAATTTTTAAATTTTTCATATTTTGGTTTCCTAGTGAGAGATCAGAAATGCATTAATATATAATGAAATTAATTGTAATTATTAAAAATCTAATAAAATAATAATAAATATAATATAATATTTATGATTATTATTTATTTAACTATGATTTAACCCCATGATCAATGGGGTAGATTCTCTTTATGGTAGTGTCTTAGAACTTATCTTCGAGTAGTAGTCTACAACATATGGTGAGGTCCTTTTGAGGTACTATAGGGACCACGAGTCGTGGGATAGATAACTTATATATAATGGATTGATTTTATAATAATAATATGTACACGGATAATTATAGTTAATTAAATTCCCAAATATTCATCAATGACATCAATATAAAAACTAGTGATTTAGTGGTGTATGATTCGAAGAATATGGTTGATCAACCTACTGGATTTTTCATTTGAATAGTTATAATATATTGGGATACGACGGATAACTTCCCAAAATCTATTAAATCCATTTATAAACCAATATAAATTGTCTTATATGTATTATAATGATATATTATTATTTTTAGATAAAACAAAAAAAATTAATTTTTTTTAATATAGGTAAATAATGTTCCTAGAAGGAGAATGAAAACATCATCATCTTAAATAATTAAGAAAAACAATAATTGATATCAAAGTATTTTATCATAAAAAATTGAGTAACTAAACACTTAAAATAGTTCCTTTTAGGTTGGTAGAGAAACTAAATAATAAATATAAAATACATTATGATACTGGTATGCCATGATGTTTTCATCAATGCTCAGTTCAAAAAATTAAACATTTTCATATTTGATTATGAAGGGTTATTAGGAAGATCCATAATATTTAAAACCTATATAATTTATATATATAATGGTCTGAATTTTCTTTGGGTATTGGTATTCGGTCATGGGGGACTGATGTTGGGGCTTTGAAGCTAAAAATGAAAATATTATTGGATATTTTTTGAAATTAGTGGCTCAATAGATTTATAGGATTCTGAAAAAATTTAATTTCAATTAATATATATATATATATATATATTCCCAAAAATATATTAAAAAATTTTCTACAAAAATTTGAAAAATTGTCAACTGAAAAAAAAATTCATATTTAAACTATATTTTTTTAGGACTTATAATAAAAAAATCATTGTCTTTATTTATCAAAATTAAATCAATAAAATAGAATAAATATTTAGGGAAACAGTGTGACTTAATTTTGAAGACATTAAATTAGATAATATTGGTTTTGAATGGAAGATAAAAACTAGATCTATATACACGGTATGAAAATAGAACAAATATAAAAAATAAAAATATTAGAGACATAAAATCAATGATAGTATTCAAGGCCATATTGAAGAATTAGGATGAAAACTCTTGTTGGGGGGATATTATTAGGGTGGTAGGGTTTTATTTTGGATAGTGTGAATGATATGATAAAAATATTTAGAATAATATTAAATGTATTGGTTGCACCAATAAACATGGTTTTTATGTTGTGATAAACTATTAATGTATTAAAAAAAGTGTTTTCTATGTAGATTCTTCTTTACCAAGGTTAACCAAATCATTCATGTAATCCATGTGTAGTTATGAATACCTCCAATGAAAAATAATTCATAACATATCTCTTGAATCAATTATACATAAATATTCATAATTTTATAAAATTATGAAAATTAAAATTTTCACATATGTCAGAATAAAAATTATTATATTAACAGTGAGTATGACATAAATCAAATCACTAAATTTAACAACCTACATAAAACTCCTGAGAAAATTATAATTTTTTTGTAATTTTGGGATTTCCTCATAAAATTTTCAATATTATACATTGTATGAATGATGTAAATTGAAATTTATAATATAAAATATATACTGTGGATAGAATTCCCAAAAAGTTTTATGTCTTAATGTATATCATCATCTGTTGAAAATAAACCATAAATCACAACACAATTTTTCATTAAATAAAAAATGAACGATTATTGAAATAATTATCAACTATTAAAAGGATTGGAGCATACAGAGTTCTATTTCCATAGAATGCGTCTAAACTATGATTTATAATGAAATACCATATCACTAGGTTTTATGTCCATTCATTTCATCATAAAATCACACATTTCCTATATAATTTTTTATATTGGGACATTTTCTTGTTCATCCATAATCATTTCATCAAATTTAATTAAGGGAAATATTCTAGTCTCCTGTGTTATGTTACAATTTATATTGTCTTCCTTGAGTGGTTAATTGGCCATATTATCTATCAACAATGGTTTGGGCCATTATTTTACTTAGATAATATAAAAAATTATACATGGTAAAAGAACATTTAAATTTTATTCAATATATCCACTATTAACAATTGAACTAATTTGGATTAATTCTTATTGATTTTCCTAAAACAACCAATATTATTTTTATTTAACAACCAATATTACACATCTATATATCCACTAGTATTGGGGTAGTATGGGGTTATCAAATTATACCTTACCCCATATTATTTCATCACGTTTATCAATAATAAATTGTAAAATTGGGTTCCTAGATCACTAATTAAAATATTAGATACACTAATGATTGTAATAACAATTATATTGAAGAAATAAATTTCCACCTTAGTGATATTTGGGGTTAATAATGAAATAACTATAGTTTTTGAAATATAATCTACAAAAACAATGATATAAATGTTTTAAATTGACAGAGTGACCAACCTAATGAATTATATCCCAATATTTTAAAAATTTATACCTTAAAAATTAAATTGGGGGTATTTTTATCCTAAATTACAATATATCATGTTTTTGGAATCCATATCATTCCATGTAAATTATTTTAGTATCATGGTGCATTATAGTCCAGATTAATATGTATTGATGTTTATTGTCTAGCTTTCATTCAGTGATATTATATCCCTTTAAATAGGATGTATATTATAATTCAACCACTTCTTAAGATTATTAAATTGTAATAAATGATTGTATAATGACATCTACACAATATCTAAACAACAGATTAACCACTTTGTAATAGTTACTTGTCTAGTAACAAAATACATTCCTCTATTTAAGAGTATTATCATGAATAATTTCACCATATGAAATCTGATTATCTATGTTCATAAACAGTAATTTTTTAAAAAAAATTCAATGAATAACTATTCATCTAATACTTACTGATAAATATCTCAATCATCTACCCTATCCGAGATATATCACTCTAAATTTATATATGATTTATTATAAGGTTCTCACTTATATTATTGTCTTGAATTTTCCTACTAATATTTTAGTGTATAAGGAACTATTAAATCGATTTTGGATTTTCAACCATCTTAACTATGATATAATTATGGGTCACTATATCCATTTGAATATTAACCAGTTAAAAAGGGAATTTTTTATGAGAATATATCAGATATAGGAACTATATAACAAATTCTAATTATGTTTCCATGTAATTAACGTGGTTCCCATTTAAGTAATTAAATTTAAAACAAGTTTTTGTTAAAATGTCTTTGAAATTTTACCCAAAAAATGAAATGGTATAATCATTAGCATTTATATTAGCTGAAATGATTCATTATAATAATTGGATATCATAATCATTTATATTTAGAGTTGTTTTAAATCTTGTATTAATGACTCATTAATTTTAAATAGATAATAATTATTATGGATAAATCTCATATAACCATTTTATAAAATCATATAAATCACAAAAAAATTCAGATTACATAAAATAATGTTATTTTATGTAACCATTTCATCACTTTACTCATTCCAAATTGACCTAAATTGATTTTCTGGAATCATTTTGTTATAAATTAATGTTATCTTGAACCAAAAATTGAAATTTTATCCTAATGAGAACCATGACTAGTAATTCATAAATTTTTAAGAAAATCATTTATAGAACTAAATAATATTCCAAATACAATTCCATATATTGAAAAATATTCAATTTGGTTTTATAGTATATGAACCAAAATATCATGTAAAATATCAAACATTAAATCTAAGAAAGAGGTCAGAGTGTTATAAATTTTGAATAAAATAAAATGTTTGGTGAATACACCATAAATATATATAATAGTGATCATCACCTAATGTTTTATAGGAATGTATATTTTCTTATGACCAAGAAAACCATCGATTATGTATTATATGTCATACCCTTCAAGAAAATTCAATATATGATCCATGAATTGAAGTGGGAAATTGTATTTACATGGGTAATAAATCATCTTGTGGTATTACATACAAATCACTGATCTTATTGTGGTTTATATAAGGGAAACTAATTATTATATTTATAGAACAACATAATAACACCGTTCGTGGGAACCACCTTTATGGTTCTAAATGATGATCAATCATAAATTGGATAACATTTTTAATTTAAAAAGTACGAAAATCACTTCCTTCGAGAATAAATTCTAAATTAGAGGGGGCATCATTCTCTATGGTGTACACATCGGTGTATATCCATCCACGAAAATCACATTATAATAAAAAATCATTTATTATTAGATATTGTATAAAATGATATTGTTGATAAATTTATTATCCTCCCCTATAAAATCATACAGTAATAACTTTTAGAGGATTTTTGATTATATTATGGGTAATTTAGTTGGATATGTTACCAATTTATGGACATATACCATACCAATATGTTAGGGAACACCTCTCACTACTAATAATCACTACACTAGAAAGAAATAAATTTTACTTATTCAGTCGACAAAAATTGTGGGAGTTATTAAAAGTCATTCTATTTTAGAGATAGATAATATTTCATGTCTATTTTAATGAATACCAAACAATTCCAAAACGATTCTATAGAACATTATTAATTATCCTCTAAAATATATTATTATATAATATCATTGAGCACATATTATTGATAATTGTTAAATAAAAAAATCATTGACTCGCCTTGATGAATATCAATCAAATACATGTCCATTTAGTGACCATCATTCCAAATGATTCTATTTAACCATGAATTTATACAGTCACATCACATACCAAACATCATCTATTATTATTAAAATATAAAAATGAAAAATTTATTACCACTAATGATGTTTTAATCCATAAATATTTATATTAGATTAATCACCTTGAATTTTACTTCACATATATTATATATGAAATCTCTCCAAATCATCTAGTTGTAGAACATCCTTGGAAATAACTCTAATTCATGATCTTACTTTTTACCTATAATAATCAATCATATATATCCTTTTATCAATAAGCGTAACATTGATATAGACTTTGAGCATCTTGTTATATCATTCCAAAACTCCAAAATTTTTATGGACTTTGGATAATTGCATATCATGGTCCAATTCAACTTCTCATTTTTTTATCTTTTCATTAACCAACTGAATAATCTTCAAAAACCATATAAATTGATCATTATAAAATTAAATTAATTTTCCCTTCCAATGTTCTCAAAATTCATATATATGGACTTTATTATTTTCCTAATTCCTTTATCATTATGATAAATTAATTCCCCTATCATTACATAAATTCATTTGGGTTGTATCATCTTATATTATTGGCATCATGAACTAACCCATTATTTGGCCATAACCTACTTGTCATATCACAGATAAGTCATCAAAATATATTTTATTTTTCAAACTTATAACACCCCATAAATTTCAAAATTTTGAACCAGTTTCACATAACAATAAAAACCCATTTGTTAATTATTCAATATATTATATCAACTCTAAATATTATGTAGCACCTCTAGGACACTTTTTTATTATTTTTTAAGATAACATCTTATTCATAGGAATAATATTCATAAATAATATTTCATTTATCAATTTAAAAATCAACATAACATAAATAATATTATCCACCAAAATCATTTTGATGTATATTACATGAATCTATAATGTAACATAGACAATCATAATTTATAGACATAACATCTAGATTTATATTTATATTCAAATTTAATAACAAATAAATATTAGTTTTAATTTGGTAACCTTCTCATAAGAGTATGATACTATTATTAACAACTAGGATTATCATGACTTTTTCAATATTTCAGTTAATGTCACCCTCATAAATTAAGAATACGAAAATGATTCATTATTGGACCCAGAAAATTTTCATGATATCTATCATATAAAATATTATTCCAAAGAATCATGTGAATCTAAAAAATGTAATAGACATATAATAACTTTTCAAAATTTAATGATGCTAAATGTGGTACTAATATAAAAAAATTTAATGACTCTTAAAATCAAGATAATAAATCATTTGATATATAAAAGTTTTAATTATTGGTGTATACTTCATTATACATATTATATAACCAGAATACAAGTAAAAACATATATTAAGAATATAACCCCGTTTTACAAATTCATATCTTATCTAAAACAACTTTTCTACTAGATTCCTTTTAAAATTTCTATGGAATGAATCTTCAAATGAAAAATATATTCTATCTACACATTACAAAATTAATTTTACAAATTGATTCATATAAATATAAACTAATTTTATCATTTGGATTTTTCATCTAATATTTTTGTTCAATATTAAATCAAGTATTATCAGAAGAGTGTTCTGGAGGATTATCATATATAATCTTGGAATGTGTCTATTAGATTTATTTAATATTATAATTTCAACATAAATACACCAACATCCTCACTTACTTCGCGAGTAGTATAACTTATAGATTATTTCTAAACTATTGTTATGTTCTCAAAATTAATATACATGTATTATAGATGATTACCTAAAAACAATTATCAGAGATCATGGATTCAAACATGTATAATTGGGAAAATGAATATATATTTCTACTCTACTACGAGATATATTGAAACCATTTTTTCTATAAAGCATAAAAATAATCATGTGTCCCTTATTGTACATATTCATGATAAAGATTTTTATTATTCATTGCATACAATGTTAAATTTTTTAGAATTTGTTATTTCAAAACGACTATATGAAATCCAAAATTCAGCCTCACACCAATATTTATTAATATTCACATTACATGTGTAACGCCATGAACCTAGTTACCCAAAGTCGGTGTATTATTACATAACATTATCATTATCACAAAATATCAAGTCTGGAAAGACCGATTAGTTTAGTAGCCTTGGAAACACTCGATACATTCATAAGTCTTACATTACATTATAAATTGAAAAACTAAAACAACTTCTTGTCTCCATAGACCACACTCATATCCCCTCATACTGTCCATGCAGGTCGATCATAAAATAATATTTCACATCCAATGAGAAATAAAACATAGAAAGTGGTGAGCTCAGATGCATAGTAAGGATAACAATATAGCGAAAAACATTCATAAATAAGTTTCCACATTTAAGGAAATGTATAACTAAAACAAATGCCTTTTAAAATGGAACATTAGAATAATATAGCAAAAATAAAATGAAATAATTCCATTTACATATTCACATGGATATTCTACTAGTCTAATAATCACATACAATATCAATAACCCCAATCAAAATTATGGAATGCATAATTATAGACTATCATAACCACATATTCAAGGCCCTGTGCCAAGACTACAAATAATATTTTTCAAGGCCTTGTGCCAAGACACTAGTTTGTATCATGAGATTTATCGAAGCATCTAGGAGCTATAGCGGGATCCACCCGTCACTTACTTTGTCCAATGCATTCTTCATATGAACAGGTTTAAACATATCATAAACATTCGTATTAAAACTAGCATACAAAATGTTAATACTTTCTCCATAAACCATGAATGGTATTAAAATAACTCATCCACAATCAAACATATAACAAAACTGTCAATACAATATGGAAGTTTTGTATCATAATAAATCAACTTCAAATAAGCTTAAAATCCATCAAAGGTTGTTGACAAAGATGAAATCCAAACTATTTGAGAGAAATAACTTTTTTTAATCATTGAAATGTCACACATTTATAAAGGAAGTAATTTAAAAGATATGTTTGAATCAAAGTGTCCCATAACACATTGAAACTTTTGAAATGAATTATCATTTCAGAACATTCATGTTCGTATAAATAAATCCTTGAAATCATTTTGAAAACATGGACATTAATTAAAAATATTTAGAAAGATAAATATTTAAAACATATAAAATTAATATCTTGATAAATAGTACCTTTCAAAAAACCTTAAAATATTCATTTTGAAATTTTTTTTATGAAAAATGGACAATGATGAAAAAAATGTCCCAGTAAATACATACATATAAACAATCTCAGATAATAATGAGATTGAGGAATTAACCCTTACCTTGCACGTTCCATTGGTCACGGGTACGTTTAACATCTTGAATGAAGATCTAAGTATGTTATTAAATTATTCTATAACCATATTATTATTTAGGATATCATACATGATGCATTAATGACGTTATACTACTCATTTATTAATTATTTACATGTTAAATTAACATTTCAGGTAATAATAACTTTCTTTATCGTACGTGTTTTAACATGTTACTCTTGATTGTAACAGTTAGACCAAGATTTAAATACTATTAGAATATAAAACATGATTTATATATCATATATATTTATAATATAAATATGTATAATAGACATATATGTGAAATGAAAAACACCGTTTATGGAGACGATAGTTCGTACGTAGGCATAAATGTTGTTTCCGTTTTCATATCGTGTTGAACGGAACAAAGTGAATAAGATATATGTATGTACATATATATATACACATATATATATATCCAAAAGCATTTTTATTTCATTTATTACATTTTTATTAGTAATATATATATATTTATATTTGTTGATGAATGTTGAACATGGAATTGAATCTAATCGCGTTGTGGAGACGGTAATCCGTACGTACGCACGAGCGACTATATAATTTCATTACATTTATGGAATTGGATGTTATATTTATTTTACAGAGACATTAGAAAGATATTTTCATTATTTATAAACATATTACTCATCATTATATACATCCAAATAACATAGTGTTGAATAACAAATTACACCACAACGTGGAGATGGTAAGCCGTACGTACGCACGCATGGTGACATTATCGTTCATAAGATGGAATGAATAATGCATAAAGATGTGCCATATTTATAATAAAATCACAATATATAGAATATTCTGGAGTTATTATTTTAGAATGGAAATAACAAATAAAGAAGAAGTTGAAGTAGAAAAGAACTCGAAAGAAGGTGGTAAAATTATTACCTCTTCTCTAGGTTATTTCTTTTGATTTGATCAAATGGGCTCCATAATTTGGCATTATGACTAAAGGAGGGCCTCTAGGTTGAAGGGAGGATAGTTGAGATAGTTTTTGGGTAGAGTTTTTCTGATCCAAAAGGCTTTGAAGGTGTTAATTAGAGTGAAGGGGGAGTTCCCTTTTATAAGAGGGGTGAGGGGCACCTTAGGAAAAACTTAAAATATTATATTATAATAAATTCATATTCAGTTTATAATGGATCAAATGTGACTTATTTCGAGGATAGGGTGGGGATGGGTCTAAATACTCTTAAAAATAGGTTTTAGACAAGTTTAGGTTACCATTTTAACCTTATCATTAATATTTAACTCTATGAAAAATAATTTAACTTTTACCATGTCTTCTTGTATTCTTACATTATATGGTTAATAAGCTTACTATAAACTGCCAATAGAACCCCAATAGGTTAATTAATGTCATATATATTATTATATAAGTCTTTTTGCCTAATATTAAAATTTTAGGACGATTATATCAATTAATAATATAATATTTTTTAAAAAAACTATTTTATGTCAGTTTTGACACTATTTGGTATTTGTTTTTTTAAATAATAATATAATTATTTCCGTGAAAACATTTATCTAACCAAACATAACATGTAAAATTAACCTATAAAATTATTTTATTTCATAAAATGTCTCAAATTACCTTTATTTGGATATTTATAATATCAATTAGTTTAATATTCCATTAATTAGGTAATTACTACATCACCATTGTGTCATAAATAAATTAAATTATTTAATGTATAAAATTTATAAATAAAATAGCATTATGTAGAAATATTTATATATTTCTAATTAATATTTATAATCTAATTTATCTTATTTATAACCCTATATTAAAAATGGTTTAGTTATTAAACATTGATTTTAACTCTTTTAACTCTTCTTTTAATAAAATATTAATAAATGTCTTAATCTAATTCAAGTGGACCTAAAGGGTCATATTTTATTCCTATGGTTGTTTTTTGTCGAATTATACTTATCCAATTGAATTAGAAAATGTGTTAGGGTAATAATTATTATATCATTTGTACCCTTAATTACCCTATTTACTTTTAACCGTGATAAATAAAAGTAAAAGTTACAATTCATCAAAAAATTATTTTTATCTCATTGAACCACATTTTACTTATTGATATTAACCAAAATATCTGATTTTTGAAATTCAACTCATAGAAGCAGTAAAATTATGTTTTAGGTGAATTTGAAAATTCTCCGAGGAGGTGGGTAAAAGACGGTGAACAATTCAATAAAATTTTTATATATCTAAAATTATTAAAAAATGACTTCAATTAATTACATTGAAATTATATAGGTATTAAGTATCTATTTTGACCTATAATAAATTTATATAAAATAAATAAAAATAAAAATAAAATTTGGTTTTAAATTATAACTCGGTTTTTTCATTATTCATAAAAAATTGAATGTTTTAAGAAAAATACAAAAAATTCACCTTATGCTAATTTAGATATTCCGAATTCAAAAATGAAGTCTATTTTAAAAAATTAAAAACATAGAAGTTTCATTTATTAATTTAATATTTATTCTCGTTCTCAAAACCAGAAGAAATATATTTCACAAATAATAACTATCAATATATGGACAATAGTTTATGTGCAATTTCAAAGTGAAATTACATACAATGACCAGAATTGGATTTAATGGTAAAAATATAATCTATTTATACTTCCAAACCACTAAAATGTATAATTTAAGAGTATACATTATTCGGATTAAAAAAGTTTTTTTAAATTAGAATATAGTATTTTTCACTATTCACCAAAATATGAAGGTTATTAGAAAAATACAAAAATTTTATCAAATCTAAATTTTTATCTCATGATTCTAAAGATATGTTTTTTTGTCAAATTGAATATATAAAAGTGTCAAATATTGGATTTAAATATGGTTCTCCGTCAAAATGTGGTAAAATAGAAATTTCCGAAAAATAATTCCTTTTTCGAAAAAAATTGAATTTTTCTTAAATTATGTCTAAAAAACTCATAATATGGATTCTAAAATTATAAGTATTATATAAAGTTAAAAATTCAGTTAATACTATTCATCAGTGCTTTTTAACGGCTAGTTTGGTATGTCGTGGTGCGCTTGAACTTGGTGTTATGTGTAGTGCACGTTATTGAATTATTTTGAAGAAATAACGTACTATGAAATATTGGGGTATTACACTATTCACTCGTTCAATAAATTGTGTCCTCGCAATTTGAAATTTTTGTTCAAAAATAAAAGGATGAAAATAGAAAATACATTCGTGGAAAAACCCAGATCTGAAATTGGGATTATAAAATTTAGTCTTAATAAGAGGAAAGGGGGAATGAAAAAGTCACCACCAAATTATGATCTCGATTAGGAGAACACTGGTTGAAATTAGAGACACATAATTGGAGGAAAAACGTAAATATTTATAGGGAGTGATTGAGGTCATCAATCACAAATAATTGTAGAATTGAGGGCCTCAAAGCCATCAATATATGATGATTTAAAATATCATCGGATCAACAAAACCAAATGTACTAGGATAACACATTTTTAGTTTTAAGATCCCTTACCTAAATTTAGGAATTAATTTCTTCATAGAATATGAGGAGAAAAAAATATATCCTTGACAGGTAGAGTTCCATCCATTAACTTATTTCTACCATAAATTCATCATCCACTCTAAAAGATAATAGAAATTAAAAAATCTATTTATCCTACTCGTATAGGGTTCCAAAAAATTACTCTTATGATTCACCAATCAAGAACCTTTTTTAGAGAAAAACTACATTATACAATCCAGGGACTTCACTTAGTCCGGTGGTAGGTGATAAATCCCAATTGCACTATGGTTGTGGGTTCGATTCTCGTAGCTTTATCCAATGTGACGGGTTGTCACACGGTCTGTGTGTTGTCCTTTTTATAAAAATCGAAAAATAACCAAAACAATAGAATCTTAATCCATTCCAACCTTTAGACTTATCCAAAATCAATCTATCCAAACTAACAGTCCAAAATTTACAAGGATGATAAACACAATGAAAATCCTTTTTACCACGTAATAACATGTGAACACCTTCATCATATATTATTTTAAAACATGGTAACACCCTGAATTACCATAAAACCTTATTGATTACATTAATGCTCCCGATTCGTTTATATAATACTGGATATATTCCTTATATCCAAAGTATTGAATATTCCAACAATTATTAAATAAACAAACTATTAATCAGTTTCAAGGTAGTCCAGAATATCCAATATAATTTATACAAATCAACCATATCTTATTCCAAAATCACTACTTCAGTAACAGAACCATATTATGGATTATCTCTCTATCAAACACATATTTTCCAAAAATATATCCTACAATTAAGTCACTTATCTTGGTTCCACACAATCTCAAGTCCTTAATGATATATTACTGCAGTACAATCTTTATATAATCCATAATTATTATAACCAGTATATCGTTGATACAACACTCAAATGACATAATTATTTAATAGAAACCAAGGAAATATAATCATTCCTCCTCATATTTGATAGTATCATAACTTGATTATTCTCAAATAGTATCATTTGTGGCATACTCTGATGATTTGGACATTTGTTCACGTAGTGTCCCAACTATTTTTAGATGAATCATTGTATATTTGTAACCTTTTTCATTCCCTTGCAGTCACGTACATGGTGTCCTGTTTTTCCACACATATATCAAACTCTCATTCCCTTCAGGAATGTTCCAAGGTGTTTCTTCCCATATTTTTCACATATTAAAATATTCTTCTTTTCCCTCTTCCCATTATCTATCTTTATCTCTTTCATCCTTTTCTTCTCCTACTTTTCATCAAAGCCATAGGACTCAAATTATTCTTTACTTATCTTATTAACACATGATACAATTTCACCATATGTTGAGAATACATGGGAGACAATCTCCCATTTAAATGTTGGCTTAATACCATGAAATATATGATACTTATTACTCTTTGAATCATATGTATTGCTGGAGTTCACATTCATTCTATTGGGCATAATTTCTATACAATGGAATAAAATAGATTAGTTTATGAATCAAAATACATAATTACAAACATTTAAAACAACTAATATAAATTTAGCAGTTCATGGATATAATCCATAATCAGAAAAATGTTTTCTTTGAAGAAATATATACTCATAAACACTTCACAATGATTTGTAATGAAAATGATAATTATCCTAAGCATATCCCATGGGAGTGTCGTAACCAAGAGTGCAGGAAGGCTCGTTGTCATCCACCAGTTCCCTTTCGAGTCTAGCTCAAAGAGGTGTATTCGGGTTTTACATCTATGTACATCTGTGCCAGAGCCACCTCTACCTGCTCGTATCCATACAGGGATGTATTTCTCATAAAACGCAAAAAAATCTCTAAAATACCAAAAATTCTAGGAAGTTCTTCTATATTAATCCTCAAAGTCTATCTTAGATCTATGTGCTCTAATCAGAGTTTATCTAAATCTGGAATCCAAGGATTGTACTAAAATTCCTTTGATACTAACTGTAACACCCCAACCCTAGTTACCCATAGTCTGTGCATTATTACATAACATTAGCATGATCACAAAAGATCATGTTTCAAAAGACCGATTAGTTTAGTATCCTTGGAAACCCTAGATACATTCATAAGTCTTACATTACATCATTAAGTGAAAAACTACAACAATTTATTGTCTCCATAGACCACACTCATATCCCTTTATACTATCCCTACAGGTCATTCATAAAATACTTCATCACATCCTAGGAAAAATAAAACAAAAAAAGGTGTGAGCTCAGATGCTCAATAAGGATAACAATATAGAGGAAACTTTCATAAATAATATTAAAAATTTAATTCAATGTATAACTAAAAAAAAGACTTCTAAACTTTAACTTAACTGTAATATGGTAGAAATAAAATGAAATAATTCCATTTACTTATTCACATGGATATTCTACTTGTCAAATAATCACATGCTATATCAATAACCACTTTCATTATGATGGAATGAATAATGACAGACTATCATAACCACATAGTAAAGGCCTTATTCGAAGACTACAAATAATATTTTGTCAAGGCCTTGTGCCAAGACACTAGTTTGTATCATTAGACCTACCAATGCATCAAGGAGCTGTAGCGGGCTCCACCCATCACTTACTAAGTCCAATGAATTCTTCATATGAACTTGTTTAAACATAACATAAAAATTCATATTAAAACTAGCATAATAAATTTGGACCCTATGATTCCAAATATGGATTCAAATTTACCAAATTATAAACAAAGTAATTTCATTAATTAAATTAAAAATAATTCTCTTTTTCAAAACAAATAGCATGTTTTTTAAGAACAATATCTCTCAAAAGCCTGGCACTTGTTTAAGCCAATTTCCAAAGTGAAATTAATTAAAATGTCCAACATTAGATTAAACGGAAAAATGAATTCTAATTGCACATTAAAAACAATTATAAAATAATCTAACCATATAATTATATTATAGGAAAAAAGTAGTTTTGATTTAAAATGAAAATTTTTCACTATTCATTAAAAATGTACATTGTCAGAAAAATACCAAAAATTTATCAAAAATAAATAAAAATGTCCAAATACTAAAGAATATGTTTATTATGAAAAATAGAGCTTATAAAATTATCAATAGTTATATTTAAAAAATGTTTTCCATCAAAAGGCAGTAAAAAGATCTTTTAAAAATATTAGAGTATTCTATGCTTAAGATTTGATTTATTCTCATTTTAAGCCTCTAAAACACTATCTAATTCATAAATATAAATAGATATGAAAATCCATAATTCTATACTTACATGGGACATTAAATTCTTTCCCCTTTGGAAAATTTCATCCCTATAATTTATTTACGTATCGAATAAGTGGGGGTATTTATCCCTCATTGCATTTTCAGATTCCCATGTCGCATCTTCAATCATGTGGTTTTTCCACAAAATAATTACTTGATGAATTACCTTATTCCGCAGTACTTGATATCTGTAGTCAAGAATCTGAACCGGTTGTTCCTCATAAGATAGGATCTCTTCCATCTGAACTACCTCTGGACTCAAAACATGAGATGGATCTAGCATGTACTTTTATATCATTGAAACATGAAAAACATTGTGTACCTGAGATAAATTCGGAGGTAAAGCCACTCGGAATGAAACTGATAAAAGTCTCTCCATAATTTCATATGGTCCAATGAACCTTGGACTCATCATTCCTTTCTTACCAAATCACATCACACTTTTCCATGGTGAAACATTGAGGAATGCATGATCACCTAACTCAAAAGAGAGATCCTTCCTCCTGTTGTCTGCATAACTTTTCTGCCTGCTCTGAGATGTTATCATGTGTTTCTGTATCTACTGAACTTTTTCTTCCAAATATTCTACCAATTTAGGTCCCATAAACTTCCATTCACCCTGTTCATCCCTAAAACCCAGAGTTTGACACCACTTCCCATATAATTCCTCAAATGGTTCCATCTATATACTAGAATGAAAACTGTAATTATAAGAAAAATCATCCAATGAATGATAGAGTTACTAAATTACCTGATAATACATCGAACAAGCATGTATTATATCTTCCTAAGTCTGAATTGTTCGTTCTGATATCCCATATGATTGAGGATGAAATGTTGTACTAAAATTTAATTCAGTACCCAACGACCTCTGAAGGGATTTTCAAAAGTTAGAAGTAAACCTGAGATAATAATCAGATAAAATGGAGAGGGGAACTCCATGTAAACTGACTATATCTTTAAGATACAAACAAGAAAATTTATCTAGGGAGAAACTATCTCGTATAGCAAGGAAATTAGTAGATTTAGTCAAGCGATCAACAATAACCCAGATTGCATTATTATCTCGATGTGTCTTCCGTAATCCCACAACGATGTCCATGGATATATTCCCCCATTTACACTTTGGCACTGGTAAAGGCTGAAGCATCCCTTTCGGTAACTGCCGCTCTGCTATAACCTATGGACAAGTCAAACACTTCACAGTAAAATCATTAATATCTCTTTTCATTCCATCCCACCAGTAATACTTTTGATGATCTCTATACATCTTAGTAATGCCTGGATGAACTAAAAAATGGAGAACTATGAGCATCACATGACAACTCTCTCTTCAACTATGAATCACAAGGCACACACAATAACTTCCCAAATCTCAAAACGCAATCATTATCAATGTTGAATTCAGTTAACATACCCTTCTCAACCAGCTCTACCTTTTTTGCAACTCACTATCTTGCTTCTGAGCTTGCTTAATTATATCTGTTAGAGAAGATTTATATAACATCCCAAGTAAGTAAGGAATAATAGATATTTTTATCTATGTCTATTAATGATTAAGATAGTGTTATAGAGGCTTAAAATGAAAATAAATACAATCTTATGCATGGAATACACTAATATTCTTAAAAGATTGTTTTAGTGCCTTTTGATGGCAAACCATTTTTGAATCTATATTTTGACAATTTTATAAACTATGTTTGTCAAAATAAACTTATTCTTTATTATTGGGACATCAAAATTTACCTTGTGTGAATTTTTTGGTATTTTTCTGACAAAGTTCATTTTTTAATGAATAGTGAAAAATACTGCATTTTACATCAAAACTGCTTTTTAACCTAATTTATTTATATTATTAGATTATGTTTTGAATTGGTTTTGAAGTGAAATTAGAATATATTTTTACCATTTTATCCAATGTTGGTCATTGGAATCAATTTCACTTTGAAATTAGACTTAAACTGGTGTCAATCTTTTGATACTTATTGTTTTGTAAAAACACGCTTTTTGCTCTGGCAGCGGGAATTAATTATTAAATTAATTAATGTGACTTATATGATTTGTATTTTGTATAATAGACTTCATTTTTGAATTCGGAATATCAAATATAGCTTAGGGTGAATTTTTGGTAATTTTCTGAAAAACTTCAATTTTTTATGAATAGTGAAACCCCTGAGTGGTAATCAAGCAAACTGATTTTTCAGTTAAATGAATGTTTACCACTAATGTGTATTGAATTTTGAAAATCCGACATACATGGTTGTCATTAAGAAGTAAAATGTGGTTCAATGAGATTAAAATAATTTTTTGGTGAATAGTAACTTATTAAGTTTTTAATCGCGATTAGTGGTAATTAGTGTAGTTTAAGGTATAAATAATGCTTTAATAATATGAAATTACCTAGACACATGTCCCAACCTTATTGGTTGTGTCATGCCCGACCAAGAAAAGCCATGGGTCAACTTGGGGACCCCATGGAGACATTTTGTTTGGGAAATGACATAAATAACTTTTTATTTAATGTAAAAGTAAAAATGACACAAACATAATATGTTTCACAAAAACAATTTTTACATGGGGTTATAAAGATCAGATATTTGATTATAAACAGTCATTGGAAAGATAAAAATATTTCCTACATCATAGTATTTTTTTTATGATTTTTAGACATTAAATAAATTAAATTATTTATGACATAATAATGATGCAGCGATGACATCATTATTTGACGATTTAAATAAAATGGAAAGACAATGTAATATATATAAACTACACATGGCCAAAACCAATTGGATGAGTGGATTTCAAATCCTTATCACCTTATCCATGAATCATATCAATGTGGGACCTTTTAAAACCGAAACACATTTTCAAATAAAGTAATATTTCTTTACTTTCCAAAAGTGCCCCTCCTCTCCTCTTATAAAAGGCCCCCACCTCTACCTCATTTCACACACATCTGAAGCCTTTGGCTTGGACAAACCCTGCCCATTTACTCTCTCCACATCCCTCTCCTCATCCTAGAGGATTACCTTTGGGCAGAATCCTTTCAAAGGAAGCCTTTAGGATCAAATCAAAAGGAGTTACACTTTTAAAGGTAATTCATTCTCTCATGTTCATTTGTTTTATTTTGCTTCTCCAACCCCCTAAACTCTTTTTATTTACTTATTTTGTAACAAAACCAGTATCTTAAATATACAAGGATGTTGTTATAATATTTATTTGAGCTACACTCTCACACTACTACATCAAATGGTTAAAGAACATACGGTTTCCGTGGATGGAGAAATTCTGCCTCCCGAAACGATGATTGTTCAACACTCATTTAACACCTTCAAAGGTGGACATTATGATGTCACTATTTTTATATATGATATATAATATGTTTATGTTTTCCTTAATCTTCTGTTTTTTTCATTTTGGGCATACCTTTATGGTTTCCATTATGGGTAAACACGATATCTTCATTTTAGGAAGTGCGGACTACCGCCCCCTCAAAGTGATTTGATTCGTTAAATACCATATGTGGGACATATAAAGGATGGAACTATGATATTATATATGATATTATACTGGAAATATAATATACCTTTATATCATTATGATTTCGTTCTATAAAATACGAAATAGAAATGAAAGTAGCGTTCATGCGTACGTACGGATTACTGTCTCCATGAACGGTGCATTTCATTTCTTACCTCTAAATGATTATGTAATATTATAAATGCATGTATGTACTGGATATATATTACATATATGATATCTACATCATGAATACCATTCTGGATATAATGAACCTTTGACCAAATTAACAACATGTAATGTAAGAAGTCTATTTTTGACTTAAGAACCAAATACCGACAAAATGAACATTATTAACTTAAATGATTACATGATGTTCATAACATGGTATAAAAGGAATAATGAACTTGAAAAAGGTCCATAATAATGTAGATATTAACTCAAGTTTATTATTCAGGAGATTAAAGAACGGTCAGGTCAAGTCGGATACGAGGTATGGGACTTCGTCTCAATCTCCTTTCATTGAGGCATATTTTATTTTATACTCAACTTTCTTTTATACGGTGTATAAACCCCTTTACCTTTTATGTTTATTCAAAATGAATATTTTTTATACGAATCGTTTACTAAACGACAAAAGGGAATGTTTTTGTCGTACGTACGCGGCGACAACGACTTCTCTGCCGTCGTGACCCTTATTTGAGTTTCGGCTTCCTCTACAAGCCATACCTTCTTTTTAAAAGAAAAATAAATACCATGTTTTACTTTTCTTTTATTTTAGTATTGAAAATGATTTTCATAATGTTTTTATATCAATGTGTTGTATTGATATCTCATGATTGAAATGTGGAAATTTTATGTTTCCTTTATGCATGTTTTATGTGATATGATTATGTTATGGTTCTTGGGCATTATTATGAAGACGGGTGGTTCCGTGATAAACTAAAGGCGGGTGAGCCCGTTATAGCTCTCCAATGCATTGGGTAACGCGAAGGAGTGAAACGTTAAGGTTTCTCCGAAGAGATTTTAGGGAATATACTGTGATGGGTATTCCAAACGTAACCAAGAGGGTTACTCCCTACGTATGAATGTTATGAATGCCTCAAGTTACCTTTATGTCTTATGATTCCTATGATTTATTCATGATTTTATGAGGTATGTTAAAGTGCCTATGTTTTATGGGTAAAGTATGATTTAATTATTATATATATATGAACTCATGTTTCCTTTCCATGTTTTTTTTATAACCCATACTGAGCTTTTTATGCTCATCCCAAGTTTTTTTGAAATGTTTTTCACAGGTCAAGGGAAAGGTACATGATATGATGATAGTGTCAAGGAAGTGTCAAGAAATAATCCATGTTTTATTTTAAATATGTTTCCTTTGATGGGAATGAAGAATACTATCTTTATGTAACCACTTTGTTTATATGTGGAATGTAATGCAAGTTTTATGATCTAATTATCTAAAACTCTAAACCTGAAAAGATCCTCAATGTGTAAACTTGTAATAACTCAAGATTAAGTAAGGTTTAAGGCTGGGGCCTTATAGTTGGTATCATAGGTCGGTTTAGATAAATTTAGGAGTTAGCATTCTATTAAATGATTATCCAAAAATATTTTTTTTTCGAAATGATATAGCATTTAAAGATTACCATGTTGCTTCATCTAAGACATGTTTGTTCAGAATGGTTTTCCACAGAGGAAACATGGAAGCAGTGCTAGGAAGGCATACAGAAGGAAATAACCTTCCGAATCAGCATCCAGAAATGATCGGAATTGGAACTGAACAGTTTGTTGCAGTAATGGCGCAGTTGACTCAAAGCGATAAATGGCGGTGGTATCCATGCACGAGATCAGCCAGAACAACCGCAGAGGAACATGTAAGTGGTGGAACATTTCATGAGGCAACATCAACCATCATTCAGAGGATCATCTGACCCTGTGCTAGCTGAAGGGTGGATTAAAGCACTGGAGAAGATTTTTGATGTCATGGGGTGTTGAGACAATCAAAAGGTTAGTCTTTCTATTTAGCATTTGGAGGGTGAAGCAGATCAGTGGTGGTCTATGGTTAAAAATATCAGGGACGCCGATGAGATTGATGCTCTTGACTGGGATGATTTCAAAGGTATGTTTCTTGAGAAGTATTTTCCTAAGGCTGTTCGACTTAGGATGGAAAAGAAATTCTTGGAATTTAGGCAAGAGGAAGACTCAGTGGCTGCCTATGAAGAAAGGTTCACTCAATTGGCAAGGTATGCTCCAAATTTTATCCGGGACCTTGATAGTAAAATCAATCGTTTTTACTCATGATTAAATCCAAAATATCGAAGGGCATTAGCTTCTCGTGATTTTAAAAGTTATGAAAAACTTGTTCGATGTGCTGAGAATGTGGAAATGGAGTTTGCCGATGACCAAGTTTTCTTTAACAACCAGCAGAAGAAGAGACCGAGGTGGCAGGAGAAAGGTAAGAATTCTTCAAAAAATTCTTATGGTAAGAGAACTAAGTTTCCAGTTTGTGATAAATGTTGCAAAAGGCATGCTGGGGAATGTCTTCTGATTTCTGGGAAGTGCTACCGATGTGGTAATATGGGACATAAGACTCGTGATTGCACTGAAAAGGATCAAGGTGAAGGTAAGAACAAATTTGATTTACAGTTAGTGAAATGTTATAAGTGCAATGAGATGGGTCACTACGCAAATGAGTGTCCGACAAGGAGCTTGAGTGATGGGAAGCAGTTAGAATACAAGCAGAAAGGGGTGGTGAAATCCTTTGCAACTACTTCAGCAGATGTCGCGCCATCAAATGAAGTTGTATCAGGTACATTGTTTGTTTTCTCAGATTATGCCAGTGTGTTGTTTGATTCGGGGTCTACACATTCTTTCATCTCTGAAACCTTTTCTAGTAAAATGGGAATACCATCTCATGAAATGACTCCTGAACTTTTGGTAAAAACACCTGGGGGAAGTGTCGAGGAAAAAAGAATTTATAAGAATCTTCCTATATTTATCTGTGGAAAGAACCTAGTTGAAAACCTTATTGTTCTACCTCTAGTAGAGTTTGATGTCATCCTGGGTACGGATTGGCTCTCTATTTACCATGCTAAGATTGACTGTAGAGCTAAAGAGGTTTCTTTTCAGAACGACTTTCAGTTTTTTTACAAGAATGAACCCTTAATTTTTATAACATATCAAGAGGCCGAGAAACATGTAAAAGATGGAAATGAATGTTACCTAGCACACGTCGTTGAAAATAAAGGAACTGTTCAGATTAATGATGTTCCAGTGGTAAATGAGTATCATGATGTTTTTCCTGATGAGTTGCCTGGAATAATACCACATCGGGAAGTTGAGTTTATTGTTGACTTAGTTCCTGATGCTAAGACAATTTCAAAACCCCCTTATCGAATGGCCCAAATTGAACTTTTAGAGTTGAAGGAGCAATTGCAAGATTTATTAGAGAATGGTTTCATTAGACCTAGCACATCACCATGGGGTGATCCTGTTTTATTTTTTAAAAAGAAAGATGGTTCTATGAGACTTTGCATTGATTATAGAGCCTTGAATAATATCACTGTTAAGAACAAATATCCTTTGCCTCATATCGATGATTTGTTTGATCAGCTCCAGGGATCTCAGTTTTTTTCAAATATTGACTTGAGATCGGGGTACCATCAGCTGAAGGTAAAGGAGGAAGATATTCCGAAGACCGCGTTCCGTACGAGATATGGCCATTATGAATTTGTAGTAATGCCTTTTGGGCTAACCAATTCACCTTCTGTATTCATGGACTTAATGAATAGAATTTTCCATGAGTTCTTGGATATGTTTGTGGTGGTTTTCATTGATGATATTTTGGTGTTTTCTAAAAGTAAAGAGGAGAATGAAAAACATTTAAGGGTTATCTTTCAAACCTTAAAAGAAAAGAAATTGTATGGGAAATTCAGCAAGTGTGAGTTTGGGTTGCAACAAATTTCTTTCCTTGGTCACATTGTTTCTAAAGATGGAATAACTGTTGATCCTACAAAAACAAAAGTTGTGGAAGAATGGCCAAGACCCACAAATGTAACCGAGATTCGTAGCTTCCTTGGTTTGGCGGGCTATTACCGATGGATTGTTAGAAATTTTTCACGGTTATCTAGTCCAATGACTAAGCTAACTCGGAAGGGTGTTAAGTTTATCTGGACAAAAGAATGTGATGATTGTTTTCAGGAATTGAAAAGAAGATTGTTGAATGCTCCGGTTTTGGCACTACCTTCCAGGAATGGTGAGTTTGTTATATACAGTGATGCTTCATTGAAAGGACTTGGTTGCGTCCTAATACAGAATGATCAGGTAATTGCTTATGCTTCACGACAGTTGAAAACTCATGAGGTAAATTACCATACACATGATTTGGAATTAGCTGCTATTGTTTTTGCTTTAAAAATTTTGAGGCATCATTTGTATGGAGTAAAGTGTGAAATATATACCGATCAAAAATGTTTAAAGTATATATTCACTCAGAAAGAGTTAAACATGAGACAAAGGAGATGGCTGGAATTAATCAAGGATTATGATTGTACAATTCATTACCATCCGGGAAAAGAAAATAAAGTGGCTGATGCTTTGAGTCGAAAAAGTAATGCTTCATTAACAATGTTGCGTTTAGAACGTGATCCTTTGGTTAAGGATTTGATGAACTTTGGCATAGAAGTTGTTGGTGCAGGAAGTCCTTCTGTTTTTTTTAGTTATCAGTGAGATCATCTCTATCAGATAGAATCAAGCAAGCACATAAGCAAGATAGTGAGTTGCAGAAAAAGGTAGAGATGGTTCAGAAAGGTAAGTTGCCTGAATTCAACATTTATAATGATTGTGTTTTGAGATTTGGGAAGAGATTTTGTGTGCCTTGTGATTCACAGTTGAAGAGAGAGTTGTTATGTGAAGCTCATAGTTCTCCATTTTCAGTTAATCTGGACTGTACTATGATGTATAGAGATCTGCAGGAGTATTACTGGTGGGATGGAATGAAAAGAGATATTACTGATTTTACTGTGAAGTGTTTGACTTGTCAATAGGTTAAAGCAGAGCGGTAGTTACCGAATGGGATGCTTCGGCCTTTACAAGTGCCAGAGTGGAAATAGGAGAATATATCCATGGAATTTGTTGTTGGATTACCGAAGACATCTCGAGGTAATAATGCAATCTGGGTTATTGTTGATCGCTTGACCAAATCAGCTCATTTCCTTTCTATACGAGATACTTTCTATCTTGATCAACTTTCCCGTTTGTATCTTAAAGAGATAGTCAGGTTACATGGAGTTCCTCTCTCAATTGTATCAGATCGTGATCCCAGGTTTACTTCTAACTTTTGGAAAGGCATTCAGAAGTCGTTGGGTACTGAATTAAATTTTAGTACAGATTTTCATCCTCAATCAGATGGGCAGTCAGAACGAACAATTCAGACATTGGAGGATATGCTACGATATTGTTCTATGGATTATCAGGGAAGTTGGGACCAACATCTTTCTTTGGTTGAGTTTTCATATATTAACAGTTTTCATTCCAGTATACAGATGGAACCATTTCAGGCATTATATGGGAAGCAGTGTCGAACTCCAGCTTTCTGGGATGAAGTGGGTGAAAGGAAGTTGATGGGACCAGAATTGGTAGAAGAGATGGTAGAAAAAGTTCAGCTGATTCAGAAACACATGAGAACAGCTCAGAGCAGGAAGAAGAGTTATGCGGATAACCGGAGGAAGGATCTGTCTTTCGAGGTAGGCGATCATGTTTTTCTCAAGGTTTCTCCTTGGAAAAGTGTGATGAGATTTGGTAAGAAAAGAAAGTTGAGTCCAAAGTTCATTGGACCATTCAAAATTCTAGAGAGAGTTGGATCAGTTGAATACCGAGTGGCTTTACCTCCGAGTTTATCTCAGGTACACAATGTTTTTCACATTTCGATGTTGAGAAAGTATATGCCAGATCCATCTCTTGTTTTGAGTCCAGAGGTAGTTCAGCTGGAAGAGAACCTATCTTATGAGGAACAACTGATCCAGATTATTGACCATATGGAGCAAGTGTTACGGAATAAGGTGATTAATCAGGTAAAGGTTTTGTGGAAAAACCACATGACTGAAGAGGCAACATGGGAATCCGAAAATGCAATGAGGGATAAGTACCCCCATTTATTCGATATGTAAATAAATTGCGGGGACACAATTTTCTAAAGGGGGGAAGGATGTAACATCCCAAGTAAGTAATGAATAATAGATATTTTTATCTATGTCTATTAATGATTAAGATATTGTTATAGAGGCTTAAAATGAAAATAAATACAATCTTATGCATGGAATACACTAATATTCTTAAAAGATTGTTTTAGTGCCTTTTGATGGAAAACCATTTTTTAATCTATGTTTTGAAAATTTTATAAACTATGTTTGTCAAAATAAACTTATTCTTTATGATTGGGACATCAAAATTTACCTTGCGTGAATTTTTGGTATTTTTCTGACAATGTTCATTTTTTTAATGAATAGTGAAAAATACTGCATTTTACATCAAAACTGCTTTTTAACCTAATTTATTTATATGATTAGATTATGTTTTGAATTGGTTTTGAAGTGAAATTAGAATATATTTTTACAATTTTATCCAATGGTGGTCATTGGAATCAATTTCACTTTGAAATTAGACTTAAACTGGTGTCAATCTTTTGATACTTATTATTTTGTAAAAACACGCTTTATGCTCTGGCAGCGGGAACTAATTATTAAATTAATTAATGTGACTTATATGATTTGAATTTTGTAAAATAGACTTCATTTTTGAATTCGTAATATCAAATATAGCTTAGGGTGAATTTTTGGTAATTTTCTGAAAAACTTCAATTTTTGATGAATAGTGAAACCACTAAGTGGTAATCAAGCAAACTGATTTTTCAGTTAAATGAAAGTTTACCACTAATGTGTATTGAATTTTGAAAATCCGACATACATGGTTGTAATTAAGAAGTAAAATTTGGGTCAATGAGATTAAAATAATTTTTTGGTGAATGGTAACTTATTAAGTTTTTAATCGCGATTAGTGGTAATTAGTGAAGTTTATGGTATAAATAATGCTTTAATAATATGAAATGACCTAGACACCTGTCCCAACCTTATTGGTTGTGTAATGGCCGACCAAGAAAAGCCATGGGTCAACTCGGGGACCCCATGGAGACAGTTTGGTTGGGAAATGACATAAATAACGTTTTATTTAATGTAAAAGTAAAAATGACACAAACATAATATGTTTCACGAAAATAATTTTTACATGGAGTTATAAAGATCAGATATTTGATTATAAATAGTCATTGGAAATATAAAAATATTTCCTACATCATAGTATTTTTTTATGATTTTTAGACATTAAATAAATTAAATTATTTATGACATAATAATGATGCAGCGATGACATCATTATTTGACGATTTAAATAAAATGGAAAGACAATGTAAAATCAATGAACTACACATGGACAAAACCAATTGGATGAGTGTATTTCTAACCCTTATCACCTTATACATTAATTATATCAATTTGGGACCTTTTAAAACCGAAACACATTTTCAAATAAAGTAATATTTCTTTACTTTCCAAAAGTGCCCCTCCTCTCCTCTTATAAAAGGCCCCCACCTCTACCTCATTTCACACACTTCTCAAGCCTTTGGCTCGGCCAAACCCTGCCCATTTACTCTCTCCACATCAATCTACTCATTCTAGAGGATTCCCTTTGGGAAGAATCCTTTCAAAGGAAGCCTTTAGGCTCAAATCAAAAGGAGTTACACTTTTAAAGGTAATTCATTCTCTCATGTTCATTTGTTTTATTTTGCTTCTCCAACCCCCTAAACTATTTTTATTTACTTATTTAGTAACAACAACAGTATCTTCAATATACAAGGATGTTTTTATAATATTTATTTGAGCTACACTCTCACACAACTACATCAAATGGTTAAAGAACATACGGTTTCCGTGGATGGCAAAATTCTGCCTCCCGAAACAATGATTGTTCAACACTCATTTAACACCTTCAAAAGTGGCCATTATGATGTCACTATTTTTATATATGATATATTATATGTTTATGTTTTCCTTAAGATTCTGTTTTTTTCATTTTGGGCATACCTTTATGGTTTCCATTATAGGTAAACACGATATCTTCATTTTAGGAAGTGCGGACTACCGCCCCCTCAAAGTGATTTGATTCGTTAAATACCATATGTGGGACATATAAAGTATGGAACTATGATATTATATATGATATTATATTGGAATTATAATATACCTTTGTAACATTATGATTCCGTTCTATAAAATACGAAATAGAAATGAAAGTAGCGTTCATCCGTACGTACGGATTACCGTCTCCATGAACGGTGCATTTCATTTCTTACCTCTAAATGATTAGGTAATATTATAAATGCATGTATATACTGGATATATATGACATATATGATATCTAAATCATGAATACCATTCTGGATATAATGAACCTTTGACCAAATTAACAACATGTAATGTAAGAAGTCTATTTTTGACTTAAGAACCAAATACCGACAAAATGAACATTATTAACTTAAATGATTACATGATGTTCATAACATGTTATAAAAGGAATAATGAACTTGAAAAAGGTTCATAAGCAAGTAGATATTAACTCAAGTTTATTATTCAGGAGATTAAAGAACGGTCGGGTCAAGTCGGATACGAGGTATGGGACTTCGTCTCAATCTCCTTTCCTTGAGGCATATTTTATTTTATACACAACTTTCTTTTATACGGTGTATAAACCCCTCTGACTTTTACGTTTATTCAAAAGGAATCTTTTTTATACGAAGCGATTACTAAACGACAAAAGGGAATGTTTTTTTCGAACGTATGCGACGACAAAGACTTCTCTGCCGCCGTGACCGTTATTTGAGTTTCGGCTTCCTCTACAAGCCATACCTTCTTTTTAAAAGAAAAATAAATACCATGTTTTAATTTTCTTTTATTTTAGTATTGAAAATGGTTTTCATAGTGTTTTTATATCAATGTGTTGTATTTATATCTCGTGATTGAAATGTGTAAATTTTATGTTTCCTTTATGCATGTTTTATGTGATATGATTATGTTATGGTTCTTGGGAATTATTATGAAGACAGGTGGTTCCGTGATAAACTAAAGGCGGGTGAGCCCGTTATATCTCTCCAATGAATTGGGTAACACGAAGGAGTGAAACGTTAAGGTTTCTTCAAAGGGATTTTAGGGAATATACTGTGATGGGTATTCCAAACGTAACCAAGAGGGTTACTCCCTACGTAAGAATGTTATGAATGCCTCAAGTTACCTTTATGTCTTATGATTCCTATGATTTATTCATGATTTTATGAGGTATGTTAAAGTGCCTATGTTTTATGGGTAAAGTATGATTTCATTCTTATGTATATATGAACTCATATTTCCTTTCCATGTTTTTTTTATATGCCATACTGAGCTTTTAATGCTCATCCCAAGTTTTTTTGAAATCTTTTTCACAGGTCAAGGGAAAGGTACATGATATGATGATAGTGTCAAGGAAGTGTCAAAAAATAATCCATGTTTTATTTTAAAAATGTTTCCTTTTATGGGAATGAAGAATACTATCTTTATGTAACCACTTTGTTTATATGTGGAATGTAATGCATGGTTTATGTTCTAATTTTCTACAACTCTAAACCTGAAAAGACCCTCAATGTGTAATCTTGTAATAACTCAAGATTAAGTAAGGTTTAAGGCTGGGGCCTTATAATTTCACTGATACTTGAAACAAAAATGAAGAACATCCTACACCAACAGCTTCTATGCCAAAGTTTGTCAAATCCTTAACCAATGGATCATGTTCCAAGCGTAACATGGTTAATGAAGCATTACTTTTTTGACTCAATGCATCATCCACTTTATTTTCTTTTCCCATATGGTAATGCATTGTACAATCATAATCCTTGATTAATTATAGACATCTCCTCTGTCTCATGTTCAATTAATTCTGAGTGATTATATACATTAATCTTTTGTGATCGGTATATATTTCACACTTTACTCTATACAAATGATGCCTCCATGTTTTTAAATCGAAAACAACATCAGATAATTAAAAATCATGTATAAGGTAATTTACCTCATGAGTTTTCAATAGACGTGAAGCATAAGAAATTACCTGATTATTCTGCATTAGGACGCAACCAAGTCTTTTTAATGAAGCATAACTGTAGATAACAAACTCATCATTCCCGAAAGGTAGTTCCAAAATTGGAGCATTCACCCATCTTTTTTTTTCAATTCCTGAAAACATTCATCATATTCTATTGTCTAGATAAACTTAACACCCTTCCGAGTTAGCTTAGTCAATGGGCTGGACAACTGTGCAAACTTTTTAACAAACCATCAGTAATAGATTGTCAATCCAAGAAAACTATGAATCTCAGTTACATTTTTGGGACTTTTCCATCTTCAAAAACATTTGTTTTTACAGGATCATTATTTATCCCATCTTTAGAAACAATGAAACCAAGGAAAGAATTTTGTTGCAACAAAAATTCACACTTGCTGAATTTCCCATAAAATTTCTGTTCTTTTAAGGTTTACAAAATAACCCTTAAATGACTTTCATTCTTTTCTTTACTTTTAGAAAACAAAAAAATATCAACAATGAAAACAACTACGAACTTATCCAAGAATTCATGGAATACTCTATTAATAAGGTCCATGAATACAATAGGTGCATTGGTTAACACAAAAGGCATTATTACAAATTCATAATGGCCATATCTTGTACGAAACACGGTCTTTGGAATATCTACTTCCTTTAGATTCAACTGATGGTACCACGATATTGGGTCAATCTTTGAAAAATACTGAGCTCCCTGGTGGTGATAAAAAAATCATCGATCTAAGAAAAGGGATATTTGTTCATAATAGTGAAGTTATTTATGGCTCTATAATCAATGCAAAGTCCCATTGAACTATCATTATTTTTAACAAATATGACATGAGCACCCCATGGTGATGAGATAGGTCGAATGAAACCATTTTTTAATAAATCCATCAATTGCTTCTTTAACTCTAAAAGTTCAACATGAGCCATTCGATAAGGGGGTTTTGAATTTTCCTTAGAATCAAGAACTAAGTCAACAGTAAATTCAACTTCCCAATCTGGTATTATTCCAGGAAACATGTCAGGAAAAACATCAGGATACATATTTACCAGTTGCATATCATTAATCTAAACGGTTCATTTGTTTTCAACAATTTTTTCATGGTAACATTCATTTCCATAATTTACAATATTCTCATCCCCTTTAAATGTTATCAATAGTAAGGGTTCATTATTGTACAAAAACTAAAATTATTTCTGAAAAGAATCGTTCTTATCTCTACAATCAATCTTAGCATGGTAAAAAAAGATCCAATCCATACCTAGGATAACATCAAACACCATTAGAGGTAAAACAATACGGTTTACAAGTAGGTTCTTTCCATGGATAAGGATAGGATGATTCTTATAAATTATTTTTGCCTCAAAATTTCCCCCAGGTGGTTTTACCACAAGTTCAGGAGTCATTTCTTGAGATGGAATTCCCAATTTACAATAATATTTTTCAAAGATGAAAGATTGTGTAGACCCTAAATCAAACAACACATTGGCATAATCTGAAAAAACAAACAAAGAACCTGATACCATTTCATTTTATGGCCCAACATATTCTGAAGTAGTTGCAAAGGATTTCACCACACCTTTCTAGTTGTAGTCTGACTACTTCCAATCAATCGAGCTCTTTTTCAAACACTCGTTTGCATAATGACCCATCTCATTGCACTTAAATCATTTCACTAGTTGTAAATCAAATTTGGTCATACCATGACCCTGATCTTTTCTAGTGCAATCATGAGCCTTATTTACCATCTTACCACATTAGTAGAAATTTACAGAATTCAAAGGACATTCCCCAGCATGCTTTTTACCACATTTATCACAAACTAAAAACATAGTTTTCTTAGCATCAGAACTTTTTGATGGATTCTTCCCTTTCTCCTGTCGCTACGGTCTCTTCTTTTGTTGTTTGTCATAGAACACTAGATCAATGGAAAACTCTATTTCCACCATCTCAACACATTGAAAAAGCTTTTCATAACTTTTGAACTCACGAGAAGCCAAAGCCCTTCGATATTTTCACTTTAATCCTGAGTAAAAACGATTGATATTACTATCAAGGTCTCAGATAAAATTTGGAGCATACCTTGCCAATCGAGTGAACTATTCTTCATAATCATCCACTGAGTCTTCCTCTTGCCTCAATTACAAGAATTGTTTTTCCATCCTATATTGAACTGCCTTAGAAAAATATTTCTCAAGAAACATACCTTTGAATTCATCCCAATCAAGAGCATCAATCTTATCAGCGTCCCTGTTATTTTTAACCGTCGAACACCATTGATCTGCTTCACCCTCCAAATGATAATCAACAAGACTAAGCTTTTGATTTTCTGAACACCCCATGACATCAAAAATCTTATCCAGTGCTTTAATCCACCCTTTAGCTAGCACAAGGTCATATGATCATCTGAATTATGGGGGATGTTGCCTCATGAAATGTCTCACCACTGAAATGTTCCTCTACGGTTGATCTGGATGATCTCGTGCATGGATACCACCACTATTTATCGCTTGAGTCAGATTCACCATTACTGCAACAAACTATTCATTTCCAATTCCGACCATCATAGGATTCTGATTTGGAAGGTCATTTCCTTCTGTATGCCTACCTAGCACTGCTTCCCTGTTTCCTCTACGAAAAACCATTCAAAACAAACATGTCTTAGATGAAGAAACATGGTAATCTTAAAATTCTATATCATTTCAATTTGAACATAAAAAAATATTTTTCGATAATCATTTAATAGAATTCTAACATATAATGTTATCTAAACCGACCTATGAAACAAACTATAAGGCCCCAGACTAAATCATTACTTAATCCTGAGTTATTGCAAGAATACACATTGAGTATCTTTTCAGGTTTAGAGTTTTAGAGAATTAGATCATAAATCATGCATTGAAATACATTCCACATTTAAACATGGTGGTTATATAAAAGACAATATTCATTTTTTCCCTCCAAAGTAAATGTATTTAAAATAAAACATGGATATTTTCTTGACACTTTATCAACACTATCATCACATCATGAACCTATCCCTTAACATTTGAAAAACATTTAAAAACCTTGGGATGAGCATAAAAAGCTCAGTAAGGGATATAAAAATACAGAAATAAAACCTTAGTCCATGTATACATGAGAATCAATGAAATCATACAACACCCATAAAAAATAAGCACATTAACATACCTCATGAAATCATATGATTTTTGAATAACTCATAGAAATCATAACACATAAAGGTATCTTAACGCATTCATAACATTCTTACATAGGGAGTAACCCTCATGGTTACGTTTGGAATACCCATCAAAGTATATTCCCTAAATCTATTCAGAGAAAACTCAGGGTTTAACTCCTTAAGGTTACCCAATGCATTGGAGAGCTATATCTGGCTCACCTTCCCTTAGGATATCATGGAACTACCTGTCTTCATAAACAATTCACATGAACCATAACATAATCGTATCACATAAAACATGCATAATGGAAACATAACATCTCCACATTTCAATCACATGATATCAAAAACACATTAATATTATAATTGCATTATCAAAACCATTTTCAATACCAAAATACAAGAAAATTAAAACATGGTATTTATTTTTCATTTAAAAAAAGTTATGTCTTGTAGAGAAAGCCAAAACTCAAATAATGGTCACGGCGGCGGAGAAGTCGTTGTCGCCGCATATATAATACAAAAACAATCCCTTTTTTCATTTTTTAAAATACTTCGTATAAAATTATTCCTTTTGAATAAAAGTAAAATTGAGCAGGTTTTATACACCGTATAAAATAAAGTTGTGTATAAAACAAAATATGCCTCAATGAATAGAGATTGAGATGAAGTCCCTTACCTCGTGTTCGACATTACTCGATCGCTCTTTAATATCCAGAATAATAAAGTAATGATACTTTATACTTTCTTAAGAACCTTTTTAAAGTTTATTACTCCTTTTATATAACTTATTTCCATGTTATAAACATTATGTAATCATTTAAGTTAATAACGGTCGTTTTGTCGATATTTGGTACTTGAGCCAAAAATAAACTTCTTATAATTACAAGTCATTCATGTGGAAAAATATCAATTATATCCAGAATTATATTCCTTAGGTAGATATCATATATATCATATATATCAATTATATACATGCATTTATTATATTATATAACATTTATAGGTAAGAAAAAAATTGCACCATTCATGGAGACGGTAAGTCGAACGTATGCATGAACGCTACTTTCAATTATATTTTGTATTTAATGGAATGAAATCATAAGGATATAAAGGTATACTATAATTACAGTATGATATCATATATAATTTCATTAACTCAATCCTTTATACGACCCACATATGGCATTAACGATTCAAATCACTTTGAGGGGGCGGTAGTCCGCACTTCCAAAAATTAAATTATCGCATTTACCCATAATGGAAACCATAAAGGTATGCCATAAATGAAAAATAAAGAATAATAAGGAAAAAATAAACATAATATATATTATATATAAATATACTGACATCTTAATGGCCCCCATGAAAGGTGTTAAAAGAATATAGAAGAATTATCGTTTCTTGAGGTAGTAATTCGCCACTCACAGAAACATTATGTTATTTAACCATTGGATGGAGGTGTGTGTAAGTGTAAATAAAATAATTCTCATAAAAAAATCCAAGTATATTGAATATAATAATTTTGTTACAAATTATAGGAATAAAAAGAGTTTAGGTGGTTTGAGAAGAAAAATAAAATAAAAGGACATAAGAGAAGACATTATCTTTAAATCGGGTAACTCCCCTTGGATTGAACCAAAAGGGTTTCTTGAAGAGCTTTATGCCTAAGGTAAGGATTTTAGAATGAAGAGAGGGTTGTGGAGAAATAATATTAGTAGATTTTGGCCAATCTAAGGGCTTGAGAGGTGTGGGTAAAGGGGTATCGGTGGGGGCCTTTTATGAGAGGGAGGAGGGGAACTCTTGGAAATTCTTGATATGTTACTTTATTATAAAATGATTTTAAGATTTTAAAAGTCTAAAAATGATATATTTCTAGGATAAGGTGATAACTGTACAAAATTAACCCATCCAATATGTATTTGACAAGAGTAAGTCTTATATATTACGTTTTTTTTCATTTTATTTAAATAGTTTATTAATGAGGTAATCCCTACATCATCATGGTGTTATAAATAAATTTATTTATTTAATGTCTAAAAATTAAAAAACAAATATCATGATGTAGGAAATATTTTTAGATTTCCAATGACTATTTATAGTCCAAGAGATCATTTATTTAGACAAAATTAAAAAAATTTTAACCTAGGTGATAGATACATTGGTTATACTTTCCTTAAAAAAATATATAATAAAAGGTCACTATCACAGTAATGTAATTACATGGGGTCCCTAAGTTGGGACAAGGAATCCCATGGTAGGCCATGACACAACCAGTAGCATTTGGACACATTTTGGAGTCGTTTTATATTATTATTATATTATTTTATTACCCTTAACTACCCAATTAGTAATTAATCACGATAATTAAAGATAATTACCATCGTTACTATTCATAATGTCCAAAAACAAAAGTGATTTAATTACATAATTTGGAACTTATGATTCCAAATATGGAATCCATTTTACCAAATTCCAAAAAAAGAAATTACAGTAACTAATTTAAAAATAATTTCTGTTGTCAAAACGAATTGCGTGTTTTTTAGGAACAATATCTATCAAAAGTTTGACACTTGTTTATGACCAATTCCAAAGTGAAATTAATTACATTGACCAAAATATGATTAAATGGTAAATATATATTCTAATTACACTTGAAAAAAAAATTATAAAGATTATCTAACAATATAATTATATTAGATGAAAAATCAGTTTATAGTAAAATGAAGTATTTTGCACTATTCATTAAAAAATGTACATTGTAAGAAAAATACCAAAAATTTATCCAAACTAAATTTGAATGTCCCAATTCTAAAAAAAGGTTATTTAGTCAAATAGATCTTATGAAATCGTCAATAGTTGGATTTAATATAGTTTTTCTATCAAAAGGCGGTAAAACGAACTTTTAAAAATATTAGATTATTCTATGCTTAAGATTGGATTTATTCTCATTTTAAGCCTCTAAATCACTATCTAATTCATAAATAGACATAGATATGAAAATACATAATTTTTTACATAAATGGGATGTTACACATATATATATACTTATATATATATATATCTAGTATCATTATTATGTCATTTATTACATACTTATTAGTAATATACATATTTTTTATAATTGTCGATGAATGTTGAATGTGGAAAAGAATCTCATCGTGTCGTGGAGACAGTAATCCGTACGTATGAGAAAGAGACAATATCATTTACATAAAGGTGTGGAATTGGATGTTATATTAATTTTACAGATACATTAGAATTCTATTTTCATTATTTATATATATATATTACTCATCATTATATCCATCCAAATAACATAGTGTTGAATAAAAAATTGCACCACGGCGTGGAGACGGTAAGCCGTACGTACGCACACATGGTGACATTATATTTCATAAGATGGATAGAATAATGAATAATGTTGTTCCATATTTATAATAACATCATAGTATATAGAATATTCTGTAGTTATTATTTTAGAATGGAAATAACTACAAAAGAAGATGTGGAAGTAGAAAAGAACTTGAAAGTGGGTGGTAAAATTATTACCCCTTCTTCGGGTTCTTCCTTTTGATTTGATCAAAAGGGATCCTTAAGTTTTATTTCTGGCTAAAGTAGGGCCTCTAAGACAAAGGGAGGATAGTTGAGAGAGTATCTGGGAAGAGTTTTTCCTAGAAAAAAGGCATTGATGGTGTGAAATAGAGAGAAGGGGGAGTGCCCTTTTATAAGAGGGGTGAGGGGAATCTTAGGAAAAACATAAAGTATTATTTTATAATAAATTCATATTCAGTTTATAATGGATCCAAAGTGACTTATTTAAAAGATAGGGTAGGTATGAGACGAAATCCTCTCAACCATTAGGTTTTAGACATGTTTAGGTTACCATGTTAAACTTATCATTTAGATTTAACTCTAAGTTAAATAATTTAACTTTCACTCTGTCTTCTTGTATGCTTACACTATATCATTAATATACTTACTATAAACTACCAATAGAACCCAGATTTTTTCATTAATGTCATATATATTAGTATATATGTCTTTTGTCCTAACCATAGATTTTTAGGATGATTATATCAATTAATAATATAATATTTGTTTTAAAAACAATTTTATGTCAATTTTGACACTATTTGGTATTTGGTTTTTGTTCAAATAATAATAGGATTATTACCTCGATAAAATTATTCTAACCAACCCTAAAATGTAATATTACCCTATAAAATTAATGAAATTAATAAAAATTATAATATTATATTTATTTGGATATTTATAATATCAATTAGTTTAATATTACATTAATTAGATATTTACTGCATCACCATTGTGTCATAAATAAATTAAATTATTTAATGTCTAAAAATTATAAATAAAAAAAATTATGTAGCAAATTTTTTTATCTTTTTAATAAATATTTATAATTGAATTTATATTTTGTATATCCCTATATTAAAAATGGTTTAGTTATTAAACTTTCATTTTAACTCTTTTAACTCTTCTTTGAATAAAAAAATAATAAATGTTTTATTCTAATCTAAGTAGACTTAAATTGTCATATTTTATTCCTAAGTTTATTTTTGTTCGAATTAAACTTATCCAATAGAATTAGAACATGTGTTAGTGTAATAATAATATCATTTTTACCTTTAATGACCCTATTTACTTTTAACTATGGTAAATAAAAGTAAAAAGTTACTATTCACCAAAAAAAATTTATCTTAATGAACTAAATTTTACTTCTTGATATTAACTGTTTATCTCGGATTTTCAAAATTCAACTCACAGAGGTGGTAAAATTATGTTTTATGTGAATTTTCATATTCTCCTAGGAGTTGGGTAAAAGATGGTGAAAAGTTAACTAAAATTTTTATATATCTAAAATTATTTTAAACTGACTCCAATGAATTAAATTAAACCTATATTTTTATTATGTATCTGTTTTACCTAAAAGAAATTTTAATGAAATAAATAATTATTCAAATTAAAATTCAATTTTAAACTATAACTCTGTGTTTTTCACTATTCATCAAAAATGGAACATTTTGAGAAGAATACCAAAAATTCACCCTAAGATAATTTCGATATTCCAAATTCAAAAATGAATTATATTTTACCAAATTAAAAACAAAGAATTTGAATTTATTAATTTATAATTAATTCTCGTTGTCAAAAACAAAAGGCATATTTTTAAGAAATAATAATTATCAAAAGATTGACATTAGTTTATGTCCAATTTCAAATTGAAATTACATAAAATGACCAAAGTTGGATTTAATGGTAAAAATATAATCTATTCATACTTCTAAACCATTAAAATGTATAATTGAACACTATAAATTATTCTGATTAAAAAAGTTGTTTTTAATTATAATTTAGTATTTTTTACTATTCACCAAAATATGAAGGTTATCATAAAAATACGAAAAAATTTATCAAAACTAAATTGTTATCTAAATATTCTAAAGAAGAAGATTATTTTTTTAAATTGAATATATAAAAGTTTCAAATATTGTATTTAAAAAGGGTTCACCCTCAAAACGCTGTAAAATTGCATTTTCTGAAAAATACACCCTTTATCTTGAAAATTTAATTTTTCTTACATTATGCCTATGAAACTCATAATATAGATTATAAAATTATAATGATTATATAATGTTCAAAATTTAGTTAATAATATTTATAAGTTCTTTTGAACTGCTAGTTTGGTAAGTCGTTGTGCGCTTGAACTCGGTGTTGCGTGTAGTGAAATTTATTGAATTATTTTGAAGAAAGAACGTACTATGAAATCATAGGGTGTTACAAAATGTAATTAAATATTACTATCATATATTTGGAACTTCGAATATTACATATATTGTGAATATAAATAAAACACCAACCATATTCCATTGGGTTCTATAGTAATTCTTTATAAGATTTTGATTTTCCAACATGTATTCAACTCAAAATATTGTGAAAATAGTTCACCGCATTACAAGAGTTACCACCAAATTTTTATGTGAAATATATTATAGAATCATTTTTAAGACACCCAATATAAATTTTGTTTGAATTTACATTTAAAACAATGGTAGCTATATATTTTGTATAAATAATCTTCATGAAAAATTATCTCAACAATGAATTTCACAGTATAATTTAACTAATTCATAACATTCCACAATTTTTCATCCCTCTTTGAATTACATAAAAATTTATGTTATAGTTTTTCATCCAATATATCAAATATCTCCTAATGTTTTATTTTCATAAATATATATATCATAATAATATCTATAATTTACATAATTCTTATAACCAATCCACCATATAAATTTTTTACATGCACCGACACTAGAAATAATAAATATTTAAAATTCCTAAAAAGTACATAATATTATCCCATAATATAAAAATGGGATCTTTGTTTGACAATTGAAAAATGGATTTTATTACCAAACATCAACAGTTTGGACGTAAGAAAATATTTTTACATCAAGGATTATAATTATATTTTCATATCGATATTGATCACCAGTGCAAGTCATTAAGAAAATATTACTTCATAACCCTAAATGATTATGGGTAACATTAAATACGTACTAAATCTAACAAATTAAATTGAAATGTAATGTATCAAAATCCAATTAAAATTTGTACGATGTGAATTTGGGTCACGATTCATAATGAAAAAAACCAAACTATTTTCTGACTTAGTTACATCATTGTGGGGTTGAAATAAAATTATAGTCATGTATTAGTAGAATATGATTCTTCATTATTATCCACTGATAAATGGAAATAAAAAATACATAGGAGTTATTATAGTTAGTGGTTAAATAGATTTAACTTTGAAGTGTGAACTATGATTGCACCTATAAATCATATATCAATAAAATTTATGTTTGTGGTAATATTTTAACACCATTTTTTAAAAAATATGACATAATTTATAAAATTAAATATATCTCCCTCTACAACATGTATCTTATGAAAAATAATGAAATTTATTCTCACTTAATTGTGTGGAAAATCAATAATACTATTTATTAAATTTTTGGATTGATGTGTTCTCCCGATATTAATAAAATACAATTAAAATATTTCATGTTTTAGATCTGGTTATTAAGGTCATAAACCATAAAAAACATTAGAATAATTTTAATAATATAAAAAACCATATTAAATGAAAATTGAAAATAAAATAAGAAAATATTTATTTTTTTCAAACCGAGATACTAATAATCTATCAACAATACATCATTTTAATATCTATCATTGGTTTCAACATTTTGTTTCATTCTACCTAACATGTTACATTTTTGAAAATAATATTACATTAAAAATAGAAATCCTTATGAGTATCGTGGATTTTTGGTTTTATAAGTTGAGAAAATCTGGTAATTATTAATGTAACCCCTTAATAAATTATTTTATACGATTATTTATTTTATTTCAAATCCATTCATGGATTCTATTAAAAAATGTAAATAAATTTATTTTTTAATTAAAATAAAAAATTATATTAAAAACCTAAATTTTTTATAATAGAAGTCCCGGTGTTTTGTAGATAATTGAAATTCCCATGCTACTAGATGTATTTACAAAATAACAGTACAAACACATGTCACATATAATTAACATAACTATATGACATATACAAGTGGAATTACAATATGAATGGGAAATTAGAACAATGTTGGAAAATACCCTAATTCTCAATAATTATTCTATGAAAAAGCTAAATTTTAAAATACTAGGTTTTGAACTAATATAAGTTCCCATGAAATATATAGTACAATAATAAAGGTATTAATGACTTATGTTTTGAATAATGAAAATTTTCAACGAATTATCATATCTAAAATAAAAAATATTAATTCACAATTTCATTTTTTATGTGACATAATATGAGTTACAATGCATTACAATGCTATAGGGTACCCACAGATCATAAAATAATAATATATTAATATTTAATATATAATAATATATAAAAATCCATTATTCCATCATAACATAATAATATCATGGGAATGCAACAAGATTCATGATCACATCCTTAAAATATTATCCTCATTAGATATATAAGAAAAAATTGTTTTTGGCATAACAATATTATATCCTAAATTAAGGAAAAAAATCCCTAAGTATTTTAATATATGTAAATAATATATTTATAAAACTATTAAGAATATACAGTAACAAAGATGTATAAATATAATGTTTTTTGGATAATTTAATAAATAAATATTCCCAAAAGATTATTATTTTTTTAAACATTGAAACATGTAAATTAATAAAGAAAAAAATATTCATGATTCAAGTAATATTAGGCTACTTCTTAATTGAAAAAATATTATTTTCATACATTTAAAAAAACTAAAATGTCAGTCCTATGGAATTTCATTAAAAGAATATTTCTTTAAATTAGGGTACATATTGTAAAAGATGACAGAAAAAATGATATTATCTTTTTTTTTTGAAATGGAAAAAATATTTCAGAAAATAATTTGAAATCATGGATATTGGCAAGAAATATTATTGAAAGAAAAAATGAGATATAAAATTAGGTTTTCATTAAACCATTATTTTTGTTATTTTGTGTACCAAAAGAGGAACATAGTAACAACACATAATTTCTATATTAATAACCTTATGGGACTAAAATTATATTTAGTTATGATATAAAGATAATATAAATCATCTAATAGTGAATGATGTATAAAAACTCCCATTTTAATTTTATATCTGAATAGAAACAATTCTAGACTAGGTTACATTTGAATTACTACCAAATAAACTAAAGATCCCTCTATGGATTAGTAAAAATGTATTATTTTCTTGGATGTAATAAAAATATATTCATAGATAATATATACATCAAATAAATGAAAATGATGTTCATTAATGGGAAAATATCAATGTAGGGATATTGAGATGAGTAAACCCTTACCTCTACCTTCAATATCCAAAATTAATCAAAAAAAAATTTATTTTAAACAAATTTAAAAAAAGGAATTGTTTTATAAATATATTCTTCTATAATAAAATTCATAATAAAACATAATTAACATTGTTAACACAAGTATCTTTTATTTAATGATTATTTTTAATCACAAAATGATTGTGATATATTTTTTTGTGCATATATTGTAATGGTGATGTAATAATCGATTTTTGGATTTAATGTTCAACATAAAACATTTATTAAATGAAAAATAATATTTTTATGTGATGATTTTATTATTTAAATTTCATTAGATGATATTTATATTAATAATTCATTAGATGAAACTTTTAATGAGATTATCTTTGGTAATTTACATGTATATACAAATTAGATATTAGTGATCCTTAATTATTTGGTTATCCATCTAGAATAATATTCATGGAATATCATAGTTCTTATGATCATATTGATTCGTAAAATTTGTCTCAATAATCCATGTTGTAAATTGGTAAAGAAAATGACATTTATCACTTCATTCTTGTTGTAGCCAACACGTAAAAATGATGGATGTTGATAATAATCAATGGATCAAAAATTGAAGGTAAATAATAATTTATCCTTCCAAAATAATAATTTTTACATAAATATTACAAATATTAATTAAATACTTCTACATAACCATACATGATAAGTGGTCATGATAAATGAAATATACCACATTATGGATTAGATAGTCCACATGCTTGATTATGTGGCACTTTCATTTTCCATTGGATTTATGGGAAGAATATAATTCTAAATTCATCAATTTAATAATGTCAAAAATATCATATGATACAAGATTCATATTATTATTATTATGGATATAATTTATTTATATGACACAGGATAAAAAATAATCTTAAAATAACTCAGTTAGGACATTTTCCACTTCATTGGTTGTACTCCTTTTAGAAGACTCCTTAAACCATCATAGGATGGAATTTTCAGAAGACTAAAACCACCAAGATATTATAGTTTCATTTATTGGGAATTTATATTATGTTTGGGGATCTAATATTCTCAACATGTTTTATTAAGTGAGAAGAATATGTACACTTTTATAAGTTAGGGGGACAATATTATAAATAATTGTTTCATAAATTTAATATAAATTAATGTTCAATTTAATGGGGATGAAATTTATAATGCTTATATAATAATTTCATGATGTTTTTTTATCAAAAATTAAAATTAATTTGTTATAAGTCTTAGTGATGAATTTTTCTTTATCACTTAGGACCCAAATAATTTTTAGCCTCTACTACTATGAAAATACTTTTTCGCGGTAACTAAATTCATTTATAATTTTTAATAATTATTGATTTTAAATATTAAAAATATATAATATGTTTTATAGGATTTCATTTCAGTATATGGTATGAATAATTTTTTTTATTTGGATGTTAAACTCAATGAAATCCATTATTTTAAAAGGTACTGTTAAAAATAAAAATCATTTGATTCAAAAATAATGAATATATTTGATTATCAAGAAATATCATGGTTTATAAATACAATATGTAGACATATATGACTTAAAAAACCATTCCATATCTTGATCTAACATTATAAATGAATACTTAATTATAATAATTAATAATATTTATTTTCATAAAATATAAAACCACTTATGATATAACGTGTTAAATTTGTTATAATAAATAAAAAAATTAAATTTTTTATATTATATACAAATCATTTATTATACATTTTTTATCCAATGTTTTTATTTACATTTTTTCATTATTATATCATGATGAGATCATAAAAGTTAGTGTATTTGTAATTTTGTAAATTTGATTATTCTACAATATGAAATCCTCTTTGAAAATTTCGAAAAAATCAGATACACGTTATTTTGATTTCATAAATTCAAATATGAAATTCATATCATCAAATTAAAAATTAAAAATTCATTATTTCATTCTTCTATATGAAAACATATAATATAATGAAGAAATAAATTATATAAAATGGCTATAATCATTGAGGACTCTATATATTTTTTCAAATCATTTAGTTGTTCAATGAGAGTTAATATAATAATTCATACATTGAAAAAGTACATATTGAAATAATATTAATTAAAAATTTATGAGTTTAATTTGTTAGGATATAATATATAATACTTATAAAATTTCATTCAAAGACAATATTTTTCATCACTAACTATTATTAGTTACCGATACTCTAAATGTATGTGTTATTAATGGTGTAAAAATATTATATACTATTAGTTTCATTTTTCATATAAATATATTACTAAGAGACTAATATTAGTTAGTATTTCCGTAAGGAAAAATATTATTCATCTTAAAATGTAATTCATTTAAATTTATATATTGAAAAAATAGGGCATTACCATGTATCACCATAAATAAATTCAAAAATTGATATATTAATTTCTCTTCAAAATGATAATGTTTTTATATAATGAACACTCAATTTAAAATATATAATGATTAATAAAACTCAGAAACATTGGGATGGATGAAAAAAATATTCTCATATGTTACTATTCTGAACCATATTATAGATTTAATATCAAAAAATAGACATAGTCAGGCCTGTACTGAATGATAATCAATGTTTTGTTTATGATCTGAAATACGGTTTCCATATTCTAGAAATTATTTCACTATCTATGTAATGTTATAAAATAAATTAAAAATATTAACTTATATATTAGATATAATATTATGATATAAATGTTGAAAATTATCTAAAACATATACTTTGGAGAAAATAATTGTTAAATGTAAATTTTTTCCAATATCCATGAGTCAAATAATTTTGTTAGTAATTTGACGTACTTAGAAAATATCCTTGATGTAATTGAGTTGATATATCAATGATAAAATAAAGAATACAAAAATCTAATGTTTTATATGTATATTATAGATTTCATGATCCTATTTGGTTGTATTCATTGAATTGGAACATAAGTATTCCTTTAGTTTTAGAGGTTAATGGTGTATAATGTCCACTTTATCCCTTAGATTTGGGAATATATTTTCTGATTCAAAAAATTGTTAAAAATCAATTATTAATATGTCGACAGATCCTTATATTGGACCTTTATTCATTCTATAGTAATTTATGGCTACATTATTTCTCTAATAAAAAGATGATTCCAAGTGATGATACTTCCAATAATGAAACATCTTCTAATTCTGTTATGTCATTCAATATGGTGCTTCTTCCAACATTAGCGGAAAATGATAAATCAAATACCCCTTCCTTAACGCCCATATTTACCCAAACATATAAAATAATCATTCTAAATATACATTTTTGAGTCTAGGTTCTTGTTATGTTTTATGTTTTTAATTATAACTGGTAACTGGTCTCTGGGTATAACCATTAGATAAACAAATCTGGAATCCAAACCACTTTGATTTTCACTGAAAAAATAACCACATTTTTTAGTATATCCTTTTATAATGTTATTTATTACTTTATCCAACCATTATATAATTAAATGAATTTTATATTATGAGAATAACGAACATCCTAAATGTATAATGGGAAACTATTAAGATTGAATATGAAAAATTTTAAACATTGCATATTCATTGAATTGGAAAATAAGAATTCCATTAGTTTTAAAGGTTGATGATTTATATTTTCCACTTTATCCCTTATATTTGGTAATAAATTTTCTAGAACCCAACAATTGTTAAGCATTGCATAGTTTTTATATTTATATATACTAAGACGTTTTCAATAATATTTTCTAAACATTCTCTTAAATAAATAACTAAAGTATACATTGATTCCAATAGAGATTCCCCAGACCCTAAATCATTAATTAGGTACTAAATATTATTTATTTATATATAATATATGATACTAAATAAAATTACTCATAAAAATTTCACATACTCCATACATTATTGAATATATCTCCCAAATACTCACACAATTTCAAAACTATAAAGAATAAGTTTCTTTACAAATTATCAATGTTAGAATTTCAGGTCATATTTTTTATGATTTCTACCAAATCACACCAAACTAGACCCATTTATATACATATCATATTTTATACTCATTTTCAGAACTGGGGATAAGGAATCATATCACAACTGTTATCTCAATTTCTTACAGAATGGAAACCATATCATTATTCCATCAAGGGTTATATCAAATAATATTTTAAACAAGAGAATGAGAGAAAGTTTTTACTAATATATAATTGATTATTTTATATCATTTATAAGTGAAAATAAATAAAATTTAATAACAAATGACCATATTTATTCTGTTGAATTTTTTGGAATGATAGACTCTAATCATTGGACATAGAATTTAACATAGGAATTGTTGGATCAGATAACACCAAATATATACAAGAGGGGGGGGGGAATTGTGTATTTTCAAAAATCATTACTATATTGTGTTCTGCCTTTTAACATTAATAAGCTAAAATGATGCAGTGGAAATCTAAATAGCAGAAACACAAGATGTATAGTGGTTAGAGGAACAGAAGGCCCCTAGTCCACTACACAAACGCTCTACTCCACAAGCTTGGTGATTTTCACTATCTTGTCCTCGTTTCAATATACCGGTTCAAAATTGAGTACAGGAAGTTGACACCTTTACAATCCATGAAAAAATAAATCCTTTTGGTTCACTTACAGAACCTACTTTGCTTAGTACGAGAAGTTGGTCAATCAAGAATAGAAAATAAATATTTTTGTATTTTGAAAATACATTCCAGATGTTCTGAACAATTGAAACAGCATGCAATAGATAGTAGGTAGATCAGCACCTTTAGAAATAATAATCGTCACATAAGAAACGTTCTGCTTCAATCCCTTTTCAGTAGATATAGAAATATAATTCACAAATTCATGAGTAGAAAATTCATAGTAGATCTTCGTTGCAGATCAAGGGAATCTTATATCGTGTTCCTTCCTCTTTAACAAACAGATATTTGACACTCCATTTGAACCAGCAGATCGGTGGGTTTCAGTAGTCTCAGTTTTTATTTTTTTCAGAATAATCAAAAGATCACACACGATCAATAATTATCCATGTAGTTTCAAAAATCCCATATAAATAAAACAATGATAAGAACTTTTCCTGAAAAATTAGATCCACAAAATTCGCCTTTTTACTCGTGATATTCAATCATTTGAATTTACAATGTATTCGTAAATTCCTTGAAAACTCAACATAAAAATCTCATTTTAATTTTATTATCAAATAATTGATGAAACAGTTTTGAAATTGTCAATATCGTACTTTAAAAACAGCATTAAATCATGCTTGAATTCCACCTAATAATCAGTGTATTGACCGTTGCATAAAAATATCAACTTTAAATTCTCTGACGCCAAACATAAGGTTGAGTTGAACTATATGCATTCTATAAATGTAAGGTTGATGACATAGTCTTCAAACATAAGGTTCACAACGTAAGGTTGACAATGTAAGTTTGATAACGTAAACTTGACAAAAAATGTAAGGTTCATTCCAAACATAGGGTTGGTTATTCATACTTTTCTCTTCAACTTTTAAACGTACGATAAAATATCAATACTTTTACATGATCCATACTTTTCCGAGAATGTATGGTTGTTTACAAAAGCTAGGTTGATGAACCATACTTTTGAGAAACAAACATGACGTTTAATATTTAAGTATGATTATCCTTTCGTACTAATCTGATATCCCATACTTAGGGTTCTGAAGTTCCCAGATCAGTGTGAATCACTGAGAGGGGGAGGGGGTGAATCAGTGATCCCTTAAAACTTTTTACTAATTGATTCTTTATCAATTAAACCTCTATGGCTGGTTAAAGCCTCGATCCACTCTTCATGTACCTCTCACCTTTCCTCGAATGATGCAGTAAATATAAAGGCACGTGACACAAGGATTTAAAAGGTTCGGCACCAAAGTCCTACGTCCTTGCCATGTTGGTTATACGCCCCAACATGGTTTCTCCATTATAACCTGTTAAAATTACAATGGTCGATACAGAGTCCCACTGTATCTCTACTGAGTCCCACAGGAGGGTCTTTGTACTGCGTCCCACAGTATTACCAGAGTCCCACTAGCCTGCTCCAGAATCCCACTGAAGACTTCTTCCACCCTGAGTCTCACAGGGGGATTCTCCTGGCTCCTCGAGTCACACGAGTAGCTCTTCTTCACTTTAAGCTTCTTCAGGTGTCTTCAGCAGTCTGGTATAAAGACTGCTGGCCTTGCTCTGTACCTCTGATCACTTGTGATGAACATGTATTCTCGTCTTGCTCGGGATTTATCTCCTTTCTCTTAGGATGACCTGGCATCTCTCTTCAAGAATCTTCAACAGCCTCTGAAAAGATCTGTTGGTCTTGCTCAGCAACTTCTGATCACTTCTGTTGATCGGGCTCTTCTCAATCAACTGAAAACTCAGACAACTACTCTCTTCAACTTTAGTCTGGCTCAGTCTCACTTCAATTCAACATCATGCACTGAGTACATGGCAACTCTGATTCCTAATGCACCGATTGCATGGCTTCTCAATAATCTTCAAGAACTTCCGGTCTTGGTCAACTCAGATACACACAACCATATTTGAGCTTGTTCACGTGTTCACGTGCATGCATGCATGCATGAACTTCCCCTTTCCTTATTCTTGGTGCAGTAAACCCTCAATGAGTGTATTCTCTTTAAGCACACACACCACTTCTTCCTTCACACTCTTTGTACAATTTGTTCACACACTTAAAAGTGTGTTATACATTAGTGTGAGAGTCTTCTTCTCCAAAGTGTGCACATCAACGTTGCACACACTAAGGTTCGGCCTTTTGTTAAATTGCACACACACCACTAAGGTATGTATTTGGCCTTTTGAATACACACTAAAATGTGTGTTCTTATTTAGTGTGAGAATCCTCTTCTTCTTCTAAGTGTGTACACACCACTTATTCACACACTATGGCTTTGACCTATTCTTGTCTAGAACACACAACTTGTTATTTATTCCTCTTCCACACACACAAAAAATGTGTTCTTCTTTGTTGTGGCCTACACTCCTTTTTCACACACCCGAGGCTACGGCCTTCTTTTCACACACAAGGTGCAAGCCTTGGGTTCTCCTTGCACAAACACACAAGGTGTGTTCTTACTCCACCCGAACTCATACTCAAGGGAGGGTGCACAAGGTGTAGAAAACTCCACACTTCAACCGCGCAAGGGTGCTTGGTGCAAGGCAGCGTGCAGGGTACGTGGTAGGCTTCCTACTGCCACACAAGTGCGCAGGAAGTGAGGGCCAAAGCCTTGAGCGCGAAAGTGTGCGGCTCAGCTTCTTCCTGCCGTGCAAGGGGAAGCTCACATGGGACCTTCTCCAATGCTTCTATCGTGCAAGAGATGCACAAAAGGATCCTCAGAGCCTCGGGTGGCTCTGAGCTGCTTCGCCGTGCAAGGGGTGTGTGGTGGCTTCAACTTCGCGTAGCTTTGAGCTCTACGGGACTCTAATTTTTTTTTCAAAGGATCAGCACCATTCCAGAGGTCTCGGCCTCTCTTTATATAGGAAGAGGTCCTCGGTTCATCCTTGTGGGATAAATCTTGAACCACCGATATTTTCGGATCTTTAGAAATCATTAAACGCGATCCTAAAATCACATTTCTTTCTCTTCTGTTCTCCGCGTGTTTCCTTCTTCTTCGGTTTCCTTTACGTGAAAGAGCATGAAAACGCATGCATGGCTTCGTTTAAGCATATGAGCGATATGGCACGGCCTTGGAAACTCTGTTTGCCTTGGCCTCAGCCGAATTCTTCACTACGTTACATGCATGGTCATTTTTATGCTTGGTCGTGTTCAGTGTGTCCAGACGAATAGGATGGAGCCTTTACTTCGATCGGAGGTGGCCGGAAACTTGATTTGGCTTGCTCGGAGGGCCACTGGTTCAGGAGGAGTCGCGGGAGGTGCCTCGGCCGAGCTAGAGGTAGAGGATGACTCCTCAACCGTTGGATCCAGAGTTTAAAAGACATCAGATGGCCTAGATCAGAAGATCTCGCACGGGATCGATCGTGCGGTCGAGATCTGGCACGCGATCGATCGAGCGGCCAGGATTCGCTCTGCGGCAAAAACCCACGTCCCACATCGAATCGGCCTGCTTTTTCTTCGCGGTATATCAATCTCCGCGTCCCTGCCACAGCTCAATTAAACTCCTCCCCTCTCAGTGCCGCCCCGCACCAAGTTCTTCTTGCGGGCGCGCTCTTGCGCCCACTACTGCCACTCGGGCGCGCCACTGGCACCCACTATGCACACACGGGGCGCGCTCCTTGCACTCACACTGCGCAGGGGTTGATAACCCTGCGTGGCCCTCAGGGCTTACACACGGCCCGACCTGCCTCAGGGATGCGCCCTGGCCTTGAGGGTTCCCCATGGGCGTGGTGACCTTGAGTCCCACAAGAGCCTTGGGTGATGACCCTCAGCTGGCCTCCTTGGGCTCTCTTTTTGCTTAAGTATAGAACAAACACTTTGATTAAAAACAAAGTAACATGCTCAACATGCCAAATTCCACATTCAAGCCCCTCTTCTTCATTTCCTTAAGAACTCCTCCATTCTTCATTTCTTCTCTTCTCTTCTCTATTTATTATCCATTAAAACTCCTCCAATTCTTCTTCAACATGAATTCAATTCGTAGGAATGTAATTCTTCTTCAACCGATGCTCCTGATTCAAATAATTCATCAAAATTATTCAATGATCCAATCAGAGATCAAATTGGATCATCTTCAAATTCACATCCACTAAGTGATAATGCATGGACTTCATTAACACCACTTAATCCACTCAGTGATTGTGGATGGATCATTTACCACTCATGCATTGTATGCATGGTCTTTTATCATTGTGATGACATTGTATCCAATTGACACAAGTTCTTTGAACATAAAGATCAGCTCATCAATCGTCAGATGTACATAGAGAATGTTTCAACCACAACATCCTATGTCACATAGTGAATCTCCTAAGTGACATGCATCTTAGTACCATGGCCATTCTCCTTTCCTCACCAACACCATCACATCCTTTGTCATTCACATCATGACATTCCTTGACATCCATTCATCTTATGACAACATCATGGCTCATTGACAACAAATGCAACACAGTGCACTTCAATCTCCCCCTTTGTATTTGTTGTCAATACACTTCTTCAGCACATATGAATGGGTCAATATGTGTGCCAATATTCCCCCCCCCCCTTATTAGAAATCAAATGCAAAGGTGTGGTGTGGTTTTCTTCCAAAATATCAATTCCTCCCTTTGAAATGTATTTTCTTGAAAAACACTAAGAGATGGATGATGCCACATGTTCTCTTGAGCAAAGAACCTTTAGTAGATCAACTCTAAGTCAACTTGGGCAAACCCGGTGTAGAAAACAAGAGTGATGTAACCAAGGAACTCAATGCTGTCCAAAATTCACTGTACATGTGATATCATGCCTCAAGGGGTTTGAAATTTTTCAGATATATCAATGAATTTCTAAATCCTACACATACTTCATAAAACTCATTAGAAAGATTAGTGCAAAGACAAAGCTTCCCCTTTCAACCATTTGTCTTCAATCAATACTCCCCCTTAATTGTCATGATGAATAAAATTAAGAAACAATGGATGAAAGTATGATTGGAATACCTTCAATTTTCTCAAGATGGTATAAAATCTCAGAATCCCATCTTCTACAGATTGGCTCCCCCTCAAGGGGTGCACTCCATTCTGTCCAACCCACTCTCTAGATGAGAATGATCATCATCTTTAATTCCCTGAAATGTTATCACATGTAAATACAAGTGGTTAGGGAATAATATGGGACCTCCTTGGTTCATCAATGTGAACAACAAGTTTGAGAAGATTCTCTCAACCGAGATGTCCCATTTTCACCATTCTTCACACTTTCACATTTGATATTCAATTATGTTTGTGCTGTTGTGGATCTCAACACCTGTTTTACTTATTTGCGTGTGACTCCTCTATTTCTAGGTGCCTTCTGAGCACTAGAGTCTCCTGGTGAAATATTCATTCTTTTGAAGAATCCCTTCTGAGCTGGAATGAATATCATGCATTTATCACTAGTATGTCCAGCTTGATTGCACCTCACACACAGAACTTGATCTTCATGTGAAATCTTTTTCTTTCCTTTTTTCCTTAGCTATTTCCAGTGCTTTATCTATATCTCTCTGCAGTTCTCTGGAAAGTTGCAACTAATTAGGCCATATGACTAACAAGTCATTTGGAAGTGTGGCCTCAGTTCTAGAAGTTCCACATGGTTCTTTTGATGCTTTCAAGCTACCTTTCTTAGGCAACTTGTATTCAATCAATCCTTTCTGCTTCTTCTGGATTGATTGGTTTTTTGAGTCTAGTCTGACTCTATTGAATTTCATGGCTTCTTTACAAAGATCCATGATGTTTTCTTTCTTTCCAAAGTAGAAGCATGTTTTCTTCTTGGTGGTCCTTCTGGATGCATCACCCTTCTTGGATTTAAAATCCAAGGACTTCTCTTCCTTTTTAAACATCTTCTTGGGAGAATTTTCTACTTTCATCTTGCTTCCAAAGGATTCTCTCTGAGCCAGGTTCTGTGATCTTCTTTTCTTTTGAGCTTTGGATACAGTTGGATATTGACATGTATCAACTTTTTGACCACATTTTCACACATCCCAGATGTTGTCAAGTAATCCAAATCTATCTGCAGTAAACATATGTCTCTGGTCCTGTGGATGCTTCTTCTTTTCCTCTGGCTTGCTCCCCCTTGGCATGGGCTTGCTTTGTGCTTTGTCATTCAGTGGATTGTACCAACAATCCTTTGCACAGTGCCCATACTTATTACAACACCAACACTGACCCGCAAATCATTACCTCTTTAGTCCTTCTGATTGCTGGGCAGTTTTCTTGAATTGTTGTGTTGTTTCAGGAGAGCTCTCTTTCTTCATCTTCTTCATCCATACTTGATCAGAGTTATTCTTCCATCCTACACTTTTTGTGGAAACACATTTAGAAGCATGAGAACAAGATGGTATGGATGGTACCTTATTCTTAGAATATGTTTCCCTTTATTTATAGGATGTCCTTCTTTTGGAATCATCCTTCTCAATGCATACTTGTGTAGAAACATTTCTTCTATCAGCTGACTGGGAGGTTTCAGCTTTGGGTGATTGCAGATTTTTCAATATCACCTCTAGTTCTAAGCATTTCATGTTGAGGGAGTTCTTCTCATCCACAACAGTTCATAGCCGTCTTTCCCATTTTTCATCCAGCTGTTTCATTTGGTCTTCATGCACTTTCTTCATTTATTGCAATGAATTGTCCAACTCCTTCACCCTTTTGACTTTCTCTTCTAGTTGAGCATCTTTGACAACCATTGAATCTCTGTGCAATTTTTCCAGTGCACGGAAAACTTCTTTGACCGTTGTCTTAAAGAGTTCTTTCTCAGAAAGGCTTCTTTGCAATTCTTCAGTAGTGTCTTCATATCTTCCATTGCAAAGAGACACTATTTCATCTTTAGCCTTCACCAGATTTCTGAGAGTGTTGGTTATGCCAACCCTTTTAGCCAACTGATCTTCCATTGTATCAGCTTCTTCTTCTAGTTGTAATTTTTCATCTTTAAGATCATGGATTCCTATTGCAATACACTTTTCCACTTCCATGGGGACTGTCTTCTAAAGATATTTGAGTGAATTTTGAATATCATTCATTGTTCTAACTTCATCACAGCTAGGACATGCTTTCTTCATCTTCTTGGCCTATTTCTTCTTTCTATTTTTCTGAGTCTTGGCAGATATCTCCATTTGAGGCTGGTTTCTCATTTCCTCAAATCTGCACTTCATAATGACTCCCTTGGATCTTTTAGAGGTAACCTCCCCTCTGATACCAATTGAAGTGCCCAGATCAGTGTGAATCACTGAGAGGGGGAGGGGGTGAATCAGTGATCCCTTAAAACTTTATACTAATTGATTCTTTATCAATTAAAACTCTATGGATGGTTAAAGCCTCGATCCACTCTTCTTGTATCTCTCACCTTTCCTCGAATGATGTAGTAAATATAAAGGCACGGGACACAAGGATTTACAAGGTTCGGCACCAAAGGCCTACGTCCTTGCCATTTTGGTTATACGCCCCAACATGGTTTCTCCAATCTAGCCTGTTAAAATTACAATGGTCGATATAGAGTCCCACTGTATCTCTCCTGAGTCCCACAGGAGGGTCTTTATACTACGTCCCACAGTGTTACCAGAGTCCCACTGTCCTGCTCCAGAATCCCACTGAAGACTTCCTCCTCCCTGAGTCTCACATGGGGCTTCTCCTGGCTCCTCGAGTCACACGAGTAGCTCTTCTTCACTTTAAGCTTCTTCAAGTATATTCAGCAGTCCGGGATAAAGACTGCTGGCCTTGCTCTGTACCTCTGATCACTTGTGATGAACAGGTCTTCTCGTCTTTCTCGGGATTTTTCTCCTTTCTCTTAGGATGACCTGGCCTCTCTCTTCAAGAATCTTCAACAGCCTCTGAAATGATATGTTGGTCTTGCTCAGCAACTTCTGATCACTTCTGTTGATCAGGCTCATCTCAATCTACTGAAAACTCAGACAACTAATCTCTTTAACTTTAGTTTGTCTCAGTCTCACTTCAATTCAACTTCATGCACTGAGTGCATGGCAACTCTGATTCCTCATGCACCGATTGCATGGCTTCTCAATAATCTTCATGAACTTCCGGTCTTGGTCAACTCAGATGCACACAACCAGATTTGAGCTTATTCACATGTGCACGTGCATGCATGCATGCATGCACTTCCCCTTTCCTTCTTATTGGTGAAGTAAACCCTCAATGAGTGTATTCTCTTTAAGCACACACACCACTTATTCCTTCACACTCTTTGTTTAATTTGTTCACACACTTAAAAGTGTGTTATACTTTAGTGTGAGAGTCTTCTTCTCCAAAGTGTGCACATCAACATTGCACACACTAAGGTTCAGACTTTTGTTCTATTGCACAAACACCACTAAGGTAAGTCTTTGTCCATTTGAATACACACTTAAATGTGTGTTCTTATTTAGTGTGAGAATCCTCATCTTCTTCTAAGTCTGTACACACCACTTATGCACACACTATGGCTTCGGCCTCTTCTTGTCTAGCACACACAACATGTTCTTTCTTCCTCTTCCACATACACAAAAAATGTGTTCTTCTTTGTTGTGGCCTACACTCCTTTTGCACACACCCAAGTCTACGTCCTTATTTGCACACACAAGGTGCAAGCCTCGGGTTCTCCTTGCACACACACACAAGGTGTGTTCTTACTCCACCCGAACTCCTACTCAAGGGAGGGCGTGCAAGGTGCAGCAAACTCCACACTTCAACCGCGCAAGGGTTCTTGGTGCAAGGCAGCGCGCGGGGTGCTTGAGTAACCTATGTCGTGGGTGCTCAAGGTGTGACAACCCTTCTACTGTGCAGGGTATGCGGTAGGCTTCCTCCTTCCACACAAGTGCGCGGGCAGTGAGGGAAAAAGCCTTGAGCGCGAAAGTGTGTGGCTCGGCTTCTTCCTGCCGTGCAAGGGGAAGCGCGTAGGGGACCTTCTCCAATGCTTCTTTCGCGCAAGAGATGCACAAAAGGATCCTCAGAGCCTCGGTGGGTCCGGGCTGCTTCGCCGCGCAAGGGGTGCGCGGTGGCTTCAACTTCGCGTAGCTTTGAGCTCCGCGGGACTCACGTTTTTTTTCAAAGGAATAGCACCATTCTAGAGGTCTAGGCCTCTCTTTATATTGGCAGAGGGCCTCGGTTCATCCTCGTGGGATAAATCTTGAACCACCGATATTTTCGGTTCTTTGAAAATCATTAAACGTGATTTGAAAATCACGTTTCTTTCTCTTCTGTTCTCCACAGGTTTCCTTCTTCTTCGGTTTCCTTCACGTGCAAGTGCATGCAAACACATGCATGGCTTCGTTTAAACATATGAGCGATATGGCATGGCCTTGCAAACTCCGTTTTCCTCGGCCTCCGCCGGATTCTTCACTACATTACATGCATGGTCATTTTTATGCATAGTCGTGTGCAGTGTGTCCAGACGAACAGGATGGAGCCTTTACTTCGATCGGAGGTGGCCGAAAACTTGATTTGGCTTGCTCTGATGGCCACTGGTTCAGGCGGCATCGCGGGAGGTTCCTCGGCCGAGCTCGAGGTAGAGGACGACTCCTCAACCGTTGGATCAGAAGTTTAAAAGACATTGGAAGGCATGGATCAGAAGATCTCGCGCGGGATCGATCGTGCGATCGAGATCTGGCGCGCAATCGATCGAGCGGCCAGGATTCGCTCCGTGGAAAAATCATGCATCCCACATCAAATCAGCCTTCTTTTTCTTCGTGGTATATCAAACTCTGCGTCCCTGCCACAGCTCAATTGAACTCCAACCCTCTCGGTTCCGCCCCGCACCGAGTTCTTCTTGAGGGCGCGCTCTTGCGCCAACTGCTGCCACTCGGGCACGCCACTGGCGCCCACTATGCACACACAGGGCGCGCTCCTCGTGCTCACACTGCACAGGGGTTGACAACCATGCGTGGCCCTCATGGCTTACACAAGGCCCGACCTGCGTCAGGGATGCGCCCTGGCCTTGAGGGATCCCCATGGGCGTGGTGACCTTGAGTCCCACAAGTGCCTTGGGTGATGACCCTCGGTTGGCCTCCTTGGTCTTTCTTTTTGCTTAAGTATAGAACAAACACTTTGTTTAAAAACAAAATAACAAGCTCAACATGCCAAATCCCACTTTCAAGCCCCTCTTCTTCATTTCCTTAAGAACTCATCCATTCTTCATTTTTTCTCTTTTCTAATCTATTTCTTATCCATTAAAACTCCTCCAATTCTTCTTCAACATGAATTCAATTCTTAGGAATGGAATTATTCTTCAACCGATGCTCCTGAATCAAATAATTCATCAAAATTCTTCAATGATCCAATCAGAGATCAAATAGGAACATCTTCAAATTCACATCCACTAAGTGATAGTTAATGGACTTCATTAACACCACTTCATCCACTCAGTGATTGTGGATGGATCATTTACCACTCATGCATTGTATGCATGGTCTTATATCATTGTGATGACATTGTATCCAGTTGACACAAGTTCTTTGAACTTAATGATCAGCTCATCAATCGTCAGATGTACATATATAATGTTTCAACCACAACATCCTATGACACATAGTGAATCTCCTAAGTGACATGCATCTTAGTACCATGGCCATTCTCCATTCCTAACCAACACCATCACATCCTTTGGCATTCACATCTTGGCATTCCTTGACATCCATTCATCTTATGACAACATCATGCCTCATTGACAACAAATTCAACACAGTGCACTTCATGTTCCTTCCTAACGTAGGGTTCTTGTTCCATTATTTTCTGATAACATATGGTTTTTTAATGATACTTTTGCCTTATCTCAAAAAGTATACATGGTTTTTATCCTTACGCTACGTTTACCCACGTAGGGTATGAACAGTGTGTCCAGAACACGCTCAAGAAGATTCAGAATAAGTAGCACATGAACAGTGTTTCCAGAACATGCTAAATACGAATACTTTAGTAATATATTCTCGTATTTTCAAGAGTAAAATAAAAAAATAAATTCCTGCAAAATGATTAACAAATAAAATCATTAGAAAATAATTACAGGTATTTGTGAGTATCAAAATCATCATAAAAAGATGGAGTATTAATATAAACTCCCCCTTTAAATAACTATATTATGTATTGTTGAAAACAACACTTTCTCCACAATATCCCCCTTTTTGATGATCACAAAACCAATAAGAAATAATTAATGAAATTAACTTAACATAAAATTAATTACATAAAGTTTTGAAATTTTGAAATGATTAATACAATATTAATTGTTCCCTTTAATTTACACATGTTTTAATTTTTCCCATAATAAAATCAATTACTCCACCAAACTAAAAGATGTTGTATTTATCCAAATTTCTCCCAGTAAAAATAAACTGTTGTTTTTATCAAAATCCCCCCCCCATGTTGTGATATCAAAAAGAATGATAGAATGAGGAATAGAATACATATTAATGTAGCACTGGACATAAGTAAAGAGTATTATTAATTGTTTATCGATAATTAAATCTGGAGTACCAACATATCAAAATAAAGCCAGTAAAACAAATAGAAAGAAAGAAATAGATTTTCCTTAAAATTCAAAAATAGATACATTGATGATAAAGAAATCAATAAAGTGTTTTTTGTAGTGAACATGTGGGGTTTATCTTCTCTGGACTGTAGAATTGATTTATGCTAATTTTTCTCTCAACATTCTCTTTAATCCATCACCATGCTGAATAATAAGATCATTGGCCTCTTGAGTCATATGAATATCTTGAATGAGATTGAATCTGAAAAACCTGTGAAGCCTTTCTTCTATCTCCATAAACAAAGATATCTTCTCTGTGAATTTTTATAAGACAGAGTGGATTCCTAGCTCACTGTAGGTTAACTAATCAACTAAGAATTTTTAATTGTCTAAGAGAATAGGTAATGGAGCACTATTGCACTGAAGATCATGCAACTTGTCATTCATGTTTCTCATTGAAACTGTGATAGCATTAAATTTTATGATTTAATCAGGTGAAGTACCTAATCCACTATCAACATTATTTCAAAGTGATGCAAATTGTGTCTCCATAAACAACTTATGATCTGAGAAATATGACTTCAAAACCATATTAGATTTCAATTTGGCAACAACATTTATCATATCATCTTTAAAAATTTCAACTGCTGGTCTTGAAATAGTACTCTCCTTATGATTTTTAAATTTCATCTGTTCGGATGCTAAGGTGATTATCAGAGAATCATTCTCACATTGCAATTGAGATAACTTTCTGTAAAATTATTCAACTTCCCTAATCCTTGAATCAGAATCACCATGTGCTTGATTTGCATTATCGGGCTCTGTGTGATGTAGTAGTACTAAAGGTAATGATTCAGCATTAGATTTTTATTTCTCCTTGTCCTTAGTAGGTTGGTCCACATATTTTTCCTCAGAGATATTTTCGGACATTTCCATAGAGAAATCCTCTAGAATAACTTCTTTGTGAGCTTCAGAATCATGCTCATCATGAATATCTGCAATTTGATCATTTAACGAAATATCTAAAATGATATCCTCTGAAGTTTCATGAGGTCTGGACACATCCTCACCAGGCTCTGCCTCCTTTTCATGTTGAATTATAACAGCAACATTAGGTACAAACTATTGTTCTGATCTTTCAACTACAATAATTTCATGATCAGGATCTGTAACAATGACATTTTGTTCTTCAGGTTGTTCAAAACCCATTTCTATGAAAAAGAATTAAGGGAGTAAATATATTGTAGTTAAGTCAGGGGAATTATGTTCCTCATTCAAAGGTCATTTCCTCTGAGTTTGAATTCCCTCATGCCTTCTTTTTCCTCAGTTTCTTCCACTTCAAATCTGATCCTCCTTTCCACAATGCTGACTCTTGATTCATCTTGCCCTTCCTTGGACTTTGAAGATTGAGCTTGAGCACTCTCTGGTTCATCATCTTCTCCTACTGGCAATAGTTTTCCATTGATAGTACTCCAGAAATATCAAATCATCCTTAAATTTCTTGCATGAAACAAATTACTGTGATGACAGTGTACTTAGACATCCACCAGTATCACCGTGTCCTTCATAAACAACAGCTTGGAAATAAATCTACAAAAAGGATAAAAGTTCATTCAAGCATCACTCTGACAAAAATATCTTAGGTATCTAACCATATACCTAGTAAAATTGAGTTTGACATCACTGAGCTAATGATACATTATATATATATCGTGATATAATATCTTTTCTATCTCAGACATCCTTGGTGCAATCCCTGTTTGCACAAATTTGACCAATCTTTTCTGATTATGAACCAAATCCATGATAAACCTATTATTTTCAGTCATAAAACCAAAGATAAATGACATTATTTCCTTTGATTTATGCACAAAATCTCAAATATTTTTCAAATAAAAATGAAAAACTCCCTCATGAGGAAATTTGAGAATCTGACCAATTTCTACTAACGAGATTGAGAAATACCTATCCTCTATTTTGGAAATCATATTGTCCTCAGTATATCCTAGACTAAACTGTACATATTTAAAGAATTATATATGTTCTACATCATAGAGAAATTCATTATTTTCACTGTTGAATGTTTGTTTAAGGTTCTGAAATGACAGTGCCTGTTTCAATTATAGATTTGTCTGATATAACCAGTCTATATCTATTACCTTTCCCTGTAAGATTTCTATTCCTTCAAAGAGTTGTCTCTTGGAATTTATTTTCTCAGCTTCACTGGCTCTTTTAATCCTTACCATCTCGGTGAGAATCTATGAAGGTTTGAAGGTTAGGGTTTCAGAGGTTCGAAGATTAGGGTTGATGAGCAGAGGTGCGGTTTATGGGTTCGAAAATATTTCGATAGAAATGAAACGGTTTAGAAGTCGAAATGGTTTCTGAAAACCTGGATTCTTGTGTTTTTAAAAATAATTACATATATTTAAAAATAAATAAAATAGATTACGTGGGGAAAAGAAACTTATTCTATTTTAAAATCAAAATAGATAAATTATTTTAAGCAGAATTCAAATAAAGAACTACCATTGAAAAATAAAATTCAATTTAAAATAAAATAAAACTTGATCCCCCTTAATAAAATCAAACCTTGCAGTGTGAAGTGGTTTAGTAAAAATATTAGATAATTGAATTTCAGCACTTAAAATTCCAAAGATATATCCTTTTTTAGAACCCGATCTCTTAGAAAATGATGTCTGATATCAATATGCTTAGTTCTAAAATGACTAATCGGATTTTTTGAAATATTTATAACACTAGTATTATCACATTAAATATGTGTTTTATTAAAATTTACTCCAAAGTCCATAAGAGTGTTTTCATTCACAAAAACCTGTGCACAACAACTGTCATCAGAAACATATTCTGCCTCAACTATTGACAGGGTAACTGAATGTAGTTTCTTACTTGACCAGGAAACTAATGATTTTCATAAAAACTGACATGTTCCTATAGTGATTTTCCTATATAATCTACAACTCTCAAAGTCTGCATCTAAATATGAAATCAAATTGAAATCAGATGTTTTGGGATAAAGATGTGATTGAAAAACTGTTTCTTTTAAATATCTAAAAATTATTTTAACAACAGTTAGATGAGATTTTTTAGGATTTGATTGAAATCTTGCACATAGATATACTGAATACATTATATCTGGACTGCTAGAAGTAAGATATAATAAACTACCAATCATACCTCTATATAACTTGTCATAAACTATGTTTAATGTTTCATCCAAATCATGTTTTATATTGGTACACATTGGAGTTGTATATGTATTATTGTTTTCTAGTCCAAATTTCTTCAACAAATCAGTAATTTATTTGCATTGATACAAAAAATTTCCAAATTTTTTTTCCATAAATTTGAAGTCCTAAAAAGAATTTTAGGTCTACTATCATACTCATTTCAAATTATTTTTTCATTAACTTTTAAAACACATGATAAAGGGTTTTATTAGTTGATCCAGAAATTACATCATCAACATAAATTTGAAACAAACAAATATTAGAATTTAAAGTTTACTTAAATAGTATTGGATCTACCATTCCAACAGTAAAAGTATTTTTTTTTAAAAAAGATAATAATATTTCATACCAAGCTCTAGGTGCTTGTTTAAAGCCATAGAGAGCTTTAGTAGGTTTAAAAACAAAATCTGGTTTTTGATAATTTTCAAAACCAGGAGGTTGCTCAACATAAACTTCCTCCATTATATAACCATTTAAAATGTCAGACTTAACATCCATCTAAAATAATTTAAATTTCATATGAGATGCATAGGCTAAGAGGATTCTAATGGATTCTAGTCTAGCTAAAGGTGTGAAGGTCTCATCATAATCTATGACTTCTTACTGATTGTATCTTTTAGCTACAAGTCTAGATTTATTTCTAGTTATTATTCCGTGATCATCTTTCTTATTTCTAAAGACACATTTGGTTCCTATCACTGTATAGTTCTGTGGTCTTTCAACTAATTCCCAAACTTCATTTCTTTTGAACTGGTTTAATTATTCTTACATTGCTATCTTCCAACTTTCATCATCTAAAGCCTCTTAAATAGTCTTGGGTTCTAATTGGGGTAGAAATGCAGATAATTCTGAAATATTTCCTATATTTCTTCTAGTTTTTTTGTCAGTATCTAATTCACATGTTATAGTTTCTAAAGGGTGATTATTTAGGGTTATAGTCTGTCTAGGAAACACACATATAGGTTCTTCTGTATCATTTTCTTCTGAACTGGACTGAATTTTATTTATATATTTTTCAAAACCAATTTTCATGTTCTCAAGCCTCATGTTATCATTAGAGTCAGATTCATCCATTTGATCTGTCCTTTTCTCAAAGGGATCAGTTTCATCAAATTTCACAATAACTGGTTATTCAACAATCATTGACTTCATATTATAGATTCTATAACCTTTGGAGGTAGCTGAATATCCTAAGAAAATTCCTTCTTCAGTTTTTTGATCGAACTTACCGAGATTATCCTTGGTGTTTAATATGTAAACCATGCATCCAGAAACATTAAATTAGTTAAATTTAGGTTAAATGTTATTCTAAATTTCATAGAGTATGTTTTCCAAAATAGGTCTAATTAAATCTCTATTCATTATATAGCAGGTTGTTCTTACATCGACTTCCCAAAAGTAGGTAGGAATGATATATTCATTTAGCATAGTCCTATCCATTTCTTGAATATTCCTATTTCTTCTTTCAACAATTCCATTTTTTTAGGTGTTCTAGGTGCAGAGAAGGTGTGTATAATACCCATATTTGAGCAGAATTAATTAAATTCCTGATTCTCAAATTCTCCAACATGATCACTTCATAATGAAATTATTTTGGAACCTTTTTATTTTTGAACATCTTTACAAAAACATTCAAATAAATTAAAAGCTTCATTTTTAAATTTCGAAAATAAAATCCATGTAAATCTAGGATAGTCATCAACTAAAACATATACATATAATTTACCAGCGAAGCATGATACTATTGAAGGTCCAAAAAATTACATATGAATGAGTTCTATAGGTTTAGATGTAGAAATTTTGTTAACAGATTTGAATGATTATTTGTGTTGCATTCCAAGTTGACATGCATCACAGAATCTCTCATATTCAAATTTGAGACAAGGCAATTAAGAAATTAATTGTTTCATAGATAAATTATTTAAAAAATATACATTACAATGTCCAAGTCTCCTATTGCAGATCCAGGATTCAATTATATTAGCAGTTATGCAATTTACATGTTTTTTACACATGGAATTTAAATCCATGGTATACACATTACCAGTTATTGGTGCTCTAAATTTAAGCAATTTATTTTTGAAAACAGAACAGCAATTGTTAGAAAAATCAAGAGCATAACCATCATCAAATAGTTGAGAGATACTTATCATATTGTGTTTAAATAATTGTATATAAATTACTTTACTAATTGAGACATCTTCTGGATCTCCAACTGTTCCAATACCAATGATTCTCCTTTGGCATTGTCACCAAAATTGACAAGTCCACCATTTGTTTGAGTGAGTCTAGAGAAATTCAATGAGTTTCCACTCATATGTCATGAGCAGCCACTATACATATACCATATGTCCTTTTTTCTCTTATGACCTGCTCCCTGGAAAGACATTTACACATATTTCTTTTGTACCCATATTTTGATGGGTCTAGTAGTGTTAGCAAGCAAGCATCTTGGAATCCAGAATTGCATTGTTTTTCTAATTTCACATGAGTCAAATAGGTCATTTGATACAAAATATTTCTTAATGCCACATATTTGGGTTTGTATTAAGAAATAGTTTTTAGAAATATGTACCCTTATTCCACACTAATTACAATTTAGTCTTTTTGCACTTGGAATAAAATAGTTTTTGTACAGCTTGGGTTTTTTACCTTTACTGTCAATTCCAAATCTCTATTTTTTAATGAAATATTACCTACGGATTTTATTTAAATTATTTAATCCTTTAGTAAAAACAAAATATGCATAATTATAAGTTTCTACTTCAGTTTTCGGTGATTTTATCTTTGATTCATAATCTGTATTGTTAGAATTAATTGAATCAAATTTTTCAGTAAACTCCTTATATTGTGTCAGAATTGTAGATATTTCATCAGAAACGACCTTATGAAGATTCTTTAAATAATTATTCTTGATAAATAGAGAGTCATATTATTCTTCAATCATACTGCAATAGGCTACATGTTTTGCATTAGAGTAATTAGATTCAGAACTAGAATCAGAATAGTATTATTATTGTACCTCATCTGTTTCTGCCATAAAACTCATGTTGGATTTCAGATTTGCTTCCTCCTTCTCTGAGTCTGATTGAAAAGTACTACTGGAGTCTTCAGATACACTCAATTTAAATTTCATGGCTTTCTTGTCCTTATGCTCGTAGTCATTTCTATTGAAAAATTTCTGTCTCTTGTCTTCTTTTAGCTGAGGACAGTCAGGTCTGATATACCCCATTTTCTTGCATTCATAGCATCTTATTTCCTTGTCATCCATTTTGAAGAATTTTTTAAAACCCTTCTTCTTTCTATAGAATTTTATGAATCTTTGGGCTAGCTGAGCCAATTCCATATCAGAATTAGTTAAATTAGAACTCTCTGACTTCTATTTTACATTTTCTCCATCTTTCTGTTTTTTGCTTTGTCATGATGCTTTCAAGGTAGTATCATCTCTTTTGATAAGCACATTATGTTCATTATCATCAACTCCCATCTCAGCTTCATACATCATTAATGTTACAATTTTTTCTCTTTTGGTTAAATTTTTGATAGGTGTCGACTGTCAGATTTCTGTAGAGATTCCATTCCATTTTGTAGGAAGTACTCTCATTACATTTAATGCTTGATCGGCTTGCTTAATTGGATCTCCCAGGGCAGTTATGTTATTGAAAATATTTAGTACCAAATAGTAGATAAAATAGTAATAAATAAATATGATATTGTGAATAAATATAGGTGAAATTAACACATAAATATTATTGAGAAATTTCATCAATGTAAGCATAATCATAAAAAATCCAAAAAATGATAAGATCATCCCAAAAAACTCTTGTAACATGGTTACATGGGATCATTTTATCCGTGTAATAAAAGGAAATTACATTTAGAATAAAAAATAATAAAAATATGGATACTAATTATATAAATTTTAAAATTTATGCATATCAACCTAAAAATATATCAGGTGCATAACAAAACATTAGTCTCAAATAAGGAAAATTGAGAAAAAATTTATTACCGATGTGGTATCTTTTGAACGTTAAACCCCATGAAAAATGGTCAACAGAATGGACATGTGAACACCCATATATTAAGATACATTATAAATATAATGTATTTTGGGAAATAAATACACCATAGAAATGGAAATAGTGGTGATCATTACATGAATCTCACAGAAATTAAATGTGAGATGAAATTCCCCTTACCCTGTGTCTTGATTCTCTCGGCACTCACACATGATTTCTATATAATAAATATTTTTTTACTATTAATATTTTACAAAATCATACTATTATACATAATACCACATATTTATTTATCACGATGTTATATTACCCACTTGTAAATGATATTTTGTTAATGATTCACTTCATGTAATCATATTCTTGGTTCATCACAGGTCACTTAATTTGTTGTAGCATTGGTCCTTAATTATATATCATGATTAAAAAATGGAGAACATGATATAAAAAAATTATATAAATTATATTTATAATATAATAATTCAATGCACTATTAATTATGAAATGGAATACTTCTTTCATGTAGATGGTAAGTCAATTGTACACCTGAACTCTATTTCTGTTTTTATTGTCTCAATAAAATAATTTATGTAAATGAAATATATATATATATATCATTATTATAGTATAATTACTATATCTTATATATCATATAACATTATTTAACCCATCCTTAATATATTTCTTGTTGTTTGTGAACGAATCAAATCACTATTAGGGGGAGATAGTCCACACTTTGTCAAACAAGATTCTGGGATTAACACCAAATGGAAGGTAAAAATATGTTATTTAACAAAGGAATACAAAATCATAAATACCTAATATAAACAATATATAAATTATATAAATTTATTGTCCATAATAATTTCCATCATGGTTTTTGGTAAATAAGAAATAATAATCATCATTTTTTGAGGCGATAGTTCTCTGTACATGTAAATAGTATGTTCAACATCTATTAGATGGAGGTTTGTGTAAGTGTATGTCAGACCTTGTGGATACAAACATCCATGTATATAAAGGTAATTGTAAATAGTCACAAAAATAAGGTAATAATGATAGTGGAGGGGGTGGAGAAGGAAAATAAAAGAATGAAACTTGGAAAAAGACATTACCTCTAAATTGGGTAACTCTGTTTGCTTTGTTCCAAGAGTTATACTTGAGAGGGTTTCAACCCAAAGGGTGGCATCAATGTATAAGGTATGATTTTTTAGAGGTAAATTGGGTTGGTATTTTTCAAACATAAGAGGCTTGGATGTATTAGGAATGGGTAGAGGTGGTTCCCTTTTTAAGGGATGGAAAAGAACACACATGGAATTTTTAGAAACAAATTAGGTGTGAACATGTCAATAAATAAAAAATTTATTTAAAACACAATAATCTAAAGAATTTATGGTTTATAGTTTAATCATGTAAAGCCAATATGTTTTAGACAAATTTATAGATTATTTGCGAACATAATTTTAAGGATTAGTCCCTAATTAATCATAATCTGTCCTTAATTAATATGATTAATTTTAATAACTTTTACTTATCATTTTGTTCAAAAATAAACATGGTCATATTAGAATATAAATTTTACACAGAATATGATGATGTATTTATGATATTTGAAATTATAATCATAGAAGATGAAAAATTATGATTAGTTCTAATCTTTAAGACGAGACAAAATAATGGGGTTTTATAGTAGGATAAAGTTCAAAAGAATGTTAAGACTTCACATTTTATTTCGAAGTGAAATTGATTATACTAAACGAAATAGTATTAATAGATGTAGTATTCATCTAATTTGACAATAAAAATTACTTATAATATCAGTCATCATTAAAAATCAGTTAGACTAATTTTTTTTACTAAATAGCAATATTTCTCACTATTCATTAAAAATGATGTTTCTAAGAAAATTCCCAAAAAATCACCCTAAGATAAATTATAAATTATAAACCAAAAATGAAGTTTATTTTTATAAAATTAAATTAAAAAATGTGTATAAAAATTAATTTGGTTTTTTAATGTAGTTCATTCGAAAAACGATATTTTTAAACATAAAAAAGAATTTTCCAAAAATCATATATTTTATTATCAATAAGTTTTTTTATATAAAATAGTTTAAAAATATTTTATAATTATTTATTAGTATTAAAATTAATATCTTTAACCTTTAGGTTATAATTATATTATTTAAATAGTTTAAAATATATGAATTGGTATTTTTTAGAAACTCAATGTTGCATGTATCGTACACCAAATTTGTTTTTCAATAAAAATAGTCAGTGTTGTGTGTGAAAGAAATATTGTAAATAGTTTATTGAAAGATAGAAATGGTAACATAAATTTTATTAAAAAAACAGGTCCATAAAATCACTGGGTTTTACATTCTACCATTATAAAATGAAATTTTCCTTCGAAATTCGTCACTCGGGTAAAAAGAAGTGAGGATACATCAGCTTCATCATATAATCAATTTTACAAAAGTCTTATTATAATTATAGATTTATCAAAAAACCTTGACCAAGGGATTGGTTTGGATTCATATAACATTCTATGGTCAGTCCATAATATCAACAGGTTGTTCTTCATAATAATGATCCTGCTCCAGCGGTATGACCTATTTGTTTATTAAAGTTGAAAGGGTCAGGTATGTACATCCACATGAGTGAAAAATAAGCACATCATAGACGTGATATAGATTTCTAGTAAGTGAGATGTGATAGGCTAATATCCCTTAATTATCATTAAATTCAATGGGGATGATATACCTAGGGAATATTTTCCCTTTATTCCCAAATATCATAACATTCTTCCACAATGAGATTCGTAAAGACAACTATTTTCCAACTTCAATGTCTAGATCACAGTGACAGTTACCAGTATTACCTTTATACTATCATTGAGTTACCATGATGTACTACTAAATTGATATAGCCATTATGACTAAATCATTAGTGATCTCAGACCGTGATATCTTTATTTCTCCATCCTCATCCTAGCATTTCAGATATCTATATTTCGTCCCATAAAATGATTTATAAGGTGACATACAAAAGTTTTAGTGAATTTAAATGTTTTAAGAAAAGTTAACTAGATGAATGTTTTGATCAAAGACTCCTTTGAAATCCAGAGAATGATATATGAACATATCTTCTAGGGTTTGAATTGTTTTATCAGCCTGAACATCTATTTAAGAAAGGTAAGTTGTCTTGAAAATAAATTTTATATCATGTACATTCTAAAACATCATGAAAACATTGTGATAAAATTTGGATCTCGATCTGATAAAAATGAGTGTGGTACTCCATGCGACCTAACAAAGTCCTTAAGTTATATTCCTCAAGATGATCAAGAGATATATCATCTCTGATAGAAAAAATGTTTGTTGACATATTAAGGTGATCGACTGAACAACATATAGCATTATACCCTTTTGATTTTTTGGGTAGTCCAAGAACAAAAATCTATTGTGATGTTCTCCCATTTCCATTCTGGTATGAGTAATGAATTCAACATCTCTTTATACTTTTTTATCTCCACCTTAACTTTTTGGAATACCAAACACCAAGAAACAAAATCTACAATATCTCTCTTCATTACATCCAACAAGTAGTATTCTTTCATGTCCTTATACATCGTTGTACATCCAGGGTGAATATAGAATGATGAACTATGAGCATCCTCTAAAAAATACTTCTTTTAATATGGAATTAATACAACACATACATGATTATAGAATCTTATCATTCCATTCTAATCAAGGTTAAACTCATGAACATTTCAATCCTTCTTTTGCAACTCCTCATATTCCTTGTGTGCCTCATTAATATTCACATGGATAGACATATGAACATTTTTTTGAGAATGATAATATGTTTTTCATTCATTTAAGATTTATAGATCCATCCATTGAAAATACATAAATATTCGATCTTTTTCTAGCCAAATCTTGGATATGATAGCATGATCCTTCTGACTCAAAGCATATTCCACCTTGTTAACTTTCCGAATGTGGTAATGTATTGAACCTTCAAAATCCTTTATCAATTATAACCATCTTCTCAAGAGTATGTTCAACTCCTTTAATGTGAATATATATTTAATACTTTTATGATCAGTATATATATATATCATTATTCATCATAAATATAATGACACCATATCATTAATGGAATGATTGTTGCCAAAAACTCCCAATCATTAGTTGGGTAATTTTGATCATGAATCTTCAATTGTCATGTGGCATAAGATATAAGCATGTTATTTTACACAAGAGAAAATCATAATCACTTTATGGATGGATCTCTGTAGATTATAAACCCATCTCTACTTATGGGAAATTAAAGCACGTTTGAACTGAAAAACCTTCTCCTTAGTTCCTTGAATTTTTACTCATATTCTTCTATCTAGATGAACTTCCCAAAATTCTAGGCTAACATCATCATATGAAAAGATATTCATGATAAATTCTCCACAAACTATAGATAACATCTAGATAATCCCAGAAAGAGAAGGATCTCAATCATCATGGTTGTTCTAGCCCAACATTCAGTATCCTCATTTTCTGATGGATCTAATTATATACCATATATTGATATTATGGGACCCAAAAAATGAAACATTTATTATGAAAAATTTAGACTTCAAAATTTTCATACAATTTCTCCATCATTAAGGCCTTTAGTATTATAGTCATGTGATCTGTATCCTCATAATTTCTCTTTGAATAGATAAAAATATCATCTATAAAGACTACCACAAACTAGTCAAGGTAATCACTAAAGACTCTATTCATGGAATACATGATGATGGTATAGTCATTAGTCATACCAAAAGGAACACAATATATTAATAGTGACTATACCGTGTATGGAATTATTTCATAGGTACATCCTCCTTCTTGACCCAAAACTATTGAAATCCATAACAAAGGTCAAGTTTGGAATAATATTGAGATCCACACAGTTGATTAAACATTTCAATAGTAGAAGGAATATGATATATTTTCACTATTGTGATCTTGTACAACTACCAGAAATAAATGAAGAGATTAATTGATCCATATTTTATCTGGACAAATAGAGCTGTCGTACCCCAAGGTGATACACTTGGATGAATGGTTCCCCTAACCATATATTCTTATAGTTTCTTCTTCAATTACTGAAACTCAATCAAGGTCATTATATAAATAGTCGATGAAATTTCTATGGAAGCTGATATAAGTTCTATTAAGAACTCAATTTAACATTTTTGTAGAAGACTAGGAACATCTACCAGAAAAAACCCACAAAATATAAAAAATCGGCAAATCATTGATGTCGATCTTCTCCCCAGCCATTTGAGATAAACTATCATTTTTAATGAGAATTATGACCCATACACAAGATATTATCTCCATTATAAGATCAAACTTTTCATCACATTTATGGATGATCAAAATAGGTATTTAAATATAAAACATAACTTTCCTTCCTTGACAATTTCAGTGGGATATATGAAGAGAAATCCAATCGATGACTAATAAGATATCGAATTCGACCAAAAGGAGAATGACATGATTATCAAGAAGAACATTCCAACGAACATCATCTAGAGATGAATCATAAACTTGTAATGCAATCATCATACCACTAGGATTTTTCACTACTAATTACACATGTAATTATTTTGGTGGAATATTTACACCATTATAAAATTTATTAGATTTGAAAGAGTGGGTAGATCCAGAATCAAATATGACATTAGACGTTCTGGAGTGGATTGTATGTGTACCTTTCATCACACCGTTATCTCACCCCTCATGATATATAGATTTTTATAGATTTTTCTCCTTATCCATCGGCATAAGTGGTTCCTGAAGTTGATCATTATCTCCAATCATTTGGTTTGAGAAATTGTTATCAAAATTCTCATTCTCTTTAAACATGTAGCACTGAAAAGTGGGAGGTTTATTCGGTGCTTCATTTTCTCCAATAGAATTTTGACCAATATTTTTCCCATAACCTCAATAATAAATTTAATTATGGCCTCCCCCATCACACTCAACACATTTATTAGACCCCATATAGAAATTTCCTCTATTATTCATCCCACACATAGAGCATCAAGTAATTTTCATATTCATTTCTTCAAGGATCTACGAGATTCTTTTGAACACCATTGTACTCTACTCGTCAATTCCATGAGATTTATATGTAACTCCCACCTTTATTCCAACAATTATTTCACAATGGCTAATCTCTTTGTAGCTACAAAAGTATCTTATAGGCATTTCCCCTATAAGAAATCTCTTTAAAACTGTAATGAACCAATCATCTTTACATTCAGGTTGGATGATAATTCATAAAGAATACCTCACAAGCCTTTTAAAATTAGCAACATAGGTTCCAACAGACTCCTCATATCTTTTCTACACCTCAGGGAACTCTTTCTCCATCTTGGTACAGTGAATTTAAGGAATGTACTTCTTGAAAAAAAGTTCACAAACTCATCCCAAACCATGGATTCAATCTCATCATGTTTTATCTTATACTTTTCTAGATTCTACCACAGATCTTCATCGTCTTCCAAGAGATGTGCCACCATAAAAAATTTCTAATTCTATAAACACTAAAAAATGGATAAAATCTTTTTAGTGGTACTAATCCACTGTTTAAAAAGAAGTGGATTAATAGACCCTAAAAAAGAAGGAAGACATTACCTCATAAAAGAATAAATTTAATGTTGTTCTTTCCTATGCTCATTTGGAATTCAACCATGATTCATAGCTTGAAAAATCATTGAAAGAATTTCAATGAGGTGTTAAATTCCAAATCCCATAGAATTTGGTTTCTTCTAGTGGACAATCAATGCATTTTTCATCATAATCTTAAATAACATGGTTTCTTCGGGTTCTAGCCATCGACTAAAACCAAAATCATAGAGTAATAAATAGTTTTCATAACGAGGTACTACATAATCATGAAAAACAAATTATAAGTTGTCAAATTTATGACATCTTATTTAATATATGATACCTTAGTGTTATCCATAAATATTCACAGTCCACATAGGAATAAATTATTTATAATGGTTCGTGAAGAGTTTGTGAATTCCCAAATCATATCCCATGGGAGTGTCAAACTAGGTGTGCATCAAGTCCTATTTTCAGGCACTAGATTACACCGAGTCAATCTCAAAATAACTTGTCAGAGTTTTTACCCCTATGTACATTTTTTCTAGAGCCACATCCACTTTTAGAATCCAGATATGTATTTATTTATAGGAAACCACTCACTCTATCATTCAATAAAATTCCAATACATTTTTTATTCTTTTCCATGTCCTAAAACAAAACCTTAGAATTCTTCTAGGGTTCTCACTGTGGGTTTCTCATTTCAGTTTCCCAATGATAAATATAAATTTTCATTTTTTCAAACTGTGAAGTCCATCTATTTCAAAAATTAACATTTATTTACATATATAGAATAATTAAATATTATATAGAAGCCCAATAAACATAGTTTGTATATTTCCTTTGGAACCTGCAAACAGAAGACTAATACAAATGTGATATAAATTATATGCCACTTGTTTCTCAGAATCTAGAACCCTTCGTATACATAAAAATAATAATACATAACATAATAAATATTGGAAAGAAAAATATAAATGGGTGACCTCAAATGCGCAGTAACGTTAAACATATGATACATCTAAGCAGAAACATGATCATAAGGGTAAGAGAAGATGATCAAGAAAATAGAACATCATTCCCTTCATATCAAGGATCATATTCATAAATCAGGTTATAAATCGTGGAAGTTCATTATACAAGAATCCGAAGTATGTAAAGGAAATAATCCATGAAATCATATCATAGAAGTAAAACATGGAATTGTGGAAACCTTGCTTTATATTATAGGAAAGCAATCAGTGAAAATTCCATATTAATGGACAAAGTCTATTATTGAACTGGGAGAACCCGCATTCCGGCCCTGTATTTTTGAACCGAGTAAACCCTCATTCCATCCCTTTGTTATTGAAACATATAAAACATGGTTCAAACCCTATTTTTTGAACACAGTAAACCCTCATTCCTGCCCAATCTATGTCATGAGAAATAAATCCTTAAATAATGCATTGTTTTTTGGTATAAGTTCCTCCCATCGCATAATGAAACCATACACACATGTTCTAAAAGATCATAAATGAACATATCACAACCCTTGAAATGAATTGGGTGTCATAAATATGTAAAAAAATAATAAGCTTTGTAAAAAATAAGCTTCATAATAATTTCAAATTAATCATATCCCATGAAAAATGTGGGTTTAAAATGTATATAATCTGTGAAAGAGAAATGGGATTGATAACCTCTTTCCATAAAAATTAATCCATTAAAATAATTAATATGACTTGAAACATTGAAGAATTTCTATATAAAGGCAATAATAATTCCATGTTTTGTTATTTTATTTGGGAAATAATTTTTAATGATCTTCTAAAAATAATTCATGTGGAAAATTTATTTTTGTCATTGAAAAATTGACTTTGTTAAATAAAACCTATTGATAATTTTCTTATTTGAAAATATATTTGAAACCATATAAATGATAAATTGAAAAAAAATTAAAATCTTCTTTCTATTAAAATAATATCTATGGATATTTTGGAAAAACATTTTAAAACATTTTTGAAAACATGGAGTTTTAATATAGAGGATTTCCAACTGATGAGATTAATGGTAAAAATTTATTAAAAACAATATACTGAATAAAAATGAGTAGAAAAAATGGTACATTAAAATGAGGATATCCTGAATTAACATAACAGATGGAAACACATGAATATCACTGAGATATTTCATCAAAGGAAGAATAAACATAAACAATCTCAGAAAACAATTAGATTGTCTTAATAAACTATTATAACACGGTGACTTGGGATAATAATCTATATGTAAGAAAAGGAAATTATATGAGGATTGAGATATAATAAAAATAAGTATATTAATCATATAAATATACCCCTCAAAAAAGAGTTTTGGTTGAAAAAAATAGGAGTCTCAAAAAGGAAAATTGATACCAAACTGTTTTACTGATATGTAAACTTTTGAAAGTTTAACCCCATGGGAAAATGTAGACAGAATGGATATGTGAATACCCATAAATTTAGGTACAAGATAAATATAATTAAATAATAGTCAGTACATAGAATAAACAAAAGGAATGAGTGGTGATAATAATAACAATATTACAGAAATTAAATGTGAGATGAAATTCCTCTTACCTTGTATATTGACTCTCTCTATAATTGTATAGGATTTATGTATAATAAATATAAGTTTATTACAATTATTTTACTGAAGAATGTTATTATACATAATACCACATATGGTTTTATTTTGACCATATATTATTTACAAGATAATAATTAGATGTTAATGATTGATATCGGGTAATCAGTTGCATTGTTTTTCACATGTCTGTTAATTTGTTATTGTGTTGGTCCTAATACTAATATCATGATTCAAGAATTCAGAAAATGATATAAGTATAGGGTATATAAATTCTATTTATATTATAATAATTCATTTCATAATGAATTATGAAATTTAACACAACATTCACGGAGATGGTAAGCCGTTTTTACGCATGGAAAATGTTTCCTTTTTTATTATCATATTGAAAGAAAGTTTTCAAATGTCATATGTATATATATATATATATATTTATATATATAATTATTACATAAGAATTATTATATCATATATATTAGAAATTTTCATTAATAAAATCCTTAATACATTCCATGAGGTGTGTGAAATAATCACATCGCTTTGAGGGGGTGGTAGTCCACACTTCCTCAAACTAGATAATCGTATTATCACATAAAAGACGTTAAAAAATGACATATAATAAAGAAATAAATAAGAGTAAATAAATAATAATTATGATATATTACATATATAAATATATTTTCTATCACAATTCCCACCAATGATTAGCGATTAAGGAGAAATGAACAATCATAATTTCATGAGGCATCATTTCCTCCTATAGAGAAACATTATATGAAACATCCATTAAATGAAAGTGAGTGTATGTGTAGATATAAACCATTGAAAAATAACATAGTATTATATTTTTGATACTTATATTGTCATAAAAAAGGGTATTATGAGAGTGGAGTGGTTAGAGAAGTAAAATAAAAGAATATTTTTTGAAAGAAGACGTTGCATCTAAAACGATTAACCCCTTTTGGTTTGTGCCAAAATGATTCTATGAGAAGGGTTTATGACCAAATAGAGGCATAAATGAACAAGGTATTCTTGTTGGGAGTCAATTTGGGTAGGTTTTGTCTGAACATAAAATTCTAGAGTGGTGTGAGGAATGTGTTTATTTGGTGGCCTTTTAGATGGAAGGAAAAGGTCTCACATGGTTTTTTTAGAAATAAATTAGGTGTGCAAATGATCTTATCTAAAAACGTCTTACCAAACCATCCAAAAATCAATAACGGTAGTTTTTTTGGAAAAAATATGGAATTACAATGGTTGTGAGACATGTTTATACATCATTTTGGACATTCATTTTAAAGTTATTCCCTAATGAAGATTAATTTGGCCTTAATTGATGTGATTAATTTTAATCACTTTTACTGTTCATTTTGGTTAAATATTAACATGGTCTTATTAGAGACTAAATATCACACTGTATTAAATGGTCTATTATGGATTTTTTAAAATCAATTCTCATAAGAGGAAAGCATGTTTTTTGTGCTAATCCAATAGACCAGATGAAATAATGGGGTTTTAAAGTGGGATAATTATTACAAGTTTTTTTTGATTTTACATTTATTTCCAAAGTGAAATTGAGTATACTATATGAACGTTGATTAATATATTTTATATTAATATAATGTGGACTTAAAAAGATCAAAAACTAATCCCAAATCATGTATTCAATATCATCATGTTTTATCTTATTCTTTTCTATATTCTACCACATATATTCTTCTTCTTCCAAGAGATGTGCCACCATAATAAATTTCTAATTCTCTGAACACAGAAAAATGGATTACATCTTCTCAGTGGTACTAATCCATTCTTTAAAAACAACTAGATCAATATACCCTAATAAAGAAGGTAGACATTACCTCATAAAATAATAAATGGAATGTTGTTCCTTCATATGCTCATTTGGAATTCAACCATGATTTATAGGATGAAAAATCTCTGTTAGAATTGCAATGAGGTTTTAAATTCCAGATCCCATAGAATTTGGATTCTCTAGTGAAAAATCAATGCATTTTTTCATCATAATCTGCATTAACATGGATTCTCTGGGTTCTATCCATTGACTAAAACCAAAATCATAGAGTAATAAATTGTTTTCATAACGAGGAACTACATAATCATGAAAAACACTTATAGGGTTTCAAACATATGACATCTTATTTAATATATGATACCTTAGTGTTATCCATAAAAATTCATAGTTCACATAGGAATAAATTATTTATAATTGTTCGTGATGAGTTTGTGAATTCCCAAATCATATCCCATGGGAGTGTCAAACTAGGTGTGCAACAAGGCCTATTTTCATGCACTAGATTACCCAGAGTAAAGCTCAAAATATCTTGTCAGAGTTTTTACCCCTATGTGAATTTTTTCTAGAGTCACATTCACTTTTAGAATCTATATATGGATGTATTTATAGGAAACCACACTATCTATAATTCAATAAAATTCAAATACATTTTTTTATTCTTTTCCATGTCCTCAAACATAACCTTAGAATTTTTTTTGGGTTCTCACTATGAGTTTCTCATTCCAGTTTCCCAAAAATAACTATAAATTTTCTTTTATTAAAACTATAAAGACCATCTCTTCAAACATTAACATTTAATTACATATGTGGAATAATTAAATATTATACAGATGCCCAATGAACGTAGTTTGTATATTTCCTTTGTAAACATGAAAACATAAGACTATTACAAATGTGATCTAAATTATATCCCACTTGTTTCTCGGTGACTAGCACCCTTCGTAGACATAAAAAACATAATACATAACTTAATAACCAGTGGAAAGAAATATAAAAATGGGTGACCTCAAATGCTCAATAAGGGTAAACATGGGATACATCTTAGCAGAAAAATGATGATAAGGGTAAGAGAACATGATCAAGAAAATAGAAGATCATACCATGCATATCAAAGATCATATAAATGAATCATGTTATAAATCTTGGATGTTCATAAGACAAGAATCCAAGGTAATTAAAGGAAATAATACATGAATTCATATCATATGAGTAAGACATGGAATTTTGGCAACCTTACTTTATATCATAGACAATGCATCAATGAAAAGACCATACTAATGGACAAAGTCCATTATTGAACTAGGAGAACCCCCATCCTGGCCCTGTATTTTTTATCCGAGTAAACCATCATTCCATCCCTTTGTTATTGAAACATATAAAACATGGTTCAAACCCTGTTTTTCTGAACCCAGTAAACCCTCATTCCTGCCCAATCTATGTCATGAGATAAAAATCCTTAAATAATTCATTGTTTTTAGGTATAAGTTCCTCCCATCGCATAAAGAAATCATACATACATGTTCTAAAAGATTATAAATGGACATATCACAACCCTTGAAATGAATTGGGTGTTATAAAAATGTAAAAAGAGAATAACCTTTGTAAAAAATAGGTTTCATAATAATTTCAAATTATTCATATCCCATGAAAAAAGTGGGTTTAAAAGTTACATAATCTCTGAAAGAGAAATAGGATTCATAACCACATTCCATAAAAAATAAACCATTAAAATAATGAATATGATTGGAAACATTGAATAATTTCTATATAAAGGCAATAATAATTCAAAGTTATGCCATTTTATTTGGGAAATAATTTTTAATGATCTTCTAAAAATACTTCATATGGAAAATATATTTTCTTCTATGAAAAATTGTCTATGTTAAATAAAACCTTTTGAAAATTTTCTAATTTTATAATATATTCAAAATCATATAAATGATAATTTGAAAAAAAAATTAAAATATTCTTTCCATTAAAATAATATCTATGGATCTTTTGGAAACATGTTTTAAAACATTTTTGAAAGCATGGAGTTTTAATACAGTGGATTTCCAACCGATGAGATTGATGGTAAAATTTTATTAAAAACATTATCCTGATTAAAAAAAGTAGAAAAAATGGTACATAAAAATGAGGATATATTGAATTAACAAAAGAGATGTAATCAAATGAATATCACTGAGATATTTCATCAAAGGAAGAATAAACATAAACAATCTCAGAAAACAATTAGATTGTCTTAATAAACTATTATAACATGGTTAATTGGGATAATAATCTATTTGTAAGAAAAGGAAAATATATGAGGATTGAGATATAATAAAAATAAGTATATTCATGATATAAATATACCCCTCAAAAAATATTTTTGGTGGATGAAATAATAGGAGTCTCAAAGAGGAAAATTGAAACCAAATTGTTTTACTGATATAGAATCTTTTGAAAGTTTAACCCCATGGAAAAATTTTGACAGAATGGATATGTGAATACCCATAAATTTAGGCACAACATAAATATAATTAAATAATAGTCAGTACATAGAACAACCAATAATAATGAGTGGTGATCATAACAATAATCTTACAGAAATTAAAAGTGAGATGAAATTCCCCTTAACTTGTGTATTGACTCTCTCTGTAATTGTATGGGATTTCTGTATAATAAATATAAGTTTATTAAAATTATTTTACTGAAGACTATTATTTTACATTATACCATATATTGTTTGATTTTGACCATATATTATTTACTAGTTAATGATTATATGTTAATGTTTAATATCGGGTAATCAGTTGCATTGTTTTTCACATGTGTGTTAATTTGTTATTGTGTTGGTCCTAATACTTATATCATGATTCAAAAATTTAGAAAATGATATAAATATAGGGTATATAAATTCTATTTATATTATAATAATTCATTTCATAATGAAATATGAAATTTAACACAATATTCACGGAGATGGTAAGCCGTTCGTACGCATGGAAATTGTTTCCTTTTTTATTATTACATTGAATTAATGTTTTCAAATGTCATATATATATATATATATATTTATATATATATAATTATTGAATAAACATTATTATATCATATATATCCTAAATTATCATTAATAAAATCTTTAATACATTCCATGATGTGTGTGAAAGAATCACATCACTTTGAGGGGTGGTAGTCAACACTTCCTCAAACGAAATAATCGTATTATCACCTAATAAAAGTTAAAAATATGACTTATAATAAATAAATAAATAATATTAAATAAATAATAATTATAATATATTTCATATATAAATATATTTTCTATCATAATTCCCACCATGATTGGATATTAACTAGAAATGAACAATCATCATTTAATGAGGCGTCATTTCCTCTTACAGAGAAACATTATATTCATCATCCATTAAATGAAGGTGACTTCAAGTTTAGATCTAAATAATTGAAAAAGAAAATAATATTATATACTGGATACTTATATTGTCACAAAAAAGGAAATTATGTGAGTGGAGTGGTTGGAGATGTAAAATAAAAGAATAGTTTTTAAAAGAAGACATTGCATCTAAAACGCGTAACTTCTTTTGGTTTGTGCCAAAAGAATTCTATGAGATGGGGTTATGACAAAATTGAGGCTTAAATAAAGAAAGAATGATTGTTGGGAGTAAATTTGGGTAGGTTTTGTCTGAACATTAAATTCTAGAGTGGTCTGAGAAATGTGTTTAGTTGGTGTCCTTTTATATGGAAGGAAAAGGTCTCACATGGAATTTTTAGAAATAAATTATATGTGCATATGTTCTTATCGAAAAACGTCTTACCAAACCATCCAAAAATCAATAGTGGTAGTTTTTTTGGACAAAATATGGGAATAAAATGGTTGTGGGACATGTTTATACATCATTTTGGTCATTCATTTTATGGGTATTCCCTAATGAAGATTAATTTGGCCTTAATTGTTGTGATTAATTTTAATCACATTTACTGTTCATTTTGGTTAAAAATTAACATGGTATTATTAGAGACTAAATATTACAATGAATTAAATGTTCAATTATAGATTTTTTAAAATCAAATATCATAAGAGGAAATTTTTTTGTTTTTTCTAATCCAATAGACCAGAAGAAATAATGGGGGTTTAAATAGGATAATGAGTACATGTTTTTTTTGATTTTACATATATTTTCAAAGTGAAAATGAGTATACTATATGAACTTTGATTAATATATTTAATATTAATATAATCCGGCCTCAAATAATATTTATAATATCATCCATCATTAATAATTAATTAGACTGAAATACACTATTTAAGTAAAAAGTGGTATTTTTCATTATTCCTTAAAAATTGAAGTTTCCCAAAAAAATAAAAAAAATCACCCTAATCTAAATCCAAAATTATGAATTCTAAAATGATGTTTATTTTTCAAATTTAATTTTCAATTTGTCTATAATTATTTTCATTATTATAAGTAGTTTATTAAAGAAAACTATGTTTTGAACATATTAATGAAATTACCAAAAATCATATAATTTATTATCAATATGATTAATTTATATAAAAATTTATAAAAAATATTTGAAAATTATAAATTAATATTAATATTACTATTTTTAAATAACAGGTTTTATATTATCCTATTTAAATAATGAAAACAATAAAATGAGATATTTTATAGAAACTCATTTTCGTGTATATCGTACGCCAACCCAGTGTTGACATATACAATGTCAGTCGTGAATGTTAACATAATATCTATATTTGTGCATTTCAAGATATAAATAAATATGTAATTTTTTTTGATTTAATAGTTCCATAAAAACTCAGGGTGTTATAGTCTGTTCTATTTTATAACCATTCATATTACCAACATATGATGTTTTATCTCCATCAATATTATAAACTATTATTGGTGTTTTTTGGTCTATTCATGTCATGATTTAATTGGGATATCATAGATTACTAACTTAATAAGTTATCATAGATCCCTAACATTAGTTTGTTCTCATGAAATGATCAGTAACACTTTAGTATTATGGTATTGATTTCTTATCATTTATTTTAATGAAACCATTAATTTACATAGGTGGACCTCTTTTTATAGAATTGAAATTAAACTATTATATATTTATCTAGGCTATGGAAGGAAATTTTATTATGGTTGTAGTGATAAAGTTATGTTCTTTGGAATCTTGATAAGGAGTTTCCATATGTTTAACATGATAGTTTGATATATACATTATAATTTTTGACATGAATTACTATTCCTGGTTTACTATGTTGATTTCAATAAAAAATGATATATAATTTAAATAAAAAATAAATTTCCTAAATAATGAACATAAAGATATGTTCTTAATATATATATATTTCTGTGTAAAATGAAGGTAACAAATTCATTGTATATCCATGTTTTCATAATGGTATTGATTATTGTTTTTAATTTAATATAAAATGATTTGAATAAAGTTAAATCAAAGATACTATAATAATAGATATGCATAAAAATTGAAAATGGTTCTTCTCATAGTTTGATCAAACTTGTTTTGGGCTAGAGATCATGTTCAATTAATTTTGATTGATTATTATAGATGATGACTAAAGATTCATGTTGTTGGTCCATTTTAACAATGAACCTATTAATTCCTTTTGGAATATAAATTATTTATTTTTATAAGGATGAATCTCCATGGACAGTATTTTTCTATTGTTTATATATTATAGATTCCATTGGTTGAGTTTCATGAGAGTTCATTAGTATTTAATGGGAAGATGCATAATTTTCGGTAATGTAATTACAAATCAACAATGATAATTTTCATACCTTACACTTGAATCAGATATGATAATATATTTATTTAATGATTATGTGATGGATGATTAGAAATTGGTGGGGTGACCCAGATGGATATGGCAGTAGATGAATCTCATTATGCTGGGATACATGGGAATATGCAAGGTGGTGTTTGGGAAGGATCCAGGATAGTAGAACTTGGTGATGATTGTATTTCCTACTGATGTGATAGTTCATGGATTCTTACATCCTATTAATCTATTTAATGGATATATGGTTGGTTTGTTTTTATCTTTATTCCCATATCCACTACATTAGGTATATGGATGTTCTTTGATTCATCTATTCTGGTGGTATCTTATAATTTACATCTATATATAAAAGATTCAGGGAATGATAAATAATTATTTATAACTATCAGATCCCATGAAGTTGGTAAATTTAAAATAAAATGAGATGATCATTAAAAAACATTATTTTTGTTTGATTGTTCCAAAATGTCATGGAATTTTCCTTAAGATAATAATGTTTGTATTAATTCTAATTTATGTTTAATGAAATGAAATTTGTAATAATGTTAAATATGTTTTGATAAATTATTTAATTAACAGGAATGATAAAATAAATTATTAAATTAATTAAAATACATAAAATCTTATATTCTTATAATATATTTATTTCATAGCAGTGGTGACTGGGTGTTTGAGTGATGACACATACAATTGGGAATTTCTGGAGGTTATGCCCAGATATTGGTTGTTGGAAATTTTTTATCCTTTTTAATATCATAAAAAATCCCCACACATATTGGGTTGGGATACTATAACACAGTGTCATTTAGAAGGGTTATCTCCAATATCCATGTTGATAAGGAATGATAGCTAACTACCCTTTATGGAAAAGTTCTCTTAAACTCTTATATGTTATATAATGAATGGTTTTAAGTTTACAATATATGTTTTTAGATGGAATAATGTCTCTTAGTTATTTTAAACATTTTTAGGTTTTCATATATTTTCAAAAAGATTTTTGTTGTTATGAAATGTATCGTATTTTGTTGAATGATGTACCTTACATTGTGTATGGGATTTAATATATTGATTTATTATACTCGATGTTTTATACATATAATATACAATGTGGTTGATCCTACAATGTTTAATATAGAGATGTTATATAGTATTATATGATGATTTGATGCATGAGGTTCATGGTGTTATTCTTATCCTTTGGGTTTGGTAAATTTCATACATTCCGAGACTTATGGATCAAGACATGCAACATTGGGAAAGATATAAAAACTACTAGGGAATTATTTTAAGGTACCTTTCATGTTTTATTACTATATTAAATGATATATTTTAAGAAATAAATGGTGAGATATATAAGTGGTGAGTCTATGATGATAGTATACCTATTTAAGTAATGAGTTGGCTTGACATGTTGTTTACACGCCTTTAATATGATTTATTTATTTATTTTTTAAAAGAGGCATGGGAAAAGATCATATATAGAATAATTTTATGATCACCCCATTTATATATTTAAAAAAATAAGGACTATTGGACCATATTGGAAATTGGTCATGAAATTTTCAGATCATGGTTTTGTAGGAGTTGTTCCATATTTTTGGTCACTATCGAGTTTTCAATTTTTGGTGTTTGTAGGTTTGTATACCACAAGATAAAAATTATGTTACATAACATGTATGTAATAGTGACTAATTTTTATAGAGGATAAAGGGTTTATTGGTTTATATATCTTATCACTCATGCATGTATGTCACATAGAGGGTAATGGAACCCATTTTTTACTAATTTTCTCATTGGTTCTAGTAACTAAATTAAGGACTTCTTGAGGTGAGACTTAGTCAGTCACAATATCATTCCTCTCATATCCTGTTAATTTGGGGTAATCTATTCGGTGGGTTGGGGGTCATGAATGGAAATTCCATGTGTTATATTGTGAAACACTCAAATTTACCATAACTTATTTTCTAAACAATGTAAACTGTACACATCTTCTCTTATTAACAAAGAAAATTTATATGACTTATCATATGAGAAATGAATAACACCAACACATAAAATCATTATCTACTCATTCATAAAAAAATATCTAAATAATTTTTTGTCTATTGATTACTAATATTAATCATAATACTAAACCAATCATATTTATTCGACAAGAATATCATATCATTATATTTACATACATAACATAATTATCTTGTGGAAATGAAATTGCTTTCATCAATGTAGCCTGAAAAATTATTATAATAAGAAATATAGTGAAATAAAATAGGAAAAATCATAAGGTAATCTCATTTTAGAGAAATAAAAATCCTTAAGAATGAAGTAATGGATGGAAAATACTTTTAATGAAACATTAAAAACATTATTTTAATGAAATAATGAAATAAATTTTTTCAATAACATCAAAAAACATAAAATTATATTAATAATGTGAATAATATTTTCTTTCAAAAAAATAAATACATGATAATAATTTCTTATATCCAACATTGGATATTTTTATGGGAAATGTTGTTGAGCCATAAACAATAAGAAATAATATTTTCTTTCTTTTTAAAAACCTAAAATTATATTCATATGGAAAATAAAAAAAACATTTTCACATTTTAAAAAAATATAGGTACAATAAAAATCTTTTAACAATCATATTTTTATTTGAATAACAATTCTATAAAAGAATATTAATAACATGGACAAGGGGTAGAAAGACTTCTAACATAAAATTAAAAATATGGTAATATTTTCAATGAAAAAATATTTTTTATATTTGATTATAATTAAGGGAAAATAGAAATAATACATAATAAATATAGAAATAAATTTATGATAATAAAATATATATTTTATTAGATAAAAATAATACAATTATAGGAGAGTATATTGATGAAAATACAACCCTGATTAAAATGTAATATGAACATATAATGGTATAGCTTTGGAAACATTTGAAATGAAAACTGATAATGGGGGCTCATAAGATTAATTATAAATGATATTTAATTTTCATGATAATTACAATATAATGAATTAAATTTTTGTATATGAACCACAAGAAAAAATTAATATGGTGAGTGTAACACCATTCCCCTACCTCATTGGCATGAGGAGGAGGTGAGGGATACTAGGGATTAAGAGAAGTTCCTAAGACGCCAAAGGCTGGAAATAAATGCCTAGGGCATTAAGATCAAGTCGGGGAACAAATTTACCTTAAGACAAAACCAACCAAACCATCGATTAACCACCAAGATATGATGCATGTCAATAAAACACCCAACATGCATTCCCAAAAGGCAACCAAGTTGTGCCACAATACAACCAAAAAACAATACAACCTGACCTGTCTACACCACATTAGTGTACAAGAGAAAACCAAACAACAAACACCACGATCCAGAACACCACCACAACTCCACACCAAGCTCCCACCTCCATGCTCCACCAAGATATCACAGTGCAACAATATAGGCGGGATATGCCTTACCTTTTTCCCAAATAATGGTACATGACAAATGTAATGACACCAAAGTGCCAAAGCAGGGGGTGAGTACTAAAACTCAGTAGGTTTTCCCCAAATGACTTCCCTACACACACCACTAGGAAAAATCCTTTAACACATTTATATAAAATAGTTTATATAAAATAATTAAAATTGAAACAATTTCTACAAGAAAAACATGCCCTCACCAATCCATCACACCAAAACAAGAAACCATGGGAAATCCAACCAAACATGCCACAATCCATTTCATCATTTACACACTAGCACAACAATTTACAACATGAAATGCAATTCACAACAAACAACCAAATGGTGGAGCTTATGTCCAACCAGTTTACCCATTCACACCTAGTGGTACTTATAGACCACAACCAAATAGTGGGGCTTTCAACCAACCCGTTCACCCATTCGCACCTAGTGGTACATCCCAACCACAACCAAATGGTGGAGCTTTCATCCAACCCATTCACCCATTCAAACCTAGAGGTACTTCCTGACCACAACCAAATGGTGGAGCTTCCGTCCAACTCGTTCACCCATTCACACCTAGTGGTACTTCCCAACCACAAACAAACAGTGGATCTTCCTTCTAACCCGTTCACCCAATCACACCTAGTGGAACTTCTCATCCAATTATCCTTTGATAGTGGACCTTCCATCCACTATACACCCTCTTTTTATAGTGGTACATCTATCCACTTCCAAAAAACATTCCATTCAATCCATAACCAATCATATAACCCACAAAGGTCACAACAACATGAAATAAAACAATTCCATTGCATATCAATCCACATAAATAAATGACCCATTTATTGAAAACCATTTCCATTCCCAACAATAATTCAATAAAACAACCTCTTTATTGAAAACGATTTCCATCAATAATTTTCACAAATCAACCATAACATCCCATTTCAAAATCTCTATTTTAAAATCCATAATAATTGCATTTCACCATAAAACCCCATTTTCCCCAAAAAATCCCCAAAACATCACCCAAGGGATATCCAATAAATTTATCACATCATACCATAATTAATTCATATCACAAAAATTTAATTGTAACCAAAACCATTACCTCTAACCAAGTCGAGTTGAGAGATAAGTCACCTTCCTTTAGGGTTCCTGAGAAATCGACTCACAAGCAATCACACCTCATATCCGGCGAACACACCATCAAAACCTATATAGATCCCTATTCCTATAATTCGCATGACTTAAAATCAACATACAAGGAAACAAAAACCCTATATATATAAAAAAATTGTAGATCAAAAAAACGAGAGAGAGAGATAGATGTGGATCTGGAGGAAAACCACAAGTGGCCAAGAGGACAGTCTTACCCGGGAGAAACCACCTTCAAAACACCTTGAAAACCCTTCGATTTGCGTCCAAAACATGTGGGAGATCACCCTCAACCCCTAATAACCCGAAATCCCAAGTGAGTATCGAGTGGTAGAAATTTTTTAGGGGGATGAGGTAGGCCCGAGTGAGCCCATGTTTTAAAACCATATTTCAAGTGGCTGCACAGTTAGTCCGCACGGTTTGGAAATCCGTGCGCTAATCGTGCGTGCGCTATTGCCTCGAGAGAAAAGGACTATAAAGTTGCCTCACCCATTTTGGAAAACCGTGTGTAGGCCTTGAAAAGACTACTGTTTACCCCTACATGGTTTCTTGGAGCATCCACATGGTTTCCCCTATCCGTGATCAAACCGTTCTCTCCTCGAAAAGACTCCAAACTTATCTGAAACCATTCAAAACTCTCCCAACCACTTCCTAACTAATAAAATGCAATTTAAATACATAAAAATTCATAAACAAAGGCCAAATACCTCAAACCAGGGGTACTATATTTAGTTTAGAACATATCTCAATGAAGTTAAATTTAGATGAAGAACCCCTTATATTTAATCTTGGATCCCATGTAACTCGGTAAACATCAATTAATATAAACATAATTATGGTAATTAATTGTACCATAACATTATTAATATATTTTATTTTTAATATTAAACCATAGTAATCACTTAAAATAAATTTATTAGTTAGTTAATGTCTATTTTCATCATCATATGTCAGTAATTTCGATTATTTCACACATCTTTTTTTAGGGTGATGTAAGTCCCCATTTTTGGATTTATTATTTATAATTCATAAAATATTTATGATACTGAATTAGATATTACATAATTATTAATATTATTCATGTCACGAACCGAATCTGGTCACCGCCAAAACCGGCACCAAACCCAGCCCGTGACATGACCCGAAGGGCGTTCCCTATCCCCACGGGCTGGCACAAGTGCCCGGGTATCATTAATATAGGTTTGGGAACGATTTACCCGAGTATGAAAGCATAAAACATTAAAAACATTCTATAATATAAATCTGAAATTTTTGAGCCAAACAAGACTTAAGTGAAAACCAGAACCGAGTACATTGGTTTAAAGATTATACAAGTGGTCCAAATAAAAATAATTATAGCATTAAGACAGCCCCAAGGACTCCACACGACAAGGGATCATCGCCCCCAAGCTATCTCCACAACTCCGCACCAAGAATGGGAACTAACACCATGAACCGCCATCACCCTTAGCCTTTCCTTTACCTGAATCAAACATAGCCAAGTCTACTTACACCCAAGGGGTGTAAGTAGGGTGTGAGCCTAAGCCCAGTAGTATACCACCCAATGATTCCAAAGAGTAAGAAATACAATGTGAAAAAGCAAGCAGTTTTCAAACGCAAGGAAAAGTAGTGTTCAAATTTCAAGAAATGAGACCTCTAATTGAAAATAGTTTTCAATCCAAAATTTTTAGAATACTAACACATTAAAATAGAAATGTTAGATACTGTAATTTACTTCCAAACACACCCTAAGACATGGGTAGATACTACAAATCCAATGAGCAACAACATTGGGAACACCCCTAGGCACTAGGTTGTCTTGGGCCCTATGTACCTCGTACCTCGGTGTAAAGTAATCATAGCAAAATCCTTTCTCGTGCACGAGCCACTAGTAGGGAACACACCCATAACCTAGTGGTCCCCAATAATCATCCACATAGTTTAGTTAGAGTTGTCGTTATCCAAATGCTAAGTGAAACAGGGACAAAACCCATCCGGTCCACTAGCCGTACTAGTACAAATCCGCCCCACCTAGGTACCCGGGCTTCCCCTTTTGTGCTCAATAAATTTCAGCATGCAACATAAATAAATTTTCATATAAAACATAATTACTGTTCAATCATAACCAATACAGTAGCTATCACATTTTATACCACTTAAAACACGCAACAAAACACTTAGATTTTTCATAAAACAATTCCTCAAAAATCTCATAGTGTTTCGGACACAAAACACCTTATAAACCTCACTTGCATACTATGTGAACATATTTAAGTTTCCAAAACATAAAGGAGATCCCACTACATTTCAGTTAAAACACAAAATCATTTTTATGGCAACCCTATATAGTTCAAGAAACGACATCATTGCAAAGTCTCCATTATTACACAACACAACTCTTAGAATTTCATGTGGTTCTCAAACACCATTAAAACCAGATTTTTCAGCAACAAACACAAGGGACAATCATTAAAAACAGTATTTTTATCCCTATTATACTTCAATAAAATCAACTAGTTACTTATAGGGTAGCCCCAATTAAACTAATAATACATATCTATGAAAAACCCCCAATTTCACATGAAATTGGCCTTTAGGATTCATTTTAAATAAAAACACCACTAAAACTATATTTTTCAGAAATAATAAAATTTAATAAGCATGAAAATACCATAAAAACAGTAGCCAATTCACAAAGATTTCATACACAATGGAATCACCTACAAAGACCAAGAAAACCCTTGAATCCTTTGTGCGAAAACTCAAACGCACCACCGCCGCACCTCAAGAAAGCTAAACCAGACCTAAAACCAGAATTTCAGACCATAAAACACAATATAAAACCTTAAATTTTAAACCCTACTTCCTGGACATTAGGAACCACAATTATAATGGAAGAAACCCTAACTAAATTGGATGTAACCCTAAACAAATTGAAAGAAGAAAGGAGGAAAACAACTTACTTAAAATATCTTGTAGAAATCGCCCCCCAAAATACCAGTAGCTGATTTCACAAATACTCAAACCTTCAAGGTAGGTTCGAACAAGAATAGGTAGATCATTTAGGAATTTGAATGGGGAAAAAAGAGTAAGAATCGAAGGAGTTATGAGGGAAACAAATTACCTTTATAAATCTGCCCGAAATTTGAGTTCTCCAGCAATTTCGACCTAAACCGCGATGCAAATGAGATGAAAAGAGGGTAGGAGGATATGGGACGCGAGGCTGGGTTCAAGGGGCGTGTTTGGGGCTTGGAATCACCGAAAAAGCCTTAAAAAAGAATAAGTTATTAGTAAATCAAATTTTATTTTTAAAACTGGAATTGGGCTTTCGGGCAGGCCCAATCCCTTAAATAAAAACCCATATACACCTTAGTTATGGATTTCCAAAGACTCCAAATTTTAATTGTGGTGTTAATATATCAGGGGAGGACATTTAGGAGTTGGAATGAGTGAAAAATATAAAAAAATGAATAAGTTATAAAAGAAACAAATTTTATTTTTAAATCTGGAATTGGGCTCACGGTTTGGCCCAATTCATGAAAACTCACATATTCTCCATAAAAACTTTGGAAACCCCCCAAAACAAAGCATTAATGGAATGTAAAATAAAAATACATTTAAAATAAGATATGTATGTGACAATTCTCCCCACCATGAAAACTTTCCGCCCCGGAAAGTCACAGTAAGGCCAAAGCAACAACCAAACTCAACTGAGAAACCAAGAGGTACTCTCTTGCCAGGTTTTTCCCCCAAAGGCCATAACACCTCCAGTGATCAATGAAGGAAGGAATACTCTCACAAACATGACTTACACCACCTTCCTGAATGAATAAATCACATTCAAGCTTTATCCCAAATGAAAACTCCTCAGACACAATCTGAACAATACTCAATCAATTTACCCAAATAAACAACAACATCGAACAAGGTTACACTTGCCCTTCTATAACTAAACCATTTGTCACTCTCCAATATCAATGTTTACCAAAGTAAGATGTAGGTAGTTAGATATCTCCAAATGATAATACCTACTTTCCATACAAAACAAAGGAAAAAAATATGAGTTACTCGTATGAAGAGACACAAATGGGCTCCCCACCATAAGAGACAACTTAAATTTTTTTTCCCCAGACAGAATCAAGACACTAATAAGGGGAGGCCCAAACAGACTCCCTAGTACAAGGGGTATACATAAATTAGAAATATACAAAATAATATACATGATACCCACAGTGGGTCTTCCCACCACAAGAACCAACCATCTTAACTGACCAGCATGGGCCGACACAAAAAGACTCAATTTTTTTTTAAGATTTGGGAAGGGTGCAGGGTCAGTCCGCACGGTTTGGGAAACCATGCACTAACTATGCTGATCATTATTTGAATGTGGCTTCCTAGCACACTGACACTACTAATCATGCACAAAATGTGTTCTCAAACTTTCTAGCCAAATTTCCAACCATCCTCCGATGACTCAATGGAAACCAACGTGGGAGGGAAAGACATTAGGCGATGACATGGGTACAAGGCCCTCTACCTATTTCCACCGAACGAGAACAACAGAAGGAAGATGATGAAACCATAGGTTTAAACTTTTCCTATCTTTCATACTGAGGATAGGACTTTGTATAAGTGTTTAAACGACACTGGTGTTTCCCCTGACTACGCGCCAGCTTCTCTCCGGGACCTATGGCTGGAGCTCAAAATATTGAAGCATCTTCGGCCACGCAGTTAGGCTGTTGAAACCCCTATGTGGAACTTATTCTTTCAGTTCCACAAACAACTACACTACATACCCTGATGGGTTTATCAAGACATAACACACTTCATAACCCACTTTGCCCAGAAAAACTCATTTCACTGAAACAAGGGATCAGAAGATGCACACACATCGCACCTTGTTTCTTTGGGTGAGAAACAACAGAAGGGAAAGACACATATAAACACCTTCCTCTAAGATATCGGATTTTATGTTTTTCCCAAGGGAGACATAATCCCAACATAACATAGAACCTTAGGGGATTGTGTGACCTTCACCTTTATGGTCAAAAGAGCACACAACATCACAATGCGTCACCGAACATGACCCTGACGATTGATAGAAACAATACATGGAACAGGACCATATTCAAAGTCCCTAAACAACAGATAAGTCCAAAACGTGGACACAATATCATATCATGACCTAAATCTCAAAATTGGTTTTTTTAATAATAACTCTTTCTTCAAAGAAACTATAAAGAACCCAGATGCCCTCTTAGACACCATCAAGACACTCATCTGTACTAACAACGAAACAACACTCCCACCTTTGGTGAATTAGGAAACTTAAGAAACTAAGGTCTCTTTCAACCTTCCCCAAGCACTATCCCACTACAAGAGGATCCACAAATCAGCGAAATGAATGGGTGTAGACTCAATAAAAGAAATGTTCAATAAAATATTATTTATATTGATCAACTGGAGGATTTTCCAATGGCGAAACAAAATGGGTTGCACTTCAGTTGTGCATTAACCCTTAATGGGGGCATACCTTATCCAATGAGAGAACCCAAGGACCCAACCAAGCTGGTCCATTGGTCAAAACATGCCACAAACCAGATCCAAACACATGAAGGGAACCATCGTTAAGGCATCCCAAAAAAAAAATTCAAAAGAGACCACTAACCATCCCTGCAACACAGCTTACCGACCAAACACAAACCCAAAACACAGTTCAAACAGAAGGGGTTCTAGAACTCAAAACATCCCACAACATCAACATTTTCAAAAACCCATAATACAAACCATACCAAACTATTCATCAAGACATCATGTTTTTCTTTAAAACCAATTTTTTGAAAACAAACGGTTTAGCAGTAAGCGTATCCACCAATGGTACCCCATGGGCCTCACACATGCCTGTTTTTGTGCCACACCGGGCACCCTCCTCATATCCATCCCAGCACTCATCCAGTCGTGCCATCAACCATCCATCATCCCATATAACCCCATGCATGTGTTCACTCATGGAAATACCAAAGGGTACAACAAAACATACTTCCACTTTTCAAAAACAAAATGGTCAACCAACCCAACCTTTTTCTCAAAACTGCTAACAATGAGATCAAAATCCCAATTCACATCTTACAAAACATTTCATGAGGACAAAACCATTTAGAAAAGAACTCACTTTCAAGTTATTCACATCAATTTCTAAACATATCATCCCATTAAAACACACTCTAATTGTTTAGAAAACTCTATTGGAAACGCTTTTCAAAACCAAATTCAATATAGTTCCTGTATTCAAAGAGGTGTAAGCACACCATTTTACATTTCAAAACAATTCTGAAAATTCAGTTCCGCCATTTCATAAACCAAACCATTCCCTCTTTATTTGAAAATCATTTCATAAAAACTTTACGCTTCTTAAAACCAAGTCACCTTAAAACCAAAGTGCTAAGATTTCAAAACTAAAGCACAAAACAATGCAAGAGGAAACTAGTTTCGGTGGGTGACTTGGACATATGGTTGGCAGCCATATTCCAATCACTTCGCCGTCACAGAGAGTATTCTAGGGAAATATCCATGGCTCCACATGGCTTGCCAGGCCCTGCGAGCTCACTGAGATTATTCTCCCAACACTCTTTTCATTTCCCATAGTCATCATTAAACCAAGAAAACCAAAGCACTCAAATAAATCCATACATACCATGGTGACTTGAATCCCTTCACGAGGTGTGCTGGCCAGGCACACTACCCATGACTGAAATTTCAAGTCCCAAAAATCCTAGCTCCAGACTATGCTGACTCTTCCCCAAATAACATGACCCAAGGAGCGAACCTCCTATGATACCATTTTGTCACGAACCGAATCTGGTCACCGCCAAAACCGGCACCAAACCCAGCCCGTGACATGACCCGAAGGGCGTTCCCTATCCCCACGGGCTGGCACAAGTGCCCGGGTATCATTAATATAGGTTTGGGAACGATTTACCCGAGTATGAAAGCATAAAACATTAAAAACATTCTATAATATAAATCTGAAATTTTTGAGCCAAACAAGACTTAAGTGAAAACCAGAACCGAGTACATTGGTTTAAAGATTATACAAGTGGTCCAAATAAAAATAATTATAGCATTAAGACAGCCCCAAGGACTCCACACGACAAGGGATCATCGCCCCCAAGCTATCTCCACAACTCCGCACCAAGAATGGGAACTAACACCATGAACCGCCATCACCCTTAGCCTTTCCTTTACCTGAATCAAACATAGCCAAGTCTACTTACACCCAAGGGGTGTAAGTAGGGTGTGAGCCTAAGCCCAGTAGTATACCACCCAATGATTCCAAAGAGTAAGAAATACAATGTGAAAAAGCAAGCAGTTTTCAAACGCAAGGAAAAGTAGTGTTCAAATTTCAAGAAATGAGACCTCTAATTGAAAATAGTTTTCAATCCAAAATTTTTAGAATACTAACACATTAAAATAGAAATGTTAGATACTGTAATTTACTTCCAAACACACCCTAAGACATGGGTAGATACTACAAATCCAATGAGCAACAACATTGGGAACACCCCTAGGCACTAGGTTGTCTTGGGCCCTATGTACCTCGTACCTCGGTGTAAAGTAATCATAGCAAAATCCTTTCTCGTGCACGAGCCACTAGTAGGGAACACACCCATAACCTAGTGGTCCCCAATAATCATCCACATAGTTTAGTTAGAGTTGTCGTTATCCAAATACTAAGTGAAACAGGGACAAAACCCATCCGGTCCACTAGCCGTACTAGTACAAATCCGCCCCACCTAGGTACCCGGGCTTCCCCTTTTGTGCTCAATAAATTTCAGCATGCAACATAAATAAATTTTCATATAAAACATAATTACTGTTCAATCATAACCAATACAGTAGCTATCACATTTTATACCACTTAAAACACGCAACAAAACACTTAGATTTTTCATAAAACAATTCCTCAAAAATCTCATAGTGTTTCGGACACAAAACACCTTATAAACCTCACTTGCATACTATGTGCACATATTTAAGTTTCCAAAACATAAAGGAGATCCCACTACATTTCAGTTAAAACACAAAATCATTTTTATGGCAACCCTATATAGTTCAAGAAACGACATCATTGCAAAGTCTCCATTATTACACAACACAACTCTTAGAATTTCATGTGGTTCTCAAACACCATTAAAACCAGATTTTTCAGCAACAAACACAAGGGAAAATCATTAAAAACAGTATTTTTATCCCTATTATACTTCAATAAAATCAACTAGTTACTTATAGGGTAGCCCCAATTAAACTAATAATACATTTCTATGAAAAACCCCCAATTTCACATGAAATTGGCCTTTAGGATTCATTTTAAATAAAAACACCACTAAAACTATATTTTTCAGAAATAATAAAATTTAATAAGCATGAAAATACCATAAAAACAGTAGCCAATTCACAAAGATTTAATACACAATGGAATCACCTACCAAGACCAAGAAAACCCTTGAATCCTTTGTGCGAAAACTCAAACGCACCACCACCGCACCTCAAGAAAGCTAAACCAGACCTAAAACCAGAATTTCAGACCATAAAACACAATATAAAACCTTAAATTTTAAACCCTACTTCCTGGACATTAGGAACCACAATTATAATGGAAGAAACCCTAACTAAATTGGATGTAACCCTAAACAAATTGAAAGAAGAAAGGAGGAAAACAACTTACTTAAAATATCTTGTAGAAATCGCCCCCCAAAATACCAGTAGCTGATTTCACAAATACTCAAACCTTCAAGGTCGGTTCGAAAAAGAATAGGTAGATCATTTAGGAATTTGAATGGGGAAAAAAGAGTAAGAATCGAAGGAGTTATGAGGGAAACAAATTACCTTTATAAATCTGCCCGAAATTTGAGTTCTCCAGCAATTTCGACCTAAACCGCGATGAAAATGAGATGAAAAGAGGGTAGGAGGATATGGGACGCGAGGCTGGGTTCAAGGGGCGTGTTTGGGGCTTGGAATCACCGAAAAATCCTTAAAAAATAATAATTTATTAGTAAATCAAATTTTATTTTTAAACCTGGAATTGGGCTTTCGGGCAGGCCCAATCCCTTAAATAAAAACCCATATACACCTTAGTTATGGATTTCCAAAGACTCCAAATTTTAATTGTGGTGTTAATATATCAGGGGAGGACATTTAGGAGTTGGAATGAGTGAAAAATATAAAAAAATGAATAAGTTATAAAAGAAACAAATTTTATTTTTAAATCTGGAATTGGGCTCACGGTTTGGCCCAATTCATGAAAACTCACATATTCTCCATAAAAACTTTGGAAACCCCCCAAAACAAAGCATTAATGGAATGTAAAATAAAAATACATTTAAAATAAGATATGTATGTGAAAATTCATATATAATTTCATTACATTTTTTGTTATTATTCATAATTATGATATTAACGACGAGAATATATTTACAATTTTTCTGATATATATGGATTATGATTTTATGAATGATGATTCTTTTTTCATAGATCATGAATAATATTATAGATATAAACTAATAAATAATATCATATAAATTAAAAAATATTTTTTAATCATATTTTTTTGAGATGACGAAAAATGAAAGGCATCCCTTTACGGAGGTGGTATTACACTCATACACATAATAATTTTTCTAATTTTCAAATGTCTACAATGGAAAAAATTTATATAGTAATTTATCTTTATTAAAAAATATTATTCGATTGTAATATAATATGACTTTGTAAAATAAATACATACATACATACATATATATATACCAATATATGTGATGCTGTGAAACAACATTAAAAACATCTTCTCTTATAGGTATTAGTATGAACTTATGTATCTGTAGTACTTACATTTCCATTTGATAAATGAGAAGTATATAATTATTATTAAAAAAATTATTATTTGAAAATAATTATGACCCATATTTCATCATTTTGGTATGTATATTAATGATTTAGATGCTATGTAGTAAGATATAATTTTAAAATAACTCAATTTGGTTAACTAAATCAACCTTTGGAATCATCATTCTAGTAACACCTAAATCTTTTAAAACATAACATTTTTGTGGGACCATAATTACTAGGTTATAGAAAATAGATTTAGGGAAGGATTCATGTAGGGCTTGGTATATCTAATATTCTCAAATATTTTGAATTTCTATGTTAATGAAGTTCCATTTTTTAAGTAAGATGAATAACAAACAAGAAAATTATTTTATCATTAAAGTAAAAAATATTATTTTTCATGTGGAGGTACATCCAAAATATATAATTTAATAATATAAAGTTAATTAGGATCTAAATCAACTAATATAATCATATTATCAAATATGTTAGTGATATATGTTGTATTATCTCTATGGTTACCCTCCTCCATCAACTTTTTCCCTTTACCATGTTGAAACTTATTAACCATGTTAAAATCTTTAAATTCTATATAATTATGATGATCTTATTTGATAATAATTATTAATATATTTATTTAAATTTATTAATGTTTACATATTAAGAACAATTAGGTGGTGAAAAATAATATTAATATATATTCGGAAAAAGCAACAAAAAATAGTTTTTTTTGAAAAGTATAATTAATCCTATAAATGATTATACACCAAAATATTATATATAATTGATTTTATTTATAAATATTTGCATATGGTTACATATAAGAAATTTATTTTACAATAAAACAAAATAAATCATTAAAGAATCATTTAAGATACTTAATTGAATAAAATTATAAAAATAGTTATCTAATTCAAATAAAATATTTGTTATATTCCCCAATGATAAAAATTTATTTATAAATTAATACTAAAATATGTACATAGATTATACCACAATGTTAAGAAAAAAATTCAGTTTTCAATGGTATTATAATCTTTAATGACATTTTTAATTGAAAATTTTTATTTAAGGAAAGAATATTTTTATTTTACTATTTCTCATTTTATAAATAAAAATAAACATGTCTATAAAAATAAAATATATTAACACAATGTTATATTGTATTTTTGCGACTGAAATTGGAAGTGAATTTCAGGAAATTAAAATTCTATCATTAATATTTTTATATTTTGAATGAATTTAATGAATATAAAAGGAATGGTGCGAAAAATGGAACGTAGCGCGCTGGCGAACCTGCCCTCGGGAAAACAATGGTGAAACCCTAACTTTGATCAATCTGGGCACAGAGACTGTCGATCCTTCGCTGATATTGTCGCATGTCAAATCCCTAGAGAAGAACCGAAGCCCCCTGAGCATGTTGAACCAAAGAAATTCTGTCATCGCGGGCTATTGGATATTTCTCTCTTAGATGAGGAGGTACATATTCTTTCTTTGGATTTATGCTTTGTCTTTGTTGGAAAGTTTTACAATCGCAGTACCACCATAGTTTTTCTACGGAAAACCCTGGAGAAAATAGGTTTCTAAAACATTCATGTTGCTCTCCTGAACTCATTTCATGTTCTTTTGCACCTTTCCTCTGAAAACGACTATTAACGGCTTTGGGAGAGGGGTTCTTGGAGCTTCGGAGGCTGTATTAAGAATGTCATGAAATGGACACATAATATCTGTGAAGACCTCGAACCACCTACTGTCCCCATTTGGTTGGGCTTCCCAGGTCTCCCACTTCATTTCATCAAGAAGAAAGCACTATTCTATATTTCTAGATTATTTGGTCAACCAATTAAACTTGATTTTTCCACACATAACATGTCTTGACCATCAGTGGCTCGAGTGTGTACTGAATTTGACATCTCTCAATCGCTGCCTTTTAGATTTTGGTAGAAAAATGGATCAAATGGCTTTGTCCAGGATGTTGTTTTTGAAAATGTTCCTGTTTTTTTTTTAAATGATCTACAATTGGACATAATCATGCTGAGTGTGAGGAGAATAAAAGGATACCACCTCCCCTTCCCTAATGAAAATCAGTTTTGATAGAGAAGGATAAACCCAAAACTACCCAACCATTAACTATTGTTGGTAACAAAGGAACCCAAAATCCTTATGATGCCTCCATCTCCCTAACAGTTATGCAGAAGGATGAGGTCAAAACCTATGCTGAAATTCCTACTGCAAAGACCAATAGCAATGAACAAGGAGGAGATAAAGAGGTTCAATCTGATTCAGATGAATCCTTTCATGATGAAAATGATAAATCTTGTCAGCTAGAGGAAGAGTTTTTGAAATCAAGGTCTAAAAAAGGAAAGAGACTTATGGTTGACTTAGATGGTTTTATCACTCCAAACTATAGAAAAGAAAAAAAAGGATATGACCACTCCAAAATTTAAAGAACAATTATAACATGATCCTTGGCTGCCCAAGTCAAGGATGAAATCTTCATCCCTCCAAAGACTGTGCCAACCGAAATGGTGTCTGAGTTTGAGGCAACAGATTCAGAATCCTCCTACAGTTAAGATGATGAGAATGACCCTGCTATTAGAGATTCTTATGTAATAGAAGAAAATTTGGACTTCCCAAAATATCTAGACTCATGGATAGACGAGAATGATAGAATTGCTTTTAGAAAATAAAAATATGGTAACATGAGCGCTGACACTTATCTGGAACTCCAGAAAATAATGCTTATCTCTGTTGTTGAGGAATTCAAGAAGAATACAAATTTCGACTTCAAAGGGATTTTGTGGAAATGATATCTATTATTCTATTGAAGACTAAGAATCATACTTTTGTCTCTCTTTAGTTTTTCTTGTTCTATGATTTCTTCTGTCAGTACTCTCTATCATGCAAAGTTCTCTTTTGTTTGCTCTGGGCTTCTATTTGTTGGACACCTTGGATTGGATTTCTTTTTGAGGTTGTTTGAAATCTTTTTTCCGGAATCCTTAGGATACAACTGTCTCAATGTTTCAACATTGTTTGATGATGGATGTTTGAATTATAGTTTGGTTTTCTGCATTCAACCAGTCTCTATATTGCAATTGAGGTTTAGGGATCTCTTTCCAGAATGCGTAACGACTTAAAGGTTGTCTTCTCTATGCATTAAGACTATAACTGGACTGATCTAAATTTGATTGTTTGGATTTTTATTGATGTTCTTTGAAACTATACCTCTATAATGGTTTGGAGGGGTATTGATGGAATATGAGGTTTTTTTTATCTTCACTCTGGTGATTTTCAATGGTCATTTCAGTCTGCTTCTTTGATGCATTTTTTGAAGTTTCAATCAAGATGGTTTTCTTTTCTGCTTGATGTGAGGAATTTGGTTTGATTAATCACTGCTTATGTTGGTTTCAACATGAATTGAATGAAAGAATCATGTTTTTGTGGATTCTTGGGGCATGTTTGATCTGCTATAAACTTATTCTAAAGTCTATGTTTTCAGTTGTCTATGTATTCTAGAAAAATTTCTTCTAGAGAGAATAATGATGTTTCTTTGTTAGCGAATCCTTCATTCTGTTTGGCTGTTTGTTTTTGCTGAAGAATATGAGGTTTTCATTCTGGCTGTATCTTTCTTTTTATGTGCTTGATGTGATGAACATGGATGGATGTATCTGGAAGTTTTATGCACTCTTATGGAGAGGTAAACTACATTTGGATGGAATTCTGTGCTGAATCTATTCTACCTGCACCTGATTGTTTATGCTATCTATGAGAATTTCTGATTAATGATGGTTCTGCTCTGTTTGAATGAAATACAATACTTCTCCTAAATTCTATTGTTCTAATTTGTTATATCTGTTTTAATGCATCATGTTTTGTTTCATATGCTCTTTGGAGGTGCTAGAGGATTGTATGAACATGGAAGATGTTACCTAGTTGGGTTTTGATGAGATGATGAAGATCCGGATAAATTGAGCTCATAGATGTTGGAGTTTTAGGCAGAATGCAGAATCTTAAAGTCATGAGGGTCAATGAAGCAGAGTATTTTACTAAGACTCTCTGGGATATTTCTGTAAATGATCATTCTGCGAAGTGCAGCTCCCCTGATCCCCACAGGGCACCTTTAAATATTGTAATTTCGTTTTGCATTGAATGCTCCAGTGTTCAACGAAATCTTGGTGTTCATATTTCGAAGGCTGAAAATGATGCAGAATGAATGGAAAGGGTCAAAAAAATCACTGGAGTAATTGAATCCCTACTGAATTCTCATTTCTTGCATTTTCCTCACACAAGACTAAAGGGGAACAGAGACAATGCCTATCATGCTACTGATGATGGAGCTTTAGGCTCTGACGTGATGCAGTTCTATTCACCCAAATTTTGACCATCATCATGAAGTTTTAAACTTGGAGAATGTGACGGCCGGATCTGGATAATCAATCCAATGTTTGATGGAAGGCTCTGCTACTTCTCTGGAGACCACATGTGCTTCAAATATTGATTTTGGATTTATTGGCCTTTTTTACTTGGTATCCCTTTATCTCCCTGCTGGTGTAAGCTATTTACACCCCGAGATTGTATTGTAAACTTTTGATTTTAACATATTTATTTGGGGACATGAACTAGGAAACCAATTCATGTCACCACCTTCTTAAAAAATGAATATAAAAGGAAAACATTATTTATATAAAAATATTTCTTTATTGATTTCATTGATCTTATTCTTTTTTAATATATATTAGTTATTAAATATACGATAATAAAATATATTATTGATTTATAAATTACATATTATCATAATCATTCTTTTATATTGAAAAATTTCCATCTATTGGGAAAAAATAAAAAATAAAAAAAATTCGTTGTGTGATAGTATTTATTAACATTGATTCAATTTAAAATTTTATCCCCAGAAAAGAACAATTTATAGTGATTATGTTTTTATTTTCCAGATGGTATATTCTTGAGGTAATTTTTGTTTTTTATAGATAATTTATTTATCTTGTTTACTATGTATAAGTGTTATTCATTATAGTATTTAATTAAAAGAAATATATTCTATTAAAGATCACCTAGATAATTTATGGAGTTTTATAAATGTATATATGCAAAAATAATCAAGTATTTCCATTAAAATATATGTTATACTAATAGTTATGATTCCAGAATTTCATAGTTTCCTTGGTCCAAATATTTAAAAAAAAATTATATCAAATAAATTTAAATTTGTAATATATAATTTTAAAAAATGTTTATACACAAAACATGAGAGAAATAAGGATTTCATACCATGGTTATGTAGTAGTTTGTTTTAATTCCTTCAAATATCCCATGATAAATAATTTTTGTTATAATGTGACGTATTAATTGAATGTAATATAGTTAAGAAAAAGAATTTAAATTATAAATATGATTTACATAAACTAAAAAATGATAATTCAAACACATAAAAATGTATTCATACAATTATGACATATTTATCTTTTTTATATAATCTTTAAAAAAAATTAGTTACAATATATATTCAGTATATCTACATTAATGCTCGACAAAAGACATTATTTTTCTAATAAATGCATTGTCCAAATTCAGAATCCATGTAAGAATAATAAAACACCAAATAATGTAAAATTATTTTTAACATGGAATAAAAAATTATTTTTAATATATATTTTTTATAAAATATGATACATTCCCTTATTATAGAAATTTAATAATTATCATAACATGTGAAAAAAATATAATAATTATATATATATATATGAATTATTACACATTTAAATATATAGAGATTTATTCTATAAGTTATAAATACCTCATGAAATATTATATCATTATATTAATATTATTTATCTATTTTTTATATCAAGTGATGGAAATGTAAATAGACATGACGTTAAGAATACAAGTAATAACATAGTGTAATACTATCAAATGTTTTATATTCTAATTACAATACATCATGTATAAAAAATAAAATAACATTGAAATAATCTATACTATATTTAAATTATGAAAGTCAAATAAATCATATATCAAGTTTAGTTGTCCAATATTCATTAAATTTTAATTTATTTGATATACCCATTTTATGAAATTATTATAATAATGTGATATAAAAAATAAATCATTATGATTATGTGTTACTAAAATTATTTTTAAATATAAATTGAAATATTTAATCTTTTAACTATATAAATATGATAAATAAAATTTATACAGGATTATTTAATGAACATTTCATAATGATTTTTATTTAATCTTCGTTTTGTCTCCCCGGTATAGTGGTTTAAGTGTTGTTTCTTTGTATCTTAGTGTCCTTCCCTTGGGGTTTTATAGAACCTTATATATATATATATATTATATTAAGGTAACAATATTTTTCTTCAAACTCATATTCAAAATAAAAACCCAAATATCCAAAGATAAATATTTTAAATAATTAATTAACAAATTTGCATCAACCAATATTTAACATTATCATTTATCATAATATAAATATTTTTTATTCCATTTATTATTCAATATATCTTATTTAATATACAAACCTTATTTAAATTATTTACATTTATCAATATTAATCAAGTAAATTAATGTTCATCATGAGGGATTAGTATTTTAAATTAAATTTATCCTTAAAAAATTTCAAATTCATTAACATTATTATTATTTTTTAATTTATGAATAATCATACCATACAAATTATAATAAAAATACAAATAATATTCAATATTATTTGTGATTTTTTTATTTAAAATAGTATGTTAATGTATCTTAATAAGAATGTAAAAAATATCAATATTATTGATTTAATTTAAATAAAAAAATATCAAAAATTGGTATTATTTTTATGTTAATAATAATAAATATTTATATTATAAAAAATATTTATTTTTATCATGAATTTGTTTTACTGTCACAATTTGGAATCAAACTATGAACTATAGAATGTCATTTTCACCCAATAATGTATACATAATAAATAAATATTTTGGAATTCCATATCAAACTGGTGAATCATTTCCTATTTATTAATATTTTAATTCAACATTATACTGCTATAAATACCTAAAAAGATACGAGATACAGTTTTTTTGATATTTTCTAAAAAAAATCCAATTTCACATTAAAATATTTTATCCTCATTATCCATTGATCATATTTTTCCAATAATTAAAAAATATTATTTTTTTACCAAATCGGAAACATTATATCAAATGAATTAAAAAATATAATATTTTTTATTACAACATTCATCCCCTCTTGATAGACCAATGCCGTAATATGATTAGGTTGAAAAAATTCACTTAATTTCCAATAATAATCTTTTTAGACATTATAATCTCTATAGGATGTAATCCTCTAGTACCCTCAAATTGCCTTGGAATTCTGGTAAAGGATTGTTCAATGTATTACACAACTGGACATGTTCCACTCTAGTGGGCATTTATTTGTAGAATCACTCCACTTTACAATAACATACATCCTTCTTAATGTGAAACTAAATTTTATGATGGTATGTAAAAAGATCCCAAAATTCATCTTATTCCTTACATGTAGGGTTTTAATTCCTTTTTATGATCCACTAAACAACCTATATGTCATTATCTTCATAAGAAAACATTACATTTAGATTATCACCAAAACATATTTTATTGGCTCTCTCAAGACAATTTTTCTATTAATTAGATATATATATATATTATTATATTGTAGTCCATAGTTTTTTTCATTTCACAAAATTTTGATTTGTCTTCCATCTCACTAGAACTTTGATACTATGTATCATATCAAATATATTTCAATTTAGTTTCATCTTATTAATCTTCTATCGCATTGATACACTGGATCCAGATAGATAAAATGATCCTCATTTCTTTTTATCTTTACGAACTAGTTTCTAAATATTCCTCAGAATATAACTAGGATATCAATCGTTAATGAAAGTTTTACAATTTCTTTCTCATTTCTATATATTTTCTTGCAACTCTTGTTCTCTCCTCTTATTTTATATCAAGATCATCGTAAATTATTTTTTTACATGATCCCCCTTTTGTATTGTTGTTATCATTTAATAATTTCATTATATTGAAATATTTGAGGAGTTTCATTCAAGGAAAATGAAATTTCAAGCATTAATCTGCTTTCACAAAATCATCAATAATCTTTTTCACAATGTCTAGTTTGATGGTATCTCCCGAAATTCAAATAAATTCACTCAATAAGATTATATTACTATCTCCTTTTATTTTATATTCATTTACTATCAATGAAATATATCTCCTCCTTTCATCCAATAGGCTCGAAATATTTTTCCTCCCAATTATAATCTTATTATTCTACTAAAAACTAACAACTTGAATAGAAATATTAAAATATAAAGTAATAATATTTGAATGATACATCTGATTATTCCATGATAAATGCCATAAAACTTGTAAAAACCACATATAAATATTAATGTCATCAAAGAGTACCTTATTTTAATCTCCTATAACTAATACTAATCAAATTAAATCAGATCTAATTTTCAATAATTTTTGTTAATTGATTTCAATCCATACAATCATTTCTTATATTTTCTTTATTGATTACTAGAATTTATTTTTCAATATTCTCATTTGAAAATCACAGAACAAATAAATCTATGATATTCTCCATAAATATTCATCAAATAAAATAATTAGTAAATATATAACCATGAATCATGTTATTATGAAAATAATAAAAACATTGACAAATTCTGATTTAAATTACTATTCAAAACACTAAATTTTAGAAACAAAATTTTCAGGTTTTTGAATTATAAACATTTTATTTTTTTTATCATTTTATGCATAAATAAACCACAATAATATAAATATTTTTGAATTTATTTCAATAATTAATATAAGCTAATAACTCACATCTAATTTATCATAAAACATACACGAGTATTAATGACTCATATGCAATTCCTAAAAAAATCATATACAACTTTTCTGAATATTAAATATAAATAATGACTCATAAGCTATGAATAACTAATCAAACATAAGGATACAATGCATTATATCAAATTTATATGACTAATTAATTGATCTATAAATAACTTCATTATAGGTTATAAAAGAAATATATATAATTGAATGAAAAATAATGAACATCAATTAATACATAAAAACCATCCAAATTACATACGAATAGATATTTTCCATTGAAATGATCCCTACAGTGTCATAATGACACATAAGAATGACTAGCTAACTAGTAAATTTATCCAAGAAATTTATTCATCTCAATCAATTGTATCTTCATAATAAAAATTAACTGATACAATGATTTTAGATCATTCATATAATCATAATCTTATGATAATATTGAATAATATTCTTCATAGAGTTATAAATATTATGTAAATTTAAATGAATCATTTATTGATCCAGAATTGAGAATTTTTTATCTTATACTTAAGAATTATAAAATTGATGAGTAATTATCAATATAACATTATTTCAACTCACACCATCTCTAATATTTTAATATAATATCTTCAATTATATTTCAACATCATAAATTATTTACCTACAATCCAATTAAACATTTGATGGTTTCTATACAATTCCTTAGTCTCTCTTTAAAACATGAATTTATTAAAACAAATTTTCTTGTTTCTCTAGAAGACATCCAACCCATATCTAGAAGACAACTTCCCCATACAACAATATTAATGGTTAGTAGTAGTTTATTATAAATATATAGCAATTTTCATATTTAATTATAATATTTTTAAAAAATTATTCAAATTTATCGGATCCCCACTAAAATAAATCCATCTAGTTATTCATGAAATGTAGACCTTAATAATAACATATAAAATGACATTTGAATGATTATAATTTTTTTATATTGGGTGGATACTTCCCCTAACACCTAAAAAACTTAAAATACATTTATATTCTCTGTTAAAAAAATATTTTCAATAATAATCTCAATATTTGGATATTATTTTCAATAGTATAATCCTCATATGATAAAAAAATCATGTCAATATTTTCTTATGTATTATTTTATTAAGACCCTATTAATGGAAATAAATGAAATTATTTTTAATTTTCACTTTATTTTTTGAAAAATTAACGAATGTGATGGTATTTCTACGTAATGATAAGAAATATCTAATTTGATCCTCCAATTACATGGTTTCCCCAATTTTGATAGTGAAAATTCCAATTAGAGAAGGGAGGGACCATATATTTTCTTGAAAAATTCAATCTACTAATCAACATTATGTCTATGTGGGTTTAAATAGTGTATAAAATAAGTGTTTTCTATTTAAATAAATACATTGACAAAAAACATTCACATTATTTTTAGTGGAAACACATATTAAAAAGAATAATTAAAAACCATCACTTAAATTAAATAAACATATAAAAAAATTCAATAAAATTTAATTTTTCCATCATTTTTTATTTTTAAATCTACATGATAATTTGATTGAAAAAATAATAATTCATAATTATGAGAGTGAAATTTGTACCTCTATTTTACCTCTAGTGGGGTTCTCTGGAATTCAAGATTTATTATGAAATAAAATATTATTTCATCTTCTATTTAGTAATTTTTTAACCTCTTGAGATTCATTCTATAAGTCTTCATAGTTTACTTTTCATTTAGAAAAAACCTCAAATTATTTTGAAACTAGTGGATGAATGATACCAATTTGAATTTGAAAATTAAATTTTTACACAGAAAAACTATGATTCCTATTTAAATAATCAATATAAATGTTGTTTTTTGTTTTTCATATAGAAAACATCATTTATAAGATATTTTATCAAGATTAAACATTAAATACGCCTTCCATGTTTCATAACCAATGATGTATGGTAATAAGGTGGGTCTTCATTTTCTATTTCATTATATCAATATGGATCACACATAGAATATATCATATAAATTAATCTCATTAAGGCTCTAAAATATTTTATACCCTCTATTTTTAATTTTCTAAGAACTCTCAAAAAATGTTCATCAATTGGTTTTTTGATATTCATTCCCTCCTATCCTTTCTTTATAACTAGAATAGATTTAAATAAAATAGATATAAAGGTAGTTTTATTCTTTTTGTACATCTTTAATCTTCAATGTCATTTCTAGATGCCTTATCCATAGATTTATAGAAATAATTTATACATGGTAATTAATCATTATTTGTTTTTATTTATTCAAAAATAAATATTAATATTATGAATATATGGTATTTTAATTTGGCTTAATTATTTCCCTTTTTTTAGAAACTATGAAATTAGCATAGTAGAATTTGGACTTACCCCTGTAAACCATCCATAGAAATAATTAGGAACAATTTAGTATTATATATTTTGAAATCAATCTTTAAATCCAAATTCTTCATTTGGAGTGAATAAAAATAAAATAACCAACTTTCTAATTATAGGGTTGATTCATTAAAAATAGATTCCATCATTCTACTAGATGTTTTAGAATTCATTTAAATCATGTAGGGGTCCAAAACGTGGACTTTCCTATACTTGTAAAATAATCTCTTCAATTTTGGATTACAATACAATATATCTTTCTTCTAGATTATAATTTATTCTACTTTCAACATTTGATTTTACCCTATTAAAAACCATTAATCAATATTGACTTATTATTTTGTTCACATTTATAATCAAATTGGAATAATAATTTTTTACTATTGGTAGATACATATATTATTTGTTGTAGAGACCACTTTTTAAACAAGGAAGTGTGGTTTTAACAATATAGAAATAAATTTTTCTTGGATATATATACATTCATTTATGAAATTTAGAATAGTAAAATTTTATTTCATTGAGTATCATCTCTACAAACACAAATATAATATCTTATTTAACATTCATACACAAACATTTTATTCCATCTGACCGTGTCCTTATATTAAAACCTCTAGTAGTACCGTTAATATCCACTAATCCTTCACAATTTTCCTATAAATACAATCTATCCAAAATGTGGCCTTTATTATATTTTTTTGAAATCACTACTTTTATCGATATGTCTAGTGTGATTATTTAATTATAATTTCTTATATTAACCCTTTACATATTGGACAGTTTCTTAGAATTATACTCTGTACAAATATTTCTAGTTTTTTACTTTTTAAATGCATAAAAATAAAAATTTAACAGAAATATATTTATCATTAAATATGGCAACACCTATGTAATGAAAATTCATTAGAATAATTTATAAATTATCTTAGTGGAATTCAGAAAAAAAAATTCTAAACATTTATCATTTGATAAAATGTAAATGTTTAAATTTCATTTTTGATTTGTGGGAGGATTCAAAGTGGGTGGCCTTCAATCACATTCAAATCTAGATATTTAAAATCAATCCTACAATTTTTGACAACATGTTTTTTCACCAAACTATAAAAATATTTATTATTATCCTACATCTAATACCCAATAATCGTACCATAATCACGATGTGAAGAATCAAAATCCATTTACATACATCCTTTAAAATCTATTTTAGATTCTTTTACATTTGAATGATTTTTTTAAATTTCATTAGGTCATGGATCACTAATTTTAAAACATTGACAAACATATTTTTCTCAAAAAATTCTACATTCAATTATGTATCAATCAATGAAAATATTTTTTTAATATGAGATAGTTTCATCCTCATTATTAAAAATATTTATTTGTGTGTCACAATAGAATAACATTTTATATAGTAAATTATTCATTACATCATCCTTCAACACCAACTCATCCTTTTCAATAAGAATACCACTTATTTATGAAAATATATATGCGAAAAATATTAATAGAAATTATTCATTTAATTGTTAAAATGAAAAAAATTTGTAAGTGAATAATTAAACATTTATTCATAATAAATTTATCAATATTTATCAAAAGTGGAATTTGTTTCTATAGAATTTGAAATTAACCGACCACTATGACTAATTTTATAAATGGATAGTTGCTAATTCAAATATATGTTTATTCTCTTATTCATTCCCCATTTTATATATTCTCAATCTATTGGTAGAAACTTAAGAATTTTTAGCAACATGAATATAATATTATTTTGGTATATTCAATTCTTCTTCAGACTCTTCAGAAATGAAGGAAATATAATTCTAATTGAAACATAATGGGATGAAATAATTGAAGAAATAAGTTGGAGTATTTTATCCAATACCAACTGAAAATACCAATATTATTTGGGAAAAAATATTATATAGGAGGTGAATCATGTGTATCCTAATGTTTTAAAAATTTATTTTCTCTTTTATGTCACTTACCCCAATGATATTCAAACATTATTTGATAGAGAATTAGATATATTATATTTTTTTAAAATAAAAAATTAAACATGTATTGATAAACATAAATAATGATTATTACAATGTTATTACATGGTTCATATCATCAAAAAAATCAACTCATAATTTTTATATGGATTCACCTCGTCATCGTGTATCTACTAAAAATATATTCATAATCTGTAGTTTTTTGGGGTAGTTTTTATACTTCATCCATTGTGTATTTTATAGAAGTGGGGTTTCAATATATGAAACTTGTGAGAAATTAATATTCGCAAAATTCATATACCAATTCATCGAGAAAAATAAAAAAAAATTTCAATCACTGTTGATTTAGATGTCAAAGCTACTATAGGATGGTATTTCATCAAGAAATCAGATCATCTTCCATATAATAAGACATCAAATTAATCTTAAATATCTACAAAATCATATTATATCAGTCTATTTTTTATAGACACATGATTATAGAAATACTTCAAAATATATTTTATAGTCTCTCATAACTAATGATTCCATTTTATATTACCCAATAAATACTCTATAATAGTCCATGTACACCATTCTTTAATCCTCTCTTCTGTTTCCTATATATAAATTCTTATACAATGTTGTTATTCACATGAATTGTAATGTGAGATTTTTTGTTATTCGTAATAAATTATACAAAAAATATACTAGATTATAATACTAGAACCATTTCATATATCTCTTCTACCTTGATACCTATATCCACTCTCTTCTTCAGTAGATGGTCATGTTCTCCTTCATATTCAAGAAGAATATAAATTTTACTTTAGTTATAAATATTCCTCACCCATCTTATTCTATCTATAATTTTTTTAATTGGATATTAAAATTTTATTTTTCTATTTGTGGTCAATTGTATTCATTTAAAGGTCATGTTACAATATCCTTAACTAGAATTATAAAAGGTGTTACCTAAATTAAAAAAGAAATGAATGAATTGACATTTATCTCCCTAATAGTCTATATAACATCTTCTCAAACTCTAGTACATGGTTTTATACATATAATCAACTAAAATACATCCAATAGAGTATTAAGAGTAATTTAAATATATTTTAGACTCATTTACTGTCAGGTGAATTAACTAGTTCTTACCTTCCAAAGCGATGAAGATATTATTCTTTCTATAATATATGTTCCATCCCAAGCTAAAAAATTGAATATTATAAATATATTAAAATATTTACTTGTTTTTACGGCATGAAATATCTCATTATATCATGAAATATTTAATAAAACTATTAAAAACAATAGAAATTTTATGTAAAATGAAAAAAAACATTTAAGATTATTCTCTTCTAAAATTCATTATTCAACAGAAGTTATAACTAATTATGTGACGTATAAATCTATTAGCATCATCATGAACGTATTATTTTTATATTTATCTATTGATCACTAATTTTGATTTTATAATATTATCAACTGAAATTAGTCTAATAAATATGAGATTTATATTCTCCTCCAATCATAAAAAATTGTTATGTTTAATAATGGTTTACCCACACATTATTTAGTATCTTATGATTAAATATCCTCTCTATATAAATTAATTACTAAAAAATATTAATTATGGAGAATTATTAGAAATTTTACAATCTATTGGATTTATCTAAATATATTATTCATATATACAGGAATCATATGTACATTTTTATGACACATTTACTATAGTAAATGAATAATATATAGAGTACAATAACTGATAGAAACCTCCCAGGCAATATTATACGGTTCCTAAATCTCTTGTACAAAGACTGTTTAACTCATAAAAAAATCAATTATTCTTATTATGAGTTGAATGATTTCTTAACAAGTCATAAATACTCATTGGTCAGTTATATGACTCATAAATTCCATATTACATAGAAATATTTAAATTACAATTATTATCATTTTAGTTAATGAATCATGATCAACATCAAATAATTGAAAAAATGTGCATAACTAATTATCCTAACATCCTTTTCCTCTATAAATATTCATATTGTATACTAATTACTTTATTTAAATTTCATATTACTTTTGAATTTCTCTGATACATGTTCAATTTTAGTCTCCATTGTCATCATTTGGGATATCACTACATACCATGATTCTAAATCACATGTATGGTATTCTTGTAACATTATGAATTAGTATTAAACATCATTGATAAAAAATATTTTGAATTTTGATGACTAATGCATAGATCTATTCATAGAAAAAAAATTTATACATTAAAATTAGTCAAATGAGATCAAATGCACAATAAATTAACTCATAAACTCTCTAATAATTTTAAACCACCGTAAAGTAGGAGTATTTTATCAAAAGAAGTTATGAGACAGAACAAAATCCACGGTTTTTTTCCAAAAATATTATACTAATCTATTTTGAATACAAATCTGATTTATCATTTTACATTATAAATTTACATGTTTTCTAGATCATATTTTGTGGCCACATCCTTTATAATCCATTTAAATATCATGTCAATGGGGTTACATATTTTTTTATGTATTTGTATAAGTCATTAAAACCCATCTAGAGATCATCACATTTAAGTTGTTTTCAGTGTAATATGTCCAATAAAATATTCAAAGTCAATAATTTTTCATCATTCATTACATAGAGGCATGTGTCTCTACATTGTTTTCTGTAGTAGGTGGTTACATTATCCATTACGAAATACTCCATGATAGATATTAAAACGATTATTGGTAATAAAATCAATAAAAATCCAATATTTCTTAAAATTAATTTATCTGTCTAGAAAAATATTCTAGAATCACTAAAATAATCATCTATTATGTTTAGGATATCTAAGGATGATCAATAAAATTTGTCTCAATTAATATGGACCCCACACACACTCTTACATACCCAATCTATATTCATAATATGATGTAGTTTCATTTGTGACCACTTTATTCTAGAAAATAATTCATTGTTTCAAATGGGAGAACCACCCTCTTATTTATCAAATAATGTCATCAAATAATTTTATAATGTATGTTTCATCACACCATACATGATACATCTACATATTCTACTAGGTGTTTTATTAAATCATTTTATGCTATGTTATTATAGATTAGTGGAGAATATTTTTCCAACAAATAATATTAGAATGTAATCCTATACAAACATTTTGGAACCATTGGTAAAGGTCCCATAACTATTGGAATAGTACATAACAATGGTTTGTGTGTTCCTTTACTTATGTGACGTTGAAATAGTCTTATACCAATGGTTTTGGTAAATGGTTGTTATAGGTGATCTATACCAATAGTTTCCAAACTATTGGTATAGGTAATATGAAATACATAAAAACCATGGGAGGTTTTAATTGTCGTACCCCTGATTTATGTCTCAACAACCTAAAAACCATGATACATGAGTTTTTAAATCATAATATGTTTCATTTTTGTATTTATATTTATAAGTAAATTTATTATTGATGTATTCAATTTCATTTGATAAAAAAATTCAATATAAATAAAAATAAAAAATCTAATACATTGGATAGATATTGGTATATATAATTTTAATTTTGGCACATATAACAACAATTGATCCAAAGATTTTGGTATATGGTCTTTAAATAGAGGCTATACTGATGGGTTTGGAAAAACCATTGGTATATGGTCATTTTTTGTTACCTAGAGCAACAGTTTGGCAAAAACCGTTTGTGTAAGTCCAATTTATATTAGTGAATTGTGTATTTGGTTATGTTTTAATAATTTTAGTACTGAGATTGAATGATGATTAGTTTACCAGGCCACTCATATTATAGAACATCATCTAGGGATATTGATGAAATATAAATATAAATTGGTAATTTGAGAAGATGGAACTCATTATTTTTCAAATCACCAAGGATCGTAATATCCATCATTTTTTTCACTCATATCTACCATAAATATGAGATAGAGAATGTTAAATATTTCAAAAAGAAAAGTGTGTCTTCCAATCATTATTTGATCACATATATTTATCATTATTGTTTTTAATCAATAATTAATGAAAATATATATACTGAATAAAAAAATAAAAATCATATTTATTTAATAACATTTATTCCATATATCTGACAATTTCATTATTTATATCATTATATATGATTAATTATTATACACACAATGATATATCATTTTCAAGAAAAAAATACAATTATTTTTATTATTGACTTCATCATAAATAGAATAAAATGAAATTTATAGATTTAATATAATATATATATCCAAATTTCAAAAATGTGTTATAATTATAATTTATTATTGGGAGAGATATTAAAATTATAAAAGTAATTAATTAATAAATTCATGTTTTACAGTTAAAATATTACATATTATTTTTTATAATCTAACACCCAACTATAAAGAACTTCAATATATTTCATGGATAAGATTAATTCAACTTTTGATGAATTTAACAAAATTTAACCTTAATTACCTTTACATTTCATAATAATTTTTATTTTGTATAGAATATATGAGTGGATTGGAATTTTTATGTTTTAGTATAACCTAATATAACATTCAAATCAAATAATCATTATTATTTTATATCAATTTGTCATCTCCAATGAAATATATCAGCATAGTGGATTCCACTAATACATGGATTAGTGTGTCCATGATAAATCACTTAAATATAAATTTATAAATAAATTTATATATATATATATTAGTGTTAGGATAAATAATAAATTAAATATTTTAAATTACATATTTGATATCAAACCACTATGATATTAAATTCAAATTGATAGTAAAAATCATAAAAATACAATCCTAAAAGTATCACATCACAATGAAATTTTAAATTAGTCCTAGAACTCACCACCTCTATCTTGAACCATAGTTGGTCCCCACTGATTTGAGAACGTAAGTCTGCCCATGACATACTCGAGGAGCTTTCCCATCATATTGGGAGAGATTCGAGACCATTGAATCATTGAGAATGCAACAACATAATATATTTTTTGAATGTTTTATTTTAATTTAATCATTCATATATTTTTTATAGACAAATAACTAATTTTTTCTTCAAATAAATGAAACAATCTGTTCATATAAAATTACACCTAGAACCGAGATTAGCCTGCATTACACACAACAATGAGTATAAATGAAATGTCACATACTATTAAAAAATTATTATTATAAAATTTACTAAGCTATTGGAATGGTGGTTAAGAATAATATTAAATAAAATTTTAAATATATATTCCACACATGTATATGAAATTAACACATTGATAAAAATTATCATTAAATAAAAATGAATCCCTTTAATAATTATAAGTAAATGTTTATGTAAAAAACAATTTTTATGTGCACATAAATTTTTTATATTGATAAATTGAAAAAAAAAATTGGATAATGATATTAATGAAATGTATCTGTTTTTTATTCATGAAAATTATTAACATTTATCTTATATGTTTTCTAGAAAGTAATTAATAATTAAAAATATATTACGCTTAAAAACTATTTCTTTATAAATAATTGTTTTTCACTTTCTTACACTTTAAACAAACTAATTTTTTATAATATCATATAATAAATTTTAATATAAAAAATTAATTTTTCAAAATTAGATTTCTAAAATTAAAATATGTCGAAATATTTGGAATTTTCTGAAATATTTCATCTTTTGTTTAATTGTGAATAATTTTAAATTTTAATTGAAAATAGATTTGCTTTAAAATATTTAAAATTTTAAATTATATTTTTATTTTTATTTTATATAAAATTTGTTCAATTTTATATAATATAATCATGTTTAGGTAATTTTAATCATTCTAATATTGAATTTTTTTATAAAACCTTTTCAATATTTGAAAATTTCAACTTAAAAAAACATGATTTATTATCATGTATGTAATGTTAATATTAAATTAAAATTTTCATCTCTAATTAATATTATTTTCAATAATGGATTACACCTTTTTAAATGATATAATTTATAATTTCTAATAATTTCAACAAAATTCTTGACCCAAATGATTTTTCAATGGAGAAAAAATAAATTACCCCAACTAAGATAAAAATGGGTTTACTAGTGGGTTAAACTAAAAGGATAATGTTAAAAAGTAACCATAAAACTATATGTAATCTATTTTTTGAACTTATTTGGAATTTTAAATTGATATGGGTGGATACAATTCTAATTAGGACTCATGGGACATACGAAATTCATGAGAGAACTTTGTTTTTTTAAAAACCATGTGTGTCATCTATCCCACTTATAAAAGGATAATTCTAATAATAATTCATTAAAACCATAAAACCACATTTTTTCAAACATTAACATCACAAATAACTTCTCATAAAGCCTTATATCTTCCAATAGTACCTTATTTGGACATAATTCAAACCTATTATGTATTTAGTGTAATCATATGAAGGATAACTAAAGAAGAGGTTACATCCTTCAAATAGTGTTCTTATTTTATTACATTCTCCACATCCATAAAATGTTTTAAAACCATAATTAAATTTTAAAATAATAATATAACGTATAATTTTATGTTTTTATGAAATGTTATGGTACAAAAAGCATCTCCACTTTCATAAAATTTGATAAAGAATCATCAATTGTGTCTATACATGACTACCACCGCACAAAATGATATGAGTATTATTACTATTACCATAAATAACGATTGAAAATAATAATATATTTTTTATATACATATTATATTTTAGATATTATTATTTTAGAAATATTATATTACAAATACCATTATTATTTTCATTTTATGGTAATACAATAATGTCTCTCATGTGTATGGTCGGCTACCACCATAAGAAGCGATGTAAATCATTTATTATTTACATAGATGGTGATAATGGTAATGTTAATGATTAAATGTAATAAAAGTAAAATAATTTTTATATACATGAAATATTTATCATTATTAAAAAATTATATATATTTATTTATATATATTTAATTATTATATTTTGACTAAATGAATTATGTTAACACCAAACATGTCGGTGTGGACAATCGCCTTCACGAAGCGATGTAACTCTATTTTCATCACCACACCACATTAAAAAAGTAAATAACTATATATACTGATGTAATATGATTTTTATTGAATTATTTTAATTATATAAGGACAATATATTATTTACCTAATTTCCATAATAATCCTAGAAAAAGGGAAGCATTACTCATGCTTACATATGCCCTACCATCTCCATGATTGCAACATACTTTATTTATTAGAATATTAATTCATGATTTTTATTAAAATCATATATTAGGATTTAAATTTTTAATTATTTAATGATAATAATTTTTTATTTTATGGAACAATGATAATTGAAATATGAACATAAATATATTAAATAAGACCATAAATGATAAACAAAAAAGTTACTACCGGAAATATAACAGTAACATGGAAATATTAATAAAAAAGATAATAAAAGATAGTAATAATATTATATATGGTATGATATACAGTAAAATTATTTCTTAATTTATGTATAATGAACATATATTTATTATACAAGTGTTTTGAATGATTACAACAGACATCATGACTTATGGTAGGGATTTCTATATAACTTTTTTACTTTAGTGAGACACATGTCATCTTCACCACGTATTTATTTTTTGTGGTGTAGATAATAAAGATGAATTTATATTTTGATTATTTTACTAAATAATAGTTGAGATACATTAACCACTATATGATTTACCTTTTATAAGTATTGTGGTTCAAAAGATACCAAATCGATATGGAATTCATGTCTTTGTTTTCCATCTCTGAGACAAACATTATGTTAGCCACCTATATTTTATAAGGAGGTGTATATAAACCCCCTTTGACATTGAAAATCAATAATTTATTTATCCTTAATATATTTTTTTTCATTTTATGTTTTTACTTCACAGGATTTATGAACAATAGTACCAAATATGCAATGGTTTTATGTTACAATTTCAGCATTAATCAGAATTATATATGATTATGCCTCAAATGTCGAAAAATCTTGAATTTCATCTCATGAATTTTCATGTATTTTATCCTTCTTGGTTTATTTACGATATATCAATATAATGGTAGAATTTTCCAACAAATAATTAGTTATTATAATTAATAAGAAGTTTTTATGAAAATTCAACTTTATTCATTCTCTAGGTTTGAAATATTTTTATTCCAAAACCATATTTTTCGTAACTTTTATTTAAAACAAATTAGTTAAATATTATTAAATATAAAATATATTTTTACCCATGTTATAGTTTTTACAAAATTGTTTTAAAGGTTTATTCATTTCAGTTTCTAAAAAATTCTTTTTTCCATATTATAAAAAATAGTGAAAGAATTATTATTATTAACAAGAAAGAAATGAAAAATATTTCCTAAAAACATGAACATTTAAGGTTTTCATGATTCCATTTCATGATTTAAATGATATTTCTAAAGAAAATTCATTCCTTAACATTTAGAAAAAATTATAAATAAAATTTTCTTCTAATTTAAAACGATTTGGAATTGTTTTATTTTTTAGAAAGTTTTTTCCCATGCCAAAATGAAATTATCCTGGGGAAATGTTCTAAAATAATTCTCAATGAATCCTTTATAATTATTCACTATAATGTTGAATTAAATTTATTTTCTAAATTTTTTATGATTTTAAATTTTATTATCAATGAAAATATATTTTCATTAGTAAATTTACCCTAAAGTATTTCAAATTTATTTTCCACCAAATATTTTATTAATTGAGGATAAATATTTTTTTCCGTTTATATGATCAAAATATAACATTATTATTCAATCAATAAATGGTTTTTTATTATGATGATAATATTTTAAGAAATCAATTTTCATCCATTGGTTATACCTTGATAAAATGGTCATGAATCCCACTTAAATTTTCATCTTTGATGCTATGATAAATTGATGAAAATGTAACCAAACATGTTGATTTTCAAAATTTTATGTTATAATGAAATTATTATGAAATATATTTCATTTAAAAAGTTGTGATATTATAATTTTCTTAACAAGTCTCACTCATATGTATTATTTTTATTATGTAATGTTGGATATATTTTTACCAAGTATAATTGTAATTTTATTGAAATGGATTGTTGATACATTATAAAAATGATAAATGAAAACTATATATCTATCCAAATGCATTGGGTAAATTATTATATCAAATGGGGTAGATATGAATTGAATGGGGAGTAAAATATATTCACTGGGGGTTTTTCTCTAAAATGATGTTTTGGGACGTTAACCATGCTTACTATGATGTTACACATGGACCATTCATTCATGTAAATCATGTTATGCATGAACCTGATTACATGATAACAATGTAATGTGTGAACCTAATTACATGATCAAAGTGTTTTTCATAGAGATATTTTACATGTCTATAATGTTATGTGAAGACTAGGATACATTTCCATAACATGAGGTGAGGATATAATTTTAAAAAGTAGGTGTCTTGGTTATAACAAAATAATTGCTTTTATAGAATTTGTGATTTTATATTATGATTTATATTGACTAAACTATGATTTATGATCTTAATCAGTGGTGGGAACCAGAAGGAATTTGATTAACATTTAATGTAATGGATGATTTTATGATGAGCATCCAAATGTTATGATTACTATGATAAAGAACATTTCCATTATTCTTAATCAGTCTTCATAGGACTTTAATAACAATTTGTTCCATAACAGGCTCTCGGTCTCACAATAGAAGATAGAGAAATAGTCTACTATGAGTTCGGGTGATGTTAACCATATAGGAAAGGAGATTCATTTTCATATAAGTTGAGAATGTGGAAATGTTAACCTATGTGATTTTATAAGGGAATCATGAATATGATTGACTATATAAAGGGACATAATGAACGTATTTCCAAAGGGATAATTAAAGGATTAGTTAATGAAATTTCTAGTAATATTGGTCTCACTATATTATTATCGATAATTGACTGATTTAAATATGGAAGGTATGGGAATTATGAAAATAAACATCCTAGGGGGAAATCTCATAAAGAGAATCAACAATGTTATATAAGTAAAGGTTACATTGTTGAGATTTAATAGACTATAAATGAAGTGTGAATGGAGTAATATATTATGTAATTAGATGAGAAAACATAGTTATTGGATTATGTATGTTGTAATTTCCCAACCCATTGAAAACTAAAACTCTTTCTCCAAGACAGGTCCCCACATAACATTAGGCACTCCTCCCCATATACCAATGGATTAATAGTAGTATTGTAATTCTATTAAGATGGATTGGGGAGACTATAACCACATATTTGTGTAAATACACAGAATAACTAACACTAATATATGTATCAACTATTAGGAATAACAACGGGAACACAAAAGACAAACACAAACATGTAACCAATTTAACACATGCTTTTAAAATGTGAGGAAGAACCTATAGTTCCAGAAAACATAGAAATAATATCCCAAATAAAAAACCATGAAATATCTAATAAATTGTCCCAATACTCAACCTATTCAGGAAATCCTTTTCTCTGACTCATCACATCATGCATAAATGAAACAATAGTTCTATTCCTTTAATTTGTGAGAGAAAAAAGAATTCATTTTATTATGTACCCATGTTTCATGGAATCCCCAACATGATTTGAGCCCAACCAAGTAGGCAAACAATAATAGTTCCAAAATAAATATATAGTCTATAAAATTGTTTATTACGATAAAAAAAAGTTTATTTCATTAAAAACATTAAATGAAATTTATCTTTTACATTTATGAATTTTTAATTATCCACTTACAACATTCTATTCCATTATAACAGCAACCTATTAATTATGCTATTTTTTATTCATAAGGAGATTGTTTTATACTTTATATTAATCTAGTGTACTATAAAGAATCAATATGGGTACTCATACCAAATATCCTAGGGGTCACATATCAACAATAAATGTTCTTAAATATAATAATATAATAGGGATCCAATTTTTCATTTCTATCCAACCCATCTAATAATCAAATGTTAGAAAACATACATCATCAGTCCGTGAATCCAACCATGAATTATAAATCCATGTTCAACCATCCCCAAAATTTAATGAAACACCATGTTCATACCCTTGAGTTTAAGAGTGTTAGGCCTTCCACCAGAAAAAATATGGTGCATTAGGGCACCTAGACCCTCAGTCTGGACCATCCAAAATCAGTGAGTCCAATATTTGTCCAACAACACAAACCATTAATCATTGGACGTAAAATACAGATCCTTTTTCAATTATTCAAACCAATATTTATCACATCATTACTGACCATCCACAACCATTTCATTTTCAAAAAAAAAATCATCATTATCCCATCATTAATCAAATTTCAATAATAATAATATTTTTTTTATTTTAAAAGTTTCTATCAGAGATTTAAACCAATAATATCTCAATAAAAACTGTAAAATTTTACACGAATTTGATAAACAAAATATAAAACTTTTATAAAGAAATAAAATAATACTCACTTCATTAAAACATATAAAATCAAAAAACCAAAAAATGTCTTTCTCTTTTATCCTAAACAACAATAACATTTCATACACAATTAAAATAATCATTTTAATTCTAAAAAAGAATTCCTTTTTCAAATAACATTGTTGTTTAACCATATTTTTATTATTTTACCCACCTTCAAAAACCATTTTTCCTTATTGATAATTAAAACTAGATCAAAATAAAAAACACATAATCTAAATGATTTAAAATAATCTTATCCATTTTAAAAAAGAAAACAATTAAAAATTTCAATTATCCCTATAACCATGAACATATATAAAATTATAAATAAAAACCCATTAACTTCCATAATTACCCTTCCATTTATTTTACAAATTTTTTACACTCTATCACAGGTTTTATATACCCCTTTGGTAACCATTGGTAAGGTTTAAAAACATAAATGTAACAAATGAGGTACATGAAGTTTCCTTCAACTTACAATAAAGCGCAAAATTAATTCCATATCCAATTTAATAAAAACACTTCTAGGTATAAACATATAATTAGTATATATGCATACTAAATATCGATACTAATTGAAAAATATTATATACCACCTACCCCATTCGTGTAGTCAACCACTCATCCAACCATGACCCTTGAATCTATCCCATGAAATTTAACTTCTATACCAATAATATGAAATAAAATGATCATTTTAGGGATTCAAAGAGAAAAAAATTTCTTCACTAAGTCCCTTAAGTAAACTGTAATGAAATGGTTTTTATGACCCACTAATTTATTCCTTTTTTACCTAAATACAACTTAATTTATGAAGAATCATAGGAAAAACACCCATGGAGGTGGATAAGGATATGTTTTCATCACTGATGCATGTGTGGGTCGAATGGGAATGATAATCGGGGGAGAATCATTTATAGTAGGGAGGAAAAAATATAAAGACCCCATTATTAATGAGGCCAATGGTTTCGATTCATAGATATAAAATCTAAAATACAATTATGTGGTCTCATAATTCCAAGAGGAAACCGAGCTTCATGGTTTTTGTGGCCACCCATACAATTTTAAAACCCAAATAGTGGGTTTTTGGTAACCACATTTTGATGGGATCTCAAACCAAATGGTCCCCATAGGAAACCTAAATGGTTTCCCAACCCATGAACACCCATTACATAAGACATATATTTATAGCACAAAGTTATAATAAAAAATTCTTCATCCCTGATCTCGACACATATTTTCCCGTTTTCCTACTTTTCCATGCCTTGAAACCTTAGGACACCCCCAATCCTATTTCATTTCCTAGGAAACATTCCATAATCATGAAATTCAAACTACTATGTATCTTATATTTGGGCTAGGATCTAACAACCTCCCCACCATGTTACATCTCCACCTAAAACATCATTCCCCAGAATTCACGATCCCACAAAGAAAAATATTCAGACCCTAGGACCAACATATCACATTAATCAAATAGATTTTTTCCTAAATACAGAAATGTATTCACAACACTCAGGATAATGAAAAATTCATAACCTGTTGAATTTTCCTACTTTGGTCTACCACACGACACTGATGTTACTCAATGATGTATCAATCTCAAGTAAATATCATATAACATAAAAATAAAAATTTCCATGTACTCTATCCATCACCCAAACGAACATCGAATTAACCAACCACCTCCCACGACCTATGTTAGTCTGCAACACAAGGCCTAATGGACTCATCCCATGTACGAATATTGGATACATAATAAAATAAAAACACACTTCTTTGCATTAAAATATTCATAAAAAAATATGATTCCCATTTCTGAAATCTATCACATAGATTTCCTTTACATGGTAGATCCCTCCCAAAACTCAGGACACGCCATCAAGAAACAAGTTACCCACAATGGTTCTCACCACTATATAATTTAGCACAGAATTACATCCTTATACAGTTTTGAAATACCATCACTAGAAAATGATCCCTAAACCCTAAACTCAGTGACACACAAGACCACATGTATGTTTCCAAACTCATCAAATAGAAACATCTACAAGATAACCATCCAATATTGAACTCCATAATTAATATTGAAACCATGAGTAATATACATTCATACTTCTTCGAATTATGAATCTAGGACAAATTTCCAATCCTAAATGTCAATTTCCATTTTGCAAATGAATATTCAATTATAAATAATCAACTAGATGTGTCTTGTACCATGACACACCCATTATTCTTACCACACCATGCCAGGACATCCTTGTACGTGTCTTCCTAGAAAGCCTATCTCTCATGGTCGGCATGTTACCACCTAACTTGGTGATAGTGCCTTATACTTATTGCTCATCACCACAATCCAAACACACCTGCATGAGCCTTATCCAGACTTTGGGTATGATTTCCCTACCCAACCACCAATTCCCTCAAATAATCATCATGTATTATTGTACCCATCAAAATTACAGTAATAATCACCATAGATCACATTTGGATCCAACGCAGTCCCAATGATAAATCACTTCATGAGCATCCATCACATATAACGACCACCTATCCTTCTTAGGGAAATCCAAAAATGATCTACAACTGGTTATAATTTGTATCTCATTTCCACCACCTCCTATCCATATTATTTTCTAGAAATATATGACTAGAATATATCTACCCACATTATAGTTGATGTTGTCACTATCCCACTGAACCAATTTCAAAAACCAATACTCATGATCCCATCATTTTGTAGCCCAAATTGTGGATGCATCCATGTCCCCCATAATTATTGAAAAAAATATAATAACGATCACACTTCACTATCTTCAAAGAACTCCACCTCTATACATTCACTAACATTAAAATCATGACATTTCATTCATTCTAAGATGGTTGGTGTATAACCTTCCCCCATAAAGATTGACATTTAATATTCTATAATGTTGAACCCTTTAAGAAGGCCCTTCATAGCATCAGATGAAAATTTTATGTATCATGGATTATATCAAATTATACCTTATTGTACACCAGGTGATGTCCATATATCAAGAAATATCATCTCATGTCTATATGTACAACAAAATAACATTGATCAAAACCACCACAATAGATTCAAAATCAACTAGACTCTCTCATAAATGGCGCATCCCACACTATTCACATAGAAATGACATATACTTATTACTGAACCACCTATGAATACATCCTAAAATGAATCATGCCTTTCATTCATATACCCACATCTAGACCTTATCTGAACCCCCGTGGTCATAAACATTCATGTACCCATTCATTGAACCTAAATCAAATACCCAATGAGTCGTAACATTTTATGGTATTGGCTCAATGCCCACTCACATGACCAACCATGGATCAACATACAACAACCACATCAGACTCAAGGAAGTAATGAATTTCCATCCAAAAAAATTAAATTTAAATTATACAAGACCGACCATGTCACCAACTCTTCCTTCTATTTCCCTTTTTTATCAAAATTACCATCAAGAGTTAAAATCTCTATCTACATTGAACGTTTCAAAAATTGATGGGATAAATACTTGAATGATTTACATTCCATAATAGGACATATAACCAATTTTAATAACTCATGTGAATCCTTTATAATAAACCAAATGATAACCAAGAACCTTATGTAATGTGGATGGAATCCAACATACATTGACTACATCTATGATGCACTTACCCATGATTCACACTACAAGGATCGCAAACCACTAGGTTCACCGCCCTCAAGATTTCCCTTTAGTCCCATGTACCACTAGCACATGAAAACTACATAAAAATATATAAAAAAAATAATCAAATTTACTACATATCCATCATCATGAAACCCATACTAGATAGCTCTCACTTTATTCTTCTATCAATGTCAAAAATGTGTGTGTGTTCAATGTTCACAAAAAAGATATGTAAACTCTTCTAAAATATTTTCTAGTTAATGAAAGATGATGGTATGATACTTTCTATGAAAATATATGTTAAATATAGAATAGTCCATATAATCTACCTATAATCCAAACACATCAAACCTTATCAAGTTTCTTTTCTTTGGCAGTAATCTACCCATATTAAAAAACACACTATACCAAATGAAGCACACAACTATTTACTCAAATTCTTACACCTAGATATAGAGACACACACACACACATCCACACAATGGAAAAAATACCAATCCTATGGTGTAAACAAAACCATTAATTTCTCAAACTACACGGGGTCCACACAACCTTGTAATGAAAAGAAATTTTACATCCTCAATGTCACAGCCTATCCAAAGGTGAAACGAAGAAACCATATTTAACAACACATCAACTCACAAAACCCACATGACCTATGAACAAGGAGTCAATCCATGGAACCCTCATATACCAAACCACCCATACATATGCTCTGATCAATGAAAAACGGATACTCACTTCCATTGTCTATAAAGTTTCAAATATTTCATAGATCATCTTTCTAAATAAAATAACCATTATGAAAAAAAAAATTCAAGAATTTCATTTTTTAAAACAGAAGTATTTATAATTTATAAACCCATTTTATTAAAAAATATTTAAAAAATAATTGTTTTATTCATTTTCATTTTTCAAAAAAATTCTAGTTGTAATGTGTCTCAGACGTTCATGATATATAACCCAAAAGCGTAAAAACTAGAATTCAATCACATGAATAAAATGGAAATATCAATCACATGAAACATATGGATGACCAATCTATCATATTTTCATAGAATGTTACATGAACACACACACAATATAGTTCCATAATGGTCCATGAAATAAAACCCAATATATAGATAACATCACATCCATGAGAACCATTGGTGGATAATGTATCTATCATTCAATAAAGCACAAATGAGGACATCAATTTAGACCAATGGAGACTTCTGTTTTCCATCATACATGGGGTTATAGGAGCCTATGAATGTGATCATTACCAATAACCAACATTGTCATATTCTATAGTTTACCATACCAAAAATAGTAAAATTAATGTAAACTAATTGGATACCACATTGTAATGCCCAAGACCTATGGCCATTAAAACCAATTCCTCAGGTCGGGTAACCAAATAACCTCAGGATGACCAATTAGTGTTATTGAGTATACCTACTAGAATTGTGGGTATATAGAGAGGAATTTGATAGATTTTATCCACATAACAATGTAAAGTAATTAATAATTAATACCAAATGATGTAATGATCATCGAAAAAAATAAATGGATAACAGAAGATAAAAATAAACATGTAACCAAGTAACATATAGTATATAAATATGATGATTAAACTATAGGAATTGAAGTTATAAAAATAAAATATCCAATAAAAAACATAAAATATCCATAACACAGTCCCGTTTATAGAACTAGTTAAAACATCCCATGATCTAACCCATCATCTCATGCATTAATAAAACACCATGCCATTATCCTTAACCTAGGATTGAATACATCAAGAGTCTACTAATGCACCCATGTACCATATAAGCCCTTGAATGGTGTGAGTAGAACATATAAATACTCCACCAAAGTCGTCTAACGATATATCCAATCAAATAAATTGTTAATGAAGATAGAAAAATGTGATGTAACTAAATTAACAAAATTTGAAAAAATATTTTAAATTTAAGAATTTTTTAATTACCAATTTTCATCATTATGTTACATAATATCATCACAATGGGAATTATTAAATTTTATTTGATAAGTACAATAAATTATTGATTAAATTATTATAGTGGACATCAGTGAATTAGTCTGGGTACCCATCCCATATATCACCAGAGTCATATGTCACTAATCAAGAAACATAAGTCTTAGAATGAAATAATGATTTGGAATATCATGTATGACCATCAAAACCACCCGGGAATAGGTATGAAAACATAGATCCCCATTCCATGAATTAAAGTGGGACACATAACACCATTTGATATCATACCAACCATGATATATCAAACCTGGTCCCTACAATTGGGATCAGAAGTGTTAGCCCTTCCCCTAAAAAATAATTATGCATCAAGGAACATGTAGCATCAGTATTTTCCGCATCAAACTATGGAATGAAGCATTAATCCAACATAAAAAACCAATATTCATAAGTTTTCAAAAATGGAGATTCATTCAATGAATCTAACTATGATTCACAACATCATGGACAATGATCCCCAACCATTTCACTATCAAACATTTTCATCATTACCTATTCAATAATAAAATCTCAATATAATTAGTCATTATTAATTTTACATAGTCATAAAATAAAATTAATCCAAAAAAATATCAAAAAAGCCCATAAATTTCTTTTAATGTTTCATAAGCACCACTTAAAAATTTAAGAGGACCTTAAAAAAACACGAAATTAATAAAAACATTTCAAAACTACAATTCAAAAATTTTATGTCTCCATAAACAAAGAAACATAACCCCTAAACACATATTTAAAATCATCATTTGAAAAATAGTAAGGATACACTTTTTCAAATCAATTGGTCGTCGAAATCTTCTTTCATAATGACAACCAAATTCAAAATATTTTTTCCCTATATTGAGAACCACATCAAGATAAATGTCCAAAATCCATCATCATACCATCCCCTAATCTACATATGAATTCCACAAAATCTATCAATTAATCTTTTAAATTACTACTTAAACCATTACTAATGTAATATTAACAAAATAACACATTCACATCCATAATTACCATATCCCAATATTTACCAATTCCATTCCCAACTATCATGGGTTTAGAATTCCGCATGGGTAAACCTATATTTAGTTTGAAATAATAAATGTGTTCAATTGGGTGCATGAAGGGTCACTCACCTCAAATTAATTAAAAATATAATATCCTTATCCAAATACATAAACACACATCAACATTGAAAAAGCTATTAACTACATTCTCATATTAAATATCAAGACTATGGGAAATGATTATAGACCACCAATATCATTATCATAGGCAAGTGTTCATACACTCATAAGATTTGATTCTATCCCCAACAAACACAATCATTCATACCGTGAATTCATAGAGAAAAATAGTTTGTAGGGATTGAAAAAGAGAGAAAATTTTACCCTAATTCAATATTATAAAACACAATGATATTGAGTAGAAGTCATACCTTGATATTTTATTGTAACACAGAATCACTTAAAATATATCATAATCGATGGAGAGACACAAGTGGAGGATGAGGATATTTTCAATTTATTATCCAATATACATGTGGTAAAAAGGTAGTGAAATGCATGGGAGAATCATTTATAGTTGGGAGGTAAGAATTGTAAAAACCCCAATATTAATGAGGCAAAAAAAAATTGCATCAAAATTTCCCAACCCATGCTCCAACCTTTTGGTTCCCTATGTCTTAGAGGAAACCAAGACAAATGGTTTTTGTAGTCATCCACATGGTTTGATAAAACCTAGGGGGTTGTGTGTTCTCCCCTACTCGAGGGTTGGTCAAGCCACATAATATCCAGCACCATCGTACGTGGATTCCCCATGCATAGAAACTCCTCATATAGGATTCAACTTTCCAGTGATTTGTATCTACTAACCATGAACCAACCATCCTCTCAGCATATATTTGCCAATTCTCCTACATTACAGTGACTTAATCCCAAAGGATAAACCTGATATATTTCATTCTTCTGAGAAGCAGTCGATAAATAAAATTCTAACAGGATTGTAGCTTATATCATGATCAAGGATCTTACAAATGTAGTGGAACAATTTAATTTTTCATGTATTTTAAATAAATTAAAATTAAATAGATATTATTTCTATTATATTTATTAATTAACGATTTTAAAGAATATAGAAAAGGGTACTGATGATAAGTAAATGTTATTTAATGTTGTGTTTATTGTTTTGTAACACTTGATTATGGGTAGTTAACAATTAATATGTTTTTAATATTGAAAAATGGAATTTTTTTTCTTTGATAAAGTAGTGACTAAAATATATAAAGTAAATATTATAGTATTTCTGACCACATAGCTGTGAAAATAATTTACCAAAAATTGGGTAGTTTTTTAAATGATTGAGTTTACAAATTAATTGTATCTCTGTAATAAATTCAATAAATGTTTTTTTCAAGGAACGTGGAATCATGTATTCATTAAAACTGTTTTTTGGTAATTTTTTTATTACCATGTTTCAATAAGATAAATGATAAAGCTATTGTTTGATACCGTAAAGAGAATGTTTATAGTTTATAGGGGATTAATGATATGTTAATTTATTATATTTAGTGAAAATATTTAAAAATAAGTAAATTTTAGTCTTTTAGATTGGTCATAATATTAACTCTTTTATTGAATTGATTATTTTGGTTTTTACATATTGTGTTACATATTAATATTTTGATTCACTATATAAATATTTTTTAATTTTGGATATATTGTATTAATATTTATTATAACTAGTGATTGTTGGAATATATAATGATTCAATTACCGAGAATATGCTCCATGATTTAATAAAGAAAAAGAAATTTTCCTTCAATTAATGTAGTATGAGTAGAATAGAAAATCTATCAAGGCACAAATAAAGGGTTATATTATGGATATTTTATGGAATGATGTCATAAAAGAATATTTTCTCAATAAAAATTAAGATATAAAATTATTCCATAATATCATAATTACTGATGATGTCAATGAAATGTTACACACCAATTGGTTTATTGTATTTATGGTTTTCTACCTCATATCAGTCCACCACATTCTTGTGATAAATTATCTTTATCAATCTCTAGATGTATTATTGAGATAAAATTACTTCTATGTTCATATTTTCAGCTTCCATATATATTATTTTATTTGGTAACCATATATATGTTTTTATATATGACTCAAAAAATTTACATTATCATTTTAATGATGATGATTTATTACACCTCTATATGATGTTTTATTTAATGAAATAATTTTCAATGGTTAAACCTCTGATGTCATAAAATAATTTTGAGGGTAAAATTAATGTTAAAGGAGGTAGAATGTAACACCTTGAAATATTGTAAAATATATTCGTAAATTAGTAAACATTTATTGATACATCTCATTAAATGAAAACTAGGATTATCTTTAGTTACGTGCAACACTAATTTCATATTTAATTACACACAACACTGATTATATCTTGCATTAAATGCAATAATGAGCAAAAATGAAATGTGAAATGTTATTAAAATATTATTATTAATGTTGTCACATAGGTAATGAAATAATTGATATGAAAAAAGAATAAATAAATTATTAAAATTTAGTTTACTAATATATATAAAATGAATTCATTGGTATACAATTAATTATAAATAAATTTAAAATTATTTTGAAAATAATGAGAAATATTTAAATAATAATGATCAATATGATAAAAAGTGTGTTTTATATCAATAAATTAACCAAATAAATTACCAAATTTGATTATATTGACAATTAAATAATACATACAATAAATTTTAATATTTATCAATAGTTATTTCTAGAAAATAAATGTTAATAATACTAATTTTACACCTAAAAACTATTTTCTTTATAAAAAGTATCTTTATCACTTTTTTGTACTTATAAAAAATACATTTTGTAAACATTTAGAAAATCTATTTGATAAAATAAATTTTATTTTAAATCATAATGTCGAACTTATTAGTTGGTTAATTTTTGGAATTTTTCAGGAAAATAATTTTTTTTTTCATAATAACAAATACTGAATTTTATTTGAAAACATCAATTTCAATTAAATTATTTAAAATGGTAATTTATATTTAAAATTAGTTCTAAATAAAATTTAGGTAAATTTAATATAAATAAATCTAGTTTATGTCATTGGAATCATTATCATGTTAGATTATAATATAAAATATTTTAAATAGTTTATCATTTTCTGATTAAAAACATGCATTCCCACCCAATCGGTGATATTAATATTAAATTAAAATATTCTAGTTCTTTGAATAAAATTTGGAAAAATATATTCCATATTTTTTATATCAATAATATATAATGTCTAATAAGCTTAAAATAAATTTTCATCAATATTAATAAAGAATACATAAAAAATATGGTATCGTTGTTATAGAAAACATGGTTTTACCAATGGGAAAAAAATAAAATATTAAGGTTAAACATGATCAATAATCTTGTATATGAACTATTATAAGACAATATTTTTTCCATTCCACCAATAAGGTTTGAGAATATCCTAATTTTGACTCATGTGACATATTAAAAATTTGAGAGCACTCATTTATTTTAAAAAATATCACTTCTATAAAGACCCATTATTTTCATACATTCACATTACATATAAACAAATGAGTATTATTTAAATAACATAAAAAACCTTTCCAAAACCCAATTTTTATAGTGTCTTTAGAAAATCATTTATATAAATTACTGGTTCAAAAAAATCTATATCGTCTCCCAAAAATTTAATAATTCCTAGAACAAATCATGGACATATCCTACATAAAACCATTATTAATTACTAATGGAAAATTAAACATAAGAATGGTTGAAATAATTTTCTATGTATGGGTATCCAATGAATATATTTATGATTATCTAAGAAAAAATCTTCTTAAATGTATATAACATAATTAGAATAATTTATAATTATTGTATATATATTAAAAATAATAACCACGAGTAAGGATAAAGATAGAAGATATGAATCCTTGATCATATATACTTCTAAGATAATAATACTTTCATTGAAATAAAATAAAATTTTCATACCCATACTGGTGTAGTTCCTAAAAATGATACATGGAATAAACATTATAATTTTTTGAAACATGGAACGTAAGATTGGAAATTCATTATAAATAAATCATTATCCATAATATCATTCCCTAAAAGTTTCTTATATTCATAAATATATTCAACCATTTAGCATTCTTGGTTTAATAAACATGACCATTAATATTGTATATGTGGACACACATGATTTTCATAATGGATCCATACCCACCTATTTTCCATAGTTGATCAAGCCCAAATACATGATTCCCATTATCATCTTATGACATATAAATCCTAACCAAATTTATTTTAAGGATATATAGGTCTCAATAATCACATAATTTAATACCTTTATATGTGTTCCAAAATAACCTAAATCATTCTTCATACCATAACCCATGAAAACAATGATCTTTATAATCATATCATCATTGCATAACCCCTAGAAAAGTAATGGATTTCAGAAAAATTCTATTTTTCCACATAAAAAAATCCATCCATTGAAATATTATAAATGATATAATTTTTTCATATCCCTATAAATGTTTATATAAGATCACATAATTTCATCATATATAGAAATATACTTTGAAACATCACTTGAAATAATTCTTAAAGAAACTATCTGTTCTAGTTATCAAAAGAAAATTAATGTCACCCAATTATATAATAATAAATTTACTTTTAAAATGAAATTTTATCCTTATAAAGTAATCGTCAATACATTAATGAGATATAAAGGTGAAAAAATTCTTTGTGTTTTATATGTTAGAAAAAAATTCCTCTATATTTTAATCGGAAAACATACAATGGTTCTCATTTAGAAAATGAACAAATGAATCATTTCATACAATTTATTAATAAATATTAAATGACTAAAAATAAACATAATAAATCATAATTAATATTATAAAATTTAAATACAATTTTATAACATTAACACATGGATGAAAAATGTATTTTTATGGGAAATGTAAAAATGAAACATTTTAAGAGAATGTTGCTTAATAAGATTATATAATTGACTTGAGAATTAAATAAATGAATAAATTATGTGTATTATCATTAAATACAAATAAATATGTTGAAATCAATCATAATTTCATAATCATTTATGTCACATTGAATCTCAACATGTCATTGTAAATGATGTAGAAGTGTATCCTAATGAATGGAAACTGAGTCAAGAAATTACTTTCCACATTGTAGTTTGCTTAATTATATATGAAATAAAAATAATATTAATAAATAGAAACATTTAATACCAACATGATATTTCTATTCATTTTATTATATATCAATGTGTAGTATATAACCCACCCAATGAAAATAAGTGGTGAATGTGGAATATATCTCACAAACATAAAAGTGAGATGATAAATCCTTTAATCATGATCCCCTTTAGTATATTATAATAAAAAATCATGTATAAAATATTTAAATAAAGTTATTAATTAATTAATAAACTATGTTCATATTTATAATACCTTATATTATATTTTTATAAATTCTTAGTTTATATTCATTAATTAAATTTCAATAGTTTTATTGTTCCGTTTCAGTTCATTTAAAAGATTCATAGTCAATTCATTTTTGTATAATTTTGTAATTTCATTTAAAATGGAAATAAATCACCTCAGGTAAAATGATATTGTATTAATTCACATCGAAATGTATAATATTTCACATATATCATATTTTTTTACTCACATTTGTATGACTCATTTGATAAAATGTTAATGATTTTTTCTTTTTTTCTTTTGGAATTTTTCTACAATCCTCACAAACTAGTTTAATTTTATTTATTATTATTTATAGATATTTTGTCTACAAAATTAAATAAGTTAAAATATATCTATTTACTTATTATTTAAATAGAAAAAAACTGTATTATCATCTTTGAAGAAGGTATTATAAAAATAACATTCACTATCCTCAGAGATGGTTATCCACTATAATTTGGAAGGTGGGTTCGTTACATTAAATAAGTGCGGATTTGAAAATTGGTGGATAAAATAATTTCAATTATAAATAAAACTATAAATAATATAAATTTTATTTAAATAATAATTATGTGTTTTATTATGTATGTGAATACAAGGTAAAAAAAAGAAAAATAATTAATTATGGTTTTTTAAGAAAGCCACATCTTGTATATGACCTCCATAAAGGACCCCATATAGAATGGGAAACTCTTCATTGGGTGATACCAGAAGCTTCTAGACCTTGGGATAAAGAAAAGTGTAGTTTATGTTTGATATTTTAAAATCACTATATATATTTTTTGGAGAAATGGGTTGTCATTAGTGGTATTTATACTTGAGAAGAGTTATTTTTAGGTGATTATATAGTTATTATATTATATTTAAGGCTATCTAAATTTGGTTGGAACTAATTAAAATTAATTTAGATTATAATTAATAATTTTAATTTATTTTAATGTCTATAATAAAATTATACACCCATTTAATATTATATATTTTAGGTATTATATGTTGTTTCCTTTTAAAATTATTCCACAGCCTTATTTTACTTATATTGTAGTAAATACATTTTTACCATGATAATTTTTTTATAAACAAATAAAAAAAAATTATAACCTGATTTGACCCTTTTTTCCAAATATTATATATGTATTTCATATTTTAAGTTAATGAATTTGATAAATGAATATTCATATTAAACAGTCCAAATTCAACGTAAAATAGGTTTTTTTTGGAAATGTGTTTTTAATCCCAACAATGTACGTATACCGCAATGAGAATAAATATTTCATAAAAATATATAAATATATTGAATATATCCAAAAATTATTTATTTTAATTTTATATCAATTTATATTCATAAAATTATATTCAAATATAAATAAAATTATAGGTTTATATAATCCTTATTTGTTAATAAACAATTAAAAATTTCAGAATATGTTCATAACATCACCCTAAAATAATTTTATAATTATTATTCTAATTATTTTTTTTATCAAATATGATTTTTAAAACATTAAAAACCATAATATAATTATTTTATTACACATGGAAATATAAATAATTTTTTGAAGAAAATATATATTTGATGTAAAAATTACATTACAGACAAAAATTTATTTATTCCTTATGAATAAATAAATTTTTACTGAACATGAAATTCATATATATTTCAAAATATTGTTAATAATACTCGGACCTTCCATTTTATTTTCTATTTTATAAATTTTGCTTTATAATAACAATATTTTCACGTTAATTTAAGATCATTATTTCATGAATCATAAGTTATCAAGGAGAATGAATTTATGTAAACAAATACCTATAAAAAATAATCGGGTGCCATATTAATCGGGTGCCATATTATACCCCTTCAAATGAATTTCTACCAAAAAATTCATCACTCAGATAAAATAAATATGAGGATACATCTACCACATCATATTTACACGTTCCCACAAAGATTCAAAAAATTTATAGTTATTCCACTAAAAAATAAATATGTGAGTTTTTTCTTTTGCACAACATTATCTCTAAAATGTAGATTCACAACCAATTGTTCGTCGTATGAATGATATTGTTACAATAGTATAAAATTTGTGTTTATTAAATGTGATGGATCATTTATGAACTTCATGCTGAGAGAATATTGGAATACATCATAAAATAGAGATAGATTCAGTGGAAGAGGCAATCGATAAGCTATTATCCTGATGTGATCAACAATTTTAAAAAAAAATTCCATCATAATTTGAAATTGTAATTTAAAATTTTAAACAGGATATTTGAAATTTCCTTTATGATAATTTCATAATATATAATGATTATATAATACTTCTTTTATAAAATAAGGAATATAAAATGCAAATGTCAAGACAAAACTAGGATTCAGATTATGAAAAGTTTATTTAAAAGTAAAAAAATATAGACCTATAAGGGAATTAGAAATATCATGTTCTGATGTAGAATTATAGAAAAAATAGTCAATATAAGGTTAATGAAAAAAAAACAACATAAACCAAATTTTTTAAAAAATGGCCAACAAAATCAAAAAAAGTTAAAAAAATTATATTTAAAAAACTGTTGAGATTATATGCTTACTAAATTCATTTCATAATAAAAATATTAGTCTTTGGTTGTGAATTAATCAATTACTTCTTAATTTAATACTCCATAGTAGGAGTTTTAAATTATAATTCCTAAATAAGTATTGGGTAATTAGATCCAAAATTTGATAATATGTTATTCATTATTTCTATATTTTTTAACATAAATAATTATTAGAAAATGTCATCACATACATATAAATCAGTATATACTTATGTAATATATTAATTTTTATCACCTCATAAAATTTTGAAAATAAAAAAATTAACAAATTATTTCCCTTTTGAACAATCCAAATTATTAAAATCCCAAACTTTTGAAATTATGAGATTAAATTTTCAAAATTAAATTATCATTAATCCCCCCCCGACAACTTAATGTATATATTAATTATCACATGCCAATATTATGGAGATAGTTATAATATATTCTCTTAAAAAATGTAATATCCTAAATTACTATAAAATATTACAAAGAATAAGAATGAATTCTTAAATATAACCCTTTACTCATACCATAAATCCAAAAATTATATAAACTCAATCCATATACCACTTTGTCATCCTATTAAAAAGTAGTTCCATTGTTATTAATATTATCTTATATCTAGTTATCTAATTATTTTCAAAACACCATTAACATAATAAGGATTATATTTCCCTTAATCATATGTCCTCTAAAAATATAACCATACTATATCAATAAATTTCCATTGTTAATAGTACCATTCAACATATAAATTCAAATAATACAGTAAAAATAATGGTTGATCAACACATAGATGTTTCAATATTCCTTAATACCATAAATGTAAATAGGAATTTTTTTCTTGAATTATTTAACATAAACATGGAATCATTCCACTTCCAGATTATTCCATTAATAAAGATTCATCATTTTATTACATAATAAATATTTGATCTCATATTCTATTCATAGTATCTTGATCATAAGAAATATAACCATTACTCCTAAAATCATTTTAAATATATTCACACTCTTTCCCTCTTGAGGTTAAATTCTCGTAATACCCATACTTTGCATATTTAAATCCTTTAACTGTTGATGATACCTTAAGAATACCATTATTCACATACATTGTGTTAAATGAGCCATTCAATTTTCAGTTTGAATTTTTTTCATTGTGACCTTATTTTCTATTCCATATAAATCATCCAGTTTTGTTCAAACATTGTCCTTGATTCCCTTACCCCAATTCAATATAATATGAGAAATGAATATTCCTTCATCTACAGTCACCTTGATGATCCATATTTCTGTTAATAGGATGGTTATGAAACTCAATAAATTTATATTATTAAAAATATTATTTTATTTTTTTTTAAAAGTAATTATAATTTCTTTCATCTCAACTCAAATTTCATTTGGTTTCTAATGGGAAATCTCATTCCATTGACCAATATATTCACTATTAACATGAATCAACCTAGATCCATCCATTTATTAGAACCCAAAAAAGTATATTTTGAAAAAAAATATAGTGGTAAATTATATAATAAATCTATATTTATTATTAAATTTAAATTCATGAAACCTTAGGTCTAATCCTAGATTATTCATTATTATTATTAAAATTCATGGATTGTAACTAGTAACTAAATTTATACATAGTTATCATACATAAGTTTTTCTCAACATACATGCCAAAGGATAACCAATCCTTTCTCTAAAAAAATATATAACAGCCGATTAATTTAATACATTGATATTAGATCTAAATATATATATCCATTATATAACATAAAAAACACTAAAGAACCTTATCTATATAGTGTCTTTCTAATGATGAAAACAAAAATAAATGGTTAAAAAAGTTCATCTCTATGAATTTCGTCCTATATAGCACTATTCATAAATATATCCGACATAAAAACATTATTTGTATCTTAGGATAAAGGAAATAAAAAATGTATGAGATAATATTGTCATTATCAGTAACCATTTGAGATATCAATTATAATGTGCGCATAACAAGATCATATGGGTACTGAACATTGACATAACAATTAGAAATTAAACTTGGAATATAAAAAGTCAAAATCAAGTGTACAAAAAATAATATGACATATAAATCCATGATAATATGTATTAATAAAAATAAAATGTGACCATGACCATAACTCATTATTTTATTACCCAACCTACCATAGATCATAAACACGATTCATGGTATAACCTTTTTTATTTTTCAAATAAAGGATGATAACTTTGAGGAATCATTATAAAAAAATAATTATCAATAACATCATTTAATTAAAGGTTGGATCCTTTTAAAATAATGTAATCCATTATATATGTTTTGTTTAGCTAGCATGATAGTCAATAATGTGGATCCATGCACACATGTTTCCCATAGTGGATCATGACGTACCAATTTTCCATAGTGGCTCAATCTCATAATAGTTTTTATAATTAAATTCTCTTGATATATAATTTGATATGAAAAAAATTGGAGGGATTAATTGATCTAAAAAATCACATAATAAAAACCATACATATTTGTTATAAAAGAATATAAATAATGTATTATATCAGAACCCTTGAATATAACTAAGGTATATAAACATTTGATTATAGCATAACCCAAGGAAAAGAATTTGGATTCAAACAAAATTTCATCATTTAGAATAAACATACACCATATATAAAAGTTTTACAGATGGTGTCCTTTGATATTATCCATAGTAAATCTTAGTTATAACCAAATAATGTCATCGTAAATGGGAAATTATTTGGAAATATCACTTGATATAACTCTCAAGGAAAATATCTTTTTTGTTTCAAAAAAAATAATGTGATGTAAAATAATAAGGGAAAACATTATCTTTTAAAATAAACTTTTATTATTATAAATTAATAAAAAATTTATCATGGTGTTATTATGGAGGTAAAATACTCACATTCCTTATCATTTCAAAAAACATTCCTTTTGTATTCTTGTCGGATAAGTCCAAAAGATCCTCTATCAGAAAATGAAAAAAATAATCATTTAAGATAATTTTTTATAATGTAATACATGATTAAAAATCACTATAAAAATAATATTAGAATAGTTAAAACATTTTTGGAATCAATTTTTGAAAACTATTTTATAGATGAAAAATGTATGTTTTAGGGAAACATTATAAAGATAATATTTTAAAATAACATCATTTATTAATTTCATATCATTGAAATGAGCATTAATTAAATGAATATAATATTAGTATAAACTATAAATACACAAAAAATTGGTAATATATCATAATATCATTAATATCTATATCACACATAATATTAACATGTAATAATCAATGAAGAAGAAGTGTGACTAGATGAATAGAAATTGAGTTATAAAATAACTCACTACATTGTACTCAATTGAATCTCATACCCAATAGGTTAATAATTATAATATAAAAATTTAATAGAATTAATATAATGATATTAATGATATGATTTGTATAATTGAAATATATAAACTAAATAATATAAATATGTTATGAATTCGGAATACATCTCACGATATTAAATGTGAGATTAGCAACCCTTTCCTCTCCCATCCCTTTAGTTTTTCATACAACAAAATAAAGTATAAAGGATTAATTAATATCATTAATTAATTAAAAAATATATTAATAATTATTAAACCTTATAGGGTTCTTTTAAAAATTATACCATCTGTTCATTAAAAATATTTTATTATTTTCATTGTCTCACGTGTGTTCATTACATGGTTTCTTTGTCAGTTCAATTTTTGATAATTACTGATTTTCAGATAACATTTAAATAAAACTTTTAAAGTGAGAATAAATAGTATTAATTTATATAAATAATTTTAAATGGTCTTATATTTCATTTTTATGATGTATATATGATTCAAATGATTAAATTATAACAACAAATAATTAGTTCATTTTGTTAGCCTTCACAAAATAGTTTTATTTTTATTAATAATAATTTATATATATAGATTAGTTATTGAACATTAAATATGATAATATATTCTTATTAAACTATTATTTATATGTAATAAAACAATTCTGACATTACAAAATGGATGTTATGGAAAATGATAAATTATTATCCATAGAGATTGTTAACATCCATAATTTGAACAAATGGTTTCCTTTCGTTGAATAAGAGGATATGGGAAAAGGGTTGGATATAATATATGAAAATAACATTATAAAATTATGAATTATAATATATACATTATATTTTATTCTTTTTTGGAATAATTAGGTGAATGGTTGGTCGAAAAATCAATAGAATTGGGATATGATGTTTGATAAAGTTTCCACTTGAATATCACCTCCTTGAAGGACCCCTAAAAGAATTTGAAATTTGAAATTGGTTGATACCACTAGAACATGGATGTTTTTTGAGTTTTGAGTAGATGCTTTTGAAAATGTTTTAATAGTTTCATGTCTTGTGAGGGTAATTAGGTTGGTGGGGTGCAGTATTTAAGAATGAGGAGGGGTGTTTTTAGTGATTTAATATTGATTATATTATATTTAATGAGAAAAACATTTGTGTTTTATTAATTCCCTCGATTTTGGAAGATAATTCATTATTATATGACTATAATGGTAGAGGATACCTCAACTACTAAATTAATTTTTTAATTATTAGGTACTTTATGCTTTTACCTTTTAACATTAAACCACTACATTATTATACATCTACAACAATATGTCATTTTTTACTATTCTATCATTTTTATAATTAAAAATTAAAATTATCTCATAAAATTATTCATACCTCTTGATTCAAAATACAAAATCTATATTTAACAATTCAAAACACATTTCTTGAAAGATAATTATAAATTAAACTATCATGATGCTATGAAAAATATATTGTTAAGAAACATGTGTTCTTAATCCCAATAATGTACTTATACCAAAATAAAGAATATTTATTGATTACAAATAAATAATTATGATAAATATGAATATAAATTAATTAAGTTATATTTAGATTATTTTAATATCATTAGATGATGTTCAAATATAAATAAAAAATAATGTTTTATAAAAATATGTATTTTTTTATAAAAAATTAAATATTTTAGAAAATTATATAGAATTAATCCTGATATAATATATTTAATAAACATTGTTCTATTTCTCAATTACTTTTTTAATTATTACATAAGAATTGTAGATACATTTAATTTAAATGTTTCTTCACTAAAAATTAAAAATATATTACCCTGAATATGATAAATATTTTATATTAATATAAATTTATTATATTATAACATATCAAAAATTTAACACACCATTAAAAATATTTTATTTTATAAAAACAAGAGTGTGGTGTATTTGGAATTTATAGAAATAAAATACATTATTGGTCAAAATCACTTCCAAATGCCAATAATATTATATATAACCATGTCATGTATTATTATGGAAGAAATGAAATCAACCAATAATATTATGTGAGGTTTTATGGTAATATTTTAGTCATAATCATAATATTATTAACATTAAATACTCATTTTAGCCTCCAAAGTGGTAACATAAATTACAAAGGATCCTATTCATGTTGATAAAAAAGGGAGTTAGTTAATATATGTTTTCCTAAAAAAATAATTGTGAATAAATTTTTAAAAATAAAAAATATATATGAATTAGTATCAAATATAAAATTAAACATGAAATATACAGTGAAAAACTTTTGTTAATAGAAATGACCTTTTATGTAAAAAATATTTTTATCAAAATTACCCATTATGTGGATTCAAATTAACATAAATGGGATATTTATAAAAACATTATTTTATTTTATTATATTTACAAAAAAAAAATATCTTTTCAAATGGTTGAAATAAAAATATTTATTTTAATAAAAATTACCATATTTCACAATTCACTAGAAAATAAACCATTTCAAAAAAATAAATATATATATCAGTATGATAAATTTGTTATAATTATTTTAAAAATTATATTATTTTAATAAAATTTAACATCTTAAGGTTATGTATATTTATTATAATATTCACACAAAAAAATCATGAAATACAATTTATTGAAGAAGTGTTTTTTCCAAATCATAAAATAATAATATTAAAATTTTAGTAAATATTTCATACAATTAATTAATGAAATTTTAATTTGCAGGTATAATATATATATATATATATCATAATCTGGTAAATATTATTCATACCCAACAATTAAATATCTAGGTTATAACCACCGTCTATAAATTATAATATATTCTAGTTCATTTAAGCATGACATTTCATATTTTATACACTATCAAACATAGTATGATAATAAAACCTCTAGGAGGTAAAAGATTACCTTGTTTCATGTCATTAATGTTTCACTATTCATATTAGTGAATTTCAATCCTTTCAAGGTTATAGATATTTTTTTTAGGAAATTTATATAATTTCCAGGGATGTATGTTTCATTTCAATTAATGGAATTGACATATACATTTGATAAAAAAATTCAGGAATATTGAAATGTTTATGTTAGTTTTCGAGATAATGTGGATCTTTTACATCCTTCATGACCATCTGACATTATAATAGTCATTTAAAACATAAATGTTTCTTTGAAAAAGTACATGCACACAGTATATGACACATGATTATTATAAGCCACAAAATTCATATTTTTTATAAACACCATTAAAACCCTAATAACTATGTTTAAACCAAAAGTAAAATTATTAGGAAAACAAAAAAACATAAGGAAATGTATTTTGATATACATAATTCATATTTGAGTACATCATAAATGAGTCATTTAAAACATAAAACATTTTACCCAATAGTTTTCAGTCATGGTACTTGTCTTTTGATAATCATTATTTACAACAGTTATCCAATCCATTAAACCCTAGGTTCTCCCATAGAATATTTTACATATCTCTATCTCCAGCATATCACATCCATTGTAACTTAATCATAGTGATTGTGGTGATGAATCTTTCATGGTAGTCAACCATTCTTATTCTTCATTTCCAATGGTCTCATTAGTGTCATTTTTCTGTGTTTTCAAGTTCATTGATACTCTATTGAAGTTACACTTTTCTTAACTACATATATTCTATGATTTTCTCCTTGAATCTAACAACAAATTGGTTGTAGTGTGTAATTGAGATTCATTATGGTATTTTTTGTTTTATCTTTTTTACTGAAAATTTTTATTGTTAATATAGTTATTTGATAAGGGAATCAATTACAGATCCGCTGTAGATGCCTTTGTGTTCTTTCTAGCTCATTTGTATCCTATTGTGGGTGTATATAACATCAGTTTTAGTTAGGTGGGTTTTTCTTTATTATATGTTGTATAAAAAAATATTTATCTAGTTTTATAAATACTTTTTATGATAAATAGGAATATTCGTTGGATTTTAATTTTTGTGTAAATGACTGTCCAAAAAGGATTCCCCTTATTATGGATAAACAAATTATATTTTCATTGAATGTTTAAATGTATTTAATATTTTTCATTAAATCATGGATTGAGGAAATGGTTTGTACAATGATACACATGAGAACCCATGGGTACATATGTGGAAGGTGTATTAATATGACTCTTCTATTGATATCATAGGGGGTATCACTAATTTTTTGTTCAACTACTCCCTATGAATATTATCATAGGGTCTTGATAGACACAATAAGGACATTCTCTTTTTGTGGTGTTCCTCTAATTTAATGATTTGGTGAATATATCAGGAGAAATTATGCACATGATTTTCACTATTTTGGGTATGAGTATTTTGGATATACTTGATAATAGTTATTATTGGCATAATGTTACCTACTTTTTTTGAAATTATTATTTACGATGACATACATTATTTTTTCATATGTTATGAAACTATTTTTCTAGATCATTTGGATTTATGAAAAAAAATTTAAATTTGAACTATGATGTTTTTATTAAAATGTTTGATTGATTGTCATGTCCTCATCTCTTTAATGTATAGAATACTCAATTTTTTTAATGATAATTTTTACCAAACACCTATGTGGTATCATACTAACCCATTTACTCACTGCTTGATCACACCATAGGTTATGTGCATATTATTTTATATCACATTATATAGGAAATAGTAAGGAATCATAATAAATAGACGATGTTTCTATCATTTGAGTTGGGGTAGTTGGTGGATAGATTGTGGGTTTTTTCCCACATCATCACATATATTTTTCAATTTCAGTTGCAGTTTTAAAATTTATTGGAAATAGTCATTCTATTTTATTAATTACATTATTTTATTCATTTCCACTATCTTCATAATATTTTATGAATTAGGTTTTTTCTTCATTATATAATTATGTTTCTATCTTATTTATATATATATATGGAAATTTTATTTCATAATTTACAGTAAAATAATTCCCTATATTTGATGATTGATTATCTAGTCAGGGTTCCCATCCTATGGGGATCTAGGATTACATTCAGTTTGTATGAAACAAGATCTTGTGTAAGGACAGAGGGAAACAAGACCCAGTTCATTAAAACTCATATATAGATAGATGATAGTCTAAATAGGTTTTTACAAAACCAAATAACAGAGGATCATATTATCCGATTCCTCTCACTCACTTCATCCAAATGTGAATAATTACCCAAATTTTTCATTTTGGGATTCCAATGTTATTTAATTCTAAAAAATAATTGTGGAATTATATCCTTGGTGTGAGAATCACAATTTTTTTTATGATAAGAATCTAAAATATATATTTTTTTCTTAAGGAAATATATAAATATATATATATATAATGGGTGGAAAACCATAACATGTCCATCATCTATAGAAACTATGTGCCATTAAACAAAAATGTTCTTAGATATTCTCTTAGTAATAATGTTCCAGTATAAAATGTTATGGAATCAATGGATGTGTTGAACCTATTCGGAATGTTCTATGAGTGGAATATGGATACTAAGTAAGATGTTTCGAGTATAGTTAGGAGCATTGTCTAGTTATCATCATCTATCCATGAGTATACTATCTTCAGTCAACTGTATGATTATGATTTTAGAGTATGTTGAAAACAAATTGTTTGGTGGGGAGACCCTTTCTAGTTAGCCTCTCCATTTAGATGGTATCCTCCATATTAGGGATTTTTTATTATACCTTAATTTATGAAAATGATTGTTTTTAAACAACATAATTATTTATGGGTCATTCATAAGGGAACTATGAAGATGTATTGTGACGTGGGACAATTTTTATGGTTTCTATTGATGATGTGTGACATTACATAATTTTTAACCAATATTAAACCTTCTATTAGATAAAATAATATCATATGAAATATTATGGGTTTTCTATTCTCTTTTACTTCTTGTTTGGAAATGGGATGAGGTTTTCATAGATAGTTTTTTATTAAAAATTATACATAATGAATAAAATGACATTAATGTGATGATTAAAAGGTTGAGTAAATAGGTTCATTTTAATTCTTTTAGTAACCCTATGAATGTTGAAGATATGGGTAAGCCATATGTGAATGATTATGTTATGTTACATGGGGTTCCATTTTCTATTTTTTACGATAGGTATCCTAGGATTACCAAACAGTTCTAGATCTGTCTTCTTGACGTTATGGATACATAGTATAATTCGATGAAAAAATATTACCAGCATATATATGTTCCAAAAAAGATATATATTTAGTCCTTTTAAAATATGTTCTATTCCTTTGTCTGCGATTTCGATGGGTCATTGGATAGTGATCTAGAAATATTCTAGTTTGTGTGTGTCTATATTTACCTTCCATCGATAAAAAAATCATTTTGAGGATAAGAATGGTCACATGCGTAAAATAACTCTTTAATGGAATGAGGTGGGTGAGGCCTCTATGAAGGGATATATTTTCATTCCATATACTTTGGGTAGGATTCATGATATATTTCAAATTTTTTATAAACATAATCATTGAATAAATCATATGTATATCATCATCTTTATCCATTGAAGCTTACATTTTGTGGTCATCTTATCATGAACTTGTATCTGTAGTTTGTTTAATTTTTTTAATGTACAAAATGTTGGCTCTTATATATTATGGATATTTTGGGGTATCTAGGATGCTTTTTATGGTTACTTATTACCTCAAACAATTTATTTAGTTTCATGGTATTGATAATGTTTTCCATATATCTATGTTCTTGAAGTATCTTCCAGATCATTCACATGTTACGAGTTGGTAATAGATATTGTTAGTTGTATATGATTTAGTTGAAGATAATCCAATGGAGATTATTGACTCTCCGGAGAATGTCTTAAATGAGATTTCTATTTAATCGGATTGAGTGTAATGGAGACCTAGATGAGATTCTCAAAACACATTGGTGAATGAAACATCATTGACTAAGACGTGTCGATGAATATTTCAGAAGAACTATTCTTCAACATGACCTACCAAGGATGGAAATTCTTGTGGTAGAGAGACTTTAACATCCTATTTTTAATTATAACAACTCTAGAATCATATCGTCGATAATTAAAATATTACATTGGTTGTAGAAACCAAGAATCACATCATGATGTATCGAATATTTTACTAACAATGGTATTCTAGATTCATACATGAATTTTACATCATAAATTAAAACATTAAAAAATATTTTATTTTCTTTTAGTACACAATTATTCCCTTAGTCATATTCCTAAATATAAATATTAATTGTCTTATCATATTATAATAGAAAGGAATCCTAAGAAATGGGTGGTCTCTAATACACAACAATGTTATGTTTATAGTATGATCTATCATTAATACACAATGAATCACAAATATGGACAGGTAAATTATAATAATGACCTTAAATTTAACTACTAACTTGATCATGATGAATAATATGGAAGAATAAAATGATAATCAATTAATTCCACAAAAACAATCACATGATCTTGAACCTTATATATCAATATTATAATTAATTGAATAATCATTTGAAAATAAATAAATATTTTTATAATTATAGAATATATAATCCATGAAATCATAATCATAACATCAAATCCCATTCCTTGAAATCATTAAAAAAAGAGTAAGGTCTCATCCAATACCCAATATAGTTCGTCCCATGAGACATAACAATCTATCAAGTTGATATAGTGGGCCCATCCTAACACATATATAGTCCAATTCACTCCTAATAAGAATATGTTATTTATAATAATCATATATATATTTTTATTGAAACTATAATATTATATTTCTATATTTTCCCTAACTAGTAAACATAATCCTTAACAATCAGTATTAATATGGAGACTAGTATCGAAATAGTACATCCACACAAAAACATTTCATAATTCATTCAATAATGTATTTTAGATGGTGTATTATGATATCCAAATAATTTAATCCAAATATCTATAAGATGATAATGAAATATATCAATATACATTAATAATATCGTTGATGAATCTTGATGAAAATACTATTTTCAATTTGAAATCACAAATTTAAAAAAAATTCACAAATATAAAAAAAAAATCATTTAAAAGAACCATTCAAAACCTTTATATAAATATCCAAATATTTTTTGAATCATTGTGTAAGGAAGTTATATTCAGGTCATATATGTTAAAAAATAATACTAATACTATTTAAAAAGCACCATTTCAAAAAAAAATATTACTTTTTGAACATTTTATAAAAGGAAAAAAAGGCTGGAAATGAAATTTAAAAATAACATTAGAAAAATAAAAACATTTTAAAAATTTTTTTAAGATAACTTGGAATACCGAAATAAATATTCCATAATAGCTTGATTAACAAAAACACTAATTAATAAATATGTCATTATGAAATAAACCCTTTCAACATTAGTGACATTTGAATTTTAATCCCCATGAAATTAATAATATAAAATGAAACACTAAATACCTTGACTGAAAATAGTTTGAAGACATAATTTATCATAGTGGGTATATATAAACCCTACAAAATAAATAAATGGTGCGTATGGAATTTTTCCCATATAATTAAATGTGAGGCGATAAACCCTTATCATAGGTTTGATTTTAATTGTATGTGGTTAAAACAAATGTAAAATTAATATATATTAAATATAATTATATTCAATAAAATTAATTAATAAATAATACAATATAATATTTATTTATAACATTTTATCACCATTTAATTATTAATTATTTTTCAAAATTTCTATTTCATGCGGTAGCTACATCATTTTTCATATATGATTTGATTCAGTAGTTTCAGTCCATATAAATTTATCCTAGATCCACCATATCTATAATATATTTTAAATATCATATTATATATTTATATATATGTATATTAAATTTCATCCATACATATATACATTCAAAAATGAATTACACCATTCATGGAGATGATAGGTCATATGTAACAATGATATCATATTTCAATGGAAGAAGTCAATGAATTGTAATGAATAATTAATTGTTATAAAATCATTATTATATTATATATATCATATATATTTAATATTTCCATAAAAATACATATCCATGTAATATGGTTATTAAAAATTAATTACTCCACTATGTAGAGAAGATAATTTGTATCTATGCAAGAGCGATAATTTAAATTTTCATTAGATGAGATTGTGATCAAATATGGTAAAACATTAATCATATAAAATATCAAAATATTTATTATAATTAGGTCACTATCCAATGATTGTTACAGCATATTAAGTGAAAGTAAAATAAGAAATAAACTAGAAAGTGTCGATAAATATGATTATATCTTCTTTGCTTCAATCCCTTTAAATCACAACTTAAGGGACCTATGATTTATATTTTGGAAGGTCATTAACTATAATAAAATGGACATGGATTCTAATAAGAGTATTTTTTTAGTTTTTTAAAACAATTTGGAACAATTTAATATATATAATTGATTTAATGGGTTCCCCTTTATAATTTTAGAGACTAGATCTTTTGGAGCTTCTCAAAAATACTAAAATATAATAAATCTATTATAGATAAAAATGCATGTGATTGGATGATAAATGAACAAAAAGTGCTATTATATACCAATTATTATCTCATTTTTATTATTAAAACAATAAATTATTTAAAAATAATTTAATAATATATTATTTTCGTAACATATAGTTATTATCAATATTTACACAATTCATTACACCGACATTAATAACATAAAAAACAATATAAATCCCAAGAAAAACATTTATATTCATCCCTAAAATTTCATGACACATTAGAGAATTCACGTATAAAATTATTTTTCACAAATTAATGTACTACCAGTAATATTAATTTCAGTAGTTTTAATTATACATTAATTGAATAATATCTACTTCTGTGATTTGTAGTCAATTAAGGTAACTATATCTACATTAAATAAATTACCATGATTAATATAAAAAAATTTAACATTAGAAATATTATATATTGTAAAAAAATATCCTCTATCTAACACCATATTATAAAATTTTTATTTATTAAAAATAAGAGTGGGACGTATTTGACATTTCATTAAATAAAATATAATAAGTGTCGTAATCTTATCCAAATTGACAAAAATTTCCCAACAACCTATCATTCAATGATTTTATGGAAAATTAATTGATAAAAGAAGACTACATTGAGAGTTAGGGTTATTTTTAGTCCATATTTCTTTATTTTTATTTTTACTTACACAATTTACCGTTTAGTATAGTATTAAAAATTTCTATGATAATTTTACATATTGAACAAAACAATAATGGGTGTATTTACTAAATTTGGGCCTCCAATATATAACTATAAAACTTATTTTTCAAAATTCAATAAATATATGGTCATAATATAATTCAATTTTAAAATAGTAAAGTAATAATATATTTATTTTTCATAAAAATTCCCTTTTAATCCATTAAACTTATTTTTTACCAAATTAAACATTGGAATTAATTCCAAATATCTTAATTAAGTTATTTATTCTAAAAATATAATTTTAAATTGAATCAATTTTAAATTAATATTTACATTTTAAAATGGTTGAAATAATAATTGTATTATCAATACAAATCAATATTTTTCTCTATTCAGTTGAAATTAAATATTTTCATAATAAAATCATAAACTATGAAGCTAAGAATATTTTTTTATGATGATTTAAAAATGATATTATTTTTTCAAAATTCATCTTATATAATTTTGAATGAAATATAATTTTTACTAATAAAAACAATGATGCCCAAGCATTGATGATTTTTTTGTTAAACATAAAATAACATTACTATAATTGAGTAAATATTTAATAAGAATTAAATATTTTTTTTGTATTGAGTAGGATATATATATATATATGTTTCACATTTGTTTTAACATTATAAATTTCCATTAATTCAATAGATATGTAATAATAGATATATTTAAATAACAATTTATTTGTGTTTATCAAAGATATATGTTGAGTATATAACATAATATCAAACATAGTTTAATATTAAAATATATAATGTTAAATTATTCTCTCATTAAATAAATTTCAACCTAGAAAATTTAACTTGTGATTGATATTCATGGGTCTTACATTTAGAAATTCCTTTTTAAAACTATCATCGAAGTATGTCTTAAAAACATCTTACTGATCATATATAATTGAATTTATTAAAGTCATATGGATTAATCAAATAAATATATTTCATTATTAGAGAACATATGGATAATGTAAACTTATAGAAATTGACTAATGGATTAATGCCCATATAGTTATGGAGGGCGACATAGATTATTGATCTTATGAAATGGAATGGTCAATATAATGTTTTGATCCTTTGAACAATTTTTTTTGATGAATTAAAAAACTTTTATTCGTTATATATGAAATAAATAGGTGTTTTTTGTTTAATATAGATTATTTAGAGTTGAGAAGTACCTATTCCAATTAGAATAATAATATAATGAATTATTTTCTCATGATATAATTCTATATAAAATGAAAAATTTCATCCTCGGGATGTTCTTTTATAAATTAATTCTTCATCTATTAATCCAAAAAATGAATGCCCAATAATAATTTGAATGAATAATGCAAAAAAATCATTAAATGGTCATTATATCAATAAAATAGTTACATTTCATTCCACTGATACATAATATTTTTAAAGATCAATTTTTTTTAAAAAAAATATATAATAACCCCTGAAGGCCCGCATAATCCATTATAAAAATATTTATCAATTATATTCGTCAATAAGAAGTTTATCCAAATTCAATGTCTTGAATTTTTAAATAAAGTTCAATAATTTTTGAAACTCAACAAAATTTATGATTCCAAAAATAATATATTGTAACTATTAATGTCACATTAAAATATTTGAATACCTTTTTTAGCTTAAAACAATAATGAAAACATGAATTATTCATAAAAGATACCAAAGTTTTTAATATATTTATTAATCCCAAACATGAAGTAATCATTAGAAAATATAATATATACCATTAGATCTCTAAAACCAACATTATCATGTATAATATACCATAGAAATAATTTACCATAATTTTATCGTCATTAATAAAATATTAAGGGTTATCTTTCCATAATCATGTGTTTTAAAATATGAACATCCCACTAAATCACATTTCTTGAGTATCAATACCATTCTATATATGCTTTGAAATCCTTAAATAAATTTTACTTATTTATGGTCCATATGCATTTAGTAATTATAATAACCATAATATAATTTATAAAAAAATCATATAACATAATTATTTAATCAGAACAGATGATCCTTTATCATTCCACGTCATTATAAAAGCATTATCCAGGATTCATATTTTTATTCATTATTACATCCTTCACAAAAAATATTATATTTAGTATCTTCATCATCCACAATATGACCAGTAATCATAAATGTTTTTTGATTCACATCAGTATATTTCCCCCAGGACATCAATTTTCATAATTCCAATACATTACACTTTTAAAACATCAAAACATCTATAATACCTTATGGAGCACATTATTTTTATCCATTATGACAACTGGAAATTTTTATCATCAAAAATCAATTACAATGTGTCCTTCTTTTTCAAAAATAAATAATTATCCTTCTCCAAAGAGATACTCTCATGGGATAAATTTTCCACATTTTTTACATGAAAGAAATTGAGCATTCCTTATTTCATGTTGTCAACTATTCATGATCTTAGTGGAATCAATCCATATATTCTTTTCTATGACTGATACATGGTAAATATGGATGTTATTAATAATATATATGATTAATAACATTATCCATCAGTCTATTCATAATCCATTTTTGTGTCTGATAAACACATTTTTTATCACATAAAATCTTAACATGGTTTGATCTTGTTCAATACATTTACTAAAAGTTAAAATAATTGTGTGAGAAATAATAATAATAATTTGAAATCACATGGTCCTGAAGATTAATTTATAGGGTGTATAAATCAAAAAATTTAATTTCAATATTTGTAAACTTATGTTTAAAATATGTTATTCATGGATATCATGTATTCATATTATTCAATATTTTTATATATATAAATTTTTAATCAACTAAGGTATATCCATTAGGAGTTCCAATCCATGTATGAAGTTAAACCTGTTTTCGTGTAACCAATAATTATCGAGTCAATCTGGACACACCGTTTCCCATGTTGTTACCCCAAGTTACATATATACCAGGACATCCTTATATTGAAATAACCTCAAGAATTTGCATTATTAAGAAAATAACATTAATATACATTTCTGCAAAACATAAGTATAATTTTATATAATTACTTTCAATTTCTATAATAGGGTTATTTTACGTATTCTATATTTTCTTAATTAAATTTCCCATGGTTTATACTAGGATCCTATACGATCCACTATAATAACAACAAATCTAGTAGCCAAGAGTTAGTGGTCACTATTTTACATTTGCAATACATGTAAAAATTTTATACCAAACGACTGAATAGTTATGTAGTATTGATATTCTAGATACATAATTTCATTTCAATTCGCAATTACAAACATGAAATAAAAAAATTCATTGTCCCTTAAATGAAAAAAATAGGTTATTCTGGTATAACAATCATAATACACTTCCCAATATATGTGATAATGGAATTGTAATAAAGGGGTGGACCTTAATGCCTTTTAAAATAATGCACATAGAGGAATTTATCATGAATTAATTTTCAATAAAGATTATGTAATGTTAAATTATGGGAAACACATTATATTTAATCAATAAAATGAACATGATACATAATATTTAATGAATAAATGGAGATAAATAATTAGTTAAAAAACAAAAGATCTTGAAATATATCTATGGATATTATAACTAATTGTCGAATCACATAGTAATGAATAACTAATTTCATAATTATTGTCTACATAATTTTATACACTAAAAAACATATTGTCGAGGACTCATTCCAATACATCAATCATATATAGTTATGGCCCCATTTAATACACAAGAATTTTTTTCAAATGAGATATAAAAATGCATCAAGGGGTTATATTAGTCCACGCTAGTCACTAACATACTCTAATGAATTCCTTGTAGGAAATATATTATGAAAAATCAATACAAACCATTAAATTAAAACTAGTATAAAAAAACTTAATAAAACCCACAATCAAAAAAATAATCACAAAATAAACAATGTAATATGGCGAACGATATCAGATAGTACTTCCTCAAAAAATATCATAAATTATTAAATAAAATATGGTATATGTTATCATATGAGAAATAATTAAATAGATAACATTAATCCATAATGGGAGTTGACATAGATGAAAATATTTGAATATGATAAGTAAAGAGTTATTAAGTAAAATACCCTTTTTCATATTGGAATATCCTATTTCTAAAAAACAATGAAATTATAAAAAGAAATCATTTTATTTGAAATTATTTTAAATAATTAAAGTATGATTCAAAAAAATTTGGCTTCAAGATGGTATGAAATTACAACCATTCTATAAAAGTTAAAAAAACATCAATTCCGTAATGTTTAAATAGTAACTCGTTCAAAAAAAGAATATTATTTGTTGTAATCAATTTTATAAACAGTTAAAAATGGGTGAAAAATAATTTCAAAATTAATAGGATTGTCATAAGAAAATTTAGGAAAACATTTTCTCAAATCATGGACTATTAAGAGTTATACTCTATTGTAGAGACATAATCATATATAATATTTAATAATGACGAGATTTTGAAATAAACACTTACCACATTAGTAATATTAAAATAACCATCCCCATGGATGAAATAAATAAAACATAAAAATTAAAACCATGAAACAAATGATATTAATTATATAATTTAAATAATAATCAGTATATACATTGTATAAATCAATGATGTGTTTAATATTGAATTTGTCTCCTAGATGTAAAAGTTATGCTAAAAACCCTTACCTTAGTTTTTATTTCCATTTAAAATTATTAAACCTCCACAATAAAAAAAGTATTTTTTATACATATATTCTAGAACCATAGTCATATATATCATATCATATATTATATTCATATAAAAGTTTTATAATAGGTTAATAATTAATTCTTTGATAAAATCACTATTTTTAGTGGAAACTTACTCATTTTTCAAGTATGTATTAATTCAGTAGTATCATATTTTTTAATATTATCCTAGATTAATGATATATAAATAATTATATATTATTACACATTCATTTATAATATATTAAATTTTAAATACTTTTATCCATAATGACATAAATATAAAATGAATTAAATTATTCTCAATGATAGTAGTCGGTATGTTAAATGAATGCAATTTTTATTTTCTGATAGATGAAACAATAAAATGATAATTAATAATTAACCATTAATAAATTATTTTTGTTTATTATATATCATATATCTTTATTAGTTCTATATTTACAACCATACAATTAACATGGGGATTATAAACAAGTTACATCCCAATGTAGAGTTGGTAAATATCTCATACATAGTAGATATATTTTCTCATTTGGAACATTAGAAACAAGATTGAATATAGTTATACAATAACAATAATAATAAAATTTACAATATTTATGATATTGGAGTTATTATTTTATTTTTTGTACAATAGATGGTGATGTTTTCGAAGGGAATTAAAAATGAAAGAGTTGATCAAAATGATTATCTATTTATCGATTGACTACCTTTTGATCTCTCCTTATTGGACATTAGATGACTATTATGGAATGGAATGAAGCTCCAAATTATCAATAAGGGCGATTATTGTAGTATTATGTAGGGTTTTTAAAATATATATAGTTCAAAAAATTTAAATCTGTAATATAAGGGATTCCCTATTATAATTTTGGTGACGGAATGTTTTTTAATTTCTCAAAATACTAAAATATAATAAAACTATTGTAGATCTAAATGAATCTTAATGGACTATAAATTAAAAGCTAAATTAATTTTTGATCATATATTATATAGTATTTCATTATTTAGTTGTTTTATAATTTTTAACAAATTTAATAAAATATTATTTACATAAAACATTGATATTATCAATTTAGAAAGTATTCATTAAATTGAATTTAATAACATTAGGAAAATAATATGAATTACAAAAAATTAATTAAATTATTCCCTAAAATTTCATGTTAATATATTTAATTTTTGGAAGGAAAAAATTATATTAAATGATAATTTATATTATATATTGAATATCATTTACAATTTCTCAATTAATTGTATAATTATGACCAAAGCATTATATAAACATTTAAAGTAAATGGGTTCGTCACTAAAAATAAAAAATAAATTACCTTGAATATGTTAAATATTTTATATTAATATTAATTTATTTGGTTATAACATATCAACATGATAAAACATCCTTAAAAACATTTCATTTTAATAAAACAAGAGTGTGAAATATTTGTCATTTATTGAAATGAAGCACTTCATTAGTCATAATCACGTCCAAATGCCCATAAAATTACATATAACCATGTCATGGATTATTATGGATGAGATGAAATCATCCAATAATATTAAGTGAGGTTTTATGGTAATTTTTTAGTCCTAATCATATTATTATTAACTTAAATTACTCATTTTAGCCTCCAACGTGGTATCAAAAATTACAAAGTTTACTATTACAATTAACAATAAAGTAACTTATTTAATATATTTTTTCCTTCTAATAAAATACTGATAAATATTTTTAAAAATAAAATATATATTTCAATTAGTATCAAATTTAAAATTATACATGAAAAATATAATGAAAACTAATATTAATATAAATAACCTTTTATGTAAAACATATTTTCACCAAATTCACCCATTATTTGGATTCAAATTAACATAACTGTGATATTGATGAAAACATTATTTTATTTTATTCCATTTAAAAAATTATATTTATCTTTTTAGATAGTTGAAATAAAAATATTGATTTCAATAAAAATTACCACATTTCACAATTCACTAGAAAATTAACCATTTCAAAAAAAATACCAATATTTTTCATAACGTTAAATTTGATGTGATTATTTTAAAAATTATATTATTTTAATAAAATTTAACATGTTATGGTTCTAAATATTGTTCATAATATTCACCCACATAAATCAGGAAATACAATTTTTTGATGTATTGTTTTTTCCAAATCATAAAATAATAATATTAAAAATTCAGTATATATTTCATAAGATTAAATATTGAATTTTTAATTTGTAGATATAATATATATATATATCATAATCTGATAAATATTAATCTTTCCCACCAATTAAAAAGCTAGGTTATATCCACCATCTTTAAATAATAATATATTGTTGTTCGTTTAAGCACGTTGTTTCATGTTTTATACACTATCAAAATTAGTATGATAATAAAATCTCAATGAGGTAAATAATTAACTCGTTTCATGTCATTCTTGTTTCATTATTAATTTTGGTGAATTTAAATCCTTTCAAGGTTAGAGATAGTTTTTATAGGAAATTTATATAATGTTCATGGATGTAGGATTCATTTCAAATAATGGATTTTACATTATCATTTGATAAAAAATTCATGAATATTGGGATATTTATGTCAGTTTTCTAGAAAATGTGGATCTATTACTCCCTTAATGACCATTTGACACCATCATACACATTTAAAACATAAATGTGTCACTGAAAAAATTAATTGAACTCAGTATATGACACATGATTATTATACACCAAAAAATTCAAATTTTTTATAAACCCTATTAAAACCCTAACAACTATGTTTACACAGGAAGTAAAATTATTCGAAAAATAAAAAAAACAGAAGGTAATTTATTTCGATATACATACTTCATAGTTGAGTACATCATGAAAGTGTAATTTAAAACATTAAACATTTTATCCAATAGTTTTCAGTCATGGTACATGTCTTATGATAATTATTATTTACAACAGTTATCCAATCCATTAAACCATAGGTTCTCTCATAGAATATTTTACATATCACTATCTCCACCATATCACATCCATTGGAACATAATCATAGTGCTGGTTGTGATGAATCTGTCAGGGTAGGCAACCATTCCTATTATTCATTTCCAATGGTCTCAATAGTGTCATTGTGATGTGTTTTCAGGTCTAATGATATTTTAATGAATTTAGACTTTTCATCACTACATTTGTTCGAATATTTTCTCCTAGAATATATCCCCAAATTGGTTGTGCTGTGTAATATAGATTTTTTATGGTATATTTTGTTTTATCTTTTTCACAGACAATTTTTATTGGTAAACTAATTCTATGATAAGGTAATGAATTCCACATCCACTATACATGTATTTTTGTTCTTTCTAGCTGTTTTGTATCAAACTGTGGGTGTCTATAACATCAGTTTTAGTTAGGTGGTTTTTTCATTATCCTATGTTGGAAAGAAAAATGATTTATCTAGTTTTATAAATATTTTTATATAAAAACATGCATATTCATTGGATTTTAATTTTTGTGGAAATGACTGTTAAAAAATGGTTTCCACATTATTATTGTTAAACAAAATATATTTTAAATGAATGATTAAATGTATTTAATATTTTTTTTAATCATGGAGTGATGAAAAGGTTTGTATAAGGATACACATGGGAGCCCATGAGTACTTATGTGGAAGGTGTATTAATATGACTCTTCTATTGATATCACTTTGGGGAACACTTATGTTTTGTTCAACTACTCCCTAGGTGTAATATTATAGGGTCTTGTTAGTCACTATTTGGATATCCCCTTTATGTGGTGTTCCTCTAATTTATTGATCTGGTGAATATGTTTGGAGACTTGATGCACATGATTTTCACTATTTGGGTATGAGTATTATGGATATCCTTGACAATATGATTTTTGGCATTGGGTTCCCCACTTTTTTTTGATATTCTTAGTTATGATGACATTCATTATTTTTTGATATGTTATGAAACTATTTTTCTAGATAATTTGAATTTATAAAAAAAATGTAAATTTCAACTATGATTTTTTTATAAAAATGTTTAATTGATTATCATGCCTTTATTTCCATAATGTATAGAATGCTCATTTTTTAAGACAATATTTATCAAACACCTATGTGGTATCCTACTAACACATTTATCTGACTTCATGATCACACTATAGGTTATGTGTATATCTTTTTACAACACTTTATATAGTTAATAGTAAGGCATCATAGTGAAGAGATGATGTTTCTATAATTTGAGTTGGGGTAGTTGGTGGTTAGATTCTGGGTGTTTTCCCACACCATAACATATATTTTTCAATTTTAGTTGTAGTTTTAAAATAGATTGGACATGACCATTCTATTTTATTGAATACATGATTTTATCAATTTCCACAATCTTCATAAAATTTTATAAATTATGTTTTACTTCATTATCTATTTTTATTTATATATTATTTTTATATATATGAAAATTTTATTTCTTCATTTATGGAAAAATAATTCCATTTATTTATTGATTTATTACCAGGTAAGGGTTCCAAGCCGATGGGGATCTAGGATTACATTCGGTTTGTATCGAACAAGATCTGGTGTAAGGACAGAGGGAAACTAAACCCAGTTCATTAAAACTCAAATACAGATATAGGATGGTCTAAATACGTTTTTAAAAAACCAAATAACAGATAACCAAATATAATTGTAAATGATACCCAACATGGGTACCACCAATGACTATCCATATAGATAGAGGTGATAAATCAATAGATAAGTAAAGAGAATATGGAATAAGAGAGTAAAAAACGCATAATTAGAAAGATTCATGTTTAATTCCCATAGCGTAACTCAATAAACTGAATGAATAAAGATAGGGGATCATGAAAAGGGGTTCTATTGGTTTTTCCTCACATGTGACAGCGAGGGAGACACAATACAGGTCATTATATTAAATGGGGGAAAAATTGTAGTGTCCCATTTTAATATAAGAAAATTTTCATGGTCGATTTATGGTTTTCTAAAAATGTATCAATAGGGTGAATACAATTCCATATAGATAGAGGTGATAAGTAACATTTTCATGGAACATTTTAGGGAAAAACATCCACTTACAACTTGAAACTACGATGCCACATTATTCACCCTTCCCAAATGACTACAATATAGATTGTATTTCCATAATTCCAATTCATGTGACCAATAAAAACACCCACTAATTTAAGGTTATAAAAAAAATCTGATTATAGTCAGGGATTATAATGACTATAAATAAATAAATAAAATAACAAAGATCATGGGGGTTATGGTTAGAAAATTATATCTACCATGAATCCTTGAACCTATAGCAGACATGAAATTCCTAGAAAAATATATATGATATATATGAATACATATAGACAAAAATATAGAGAAATATATGAACTATAATAAATAAAAATATAAAAAAACTACTCGGTTATATATTCTAAAATCACTCCCACATCCGATCACTTATAATGTAATGTAAAGAATGATACCCATATCTAGATTCCATACAATTTTGTAATTACACTGTAATGTTGAATTTTATACAATTACCTAAGATATGTGATATCCATATATCCTTCAATATTATAATCAAAATACACAAAGAGAAATTAAAAAGACATCACCAACTATATCCATGAGAAGAAAACGAAAAAAATAATAAACCCTAAAAACTCATTGATACATCAATCCAGAAAATCCTAAAACTATATAAAATTGTTCAAGGGAAAAATAACCCTTTGGAAAATCCAAAAACACACTCCAAAAATGATAAATTAAATCTTGAGGGATAATTATTATAAATTTTTCCTCGAATACTTTTTTAACCCCCAAAAATAAATCAATGTAACCCCCAAGGGCCTAGGAAATATATAAATAGGTTATAAATCACAAAATATACTTAAATAATTCATCAAGATCCCAATAATATTATAAGGATAAATTATATATATAATAAAAATTAGAGATACATGGAAATGAACAACAGCAAATTTTTGAAACAAAATCATGCCTCAAAATAATATATATTGTCTGAAGTCCCAATTCAATGGAAGATAACTTGTGACATATTCTCAGAACACTAACTCATAGTGGACCATACCAATAATGACATAGAACCCATTCCTAATAACCCATAATGTCACCTAATACTCCCTATAGTAATCAAATGATTCATTGAGAACTAGTGAACGATAATAAAAAACATCATCTTAAATAATCAATATTCATGATGGAATAATAATGTGGTGTCTAGAACAAACATTTAATGGTATTTTAATCAAATATTTACACCAATAAAAGACTAAAAAATCCAAGTTATCTATAAAATATATATCATCAATAACTAAAACCAATTATTTACTAGGCATCACATGAATATATCAAGGATCCTATAAATCCAACTTATATATAGAATTTTCAAGGGTATAATAAAATAATGTGAAACATGAATCCATCAATTAATTACTACCAATTCATATCAAGAATACCAATCAATAATTATATATTGGATTATAAATCTCAAATTACAAAAATATAATTTTTCTAAAGAAACTCCAATTATCCCTTCTAAAATTACCATCATGGGGTTGATTGATGCAAAAACATTTTTACAAAATTTGCATTCCATGAATAAATTTAATCTCATTTCCTAAATTAAAACAAATTAATTTCATAATCTATAACATGAAAAAGAATTAACTACCCCTTATAAATATTTGATAGTATTTCTTTAAATTTACATAAATTTTTAAATGTTTTCAGAATTTTCAGTAATGAGCTCCTTAGATAAAGACATAATTTAAACGTAATAAAAACTAATATATTTAATAAATTTATATATACCACTAAACCTTATATAGAGTCTTCAGAATTAATTTTAGAACATTTTTTAAATGATCAATTTATTTCATAATTAGTTTTCAATATTTAGATCATTGGACATGTATTAAATATTAAAGAAAACATCACTAAAAACATACATAACTAAGACATTACCCCTTTAAAATATTATCAAATGAAAATAGAAATAAAAATCACCCAGGAAACTATTAATTCAACATAATCACATCTATAATCATTAAAATGTGATAATTGTGAACAATCGAAAAAAAAATGTCTGATCAAAAAACGAAAAACACAAATATTTGAGGTGGGTGTTAGTGGAACTATACATTTTTGAAAACTTGTCTATAGGTTTTTGGTAAAACTATGTAATCACCATTGGATGACTTGTAGGACCCTGAACACATGATCTATATGTTTTATTAGAACTTGAGAGATTATAATGAATTTTTTGTCAAACTCATATTTTAAAAAAAAACTAAAAAAACATGTAGAAATTTATAAATCACATTCATGAGAAAATATCAATGATGTCAAAACAATTTATTTAGAGGAGTCGAAAATAATTCTCAAAATATAAATTCTAATCATTAAAATCCTTAATAACTCGGGGATTTTTTTGAAGAGGTATTGATTGGGAACCAACCATGACCTACATAATTATCCATGTGGATCCAATTTAAATAAATCAAATATTTCATATTATATAGAACAATTATAAACATAATCCCACATATTAATTAAGTATCTAATTGAATTTTTCTAAAATCTATATAATTTATCTTATAATCTGGTAAACCAATTTGAACTAAAAAATATATGAGCGGATGTCCTAATCCAACGGGATAGAGAAAAGAGCTTCAATGAAAATTGAGACTCATGGGAATAAAATCACTATATAAATAAATAATAATAAGAAGTGGAAATTCATTAAAATAATTTCATGACCCATCCATAAATTTGAAATACCTAAAAAAAGAGATACCTGAAATAAAAATTTGATACTGTAGAATGAAATGAATACTATATAAATTCTAGTTGCACTGTAAACTACTTTACAAAATATATTTACTTTATTTTAATTTCCAAAATGACACATTCATAAGAATAAATAATAAATATACTATAATAATAAAACATAAAAGTAAAATAAATTAATGTAATATTTTATCGAATCAACTAATATTGGAAAAATAAATACTAACACTCTTCGTGTGACCCAAAAATCTCTTTTCGTACAACATATAGACAACAAATATCAAAGATATGTATTGATAATGATCCCATGAAGTGGAAATATTCCAGGTACAAAACCAAACATATAAGACCCAATACATCAATAGAAACCAAGGGGTTTGATAAGGGTGATATCACAAATGGGCCAATAATATTTCAAAAAAATTTCCATGAATTTTCTTTTCAAAAATATTCCATGGATATTTTTTTGAATTCATTATATATAAATTAATCATTTTACATCTAATGGTATGAAGGGAACAAAATTATGTTATATACTAATATTAAAAAAATAAATCACAATCATTCTTCTAAAAACATAACTAAATGAAGAATAAACTAAATGAAAGTAATCCTAAATAATTCCTCATAGGAAGAACTATCGTGACTATGGTGGAACCAATTTTAATGATCCACATACAACTAATTATCAAAAATATTATAACCACTTCCATGAAATATATTATAGATAGTAAAACATAATTATTCTCACAGTAACCATTTTCGTAAAATATTTTGATTACATAAGATTTTTGTAATAATCTAGGGGTCAGCATGGAGAACAATGATATAGTTTTACATTTACCAATATCCCCTAATCATACATATAGTTCCCACACTCTATTTAGTTTCTAATTAGTAAAATTGTCTTTTTTGAAATGATTTCATATGAAAAATAATAATTTTTTACATACTTCAATTCAATATACAAATGTAATCCACCTGGGAAACTACAATTGGAAGATTATAATTTTCTTTATAAATCATCTTTAAAAACTAATATAAATTATTAAATTTAAATAATAATTTATTTTTTTTCATATTCCAAGCAGGCCTTAATTTTCAAAAACAATATTTATTACAATATTTATTCGGTTTTTTAGTAACATAAATGATATTATTTGTGTATATATATGTTATTAAAAAACCACATGTATGTATTTATACATAGAAACCCATGAATATATATATATATATATACATAATCCTATAGGTATTCACTAATACATTTATATAGAGAGTATACAATCCAAATTAAATTCATTTTTCCTTTGAATAAACTTTTGAAATATAGAGGAAAACATTTTATTAATGTCAATATTACCTAAAATAATTCAACATGATGAAACCACATGTTAAATCATTATAAAGTCACCATAATAATCAATAAAAAATAAACAACATAGATATAATATAAAATATAAAAAATACTCATAAATCCCAACCTAATCACCATATAAAATATTAAAATTCATTAAAAAAACGTTTTTGAAATTTAAATAAATATATACATAAATCAGATCTAAAGGAATGGATTTTTGGAAACTCAGGTACAAAGGATTTTTAAAAAGTATAGAAAAATAAAAAATAACTAAATTAGGTGTGGATAATGAAAATCCCTTACATATGTTAATAGTAGGGACCCATGAAGAGATTACAAATCCTATAAGAAAAAAATATTTAAATTTTAACTAAACACCACATGGGGTTCATCAAAATGTGTACTAAAGTGAGAGAGCATATAAAAAGATTGAAAATTGAACAAGTGGGGAAAGTGGATGTGAAGGGACAATAAACATAGTTGATTTCACTCAAAATAATGTAACTAAATTATAGTAACCGGAGAGGGGGATCACATAATCGGTTCTCCATTCCTTGCATATTACACCTTGTGGAAACCGCATGGTTTATTGAATCATGTGTGAATCTTTCACCATTCACTAAGCACACATAGCCACTAATACTATTTGGTATCATAGTTAATAAATCCATGTGCCAATAATGTGAAAGACATGTACAATAATACTGAACTCTACCATATATAATTCATAAGGATTATCCAATAGTGGGGCTATACGATAGGACATGCATAAATAATTATAATTTTTAATTTTACCCAAATAAAATAATCCATACCGAATGACAATAATATAAAAAACGAAATGTAATTATATGATTAATACCACAAGTTACATGTTTTTATAATTCATCCCCCACATGATGACCAATTCGTCCACCAAAAAATAAACTAATTCATGTTTGGAATCCAAATAGATATAGTAGATAAACGAATATACACTTATATAATGATATCTATCCTACACCGTATATAAATTACAGACAACTATGAAATGATATATTTTTTCATTACACTCATTGTGGACTATTTTAATGTAGATTTATAAAAAGTGAATCATATTGTGTCCCCACATCATTTAATAATTCTACGTTAATAGTGAACTTACATTTAGTTCAAAAGATATAGGGAAACCCAATATCATTCTAGATTTAGATTGCAACCCATATAAAGAAATCCACAAGACACCACCTACCCATTATAACAATGTAAATGAATCAATTATCATGAAAACTAACACATAAACCATAAATTTTTCAATATATAAAAACACCTCAATAAACGAGTATAAATGATAAATATTGAAATGGTATAACCCAAGTTAAAATTTTGAATGGTTTAAAGGGATTTGAAAGGGGATGAAGAAAAAGGATCAGAATATGATTCATCAACACCAAAATAATCTTGGTTGAACCCACCAAATACCATAAGCATCTCCAAATATAGAACTACTCATAAAAAATGTGAAATTATAATCGAATCACATAATATAATAAGGACACTCATATAGATGAATAAACTCTTCTGATGTAAGATAGGATCCCACAATTAATTTCTCGAGAGAAAACATGATTTAACAACATAAATATGGTCTATGGTAACGAATCCAGAGAGGATAACCAAGGACCTTGTCTAAGAATATTAACTATTGGTTCATTAAATAATTTAAAATACAAATCATTGAACCATGTATCCACAAACACTACTTAAGACTTTGAATGTGAATAAAAATAATCATTATTAACTAATATTTAATCAACATAGATATTTCAAGTAATAAAATTATTTTTACCATTATACAAATCAAAGTGACAGGCATAAAAATTCAGATACATAATTAATTCAAAAACATTAATTTATGTAGCCTGACCCTCCCAAACCTCAAAATATGTCCACCATCATTCCAAAAAACACAAAATCTATGATAAAATAGAAAACTACATCGCATATATAGATTATTAAATATTTATCAAGGCATTTATAAGGTATACTAATAATTACAAAAAAACACTAATCAATCCCTTCATATTTTCTCTATTCAAATTCAAATTTCTAAAATTCAAGGATAATATTAATTGAAAAATATTGTACAAAATAAAATTCAAAAAATTATCAATCATTCGGATTAAAATTTCCAATATTAATTTGATGGATTAAGACACATTTTACAAGAAATAAATATTTTCAAAACATCTTAGTTTAGATTATAAATTATAGAAAATTTATTTCATGGTCAGGTTAAACATAAAATATAAACCTTCATTCTATGAGATTGAAGAAATTTAATAATATAATATTTCAATGTGTAAATAATTTTTATTATAATAACTCTATAAATATATGTAACTCCATTCTTAAAAATAGATTACTAATTACTATTTTCAAATTATCCTAAAAATGATTTTTATAATAAAGGAATTTTATTTGAGAATATTAATTAAATCATCCATTATTTGGTGAATTCATTTTAAATATTCATAATACTCTAGATATTTTAAATTTTTTAAGAACAACTATTAATAATTTTTCAAAACTAATTCTCTTAGTTGTTTTAAAATAATTCATTAAAAAATAAACTAAAAAATAAACTAAAAACCACAAATTCACCATAATACTCTATATAATAAATCTAAAATATGTGTATTCATTTTCTAAAAAAAGGGTGATGTTGGAGAACCCAATAATAAATAATTTATTGAAGGTTATCTTCAATTAAAACTAACATTAAATATGTAAATATATCATAATTTCAGATTAATATATAATATAATTTAACATAATAAATACAGGAGGACCATAATGGTCAAGTGTCCTTATAGACAAGATACATAGTCATATTCTTTCATAAAATATATTCAATATATCCCATAAATTACTCGAATATGGAAAACATCTTAGTAAAACATTAAATATTAATATTAAGCATAGCCAAGATAAAAAAATTATAATAAATCGGTGATCATATACTCTCATTAAGTGTAATTATGGGAGATATATATTGAAAATAATAAGTGAGAATAAGATATCCCTAAGAGTATGAGTGTGTGAGATTTAAATTATAAAATCACAAAAAACATTCATATATAATAATCAAGAATAATGATAAAATTTAATGATATTTTATTATACATGAATGATAAGTAAATCGATGACCATGAGCCATAAAAGTACTAATATGGAATAATAACATGTCATAAGAGAGAGGAAAGATCATGAAATCATCATAGTCCCAAAAATAATATTTTTTATGTTATCTACCATGATATTCACCCCAAATTAGGTTTTGTATAACTACCCATGTATGTAATTACAACACTGGATAACCTCCCATGTACCCCATTATGGAAATGTAATAACCTTATGTTTACACTTTTTATTCATGTAATAACATCATATATACACACATTGTCTTCCTAAAACATTAACATTAAGCCTATGTATTATATTAAAATAATACTCCCACCCATCACATAATCAGAAACCATTCATATTAATTCTATAAGATAATGGAACCATTCTTCATTTTATCATAGCTTACACCACGTAATATAAAACTTGTTTTCTAAATATTTCATTAGCAAAATCTTTAACAATTAAGAGAATGAGTAACATAGGTATCATAATAAAATATATCAAATAACGAATTTGTAATTTCAAAGGATGTTATCAATGGTGGAAAACACCAAAATTGTATCACTATAATATTTTCTGAGGAAAAGAAAATTTCTTTTTGAAAATATTTTTTTAAAATGAAAAACCACCAAAATTATAACAGAATAATTTTTTTTAATAATCTAGAAAAAATTAAATAAATCTTCAAATCAACTATTATTAATGATTATAGGAAATTAAATTAATATTATAATAGTAAAAACCAATGATTCTATTCATGCCATCAATTATGTGATCATCATTTATAAAAATATTATAAAATTTCTTATCTACCATGATAAATAAAAAAATCATGGGAAAATTGAATTTATTCAATCATTGGATAATAATGACAACATTCCTAAAAAACTATTAATGATAATATTGAGTTTGAAAATAAATCCTAACAAAATAGAAAACTGAATCAATTTTCCATAAAATTTTATTTTAGAATAATATGTACATAGATATAACAAGGTTATAGTAATACATGATATTTAAAAACCCATATGAGAAGAAAATTAAAAAAATATTATATATTAAATATATAGTTTCATCTTTTGAAATTTATGTAGACAAATTACTGGTAAGAATTGAGATTATAATACAAAACCCATACTATTATAGAAACTTTCAAGTCATAAATACCTTCAAAGGAATAAAATCAATTGAAACACTAAATTCAATCAATACAAATAGATTAATGATATAAAAACCGTTGAGTAATTAAAATATATATATATATATAATAAACAACTATGTAATATTGAATATGTCTTACATATATAAATTTGAGATGAGAAACCCTTATATTATGTTCAACAGGGTTCATAAGAGATATATTCTCATATATAATAAATTTTTATTATTTCAATTCTTAAATTAATTCATTTATAGACATATAATATCACATACGATCCACATATAACAATACAATACCAATTTGTTAATAAATTAATTTAAATATGTTTTTTTAAGGAAGATAATTATTTCTATTTTTATTTATTTTTGGATTCATTACTTATAGTCCAAAAAATTTGATCTTTGGGGTATCATTACTACAATATTAATAATCCCATAATGTATAGCTTTTAATCATTACATATACATTAATTACCATTCATGTTATTCTATGGTGACAAAATAATGTACATCAGTTTGTTCATATGATAGTCTGTATGTATGCACAAAGGATGCGTCCACATTTAATTGGATTTAATGATAGAGATTAACATAAAAATTCACCAAATAAAAATAATTATATTATCAAAGTTAACATATATTAAAATTAAATTCATTACAACAACCATCCATGAAATATATTCCTTGAAAGTAAATTGTATCATAATATAGAGGTGGTAGTGTACACGTATGTCTGAGTGATACATTCATTCCCTTTTTGTAGAAGAATATGTGGAAAAAGGTTATATCATAAAAATAAAAATATATCATTATATGGGGATATTTTATTCATATATTACATTGGGATATAATTGGTTAAGTATAGTATGAATAAATAATTATATTGAAAGGGATTGATTACGATTTATTCATCTTCTTTGAGAGGCCAGTTTTGGTTCACACCATAGGCCTGATAATATTTATCTTAGGTGAATTAAAAGGGAACAAAGAAAAATATAAATTATGTAGGATTATATTTTGGATATTTATTTATTTGTTAAAAGGATGAAAATTGTTAACAATGTATGGGATGAGTTGAATTTTATATGTCACGGGAGGTGAAGGCATGAAATTACATAAATTATTATAATAATATATTGATATATACAAGATAAGTGAAAATGATGGACAATTATTAATGTATATTAGAATATATAATCTAATTTACTTTTCCAAATATAAATTCTTCATGTTATTATGGAAATCCAATGCTTTTATTTTTCTTTTACACCCCTGATAACGATGTTTTTACCATATTTTTAGTAACCAAATAGTTAAATTTTTTACATTTAATTACAATTAAAAAACTCTATTAAAATTATTTGAGTTTATAAATTTTTAAATTAACCAAAATGGAATCCATTTTACTAGATTCAATTTCACCTTATGGCAGAATATAATTTTAAACAGGTATAAAATATGAAAGGAAAAATTGTTTTTATAAAATATTATATTTAGGAATAAAAATGAATTTAATTTGACTTATTACCTTGAAAAAGAAATCAAATAATATAAAAAAATTGAAAATATAGTATTTATAATAAATATAGAATATTAAACATTAATTATTAATTTAAATAATTATGATAAAAAAAATTTCATATGAAAATAGTTTTCTGAAAAATAACTCTTTTTTCATTTAAATGATTTTATAATATTTTTATACCATTAGATACAGAATATGTATAATTTTTCATTTATTGGTATAATTTTTAAATATATTTAATTGAAATAATATTTAATTATTTGTGAATATTATTTTTTAGATAAAATATAAAAAAATTTAAAAAATATGTTTTGTGGAGAAGGACTTCTTGGGATTATTTAAAGATTTAATTAAACATTGGTGGTTAAAACAATATTATTACCATCCATGGAAATTGTAAACATATATCAAATTATGTTAAATCCATTTTTTTCCTTCTATTAAAAAAACTAGAATATAATGAATTATTATATCATGGTTAATATGGACTCGAGGTTTTGGGTAATGAAATCTAGATAATACGCCAAATTTTTATGTAAAATTATATTAAATTTTCATATTGTTACATTCTACCTTACCCCCCCACCCTTCAAATTATTTTTTACACTGGAATTATATCAGTGAGACATAGATGAATTAGTGTATCACTACTTTCGAACATCCCTCAGTTCCCTTGTATCTTTGTCAAATTAATGATTTATCTAGGGACTATAATCATGTGATTTGTTGCATTCCATTGAACATTATCAATATGATTTAATATTTATACTATATTTTCATCTTTATAAATATTATTCTCATGATTTAAAACAACAATGAACAAGATAGGTTAAGTATTTAATTTTGAATTATAAAAAAAGTGAAACATAGAATACATCTTCATCTTGAAATAAGTTCATTGATGAAACACAAAAATAATATAAAACCACTAATATATCAAAACTCTAAAATGGAACAACATGACTATGAAATATAGTCCCATTCATTTTGAATCTCTTAATATTCTTTCATTGATAAATTTATAGTAATACCTAATATCTAACTTAATATTCCATATATCATCTTTTTATAATGGAATACTTATTCTCTATACTATAAGATTCATTGGTCTATAGTCGAATGGAAATATCCATTAATAAAATTTCAATAAAAATTTAAATTACCAATATATATATTCCACCATCAATTTCATAGAATGTCCATTTTTTGTGTTTTTTTATATAAGTAATCATAAATACCACTAGAATTATTTAGTGAATGATATTGTTATGATAGTATTAAACTATAGGATGTTTTCTAGTACGAAACGTCATTGTGATCAATAATATAGGGTCTCAACACATAATACATGGTTAGAAAAGTTATCCTAAACTATAATTATATTTTAAGATGATCAAAATCCCTGAAGAACAACCCTTAATCAAGTGCCCTCTAGTGACTTCTGCAAAACTACCAGAAAAACCTCATATCCAGATCACATACAGTATAATGTTGTACTATCATAATACACACCACACCACCTATATATATGTACAATATATCTAGTCCAGAGCGAAATCCCCAATGATTCTAATTATGGGGGATAAATTTATAATGTGATTGGCTATAACAGATTAATAATTTATTATTTTTTATTTTTTATTTATTCAAATGTTTAAATACATGATGATGTCATCATAAGTATATTATGGTTTTAGATATTGTTTTATCATTTCTATTCAAATATTATTTTCAGTCTTAAAATTTTGATATTCCATATCCAGTGATACATATAGTATATTAGTTAGAATCCTGTTGTCCCACAATAAATATTCTTTAAGATATATATATACATCTTTTTTATTCTTGGATGAATAGATATTTATGATCCATCATATTCATCCAATAGATACTTCTTAATGCTTTTTTATTGACAAATACTCAGTTCTAGACCCTTATGATTCGATAATATTCAGTATTGAACTCAAGTACATTTCTCTTCACCTTATATAGATCTACATCCTCATTTTGTGAAACGTTTATAAGGACATGGTAAGATAGTTGAACACTAAATTGATAAATAGATCATGTAACCCCTTCCATTGTTATTTCACATAGAGTGTATTTTAAATAAAGAAATAATTGATATTTTTTATCTTCATTATAGATATAATGGCAGGATATTTTCAAATCATATCATAATCATACTATTTCACATTAATAGGGTGTTAATGTGGTCACCAATCATTAATTTCAACAATAACAGAAAATGTTCTATAGATCATATTTAAATTATTCTAGGAGAATATTTAATTTATATTTTTATGAGTAGTATAATTATCATTCCATTCTCCTCAATTACAATTCAATCATATCATTAATGAAATGATATACACTTCAAATTAAAAATCAATATTATTTTAATTTTACACATGAACCTTCATTTTGTAGGAGTAATAATATTTCACCATATAAATAAGTATAATAACACTTTCCATGTATGTATTCTATGCATAATAGTAAACCAAAAACTATTCATCAAAATAGGGTTTTATTTCACAAGATTAGTTGGCCAACATTCTCTTGATTTCCATTATATTCTGAACATATTCATCAGTCTATAGGAACCTGACACTCTTCTAGGTTAATAGGGTTAGTGGATTTTATAGTAATTATACCTTCATAAAAAATAATCGATTATATCTATAAATTGTAATAATATATAGGATATCAGTCATTGTGGTTGTTCTATTCCATCATTTATTGTCATTATTCTATGATAGTACCATAGATGTTCCATAATTTGAGATTTTATGAGCCAAAAGCTAATATGTGTGTTTCCAAAACACACATCTATAAAAAAAATTCATTCATATTCTCTGCCTAGAGGGATTCAAGTACCATACTCATGTGATTTTCATGGTATTTATTTTACATAATATATTTAATAATATATCCTATAATTAATACTATAAAATGACCTATTTAGTCACTTCAAACCCTATTAGTTAAAAATATGAAAATAACCAGTTCATTAGTAAGACCTAATAGAATCACTATAAACGGATATTTTCCATATGTTGATATACATGATTAATTTATAATGTCTTCACCATTCTCTATTTTCTAATTGTTCTCGAGTCGAATATAAATCATTGAAAAATATTTAACACTTCTTATCTAATTGATAAAATCATCAATACAGGGTAGATAATATATATCTTTACATTTTAACTTATTATCTTAGTCATAATCTATGTATAGTAATATTGATCAATATTTCATCTACTATATCTGCTATCCTTGGTGTATCCTTTCTGTTGTGTAACCTCCACAATCAGCCATGTCACCATCAAATCCAACCAAATTAGCAGTTTACCAGCACCATGCAACTCATACACCCAACATACCCATAAAATATTCACACCCATAGATGTCGTAATGAAATTCGTCTCCCCACACAGGGTTTCCCTCTTCCATCTTCTTCCTCCCACAACTCGCTAATGACGGACACCTTACCGCGACCCATCTACCAGAAAACAATACCCCTCTTCCACCGCTTTCCATGAGCAATTATCCATCGACCACCATGTGACGTCTCGGAACCGGGTGTCGTGCAACGGGTGCCCGGATACCGGTTCTCCACGTGACCGCAAAATCATTTCCCCAAATTCCAGAGGATGCCGATTAGCAGCGAGGGCCTAGGTCAGATAGTGGGGAAACTATGCCCTCATTTGTCAATGTGTCGCGTAGCGGAATGGAAATAAAACATACAACAAACTGCGGAAGCAGTAAACCATACACAACTGAAATAACAACAGTAGTGGATATATACAATAATAGATAAACAATGATGCTAAATGTCTCAAGTTCTAAGAAAACAGCCAGAACATGTTGTACATCAATATAGTACATCAAAATGCAGAGTACAGTAAAACAACGCAAAATAGCTGGCAGCAGGAACACGAGCCTAGGCTCGGTCCCATGCCCTCCTAATCCTCGGCAACAGTCAAGTAACTGTATATGGACTCTTGCCCCTATCTACAACTGCAGAAACGTAATCTGTTTGGGCCGAAAAGCATGGCCCAAATAGGGTGTGAGAAATATATCTTAGTAGGTCCCCATCAAAGGCTCGTGCCCAACTACGTGTAATATTGCATCAATAGTGTGCAGTAGTAAAACGCAATAAAGTAAGCAGTACTCAAAAGTAACTAATTACCAGTTATTTTTCAATTTTATTATCCATTTAATCCATTTAAATATTAGAAATCACCATAATGAATTTCAGAGTAAACAATCCACGTCCTCAGACAAGTAACCCCTACCCTCAGGTAAGGAGTATCCACCATAAGAATCTGCCCTCAGGCATAACAGAATTTTCCCTCAGGCATAGGTAGGGCCACCCTCAGGCACAGAAGCAGCTACCCACAGGCACGAAAGAAGTTTCCCTCAGGCCGAAATAACTACTGACCTCAGGCTAGATAGTACAGTGCCCACATGCTAATCACAACAACACCCTCAGGCTAAATAGGTAACTGAGCCATGCCCAACATATCAAAATTCAGTAAACAAGAAATTCCTCTCAAAGAAATTATATAATTACTACATTAAAGGCATACCCTCGGGTATCCTGGCAAAATAGCTAAATAGTGAAACACACCCCCCAGGGTGGTTCCGGATCCAAGAAACGATCACAACCATCATTTTATTATCACAATTTAATTACCTATTAAATTTTAGTCATTAAATATAGCCACTGCCTCAGCCACACGACACCCCAACATTGGTTCGTGGCACGAAAACACACAAAAACGCACGATAGTTGGAAATTTACACCAAGTCACCTACCTTATTTTCCAACGAACGTTATACCCGAACGCCGACTCCAGAAATGCCCAAGAACGGCGTAGATCTGATGAAGAAAAAAACCCAATAAAACGTAAATAACATCCGTTAGGGGAAGAATTGGTAAGAACCATACGAGGATACAAGAGGGCTTACTCGTGCGGTTCCAACGAGATCGTCTGAAGCTGAATCGAATTCCAGACGAACACCTGGAAGATCATCAAAGGTTCAGTCGTCCTCCTTGGATCCAAACCGGCGCAAATGCCTCCTCTGCCAAATGAGGAGGCTACTCCCTCTTTTAAGAAGAAAAAGAAATGTACACAACGTGTACTTCTGAGTACACGGCATGTAATTCCTTCATTTAATTGTTTCTCTGGCGGCACCGCCACACTGTTCATCTGTCGACATGAGTACAAGGCATGTACTCTCAAGTATATGGCGTGTACTGTCGCCAAGCTATCGGCTACTACACCACCTAACTGTTTAGGCCTATCGACTGACTACACGGCATGTAATGTACCATAACACGGCGTGTAGTCGGTTCCTACACCCTTCTTCACCGACAAGGCTCCACGCCCCGTGTAACCATTACACACGGCGAAAAGTACACGACATGTGGAAAAGTACACGGCGTGTAGTTCAAATATTTAGGATTGTTCCCCATTTTCCACATTTTCTCTCAAACAGTTAAGGAAGAGAGAAAAGAAGAAGCCCGTACCTCAAAAATAAGAACTGGGTTCTTACAAACTTCCCCCCTTATAGAAATTCATCCCTGAATTTCCCTTCCAAGGGTGGTGAAGATAAATCTTAGAACAGTTCTGGCCACTGAGCACGTACGTCAGCCTCCCGCTCCCAAGTCTCATCATGCACTCGGCCATTCTTTTATAGCACCCGTACGAGAGGAACTGGCCAGCCTCAGAGAACCTGCGTTCCCCTATCAACGATACGAATAAAATGATCCTCAAAGGACACATCTACCTACATCTCAACCTCCTCAGGCTAAAAGAAGTGAGATGGGTCTGAATGATAGCGATGCAACTGAGACACGTAGAAGACATCATGCATGGCTCTGTACCGCTGCCATAACTGCAACCGATGGGCAACCAGTCCGACTCTCTCAAGAATCTCGAATGGCCCCACATTCCTCGGTGAATGCTTAAATTGTCTCCTGATTCACTTGTTTCCCTACCTTGGAGAAACACGTAGAAAAACCTGATCTCTTACCATGAACTCCAAAGGTTGTCTGCGGCGATCAACATAAGACATCTGATGAGACTGTGCGGTAGCCATCCATTTCTGAATCAACTGGACCTGCTCAGAAGTCACCTACACGAGTTGTAGTCCCAGTAAATCTTCCTCACCTGCCTCTAACCAGCACAAAGGTGAATGACATGGCCATCCATTTAAAGCCTCATATGGTGCCATCTCAATAGTCGCCTGAAAACTATTCTTATAGGAAAACTCGAATAGGGGTATATGCTTCTCCCAAGTGCCCCCAAAGTCTAGGACGCACGCACGCAGCATGTCCTCAACTACTTGTATCGTACGTTCTGATTGGCCATCAGTCTAAGGGTGGTATACTGTGCTCAGAAGCACCTGTGTACCCAGTGCCCTTTGAAAACTCTGCCAAAAACGAGATGTAAAGCAGGCGTCCCTATCCTAAACGATAGAATAAGGGACCCCATGAAGACGTATGATCTCTCGGATATAAACCCTTCCGAGCTCATCCACACTGAAGGTCTCCTTGATCGGCATGAAGTGTGTTACCTTTGTGAGTCTGTCTACAAAAACCCACATGGCGTCATTGCCAAGAGGTGACCTCGGCAATCCCATCACAAAATCCAACGCGACATCATCCCATTTCCACTCTGGAATGGGTAACTACTATAACAGCCCAACTGGTCTCTAATACTCTTCCTTCACCTACTGACAGGTCGAACACCTCTTAACAAAACCAGCTACATCTCTTTTCATACCCGGCCACCAGTACTGACGCCTCAAGTCACGGTACATCTTGGTAACCCCGAGATGAACTGCCCAAATTGAAGCATGAAACTCCCGCATCATCTCCTCGCGTATATCCCCTGGAACCCATACTCGTCCATGGAAATGCAGGACCTCATCGTCTCCTATCATCCACCCAAGAGGACGGTCCTCACTTGCCACCGACTCCTATAGAACTCGGCCTTCTGAATCAGATAGTTATCTCATCCTCACTCTGTCCAGGAGGGTAGAGGTCACAGCTAAAGAAGAAAGATAAGCTTGACCCTAACTGTAATTCACCTCATGATTCATCTCAGAAAACAAAGCCATGAGCTGCCACTCACCACTGGCCTCCTGCACTGCTTGTATCTGAGTCCTCCTTCTCAGTGCGTCAGCTACTGAATTACCTTTACCAGGTGTATAGGCAAGCTCAAAATCGAAGGACTGCAGGTACTCAACCCACCATCGCTGCCTCAAATTCAGGTCACACTAAGTAAAGATATACTTGAGGATTTTGTGGTCGGTGAAAACCACAAAATTCTCTTCCAACAGATAATGTCTCCAATAGCGCAACGCATGCAAAACTGCAGCCAACTCGAGATCATGTGTCGGGTAATTCCTCTCATGTGGCCTCAACTGTAAAGACACATATGAAAAAAAACCGATCGCCATGCATCAAAAATGCTCCCAGACCAATACCTGTTGAATCACAGTAAACTATATAGCTCATCCCCTCCTCTAGGAGTATCAGGATCGGTGTTGATGTCAACCTTCCCTTCAGGTCTTGAAAATCTGTCTCGCAAGCTTCCAACCAAACGAACTTCACACCCTTCTTAGTTAGACCACTCAATGGTGTTTCTAATCAGGAGAGGTCCTGTATGACGCGTCTGTAGTTACCAGCCATCCCTAAGAAACTCCGTATCTCAAACACGTTCTTTGTGTTCTCCTAGGAAACTACTGCTCTCACCTTCTCTGGGTCTACTGCAACTCCTACCTCTAAGATTATATGACCCAGGAATTGAATCTGGTCCATCCAAAAATAGAACTTCAAGAGCATAACATATATCTGATGCTCTATCAGTGTACTCAATTCGATCTCAAGATGGGTGGCATGGTCGTGTCGAGTGTGATAGTAAACCAAGATGTCATCCATGAATACTACAACAAAATAATCAAGATGCGAATGGAACACACGATTCATCAGAGCCATGAAAACTACTAGCGTGTTCGTGAGTCCGAACGGCATAACCGTATTCTCATATAGACCATACCTACTCAGAAAGGCCGTGAGAGGTATATCAGATGGTCTAACGCGCAACTGATGATACCCAGATCTCAATTCAATCTTCGAGAACACTCGTGATTCACGAATCTGATTAAATAGATCATCTATCCTATACTAGGGATATAGGTTTTTAACCGTCAACTCGTTCAGCTTCCGATAATCCACGCAAATTCTATGGGTACCATCTGCCTTCTTCCCAAAAAGGACTGAAGATCCCCAAGGAGAAGTACTGGGTCGGATAAAAACCTTCACCTGTATCTCCACTAAATGTCTCTTGTGCTCCTGAAACTCATGAGTGGACATCTTATAAGGAGGAATGGACACCAGTGCTGCTCCTGGCACAAGATCGATAAAGAAATACACCTCACGTTCTGGGGGAAGACCGGAAAAGTTGCACGGGAAGACATCCCTAAAACGATCAACCATAGGAGGGAAATCCATCTGACAAGTCCCATGATCATCCAGATATAATCTCCCAATCAGGGTTGTGACTCCACCTTGCCCACGATGCTCTGGTCTAGCTCGACTCGCCTGAATGTCCCATTCACCCTTGTATAGAAACTCTCCACCCTCTGTTGACGTTAAACGCATCCAGCGACGATAGAAGTCTATAATTTCTCAAAAGGGAACCAACCAGTCCATCCCGAGAATGACAGAATAAGCTGTCATCTCTAAGACATAGAGGTCCCAAAGGATGTGACACCCACTAACCTCAAGGGAAAACTCCTTGCACTAACTCACATCAATCGTTCTAGTCCCCAACAGAGTGTCTAGAATCATGATATCAGAAGAAGAAGAAACATCGGGCACAATGCTCTCCACAACGGGTATAGATATGAAACTATGTGTAGCACCTGTATCAAAAAGCACTTATGATAAGACAGAATCTATTAGAATAGTACCTCTTAATGTTGAAGGTCTGGGATCCTGCTCCTGCTGGGTATGTTGCACTGCATATGTCTTCCCAGGGCCGCGGCCCTGCGACACAGCCTGACTACCCTGAGTTGTCCCGCCTTGCTGCCTCTGCGATCCTGTTGTCTGGCTACCACGACCACAACCTCCATCTCTGTCTACATGTCCTAACGTATTCCATTTCCCCGAATGGTAAGAAGCTTATGGTCCTACTCTTGCTTTCAGAGTCTGCACAGAACCCCTCTCACTAGCCACTCATAGAAACGCTCTGCAAAAGCACTGCAGATGACCCATCTTTCTTGATGCTCGACACTCCACTGGGTATCGCGGACACTGTGGCCTCTTTTTCCCCTCTCTACCACATTGGTAGCACATAACCTGTCCACCTAAAGCATTATTTTGACAGATAATTCCACCCTGATAGAAGTCCATATGTATCATCCTCTTGCCCGTAGAAATAGTACCAGTAACTGGTGCTGAACTGCCCTGTCCAACACCACCTGATTCCTGCAGGTTCCTCTCTGTAATCAACGCCTGGTATAAAATCTCCTGTACAGTAGGAAACCTGAAAACATTCATCAACTCTCGGATTTCATAACGAAGACCATCCTCGAAGCGCCATGATCTCAACGTCTCATCACCCACTAGCACGGGTGAAAAGCGCTGAAGGTCTATAAAACGATCAGAGTAATCCATCACTGACATAGCGCCCTGCTGCAGATTCATGAAATATTGAGCTCTATCTTCCCTCAGCGTCTCGGGAAAGAATAATTCATAGAAGACTGCCTTAAAATCTTCCCACACCATGTTTTTGTGATTCTTTGATTGGGTGGTAACATTCCACCACATCTTGGCGGAATCACGTACCATATACGTTGCGTGCTTGACCCTCTGCCTTGGAGGAATCTCAAGATGCTCGAAAATAGTCTTCATTGATGCTAGCCAAGACTCCGCAGCCTGTGGTCCACCATCCTCTGAAAATGTAGGCGGATGCTGCTGCGGAAAGATATGAGTCAGCTCAGCCATAGATGTGGCAGCCTGCAGTGCTCCCTGAAAAGTCTGCATGAACCGCATAAATCCTTCACGGAACTGCGCCTCCACACCTATGTCTGGTATAGGATTTGGCGCCACATCTGGCTCTGCTGGAGGATCAACTGGTAGCCCATGGCCCACCATCTCCAGAGTATAATCTTTGCTGCTCTCCTAGCGAACAACTCACAGTCGTCTAGGTGGGATGACACTACAGGGTCAAAATCAAACCTCGGATTCTAGATTATTAATGCTGAAAGCGGAGAAACCACAAAGGAACAAGAGGAATAAGGCATTTCAAAATTCTCAAAACAAGACTACACGGCGTGTACACTGACTACACGGCATGTACTTCACTTCCCTTCCCCTGCCTAGTTCCTTACACACGGCTAAGCCACACGGCTTTTGTTGAACAAAAACTACACAGCGTGTATAATATCTACACAGTGTGTATGGTGTTACTTTCCAACTGCCCATGTCATTTGTGAAACAGCCGACTACTCGACTTGACACTACACGGCGTTTTACACCCGCACACGGCATGTACACCACCCGGTTTCCCTGCCACATGGCTAACTCCACATGGTCTGTCCTCGGACAAGACTACATGGCGTGTCCCACAGGTACACGGCATGTTCAGGGAGAGGTGACACCAGCCCGTGTTGTTAGTTACACGTCTGCGTCCCCAGGTCACACTACACAGCGTGTCCATCATTGAAACAGTGTGTTCTATAAAGGAGTTCACCGACCCGTGTTTCTTAGTTACACGGCCGGACTCCGGGTCAACACTACACGGCGTGTATAATATCTACACGCTGTGTTCTTCCCAAGATCTTCCCTTCCCCATGTCGCCGCCCACACAGATTGTGACACGATAAGAGACTACACGGCGTGTACTTAGGGTATACGTCGTGTACTCAAAAAGTGAATTTTTCTTCCCGAACAGAAGAATTTACACGGCGTGTATAAAAATACTACACTGCGTCTATACTGGGTTTCCAGATAGTATGCCTCAGAAACTTCCCTGGAACCCAGAAAATACCGTAAAACAACACCTAAGTGTCAAATTCCGACCCGTGAGGGCCCATACTCCCCACGAATCAAATTTTGACAAATTATATGTGTTATAACAAATAAATAGTTAATGATCAACCAAATTATGGAAAATGGGGGCCCATACTCCCCAAAACCCAATGTTTGGCATCCATTCTTTCAACAATGTCACATAAAATTACCCTATCACACAGCAGGTATTTTATCAAAGCAGTTATCACAACAGCATGCTTTTCTCACACATCAACTATCACAACAACAGGTGAATTCTAATGCACCTACATGGCATAAAAACTATGCATGGCATGTGATATCTAGCATATGCCTATATGATGAATGAGACGACATACCATCATCTCATCGGTTTGCAACTAAATATAACCCATTGATAAAATATATCCACCACAATACAAGTGTGTCACCCTACGGTGAATTCAAATCAACCATAAAATTGAAAAATCAAAAGAATCGCAAAATACGAGGTAGACTGGCTTTTCCCTGTAATCGGGTTAGCTGCGCCCGGGCACAACTTATTACCTACTACAGTTTGTCTTATCCTTGACTACGACTCCAAATAGTAAGTCAAAGAAAAGAACCCCTCTGATACCACTTTGTAAAGTCCCGGATTTGGGTGCCATGCAACAGGTGCCCCGAAAATGGTTCGCCACGTGACCTCAAGCACATTTCCCTAAACGCCAAAGGCTGCTGACTAGCAGCGAGGGCCCAGGTCTGATAGTGGGGAAACTATGCCCTCATTTGTCAAAGTGTAGCGCAGCGGGATGGAAATAAAACATACAACAAACAGCGAAAGCAGTAAACCAGACACAACTGAAATAAAAACAACATTGGATATATCCACCAATAGATAAACAATGATGCTACATGTCTCAAGTTCTAATAAAACATCCAGAACATGATATACATCAATATAGTACATCAAAATACCGAGTACAGTAAAACAATGAAAAACAGCTGGCAGTGGCATCGCGAGCCTAGGTTCGGTCTCATGCCCTCTTACTCCTCAGCAACAGTCAAGTACCTATATAAGGACTCTTGCCCCTGTCTACACCTGCAGAATCATAATCTGTTTGGTCCAAAAAGCATGGCCCAAATAGGGTGTGAGAAATATATCTCAGTAGGCACCCACCAAAGGCACGTGCCCAACTGCATGTAAGATTGCAACAACAGTGTGCAGTAGTGAAATTAAATAAAGTAAGAAGTACTCAAAAGTAACTAATTACCAGTTATATTTCCATTTTATTATACATTTAATCAATTTAAATATTAGAAATCACCACAGTGCATTTCTAAGTAAACAATCCATGTCCTCAGACAAGTAACCCCTAACCTCAGTTAAAGAGTATCAAACAGAAGAATCCGCCCTCAGGCATAAGAGAATTTTCCCTCAGGAATAGGTAGTATTGACATCAGGCACAGAATAAGCTGCCCACAGGCATGGAAGAAGTTTCCCTCATGCCGAAATAACTGCTTCCCTCATGCTAGATAGTACAGTTCGCACAGGCTAATCACAACAACACCCTCAGGCTAAACAGGTAACCCGGCCATGCCCAACATATCAAAATACAGTAAACAAGAAAATTCTCTCAAGGAAATTCTACAATTACTACATTAAAGGCATACTCTCGAGTATCCTGGCCAAATGGCTAAACAGTGGAACACACCCCCGGGGTTGTTCCAGATCCAATCAACGATCCCAACCAGTATTTTATTATCACAATTTAATTACCTATGAAATTATAAGAATTAAATATATCAACATACTCAACCACACGACACCCCAACATGGGTTCATGGCACAAAAACACACAAAAACACACGACAGTTGAAAATTTACACCAAGCCACCTACCTTATTTTCCATCAAACGTTATACCCGAACACCGACTCTAGAAACGCCCAAGAACGACGTAGATCTGACGAAGAAAAAAATTCAATCATACGTAAATAACATCCGTTAGGGGAATTATTGGTAAGAACCATACCAGGAGAGGAGAGTGCTTACCCGTGCGGTTCCAACGAGATCGTCCGAAGCCGAATCAGATTCCAGATGAACACCTGGCGGATCATAAAAGGTTCGGTCGTCCTTCTTGGCCTAAAACTTCTCAAATGCCTCCTCTTACAAATGAGTAGGCTACTGCCTATTTTAAGCTGAAAAAAAATTACACGGATTGTACTTCTGAGTACACAGTGTGTACTTACATCATTTAATTGTTCCCCTGGCGGCACCGCCACATTGTTCATCTTTCGACATGAGTACATTGCATGTACTCCCAAATACACAGTGTGTACTATTTCCCAGCTATCGGCTACTCCATCGCCTTACTTTTTCGGCCTGCCAACTGACTACACGGCGTGTAAGGTAACAATACACTGCGTGTAGTCAGTTCCTACATCCTTCGTTGCCGACTAGGCTACACGCCCTGTGTACCCATTCCACACGGCCAAAACTACACGGCATGTGGAAAAGTACACGACATGTAGTTCAAAAATTTAGGATTTTCCCCATTTTCTATATTTTCTCAAAAACACTTAAGGAAAAGAGGAAAGAAGAAGCTCGTACCTCAAAAATAAGAACCGGGTTCTTACACACCAACACCTCCTTCCCAGAACAATCTGAATTTATTTTCATCTCAATTCATGCTTCTCCATCATCCTCTTCCCACGTTATTCTGAATCTACAGCAGCATCATATGATACTAAGGTCAGAATTCCACCCATTATCTCAACCATTTAGTCATCAACATTATGTATCATCGATTAGGAAATTCCATCTTCTTTCACTACTCCGACAATAAGGGGTTTCCAATTTCTTCTACTGCTACGCTTGGTACTGTATGCGCCTACGACACCTACTACTACCAGAACCGGCAACACTAATCCACTCGATTAGATGTTGTTGGACTAATAGTTATACCAACAACTTACACACAAATCCTTTATTTGGAACTCTTTAAAGCTACATACATATTGCTAAATATATCTCCCTCAATATACAAATTTTTTTTCTGTCAACCAAAATATGAAACCTAAAATATTTAGCTGACTATGTATTTTACATTACCCTGAAACCACGTGAAGAATTGCTATTGACAATGAATCATCTTATTCCTTACAAAACTACTAGTCATGAAATTTAAAATGTCTGTATACATAGGATTTTATTAGAACACGTACTTATTCATGCATTGAGGTTATAGTAGATTTTATCACCTCTAACAAAACTATTATCAGAATAATTTATTGAACAACTGCACGAATACAATATATTCTTACCATTTAAATCCTACTCAATTCCAACTGCTTGGAGTCCTAAAATATCATTGAACTGCAAACAAACTACTAACATAAGTACATGCAGTTACCACACTTTTAGGTTTCTAAAACACTAGAACTTAACATATAGGTTTCTTATTCCTATAAAATTTTGTTCAATACATAAATTCCAATAACTGTTAGCTAAAGAGTTTACAAAATACTACATTCAGATATCACGTATAACTTCTTATCAACTACATAAAGCTATGCACATACATTTTTAGCCAATTTTGTGTCTGCATTCACAATTTATACGATATTTTTTAATTGTTACATTTCCTAAAAATATAACAATGCACACCGGGACATTTACATATAAATAAATACAGTCAAAACATGAATTTCCCCTCAACCTCCACAGATGAATGGTTTCAAAGAATAGTTCTACTGAATGAATGAAGAAATTGTGAGTTTACTATTACATTCATTTCAGTCGTCTATATGTTTCAAAAAATTTCAATTAATTTTATAAGCTAATGCGGTCACACTTACAATGTCGAAATCTACTGAAAATCCTTCATTGACATCTACAAATCTCTCTCCAACACTACCAAGTGAACAACGGTTTACAAATGGCGGTGAAGATGGAGTCACACATGCGCCACTAACACCATTTCCTATCAATGGTCTATTATATTTACATTTTTATATCTAAATATCTATATTTTTAAATAAATTACATAATAACATAAGTTATTTATCTTTAACTACTTCATCTATAGTGAAACAAAAATCTAATTCTCAGACAACATTTATCGCTAGAGTAAACAAGGGAAATCTAAAATAGAATGCCTTCATACAATCTCATATTTCTTTCTGTACGTTTGATGACACTTATATACGAATACCAGATTGTATTCCACACAACCCAAAAATTCATCATCTAAGAATTTCCTAGACACATTCGTTATTGATTGTGACTAATGAAAACATGCATTTCCCGTCAACATCTAGAGATGAAAAGTTTCAAAAAAAGAGTGCTAATAAAGGAACAACACAATTGGGAATTTACTATTACCTTAATTTGAGACCTATTTATGTTACATAATTCATCCATTATTTTTATAACCTACTACTATAACACATGTAGTGTCAAAATCTACTGGAAATCCTTTAATCACATCTACAAATCTCTATCTCACTCTAACAAGTGGACATCAGTCTTCAATTGCCGGTGCAGATTGAGTCACATGCACTCCATTAAGACCGTTGTCTATCAATAGTCTATTCGATTTACATTTTAGTATCTAAATAATTATATTTTTATACACTATACATACTAAAATAAGGTATTCTTCTTTATGTACTACGTCTATAGTGCGACAACAATCTGCTGCTGGATAACATTTATCATAGGAACAAACAAGTGAAAGAAATGATCGGATTCCCTCATAGAATCTCCTATTAATTTCTATATGTATGACGAAAATATTCTACACAGACCACACTATATGCCACAAATCCTATAAATTCATCATCTAGCATTTTCATTGACACTTTTGATAGCGATCGTGACTGAAAAAACAATATGTCAGATTCATCACCAGCCTCCTCGACCATGCAAGCATAACTCCTGCAATTAGATTTTACTATGGACATTAGCATATCATCAATTGTTACAATTTATCCTACCTATTGGTACATGTTTAGTGAAACTGATTGCGGGGAATATAGTACTATATCAAGTATAGGTATAATGTCATTTTTAACCCAACTCTGATGCATCACACACAGACACACAATTAAATGAACACACATTTAATATAAAATATTGTTTTATACAAATACGATCAGACTCTAGGAAACAATTGTATAATCGAGAAGCATAACAGTCTAACAATTCAGATACACTTGATTGCATCAACGATGATATCCAACAATCATAACACTATATAGGTATGTTTACAAATAGTCTGACATGTTAACAAAAATCAGTTCTGTATTATTTAAGGAAGTATTTGTAATTATTGGTTGGTAACTACAGGTTATTTGGAACAACAACATTTATCTGATAACACATGATAATGTACTTAATGATTCAACATTACAACAACAAAAACATGTGAGAAAAATACATTTCACTACCACTACATTGTGTATACAATCTCTTACATTTTTTTGGATTTTCACTCAGGATATTCAGATATTGGAGACCCTTATAATGTCTGCTAATACTGTCATTCAATAATGTAGTTCGATTAAAGAAACAAAAAATGTTGCATCCAAAAAACCCCACAATTTGATACATGTTGTGCTTTGGGAAATATTTTGTTGAACCTAATAGCACCTTTTCCGCAGTACCTAAAAAATGATGCTCTTCAATTCAACATCTACAGCAGCCCGAATTTTCCAAGAACATATACATACTTACAACTCCATGTTTTCATTCACTTCAATGGGTGGGATGACGGCTATTTCTATCAACAGGGTTTGAGATACATTTATATTCATATTTAATAGAAAGAACAACCATTATATAGAATGTTTATGTACACCAGATGGTCACCCACCAAGATTCTCACAACAATATGTGTATGACACTGCACATGAATGTCAAAATTGGGTTTGTATGTTTAGGTATCTCTAAACCTATCTGTTATAGACTATTTTTTCAATCTAGCCTATTTCTGTATTAACATAAATACAACCTACATCTCAGACAACCTGGATTTCCATACTCATATTCACTACAACATAGTCGAGAACCTGCAACAAATGCTTCATGAAAACAATGCTTTAGCTCGATAATTCAGAAGTGAAAGGGATGTTATTCCTTGTTAGGAGTTCACAAATTTTAAACTATGTATATTGAAATGAAGACAAAAAAATCCAGTACATATAACTTACAAAATAATTCTCAGACTGCAATGCTTATTTTCGGTGAGGTCGATGATCTCAACCAATGACACGATATAATCATTCATACAAAAACTGGTGATATTCAAGAATTGTTGAGCAAAACCAATTATATCATCCATTACTATATCCCATGATTTTCACAGGTGGTAGTGATGGATATGTTGGCAACATTTTTCATTGCCTAACTCCTTTCACAACATGTCCAAAATGATGGACGTTTACAATGAGAGAGTACTTCTCCATATACAAGCAACGACATGAAAATTACACCTCAACGTTACTACATTCAAGAAGATTGTTTCTACAGTTTGTTGTAAATGATTATATGATGATAACATCTCATAAAATATCATTCATTTACTTTAATCAAAAGTGGGTGATGGTAGATCTATACAATGGATTGCAATAAGCATTTCTAAGGGGCAACTGAGATGGTTTTTCATGCGGAAAATGCATTATTTTACCGTCATCCTTTATTGGTGGTCCAAGGTATATGATCCAAAATTAACAAGAGGAAATATCTATTTGAAATTGGCCAAATTTTCCATATTTTTTTAAATCATTTACATATAACCATATGTGTCTTGATATCACTCGATATCTTATATATATGAATCTGTGTCTAGTAGAATCCCCTCAAATACTATATCGAGATTTTAAAATTAAACTTGAATATCAAATGAATTATTTAAGAGAAGGTTGTTTCTTTGAAATTTCAATGGAAGGTACCCATATTTCTATATAAAAAAAAATTTATACAAATAGTTTACAATTAAATTATCAGTTACTAACTATAACACTTTTCATTCAATGTTGTCGTTCAAACCGTAGAGTTTTAGAAATGCGGCTTGCCTCATGTGCACATCCTATTATTTCACTACGTTGAAAACAATGTAAGCACTCCAACAGCTATTAACAACTATGTCTATATTGAAATCCTGGATAATTTTTCATAACCAATGCTACATGATGTTTTCAAAAGTTTTATGCTTCACATACCATGTGGTGTTGCGAAACATTCTTCACCTTGTATGAAACACTGTAAATGTGAAAAATATTTTGCAATTTTTTTTTCTGAAAATACAACTGTTGATGAAAATGGTTATGTAATTTATTAGAGAAGGGATGGAAATTATAATGTTCTAAAAAATGACATTCCTTTTGATAATCACTATATAGTACCAAAGAATCTGGTTTTGCTATTAATGTATCATGCTTATCTCAACATTGAAATTTTCAATCAGTCATCTTCGATCAAATAACTATTTATGTATATTAGCAAAGGAAACGATCAGGTAACAACAAAACTCTATGAGGGGAATAGTGTACACTTATTAGAGAATAATGTATATGAGATAAATATGTATTATTAATGTCAATACATATCTCCTTGGGAGGTATGTTGGAGGACGTTTTCATATGATATCAATTATTGATATCCTCCAGTTGAGAGGTTACATTTCGATTTTCCAGAATAGAATTGTCTGATGTTTTCAGACAATGATAACATTGAAGATGTATTAAACAATAGAAACAGTTCTCATACAATGCTTATTTTTTGGATTGAGACAAATATAATATACACATAAGGCAAGGGTTTAACTTTTGAAGAGTACCCTACTAGATTTTTGTTCCACTCTCAAGACATGAAATGGGATCCCCAAAAGCAAGGATTTTGTATTGGGAGACTATACCACGTGCCTCAAACCACTGGCTTACGCTACTACATGAGGATACTTTAAAAAAAATCAATGGTGAAACTTCATATGAATATATCAAGACTGTAAAAATCATTATTCATTATACATTAAGAGAGGCTTCTTCTGCAATGGGACTACTGACAGATGACAGAGAGTTCGTTGAAACTATAAAAGAAGTCTCAACTGGGGGAATGTGAAAACATGTATGTAGGCTATTCAAAATCATGTTAATCTCTAATAAAATATCTCTCACAGATATTGTCTTGGCTGAAACCAAAGAAATACTATCAAAGACATTTTATATTTAAAAATAAGTACCATACAAATTTCAGGTGCACATTTTCTCATGTACCTGCTTTATTGGTCTCAATTTATGTCTTAAAAATGTCTCATAACTACTCGTTGGTATTTATAATATTGTAGTTAACAAAAAATGAAGTAGTTTTTTAATCATAAACTGTATACATACCATTAAATCTGCAACATTTTACTTGGTTGAGGTACAAACTATATTATAGTACAAAAAAATACCCCCCTTTAATTATATTGAAGTATTAACTAAAAACTACATTTCTGTTCACATTTTAGTAGTAATTGACATTGTTTATTTTCTTTTGAATTCCTTTTTAAAAATACACCATAGATTTAAAGGTATGTTCTTCACATAACAGTTCAATCTGCACCGATCTTGCTATTATTTGGACTAACTGCAGTATATTTCTCTTATGTGTTATTTACTCTTCTGCATTACTAAAGTCCAAAAATTTATATTCAAATATTTTGACTAATGGAATACATTAATTTTAATATATACTAATATGTAAAATTATTCCACAATATCATAGATTAGTTATTCAAATAACACTTATAACTGTGTTGTTATTGATATGATTGACTATATGTATTTAAATAATGTCTATATTTATTATACTATATTACATAAAAGTCACAACATTATGGCTGAATTATTAATTTTATATGACTTCGAATATTTTAATCTATAACAATTTGTACAGATATTCCACAAGATTTCTGTTAAAATTTTTCATTACAAAAATATCCTAGCATTTCTTTTATAATATTGAATTACAAAAAAAAATCCCAACATTTCTATTAAAATATTCAACATAAATGACTTCATCTATTTTAATTTATAGTATTTTGTATAAATATTCCACAGTTCCATACATTAGTTAAACACATAAAACTTTTTACTATAATGCACTTGCAATCATTATACATCTTTCTCTCAAATAACATCACTTATATTTAATATATTGTAATAAAAATAATTTACAACATTTATGTTAAAATATTAATACAGTATTACTTCATTCATTTTAATCTACACTATTTTTTTAAGTAATCCACATTTTCATATACCATTTATTCACATTACAATGCTAACTGTAGTGTACTTGCTATCATTTTGCGATATACTTATCTTCTCTTGCATTAATGACAATGACGCAGTAAAAATCAAGCCAACCATTACTGTTAAAATGATAATACTAATTGGTTGAGTTTAATTTATTCATTAATCTTCTATAAAAGTATACCATTGTTTCGTATATCACTTATTATTACCTGCAAGCTGCGCCATTATTGTTGTCATTAGAAATTACTGCAATATTCTTAACTTCTGTGAAATTTACAGTATTTAAGTAGATAAATGTCCCACCATTTCTATTCACATATTAATAATAACTACATTTTCCTCAATTGAATCATGTATCAGTTTAATAATTCTTAATAACGCAGACTACAACACCTAATTACTACTAGTTTCTCTCAATGAATTTCATGGTCCACTGTACTTGTTATGTTTAATTTAATTTAAACTATTGTAATGACATTGTTACTACTATTTTGTACTTATATTTAACAATATTACACAACATTATAGATTTAACACTCACAGATCACTAGATACATAAGTATGCTTTGAGAGAAATAGACCACATTTTACTGAGCCATTAAAGAGAACTTTAGTTATATCGACCTATGCCACTTCCAGATTCTAATTTTGGTTCCACTCCAAATCATTTAGTTGCATAAGAAAACGAATTAAAATAAAGATTCAATTCTATAATAGTACAATAGCTTACATAGTATGTTGTCAGATGAACAGAAAGACGTGATGTCTGTCATTCTATCTTCATTGTCTACTGATTCGAGGGGGGGGGTATTCATGCATGGTTATGGAGGCATATGTAAAAACATCATCTCGAGAGTACTGACTTCATTGATGCGGGCACATGGATAGTTAAATAATTCTCCACATTATTTAGAAATACTAATTTCCATCCTCTTTAGAGTTTCAACACTTACAAGCACAACTTTTCAATTACTTGGATTAGAACAACAATGTATTTTGAAGGACTATAAACACCAAAAAATAATCTTTGATAGAATAGATGGATACATATTAATCTGAACCTTTATATTTATATTCATTATATTCTCAATTATAATCAGAATATGCTTATCTAGGTTTATTATTCTTAGATTCACCAAGAAATACAACATATACATTTCACTCTTCTTCGGAGTCTTTACATCTGAAAGACCAAGGAATGCCATAGCCTTCACCATATCAAAACATCCTTTTACATCAGGAATCTTATGTGAGAAGAAATCTGCCTGACCCTCATAAGAAACTCCAATCGAACTAGCTACCTTTGTGTAAGAAAGAGGATAAGTCTTCCCATATCACTTGAAAGAGAATTTTTCTTTTCCTTCTTCTTTGATAAAACTTGCTGACTCATAGAATTCAACCAATACGTCTGGTTATACCATATCCTCATCTCCTGGTTTTGATACGTAAACAATCTCTCATCCATTCAACTTGATATTCATTGAGATGATAGAATCATACGTAGAAAATAAATTTGGATGTACTAAACTTTCTCTATAAATATTCCATTCAAAAATTATCTTGATAGTTGACATGTCTTTCGGGGAAGATACTTTGACAGATATTCGGAGTAGAGGAATCCTTGAAAATCCAGAACGGGATTATATAGGATGGAAGGGATTCAACACACACAAGCATGGTTCTCGATGTGGGACAACCATAGTGGTTCCTTTATGTAGGTGTTTAGGGTGAAAATTCAGGTTTCATATTCAATCCAACTGTTGAAAAACCTCGCGATCAGATCTCACAGTTGAGATGATAGCTGGAAGGAAATTTTGATAGAATCCGATCTTTTGAATATTTTAATAAAAACATTCGGATTTAAGAAAAATTTAATTCGAATATTTAAAAATAGATGAAAATACCAACAAATAATAGAGGATTACAAAAATTTAAGATAGGTAACATACATTTCAGATATCTAGGAAAATTATTCGTCATGTGGAAAATTCATCTTGAAGAACTTTACATTCTGAAAAATTTGATTACGGAAAATCTGACTACTAAAATTTATTTCAAAAAAATTAATGAAAAATTTCATTATGAAATTTTTTAAAATCATCATTATGAGAATTTTGAAAATAATCATTACGAAAATTTTGAAAAAAAATCATTACAAAAATTTATAAAATCTTCATTACAAAAATTTGGAAAATCATCATTATGAAAATTTGAAAAATCATCATTACAATAATTTAAAAAATCTTCATTACCAAAATTTATAAAATTAACAAACATGAAAATTTAGTGCCCCTATGAAAAAGAGTTTGTTACTATAATGGGATATGTTCCAACAAGAAGTTAATATAAAACTTTACCATACAGTTATCATTCCAAACATCTGTTTAATGTATTCAAATATATAGGAGGGTAATGATTTTGTGAAAAATATCAGCAAGTTGATCTTGTGTTCTGATAAATTGAAAAAAGATATCCATTTTTTATGTGTGATCTGTAAGAAATTGATTCCTAATATTTATGTGTTTTTCACGAGAGTGATGTGCATCATTTTTTACTTAAGGAAATGGCACTAATACTATCACACCAAATTTTTGTTTTGGTAAAACTTATACCACAAACTGTGATTGTGTGTTGCATCCACAACACTTGAGCACAACAACTTCCAGCTGCTACAAATTCATCATCAATAGTGGAAAGTGCTACATAGTGTTGCTTCATTCATATATAAGAAACTATGGAATCACCTAAGAAATGAAATGTTCTGGATGTACTTTTCCAATCTATTATACATCCACCAATGTCAGCATCCGAAAAACCATTAAAAAAATCATTTCCAGAAGTATAAAAGACTCATAGATCCATGGTTCCCTTTATGTAGTGAAAAAATATTTTCACTGCCTTTAAATGAGATTCCTTCGGATTGGATTGATATCATGCACATAATCATACTAAAAACATTATGTCTGGATTACTAGCTATTAAGTAATGTATACATTCTATCATACCTCTAAAAGTTGTTTGATCTACTAGTTTCCCAGTTTCACCTAGACCAAGTGAATTTGAGGTACCAATGGGAGTACTTATACTCATAGTGTTTCCATATCCATACTTTTTAGGATGATCATTATTATCCCTATGTTGGGGAAATATATATTCATTCCGGTTTTTTAGAAATTTGAAAACCATGGAAAAATGTTAACTCGCCCATCATACTCAGATCAAACTAAGATTTCACTATACCCATAAAGGAATCAGTTAATGATTACTGAGTTGAACCAAATATAATGTCATCAATATAAATTTGATCAATCAAAATATTTTTCTTATATTTTCTTTATAAAAAAGGTTGGATCAGCATTGCCCAAAATATAATTATTTTAAACCAAAGATCCTGTATGTCTATCATACCATGTTCGAGGAGATATCTTAAGTCCGTACAAATCTTTGGTATGTTTAAAAACATGTTCATGATGTTTTGTATCTACTAAACCATGAGGTTATTCAACAAAAATATCCTCTTGAACATAACCATTACAGAAAGGAAATTTAACATCCATTTGAAAAAATTTGAAATTGAAAAATGCTGAAAAGGAATGTAGAATAAGAATAGATTCAAGTCTAGCTAATGGAGACTAGGATTATTCATAGTCTATTACATCTTGTAGATTATAGCCTTTAGCAACCAATCTGGATTTATTTATTATAATTACTCCATTTTCATCACATATATTTCTAAAGACCCATTTTACTCCAATAATAGATGTATCATTAGGTTTTTCTACCATGGTCCAGACATTATTCTTTTTGAATTAATTTACCTCATCATACATAACTTTTATCCAATAATAATCACCTAAATTTACATCAGTACTTTTTTGTTCTAATTTGGAAAGGAATGCTAGATGTTCTACTTCATTTCTTAAGGAACTTCAAGTCCATACATGTTGATTTACATCACCAATGATACTATTACTGGGATGATTCTTAAGAAAAAATTGATTTAGGTTTTGTAAAACCTGTCCAATCAAAATTGGTTGAGGTTGATTAAAAACAAAATGATCAGTTTCATCAAATATGACATGTACAGTTTCTTTAACAGTACAAGTATTTTTATTGAAAACCATGTATGCCTTAGAAGTTGTGGAGTAGCCTAGGAAAATTCCTTCATCAGATTTTGGTGCGAATTTGTGAAGATTATCATTAGTATTCAGAATGAATAACTTTCAACCCAAAACCATAAAGTAGGAAAGTCATGGTTTTCTACCATTTAATAACTCATAATGAGTTTTATTAAGAAAAGGTCTAATAAAAACTTGATTTATAGTTTAACAAGTAGTACATAGAGCTTGAGCCCAAAAATGGTTGGCTATAGAATATTCACTCAACATGGTTCTTATTATCTATTGAAGAATTATATTTTTTCTTTTGAAAACAACATTCTATTGAGGTGTTCTGTGTGATGAGAAGTTATGATTAATGGATTTTCTACTACAAAGACTTTCAAAATCAGAATTTTGAAATTCTCCTCCATGATCAATATGAATAGTTATCAAAGGAATGTTTTTCACATTTTAGACATGGGCTCTAAAACTTTTGAAATAATAAAAATATTCATATTTCTTTGCTAGAAAATAGACCCATGTAAATCTAGTGTAATCATCAACGAAGAAAAATACATAATATCTTCCTCCAATGCTTCCAGTTTGTGTTGGTGCAAAAATATCGATACGCACTAATTGTAATGCATTAGTGGTTGAGACTTTACCAAATTATTTAAAAGATGATTTATGTTTCTTTCCATATTGATAGTATCACAAACTTTTGAATAATAAAATCTAAGATCCGATAGATCCTTAACTAGTCTATTAATTAAATAATTTTCATAGGTTTTTGAGGTTACAATGATATAGACTTCTATTCCATAACAAAGAATGATTTTCCATTACACTAAGGCAAGGTAGATCTTGGATCCTAAGGTCTTCTATGTTTAGTGTGTATACATTCTCCGCCCTATTGGTAGAAAGAATATATTCTTCCTTGATATTGTGTACTAAGAACTTTTCATTCCGAAAATTGACTAGGTAACATAAATCAACTTATTGACTTATGCAAATGACATTGTTCTTAAGACCCTTAACAAATAAAACATATGAAATCAATGTTTTTCCAAGAATAACGATGTTACCTATACTGATAATTTATCCCTTAGAATTATCTTCGAAATATATTTTTCCTTCTTTCGTATTGACAATATTTTCAAATATGTTTTTCTTACCAGTCATATCGAGGGAACATCAACTATCCATGTACCAAGTATTGTTATTGGTAATTTCTTTATTTTCCTGAAAATAAGAATGTTAGATTGGATTCAGAATCTTCAGAAAGAAAAATCTTAGGAATACACATCTTCGTTGAGAAATAATCTTTATGAAATCCTAAAGACCGAGTTTATTTTAAGGAACAATTTCTTGCCCAAGGCCCACCGCACTAAGACTTAATGCAGAATGGATCAGTTTGAGGAACCAAATATTTGTTACTAAGAATCAGTTTCGAACTAGTATAACCAAAACTAGAGTTATTCCTTAGAGGTTGAATTTGAGAATACATCTTATTGAATTTTCCTTTCCTAAGGAAATGTTTGACAAAAACTTCATCAAGGAAAATATTTATGACATTAGCCTAATAACTAAGTTCTTGTCTTCCAAATTTTTTTTGAACTAGAGTTAAGCTCAAAAATATATTTCGTAGAAATTACTTTTTCAAGATCCTTAGAATGTTTATCCATCTTGGAATTATCTTCCTCACGATTTTTTTAAATACATTCAAAATAAAAACATTTCTTATTAAGATCTTTATAAAGATCTGATATTTCATTCATAAGAATAGTATTTCTAGAATATTCCTTATCTCACTTTTTCTTGAGTATTGAATTATCATTCTCAAAGAGTTTAGCAAACCTAGAAACTACTTCATAGTTTGGTAAAGTATTATCTTCATCAGAAGATGATTCTTCTTCGGAGGATTCATAGTATTTATTATAACTATTTAAAGATACATTGGTGATGGATTTAGCATTTTCCACCTAATCCATTAAGCAAGGATTTTCAATTGGTATTCTGGCTATTAAACCAAGATTCTTCTATCTAGAAGATTCTTAATATGATGATTTATCTGAAGAGTCAACACCGTTGGCACTCCAGGTGTCATTAGATTTCAGAACATTCTTATCTTTGACTTTGTAGTACTTCTTTCTATTCGACTTAGTATTTCTTTCCATTATATCCTTTCTCTTAAGCATAGGACAATCAGGCCTTATATGCCCTCATCTTTTGCATTCATAAAAGGTTACTACTCAGTTATTCATATCCTTAATTTATTTATTCTTGTATCTAGATTATAATTTCTTCTGTCCAACTATCTTATTAATCATTCTAGAAATATTGGATAATTCATTTTTCTGATGATTCACGTCCACGAGATTCGGATTGAATAACAATCTTCTTAGATTTAGATCTTGTAACTCTCTCAAGAGTCATAGCTTTCATATGATTTGATGTTGTTGTGAGAGAAACACTACCATTCCCATTCTTCTTCTTAATATGATCAACATATCTCTTCATTGTAGACTCGTGTGGAAGAAGAGTTCCAAAATTTTCACCAAGAGAAATCTGTGTAACTTTTCTATTCTGATCTATAGTTGTCCTCTAAGACTCCCACTCATTAGGCATGATGTCTATGATTTTGTCCAGAAGAGCATCATCCTCTAATCCATTCTCACCCAAATATTTTAAGCTGCTGGAAAATGTCATAAAACTTGGTTTTACCTTACATATAGGTTCTCCATACGGAAATAAAAAATCATGATACTCATCTCTGAGCATGGATCTTCTAGTTTCATTAAGTTTTGAAGTTCCAATGTATGTAACTTCTGGCTTCTTCCAACTACAAATTACTTCATCACAAGATGAAATTTGCCTATATAAATTTCTAGTCATAGAACAAAGCATTGTATTGTGAACCTTATAATTTAGTTGATATTCATAATTTTCATGGTTGATGAATGTACTGACTTCCTTGGAAGGAATTTTATATCCTCCAGTAAGAATTACAAAATTGTCTACTCCAGTATTGATAATAAATGTCGTCATGCGATCTATCCAATATTCATTATCATTCCCATCAATAAATAGGTATTGCAGTTGGATATTGGTTTTCTAGGTAGCCATCCTTGATTCCTGCCATCTTAAAGAAAAAATTTCCATAGAAACTTATTAGAAATAAAAGTTTATAAACAAGGATAAAAAATAACCAAAGAAAGGAAAATATAGAACAATGAAAAACATGAACAAGAAAGATTATATGTGAATATGAGTATTTCTAAGACATCCTCTGATAACAATTGTAGGATCGAAATGATACTGAATGTTGTATAGAAATAATAATGTAGATGATCAGTATACAAGAGGGGGGTGAATTGTATACATTAAAAATTCCATTAGAACTTTTAATGATGGAAATGTTTAACAAAGTTAAACAAGGTAAATTCACAAATCCTCTTAGTTATACTAACTTGATTGATTCCAGAAATGTGATTCCAAGAATGTAATTCTAGAAATGTGGTTCCGGAAATGAAACTCAACAAAATATTAAATATATAATCATTCTACCTTAATGTTTATAGCATCATACTAAATTAGAGTGTACACGTATAAGGAAGTATTAGATAGTTATACTTTCCTCAAAAAACAAAATGTGGTGGAAAACATGAAACAATACAAGTAACAAGTAGTAAATATTTCTACCCAAATAGAAGGGTATCCAACATCCTTGGATAAAGGTCCCTTGATTTATACTTTCAGGAAAGTCTACCTTACCCACACTAGGGTAAGCCCTCGATATGAATATTGGAATCTTTCGTGTTATCCCATCAATCCCTCAATCATCAAGGTATTCGACACCTCTATCTTCTTATCCCCAGAAGCCATTTAATGTACTCAACAACATTCAGAGTTGCATGAAGCAATTTTGAACAAGATGTTAAATACGCACAAAGCATGAAATTCTCTCCCTATGAATCACATCACCATAATGTAATATCTAGAGTCATAGAACACTATTGATCTCATTCAAATGAGATCCTATTTATAGGCACATATTCAATGGTCGTCTCCCTCCTCTAATGGTCATATTTTCCCTTGAATTTTAGAGGGACCTATACATGTGTCACTGAAGAAATGGTTGGTTATAAATAGAAATCACAACATCGTTTAATAACCAAAACATGAGTAACCACAACTTGTTTTCTCGACCAAACCTAATTTTCATAGTCTAAGGAAATAATAGTTCAGAGTCTAACAAAAAACTATAATGTTTCTATAGAAAATGGATATCTAGACCCTGTCTTCAAAAGAGTTCAGTACCTAAATTCTATTGAATTACGGTGTCTGAATGTCAATGAAATTCAGAGTCTAAATTCATAAGAATTTGGAGTCTGAATTTCTAGGAAATTCAGATTTTGAATTCATAAGTATTTGTAACCTGAACTCAGAAAGAATGGAGTGTGAATTTAGAGAATTTGAAACTTGAACTCAGAATGTTGGGATTCTGAATTCAGAGAATTTGAAACATGAACTTAGAAATTTCTGAGTCGAATTCAGGGAATTTGGAACATGAATTCAGATCCTGAAAATATAATACATTATATCTAAGTATATATAATATTTCTAGGTTTTAGATATGAATACTAATTTTATACTTAGACATAAAATGAATATATTAAGATATGAACAATGAAAAGCAAGGTAAGGACAAATTTCTTTGGGAAAGGAAAATTTTCCCTATCAAGATAAAACTTAAGGAAAATAAAATTTTTCCATAATATATGGTGTTTGTGATTTTCAAAACTAGAAAGAATGAAAATTTCATAAGGAAACCTTATTGACTCAAAAATATCCCCCTTTTTGGAAAGCAAAAACATCCTAATAAAAAACAATCTATGAACATAGAAAAAAATTTGGACTTTGAATGTAAAACATATCTCACATAACACATGGGAAAAGATGAATACTACTAACTCCCCCCCTTAGGCTTTGGAAACACTAAGGATCATATTATTGATTTTATGGTTGAGATTTTTCATTATTTTGAATACATAAATCTTTACAATGAACACTCCCCCTTAGATGAACTCCCCCTTAGGAATACAGGGACTGGAAATGAAAATATGGTACCTAAAATATTAGTTTAATACCAAAAAAAATATACGAAGAGAAACAAAAAAATCATTAGGATTGGAAAATTTTATACAAGGAAGGAATATAACAACAGATCGGAATTTAACAATATTATCCTTTCTTATCCTTCGGCATAAACATCTTTACAATAGATTTGATATTATTGAGCTCTTTGTGATCTTTCTATGCACGTTTGAGAATCTGATCCTAATCTTTTATTTTTATTTATAAGGCGTTGATTTTTTCTTCCTAAATTTTAGATATTCTACCGGACCCTTTAGAACTTTTTCCTGCATGGTAATCTTCTATTCTATCTAAATACTAATATCTATTTATCTCTTCCAATTCAATGAAACTGAATACAACTTCCCATTAAGATCTTTAAATTCTTGAATCCTATAATTCTGTTCCAGAGTTATCTTTTTCTCAAAACTATTTGTGAGATCCATGATCTTCACATATTCAGTGTCAAATGCATCTATGAGACGTTCATGGAACTCATCATGATTTCTCATGTCTTATATTGTTTTCCTTGACATCCTTGTAATTTTATTGCATTATCTATTGTGGGATTCGTAGCTAATAAAAAAAGACATGGAGTCTACATCAATTTTTACACACTTATCCCTCACCATGGATACTAAATCCAATTTCTAATTTAGGGTGTGTATAAGCATCTGACATCTCTATTCTATACTAGGAAATATTGGAATAGTCCAAACAAGATTTTTCAACGATTGAACTACGTAATAATATCTAAGGGAGGATCATTCCAAATATGAAACTTTACTTGGTGAGAGCTCTTTCTCTATTTCAACTTCTTTCCTCTTCAGTGATCGACCAACTCCTTTCGTCATCACAACAGCTTTACTAGATGTATCAACAACCACCTGTTTTACGTTATCAACCTTCAGAATGGCTTCCTCTTGGTTATGGGATTTGTGATCACTATCAGATAGTTGAACAATTTTGTATTCATTAACCATTTCATTCTCAACTCATGCCTCATCATCCTCTAGTTGAAGAAAAATCTTAGGAATACACATCTTCGTTGAGAAATAATCTTTATGAAATCCTAAAGACCGAGTTTATTTTAAGGAACAATTTCTTGCCCAAGGCCCACCGCACTAAGACTTAATGCAGAATGGATCAGTTTGAGGAACCAAATATTTGTTACTAAGAATCAGTTTCGAACTAGTATAACCAAAACTAGAGTTATTCCTTAGAGGATGAATATGAGAATACATCTTATTGAATTTTCCTTTCCTAAGGAAATTTTTGACAAAAACTTCATCAAGGAAAATATTTATGACTTTAGCCTAATAACTAAGTTCTTGTCTTCCAAATTTTTTTTGAACTAGAGTTAAGCTCATAAATATTTTTCGTAGAAATAACTTTTTCAAGATCCTTAGAATGTTTATCCATCTTGGAATTATCTTCCTCAAGATTTTTTGAAATACATTCAAAATAAAAAAATTTCTTATTAAGATCTTTATAAAGATCTGATATTTCATTCATAAGAATAGTATTTCTAGAATATTCCTTATCTCGCTTTTTCTTGAGTATTGAATTATCATTCTCAAAGAGTTTAGCAAACCTAGAAACTTCTTCATAGTTTGGTAAAGTATTATCTTCATCAGAAGATGATTCTTCTTCGGAGGATTCATAGTATTTATTATAACTATTTAAAGATACATTGGTGATGGATTTAGCATTTTCCACCTAATCCATTAAGCAAGGATTTTCAATTGGTATTCTGGTTATTAAACCAAGATTCTTCTGTCCAGAAGATTCTTAATGTGATGATTCATCTGAAGAGTCAACACCGTTGGCACTCCAGGTGTCATTAGATTTCAGAACATTCCTATCTTTGACTTTGTAGTAATTCTTTCTATTCCACTTAGTATTTCTTTCCATTATATCCTTTCTCTTAAGCATAGGACAATCAGGCCTTATATGCCCTCATCTTTTGCATTCATAATAGGTTACTACTCAGTTATTCATATCCTTAATTTATTTATTCTTGTATCTAGATTATAATTTCTTCTGTCCAACTATCTTATTAATCATTCTAGAAATATTGGCTAATTCATTTTTCTGATGATTCACGTCCACGAGATTCGGATTGAATAACAATCTTCTTAGATTTAGATCTTGTAACTCTCTCAAGAGTCATAGCTTTCATATGATTTGATGTTGTTGTGAGAGAAACACTACCATTCCCATTCTTCTTATTAATATGATCAACATCTCTCTTCATTGTAGACTCGTGTGGAAGAAGAGTTCCAAAATTTTCACCAAGAGAAATCTGTGTAACTTTTTTATTCTGATCTATAGCTGTCCTCTAAGACTCCCACTCATTAGGCATGATGTCTATGATTTTGTCCAGAAGAGAATCATCCTCTAATCCATTCTCACCCAAATATTGTAAGCTGCTGGAAAATGTCATAAAACTTGGTTTTACCTTACATATAGGTTCTCCATACGAAAATAAAAAATCAGGATACTCATCTCTGAGCATGGCTCTTCTAGTTTCATTAAGTTTTGAAGTTACAATGTATGTAACTTCTGGCTTCTTCCAACTACAAATTACTTCATCACAAGATGAAATTTTCCTATATAAATTTCTAGTCATAGAACAAAGCATTGTATTGTGAACCTTATAATTTAGTTGATATTTGTAATTTTCTTGGTTGATGAATGTACTGACTTCCTTGGAAGGGATTTTATATCCTCCAGTAAAAATTACAAAATTGTCTACTCCAGTATTGATAATAAATGTCGTCATGAGATCTATCCAATATTCATAATCATTCCCATCAATAAATAGGTATTGCAGTTGGATATAGGTTTTCTAGGTAGCCATCCTTGATTTCTTCCATCTTAAAGAAAAAATTTCCATACAAACTTATCAGAAATAAAAGTTTATAAACAAGGATAAAAAATAACCAAAGAAAGGAAAATGTAGAACAATGAAAAACATGAACAAGAAAGATTATATGTGAATATGAGTATTTCTAAGACATCCTCTGATAACAATTGTAGGATCGAAATGATACTGAATGTTGTATAGAAATAATAATGTAGATGATCAATATACAAGAGGGGGGTGAATTGTATACTTTAAAAATTCCATTAGAACTTTTAATGATGGAAATGTTTAACAAAGTTAAACAAGGTAAATTCACAAATCCTCTTAGTTATACTAACTTGATTGATTCCAGAAATGTGATTCCAAGAATTTAATTCTAGAAATGTGGTTCCGGAAATGAAACTCAACAAAATATTAAATATATAATCATTCTACCTTAATGTTTATAGCATCATACTAAATTAGAGTGTACACGTATAAGGAAGTATTAGATAGTTATACTTTCCTCAAAAAACAAAACGTGGTGGAAAACATGAAACAATACAAGTAACAAGTAGTAAATATTTCTACCCAAATAGAAGGGTATCCAACATCCTTGGATAATGGTCCCTTGATTTATACTTTCAGGAAAGTCTACCTTACCCACACTAGGGTAAGCCCTCGATATGAATATTGGAATCTTTCGTGTTATCCCATCAATCCCTCAAACATCAAGGTATTCGACACCTCTATCTTCTTATCCCCAGAAGCCATCTAATGTACTCAACAACATTCAGAGTTGCATGAAGCAATTTTGAACAAGATGTTAAATACGCACAAAGCATGAAAGTCTCTCCCTATGAATCACATCATCATAATGTAATATCTAGAGTCATAGAACAGTATTGATCTCATTCAAATGAGATCCTATTTATAGGCACATATTCAATGGTCGTCTCCCTCCTCTAATGGTCATATTTTCCCTTGAATTTTAGAGGGACCTGTACATGTGTCACTGAAGAAATGGTTGGTTATAAATAGAAATCACAACATCGTTTAATAACCAAAACATGAGTAACCACACCTTGTTTTCTCGACCAAACCTAATTTTCATAGTCTAAGGAAATAATAGTTCAGAGTCTAACAAAAAACTATAATGTTTCTATAGAAAATGGATATCTAGACCATGTCTTCAAAAGAGTTCAGTACCTAAATTCTATTGAATTACGGTGTCTGAATGTCAAAGAAATTCAGAGTCTAAATTCATAAGAATTTGGAGTCTGAATTTCTAGGAAATTCAGATTTTGAATTCATAAGTATTTATAACCTGAACTCAGAAAGAATGGAGTGTGAATTTAGAGAATTTGAAACTTGAACTCAGAATGTTGGGAGTCTGAATTCAGAGAATTTGAAACCTGAACTTAGAAATTTCTGAGTCGAATTCAGGGAATTTGGAACGTGAATTCAGATCCTGAAAATATAATACATTATATCTAAGTATATATAATATTTCTAGGTTTTAGATATGAATACTAATTTTATACTTAGACATCAAATGACTATATTAAGATATGAACAATGAAAATCAAGGTAAGGACAAATTTCTTTGGGAAAGGAAAATTTTCCCCATCAAGATAAAACTTAAGGAAAATAAAATTTTTCCATAATATATGGTGTTTGTGATTTTCAAAACTAGAAAGAATGAAAATTTCATAAGGAAACCTTATTGACTAAAAAATATCCCCCTTTTTGGAAAGCACAAACATCCTAATAAAAAAGAATCTATGAACATAGAAAAAAATTTGGACTTTGAATGTAAAATATATCTCACATAACACATGGGAAATGATGAATACTACTAACTCCCCCCCTTAGGCTTTGGAAACACTAATGATCATATTATTGATTTTATGGTTGAGATTTTTCATTATCTTGAATACATAAATCATTACAATGAAAACTCCCCCTTAGATGAACTCCCCCTTAGGAATACAGGCACTGGAAATGAATATATGGTACCTAAAATATTAGTTTAATACCAAAAAAAATATACGAAGAGAAACAAAAAAATCATTAGGATTGGAAAATTTTATACAAGGAATGAATATAAAAACAGATCGGAATTGAAAAATATTATCCTTTCTTATCCTTCGGCATAAACTTCTTTACAATGGATTTGAGATTATTGAGCTCTTTGTGATCTTTCTATGCACGTTTGCGAATCTGATCCTAATCTTTTATTTTTATTTATAAGGCATTCATTTTTTCTTCCTAAATTTTAGATATTCTACCGGACCCTTTATAACTTTTTCCTGCATGGTAATCTTCTATTCTATCTAAATACTAATATCTATTTATCTCTTCTAATTCAAAGAAACTGAAAACAACTTCCCATTAAGATCTTAAAATTCTTGCATCCTATAAATCTGTTCCAGAGTTATCTTTTTCTCAAAACTATTTGTGAGATCCATGATCTTCACATATTCAGTGTCAAATGCATCTATGAGACGTTCATGGAACTCATCATGATTTCTCATGTCTTATATTGTTTTCCTTGACCGCCTTGTAATTTTATTGCATGATCTATTGTGGGATTCGTAGCTAATAAAAAAGACATGGAGTCTACATCAATTTTTACACACTTATCCCTCACCATGGATACTAAATCCAATTTCTAATTTAGGGTGTGTATAAGCATCTGACATCTCTATTCTATACTAGGAAATATTGGAATAGTCCAAACAAGATTTTTCAACGATTGAACTACGTAATAATATCTAAGGGAGGATCATTCCAAATATGAAACTTTACTTGGTGAGGGCTCTTTCTCTATTTCAACTTCTTTCCTCTTCAGTGATCGACCAACTACTTTCGTCATCACAACAGCTTTACTAGATGTATCAACAACCACCTGTTTTACGTTATCAACCTTCAGAATGGCTTCCTCTTGGTTATGGGATTTGTGATCACTATCATATAGTTGAACAATTTTGTATTCATTAACCATTTCATTCTCAACTCATGCCTCATCATCCTCTAGTTGAATAAAATCATGTTTAGAACGTTCTTCTTCAGAGAAATTATTCACTTATTCTTCAACCTTGTCATCTTCAACATTCTCATCTTTCCTTGGGGTATCATGCTTTGAAGACTCATCTTTAGAAGTTCGTATTGAAATATTCTTATATGGACATTCCTTCTCATGAAAATCATATACTTTCTTAATGGGATCATCAATTTTATCAATAGATTCTTCTTCTTATTATTATTATTCTTCTTCTACTTCTTCCACATGTTCAACTACATTTTCATGTACTTTTTATGGAGTAACATATTAATTTCCCAGTGTGTCTGGTAAAGATTCTACTAAAAAGTATTGTGGTACAAGAATATTTTCGGAGGATATCTAAATAGCATTCAGAAGATATTACACAATCAATGATTCAATCATAATCTTATTTTGTTTCTTTTATTTTTCATGCTTTTCAATCTCATAAACAATATTTTCCTTAAATTCATTTCCTTCAGCTTGATCTAAACCAAAGCTAGGAACCCATTCTTTCTTTTTCTCCTTGTCTTCCCTCTATTTTTCTAATACCTCATCTGAATATGAAATTTTCTTCATAGTCATTTTTGTTGCGTATGGGGTTTCCTTAGCCTCTGGGGATTTTTTCTCTTCTACTTATTTCAACTTATTCTTCCTTCCACCATTTTTAAAAGGTTCAGTCATCTCCAGTTTCTTTGAAATTGCTTCAGATTCATCTTCAAGCATGTCAAAGAAATCTAATGATTCTTTAGAAAACCCAATTTTCACCATCTTCAGAGTATCATCACTTACCAGCATAACATTTCAATTTTATGGCATTGAACTACAAGGTATTTCCAAGGATGCTAAATACAGAACAATAGGATTTAAGAGAATGGATAAATACATAATAATCTGAGCTTTTTGATATCCATTCTTTATATTCTCAATTGTAATCAGAATATTCTTAACCAGGTTAATATTTCTTAGATTCACCAAGAAATACAGGATATACATGTCACTCTTCTTCGGAGTCATTACATCTGAACGACCGAGGTAATCCATTGCCTTCACCTTATTAAAACATCCATTAACATCAGGTAGCTTATGTGAGCAGAACTCTGCCTCACCCTCATATGTAACTCCAATAAAACTAGCTACATTAGTGTAAGAAAGGGAATAAGTCTTCCAATATCTCTTGAAATAGAATTTATCTTTTCATTCTTTATGGAAAAAACATGCTGACTCATAGATTTCAACCATAAAGTCCAGATATACCAGATTCTGAGCTCATGGTTTCGATACGCAAACACTTTCCCATCCATTCAGCTTGACGTTCTTTGAGATGATAGAATCGTACCTACAAAAATTTGGAGGTACCAATCCTTCTCTATAAATCATCCATTCAGAAATTGTCTTGACAGTTGACATGTCTTTCTAGAAAGATACATAGACAAAAATTTTTAGTTAGGGAATCTAACATAAAATTGAATGGGATAATATAGGACAACAGGGCATCCGCATGGGAAAGATTGGATCTTTATGTGGGAAAACCATCTAGGGACCTTTATATAGGCCTTTGGGGTGACAGTTTAGCTTCTATTATCAATCCAATTGTTGAAAACCTTTTGATCATATGTGGGAGTTGAGATGATAGCCGGAATAAAATTTTGATATAATCCTATATTTTGAGTTTTTTAATAAAAAAATTTGGATTAAAAAAGTACAAAATAATTTTTTTAATAAAGATAAAAATGCCAAAAAATAAAAGATGATTACAAAAAATATAGAATGAAAACATACCTTCCGTATTTCTAGGAAAATTATTTGTAATGAGGAAAATTCTTCTTGAAAAATATTAGATTCTGGAAAACATGATTACGAAAAACCTGACTACAAAAGTTTTATTTCAAAAAATAAATAAATATAACATTAATTAAGAAAAGTTTAGAAAATATTCATTACGAAAATTTTGAAAATAATCATTATGAAAATTAGAAAAATCTTTATTTCAAAAATATAGAAAATCTTAATTAGGAAAATTTAGAAAACTAACTATCAATAAAATGTATTCCCCCTATGAGAAGGAGTTTTTTACTCTATGGAGACAGGTTTCAACATGATGTTAATATAGAATATTACCTTACATTTATCATTCCTAACTTCTGTTTAATGTATTCAAATCTATCGAAGGGTAAAAATATTGTGAAAATAACATCATGTTGATCTTGCTTTCTGATAAATTGAAGAATGATATCCACTTTTTGGGTGTGATCACAAAGAAAGTGATGCCTAATACCTATGTTTTTTTCATGACAATGATGTGCATCATTTTTATGTGTGGCAATGGCACTAGCATTATCACACAAAATCTGTGTTTTGGTAAAACTCGTAATATAGTCTGTGAGGGTGTGTTGCATCCACAACACTCGAGCACACAACTTCCAGAAACTACATATTTAGCTTCATTAGTGGAAAGTTATACTGAGTGTTTCTATTTTGCATGACCAAAAAACTCGGGAATATTCTATGAAATGAAAAGTTCCAGATTTACTCTTCCTGGCCATTTTATATCCGTCAATGTTAGCATCTGAAAAACTTCTTAAAACATAATCATTTCCAGAAGCATAAAAGAGTCCTAGATCCATGGTTACCTTTACGAAGTGAAAAATTATTTTTACAGCTGTTAAAAGAGATTTTTTAGGATTGGATTGATATATTGAATATAAGTTTACTGAATACATTAAGTCTGTAAGACTAGCTGTTATATAAAGTAGACTTTCTATCATACCTCTAAAAGATGTTTGATCTACCGTATTTCTAGAATCATCTAGATCAAGTGAATTTGAGGTACCAAGGGGAGTACTTATTATATTAGTGTTTTTATATCCATAATTTTTCATATGATCTTTAATATACTTATTTTGCGATATATAGAATCCTTTCAGTTTTTGACAAATTTGCAATCCAAGGGAAAATGTTTACTCCCCCATCATACTCATTTAAAACTAATATTTCATTAGATCGGAAAAAAATCAGTTAAATATTATTGAGTTGAAAAAAATATAAAGTCATCGACATAAATTTGATCAATCTAAAAATTTTTCTCATCTTCTTTTATAAAAATGGTTGGATTAGCAATTCCATTAAAATAATTTTTTTGAAGAAAAATTCATTTAAGTATATCATACCAAGCTCAAGGGGATTTCTAAAGTCCATACAAATAATTGGTATGTTTTAGAACATTTTCAGGATGTTTTGTATCTTCAAAACTTGGAGGTTGTTCAACAAAAACATCCTCATGACCATACGAATTATGGAAATCACATTTAACATCCATTTGAAAAAGATTTAAATTGAAATTTTTTGAAAAGGAATGTAGAATACGAATAGATTCAAGACTATATACTAGATCATATGTTTCTACATATTCTATTCATTCTTGTTGATAATAGCCTATACAAACTAATCTTGCTTTATTTCATACAATGACTCTATTTTCATCACACTTTATTCTGATGACCCATTTGTCTCCAATAACAGAATTTTTCTTTGGCCATTCAACTAAAGTCTAGACTTTATTCCCATTGAATTTATTTTTTATCATCTTACATAGCATATATCCAATCTTCATCACTAATAGCTTAATCAATGATTTTGGGTTCTAATTGGGAAATGAATGATATATATTCTACTTTATTTCTTAAGAAACTTCTATTCATTACAGGTTGATTTACATCAACAATGATACTATAATTGGGATGATTCTTAAGAAAAAATTCATTTGGGTTTTGTAAAACCTATTCATCAACACATGGTAGGATGTCTTCTGGTATAAATACTTCAGAAATATTTCCTTGAAAATTTTCCTTATCAGAAGGATCTTCTAAAAATGGTTGACAACCAGCCTTTGAAAACACATCTGAAGATTTAGGTTGAGATTGTTTAAAAACAAAAGGATCAGTTACATAAAATTTTACATGTACTATTTCTTCATCAAAATAAGTATTTATATTGAAAACTCAATAAGACGTAGTAATTTTGGAGTATCCTAGGAAAATCCATTCATCAGATTTTGGTATGAATTTGTGAATATTGGTCTTTTGTATGGATAATGAATACTTTTCAACCAAAAACCTCGATGTAGGAAAGTATAGGTTTTCAACAATTCCATAACTCAAAATAAGTTTTATTACGAAAAGTTATAATCAAAACTCGATTTATAGTATAACAAGTAATACTTAATTATTCATCCTAAAAATGTTTGGCTATAGAATATTCACTCCACATGGTTCTTGTTATCTCTTGAAAATTCTTATTTCTTCTTTTAACCACACCATTCTGTTGAGGTGTTCTGGATGATGAAAAGTTATTAGTAATTCATTTTTGACTAAAAAAATATTCAAAGTCGGAATTTTGAAATTCTCTTCCACGATCACTATGAATAGTTATCAAAGGAAGGGTTTTCTTATTTTTTACTTGGGCTCAAAAACTTTTGAAATAATAAAAATCATCAGATTTCTTTCCTAGAAAATAGACCCACATAAATCTAGTGCAATCATCAGTTAAGATAATTACATTATATTTTCCTCCAATTCTTCCAGTTTGAGTTGGACCAAAAATATATATATGCACTAACTGTAATGCATCAATGGTTGAAACATCACCGACTGATTTAAAACTGGATTTATGTTTTTTTCTATATTGACAAGGATCACAAACTTTTTAAGAATCAAATCTATGATCTGGTAGATCTTTAACTAATCTTTTCTTATATAGTTTTCTTAGGATTCTAATGTTACAATGACTTAACCTTCTACTGAATAACCAAGAATGATCTTTAATTGCACTATGGAAACGTAGATCTTGGCTCCAAAGGTCTTCTAATTTTAGTGTGTATACATTCTCTTGCCTATTGGAAGAAAGAATATACTCTTCCTTCAAACTGTGTACTAAGCATTTGTCATTCTTATTATTCACAACGTAACATCCATCACATTATTGACTTATGCTAATGAGGATGTTCTTAAGACCCATAAAAAATAAAACATTTGAAATAAATGTTTTTCCAAGAATAACAATGTTACTTATACAAATAATTTCTCCCTTATCATTATCTCTGAAAGTTACTTTTTCTCCTTTCATATTGATAATCTTTTCAGAGATGTTTTTGTTACCAGTCATATGGCAGGAACATCCACTATCCATGTACCAGGTATTGTTGTTGGTACTTTCTTTATTTTCCTGAAAATAATAATGTTAGACTTTTGGGATCCAATCGTTCTTTGATCCAGAAACTTCAGAAATAAAAATCATAGGAATCCACATCCTGTTTGAAAATTTATCTTTATGAAATCTTAAATACTGTGTTTTGTTTAAGGAACAATTTCTTCCCCAATTCCCACCACAGTGACACTTAGTGTAAAATAGATCACTTTGAGGAACAAAATAATTGTTACTAAAAATCGACTTTGAACATGTATAACCAAAACTAGATTTATTCTTTATAGGTAGAATTTGGGAATACATATTATCAAAATTTCCCTTTCTTAAGGTAAATTTTTACAAAGACTTCCTCGCGGAAAATATTTCTGACTTCTATCTAATAACTTTGTTCTTTTCTTCAAAAACATTTAGTTTATAACTTCAGTCTGTCTCGAAAACATTTTTATTTGAAATTATATTTTTTAGATCCGTAGAATGTTTATCCTTCTGAGAATTAACTTCCTCAAGGTTTTTTGAAATACATTCAAAATAAAAAAATTTCTTATCATGTTCATTAGAATGATCTGATATTTCATTGGTAAGAGTAGTATTTCTATAATTTTCCCAATCAATCTTTTTCTTGAGTTTTGAATTCCCATTATCAAGGATTTTAGTAAAAATAGAAACTTTTTCATAGGTTGGTAAAGTATTATCTTCATCAGTAATTGATTATTTATCTTAGGATTCAAAGTATTTAATATTACTATTTAAAGATACAATGGTGATGGATTCGGTATTGTGTGACTTAGCCATTAAGCAATGATTTTTAATTGGTAGTTTGGATATTAAACCATGATTCTTCTGTCCAAAAGATTTGTAATCTGATGATTCATTTTAAGAGTCACCACCGCTGGCACTCCAGGTTTTATTAGCTTTCATAACATTCTTAGCATTAACATTATAGTAGTTCTTTCTATTCCTCTCAGAATTCTTTTCCTTTCAATCCATTCCCTTAAACATAGGACAATACAGCCTTACATTCCCTAATCTTTTTCATTCATAACAGGTGACTTCTGAGTATTTCTTATCCTATATTACTTTTTTTCTTGTATCTAGATTGAATGTCCTTCTATAAAACAATCTTGTTCATCCTTCAAGAAAGATTGGGTAATTTATTTTCTGATGATTCACTTCCACTAGATTCATATTGAATAAAAATCTTCGTATATTTAGATCTTGTAACTCTCATAGGAGTCTTGGATTTCATATGATTTGAAGTTCTTGTAAAAGAAACACTGACATTACCATTATTCTTCTTAATATTATCAGCATCTCTCTTTATTCTATTCTGATGTGGAAGAAGAGTTCAAAAAAGTTCATCAAGAGAAAATCTGGGTAACTTTTCTATTCTAATATATAGTTGTTCTCATAGATTCCCACTCAATGGGCATGATGTCTATGATTATGTCTACAAGAGATTCATCATCTAATACTTTCTCACCCATAGATTGTAATCTATTGAAAATAGTCTTAAATTATCGTGATACCTTATATATAGGTTCTCCATAAGGAAAGAAAAAACCATGATAATCAGCTCTGAGAATTTCTCTTCTAGTTTAAAAACATTTTGATGTTCCAAAGTGTGTAACATCAAGATTTTTCCAAAAACATTTCTGCTTCAACAGATGAAATATGGATATATATATTTCTAGTCATTGAACAAAGAAAACTATTGTGTACTGTATGATTTAGTTGATATTCATGCTTTTCTTGGTCGGGGAATTTATTTAATTCCTTTTCGGGGATTTTATATTCTCGAGTAAGCATTCCAAAACTTTCAACTATAGTATTTATAATAAATTTATTCATGAAGTCTCTCCAAAATTCGTAATCATTCCCATCAAAAATAAATGGTCTAGTTGTATTTAGGTTATCTATAGAACCAACATTTATTCCTGTCATCTTAATGAAAATCATTCCACACAAACTTGTCAGTAATAAATGTATGTAAACAAGGATAAAAAAATATCCTAAGCAAGGAAAATTTAGAACAATGAAATACATAAGTATACATACTTATTTTTGAATATGAGTAATTAAGAGACCTCTTCTAATACCAATTGTAGGATTTAAATGATACTGAATGTAGTATCAAATATTGATATAGATGCTCAATATACTAGAGAGGGTGAATTGTTTACTTCAAAAATTACTTTGTAACTTTTAAATAAGTAAATGTTTAACAAGGTAAAACAAGGTAAATTCAAAAAACCTCTTAGTCCTAATAACATTCATGATTATGGAAATGTGATTCTGGGAATGTAGTTTAAGATAATGTGGTTCTGGAAATGAAACTCAACAAAATTTTAAAAAGAAATATATTTTACCTTAATGCATATAAAATCTTACAAAATTAGAGTGTACAAGTATAATGAACTATAAGATAGTTATACTTTCCTCAAGAAACAAAATGATGTAGAAAACATGAATCAATACAAGTAACAATTAGTAAATCTTTTAAGACAATTATAATGCTATCCAACAAAATTGGATAAAGGTCCATTGATTTATACTTTAAAAAAATTAGGTCTTACCCACAACAGGGTAAGACCTCAATATGAAGATCAGAATCTATCTTCCTATCCCCACAAGCCCTTGAACATCAAGGTAGTCAGCACCTCTGTCTTCATATCTCCGGAAGCCCTTGAATGTACTGAAAAATATTCAGAGTCACGCAAAGAAATTCTGAATAATATATTTATTATGCACAATGAATTAATTTATCTCTCTAGGAATCACTTCAACATCATGTAATATCTAGAGTCGTAGAATAGAATTGTGCTCATTCAAATGAGCTACTATTTATAGGTTCATCTTCAACGGTCGGCTCCGTTCTCCAATAGGAATATTTTTCCTTGAATTTTGGAGGGACCTGTACACATGACAGTCAAACAACGGTTGGTTTGATACAGGATGAACGGCATCCTTTTATAACCAAAACAAGAGCACCCACAACATGGGTTCTCAACCAAACCTATTTTTCTGAGTCTAAGGAAAAAATAGTTCGGATTCTAACCAAAATCCAGTCAGTGTCTATAAAACATGGATATTCAGACTCTATCTTCAAAATTGTTTGGAACCAAAATTCTATAGAATTTCAAAGTATGAATTTCAAGGAAATTACGAGTATAAAATCATAAGAATTCAGAACTTGAACTCATAATGCTTGGAGTCTGAATTCAGAGAATTCAGAACCAGAACTAAGAAATTTCGAAGTATGAATTAAGTGAATTCATAACCGAAGCTCAGAAAGTTCGGAGTCTGAATTCATGGGATTTCAGAACCAGAATTCGGATCCTAAAAATAGAATTCTTTATATCTATGTATATATAAGAATTTTAGATTTTATATATGAAACCAAATTTTATACATAGACATAAAATGAACTAGATTATGATATGAAAAATGAAAAACATTGTAAGGATAGGTTTCTTTGGGGAAGGAAAATTTTTCTCATCAAGATGAAACTTAGGGAAAATAAAATTTTCTTTAAGATAAGGTGTTTGTGATTTTCAAAGTAAGAAGGAATGAATGATTCATAAAAAAACCTTATTAACTCAACACTTTAGACATGAAGTGCAAAAAATATTGTGAAATTAATATATATCCCTTTTTTCTATGGATTCAAAAGAATACACTTTTCATTTTAAATTTTTAATAAATAGAATTACTAATGTTGTGGTTCTGTCATTCAGTTTTAATTACACTTCATGCATTACTTTGTATGACATGAATATTCATGTAATAAAATAAGTTATTTATGCTATAGATAGACTTTTTCACACAACAATGACATGATTGATAATGCAAATACAATCAAATTTTCTTCCAAAAATTGTATTTAATTTGTATAATTCTTTCTATTATTAAGGTATTTTATTGTCGCGGCCATAAGAAATCGACTATTGTTCCATTATATTATACAAATAAATTTTCACATTGAATTTATAAAGTTTATTATTATTATTTAAAACATATAAATATCCTTTCCTTTAGTAAACATTAATAATTCAATATGCCAAGCGTACAAATGTGTGTGAACTAGTATTATTAAAAAACAAAAGAACAAAATTAATTCAAATTAGATATAATTAATCCCTTGTCATTATTCTTATTCATTTTTTCCTTTTATTCATGTATATAAATCATTGAAATTTTATATGGTTTCTTTGAAATAGTTTTATAATTAGTTATGAGTTTTATTGAATACGCAATATCAAAATTCAATGGATAAAAATAAAACTATTTCTGAATGACATTAATAACATACCATACATTGGATATGTATTGATTGTTGAGTTTATCCCCATCCATATTAGATAAATCTGATCATTGAAATGGAATCAAAACATATTAAATGGATGTAACAACCATTTAATATTTAAATTTATATTTACTTTGATAGAAAACCATTGGTTGGTTGTAAAAATTAAATTTTCTCCACTCCATATGTAATTTATATGAGATATATATATGAATATTCAAAATTTTCAAAAATAACATAAAATTCAACCAGATACAGTATAAATAGATTATTAAATTAGAACATTCCCATATTTTTCTATTTGATAACAATCATTGATGTATGATGAAATTATCAATCCATGATGCATTTTTTCTACTAATTAAAAACATAATCATTGGTGTTATAATGTAATACCCATTAAAACATATTTGGTTATATAAAAGAGTGGATGTTTATAGGGTTAATTGAATCATTTTCAATCTATAGTGGATGGTATGCGTACTTTTTTCCACATATTTATGGTACCACACATCAGTAATAGTGATAACATGATATTTTAGTTTTACTTCAGGATTAATTGGGTATTAATAGAGATCAACTTCATTAACCTTTCAATTAGATCACCTATTAATATAATTCTAATATTCCATTAAATTTTAATAATATAGTATGTGCTATTAATTTTAAGGATATTTCTCTCTTGTTGAAGCATTTGATAATATATTCATACTAATACAGTTTTATATTTAATTTTGATCATGTTATCTACAATTAAAATAATTTCTACTCCCATGATGAAAATTAAATCCATGTTTCCACAAAAAATATAAGATAGTAGTAGACTAATCATCATCCAGCGTTATTTTAGTAGAAAAAATTGAGTTTTTTGGATGACTCCAATATTTATTTCTTCTTTTGGGATAGATAAAACCAATATTTTCATAACTATAGTGTCATTTATAGATAATTCCCCCCATAGACTTGGATTTTATCCACTAAAGTATCCATCAATCGAAAAATCCAATTAAATGATATTATTATATGCATAGCTCACATGTCTTGTAAAATTTCTTCATTGGTTTTAATTTATTCATCATCCATCATCTTTAATTCATGAAATTCAACAGCAATATTCATATGATGATTATGGGGGATTTAATGATTAAAAAATAAATACTTAAACTCATCTTAAATAAGAGATTCAATGTATTCTTTCTATCCACTTCTTTATAAAAGGACTTAATTATTTTACATCACATTATTAATTATAATTAAATAAAATAACATTATCATTTTGTGAGAACTAGAAAATAGATAATTTTTCTTAGTTATACAAATCTACAACCCAATAGTTAGTACATTAGTGGACCCAATAAAATAAGGTGGATGTTTATTCTCAAATAAGATAACAATACAATATTCCCTTTTATATATTTTGTTAGATCAACATAATTCATGTCTTGATAAATTTGTGAAATAATAACAAAATGCTTTTCATTCCACCTATTATAAAATCTGGTTTCATAAGAATAATATCAAAACAATGTCTTTTATATTAAAAATTAAAATGGATTTTTCTTCATTAAGACATTGAATAAATCAAAATTAATATTGTAAAAAACAATTGATACTATGGAAATACAAATAATCTATAAAATCAGTTACAAGGACTCTAAATGTTTACACCTTATTGGAAATTAATAAACGAATTGAAGTATCATTATTCATTGATTTTCAATATCATTTCGAATCCATTATAATTTTTGAAAAAGAAAATTGTAATTAACCCAAAGAAATCCATGTGTAGTGTTTGGATATGTGTGTGGTGTTAGTCACATCCATATTTGTAATATGAAAATTGATTTAATACCTGATCTACCACATTTATGGTGGATCACCAAGGAAAATCTATTCCAAAAAAGTCATACTCTTTATTGAATCCCAAAAGGGATATATTTTATATGAAATAAAAAATCTATTACATATAACAACATCAAAATTTACCCTATACATACTTATATACAATGGAAACTATCTATCATAATATAAAACTAGTTTTTATAAATTACTAAAATAGCCCCTAATAGTGAAAATATAGAGTAAAATATTACTTGTATAAATATTACATTATTTTATATTAGTAATCAATATATTTCAATATAATACTTTCTTGGGTAATGTAATGGTTTAGTGTTGTTGTATAAAAAAATATAACATTTTTCTTGAATTTTATTCAATATATCCTAAAAATTCTTTGAACATAGTAATCATAAATGTCAATACTTACATAAAAATTTTCTATATAACATATGAAACAGAAAAAAATGGATTCGAACAGATAATCAATAATGATAATAATGGTATATAATAGTTTGTGATCATAATGTTTAATAAGATACGAATAATTATAGGAGATGATAATATTTACATTAAAAAACATACCAAAGTACTCACATATCTTAAACTTTAATAATGGAATAAATAATTTTCAATTCATAAGAAATTAATCATTTGACACCCTAGGATAATGATCTATGATTATAAATTTGTGTAATAATAATTGGTTATAACATAGTATCAAAATTATTGTTATAATCATAATAATAGATATTTTATGTCAAGGATACTCACCAGTACATTCATTGCAAGCTAATACATGGATACCAATGTTTAATCTTTGATCGTGAAATAAACTCACAAGCACCCTCTATTGGACCTTCAATAATTACTTTTAAACCTTCTATTGGGGTTGGGATACCCTTCTATGTAATTTTTTTGACCCCATGAAACCTAATCTTTTAGCCAATACATTGGAGGGATAAAAAGACCCACATCTTATTTATTAATAATATATTAATATGTGTTCTATAAGAAGATAAAAACATTCATCTTGTTAACATATCATAACAAATGGAATTGATATTTGGTTTCATCATGTTATTTCCATCGTAACAAATAACCACAATGAATAGAAAGATGGATTTTATAATTAAAAAAATCAAAGATTATGTGTATGTATTATTAAATGATGTCATTATAGGTGAAAAAATATTTTAAATATCCCAAGATTAGTACTAAAAAAAGAACCCCCATCATTTTCCCACAAGATTTCTATAATATAAAAATTTTCAATTTACAATGGAAAATAATACTATAAAATAAACCATAGATACTTGTAAATTAATATTCAATGAATTGATCATTCATTAATGTGGGAAAACTATTTTAATACCATAATAAAATTACAATTAAATCATTCACACAATAATTATATAAATATATCATTCATAAAATAAATAGAAGCTGACAATAAATACCTTTTATAGAAAATAAAAAATGGGTAAAAATGAATTTAATCACAATTTTGTTATGTTAAAAATATTCTAGAAAACAATTTAACTAATATATAGAAATAGAAGAAATGATTCACATCCAAACAGAAATATCCCTACAAAAATACAACCATACATTAATGTTCATAGATAGTGGAATATTACATTAAAATTTTCATTTAAATAATAAAAATAAGATTATTAATGGAATATTATTCAGAATATATGGATTGAATATTTCCATCACGTTAAATATAATCAATAAAATATCAATACATAGTGATATTGTAAGGTATGACCCATAACACATTGTATATTTTTAGTTATTAACCCCCATAAAGGAATAACTTATATAGAAATGTTAAATACCATAAATATAAATATATCCATGATAAAAAATATACATTCATATCAAAATTCAACTCATAAATTAAAAAGGTTTTGAATATTTAATGTGACTATAGGATGTAAATATGATATGATAAATCTATAAATCTTGTTTTTTAATCTCTATGGCACAGGCTCTACATTAGTTTTGGAGGCGAAGGCACTCCTTTCCGGCATGACGCTGTGTAGAAGTATTGATTTCAAGGTGGTGGAATGTGAGTCTGATTATGATGTCTTGGTGATGTCCATTTCTCATTTGTAATGAATTGAAAATTCCATGTAATGTTGTTTTATTTATATGGAAATATTCATGTCTGCAGTTTTTGATGATGCATTATTCTGAGGCCCAAATTTCCCATAATGAATTTATGAACAATTTATTGTTACATTTTCTAAACACGCGAGCAACATTTTGAAACATCTTAACTGTTTCTTAGAATTGAAATCTGAGGAAACTGTTGAACTCACAGAGCCGATATTTGCTTAAAGATACCTTCTCCTCAACCGCAGTAGGTTGAGGGTGGAAGATAGTTATTTAGGTTTTTTGTGGATGAATAAAAATAAAATAATTAACATTTTATTTATATTTTTTATAAACCTCTCTTTTTGAATTTTGTGATGGGGTCCACCCGAAACCCTCTTAATGTGGGAAAACCTTTCAAATCTCCTTGGTTAATTGTGCCAACTTCAATAAATTAATTTTTCCAACTTCAATTAATTAATTGTCTCAAATTTAAATAATTGATAAATTTAATTTAATAGGGTGGACCCTCTTTTTATTGTGTTTTTGGGGGAATGTGTTGGAAAATGGAGATTTGGGGAGAGATTTGGAGACATTCTCCAATAAAGGAAGTCCTCCAATGATGAACTCCATCGATGTATCTCTAATGAGGAACGTCTTCAATGATGACGAACCAACATCCATCTTTCCCTCTTATCACTGACGCCAATAAATCTTTGAGGTTGGGATTGTTGTTTCGAATACCCCCTACCATGTTTTTGTCGTTCTTCTTGAATTAGAAAAAACTATGCTTCATGCTACTATTCTAATGGGGAGGGTGCAATCCAAAAAAACACGGCCCGACCCCTCCGCAACCCTTATGGATTTTTGTGTTCTTCACGGCTTTTTTTCGAGTTGATAAATTTCCAACCATGGTGGTATTGAATCGATGGAGACGTCCCAAGATGAGTGAAGCAATCTATTGGAGGAAGAACGAGCCATTTGGTTGCGCCGAGTGACCCGAGGAACGTCGCTGGCAACTGGTGCCGGAAACCAGCGTCAAAAGGGCTCGAGAGCAGCAGTCAACTCTCCCGATGGCCGCAATGACCACAACGAAGTGACCGCACCACCAGAGAAGGGTTGCGGCTCATTGGCCACAGTGGAGAAAGGGCGGTGGATGGTGCTCGGATGGCCGCGTGAATGGGCGGTGGTGCACGTCCGCATCATTGTGCATACAAGGGCCGCGACACGAGGCAACATTGGCGAAGTGAGGACGTCCGGCTCGCTGCTAGTCACCGGTGGGTGCGTGGAACGCAACTACACCGCATGGGTGGGCTGGCCGTCTGGAAAGCTGGAGAGCCCAGTGGGACCCCAGGTCCCGTGAGCAAGCTGCTGGTACCACGTGGCGCCGGCTGGTCAGCAACCCAACCGGAATGACCCAGTCATTCGGGGTACCCTAGGTGTTCCTTCCCAAGGTTGGTGACTTTTCTAGACCCCACAGTGGGCCCACATTGTGACGGGCCTCTAGCAGGCCACCCAGTTCGGGCCGTCCAGCGGGCCGGGTTGCGTCGGCGGGATGGGCCGCACCGGTGGGTTGGGCCTGAACCAGCGGGCCGGTTTGGATCCTGCGGGCCGGGTCAGAACCAAGTGCAGACATGGTTTGGCCTCGGTTGGGTTAGGACTGGTCGGTCCAACAAGGTCGGACGGGACCCAGACCAGCTTCGACCCCTTTCCACGCTTTTGGCCATTACATGACCTAAAGGCGTCCTTTTGACGAACCGTCTACAGCGCCAGAAAACTTGGATCGAGACATTCCATTTGATATACCCCAAATGTGTTTTGGATTATGTTGGTTTATGACTGGTTTGGATTGAACAAGAATCCAACCAGGCCCTCGAGGACTAAAAGGCCAATAACCTACAGATCGAGCATCTGAATGATGCACAGTCTATTGCGTTTAGACCCCTCCTACGTGGCAGTAATTTTTTATACTTCTTTGAGAAAAATAGTGGTAGTTGAAGTATAGACATCTGGCTGGAAGATCGGACCCTTCTATAATCACATGATCTGAGTGCGAGAACCCTATGGATCACTGTAACAAGAGAAATGGATCCTACATGGGTCAGTGCTTTGGTATCCTACATGGGTCTGTGTTCCACAATTCTACATGGATCCGCTCTAGGAATCCATGTGGGACTACTATAGGATCTTACATGGGTCTGTTGTACTATGATCTTATGGGGGACTGAGGATTTAGGATCCTACGTGGATCCTTTGTGGTATTCTTCTATGTGGTGATACCTTTGTGGTGCTTACTTTGTGGTGATACCTTTGTGGTATACTTCTAGGTGGATTTACCTTTGTGGTACTTACTTTTTGGGTGTTATCATCATGGTAACCTTTCTCCGTGGAATAGTTGAGATATGGGCTTTTTAGTTGGGCCATGTGTTTCCTCATGAATGGGATGGGTATACGTGACAACATAGGTATATGTATGGGAATATAACTAAGTAGGGTTTACTGTTGCTTCCATGATTTGTGGTTTATCCTATGTGGATTTTGTGAGACCTTTGAGGGTCTCAGGGTACCTAATGAGTATTGTTATAGTCACTCCAGCCCAGGCTACGCCCACACATTCTTGTGTCTTATGCAGATGACAGACAACACTAACAAAGGGTAAGGATACTAGGACTGGATGTAGCACATATGTGGAAATTAGAAGAGGAGTACCTCAGGGATGACTGTTCGAGAGCAGTACCTACCCTTTACATAGGATCCTCGGAGAGTTTCCACTGAATCTATTTTAGTTTTACCTATACATTTCGGTTTACCTGTACTTTTTAGTTGTGCTTGTATTCTATCCCCTTTTACATTCTGTACATATCTTGTTTACTATGTATTTTCACATTGTTCTTGTATACTGATTTGTTCTTAGTTTTGTGAGATTACAGGTTATAAAGAAAATACCTTCCCAGTTTTAGGGAATATGCATTTCGCTGCGAGTCACCAGCCACTGGCCTATGGAAGGCGGGTTTAGGTTGGTCACGACACGGGCCTCGGGGGATGGATCATGAAAAATTGGTATCATATGATTAGGTTCTATCATGGAACATTTTACTATGATCTTTTAACGGTAATAATGTTAAGTGTTATGAGTGTGGTTTTCAGTTTAGGGAATCCAGTGTTTGTGCGGCAGCCATCATATCCATACACCAGGACCCGAAATTCTGATTTATGAATCAGTGCATGAAAACACAGATTTTGTGTGTGTTTTGAAATGTTTTCTTTGTTGTATATTTGAGTCATCTCACCAGGTATAACTTATTGAAAGTGGTGCACAAATTTCGTTTCAAGATGCGTCCACGTAGACAGCTAGCACATGTCTCGGTTAGAGCATGTCGTGATAGTGCACCGAGCAACGATGCCTCTATCAAATCCCCTTTATCTGTAGAGGAACCAGGTGAGGCCCTAGTGGTAGTGTTACCCACTGGGCCACTGATGCCACCAGCCCCAGAAATAGGGAGTGCACACCACATGAGCCTCTAGCAAGAGTTCTAGTGCCAGAGGCCACCGAGGTTCCGGTGTGAGACGGACCCACATGTGGTTGAGGATTGGTAGGAGGCCGTAGTGAGAGTCTTTCGACTGGTAGGGACTCCAAATTATCTCACAATGATCATTTCTTACATTATTCTATAGTCAGCAGTAGGCAGATGGTGGAGCTTGATGCTCACAGTTCACGACGATGAGAAATTTCTCTGGGCTGACTATGAGAACCTGTTTCGGGGAGAGTTATTCCTAGATACCCTTCATGCAGTGTGTATATAGAGAATCTTTATATGCACCAGGGAATCATCACTATGGATCAATACTCATCATGGTTCACCAACCCCTCGCACTACTCCACTTATATTGTGTCGGGCCCTTTCATCGGGTCTCGGACCATCGAGCAGTGACTCAGGTGGGAGATCAATGCATCGATGATTTCTATCATTATCCCGACGTAGGCGGGGGTGTTAGAGCGATCCCTCTTGGTGGATCATTTTATTACTGAGTAGACACCAGTAGTAAGACACATCATCGGATGTCACGTAGCAGAGTCTTCTACAGCTGGCAGTAGATAGATGTCACAGAGGTCCAAGGGACCAGATCTACAGGTGGAAGACCGCAGTATTCAAGGTCTGTTGTGCAGGGCACCTGAGACAGAGCCAGTCATACATGAAGCTGACAATGTTATGCATGTGGTGGGTAGGGTCACATGGCTCGTGACTTCCTGACCCACCATACGGATGTTCCACATATGGTTGAAGGACCGCCCAGGCATAGAATGTGGTTCTACCGAGGAGGTCCGCAGGGAGCAGGTAGACATGGAAGAGGAGTTGGTCGTGCAGTTTGCAGTGGGTGACTATTCGAGGTGTTACAGCCACCACCGTCAGGTGGTCAACCTTGACCACATAGAGTAGGTGGACAGGGGTGAGCTCAGCTCCAGGCAGCTGAGCCCTATGACCATGGCTCTCTAGAGATGATATGAGGTACGATCTTCTTCTACTCCACCTTAGATACAGAACTTATAGACAGAGGTTTCAGTCATTATCTTATTACCACTACACTTGTTTGGAGCTCAAAGATTCTGGTGGAGCTTTTGTCTTCATCCTTATTGATATAGACTATTATGGGAGAGGCTTCGACAATTACCCACTGGTGCTGGCATTGTGAGCTTACTCTAGGTGTCTAGAGCTTCGACTGCGATCTCCGAGTAGCAGCGTTGAGTCCCTACGATGGCATCTTTGGTATGGACTGCTTATCTATAGTCAATGCTCAAATTGACTGTATTATGCGTAATGTGTGGTGTGTCCGCAAAGATGGGACTAGTTTTACCTTCACCGGAGAGAAGGGAGCCTTTGCTGCATAGGATGGATGTACCCGGAGGAGAGTGAAGTCGATCACTCATCAGTTGGCTAGCCTTACCCTCGGGGAAGTTGATTCAGAGAGTCTGAGTTATCCAGTTGTGGTGGACTGGTATGCAGATGTATTCCTTGATGATGTTCTTGGTCTACCTCCTCAAAGACATGTGGACTTTTACAATGACTTTTTACCCCAGTATGGCAGCAATATCTACACTAGCGTATCAGATGGATCTCGTGGAGATTCGAGAATGGCAGATACAGCTGTAGATCTTACAGGAGAAGGGGTTTATCTGGCCTAGTTTTTCTCCCTGGCCAGCCCTGATTTTGTTCACCAAGAAGGCGTATGGGAGGTTGAGATTTCGTTTTGACTATCGGTTCCTTAACCAGGTGACCATGAAGAACAGGTACCCACAATCGAGGATTGACGACCTCTTTGATCAGCTAAAGAGAGCACGGTGGTTCTTGATGTTAGACCTCAGATCAGGATATCATCAGCTCAGAGTACGAGATGACGATGTGTAGAAGACGACTATTATATGTCACTATGAAAATAATGAGTTTTTGGTCATGTCGTTCGTCATGACCAACGTTCCAGTAGTGATCATGGTAATCATTAAAAGGATCTTCTTTCCATACATTTATCTCTTTGTAGTAGTCTTCATCCACGACAATCTGATCTACTCGGCTACTGAGGTGGATGAAGCCTATCATTTACAGGTAGGTTTAGACACAATATGCGAGCACCAGCTTTATTGTATGCTCTCGAAGTGCCATCTCTGGGTCTAATAGGTTCACGCTCTGCTACATGTCATCTCAGATGCCAGAGTTTCGGTGGATCTAGAAAAGATTGAGGCAGTACTAGTTTGGGTGCCACCCAGGACTGTGATAGGGGTACGATGTTTCCGGGGTTTTGGAGGATACTACACGAAATTTGTGCTATATTTCCCCAAATTTGTAGCACCTTTATCAGCATTGAAGGAGAAAGTTTCACCTGTCATGTGGTTGGAGAGATTCTCATGGATTTTTCAGGAGATGAGGTAGACGCTGACTACTACCCCCATCTTGAGGCTTCTGGAGGAGGGAATTGGGTACGTTGTCTACTCCGACACATCAGGGACCGTTCTCAAATGTGTGCTGATACAAGAGAGATTAGTTATCACATATAGTTCTCGATAGCAGAGATAGCATGAGCATAACTATTCTACCCATAACCTTGAGTTTACAGTAGTTGTCTTCACTTTGAATATGTGGAAACACTATCTGATGGGCGGTCGATTTATGGTCTACTCTAATCACCAGAGTCTCAGGTATATCTTATCCTAGAAAGACCTAATCCTTAAACAATGATGTTGGCTTGAGTTCCTCTAGTAATATGACTTCGATATAGTTTATACTCATGGGAAGCGGAACGTTGTAGAAGATGGACTCAACAAGAGTTTTGGTATACAACTACTAGATGAAGCGACATAACAGCTTGTTGCTTTGCAGATATACTTTTTGGATCGAGATGGAGAATTTTTTCTTCAATATATTATAGTCACTTCTCCACTCCTTCAGTGTGTCAGGGAGACGTAGCATGGGGACACTGACTGTGAGGCTCGACGTGTTCAGAAATCCTCAGGACAGATGCCTAATGGATTTTCAGATGATGGGGAGCATGTCATACTCATCAGATAAAATACCATGGTATTAGTGAAACATCGGGAGGAAGTGTTGAGGGAGTTCCATATGTCCCCTCTAGCAATACATCCAAGAGTGTAAATGATTTACCAGGACCTCCGATGATATCACTTGTGTCAGCAAGTTAAGATGGAGAATTAGGTACCAACAGGCTTAGTTCATCCTTTAGAGATCCCAAAGTAGAAGTGGAAAGGGATATCCATGGACTTTCTGCCAGGACTCCCACGTACATCCAGGGGTAATTATTCTATCTGGGTGATCGGTGACTGACTAACCAATTCGGTCCACTTCCTACTGATTAAAGAGAGTGTTTTAGTAAAGAGCATGGGACACCTCTATGTGCAGGATATTATGAGGCTACATGGATTACCCATTGATATTGTCTCCCATCGTGATGCATGTTTCACTTATTAACATTGGAAGGGGTGGTAGTAGGATTTGGGCATGTGGCTTCATTTTATCACCACCTTCCATCCTTAGACAGATGGTAAAATTGAGTGAACCCTTTAGACCCTCAAGGACATTCTGCATGCTTGCGTCCTCAACTTCAATCGCAGATGGGAGGAATAGATGTCCTTGGTGGAGGTTACATACAACAACAACAACTATCACTCCACAATTGGGATGGCACATTTGGAGGCTCTGTACGGTCAGCCTTGCAGATCTCCTTTGTGTGGGACTGACCAAGAGGAATCAGCACTCGTGGGACCTGAGATGGTGCATGCTACCACAGAGAAGGTTTATATTATCTAGGAGTGGATGAAGATTGCACAAAACACATAGAAGACTTATGTTGATAAGATATGTAGACCTCTAGAGTTCTAGGATAGTGACAATGTCTTTCTATGGGTCTCACCTCGATGAGCTTTGTGGAGATTAGGCCAGGGAATCAAGTTATCTCCAAGGCTCATCGGACAATTTCAGTCCTCATCGGAGTTGGTGAGGTGGATTACTACCAAGCACTTCCCCCTTAGATTCACTGGGTTCACGATGTTTTCCATGTATCCCAACTGAGGAGATATGTGTCTGACCCATCTCACATCATCGACCACAGTGAGCTGGACATGGACGATGGGGCGATGTTTATAGAGGTTCCAATAGAGATTGGGGAATAATGGGAGGAGGTCCTTCATGGGAGGTGGATACCTTTAGTGTGTGTACGTTGGCAGCACGAGAACCTCTCGTAGGTCACGTGGGAGTGGGAGGCTTAGATTCATGCTCAATACCCCAACTTGTTTTCCTAGTTTTTTCGATGTTTCAATTAGGGGACACAAAGCCCGGATGTGGGGAGAATGTAAAGACATTGAAAATACATGTTATTGGATTTAATTTATATGGATATATTCGAGTCCGAAGTTTTGGACGACACATGATTTCGAGTCTCAGTGTGTCTGGAGTGAATTTCTCAACCTTTTTTTGGTACGTTCAGTAAACGTATGAGCAGAATTTTGTAACTTTTGAACAGGTGATCAGAATTGAATTTTTTCAGACACCGTTGAACTCACAGCACTGATATTTTCTTAAGGAGACCTTCACCTCGACTATAGTTGGTTGAGATTGGATGTTAGTTTTTCAATTTTTTATGGAAGAATAAAAATAAAATAATTAACATTTTCTTTTTCTTTTTTTGAAACCTCTCTTTTTAATTTTTTTTGGACCACCCGAACCCCTTTTATGTGGGAAAACATTAAAACTCTCCTAGGTTACTTGTGCCAACTTCAATTCATTAATTGTGCCAACATTAATTAAATAATTGTTCCAAAATAAATTAATTTGTAAATTTAATATAATAGGTTGGCTCCTCTTTTTCATGAGTATTTGTGGGAAAGTTTTGGCAAAGGGATAAATGGGGAGAGCTCTGGAGATCATTCTCCTACAAAGGAATTCCTCCAACGAAGAACTCCATTAAAGGATCTCCAGCGAGGAATGTCTTCAACGACAACAAACTGACGTCCATCTTTCCCTCTCCTTGCCGAAGTCGGTGAATATTCGAGTTAGGGATTGTTGTTTGGAATATCCCTAAACTTGTTCTTTCCATTCCTAGTGAATCAAGAAGAACTATTCTTCATGAAACCATTCTAATAAGGAGGGTGTGGGCCAAAAGAACACAACCCAACCCCTATGCACCCCTTTTAGATTTTGGTGTTCTTCGAAGCTTTTTTTCTGGTTGAGAAATTTCCAACCATGGTGGTCTTGAATCAAAGGAATCATCCCGAGATTAGTTCGAGAGTCTACAGAATGAAGAACGGGTCACCGGGGTGTGCGTGGTGACCCGTGGAACGTCATTGGAAACCGGTGTTAGTGACCGACACTAGAAGGTCTTGGGAATGGCAGTCTCCACTCCGACCGTCCACAATGAGGATGGGGGCGCGACCACGCTGCATGAGAAGGGTCATGGCCCATTATCCATGACGGAGAATGGGCGGTGTCCGACGCTCAATCAGCCTCATAAAGGGGGTGGTGGTGCACGTCCATGCCGCTGGAATTAAAGGAGCTACGACACGAGGTCGCGACAGCGAAGGGAGTGCGGTCGGCTTGCTGGCGGCCACTAGAGGCGATGCGGCATGCGACCGCGCTACCCGGGTGGGCTAGCCGTCTGGCCAACCGGGGAGCTCAGCGGAACCCTGGGTCCCACGTGCTAGCTATCGGTGCCACATGGCATCAGACGGTCGGCTACCGAACCCGAATGACTCATCTGTTCAAGGTACCTAGGTGGTGCCTCCCCTTGGGTGGCTGCCTGGGCGAAGCCCACCGTGGGACCACCTAGCCTTGATCCTCTAGTGGTCCACTAAACACGGGCCGCCCAGTAGGCTCAGTCGTGCATGCGGTTCAGGCTGCACCGGTGGGCCAGGCCAGACCCAGCGGGACGGGTCAGATCCTACGCGCTGGTTCAGACCAAGGGTTGTACTCGGGTCGGCCCAGGCCAGGTCGGCCCGACCGGTTCATATCGGACCCGAACCAGCTTCGTCCCCCTTCCACTCATTCGTCCATAACATATCCTATGTGATTCTGTTTGATGAACCATCTACGAAACTATAATCCTTGGATCGAGACAGCATTTTGGTATACCCCACTTGAGTTTCTGATTAATTTTGGGTGTGGACGGGTTGGATTGAACACGAATCCAACTAGTCCCTCTGGAATAAAAGTCCAATAACATATCGGTCAGGCTTCCAATTGACCCACCATCTACTGCGTTGAGACCCCTTCTTCGTGGAGGTCATTTTGGAGTCTTCTTCGTGGGAATTCGTGGCAGCTGGAGTGTCAACCTCTGGCTTGAGGAGAAAACTCTCCCAGAATCTACTAAGGTTATTACGGGAACCCCATGGCTCACTATAACATGTGAAAAGGATCCTATGTGGTTCTGTGCTTTGGGATCCTACATGGGTCGATGTTCCAGGATTCCACATGGATCCGCTATAGAATCCACATGGGACTACACTAGAATCCTACGTGGGTTTGTTGTACTAGGATCCAATGTGGGTCTGATGATTTGGGATCCTTCGGAGGTATGCCTCTTAACAGAGTAAGATGATTCATAAGCTACATATAATCATCTTTACTACTATACATAATTTATACCAGGTGTTACCTAAGACCTTAATTTTGTGGGGACACATTTGTGGTATTTTTCTGTGTGGTGATACCATTTTGGTGCTTAACATTTTGTTGATACCTTTGTGGTATACTTCTATGTGGATTTACCATTATTTTACTTACTTTTGGGGTGTTACCTTCATGATAACCGTTCTTCCATGGAACAGTTGAGGTTTGGGATTTTGTGGTGAGCCTTGTGTTTCTTCATGAATGATATGGGTATACATGAAAACATAGTTATATGTATGGGAATATAATTTAGTCGGGTTGACTGTTGTTTATAGGATTTGTGTTTTATCCTATGTAGATTTTATTAGACCTTTGAGAGTCTCAGAGTCCCTAATGAGTATCGTTATACTCACCCCTGATCGTGTTATTCTCACACCTTGTTCTGTCTTTTGAAGACGACGGGCAGAACTGGCGGAGGATGAGTGTATAAGTAATCGAGGTAGCTCAGAGGTGGAAATTAGACATGGCGTTCTACAGGGATGACCGTTTGAGGGTTGTACCTACCCTTCAGGTAGGATCCTTTGCGAGTGTCCACTAGAGTTATTTCAGTTTTTCCTATACATTTCAATTTTCTTGTACTTTTTAGTTGGGCTTGAATTTTGGACCCTTTTTCGTTATGTACACACCCTGTTTACTATGTAGTTTCACTTTGTGTTTGTATCCTGCTCTATTCTTAGTTGTGCGAGTTTACATGTTATAAATGAAATTCCTTTCTTGATTTAGGTAATACACATTTCCGTGGTAGTCACCAACCCATGGATTTTGGCTGGCGGTCTTGGGGTAATCACGACATGGGCCTCGGGGGACGGGTCGTGACCGGGTCGTTAGGAGGTTCCATGGGACATGGTTTACCAAATACATATATATAGGAGGGAGATGTGCTTGGGGCAGAAAATTCATCATGTTTGGAGTGAGGAAAACACTGATGCTAACATGCATGCTCGATAGGGTAAACTAGGGGAAGTTTTTAGGATTTATGATAGTCTGGGTTCCTTGACTTTGGAATTTAGGTCCATTATTAAAGGGGATTCCATGGGATTGCACCACTTTTTAACCCCTTGAGAGCTTATTTGTCTCTTTTTTGGGAACCATCAATAATCAAAATTCACTATATGAAATTTATCCACATGAATAATATAATAAAATATTATATAATAACATAATATAACCACTCTAAACATATAATATCTTATATGATTTATTTATAATATTTTAGGACCATTTTATTTATAATTATTTATTAAAATCCTCCTTTTGGGAAATAACTATATCAACGTTCATGCTTGTTTCAGTATGAAAGTTATAGTCTGTGATTTTAAAAATAGATCCAGCATCTAAAATATTTTAATATTTTAATATTTTTCTTGTTTAATCATTATATATAGTTTTATTACAATTTATATGTTTTTTTAATAACGGTATTACATCACGTCATGGATATAATAATTCATTGATATTCCATACAAATTTCGCCACATTTCAACGAATGAATTGGATGTGAGTTAAATAATAATGCACAATTATAGAATAGTTATTATATCAAAAATTCCACATATTAAAATTAAATAATTTATTATAACCAACCCAAAAATATGGTGATGTAAATTTATTTATATCGTTCCATTGAGGGTGTAGTCTACATTTATGAAAGAGTGATACTTTTATTTTCTATGTAATTGTAAATTTGTGAGAAATAGTTTTTCCAACATCAAAATAACATATAATTTTATTCATGATATTTTATTATTCATCTTATAATCGAACAAGGGGTTTATATTTGGTGGTTGAAGAAATGAAATCGAAAAGGATCAGTTTAGATTTATACCTATTAACTGAGAGAACTATTTTTTCTTATAACATATGCCTTTAATGGTTCATTATATGAGAATAAAAATGGGTCATAGATGATGTAGATGAATCTTTTATATTTCGTCTGCAGGGATTCTCAAGTAGGACAAAACAGATTTAAGTAAGAAGCATAATAGGATTCCATTTATAAGTGAGGGGTGGACACACATAGAATTACATAAATAATTTCAACAATATAAGGTATCATTTTTCAAAATATGGTAATAATGTATGATTAATCAATGAGAATATAAGATTTATTTTAAATATATTCAAATCAAAAATATAATAAATTTTTATTTTAAATTTCTACCCATATTTGATAGTTGAATACCCCTGGTATCATAGCTCCATCCTTTTACATGGTTTAATGAATTTACTACTTTTTTAATAGATTATAGGAAAAATTATGTTTATAACATAAAAAAATATTAATTATTTATATTCCATTTATTCAATCCATTTTACAACATTAAATTTCTATTAGTGGAAAAATGTAATGTTTTAAATGCGTATAAAATTTATTAAAGATACATTTTTTGAAAAATTAATTTTAAGCAAGAACCTGAATTCACATCTATAACATTAATTTAAAAAACTATTCAATAAATTAAAATAAAATTCATTGAATATATAAAATGTTAATTTAAGAAAAATCATAAATGGATAATTATTTATATTCTAATTTTTATAAAAACAGTTTACACCTAGAAAATCAATTAACTTGATAATTATGCCTTTACCATTAAATGGATTTATGTTCCTTATAACCATTAGATTATTAATAAATATATATATATATATATATATTATATTTTTATATAAATTATTAATATATTCTATTGAACTAAATTTTCTATATTGATAAATTTTCATTTTAGTCATAAATACCAAACATGTATGAAAATAAATTTCATCTAATGAACGGTATTCTAATCATTAAATAATTTCAAAAAAATAATACACGTTATTTTAATCTCATAGGAAGTTATATTTTTCAAGATGGTGGAGTCGCATGGCAGGGAGTCTGAGGGAAGCCCTAGTTCTGATGATCCTGATCCGAGCATGATGAAGGCTGTTGATTCCATGTCTGTTAACGCTTCATCAATTGTGAATATATTTGACTGTGTTAGTCCTAAAGATATGTTTCGATGTGCGCCTTCAAAGAAACCAGTGGTGGATTCAGGTTCATAAGTGTCGGGCCTGAGGAAGTTTGTGAACGTTTTGAAATCTGCTGGTATGTTCACATAATTTTATTGTCCCCTCCTGGTACGATCATAAAAAAGGACGTATTTCCCATGTTTCTGCTGATCAAATTTCAATTGAAAAACACGTAAATCATTTCCGCTTCTCGATCATTGAACAGGTCATTATTCTGATGCGAGGAACTCTCTTTAAATTTAATGATAATTCTCAAAGATTCTCAAATATTTGGGGGTTTGAAGATTGAAGAATGATCTCTATGGGTCATTGTTATTATCATGTATATTTCTCATCTGAGGAATCAAAATGAAGGGCATGGAGCTTCGGGTCTGTTTTGATGTAGCTCGACATTCAACGAATGGAAGAGTTGGTTAGAAATTTTCATCCTGAGAATGTCAAGGATACAAACTCCTAGATTTGGATTCGTATTAGCAAGTTGAACTTGCTTTATTGGAATCCTTGGATTATATGGGATATTGCCTCTTCGGTCGACAATCCAATTTAGATTGATAAGCATACAGTAGATCCTAGATTTGGCCATTTCGTGAGAGTTCTGGTGGATGTGGAAACAGATTCGTTGTTTGTGGAAGAGGTTGTTCTCACAACCAGGGATGACCTCTTCAATTTGAAGATTCAATATGGGAGGTGACCGAAGTTCTGCCGCACTTGCCATTTTTTTAGAAACATGGATATTGAATGCAATATGAGAATTTTTTTTGTTTCGTTCAATTTGAAGGGTCACTCTGGCATCCTCTATAGGATGGGAAAGGCCAAGGGAAAGGTGCATGATCCAGCCACGAATAATCTACCTTCTCTTGAGAAACATTCTCAGGGCACTGTGAAGGTAAGTGTTACTGAACTAGATATTCAGGTTGCATTGCAGGGTCATGCTGTGGCTTCTCATTCAGATCCACTTGATGTCCCCAGAGATTCTTTAAAGGGATCTGGTGTTGATCCTTATAAAGTCTCCTTATAGGTGAAGATTCCTCTAGGCTCTGTACAGGTGTCTATGAATCTATATACTTCAGCCATTTATATAGTGCAGGATTAGCCTATGCCCATCCCAGTTAACTCCTCTGGGGATAGTTCATAGGAAGGGAGTTCTGAACGTGTTTCTCGGGCAGTGTAGGGTCATGAAGTGGTATCTCATGCAGTTATATTGGATGTCACTTGAGAGTCAACTAGTGCTGAATATGTTACTCAGGCAGTGCAGGGTCAGACAGTGGCATCTCATGTAGTTATCATGGATGCCCCTCAAGTGTATGTTCATGGTTCTATTGCTGAAATTTTTCAGGTCTCATTACAGGTGCAGTCTAAATACCATGAGCATTCTGTTGAGCCTTCTTTGTAAGGTCCACTAATGGCTGTTGATGAGTCTGTTACAGCACCCGATACAGCTTTGGTAACAAGTATGGGTATGGAGTCTGCTGGTTTATCTTGATAGAGAAATGAATATTTTCTTCCTCTCGAATCTATTATACAGGAGCAGGTACATGTTGTACCTGTTGTGAAGGCCACGGATCCTCAGTCTATTTTGGATGATATGAGTGGTGATAAAAATGTGGATGGGTCCTTTTCTAATATTCTTTATTCAATGGCTGGAGGAAGCCTATGTTGCAGACCAATCAAGACACAGTTGGGTCTTTGAATATGTTTACACCTTTGAGTGGTGTCTTTTTCTCTGATGATAAGGAGGACACTATCAGTGAGGAACAACCTCAATCATTTGATGGTTCATCCCTGATTACTTGTTCACTATTTTATCTAGATACTTCTTCCTCAGAAGATATTATGTGGAAGAAGAAATAGTATGATATGAAGGGTAAATCAGTGCAATTGCAACGGGATGGAAGGACTATAACCAGGCCCATGTCCTCTCTCTCATAAAGAAATTCTTCTGAAATTTACTGCGGCTTGGGAATTATCCCTTGGTCCCAACCCTTTGGCATTTTATTGTGGACAATAAGCCTATCCTTATTGGAATTTTTGAGCCTAGGATGTCCTTCTGTAAATGGAATGTCTTCAGACGGTCAAACCTTGGGTACTCTTGGGTTTCCCATAATATTGGTCATTGTTCCCCATAGTCACATTGTGTTTTTGAAGAATGATAGTGTCTCTTGATATCTTCCTTCTATGGTCAACAGTCTATCACACTTTATGTTGAGATAAGTGGTTATGGTATGTCCTTTACTTTTGTTTATGATTTAAATCATTATATTGGAAGACATACTCTATTGTGATCTCTGGAAAGAATATCTCTTTATATGAGAAAATGTTGGGTCATTATTGGTGATTTGAATTTGGTACTTCGGCCGGAGGATAAGATAAGAAATTTCTTTAACAGATTGGCTGCTTCTGAATTTTCAGCCAGCATTGATTCTGGTAATCTGATTTAGGATCCAATAATGGGGGATGATTTTACCTGTCACAGATACACATTAAATGGTTTACAAGCTAGTAAGATTGATAGGTTATTTTTATTATTTATGGGGAAATCAGGAATTTTTTCTATGTGGTATCACACTTCCAAGTTCTAATTCTGAATATAATCATATTTTAATTTATTTCAGTCTCCACAGCTTGAGATCTTCTCCTTTACCTTTCAATTTTAATAATGTATAGTTATCTATTCAAGGTTGTCAGCAAATTGTCATTGAGGCATGGGAAACCACTATTATTGGAAGTCCCTTTCATATAATGGTTATGAGGTAGAAGGTCGTGAGGTTAATGCTCAAAGCATGGAGTAAGAAATCTTTTGCAGGCCTTGATCATGATATTCAAAGTGTTGAGGATAAACTATTGCACTTTCAATGACTTAATGAGGGTAAAGATGTGATATATAGGGATGATTTTCTTGCTCCTTTTAAATTGAATGAGCTCTGGGCATTAAAGTAAAGTCTCTCTCGGACAAAATTTAATGTCAGGTGGTTGAAATAAGGGGAGAGAAATACCAGACATTTCATTGCATACACATGGAATAAAGTGTGAAGCGTGGCATGAATTCCCTCATGGTTGACAGAGTTCTTTTTAACTCTGAAAGTGATATTTCTGATTCTACTTGTAGCTATTTTGAAAAGATTAACACTGATTCAGGGCATGATAATACTCATAAACTGTTCAGGAATATTTCTCCATCGATTGAGGCCTCCCAGAATGATATGATCACTAATATACCTTCAGAGGAGGAAGTCATGAAGGCAGTGTTTTCTATGAATGCTAATAGTGTGGTAGGGCCAGATGGTTTCTCCAATAAGTTCTTTATGGATTATTTGAATATTATTCACATAGAGTTTTTCAATGCAGTAAGAGATTTCTTTTATCATTATCATTTCCCTTTTTGTTCCAATTCTAGCATTATTTATCTAATTCCAAAGAAGGATAATTATCTTGATATTCGGGATTTCAGTCTAGTGGCCATAGGGAACAACATTTCAAAAGTTATCAGCAATATCATGGTGAATAGATTTGGAAGTATTTCTAAGGAGTTTATTTCTACAAATCAATTTTCTTTTGTGCCTAAATGGAATTTTTAAATTTGTTTTTATATTGCATATGAATGTGTTAATGTCATGAAGAAAAAGATGAAGTATGGGAATATGGCTCTGAAGTTTTTTCATATCGAATGCTTTTGATATGATGAAATGGAGTTTCATTTCTGTGGTGTTAAGAATGCATGGCTTTGCTAATGGGTTCATCAACTTGATTAGCTTCATTCTTCAGAGTTCTATGCTATGTTTTCTTGTTAATGGCTCTACTAGAGGTTTCTTTAGAGGTTCCCAGGGTGTGCGGCATGGAGATCCCTTATCTAGCCTTCTTTTTGCAATATCTGATGAATATTTGAGTACATGTATTTCACATCTTGTGCATACCGGTTTGTACCATCAAATGACTATTGGAAAATGTCTTTTTTCTCTATCACATCTATTTTATGTTGATGATATTATGTTGTTTGGTAAGGCTGGTGGAATTACTCTACAATATATTAAGTTGGATTTTGAGCATTATGAGGCTATTTCTGGTCACGTTTTCAATTGGGAGAAATCCTTTGTGTTTTTTAAAATCTTGGGGTTAAAAGAGGGTCTCTAGCTTTTAACTATATTGGGGTTCCCTTTTTGGGGTGCTGTTAAAAGGTGTCATTTAGAAAATATCTATCTCATAATTCTCAATCAAATGGCTACCTAGAATGTTAAATCTATGTCTCAGGATGGTCATGTCTGTCTTGTTAATTTTTTGATCACTTCCATGTGTGTCTATGTTTTTTCCTTATACAGATGTCCTAGAACTCTTTTTAATTATTTACATAATTTGAACACGATTAACAAAATTAAATTAAACAATTATATTTAAATGATTCATTAAACAATTAAAAGGTATTTTCCAAGATTACCTAATGTAGGCATTAGATGCTTCACTCTATATAAGGAATAAAATATCCAAACCTAGAATCACTTCATTTCTCATTACTGATGTTATTTAATGAGTACTTATATCTAATGATCATATGTTAAAAATGAATTAAATATCATGATCACACCATAATGTTCTATGATACATGATTCTGGTTTCTCATTGATTTTTGTGTTTCATTATACATCATAATGCACTGAGTATAAAACTCCACAACTATTTGAATGTTGAAAATATCAAATCACAATAAAATTTGATCGGATAAACTAAATTTTTCAATTTTTGTATAATTACATGATATATTTTATTTTTTTATAAATTATTATTTTTTCCATGATGAAAATTTTTATAGTAAAGTGATTGAATTAACTCAAGATATTTGAAAATATTAAAATTATTCTTCATAGGGTTTTAAATGTAATATTTCCCATATCATATGTATATATTTTTGAATTGTAAATGAAATCCTAGTAATTAATGTCACAATAAGATGGGCATGAATATAATATACCCTATGTAATATTAATTGGGGATACACAATATTATTTCACAATGATTGTAACAGCTCGAGATTTTATGAAAAATATTCTTTTTAAATTTATTAATGTCTTGTGTTGTACGCTACACCAAAAGGAGCTTGCACAACACCCATCTTTGACTTGCCTTGCATTACACGCAATCGCAACCTTCCTCGATAGCGTGTGTAGTACGCAATACTGAGTTTTACAAAACAACGATATGCTATTAAATTATTATTAAAACTAGCCGTTATGAATAGTAATAACAACTTTTTAAATTTTAGAAATTTTAGCTCTCAAAATGGACTTCATTTTTGAATTCAGAGTATCGAATTTAGCCTAAGGTGAAATTTTGGTACTTTTCGGATAACTTTCATATTCTGATGAATAGTGAAAATTACTAAATTTTAATTAAAAAAAAAATTCAATCGAAATAATTAATAGTGATAAATTATTAATTTGAGTGGTTTTAAAGTATATTTAGAATATATTTTTACAATTAAATACAATGTTGGTCATTGGATGTAATTTCACATTTACACCAGACATAAACAAGTGTTAATGTTTTGATAGATATTGTTTCTTAAAAACACGCTATTTGTTTTAACAGCGGGATTTAATAATAAAATTAATTAATGAAACTTCTATGTTATAAATTTGGTAAAATAGACTTCATTTTTGAATTCGGAATATGAAATATAGCTTAGGATGAAATTTTGGCATTGTTCTGAAAAACATCAATTTTTGATGAATAGTGAAACTACTAAGTGGTAGTTAAAAAACTGAATTTTTCATAAAACATAATTTTACCGCTTCTGTGAGTGGAATTTCAAAACTCCAAGAGACACGGTTGATGTCAGTAAGTAAAATGTGGTTCAATGAGATGAAAATAATTTTTTGGTGAATAGTAACTTTTTACTTTTTTTTACCACGGTTAATAGTAAATAGGGTAACTAAGGGTAAATATGATATTACTATTACCCTAACACATGTCCTAATTCTATTGGATAAGTGTAATTCGACCAAAAACAACCTTATAAATATAATATGACCATTTAGGTCCACTTGGATTAGATTATGACATTTAATATTATTTTATTTAATGAATAGTTAAAATAGTTAAAATCAAAGTTGAATAACTAAAACATTTTTAATATGGAGTTATACAGAAGATAAATTCGACTATAAATATTAATTAGAAATCTAAAAAGATTTCCTAGATAATGATATTTTATTTATAATTTTTATACTTTAAATAAATTAATTTATTTATGACACAACGATGATGCAATAATTACCCTTTTAAGGAAATATTAACATAATTGATGTTATAAATGCTCAAATGAATGTAATTTGAGACTTTTTATGAATTCCACTAATTTTATAGGTTACTATGATATATTAGTGTTGATTTAATCAACTTGGTTCGAACATATAATTCTGTTATGACTTTCACAAAAATCATATATCAAATAGTGTCAAAATTGACACAAAATAGTTTTTAAATCAAATATTATATTATTAATTGTTATTTTATTCCTCAAAATCTAAGGTTCGGCCAAATGACATAGATAAAGATATATATATTAATAATAAACAATTTGGGGTTCGTTTGGCATGTTATAGTAAGTGTATTAACCATATAGTGAAAGAAAACAAAAAGACATGGTAAAAGTTAAATTATTTAACTTAGAGTTAAATCTAATTGATAAGGTTAAAATAATACCCTAAACTTGTCTAAATCCTATTTTATGATAGGATTTCGACCCATCCCCGCTTTATCTTCGAAATAAGACCCTTTGGAACCATTATAAACCGAATTTGACTTTAATATAAAATAATATTTTGAGATATTCCTAAGGTGCCCCTCTCCTCCCTTATAAAAGGGTACCTCCTCCCCCTCCTCATCACACCAATTTGAGCACTCATGCTCGGCCAAACCCTGCCAAAATCCCTTCTCCACTTCCCTAGAATAATCCTAGAGGTCCTGGTCTTCTTCAAAGACCAATCTTAGTTCCCTAAGTGGAGGATTCAAAGAAGCGTTTCAAAGAAGAGGTAATATCCATTACAGATCTTTTCAATTTCATTCTTCTTCAACTTCTTCTTCTTTAGTTGTTTCATGATAAAGTAATAACATCAGTATTTATTATATACTGATATGTTATTATAAATATTAAACAACTCTAATTCACCTTTTATCCATCCTACGGAAAAATGAAATCACCACGCGTGCGTACGTACGGAATACCGTCTCCACGCCGTGGTGTAATATATTTTCCGTCACCACCTTAATTGGATGGGTATAAAGGTGTAATGAGTAACTATATATGATTATTATGAAGTGATATTGATACTGAAATAGTACACAAACACTTCAACACAATTCCACGACCATGGGAACGATATCATCACTCGTGCGTACGTACGGAATACCGTCTCCACGACGCGATGAGATTCATTCTCAATGATTAACCATTAATGAATGATTATAAAGTATATATAATAATTACTAATGAAATATATTACCTAATAATTATACTGGAATTATTTATATTTATATGTATGTCATCTACTTAATTCCATTCAATTCAATAAGGAAACGAAAACAGCGTTCATGCGTACGTACGGACTACCGTCTCCATGAACGGTGTATTTCATTCCATTTACTGATTTATTATATATGTGTATTATGAATATATATATAAATCATGTTTTATATTCTGGAATTAAGTAATAATGATATAAGTAATCATATGAATAATTACAAGTTAAAAACACGAACGACAAATGAGACGATTTTACCCAAAACGCTACTTTAACAAAAATTTACAAAAGAACGGGTAATATCATGTCATAAGTGGACCATATATGATATAATAACAATTAATATGATTATTTAATAAGTCAATAACATTATTTAAATCATTATACAGGAGCTTCGGACCCGTACAAAGAAAATCGGACCTAAGGTAAGGGAAATATCACAATCTCACTTTTATCCGAGATTGTTTTTACTTTGGTAATTACTGGGGTGTGTTTTATCATCCACATCCATGTTCCCTCAATATGTAATATTATTTCCATCCTTCTACAAAATTTTATTGCCAGTTTCAAAATTGAAGCACACTTATTACAACATATGACAAAACCACAAAGGACCGTATAGGTATAGTGTCTTTAGAAACTGGGAAACATAAACAACTGGTTCATAAATCTTCTACAGTGTCTCCCATTTATTTCATCATATCTAGGGTCCCTTTTAGCATATTCTACTTAATATCCATCTTCCTGACCTGGGGAAAAGAAAACATAAAAGGGTGAGCTCAAATGCTCAGCAAGGGCAAATAAAGGAAATAAAAAATCATATCATATCTTTTTGAAAATCATAACCTGCAAAAGAGATCATAATAACTTAACATGGAATAAATCATAGAAGTAAAAATGAGATCCCCATAATCATATCATGAAACTTGAAATCTTTGTGGAATGCACACATAATCATAGAAAATCATTTCTTGTTAGTCATGACTCATTGCCAAGACTATCTTAGTGGACAAAGTCCCTTTCTGAACCGAGTCACCCTCGTTCCAGTCCTGTTTCACTGAACTGGTATAACCTACCATTCCAGCCATGTCTATCTCATGAGATATAAAATCTTTACCCAATGCATTGGAGGGAGATATAGGTCACACCCATCACAAAATGATACCATTCTTATGTGTGCCACAAAATCATAAAACATACACCATAGCATAACCCATGTAATAAAAATGGGATTCTTAAACAACATGACATCATAAAACAATTCATATAAGATAAAGGAATTCATAAAAATATTTCCATCACAACATAATAAAATCCATGTAATAATATGGATAGAAACAGAACCCTTTATTATCTTAGATGGAAAATAATTTTGATAAAACACTTGAAATCCATTCTTGAGGAAAATATCCTTTCTAATTCAAAAACATTTTCCTTTATTAACATGTCTTACAATTTAAAACTAAAAGAAGTTGATTAAAAATAAAATTGAAAACTTCTAAAGTAATATTCTTGGAAATAATGTTTTAAAAATCCGTTCATGCCGTATAAGTTAAAAAAAACATTCTTCGTACTTTTTTCGGAAAAGTCAAAAAGTACCTCGTACGAAAACGACAAAAGATTCTTTTCATACATATTACTAAAAACTCACCGAAGGGTAAAAATGGATTTAAAAAATTGTAGGTGGATGGAAATAATATTACATATTGATTAAACATCGATGTGGATGATAAAATACACCCCAGTAAATACTTACGAATAAACAATCTCGGATAAAAATGAGATTATGATATTTCCCTTACCTTAGGTCCGATTTGCTTTGTACATGTCCGAAGCTCCGGTATAATGGTTTAAATAATGTTATTGACTTATTACAGAATCATACATATTGATATGATATCATATATGGTCATATTCTTAGCTTCTTGTTAATAATATTTCATTGTTACTTGTTACTCAGGTCTTTATTGCCTTTTGTTCTTATGCGTGTTTTGCCGAATAAATTCTTATTCTTCTTTTAAGGTTATAGATACCTTATATCCAGAATGGTATTATTGTAACATATATCATATTTATTCATTCAATTCATTTATATAATTACTATGTAATGATGATCATGTAGAACGAGTCGCATCACATCGTGGAGACGGTATTCCGTACGTACGCACGAGTGATGATATCGTTCTTATGATCAAGGAATTGTATTTGAGTTTATATATATATTATTTCAGTATCAATATTACTTTATAATAATAATAAATAGTTACTCATTACACCATTATACCCATCCTTGTAAGGTGGTGGTGGAAAATAGATTACACCAAGGCGTGGAGACAGTATTCCCTACGTACTCACGCGCGGTGATTTCATTTTTTTCCGTAGGATGGATAGAAGGTGAATTAGGGTTGTTTCATACATATAATAACATATCAGTATGTAAGTAATATTGATGTTATTACTTTATAATGAAACATCTAAAGAAGAAGAAGTTGAAGAAGAATGAAATTGAAAAGATTGGTAATGGATATTACCTCTTCTTTGGAACGCCTCTTTGAATCCTCCACTTAGGGAACTAAGATTGGTCTTTGAAGAAGACCAGGACCTATAGGATTATTCTAGGGAAGTGGTGAGGAGAAAATGGCAGGGGTTGGACGAGCTTGAGTGCTCAAATTGGTGTGAGGAGGAGGGGGAGGAGGTTCCCTTTTATAAGGGAGGAGAGGGGCACCATAGGAATATCTCAAAATATTATTTTATACTAAAGTCAAAATCGGTTTATAATGGTTCCAAAGGGTCTTATTTCGAAGCTAAAGTGGGGATGGGTAAAAATCCTATCAACCAATAGGATTTAGACAAGTTTAGGGTATTATTTTAACCTTATCAAATAGATTTAACTCTAAGTTAAATAATTTATCTTTTACCATGTCTTTTTGTTTTCTTTCACTATATGGTTAATACACATACTATAACATGCCAAACGAACCCCAAATTGTTTATTATTAATATATATATCATTATCTAAGTCATTTGGCCGAACCTTAGATTTTTAGGAATAGAATAACAATTAATAATATAATATTTTATTTAAAAACTATTTTGTGTCAATTTTGACACTATTTGATATATGATTTTTGTGAAAGTCATAACAGAATTATATGTTCGAACAAAGTTGATTAAATCAACAATAATATATCATAGTAACCTAGAAAATTAGTTTAATTCATAAAAAGTCTCAAATTACATTTATTTGGGTGTTTATAACATCAATTATGTCAATATTTTATTAATAAGATAATTACTGCATCATCATTGTGTCATAAATAAATTAAATCATTTAATGTCTAAAAATTGTAAATAAAATACCATTATGTAGGAAATCTTTTTATCTTTCTAATGAATATTTATAGTCGAATTTATATTATGTATAACCCCATATTAAAAATGACTTACTTATTAAACTTTGATTTTAACTATTTTAACCCTTCTTTAAATAAATTAATAATAAATGTCCTAATCTAACCCAAGTGGGCCTAAATGGTCATATTTTATTCCTAAGTTTGTTTTTGGTCGAATTACACTTATACAATAGAATTATGACATGTGTTAGGGTAATAGTAATATCATATTTACCCTTAGTTACCCTATTTACTATTAACCGCGGTAAAAAAAAGTATAAAGTTACTATTCACCAAAAAAAAATTTTTATCTCATTGAACCACATTTTACATACTGATATCCACCGTGTCTGTCGGATTTTCGAAGTTTCATTCACAGAAGTGGTAAAATTATGTTTTATGCAAAATTCAGTTTTTAACCTACCACTTAGTGGTTTCACTATTCATCAAAAATTGAAAGTTTTCAGAAAAATACCAAAATTTCACCCTAGGCTAATTTCGGTATTCCAAATCCAAAAATGAAGTCCATTTTGAAAAATAAAATTTATAAAATTTCAAAAAGTGGTTATTACTATTCATAACAGCTAGTTTTAATAATATTTTAATAGCATATCGTTGTTTACTGAAACTCGGTATTGCGTACGACGCAAGCTATCGAGGAAGGTCGTGATTGCGTGTAAAGTAAGCCAAACAAGTGTGTAGTGAAAGATTCCTTTGAACAAAGTTTTATGGAGGAACCACCAACTTGAAGAAGCTACATGGGAGCTTGAGGATATGATGAGGGAGAAGTATCCTCATCTGTTTGTTACAAAGTGACGAATTACTGTAGAGACCCGAAGCCTGACTTACATGGACTTTACATTACATTTGCGGAATACTTAGTATATTACAAAAACACACACACAAGGACCGTAATAGTTTAGTGTCTTTGGAAACTCGGAGTATAATCTTCTAATCCTGATGAATGATCTTCAATATCTCCCATAAAGATCTTCCCTTTTTTTTACATAAAACCTTTCTTTATATCCTGGGGAAAAGAAATCATAAAAGGGTGAGCTCAAATGCTCAGTAAGGGTAAACAAAAGAAATATAAATCACATCATATACATAAGAATATAACTTTTGGAAATCCTAACCTGCAAAAGAGATCATAATTTCATAACCTGGGATAACTCATGGCAGTGAAATGTATTCACAATAATCATAACTTAAAACATTAAACTTTGTGGCATACACACATAATAATAGAGAATCATTTCTTGTTAGTCAAGACTCATTGCCAAGACTATCTTAGTGGACAAAGTCCATTTCTGAATCGAGTGACCCTCGTTTCAGTCCTGTTTCACTGAACCGGTATAACCTACCATTCCAGCCATGTCTATCTCATGAGATATAAAATCATTACCCAATGCATTGGAGGGAGATAAAGGTCCCACCCATCTTATAATGAATCATTTCTTATGTGTGCCACATAATCATAAATCATACATCATCGCATAACACATGTAACAAAAATGGGATTCTTGAAACATCATGACATCATAAAACAAATCATATAAGGTAGATGACTTCATAAAAATAATTTCCTCAAAACATAATCAAATCAATGTAATAATAGGGATAATAACAGAACCCTATATTATCTTAGATGGAAAATAATTTTGATAAAACATTTGAACTCCATTGTTGTAGAAAATATCCTTTCTACTTAAAAAATATTTTTCCTTTCATAACATGTCATACGACTTTAAAATAAAAGAAGTTGATTAAAAATAAACTTGAAAAGTTGTAAAGGAAGATTCTTGGAAATAAAGTTTTATAAATCCATTCATGTCGTATAAGTTAAAAAAAACATTCTTCGTACTTTTTTCAGAAAAGTCAAAAAGTAACTCATACGAAAAATGACAAAAGATTCCTTTCATTTCTTTTACTAAAAACTCACCGAAGGGTAAAAATGGATTTAAACAATTGTAGGTGGATGGAAATAATATAACATTTTGATGAAACATGGATTTAGATGATAAAATACACCCCAGTAAATACTTACGAATAAACAATCTCGGATAAAAATGAGATTGTGATATTTCCCATACCTTAGGTCCGATTTGCTTTGTACGTGTCCGAAGCTCCTGTATAATGGTTTAAATAATGTTATTGACTTATTCCAGAATCATACATATTGATATGATATCATATATGGTCATATTCTTAGCTTCTTGTTAGTAATATTTCATTGTTACTTGTTACTCGGGTCTTTATTGCCTTTTGTTTTTATGCGTGTCTTGCCGAATAAATTCTTATTCTTCTTTTAAGGTTATAGATACCTTATATCCAGAATGGTATTAGTGTAAAATATATCATATTTATTCATTCAATTCATTTATATAATAATATGTAATGATGATCATGTAGAACGAGTCGCATCACATCGTGGAGACGGTATTCCGTACGTACGCACGAGTGATGATATCGTTCCTATGATCATGGAATTGTATTTGAGTATATATATATATATATATATATTATTTCAGTATCAATATTACTTTATAATAATCATAAATAGTTACTCATTACACCATTATACCCATCCTTGTAAGGTGGTGGTGGAAAATAGATTACACCACGGCGTGGAGACGGTATTCCGTACGTACGAACGCGCGGTGATTTCATTTTTTCCGTAGGATTGATAGAAGGTGAATTAGGGTTGTTTCATATTTATAATAACATATCAGTATGTAATTAATACTGATATTATTACTTTATAATGAAACAACTAAAGAAGAAGAAGTTGAAGAAGAAAGAAATTGAAAAGATCGGTAATGGATATTTCCTCTTCTTTGAAATGCCTCTTTGAATCCTCCACTTAGGGAACTAAGATTGGTCTTTGAAGAAGACCAGGCCCTCTAGGATTATTCTAGGGAAGTGGGGAGGAGAAAATTTCAGGGGTTGGCCGAGCTTGAGTGCTCAAATTGGTGTGAGGAGGAGGGGGAGGAGGTTCCCTTTTATAAGGGAGGAGAGGGGCACCTTAGGAATATCTCAAAATATTATTTTATATTAAAGTCAAAATCGGTTTATAATGGTTCCAAAGGGTCTTATTTCGAAGCTAAAGTGGTCATGGGTCGAAATCCTATCAACAAATAGGATTTATACAAGTTTAGGGTATTATTTTAACCTTATCAATTAGATTTAACTCTAAGTTAAATAATTTAACTTTTACCATGTCTTTTTGCTTTCTATCACTATATGGTTAATACACTTACTATAACATGCCAAACGAACCCCAAATTGTTTATTATTAATATATATATCCTTATCTAAGTCATTTGGACGAACCTTAGATTTTTAGGAATAAAATAACAATTAATAATATAATATTTTATTTAAAAACTATTTTGTGTCAATTTTGACACTATTTGATATATGATTTTTGTGAAAGTCATAACAGAATTATATGTTCGAACCAAGTTGATTAAATCAACACTAATAAATCATAGTAACCTATAAAATTAGTGGAATTCATAAAAAGTCTCAAATTACATTTATTTTTGTGTTTATAACATCAATTATGTCAATATTTTATTAATAAGATAATTACTGCATCATCATTGTGTCATAAATAAATTATATTATTTAATGTCTAAAAATTATAAATAAAATACTATTATGTAGGAAATCTTTTTAGATTTCTAATTAATATTTATAGTCGAATTTATCTTATGTATCACCCCATATTAAAAATGATTTACTTATTAAACTTTGATTTTAACTATTTTAACCCTTCTTTAAATAAATTAATAATAAATGTCCTAATCTAACCCAAGTGGGCCTAAATGGTCATATTTTATTCCTAAGTTTGTTTTTGGTAGAATTACACTTATCCAATAGAATTAGGACATGTGTTAGGGTAATAGTAATATCATATTTACCCTTAGTTACCCTATTAACTATTAACCACGATAAAAAAAGTAAAAAGTTACTATTCGCCAAAAAATTATTTTTATCTCATTGAACCACATTTTACATACTGATATCAACCGTGTCTGTCGGTTTTTCGAAATTCCATTCACAGAAGCGGTAAAATTATGTTTTATTCAAAATTCAGTTTTAACCTACCACTTAGTGGTTTCACTATTCATCAAAAATTGAAAGTTTTCAGAAAAATACCAAAATTTCACCCAAGGATAATTTCTGTATTCCGAATCCAAAAATGAAGTCCATTTTGAAAAATAAAATTTATGAAGTTGAATTTGTTATTCGTGAAGTGTTAGCAGATCATGTGATAGAATGACGGGTCATTCCATCTGTCTCAAAAGGTTAGCAAAATTTATATACATAAGTCGATCTATAGTGAGATTAATCATATATGGTTCCTAAAATGGACTTTATACTTCATATATCATACTGCTTAATATAATAAAATTAGTTTCTAATAAATAGGGACTTCCTGTAGGCCAGTGGTAGGCGATAAAGGCCAGTCGCACTTCGGTTGTGGGTTCGATTCCCACATCCTTGTCCGACGCGATGGGCTGTCGCCCGTCCTGTAGGTTTTCCTTTTTCTAAAACTATATTACTATAACATCCCATCAATAATATAAAGAAAACTTCTATCCTTAAACAATTCTAACTTATGTCTAACATAATCCATTCCAATCTTTAGGCTTACCCATAATACTGCAGTCCACTCTCATAACATAGTGAAAACGATTACCAGAGATTTAACACCATCGTCGATCCCCATATATCATAAGATATGTTTTGTTGGTCACATTCCAAACATTCAAAGTCCTTAATCATGTATTCTCTTGAATACCTTAGTGAAAACATGAATGCAGTTAAAATTTAACACTTTCCACATACCAAAATCCTCAAAATTCTATATACTCAAACCATGATATCACTTAGTCCTTATATCAATCATGAGCTCATGAATACTGTCAAATATTTAATTTTCTCATTTTCCCTTCATTATGCGCATATCATTCTTTTTCCAAAAATATCTCAATCACTTTCCATTGTTACTGGTACCATAAAATTTTTGAAAACCACAATAGACCAATACAAAAATATTCCAATACTTTATGATACCACATTATTTTGGAATCCCATTACATACACACTTTATTATTCCACCACATCTTTATCATATTCAACATCGCCAATAGTGGTCGCATGTGACTTACCTTTGTCCTTTTCCTTAAGTGGTTGCTCATGTTGATCATCACTAACCCTTGGATTAGGGCATTTATTGGCATAATGTCCCATTTCCTTCCACTTGAAGCATTGAAGTGTTGGTGGTGCGTTCTCTGTAGTGTTTGCTTTATTCACATCATTAGAATCACTTTCTCCATTACTTCGACACTCAGCTACTCGATGACCTTCTTTTCCACACTTAAAACATTTTCTAGTCCCTTTAAGACAATCTCCACCATTCATCTTTCCACACTTTGACCATAAGGAAACATTCATTTTCTTTTCACCATTATTCTGAGATTTCTCCTTGAACTCCATCTTTCGTTTCTTTTCAAAACCATAAGATGAATATGTAACACCAACTTCCATTTCTACCTTGATAGCACAACGCACAATTTCTTCATATCTACAGAAGTCTCTTATAGCTAATGCCCTTCAAAGACTTGGTTTTAAGCCACTGAAAAATTGATCAACTTTACTTTCAGGTTGGATGATAATGCAAGATGCATACCTTGCAAGTCTTGTAAAATTCGCTTCGTATATACCAACAGATTCATCATCCTTTTTCTTTAGTTCAAGAAACTCCTTCTCCATCTTTGTTCGAAGAATACGAGGGAAGTACATACTGAAAAACAAGTTCTTGAACTCGTCCACCAAGATTAGTTTATTTGGGTAACCGTTACGTTTCATAATTTTGTTTTTTAAAAATTGGTTTTGATATTCCTTTTTACGATGTGGGTTTCTATTAAAGAAACTTTCGAATAGTAAACCATTTATAACCCCGACGATTTTCGAGGGCGAAATTCATTTTAAGGGGGGTAGAATGTAACATCCCGAGATTTTACGAAAAATATTCAATTTAATTTTATTAATGTCTTTTGTTGTACGCTACACCAAAAGGAGCTTACACAACACACATCTTTGACTTGCCTTGCATTACACGCAATCGCAACCTTCCTCGATATCGTGTGTAGTACACAATACTGAGTTTCACAAAACAACGATATGCTATTAAAATATTATTAAAACTAGCCGTTATGAATAGTAATAACAACTTTTTAAGTTTTAGAAATTTTAGCTATCAAAATGGATATCATTTTTGGATTCAGAGTATCGAATTTAGCCTAAGGTGAAATTTTGGTACTTTTCGGATAACTTTCATATTCTGATGAATAGTGAAAATTACTAAATTTTAATTAAAAACAACTTTTTCATTCGAAATAATTAATAGTGATAAATTATTAATTTGAGTGGTTTTAAAGTATATTTAGAATATATTTTTAAAATTAAATAAAATGTTGGTCATTGGATGTAATTTCACATTTACACCAGACATAAACAAGTGTTAATCTTTTGATAGATATTGTTTCTTAAAAACACGCTATTTGTTTTAACAGCGGGATTTAATTATAAAACTAATTAATGCAACTTCTATGATATAAATTTGGTAAAATAGACTTCATTTTTGAATTCGGAATATGAAATATAGCTTAGTATGAAATTTTGGCATTGTTCTGAAGAACATCAATTTTTGATGAATAGTGAAACTACTAAGTGGTAGTTAAAAAACTGAATTTTTCATAAAACTTAATTTTACCACTTCTGTGAGTGGAATTTCAAAAATCTGAGAGACACGGTTGATGTCAGTAAGTAAAATGTTGATGTCAGTAAGTAAAATGTGGTTCAATGAGATGAAAATAATTTTTTGGTGAATAGTAACTTTTTACTTTTTTTACCACGGTTAATAGTAAATAGGGCAACTAAGGGTAAATATGATATTACTATTACCCTAACACATGTCCTAATTCTATTGGATAAGTGTAATTAGAACAAAAAAAACCTTATAAATATAATATGACCATTTAGGTCCACTTGGATTAGATTATGACATTTAATATTATTTTATTTAATGAATAGTTAAAATAGATAAAATAAATGTTTAATAACTAAAACATTTTTAATATTGGGATATACATAAGATAAATTAGACTATAAATATTCATTAGAAATATAAAAATATTTCCTACATAATGATATTTTATTTATAATTTTTAGACTTTAAATAAATTAATTTATTTATGACACAATGATGATGCAGTAATTACCCTTTTAAGGAAATATTAACATAATTGATGTTATAAATGATTAAATGAATGTAATTTGAGACTTTTTATGAATTCCACTAATTTTATAGGTTACTATGATATATTAGTGTTGATTTAATCAACTTGGTTCGAACATATAATTCTGTTATGACCATCACAAAAATCATATATCAAATAGTGTCAAAATTGACACAAAATAGTTTTTAAATCAAATATTATATTATTAATTGTTATTTTATTCCTAAAAATCTAAGGTTAGGCCAAATTACTTAGATAAGGATTTATATATTTATAATAAACAATTTTGGGTTCGTTTGGCATGTTATAGTAAGTGTTTTAACCATATAGTGAAAGAAAACAAAAAGACATGGTAAAAGTTAAATTATTTAACTTAGAGTTAAATCTAATTGATAAGGTTAAAATAATACCCTAACCATGTCTAAATACTATTGGCTGATAGGATTTCGACCCATCCCCACTTTAGCTTCGAAATAAGACCCTTTTGAACCATTATAAAACGATTTTGACTTTAATATAAAATAATATTTTGAGTTATTCCTAAGGTGCCCCTCTCCTCCCTTATAAAAGGGCACCTCCTCCCCCTCCTCCTCACACCAATTTGAGCACTCAAGCTCGGACAACCCCTGACATTTTCTCCTCTCCACTTCCCTAGAATAATCCTAGAGGTCCTGGTCTTCTTCAAAGACCAATCTTAGTTACCTAAGTGGAGGATTCAAAGAGGCGTTCCAAAGAAGAGGTAATATCCATTACCGATCTTTTCAATTTTTTTCTTCTTCAACTTCTTCTTATTTAGTTGTTTCATTATAAAGTAATGACATCAGTATTACTTACATACTGATATTTTATTATAAATATGAAACAACCCTAATTCACCTTCTATCCATCCTACGGAAAAAAATGAAATCACCGCGCGTGCGTACGTACGGAATACCGTCTCCACGCCATGGTGTAATCTATTTTCCACCACCACCTTACAAGGATGGGTATAATGTTGTAATGAGTAACTATTTATGATTATTATAAAGTAATATTGATACTGAAATAATATATATATACTCAAATACAATTCCATGATCATAAGAACGATATCATCACTCGTGCGTACGTACGGAATACTGTCTCCACGATGTGATGTGACTCGTTCTACATGATCATCATTACATAGTAATTATATAAATGAATTGAATGAATAAATATGATATATGTTACACTAATGCCATTCTGGATATAAGGTATCTATAACCTTAAAATAAGAATAAGAATTTATTCGACAAAACACGCATAAGAACAAAAGGCAATAAAGACCCGAGTAACAAGTAACAATGAAATATTACTAACAAGAAGATAAGAATATGACCATATATGATATAATATCAATATGTATGATTCTGTAATAAGTCAATAACATTATTTAAACCATTATACAGGAGCATCGGACACGTACAAAGCAAATCGGACCTAAGGTAAGGGAAATATCACAATCTCATTTTTATCCGAGATTGTTTATTCGTAAGTATTTACTGGGGTGTATTTTATCATCCACATCTATGTTTCATCAATATGTAATATTATTTCCATCCACCTAAAATTGTTTAAATCCATTTTTACCCTTCGGTGAGTTTTTAGTAATATGTATGAAAGGAATTTTTTGTCGTTTTCCATACGCGGTACTTTTTGACTTTTCTGACAAAAGTACGAAGAATGTTTTTTTTAACCTATACGGCATGAATGGATTTTTAAAACATTATTTCCAAAAAGCTTACTTTACAAGTTTTCAAGATTATTTTTAATCAACTTCTTTTAGTTTTAAATTGTACGACATGTTAAGAAAGGAAAACGTTTTGGAAGTAGAAAGGATATTTTCCTCAAGAATGGATTTCAAGTGTTTTATCAAAATTATTTTCCATCTAAGATAATAAAGGTTTCTGTTTCTATCCCTATTATTACATGGATTTGATTATGTTGTGATGGAAATATTTTTATGAATTCCTTTATCTTATATGAATTGTTTTATGATGTCATGTTGTTTAAGAATCCCATTTTTATTACATGGGTTATGCTATGATGTATGGTTTATGATTATGTGGCACACATAAGAAAGGATTCATTATAAGATGGGTGGGACCTATATCTCCCTCCAATGAATTGGGTAAAGATTTTATATATCATGAGATAGACATGGCTGGAATGGTAGGTTATACCGGTTCAGTGAAACAGGACTGAAACGAGGGTCACTCGATTCAGAAATGGACTTTGTCCACTAAGATAGTCTTGGCAATGAGTCTTGACTAACAAGAAATGATTCTCTATGATTATGTGTGTATGCCACAATGTTTAATGTTTTAAGTTATGATTATTGTGAATACATTTCACTGCCATGAGTTATCCCAGGTTATGAAATTATGATCTCTTTTGCAGGTTAATATTTCCAAAAGTTATGTTCTTATGTATATGATGTGATTTATATTTCTTTTGTTTACCCTTACTGAGCATTTGAGCTCACCCATTTATGTTTTATTTTCCCCAGGATATAAAGAAAGGTTTTCGGTAAAAAAAAGGGAAGATCTTTATGGGAGATATTGAAGATCTTTCATCAGGATTAGAAGATTATATTCCGAGTTTCCAAAGACAATAAACTATTACGGTCCTTGTGTGTGTGTTTTTGTAATATACTAAGTATTCCACAAATGTAATGTAATGTCCATGTAAGTCAGGCTTCGGGTCTCTAAAGTTGGTAACTTAAAACATTAAACTTTGTGGCATACACACATAATCATAGAGAATCATTTCTTGTTAGTCAAGACTCATTTCCAAGACTATCTTAGTAGACAAAGTCCATTTCTGAATCGAGTGACCCTCGTTTCAGTCCTGTTTCACTGAACCGGTATAACCTACCATTCCAGCCATGTCTATCTCATGAGATATAAAATCTTTACCCAATGCATCGGAGGGAGATATAGGTCCCACCCATCTTATAATGAATCCTTTCTTATGTGTTCCACATAATCATAAATCATACATCATCGCATAACACATGTAACAAAAATGGGATTCTTGAAACATCAGGACATCATAAAACAAACCATATAAGATAAAGGAATTCATAAAAATATTTCCATCACAACATAATCAAACCAATGTAATAATAGGGATAAAAAACAGAACCCTTTTATTATCTTAGATTGAAAATAATTTTGATAAAATACTTGAACTATATTCTTGAGGAAAATATCCTTTCTACTTCAAAAACATTATTCCTTTCATAACATGTCATACAACTTCAAAATAAAAGATGTTGATTAAAAATAAACTTGAAAACTTGTAAACGAAGCTTCTTGGAAATAATGTTATAAAAAATCCATTCATGCCGTATATGTTAAATAAAACATTCTTCGTACTTTTGTCGGAAAATTCAAAATGTACCTCGTACGAAAAACGACAAAAGATTCCTTTCATATCTTTTACATAAAAAACTTACCGAAGGGTAAAATTGGATATAAAATTTTGTAGAAGTATGGAAATAATATTACATATTGAGGGAACATGGATGTTGATGACAAAATATAACCCAGTAATTACCAAAGTAAAAACAATCTCGGATAAAAGTGAGATTGTGATATTTCTCTTACCTTAGGTCCGATTTGCTTTGTACGGGTCCGAAGCTCCTGTATAATGGTTTAAATAATGTTATTGACTTATTCCAGAATCATAATCATTGTTATTATATCATATATGGTCTACTTATTACTTTATATTACCCGTTCTTTTGTAAATTCATGTTAAAGTAGCGTTTTGGGTAAAATCGTCCCATTTGTCGTTCATGTTTTTAACTTGTAATTATTCATATGATTACATAGATAATGATTACTTAATTCCAGAATATAAAACATGATTTATATATATATATTCATAATACACATATATAATAAATCAGTAAATGGAAAGAAATACACCGTTCATGGAGACGGTAGTCCGTACGTACGCATGAACGCTGTTTTCGTTTCCTTATTGAATTGAATGAAATTAAGTAGATGACATACATATAAATATAAATAATTCCAGTATCATTATTAGGTCATATATTTCATTATTACTTATTATATATACTTTATAATCATTCATTAATGGTTAATCATTGAGAATGAATCTCATCGCGTCGTGGAGACGGTATTCTATACGTACGCACGAGCGATGATATCGTTCCCATGGTCGTGGAATTGTGTTGAAGTGTATGTGTACTATTTCAGTATCAATATCAATTCATAATAATCATATATAGTTACTCATTACACCTTTATACCCATCCAATTAAGGTGGTGACGGAAAATATATTACACCATGGCGTGGAGACGGTATTCCGTACGTACGTACGCGCGGTGATTTCATTTTTCCGTAGGATAGATAGAAGGTGAATTATAGTTGTTTCATATTTATAATAAAATATAAGTATATAAGAAATACTGATGTTATTACTTTATCATGAAACAACTAAAGAAGAAGAAGTTGAAGAAGAAAGAAATTGAAAAGATTGGTAAGGGATATTACCTCTTCTTTGAAACGCTTCTTTGAATCCTCCACTTAGGGAACTAGGATTGGTCTTTGAATAAGACCAGGACCTCTAGGATTATTCTAGGGAAGTGGAGAAGGGATTTTGGCTGGGGTTGGCCGAGCTTGAGTGCTCAAATTGGTGTGAGAAGGAGGGGGAGGAGGTACCCTTTTATAAGGGAGGAGAGGGGAACCTTATGAATATCTCAAAATATTATTTTATATTAAAGTCAAAATCGGTTTATAATGGTTCCAAAGGGTCTTATTTCGAAGCTAAAGTGGGGATGGGTCGAAATCCTATCATCCAATAGGATTTAGACAAGTTTAGGGTATTATTTTAACCTTATCAATTAGATTTAACTCTAAGTTAAATAATTTAACTTTTACCGTGTCTTTTTGTTTTCTTTCACTATATGGTTAATACACTTACTATAACATGCCAAACGAACCCCAAATTGTTTATTATTAATATATATATCCTTATCTATGTCATTTGGCCGAACCTTAGATTTTTAGGAATAAAATAACAATTAATAATATAATATCTGATTTAAAAACTATTTTGTGTCAATTTTGACACTATTTGATATATGATTTTTGTGAAAGTCATAACAGAATTATATGTTCTAACCAAGTTGATTAAATCAACACTAATATATCATAGTAACCTAGAAAATTAGTGTAATTCATAAAAAGTCTCAAATTACATTCATTTGAGCATTTATAACATCAATTATGTTAATATTTCCTTAAAAGGGTAATTACTGCATCATCGTTATTTCATAAATAAATTAATTTATTTAAAGTCTAAAAATTATAAATAAAATATCATTATGTAGGAAATCTTTTTAGCTTTCTAACCCCATATTAAAAATGTTTTAGTTATTAAAATTTGATTTTAACTATTTTAACTATTCATTAAACAAAATAATATTAAATGTCATAATCTAATCCAAGTGGACCTAAATGGTCATATTATATTTATAAGGTTGTTTTTGGTCGAATTACACTTATCCAATAGAATTAGGACATGTGTTAGGGTAATAGTAATATCATATTTACCCTTAGTTACCCTATTTACTATTAACCGTGGTAAAAAAATGTAAAAAATTACTATTCACCAAAAAATTATTTTCATCTCATTGAACCACATTTTACTTACTGACATCAACCATGTCTCTCGGATTTTTGAAATTCCACTCACAGAAGCGGTAAAATTAAGTTTTATGAAAAATTCAGTTTTTTAACTACCACTTAGTAGTTTCACTATTCATCAAAAATTGATGTTTTTCAGAACAATGCCAAAATTTCATCCTAAGCTATATTTCATATTCCGAATTCAAAAATGAAGTCTATTTTACCAAATTTATAACATAGAAGTTACATTAATTAATTTTAAAATTAAATCCCGCTGTTAAAACAAATAGCGTGTTTTTACGAAACAATATCTATCAAAAGATTAACACTTGTTTATGTCTGGTGTAAATGTGAAATTACATCCAATGACCAACATTGTATTTAATTGTAAAAATATATTATAAATATACTTTAAAACCACTCAAATTAATAATTTATCACTATTAATTATTTTGATTGAAAAAGTTGTTTTTAAATAAAATTTAGTAATTTTCACTATTCATCAGAAAATGAAAGTTATCCGAAAAGTACCAAAATTTCACCTTAGGCTAAATTTGATACTCTGAATCCAAAAATTAAGTCCATTTTGAGAGATAAAATTTCTAAAATTTAAAAAGTTGTTATTACTATTCATAACGGCTAGTTTTAATAATATTTTAATAGCATATCGTTGTTTCGTGAAACTCAGTATTGCGTACTACACACGCTATCGAGGAAGGTTGTGATTGTGTGTAATGAAAGGCATGTCAAAGATGCGTGTTGTGCAAGCTCCTTTTGGTGTAGCGTATAACACAAGACATTAATAAAATTAAATAGAATATTTTTCATAAAATCTCGGGCTGTTACATTCTACCCCCCTTAAAATGAATTTTTCCCTCGAAATTTGTCGGGGTTATAAATGGTTTACTATTTGAAAGTTTCTTTAATAGAAACCCACATCGTAAAAAGGAATATCAAAACCAATCTTTAAATAACAAAAGTATGAAATGTAACAGTTACCCAAATAAACTAATCACTGGGTTTCCACATAGGTGAAAATATGGATATGGAAGAGAAATCTAACCATCATGTTCTGATGGAGAGTGGTAGAAAACATGGCTATGAAATAGCCAACAATCACAAAGCCATAGATTTGTGACAATATAAGGTACCATCTGATTTATCAGATATAAGAGCACTAGGACAACATTTTTGGTTTTCAAGATCGTTTCCTTAAATTTAAAGAATTTGAATTAGAATAAATACTTACTTTATTTTGGAACAATTTCACTTTTGTTCATGACTTTAACAATTTCCACTTCATCTCTTAAATAAATGAAGTTGAATTTGTTATTCGTGAAGTGTTAGCAGATCATGTGATAGAATGACGGGTCATTCCATCTGTCTCAAAACGTTAGAAAAATTTCTATACATAAGTCGATCTATAGTGAGATTAATCATATATGGTTCCTAAAATGGACTTTATACTTCATATATCATACTGCTTAATATAATAAAACTAGTTTCTAATAAATAGGGACTTCATATAGGCCAGTGGTAGGCGATAAAGGCCAGTCGCACTTCGGTTGTGGGTTCGATTCCCACATCCTTGTCCGACGCGATGGGCTGTCGCCCGTCCTGCAGGTTTTCCTTTTTCTAAAACTATATTACTATAACATCCCATCAATAATATCAAGAAAACTTCTATCCTTAAACAATACTAACTTATGTCTAACATAATCCATTCCAATCTTTAGGCTTATCCATAATACTACAGTCCACTCTCATAACATAGTGAAAACGATTACCAGAGATTTAACACCATCGTCAATCCCCATATATCATAAGATATGTTTTGTTGGTCACATTCCAAACATTCAAAGTCCTTAATCATGTATTCTCTTGAATACAATAGTGAAAACATGAATGAAGTTAAAATTTAACACTTTCCACATACCAAAATCCTCAAAATTCTATATACTCAAACCATGATATCACTTAGTCCTTATATCAATCATGAGCTCATGAATACTGTCAAATATTTAATTTTCTCATTTTCCCTTCATTATGCACATATCATTCTTTTTCCAAAAATATCTCAATCACTTTCCATGGTTACTGGTACCATAAAATTATTGAAAACCACAATTGACCAATACATAAATATTCCAATACATTATGATACAATATTATTTTGGAATCCCATTACATACACACTTAATTATTCCACAACATCGTTATCATATTCAACATCGCCAATAGTGATCGCATGTGACTTCCCTTTGTCCTTTGCCTTAAGTGGTTTCTCATGTTGATCATCACTAGCCCTTGGATTAGGGCATTTATTGGCATAATGTCCCATTTCCTTGCACTTGAAGCATTGAATTGTTGGTGGTGCATTCTCTGCAGTGTTTGCTTTATTCACATCATTAGAATCCCTTTTTCCTTTACTTCGACACTCAGCTACTCGATGACCTTCTTTTCCACACTTAAAACTTTTTCTAGTCCCTTTAAGACAATCTCCACCATGCTTCTTTCCACACTTTGAGCATAAGGAAACAATCATTTTCTTTTCACCATTATTCTGAGATTTCTCCTTGAACTCCATCTTTCGTTTCTTTTCAAAACCATAAGATGGATATGTAACACCAACTTCCATTTCAACCTTGATAGCACAACGCACAATTTCTTCATAGCTACTGAAGTCTCTTATAGCTAATTCCCTTCGAAGACTTGGTTTTAAGCCACTGAAAAATCGATCAACTTTACTTTCAGGTTGGATGATAATGCCAGATGCATACATTGCAAGTCTTGTAAAATTTGCTTCGTATATACGAACAGATTCATCATCCTTTTGCATTAGTTCAAGAAACTCCTTCTCCATCTTTGTTCGAAGAATAAGAGGGAAGTACTTACTGAAAAACAAGTTCTTGAACTCGTCCCATTCCATGGACTCAATTTCATCTCTTTGCCTCGTATTCTTCATAAGATTCCACCATTGATCAGCTTCACCTTCCAAACGATATACTGCTAAGATGACTTTATCATGCTCAGAACATTGAAGAACTGAAAATATCTTTTTAGTGGTACTGATCCATTGTTCAGCAACAAGTGGATCAGAAGACCCACTGAAAGAAGGTGGACGTTGCCTCATGAAGGACTCAATAGAATATTGTTCCCTTCTCTGCTCATTTGGAAGTCCAGAATGATTCATAGCTTGTGTAAGTATAGAAATAAGATTTTTCACTCGATCTCCCATAACATTTGTTTGTTCAGGAGGGAAATCATTGCATTGTCCATTGCATTGATCAACACAGTTCCTTCGGGTTCCAGCCATCGTCTAAAACCCAAATAGAATAGTGTGAGAGGAAAAAATCATGATAGGGAAAACAACATAATAAAGGGGGAGTACCTTCAATATCTAACATCTTAGGTTTAATTCTATGATCGTTAGCGTAATTCTAGTACTATAACCTATACGTATACTTAACCTTAGGGACATCCCTAGACATACCTTAGAAATATCTCTAGGGATCTCACTAAAGTTCTCGCATCCTAGTTTCCAAAGGCTGACTAAACCTTTCCTCTGATACCAACTGTAGAGACCCGAAGCCTGACTTACATGGACTTTACATTACATTTGCGTAATACTTAGTATATTACAAAAACACACACACAAGGACCGTAATTGTTTAGTGTCTTTGGAAACTCGGAATATAATCTTCTAATCCTGATGAAATATCTTCAATATCTCCCATAATGATCTTCCCTTTTTACCTAAAACCTTTCTTTATATCCTGGGGAAAAGAAAACATAAAAGGGTGAGCTCAAATGCTCAGTAAGGGTAAACAAAAGAAATATAAATCACATCATATACATAAGAACATAACTTTTGGAAATCTTAACCTGCAAAAGAGATCATAATTTCATAACCTGGGATAACTCATGGTAGTGAAATGTATTCACAATAATCATAGCATAAAACATTAAACTTTGTGGCATACACACAATAATCTAACGAGGTACTTTTTGACTTTTCCTACAAAAGTACGAAGAATGTTTTATTTAACTTATACGGCATGAATGGATTTTTTAAATCATTATTTCCAAGAAGCTTCCTTTACATGTTTTCAATTTTATTTTTAATCAATTTCTTTTATTTTAATGTCTTATGATATGTTATGAAAGGAAAAATGTTTTTGAAGTAGAAATGATATTTTCCTCAAGAATATAGTTCAAGTATTTTATCAAAATTATTTTCCATCTATGATAATAAAAGGGTTCTGTTTTTATCCCTATTATTAAATTGGTTTGATTATGTTGTGATGGAAATATTTTTATGAATTCCATTATCTTATATGGTTTGTTTTATGATGTCATGATGTTTCAAGAATCCCATTTTTGTTACATGTGTTATGCGATGATGTATGATTTATGATTATGTGGAACACATAAGAAAGGATTCATTATAAGATGGGTGGGACCTATATCTCCCTCCAATGCATTGGGTAAAGATTTTATATCTCATGAGATAGACATGGCTGGAATGGTAGGTTAAACGGTTCAGTGAAACAGGACTGAAACGAGGGTCACTCGATTCAGAAATGGACTTTGTCCACTAAGATAGTCTTGGAAATGAGTCTTTACTAACAAGAAATGATTCTCTATGATTATGTGTGTATGCCACAAAGTTTAATGTTTTAAGTTATGATTATTGTGAATACATTTCACTGCCATGAGTTATCCCAGGTTATGAAATTATGATCTCTTTTGCAGGTTAAGATTTTCAAAAGTTATGTTATTATGTATATGATGTGATTTATATTTCATTTGTTTACCCATACTGAGCATTTGAGCTCACCCTTTTATGTTTTCTTTTCCCCAGGATATAAAGAAAGGTTTTAGGTAAAAAAAGGGAAGATCTTTATGGGAGATATTGAAGATCTTTCATCAGGATTAGAAGATTGTATTCCGTGTTTCCAAAGACACTAAACTATTATGGTCCTTGTGTGTGTGTTTTTGTAATATACTAAGTATTCCGCAAATGTAATGTAAAGTCCATGTAAGTCAGGCTTCGGGTCTCTACAGTTGGTATCAGAGGAAAGGTTTAGTCAACCATTGGAAACTAGGATGCGAGAACATTAGTGAGATCCCTAGAGATATTTCTAAGGTATGTCTAAGGATGTCCCTAAGGTTAAGTATACGTATAGGTTATAGTACTATAATTACGCTAACGATCATAGAATTAAACCTAATATGTTAGATATTGAAGGTACTCCCCCTTTATTATGTTATTTTCCCTAGCATGATTTTGGCCTCTCACACTATTCTTTTTGGGTTTTAGACGATGGCTGGAACCCGAAGGAACCGTGTTGATCAATGCAATGGACAATGCAATGATTTCCCTCCAGAACAAACAAATGTTATGGGAGATGGAGTTCAAAATATTATTGGTATACTTACACAAGCTATGAATCATTATGGAATTCTAAATGATCAGAGAAGGGAACAATATTCTATTGAGTCCTTCATGAGGCAACGTCCACCTTCTTTCAGTGGGTCTTCTGATCCACTTGTTGCTGAACATTGGATCAGTACCACTGAAAAGATATTTTCAGTTCATCAATGTTCAGAGCATGATAAAGTCATCTTAGCAGTATATCGTTTGGATGTTGAAGCTGATCAATGGTGGAATCTTATGAAGAATACGAGGCAAAAGATGAAGTTGAGTCCATGGAATGGGACGAGTTCAAGAACTTGTTTTTCAGTAAGTACTTCCCTCGTATTCTTCGAACAAAGATGGAGAAGGAGTTTCTTGAACTAATGAAAAAGGATGATGAATCTGTTGGTATATACGAAGCGAATTTTACAAGACTTGCAAGGTATGCATCTGGCATTATCATCCAACCTGAAAGTAAAGTTCATCGATTTTTCAGTGGCTTAAAACCAAGTCTTCGAAGGGAATTAGCTATAAGAGACTTCAGTAGATATGAAGAAATTGTGCGTTGTGCTATCAAGGTAGAAATGGAAGTTGGTGTTACATATCCATCTTATGGTTTTGAAAAGAAACGAAAGATGGAGTTCAAGGATAAATCTCATATAATGGTGAAAAGAAAATGAATGTTTCCTTATGCTCAAAGTGTGGAAAGAAGCATGGTGGAGATTGTCTTAAAGGGACTAGAAAATGTTTTAAGTGTGGAAAAGAAGGTCATCGAGTAGCTGAGTGTCGAAGTAATGGAAAAAGGGATTCTAATGATGTGAATAAAGAAAACACCGCAGAGAACGCACCACCAACACTTCAATGCTTCAAGTGCAAGGAAATGGGACATTATGCCAATAAAAGCCCTAATCCAAGGGTTAGTGATGATCAACATGAGCAAGCACTTAAGGAAAAGGACAAAGGGAAGTCACATGCGATCACTATTGGCGATGTTGAATATGATAACGATGTGGTGGAATAATTAAGTGTGTATGTAATGAGATTCCAAAATAATGTTGTATCATAAAGTATTGGAATATTTATGTATTTGTCTATTGTGGTTTTCAATAATTTTATGGTAACAGTAACCATGGAAAGTGATTGAGATATTTTTGGAAAAAAATGATATTCGCATAATGAAGGGAAAATGAGAAAATTAAATATTTGATAGTATTCATGAGCTCATGATTGATATATGGACTAAGTGATATCATGGTTTGAGTATATAGAATTTTGAGGATTTAGGTATGTGGAAAGTGTTAAATTTTAACTGCATTCATGTTTTCACTAAGGTATTCAAGAGAATACATGATTAAGGACTTTGAATGTTTGGAATGTGACCAACAAAACATATCTTATGATATATTGGGATCGACGATGGTGTTAAATCTCTGGTAATCATTTTCACTATGTTATGAGAGTGGACTTCAGTATTATGGATAAGCCTAAAGATTGGAATGGATTATGTTAGACATAAGTTAGTATTGTTTAAGGATAGAAGTTTTCTTGATATTATTGATGGGATGTTATAGTAATATAGTTTTAGAAAAAGGACAATCTACAGGACGGGCGACAGCCCATCGCGTCGGACAAGGATGTGGGAATCGAACCCACAACCGAAGTGCGACTGGCCTTTATCGCCAACCACTGGCCTACAGGAAGTCCCTGTTTATTAGAAACTAGTTTTATTATATTAAGCAGTATGATATATGAAGTATAAAGTCCATTTTAGGAACCATATATTATTAATCTCACTATAGATCGACTTATGTATATAAATTTTGCTAACCTTTTGAGACAGATGGAATGACCCGTCATTCTATCACATGATCTGCTAACACTTCACGAATAACAAATTCTACTTCATTTATTTAAGAGATGAAGTGGAAATTGTTAAAGGAACGGACAACAGTGAAATTTTACCAAAATAATGTAAGTATTTATTCTAATTCAAATTCTTTAACTTTAGAGAAACGATCTTGAAAACCAAAAATGTTGTCCTAGTGCTCTTATATCTGATAAATTAGATGGTACCTTATATTGTCACAAATCTATGGCTTTGTGATTGTTGGCTATTTCATAGCCATGTTCTCTACCACTCTCCATCAGAACATGATGGTTAGATTTCTCTTCCATATCCATATTTTCACCTATGTGGAAACCCAATGATTAGTTTATTTGGGTAACTGTTACGTTTCATACTTTTGTTTTTTAAAGATTGGTTTTGATATTCCTTTTTACGATGTGGGTTTCTATTAAAGAAACTTTCAAATAGAAAACCATTTATAACCCTGACGAATTTCGAGGACGGAATTCATTTTAAGGGGGGTAGAATGTAACAGCCCGAGATTTTATGAAAAATATTCTTTTTAATTTTATTAATGTCTTGTGTTGTACGCTACACAAAAAGGAGCTTGCACAACACACATCTTTGACTTGCCTTGCATTACACGCAATCGCAACCTTCCTCGATAGCGTGTGTAGTACGCAATACTGAGTTTCACGAAACAACGATATGCTATTAAAATATTATTAAAACTACCCGTTATGAACAGTAATAACAACTTTTTAAATTTTAGAAATTTTAGCTCCCAAAATGGACTTCATTTTTTGATTCAGAGTATCGAATTTAGCCTAAGGTGAAATTTTGGTACTTTTCGGATAACTTTCATATTCTGATGAATAGTGAAAATTACTAAATTCTAATTAAAAACAACTTTTTCAATCGAAATAATTAATAGTGATAAATTATTAATTTGAGTGGTTTTAAAATATATTTAGAATATATTTTTACAATTAAATACAATGTTGGTCATTAGATGTAATTTCACATTTACACCAGACATAAACAAGTGTAAATCTTTTGATAGATATTGTTTCTTAAAAACACGCTACTTGTTTTAACAGTGGAATTTAATTATAAAATAAACTAATGCAACTTCTATGTTATAAATTTGGTAAAATAGACTTCATTTTTGAATTCGGAATATGAAATATAGCTTAGGATGAAATTTTGGCCTTGTTCTGAAAAACATCAATTTTTGATGAATAGTGAAACTACTAAGTGGTAGTTAAAAAACTGAATTTTTCATATAACTTAATTTTACCACTTCTGTGAGTGGAATTTCAAAAATCCGAGAGACACGGTTGATTTCAGTTAATAAAATGTGGTTCAATGAGATGAAAATAATTTTTTGGTGAATAGTAACTGTTTACTTTTTTTTACCACGGTTAATAGTAAATAGGGTAACTAAGGGTAAATATGATATTACTATTACCCTAACACATGTAATAATTCTATTGGATAAGTTTAATTCGACCAAAAACAACCTTATAAATATAATATGACCATTTAGGTCCACTTGGATTAGATTATGACATTTAATATTATTTTATTTAATGAATAGTTAAAATAGTTAAAATCAAAGTTTAATAACTAATACATGTTTAATATAGGGTTATACATAAGATAAATTCGACTATAAATATTCTTTAGAAATCTAAAAAGATTTCCTACATAATGATATTTTATTTTTAATTTTTAGACTTTAAATAAATTAATTTATTTATGACACAAAGATGATGCAGTAATTACCCTTTTAAGAAAATATTAACATAATTGATGTTATAAATGCTCAAATGAATGTAATTTGAGACTTTTTATGAATTCCACTAATTTTATAGGTTACTATGATATATTAGTGTTGATTTAATCAACTTGGTTCGATCATATAATTCTGTTATGACTTTCACAAAAATCATATATCAAATAGTGTCAAAATTGACACAAAATAGTTTTTAAATCAAATATTATATTATTAATTGTTATTTTATTCCTAAAAATCTAAGGTTCGGCCAAATGACATATATAAGGATATATATATATTAATAATAAACAATTTTGGGTTCGTTTGGCATGTTATAGTAAGTGTATTAACCATATAGTGAAAGAAAACAAAAAGACACGGTAAAAGTTAAATTATTTAACTTAGAGTTAAATCTAATTGATAAGGTTAAAATAATACCCTAAACATGTCTAAATCCTATTTTATGATAGTATTTCGACCCATACCCACTTTAGCTTCGAAATAATACCCTTTGGAACCATTATAAACCGATTTTGACTTTAATATAAAATAATAGTTTGAGATATTCCTAAGGTGCCCCTCTCCTCCCTTATAAAAGGGTACATCCTCTCCCTCCTCCTCACACCAATTTGAGCACTCATGCTCGGCCAAACCCTGAAAAAATCCCTTCTCCACTTCCCTAGAATTATCCTAGTGGTCCTGGTATTCTTCAAAGACCAATCTTAGTTCCCTAAGTGGAGGATTCAAAGAAGCGTTTCAAAGAAGAGGTAATATCCATTACCGATCTTTTCAATTTCTTTCTTCTTCAACATATTCTTCTTTAGTTGTTTCATGATAAAGTAATAACACCAGTATTTCTTATATACTGATATGTTATTATAAATATGAAACAACTCTAATTCACCTTCTATCCATCCTACGGAAAAATGAAATCACCGCGCGTGCGTACGTACGGAATACCGTCTCCACGCCGTGGTGTAATATATTTTCCGTCACCACCTTAATTGGATGGGTATAAAGGTGTAATGAGTAACGATATATGATTATTATGAAGTGATATTGATACTGAAATAGTACACATACACTTCAATACAATTCCACTACCATGGGAATGATATCATCGCTCGTGCGTACGTACGGAATACCGTCTCCACGACGCGATGAGATTCATTCTCAATGATTAACCATTAATGAATGATTATAAAGTATATATAATAAGTAGTAATGAAATATATGACCTAATAATTATACTGGAATTATTTATATTTGTATTTATTTCATCTACTTAATTCCATTCAATTCAATAAGGAAACAAAAACAGCGTTCATGCGTACGTACGGACTACCGTCTCCATGAACGGTGTATTTATTTCCATTTACTGATTTATTATATATGTGTATTATGAATATATATATATAAATCATGTTTTATATTCTGGAATTATGTAATCATGATCTATGTAATCATATTAATAATTACAAGTTAAAAACACGAACGACAAATGAGACGATTTTACCCAAAACGCTACTTTAACATGAATTTACAAAAGAACGGGTAATATAATGTCATAAGTGGACCATATATGATATAATAACAATGAATATGATTCTGGAATAAGTCAATAACATTATTTAAACCATTATACAGGAGCTTCAGACCCGTACAAAGCAAATCGGACCTCAGGTAAGGGAAATATCGCAATCTCATTTTTATCCGAGATTGTTTATTCGTAAGTATTTACTAGGGTGTATTTTATCATCCAAATCCATGTTTCATCAATATGTTATATTATTTACATCCACCTACAATTGTTTAAATCCATTTTTACCCTTCAGTGAGTTTTTAGTAATATCTATGAAAGGAATCTTTTGTCATACGTGGTACTTTTTGACTATTCTGACAAAAGTACGAAGAATGTTTTTTTAACTTATACGACATGAATGGATTTTTAAACCTTTATTTACAAGAAGATTCCTTTAAAAGTTATCATGTTTATTTTTAATCATCTTCTTTTATTTTAAAGTCATATGACATGTTATGAAAGGAAAAATGTTTTTGAAGTATAAAGGATATTTTCTTCAAGAATGGAGTTCAAATGTTTTATCAAAATTATTTTCCATATAAGATAATAAAAGGGTTCTGTTTTTATCCATATTATTACATTCGTTTGATTATGTTTTGATGGAAATATTTTTATGAATTCCTTTATCTTATATGGTTTGTTTTATGATGTCATGATGTTTCAAGAATCCCATTTTTGTTACATGTGTTATGCGATGATGTATGATTTATGATTATGTGGCACACATAAGAAAGGATTCATTATAATATGGGTGGGACCTATATATCCCTCCAATGCATTGGGTAAAGATTTTATATCTCATGAGATAGACATGGCTGGAATGGTAGGTTATACCGGTTCAGTAAAACAGGACTGAAACGAGGGTCACTCGATTCCGAAATGGACTTTGTCCACTAAGATAGTCTTGGAAATGAGTCTTGACTAACAAGAAATGATTCTCTATGATTATGTGTGTATGCCACAAAGTTTAATGTTTTATGTTATGATTATTGTGAATACATTTCACTGCCATGAGTTATCCCAGGTTATGAAATTATGATCTCTTTTGCAGGTTAAGATTTCCAAAAGATATGTTCTTATGTATATGATGTGATTTATATTTCTTTTGTTTACCCTTACTGAGCATTTGAACTCACCCTTTTATGTTTTCTTTTCCCCAGGATATAAAGAAAGGTTTTAGGTAAAAAAAAAGGGAAGATCTTTATGGGAGATATTGAAGATCTTTCATCAGGATTAGAAGATTATATTCCGAGTTTCCAAAGACACTAAACTATTACGGTCCTTGTGTGTGTATTTTTGTAATATACTAAGTATTCTGAAAATGTAATGTAAAGTCCATGTAAGTCAGGCTTCGGGTCTCTACAATGATCAAACATGATATTTATGTCTTGAAATATGTCTATATAGACCTTTCGTTATTAATGTTTTCATATTGTAACAAATAAAAAGTATTAATTTAACGGACTCAATTTTCAGACAATGTGTGTCATTAATTTCCAAATTAATTTTAATGAAAAAATTTTATTTTTTAAATCTATGAATTAGATAAAATTTTCTAGTGAATTTGGGTATTATTGAGTGAGACTTCAAATACAAATATGTTATAGGCAATTGAAAATCATGTAAATGATACTCATTATTTAAGAATATATTTTATTGTTTAGGTAATAGATTTAAAGTATTTATATATAAATACAAAAAAATATTCTGTTTATAATAATTATAATAAATTAATATATGGGTATCATCCATTATTCCATATGGTGAATCAATTTTATAAAAAAGATAGTGAGGATAATATAAAAATATATTGTTTTTATGGGATCTTCTTAATTATTTTGATTTTTTTTTCTACTTAATTATAATATTGATCACATGAAATATACTTCATATAATTATCATGGATAAATGATTTATTATATATATTTTGGTAGTTAATTATTCACATCACATTATTGGTTCATAGACCATATTCCAGAAAATCATAATTAATATCATAGAATTCTAGATGCTGGGTCCATGTTTTTATTCAAATTGATTTAATTTCACAGAAAGAAACTTATTTAAAATATTATTTTATTTTAGTAAACTATTCTATTTTTTCATTCACTTATTAGGTCACCCCTTCGAGCTTTAAAAAACCTCTGGTTTTTACCTATTGTGTGATTTAAAACGTGGTCTGTAGGATCAGTTAAACAAATTTGTATACGTGTTATAGTTTTAAAATGGTCAATATATTATGGTTAGAAATTGGTATTCCAAAAATGTGGCCAAATGATTAATATGACCAATTACCTAAAATGATGGGCACATAGTTGGTGGACATTTTTTAAATTGTGCTGCCAAACTATATGGCCTTCCAATGTCATTAAAAATTGAAACTATCATTCATCCCTAATGAATATTAAATACAATACCACTTCATTCTCCTATAATAAACTCTATCATTAATATATACCCTCTCTCTATGGGACCCTATCATCATATTGATATTACTTAGTAAATATTGATTGTTTTATTTTTATTATCTTAGTAAACTCTATATACATATTTTTTTTTATTTCTTCATTATCCAATGTTTTTCATTCCCCAATTAGGTCTCATATATCTAGGGATTCTATTATATTTTTTTAATTTGGTATATTTTTATTTTAATAGTTTACAAGGGTATTAATATTTATTTTTATTTACATGCATTATAGACCGTCTTGAGGTGGATATACAACTCATTGTGTAAAAATAGTCAATATTGATGGTTGGTTTATGATTAATATATCTTCAAATATAGTACAATAATTTCATCCAAATATTAACAATTTTATAACGTTTCATATGAGAAATTATGGTACTATTAAGAATAAAATAATTCAAATTAGTTTATAATATTAAGAATATATTTTTTCGTAAACTATATTGAAAAATCCATTTCCAAATTATAAGAACAAAAAAATGTTATTAGAGAGGACATCATATTGATATACTACTCCTTTATAGGAGGATTGAATTAATATTTTCATCATTTTCAATAATTATGAATTTAATCCCTTTTACCACATATTATTGATATGATAATGATACTCTAACTCAATTTTCAATATCATATTCAATTATAAAAAAGGACTGGCTGGAATGTGATATTTTTTACATACTTCTCTACTAAATATTGGAAGATACAAGCTTTATCATATATTAATGACCAATACATTTATTATATTCTAAAATAATACTGTAGATACACTTTTCTATCTTGATAAAAATATATATCCAAGTGTGTGTCATGACACATTAGTTGGCGGTTAGACCAAACCTTCTTCCTGTGATTGGTGAAGACATCTCCCAAAATGACTATTGTTAATGGTTAATTGTACTTAATTTTAAAATAATCATCACAATCATTCAAATGTAAAATGTACCAAAAATAAATTTTTATTTTATATGATATTACCATTAGCTGTCATAGTTCTTCATTGATGTTCCACAATATTATTATTCAAACTATTAACTACATAGATGTAGTAGAGAAACAATGCTTATTCTTTAAAATAAAAAAATAATGCGTCTATACCTTCTAATTCTTATTTATAAATGTAAAATGTATATACATTATAAAATAATTTTCTTGATCATATGATACTTATCCGTCTAAAACACTAGACCATCTAAAATCTTTTTATTAAAAAGTAACATGTACATTTAACATATTCATCTATTAGATTATTTAGATTCAATAAAATATTTTCATTATTTAAAAAATTTATTTTCAACTTAGAATCATCACAATAAATTCTCTTTATATAATAGATAATACATTGTGAATTTTTTATCGGAGAAAAATTGTTCCACATAGTATATAAAATATTTATACAACTAAATTGAACAAAAAAAATTCAATTTTATATCCGAAATTATTTATCTTTCACAACTGAAAACAACATTCAACTACTTTTAAGATATATCATGCACGTGTTTCTTAGAACTCTTATTTTTTATCACCATTTCCCATATAAGATTTTATTCTTTTCATTTATAGTAATTGTCCAATCTTATAAAGAATCTCATTTGAGACATCACAAAATATTAATTTCAATATGAACATGTATATGTTTGGATATTTTGGTTCATGTTAATTCAAGATTTCACACCCAATTAGTCACACTCTATACCTAATTAAATATCAAATTAGTTAATTTTCTTATAGTTCAGTATTTTCAATGAATATATGCACAAAAAACCCAACCAATTCAGCCAATATAGTTCATGAGGGATAGTGTTCATCCATTTTTATGGCCAAGTTGGGTTCATTAGGCCTCAATAATATTTCTCATTTATATTTGTTAGGTATTGTATGAATTTAATGTGTCCTTGGGGAGTCTTCGACTGATTATTAGTATATATCACAAGTACATTATCATAAATTTTTTACCTTTTAGGATATTCATTAAAAATTTATTTATGAAAAATTGGGACAATATTACTCATTTCATAGATATTGAAACTATTATTGAACAAATAGTATGATTTTTATTTACCATAGTTTTAGTGTTTATATTTCTTCTTATTCACCCATATCAGTACATATTATCCACAAATCCATGTATAAAAGAGGCCCATATATCTTCTTAACACATGTAAATGAATTTAAGGAAAATGAATTGTATGATTAAAATGATATATCTTGAATAAAATACAACCTCTAAAAACATCTTAACAATGTTTATTCTACTCTTATAGGTGAATTTCACAAAATTGTATTTTTTGTTTCACCACCACTGAATCTAATAAAATATTCCATCAAATCCTATACTACCAATGGATCTGGCATACCCTCGGGTATCCTGGCCAAACGGCTAAACAGTGGAACACACCCCCCCTGGGTGGTTCCGAATCCAAGAAACGATCCCAACCATCATTTTATTATCACAATTTAATTACCTATGGATTTTTAGGCATTAAATATTACAACGGCCTCAGCCAAACGACACCCCAACATGGGTTCGTGGCACGAAAATGCACAAAAACACACGACAGTTGAAAATTTACACCAAACCACCTACCTTATTTGACAACGATTGTTATACCCTAACACCGACTCCGGAAACGCCCATGAATGGCGTAGATATGATGAAGAACACAACCCAATCATACGTAAATAACATCTGTTAGGGGAATAATTGTTAAGAACCATACCAGGATAGGAGAGGGATTACCCGTGCAGTTCCAAGGAGATCATCCGAAGCCAAATCAGATTCCTGAAGAACACCCGGCGGATCTTCAAATGTTCGGTCGTCCTCCTTGGCTCCAAAACGGCTCAAATGCCTCCTCTGCCAAATGAGGAGGCTACTGCCTCTTTTAAGCCGAAAAAGAAAAGTACACGGTGTGTACTTCTGAGTACATGGCGTGTAATTCCTTCATTTAAGTGTTCCTCTGGTGGCACCGCCACACTGTTCATTAGTCGACATGAGTACACGACATGTACTCCCAAGTACACGGCATGTACTGTTTCCCAACTGTCGGCTGCTCCACCGCCTTACTGTTTAGGCATGCCGACAGACTACACGACATGTAAGGTACCACTACACGGCGTGTAGTCTGTTCCTACACCCTTCGTTGCCGACAAGGCTACAGGCCCCGTGTACCCATTCCACACGGCCAAAAGTACATAGCGTGAGGAAAAGTACACGACGTGTAGTTCCAAAATTTAGGATTTTCTCCCATTTTACTTATTTTCTCACAAACACTTAAGGAAAAGAGAAAAAAATAAGCTCGTACCTCAAAAATAAGAACCAGGTTCTTACAAACATCCCCCTTATAGCAATTCATCCCTGAATTGACCTTCCAAGGGTGGCAAAGATAATTCTTAGAAGAGTTCTGGCCACTGAGCACGTACATCGGCCTCCCGCTCCCAGGTCTCGTCCTGCACTCGGCCATGCTTCCATAGCACCCGTACGAGAGGAACTGACCGGCCTCAGAGAACCTTCATGCTCTTGTCAACGATACGAATCCTATGATTTTCAAAGGATGCATCTGCCTCCATCTCAACCTCCTCAGGGTGAAAGACGTGACATTGGTCTGAATGATAGCGACGCAACTGAGACATGTAGAAGATGTCGTGCATGGATCGGTACAACTGCGGTAACTGCAACTGATAGGTAACCAGACCAAATCTCTCCAGAATCTATAATGACCCCACACACATCAGAGAATGCTTAACCTGCCTCCTGATTCACTTGTGTCTCATACTCGGCGAAACACGTATAAAAACCTGATCCCCGACCCCGAACTCCAAAGGTCGTCTGCGGCGATCAGCATAAGACTTCTGACGAGACTGCATGGTAGCCATCCATATCTGAATCAACTGGACCTACTCAGAAGTCTCCCGCATGAGCTATAGTCCCAGAAAAGCTGCCTCACCTGCCACTAACCAGCACAAAGGTGAACGACATGGCCTACCATATAAATGCTCGTTTGGCGCCATCTCAATAGTCACCTGAAAACAATTGTTATTGGAAAACTCGACTAGGGGTATATGCTTCTTCCAAGAGCCCCCAAAGTCTAGAATGCATGAACACAGAATTTCCTCAAACACCTATATCGTACGCTCTGACTGGCCATCTGTCTGAGAGTGGTATGATGTGCTCAGAAGCACCTGTGTACCCAGCGCCCTCTGAAATCTCTGCCAGAAACAAGACGTAAAATGGGCGTCCCTATCAGAAATGGTAGAACATGGGACCCCATGAAGGATTACAATCTCTCGAATATACAGACTTCTGAGCTCATCCACACTGAAGGTCTCCTTGATCGGAAAGAAGTGAGTTACCTTCGTGATTCTGTCCACAACAACCCACATGGAGTCATTGCCACGAGATGACCTCGACAATCCCGTCACAAAATCCATCACGACATCATCCCATTTCTACTCTGGAATGGGTAACTACTGTAACAGCCCAGCTGGTCTCTGATCCTCTGCCTTCACCTACTGACAGGTGGAACACCTCATAACAAAACTAGCTACATATCTCTTCATACCCGGCAACCAGTACTGATGCCTCAAGTCACGGTACATCTTGGTAACCCCGGGATTACTGCCCAAACTGAAGCATGAAACTCTCACATCAGCTCCTCGCGTATATCCCCTGGAACCCATACTCGTCCACAGAAATTTAGGAACTCATCATCGCATATCTTCTAACCAGGAGGAGGGTCCTCACTTGCCACCGACTCCCGTAGAACTAGGCCTTCAGAATCAGATAGCTGTCTCATCCTCACTCTGTCTAGGAGGGTAGAATTCACAGCTAAAGAAGAATGATATGTCTGCCCCTAACCTTCATTCACCTCCAAATGAATCTCAGAGAACAACGACATGAGCTGCCACTCACCACTAGCCTCCTGCACTTCTTGTATCTGAGTCTTCCTACTCAGTGCGTCAGCTACTGCATTACCTTTACTAGGTGTATAGGCAAGATGAAAATCGAAGGACTGTATGTAATCAACCCACCTTCTCTGCCTCAGATTCATATCTTGCTGAGTAAAGATATTCTTGAGGATTTTATGGTCGGTGAAAACCACAAAATTATCTCCCAATAGATAATGTGTCCTATAGCGCATCGCATGCCCAACTACAGCAAACTCGAGATCAGGCGTCGGGTAATTCCTCTCATGTGGCCTCAACTGTCAAGACCTGTACGCAACAAATCAGTTTCTCTGCATCAAAACTGCTCCCAGTCCAACCCCTGATGCACCATAGTAAACTATATAGCTCTTCCCCTACGCTGGGAGTATCAGGATCGGTGTTGATGTCAACCTTCCCTTCAGGTCCTGAAAAGATGTCTCGCAAGCTTCCAACGAAACGAACTTCACACCCTTCTTAGTCAGACCTGTCAATGGTGTTCCTAAGCGGGAGAATTCCTGTATGAAGCATCTGTAGTAACCAGCCAACCCTAAGAAACTCTTTATCTCAAACACGTTCTTAGGCTGCTCCCATGAAACTACTGCTCTCACCTTCTCTGGGTCTACTGCAACTCCTGCCTTTGAGATTATATGACCCAGGAAGTGAATTTGGTCCATCCAAAAATGGCAGTTTGAGAGCTTAGAATATAGATGATGGTCTCTCAGTGTACTCAATATGATCTCAATATGGGTGGCATTGTCATGTTGAGTGTGAGAGAACACCAAGATGTCATCCATGAATACTACCACAAAAGAATCAAGATACGGACGGAACACATGATTCATCAGAGCCATGAAAACTGGTGGCGTGTTCATGAGTCCGAACGGCATAACCATACACTTGTATAGACCATACCTACTCCGAAAGGTTGTGAGAGGTATATCAGATGGTATAATGCACATCTGATGATATCCAGATCTCAAGTCAATCTTTGAGAACACTCGTGCTTCACGAAGCTGATCAAACAGCTCATCTATCCTCGACAAGTGATATCTTTTCTTAACCGTTAACAGGTTCAGCTTCCGATAATCCACGTAAAGTCTAAGGGTACCATCCGCCTTCTTCGCAAAAGGGACCGGAGAACCCCATGGAGAAGTCCTGGGTCAGATAAAACCCTTCACCTATAGCTCCTCTAACTGCCTCTTGAGCTCCCGCAACTCAGGAGTGGCCATCCTATAAGGATGAATGAACACCGGTGGTGCTCCTGGCACAAACTCGAAAGAGAAATCCACCTCACGTTCCAGAGGAAGAACTGATATGTTGTCCGGGACGACATCCCTGAAATGATCAAACACAGGAGGGAAATCCGTCTGACAAGTCCCCTGATCATCCAGATATAAGCTCGCAATCTGGGCTGTGACTCCACCTCACCCACAATGCTATGGTCCAGCTCGAGTCACCTGAACATCCCATTCACCCTTGTATAGAAACTCCTCACCCTCTGGTGACGTGAAATGCACACTGCGACGATAGCAGTATACAAAGGCTCGAAAGGGAACCAACCAATCCATCCCGAGAATGACATCATAAGCTGTCTTCTCTAAGACTTTGAGGTCCCATAGAAAGTGATACCCACCAACTTCATGGGGGGACTCCTTTCACTAACTCACATCAGTCATTCTAGTCCCCAATAGTGTGTACAACATCATGATATTAGAAGAAGAAGTATCACCGAGCACAAGGCTCTGCACAACAGGTATATATATGAAACTATGTGTAGCATCCGTATCAAAAATCACTGAAAATAAGACAGAAGCTACTAGAATAGTACATTTGATTGTAGAAGGTCCGAGATCCTACTACTGCTGGGTCTGTTGCACTGCATATGCCTTCCCAGTGTCGCGGCCCTGTGACACTGCCTGACTACCCTGAGCTGTCCCGCCCTACTGCCTCTGCCATCCTGGTGTCTGGCTACCATGGCCACGACCAACATCTCTGCCTGCATTCCCTGACGTATTCCAGTTCCCTGACTGCTAAGAAGTTCCTGGTCCTTCTCCTGCTTGAGGAGTCTGCATAGAACCCCTCTCACTAGCCACTGGTAGAAACACCCTACAAAAGTGCTGCAGATGACCCATCTTTCCACAATCTCGGCACTCCACTAGGTCTCGTGGACACTGTGGCCTCTTGTGACCCTCTATACCACATTGGTAGCACATAACCTGGCCACCTAAAGCATTCTTCTGATAGGTACTGCCACCCTGAGAGAAGTCCATTTGTCTCTTCCTCTTACCCACAGAAATAGTACCAGTAACTGGTGCTGAAACGCCCTGGACCAAACCACTAGATTCCTATAGGTTTTTTTCTGTAATCAGCGCATTCTTTACAATCGCGTTTATATTAGTCAACCTGAAAACATTCACCTGCACTCGGATGTCATAACTAAGACCATCCTTGAATCTCTTAGCTCTCAACGTCTCATCACCCACCAGCACGGGTGAAAAGCGCTGAAGCTCTGTAAAACGAGCAGAGTAATCCATCACTGACATAGCGCCCAGCTGCAGATTCATGAACACTCGAGCTCTATCTTCCCTCAGCATCTCAGGAATGAATAAGTCATAGAAGTCTTCTTGAAAATCGTCCCACACCATGTCTCTGTGTTGCTCTGACTGGGTGGTAACATCCCACCACCTCTTGGTGGAATCACGTAGCATATATGTTGCGAGCTTAACCCTCCTCCCTGGAGGCATCTCAAGATGCTCGAAAATAGTCTACATCAATCCTAGACAAGACTCCACAGCCTATGGTTCGCCATCCTCTGAAAACGTAGGCAGATGCTGCTGCTGAAAGATACGAGTCAGCACATCCATTGATTTGGCAGCCTGCGGTGCTCCCTGAAAGGTCTGCATGAACCGCATAAAGTCTTCACGGAACTGCGCCTCTGCACCTGTGTCCGGTATAGTAGCTGGCGCCGCATTAGGCTCTGCTGGAGGATCAACTGGTAGCCCATGGTCCACCATCTCCAGAGTATAATCTTCACCGCTCTCCTGGCGAACAACTCACGGTCGTCTAGGTGGCATGACACTACTGGGTCAAAAGAACGCCTCAGATTCTAGATTATTAAGGCTGAATGTGAAGGAACCACAAAGGAAAAAGTGGAAGAAGGCATTTCAAAATTCGCAAAACAAGAATACATGGCGTGTACACTGACTACACGGCGTGTACTTGACTTCGCTTCCCCTGCCCGGGTCCTTACACATGGATAAGCCACACGTCTTCCATTGAACAAAAAATACATGGAGTGTATAATATCTACACGGCGTGTACGGTGTTATTTTCCAACTATCCGTGTCGTCTGTGACACAACCGACTACTAGGCTTGACAATACACGGCGTGTTACACCCGCACAAAGCATGTACACCACCCCATATCCCTGCCACACAGCTAACTCCACACAGTCTGTACTCGGACAAGACTACACGGCGTGTCCCATAGGTACACGGCATGTTCAGGGAGAGCTGACACTAGACCGTGTTGTTAGTTACATGGACGCATCCCCAGGACACACCACACAACGTGTCCATCATTGAAACAATGTGTTCTGTCAAGGAGTTCACCAAACCGTGTTTGTTAGTTACACGGTTGGACTCTGGGTCAACACTGCAGAACATGTATAATATCTACATGGCATGTTCTACCCAAGATCTTACCTTCCCTGTGTCACCGCCCACACGGTTTGTGACACGGGAAGAGACTACACGACATGTACTTAGGGTACAAGGCGTGTAGTCAAAAATTTCATTTTTCATTCCAAACAGAAGAACCTACACTGCGTGTATCAAAATAATACACGGGGTGTATACTGGTTTTCTTGACAGTATGCCTCTGAAACGTCCCCAGAACCTAGAAAATACCATAAAACAACACCTAAGTTTCATATTCTGACCTGTGAGGGGCCATACTCCCCACGAATCAATGTTTGAAATATTATCTGTGTTATAACCAAGAAACAGTCAATGATCCACCAAATTCAAGTAAATTGGGGCCCATACTCCCCAAAAACCAAAGTTTGGCGTCCACTCTTTCAACAAACTCACATAAAATTACCCTATCACACAACAAGTATTTTATCAGAGTAGTTATCACAACAACATTATTTTCTCACACATCAACTATCACAACAACAAGTGAATTATAATGCACCTACATGGCATGGAAACTATGCATGGCATGTGATATCTAGCATGTGCCTATATGATGCATGAGACGACATACCCTCATCTCATCAGGTAGCAACTAAATATAAATTATAGATAAAATATATCCACCACAATACAAGTGCGTCACCCTATGAGAAATCAAATCAACCGTAAAATTGAAAAATCAAAAGAATTTCAAAATACGAGGTAGACTGGATTTTCCCTGTACACGAGTTAGCTAGGCCCGGGCACAACTTATTACCAACTACCGTTCATCCATTCCTTGACTACGACTCCAAATAGTAAGTCAAGGAAAATTACCCCTCTGATACCACTTTGTAACGTCCCGGATTCGGGTGCCATGCAACAGGTGCCCCGAACCCGGTTCTCCACGTGACCTCAAGCGCATTTCCCCAAATGCCAAAGGTTTCCGACTAGCAGCAAGGGCCCATGTATGATAGTGGGGAAACTATGCCCTCATTTTTCAATGTGTAGCGCAGCGGAATGGAAATAAAACATACAACAAACAGCGGATTATGTAAACCATACAAAACTAAAATAAAAATAGAAGTTGATATATCCAACAATAGATAAACAACGATGCTACATGTATCGAGTTCAAAGAAAACATCCAGAACATGTTATTAATCAATATAGTACATCAAAATGCAGAGTACAATAAAACAAAGCAAAATAGCTGGCAGCAGCATCGCGAGCCTAGGCTCGGTCCCATGGCCTCCTACTCCTCAACAACAGTAAAGTACATGTATAAGGACTCTTGCCCCTATCTACACCTGCTGAAACATAATCTGTTTGGGCCGAAAAGCATGTCCCAAACAGGGTGTGAGAAATATATCTCAAAAGGCACCCACCAAAGGATCGTGCCCAACTGTGTGTAAGCACGCAACAATAGTGTGCAGTAGTAAAATGCCATAATGTAAGAAGTAATCAAAAGTAACTACTTACCAGTTATATTGCCATTTAATTATCCATTTAATCCATTTAAATATTATAAATCACCATAGTGCATTTCTTAATAAACAATCCAGGTCCTCAGTCAAGTAACCCCTACCCTCAGGTAAAGAGTATCCAACTCAAGAATCTTCCCTTAGGAATAACAGAATTTTTCCTCAGGCGTAGGTAGTGTCGCCCTCAGGCACAGAATCAGCTGCCCATAAGCACGAAAGACGTTTGCCTCAGGCCGAAATAACTACTGCCCTCAGGCTAGATAGTACAATGCCCACTGGCTAATCACAACAACACCCTCAGGATAAACAGGTAATCGGGCCATGCCCAACATATCAAAATGCAGTAAAAAAGAAATTACACTTAAGGAAATTCTATAATTACTACATTAAATGCATACTCTCGGGTAGCCTGTCCAAACGGCTAAATAGTGGAACACACCCCCCAGAGTGGTTCCAGATCCAAGAAACAATCCCGACCAGCATTTTATTATCACAATTTAATTACCTATGAAATTATAAGAATTAAATATAGCAACGACCTCATCCACATGACACACCAACATGGGTTCGTGGCACGAAAACACACAAAAATGCACGACAGTTGGAAATTTACACCAAGCCACATACCTTATTTTCCAATGAACATTATACCCGAACGCCGACTCCAGAAACGCCCAAGAACAACTTAGATCGGACGAAGAAAAAAACCCAATCAAACTTAAATAGCATCCATTAGGGGAATAATTGGTAATAACCATACCAGGAGAGGAGAGGGCTTACCTGTGTGGTTCCAATGAGATCGTCCAAAGCAGAATCAGATTCCATATGAACACCCAGCGGAACTTCAACGGTTCGGTCATCCTCCTTGACTCCAAAACAGCTCAAATGCCTCCTTTTCCAAATGAGGATGCTACTGCCTGTTTTAATCCAAAAAAAAACGAAGTACATGGTGTGTACTTCTAAGTACACGACGTGTACTTACATCATTTAATTGTTCCTCTGGTGGCACCCTCACACTGTGCATCTGTCGACATGAGTACATGGAATGTACTTCCAATTACACGGCGTGTACTGTCACCCAGTTGTCGGCTGCTCCACCGCCTTACTGTTTAGGCCTGCCGACTGACTACACGGCGTGTAAGGTACCACTACATGGCGTGTAGTCGGTTCCTACACCCTTCATTTCCGACAAGGCTACACGCCCCGTGTACCAATTCCACACGAACAAAAGTACACGACATGTGGAAAAGTACACGGCGTGTAGTTGTAAAATTTTGGATTTTTCCCATTTTCCATATTTTCTCAAAAAAACTTAAGTAAAATAAAAAGAAGAATCCCATACCTCAAAAATAAGAACTGGGTTCTTACACACCAACACATCCTTCCAAGAACAATCTGAATCTATTTTCATTTCAATTCACGCTTCTCCATCATCTTCCTCCCACGTTATTCTCAATCTACTACAGCGTCATATGATATTAAGGTCAGAGTTCCACCCATTATATCAACCATTTAGTCTTCGACATTATGTATCATCGATTAGGCGATTCCAACTTCTTTCACTGCTCCGACAATAAGGGTTTTTCGATTTCTTATACTGCTACGTTGTGTACCGCATGCATCTTCGATACCTACTACTAACAGAACCGGCAACTATAATGAACTCGATTAGATGTTGGTGGACTAACAGTTATACCAACAACTTACACCCAAATCCTTCCTTTGGGACTCTGTACAACTATATACTTCTAGCTAAATATATCTCCCTCAATATACCAATTTTTTTTATGTCAACCCAAATATGAAACCTATGATATTTAGCGGACTATGTATTTTACATTACCCCGAAACCACGTGAAGAATTGCTATTGAAAATGAATCATCTTATTCCTTACAAAACTACTAATAGGGATATTTACAATGTATGTATACATAGGATTTTATTAGAACACATACTTATTCTGGCATTGAGGTTATAGTAGATTTAATCACCTCTAAAAAAACTGTTCTCAGAATAATGTATTGAACAACTGCAAGAATACAATATCTTATTATCATATACATCATCCTCAATTCCAACTGCTTAGAGTCCTAAAATATCATTGAACTGCAAACAAACTACTAACATAACTACTTGCAGTTACCACACTCTTATGTTTCTGAAACACCAGAACATAACATTTAGGTTTCTTATTCCTATATAATTTTATTCAATAAATAAATTCCAATAACTGTTAGCTAATGCTTCTACAAAATACTACATTCATATTTCACGTATAACATCTTTTCAACTACATAAAGCTATGAACATACATATTTACCCATTTTTGTGTATGCATTCACAATTTATACTATGTTTTATCATTGTTCACATTTCCTAAAAATATAACAATGCACACCGTGACATTTACATATAAAGATATACATTCAAAACATGCATTTCCCCTTAACCTCTACAGATGAAAGGTTTCAAAGAATAGTTCTACTGAATGAATGAAGAAATTGTGAGTTTACTATTACATTCATTTCAGTCTTATTTATGTTACAAACATTTTCAATTAATTTTATAAGATAATGCGGTCACACTTACAGTGTAAAAATATACTGAAAATCCCTCATTGACATCTAAAAATCTCTCTCCAACACTACCAAGTGAACAACAATCTACTAATGGCAGTGAAGATGGAGTCACACACGTGCCACTAACACCATTGTCTATCAATGGTCTATTATATTTACATTTCTATATCTAAATCTCTATATTTTTAAATAAATTACATAATAACATAAGTTATTTCTCTTTAACCACTTTGTCTATAGTGAAACAACAATCTAATGCTCAGAAAACATTTATCGCTGGAGTAAACAAGCGAATGCTAAAATCAAATGCCTTCATACAATCTCATATTCCTTTCTATACGTTTGATGAAACTTATCAACGAATACCACACTATACGCCACACAACCCAGCAATTCATCATCTAAGAATTTCCTAGACAGATTCGTTATTGATCGTGACTAATGAAAACATGCATTTCCCATTAACCTCTTGAGATGAAAGGTTTAAAAAAAGTGTGGTAATAAAGGAATAACACAATTGTGAATTTACCATTATATTAATTTGTGTCCTACTTACGTTACAAAATTCTTCCATTATTTTTATATCCTACTACTATAACACTTGGAGTGTCAAAATCTACTAGAAATCCCTTCATCACATCTACAAATCTCTATCCTACTCTAACAAGTGGACATCAGTCTTTAATTGGTGGTGCAGATTGTGTCACATGAATTCCATTAACACCGTTTTCTATAAATGGTCTACTCGATTTAAATTTTAGAATCTAAATCCCTATATTTTTATACACTATATATACTAACATAAGGCATTCCTCTTTATGTACTACGCCTATTGTGCGACAACAATCTGCTGCTCGATAACATTTATCATAAGAATAAACAAGCGAAAGAAATGATTGGATTACCTTAGACAATATCCTATTACTTTCTATAATTATGATGAAACTTATCTACAAAGACCACACTATATTCCACAAAACCAAGAAATTCATCATCTAACATTTTCATTGACAATTTTGATAGCGATTGTGACTGACAGAAACAATATGTCAGATTCATCACCTGCCTCATCGACCATGCAAACACAACTCCTGCAATTAGATTTTACTATGGCCATTAGCAGATCATCAATTGTTTCAATTTAACCTACATATTCGTACATGTTTAGTGAAACTGATTGTGGGGACTATAGCACTATATCATTTATAGGTATAGTGTCATTTTTTACCCAAATATACTACATCACACACAAACACACAACTAAATGAACACACATTTAATATAAAATATAGTTTTATACAAATACGATCAGACTCTAGGAAACAATTGTTTAATCGAGAAGCATCACAATCTAACAATTCAGATACACATGACGACATCAACGATGATATCCAAACATCATAACACTATAAAGGTATGTTTGCGAATATTCTGACATGCTATCAACAATCATTTCTGTATTATTTAAGGAAGTATTTGAAATAATTTGTTGGTAACTACAGGCTATTTGGTACAACAACAGTTTTCTCATAACACATGATAATGTACTTAAGGATTCAGCATTACAACATCAAAAAAATTGTGACAAAAATACCTTGCACTACCCCTACATTGTGTATACAATATATTACATTTATTTGGATTTTCACACAGGATATTCAGATATTGGAGACCCTTCTAATGTCTGCTAATATTGTCATTCATTAATGTGGTTTGATTAAAGAATCATAAAATGTAGCATCCAAAAAAACCCACATTTTGATACATGTTGTGCTATGGTAAATATTTTATTGAACTTAATAACACATTTTCCTCAGTACCTAAAAATGTTTCTCTTCAATTCAACTTCTACAGCAGCCCAAATTTTCCAAGAACAGATACATACTTACAACTCCATGTTTTCTTTCACTTCAATGGGTGGTAAGATGGATATGTCTATAAACAGGGGTTGAGATACATGTATATTCATATTGAATGGAATGAACTACCATTGTATAGGATGTTTCTGTACACCAGATGGTCACCCACCATGATTCTCACAACAATATGTCCTTGACACTACACATGAATGTCAAAATAGGGTTTGTATGTTTAGGAATCTCTAAACCTATCTGTTATAGAATATTTTGTCAATCTAGCCTATTTTTGTATTAACATAACTACAACCTGCTGCTCAGATAACCTGAATTTCCAAACTCATATTCACTAAAACATGGACGAGAACCTGAAACAAATGCTTCATGAAAACAATGCATTAACTCGATAATTCAGAAGTGAAAGGGATGTTATTCCTCGTCAGGAGGTCACAAATTTCAAACTATGTATATTGAAATGAAGACAGAAAAATACAGTACATATAACTTACCGAATAATTCTTAGACTGCAATTCTTATTGTCTGTGAGTTCGATGATCTCAACCAATGGCTCGATATAATCATTCATACAAAACTGGTGATATTCAAGAATTGTTGATCAAAAACAATTATATCTTCCATTACTATATCCCATGATTTTCACAGGTGGTAGTGATGGATATGTTGACAACATTTTTCAGTTCCTTACTCCATTCACAACATGTCCAAAATTAAGGAAGTTTACAATGAGAGAGTACTTCTCCATATACTTGCAACGACATGAAAATTACACCTCAACGCTACTACATTCATGAATATTGTTGCAAAAGTTTGTTGTAAATGATTATATGATGATAAAATCTCATAAACTATCATTCGTTTAATTTAATCAAAATTGTGTGACGGTAGATCTATAGAATGGATTGCAAGATGCATTTCTCAGGGGCAACTGAGATGGGTTTTCATGCAGAAAATGCATTATTTTACCATCATCCTTTATTGGTGGTCCATGGAATATGATTCAAAATTAACAAGAAGAAATATCTATTTGTAATTGGCCAGGGTATCCAGATTTTTTTGTAACCTTTACATATAACCTTATGTGGCTTGATATCACTCATTATCTTAGATATAAGAATCTGCGTCTAGTAGAATCCCCCCAAATACTATATCGAGTTTTAAACATTAAACATGAATATAAAATGAATGATTTAAGATAAGGTTGTTTCTTTGAAATTTCAAGGGTAGGTACCCATATTTCTATATAAAAAAAATATTTTTATCCAACTTGTTTACAATTAAATCATCAATTACTAACTGTAACACTTTTCATTCAATGTTTTTGTTCAAACCGTAGAGTTTTAGAAACACGGATTGCCTCATGTGCACATCCTATTTTTTCACTACGTTGAAAACAAATTAAGCACTCCAACTACTGTTAACAACTATGTCTATACTGAAATCTTGGATAATGTTTCATAACCAATAATACATGATGTTGTCAAATGTATTATGCTTCACATAACATGTTGTGTTGCGAACCATTCATCAACATGTATAAAACACTGTAAATGTACAAAATATTTTGAAATTTTTTTTCTTCTGAAAATACAACTGTTGATGAAAATGGTTATACAGTTTATCAGATAGAGGATGAAAATAATACTGTTCTAAAAAATGACATTCCTTTTGATAATCAGTATGTAGTACTATAAAATATGGTTTTTCTATTAATGTATCATGCTCATCTCAACATTGAAGTTTTAAATCAGTCATCTTCGATCAAATACCTATTTATGTATATTACCAAGGGAAACGATCAGGTAACAACAAAACTCTATGAGGGGAATAACGTACACTAGTTAGATAATAATGTATATGAGATAAATATGTATTATTAATGTCACTACATATCTCCTTGTGGGTCATGTTGGAGGACTTTTTCATATGATATCATTTATAGATATCCTCTAGTTGAGAGGTTACATTTCGATTTTCTAGAACAGAATTGTCTGACGTTTTCAGACAATGATAACATTGAAGATGTATTAAATATTTGAAACAGTTCTCATACAATGCTGATTTTGTGGTTTGAAGAAAATATAATATACCCATAAAGTAGAGGTTTAACTTTTTCAGAGTACCCTACTAGATTTTTGATCCACTCTCAAGACATGAAATGGGATCCCCGAAAGCAGGGATTTTGTATTGGGAGACTATACCACGTGCCTCAAATCACTGGATTACTCTACTACATGGGGATAATTTTAAAAAAAATCAAAGGTGAAACTTCATATGAATATATGAAGACTGTAAACATCATCAATCATTATACATTAAGAGAGGCTTGTTCTGCTATGGGAATACTGACAGATGACAGAGACTTCGTTGAAACTATAAAAGAAGTCACAACTTGGGGAATGTGAAAACATGTACGTAGTATTTTCGCAATCATGTTAGTCTCTAATAAAATATCTCTCACAGATATTGTCTTGGCTGAAACCAAAGACATACTATCAAAGACATTTTATATTTACAAAGAAGGACCATACAAATATCAGGTGCACATTTTCTCATGTACCTGATTTATTGGTATCAATTTATGTCTTGACAAAGTCTTATAACTACTAGTTGGTATTTATAATATTGTAGTTAAGAAAAAATGAAGTAGTTCTCTAAGCATAAATTGTATACTTACCATTAAATCTGCAATATTTTACTTGGTTGAGGTTCAAATTATCTTGCAGTACACAAAAATACCTCGCTTTAATTATAATACAGTATTGACTAAAAAAAATTTATGTTCACATTTTAGTAGTAATTGAAATTGTTTATTTTATTTTGTATTCATTTTTAAAAATCCACCGTAGTTTTAATGATATATTCTTCACATAATAGTTCAATCTACACTGATCTTACTATTATTTGGACTAACTGCAATATATATATCTTATGTGTATTTACTCTTCTGCATTACTAAAGTCCATGAATTTATATTGAAATATTTATACTAACGGACTACATTAATTTTAATATATACTAATATGTACAAGTATTCTACAATATCATAGATTAGTTATTCAAATAACACTTATAACTGCACTGTTATTGCTATGATTGACTATCTGTATTTAAATAATGTCTATATTTACTATACTACATTACAAAAAAGTCACAACATTACGGTTGAATTATTAATTTTATATGACTTTGAATATTTTAATCTATAATAATCTTTACAGATATTCCACAGGATTTTTGTTAAAATATTTCATTATAGAAATATCCTAGAATTTCTTTTATAATATTGCATTACAAAAAAATCCCAACATTTCTATTAAAATATTTAACATAAATTCCTTCATCTATTTTAATGTATAGTATTTTGTACAAGTATTCCACAGTTCCATTCATTAGCTAAACACATAACACTTTTTACTACAATGTACTTGCAATCATTATACATCTTTCTCTAAAATAACTTCAGTTATTTTTAATATATTGTAATAAAAATAAGTTACAACATTTATTTTAAAATATTAATACAATATTACTTCATTAATTTTAATCTACACTATTTTGTTTATGTAATCCAAAATTTCATATACCATTTATTCACATTACAATGCTAACTGTAGTGTACATGCTATCATTTTGCGATATACTTATCTGCTCTACCATTAATGATAATGATTCAGTAAAAAAAGACAAACAATACTGTTAAAATGATAATACCAATTGGTTGAGTTTAAATTATTCTTTAATATTCTATAAAAGTATACTATAGTTTCATATATCACTTATTATTACCTGCAAGCTGCACCATACTTGTTGTCATTAGCAATTACTGCAATATTCTTAACTTCTGTGAAATTTACTATATTTAAGTAGACAAATGTCTCACCATTTCTATTCAAATATTAATAATAACTACATTTTACTCAATTGAATCATCTATCAGTTTAATAATTATTAATAATGAAGACTATAACACATAATTACTAGTAGTATCTCTCAATAAATTTCTTGTCATACTGTACTTGTTATGTTTAATTTAATGTAAACTATTGTAATGACATTGTTACTACTATTTTGTACTAAAATTTAACAATATTCAACAACATTGTATATTTAACACTCATAGATCACTAGATACATACATATGATTTGAGAGAAATAGACCACATTTTACTGAGCAGTTAAAGAGCACTTTAGTTATGTCCACCTTTGACACTTCCAGATTCTAATTTTAGTTCCACTCCAAATCGTTTAGTTGCAGTAGAAAACGAATTAAAATAATGATTCAATTCTACAAGAGTAAAATAGCTTATATAGTATGCTGCCAGATGAACAGAAAGATTTGATGTCTTTCATTCTATATTCACTGTCTACTGATTCGGGCGGGGGGGGGGGGGGGGGTCTTCTTGCATGGTTATAGAGGAATATGTAAAACCTTCAAATAGAGAGTACTGCCATCATTGATGCGGGAACATGGAATGTTAAATAGTTCTCCGCATTCTTTAGAAAAAATAATTTTCATCGTCTTTAGAGTATCATCACTTACCAACATTACATTTCAATTTCTTGGATTAGAACAATAAGGTATTTTGAAGGACTATAAACACCAAAAAATCAGCTTTTAGAGAATAAATGGAAAAATATTATTCTGTAACTTTATATTTATATTCATTATATTCTCAATTATAATAAGAATATTCTTATCTAGGTTAATTATTCTGAGATTCACCAAGAAATACATGATATACATGTCACTCTTATTCGAAGTCTTTACATCAGAAAGGCCAAGGCAAGCCATATCCTTCACCTTATCAAAACATCCTTTTACATCAGGAAGCTTATGTGAGTAGAAATCTGCCTCACCCTCATAAGAAACTCCAATAAAACTAGCTTCCTTTGTGTATGAAAGAACATAATTCTTCCCATATCTCTTAAAAGTGAATTTTTCTTTTGCTTCTTCTTTTAAAAAACATGTTGACTCATAGAATTCAACCAATACGTCTGGATATACCATATCCTCATCTCCTGGTTTCGATACGTAAACACTCTCCCATCCATTCAGCTTGATATTATTTGAGATGATAGAATCATACTTAGCAATGAAATTTGGATGTACTAACATTTCTCTGTAAATATGCCAATCAGAAATCATCAGGATAGTAGACATGTCTTTCATGGAAGATACATTGATAGAAATTCGGTGTAAAGGAATCCTTGAAAATCCATAACGGGCTTATATAGGATGAAAGGGCTTCAACACACACAAAAATGGATCTCGATGTGATACAACCATAGGGGGTCCTTTATATAGGTGTTTGGGGTGACAATTCAGCTTTCATATTCAATCCAACTGTTGAAAAACCTTGTGATCAGATCTCATAGTTGAGATGTTAGCCAGACATAAATTTTGATAGAATCTGATCATTTGAGTTTTTTAATAATAACAATTAGATTTAAGAAAATGTGAATACAAAAATTAAAAAATAGATGAAAATACCAATAAATAATAGAGGATTACAAAAATTAAAGATAAGAAACATTCATTTTGGATTACTAGGAAAATTATTCGTAATGAGGAAAATTCATCTAGAATAACTTTACATTCCGAAAAATTTGATTACGGAAAATCTGACTATGAAAATTTATTTCAAAAACAAATAATGAAAACATTCATTAAGATATTTTTTTAAAATCTTCATTATGAAAATTTATAAAATCATCATTACGAAAATTTAGAAAAATCATCATTACAAAAATTGATAAAAGCTTCATTAAAAAAATTGGGAAAATCTTCATTATGAATATTTGAAAAATCATCATTACAAAAATGTAAAAAATCATCATTACCAAAATTTATAAAATTATTAAACAAGAAAATGTACACCCCATATGAAAAATAGTTTGTTACTGTAATGAGATAGGTTCCAACAAGAAGTTAATATGGAAGATTACCATACAGTTATCATTCCAAACATCTGTTTATTATATTCATATATATCGGAGGGTAATGATTTTCTGAAAATATCAGCAAGTTGATCTTGTGTTCTGATAAATTGAAAAAACATATCCCTTTTTTATGCGTGATCTGTAAGAATGTGTTTCCTAATATCTATGTGTTTTTCACGAGAGTGGTGTGCATCATTTTTACTTAAGGAAATGGAACTAGTACTATCACACCAAATCTGTGTTTTGGTAAAACTCATACCATAGACTGTGATTGTGTGTTTCATTCACAACACTTGAGCACAAAAAAATCCAGCTGATACAAATTCATCTTTAGCAATGGAATGTGCTACAGAGTGTTTCTTTTTTCATAACCAAGAATCTATGGAATCTCCTAAGAAATGAAAAGTTCTGGATGTACTTTTCCAATCCATTATACATCCACCAATGTCAGCATCTGAAAAACCTTTTAAAAAAATTCATTTCCAGAAGTATAAAAGAATCCTAGATCCATGGTTCTCATTATGTAATGAAAAATTATTTTCACTTCCTTTAAATGAGATTCCTTAGGATTGGATTGATATCATGCACATAATCTTGCTAATAACATTAGGTTTGGATGACTAGCTATTATGTAATTTAGACTTCCTATCCTACCTCTAAATGTTGATTGACCTACTAGTTTCTCAGCTTCACCTAGACCAAGTGAATTTGAGGTACCAATGGGAGTACTTATACTCATAGTGTTTCTATAACCATACTTTTTAGGATGATCATTATTATACGTATGTTGGGTAAATATAGATTCCTTACAGTTTTTTAGAAATTTGAAAATCAATGAAAAATTTTAACTCACCCACATACTCATATAAAACTGAGATTTCAGTAGACCCATAAAGGAATCAGTTAAAGATTACTGAGTTGATCCAAATATAATGTCATCAATATAAATTTGAACAATCGAAAAAAATTTCTTATCTTTCTTTATAAAAAAGGTTGGATCAGCATTTCCCAAAATATAATTATTTTAAAGAGAAAATCATATATGTCTATCATACCATGTTCAAGGAGATCTCTTTAGTCCATATAAATCTTTGGTATATTTGAAAAAATGTTTAGGATGTTTTGTATCTTCAAAACCAGGAGTTTGTTTAACAAAAATATCTTCTTGAACATAACAATTATAGAAAGCACATTTAACATCCTTTTGAAAAAATTTGAAATTGAAAAATGCTGAAAAGGAATGTAGAATAAGAATAGATTCATGTCTAGCTACCAGAGCATAGGTTTCTTCATAGTCTATTAATTATTGTAGATTATAGCCTTTATCAACAAATCTGGATTTATTTATTACAATAACTCCATTTTCATCACACATATTTCTAAAGACCCATTTTACTCCAATAATAGATGTCTCATTAGGTCATTCAACCATGTTCCAGACATTATTCTTTTTAAATTCATTTAGCTCATCATACATAACTTTTATCCAATAATCATCACCTAAATCTTCATCAGTGCTTTTTGGTTCTAATTTGGAAAGGAATGCTAGATGTTATATTTGATTTCTTAAGGAACTTCTAGTCCATACATGTTGATTTACATCACCAATGATACTATCACTGGGATGATTCTTAAGAAACAATTGATTTGGGTTTTGTAAAACCTTTCCAATCAACATAGGTTGAGGTTGCTTAAAAACAAAAGGATCAGTTTCATCAAATTTGACATGTACTATTTCTTCAACAATACAAGTATTTTTAATGAAAACTCTATATGCCTTAGAAGTTGTGGAGTAGCATAGGAAAATTCATTCATCAAATTTTGGTGCGAATTTGTGAAGATTATCATTAGTATTCAGAATGAATAACTTGAAACCCAAAACCATGAAGTAGGAAAGTATAGTTTTTCTACCATTCAATAACTCATAATGAGTTTTATTAAGAAAATGTCTAATCAAAACTTGATTTATAGTTTAACAAGCAGTACTTAGAGCATCAGCCCAAAAATTGTTGGCTATAGAATATTCACTCATCATGGTTCTTATTATCTATTATAGAATTCTATTTCTTCTTTGAAAACACCATTCTGTTGAGGTGTTCTGTGTACTGAGAAGTTATGATTAATTCCTTTTCTACTACAAAAAGTTTCAAAATCAGAATTTTGAAATTCTCCTCCCTGATCAATATGAATAGTTATCAAAGGAAAGTTTTTCACATTTTAAACATGGGATATAAAACATTTGAAATAAGAAAAAGATTCATATTTCATTTCTGGAAAATATACCCACGTAAATCTAGTGTAATCATCAATGAAGAAAAATACATAATATTTTCCTCCAATTCTTCTAGTTTGTGTTGGACCAAAAAGATCCATACGCACTAACTGCAGTGTATCAGTGTTTGAGACTTTATGTACTGATTTAAAACTTGATTTATGTTTCCTTCCATATTGATAGTATCAAAAACTTTTGAAGAATCAAATCTATGCTCCGGTAGATCCTTAACTAGTATATTTTTTAGAGAATTTTCATAGGTTTTTGAGGTTACAGTGATATAGACATTTATTCCATAATAAAGAATGATCCTTCATTACAGTAAGGCAAGGTAGATATTGGCTCTTAAGGCCTTCTATGTTTAGTGTCTATACATTTTCTTCCCTATTAGAGGAAAGAATATATTCTTCCTTGAAATTGTGTACTAAGAACTTGTAATTCCTGAAATTCACGAGGTAACATAAATCACCTAATTGGCTTATGCAATTGACATTGGTCTTAAGACCCTTAACAAATAAAACATATGAAATCAATGTTTTTTCATGAAGAACGATGTTACCTATATTGATAATTTATCCCGTAGCATTATCTTCGAAATCTATTTTTCCTTCATTCGTATTGACAATATTTTCAAATATGTATTTGTTGCCAGTCATATCGTGGGAAGATCCACTATCCATGTACCAAGTATTTTTATTGGAAATTTCTTTATTTTCCTGAAAATAAGAATGTTAGACTTTTGAAATTCAAAAATTCTTGGATCCAAAATCATTAGAAAGAATAATATTCGGAATACACATCTTCGTTGAAAAATAAGATTTATGAAATCCAAAAGACCGAGTTTTGTTTAAGGAACAATTTATTTCCCAATGCCCGCCGCACTAACACTTAGTGAAGAATGGATCACTTTGAGGAACAAAATATTTGTTACTAAGAATTAGTTATGAACCAGTATAACCAAAACTAGAGTTATTCCTTAGAGATTGAATTTGAGAATACATCTTATTAAAATTTTCTTTTCCAAAGGAAATGTTTGACAAACACTTCGTCAAGGAAAATATTTACGACTTTATTCTAATAACTATGTTCTTGTCTTCCAAAAAAAAATTTAGAACTATAGTTAGGCTCAAAAACATTTTTTGTAGAAATTACTTTTTCTAGATCCTTAGAATGGTTATCCATCTTAGAATTATCTTCCAAATGATTTTTTGAAATACATTCTAAATAAAAAATTTTCTTATTAAGATCTTTATAATGATCTGATATTTCATTCATAAGAATAGTATTTCTAGAATTTTCCTTATGTCTCTTTTTCGTGAGTTTTGAATTCTCATTCTCAAGGAGTTTAGCAAACCTAGAAACATCTTCATAGGTTGGTAAAGTATTACCTTTATCAGAAGATGATTCTTCTTCTGAGTATTCATTGTATTTATTATTAGTATTTAAAGATACATTGGTGATGGATTTAACATTGTAAAACTTATCCATTAAGCATGGATTTTCAATTGGTTGTCTGGTTATTAAACTAAGATTATTTTTTCCAGAAGATTCTTATTATGATGATTCATCTGACGAGTCAACACCGCTGGCACTCCAGGTTTCATTAGCTTTCCGAAAATTCATATCTTTAACTTTTTAGTTCTTGTTTATATTCCACTTAGAATGTCTTTCCATTATATAATTTCTCTTAAGCATAGGACAATTAGGCCTTATATTCCCTGCTCTTTTGCATTCATAACAGGTGACTACTCAGTTATTCATATCCTTAATTTATTTTATCTTGTATCTAGATTGAAATTTCTTCTATCCAACTATCTTATTCATCCTTCTAGAAATATTGGCTAATTCATTTTCTGATGATTCACATCCACGAGATTCAGATTGAATAACAATCTTCTTAGATTTAGATCTTGTACCTCTCTCAAGATTCTTAGCTTTCATATGATTTGATGTTGTTCTAAAAGAAACACTACCATTCCCATTCTTCTTCTTAATATGATCAACATCTCTCTTCATTGTATTTTAATGTGGAAGAAGATTTCCAAAATTTTCACCAAGAGAAATATGTGTAACTTTTCTATTCTGATCTATACCTGTCCTCTTAGACTCCCCCTCATTAGGCATGATGTCTATGATTTTGTCCACAAGAGCATCATCGTCTAATCCTTTCTCACCCAAAAATTGTAAGATGATGGAAAATGTCATAAAACTATGTTTTACCTTACATATAGGTTCTCCATAGGGAATGAAAAAACCATGATACTCATCTCTGAGCATGGATCTTCTAGTTTCAATAAATTTTGAAGTTCCAAAGTGTGTTACTTCATGCTTCTTCCTACTACAATTTACTTCATCACAAGATGAAATCGGTCTATATAAATTTCTCATCATAGAACAAAGAAATGTATTGTGAACCTTATAATTTAGTTGATATTCATAATTTTCTTGGTTGATGAATATACTGACTTCCTTGTCAGGGATTTTATATCCTCTAGTAGGAATTACAAAATTGTCTAATCCATTATTGATAATAAATGACTTCATGCGATCTATCTAATATTCGTAATCATTCCCATCAAAAAAAATGTATTCCAGTTAGATATAGGATTTCTAGGGAGCCATCATTGATTCCTACAATCTTAATGAAAATCTTTCCACACAAACTTGTCAAAAATAAATGATTATAAACAAGGATAAAAAAAATAACCAAAGAAAGATTGGTAAAGTATTATCTTCATCAGTAAGCGATTCTTCATCTTAGGATTCAAAGTAGTTAATATTACTATTTAAAGATACATTGCAGATGGATTCAGCATTATGTTCCTTAGCCATTATGTAATGATTTTTAATTGGTAGTTTGGATATTAAACCAAGATTCTCCTGTACAAAAGATTTTTAATCTGATGATTCATTTGAAGATTCACCACCGAAGGAACTCCAGGATTCATTATCTTTCAGAACATTATTCTTATTAACATTTTAGTAGTTTTTTCTATTCCTCTTAGAATGATTTTCCTTTCTATCCTTTCTCGTAAACCTAGGAAAATACAACCATACATTCCCTTCTCTTTTGCATTCATAACAGGTGACTTATGTGTCTTTCTTATCCTATATTTCTTTTTTCATGTATCTAGATTGAATTTTCTTCTATACAACAATCTTGTTCATCCTTCGAGAAATATTGGGTAATTTATTTATTGAAGATACACTTCCACTAGATTCAGATTGAATAAAAATCTTCGTATATTTACATCTTGTAACTCTCTCAGGAGTCTTGGATTTCATTTGAAGTTGATGTTAAAGAAACATTTCCATTCCCATTTATCATCTTAATATTATCTGCATATCTATTCATTCTAGTCTGAAGTGGAAGAAGAGTTCCAAAAAGTTCATCAAGAGAATATCTGGGTAAATTTTCTATTCTAATCTATAGTTTTCCTCTTAGATTCCGACTCATTGGGCATGATGTATTTTATTATGTATACAAGAGATTCATAATATAATCATTTCTCACCCATAGATTGTAATCTGTTGATAATAGACATAAGTTTTTGTTAAACCTTACATATAGGTTCTCCATGAGGAATGAAAAAAACCATGATAATCAGCTCTGAGCATTGCTCTTCTAGTTTCAAAAAATTTTGAAGTTCCAAAGTGTGTAACATCAAGATTATTCCAAATACAATTTTCTGCTTCACAAGATGAAATATGGATATATATATTTCTAGTCATTGAACAATGAAAAGTATTGTTTACAATATAATTCAGTTGATATTCATGCTTTTCTTCATCGATGAATTTACTAAATTCCTTGTCGGGGATTTTATATTCTCTAGTAAGCATTACAAAATTTTATACTCTAGTATTGATAATAAATGTATTCATGAGATCTCTCCAAAATTCGTAATCATTCACATCAAAAATAGGTGGTCTATTAGGATTTAGGTTGTCTATATAACTAACATTTATTCCTGTCATCTTAAAGAAAATCTTTCCACACAAACTTGTCAGTAATAAATGTTTGTAAAAAAGGATAAAAAAATTTCCTAAGAAAGGAAAATTTAGAACAATAAAATACTAGAGTATACACACTTATATGTGAATATGAGTATTTCAGAGACCTCTTCTAATACCAATTGTAGGATTGAAATGCTACTGAATTTAGTGTCGAATAATGATATAGATGCTCAATATACTAGAGGGGGTGAATTGTTTACTTCAAAAATTCCTTTGTAACATTTAAAGATGGAAATGTTTAACAAAGTTAAACAATGTAAATTCAAAAAACACCTTATTCCTACTAACATTCTTGATTCTAGAAATGGGATTCCGGGAATGTAGTTTCAGATAATGTGGTTCTGGAAATGAAACTCAACCAAAGTTTAAAAAGATATAGATTTTACCTTAAAGCATATAAAATCTTAAAAAATCAGAGTGTACAAGTATAATGAACTATAAGATTGTTTTAATTTCCTAAACAAACAAAATGAAGTAGAAAATTTCAATCAATACAAGTAACAAGTAGAAAATATTTTAACACAATGAGAAGGGTATCCAACAACTTTGGATAAAGGTCCATTGATTTATACTTTCAAAAAATTATATCTTACCCACAACAGAGTAAGACATCAATATGAAGATCAGAATCTGTTATGCTATCCCCACAAGCCCTTAAACATCAATGTAGTCGACACCTCTGTCTTTATATCTCCAGAATCCCTTGAATGTACTTAGCAACATTCAGAGTCACACGATGCAATTCTGAACAATATTTTAAATATGCACAAAGCATGAAAGTCTCTCTATAGGAATCACTTCAGCATCATGTAATATATAGATTCGTAGAACAGAATTGTGCGCCTTCAAATGAACTTCTATTTATAGGCACATATTCAACGGTCGGCTCCCTTCTTCAATAGGTATATTTTTTCTTGAATTTTTGAGGGACCTGTACACATGTCACTCAAAAAATGGTTGGTTAGATATAGAAAGCACGACATCATTTTATAACCAAAACAAGAGTACCCACAACATGGTTTCTCAACAAAACCTATTTTTCTGACTCTAAGGAAATAATAGTTCGGATTCTAACCAAAAACCTTTCAGTGTCTATAAAACATGGATATTCAGACTCTATCTTGAAAAGTGTTCAGAAGCAGAATTATATAGAATTTCGAAGTCTGAATTTCAAGGAAATTAGGATTTTGAATTCTTATGAATTCAGAACTTGAACTCATAAAGTTTGGAGTCCAAATTTAGAGAATTTGGAACCAGAACTATGAAATTTCAGAGTATGAATTCAGATAATTTAGAACCGGAGCTCAGAATGTTCGAAGTCTGAATTCATGGGATTTCAGAACCAGAATTCGGATCCTAAAAATAGAATTCTTTATATATAAGTATATATAATATTCTTAGGTGTTAGATATGAAACCAGATTTTATACATAGACATAAAATGAACAAGATTATGATATGAACAAGGAAAAACATGGTAAGGATAAATTTCTTTGGGGAAGGAAATTTTTTTCAGCAATATGAAACTTAGGGAAAATAAAATTTTCCTTAAGATAAGGTGTTTGTGATTTTCAAAAAAAGAAGGAATGAACGATTGATAAATAAACCTTATTAACTCAACACATTAGACATGAAGTTTAATAAATATTGTGCAATTAACATATTTCCCTTTTTATCACTAGAATCAAACGAATACAATTTTATTTTCAAAATTTTAATTAATATAATTACTAATGCTGTGATTTTTTCTTTCAGTTTTAATTACACTTCATGCATTACTTTGTATGACATGAATATTCATGTAATAAAATAAGTTATTTATTCTATAGATAGACATTTTCACATAATAAAGACATCATTGATAATGAAAATACAATCAAATGTTCCTCCAAAAACTGTATTTAATATGTATAATTCATTCCGTTATTCTTGTATTTTATTGTTGCGTCCTCAAGCAATTGACTATTGTTCCATTGTATTATACCAATAAATTTTTACTTTGAATTATAAAGTTTACTATTATTATGTAAAACATACAAATAGCCTTTTCAGTAGTAAACATCATTAATTCTATATGTCAAGCGTACAAATGTGTGTGTACTAGTTTTATAAAAAATTAAAAGAAGAAAATTAATTCAAATTAGATATAATTAATCCCTTGCCATTATTCTTATTGATTTTCTCCTTTAATTCATGTATATTAATCATTGAAATTTGATATGGTTTCTTGGAAATCGTTTTATAATCAGTTATGAGTTTTATTGAATACGCAATATCAAAATTCAATGGATAAAAATAAAACTATTTCTAAATGACATTAATAACATACCATACATTAGATATGTATTGTTCTTTGAGTTTATCCCCATCCATATTAGATAAATCTGATCATTGAAATGGAATCAAAACATATTAAATGGATATAACAACCATTTAATATTCAAATTTAACTTTTCATTGATAGAAAACCATTGGTTGGTTGTAAAAATTAAAATCTCTCCACTCCATATGTAATTAATATGTTCTATATATAATGAATATTCAAAATCATCAAAAATAACATAAAATTCAACCAGATAGAGTATAATTAGATTATTAAATTTGAATATTCCCATATTATTCTATTTGATAACAATCATAGATGTGTGAGGAAATTATCAATCCATGATGCATTTTTACTACTAATTAAAATTATAATCATTGGTGTTGTAATGTAATACCCATTAAAACATATTTGGTTATATAAAAGAGTGGATGTATCTAGGGTTAATTGAAACATTTCCAATCTATAGTGGATGGTATGTGTACTTTTTTCCACATATTTATGGTACCACACATCAATAATTGTGATCACATGATATTTTAATTTTACTTCAGGATTAATTGGGTATTAATATAGATCAACTTCATTAACCTTTAAATTTTATCACCTGTTAATATACTTCCAATATTCCCTTAAATTATAATAATATATTATGTGCCATTAATTTTATGGATATTTCTCTCTTGTGGAAGCATTTGATAATATATTCATAGTAATACAGATTTATATTTAATTTTGATCATGCTATCCGCAATTAAAAAAATTTCTAATCCCATGATGAAAATTAAATCCATGTTTCCTTCCAAACATCTAGGATAGTGGTAGACTAATCATCATCCAACGTTATTTTACTAGAAAAAATTGAGTTTTTTGGATGACTCCAATATTTATTTCTTTTTTTCGGACACATAAAACAAATACTTTCATAACTATAGTGTCATTTATAGATAATTCCCCCCATAGACATGAGTTTTAGCCACTAAAGTATCCATAAATCAGAAAATCCAATTAAATGATATTATTATAAGCATAACTCACATGTATTGTAAAATTTCTTCATTGGTTCTAATTTATTCATCATCCATCATCTTTAATTCATGAAATTAAAAACCAATATTCATATGATGATTATGGGGATGTACTGATTAAAAAATAAACACTTAAAATCATCCTAAATAATAGAGTCAATGTATTCTTTTTATCCACTTCTTAATAAAAGGACTTAATTAATTTAAATCACATTATTAATGAGAATTAAATAAAATAAAATTCTCATTTTTTGAGAACTAGAAAATAGATAAAAAAAATTAGTTATACAGATCTACAACCCAATAGTTAGTACATTAGTGGACCCAATAAAATAAGGTGGATGTTTCCTCTCAAATAAGATTACTATACAATATTTTCTATTATATATTTTGTTAGATCAACATATTTCATGTCTTGATTAAATGGTGAAATAATAACAAAATGTTTTTGATTCCACCTTTTATAAAATTTGGTTTCATAAGAATAAATTCAAAACAATGTCTTTTATATTAAGAATTAAAATGTGCTTTTATTCATTTCGACAATGAATAAATCCAAATTAATATTATAAAAAATAATTGATACTAAGGAAATGAAAATAATCAATAAAACCAGTTACAAGGACTCTAAATGTTTACACCTTATTCTAAATTAATAAAAGAATTGGAGTATCATTATTCATTGATTTTCATTATCATTTCGAATACATTATAATTTTTGAAAAAGAAAAATTTAATTAACCCAAATAAATCCCTATGTAGTGTTTTGATATGTGTGTGGTTTCAGTGACATCCATCTTTGTAATATGAAAATTTATTTAATACATGATCTACCACGTTTAGGGTGGATCACCAAGGAAAATTTATTCCAAAAAAGTCATAATCTTTATTTAATCCCAAAGGGGATATATTTTATATGAAATAAACACTCTATTACATATAAAAACATCAAAATATACCCTATACATACTTATATACTATGGAAACTATCTATCATAATATAAAAATAGTTTTCAAAAAATACTAAAATAGCCGCTAATAGTGAAAATATAGAGTAAAATATTACTTGTATAAATATGACATTATTTTAGATTAATAATCAATATATTTCAAAATAATACTTTCTTGGGTAATTTAATGGTTTAGTGTTGTTGAATAAAAAAATATAACCTTTTTTCTTGAATTTTATTCAATATATCCTAAAAATTCCTTGAACATATTAATCATAAAAGTCAATACTTACATAAAAATTTTCTATATAAGCTATGAAACAGAAAAAAAAGGATGCGAACAGATAATCAATAATGATTATAATGGTATATAATAGTTTGTGATCATAATGTTGAATAAGATAAGAATAATTATAGGAGATGATAATATTTACATTAAAAAAATACCAAAGTACTCATATATCTTAAACTTGAATAATGGAATAAATAATTTTCAGTTCATAAGAAATGAATCATTGGACACCCTAGGATAATGATCTACGATTATAAATTTATAGAATAATAATAGGTTATAACATTGTATAAAATTAGTGTTATAATCAAATTTATAGAAATATTATGTCAAGGATACTCACCAATACATTCATTCCAAGTTAATACAGCGATACCCATGTTCAATCTTTGATCATGAAATAAACTCAAAATCACCATCTATTGGACTTTCAATAATATCATTTAAACCTTCTATTGGGGTTGGGATACCCTTATATGTACTTTTTTTGACCCCATGAAACCTAATCTTTTATCTAATACATTGGAGGGATAAAAATACCCACAACTCATATATTAATAATATATTAATATGTGTTCTATAAGAAGATAAAAACATTCATCTTGTCAACATATCATAACACATGGAATTTATATTTGGTTTCATCAAGTTATTTCCATCATAATAAATAACCACCATGAATAGAAATATGGATTCTATAATTAAAAAAAATCAAAGATGATATCTATGTATTATTAAATGATGTCATCATAGGTGAAAAAATATTTTAAATATCCCAAGATTATTTGTTAAAAAAGTACCCCAATCATTTTCCCACAACATTTATATAATATAAAAATTTACAATTTACAATGGAAGATAATACTATAAAATAAACCATAGATACTTGTATATTAATATTCAATGAATTGATCATTCATTAATGTGGGAAAACTAGTTTAATCCCATAATAAAATTAAAATGAAATAATTCACAAAATCAGTATATAAATATATAATTCATAAAATAAATAGAAGCTTAAAATAAATACCTTTTATAGAAAATAAAAAATTGGTAAAAATGAATTTAATCAAAATTTTGTTATGTTAAAAATATTCTTGAAAACAATTTAACTAATATATCGACATAGAAGAAATGATTTACATCCGAACAGAAATATCCCTACAAAAATAAAACCATAAATTAATGTTCATAGATAGTGGAATATTACTTTAAAATTTTAATTTAAATAATTAAAATAAGATTATTAATGGAATATTATTCAGAATATACGGATTTAATATTTCTATCACGTTAAATATAAGAAATAAAATATCAATACATAGTGAGATTGTAACATAAGACCCATAACACATTGTATATTTTTATTCATTAACCCTATGAAAGTAATAACTTATATAGAAATGTTATATACCATAAATATAAATATATCCATGATAAAAAATATACATTCATATCTATATTCAACTCATAAATTAAACAAGTTTTTAATATTGAATGTGACTATAGGATATAAAAGTGATATGATAAATCTATAAATCTTGTTTTATAATCTCTATGGCACAAGCTCTACCTTAATTGTGGAGGAAAAGGAAAACCTTTTCGGCATGATGTTGCGTAGAATTCATGATTTCAAGTTGGTGTAAAGTGAGTCTGATTCTGATGTCTTGGTGATGTCCATTTTATGTTTGTCAAGACCCTAAAATTCTATGTAATGTTTTTTTAATTATATGGAAATATTCGTGTCTGCAGATTTTGATGGTGCATGATTCTGAGGCCCGAATTTCCGATAATGAATTTGTGAACTTTTTTTGTTACATTCTCTAAACACGCGATCAACATTTTGTAACATCTTAACCATTGCTTAGAATTGAAATCTGAGGAAACAGTTGAAATTATAGAGCTGATATTTTCTTATGGAGACCTTCACCTCGACCACAGTTGGTTGAGGGTGGAAGATAGTTTTTTTCAGTTTTTCATGGAAGAATAAAAATAAAATAATTAACATTTTGTTTTTTGTTTTTTGAATCCTCTCTATTTTGATTTGGTTATGGGGTCCACCCAAACCCCTCTTAATGTCAGAAAACCTATAAACTCTCCTAGGTTAATTGTGAAAACTTCAATTAATTAATTGTTCCAACTTCAATTAATTAATTGTCTCAAATTTAATTAATTGATAAATTTAATTTAATATGGTGGGCCCTCTTTTTATTGTGTTTTTCGGGGAATGTGTTTGAAAATGGAGAATTGGGGAGAGCTTTGGAGACATTCTCCAACAAAGGAAGTCCTCCAACGAAGAACTCCATCCAAGTATCTCCAATGAGGAACGTCTTCAATGATGACGAACCAACATCCGTCTTTCCCTCTCATCACCGACGTCAATAAATCATTGAGGTTGGGATTGTTGTTTCGAATACCCCTTACTATGTTTTTTTTGTTCTTATTGAATCTGAAAAAACTATGCTACATGCTGCTGTTCTAATGGGGAGTGTGCAATCCAAATGAATACGGCGCGACCCCTCCACAACCCTTATGGATTTTGGTGTTCTTCGCAGCTTTTTTTGAGTTGAGAAATTTCCAACTATGGTGGTATTGAATCGATGGAGACATCCCGAGATGAGTAGAAGAGTCTACTGGAGGAAGAACGGGCCATCGGGTTGTGCCCAGTAACCCGAGGAACATCGCTGGCAACGGGTGATAGCAACCAGTGTCAAAAGGGATCGAGGGCGGCAGTCGGCTCTCCCGCTGGATGCAACAACCACAACAAAGTGACCGCACCACCAGAGAAGGGTTGCGGCTCATTGGCCACGGTGGAGCAAGGGCGGTGGCTAGTGCACGGACGGCCGCGTGAAAGGGTGGCGGCGCGCGTCCGCATCGTTGTGCCTACAGGGGCCGCGACACGAGGCAAAAGTGGTGAAGTGAGGGCGGCCGGATCGATGCTACTCACCAGTGGGTGCATGGAATGCAACTACACGGCCTGGGTGGGCTGGCCGTCTGGAAAGCCGGAGAGCCGAGCGGGACCCCAGGTCCCGCGAGCAAGCTGTTGGTGCTACATGGGGCTGGCTGGTTAGCAACCCAACCCTAACGACCTAGTTGTTCGGGGTACCCTGGGTGCGCCTTCACTTGGTTGGTGGCTAGGCCAGACCCCACAGTGGGCCCACCTAGTCGTGAGCCTCTAGCGGGCCACCCGACTCAGGTCATCTAGGTTGCCGGGTTGTGTCGGCGGGATGGGTCGCGCCGGTGGGTCGGGCCTGAACCAACGGGCCGGTTTGGATCCCGCGGGCCAGGTTAGAACTAGGTGAGGACTTCGGTTGACCCAGGTTGGGTCAGGCCAGGTCAGTCCAACAAGGTCGGATTGGACCTGAACCAACTTCAACCCCTTTCCACGCTTTCGGCCATTACATGACCTACATGCGTCCTTTTGATGAACCATCTATGGCGCCAGAAACCATGGATCGAGACAGTCCATTTGATATACACCAAATGTGTTTTGGATTACATTGGTGTATGACTGGGTTGGATTGAACAATAATCCAACCAGTCCCTTGGGGACTAAACGGCCAATAACCTACAGATCGAGGGTCCGATTGATGCACAGTCTATTGTGTTGAGACCCCTTCTACGTGGCAGTCGTTTTTGATACTTCATTTAGGGAAATATTTGTATTTGAATTGTAGAAATGTGGCTGCAAGAGAAGACCCTTCCATAATCACATGATCTGAGTGCGAGAACCCTATGGCTCAATGTAACATGAGAAATGGATCCTACATGGGCCAGTGCTTTGGTATACTACATGGGTCGGTGTTCCAGGATTCCACATGGATCCGCTCTAGGAATCCATGTGGGACTACTCAAGGCTCCTACGTGGGTCTTTTGTACTATGATCTTATGGGGGGCAGAGGATTTAGGATCCTACGTGGTAGTTCCTCTTAACAGAGTATGATGACTTTGTAGTTACATATAATCATCTTTACTACTATACCTAAGTTATACATGATGTGAGATAAGTCCTTAATTTTGTGATGATTCCTTTGTGGTATTCTTATGTGTGGTGATAACTTTTTGGTACTTACCTTTGTGGTGATACCTTTGTAGTATACTTCTAGGTGGATTTACCTTTGTGGTACATACTTTTGGGGTGTTATCATCGTGGTGACCATTCCTCCGCGGAACTGTTGAGATTTGGGCTTTTGAGATGGGCCATGTGTTTCCACATGAATGAGATGGGTATACTTGATAACTTAGGTATATGTATGGGCATATAACTAAGTTGGGATGACTATTGATTCCATGATTTTTGGTTTATCCTATGTGGATTTTTTGAGACCTTTGAGGGTCTCAAGGTCCGTAATGAGTATTGTTATACTCACTCCATCCCAGGCTACACCCTCACCTTCATGTGTCTTATGCAGATGATAGACAATGCTAACAGAGGATGAGTTTAGTAGGATTGCAGGTAGCACAGTGGTGGAAATTAGATGAGGCGTACCTCAGGGATTACCGTTCGAGAGCAGTACCTAACCTTTATGTAGGATACTTGGTGAGTTTCCACTGAAGCTGTTTTGGTTTTACCTGTACATTTCAGTTTACCTGTAGTTTTCAGTTGGGCTTGTATTATAGAACCTTTTTCATCTTGTATACACCATGTTTACTATGTAGTTTCCCTTTGTGATTGTATCCTGATTTTTTCTTAGTTTTGTGAGTTTACAGGTTTTAAAGGCAATGCCTTCCCAGTTTTAGAGAATACACCTTTCGCAGCTAGTCACCAGCCCCTGGCCTATGGAAGGCGGGTTTAGGTTGGTCACGACACGGGCCCCGGGGGAGGGATCATGAAAAATTGGTATCATAGGATTCAGTTCTATCATATAACATTTTACTATGATCTTTTAACGGTAATAGTGTTAAGTGTTATGAGTGTAGTTATCAGTTTAGGGAATCCAGTGTTTGTGCGGAAACCCTCATATACATACACCAGGACCCTGACTTTTTATTTATGTCCCAATGCATGAAAACACATATTGCGTGTGTGTTTTGAAAAGTCTTATCTGTGATCTATTTGAGTCATCTCACCAGGTATAACTTATTGAAAGTGGTGCACCAATTTCTTTTCATGATGCGTCCATGTAGACAACCAGCACATGTTCTGGGTAGAGCATGCCGTGATAGCGCACCGAGCAATGATGCCTCTATCCAAGGCCCTTTATCAGTAGAGGAACCAGGGGAGGCCCTAGTGGTACAGTTACCCATTGGGCCACTGATGCCACCAGCCCCAGCAGTAGAGAGTGCACACCACTTGAGCCTGTAGCAAGAGTTCTAGTGCCAGAGTCCACCCATGTTCCAGTGTGAGATGGTCCCACAAGTGGTTTAGGATTGGTAGGAGGCCGTAGTGAGAGTCTTCTGACTGGTAGGGACACCAAATGATCTCACAGTGATCATTTCTTCCATTCTTCTATAGTCACCAGTAGGAAGATGGTGGATCTAGATGCTTACAGTTCACGACGATGAGACATTTCTCTAGGCGGACTGTGAGAGCCTGTTTTGGGCAGAGTTTGTCCCAGATACCCATTCATGTAGTGTTCATATAGAGCGTCTTCATTTGCAACAGGGAAGCAAGATTGTGGATCAATACTCAACAAGGTTCACCGACCCCTCGCACTACTCCACTTATATTAATCCGGACCATTTCTTCGGGTCTCAGACCTTCGAGCACTGACTCAGGTGGGAGATCAAAGCATCGACGATTTCTATCATTATCCCGACGTAGGATGGGGTGTTAGAGTGAGCCCTTTTTGTGGATAGTTTTATTACTAAGCAGACACCAGTAGTGAGATACACCATTGGGAGTCACATAGAGGAGTCTTCTGCAGGTGTTAGTAGATAGATGTCACAGAGGTCCAAGGGACCAGATCTATAGGTGGACGACCGGGGGATTCAAGGTCCGTTGTGCAGGGCACCTGAGACAGATCTAGTCATCCATGAAGCCGACAATGTTACGCATGTGGCGGGTAGGGTCACATGGCTCGTGACTGTCTGACCCACCATACAGATGTTCCTCATATGGTTGAAGTACCACCCAGGTAGAGAAAGAGGTTCGACTGAGGAGGTCCTTAGGGAGCAGGCAGACGTGGAAGAGGAGTTGGCCATATAGTTTGTGGTGGGTGACGATTCGAGGTGTTATAGCCACCACCACCAGGTGGTCAACCCCGACCACCTGGAGTAGGTGGACAGGGGTGAGCTCAGCTCCTGGCAGTTGATCCCTATGACCATGGCTCTCCAGAGATGATATGAGGTACAATCTTTGTCTAGTCCACCTTAGCTACAAAACTTATAGACAGAGGTTTTAGTCATTATTTTATTGCCACTACACTCGTTTGGAGCTCAACGATTTTGGTGGAGCCGTTGTCTTGATCCTTATAGATAGAGACTCTTATTGGAGAGTCTTAGACAATTACCCACTAGTGTCAGTATTGTGAGCTTAATCTAGGAGTATAGAGATTCGATTGAGATCTCATAGTAGCAGCGTTGAGTCCCTACGATGGAATCTTGGGTATGGACTAGTTATCTATAGTCAATGCTCAAATTGACTATATTAGGTGCAATGCGTGGTGTGTCCGCATAGATGGGACTAGTTTTTCCATCACTGGAGAGAAGGGAGCCTTTTCTACATAGGATGGACGTACCCGGAGGAGAGTGAAGCCGATAACTCATCGGTTGGATAGCCTTACCCTCGGGGCAGTTGATTTAGAGAGTCTGAGATATCTAGTTGTGGTGGACCAGTATGCAGATGTATTCCTTGATGATGTTCTCGGTCTACCTCCTCATAAGCATGTGGAGTTTTACATTGAATTTTTACCATAGTATGGCACCAATATCTACACTAGCGTATCAGGTGGCTCTCGTGGAGCTTCGGGAACGGCGGATAGAGCTGGAGAACTTACAGGGGAAGGGGTTTATCCGGCCTAGTGTTTCTCCCTGGCCAGCCCTGATTTTGTTCACCAAGAAGGCGGATGGGAGGTTGAGTTTTTGTGTTGACTATCGATGCCTAAACTAGGTGACCATGAAGAACATTTACCCACATTTGAGGATTCACGACCTCTTTGATCAGCTAAAGAGAGCACATGGGTTCTTGATGTTAGACCTCAAGTCAGGATATCGGCAACTCAGAGTACGATATGAGGATGTGTAGAAGACGACTATTAGATGTCGGTATGACAATAATGAGTTTTTGGTCATGACGTTTATCATGACAAGCATTCCAATAGTGATCATGGGTCTAATGAAAATGATCTTCTTGCCATACCTTTATTGCTTTGTAGTAGTCTTCATCGATGAAAATCTGATCAACATGGCTACTATGGAGGATGAAGCCTATCATTTTCAGGTAGTTTTGGACACAATCTGAGAGCACCAGCTTTATGGTATGATATCGAAGTGCTAGCTCTGGATCTAAGAGGTTCACTCTCTTATACATGTCATCTCAGAGGCTAGAGTTTCGGTGGATCTAGCAATGATTGAGGTAGTACTTGCTTTGGTGCCACACAGGAGTGTGAAAGAGGTACAATGTTTCTAGGGTTTTGCAGGATACTACTAGATATTTGTGCTATATTTCTTTAGAGTTGCAGCACCTTTATCAACATTGAAGATGAAGGTGTCACCCTTCATGTGGTTGGAGAGATGCCCATGGAGTTTTCAGGAGATGAGGTAGACACTGACTACTACCCCCATTTGGAGGATTCCAGAGGAGGGCATTGGGTACGTTTTCTACTACGACACATCAGGGATCAGGTTCAAATGTGTGCTGATACAAGAGCGAGCAGTTATCACATAAAGTTCTCGATAGCAGAGATAGCATGCGATTACTATGCTACCCATAACCTTGAGTTTACAGTAGTTTTCTTCGCTTTGAATATGTGGAAACACTATCTGATGGGCGATCGATTTATGGTCTCCTCTAATCACCAGAGTCTCAGGTATATCTTCTCCTAGAAAGACCTAATCCTGATATAATGATGTTGTCTTGAGTTCCAATAGGAATATGACTTTGAGATATTCTATACTCCTGGGTAGGGGAACACTGTAGTAGATGGATTCAATAGGATATTTGGTATACAACTCCTAGATGAAGTGAGATAGAAGCTTATTGCTTTACAGATATACTTTTTGGATCGAGATAAAGAATTTTTTCTTCAATATCTTATATTCACTTCTCCACACCTTCAGTGAGTCCGGGATGGACAGCATGGGAACACTAAACATGGGGCTCGACGTGTTCAGATATCCACAAGACAGACGACTAATGGATTTTCAAAAGATGGGGAGCATGTCATCCCCATCAGAGAAAATACCATGGAATTGGTTCCACTTCATGAGGAAGTGTTGAGGTAGTTCCATAAGTCCCCTCTAGAAATACATCCATGAGTGGAAATGATTTACCAGGACCTCCGATGATAGCACTTGTGGCCGAGAATGATGAATGTAGTAATAGATTTTGTATCTCGGTCCCTCACATGTCAGCAAGTGAAGGTGGAGAATCATGTACAAGTAGGCTTTTTTCAGCCTTTAGAGATCCCAGAATAGAAGTGGAACGAGATATCCATGGACTTTCTGATATGACTTCCACGTACATCTAGGGGTAATGATTCTATCTGGGTGATCGTTGACTGACTAACCAAGTCGGTGCACTTCCTACTGATTAGAGAGTGGGGATTAGTAGAGATCTTGGGACGCCTCTATGTGCAGGAGATTATGAGGCTACATGGAATGCCCACGGAGATTGTCTCCCATCGTGATGCATGTTTAAATTCGTAACATTGGAAGGGGTTGTAGTAGGATTTTGGGATGTGGCTTCATTTGAGAACCACCATCCATCTGTAGACAGATGGTAAAATTGAGCGAACACTTTAGACCCTCAAGGACATTCTGCATGCTTGTGTCCTAGACATCAATCAATGTTGGGAGGATTACATGACCTTGGTGGAGTTTACATACAACAACAACAACTATCACTCCACCATTGGGATGGCACATTTCGAGGCTCTGTATGGTCAGCCTTGCAGATCTCCATTGTGTTGGAATGACCTAGAGGAATCAGCACTTGTGGGACCTGAGATGGTACATGCTACCACGGAGAAGGTGCATATTATCTAGGAGTGGATTAAGATGGCACAAATCACACAGAAGACATATGCTGATAAGATATGTAGACCTCTGGAGTTTGAGGATAGAGACCATGTCTTTCTATGGGTCTCACCTCGATGAGGTTTGTGGAGATTAGGCTAGGGCGGGAAGTTATCCCCAAGGTTCATCGGACAATTTCAGGTGCTCATCAAAGTTGGTGAGGTGGCTTACTACCAAGATCTTCCCTCTTAGTTTCACTGGGTTCACGATGTTTTCCACGTATCCTAGATGAGGAGATATGTGTCTGACCCATCTCACATAATCGACCACACTGAGCTGGACATGGACGATGGAGCGATGTTTATAGAGGTTCCAATTTAGATTGGGTATCGATGGGAGTGGGTCCTTCATGGGAGGTCGATACCTTTAGTGTGTGTATGTTGGCAGCACAGGAACCTCCAGGAGATCACATGGGAGTGGGAGGCTCAGATTCGTGCTCAATACCCTGACTTGTTTTCCTAGTTTTTTTGGTGTGTAATTCGGGGATGAAAAGCCCTGATGTGGGGAGAATGTAAAGAACAGGAAATTACATGTAATTGGATTTAATTTATATTGATATATTCAAGTCTGCAGTTTTGGACAACACATGATTTTGAGGCTCAGTGTTCCCAGAATGAATTTCTAAACCTTTTTTGGAACTTTCAGTAAACACACGAGCGGAATTGTGTAACGTTTGAACCGGTGATCAGAATTGAATTTTGAGGACACCGTTAAGCTCACAACACTGATGTTTTATTAAGGAGACCTTCACCTCGACTATAGTTGGTTGAAAGTGGATGTTAGTTTTTCACTTTTTCATGGAAAATTAAAAACAAAATAATTAACATTTTCTTATTCTTCTTTTGAAACATCTCTTTTTTAATTTTGTTGTGGGGACCACCCGGACCCCATTTAGGCGGGAAAACATTACAAATCTCCTAGGTAACTTGTGCCAACATCAATTAATTAATTGTGCCAACATTAAATAATTAATTGTGCCAACTTAAATTAATTGGTAAATTTAATATAATTGGTTGGCTCCTCTCATTCATGAGTTTTTGGGGGAAAGTGTTGGCAAAGGGAGAAATGGGGAGAGCTATGGAGATCATTCTCCTACAAAGGAGTTCCTCCAATGAAGAACTCCGTTAAAGGATCTCCAACGAGGAATGTCTTCAACAACGACGAACTAACGTCCTTCTTTCCCTCTCCTCACCGAAGTCGATGAATATTAGAGGTAGGGATTGTTGTTTCGAATATCCCAAGCCATGTTCTTTCCATTCTTATTGAATCAAGAACAACTATTCTTCTTGAAACCATTCTAATACGGAGGGTGTGGGCCAAAAAAAACACATCCAAACCCCTATGCAACCCCTATAGATTTTGGTGTTAATCACAGCTTGTTTTCGGGATGAGCAATTTCCAACCTTGGTGGTCTTGAATCGAAGGAAACATCCCGAGATTAGTGCGGGAGTCTACGGAATGATGAACGGGCCACCGCGGTGTGCCTGGTGACCCGTGGAACGTCACTGCGAACCGGTGTCGGCGAACCACACTAGAAGGTCTTGGGAATGGCAGTCGCCACTCCGGTCATCCACAATGAGGACGGTGGTGCGACCGCACCGCCTGAGAAGGGCCATGGCCCATCAGCCACGATGGGGAATGGGCGGCTGCCGACTCTCGGTCGGCCGCATGAAGGGGGTGGTGGCGCACGTCCATGCCGTAGGAATTAATGGGGCTACGACACGAGGTCGCGAAAGCGAAGGGAGAGCAGTCGGCTTGCTAGCGGCCACTGGTGGCGATGCGGCATGCGACCGCGCTGCCCGGGTGGGCTAGCCGTCTGGCCAACCGGGGACTTGAGTGGGACCCTGGGTCCGGCGTGCTAGCTGTCAGTGCCACGTGGCATCAGACGGTTGGCTACCGAACTCGAATGACCCAGCTCTTTGAGGTACCTAGGGGGCGCCTCCCCTTGGGTGGCTGCTAGGGCGGAGCCCACCATGGGGCCACCTAGACATGAGCCTCCAGTGGGCCACTCAGCACGGGCCGCCCAGCGGGCCCGGTCGTGCATGCGGGTTGGGCTGCACCGGTGGGCCGGGCCGGACCCATCAGGACGGGTCAGATCCTATGGGCTGGTTCAGACCCAGGGTCGTACTCGGGTCGGCCCAGGCCGGGTCGGCCCGACCAGGTCAGATCGGACCTGGACCAGCTTCGACCCCTTTCCACTCATTCGTCCATAACATAACCTATGCGAATCTATTTGACGAAACTTCTATGAAACCATAATCCTTGGATTGATACAGCCTTTTGGTATACCTCACTTGAGTTTCCGATTAAGTTTGGGTATGGCCGGGTTGGATGGAACACGAATCCAACTGGGCCCTCAAGATTAAATGTCCAATAACATATAGACTAGGCGTCCAATTGACGCACCATCTATTGCGTTGAAACCCCTTCTACGTGGAGGTCCTTTGGGAGACTTCTTCGTGGGACTTCGTGGAATTTGGAGTATCAACCTGTGGCTTGAGGAGAAGACTCTCCCAGAAACAACTGAGGTTAGTGCGGGAACGCCATGTCTCGCTGTAACATGTGAAAGGGATCCTACGTGGGTCTGTGCTTTGGGATCCTACATGGGTTGGTGTTCCAGGGTTTCACATGGATCCACTCTAGAATCCACATGGTACTACTCAAGAATCCTATAGGGGTCTTCTGTACTAAGATCTTATGTGGGTTTGATGATTTGGGATCCTTCGAAGGTATTCCTCTTAACAGATTAAGATGATTCAGAAGTTACATTTAATCATCTTTACTATCATACCTAATTTATACCAGGTGTTAGATAAGTCCTTAATTTTGTGGTGACACATTTGTGGTGTTTTTCTATGTGGTGATACCTTTGTGGTACTTACCTTTTTGGTGATACCATTGTGGTATACTTCTATGTAGATTTACCTTTATTTTACTTACTTTTGGGGTGTTACATTCATGGTAACCTTTCCTCCATGGAACAGTTGATCTTTGGGCTTTTGTGTTGGGCCTTGTGTTTCCTCATGAATGAGATGGGTATACTTAATAACATAGTTATATGTATAGGAATATACTTAAGTAGGGTTAACTATTGTTTAAATGATTCTTTTATACAATGTATATTTTATGAGACCTTTGAGGGTCTCGGGGTCCCTAATGAGTATCGTTATACTCACCTTGATCGGGCTATGCCCACACCTTGTTATGTCTTGTGATGACGATGACCAGAACTGGCAGAGGAAGAGGGTATATGTACTAGAGGTAGCTCAGAGGTAGAAATTAGACACGACGTTATATAGGGACGACCATTCGAGTGTTGTACATACCCTTCAGGCCAGATCCTTTGTGAGTGTCCACTGGAGCTATTTCAGTTTTACCTGTACTTTTCACTTTTCTTGTACTTTATAGTTGGGCTTGTATTCTAGACCCTTTTTCTTTATGTACACACCCTGTTTACTATGTAGTTTCACATTGTGTTTGTATCCTTCTCTGTTCTTAGTTGTGTGAGTTTACAGGTTATAAATGCAATGCCTTCTTAGTTTTAGGGAATACTCCTTTCCGTGGTAGTCACCAACCCATGGAATTTGGATGGCGGTCGTGGGGTAATCACAACATGGGCCTCGGGTGATGAGTCGTGACCGGGTCGTTAGGAGGTTCCATGGGACACGGTTTACCAAATACATAGATATAGGAGGGAGATGTGCTTGGGGAAGAAAATTCATCATGTTTGGATGGAGGAAAACATTGATGCCAATGTGCTTGCTCGACAGGGTAAACCAGGGGATGTTATTAGGATTTATGATAGTATGGGTTCCTTGACATTGGAATTTAAGTCCATTATTAATGGGGATTCCTTGGGATTGCACCACTTTTGAACCCATTGAGAGCCCTTTTGCCTCTTTTTTTGGGCACCAATAAAAAAAATTCAGTATAAGAAATCTATCTACATGAATAATATAAACAAATATTATACAATAATATAATATAACAACTATAAACATATAATATCTTATATGATTAATTTATAATATTTGAGTACCTTTTTAATTATAATTATTTATTAAAATCCTCCTTTTGGGAAATAACTATTTCAATGTTCATGCTTCTTTCAGTATGAAAGTTATAGTCTATGATTTTAAAAACAGATCCAACATCTAAAATATTTTAATATTTTAATATCTTTCTTATTTAATCATTATATATAGTTTTATTACAATTTATATGTTTTTTTGAATAATGGTATTACATCACGTCATGGATATAATAGTTCATTGATATTCCCTACAAATTTCGCCACATTTCAATGAATGAATTAGAATTGAGGTAAATAATAATACACAATTATAGAATAGTTATTATATAAAAAATTCCACATATAAAAATTAAATAAATTATTATAACCAACCCATAACTATGGTGATGTAAAATTATTTATATCGTTACATTGAGGTTGTAGTCTACATTTATGCAAGAGTGGTACTTTTATTTTCTATTTAATTGTAAATTTGTGAGAAATAGTTTTTACAACATCAAAATAACATATATTTTTATTCATGAAATATTATTATTCATCTTATGATTGAAAAGGGGGTTTATATTTGGTGGTTGAAGAAATAAAATTGAAAAAAGTTCAGTTAAGATTTATACCTCTTATCTGAGGGAACTTTTTGTCTAACAACATATTTCTTTTAATGGTTCATTATATGAGAATAAAAATGGGTCATAAATGATGTAGATGATTCTTTTATATTTTTTCTGGATGATCAGGGATTCTCAAATAGGACAAAATAGATTTAAGTAGGGAGGAGAATAGGTTCACATTTATAAGTGAGGGGTGGACACACATAGAATTACATAAATAATTTCAACAATATAAGGTAACATTTTTAAAAATATGGTAATAATGGAAGATTAATCCATGAGAATATAAGATTTATTTTAAATATATTCAAATAAAAAATATAATAAATTTTTATTTTAAATTTCTACCCATCATTGATAGTTGAATACCCCTGGTATACTAGATCCAACCTTTTAAATGGTTTAAAGAATTTACTACTTTTTTAATATATTATAGGAAAAATTATGATTATAACATAAAACTATATTAATTATTTATATTCCATATATTCAATCCATTTTACAGCATTAAATTTCTATTAGTGAAAAAATGTAATGTTTTAAATGCGTATAAAATTTATTAAAGATACATTTTTTTGAAAACTAAATTTTAAGCATGAACCTGAATTCACATCTCTAACATTAATTTAAAAAACTATTCAAGGAATTTAAATAAAACTCATTGAATATATAAAATGTTAATTTATGAAAAATCATAAATGAATAATTATTTATATTCTAATTTTTATAAAAACTAGTTACACCTAGAAAATCAATTTCCCTGATAATTATGCATTTACCAATAATTGGATTTTTTTTCCTTCTAACCATTAAATTATTAATATATATATAATATTAAATTTTTATATAAATTATTAATATATTATATTGAACTATGTTTTCTATATTGATAAATTTTTATTTTAGTCAAAAATACCTAACATGAATGAAAATAAATTTCATCTAACCAACGGTATTCTAATTATTAAATAATTTCAAAAAAATAAAAAACATTATTTTAATCTTAGAGGAGGCTATATTTTTCAAGATGGCGGAGTCGTATGGCAAGGAGTATGGGGGACACCGTAGTTCTGATGATCCTGATCCGAGTGTGGTAAATGATTTTGATTCCATGTCTGTTAATGCTTCATAAATTGTGATCAAATTTGACTGTGTTAGTCATAAAGAGATGTTTTGATGTGCACCTTCAATGAGACAAGTGGTAGGTTCTGGTTCTTAAGTGTCGGTCCTGAGGAAATTTGCGAATGTTTCGAAATATACTGGTAAGTTTACATAATTTTATTATCCCCCTCCTGGCAGTATCATAAAAAAGGACATATTTCCCATGTTGCTGCTGATCAAATTTGAATTGAAGAACACATAAATCATTTCTGCTTCTCGATCATTACAAGGGTCATTATTCCAAAGGGAGGAACTCTCTTTAAATTTAATGATAATTCTCAAAGACTCTCAAAGATTTGGTGTTTTGAATATTGAAGAATGATATCTATGGGTCATTGTTATTATCATGTAGATTTCTCATATGAGGAATCAAAATGAAGGGCATGGAGCTTCGAGTCTGTTTTGTTGTAGCCCGGCATTCTTCGAATTCAATATATGGTTATAAATTTCAATCATGAGAATGTCAAGGATACACACTCCTAGGTTTGGATTCATATTAGCTAGTTGAACTGGATTTATTGGACTCCTAGGATTATATGGGATATTGCCTCATTGGTCGACAATCCAATTTAGATGGATAAGCATACTGTAGATCCAAAAATTGGCCATTTTGTTAGAGTTCTGGTGGAAGTGGACATGGATTCGTTGTTGGTGGAAGAGGTTGTTCTCACAACCAGGGACGACCTCTTCAATTTGGAAATTCAATATGGGTGGCGACCGAAGTTCTACCGCACTATCTATTTTTTTTAAACATGGATTTTGAATGCAACAGGAGAAATTTTTTTGGTTTGTGCAATTTGAAGGGTCACTCTGACATCCTATGTAGGATGGGAATGGAAAAGGTAAAGTTGCATGATCCAGTCATGAATAATATAAATTCTACTGAGAATCATTATCAGGGCACTGTGCAGGTAAGTGTTGATGAATGAGATATTCAGGTTGCAGTGCGTGGTCATGCTAAGGCTTCTCATTCAGATCCACTTGATGTTCCCCGAGATTCTTTACAGGGTTCTGCTGTGGAGCCTTATCAAGTCTCCTTGCAGGTGAAGATTCATCTGGGCTCTGTACAGGTGTCTATGAATCTATACACATCAGCCATTTCTGTAGTACACGATATGAATGTTCCCTTCCCAGTTAACTCCTCTTGGGATAGTGCATAGGAAGGGAATTCTAAACGTGTTTCTCAGGCAGTTTATGGTCATGAAGTGGTCTCTCATGCAGTTATATTGGATGTCACATGAGATTTAGGTAGTGTTGAATATGTTACGCATGCAGTGTAGGGTCAGATAGTGGCTTCTCATGTAGTTATCATGGATTCCCCTCGAGAGTCTGTGCATGGTTCTATTGCCGATATTTCTCAGGTCTCATTACAGGTGAAGTCTAAATACCTTGAGCATTCAGTTGAGCCTTCTTTATAAGGTCCAGTGAAGGCTATTGTTGAGTCTGTTACAACACCTAATACAACTTTGGTAACAAGTATGGGTATGGAGTCTTCTTGTTTATCTAGACAGAGAAATGAATATTATCTTCCTCTTGAATCTCTTATATAGGAGCAGGTACTGGTTGTACCTATTGTGAAGGACATAGATCCTTAGTCTATTTTGGATGATATGAGTGGTGATAAAAATGTGGATGGGTCCTTTTCTCAGGTTCCTTTTTAAATGGAAGGATGAAGCCTATGTTGCAGACCAGTCAAGAGCCAATTGGGTCTTTGAATAAGTTTACACCTTTGAGTGGTGTCTTTTTTTTCTGATGATAAGGAGGACACTATTAGTGAGGAAAAACCTCAATATTTGGATGGTTCAGCCCCGATTACTTGTTCAATAGTTTATCTAGATACTTCTTCCTCAGAAGTTATTATGTGGAAGAAAAAAAAGTATGATAAGAAGGGTAAATCAGTGCAATTGCAACGGGATGGAAGGCCAAAAACCAGGTCCATGTCCTCTCTCTCATAAAGATCTTCTTTTGGAATTTACAGGGGCTTGAGAATTATCCCTTATTCACAACCCTTCGGTATTTTATTGTGTCTAATAAGCCTATCCTTATTGGAATTTCTGAGCCTCAGATGTCATTCTGTAAATGGAATGTCTTCAGATGGTCAACCCTTGGGTACTCTTTGGTTTCCCATAATGCTGGTCAGTGTTCCTCAGAGTCACTTTGGGTTTTTGAAGCATGATAGTGTCTCTTGATATCTTCCTTCTACGGTCAACTATCTATCACTTTTTCTGTTGAGATAAGTGGTTATGGTATATCCTTTACTTTTGTTTATGCTGTAAATCATTATATTGGGAGACATACTCTATTGTGATCTCTGGAAAGAATAGATCTTGATATGAGAAAATGTTGGGTCATTATTGTTGATTTTAATTTGGTGCATCGACCTGAGGATAAGACAAGAAATTGCTTTAACAGATTGGCTGCTTCTGAATTTTCAGCTTGCATTGATTATTGTAATCTGATTGAGGATCCAATCATGGGGGATGATTTTAACTATCGTAGATACACTTTAAATGGTTTACAAGATAGTAATATTGATAGGTTATTTTGTAATGTTTATGAGGGAAATCATGACTCATCTCTATCTGGTATCACTCTTCCAAGTGCTAATTCTGCTTACAATCCAATTTTAATTTATTTCAGTCTCCACAGCTTGAGATCATCTCCTTTAACTTTCAATTTTAATAATGTCTGGTTATCTATTCAAGTTTGTTAGAAAATTGTCATTTAGGCTTGGGAAACCACTATTATTGGAAGTCCCATTCATATAATGGTTATGAGGTTGATGTTCGTGAGGGAAATGCTCAAATCATGGAGTAAGTAATCTTTTGCAGGCCTTGATCATGATATTCATATTGCTGATGATAATCTATTACACTATCAAAGACATAATGACGGTCAGGATGTGATATATAGGGAAGAGTTGCTTGCTCCTTCAAAATTCGATGAGATCCGGGCATTAAAGGAAAGTCTCTCCTGGGATAAATTTATTGTTAGGTGGTTGAAAGAAGGGGATAGAAATACCAGACCTTTTCATTGCATACATAAGGAAAAAAGGGTGAAGCGTGGCATGAATTCCCTCATGGTTTACGGAGATATTTTTAACTCTGAAATTGATATTTATGATGCTACTTGTAGCTATTTTGAAACGATTTACACTGATTCAGGGCATGATAATACTTATAAACTGTTAAGGAATATTTCTCCTTCGATTGAGGCCTCCCAGAATGATATACTCACTAATATACCATCAGAGGAGGAAGTTAGGAAGGCAGTGTTTTCTATGAATTCTAATAGTGTGGCAGGTCCAGATGGTTTCTCCAATATGATATTTATGGATTATTGGAATATTATTCGCACATATTTTGTCAATGTTGTAAGAGATTTATTTTATCATTCTCATTTCCCTTTTTGTTCCAATGCTAGCTTTATTTATCTAATTCCAAAGAAGGAGAATGTTCTTGATATTCGGGATTTCAGGCCAGTGGACATAGGGAAAAACATTGCAAATGTTATCAGTAATATAATGTTGAATAGATTGGGAAGCATTTCTTAAGTGTTTATTTCTACAAATCAATTTTGGTTTGTGCCTAAATGGAATTCATAACATTGTTTTTATATGGCATCTAAATGTGTTAATGTCATGAAGAAAAAGGTGATTTATGGGAATATGGCTCTCAAGGTTTTTCATATCGAAGGCTTTTGATATGATGAAATGGAGTTTCATTTCTCCGATGTTAAGAATGCATGGTTTTTCCAGTGGGTTCATTAATTTGATTAGCTGCATTCTTTAGAGTTATATGCTATCTTTTCTAGTTAATGGCTCTCCTAGAGGTTTCCTTAAAGGTTCCAGGGGTGTGAGACATGGAGATACCTTATCTGGCCTTCTTTTTGTTATATTTAATGAATATTTGAGTACATGTCTTTCAGATCTTGTGCATACCAGTTTGTACCAGCAAATGACTATTGGAAGAGGTGTTTTTCCTCCATCACATCTATTTTATGTTGATGACATTATGTTGTTTGGTAAGGCTTCTGGAATTATGCTTCAATATATTAAGTTGGATTTTGAGAATTATTAGTCTATTTCTTGTCATGATATCAATTAGGAGAAATCCTTTGTGTTTTTTGGGGAAGGGGTCATTGTTTCAAAGAATAACAGAGTTTTTTAAAATCATGGGGTTAAAAGAGGTTCTCTAGCTTTTAACTAGATTGGGGTTCCCTTTTTTGGGGGTGCTATTAAAAGGTGTCATTTAGAAAATATCTATCTCAAAAATCTCAATCAAATGGATACCTAGAAAGGTAAATCTATGTCTCAGGCTGGTCGTGTCTGTCTTTTTATTTTTGTGATCACTTCCATGTGTGTCTATGTTTTTTCCTTATACAAATGTCCTAGAACTATTATTAAGAATTAACATAAGTTGAACATGATTAAAAAAATTACATTAAATAATTATATTTGAAAACTCTAATCAATTTTAATGGCAATTTTATAATATACAGACATTATGAGGTAAATATTTCCCAATGTGGACTTAAATGTAAACAATTCAAAATAATTAAGAGATTTTGAAATAAACCGTAATAAAATGACTTGAATTTACTCATTCATGTTCATAAATACATTATAATAAATATGTATTTAGTATAAAATTATTTCATAACCTTGATTTTATAATACATTTTTTTATTTATTTATAACAACTTATCTAATATTTATTAATAGTTTTTTATTTAAATATCTATTTTATGTGGAAACTACATTGCTTCCATGATTTATTCGGTTCAGGGGTCTTGGACCTTATAATTTAATATTCAACTCATAATTTACATAATTTCAATCAATTTATAAAAATAATATATAACATTAATAATTATGTTTATATTTATAATCAATATTATAATTTAGACATTGAAAATGAATAAATCATTCATGGAGATGGTATACAGTACATATTAATTAATGCAATATTTATTTATTTGATTAAATCAACTAAATAATGATCTATTATAATAAATAATAACAGAATAATTATTATATGATATATGTCATATAAATTCAATAAATTCATCATCATACTCATTTATAAATAATTGTGATAAAAAATGAATTGTATCCCTACATGGAGTTGTTATCTCATGGGTATGCACGAGCGATACATTCAGTTCTTCTTTGATGGAAACATGGTGTATAATATTTTTCAAAAACATAAATAAAATTCAGAACATTAAGGACACTATCATTATTATATTATTATTAAATTTATTTATTTTGATAAGTTAACAAAAATATTAAATAGAAAGATATTGGCTAGATTGATTACCTCTTCTTTGAAACATCTACAATGGATCTCCTCTAAATTCCTATAGGACTGGTTTTATCAGGGGACCATATCCTCAATAATGTGGGTAGGTAAGAGGGTAATATTACAATTCATATTTTGTTGGATATAAAATGATCTAAATGGTTTATATAGTTGAGGAATCTGGTTTTGTATTCTAATTGAGGTGATGGGATTTTGTAATTTCTCATAAGATTAAATTATAATGAATTTATTTTCCAAAAAATATAATAAATATAACATATATTATATGTTAAAATAATAAAATGTTATAATATCAGCAACCAATAGATTGTAGACATGATATTGTTTTATTTAAACCTTATCATTATGATAAACATATAGTTACTCCAATTTAATTTTAATTACAATACAAAATTTTCAATACTGAATGGTTGTAATTTTTCATTAAATGACTTAAAAAGGATTATAATTACCCAATTACTTAATATATAAACATTATAATAACATATTTTTAAATTTTTTTTTTATTTTATTATTTCATATTTATTTAATAAAATATTAATCCCAAAAATTTAATTATTGTCAATATTTATACTATTCAATAAAATAAATTTTAAAAAATCCAATGAAATAAGAAAAAATTTAAAAAACAATTTTAGTATATATATAAGAAGTTATGTTAAAATATTTAATAATTATTTCAAATTAAATAAATCATATTTGTATCATATAAATAATATTTATATCATTTAATTGATATCCCTATTAGTGGAATATTTTTTGCACCAGTGTTGTGTATATATTTGGGTTTATAAATTAATTACTAAAAAGAATAAATAAATTAACATGATCAATATAAATCAATAATATATATATATATATATAGTATTTTTCGGTGATCATGTTCTCTGGAAATCCCATATTAATAATTTATTAGTTATTAAATACATTCAGCATGATATCATTGACATTTATTGAAATAGAAAATTATAACGGTCATAATTTAATCCATGTGGACCTAGAAGACATAAATAATTTTAATACATGAAAATATGTTTATTATTTTAAAATATACATCTATATTAATTCACAACCAACATTTGTCCGTAGGATGACACATAAGATTCAGATAGGTCAAAAAGTAACATATTGGGATTTCTATTATATAATTTATATTTAACTCATTTTCATGGAAAATTGTCCATTAAAAACACCATTTAAAACATATGGTGATAAGTGTTTAATTAAATGCAGCCAATAAGAATTTTGAATTAAAGGTGTAACATTATCACTTATTTTTATTTCATATTAAAAAAAATTAACCTTTACTGAGGTAATAATTATTACCACAATTGTGATTCTTATTACATGAAAATTAAACATTCCAATTTACTAAATTTAAGCCCCCTGATTTTGAACATGGAATCGATTTTTTAAAATTTAACATAGTGGTGTTTGAGAATTCAATATAAAATAAAATCATCAAAATGTAAGAAAATTGGTTTTTTTTTCAGAAATATACACTTAAAAAATATATAATAGTTTCATACATAAATCGAGTATTAAAATAAACATTGATGCCTAATTGGAATGGTTTAAATATAAATTGACCAGTTAATATTTTAAAATTACCTAAAAATCATTTTTCATTATAAATAATTTAAAAAATATATATTTTTCAATAAAAATCATTATTTCTCAATATTCTTGAAAAAATATTTTTTCTCATAAAATTTTCCAAAACTCTTTTGAATATAATATTGTAATTATGAATTAAAAAATTGAAGTATTTTTTTATATAAATATTATATAATGTATTAAAATAAATAATAACTCATACAAATAAGAACTCACTTTATAAAAAGAGTATTTTATAGAGAATTCAATGACTTCATTAAAAATATGTTTGAAAACATTCGAAGCACTTTCCTATTAATTCATTTTGAGTTGGAAATTTAGATTTATTTCATAAATTAGTTATTCCAATTCATAACATAAAATTTATATCTCATTTATAATAGAGATGTGATATATAAATATTATTTCACAGTGTATTTAACTTTGCACCATGTGCAACACAAGTTGTTAATGAAATCAGATTATTTAAAAATATATTTCATAAAAACAATTGAGTTTTATTGTACCCCATTAAAATAATGTCTCTATTGAAATAAGTCACATTTGTAAAACAAAATAAAAGACACTTATATATCATTACAACACTTGTTACCCAGATTGATTCTCAATATTTTTTTTTCAAAATAAAACACGACCAAGAGAGCGATCCCATTTCAAAGATCCCTATCTGTTAAAATAAGAAAATATATTAGTTTTATCTTATATGAAAATATTATTATTATCTTTATGAAATATAGTTTCAATACATGTGATTGGTCCAGTTTTTACTTCTTCATGAGAGATGTATTGATGTTTTTGTGAACATTATAGATGATCAATGGATGTTTTAATTGATAGACTAACATCATAATACAATCAAAAATTCAAATAGGACCAATACACATTGGGATTTTATTTCTACTGTATCATAATCATAATTCTATAATTTGGTTGTTCATATATCAATGCATTATTCATATCTTAATATAATAAATGAAGTTTATTTTTTCCCTATTTCAGTAATAGATCCAAAAGTCCATAAATAGATTTATAATTCATCCATATAATCTCAATTTATAAAATTTTGGTTAGCACTATTTTTGAAATACGAATAAATATCCATAGAGTAAACTAATATATTAATATTTATTACCTCATTCAAAGTTAAAATTAATCCATTTCTTAAATGGATATCTTTATGAATCGTCTAAAATATTAACATTCTAATCATTAGATTTAATATATCTATATTTCAAAAAAAAATCACAACATTTATCCATAAATAACCATGAAAGTGTTCTTCCATTATACACATCATACTTGTGGAGATCATTATCATGTATTCTATTTAATAATTGTAATAACTCAAATGAACACAAAACCATATGTAAAACATACATTGTTCTTATTCTATGAATAAAAAACACATTATTAGATATATTTCACAAATCCAAAAAATGTTGTAAACTCTATAAATGTTAACATACAAAACATTTTATAATAAAATAATAATTTATGAGGTCCTAGGTGACCAATACTATTCAATTCACCTAATTCAAATTAGATATCAATTCATCAACGAATCCAGAACATATTACCAGCAATAATTCATTAATAGTGTGTCCTTTATAAAAAAATATTTTTAATAAACCACATTACTAGGAAATCATTATTGAATAATATATTCATTAAAATCATCTAATAAAAACTTATATTTAACCATTGTTTTGTATTATGATTAATATAACATAATTATTGACATTTAATACAAATACATGTCAATTAATGAATATAATTCTTAAAACATTAAATAGTATTCTTCATATTATTCCTGAATTCATCATTTGTACAACATAACATATGAATCCTGTCTTATCCTTAATCAAGCTCAATTTATTCATTATTATCAAATTTAATATAAGTATTACTATTAAAAAATATATTACCATTCATATGTCATTTTTAGTCTCATCATCAACAAAAATATCAATATTACTCATACAAAATTTAGGATTATCATCACAATCCTTCACCCAATAAATATATTTCCATTATTAAAATACATAATACATTTGAAGAATTCAGTAATTTATAATATATTTTGAAAAAAATATTCAATTCTATTATATTTACTAAAATTTCTAATTTTTTCTTCTAAATTTCATGCTTTATGTTCTTATTTTCCACAAACAAAGAGTATTCTTGTCGAATTTATGCATAATATTGTGAGATTCAACACATATTCTTATAACATATAAAAATAAATATTATTTATCCATATTATCCACTACCCAAACTTCCAGTGAACTATATCATTCTATTATATTGTGAGTCTGAGAGTTGCTTAAGTTGCATGTTGTTATTCATGTTGTATAGTAACTAGTTAGGAATTATCACAATATACATAACTCTAAAAATAATTCCATTTGTATTCTAATAGAAAAAATTTATATTTCCTTATAGGTTATTCAAGATCATTATAGTTCCCTCCATTTACTAAAACAAACAATCATAGATTGGGAAACATTAATCAGGTAGGAGAAGTCCATAATTCAAAAACATGATTTATTGAATGTCTCAATCACGACGCATTCTTATATTACACCTTAGGTTTCTCTTTGATCGTTCTTGAACATTATTATGTGATTATTATTTTATTATAGATTTAGAAGTATTCCAATGGTTTCATAAAACATTTCTTACCCAAGACTCCAAATATTTTCTAAATTAAGGTATGATACATACTATAATGGTATGATATTTTCATAAAAAATATTAAATCTATTTTGATGAATACTCAACACATAATAATACAATGAAAACCATAACTATACTAGATAGTAGTATTTTTTTATTAGATATAAATATTTTTATTTTATGAAATATCTTCATTCACTTCCAAATAAATCTTGTAAAATGGTATTCCTCAAAACAGTACCCTTCCAAAGCCTTTATTCATCACCTGGGGAATTAAACATAAGAAATATTGACATCAAATGCCCAATAACAGAATAATTGGAGATATTAATTCATGCTCAAAATAAATCAATATGATAATAATAAGGATACAAATATCATACCCAACCTATCATAGATAACTAATATGACTAATGGAATAGATATTATAATTTTGGAAAACATAAACCATAAGAGTGTATAATTACCTAAAAGAAATCATGAACTCTATGATCAATTCATAATAGCATGTCATCATTACAAACATTTAGATATGTTTCATACATCAAGGTTAACTACCAAAATCATCAACATAGAGGATCATGAAACACAATTTTCCTATTGTAAATGAGTATGAACGTCTTTCAAATTGGGGATCCCCATGCACCTCTTTCCCATTATTGATCGAACCCATCAACATATTCCCCATTATATTCTCATGATATATTAATATTTACCTAATTAATTAGAAGGAGATATAGGTCAGACAATTACATAAGAAAAAATATTTATTTTTCCAATTGATTATAAATCATTCATTATATTAAAAACATTGAAAATAAATTGGGTTTAAAACATTTCATTTTAACATAAACCATGGAAAAAGAAATGGGAATTAAAAACATTTCAAAAAGCATAAATCATAGAAAATTAATGATAGTATTAAAAATAATTCCATAATAAATATACACCATAGGATAATGAATAAATATGGTATCCCTAGATAATATACTTATAAAATAAGAAGTGACATCAAATAATGGCATCACTCATTTAATAATGTTTTGAAACATCACTAGAAATTACTATTGATGAAGATTCCCATTCCATTTTGAAAACATTTCTTTAAATCTACACATTTAAAAAATAAATCAAATTCATTGAAATGAATATTATAGGATTATAATGTAAGATTAAATACATTAACATTCCATAAAATTGTGAAAATACACTACTATCATATGATTTAAATACCATTTCATCTATATTTTGTGGAAAAAGTAAAAAAGATTGTTGTATAGAAAATGATAATAATATTCATCTAATTTTTTCATATCTAAAAAATGGGTAAAATTAAATTAAATAATTTAATGAGAATAATTAAAAAGAGTTTAAATAATATTGTTAGAAAACATGGAAATTTATGAAAAAAATTCACTAATTGAGTCTTAAATGTAAATAATCATTAATAATGATGAGATATTGAAATTAACCATAGAATCATGTCTTTTATTTCCTCATTCATAGTAAATAATAAAATTTAATAAATATATATTAATTATACATTTATAATATCACCATACATCTATAGTACCACGTATTAATTATTTATAACATACAATCACCTATTTATTGTTATTTTGTTACAATAACAATTGTTCTTAATTGTAAATGATTCACTTTCCATGCATGTTTTCATTTAGTAATCTTAGACCTTTTACATTGATATTTGTCTCGTAATTTATATAATATTTACCATGGAATAATAATTCTATATAATAATTATATATATTTTTATAACCATTCAATTAATGTATGTTTAAAAAAATGGATTGCACAGTTCATTAAGATGGAAGGATGTATGGGGACATGAATATTGTTTTCATTTATTATTGATGGAATTAATGATTTATAAATATTAATTCATATTTTCATATTTTCATATTCATTATTATTGAAATATATATAATATATATTCATCAAATACAACATAATCTCCTTTTAAAATAGATTTTCCCAAAAAAATAATTTTATTACTATGTGGAGATGGTCAACCATATATACGTATCAAAAATACGTTCACAACTAATTTGATTAAAATTAGGGACTATAAGAAAGTTTTAATAATATTATTAAAATTTATGAATATTTAGGATAAAAATTTCATTATTTCCTGATAAAGAATATAGATTTTATGTATTTGAGATTGATTGGAAATAGAATGCAATGGTTTTGAGTTATTTCCTCTTCTTCGAAAAGATTCTTTTGGATCACATCTAATGGGATCTAGGTATTGTATTTTGAGAATTAAAAATATTTATAATTTTTTAGGGACATAACGATGATAATTTTCTATATAATGGTAGAGAAAAAATTTTCAATTTGTATTAATTGAGTATAGGAGGATGTTCCATTTTAGAATGGATGTGAGGGGATATTTTGAAATTTCTCAAAATTTTAAATTATTATAGATCTATATTGCATAAAAATTCCTTTAAATAAAAATTTATTAGAATATATGATAATATAGGGTTTTCAACCCATCACCCAATTCATTTTAGTCATGTTTCTGTTCTTTTTAAATATTATCATTTATATTAACACCTAGATAATTTATTTTAATTTTAACTACAATAAAAAATAATTCAATATTAAACTATAATAATTTTTACATATATGATGTCAGTTGAACCATAAATGGCTAATTTCTGAAATTTAATACCAAATTATAATGACAATTTATTTATTAATTATTTCTATGATTTTAAAATAATTTCATAATATATTAATCACATTAAATATTTTATTATCAAGTGTGAAACTATTCAAAACATTTATTTTTAAATTATAAATGTAAAATGTAAAATTATAACAAAATATTTTATTATAACCTTAATTTTTCAAGGTGTTATATAGAATTTTTGGAACACCATAAAAATATAAAATTATATTACCTTTAATATTTTTCATATCATTTAACTTATTTCTCAATTGTGTAAATTTTTAATGCAGCAAAATTCGCTATTAATTTATGGTTTTTATATAATTACAAAAAAATAAAAATAAATAACCATTTTAAGATATATATTATATAATTAAAAATACTATTTTTAGGATTATATATCCACTCGATAGTCCCATATTAAAAATGTTATACTTATTAATAATATGAATGTGTCATATTTGGATATTCATTTATAAATATATTATGGGGGTCATAATCATTTTCATATCGACATAATGGATATAAATAAATTTTTATTAGTAATTGTTTTATTAAGTTAAAAATTAAAACTTATATTCGTTCATAACTTATATTTTTTCAAATGTGGGCACATAATCGAAATTTAAGTAAAAGAACGATTCATTTTGTGAACTTCTATGATTAAAAAAATATATGTATAATTATCATTACATGTTACAATTAAAAAACACAATTTAGTGCCATGTATTATAACAGTATAATTTAACTCATTAAATAATATAGAGGTTTGAAAAAAAATTACGCTTATCACTTATTTTAAATTCATATTAACTCATTTTACCTTTATCGAGATAACAATTTTTACGATGATTACTATTCATGTTGACCAAATATAAAAGGGTAATATTTAAAAAATTTGGTCCAACTAATTCCAAATATATAATTAATTTTTAAATATTTAAACAAGGAATATTATAATTTATTTTATAATAAGTTATCAAAAAATAATAGAAAATAATAATTTGTGAAAAAATTCCCTTCATGAATGAAAAATAATTTTAAAATTAATTAGACTATAAAATCAACTAAAAATAAAAACTGGATTAACTAAAATCGAGTTGACCTAATGAAAATGTAAAACTAATAAAAAACATAAGATTATGTAGAAAAAAAAATTAAATAATATTGTTTTCAATAAAATGAAATATTTTTATCTCTTACATTAAAATTAATTGTTTTTAGAATATGCTCAAAAAATAAATTTAAGATAAATTTAAATTATTAATTAAAAAATTCAAATAATTTTTTCAAATTTATTTTGTTGTAGTTATAAAAATTATTATTCAGTCATAAAAAATTAAAACTAAATTTTCAAGAAAACATTTCTAATAATAAAATTACTTTACAAGACATTTATGCAATCATTTTCAATGAGCATACCAACACATTGATATTGCGTTGAAAAATTATATTTATTTTATAAATTTTTTATTATTATTCATTCCAAGTAATCTGATGGATATTTTATATATGTAATATAATGTTTTAATAATATTTCACAGTTTGTCTAGACATTATGTTGCACAAATCACACACTATTGGTGAAATCAAATTAATTAGAAACATATTTCATAATAATACATCGGTGTCAAAATATTAAAAATCACTAAATAAGTTTTTTTATTATATATATATTTATGTATTCTACAAATGGTATTTTATGTTAATTTTTTATTTTTACCAATGACCTCCATTAAGATAGTTCATTATATTTTCATACATTATATTAATTCATAGATATATCTCATGAAATTAATTTAACCCCATGATATATTATTTATATTCTATAAAATTTCAATTACATGTCATGAATTAGTCATTATAATATCATTCATGATAGACTATTTCTTTAATTGGGTATATGATTTTGAAAAAATTCATGGTTTATTTTGATGATGGTTGTTGTTGGATAATGATAATACATGAAGAAAATTTCCCAATGAAATTATTTGCATTCTAGTTTTATAATTATTTTATTATGATTTGGGAATTTTAATTAATTTTTTACACGTATTTAAAATATTCATTACACAATTAAAAGGTATTTTCCAAGATTACCTTATGTAGGCATTAGATGCTTCACTCTATCTAAGGAATAAAATATCCAAACCTAGAAACACTTCATTTCTCATTACTGATGTTATTTAATGAGTACTTATATCTAATGATCATATGTTAAAAATGAATTAAATATCATGATCACACCATAATGGTCTATGATACATGATTTTGGTTTCTCATTGATTTTTGTGTTTCATTATACATCAATATGCACTGAGTATAGAACTCCACAACTATTTGAATGTTGAAAATATAAAATCACAATAAAATTTTATTGGATATTTTTTTTAATATTTGTATAATTACATGATTTATTTTATTTTTTTATAAATTATTATTTTTCCCATGATGAAATTTTTTATAGTAAAGTGAGTGAATTAACTCAAGATATTTGAAAATATCATCATATTTCTTCATAGGGTTTTAAATGTACTATTTCCCATATCATATGTATATATTTTTTAATTGTATATGAAATCCTTGTAATTAATGTCACAATAAGATGGGTATGAATATAATATACCCTATGTAATATTAAGTGGGGATACACAATATTATTTCACAATAATCAACCAAGATATTTATGTCTTGAAATATGGATATATAGATCTTTCGTTATTAATGTTTTCATACTGTAACAAATAAACAGTATTAATTTAATAGACTCAATTTTCAATCAATGTGTGTCATTAATTTACAAATTAATTTTAATGATTTTTTTTAATCGATGAATTAGATATAATTTTCTAGTGAATTTGGGTATGATTGAGCGAGTCTTCAAATAAAAATATGTTATAGGAAATTGAAAAGCATGTAAATGATACTCATTATTTAAGAATATATTTTATTGTTAAGTTAATATATTTAAAGTATTTAAATATAAATACAAAAAAAATATTTTGTTTATAATAATTAGAATAAATTAATATATGGGTCTCATCAATTATTCCATATGGTGAATCAATTTTATAAAAAAGATAGTGAGGATAATATAAAAATATATTGTTTTATGTGCTCTTCTTAATTATTTTGATTTTTATTTTTCTACTTAATTATAATATTGATCATATGAAATATACTTCATATAATTATCATGGATAAATGATTAATTATATATTTTTTTGTAGTTAATTATTCACATCACATTATTGGTTCATGGACCATATTCTAGACAATCATAATTAATATCATAGAATTCTAGATGTTGGGTCCATGTTTTTATTATAATTGATTTAATTTCACAGAAAAATACATATTTATAATATTAATTTATTTTAGTAAACTATTCAATTTTTTCATTCAGTTATATGGTCACCCCTTCGAGCTTTAAAAAACCTATGGGTTTTACCTATTGTGTGATTTCAAATGTGGTCTGTAGGAACCATTAAACATGTTTGTATATGTGTTATAGTTTTAAAATGTTCAATATATTATGGATCGAAATTGGTATTCCAAACAATGTGGCCAAATTATGAATATGACCAATTACATAAAATGATGGTCACATAGTTGGTGGACATTTTTTAAATTGTGCATCCAAACTATATATCCTTCCATTTCCATTAAAAATTGAAACTATCATTCATCCATAATGGATATTTAATACAATACCACTTCATTCTACTATAATATACTCTATCATTAATATATACCCTCTCTCTAGGGTACCCTATCATTATATTGATATTACCTAGTAAATATTGATGGTTTTATGTTTTTTTATCTTAGTAAACCTTATATCCATCTTTTTAAATTTTTTTATTTCTTCATTATCCAATGTGTTTCATTCCCCAATTAGGTCTCATATAACTAGGGATTATATTATATATTTTTTAATTTGGTATATTTTTATGTTAATAGATAACAAGGGTATTAATATTTATTTTTGTTTACATGAATTATAGACTGTCTTGAGGTGGATATACAACTCATTGGGTAAAAACAGTCAATATTGATGGTAGGTTTCTGATTAATATCTCTTCAAATATAGAACAATAATTTCATCCAAATTATAACAATTTTATAACGTGTCATACAAAAAATTATAGTACTATTAAGAATAAAATAATTTAAAATAGTTTATAATATTACGAATATATTTTTTCCTAAACTATAATGAAAAAGCGATTTTCAAATTATAAGAACAAAAAAAGGTTATTAGAGAGGACATCATATGTATATACTTATCTTTTATAGGGGGATTAAATTAATATTTTGATCATTTTAAATAATTATGACTTTAATCCCTTTTACCTCATATTATTGATATGATCATGATAATCATAATCAATTTTCAATATCATATTGAATTATAAAAAAGGACTGGTTGGAAAGTGATATTTTTACATGATTCTCTACTAAATATGAGAATACATAAATTTTATCATATATTGCTGACCAATACATTGTTTATATTCTAAAATAATACTGTAGATACACTTTTATATCATGATAAAAATATATAGCCAAGTGTGTGTCATGACACATTAGCTGACGATTAGACCAAACCCACTTCCTGTGATTGGCGAAGACATCTCCCAACATAATGATTGTTAATGGTTCATTGAACTTCATTTTAAAAAAGTCATGACAATCATTCAAATGTACTATGTACCAAAAATAAATTGTTATTTTATATGAGATTACCATTAGGTTTCATAGTTCTTCATTGATGTTCCACAATATTATTATTCAAATTGTTAACTACAAATATGAATTAAAGAAACAATGCTTCTTCTTTAAAATAAAAAACTAAATGCTTCTATAACTTCTTATTTTTATTTATAAATGTAAAATGTATATGCATTATAAAATAATTTTCTTGATCATCTGATATTTATCCCTCTAAGACACTATACCATCTAAAAACTTTTTCTAAAAAAGGAACATGTACATTTAACATATTCATCTATTAGATTATTTAGATTCAATAAAATATTTTCATAATTTTAAAAATTAATTTTCATCATAGCATCATCACAATAAATTCTCTTTCTATAATAGATAATAAATTGTGAATTTTTTATCCGAGAAAAATTGTTCCACATAGTATAGGAAATATTTATACAACTAAATTGAACACAAAATTCAATTTTATATCAAGAATTAATTATCTTTCACAACTGAAAACAACATTCAACTACTTTTAAGAAATATCATGCACGTGTTTCTTAGAAATCTCATGTTTTATCACCATTTCCTATATATGATATTATGCTTTTCATTTATAGTAAATTTTCGATATTATAAAGAATATCATTTGAGGCATCATAAAATATTAATTTAAATATGAACATGTATATGTTTGGATATTTTGGTTCATGTTCATTAAGGATTTCACACCCAATCAGTCACACTCTATACCTAATTAAATTTCAAATTGGTTAATTTTCTTGTACTTCAGTATTTTCAATGAATATATTCAAGAAAACCCCACCCAATTCAGCAAATATAGTTCATGAGGGGTAGTGTTCATCCATTTTTAGGGCCATGTTGGGTTCATTAGGCCTCAATAATATTTATCATTTATATGTGTTTGGTATTGTATAAATTTTATGTGGCCTTGGGGAGTCTTCAACTGATTATTAGTATATATCACAAGTACATTATCATAAAATTGTTTACCTTCTCGGAAATTCATTAAAATTTTATTTATGAAAAATTGGGACAATATTACTCATTTCATAGATATTGAAACTTTTATTGAACAAATAGTATGATTTTGATTTACCATAGTTTTAGAGTCTATTTTTCTTCTTATTCATCCATATCAGTACATATTATCCACAACTCCATGTATAAAAGAGCCCCATATATCTTCTTAACACATGTAAATGAATTTATGGAAAAAGAACTGTATGATTAAAATGATATATCTTGAATAAAATAAAACCTATAAAAACATCTTAACAATGATTATTCTCCTTTTATAGGTGATTTTAACAACCTTTTATTTTTTGTTTCAACACCACTGAATCTAATAAAATATTTCATATCAATATATATATATATATATATATATATATATATTTATGAATATATCATCATTTTAGTCCTAAAATACCTGATTCATGATTCTCAAAATTATATTTCCAATTCATATACAATGATGAATATTTTATTCACAGTGATTATCTCACTTACATATAAAAATAATCTCCTTCATCTCCCTTGACTCCATGAGCCCACACATGGTAAAATATTATATATCTAGTATGGTTTTTATCTTGGAATTGGAATTATATTTCAATATAATATGTTTATTTTATGTATACCATGCATGTTTATCGATCAATATATTATTGTTGATCATGATTGATTCAATCATCGGGAATGATGCTCAGTGAATATTTTAATCAAATGTGATGGATGTAATTTCCCATTATACTCTCCATATATGAATCATTCTGTCATTAATATGGAGACAACATGGAGTATAAGTGATAATATGATCTCTTAGGATTTGAAATATTTTTTTTGTTTGTATCATTATTGTGGAGGAATATTTTTTCATGTTTTAACATCCCACATAGAACTCACTCTCAGTATCACTATTTCATAGATTCAAATACATGATGTAATAATCAATAACTAACAATAGGGTTTAGAATCCCCAACAAAACCCACACCATTCCCACACAGTCTTTGCCAAAAAAATTTATCATCTACAGGAACTCTGCATATTACATTCATGCTCCATCTTATATATAGTAGTGTATTTTATGTTTACTATATCTCCCACATATTTCATTAATGGTTTGGTGAGATTATACCCTTACCACAGAAGTAGTTTATGTGGGGGCCCCATGTATGGATATATGGTGGCCATTATTTATTAAAATCATAATCAAAGTCTTAGGGAATCAAAAATGAAGTTCCTTCCATATAATTTTCAATATAATACTCCAAACCAACTTACTAATAAATTATACCCCAACTTAAATCATTATTAAATTAATTTATCTTTTTAGAGATCATATATTCTCTGTTTCATCATAATAAAAATCACTATTTTAGTGGTCTTAAATATCAATAATTTTCTCTATGCAATAAATCAATATTCAAAGAGCATCTTCATTGTCTTTTAATCATAATATGTTAAGAATTATTCACTCTACTAGTGAAATTAAACAAATTTATTTTTCTTTAATAAATGTTCTACAATAAATTTATTATAAAAAATAATCTAAGAAACTTACTTTATATGAAATAACATGAGTATTTTTTCATATTTTCTTACAAACAGCATTCATATTGTCAAATTTCATTTATTTATTAGAGACATTAGATTCAAAATTCATTATAACATCATAATTTTTTTGAAATAAATGTAATTTTTCTATTTTATAAGTCACCATTTTCAACCAATATATTCCATTATAAAAAAAATAACAACTCATATAAATATATTACTCTTTAAAATTTCACATTTAATTTTTTGGAAACACCATCAATGATTATTCCAAATAAACATTTAGTAATGATAATCCCTCCCTTTTTCATTTCCAAACATTCATTTCACATTATAACCATATTATTTACCCAAAATACATGTTTATATATTTATACATAAGAAATGTTATATTAGTCATTTGACTCTACGTCTATGTGAGCCATACTTTATATATAAAATAATAAGAATTTGTTTTACAAAATAATGATTCCATTAAACAACTGATATTGATACCAAATTAAATGAGAACTCATATATTCTCTTCTAGGGTTTTTCAATTTTATTCTTAGATCAATATACATAAAAGAGAAGTTTATCTTTTTAAAAAAATTATCTACATAATACTTTCACATTTATAAAAATTAATATATAAAAATATTCAAGTAAAACAAGGCGTATAGGTGGAATTAAAACTCATCCATACTTCAAAATTTATTATTTCATTGATTAATTCAATTAAGACCCCCTAATGGTGTGTTTATTTTTTTAAACCTACAATGAGTGATAATGAAAAACATCATTTGTCTCTCATTCAGGTCAATCAATGAAAAAAATCTCTATAATATGGAATCACCCATTAATTTTTTCTAAGATGTTCCAATTTGTATAATACACCAATATTCATATTTTACATGTTACTATACATCTTTGAAAACATCAAAAATTAACAAGGTATTATATTATTCAATACTTTTTCTTCAAAATAGAAAATATTATATGATACCATGATGGAATTTTCATAATTTATAATGGAACATATATGAAAAAAATAGTATTCAAAATAAAAATATATAATCCCATATGTTATGTATTTTTATACTAATAATGGAATAATTCATGGGTTGTGACTTATTTAGTATTGCAATGAATAATTGACAGTACTTATTTAATGTTAGATAATCCCAATGATAACATGAATCATCGTAAATTCCCTTCATTATTAGAATATATAAAACACAAAAACGTAAAGATAATATGTTTACCCTCTATGATTCCTAATGATAATAGTATAGTTGAGATGGTTTTATCAACCATTTTACTCTATTACAAAAAATAATCATTCTTGAGCATTTGAAATTCATGTAAAAAATTTATCAGGCATTCATAGATCTACTTAAAGTCACATATACTCATAGTGGAAAATTTTTCTTTTTATCATATCTAATTTATGATTCATTTATATCCCTCTTATATAATACTTCTTGTTCTTCAGGAATATTTTGAGAATGTTTTACAATATTTTTATCTTTTTTGTATCTCTCACATTGAAATTATTTAACACATATGTTTTCAATTATTAGAAAACTCTCATGTACAATGGCATTATGTTTTGTAAGGTTTTAATTTTTATTGGCCTTGGAATCCGTATCTTCTTAATTTCACATTATCTACAAATAATCTATCTAGATTACTAGAATTTCATTCAGATCATTGGCAGTATGTTTGGATCATACATATGAATTCTTCTAAGATCAATAACTAATAATTTTTCTTTTATATAGTCCAAAATTCATTAACATCTTTGATTTAGAATCTAGGGTCTTATAACATATTATAACTAAAATATTCTTGGTGTAATTATTTTTATAAATTCATATCAAGGCTGATTATTCAATAAAATCAATAATATCTGTTTTTTATTAATGAATATAATTGGATAAAAATAATGATTTGTCATAACCAATTGTTTAAAACAACAATAATATAAATAATAATTAATCTTCTATTTTCTAAATCTGTTAGTGTTTTACATATTTTCCATCAACTATAGATTCTATTTGTCTATATATGGCTTGATTCTACTTGATATAGGATTCACATAGGATTTTGAATTTAAAGGATTTTATCAAAATTATAATTGAAAATTCCCAAATCTGAAGTTGTATAAATGTTGGCCCAAAAACCATGATCATCTTATTTCTATTATATGATGTTATTATGAATGAATAATTGCCAATTGGGTTACCTGGGTGTTGTTGAAACTTCATCCAAACAATTTTTCATCTCAACCACAGTCATTTAAGTTGTGTCTATATCATTTTTCTTCATCTATACATTAAAAAATGTTATTTCTAAACTTAATTATTTTTTATATATAGTTGAGAAAAATTATTTCAAGAAAAAATGGAGAGTAACTATTTCATTAAATTTCATTATAGGTGGATCATTTAACATGATCAAGATATTCTTATCATGTGTTAGAGGTAATTTAACCATAAAATACACTAGTAAAATTTCTTATAAGTATTAACTCTATCATTATTTAATGAAGTGTTACATTATTTATCTTCATGATTAGACTATTTAAAATACAATTCAAGATACTTCATATTTTTTTCTGATATTTATTCATAATCTCCATATAATCCTAAAAAATATTTATTTTTTGAAACTTCTCATCAGAGAACATATAATTTTTAGTTACATTGATTCTTTTTATTTGATCATCTTGTTTTTTTATTCATTTTTAAATACTTAACACAGTTGGGGTTTTTATAATGTTCATCATGCTCATGGATATTTTCTACTTTATTATTATTGAAATTTTATTCTTATTAAACATAATTTATGAAATTATATTCTAATTATGATTATTCTATTTCAAGTTACACAATTTCTGATAAAAAAGTTTATAACCTGCTTGGAGTTTAGTATAAATTATATCTAGTTAACTTTTAATTTAATCTCTATTACATCCAAATTCTCCTCAAGTAGAGTGTTATCTTCTAATTTTCATTTAAATATATCAGAGATAATATATAAAAATTATTTGTGATTTTAGTGATTCATTTAATTTAGAAAATCAACTGAAAAATTAAATTCCATTTTTTAATCCCCACTATGTCATGGATAATATACCAAAATATTAAGTAAATTACTAATATTTATGAGTTTATCACATGAAACACTTGATGAAATCATTTACAGTGATTATCCATCAGCGTGGTTACTAATATAACCACATTCTCTGTTTATTAGAATATAGACATGAATTTATTATTTGCAAAGGAATAAAAATATAGAAACTTCTTCTAATTTAGATAAGAGGGATCACTTCATCATATATTTTTTTGTAAGATTATCTTCATGGACATGCTAGATATAGAAAAAATATCAAAAAATAATTGAATATTCACTAAATATGAACTTCATTATTAATATAGTAAAAAAACATGTTAACGTTATAATAGAATAACATTAATATAGAGAATCAAATAGAGGTGGTCCATGGATCTAATAGTAATCAAGAAGAAAATGTTAAGAAATACAAAACAATGAGAGGTGTGGGAGGGGGATATTTAGTATTAGGAATTTGTTTGAAAAGTATATACTTAACATTTTTTACCACATATATATGTTACTAAATTTTTTCTATTTTTCAATATTATGTTTTTTAGGAGTGAACTAAAATGATGGTAAATATGACACATGATATTGTTATAAGATTCAATACATAATGAAAGTATCTATAATTTCCCTCATATGATGATGATTGGTACAAGGTTTCATCACTATGAAGAGACACTAGTGACTATTTTTTATATAAGGGAAAATAATTAGACATATTTGATTCAATACAAATTATGAGGGGGGGGGGGATGAAAAAAATCCTCTTCCCTGGATAAGAAAAAATTATACACAACATGTAATTATTTAATTTTTCATTATACAACCACATAATATAGTCATCTTCATATTTTCTTGTACATTATATAACAAAATAAAATATTCCATAAGATGTGAATTATGTTGGATGTAAAATTACTACTTTGACCATTCACCGAATTCATCATCACATTGTTACAAGGAAAATAGTAGGAAATCTATTAATTTTATTCAACACTACATCAAATTGAATGATGATATTTCTTATTCAAAATATTTATTTTAAAATGTATAAGAAAAATATATTCATTATATTAATTATAAAATTACTATCCCTTTGGGAAACTACTCCATCTGATAATTTCATGTAATTTCATTACCTATTTATATGTACCCATCTACCTTCATTCATAATAGAATCACAAACATCCTTTATCATTATTGAATCAATGAAGGTTTAAATTATAATTATCACAATTACTTATTATTCTTATATAAAATCTATAGGGTGACTGTATTATGGGTTAACAGTTACTCTTCTGGGATCACAAAATATCAATGCAACTGAACAATACCTAATAGTAAATATTAATTCAAATAATAATATTATTTCACAACTGAAAAGCATATATTAGTTTCTAAAATGGACCATCAAGTATGTGTTACTTTGAATTAAAAAATTCTATTCTTTTCATATATAGGATAATATATAATTTTTTAATGCTATTTTTGAAATATATTTCTTTTATTAGTTGAGGGTTCATTTGAATATTAACTTTAATTATAACTTTTATATGTTTGGGTATCTTGGTTCAGATGAATTTAAGTTACAACATCCATTTATGTATAGACAACCCTCTTAAAAACACAAATATATCTTCTATGTTTACCGAATTGGATAAAAAGTATATTTCCATGAAATATACAATTCCTTAATAGAATATGGTTTATAAAATTAATCTTTTTTGAAAAAAAATCCCGATATAGTTTTGGAAACATCAAGATTACTTAACATTTGTGAAATTAATGGATTTAATAAATTCATTGTTTCATTGTGAAAACAAGGAAAAATGCTACGCATATCTATCATGTATCTTAAGGTAAAATATTCTTTCATCATGAAAAATAATTCAAAATATCTATATGAAACCATGTGTGAGTGTTATTTATGATCTAGATTATGGAATTGTTCTTCTCAAAACACTATGATGGTTTTTTAACACATGTTGTGTGTCCATGATTCATCTTCCTCACAAATATCAGTTAAAATTACTCTGTTATCCACATAGTCATGATATTTAGGGATCTTCATACATTATATTAATAAAATATCATATTATTCAATGCTTTATGAAAAACAGTATCTCTGGATGAGAACATGATGGATTGAACCCTCATCACAACTAGGTTATTTCTCTCCTTTTAGAATATTGTTTCCGTAACATTTCATTGTTTGTTTTTCTCATTTTAAACATAGATATTTTTAAATTTCAATAAATATATATGAAAATATTAATATCTAGACAATTTAATCTAAATGTGTGGGATATGTGATGCCAAAAAACGTATCACTATTTCTAATATTATGATTCTTTCATCCTTTGAAGTGATTATCTCATGTATATAAAAAATCCAAATATTCTCCTATGACTCTATGAATTTACAATATAATTAATATTATAATATTTAATAATTTTTAGCTCATTATTTTCATCAAATTTTGAGAAATAATGTCCATTAAAATCATGCATGTGTATATAAACATAGACTAATATCTGTTATGTTTGTTTTAATCATTAAAAGCGATGCTAAATTAAAATCTTGATCACCTATGATATAATATTTTAGTGGTTTTAATTTCATGACATGTTTCATAGATATATAAAAAACATATCCAATGTGGTGACTCAGTAATCGTTGGATTATTTCATTTTATATGGAAATGTTATATCAATATCATTTAGGTTAGGTAATAGTATCCCACACTCCCTCAACCAACATTAAACACAACCCTAGTATCAATATCCTATATAATAGAAAATATTCAATAATATATTTAATCAATATATGGGGTTTTAATCCCACAATATAGAAAAAACCACACCAACATGGTTTGAAACACATCTATGGGGGGGATAATGGGTACTTCGTGTGTGTCATGCACAATACAACCATCAGATGAAGGTTGCACATTTGCATCCTCTTTGCCTCTAATGATATTATGGCTAGTTGAGGGCTGAACGTACCCATCAACACATTGGTTATGGAGTCCCTTTATCTTGCTTGGTGTTTTTCCAATATTTTTAATATAAAACATCTCAATGACATAAACAAAAAAAACAATGTTCAGAAAATATAATTCTCAATATAAAATTCAAAAAAATATACTCATAAATTATCTATATTTATGTATATATCACCACACAATTCATTTATTTGTTCCTGGGAACTCATACATTCTTTAACATCTCTTCATAAAAATTAAAATTTTCATAATCATCACTATATGACATGGTTATCATGAGATAATGAAATAATTAATGATCTTATTCAATGTATATTCTATATCATGTGGTAAAAATTTTGAACACTTCATGTTCTATATAAACATGTCATTATTATTAAGAAAACTTCAATATTCATTAGAGTTATATACTCCATGCCCTAAAGAAAACATCATTATTATAATAATATTATATCATGTCCATAATTATCCACTAATCAAAGTAACAATCACCTTTTCATCAATAATTGATATCAGGGATGTTTCAAAACCTAAATTCATTTTATATTCACTAAAATGATGAAATCAATGTAATGTTCCAATTTAATTGACCATAATTGAGAGTAGATATCAACCATACAAAAAACAGCTCATACATAATGTGGGATATTAATGATTAATTGTTTTGATCTTGAAATGGAATATTTTCATTTATTTATATTTTGGGATCCATAAATATTTTTAATATTTTTTCTCTAAAATAAATTTGTTTTTTGTAATTTTTGGATTTTAAAACTACTCTAGGAATTTGTGATTTTATTTTGTTATATGATGTTTTTCAATGGATTTTTACAAAAACATATATCTAAATTACATTAAAAGTTTAGGATAAAACACTAAAATGAATTTTTAGACAATGTAAACCGTTGAAAAATTACAAGTTCTAAATAGAAAGTTAATATCAATTTTTCAATGTTCATGGGTGATTCATAGTGATGTTTTCATGTATGTATCTTATGTATTTTCATTGAAAATGTTTTTCTATTAATTTAAAATAGAGATTATGCATTTTTTTATATATAATTGTAATTATTATTTTATATTTTGTATTTATTTAAATAACATCAATTTTAATTACATTAATAACATGGAATGATCTATGCATGAAAACTGATAGAATTATATAGATTTTTATTATCAAATTAAAGATTTTGGACCTAGGGTTTGTAAATTATTTGTGTAGGGGTTTTACCATAATTTAGGAATTCTTTTGAAATAACTAGTGTTAGGGAAGGATAGTTTCATTCAATAATAATTCATTATGTATGTTGTTTTAATAGAAATTTCATTGCCATCCTTAGGGATTTTAGTATCCCATGATTATCCATTTTAAATAGTTGAGGAATGAAATGTGTTACAATTCCATAGTTGTATTATTTTTACTATATAATATTAATACATTTTTATCCCACTATTAAACTATTTTTTATTAATATAATATGGATAAAAAAATTTATAATCAATTTATAAATTATTATCCTACATTTTATAAGTGGTTTCTATAAGTATGTGATTTTTTAAGAAAATTAAAATCACTATTTTGTAAATGTATTTAGAACGACCATGGAAATATATTATTATAAAAGGGTAAACATGTGATGTGGGTTGGATACCTAATGGGAATTTTATCCTCACACATATCATGTTACAATTTCATCTAGTTCCACATCGGCATGACTAGTGGAATATATTATTTTAGTTAACGATAATAGGGAGAAAAAGTGGAGGTGAACCACTTTCATAGGGAGTTAGGTAGATGTGAATATTTGTTTTTTTATATTTTCCATACCCTTTTATTAACAAATTTAACTTCTGGTATTTTATTAAAACTATCCCATTTACAATTCTATTATATTTAATTTCATTTATAATTTACTATGTGAGATAATTATCTTTCTATGATATATTTGGATTCCATTTAATTTTTAACTTCTTTTTCTCATGGTGTGGAACTCTAATTTACTAAATTTTAATGCATGAAAATTTAATTTTTTATATTTTTAAATTTTTTGAAAAAATAATTTCTATTAGTATAAATTTTATTCATTAGAACTTGTCTTCAGCATAGGGTACTCAAGAGAACACGTTAGATAATTCAGGAACCATATTTGTATTACTTTTTAGGGTTATTATATATAGTGTTCATGATAATATGATATCAAAATATAGATTTATATGAGGGAGTGTGTTCTATATTCAAACTTATAAATTTCTATTTTTGGTAGACGGTAGATATTATTTTCATAATTAAGGTAGATTTTAATAAATATCTGCTTGATCAACCACTTTTGTGATGACACTTCGCATCTTAGACAATTCAGGGAAGTATATATCTAAAATTTGAGATCATATCTAAAATGTTCTCATGATTTATTTTTTTTGAATTTTCCTATATTATTTCATTGATAGATTAATTTTTTTGTTAAATATTATTTTTAATGTTTAATTTGTTATGGAATCCAGGATTTCATTGTCACTAGGAATTATCTACAAAACCTTTTCAAAACCACCTAGTAAATCATTATATAATTATTGTTATCCTTTTTTGGTTTTCATATATTTATCAAATCATTATAGAAAAATAATCAATATTTTGTTTCTCATGAAATTTGGATTCTTCATTATGATTTAACATATTCTTATTTATTCTTATAATAATTTTTGGATGAATTATATATTTTATTTTGAGATATTAATGTTATTTTGGAAAATTTTAATTTATAATAAAAATAAAATAAATGTATTATCTTAATAATGGAGATAAGTTTATGAAAATATACCATTTTTTTAAATGTATTGTTAATAAAGTTACGTAACAATTCATTTTTTTTATTTAATATTAAATGTGGGTACGTATAAAAAATATACAATGATTATAGTTTGTTTTATAATGGATTGTTTTTAAAATTTACAAATATGTTAAATTTAAATGATTTCCATTTTTTTAGAAGGAGTTCAATATAAATAATTATATGATATTTTATATTAATATTTTCGAAAAATTGGAATATTGTTGAAATGGCTACTATGGAATGATTGAAAATATTCACATGTTTTAAATTTAAAAAATTTATATTTTTTTCATAATGGAATTATATATTTTGATATATTGTGATTTATACATTATTTTGATATTTTTTTTGATATACTCTATATTTTTATGTTGTTTAATTTATTTCCATTGATTCATATTATATAATGAGAGCATCCACTATGTTTTAATGATCTTTAATGAGCATGTCTTGTGTTGTTAGATGTATGTATAGCCTTCAGTTGAAAACATTATATATAATAAAATATCATTATATTCTATAATAAAGTATCATTGGTTTTTAAAAAATCATACATAGTATTGGGATATTATATAATAATTTTAGTGTTTGAGCACTCCACGTTTAATCAAATTAATAGAATACACGATATTGGATAATTGGATTTGTAATATATAGATGATTATCCAGCTTCTTGAATATATTAAGATTATATTTTCATGATTTATATTTTAAAATCAAACTTTTATGTTGTGGAATTATTTTGTTCATGAGAAATCAATGAAGTAACACTCAGATAAAATAATTAATGAATACATCATCTATAAATACATTAATGACACTATACATAAACAAAATTAGATGATTTTTTATGGTCTCATATATTGATTCTTATAATGCTAGAGTATAACCGTAATTTTACCAATATATTTTCATGTATTCTAAAAATAATTATACAATTCTATGAGAGCATCATATTTGGGGAGAGGTCATCGAATAGATCACTTTCCAGTGGTGTCTCTTATCTGACATGAAGGTAATGAAGGAGTTTTTCATTAGTCACTGGAATATAAATTCACTAGAATGAATGAAAAAGAATATTGATATTTCCCATATTATTATATGATATTGTGGGTCCTCTATAAAGGGGGATTCAATCAATTCTTTATAAGTTAATTTTTTTTATAAAAAATTTGGATTCTCATTTTTAACCTCTCATGTGATTAATCCATTGGAGTATTTACAATCACAAATGATAGGGCTTGAAAAGAAACTATTTTCAAAATATTCTAATATGTTTATTATTTATTTTTTCCTTATCTATAAATTCTCTACATAAGAGTCTCCAAAAAATGTGTTGTACTTCCATCTACCCCTATTTAAATATCATCATGATCAAATTGTTGTGTTACGACCAGACCCATGATGGGGCACAAGAAGAAACTACCCCAAGCTCGCCTCTATAGGAAAGGGCGTGTCCACAAGTAATAAAGGAACAAAAAACTCATGGAGGCCTTTTCTTTATTACTGATAAAAATAAACATTACCATCTCATTGAAAAATTGAAAAGGGAAAGTATTAAAAAATGATACATTACTGTAAATAAACCAAACATCAATGGAACTCTAAATAGTATTAGTAATGTAATGTACATTGAAATAAAAAAGGGGAAAAGTACACAAAAATCTATAAATGTTTCCCATCCTATATGAAACATTAAAAGTAAAATAGATGAGGAAACCCAACTCTTAGATCCCAATTTACGACCACATTACACAGTCAAAACACCAATATCCCTAAGTTCCTCTGAAGTAATGATCAAAATCATATGTCTTCATCAGAAGGCACGATACTTGGAGGAAATTCCCATGAAGGGGTGAGTATTAAAACACCCAATAGATTTCCAAAAGAAATAATTTGGAGCAGTATGAGATTCAATAGGAAATGAATAAAATAGACATCACATGGTATAGTGAAATAGTATAGCTCAACCCAACTTGAGAGTGAATTAGACTCATCCAAATGAAAGTATATTGCAATGGTGATAATATTATCTTCCCATAATGTCTTCTCTACTTATAGTAGGTGAGTAGACTCATACAAAAAGTGAGAATATCGATTGGTAAAACTTGTGGCATACCCCACGGGTCTTTTCCTCTCTTAGAATGAGAGAAATAGAAGCCCAATGAGTGGGTAATGAAATAAGATATATATATATATATATATTCTAATTAAAAATATTCCCAAACTTGAGAGTATAGAGATATCCGTCTCACATATCAACTTAATAATAAGATTCACCAATAGTTTTAGGGGTATCCATCAATGATGCCTTGCATCCCACACAATTTCCCTGGACACAGAAGTCAAGGGGGCCTGATCAAAACACCTTGATACTGCCCACATTGGATGGAACTAACTCACTCACATGGTTTTTAGGACAAGTCATAAGGGAATGTATCAGTGGGGAAGGTGTCCCTCTTCCTCATGAGTCCAAATTTCATCACTGATCCTCATATTCATATGGTGAAAACTCCAAGTAGGGGACTCACACCCCATTATGTCACGGGGTTCCACTCTAATAGTAGACATAGAGAACCCATTCCCTAGTGAACCAGATGAATTACACGATAATAGTAGTCGTAAAGGACCGTGTACCTAGTGTTTCAAGGGTGTTCCATTATAATAGAATATATAGTGGACATGTGCCCTAGTGCTTCGAGGGGGTTCCCCAGTAATAGTATTCATTGAGGACCCACACCCCAGTGTGTCATTGGGGTTTCAATCTAATTGTCGATGAAATACTCCCTACCTAGTAGGTGTTCCACTTAGATGTACATTTAGTGGACTTATTCCCATGTCAATTTAGGTGGGGTCCTCTTTTAAATCTTTTAGGACCCATTCCTTAGCATAACATGGGGGTTGCACTCATAAATATTTGTTTTCCTTGCCTAACCATTACATCCATAGAATATTGAAAATATATTTTATTATTAGAAAACCTCAAAACATTACATGAATGTATACTAAGAGCTTACGATAAATGTTTACTTGGAAACACATAGGATTGGCCATATAAATAACCAAATTGGGTTACTAGTGAAAATAGAACTTTTCACCGCAACAAGTCCAAATGAGTCCTTGTGCGGAACATGCCTCAGTCCTGAATATGATATTACCAAATTGGATAAGTAACATCCATCGTGAAAATAGTATCACATATCTATATTTGAAATGTCAATTGGATTCTCCGTTTATATGATATGACTATTTGTTTCTAACACCCAAATGCCAGATAAAACCTATGATAAAACAGCTATAGATAGATCTCCACGTTTATTTTAATGGTCATAATGACCAACCTCCACGGTCGATCACCCATACATCATTATCTATCACTATACCTATGGTATCCCATGATGATTCGGCTTCGCATCCAATCACATACACTCTCCCACTAGTCACCCCAGGTCTGACCTCAATTCTCCTCACTCCATCCCACCTACCCGGGTTTGAGACGACACACATGGATGGACCTAGCCTATATGGCCATCATGCATAGAAACGGTGGACACATTCCCCGCTTGTCGTCAACAGATATTCCCTATATATATTCCTCATGAAATTTTAATCCACCCAAAGTAACACTTCCCTGCATCCTCCTTGCTCACCCTGGTCAGCTTCATTCAAGGAGTACTGCAACCATTGAAGCATTTTGTCTCCTTCGTGTAGCTATGTCAGCACTACCTCATCAAGGGTCCCTTCTGTGGGCCACCATGCCTCCTCCAATTGCCTGAAAATTATGAAGAGGACAGATTCATTATCCTTTTATTGATATCTTCACATAACTATTCCCATCTCTATGATCTATTTAAGATTACACATTCCAAAAACTAAACAACTATTCCTAAATGAACGGATGAAGAACATGAAAAAATTGGAATTGAAAATATACCGGTTGATAGCCATGTCAGTAGGGTCATCATAATTGATGTCCATAGATGTGACATCAAATTTAAACTCAAATATAATTTAAGAATTGAAATATACAGTGTGTAAATAAATACAATTCCACATCATTGGATTCTTCTTAATTGAAAAACACACGCACCAAAACATCATCATCAGATATCCTTTGATATGAAAAAGGAGCTAGGGAGCGAGCACTACCATCAGTGGTGGTAGGATTAGGAAGAAACCATATTCTATAACTTATATTTAATTATTTATTACAAGTGATTAGGTCAAGGGTATTCAAATAACTGTACTCACCAATAGTCATGGGACCGAACATAACGTTCCCTCTTAGTTGAGGTCATGCATAGGTAAAAAATCACAATATGAACCCAATGATGGTATTGTTTTTCTAATCACAGTCACCATTAAATATTTATTTGAAACAAAATTCAAAATAAAATAAAATAACAATATTATTTTTTTAATGGATACATCTTCTGTGACTTTTTGAATATAACTCTCATGCTGAAAACGTTATGTCTCACCTTGGGTAAAATTCATAATTCAGACTCATACATATCCTCAAAATTCTAATATGAGATTATGTATGAAATTTATCCCACAATTATTGTGTGTGTAATATAGTATAAACATAATAATTTTATATAATTAATTCCAGTCACATTGAGACTCGGAATCACACATCGTCTTATCACCTAGTTGTGGTAATTTATCGAGAAATATTTCCATTTCATAAAATAAAAAACCCATGTCTTTACATCATTCCCCGATTCCTGGTTTTTTGTCCTAGAAAAGAAAAATGTAGATAAAACATGGGATACTGAGTCAACAACTGTCCCATCAGTTCCCAGTAACACTCTTTCATGTTTCCATGCTACCACATCATGAAAAAAATGGGATGGTTCATCCATGTAAGGTCTGGTCATTTTGATCCTCCATCTCCACAAGGTGATCTGTAAAGGGGGATATATCATCAATGTCTAGATCTCCAAAGTCAATGACATGCATTTGATCATACACATACCTCCTCATCCATGACATAGGGATTATTCCAGGAACCCGCTCCCATTGTGGGGGTATGGAATAAAATTAGGCAACCTCACTAACCCGCCGAATGATCACCATAGGAAAGATGAATCTTGGGGATAAAATTCATACCAAGTCGAACCTCCTCATTATGCATCATGAGGATTCTTTCGAGAAGGCATGTTCTCTCTTCTCCATCACTTAAGGCCAACGTTGATTGCCCGAGTAGGATTTCAGTCTACGCTATGTCGTCATCATCCAATCACAGATGACCTTCATATTCTCTATAATTTCGCTCAGCAACTCGGTGCCCATGATATGTAACTCTCTAACCTCTTTCCAGTACAATGGTAACATGAAGGTTCTATACTATAGGGCCTCAAAAAGGAACCATGATGATGGTATATTGGGGATTGTTGTTTTATAAAAACTCTAATAAAACAGTGTGATCCTCCTAGCCCCAGTCATAATGTTACACGCCATCACTCAACATATCCTCATACACATGGAAAGTGTTATGGGTCTTTCCATTGATATGGGTGTGAAAGGTTGTACTGATCTTTAGTTGAGACCCAAATGCATCTAACACGCCTATGCATAATCATGATGTAAATTGTGCTTTACGATCAAAGATAATCATTGATGGTACACCATGAAGGGGGATGATAACTCATATATACTACTACCCTAAACTATCCATCGAGCCATTCTCCCTCAAAAAAAAAAGTGAAACAACATTTTGAGTTCGTCGATTATCACCCAGTCGACTTCATGGACCTTTAATGTCTACGAATGACCTATGGTGAAGTCCAGTGATATGTCATCCCATTTCCATTCTTGAATCTCAAGAGGATGAAATAAACCAACCAGAACCAGGTTCATAGACTTCACCTATTGAAAGTTGAGGCATCATGTGATGAAATCTGTTTCAGTATATCTCATGTCATACCACCAAACTACATCCTAGGATCCCTGTACATATTCCCTACAATAGGATGTATAGTTAAGAGAGAAATGTGGATGTCTCACATCACCTCCTCTGGCATCGTAACTGGAACTACTATTCTATCTTGGAACATGATCTCATGATTCCCTCAGTCATGATATACATATTATATGTCTCCTGTTGATATATGATCCTGGATAACATATTAGTGGATGTATCATAGTTTGGATAATTTCATACACTCATGGGGGGAAGGAGTCAGCACTATAGTCTATAGAAAAGTTATACCCATTTTCTCCACCAGGTTCAGTTATAGGAATTAAAACTTATCTATAGTTTCCCAAACAATGATAAGATATGAAATTATATTAATGTAATCTACTACTACATTCATTTTCAAGGGATTATAGACTATTTTGATGTCATAGTCATGAAGGAAATCTAACCACCGTCACTTCCTTACATTAAGGTGTCTCTGGGAGTAGATATACCTGAGGATCTAATGGTCTGAGTAAACCATAATGTTCTATCATAGAAATTAGTGCCTTAACATTATCAAGATGAAGAATTCCAATTCTATCTCTATGTCATGGTTCTTATATTTCTACAAATGGGGTATCAACTACCTCGAACAATAAGTGATGACTTTCTATAATTACATCAACAGACAACTGAGACCTTAGCCTAAGGCATCAAAATACTCTAAAAAACAACTTATTCCTATAGTTCTCTCAATAATGGCTCACTCTTTAGCCTCTTCCTCAACCTTTCAATGGACTTCTAGCACTACTCAGATAATGTAAGGTTCTATCCCATGCATGTTAGAGTTGTAAAAGGATTAGTGATCCTAGACAAGTCTACCAAAAAAACTAGTTTAGTGCTCTTTCAAACCAAGAATTCTTCACACCTATGAAACATTATTTAGTTGATCCCAAGAATGAACTACATATATCTTTTTTAGATCACCTATTAAATTTTTTTTGGAAATAATTTGGCCTAAATATTTATCGCCATGTATCCATAACTGGCACTTCAATAGCATTCATTGAAGTTGGTCCTCTCGTAGTAAATCAAAAAACAACTAATGTTCTCTACATTCTCTCCCATTATTGTAGAGTAATCAATTATTTAATCGATAAATATAGAAACAATCCAATCCCTATTTATTAGGAATATTATGTTCATCAAGGCTATAAATATTTCAGGTAATTTTCTACTCCAAATGGAATAACTAAGAACACTTAATTAAAATAGTGACATCAGAAAATAAAACTTTTGAATATCATCATCAAGAACTTGCAATTGGGTGTAGCTAGAATTGGGATCAGTTTTGGAGAACCTTATTACACCTATCTACTAATCAAATAGTCTATTGATCCCTAAAAGGGGTAATTCTTCTTTAACGAGTCATGGTTTAGGTGAAGATAATCCACACAAAGCCGTTAGCACCAATAATCCTTCTTCAAAAATAGAAATGGAGCTACCTAGGGGGGCACACTATGATGGATTAAACCATTCACGTGAAAGAACTCCAACTATTATTTTAGACCATGGATCATTGTGGGTACCATATAATATGATGTGGATGATATTCAGGAACTTGAAGCCAATAAAAAACTTTAAATCCCTCCTTGGAGGAAGCCCTAAAATTTCCTCACTGAATATTTCCATATAATCCTCCACAATTGAAGGAACTCGAATCACTAAAGTGTCTTTTGTACCTAAGATTATGCTCCAATCCTGATGTGAAAAAATCAATAACCACTTTCTAACATAAAAAATGATCCTTTCTATGAGGTCTCTTCCACTGAGAAATGATACCCTCATCCAATTAGTGTGCCAACATCTAAATGGATTATGATGATAATCAATATGTGCTTGAATCATTGAAAGACAATCCATGCCCAAGAAAACATCATAAGGTTCTATAATGATGAAAAGTTGGTCCCATTTTAACCCATATGCTCCAAGAAATATATTTCAATACTAGCAGATATAAGAAAAATAAAATTCCATCCCTAAATAAACCTTGACACAACACTTCAATTATACTGCCTCTACTAGGAGCTCCAACTCCCTTATCAAGAGTATCAAGAAAAAAGTGTGACTATAAACCTTGTCTTCTAATACTAATGCAATATTAAAATAAATAAAAAGTTTACATCAGATCATCAGTTGCACTGTGGGATCACTGAAATCCAAAACATGCAGCTATCTATGGCCCCAACCAGTAGTTCCTAGATCCTGACATCTGCAGCCTTAGTGGTGGAGTAGAAAAAAACTCATAGATTCATTTATAACCTGTAGATCCTACTGCTCCTATTCCAGCACAACCTACATAGGGACCACACTATCTCATCCTTGAGGGATCTAGGGTAATGATGATGTATTGGTCTGGGTGGTCCATCTGTTATCTTCCTATGAATATTATCATGCTCGATCAGGCAGTACCATTACATGGGTCTTCACCCTTCAAACACATACCATAAGACCTCTCTGGGATGACCTGGTGCTATTAATTTCTCTGATTCTTCCTGACCACCTTATTGATTTTTAATATTGGGGAGCCTCTTCAATTAATATCCAACCAATTGATGTATGCTAGTTTCTAAAGTCATCTCTTCTATGTAGAATCATGTGCCAGTCCCAGCAGACTGGCATCCCTCTAACAGAACAATTTATGTCACTAGTGCCTCCAGCACCATGATGTATGTAGAGATTACCAATGTAACTATGCTAGAAAAAATCTATCTGTGAAGTCCCTACTCAATTTTATATTCTCATGTGTAGCATCCGATGATAATTACCAGATAGTACCAGATAAGCTCTATAACCATATAAGAGTTCCACTGTAATCCCTCCCTTCCAAAGCTCCAGATGCTCCTTAATACGAACAGTGTATATTTAGGAAGGTTAGTTTTCCTCGTGGAATAGTAGTTTGATGTTATCCAATTATAGTTCTGAGACAATGTGCATGTGAGTTACCAACATCCACCAAATCTGTACTTTTATGTGGAAAATAATAGCTTCCAAATAATCAATGTCATCTGTTGGGGCATGAACAATTCTACAGATATGTACCACTAACTCCATCCAATACTATACTACCAATGGATCTGGCTCCCCATTGAACCATATTTGTCTCGAAAACTAGAACTCTTTGAGTGTGCTCAATCCGCACTCATTGTCAACCTACATTATTGAAACTTTCTTCTGATCAACATTAGGAAGTGATTCTACATTCCCACTTAGATGTAGCGGATTTTTGGATGGACATTGAACTAAATCCTCATCATTCACGGGGTCAACATCACAAACTAAAGATTTTATCATAGATATAAGTTGTTGTGAAGGAATCCTAAATGTAATCAAGGGGTAGCATAAATTAATGATTATTTTTATATATATTGTTAAAAACAATGGGAAGCTGACATAAGAAGGATATTAAATTACTCAATCCAATATGATTCATGTACCATTGATCCAAGAGAAAAATTTCTCAATATGTCGAGTCGATAATCGGGTAATCAGGGTCCTTGTGAATGGATATGTCGGCCTCCCACACCAACACTTGACTCCTTGACCTAAGAGTTGTTGATGAGATACGTGGAAATTTTTCCCCTAAAACCATCAAAAACATTTAAGGGGAAACATATGAATGGAAAATCAAGGACTTAAATGTCTCGGATACCATGTTTTCATCCCCCGAACCATGTTAGGGCCCGAGCTGCAACTACCCCATGCGAGCCTCCATATGCCAGGGGAGGTGAAAATCACCAAAACGATCAACATACACGGGGTGGAATTTTCATTGCTAGTTGTAACACACACAAATACAACTCAATGAAAAAGTGAATTAGGAAATAATTTAAAGATTATATACTATTGTAGGTAAACAAAACATTCATGGTCCTCTAAATAGAACAAGTAAAATATTGTACACTATGAAAAAATTTGAAACAATTCACGCCAACCAGAAAAGTGTCCAAACCAAAGAGAAATTGGAATAGTAAAATAGCTATGACAACCCTGGTCCTAGATACAAAGCTGTGGAAACTGTATGATATCCAAGAAACCATATCCCTATTATCCTCTAAAGTCACAGTCAAATATATCTGTCATTTGTATGAGGCACGATACATAATGGAAGATCCCATGTATGGGTGAGTATAAACATAACCTATAGGATTCCTCGAAATCTGAAGGGGTAGTAGTATGAGATATAATATAAACGAAATTAAATAGATATAATAAGGTATATTTAAGGAGTGAATCTAAACCTAATAAGAGAGTGAATTAGTATCATTCAAACACCATGTGGTATAAATGGTGGAAAGATTAACATATAATTGATTCATCTCTACCTATAGTGGGAGAGTATAATTTTCAATCCAAATAAAGCATAACATAGAATGCACATGGAATACCCCACACATCGTCACCTCTCCTTGAAATAGAGATTCCAATGCCCATTTCATGGGTACTACAATAGGATATATATATATATATACTCAGTTAAAAATACCAAAACAAGAGAGTATGGGGATCTAAATCTCATTGATCAGTAGATGAAAATCCATCTCCATCAGTTCTAAGAGTATCTAACTATAATCCCCATTATCCCACACATATTCCCTCAACACATAAGTAAAAAAGGGATCAATCACAAAGCATTGTTACGGTCCACTTTGGGTGAAACTGACTCAACCACATGGTTTTTAGGAAGCTTCTGAACAATGTGTCTCAGTGGAGAATGTATCCCTCTTAATAATTTTTTCCACATATAGAAAACACACATCTCATCATTGATTCATATACCTGTATGATGAAAAATCGAGGTAAGGGACCAGCACCCCAGTGCTTCTTGTGGGATCTACTCTAATAGGAGTTATAGAGGAACTGTGACGTAATGTGTTAGGGGGTGTGCACTATAACAGTACTCATAGTGGACACACATATTATAGTGTTAGGGGTTAAGTGTTTGTAGTATTTTTCAATGACCACACCCTAGAATATATAGGGGGTTCCACTCTAATAGTAGACTTATAGTTATGTCACCCTAGTGCCTCGTGGGGGTTCCACTCTAATAGTCAAGAACCCACACCCTACATAGTTGGGGGGTACAACTTCGTTGTAATATCATATGACCTACACCACTACCGATGGGGGGGGGGGGGGGGTCAACTCTAAGATCATTGAGGAATTGTGCCTTAGTATGTCAGGGGTTCCACTTACAAAACTCTGATATCCTTGTGTGACCAATGATGTCATCTAGCACTGCCTAAATAAGATTCATACTCAGAACCTCTCACATCACAATTCAAAATCCATATCAAAGGCCACCATTACGATTTACATGTAAATACTCACATGGTATTTAAATTTAATGCATGAATGGTGTAACAAGTGAAAGGGTTGTTTTCACCACAAGAATCTTGAACGTGACCTCGGGGGTCCAATGCCTCAGTCCTAAATTTAATAATTCCAAAATTGGCCTCAAAAGGTTCATATTAAAAATTGGATAACATTTCCACATATCGAATGTCAATTGGATTCTTTGTTTAAAAGTAATCACTATTTTAGGTTATCTCCTGAAGACCAGACGAAGACCACGATTGAACGGTCGTGGACTGAACACCACAATATGCCCTCCTATAATCGTGATTGACCAATGTGGTTGAATTCCCATGTTGTGGACTGACTTCCATGTTCAGTCCATTGGAAAACCCTACCAAAAACCATGGAGGGCCGCCCGTAGTCTGACCGCATTCATTGGACCCATGGAAGCTCAAACTGTTGCGGCTTCACCGTCAACTGTGACCACTCTCTCCCAAGTCACACCACGTCTACCACATGTCAGTCTCGAGGCAACATCAGTCTATTCCACATGGACTCATTTAGCATTTCCCACTTCGCTCGGCCTTACCCATATATTTGTACCCGACCGACCATAAATTTTCCCTCCTTCCGATCTCACACTAGGTCAGTGGACACAGTTACCGTATACCATAATTGGGGAAGGAATTTAATTTATACGGTTTATTCCAAAATCCACCCAGTCTTTACCTTCTCACTGGCCACCTCTCATTCCTCATCCACTACCTTTCAACACAAACCACTGACACTACTGTACATGGTCACTAATGTGTGGAATCGCCTCTCCAGTGGTGTCTTTCATGGTACATAAAGCATCTTATGAGTGTTCAAAAATTATGATGAACACATGTCTTGAATCTGTGAATCCAGATATTCATAGACCAAATCCTCGAATGATGATCCATTTATAATTTGATGTTACAAAATGTTAATGGGTATTTTGTGAAGAATATATGAATAACATAGTCGAATTGGATTAGAAAATAGATTGGTTGATGGTCGTGTAACAAGGGACTTCAATGTTGATGTTCAAAGTGTAAAAATTGATTTAGACAAAAAAATTACTTATTTATTGAAATTGGGGATTCAGAAATCAAAATAATCCTATTCAATTGGAAATGTTTTTCATTTAAGAACACATCATACAAAGATTCATTTTTTATTCTATATTCAATTGTTGGAGGAAGGGAGATAGCTCCGACATGGGTGGTGGTAGAATTTGGGGGAAAACTAAACATAACCTATAATAACTTATTTATATTATGTGATTAGGTCAACGATATACACTTAAACACCCCCTCCAATGGTTGCAGAATTTGGACACCCCACGCCCTCAAACATGAGGTCACACATATATAAAATACAACATTGTGAACCCAAGGACACTCTCAAATTTCCAATACGATTACCCGTTAAAGTGTTATTTGATAAAACATACAAAAAAATAACATAATTTAATTATTTTATTTATGGTTACATCCTTGATAAATTTTTCTATAGAAGTTCAGTGCCGACAAATGTTATGTCCTTCATAGGGTAAATGGGACACTTCAGACTCAACTATGGCCTCATATTTCTAATCTAATCATCTGTTTGCGCGTTTTATCACATACTTTACATGAATAGTACAAAAATATACTTAATATATCAATAATATTATATCTAGGCTCACATTTCCTTGGAATTACATTTCATCTCATTCACTAGATCTAGAAATATATAGTGAAATATTTCAATGTCTTATAAGGAAAAATCATAGTAATTACATGCTAATACAAACATCTCTAAAGAAACTATTTTAGGTATTCTATATTATATTATAATTTCATTTTTTTAAATTTCTAATTATGAGTTTTTTATTACTAGTCATGTGTTTTTTATAATACTTCTTATAGTGAATATTTATTGTGATAAAATTTGAATTTTGGGGGTAATGTTTGGTAGTTTCAATTAACCAAAAAAAATATTATTTAAAAAGGTTATATTGGAATAGAAATTTTTTTTTCATTATATAAATGTTTGGGATGTATGGGGATTCATACTAGGTATAGAATACCACCATGGATGAAACCACCAACTTTCTTAGAGTGTGTGCGTCATAGTATATCTTTTTGTAGTTTTGTTTTATATGTGTTATGTTAGTCCATCATACATTCATTACCATACCTATCTATTTTTTATATTTTGATTTTGTATAATGATATAGATGATAATGTAACATTGAAACATATAGTAATGGGTTGTTAATAAATTATCTATACTTATATTAATGTTATCACTATCATTGATCTCCCACATTAGTGTATAAAGAATTAAATTTTCATAAGTCATTACATATCTAGTAAAGATACCTTTTGGTTTTCAATGCATGAATTTTAGTATTTCCATTAGGATTAGATCATCTGTGTTTATGATATAATTATTTTTAACTAGTATTTACTAATATATTTCAACAAGGATGGTCTTTTTTAAATATATTTTCATTTCATAGGTCATGCCTTCATTCGGGTTGTTGAATATAAATTATCAATAATTTTAATTATTTCTTATTGTGTTTTTTGAGGAACATAACATTATAAATGGTATTATTATAATAAATATACCACCAATGGTCTTATTATTTTATTTTCTATATAATTTTAGTATTATATATGTTCATTAAGATAATAACCATTTATGTTTTTAGAAAAACTATAAATTTTAACATTTTAATATTTTGATATATTGTTTTTAGAAACCATGTGAACAAATTTATGTCTTATCCCTTATATTTAATATGTTTATCATGGTCAGCACATAGATTCCCCAAAAATGTTTCCAAACTATACATGGTATATAGGAAATATAGTGACAATCGAATGAATAACTAATGGATTATAAATCATAAGTACATACTATAAAACCTATCCATGTCATTAAATTTTTTAAATTATGATTCCCTAGTATAATATTCTATCATAAATCCCTTGAACTTCCTCATTAATCATCTCACATAGCTAACGAGCATCTCTAATTGATTATGCTATACTTCTATGGGTGATTCATTGTCTGCGCCTAAATGAGTCATTCTGATTCATTTTGTTAATCACTATAAAACTACTTCATCATTACAACTCATTTTCATTAATTTCACTTTCCTTACTGAGGTCTCAAAGAGCTATTTTATTAATTCATATTTTAGGTGGTGTGTTATAATATTTTTTGGTACATGTGGGGTTCTCAATGTATTTATGTTTTCTCTAAAATTTGTGGAGGTATATTTAGACAAATGGCATTAAAGGTTATTATATTAATCATATGTTTCCCCTAATATGCCTCATAAAATCTTGAACCCAAAAATCTTGTGACATTGAATCATTTTTTCTAATTTACAATGAATCATAACTTTTTTTATTAATTTTTTTATGTTGAGTTTTATCATTTATTTTTGGATTCCAATAGTATGAATCAATTTTTTCTTATGCTTTAAAAACTAAGAATCATTTTTTATTCAAATTTTTACAAGTGTCCATTTAATTCCATATAATGTTCTTTTAATAGAATTCCTACGTTTTATAAGGTATTTACTCATTAAACCTTATCTATACAGTTATACATCCATGTTAACTATTTATGGGGTTTTAATGGTGTTATTTTAAAATAGTTATTTTTGTTTCTATAGTGGTTATATTATTATTCATCCAATATGTTTTACAAGAAATTCGTTCTTATTTACTGGTATAACAATCTATTATAACTTTCAAATGGTTTGATAAACGTTTCAATCATTTAAAAACCCTTATTTAATATAAAATTACTATTTAATAATTCCATAATATGGATGATTCCTCATGAATGGGGTGTGTATATTTCATCTTTATTTTGATATAAAATTTTGTTATTTTAAAGATGATATTTCATATGTGAGGTTAGTATTTATTGATAATTAGTTGGATAATATAGTTGTGGATTTGTAGTTGGATAAACACTATTTAGAAACCACTGGAAGCCATCAAGGGTTGGGTAATAGACTAAGGATAAATTGCTAGTAGTGTGCATTATCATTCATTTGATTTTGTCATTAAGGATACAATATTATATTCCTGGACTTATTCCCATTGGTATGGTCAATTAGGGAAATATTTTTTGTCTGAAATATTATTATTAGATGAAGCTAGGTCATATTATATAGTGATTCATTTAACATGTCTCAGTTATGATCAAGGTATGTAGTTTACCATGTTGTTTTACTTACTCCCTTTGATTTTTAAGGAATAACCATTTATTTGATATATTATTTATGCATCAGTATTAATGTAATTTTTATATCATTATTACTTTGAATTTTGTGTTAAAATAAGAATGAATAACAACATTTTTCTTCAACACATACATTCTTTAATTTTGAAAAATTAATTTTGAAGGAAAGTGATTTAGATTTGATTTATAAATAAATAAAATTTAAATTTTATAACAAATGATTTAAAATAAATGAAATGGTTTTTTATAAATGTTTCATATGATGTTTTTGTGACACATACTAGTAATTGTATATTTATTCTTATAGTTTTATATAATTATATTGATCTGTATTAATAATGTAGTTTAATTTCATTCTCTTGGTTTTGGATGATATATATTTAATTGGATTGAGAACCCCAATCTATTTATTTTTTATAAAATTATGTTGTTTATTTCAATTTTGGAATGTATAGAGAAAATATAATTTGTATTCAGTTTCTGTATCATACTTTTATTATTACAATTTATCTTATTTTTCTTCTTCTTTATTTTTTATTTTGTGTAATACTTATGTTTTATATTCTAAGATTGGATAATTTTTTATTTTTAACTAGATCTATTTTGGTGTGGAATTATTTGAATAAGGATGGTGATATTTTATTTCTATAGGCATGTCTTAACTTTTGATTATTCATCTGAATTTCATTAAAAAGTAAATAATTTAAAAAATTGGATCGTTAAACCAGCCATTGTTGAATTGTAATAATACTTATATGTGTTTCAAGATTACATCAGATTCCAAATTTTTTTTTTCTAGATATTGGTTTGGATACATAATATTTGATTTATGGATATATTAATTTTATTAGGATCATATATAAATCATGAATTTTTTCAAAACTAATGGAGCACTTAAGATTAATTGAAACAAGATTCACGTTTAATGAAAATATGTGGTTCCACATCTAAATTTAGTTATATTAATATCATTATAATCAGAACAAATGATGTCAATCTCATATAACATGACAGAAAGAAATTAATCCTAGATCTGTGGGATTGAAATGTGAAATTTTAATTATTTTCATTGACTGGTACAAAATATGACATTAGATGTAAAAAAAGTCTTTAAATTTAAAAAATCACATTGATTTTAATTAACGAGACATGAATTTTATTAGGATATATCCCAATATATTTCATTCATAAATTAATGAATGATGGATGATGGGATATGATATAGTTGATTCTTTCATTAATCATTTATATAAAAAAATTCCTTTAATCAATTATATTGGATATAAATTTGGTGATTCAATCATTGATAATATTTGTATTATAAGAATTTCAATTAATATTGTCTTTCAAATTTCAATACAGAAATACCAGGATAACATTATTTTTACTATTATTCAACTAAAAAAATATTATTCTTGTATATCAATGGAATATATTATTAATTTTTTTAGAAATATATATCCTGATAAGGACATAAATTTTAATACCAAAAATATTTTTTATAATAGTTAGAATGTAACTATACATAATATGAATTTGAATGTGTTGAATTATAGATTTTCATACATTTATTTCACTATTCTAAATTTCAATAATCACTTTAAAGCTATTTATAATGTAAGATGCAATTTCTGTTCAATAATTAGGGTATAGTCATATATTTCTCATAAAATATACCTCTGACTAAGGAACATTATTTATAAAATTACCATCTTATATGAAAAATAATCATGATCTCAATACGAAATGATGTTTTTTTACAATAAGTAAAAGTTCTATTTCTTAAAAATTTCACCTCTATAAAAATTATCGGTCACCTAATGTTCTTAATTAAAATTATAATAATGAAAAATCAGAGTTACAATACAATAAAAATATTATAACAAAAATAAAAATTCTAAATATCTTTCAATAATGAAGAAGAATGTGATGAGGTGATTTGTGATGAATAATCACATAAGGAGTTCTAATTTATGATAAAACGTATGGTATCATTGAATGAGAGATTAATTGATGGAATGGATATGTGAAAATTCAAATGGAGGGTATGATTTTTAATAAATATTATGACTAATAAATTTACAATAATATTGATGAGAAGTCAATTAAATAAGTTGGATGATATGAACATAATTTTTGAATCCCTCATCCGACCATTAGATATTTCAATAGAAAAATAAAATATATAAATGTTAGTATGTTAAGACAAGTAAATTTAAATTTCTAATGTAGAACTATAAATGTAAACATATTGTCTTTTAAAAAGTCCAGGATTTATATTAGAGATTTATTATATATAGGTAAATTCTTTTTTTTACATTTACAATACATCATTTTGAATTTCTATTTATCTAAATTTCACTTCTTGGATACAAAAACAATCAATTTAAATTGTTGAAGTCATTAAAAAAATTAAATAAAATAATTAAAAATCTAATAAATTCTAGTGAACCAATTATAATTCGATGTGGATGAGTGGAAAAAAATATAATTCGGTATTTATAAAGAAGAAGTGAGACGTGTATAATATAATTTCTGGTTCTATAATAATGCATAAGGCCTCCAAATATAATGATGTTGTGAAAATTTCATAAACATTTAATTGGGGATGAATTTGACATGAATTATCTAAATAATATTTCTTCCCAAGAATTATTCATATTTTCAAGGTGGTTATGGTGGTTAGTCATGTACATCCAAGAATATAATCCATGATAGAAGAATTTATTGCTTCCACTTCCCAGGATTAATCTATAAATAAATTTTAGAATATACTAAGGGATAATGTTTTAGTAATTTTGTTACCCAAAAGAATAATATAATTTAAAACATCCCTTAATTCCTTTGAATTGAATTATGGTTGTTTTGAAAAATATACATCCAGGTACTTTTAATTTATAAATATATTTTTACATCTGGTTAATAATTATGATACCTATAATTCCTTAAATTGTATTAGAAAAAATGTAATCTCTGGTTGTTATGGTTATTTATGATGATTCTATAATATAAATACATAGTATTTTTTACTGTGAGTTATCATCAAATATTACTATAGATAAATAGTTTTGAATCACATAAAAGGGTTTTATGGGGGATCCATTTAATTGGAATGATGTAACATCACAAGTAAGTATAGAATAATATATTTTCATATCTATGTCTATTTATGAATTAGATAGTGTTTTAGAGGCTTAAAATGAGAATAAGTCAAATCTTATGCATAGAATACTCTAATATTTTTAAAAGATTATTTTACCGCCTTTTGATGGAAAAGAATTTGAAATATAAATTTTGACAATATTAAAAGCTCTATTTTTCAAAATATACATATTCTTTATAATTGGTATAGTGAAATTTACTTTTGATAAATTTTTGTATTTTTCTGACAATGTTCATTTTTTAATGAATAGTGAAAAATACTGCATTTTACATCAAAACTACTTTTTCATAAAATTTAATTATATGGTTATATTATCTATTTAATTGGTTTTAATGTTTAATTAGAATATATTTTAACCATTTATTCCAATGTTGATCATTATAATTAATTTCACATTGAAATTGGACCTAAACAAATGTAAATCTTTTGAAAGATATTGTTTTTTTAAAAGCACTCTATTTGTTTTGACAACAGGAATTATTTGTAAATTAATTACTAAAATTTCTGTGTTTGGAATTTGGTAAAATGGATTACATATTTGGAATCAAAATATCCAAATTATATAATTAATAATTTTTTATTTGGACATTATGAATAGTAACGACGATAATTATCTTTAATTATCGTGATTAATTAGTAATTCGGTAGTTAAGGGTAATAAAATAATATCATGATAATATTAAATGACCACAAAATGTGTCCAAATCATCTTGTTTTATTCATGTCCGACCATGGGAATATATTTACCAATCTTGAGGGCCCATGGAGTCACATGGGTGTAATAGTGACATTTATGACATTTTTTTTAAAGAAGAGAAATATAACAAATGTTTGTATAAACTATGTAAAACAATTTTTTTTTCATAAGTGATACCTTTGACTATAAATACTCATAATAAATCTAAAAATATTTCATGCATCATGGTATTTTTTTTATTATTTTTTGACATTAAATAAATAAATTTATATATGACACCATGATGATGTAGCGATTACCTCATTGTTGGCCGATTTAAATAATATGAAAAGATAAGGTACAATATAAAACATAAATTTTTCTAAAAAAAATTTAATGGGTGGATCTAGAACCCTTATCACTTTATCCTCAAAATATATCATTTTGGGACCATTAAAATTAGAAAACATTTTATAATAATGTAACATTTCAAGACATTCCAAAAGTGACCCTCCTCTGTCTCATAAAAAGCGCCCACCTCTACCGCCTTACCCACACCACTGAAGCCCTTGTCTCATTCTAAATCTACTCATATTATCTATCAAAATTACTCTCTTACTCCTAGAAGCATCGCTTTTTGAATAAGTCTTTCCAACGATGACTTTGGCTCAAATCAAATTGGGTTACCTGGTTTAGAGGTAATGTCTTCTCATGAGTTTCTTCCTTTTATTTTCTTTCTTCACTTATCACTGTCTTTTTATTATTTTATACCATAATAACACTAGTATCATCAATATACTAGTATGTTGTTATGATAAGGATTCTACCTACAAATACACACACCTCTATCTAATGGTAAAAGATCATACTGTTTCTGTGAGTGGCGAATTACTGCCTCACGAAAAGATGATTGTTCAATATTCTTTTAAAACCTTTCATAGTGGCCATTATGATGTAACTGTATTAATATATGATATATATGGTTTTTATTTTTTCTATATGCTTCTGAATTTATTTGTAAATCACATCGTTATGCTTTTCATGTTGCGGAACTGCGATAATTTCATATGTGGAAGTGTGGACTACCACCCCCTCAAATGATGTGACTCATTCATGACAAACATGTAATTTATAATGAATGTAATTAATGAAATTATGTTAATTATATAGAATATATATTAAACTGGAATTAATATATATATATATATATATATATATGTTTCATTTAGTTTTTGTAAGAACCCGAATCTTTGTTTCAGGAATTTTTTTCCGTTTCTAATCGTTTTTTAGGGAAAAATGAATCTGGAATCTTTCAAAGTACATGCCGTGTACTTTTTTACCCTTAAAAGCAGTGTGTTGGCCGAGTCTGGGCCACAGAATAGGTGTGTAGGCATGATGTGGATGCCTTTTAATGCGGTGTACGGAAAATCCTAGTACACATCGTGTACTCTAAAAGTACACATAGTGTACATTATTTTTTCATTAAATGGACCTTGGTCACGACTTAACCCCGAATACGTCTTCTTCTCCAGCTTCATTGACCGATTGCAAGGGTACATCCACAGATCTTCTTTGAGCCACCGATCTGTCACCTATTGTCCGAATTGAACACCATCGGTTGCAATAGAATCGCAGAAGTGAGTTCTTGGTTCCTCTTTGGCCATGTTTTCCGATTCCTTACATTGTGAGAGAAATATGAGGTTGAATGTTTTATACATTTTTGCAGATATTCTCCGTTATGGGATGATTCATAGGCCGAGGATCATGTATATCGATCTACTAAGATCGAGGTAGGTGGTTTTTTTCCCAATGTTGAATGTCTTTGAGTTTTTGGTGCAACAGTGTCGGATACCCATGTATCGGATATCTCGGGTTAGGGTTTTGATCCTGTATTGTTATATACCTTAGATTTCATGTATGATTAAGGTTGTTAGATGATTGATAATTTCTTGTTAGCATGTTTGAGGATCACCCCATTTGTGGCCACCCCTGTTTTGGTTGTTTATCGACGTTTGGCTTAGGTTTCCTGTGAGGCATACCTTGTTGCATTGTTTTCCTTCCTTGACACAGATGATTACATGTATTTCCTTCTTTTGATGCATTGTATCTATTAGCATATTATTTTTTTGAGCATACATTGGACTGATAAAAGTTTTTTACGCATGACTACGCTACTCAGGGATGTGGGAACCTGGTGTGGTAGACTAAATAGGAATTTGACGATTATGGGCTTTCCTAGAGAGATTGTTATAAATTAGTATTGTTAGCAGGACCTATGGTAATGGGTATTTGTGCTTCATTAGAGTGTCCTTAGTTACGTATTGACACTATAGGGGGAATTAGATGCAAGTTCTTCCTCATAGAGTCTATACCTATCATTGCAAGACCATAGGGGAATTGACAGTCAGAGCTTCCCATAGTGTCTATGCCTTTGTATATTTACTTGACAAGAGTGGTCTGCCAGTGTGAGCCACCAAAAGAGTAACCATGATTACTGTTTGGTTTTTTGTGATGAGTCCACCAAGCCCAAGAACATGCTTTTGTTTTGTACAGCATGTAGTTCTTGTAGTCTGCTGAGATACCTGTTATGTTACTTGTTATGCTTTGAGAATATAAAGCTATTTTCTAGATTCCTCGGTTGATAATTTAATGAGTGAAATAAATAAATAAATAAATGTGAATGGATTTTGGTAGGATTGTTGACATTAGAGTACTCCTTTTTCATTGCTGCATTTATTTCCTTTATTTTTTCTATATTGCTCACTGACAGTAGGGCGTAGATCATTTGGTGATTGCCTACTTGGATTAGTCTCACACACTTTTTGGGTCCTTCTTTTCATCCCAAATAGGATATATGGTTGTAGTTGTGGATAGGGATTTAGGATCTTCTACTTTAGGTACATGATTGTCGGTTGGAGCTGGAGAGCATAAGACCGAGCTTAGGCTTGATATGCTACTGGAGTTGATGTTTACTTTTAGTGCTTTATTCTCAGTTGTATTTCAGCAAGTTGTTGTGTTTTCTACATTCCTTAGATACTTGTACCTTCTGCATAATTTTCATTATAATTATATTGTACATTGCTTCTGCTATTTAGTTTTAGTCATTTTATGATATTTACTGCTTTTGCTTTTGTTGTTGCTTCCTTTTCGTTGTATACCTTAAAAAATGAGGTTATAGTTTACCTAATGACTCACCACGGCCCTTGCTTCTAGTCGGCAGCCTCGGGCATTTGGGGAAACGTTCTTGAGGTCATGTGGAAATCTGGGTACAGGGAACCAGTTGAGTGGCTCAGGATTCGGGTCATTATAGTTGTATTTCCTTTAATATGACAACGAAATGAAAGTATGGTTCATGCGTACGTACGACCTACCTTCTCCATAAATGGTGCATTTTATTTTTTTCTCCTAATGTTATGGAATAGAATAAAATGAATATATACTGGATATATCTGATATTTAAATCATTAATATCATTCTGGAGATGATGTACTTATTACTACATGGGAAATTCTTTTCAAAAAAGTTCAATTTTGACTCATGTACCGAACATCGACAAAACCTATGATATGATCCCAAATAATTAACTAATTATTATAAAATGATTATATTTTATATTAATTGAATAAATAACATTAAATGAAGTCATTAAGATTTTATAAATTTACCAAAGATTATTATTCCGGAATATAAAGAAACAAACAAGACAAGTCGGACTCGAGTTAAGGGACTTCATCTCAATCTCCTTACATTGAGGCATACTTCAATTTATATTTGACATTCTTTTATTAGTTGTATAATTTACCTTTTTGACTTTTAATTTCATTAAAAAGATGGCTTTTTACATGAAGCGTTTTACTAAATTACAAATCGGAATGTTTTTGTCTTACGTATGAGGCGACAATGACTTCTCTGCCGCCGTGACCATTATTTGAGTTTCAGATTCCTCTACAAGCCGTGACTTTTTTATGTGAAAAATAAATACCATGTTTTATTTTTATTTTATTTTGGTATTGAAAATGTTTTTGATATGGTTTTGATTATATCAATGTTTGGTATTGATATCTTTTGATTGAAATGTGGAAATGTTATGTTTCCTTTATTCATGTTTTATGTTATACGATTATGTTATGGTTCTTGGGAATTGTTTATGATGTCAGGTGGTTCTATGAAAAACTAAGGGTGGGTGAGCATGAGATAGATCTCCAATGCATTGAGTAACACGAAGGATTTACCCTCTATGTTTTCTTAGAATATATCTAGGGAATATACTGTGATAGGTATTCCAAACGTAACCATTAGGGTTACTACCTACGTAAGAATGTTATGAATGCCTCATGATACATATATGTCTTATGATTTCTATGAGTTATTCATAAATATTATGATTTCATGAGTTATGATAATGTTCTTATGTTTTAGGAGTAATGTATGATTTCATTGATTCTTATGTATACATGGACTAATGTTTTCTTTTCTTATTTTTATATCAGTTACTGAGCTTTTTATGCTCATACCAAGTTTTTGAAATGTTTTTCATAGGTCAAGGGAAAAGTACATGATATGATGATAGTGTCGAGGAATTGTCAAGAAATAATCTATCTTTTATTTTAAATTTGTTTCCTTTTATGGAAAAAAATTAATGTTGTCATTGATGTAACCACCGTGTTTAAATATGGAATGTAATGCATGATTTATGATCTAATTCTCTAAAAATATAAACATTAAAATATCATCAATGTGTATTCTTGAAATAACTCACGATTAAGTAATGTTTAAGGTTGGGGCCTTATAGTTGGAATCAAAGGTTATTTTAGATAAATTTAGGAGTTATAAATCTATTAAATGATTATCCAAAAATATTTTTTTTACACATTATAGTCAAATTGAAATGATATATTATGTAAATATTACCATGATTCTTCATCTAAGACATGTTTCTTCAGAATGGATTTTTGTAGAGGAAACATGGAAGCAGTGCTAGGAAGGCATACATAAGGAAATGAACTTCCAAATCAGCATCCTAAGATGGTTGAATTTGGAAGTAAACAGTTTTTTACAGTAATGGTGTAGTTGACTCAAGTGATAAATGTTGGTGGTATCCAGGACCGAGATCATCTAGATCAACCGTAGAGGAACATGTCAGTGGTGGAACATTTCATGAGGCAACATCCCCCATCATTTAGAGGATCATCTGACCCTGTGATAAATGAATATTTGATTAAAGCAGTGGAGACTTTTTTCGATGTCATGGGGTTCTCCGAAAATCACAAGTTTATTTTTTCAGTTTACCATTTAGAGGGTGAACCATATCAGTGGTGGTCGATGGTTAAAAATATCAGGGACACTAATGAGATTGATTCTCTTGACTGGGATGAATTCAAAGGTATGTTTCTTGGGGAATATTTTTATACGGCTGTTCGACTTAGGATGGAAAAACAATTCTTAGAATTGAGGCAAGAGGACAACTCAATGGCTTCTTATGAAGAAAATTTCACTCCATTGGCAAGGTATGCTCCAATTTATTTTAGATACCTTGATAGTAAAATTTACAGTTTTTACTCAGGATTAAATCCAAAATATCATAGGGAATTAGCTTCTTGTGAGTTCAAAATTTATGAAAATGTTGTTCGATGTGATGAGAAGGTGGATATTGAATTTTCCGATGATCAAGTGCTCTATGACAACCAACTGAAGAAGAGACCGAGGTGGCAGGAGAATGGGAAGAATCCTTCAAAAATTATTGATGGTAAGAAAACTAAGTTTGAAGTTTGTGATAAAGGTGGTAAAAAGCATGATATAGAATGTCTTTTGAATTCTGTAAAGTTCTTATGATGTAGAATGATGGGACATAAGGCTCCTGATTTCACTAGAAAAGATCATGGTAATTGCAAGAAAAAATTTTATTTACTGTTACTGAAATGTTTCAAGTGCAATGAGATGGGTCATTATGAAAACTAGTGTTCAGCAAAGAGATCAAATGATGTGAAGAAGTCAGAATAAAATTAGAAAGGTGTGGTAAAATCCTTTGCAACTACTTCAGTAGATGTTGGGCCATCAAATGAAGTGGTATAATGTACTTTTTTTGTTTTTTTAGATTATGTCAATGTATTTTTTGATTAATGTTCTACACATACAGTCATCTTTGAAAACGTTTCCAGTAAATTAGGAATTCCATCTCAATAAATGATTCCTGAACATGTGGTAATAACACCTGGGGGAAATGTTGAGGAAAAAAGAATTTATAAGAATCTTCTTATACCTATCTGTGGAATGAACATACTTGAAAAACTTATTTTTTTACCTCTAGTAGAGTTTGATGTTATCCTGGATATAGATTGGTTCTCTGTTTACCATTATAAGATTGACTATAGAGCAAAATAAGTTTCTTTTCAGATAGACATTATGTTTGTGAACATGAATGAACCCATACCATTGATAACATATCAAGAGGGTTAGAAACTTGTAAAATATGGAAATGAATGTTACCTTGGACATATTGTTGAAAAAAAAGGAACCGTTCAAGTTAATGATGTGCAAGTGGTAAATGATCATCCTGATGTTTTTCATGAAGTGTTTCCTAGAATAATACCAGATCAGAAAGTTGAATTTACTGTTGACTTAGTTTCTGATTCAAATAAAATTTAAAATCCCCATATCGAATGGCTCAAATTGAACTTTTAATGTTGAAGGACCAATTGAATTATTTATTAGAGAAAAGTTTCATTTTACCTAGCACATCACCATGGGGTTCTCCTGTCTTATTTGATAAAATGAATGATGGTTCAATGAGACTTTTCATTGATTATATAGCATTGAGTAACATCACTGTTGAGAAAAAAATATCATTTTCCTCATATCGATGATTTGTTTGATCAGCTCCATGGAGCTCACTATTTTTCAATGATTGACATTAGATCGAGGTACCATCAGTTAAAGGTCAAGGAAGAATATATTCTGATGACTACATTTCGTACAAGATATTCCCATTATAAATTGGTAGTTATAACTTTTGGGTTAACCAATGCACCAAATGTATTCATGGACCTTATATTCAATAATGAGGTGTTTATATAGCTTCGTTTTCGTGGAATGTCATGAATTTATTAATTCTTATATTATTTAATTTTTAATGTGTTTTTTACATTATCTAATTTATGATTCATTGTTACTAATGTTGAAATGATTTTTTGTTACACTCTCATTCCTTATCAAGTTTTTTTTCGTTCAAGTATCCAATATCGAAATATAATAGTATAAATATAAATAATTATCATTAATTTTCTTCTCATATAGTTATATATTATATCCTCATATAACGGCACTTCATTTCCATACATTGGTACATAATAAAATTCTGATATTATTTTCAATTTAATTCATATGTATTTATCACTTTTTTCAAAAAATCGTTTTATTTCAAAACCATCATTTCTATAAATTTAAAAAAAAATTAATATTACCTTATGTATATAAAAATATTCATTTAACCATGCTTTAATTTTTTTAAAAAATATTTAATAAATCTTCATATTGATTTCCAATATAATAAATGTTTGCCATTCACCAAAAATGTGAAAGGAATCCTAATTTTATTGTGTAAGACAGGTAATTATTGTTCAAATTCCAATACCAATCAATAAATTGAAGAAACAAATATATGATTTAATTTTTATTTTGTTTAAAAAATATTTTAAAAATTTCTTATGTTTTCTAATGTTTTCTTTGAATTATAAATAATATTCTCACCATTAAATGTTTAAAATGACATTTGAAAATTATTTTCCATCACAGATGAAATACGATGGCGTGGCATATGAAATATTGTGGAAATGATCCAAGTATACCATCCATATTAAATCTCTGATTGATTTTTATTGTAATATTATTATTTTTATAAATTCTTTTTCTCTTATGCATGTTATTACATGATAAAAGTCTTATGAAAACTGCTTCTTTTCAGTGGTTATTCTATGAGGAAATGATTATGAAAAACATATATTTTTCATGTGTTATCATATGATAATAATATTTGTGATTCAAATTTAATTACATCGATTAAGATATAATGATTTTTTTGTTCCCATAGAAAACATAAATATATATTATTTTATTATGAGATTGGATAGACTTATATGACCCCAAAATGTTGTGGTTAAATATTAAAATATCAAGACATGAAATTTTGAAACAAGTAGATGATATAAATTTGATATCTAAAGTAGGTATATCTTTATCTATAAAGGGAATCATGTGTTTCGAGATCCTCAATGGGAAACATGTTCATATTAATCAAAACGAGAAAGAGGTGTGTCATGATCCACTAAGGGGAATAGGTGAATCTGGATCCACTATGTCAATTATCAAGGTAGTTAACATCAACAGAGTAACATTTTTTCAATTCTTTATGATGGTCCCATACATTTATGACATAATATTATGGGTTATCATTGATTTATGAATACTTCTCACATGTATGATCCATATTTTCAGAAATTATTATGTTCTATACCATGTGTCATGTTTATTATCCCTGAAAATTTTGGTATGACCATTTTATGTAATATTTATGATCAAATATCTATATTCATACCTAATTAATTAATTTTATCATTGATGTATGTCACTTATATTCACTATTAACTATAATGTATGATTAAAGATTCTTATATTTTCTTCCCTGAGATATAATAAGTTGTTTGGGTAGGGTATTGTTGAGAAGATTACATGTGAGAATATAATTTTGGGATATATTTAAAATAATTCACAAAATTAGAATATTATGTTAAATATTTTTAAATACACTAAAATATTTTCATCCCAAGATGTTTCATAGTGTTATTTATTTAATATTCTTCTAAAAAGTGTTAATATCCATGTATGAAAGGACAAGGATGCTATATTTGGTTTAAAAATAATGGTTTAGTTACCTATAGAAAACAAGGATAAGAAAAAATTACTATGATCCCTAATAAAATTACTATGTTTAATGGGGACAGTCAGTGGTTTCCATGAAATTTAATCCATGTCTAGATACCAAGAGTGGAAGTGTCTCCATATCGTATATAAGTATTGTTGACATCAATAAAAATAAATATTTTTCTTGAATAATGTGGGAATTGTTTTATGAAAATGGGACATACAATATTACTATATTGAACCTCTTCGGTATATTATTTTGAAATTTATGAAAACATCACAACCCAAAGTGAAGGAATTAAATAGTACCGTACTATGAAAGGCCAATGATATAGTATCAAAATTAACATGAAGATGGATAAATACATTTGGTGGTAAATTGTACTTTAAAAAAAATAAATTTAAACCATAGTGGAAACTTTGTTTAACTAGGTTAAAAAAACCGTTCTCAAAAAAACTCTTATGTATTTAAATAGTGGTTTAAATGGGCCCTTAGATATGATTAAAGGAATATGGTAGTAATATTGATTTGGATTAGTAATCCTTAGTTTGAAAGGATCAATTGATTCTATCGTAATGGTGTAAAGAATTTTAATCAATGTGGTGGTAGAAAAATTAATGATTAGTTGTATTCAGAGTAGAAACTGATATTATTAGAGTTAAAAAATAATCATAATTATAGAGGTTATGATACATCAGTGTAATAAAAAATGTATTTATTCTATATTAATTAATATAAAATTTTATTATGATTAAAAGTGTTTTATCGTAATTACTACTATTAAGTTAAATAAATAACTAATAGAAATAATAAATAAAATTATTACAATTTATTTAAATGGAACAGTAATAAATAACACAAATTAATCAATTGTAAATAATTAAAATTATATTATCCAAAAAATATTGGTATCCGAAAAAACCCAGTATATAGTTCCATTGTTTTATACATAGAAGAAATATTTTTCTATCTATTTCCAAAGACATTCCTTGATATAAAGATCGATCTATATCAATATTCCTACAATCCCTTGATATGATGATCGACACTTCTATCTTGATATCCAAAATAGTCCTCGATGAAATGATTTTATCTGTCTTCCTATCCCCAAAATCACATGATCAATAAGGTGATGACCACATCTTTCTTCATATCTTTGGAATCCTCGTTCCAATTTATAATAATCTCATGCACAAAAATATTACAAACTCCAGAATATTAAATGTACATGAAAAAATATGTTCACCTTTTTAAGCATTAGATCTCTTTTATTGAAAAAAAGTCAAAAGTGTATCTACAAGAGTATACAATTTTTACTCCTTGTGATATCATCAAATTGTTGAGTTTTTATAGGAAAACCTTTCAATGGTAATATTGATCTCTAACAGTCATATTTTCACTGTGATTTTTTTCTAGGACCTGGTCACCTAGAACTCTAATGGACATTTTATAATTGAATAAATTTCATCATTTTGTTTACTCATATTCTAACTGAATGCACAAAATCATTTTGACAATACATCATTATAGTGTTAAGAGTAAAATATCCCAATATGATATTTTTTTTTCATATTCAAGATTAAAAGAAATGTAAACCTAGTGGATTTACATATAGTGAGTCATTTAGATTTTTTTATAAGTATGACTATGATGATATTTTTCATGATGTCATGTTTGATTATAAAACTTTTTTTTGTATGAATATATGATATAAAATCATTAAATAGTATACGATAATTGTGAATCAGATGGTTATTAGATCCATAGTCATTATGATAATTATAATGAATAATATAGGATTATATTGATAAATAAATAGAAAATATTTCAATGTATGATGAAACATTAATATGTTTTCTTTAAAATTAATTAAACTACATTTTATATAAAAGAACAATTTAATTAAGTATTTAATAAATTGTTTCTGATTTCAAAAAAAACCAGAATAGAAAAGTCTAAATGATCTTATTAACTCAAAAAAATCATTCCCTTTTTGGAAAGCACAATCCAGAATAAATAAATTAATTATTACTTTGAAAAATATTAGCCCATTATCTATTAGATGAATCCTATTCAAAATTAATTAATAAATCTAATCTCCTATTGAGATTATAACACTTTTAAATACACAAGCGAATACGAATAACTAAACTTTAGGATATAAAATCAACTAATAATCGTATTATATGATTGTAAAATTTCCACCTTTTTATAAAGTATCTACAAATACTATATAATTCTTTACCAATTTAAAAATTTATTCTTGTTTCTGATTCTAGAAAATTTAATTGGGAACATTCATTTCAATACTAAAAAAAGGTTCGAAATGAATAAATACAAAATCATAATTATAAATAGCTTAAAAAAATATAAATTAATAATGGAATAGTTAACCATGTATTAATTTTAATACATTCATTAAAATTTAATATGGAATAATAAGTCATATATTGATATTCGAGAAAATAAAAAATATAACAATTGTTTTTAGAAAATAAATCATACTTGGACATTTAATACCAGACAATTGTTTTCAGCTTCATTGAATATTTATTTTTCATTATACTTTTGTTAACAACCCATCATGGGATGTGTTTTTTTATTCATGATTTAAAATCCATCTTCATGGATTTTAATTTTTTTCATCATATTCCATCACCTATTCATCCTAACAGAGATACTTTTCTCAGTAACTAGAAGAATTTTTATTTCTAGCCTTGGAAAATAAGGAGATTTTTTCTCCAATCTATTCATTTCAAGTTAAATGTAATCTATACCTTTAAATTCAATTGTATTCAATTATTATCATTTAGATTAAATTATTGTTTCAATGGTTCTTGTCCCTTGTTGAACTGATTTGGTTTTCCCTTTCATTGAATCTAATTTGTAATTAGCATCGGATATTTCAATTGCATCAAAAAAATCAATTCAATATACTTCAATGTTTTGATTTTTATTTTATTCATCCTTCATGGTAAATTATATTACTTGTTAAAAGGACTTAGATTTTTTTTCACAACTAATAGATTTCAAATTAATTTTTCCCAATAAAGATAACAGTCCTGAAGAGACTTCATAAGTCCTCCAAGAAATCATATCATAATTATTTTCCTTTAACAATTATTAGGGTTTTTCTTTCACTTTTTATTCCACATACCACGATTATTATTATTATTATTATTATTATTTTGTATCTTATTCACCATAATGATAATTTTATATATCATTGAGAAAATTTTCTTCATCTAAAATTTCACCAATTCCTTATTTCAAAATATTTGAATAGAATTAATCAACTATAAAATCAAATATTCGGTTGGAATAAATTCATTTTAAAAAATAATAGCTTTTCCTTTATTATTTTTAAATGGAACATCCACATTGACATATTCAAATTCATTAATTTCTGGATTAGCATCAGGTGGTAAAACGTGTTTTCTAGAAGCATACTAAACACATTTAATAAACTTTTTAACTACGTAATTTAATTTCTTTTTCTTCTTCCTCATCATTTCATTTTTTATATAACTTCATTACCGTGTAACCTCTTAGAATAGGAATTGGCTATGTCGGGTACAATTTATGGATCACATTTTTTCTTTTTTAACTTTTAAATATCTATTCTTCTATAAAAAATTCTTAGTTTTCCTTTTTCGTCATCTCTTGTGTGGGAGGAAGGGATTCAACTTTTCATTTCAAAAATATATTCTATTTTTTATTATTTAAATAATGTTCAGTGTCCAATGTAGAAACATGACTACTTTTGAAAATCATTATTGATTCTAAATGAAAACATAATTAATCCTTCATATTGTATATTCATAAAAAAAATAGTTTTCCATTACTAGTTGCAACATTTTTGAAATTTTGAAATCACTCATGTTATTTTCAATTAACATTCTACTCAATTAGGGAAACCTGATAATCTGTGAATTAATTTACTACTACATGATATTATAATCAATCAAAATAATAAATCGGGTGAAATTGATCTTCCTCATATAGAAAAGATAATATTAAATTATGATTTTTATACACTTAAATTATCTATGTCACCCTTTCTTAGTATGATAAATCCATGAATCCAAATCACTGAACTCTATGATATGGAATTAATCGAGAATCGTTTGAAATATCTAAATCGGTTTCACTAAAAAAATACGTTTCGAATCTAATTATTTCAAATGTTCTTTTATAATCCAGATTTTTGTGAGATAGAAAATGATAATCCCTTTTACGAAAAGCTTAGTTTACCAACATCATCTTTAGGTGACATTTTATAATTTTTCATATAAATATGGAATGAAAACATATCCTTACTATATTCCATGAAGAAACTAACATAATAATAAAAATCATAATCTACATCAATATACAATAAGTCATAATTTGTATTTAATTTTACTAAACATAATGAATCACTTCTTTGAAATTGTATCATTCTTATCAATGATGAATCATGCATCTCAAAAATAATATACAGGACATTTGTTTATAAAACCAAAATTTTTTATAATATTTTTTCGGAACAATCATATTTCACATTAATACGGATGTTTTAGAAATAATTTGAAGAAGTCTTCAAGTTATAAATATGAAAGTGCATCACAACATTAACAAATACAAAAATGATGTGGGATTTGATGGGGCCCCCTTGATATAGGTAATGGAATTCATCAGTTTAGATTCTGAATAGATTTGATGATTGATATTTGATCACATTAATCTAATGGTGTTAATTTTTATTGAAGATATAATTTTGAAAACATATTCTCTTTTGGTTTTTAAATATATCGAATTATTTTAATCAGATCAGTTTGAGAAAAACAATTATCATTTTGGGTGAATTCAATGGAGAATAATTCTAAAAAAAATGAATGCAATGATTTATAACAATAGACATGAAATAAATTAATAATAATTAATTATTATAAAAATAAATTATATAATAATACCTTACTGAGTAGAATCCTTAATATTAAAATTTGTTCTTCTATGTATTAAAACAGATTAAAAAAATATAATTTTTAAATACAAATTGAATATAATAATTTTTGTTGTTGAATATAAAATATTAAAATAAATAAATGAATACCAAAAATTTATATCAAAAAAATTACAACAATATTATATTAAAAAATGAATATAATATGTTTTTATTAAAAACATGAATTTGATAAATTTATATTAAAAACATGAAAATGTTAAATTTTAAAATATTTCAATAATAATAATCATATTATAACCCTATAAAAAAGAGTTAGTTATTGTAAGTATATTGTTTAAAAAATAAGTAGATCATAATTATTACATTATAGTTATCATCCATAATTTTTCTTTAATGTTTTAAAATCTATCGTAATGTAGTGGTTTTTAAAAATATCAGAATATTTATCTTGTATTCTGATGAATTGTAATATAATATCACATTTGTTTTGTGAAACCTGTTAATTTGATTCCAAATATATATGTTTTTTTAAGAGTAATGTAAAATATTGTTAAAAAGGTATTTCCACTAGTGTTTACACATAGTATTGGAGTTTTATCAAAACACTTTCCATAATTTTATAGTGTGTCTTGCATCAACAACACTTGAGTAGAATGAAATCTAGCTAATAGATATTCTTCTTTAGTAGTGGAAAGTGCAACCAAGTGTTGTCTCATAAATGATCAATAATATAATGGTTCTCTTAATAAATGAAAACTTCTAGAGGAACATTTTCAATCCATTTTACAACCACCAAATTTAGCATCGAAAAACATTTATGTCCAAATAATTTCTTGAGGATTAGAAAATTTGTAAATCCATAGTCCACTATAGATAATGAAGAAAATAATTTTATAGGTATTAAATATGTTCTGTTTGGATTATCATGATATATATCACAAATAAAATAGAAAAAAAAATATGTATGGGAGACTATAAATTATGTATAGTTAACTACCTACCAAACATCTAAATACAGTTTTTAATAAAATATTTTCTTATCTTAATCAATTTCATGTTTATTTCTGGTTATGATAAAAGTGAAAATAAATTTAGTATTCTAATATCCATACATTTTAAGATGATCATTGACAGACATAGGTTGGGATATATAATTACCTTTTGTTTTTTTGTATTTGAAAAACAGAAAATGAATAACTCACTCATCATAATCATTTAAAAATCAGATTACAAATGATTTATAATGGAATATGTTAAGGATTTTTGATTCGATCCGAATATGATATAATCAACATATATTTGTACAACATTCTGTATTTTTATTACATTATTTATAAAAGGATCCATATTAGTAGTTGTCTTTATATAATTTTATTGTAAAAAATTCATGTTAATCAAACATAAAAGTCTATTAGGGCATGTTTCAGTCCATATAATGCCTTTGTAAATTTATAAATGTATTAAAATTTAAAATCATTGTAACTATGGGTTTTTTTCAATAAAACATTCCTCCTATATGTATTCATTAAAGAAAACACACTTTAAATCCATTTGGAAATGTCTAAAAATAATGATTTCTATAATGGATATAAGAATACAAATAGATTCAAGTCTACCTACTAGTTAATAAGTTTCATCAAATAATATTCTATCTTGTTGATTGTGAACTTTAGTAATTTTATTTATTTATTTATAATGATAATTCTAATTTAATTGCATTTGTTTTTGAAGGAAATTTTTACTACAATTACTGATGATTCATAAGGTTTTTCAAATAAAATTCAAACATTACTCCTTTTAGATTAATTCATCTCATCATGAATATATTTTATCTAATAATCTTCAAATAAATCCTCATTATGTTTTTTGGTTCGAATTAAGAATTAAAATTAGGATTTTATATTTCATTTATCAATGAATTTATTGTTTAAACTATTTTATTGACATCCCCAATGATATTATCATTAGTATTATTCCAAAGATAAAAATAACTTTCTTTTTGTTTGGTTGATTCATCAATAAAATTTTGAAAGACATATTGTGTTAATGCATCAGCAAAATATTCTTGAGTATTTTTCATTTAATAATAGTCTCTTATCAAAGGATAAGGATATGTTTTGGAAAACAAATCTAGGGATAATGGTTGGGTTTGAATACAAGAAAGGATATGTTCCATCAAATTTATCAATAATTGATTCCTCAAGAGTAAATGAATTTTTATTAAAAACACTATATACTATAGAAGTTGTGGAGTAACCTATGAATATACCTTCTTCGGATTTGGGACCAAATTTTGGTATGTTGTCATTCATATTTTAAATGAATACATTGCAAACAAATACTCTAATTTATAAAAAACTTGGTTTTCTTCCTATCCACAACTCATAACCTATTTATTAATATTGGGTCAAAATAAAACTATCATTATTGTATAACATGTTTTACTAACTAATTCATGCCAAAAATGTTTTGCACATTAATATTCACACAACATGGTTATTATATTTTCTTAAAGAATATGTTTCATTCACTCAAAAAACAACATTTTGCTATGGATTTATAGCCCCAGAGAAGTTATAGGAAATTACATTATTACATATAATGTTTCAACATATAAATTTACAAATTCTCCACGATGAACACATGAATAGTTATCAAGATAAGGTTTTATAATCTTAATGATTGTCTACATAGATTTTAAAATTTAAAATGGATTCAGATTTTATTTATAGGAAATATACCCATGTATATATAGTGTTATCATCCAATAAAATATATACATTTTACATGCCTCTAAAACACATAGTTTGTATAAGAACTAATAAATAAATGTGTAATAATTGTAATGAATTATAATTTATGACATCACAAAATATTCAAAATGTTACAAATGTTTCTTACTATATCGAAAAGGATTAAAAACATTTAAAGAATCAAATCTATTCTCCAGTAAACCCTTAACATGTATCTTCATAGTTAACATACGTATGATTATATGATTATAGTGTCTTAACCATCTATGCCATATTCAATACTAATATTCCATTGAACTAAGGCAAGCAATACCTTGGATACTGAGGTCTTCTATGATTAGTCTGTATACATTCTCATGCTAATGGGCATAAAGAATGAATTATTCATTGGAATGTTATAAAATATATTTATCGGTAATAAAATTAAAATTTTCAACTTCATCACATTTTTTAATTTTTCTTATAATATCTATTTATGACAATTCTCAAATAAATCATTTGAAAGGATGGATGTTCCAAGAAAAATAGTATTACCTATACCAATAATTTTTCTATGAGAATTATTGGCAAAGGAAAATATTCCACCTATAAAATATATATCATTTTTAGATAATTGTATGTGTAATGTTATATGTCGTAAATACCTAGTATACATGTACCATGTATTTTTGTTGTTGGTACTTTCATTATTTTCAAGAGAAAAATAAATAATTCACTTTTGGGACACAAACATCCCTTTTTCCAGAATTATCTATTTGTAAAAAATTTGAATTCAACATATGTTTTAAAAAATATAATTGTTTGAATCCTAAATTTTTGACATTTATTATTGGAACAATTATTTTTCAAGTTTTCTCCACATTGAAATTTTGTTCAAATGCATACATATTCTAGATCACAAATGTTGTTTTCTAAAAATAGGTTTTTATGAGTATATACCAGTCTTGATATAGAACCATGTTAATGATGTCTTTTTTAAATTTCTTCCAAACCTTCCTTACTAGTAGTTATGTTTATAAATATTTCATTATGGAAAAAATTTCATAAATTAGTTTTACAACTAATTTATTTTCCAAATCTCTATTAGTTTTGGAATTGATTTTCCCATAACTATTTTATAAACAATTTTTTTTAGAAATTAATTATTATATGTATTTAGCAATAGCATATTTCATAGAATAGTATTTATCAATTTCATTTTAGAGATTTTATATTTCAATTGTTGAAACATGATTTTATGAATCATATTTTTCAATTTTTCAATTTTCTTTTTATTTTATTTTACAAACATTTCAATTTTTTTCTAAATGTTTTTCAAAGAGAGAAATATCTATATTAAAAGGTTATGTATAATCATCTCCAACTGGGTAGGATCCATTATCTAAAGATATATAATTCTTCACAACATGATATTTTTTATTTAATGAAATATTATTTAAAGATTCTTATTAATCTTCCTTAGCTATGAAAAATTGAATTTCAAATAGTATTATGGAATAACTACTAATATTCCTCTATCCAAATATTTTTTATTAGGAAAATAATCCAAAGAGTCTCATGTTCATGCCCTCGAGGAATCATTGGATTTAAAAAAAAAATTCTTTTTATTTTTAATGAATTTTCTGATATTTATTATAATTTCTTTACATTCTATCATTCCTTTTGTTCATTGTATAATTTGGTCTTGTGTGTCCATCTATTTTTCAGTTTTAATAGGTAACATTAGAATAGTTCTTATCCATAATTTCCTTCTATCTTTTCATGTAATGACAATGGAAATCCTTTTTTACTAACAATCACGTTCATTAATCATGAATGATTATATAACTCTTTATAATGTTCAGAATCAATTGAATCATATTGAAAAAATAACATTTTTCATTGTGGGTTGTTGGATTTGAAGTAGATGATACTGAAACAAAACCATTATTTTTCTTTTGTTTTATAGAATCTCTTTTTAGCTTACCCCCATACTATAAATGTGTTCCAAAAAAACCATTAAGAGTAATATATGAATTCGTCATAGATTAATGAACTATTTATCACTTTGATTTAAACTCATTAGGTATGATATCAATATTATTTTCATCAATTATTTCATCATATAATCCTTTTTCATCAAAAACATGTTAAAATTTAATATTTTTTTATTATCATTTGTTTTACTTTTAGTATAATTTTCCATAAGTAAATTAAAATAAATGATAATCTTCTCAAATAATATCACTTTTGGTATCAATAATATTTGAACTTCCAAAATGAGTAATCTAAATCTTCTACAAAATACTATTAAATACATCACAAGAAGAAATATGACTATATATTTTTCTTTTCATAGACCACCACAAGGTAATCCATACCTTATAATTAATAAAATACATTTTCATTTATTTATATGAAACATTTCTAACATCTTCATCTTGAATTTTTTAATCACCAGTCAATATAAAAAATTAACCTCTTTTATGTTGATCAGAAAAGTCATAAGTCTATATTAATGGTATTCATAATAATTAACCTTAATGATTAGTGGCCTAGATAGATTTATATTATCTATAGTTACCACATTTAATACTATCATTGTATTAAAAAATTCATACTGGAATGATCATTTCCAAAATACACATTCTTATAATAGATGTTTATAAACAAAAATACTATAAAAACCAAAAAAAATATTCAATAGTAAATATATAAATGAACCAGTAATTATTTTATTATTGAAATCATCGTATGATGCCAAATATAAGTACCAGTAATTCCAAGTCATGTATATGATAACAATTTTTGGATAAAAATGTATATCGAAATGGAAAAATAAAATAAGAGGGTGAATTGTATGTTCAATAAATTTCATTTTTTCAATAATGTAATCTTAGTTTAACAGGATTAAAATAATATTTTCTACAAAACATTATATGTATTTATTCATTGATTATTTTAATCCCTAGGATCGATGACATGAATATTGTATTGAGGTAGATTCTTATATGAAAACTAATTGTAATACTGATTAATTAATTCTATATTAAAAATGCATAGAATCATAATCAATGCGATAGTAAAGAAATTAAAATTTAATTGTATTAATAGTAAAAATATATTTAATCAGATTAGATGAATATAATATTAATTTCAATGGTTACGATAAATCAGATAAATAAAAATTAATTGATTCCATGTTATTGAATAAATAATAATTTTTCGAGTAAAATAGTTTTATCATGATTAGATATTTTTTGATAAACAAATTACAATATGAAATATGAAATAAATGAATCAGTTTCCATTTAAATTCATCCATAATAAATGAAATTTAATTTAAAAAAATTAATACAATCCTACTAACCAAAATAAAACTTCATCGAACAACTTAGAATGAAGGTCCCATGTTTTATACTTACTCAAAATACTATCTTAATCATACCAAATAAATACCATGATTTGAAGACATGTCTATATCGGTATTCTTATAAGCCCTCGATATGATTATTGGCTTTGATGTTTTCTTATCCCCAACATCCCAAGATATTATTATCGACTATGTCTTACTATCCTTACATGATCAAGATCAATAATGTGATCAGCTCTTATGTATTCCTATCCTCAGAAGCCATCAATTTTAATTACAATAGTCATATGCATAATGATATTACAAACAAAATATGATTACAAGTATAAGGAACAAGAAATTCACAGTTGTAAGCACCAGATATCTCGTGTAGCAGCAAAATAAAAATAGTGTCTCTACCTGATGCTACCCATCTTTACTCCTTTTTAAATAATAAAAGTACATGCTATTTATATATAATGCATTAAACATTCATCTTAATCTCCAAAAATCATATATTCTCCAGGATTTTCACAAGGTCCAAGAGATGTAGAAATATATCATTCATATTATAAAAGAATACCTGACATCATTTTTTTACTTGTATATTAACAAATTTCACAACATCATTTTAAAAATAAACTATTACATTAATAATTGTAAAATATTACAATACTATAAAACAATTATTCTTAATCAATATTATAAAATGTCAATTTGAGGGATTTATTTATAGTAAGTCATTATGATTATGATTATGGGTATGAATCTGTAATTATCAGTTCTTATGTCCTTGATGATTATAAAACATTTTTTAGTATAAAGTCAGGATAGAATGTATCTAAATCATATTTTGATAATGGTAAATCTGATGGTTGTTGGATCCATACTCTCTATGATAATTTTAATAAAATGGGAAGATTATATGTATGAATTCTTCCAAACTATTACTATGTTTGGTAAATCATATATGTTATCACAAAAAGTGATTAAAAAACTATGGACAAGAAATAATTAGTTAATTAAGAATTTAATAAATTTTCATTGATTTAAAAAACAAAAGTTATGGAAAATTCAAAAAATTTCTTTTAATCTAAATATTAGATATACCTTAGGTGTCAATGATTAAAATGAAACATTGATTCATAAATCAAATATGTTAATTTTCTTGATAATTTTTCTTATACTATTACTAGTATTTCTAAAATTATAATTTCGGGTTTTATTAAATATAGAAAACCCAAATGAACAAGTATTACATTTAATGTGAAGGAATTGTTTTTGATGAGTTGTGAAATTTGATACTGATTGGAGTGAATGAAATATTGGATATTCCTAATCTTGTCTTAGATAACATGATTTACATTTTGAAATACAAATGAATCTAAAACTCAATATAATATAGAAGGATTGAGTTATGTGAGAGTACATATATTGGATAAAATGGATGAGTGAATATTCATTTTCATATGTATCAATAATATGGGATAATACATTGAATTGAACTTCTTATAGGAATGAAAAGATGTTTTGAATGAGTAAAATAATGAAATAGATAATTTAACTGCAAAGGGAAAATGAATATATTGGCCAATACTTCTGATGATAAGAATGGTATCCCTAATATAAATTACACTATTGAATGCTTAAATTGTGGAATGTATTATAATAATGAAAATATATGTCTTAATGTGAATGATAATGAATAACATTAGAATTGATTATGAGTAATGGTTAAACAACTAATGATGAAGAGAATATGAACAACATATGAAAAGAAAGTTACATTAGGGAATAAGATGGGGAATCCTTGCTAAAGGATTAAGTATGAGTAATGATAGTGTTTATATATTGGAATTGTAGAATTCTCTTATATAAATATAAATATAAATTTTTTGAGGATTTCATGATTTATATTAAATGGTAATGGTGGACTAGAAATGGGATTGAATGAAAAGTTGATATTTTTATTAATATAATTTAGCCATTAATATGTTTTTAATTACGAGATAATTTAATTGGGGTAATGAGATTATGGATATGATAATGAATATGTTATTTTAATCGTTACCTAGGAATAGATTAATTTTTTAATTATACTATGGTTTGATATTACATCACATTTCTATTTATGAAACGTATAGAATAATCAATAATCTATATACAGAATGAATAATAAAATATATTAATAGTATTGTTTTATGGAAGTTCAGGTTATTTAGATGTTTCAATGGAATTCATAATGAATGTATTAAAAGGTTTGAATTTTTATAATATAAAAATTCATATGTAATACAAGGGGTTATTGTTAATTTGAATTTATAAAATTTTGAGATTTTCAATGTATGTTATTTTAAAGATCATATTGTGTATCATTATGGATATGGATTAGGATTAACATTTATTGTTTTTTTATATATTAATGTATTATTTTATTTAGAATGGATATTATAATTCATTATTGACTTATGATAATTATGTTATTTTAATATAAAAAATTAACATTCATATTATATAGTAATATATGAATTGGAAATTTATCAAGGCACAACCCAAGGGTGTGATTATTCTTGTGAAAATTATTGTAATCATGTTCGTATAAATTCACTATGAAATTATGAATATTTATGAATAAATTTTGAAAAAAATTATGAATGAATAATGAAAAAAAGTTTTCACAGTACCTTCATATTAAAAGAATTATGTAGTCTCTCAAATCATCACATAATTATTGTTCGTAGGATTTCAAATTTCTCTAGATCACCCTCTTTCTTTTTATAACTGATATTTATCTCTATCCGTCAGTATATGGAAGTTAGTCTCATCTTCGATGTCATTTTTTTTCTATTCCCAACTATGTATTACATTAAGGAAACACAATTAGGAGTTTCATTTTCCAACCGTTAGGTTTCAATTCTTCTTTTATGGTTTTTTGAATTATTATTTTTTATTATTAGGGTTTCTATAATTTATTTTTAAAATATTGAACATTTTATGATCGAGGCAGGTTTTCAGGGAGAATTTATTTTTTATGGTGGTATAATTTAACAACCATATATATTTTTTATAAAAAATTTTAAATTTAATTTTTTCTATATTTGTTTACGAAAAATAATTATTATTTTATTTTCCATTTCATAAAACAGGAATGATATTCTTTTTTTACACACAACACTAGTTTAACTTGTGCTACATATGATACTATGTTTAAAAAACATTATTAGGTCATGATTTTTTGTATAATTTAAATTAAATATTCATTAATTTATGTAATTATATTGAAATTATATATAGATTTATTGAAATCATAATATAAACATTAGATTATAATTAATATTTTGGATTTTTCAGAAAAGATTCATTTTATGATGAGTAGACAAAAACTGAATTTCAAATGAAAGCACCATTTACATTTAAATAATTTAATATGATAAATTATATTTTGATAATTTTTTAAATTGAATATACTTAAATTTAATATCAAATAATATAAATTAATTCAATGGATTTAATTTCTTATTGAAGCTGGATATATAAAAAATACAATAATTTGAACATTATAACATTAATAACCTTCATTCTCATCACTTATTTGGGATTAATTTTAAATTAAATTCCCATACATATGTGATTTGATTTTGAAAAACATGATTCCATACATTCCACCAACATAAATTATAATTTATATTGTATTCAAAGTAATTTTGTACCAAAATGATATGTAAATGCACTAAAAATGTATTACTATGGTTAAATTAAAAAAGCGATTGTCAGGGGTTAAAAATTAATTATTAGAGTGAAAATCACCTAATATATGGTGAAATTATTTTTAAATAAGTTAATTTAATATTTTTTAAAATAATTATCTGATATATGGATACACATTTACAATTTCCACTATATAATACTCATATACTATTTCATGTAATGAAAAATTAAAAAATGATCTATTGCATACTTTTCTTATATATAATGTTAAAGGATAGAGAAAAAAATATACATTTCTTATATATATATTCAATTGAATGATAAATTCTTGTTTTTCATAAAAAACATATCATTTATTTTTACAGATGTATTGTAACATAAAAGTCTTTTAGAATGCCAACATTTTAATTATTTAGATAATATTTACCAAAAATAGATGAGACTCAAAATATTGATATTAAATTAAATTGAATGAACTAAAATCTTATGTTTTTTTAATATGAATGTATCATATTAATGGTATGATAACATACTATATTCCTAATCAACATTTTTCATGACATGTTTCTTATATAAAATAAATAAATAATTTTATTAATGTCATTAATGTTCTTTATGATAAATGATATTGTATTAAGTTATTATAAATTACAAAAAATCCTATATTTTGAAAAATTCTTTCAAACTAATAATGAATAAAAAATATGGACCATTTAAATACTGATTTATATTTTATAATGGAGATATTAACCTCTAAATAATAACAAGTCTATTATGACAGTTAATGTTAAAGCGGTGTTTTTCAAGTTACATGCACTTATATTAAAATTAAAATCCAAAACAAATAGGATTTACTCTAAATAAATTATATAATTTATATATAATAATTTTGTCTAAATTATATAATTTTCACCACTACATTTTTATCTTAATGGATTAATAACTTAGGTTTGAATACTAGTTCCCATAGTGAAAACCAAAACAGTTAAAATAATGACACTTATAGGTTAAGGAAGAGTATTATTAATAATTATTTTCACTTTTTTTGGATTTTTCACTCAGAATTATCGTCCCTCCACACATATATTTATCATATTGAGATCCACTTGATGTATGATATCCCTTCTAATATTCAATACTACCGAGTATTTTCAAGAATTCCACTATTCCTAAACATTAAATATGCTTTCACTCTCCCCACTTCATTACACCTCTGAAGAAATTTGGATTGACCCATATCATCCCAAATAACATCTAAAAAACTCCTTCCCAATTTATAGAATCATTAATATGAAATTGAATCCAAATATATTAAATCAGTACTTAATGTCGAAGGAGGATACATGAATAAAGGGTAATGTCCTTTAACGAGTGTCTTTACTTTATATTTTTTTCATGCTATTTAATTTATACTTTTAACAATCATATATAGTGTGATAAATAAAATCCATATATATTTATGTTTTAATGTTAATTATATGACCGATAACCACACAAACACATATATCAAACGGGTTAGAAGAATAATATTTTTTAGACAGCGGACTACAGCCTCACGAATTGTTATTGTTCATTTTTTCCATTACCACCTTTAAACAATGAAAATAACGATATAATACTTATTATATTTAATTTCATAGACCTATATAGTCCTTTACCTTGCTGAAATAGTGTGTTTGAGATGTTCTGGGAGGTGAAGGTGAATCATCCCCATCAATTTTCCCAATTTCTAGTTCTATGAACATTGTTTGTAGTTTTATGAACTGTTTCACAGTTTCACTGAAACGGTGTCCAAGAAATAGAATATATATCGTGATTCAAGACTGAAAGATCAACAGTGTTTCAAGAATGGACGATCTACTCTGTTTCTAGAATGAATGATCTATAGGGTTGCAAAAAGAGAAGATCTACAGTGTCATGGTGTCCCAAAAACTAATGATCTAAATTGTCACTGTGTTAGAGAAATGGTGAGTATACATTGTCACAATGAGTCTACAATGTAACAGTGATTCTACAGTGTCACTGTGAGTCTACAATGTTTACGTAATTGTTTGAAATTTTTTTTCCAAATATTTTGATTTTTCCATTTTCAAAGATTTAACGTCTTAATTGATGTAAAACTAATTCAAGGCCTTGTTTTATGGTATTTATGGCCTATTCAAAGCCCATAACTCTTATATTACTTTTTTTATAGATTTGGATTGCAATACATTGTCAAACTGTGTGGTTTAATGTGATCGACTTTTATTGAAATATCCAACGTATCTTATACTACTGCTCTGTTAAATCTTTTAAAGGGGTGAGATATATTCCTCCCTTGTTCTTCCTCCTTGATCTATAAGGAGAGACGATCAAACCATCCCTTCCTTCTCATAGGTGTTGTGAAATCAGATGTTACTCTCTTGATTTTTCTCCTTGATGTTAATCTTTTTATAAGTGTACCCCCTATTTTGGTGCAACCTAGCAGTATTGATCAATCTTCGATATAAGGTATGATCTATTGTCGTTATTTTGGGTTCATATCCTACTATGTATCCTTTAATATTTTTGTAATTCTATTTTCATGTTCCTAATAGACTTTACATTGGTGTTGGCCTACGTGGTGTTGTCTCTGCATCCTCGGGTGGATGCAGTCCTCCAAGAGAGGTTATCATGATCTGATTTGTATGTTTGTTCAAAGAGCATCAGAAACCTTTTGAGGTAGGGAATTCATTTCTTTTATATTATTTTACATGCAACTATAGAGTAATAATGTTTTATCCCCTGGTTTATAATGGAATAAACATAATAAATATTTGATCCAGATAAAAAAATTGATATCGATCGTATGTTACTGCCTCTTGTCATGATAGATAATGTGATTTCTATGCTTTCTTTGTTTATATTTTTCATTATTCATGGAAATTGTTAAAGAATATAAATATGCAACTGGTTGATAATTATTTTTCTAAATATAAAGAGGAATTTAAATGAATCTTGTTGTTGTTGTTTTTATTTGATGTTAATAAAATTGATGCATTAATCATGTTTAATCAATTAATGATAGCAATGATAGCTTACTGTTTAGGATACCCATTTTTTGAACATAGAAATAATAAATTTGTTAATTCTATATGGACTAACGAACCAAATATTTGATAAAAATAAAATAGATCATAGGGTTTTGAGTTACAGCTTGCTTGTAATGGCTAGGAGCCATATGTGTGGAGTTGTGAGAGCTTGTTGTGTTTGATGGTTGGATTCCGTGTTTTAGGTCTAAGAGAAAAATTAATATGATGATTGTTTTCCCACCGTTTGTGTTCTGATGTGAGCCTCTATGGATGTTGTGATATGTGGGGGCAGGGAGGCCCATTTTCTGTGGTAGCAGTTGACTCCAAGAGTGAGGAGAGGCATCAGATTATGCATGTGGGTGTTGGGGAGGACACCAATGATGATGAAATATGTTTGATGTAAATTTTTGGATTCTTGCTTGTTCTTGTTGGTTTTTTATCTCTTTACATTCCCCATTCCTCAAGGCATTAGGTTTTTCTGACTCTTCATTGAAAAGGGGTGAAGAGGCGTGGGGTATGACACATGATTTTCATGTTTAGCTTCTTGAGGGAGAATGGGTGTATGATGTGGCCATATGTGGAAAAGGCGTAGAAGGTAGTTCTTATACACATAGAGTTTATCCCCTTGAGTTTAGTAGTATATAATGTTTTTATAAAATTCAAGGGAATATGGGAATTTAATATTGTTGTTAATAAATTAATGAATAAATAATGTTAACCCATGGGGTTGGAGCATACATGGATTCAATGATGAGGTTACAATTTAAAGGAACAGTAGACTTTGGGTGTGATTATAAATAAATATAATGTAGAATTGCTAATGGATAATTAATGTTTAACAAATTATTTATCATAAAGGGAAACAAATAAAAATGGAATGATGTAATTTAATAATTCACTTTAAATGTTTTTGTGATTATAAGATACCTATTCTAAGAAGAGGATTCAGGAGTCCAAGAGACATTAGATAAGGTTGAGTCTTAGACTAGGTAGTTCCCATACTGTGGTTGTGAGATATAGTATATTCTGTAAATTTTGTTTTTCTATATGCTAATCTACCCCTTCAATTAGGGCAACTGACACTCAGGGATTCTGATAACTAGGGGTTTGTTTTACCCAACATTCTAGTGGGAGGATGGATGGATGAATACCCCCTTTGGCCCCACACTCTTATCTTTGTAGTTACTTGTGCTTTTAGGCCCAATAGTTATTTATCCTAATATATGTGTGTAGAGGGTTGTAATGGCATGTGGTTATTCACAGACATATATTCTGAATATAGTATCATATGGACTACTATTAGTGTAACTTGTACAGGCTATGATGGATGGAGAATACTTTTTGGTGTATGGGATATAATTGATTGACGTATAATACAAGACATGTGATATAACTTATGTGAGAATTGGTGGCTCTTGAAAACTACCATGTTAATTTGAATACATGGACGAGGTGGTTTTTTTGTATGAGGTGCTTATTGTGGTTATTCACCTTGTTTTTTTCAGGGTAGCCTTTCTGAAGAGAGATATGCGTATGACGTGTGATGTTGGGGGAAAATAGAAAACCATTAGTGTAGTAGTAGTATGTTACCCTTTATTTTCCTCATTATATTATATACTCTTTTATGAGATATTTGGTGAGCTTATCCATAGTTGATGAGTAAGTTTCACATGTTTTTCAATGTAATTTAGCATGATCTCATTACATTTTTACGAGAGTCTCCAGGTAGGATCATACTGAGTATATTGTTATACACAAACTTTCTATATATAAACAATTCTTTCAGGACTCTTGGATCTGGATGGAGATCAGGCTGGACACTACTAGCATGGGGTTGCAGAAGCTGTTCAGGAATTATGGTTGCTAATGTTTTTTCTTTCATTTGGTACTTGATGTTTTTCCTTTCAATTATAGTGGTTCTTGCATGAATTCACATTTGTGTAGTTTGGATTTCTTTTATATTGCAGTTTGAGTTAGAGTTGGTTGGTTTATTTCATCTCTCTCTCTCTTTTCTATGTGTTTTCTTAATGGGTAATGCCTCAAATTTTTGTGTTTACTATACCCATGGAGCTAGTTTCCAACCCTGGGCCTTCTGGAGGGAGGAATGAGGGGTCACTATCTCCATTCTCACATTTCCGGCTTAGGAGGGGTAAACATTGTGGGGAGGGTTCGTGAAAGAGTGGTATTAGATCCTAGTAGAGGGATAGGATGTAGTTTAGTTTTATGCACATTTGTGGTTTCATGGGTTGGCAGGGAAATTCTTTCAGTCATGTTTAGAATGTGAGGTAAATAGAGAAGATCGGCTAAGACATATCCATTTAGGGACCCCTTTGATCAGATGCACATACCTTTATGTTTTCAATGGATACTAAACCGGGTGATACTAGTTTTAGGAGAGAGACCTAGGAATTGATCATGCATCATTATTCATTGTGCATATGTTTTAATTGGTAGAGCTTGTGATAGGATATCATAAAATAAATAATAGAAAAAATTAATTAATTAATTTTGAAACTTCCATGATCATGGTTTAGGAGCTCTAACTATTTATTATTTTTTAGGTATGGATTTGGGTCGATGTCCCCATCAGATACACGCAGAATATGTCAAGCAGACTGTGCTAGAAGATTGCCACATGGTAGAGGTTGTCAATGATGAATCCTGGAGGAGGACACTCTAAGAGTTTCAGCACTGTAGTTTGCGAAAGTATGAGGGATTTGTTTCATATGTAGTCAATGAAGACTGATTGGAAGGGGTTGATATAGGCGTCAATTCTATCCATCCTCAAAATGATCACTTGGTGTCTTTGGTTGTGACAATACTGTGGGGAGTAGCGAGAAAGTGGTGATTGTTGTTCCAAGGGTATCTCAAGGAGTCAATGATCTCATGGGAGGAGGTCTGAGACATGTTTAGAGTCAAGTTTCTTTCTTCTACTATAAAGGCATCCAATCCCAATAAACTTATTACCCTTTTACTAGAGAGCTCAAGTGTGCGAGAGTTTGGAATTAATTTTTTGATCATTTTACTATATTCTTTCGAGTTGTTTCCAGATGAGGAGGCTAGGGTGAGGCATTTCATAGCGGCTTCGAGTCAAGAGATCGAGTGCCAGGTCACCTTATCTATGTTAAAGACACATCTTGAGGTGCTGGTTAAGGAATAGGTCGTCGAGAGGACATTTACAAGAACTATATCATCATAATAGGGGAGTCATCATGATTTATCATGAAGTAGACCAATGGTACGGGGTTCATGGTTTTCAGGGAAGAAGAGTTTCCGTTTAGCTGGGGGTAGGTCCCATCCCTCAACATCTTATTTCTTAAAGGGAGGAATATATCTGGCCTATTACAAGGGATCATGTGATTGTTTTTATTTTGGTGGAAGAGGTCATTAGAAGCGAGAGTGCCTAAATATTCAGAGTAGTCATCATCCACCAAGTGTTCCGCTCCATGTTCCTTTATTGAGGCAATTCGTGTCAAGGCATCAGAAGCTAGTTGAACCAGATTTGGATAATCAGAGAGTAGATGGGTGCATTCAAAGGATAACTCTCTGATGTTCCCCATCCCTAGAAAGCATATTATGTGTGTGGTGGTTTTAATCATCATGGTTATAGAGGTCGTGGAGGAGGTCGTATTCAGCTTCATGTTTTTTCATTTCCAACAATAGGAGAGATGAACGTCGTTCGAGGTACCCATTACATGTTTTCTACTTGGGTGTATGCATTGATTTATTTAGTAGTGACACAAACATTTATATAACTTTCCATTTTCTATGATTTGGGACTTGACATAGAGAGGATTCATGTTCCCTTGGCATTGACTATGCTCGATGAAGGTAGAGCTTACATGAATGAAGTATATAGAGACAGTGAGCTAGTGCTGGGATAGCACTGATCTAGGGAAAATTTTATATGTTTTTGTATCCAACCATATGATTCCATCCTTAGCAAAGATTAGTTATATTTATTTCAGGCTATCATATATTTTTTTAAGAGAAAGGTGGTGTTCTTCGAAGCTGATGGTGATCTGACGATGTTTTTTGGCCAAAAAGACTCTCAGATGGGCCATAGGCATGTTTCATCCATGTCTTCCTTGATAGCTGAGACTATGTGGACTTATATTAAACTCCATTAGTTGTCGTTTCCTAGGGTCGAAGAAGAGTACCCTGATATCTTACCAGAAGAGGTTATATCATTACCCCTCGATGAAAGAATGAGTTTTGGATCAGTCTACATCCAGAAGTGTCACATATATCTTTGTATCCATATACGATGGCACCTTATTAGTTAATAGAGTTATGTATACAGATTTATTTTTTGATATAGTGTGGTTTTGTTCGGATGAGTTAGTCACCATGGGGTGCATGAGTTTTGATTGTGAAGAATGCTAACAGCAGTGTGCTGATGTGTATCGATTATCATCGCATAAAGAATGTTATTGTAAAGAATCTCTATCCACCTCCATGGAATGATGATTTATTCGATCAACTAATGTGTGAACGTTGGTTATCAAAAACGGACTTACGGTAAATATATCATCAAATTCATCTGTAGGCTTAGGATAACCCGAATACTGCTTTCTGTTGTCATCATGGGCATTACAAGTTTGTTCTAATGTCGGTTGATGTGGTGAATTCTCTAGCATTGTTCATGGGATTGTTGAACCCTGGGTTCAGTGAGTTTCTGTATCAAATCATGGTGGTTTTAAATGATGTCATATTTTTTTACTTCTAATCTACGGAGGGCCATTCAAAACAACTACACTCCATTTTGGGAGTTCCTTTTCACCATTAATTGTTTGGGAAGTTGTCCAAGTGTGCGTTTTTGGATCAAGAAGTACATTTTGTGGGGGAATGTGGTGTCCCATTAGGGATTTTATGTTGATACATCAATGATAGCTGTTTTTTTGTCTAGGGAATCCCCCACAACAAAGTCATAAGTGTGTGGTTTCTGTGGTCTTGCAAGCTACTATAGTGGGTTCGTAGCTGATTTCTCTTAGGTTGCGACTCCTCAGATAGCATTGGCCAGGAAGGATTAAGAAATATTGATCACTATTTAGTGTCAGAAAACATTCAAGTATTTTAAGGGGAAGTTTTTAAGTTCTCTAGTTCATTTTCTTTCAGTATAGAGAGTTCAGTTGGATGTTTTCATCGATGATTCACATATGGGGATAAGTTGTGTTTTGATGCAGTAGAGATCATTCATTTCTTATGGGTCTTTGCATTTGCTTCCCCATGAACGTAACTATGCCACCCACGATCTTGAGTAGGTATCCATGGCGTTTTCTCTGATGTTGTGGAGACATTAGGGCATTAAAGATCACTTTCTTGTTTAAACCAATCATAAGAGACTAGGTTATGCTTTCTCCTAGAGTTACTTAAACATGTGACATCATCCATTGATAGTGTTCTTATAGATATATGACTTTGAAATACAATGTACACCTGAGAAGGGGAATGTTGTAGCTGATGCACTAAGAAATATGTCACATAATGATGTAGTGTGTGAATCTAGTGATTCATGTAGAGTGATGGAAGAACATTCATCATTACATATCAATATGAGAGATGTTGGGGGAAGAGGTTGCCTTTTTTATAAGATGGTGCAGCCATGTATGGTGCATCATGTGGAAGTTTCCATGTTGGGGGATATATAGGTGGAGGTATTGAGAGACCGAGGTTATTGTGGTCAGGCCACTTATAGTTGGGATGAGGATAAACACCACCTGGTGTTGTATCCTGGAAGGAATAGTTTTCCCATTGGAAATGTGTGAGATGGTTCTTAGAGAAATCCATAGTTCACCTTTAGAGGTGCAACCTGGTTTGACAAGGATGTACAGAGGCCTGAAGAGGCATTTTTTATCACCTAGGCTAAATCATTTAGTAGTAGAGTTAGTGTCTCGATGTTTGGTCAGCCATAAGGTGAAGGCAGAGCACCGTGACCCTGGTGGTTTTCTAGATCCATTAGATATTCCTCAGTGTAAGTGGGAAGACATATCAATGACTTTATTCCTAGTTTACATCATGATCAGGGAGTCTATGACACTATATGGGTGGTAGTTAATCGTTTTAAAAAATCATTCATCTTTATAAAAAACATGGAATCTACCTATGTGGATGTTTTGTTGCGGTAGTATCTGGAGGTGGAGGTGAGACAATAAGGAGTCCCGAGGATGATCATTTCTAATCAAGATACTTGTTTTACTAGTAGGGTGTGGAGAGGTATCCATCCTGATTTTGGTTCTCATCTATTCCATGTCAATTATTTTCATTGGTAGATTGATATTCAGATATAGTGGACTATCAAGAATCTTGAGGACATGTCACGCTCGGGTTTCCATGATTTTGGAGGTTCGTGGATGAGGCACATACCCTTAGTGGAGTTCAATTAAAATAATATTTTTCCCTCCACCATCGATATGGTGCCATTTGATGACATGTATGACTGAACTATCTGTTCACTGTTTTGCAGGACTGGGGTCAGAGAGACAACAATTCTCAGACTGAAACTAGTGCAGAATATGACAAAGATGGTTTCGATGAATCGTGATAGGATGAAGGAAGCACCGGATCCTCACAAATCATATGCCAATCAAATTATAATACCATTAGAGTTTGATGTTGGGGATCACATTTTTCTGAAGTTAACTCATATTTATGGGATGTGATGGTTTAGTCGTGGGAGTAATCATTCTCCTTAGATTGTCACACCATTTGAGTTATTGGCTCATGTTGGAGCTATGGAATATCTAGTAGCACTTCCACCACATATGAGAAGGATACACATGGTTTTTCATGTTTCAGAGCTCCATTATTATCATCACAATGACTCTCACATCATAGATTTAGGAGTGGTCAATGTTGAAGAAGATGATACTTTCGAAGAGCATACCGTGGAGATCCAAGACAGCAAAAAGAAGGTGTTGCAAAGGTGTTCTACACCCTTGGTTCATGTCTTGTGGTGACACTGTGGTGTGGAGGAGGGTACCTGGGAACGTGAGTCATAGATAAAATCATATCTCCCTAATTTTTTCAATGTTAAACTCATTTCATGTAACGATGTTCACTATTTAGTTATAGAACATTCATTTTTATGAGATAGATTTCCTTTTTTTTTCTTTTTTGGATTTCTCTCTTTTGAGAGGTATCTCGATGAGTGGTTTTTCATAATACTTTCTTGGGTTTTTTGGCTGTTTATGGATTATAAAAGAAGATAATGTTTGTATAGGTATATGATGTAATGTCTCAGACCTCTCTCATCTATTCCTATGTTCAAATCTGGTGGTTGAGGTGTTCTGGGAGTTCAAGGAGACTCATCCCCAACACTTTTCCAAATTTCATGTTCTGCAAACAAGGTTTCTAGTTTTATGAACTGTTTCACAGTGTCACTGAAATCATGTCACTAAAACATAAGATCAATAGTGTTTCTAGACTAAATGATCTATAGTGTTTTCAGAATGGATGATCATTAGTGTTTCTTGAATAGAAGATCTATAATGATTCAAGAATGGAAGATCTAAGGTTTCAAGGTGTCTTAGAAATGGAGGATCTATAGTGTCACAATATCATAGAAATAGTGACCCTATATTTTCAATATGAGTATAGATTGTCATGGTGAGTCTACAGTGTCATTGTGAGTCTACAATGTTTCTGGAATGGTTACGTATTTCTTTTTCTAAATTTTCAGAATTTTCCAGTTCGCTGATTTAACCTTTTCTCTGATGAAAAACACATTCAATGACTTATTTTATGGGATTTAAGGCCGATTATATTCCCATAAATCCTATATTAATTATCTTAATTATCGGGATGACTTTACTTTATCAAACCATTTAGTTTAATGTGGTCCTCTTTAAATAGAAAATCTAGCGTATCTTAAACACCTCCCCCAATAAATCTTCAAAAGGGGAGTGATATCTTCCTCCACTGTTCTGCCACATTTTACTATGGTGTGAGTATCTCAACCCATTCCTTCATCCCCATAATATTCATGTAATCAAACATTCTTCTATGGGGTGGTTCCCCTTTTGGTTCTTCTTGCTGCAATTGAACCCTCTATTTTGGTGTAACCAAACATTATTGATCAATATTTTATATAAGGTATGATCAATAATCAATCTTTTGGGTTCATCACCATTTATTTCTCCTTTCCCAATTATGGAGTGTTGTCTCTATTTTCATTATTGATTTTTCTTGTGGGTTGGCTGATGTGGTGGTGTCTATGCATCCTAGGGTGGTTGTAGTCATCCAAGAGAGGTGATTGTGATCTATTTTGTTCGTCTATTAAAAGAGCATTAAAAACCTTCTAAGGTCATGGATTTGTTTCTTCTCTATTCATTTATGTGTAGATGTAGAGTTAGAATGATTTATCCCACTGGATTACAATGAAATAGAAATAATAAATATTTGAACTAGATAAGTAAATTTAAATCAATTGTATGTTGTTGTATCTTTTTTTCATGGTAGTGTAGTATCTATGCTTCCTTTGTTTAGATTTTTGTTAATAATGGAAATTGGTAAATAATGTAAATCCATATAAAAATGATAATTATTTTGATAATGATAAAGTGGAAAGTAAATTAATCTGGTTGTTGTAGCAATGGTTTGATGCTCATTAAATTGATGTAGTATTCTTTTTTAATCAATTTTTTATAGAAATGAAAACATGTTGTTTCGGTTACCTATAGTAATAAAAGAAATAATAAATTTTTTAATTCATGATTGATTAAATAACCATATGTTTGATTAAATATTATTTCCTCATAGCGTTCTGAGTTACCATCTTTCTTGTAAATTCCAAGAGCCTTATGCTTGGATCTGTCAGAGATCATTGTGTTTGATGGTTGGATGCCTTGTTTTAGGGCCAATAGAACAATTGATAGGATGTTTGTTTTCCTTCTGTTTATGCTGTGATGTGAGCCTGGATGGATGTTTTGATGTGTGGGGGTAGGGAGGCCCATTGGTTGTGGAAGTATTTTACACATAGAGTGGTGAGATGCATCGATTTAAGCATGTAGGTGTTGGGGGGGACACCATGGATAATGAAACGGGTTGGATGTGAATGTTTGATGTTAGCTAATTCTTGGTGGTTGTTTCACTTCATTACATTCCCCAATTCTCAAGGAAGCTATTTTTTCATACCCTCTTCGCAATGGGGCACAGAAACATGGGGTACTCCATGTGCTTTCCATGTTTAGCTTATTAAGGGAGGATAGGTCTATGCAATTGTTATAGGTAGCAGAGACATGACAGGTAGTTCATCTACTCACTGAGTTGAGCCCCATTATGTTTAGTAGATTAGAATTTTTTTATAGAATTCCTAGGAATATAGGAATGTAATAATGTTGTTAATATATTATGTTACCTTATGTGGTTGGATATTTCTGGGACACAATGCAAAGGCTAAAATTTAAAGGAATAGTTTCCTTTGTGTGTGATGCTAATGAACTATAATGTGGAATTGTTAATGGTTAATTAATGAATACAGAATTAATTAACATAATGTGAAATTAATAATAATGTAATGATGTAATTTTATAATTTGAATAAATGTTTTGGTGATAATAGGATATCTAATTGTAGAAGTGGCAGCTAGGAGTCTGAGAGACATTAGCTGCAATAGAGCCTAATTATTGGTTATGCCCACAGTGTGGTGGTTAGGTACAATATATTATGTACTTTTTGGGTTTTGATACACTACTCAACCCTGTCAGTTTGGGAAACTTAAACCCCAGGTATTCTGAGCCCCGGGGGGGGGGGGTGTTTTCCCCAACATTCTAATGGGGGGATGGATATATGACTACCCTCTTTTTCTCAACTCTCTTCTCATTGTAGGTACTTCTAATGGTAGGAATAGAGGTTATTTTTCCCCATATATGTGTGTAGAGGGATTAAATGGCTTATTTATATTCCCAAAAATATATTTTGGATGTTGTTTCCTATGTACTACTATTGGTGTAACTTTTATAAGCTATGATGGCTTGATGAACCTTACTCAGTGTGTGGACTATAACAACTTAAGGATTAACAGCCAACCTATGATACATGTCATGCGATCTTTGGTGGATCATAAAAACTACCAGGATACATTATATATGTGGAGCTACTAGATTTTTTGAATGAGGTTGATGTTGTGGTGCTTCTCCCATGTGTCTATGGGAAAGCCTTTTTGTACGGAGATGCTTAGGACGAGTAATGTTGGGGAAAAATAGGAAACCGGTGTGGAAGTAGTGGAGGGGTACCCATGATTTTCATTATTATATTATATAATGTATTATGTGATAAATGGTGAGATTAACCATGGTATAGATGTGATCTTATCACATCAATTTAGGTTATTAGTTAGTTTCACATGTTTTTCACTATGCTTTAGCATACTTTCCTTACTTTTTCTGAAGATGCTCTAGGAAGGATCCTAATGAGTGTACTATTTTACTCACACTATGTATATATAAAATGTATTTTTAGTTCACTTGGCGGGGGTTGGATATTAGGCTACTCACTACTGGAATGGGGTTGTAAGATCTATTCCGCCTTCGTGGTTGCTACTCTTTTTTAATTTCCATCGATACCTGTAGTTTTTTCTTTCTATTGTAGTAGCTCTTTCATGGAATCACATTTGGGAACATATGATTTCTTTTATATTTTATTATGAGTTGGATTTGGATGGTGTATGTATTATCTCTCTTCTTCAATTGTCTTCTCATATATTTTAATGGCTCCCATTTGTGTGTTTACTATACCCTCAGTGCTAGTCTCCATCCCAGGGCCTACTGGAGGCCGGACTTAGTGGACACAATCTCCCTTCTGATAATGCCGACCTAGGAAGGGTACACCTTAGGGTGAGGGAGTCATGAAATTATATATTATATTTATGATATTCAGGATATTATTATGATTATTTTATTATTATTTAACATTGAAACTCATTCATTCCATTTTGTGTGAATGTGATAATTTTATTTCGAGTGTACGGTGGACTATTGCAACATGAATTGAAGTATTTCATTCACTCTATACATGGAATTAATTTAGGATATATATAATAAATTAATGTGATATATATTGAAGAAAAATTATAATATAAGGACAATATATATATATATATAACTATAATTTCTTTTAGTATGATAATAAAATGGACATGTTGTTGATGCGTACGTATAACATACCATCCTCATTAACAATGTAATTCATTTATAACAACTAAATATTGTGGATTAATATAATTATTTAAATAATTATTATATATGAAATTAATATCATCGTTTATAGCATGAATATTCTGAAATCATGATCAAATTCATGGGACCAAAAAACAAAAAATCAAAACATATATGAAAAACAAAGCAACTTTTACCCAAAATGTACACTTAATAATTAATATTTAATAAATGAGTAATAAAATTTCCTAATAAATATAATATAGTATGATACATATAATTATGATACATTGATATATTTTTTATAAACTTATATTTAATATATTGATGTATTTAATTAGTTCAATGGATGTCTAGACTTACTGTAAGGGATTTTGGTCTCACATTTTTTACTTCGGTGAGACACATTTCATTTCACCACTATTGAACTTTATGAGATGTGTATACTGAAAATGAAATTATATTATGATACCTATAATGAAATATATTGGAGTTTAAATATTTATTTTAGGACATATATTTCATGTGGTATATGGTTCAATAGTTATAAAATTGATTATAGTATTTACGGTATCTATTTTATTTCAAAGAGTCATTTTCAATAATCAATACTCATTTCTTTAAATGTTATACATACTTCCAAATGACATGATATATAATGAGTCTACATTATTTCATGATAATTAATGTTTTTCATTTATATTATTATATTAAAAGTATCAACATTCAAAAAGTTACACAAGCATAAATAGATTTTTTTATATAATTTTTCCTTATTGAGGTTTATGTTTTATTATACGACTATATACACTTATGATGTTTATATTCAACATAAGAAACCCTACACCAGAAACTATGAATTGGTTCCATACTTCATTAAATTATCACGATTTCCAGGAATCACCTCACAATGAAACTAATTTCTTAGTATGCCTGCTAAAAAAATTATATAAATGAAAAAAATTTCATTTTGAATAAAAAATAGAGTACAAAGGAAAATAAACTACTTATCATACATGAAATTCATTCGAATAATTCATCATCATTTACAATGAAAAAATATCATAAAAATTGTGAGTTCAAATTAAAATTAAATGTTAAAAATAGAAAACACTATCATTAATCAATGAGAATAACTAACATAGAAAGGTAGATAACAAAAGGCAAATACCATTTAATGAATAAATTTTAAAAAAATACAAACATAAATTTTTTTCGTACTATTAATTATATGAATAATAATAAAAAATTATGAATGAATCTAATTATTAATTATTAGATACCATATATCCTATACATGAACCACTACTATTAGGACCTCTCACAAGATGGTTTAATCTACATGTAATATCCCATTTAATTCTAGATTAATATATTCATCCCATTGGACTACTGATGAATAGAGGGAATATCTATTACTAATGGAAAATCATTTATTCTGTTTGAACGTATTAATAATTTATTGAATAATTCATATAATTATTGAATAATGTATCTTAACATAAAATAGCCATATGGATTAATAGACACATATATAACAATATATCCAAAATTATTTAAATAAAATTCAATGTAATAACAATTTTTAAACGTCTTATATGTTATAAATAATAATCAATAACATGATACAAGAAGAATAGATATTTAATAAAATGAAATCTTCAATTAATTATGATTATTATTATATTAATGGGATGTATGTACACTATTTAATGCAAATTGACTATATAATATTAAAATATTCCTTAATGATGTAAAATTTTGATGAAGTCTTATAAACATCATATAATTAACGTGAGCATTAATCAGATGATTTGATTACATCTATTATATGTATATATACATAAAAAGTGTAATTTCAAAATAATATAATCAAATTTAATTTCAAACATATTTTTATTATAACATAATAATAAATATTTATTTTTAACCGAACAGATATAAATTGAATTAATAAATCTTTTTCCTAATTTTAATCAGCTGAAATGAATGTAACATGAAATTAATAATCCTCAAATGAACCATTTGAGGGAATTAAAATAAATATATTCATGATATAATATATCAAATAAAATGTTCAACACATTATTAAAATATGTAATTAATAACGCATATATCTCAAACTAACAAAGGTGATACAGGAAACTCGTACCATTCATTTATTTTTTATAAATTATATAAACACTATTATAATTGTTTTCATAATGTTATTAATTAATACTGTAATATTTATAATATAATAAATCATCCTCTAATATCATCTTATGACACATATGATAATAATATTTCATTATTACCCTTATTCTGAGGGTTAAATGATTCATCATCCTTGGCGTGGTTTTCATGTGATTCCCAAATATGTGCATATGATATTTTTATTCCCTCAATATAATTATATTATTTTCATATATTATATATTTAATTATTTTATACATATTTATATCCATTCAACTATGGTTAACATGGAAAATTAATCGCATCATGTCCTGAAGACGGTATATCATATATTTCCACAAATTATGATATAATTCTATTAGTGGTTAATTTTTATATACTTGGATGGTATATAAATATTTAAATGATAAATTACATGCCATATTTATAATATATATCCCTTAATTATTTTATTATAACAATCCATGTATGGTTGTTATGGAAAAACATTACATCACAATGTGTAGACGATTTGTCATAAATGTGCATGCACATTGCACTTGTTTTTCATAGGATGGATTAAAGATGGATTATAGTATTTCAATATTCAAAATATTATCTCATAATTTATAAAATACTGTAGTTTTTGTTTTATGATGGAAGAAAACATAAGAAGAGAGTATAAGAGGAAATGAACTTGAATGACTTGGTAAAAATGATTACTTATTCATTGGGTGACATCCTTTAGATATCTAGGATGGAATTATTTTAACAAAAGGAACTCCATAAAATGTTAAATGATTGTCGAATAGATAAATGGGTAGAGTATGGTTGAGGAATCAATCTTCATGTAGTATGAAGAAGTATGGTATAGGTTTCATATTATTGTTGAGTTGAGGGGAAATTTTGGATAATCAATAAATATTAAATTAATAAATATTAAATCTTAATTAAAAAATTCCACAAAATGGTTTATTTAGAGAATAATATGATAATGGTTAAAATATTTATCATATATTATTTTCTATACATATTTATGTATCATTATTACCCTTATTTGTTGATTTTAACCTTTATATTATTTCATTAACTCTAAACATGAAAACGTGGATTATTTATCATTGAGGGTTATTATAGTGAAAATAAAAATCCAAAATACACATAAAAGGATCATTGAATTCCTTTTAAACATTATAAAATTTTATTTTATCTAATTTTTTATTTTTTTAAATATTTTACCAGTCAATAAAATAATATTTATTTAAACATATCATTAATGCAAATTTTGACTCCATTAATTAAGTTGAATTTTAAATTAATCAAAATATATATATATATGGTAAAAAACAATTTTAAAACATACTTAATAAGTAACTTTCATCTATAAAATTCATGTTTGACATAAATTATATCCAATTATATATTAATAATTTTTATATCATCATTATTTAAGAATTTAATTAATTTTATCATCAAAATAACTAAACATAAATTTCCATGATAAAAATAAATATTTTATAATTTAAATTAATTATTATAGTCAAACATATATGTTGGAATAAAATTATATAAAATTTCAGGCATATTAAAAATTTTATTTTTAAATGTTATACCTTATTAAGCATAAAACACTATATTAGTAATAAATTCAACCATGTGGATCAAATTGGATATATGTTCTTACCAATAATGAAAATTGTCAACCAAAAATCATACAATAAAAATTTCACATGTGTTAGTGTGATTTTATATTTCTTACCATAATTATTTTATACAGTTATTTACTAGATTTACCCTTAATCGTGGTCAAAAATATTTCCCATTTTACAAGTAATATTTTCACAAAATAAAAGGTTAATATTTAATCAATTTTCCACATATGGATCCATATATTGAATATATTTTTGGAAAATAAAAACAAATAATTCCCTAAAATTATTTAAAAGCTAATAATGTATACCAGCTAAGAATGTGGGTGTTTAAAGGGAAAATGTCCCACAGTTTTCAAGGTTTCATATCTATGTTAAATATAAAAGTTATTAAAATGACCCATATTGGATTAAAATATTTATATTTGTTCAAATATTAGTTTAAAACCAAATTTAAATATAATTTATCATTATGAATTATTTAGATGAAATGTCAGTTTACCATAAAAATGATTATTTATTAAAATTCATCATAAAATTATTCATATTAGAAAAATACCAAGCTTTCACCATAAGACAATTTTTACATCCGTCTAAAAATGAACCTTTTATTTTCATATATGTTTTATAAAAGTGAAAAAATTAGATATAAGAAAAGTGTTGCAACAAAAAGAATAAAAACATCCTATTTAAAAATATAAATTCTTTATTTTAAAATTTGATTTATTATATCATGGTTTGTAAACACATATGATGAATATTAAATATTATATTTCATATATAAGTATTTATATATCTCAATAATATAATAAAAATAAAATTTATTTGATTATTTTATTGGTATAAAACACGGTTCTTCGCATTTATAAAGGTTTTCAGAAAAATATTTTGTTTTGATACAAAAAAGGATTTATTTTCATTGGTAATTAATTGGTCACAAAATAAAAAATTATATGTACAGTTCTAAACCATATTATTGTAATATAGTTAATATTATCAATATCATTCATTATAATAGAAGAGTTTTTTAAATCAAATAATAATATTTCATTATCTATTTATGTTGTGTGTTGTAGGCAACATAACATACCGAATAGTTGAAAATTTAAAAGTGACCTTCCATAAAATATTAGGTTGTTAAATGTTTTATCTATTTCAACAAATTAATTCCTATAAATTTTAAATATCAAATTTAAAACCAAATGATGATACTTTAAAATTAATTTTTGGAAACCCACATTGTATATAGGTTTAATAAAACACAATGATAATAATAAGGAATTGTACATCTGAGGGTGACAAAAATATCTTCCTTTAGTTCATCTCTGAACTATTTTCAATTAATATCTCAGACTATGAAATGTATGTTTTAGAAGAATTTTTCTATCCTGATGCAATTTAATAAATAATCACATAACAAACATTCTTTAACCACTCCATTTTTAATAAAAAAATTATTTATCACATTTTATTACCAAAAAATTATATAAAAAATTTAAATTAGTCCATTCCATAAAGATTTAATATTATGACTCATCTGAAACATGTCTTACCAAATTCAAAGAAAAAAATTTATAAGTAAACTAAATTACCAAAATAAAATTATCATTAAATTCTCTTTGAAAATAATATAACTATAGAAGTTACAAAAAAATTACATGAGTCCCAGGATTTCAATAAATCCTTAATAGAAAAAATAATGCTTCCAAATATGAGATCTCGTGATATTGAATGTATTCCTTAAATACCAAAATGTAATAAACCCAGAAGATATAATATATACAATCAAATCAGAAACCAAATTCACTGTCAACAATATTTCCCCATAAATATCTCTATATACATTTTATCTCACTGTAAAATTCATTTTAGTGATATACTCCCAAGATAATTTATTTTCCATAAGTTCAACATAATAAAGAATAATTTCTATTGGTTAATAGTAATATTCACCACATAATTCCAATTCATTAAATAAGAACCACTATAGTAAAATCCTAATATATCACATGATTCATATAACTAATGGATCATTGATAAAATTATCCTTGAATCCAAATACACAATAAACATATTCATTTTTCTTCATTTTAAAACCATTTACTATGCTTTATCAACATATTCCTTAATACCTCATTACTATAATTTTTTTCGTCTCTCTATCATCATAATTATAATCATTTCTTGTATAACCTTGATAATTATATTCATACTTTTCTTCGTATTACATAAATTTTCATAATTATCATATTTTCATCCTTTAAAACATTAATCCATCGATAAAACCATAAGTAGAAAATTATTCCAAATTTTTTATATTTCCACAGACACTAATTGAATTATATACATATATTGTACACCCAAAACAAATTAATGTTTATGTAGTCTATTCACTTATGTGTTTCTTATCAATTTCATAACATATAAAAGGCAAAATATTCTTTTTTCTATGATTTCCACCAACCATGCTCTAAATAAACTCTATAATTCTCTTAATTGATGAGTCTGAAAGATACAGATGGTGTATATTCATAACCCTATATCATGATATATAGTATGAATAATTACATTATTCATTTTTTCATTTTATATTTAATTCTTTTCCCATAAATATTTTCCTTTCACATTAATCATTTAACTAGTTCTATGTGGTTCCATAAATTTACTAAAACCATACTGATATTGTAAAAAAACATTCATCAGAGTGATAAATAAAATATTCAAGAATAATATTTTATAGGATATATAAATCATAAATCTCTCTCATTATATAAATCCTTTGGTTTAAAGTGAGTTATCATTCATCATATCAAAATTAATAGGATGAGATTTTATACATAGTATTGTCTTAAATTATAGTAATATGTTTATATTCAATATTTCATTATTTCAAAAGTCTAATACCCAAGGATTTACAAAAGTTCCTCTTATTCCAATAGTAAAAACCTTTAATTCCTAATCCTAGAGTCAGTTCTATTATTTTTTATATTGGAATGATTACAAAGAATCTCATCTTGTCATATTGATTAATTTTATAGTCGTGGTAAGTTATATACACACATGAAACCCAATTTTTCATGGTAATAGATAATGGAACCAAATACATAATAAAATAGTCTTTTCAGTATCCCTGAAATTCATTCAAAGAATCTATTTTCATAAAATATGGAAATGATACATAATGATGTTGAGCTAAAATTTTTTAGAAGGATTATGTACTACCGAAAATATCATGAATAAATGAGAGTAATCAACATATAATGGTAGATAATTAAACACACATTTTATTTAATCAATTAAATATGAAATGAACACATACATGACTTTTTTCATTATGAAAATATCATGGATAATAATAACATAATTACAAATGAGTTCAATGATTAATCAAAATACATTATGTATCTCTCATATGGACCACAAACATAATGGATTTTCACAAATGGTTGATTATAAATATAAATAATCATTTAATAATATCTTAACTAATACATCATAAGAGACTAATGATGAATCTAGGGACTATCTATAACCTGATCACAATCATTTCATTCATAAAAAATCATTCCTTATATATCAAATAATAGATCTACATATAAAAAAATAATCCTTATCCAAAAATATCTATATTGAGATATTGATAAGGATTTTATATTATTTACCATGTTTAACAAATGACATTCAAATTCTACACTCCATATTTATGGGTTATATGGATTACATAATTATCATTTTTGTGATACATGAAATATAGATATTTAAGGGAAATGAAATTTTCAATGAATGATTATCATAAAAAATTTAATTTGAATTATTTATACCATTGAAAATAAATTAGTTGTGTAATATAAAAATATTCCAAACTAAAAAGATATTTAGTTAATTTCCCTTAAATATATCATAAAATTTATGTTTTAAATAATAATATAAATTTATTTTGTTAATTAAATTAAAATTGACACAAAACATGCTTAAATACAACATTATATTATAGAAAATCATTTCACACCAAGTCCAATAAAATTCTTAAAAAAAGTATATGTTTTAACCTAATTAATGAAGAATGTGTTAAGAAATACCTCACCTAATTTTAATTAGTTGAATTGTATGACCCATTATATTATTTATAACAAATAGCATAACTTAATAACATTATCATAAAAATAATCATGTTTTTATATATTCAAGTACTATTACACTACAAAAAATAAATATGATTTGAATAAGGAATATTTCTCAAAAAAATTAAAGTGATTCGAGAAACCACTACAATTCTATTATTTTCGGATGAGAGTTCATTAATCTAATGAATAATGATTTAGAAAAAATAGTTAATATATAAAATAGTATTTATTATATCATATATGATACCCTTTAACATCTATTCACTCATATGTCAATAATATTTAATTATTACCCTTGTATTCGGGCTTTCCAACTTCATTTTCCAGAATGTTTTTCTCATGAAAGTCATAGTTCTTCTACATAGGACATTGTTTTGTTATTTAATAAGTTATATTAAAGTCATAGATATACTATATATTCAATATGTAAATTTTTGGAATCAATTATGAATGGAGGACATGGAAAAAGAATCAAATCCCATTATATAGAAGGTATGCCATACATAAGCATGATCAACAATATCAGTCCACTAATCGTGCAATTGCAAGGAATGGATTGGAATATTAGTTTCTCCGAAATATATTTCATGTCATAATTTTCAATATTTCCATTTTTTCCATCTTTATTCAAATCCATGTAATATGTTGATGAAAAACATATTATACAAGAGAGTGTAGATGGTATGTCGAGTGTACACATGCACTGAGCTTTCGTTTATCATGGGATGAATAAAAAGATTAATATGGGTTCAAAATAGTCAGAATAAAACCTCAAAATATATATGAATCTATTTTTAAAATTTTATCAAGGTAATAACACCATAAAAATAAGGTAGATGAAGATATGATTTTGAATGATTTGGTAAAAACTATTACCTCATATTTAGTGTACATCCAATAGATATATTTTTAATGGATCTTGGAGTGGACTATTTGGAAGAAAACATCCTCAAGAACATGTAAAATGATATGTATAAGATTTATGGTTAGGTTTTGGATGATAGATAAGTATCATTGTTGTGTGATGAATTGATGGGTGTGGTACCCTTTTATAATTGTGACTACAATAACTTTTCGAAACCGTCAAACTAATAGAGTAATATTAATTAATTTACATTTAAATATGGATAAAAATTTATTTATTAATACTAAAATTTTATTATTTATTTAAATACTACAATATTAATAAATTTAGTTAGATTTAGGTCACAATCATACCCTTATAATTTTGTTTTAAAATTTATTTAATCCCTTCAACAGCTATTGGAAAAAATTTATTTTTACTCGTTAAAGGATCAAATTGTTTCTATAATATGATGAAATGATTAAAATATGATCTTTGATTTGATTTGATACCATATACCCAAAATAATTTCTATATTTTAATTTCTAAAAAATTATATCATTTATTAAAATATTATTTATTTTAATATAAAATTAATATCGATTTTGACAATATTCTATAAATTAACATATAACTGAATCAATTAAATATCATATAATTTCTAAAGATAATTGAATACATCCACATTATTTTAACATAGTGAATAAAATTCATTTATGACATTAATTATATACAATTATATTTATTTTAATTGTTATAATGTGATTTATTATATTTTTCCATTAATAAAATAATTACTGCCTCAGCGTTGTCTAAGAATTTATGGTATATATTTCATCACTAAAAATTTAAAAAATATTAAATATTAAATATAAATAATTGAAAATTTCAATTATTATTTACATTAAAATATATCTTCTAGATAATAAGATATTAAAAATAGTAAACTTATTAAAATAATTCATGTGACATGTTTTACTTTTTGTAAGGTAAATTATTATCAGTGGTAATAATCATAAATATTTTTCTAGATGTCAAAAATTCAACCCTGTGAATTTTTTATTCTTACAGTACGTCATCAAATATAATTATGCCATTTATAGAGTAATTTTTTAATATTTATTGTATATAATTTCCCCCTCCATTGCCTGATTTAACCTTTGTCAATTTAAAATAAAATAGTATGTTTTCTATTCATATTATCACCAAACTAAAGGATCCAATTTAATAAATTTGGATCTAATGTTTAAAAATATGGAATTAAATTTTTATAATTTCAAAAAAACAGAAGTGGATATAATATATTAAATATTAAAACTAATGTTTGAGGTAGAAAGTGTTTAGTTAATGTTCAAATGTTAAAATTTTTACTTATTCTTTACAACTAATTTCACCATAAAAATTACTGTAATGACCTGACTATCATTAATATATTTTTATTTTTATAATTACACTTTAAAAACAATATTAAATAATATTTATCATTATTTATAATATATATGAAAAAATAATTTTCAAATAAATGTAATATTTGCCAATATTCATCAAAAAATGAATCATATCATAAAATAGAAAAACATTAACCCTAATATAATACTTAGATTAATATTTTAAGAATAATATTTATTTGTTCTTATTAATTTTACAAAATATTACTATTTTTTTAATAAAATTCTCCATAAAATGGTTGAAATATAACCTATAAAAAAATATACATTTTTATGAGTTAAATAAGATCTCTTTCTATATCATGTCTAAAAAACACATATGATGAATGTAAAAATTTATTTTTAATATATATATATATATATCATTAATATAATATAAAAATAAATATTTAGTTATTTTATTTCCATAAAAACAAGTAGCTTTTTATTTTATTTTAGAAAAAATAATACTTTTTATTTTAAAGAAGAATTTATTCATCATTTATAATAAAATATTCACCAAATATTTCATTATAAATACATTTGTAAATAATATTTTTATAATTCATATAATCATCTTCATAACCTAGATTCTTACATATAATAAGGATGATAACATAATAAAAATAAATGTTCTTTTAGGCTAGGTGTTACGTGCAACCTATGATATCTGAGAAGATAAATATAAAAATATACATACTTTGAAATTTTTTTATGCCACATACATCCCCATTATCATGAAAAACCATGAATTATTTTACCCTCATGATATATTTTTTATTGTAGGTTATTTTATCATGGGGGTTTTGAATCATGTTTACCAAAGTGTAAATGATTTTATGTTAAAATATCATTGTTAATCTTAATTTTTTATGATCATGTATACAATATTTAAATATATTGATCTTCCTCTAAAAATTATTATTTAATATATTATCCTTAGTTCATTCATGATATCTTCATGTTATGGAATTATTTTGAAACTCTTTGTACTTAATATAATAACTAATGTGATTTTTAAGATCTCACATTATTTATTTCTTTATATGGATGTCAATTTTCATTCAAAACTATGTTTTCTCAATATATTATCAAACATTGTTTATTATGGTCTTATGATTTTGAAAATGAATTTTTACACAAGAATTGATTCTTAAATAAAATATTTTAGTGGAATCATAGTGTATTTTTCAAAATCAATGATTTTTTGGATTTTACACAAAACGTGAAAGGAATTATTGTTCTAATGTGTATGGCATGAATGAAATTCTATGATCTAGTGACCAATCATTTATTTGAAACTTTCATTATATGTTATCAATTTTATTTTAAATAAAAGGATTTTAAAATTTTCTTATGTTATATTATATTTTTTCAATGCAGAAATGATATTCTCCTGATGAAATTTTCAAAATTACCATTCAAATTTACTCTCCATAAAATATGACATCTATCAGTGATAACAATGTGTAATTAGGGATGTGATGTAAGTATATAATTCATAATCATTCACGGATTTAATTTTATTTTTATTTAATGATTTTATGTAAAATGGTTCTCTTCCTTGGGTTATACTATGAGGAAATACCAATGAAACTCACTTCTCTTCACAGATTATTCTATAATAAAATGATAATGAATCATGTCCATTTCCCACAGTTTCTGATATGATTAAATGTTAATGATAAAAATTTCATTTCATTTATTATGATATAATAAATTTTTATGATCATTTTTCACACATAAATATGATTTTCATTATGATGTGGGAAGGAACTATGTCTCCTTCTAATGCATTTGGTATTCATTTAAATATCAGATGATTAAATTGTGAATATAGTTTATGGGATTGATCCACTATGAGAGATATGTACATCCTGATCCATAATAGGTAAGAGTTTTGTCTTCATCAATGTTGAGAAATAGGTTCCTACTAATCCAAAATGGAAACAAGTGCATCCTAATCCACTATGGGAAACTATTTTGTCCTGGTGAACTATGTTAATGGTCTTAGTAGGTATCTGTTACAAATAAAACTATTTTCTCTATATGTAATGGATTGTCACTCTTGTTACATAAGATTATGTTACATGATTTATTTATGATGAATTCTAACTCTTCTAACCAATGTTTCTTGAAATTATAATGTTTTAATCTAGGAATAATTTTTTTAATCAATGACATGTTGGATATGAACATTTAATGTAATGTTCATGATATCATCCCATATTTCTTAAATTATGTGTTCATGTGATCATATATTCATATATCTTCTATTAACCTTTACTAATCATATAATATCATTATTTCTTATGTTTCTTTCCCCTGGTTAAAAAAATGGTTTTGTTAAGCTATATGTTACTGGAATTCTATATGAGAAGATCATTGTTAGAGAAGTTAATGATCATTCTAAAAAATTATTAATCTACTCCATGTTTCCAGGTGCACTAAAATATTAAATTTCTATAGTAATTTTTTGTTCAATGGATTGAATATTCATCTAAAATGATTTAATAACCATGTATGGTAATCCTAGGTAACTATATTATATATCCAAATGAACAGTTGGTGGTATACCTGGAGTTATATGGTCATTAATATGAATACAATATCCTTTACAGTACACAATATAATCATGAATGGATGAATATGAGACAATAGGTGAAAGGAAACCCTCACTGCCTATTAGCTTGGTAGATCTATCCCACCCAATATGTTTGAACTTCTTCTCCTATGTTTCTCTAAATCTTTGTTCTAATTAGATCTCGAAGATAACAAACATATTTTATAATCTTGAAGAACAACTACGTGTTCTATCTATCTCAAGATTTCCTACTGGCTCTTTCGTTTTCCTAGAAAATCGAATTGCACAATGTATTTTCAGAAAGTGTTCTACTGTCATGTCTCTGCTTTGGATAGGGAGATATCCAAAAGGTTAGAACTCTACTAGATCACTTTCACCACTTGGATATCCTTATAAAAGGGTGTAGAACCCTATAAAATATCTGAACATATTGTTCGTCTGTCAGAGATAGGATGTTTTAGTGATTTTAAATGTGTCTCATTGGGAAGGGGATTTTTCCCTTTTGTTTTCCCATCTATTGAATTGAATGGTCCGGCATAGGGTTTTGGATCAGTAAACCTCAAACTATAAAATGCTTAGGATTTATCAATAGAGCCCCAATTTTAGACTTTAGGATTTTAAGAACACTTTTCCTCACGTATGGGTGAATATTTGTGGATTAAATTGGGTTTTATGGCACTCTGAGATTATATTTGACATTGCATCCACATCATGCATTCCAATCCGAATGGACCTAGCCATTGAGAATGCAATCTTTGGCCATTTTTCTAGAATTTTAGTTAAAATTGATTTAGGATATACATTAATTTATAAGGATATTATTTCAACTTATGAAGATGAAATCAAATTGAGAATTGTCTATGAAAAACTTCCTACATTTTTTGAAGTGTGCTGTATGAAAAGACACTCCAGATCCATTTGTTGATCAAACATTATGTGTACCAAATATATAATGAAAGGGAACAATGCGTCTCAGTATTGATGAAAATAGATACTCATACCCACCAATGGGAATGCAACAAATTTGGAAAAGTACCAAGGTGAACCTCAGGCTCCTACATTATAAATTGATCCCTTTGAAAATGTCCTGGTAGGGATGGATCATTCTGAATTGTAGACCCATGGACATACTGCAGCTCACACATCACTACAGTATAAGGGATTTCTATTTATTACTCAATTAGATGGAACAAGAAAAACCATTTGGGATGAAATTGTTGAATGTAATAACCAATATGAAAGAGGCCTTTCTTTTTGCGATGATTGTGATTTGTGTATGGCAGGAGAAGGGAAAGAATCTGACTTGGAGGATAGTAAAAAGGAGAGAGATATCCTAGCCCAAGAAATGGCCGGTGATAGGATAATGCTAGTGATTAATGCTCTAAAATGGAGAAAGGGTAAGATAGTGCAAGATTCTGCGTCCTCGGAGAAAGTTAAGTTTATAGATCATGTCCATTCTAAAGCCCATGAAACAGCTATTTCTACAGTCCTGGTTATCATTTCTATGGACACGTGCTGCAATTCCAAGCTAGAGCAAGACCCTCCTCCACTGAAGATTGTGCCTTTGCTGTCTAGACATCCTACAAGAATTCCTGCTGAATGTAGTATGAGTCTAAAATCAAATAAGCCCCACGCCACCAGGAAGACCTTGAGTAACTGCAACATTGAAGAGGTGGCATAGAATAAGATGGACAATCTTAAAGCTGCAATGCCAATTGAAGGACTAATTTACATGAAGAACTTGACATCTCTTCATGAAAATGTTCATTGTAATGTTAGCATTTCTAACCCATTTGATATGATCTCTTCTAACTATAATGAAGCTAGATCCAATAATGATCCCCTTCGTATACCATGCCTCCAATTTCTATGGACGAACCTTGAGATAATAAATGTGATGCGTTGATACAACCCAGGACTAAGAGAAGGGGTCAACACCCCCTTAGAAAATGTAGGAGCATATCCTTACCATTGTATGAGCACCTTATCTTGAATATGGTAACATTTATTGTTCTATAATTTTGAGGCACCTAATGGTTCTACTTTTTAATATCCATTCAATGACTTTTTGTTTCAATAAAGTGGTCATTGCACCTCATTCTTTTAAAAAAAATCTACAATATCATGTCGTGTACGGGAAACAATAATGGATAAAATTGGAAAATTCATTATTTTGGATCTTGGAATATCTAAATATTTTTTGGAAATTATTTCTTTAGAATAAAATAATCTTAATAATCTATAGAATATTTTAAAATATTATATAAATAGAACATATGAGATAAGGATATAATATATATATATATATAATATGAACAACAGGATGATTTTGGGATATACATGTTTCCACAAGGCAAAATTTATACATTTGATTAAATATTATTAATCATACCGTGAATGATTATTTCATTGAAATACTAATAGAAGTAGAAAATACTTATATATGAATAAATAACTAAATAAGAACACATAAATTTTGATTAATTTTTATATAAAAAATATAATGAATATATAAATGAAATAACTAGTTTATAAATTTACAAATTGATTTATGAACATCGAATGATGTGGATGGAATTTATAAAGTGATAGAATAATTCTCATGGATCAGAAATCATGGGGAAAAAATATTTATTTGGATATTTGATCAGTAGTTATAATAATAGAGAAATATATATAAATTCGCAACACATATAATTTCTATAAACATTTTTTTTGAAAGTATTTGAATGACATTTTAGTACTATCCATTGGGTATATGTTATTTAGGAAGATATTATTCAAATTGATAAATAATTACATTAAATAAGTTATCCATCATAAAATTGAGAATGTCATTATACTATGTTGGTCATTCACAATAAGATGAAGTGAAAAAATATTTGGACACTCTTATATGCATAGGAAACAGTAAAATTTGTTACATTGATATTGATGAATCATTTTCCATAGTTTCGATGATAAAATCGATGATAATTAATCTTGGAATATGTGACAAAGTGAATTATGATGTCTTTTGGATGGGTATAGAATCATCTTTGTTGAATGGAGATCATGATGTATTGTTCTATAATAAAATGTTGTATGAATATATTCATGGATATACTATTTATCTTATATTAATGTGATTAATAACTTATATATATTTAAATAAAAACCACTTGTGGGGTATTGTTAGCATGATAACAATATCAAGGAGATGAAATTACAAGTGAAAATGAAATTTCTTGTTTATATATTAATAGAGATAAAGAAAAAATACTTATTTATTATTTAATAAATTGATGACCTTATTTTTATAGGTAATAATTTAAATGAATATTAACTGATATATTCTAAAATTTAGGAACAATATGAAACTTATATGGTCAGAGAACTAATTTTTTTCATGGTATTTCAAATAAAGATTATAATAGATAAAATATTTTTGTGGATTTGATAATATACATGAGAATTAAAAATGGTACTATAAATAGATTAAATGATGGAGGGATATATAACTATCTTTATATAGAATATTTTTTACACTGATGAGTATGGAAACATAGTTGATTATAAGGAGTTTTGAAATGTTATATGAATTTTGATTTATTCAATTGCATCTAGTTTTTATATTTTTTTCAGTTACACATTATTATTGTTTTTGATGTTCTCCCATGTAGTCTAGCATTATGAGAACAAAATTTCTATTTTGAAATATCAAATTTCTACTTTATTATATCTTGATGAAGAATAATGATTCAAGTACAAAATATTGTAGTTTCTATAATATTAATTGTGAAGGTATTGGTGAAGACCAAAAATCCTCTTCAACAGATGCGTATTTTTATTTTAAATAGTGTCCTTTGATAACACTACAAGATAAATAATTTGACCACATTGAAGTAAAATAAATTAGGTGTTTTATAGCTTCTATCGCCACAACATAAATTAATTATATTAAGTATAAAATTAATTACATGATGGTGCATGTTCTATACACATCGGTGATTGTGCGTGGCAACCAATTCACTATTAATTTGATATGATATATAATATATCATTCATTGGAAAAAAATTCGGATATTAAATTAAAATTCATCAATGTGAATGTACATCATGAGGATATCACACTGGAATATGTTTCAAAAAATGTGTATATTAATGATATCATTAAAAATCCTTCTATAATTAATTCATTGAATATAGTTAAATGTTGTTGATTCTATATTCCCTCGCACATTATCTATGGCTGAAATATTATATTTACTTATAAATTGTAATTTTTTTTATTAATATTGTTGGAGATAATATTTGGAACTCATATTGAAAATGGTAAGATAATATAAATTTATTTGGTAGTATAGTCAAAGGGATAGAGTCTTGGGAAAATCAATTCATTCCAAAATAATCATAAACTGATAAAATATTTATTATTTCATGCATTATATTTTTTCATTAAATTAAAATAGAAATATTTAATTTACATTTTATGTTGTTGAATGAGGGGAGTTGTTTATAAGGAAACAATTGTGATGGGTCAATATTTTATGATTCATTACTCTAGGGGTTTAATAACTCCAAAGAAAAAAGTTCCATCCAATGATGGGATAAATGTTTCAATAATATAGTGTGATAACATCATGAAATCATCATAATATAATCATTCATGAGTCTTGGTTGTGTTAATGATTCATTAGATTCTGTTATATTGCATATTTTATTTTGTAATGTTCGATATTGGATACATATTCAATGGAATGATATTTTTTGGAAATTATTCTCACAAAAAAATAATAAAATTGGTATGTTGTAGGTGAATAGTTCATCTACAGAAAAGTTACCTGCACCATAATTGAATGGATTGTGACATTATTATAAGTTTTAGTAATTCATTCTTCCATAATTTGTTATGTATTGGACCATGGGTAATTAAACATCCAAATCAAACATCAACTAGGAAAGAGTCTAGTGACTATAATTATATTCTCCACATATCTTATGATTTACACCAACCATTATCCTAATGTGTTGAACAATATTCACAATGACATAGCGTAAATAGAAAAAATAAAAATAACTAATTTCATATTTATCACATGAAAAATAATATAATATTTAGTGAAATAATAGAAATACTATATATTACATAGAAAACCTAAAAAATACAAATCAATGATGGAATTATGATGGTTTTTATGATTGGATATCCACAAAAACATAAACTGTGTAAAATTTTATAACTGAAATCCATGATCAAATATCAATTAAATAATATATTGAAAATTTACATAAGGAAAAAATATTTTAATTTGAATATAAGGTTGTGTAAAATTATTCCTATTATGGATATTTCATGTGGTGAAAATACCAAATGAAATAATTATTTTCATTAGAAAAAATTACTAACAAGTAATAGGCCACTGACATCCCCTACATCAAATATTTATACCAAATCAATAATAAATCTTTACCAACCTATATATTGAGGACTTCAATCAAGATTTAAAAATAAAAAATAATACCATAAAAGTATATCAATTAATAATAATTGGTCACACATACCATCATAGATTAATGATATATTAAATAAAAATTGATCTACTATTCTTCAGATGAAATTAAAAATAAAAAACATTACAAATTTAATAATTTCAATATTAAATACCCATAATTTTATGAAATTCATAATTTAATGGAAATATATATCTACAAATATTTCTTGAGATACATTTTTAGAAAATTTGGGAAATCCGCATATCTAAAACTGGTGTTGTATAATGGAAATTATTTGGATATACACATATCAATGGAAAAATATTTCCATATAATCCTCATATGTCTTAGATTTGTGGTAATAATGAGTGATTTTATCAAGGATAAAATCTTCAACCCCATCTCAATTTTTTGGGAAATAAGGTGTGTCAACATTCAAGTTATTTTTCTAATGTCACATTTTAATACTATATATATATTTAAAATAAAATCGTAACTTCTATATAATATATCGTGGTCAGATATATAGTATACTATATTAATTACCCATTCCAAAAATCTCATACAAGATACATTAAAGGTATTAAAATTTCCCAAAAGGCCAATAAATATTGGACATATCTTATCCTAAATAAATGTATGTGTTGTAAAGGAGATGTTCATATATTTTCATCAATATAAACAAAAAAAAAATATCATTGGGAAAGTGTATATAAAATATAATATCTATCTACCCGAGATGGGTGGTAATTTACATATATAATAACCATAATATATTTTTTCTATCAATTTATATGATTCATAAGATCACATCACTTTGTACTGATCACAAAAAAAAAACTGAATCTAAATTTTTGAACCCACCTAAAAATCATACAATGATTCCCACTATCCTAAATGAATACCCACTTCCATATCCATTGGAAGTGTATGAAAAATTGATAACTAAATTATATGTTGGAATCATTCTCATGTAATATATATAAATATTCATGATACAATCCAAATCAATGTTGGAAAATGTAAGCAAAGGTACCACATAATGATACCAAATTGTTACAATGCCACCCAAATCATTGTCTTCATTATTTCTCTAAACGATATTGTTAACATTATTTTATTATCCATCCTTGTATATTTATAATTTATTTAATATTATTCATGGAATTAATTTCCTTATTGTGGTGTGGAATACATCAATTGTGAGATATTTTCCTTAAGAACGGATGTATTCCACACCACAACAAGCTAAGGAAGAGACTTCAGAAAAAGATATCACAATTGATCCATAGAGACGCACCACAAATGCAACGAAGATCCAATGCCAATAAGATCAATCCAGATGGAGGGAGACACATTAATTCACCTAGAATAGGCAATGGGTCAAGAGAAATGGGGTCTAGGAAGGGAGGGCCAAGATAAATATACAAAAATGTGACATTATACTGGGAGCGGGGTGAGTCACGACATGTACACCTTTGTCACAACATATAGGCCATACAATATTTATTACACCCGAAAACCCAATGACACATGTTAATCATATGACATTTAACCCCAATAGAGCATGTATCTTATAACAGTGTGATATCCCCATACATGAAATGTATCAAACAACATGTACATGATGTGTACCATAGGTAAATGATGTGTACCTCTAGTAAACATCATGTACTTCTAGTAAATGTGGTGTATATGTTCTTTAGACACTATAAAATCCATCAAAAATTAAACTATGGAATTTTAAACAAAATGAACTTTAGGTAAAAGAGAAACATACCAAATAATGGTAAAAATATGTTACAAACATTCCACCATAATGACCTTCTATAACTTGGAAGTCAAGTAGAAATTTAACTCATGGAAAAATATTAGGAAACTTCTCCCTCATCAATGACTTCAGTTCCCAAGTATCATGAGTGTTTGATCCTTGTTGACATTGAACTATGGCCAATGATATTAACTTTCTAGGAAATTATTTCATCTGATATTCAAATATCTGAACTAGTTTCTCCACAATAGAATCATCTGGATCTATATCATTTTCATCCAAACTCAGAACACGAGCAGGATTATGGTGAATCTTCTTTATTTGAAATTTTTGGAGAAAATCATGGATTCCAATCAACTAAATTGAAAATGATAACTGATAGGAAACATGTATGATACATTCAGTGATCTAAAATGTTCCCAAATATCTCAGAATCAAGAATCCCTATTTTCCATGCTGACATGGTCAAAATTCTAGAGAATCTTTCAAGAAAACATTGTCACATATATTAAACTAAACAGGAAAATGCCACTGATTTGAGTAATGCATTTTCCAACTCTATATTGTATCCAGATGTCATCTCATATCATTAATCATCATAGAAGACTCTAGAACCAAACATGGTCCAACCAAAGCTACTTCACCAACCGTTTCCCAAAAAATAAGTAATCTTCATGGGAGACTGAAAAACGGATAGAAGGGATCCATTTTTATTAATGAATAATAAATATTGTTGTAAATAATCTCAAACAATAAAGGACGAATACTGCATGATGAATTGAAATCCCACATGGTTGAATGAATCATATACTCTAGGATATAAATTACATGATCTGCCTTACCTTATTTTTTTGTATGGTATGTTGTGCTCAAGGTGATCTATATTCCCATTTCATATTGCATATTTCTCTTGAACCTTGAGTTAAACCTGGTATCCCTATCTAAAACAAGTACAAATGGAATCCCATGTAACCTCACAATCTCATGCATGTACAACATACCCAAATAATTTACCTTAGTGGTGTCTTTGATGGGAATGAAATAATAATATTTCTTCAACCGATCATCAACCACCCAGATTGAATTTTTATATCAGGGAGTCTGTAGATACCCAAAAACAATGTCCATGGATACCTCATCCCATTTCCAAACTGCCACAAGATGTGGCTAAAGTAAACTTGAGGGTTTCAAGTGATTTTCTATTCTCGATTGGAATGTGTAACAACATGAAACATAATATACAATTTCATGATACACACCAAACCACTAGAATCTTCTCATATATTCATAATAAATATTTATAGTGCTTGGATGAATGGACCCTAATGATATATGATAATATAACTAGACTGAACTCTTTATTGTATCTGGGATGAAAACTCTATTAATGAATCAATGTCCATTTGAAGAAATCATCTAACTAGAAACGTCCTCTCCACTATAAATACATTCTCAATCCTTCTAAAACACATTATCATGCTTCCATGATTTCAATATAGACTCCATGAGAAATAATGAAAACTGATCGCTTGTCAAAACCATACCTAAAACATCCTCCAGATAATCCAAGTGAAACTGAGAGAAAATGACCCTAATATACCACTCATCCTTCGATTACAATATGTGATATGATTGTGCCATCCTTCATAGAGCATTTGTGACAACATTCCCTTTACCCGTGGTATAGGTTGTGTTGAAGTCAAATTTATAATGGTATTTTACCAATCATCTATATCTGAGATTCAATTATTTATGATAAAATATATATTAATGACTCTAATGATCAAAGAGGCCCATAAAATTCTCCTCAAATAGATAGTTACGACAACATTTAAGTGGTTTTGTAACCACTACATGATCTAAATCATGATTGGATAAGTTCTTCTCAAGTGTTCAGAGTTGACAGGTTCCTTTTGCTACCACATGAGCATCCTACATTAGTACATATCCCAAACCAGGACAAGATTATGTACGATCAAAATAGAAGCTAATGATTGAATTTGTTTCAGTTCATAAAAACAAATCTATGAATTTTAATACCATGTGTATTTTACAACATTATAGGTAAGAGCATTCAACGTAATTTCCAGCTTAAAAAAATCCGTGTTATTTTTGGAATGTACTGATAAGTATAGGATATGTACCTAGAAAATGACTCTGGAAGACAAAACAACTTTGATACTAATCTATATAAATTGTGGACCACTGGAAGAACATAAACCCTTCCTTAACATGGTTTGGGATATGTGGTGAGTCAAAATGAGCATGGTTTGTCCGAGCCAAAGGCTTAAGAGGTGTGGGTAAGTTGGTAGAGGTGGGGCCTTTTATAAAAGGATAGGAGGGGCACTCTTGTAATGTTACAAAATGTAACTTTATTTTCAAATGAGTTTCGGATTTTAAAGGTCCCACATTGATGTATTTCAAGGATAAGGTGGTAAGGGTTCGAAATATACTCATCCAATAGGTTTTTTACAAGTTTATGTTATTGTTTTAACATTATCTTTTGATTTTATTTAAATCCATTATTAATGAGGTAATCACTGCATCATCATGATGTCATAAATAATTTAATTTATTTAATGACTAAAAATTATTAAATAAAATATCATGATGTAAGAAATATTTTTAGATTTCTAATGAATATTTATAGTCAAAAATATGACTTGTATAACCCCATTTAAAAATTTTTGTAGTGAAACAACTCATGCTTGTGAAATTTTTATTTTAACTTTAAATAAAAAGTTATTTATGTAATTTTCCAACCAAAGTGGCTCCATGGGGTCCCCAAGTTGACCCATGGATTTTCTTGATCGTCCATGACACATCCAATGCAGTTAGGGTATCTATCTAGGTCATTTCACATTATTAAAACAATATTTTTACCTTAAATTACACTAATTACCTATAAGCACGATTAAGAATATAAAACTTACTATTCACCAAATAATTATTTTAATCCCATTGAACCACATTTTACTTCCCAATGACAACCATGTATATCGGATTTTTGAAAATCAAAACACAGAGGTGTCAAAGATTCATTTAAACAAAAAATCGGTTTCTTTAACTACCACTTCGTGGTTTCACTATTCATCAAAAATTGACGTTTTTCAGAAAAATACCAAAAATTCACCCTAAGCTATATTTGATATTCCAAAATCATAAATTATGTCTATTTTACAAAATTAAAAACATATAAGTTTCATTAATTAGTTTAATAATTAATTCCCGCTGTCAAAACAAATAGCGTGTTTTTATGAAACAATATCTATTAAAAGATTGACACTAGTTTAGGTCCAATATCAAAGTGAAATTAATTTCAATGACCACTATTGGATTAAATAGTAAAAAAATATTCTAATTTTACTTTAAAACAATACAAAATATAATCTAATCATATAAATAAATTAGATTAAAAAGAGGTTTTGAAATAAAATACAATATTTTTCACTAATCATTAAAAAAATGAACTTTATCGGAAAGTTAGCAAAAATTTACACAAAGTATATTTTGATGTCTCTATTCTAAAGAAGAATTTTATTTTGTCAAATATAACACATAAAATTGTTATAAAGTGGATTTAAAAGAGGTTCACCATCAAAAGGCGGTTAATCGACCATCTAAAGAACATTAGATTGTTTACGCTTAAAAATTGTATTCATTAACATTATTAATCCTCTAACATTTATGAAATAATAGTATCATTTAACAAATATATGAGCTATAGAATCTAAATTTATTGTTTTACCTGGTTTATATCATCAAAAGGAGTCCAATGAAACCTTGTTTCCCAAAACACGTCTCTTACACATAGTCACATACTAATTGAAGATTCTAAAAAATAGGGGTTGGATAATAGAATCACCAAGCTCTTTCCTAAATTATAAGATTATTAATGACGGTAGTGTGAATAAATTATTTACTAATAGTGTATTTATCATGATATTTTTAACATTAGTTTAAATGTATTTTGAATTTAGGGTTTTTGGATGGTATAAACATGGGTTCTCATCCATAATGGATTTAAAAGTATGTGTTCTTACTTATTTGTTCAATCTATGTCAAAATAGATAAATTATTGATTATTGGTGTGGCTTCCAATTGGATTATGGTGTTTTATTATAATGTAAATATTATACAATATAATAAATTCTATATTTTAATTCCCTATTTGGAATAAATTAATGATAATCATTAAAAATGAAATATACAAGTCAAATGTTTTTCTATTTTTTGGTATATGAGAATTGAATTAATGGTTCCTCATTTAGGGTATTGGAAATGGAATTATGGTTCTATTTACTCATAGGTGGATTTGGTAGCTAGTAAAGGACATTGAAATTTTTTAACAATGATATACTTAGTAAATATTTAAAAATACTAATCAATCATTCTTATATTAAGATATAATTAATGCACAAAATCTCAACCTTTTCAGAGACCACCATTATCATTACATTCCATCACCAGTGAAAATCACACCCAGATATCACTATACCCAATTACCAACAAACAATATTCATAGAAAATAATACACTACACATTAATAACCTTAAACTAGTAACATATGTCATTCATTCAATAGTCAATGGAATCCAATAATAATAATCTTACTCCTACTACATCCAATCCCATTAATACTATAAAATAGAACAATGATAGCATAAATTTAAAGTCCATGGAAACATTGGATAGACACTTATTTTAGGTCATAACCTCCTCAAATATTTCCCCTCTGATAGATGAGTCAAAGAAAGTAAATATATATATATATATATATTTTATTTTTTTGGGCCTTATAATTTTTCTTCTAATTCATATCCAATCAATAATAATTTTATATTTTTTCCAATTACATTAATGTTTCTATTTGTAAAAAACTCATCCTCCACACCAAAATATCCATTTAATAATTCATATGTTTTATTAAAAATATATTTTTATAGAAAATGTGGATTTAATAAATATTATAATCGTTAGATAACCTTACAAAAGGGTGTTATATGGTTCTAATTATAGTAAAATAATGTATTCATTTACATGTGTTATTAAAATATTCTTTATAATATGGATCAATAAAATTGATGTGTTTAATGACATTTGATCCTATTTAGGTATGGGATTCAAATGATATTGTGAATTAACATTAATAACCTTAACAGGAAGAAAATGGGTTTTCTATTAATGTATTAATGAAATAAATTGGAAAATTAGTCAAAGTGATTTAATACATTGTTATTTTGATTTAAATTCAATGAGTTATTCTATATGTCCTGAAGGTATATTTTAATTGGTATTTTCAGTGGTGTGAATGTGATATGTATCCCATGTCAGGATTTAATGAAAACATGGGTCGAGACTTATTTATTATATGTGAGAGCATCAATTGATCTCTATTATTTTATTTATTGATATAAATTGATGACCCTGTATCTTTTTATATTTATCCATGTTCTATTTTATTAATAATATGCATATAGAAGAAGTACATGTATCATGGAAGGGTGGATGAGGCTAAAAATGTAATTTTATATTGTGTTTAATAATGTATCATGTTATGATATCCTAGAATTATTATTTTCACTTATGTATATGGAAATTTCCTGGGATCTAGAGTAACTTATATAATCTTTGATTGTGAGTCCACTAGTGTGGTGTTCAAAAAAAATATATCTCCCTAAGTGAGTAGATCCTTACTGAGGAAATGATTTGGTAACCATCTATTTTTAACTATTTTCATGATACAATATACTTGGCACATGTATTTCGGTATATTAACATAATAAATGAGCCTAAATTGTAACACCACTGATTTATCAATGAAATTTATATTAGAAATAATTTATTAGAAAGATTTACATATTAATATGGAAATCATGTATGTCATTAGATGGATGAAAAAACATATATTATTTTAGATATGGTTTCAAACCACTTTTCCTTCTCTAAATGAAATGAGATGTCCTTTTTTCAATATAAAATTGATACATATTCTATAATGTGCAAAATTTTTGATAAACTATATATAATACAACATAATTTATAAAATAAACATGAATTTATTCATATTACTTTTATAATAACTCCAACCTGTAAACTCATTCTACCCAAAATAACATATTTTATATAGAACCAAGGGGTTTTATTCACATAAGTGTTTTCCATAAATATACATAATCATGATATGCCCCTACCACACAAATAATCAAAATTATTGTTTAAGAATTTTATCATGTGATCAACCATAGTCTCATTATCCAAATAGGGTATCTGGAGGTATTTTTTATATTTCAACTTATATGCTTCTAAAATTTGAAACAATACATGGATACTCATGATTCATATATACAAAATAAAATAGGTAAAAAATAATTCTATAATATAATTCTCATTTCCAAATAAATAAAAACTTATACTATATTATTTCAACATACATCCTTCATTTGTCTGGGGTTATATCTTTCAAAGAGGTAATTGTCATGGATAATTCATATGTTCCCAACATTTTGGAAAACAAACATAAATCGATATCGTGGATTGTATTTATTTCATTACATAATAGAACTAATGTTTCATTTAAAATTCACACATTATTCTATTTTTTCACATGTAAATAATCTTTCCATTCTATTAATACATTGTAAAGGGGTTTCATTCCACATTTCCCACACAATGGAAATATATCATTCATTACTCGATGGTATCCACCTCTCTAGATCATAGAGGACTTCATCAGTCTCTCCTTTGGTAAATTTGATATTTGGATGGGGTTTAATCAATTTATCACATTTATAGGCAATTAATTAATATAAATTAGTTTACCATTAATTAATTTGAGTATCCCATTTGTTTTTAATAGTAACAACAATTTATTTAATGTGAAGTGTTAATAAAATTTATTTAGGATCTAGCCATTGACTAAAAAAGAAATATTTTGTGAAATAATAAATATACTAGGAATAAAATATATTTATTCATGTGATGTTTAAATAATTACACCTTATTTTCACTTTGTGAAACCATAGTTTTAATATAGTCTATTCAGTATCATCTTCTATTCAAATATCTGAACGTTAATTTTATTATAAATGTGAATTATCATATAAATAACCACATTGTGGGCTAAACCCACTATCCAGTATTGCCCATTTTCATGCACCATGTCATGGTTAGGTCATGTTCAATATACCTTTTCATATTTATTTCCCCAAGAAATATGTATTCCATAATAATGCATGCAAAGATTAACCATAAATTGATTTATTTCTAGTAAAACCAACAAAATAATTTCATTAATTGAATCTTTATGGTGTTCTTATTTACCTATGATCAGTGTTTATCATAGAAAGATGATCCATAATATTTGTTTTTCAAAATTTAATTCCCAATGATTCTATTAATTTTCCCCTGATATCTACTATAGAAATGAATTTCTCCATAACATGGTGTTATTTTCCAAATTATTAAATTTGAAAATATATGAAGAATCACATCCTGAGGGACTGAATTGTATAGTTGACTTGAAAATCAATATATATAATATTATCATATTGCGTTCGAATAAGAAAATAAAACAATTTTTTTAGAATATCATTATTACCCTAAACATATCATTAAATTTTATTCATAGTAGACATCCAATGTTCCTATGAAATGAAAAATAAAGTTCAAATAAAATTCTTAGTTACGAAAATGTATAAAAGAACTGATTATGAATCAATATGAATAATCTAAATGAAATGTCAGAAAAATAAACACATATGCCATTTAAATAACATGATTACAATGACATGATTTAGGTCAATCAATATGAAAAGGTAAATTGTGGAACACCAAATTCATTTATATAAATTTATAATAATGATTTTATAAGGAATAATAAAATGGTATGATAAATAACTAAAAACACATTCCATTTAATCAATAATAGATTACAAAATTCTTATAGATATAATATAATTACAACATTCACATGGATAATAGTAAAAACTAACTTCTTAGTGAAATAAATTTTTTATAATTAGTTTTCATTATCACATACGCATGATACCTCTACCAACAATTCCATTCACAAGATGATATAATACCACAAATTGAAACTAGTTAAATTTTAGCTTACTATATTTTCCCATGAGACTAATAATTCTTTAATGGGGCATATAATTTCAATCTGCACAAATCGCAGTATTTCCAATGAATTCCTCATATATGGAATAATCAATTTAATTTATAAACAATGCTCGTTATAATATCATTATTTAGTAAATAATACATATTTATAAATATTACTCCAAAGAAAAAATAATTTATGATTCCGAACATCATATTAGAAAAAAATATATATTTTATAAAATAATCATATCAAGGATAATAAATATGTATATATTGTGAAAATTTAATGTCCAATGATCATTTGAAATTTAATATTTCAATGGAATGATAAAAATGAAGTAATACTGTGAATATTAATACAATACTTGGAAACAAAATTATCATAAACCATCCATATAATGAATAATGCTACTATCAATAAGTAATATCCTCAATGGTCATAAATTATGATAAGGTTTGTTACTATTGACTAATTAAAATTTTGTGAAAATATACAATAAATCATTCTTGAGGAAAATATCCATTTCACATAGAAATATTCCATTTAGAACTAAAATTTCATAGAACCATTTTTAAATAATTTTCATTGAAAACATACTTCGAATCATCTAAAAAATTATTTAGATCATTTGACTGTTCATCATGCTTGAATGTCCCATTAATTCCATATATATGAAAACAATGAAATGTATCATTTTTTGGTAAAATTATTAAAATATTTATTCGGAAAATGATGTATTTATTCTTTACATAAAATTAAATTTATAAAATGGGTTAAATTTTCGTTAATAAACAATTTTGATTAATTTTTAAAACCATGAATGCATACATAGAAAAACATTTGTTTTGAAATCTATGGATTTATATCTAAATATATAAATGTATTAAAATTTAATAAAAATATTTTATTAATTTTTTAAATTAAATAAGTTATAAAAATGTAACTATTACATGAAAATTTAAAAACAAGAATAAAATAATATTAAATTGGATTATTATAAAATTATAAAATTATAACATTTCATGGAAATTCTTGTATAAACAACCTAGATCAAAATGATATTGTGAAATAAACCATTACAAATATCATAACATTGATGCTATAATTTATCAACTGATTGATTATCTGTATCCAATATAGATCCACATAAAACTAGTTTAATTAAAAAATAATATTTTAAAAATTAGTTATATATATAATATAATAATATAAAATATAATTACTACGTAACACATCCCAAGGAAAAAAAATTGTTTCTGGAAATTCATTTCCACACGATAATTTTAATGTTAAATACCGTATGATTAAAAAATTAATATTTAATCATAAAATATAATTAACCATTAAGGAATCATTATATTAAATGTAAAAGGGGTCGTATGTAATCTATATAAAATATATTCCATGTATAACATTACACTATCCTTATTGAAGGTAAATTGGGAACAGTCTCTTAAATTGAGTTTGAATTGTCATGTGAATATTTTAACTTCTAGAATAATAATATTATGTCATGTATTAAAATTATTAAGATCTATATTAAAGAAATAATTTTCCTTTTATTCCCATTTATTGCATTTTATATACATTAAAAAAAATATTATGTCGATTTAGGTTTAATCGAATATATTTTACATGTATTTAAAAAATGTCATCAATATATTGACTGTTAGAATAAGTGTTTATTATTTCATCTTATCCATAATATTAATAATTAAGTATTTATTATATATTTCAATAAATTATAAATTTAGGAACAACCATGAATAAATTTGTTTGAAATTAAGTACTTTTAGATCATATAGATAGTTGGTCATATATATGTATAAGTAACATTTCCATTTATCGATAAAAACAAGGAAACCATATATGTAGTATTTAATAATTCTATAATGATGATAATATCAAAAAAATCATTAAAATTATTTAAATATATATATATATCATAAATCTTATTGGTAATGTAAAGGGAGTCACATTGTGTCATAAAGTCAACGATTCACAGTTACACAAACGATGTTATCATTATTCATATGAGTTAAATTGGGAAATATAAAATGAAATATTATATTTTTGTAAGTATAACTAATAAATTAAAAAGGGAATTATTAATTTTATATCACATAAATCAATTAACAATATCCTTATTAACATAGAGGTAGAACAGTAGTGATAAATTATTTAAATAACATCACGATGCGGTAGTCATCCATAAACACGAACAACATTATCATATACCCTTTGTAATGAAATTTAGAAACATTATATATTATATAATGAATTAAAAGTTAGAAATCAGTTATTAATATAGTATAAATACTTTATATCCATCATTAATACCAATAATAAATGTCATTGGTGGACAAAATTCCAAATTTTTTTATGAGGTGGTAGTCATTCGTACACACGAGAAAGATTATCATTACCCATTTAAGAGAAGATGGTATGGATAAATGTTACTAACATATCAAAATAAAATATATATATATTTTGTATATATTGGACTTATTGTATGATAAAAATGATGAATATTTTACGAAGGTGGTATAAGAAATAATATAAAACATATAGGTAGGAATTTTATCAACTCTAATGCTTCCTATTATAAAATATACCACGAGAAATCCTAGAATGGATTTATAAAAAATGTCTTAAAGGATGTGGTCAAGGAATTTGGTATGTGATTCATGTATTCTTTTTGTTGAACCAAAATTGTATTAATGTATTGTGAAGAGACAATAGGGGGTGGCCTTTTATACATGACATTATTGGAACACTGCTAATTTTTGAAATGAAAATGTAGTACTAACATTTTTAACATTCTATATGGGTAAAACTAGATAATTTTAGAGAAATAGGCAATATAACATATACATATTTCCATAAAATGGATTTTAGACAAGTAATTATGTCATTTTTACCCATTTCATTTTATTTTCACCCCAAAACATATTTTTTTCTCGACTATGGTAATACATTTTTATTCTGTTCACTATTAAATTTGTTAACAAATAATGATTAATAAATTTGAAGATATAAATTTTAATTTTTTAAAAATTAAATATATTTTACCAAATTCAAATTACCTATATTGAAAAATTAAACGTAAAACATAAACCGTAGACATGATGATAATGCGAGTTTCTAAGAAGATAATTCCAAAAAAATAGGTGGATTTAATATCAGATTTTCATACCATATTGATTAATATGTCCTAAATATGATAAATTTTGATATAAATAATTTAATTTGACATTAATTATATAATAAAATGAAATATCACCTTTTAAATTATTTAAATAAAAATATATATTCCATAAAAATCTGTATTTTTAACTATTTATTAAAAAAATAAACGTTTTAGAAAAACTAAAAACATTTATCCTAATATATTTTCTCTAGGAGGAATAAAAAATTTAAGATCCTTTATTAACAAAAATATTTTGATACATGGTAAATAAATATTTTATATTATTTCAGAAAAGCATGAATAAATGGAATTTTAGAAAAAAAAATACATCTTTTCATATTCATTTCTTAATCATTTAAATAATTATAATTTTATTTCAAAACAAGAAATAACAATAATTTTCAAAATATGGTTATTAATATCCATTATTACCAACAACATAGCTATGAAATAATCGTGTAATATATTATAGTTCATTTAGCCTCAGGGATGCATGTATTATACGATATAATGTAATTAAATTTAATGAAATATATTTCTTAGGTTGTTTTATCATGGTGTTGCATGTTTAATATAGTGTTTGATACAATGTTCACCATTTATATTTTTTTGGTGATATTATATATATCTATATTAATTTCACATAATCAATATATTTTTATATATAAATCATATATTAATTGAAATTTCCTTATTACCATTCTCATAAATCCTATGTGAATAAAGTATCACATCACTTCACGAGGCAGTAGCCTACTGTACACACAAGTCGTATTATTATATTATAAATGTAAAGGAATGTAAGATGATTTATATTAAATTAAAATTATATAATTATAATAATATCATAAATATCTTATAAATGTGTAAAATACCTTATTATATATTGATTTAAAATGTGTTTTTGGAAAATGAAATACTTCAGATCACGTAGTTGTAGTCCACCATATGCAGAATTTATAGATTTGTTCCTCATATGATGAAAAATGATAAGGATATCTGTTATTCAAAAAACATAATAAAATATATGTATATAGAATATAATGAGCAAATTATATGAGAATAACTTAATAATAATTTATGTATTGGGAAGAGGAAACAAATAAAATTCTCGATTACGAACATTGCCACTTATTCAGACAAATTCTTTAGGTTTTCCCTAAAATCAGACCTTGGTTGTCTTTCAAAATAATATACAGGATCTAGGATGTTTTGAGGTTTGTTGGAAAGAAATTTTTTCACTGCATGGATTGTCAAATTTTTTTGAAGTGTGGATAGGGACAACAAAATATACTAATTAGAGAATCTTTTTTAATTTGAAATTTTTTTAAATATCACTAACATATTTAAAGACATTTCATAAAAAAATCTCTAAATGAGTTGTTTATTTTTTTTGAAATATTAAAATTCCTCATAAATTTCGATACACATAATGTTCAGGAATATTTTAAAAGGACTAGTAATATTTTGAAAAATATATTTAATTTCAAAATGTCAATTTGTTTATTATAATTTATAATTTTTTATATTTAATTTTATTGTAAATTGTAATTTTTTTTAATTTTTATGTTTTTCTACAACAAAAAATTATAATTCTCCTCCCCCACCCTCAACACTCAAGACACAACCCCCTTATGTTCATACTCAACACCTCCCAGATAACCCCATTATGCATCACCCACCCCCCTCTATGCCATGAACTACACTGCTCCCCCAACACCCCCTACAGTACGCTGCCTCACTCCTAATGCCATAGATGACCCAAACCTCCAATAAGGGAACCTCATACCATATTAATTACTTATGGATGACATAATGACACACCTCATTTCTTGCACATCCACTTATCAACCTCGTCCACCTTCCTCCCGAGTAATCGGCTGAATAAAATAGCATGTGCAATAACTCAAGCCCTACGCCCCCAGCATCACAAAAATTATATAGACAAAATCAAGTATTATGATTTGGATTAAATAAATGTATTATGTTATATGTATTAATATTTTTTAGTATTAAAAAAGCATAATATTATATATAGATATTGTAGATCTAATATTTATATATGAAAATATTATAAATATATAGGTTTATATTTTATTTCATATCATATATATATATATGTTATATATATTATGTATATATATATATATATATATTATATATCCCCCTTCAGTTGGCTAGGTTAGTACTGGTGGCATGGGTTTATAGATTTTGTCATAGTGTTGAGTTCACATGATAATGGTTTGGCCAAATCGTGTCGATAGTAACACCACATTGACTATCCTCGCATGATTTAGACCAATAGTGTTTCCTTTCCCACACGGTTTTCACTAACTAAATGCCAGATTTAAAACACCCCAAAACTAGTTCTTAGTTCTAAAAAATCCCCATACACATAAAATCAGACAAGATCGTGTTGGGAACTCACACATGGTCATATATAATCATTATAATGAAATGGAATGAATCCTAACTAGTATGAAAACCTAGGTTTTCAAAATCTATATTTATTAAAGCAATTCATCCCATAATTGATCTCTATTTCTTGGAAATGATTTATTTGAGAACAAATATGGACATTGAACATGTACACCGGCCTCCTACACCCTTGTTGCATCATTAAAATAGTCTTTCTTACATATCACGTGTACTAAAGGAACTGGCTGGTGTTAGAGAACCTTTATATTTTGGAAAAACTATATGAATATGATGTTTCTCAATGGATGAATCAAGCGATTACTCAACCACTACATAATTAAATGAATGATATGGGTATAAATGATTATGGAGTAGCTCTGATACACAGAAGAAATCATTTTTGTCTATTTACCTTTGAGGTAATTGTAATCGATAGGCAAGCAACCCGAATCACTCCAGAATCTCAAACGACTCAAAAAATCACGGGGAAATCTTACAATGTCTCCAAATTATTATGATTACTGACCACGATAAAACATGTGAGTTGATATTATCCTTATCCATATTCTATATATGTCATCTATGGTGATCATCACAATACATATGATGAGACTGTATGTTTTGCATCTGCTTATGAATAAACTGGACCTTCATAGAATTCTCAAGCACGAGATGTGGTCCCAATAAGTCTGCCTCACCATATTCTAGCCAGTACAGGGGTGATTATCATGACCTACCAAAAAATTCTTCTTATGGTTTCATATGTATTGTTTCTTTATAACTACTACTATTGGAAAACTCTACACAGGTTGCATGAATCTCCCAATAAACCCAAAACATTAGGACACATTCCTATAACATGTCCTCAAGAAGGTAAAAATTATTATTTGACTAACCATCAGTATATATGTAGTATAATGTGCTCAAAATAAATTTTTTACCTATCACCATCTATTAAATCAGCCTAAAACGTGACATAAACTAGGGTTCCCAATCTGAAACAATTGAATGAAGGACCCCACAGAGTTTTATTATCCCATAGATATAAAACCTTCCATGATCATTCTCATTGATGGTCTCCATGAACAAAAAGAAATTAAATCTTTTATATTGCATGTATAACCATAGAAAATATATCACATTGTCTTTTTCACCAATCATCCCAAGGTGTTTCCCACCATACGTTTTAACTACAAAAAATGATTGACGTAACTGAATTTTTGACATTGTCATCATTTGAAAGGACCAGTCCACCCCGTACCAGCACTCATTTAAGCCCAGAATGTTCATAAAATTGTATTATAACCACTTCAAAAGCCATATCCAAAAAATTAGTTTAAACTACCTTTATCTGAATATTCTAAAACGAGTTTGTCTTATAGGGTCAAAGCGCCTCAAAAAGACACATGGATCCTACCCTCGAGGAACCAATTGTAAATAGAATGTCTTCTGAGGCCTGTACCTATCTTTCAACAAAATTAATTGTCGAATCACTCATAGTTTCTATTAAAAAAAGTATACATGTTCTATGATGATTTTCCAACAGAAAATATTAATCATACCAAAATATTTTTTAACAATATTCGACCACTGGCATAGGTTGTCATCCACATCAAAAATACATCTTTCACCCACTCCTAGAGTATACCTCCATGTATTTCATTAAACATTACATAAATATCATTGAATAGATTATATCAGAGTATAACTGAAGCCATTTTTGTGTACTCAAGACTACATGAAGACATGGTTCAAGCTGGCCAGTAAAAAGAAGTAGGATAATAATTTATTTTCACTACATGTGTATCGATCCTCCTTAACCATGATCACATCGAAAACTATCTACAATATCCATAATAAATTAATAACACCATGTCTCTAAACCATGGGTGTCCAGCTTTAACAATATTCCCACCAAATGTGGGTGCCCAATTTGATTTCATTGTATCCCTAATCCCATCAACCTCATTAATTTTCTCATGCTCTAGACCATAAATCCCAAAATATTCTAATAGAATATCCTAGTCCTTGAATCTCACACATCCATTCAACAAATGAACATCAAAATTGTACCCCATCAAACCATCATATAACAAGTTTCCCATTTGCATTGATTTTACACTGCCTTATCAAATGTTTCTTGATCTGACTCACACTCTGGTGGGTCATTTAACATCATTTAAATGTATACAATGATATTTGGATCATCATCTTTATCAATCCATGAGCATTATATGAACTCAATTGAAAACGAGCATCTACAAGGGCCTCTAACTACTGAACTATTGTAACACCCCAGGTAAATAAATAATATGAAATTTCATATTTATCCATATTTGTGAATAAAGTATTAATATGACTTTAAAGGGGATGCTATGCTCGATGGCATACCCAATACGCAACAACGAGTTTCTTGGGAATCTTACGTTGCACTCTAATAATAAAATAATATTATTTTAAATGGTAGTTAACATGTAACCGTTGTATTGGCGGGAAAGGATATAAATAAATAAAATATGATTATATATGTTTTTAAATGTTTTTACTTTTATACAATAAAAGATAAAGGCTTAAAATACGGAAAGAATTCAATTTTAGGCGTATATGCCCTAGTTTTCACTAAAGGTTCACTTATCGCCTTTTAATGGAGAAATGTCATTAAATATAGTTTTTATCACTCTTATACATTCTTTTGGACCAAATAAAACTCTTATTAAGAATCGGGACATCAAATTTTACTTTGTGTAATTTTTTGGTATTTTTCCGATAAAGTTAATTTTTTTTGAATAGTGTAGAATGTTGTGTTTTAATTCAAAACCTCTTTTTAATCGAATTTATTTATACGATTAGATAATATTTTGAATTGGTTTTAATGTGAAATTAGAAAATATTTTTACCATTAAATCCAATACTGGTCGTTGGAATTAATTTCACTTTGAAATCAGACTTAAACTAGTGTCAATCTTTTGATACTTATTGTTTTATAAAAACACGCTATTTGCTCTGACAGCGGAAATTAATTATTAAATTAATTAATGTGACTAATATGTTTTGAATTTTGTAAAACAGACTTCATTTTTGAATTCGGAATATCAAATATAGCTTAGGGTGAATTTTTGGTAATTTTCTGGAAATCTTCAATTTTTGATGAATAGTGAAACCAATAAGTGGTAATCAAGCAAACTGATTTTTCAGTTAAATGAAAGTTTACAACTAATGTGTATTGAATTTTGAAAATCCGACATACATGGTTGTCATTAAGAAGTAAAATGTGGTTCAATGGGATGAAAATAAATTTTTGGTGAATAGTAACTTATTAAGTTTTTAATCGCGATTAGTGGTAATTATTGTAGTTTAAGGTATAAATAATGATTTAATAATATGAAATGACCTAGACACATGTCCCAACCTTATTGTTTGTGTCATGGACGACCAAAACAAGCCATGGGTCAACTTGGGGACCCCATGGAGACATTTTGGTTGGGAAATGACATAAATAACTTTTTATTTAATGTAAAAGTAAAAATGACACAAACATGATATGTTCTACTAAAACAATTTTTACGTGGGGTTACACAAGTCCAAATTTTGATTATAAATAGTCATTGGAAAGATAAAACGATTTCATACATCATAGTATTTTTTTTAGGATTTTTAGACATTAAATAAATTAAATTATTTATGACATAATAATGATGCAGCGATGACATCATTATTTGACGATTTAAATAAAATGGAAAGATAATGTAAAATCTATGAACGAAACATGTCCAAAACTTATTGGATGAGTTGATTTCGAAGCCTTATCACCTTATAGACGAATTATATCAATGTGGGACCTTTTAAAACCGAAACACATTTTCAAATAAAGTAATATTTCATTACTTTCCAAAAGTGCCCCTCCTCTCTTCTTATAAAAGGCCCCCACCTCTACCTCATTTCACACACCCCTCAAGACTTTGGCTCGGCCAACCCCTGCCCATTTACTCTCTCCACATCCCTCTCCTCATCCTAGATGATTCCCATTGGGAAGAATCCTTTCAAAGGAAGCCTTTAGGCTCAAATCAAAAGGAGTTACACTTTTAAAGGTAATTCATTCTCTCATGTTCATTTGTTTTATTTTGTTTCTCCAACCCCCTAAACTCTTTTTATTTATTTCTTTTGTAACAACACCAGTATCTACAATATACTAAGATGTTGTTATATGATTTATTCGAGATACACTCTCACACAACTACATCAAATGGTTAAAGAACATACGGTCTCCGTGGATGGCGAAATTCTGCCTCCCGAAACGATGATTGTTCAATACTCATTTAACACCTTAAAGGTGGCCATTATGATGTCACTATTTTTATATATGATATATAATATGTTAATGGTTTACTTATGCTTCTTTATTTTTCATTTGTGTCTTACCTTTATGGCTTCCATTATGGGTATACGCGATATCTTCATTTAAGGAAGTGCGGACTACCGCCCCCTCAAAGTGATTTGATTCGTTAAATACCATATGTGGGACGCATAAAGGATGGAACTATGATATTATATATGATATTATAATGGAATTATAATATACCTTTATATCATTAATATTCCATTCTATAAACAACGAAATAGAAATGGAAGTAGCGTTCATGCGTACGTATGGCTTACCGTCTCCATGAACGGTGCATTTCATTTCTTACCTCTAAATGATTATGTAACGTTATAAATTAATGAATGTACTAGATATATATGAAATATATGATATATACATCATGAATAAAATTCTGGATATAATAATCATTTGGCCACATGAACAACATGTAATTGTAAGAAGTCCACTTTCGACTTAGGAACCAAACATCGGCAAAACAAATATTATTAACTTAAATGATTACATAATGTTTATGACAAGGTAATAAGTGATATAAAAGGAATAATGAACATGAAAAATGTTATTAAGGAAGTATAAATTAACTCAAGTTTATTATTCAGGAGATTAAAGAACGATCGAGTCAAGTCGGACCCGAGGTAAGGGATCCAACAACTCTCTTTCTTTTTAAGTACACTCATTTATGTCATATCTTTTTAGCTCATCTTTCTTATGATTGGGATGTTATTTTATATTAATATTACTGTATTTTTTATTTTCATGTGATGAGAGACCCTATTCTCTCTCATCAATCCATTTTGGATGTTTTGAGTGGTGCCGTTAGGCTGCCGAACTTTCGTAAAAGATCTAACCTCTCTCTTTATTTTTAAGTACTCTCCTTTATGTCACTTCTTTTAAGCTCCTCTTTGCAATGTTGGGGGATTTTCTTTTATATTCCACTTTCTGTAAATTCTATTGTAATATGATGGGATACTCTATTTGATCTCATCAATCCATATTCGGACGTTTTATGTGGCGCCGTTAGGCTGCCGAGTTTTCGTAAGGGATTTTTCATCTCACTTTTATTCCCGTGAGATTTATGCTACTTTCGCCACAAATTCCATTGAGTGGTGTATGTACTGCCCATCATTATAATCTTTGTGTAATATACTTTCGTTTATGAGTATTTACATCAATGACCTATTGTCTTTCTTTCATGGGGTGTATGTTTTGAAAGATACCCAAGTTGGTAAGGGAACCTTTCACCCTCCTCTTTTTTAAAAGACTTCTTTTATTGGGTCTTTTAATTTACATATTTTTATGTTGGGATATGTTCTCATACATCCTTATTGATGTAGATTTTATGTCCAAGTGATGAGATACACTTTTTATCTCTCATCAACTCATTTTGATGTGATGTCGTTAGGCTGTCAAGGGAACTTTTTAACCCAATTTCGATTTCTTTGGGTTCAACTTGTAGTCATTGAATATGTCATCCATTGAATATGTGTGAATGACCTTTTATTGTTTTACACTTAATATCCACTTATATTGGGTGTATATATATTTGTCACCCATATTTTTTGAGATTTATTTGTCCTTAATTTAAGGATACCTTCTTTATAAGGGATTTCATCACATTTGACATTTCTATTGAGGGTTCATTGTTGTTATGAACCAATTCACTCTTATATGGTGTATATACTGTCATTTGGAGTATTATATCATGAATACTTTTATTCTCATGATATTATAATGTTCTGACTAAATGTTATTCCTCGATTATTGTATTCATGTGTCTCTAATTTTGGTAAAACCCCTTTAACCAAAATATCGTTTTAAATGTTTTAATTATTTGTTCTTATTAATATCCATGTTTTCAAAAAGGTTTTAAGGATTTATTTATATGGATATTAATGGTTTAAAAAATTAAAATCTTCAAGGTGGTATGGGACACTTTGATTCCAAAATCTCTTTTTTAAATGTTTTAAATGGTTTTAGAAATGGTTTCTTTTTAAATGGATTCATTATTTCAATATCCTAAAATGTTATATTGTGATTGAAGGGTGGAAATGTCATGTTTCCTTTATTCATGTTTATGTGATAAGATTATGTTATGGTTCTTGGGCATTGTTATGAAAACGGGTGGTTCCGTGATAAACTAAGGGCGGGTGAGCCCGATATAGCTCTCCAATGTATTGGGTAACGCGAAGGAGTGAAACGTTAAGGTTTCTCTGAAGAGATTTTACGGAATATACTGTGATGGGTATTCCAAACGTAACCAAGAGGGTTACTCCCTACGTAAGAATGTGATGAATTCCTCAAGTTACCTTTATGTCTTATGATTTCTATGATTTATTCATGATTTGATATGTCTATGTTTTATGGGTAAAATATGATTTCATTCTTATGTATACATGTACTCATGATTCCTTTCCATATCTATATATCCCTTACTGAGATTTTTATGCTCATCCCAAGTTTTTGAAATGTTTTTCACAGGTATAGGGAAGGGTACATGATGTGATGATAGTGTCAAGGATGTGTCAAGAAATAATCCATGTTTTATTTTAAATATGTTTCTGTTGATGGGAAGAATGAATACTGTCTTTTATGTAAACACTTTTTTTAAATGTGGAATGTAATGCAAGTTTCATGATCTAATTCTCTAAAACTCTAAACCTGAAAAGATCCTCAATGTGTAATCTTGTAATAACTCATGATTAATTAAGGTTTAAGGCTGGGGCCTTATAGTTGGTATCAGAGGTCGGTTTAGATAACTTTAGAGGATAGGGTATTCTTAAAGCATAAGTGATATTACCATAATGGTTAGGATTTCAGAAAGAGTCCTAGTTTTAGATAAAGTGAATGAGTAAGTGTATCTTAGTGTTTACATTACTCATTAGTACATGATGGTTTTGTTGATATACTCACACTGACATTTCTATTTTTAGTGAATGGATGGATCTAGCAGGCACCAAAGAGACAACAGGTTTGAAGGAAACTGTGGTGGTTCTCTGATTAAGATACTAGATAAAATGGAGGATTCAATGAGGAAACTCGTGGTTGTTCTAAACCAAATATCAAGGAATCATGATCAACCACTTCAACCTTGGTGAGTTATCTAATGCATCATGTATGAAATGGCCAACTCGATGTGGAAATTCAGGTAATAATAATTAAGGTAACCATTTGGGTTTATATGATCCCTACTTTTGAGGTAATTATGGGTTACTATATGTTATGATGGAAAATGAAAGGCATGAGATAAACTTGAGGTTAAAATATGTTATGATCATCTTTGAAGATTGTATCTCATTTTGGGGAATGTTTTAAGAAATATATAGTTTTGTAAAAAGGACAACACATAGACCGTGTGACTACCCGTAGCGTCGGACAAAGCTGCGGGAATCGAACCCACAACCAAAGTGCGACTGGTATTTATCGCCTACCACTGGACTACGTGAAGTCCCTGGTTATTTTGACTGATTCTTTCTAGTTATATGATTTTATGAATTAAGAGTAAGTTGATTTTGGGTTATTTATGAAAATGATTAACCTATCATGGAGGATATGTGATTAGGATAATTACTTTTCAATGCGAGACTTTAGGAGCGACTAATGTTGTTTGGAGATAAATGTTACGATTTAACTTGGAAGACTATGTGACTAAATCCTTCAAATATTTGGGTTTCAATCTTATATTGGTTTACTTTGAAGAATTTTGTGGACAAATTGTTTATCGGATGGTCCTCGTTGATCTTTGGGTTTTATTGGACAAATTTTGGAGATTAGGCATAGATTTTCTTTTTAAAGGGTTATCCTTTTCTGGATTATCTGACCTTGTACTAACCTTTTTGGTTTTGGTTCTGGTTAAAGCCTAAATACATGGGAAGTATATAGTTCTCTTTTGTGGATTAGGTGATTCTCTAGAAGTTGATTATAGTACTCTTAATTTGAACAAGTCTTCCTAAATACTCGCCTTTTGGAGAAAATATGAGTTTGTGTAAGGAATCTAATAAAAGTTGAGAGTCAACATGATAAGTGATTATGTTTCCTTATGAATAAATTCCTCAATAAAAAGTAACTTAAAACAAAAATTTTGTCTATTAACTTTTCCTACTGGGGAATCGAATACCGTTTAACCCATCACATGTTTGTGATTTTCTCATGGTTAACTTTCTCCTAAACATGTTTTCTATCACTCTCCATCAGAACATGACCCTTTGTTTTTTCCTCCATGTCCATATTTTCATACTTGGAATCCTAGTATGGGTTAACTCGGGTGACCTTTGTACTTATCTCTCTTTATTTTAAAGTGTTTGTTTTACCGACTTTTGTTCCGATGTGGGACTTTCAACGATGTTTCCAAGCGCAATTTTAAAATTGCGAGGACGCAATTCCCAAAAGGGGGGAAGGATGTAACACCCCAGGTAAATAAAGAATATGAAATTTCATATTTATCCATATTTGTGAATAAAGTATTAATATGACTTTAAAGGGGACGCTATGCTCGATGGCGTACCCAATACGCAACAACGAGTTTCTTGGGAATCTTACGTTGCACTCTAATAATAAAATAATATTATTTTAAATGGTAGTTAACATGTAGCCATTGTATTGGCGGGAAAGGATAGAAATAACTAAAATATGATTATATATGTTTTTAAATGTTTTTACTTTTATACAATAAAAGATAAAGGCTTAAAATACGGAAAGAATTCAATTTTAGGCGTATATGCCCTAGTTTTCACTAAAGGTTCACTTATCGCCTTTTAATGGATAAATGTCATTAAATATAGTTTTTATCACTCTTATACATTCTTTTGGACCAAATAAAACTCTTATTAAGAATTGGGACATCAAATTTTACTTTATGTAATTTTTTGGTATTTTTCCGATAAAGTTCTTTTTTTTGAATAGTGTAGAATATTGTGTTTTAATTCAAAACCTCTTTTTAATCGAATTTATTTATACGATTAGATAATATTTTGAATTGGTTTTAATGTGAAATTAGAAAATATTTTAACATTAAATCCAATACTGGTCGTTGAATTAGTTTCACTTTGAAATCAGACTTAAACTAGTGTCAACCTTTTGATACTTATTGTTTTATAAAAACACGCTATTTGCTCTGACAGCGGAAATTAATTATTAAATTAAATAATGTGAATAATATGTTTTGAATTTTGTAAAACGGACTTCATTTTTGAATTCGGAATATCAAATATAGCTTAGGGTGAATTTTTGGTAATTTTCTGAAAAACTTCAATTTTTGATGAATAGTGAAACCACTAAGTGGTAATCAAGCAAACTGATTTTTCAGTTAAATGAAAGTTTACCACTAATGTGTATTGAATTTTGAAAATCCGACATACATGGTTGTCATTAAGAAGTAAAATGTGGTTCAATGGGATAAAAATAATTTTTTGGTGAATAGTAACTTATTAAGTTTTTAATCGCGATTAGTGGTAATTAGTGTAGTTTAAGGTATAAATAATGCTTTAATAATATGAAATGACCTAGACACATGTCCCAACATTATTGGTTGTGTCATGGCCGACCAAGACAAGACATGGGTCAACTTGGGGACCCCATAGAGACATTTTGGTTGGGAAATGACATAAATAACTTTTTATTTAATGTAAAAGTAAAAATGACACAAACATGATATGTTCTTCTAAAACAAATTTTAAGTGGGGTTAAACAAGTCCAAATTTTTATTATAAATAGTCATTGGAAAGATAAAACGATTTCATACATCATATTATTTTTTTATGATTTTTAGTCATTAAATAAATTAAATTATTTATGACATAATAATGATGCAGCGATGACATCATTATTTGACGATTTAAATAAAATGGAAAGATAATGTAAAATCTATGAACTACACATGTCCAAAACATATTGGATGAGTAGATTTCGAAGCCTTATCACCTTATCCACGAATTATACCAATTTGGGACCTTTTAAAACCGAAACACATTTTCAAATAAAGTAATATTTCTTTACTTTCCAAAAGTGCCCCTCCTCTCCTCTTATAAAAGGCCCCCACCTCTACCTCATTTCACACACCCCTCAAGCCTTTGGCTCGGCCAACCCCTGCCCATTTACTCTCTCCACATCAATCTCCTCATCCTAGAGGATTCCCTTTGGGCAGAATCTTTTCAAAGGAAGCCTTTAGGCTCAAATCAAAAGGAGTTACACTTTTAAAGGTAATTCATTCTCTCATGTTCATTTGTTTTATTTTGTTTCTCCAACCCCCTAAACTCTTTTTATTTATTTCTTTTGTAAGAACACAAGTATCTTCAATATACTAGGATGTTGTTATAAGATTTATTCGAGATACACTCTCACACAACTACATCAAATGGTTAAAGAACATACGGTTTCCGTGGATTGCGAAATTCTGCCTCCCGAAACGATGATTGTTAAATACTCATTTAACACCTTAAAAGGTGGCCATTATGATATCACTATTTTTATATATGATATATAATATGTTAATTTTTTACTTATGCTTCTGTATTTTTCATTTGTGTCTTACCTTTATGGCTTCCATTATGGGTATACGCGATATCTTCATTTAAGGAAGTGCGGACTACCGCCCCCTCAAAGTGATTTGATTCGTTAAATACCATATGTGGGAAGTATAAAGGATGGAACTATGATATTATATATTAATTTATACTGGAATTATTATATACCTTTATATCATTAAGATTCCATTCTATATACAGTGAAATAGAAATGGAAGTAGCGTTAATGCGTACGTACGGCTTACCGTCTCCATGAACGGTGCATTTCATTTCTTACCTCTAAATGATTATGTAACGTTATAAATTAATGAATGTACTGGATATATATGAAATATATGATATCTAAATCATGAATAAAATTCTGTATATAATAAACATTTGGCCACACGAACAACATGTAATTGTAAGAAGTCCACTTTCGACTTAGGAACCAAACATCGGCAAAACAAATATTATTAACTTAAATGATTACATAATGTTTATGACATGGTAATAAGTGATATAAAAGGAATAATGAACTTGAAAAATGTTCTTAAGGAAGTATAAATTAACTCAAGTTTATTAATCAGGAGATTAAAGAACGATCGAGTCAAGTCGGACCCGAGGTAAGGGATCCTACAACTCTCTTTCTTTTTAAGTACACTCTTTTATGTCATTTCTTTTTAGCTCATCTTTCTTATGATTTGGGTGTTCTTTTATATTAATCTTACTGTAATTTTTATGTTCATGTGATGAGAGACCCTATTCTTTCTCATCAATCCATTTTGGAAGTTTTGAGTGGCGCCGTTAGGCTGCCGAACTTTCGTAAAAGATCTAACCTCTCTCTTTCTTTTTAAGTACTCTCCTTTATGTCACTTCTTTTAAGCTCCTCTTTGCAATGTTGGGGGATTTTATTTTATATTCCACTTGCTGTAAATTATATTGTAATATGATGGGATACTCTATTTGATCTCATCAATCCATATTCGTAAGTTTTATGTGGCGCCATTAGGCTGCCGAGTTTTCGTAAGGGATTTTTCATCTCACTTTTATTCCCGTGAGATTTATGCTACATTCGCCAAAAAATCCATTGAGTGGTGTATTTACTGCCCATAATTCTAATATTTGTGTAATATAATTTCGTTTATGAGTATTTACATCAATGACCTATTGTCTTTCTTTCATGGGGTGTATGTTTTGAAAGATATCCAAGTCGGTAAGGGAACCTTTCACCCTCCTCTTTTTTAAAAGACTTATTTTATTGGGTCTTTTAATTTACATATTTTTATGTTGGGATATGTTCACATACATCCTTATTGATGTATATTTTATGTCCAAGTGATGAGATACACTTTTTATCTCTAATCAACTCATTTTGATGTGATGTCGTTAGGCTGTCAAGGGAACTTTTTAACCCAATTTCGATTTCTTTGGGTTCAACTTGTAGTCATTGAATATGTCATCCATTGAATATGTGTGAATGACCTTTTATTGTTTTTCACATAATATCCACTTATATTGGGTGTATATATATTTGTCACACATTTTTTTTGAGATTTATTTGTCCTTAATTTAAGGATACCTTCTTTATAAGGGATTTCATCACATTTGACATTCCTATTGAGGGTTCATTGTTGTTATGCACCAATTCACTCTTATATGGTGTATATACTGTCATTTGGAGTATTATATCATGAATCCTTTTATTCTCATGATATTATAAAGTTCTGACTAAATGTTATTCCTCGATTATTGTATTCAAGTGTCTCTAATTTTGGTAAAACCCCTTTAACCAAAATATCATTTTAAATGTTTTAATTATTTGTTCTTATTAATATCCATGTTTTCAAAATGGTTTTAAGGATTTATTTATATGGATATTAATGGTTTAAAATGTTAAAAGCTTCAAGGTGGTATGGGACACTTTGATTCAAAAATCTCTTTATTAAATGTTTTAAATGGTTTTGGAAATGGTTTCTTTTTAAATGGATTCATTATTTCAATATCCTAAAATGTTATATTTTGATTGAAGTGTGGAAATGTCATGTTTCCTTTATTCATGTTTATGTGATACGATTATGTTATGGTTCTTGGGCATTGTTATGAAAACGGGTGGTTCCGTGATAAACTAAGGGCGGGTGAGCCCGATATAGCTCTCCAATGTATTGGGTAACGCGAATGAGTGAAACGTTAAGGTTTATCCGAAGAGATTTTAGGGAATATACTGTGATGGGTATTCCAAACGTAACCAAGAGGGTTACTCCCTACGTAATAATGTTATGAATGCCTCAAGTTACCTTTATGTCTTATGATTTCTATGATTTATTCATGATTTTATATGCCTATGTTTTATGGGTAAAATATGATTTCATTCTTATGTATACATGTACTCATGATTCCTTTCCATATCTATATATCCCTTACTGAGCTTTTTATGCTCATCCCAATTTTTTGAAATGTTTTTCACAGGTAAAGGGAAGGGTACATGATGTGATGATAGTGTCAAGGATGTGTCAAGAAAGAATCCATGTTTTATTTTAAATATGTTTCCGTTGATGGGAAGAATGAATACTGTCTTTTATGTAACCACTTTGTTTAAATGTGGAATGTAATGCAAGTTTCATGATCTAATTATCTAAAACTCTAAACCTGAAAAGATCCTCAATGTGTAATCTTGTAATAACTCAAGATTATGTAAGGTTTAAGGCTGGGGCCTTATAACTATCACCCGATACATGATGTTGTTCAAATGTAATGGGATGACAATGTGACCACCAACAATCAACTAGGTCTTGAACTAGAACGATCCCACCCATGGATACAAATTTTATAAACAATACTCATCATACATCTAGAAATAAAAGAGAATATACATGCCTGAAATAAAGGGAAAATGCATGGATTGTTCATTAGTTAAGAAGTAAAATAATCCATGATCATTTTCTTCATGGAAATTGTAATCATTGATCCAACCTCCCTCATTGGTTTTCCTTACTGAACTGATAACCACTGAACCACAAGGGACAATGAAAAAAGTGGGACATCCCGGACAACAACCTATAATAATAAATGTATAATAGAATAATTTTCACTTATTCAGGACACCATTCCCTTTGGATCCTCACATGATAACGTCAAACCTAAAAATTTCATTTATTAGAAAACAACCAACCTAATAAAATTGTTAATAAATCCATCCATAAATTACAAGTCGAGACCAAATCCAAGGATGTTATATTTCGTGGAATGCATGCAACCATTCCATTCATTATTCATTTTATGAACAAGATCCAATCCATGAAATTCTTAAATTTTAATCCAAGTGTCACTCAATGCATAAAATATAAACAAACACCTCACAAGCCTATCAATACACTAACTATCTGGAACCTAGTATTTCCCATGGTTTTTTATAACATCCATGTAATAAAATTGTATCCTTGGTAGTCCTCTATAGAAGCCCAATGTATCAACTAATTTTTATAATCATTAAATAAAATAAATACAATTAAATATATCTCATCAAAAATTTCATGTTCCACTCTATGATTATTTAAATTCAATCACACTACAAAAATTCACTCAATTAATAGGCTAGGCTTAGAAGTATTTCTATTCAATTACTAACATTGGTATTTCCATGAACAAGAAAATTATGTTTAAAAACTATCAAAAATAATATAATTTATTCATATTTTAATCGAATATTATTGAGAAAGGGTAACAATATATTTCACAAACCATTACATGGTTTGTTTCTATGAGAATGGAATCTATCCCCATTCCCTTATAAAATTAATTTACTGTTGGTATTAATATTTAATTCAGATATCAAAACAAAATCATTCCAATAAACTTTTATAATTTAATGTTAAAAATCCCATAAAAGGGGAAAGGAACACCTCAAGGGGTCCAAGTCAAATAGCCACCCATGGTGGTCCTTCTAAAAGTTCGACTCACCCAACGGGTAGGTTCTGATTCCATGGTGTACATCCTATAAAAACATTTGTAATCCTTTTGAATTTTTTGGTATATTTTTAGAAATTATACGATTCATCTTCATTTCAAGGCGATGTTAACTTGTAGCGAGGGCCGATGTGTGTTAGTGGGTGACTATTCCATCATCACCGGAGTATACATTAAACAATATCAATATATACATGTAGAAGAATTATTAAATAGTCATGGTTTCTATATAAAAAATATAGGAATATAAAACAAGAAGGGATTGTATCATATTTAATAATGATGACAAAAGTATCTGAAATGAATCCAAAATAGAATTATTGAACTATTGTATAGTACATGAATCCCAAAAATACACAAGAACAAAATGGTTTCCAAGTAGAATTACAAGCCTCATATTGTTCCCATTCTACACTACTCCAAGTATAAAATTAACAACTAGTGTTAGGGATTTTCCCAAATCAATAATTGCAACCATATAATCAGTTTAGTCCATATGGTGGCCCAAGTATGGTCTGAGTTAGACATCCCTGTTGGAAACCACCAATAGATCTATAATGTTATTTGTAGAATAATTTAATTTGATAAACATGTGTAATTAATCAACACTGTAAGTGTGTGTACCCATTTTATATTACTATTGAAATATGTAATACAAAAATTCCTCTCAAGGATCCCTAAAAAAGTCTTATCTCTTAACAAGATAGAAACAATAAATATAGACAGGAAATATGGTCTCAACATACATACATCCATACTGTATCCACGCGACCTTTATGTATGGTGAATAAATAACATATAGAACATGTCCATGCTATATAAATATGTTTATCAATTTTCTATGGGGACACCATAATAACCCAAGTCTCATATATCAATCGTTCATGCCTTATGTCGACACATCAAAAAATGAAGGGTTCGATCCATGTTTTCATTAACTAAGGAATCCTTTTCACGTAAAATGACCATCTAAATGGAAACCCAGTATATGCACTGGTTGGATTCATAGGAGCACGTGTACCAACATGTCCTATTAGATTCCATGTAAACCAGATCTATGGGGTACCAATGCCTGATGTATCACATTGAATCAGAAAACAAGATAGATCATTATTCAAGGAATCCACTAAATTTTTCCAGGTACATTGAGATTCCTCCATGTTATTTAGAAAAACATTCATCCATTTCATAAAATTTAACAATTCAATTCTATATTAGTCAACCAACTAATATAATTAATTTAATCTCATGAGTATAACCACTCTTGTACTCGATTCCCATTTAATCATTCCACAATGATAAACCCATCCATTTATTAACATTTTCCATCAATCAAATCACATGGTAATACCCACACATTAATCATAATTCTCTATTAATCAAGACATAAGTCATTACACACCCATTTAACATAATTTATTACATATATATTCAAGCAATTTTGAAAAACCCAACGAGTATAACCACCCATTTATCCAATTCCATATAATCCATTTAAAAATGTTTGACATGAAATATTATGATAACACAATGCATGAATAATAAAAATCCTCTAAAAATTTAACACACTAAAATATAATTAAATTTTTTTCCCATATTTGAGGAAAAATCAAAAACACACAACTTGGGTGGTTCATTAAATTCCAAAATCAGAGTAATGAACTGGAGTACCCCATTTGTGACCTGCTGTTGGGGAAAAACCCACCAATGCATCTCAAAAAACCTATGTTCATTACTAATTGTTCTTGATTCATCTATTTTAATTTTAAATTTCTGTTTCATGTTCTTACCATAATGTATGATGGGAAACATAATGGCTGATACCTCTATAAAGCACCAAAAGTCGATAGAAAAGTATAGACCACCAGCCTTAGCTTATTAATAGAGTACTAGTCTAGTATCATGTCATTATTCAACTCAGTTAAGAAAAAATATGAAGAATGGATATAGAACATGAAATTATTCTCTATGATCTTGAATCCAAATAGTGTAATCAGTAACAAGAATAATCAAGAACGGTTAAAATAGGATAAAAATAACACTAATGTAGATATATTGATACAAACCACACACAAATCAGATATTTGATGAAGGACTGGGATCTAGTCATAGTTTAGAAACCTAAAGAGATATATGAAGTTTTTTATATTATTAGTAGAACTGAAAAAATAATTTATGTTCGATAATTTTATTAATTTTACAGATAAATTTAATAAATAACCAAAAATAATAGGTATTAATGGTTTAGGAGAAAGGATTGATAAACCGTGAACTAACCATGAACGATAACTATAGGTAAATGGAAAACATGCACGGTTCACCCCAATGATTTAAAACCCCCGAAAAATCCCATTCACTAACCCTCTATCAAACAATAAAATTCCTACAGACTAGGATGCATGATTTGGCTAATATATGAGATCAATGTAACCCCTCTATGTAACTATGCACGATTTAGTAAAACATTTTGTTTAGCCTGGCATAGTTTGTAGTAATCGTTCCCCATGATTAAAACACCCAAAATAATGGTTCAGGCACCAAAAAACCTATACACATCCAAAACATCAATGATCAAGTTGGACACTCACATTACGCCATATTTATGAATTAAAATTTAAAAAGAAGAGACCCATACATCATAAAAATATTTTTTCATATATTCATCGATGAAAGAAAATGAGATATATAAATATAAATATATTAAATAATGATTCATGTAAAGTTTCAAAATTTAATGATTTTTATAGTAAGAAGTCGATAATTTATAGACCTTTACTACCAAAGTACAATTATATTTCAATATTTTCAATTAAAAGTCATAAAATTAGGGTTCTTTTTTTTTGAAATGTTAGTAAATTTAAATATTTTTCATGAAAAATTATTAATTTTGTGACATTTTTCTGAAAATTCAAAAAACATTATAGTTAGTGGAGGAAAGGTGATGATCATTTAAATTTTTAGGAGATTAAACACATAGAATTTTATAAAATATTAAATTATTGACATGTATTTATCATAGAACAACCCTCCACAAATGGATAGTCTAATAAATTAAAAGAGTTAATGTATAAATAATTTTAAAAATGGGTTTTTATGTATTAGATCATTTATAATGTTTATATTCTTATTCTGGTGCCCTAGTAACAAGATTTTTAGAATAACGACCTAATTTTTTTTACTAACCATTATTATCTAAAAAAAATTTGATGTTAATATATAATTAAAATAATCTTTATTACAAATTTGGAATCAATTTTTCAAAATCTTATTCTAGGATGAGGATGATTCATATTTAAAATTCCGCATGCATACCAGTAGAAAACTTTTTTGGTCAAAGAGATAATATATATAAGTATAAATAGTTTTGATGTTATGTTTATATTTATTTTATTATAATGACATTAATTTGTTATTTTTTAAAATAATATTACAAATTTTGCATTCTATAAAATTCAAAATATAGTTATTTATTGAAATTTTTTAATTGTAAAAGTATTTTTCAATAAATATTTGTTTCTTCAGTATTTACAAAAAAATAAAACATATCAAAAAATATAAAAACTCAGTCTAATATTATATGTATATTATTATTATAAAAATTATATTCATTATTTTAAAATAAATTTTCTATATGTGGTATAAATTTATGATATACAATTTTGGAATATCCTGAGTAAACAATTTTTCAATTTTTATTTCCAAAAATGATTCTATTGAATTAAAATGTAACCTATTTGATTTATATTCAATAGATAAACATAATTTTAGTAATTTATTTATTAATATTATTACCCACCAATTTAAAATAATGCTTATAATGGTATATGTTTTCACGCTTTATTTATGCTCGTGGTTATGTCTTCCTCAACCTAAAAATGATAATAAATTTAATGAAATATTATTTTTGGGTTATTGATATTTGGTATTCTGTGTTTCTTATTATATAAAATATAATTTCCATCATTTATAGTATTTTGGTGTTATATTTTTCCATCCGCCTACAAATAGTATCAGGAAAATGTAAACATGATATCAGTAACCATGTTATTTCTATATGATTTTATTAAAACACCAAATCATAAAAAATAATTAATAAAACATCATCATAACAATCTATATAGGAAATATCAAAAGTTTTCTCGAATACCACAAATCTTGGATTCTATGTATGATATAAAAAATTCTTGTTAATATGTAGACATGGAATAAAATGAAAAATATTTAGAGATGGTGATAGAAGTCATTGATAAAAAGAAAGTGAATGATCAATTGAAAGTTAATGACCCCTAAACCATGAATCTATGATATTATAAATGGCCATTATATTAATTGAATCTAATGGTATAAGGATAAAATATTTTCTAGTTACCTTTACTAATATTAATAAATTATTTTACTCTTTAATAATATAAATAAATATACATACTTGATACCTTTTTATTTCACAAGAGAAATTTCATTAGTTTTTATAAATATATCAATTACAAATAAATATATTAATCAAAAATAGGAATATCCTAAAAATAATTTTTTTCAATGAGCACTTAAATTTAAATTAAGGGATATTAAGATGTAAAATATAAATGTCACAACATTCTATCTCTCTATAACTATCGATCAAAAATTATAATATTATTAATAGTTATCAAATATGAAATATAAATTTATAAAAATAAAAAGTTCCATCATTGGTTCATCAGTAATATTTGATCATAAAATATCATATTTAAATAATTAAATATTAGCCAGAATACCACATCGACCATTATTTGACCTTAAACCATTATCTCCCTTCGGTTATGGGTAGTCTCCCTGAAAACATGTCAAAAGAAATGGGTTGTCACCCATCAGGTCCATAACGTAGGGTGACCTTTTTTGAAATCCATATTAGTATAATTTATATAACATCTCTAATTTAAAAAACCAATAATTAACAAAAAAAATAAAATATAAGATAAACCGTAATGGTTACTAATAACGTTATACTTATAACCAAAATAGTTTGGAAATTATTCCTTAAATAACATTTTTACTACAATATATTCCAAAAAAATGGGTTTTATCTCTCCAAATGTCTCCAAATATATCCTTAGTGTTATAAAAATACATAACATAAGTCCAATAAAGGGTTTATTTACACATTGATTTATTTATTAATATTAAACAGAAAAACATATGATGATATCCATATGTTATATATTAATGAAGATATATATGCATTTATGATTTAATATAATCCTTATATATTTCATGTTTATTATAAGAAATAACATTGGAATGAAAACATATAAAATATATTTTTTAATTAAAAATAACCTAAATACAACAACCATTTTATTTCACTATAGGTCATTCTTTAGTTTAGGGGTTAACCATTATGTGAGGGAATTGACATTGATAATTGCTAGGTTCCCCATACTTTTGACTATAAAATATTAATGGCTCCCAATGAATAAATTTATTTCAATTCAATATATACTTCATTTATACATGTTGTTACATTGATTTACACCCTTATTTTTTACACATAAATAATTTTTTCTTTCCAATGAGAAATATTCCATGGTGTCTCTTGTCACATTTATGACATGAATGAAATAATTACTTCGTTCTGATATGGCATACACCCCTTCACGTTTATTGTACTCCATCCTTTTCATCATTAGTGAGACTGAGAGATGTTTATGGTATAAGTAATAAATAATATTGAGAATATTTTTTTTGAAATAATCCATATATCATTCTCTCTAGTCAGTATCTCATTTGGTTTCATATAGTCACCATATTTCCATTCATGTTCAATATTACCACAATTACATCAGGAATCATAATTATAGGGTGGATCCCATATAATTGCTTATAGGTTTTACAAATCATAAATCCTTCATTAAAATCTATCAAACTGTTGATTAAAACTTGGTTCATAATTTTCATTACCATTTCAAATCCATCAAAATTTATTTTAATAAAAATTTGAATAATGTTATAAATATAACTGAGGAGTGTCAAAGCATGTGTGTAGTAGGACCCATTATTATCTTCTATGTAACTCTTGCGTCAAACTAGACATTCCCTTTTTGGTGTGACTGGACCAAGGTACATATATGCTAGATCCAAATCCACTTGTAGTAGATTAAAAAGAATAAATTTCTATGAAAACAAGATAATATCTCTTGTAAAATATAACTGGGTTATTCATCAACAGTTATCCTCAATATTTTTATAGGGTAATTTACGATAATCCATGTTTTTCTTAATAAATGTCACAGGGATTCATGTCATGAACCATCTCAGTGGGACCCATTCTATGACTCCCCAGCCCCCCCCCCCCCCAAATAGGCAATGGGTTGGTGACTAGCACCTAGAATGCATATCACTGACGTGAGAGGTGTTATCAAAAGTTCCTTTACAAACTCACACATCTCCAAGACCATATAATTGATGAAATATAAAAAACACTAACTAACCCAAAATGAATACATCTAAATCCAATATTAAGAGAATGACAATAATTAATGTATTGTAAATAGGGCCATATGAAATCCCCCCACAAAGAAGTCTACAACACATATCCAACCTAAATGTAAAGTTTCTGGGACTTTTGTATGAATGAAATAATAAAAACCATTGGTCTATCTGAAATCACTAAGCATCATTTAGTCCTTGTATACCATGGAATCAATAAAAATGTCGATCACCTGCCCATGAAATGATGTGTAAGTGTAAAACCCATGTATGGGTGAGTATAACAATACTCTGCAGGACACCCCAAAACCACAAATTAAATATCAATGAAACAAATAGACATCTATATATTGGTGTCTGTATATAATATGTATAACATGAATATAAAGATATAATAAATCCAATACAATCATTCCAATGTTATGTCACAACCATAGTGTACCAAACATTGGATATCAGCACAAAGATTCCATGAAGCACTCGTATAGGAGAACACAATTCTGATTCCAATAGAACTGATGAAATCTATCTGAGGGGAACTCTGCATCTGGTCACACAATGCGAAATATATTTTCATTGTCTAAAATTAATATGATACAATGATTAGGATAACTGCCAATGTAGTCAGGTGATACAAACATATCAATCTGTATTTATATGATTAGTAGTGGATTTATGTCAATTTAGTGTTGGTCATGATGATACAAAGTACTCAACATAGTTTATGAATATGAATGGTAAATCCCTCTATACGACTCTTAAAGGGATTTCAATGACTATATCGTTGACGTACTACTGACTTGATAGTTGTCATATGAGTAGGAAATGATTCGACCAACCTTCAGTGAAATGATATGGGGAATGGACCTAAAAAACTTGTCCATGATATAGGGGACAATAGATTCAGGCCATCTAGAAAGGTGTACTTGTTTTGTAGAAAGGATATGAATTCTCTCATATTACCCTTTGTACTATCCATTTAAACAACATTTTTCATTTAACCCATTTTTTGTATAATATTACACAAAATATAGAGGGGTTAGATATCGTGTCCTTGTACCTAGTGTCACACCCATGTACTGCAGCCATGTGTTAGTACATGATCGCATCCCGCATATCAATTCCCTTGTACCAATACATTTTTTAAATTATCTATATGGTACAAGAAATTCTTTTTTGGGTGACTACATGTAGTGTAGGAAACTCAAGTACTCCACCCCATGTCAGTGTACTTTCCCAAGTACACATATAATCATCAAATGGGGACAACACACTATGTAGCTAAAGACTATTCATCTTGTGTTTCATGTTATTCTATAAACCTTTTTTTTCCTCCATCTCATCCGGGTCAATCCTTTGGCCTCAATTTCGTTGACCACCATTCCAGGAAACATGAGATATATCCTATTCTAGCCATGCCATCATAGTATCGATGAGCATCATGTTTTCAATATTTTGGGAAAACAAGATCTTCTCCATTCATAGTATTGTGAAGTTGAACATGAAATCAGTAATAACCATCAATATATATGCTTCCAACCTCCCATCACTCATATTTCGAGTAGTAATGATGTAGAATCTTCAATTTTAGATCATTACCTCAAGGATCAGATGTGAAATTATCGATCTTTCAAAGAAACATCATTCCACGGGGAAAATATTGGGAAAATCAAGAAGAATGGTGAGTCTTGGGGGAAAAGCACAAATATGAACAAGAAAAACACTACACAGTTTATGTTTGTATCAATAATGATTTTATTTTGTTAGAATGACAAATGAATTAATCGAAAAACATGAAGTAATATCCTAATAAAACCCAAAAATAACTCATCCAGTGTAATGATTGGTCAACTAGGAAATATGTTCATTTATTGGTAAGTGTTCATTATAAAAAATAATAATGGGGAATATTAAAATTGAAACACCACCCCTACCGTGATTTAGTATGATCACTAATAATGAATAACTATCTCATCATTATTTATGAGATCCATCAAATCATAAGTTACACTAATCAATTGATCTACAATCCTTCACCATTCTCTTGAGATGGTTCTCAAAAGCATTCCCAATCAATCCCTAGTGTATCTAGAGTTGTGAGGTTAACCCAAGATTTCCAAAATTCGGATCAATTTAATGATGAAATAGCATGTTCATTAAATTAATAGGATAAAATAATTTTATTCAATTTTTTCTCGTGAAAAAATTCTCATAAACAAGCTGCGACTACTCATGTTAAGTCACACCTAGTGTAAAACCTTCATTCAGGATTCAATATTCCCATCATATTTCTAATCTAGGAAACCATTTATGAGTTTTCCACCTTTTCCAGAAAACTTAATCCTTGAAATATTTAATATATTTAATATTTTTCAAACATAAATTTCAGAAACACAAGGTCTTGGAATTTTATGTTATATTAGTACCTGGTCATGAAATTATTTAACATAATACATCAAAATAATTAACATAAAATATAATAAATTAAATTCTCCCAACCATGTAACTTTACATCCTGGAAAAGATAAAAAAAGTTCTACAAAAAAAGGTGATGTTACTGAGAATGAATCTGAGCCTCCCTTTCCCATGATCTCGCCTAAAGATTCTTGTGTTTCCACCAAACTCAAACTAAAGGAATCGATCACTCATTAGGGATCCTCTCCTTTTGATCCTCTATCACCCCTGGATATGCAAAAAATGTCACTCTATCCATGATGTCCATCTCACCCTAGTTGATAATGATTTATGGGTAATGCACATACCTCATAATCTATGACATGTGGATAATGTTCTATACCTAGCCTAAATATATTAGTAGAGCTAAGAGGTACACAACAATCGTAACTCTCAGAAGTATCTATAATGGGATGATGAATCTCTGAGATAACTTATCACCATGGCCAAAAATCTTTAATCCAAATCGTGGTGAAACATATAAGAACATGTGGTCTCCCTCCATGAACTATAACGACCTTTTTCTCCAATCATTAAATTAATTTCAAATTCTCTATTAAGTCTTAATTCTCTCTTGGATGATCAGAAACATCTTAGTTTTAGCTCGTACCACTTTTGGGCCCATGAGTGTTGACTCACCTGGATCATTCAGACAATGTGGTATCCAAATGGGATTCCCTTTCAATACCCATAATGGTTACAAAATGATGGTGGAATTGTGGCTATTTTTTAAACATACCTTAGCAGGGGAAGGTGATCCTTTCAACTAAGGTTGAAGTTTAACATGCGATCTCGTAGCATGTCTTCTAGAAAAATAATATTGTACTATGTCTGGCTGTCAGTATGGGGGTAAAATGTTGTTCTCTTGTGTAACTGGGTTCCAAAAAAAATCATATAATAACTTCAAAAACCAATATGTTATAAAATAATCATTATTTGAAACAATATTTGATGTAAATACATATATTTTGACTATTTAAAGAAGGAAGAGGCCTCCTAGGATCTCTGGTGAACTCTGGTCTCTTATGCTAGAATGTGGGTTGACATGGTGAGTCATTCAACAAACACCAAAATGGAATCATGTCTCCCTAAAATACATGGTAATTTCATCAAGAATTCCATAACAATCTCATTCCACTACCAATTATCAATCCCAAGGGGTTGAGATAAACTAGATGGGCATTGGTGCTCATCATTCACATTCAAATAATTAAGTCATCAAGAGAAAAACTCTACAACTCATTATGTTATCACTAGAAACACAAATTTGCATCAGAGGTTTTAGTATATATCTTCCGCAACTAGTTGTGACTCTAAATTAAATTTGGTAAACTCTATCAGAACCTCCTCCCATAACATTACAGGTTACATATTTAATCCTATGAAAATAATTAATTTCCCCCCATTATTAGAACATTTATCATATGCATGAACAATGTATATCATAGCACAAAAGGTCTCCGATTTAGTATCCCCATGTTAGGAATATCTAACATAATTTAATAGTGGAGTGGTTACAACCTTCAAATGGAGATAAGCTCCTCCATCTCCATCCATAAAGGATAACTAACACGAGGAAAATTTCTATCACACCTCATTTAGTATCTGCCACCAAGTACCCTTTCCCATGAGTGTAGACAATTTTGAAGTCATAATCTTATAGGAACTCTAAAAATTTCAATTCCCTCCTACTTCGACCATCTAATGAGATGATATATCTTAGAATCTTGTGGTAAGAGTATATTATAAACTATTTTCTGATCAGGTAGTGCTACTACATATTCAAAGACAAGAAATCCACTTCATTCTCAAGTTCATGGGTTGCATAGTTCATCTTATGTGGTCTCAACAGGTGTGACACATAGAAAATCACTACTTAACATTGTATCAAGATACATCTAGGCCTGGTTCATAATAATTCATAGAAAAATACATACTTGAAACCTCCATATGGAAATCTCGGATGGGTGTTCACATCAATCTCTACATCAAACACTAAGATGCCTACTGGCGCTTCTCTGTACACAAGAATAGATTCCCCTATTAAGTCAATGATACAATGAGTGATAATAATACAGAGAAATCAGGTATGAATGTCTATTAATATCCTTAAAATCAATGTAATATCCATAATTCCATCATTCTCTTTGGTGGATCCCATGCTAAAAATTTCATGACCTTGGTTGGGTCCACCACCACTCCATCATCTGATTTATCATGACCCAAAATGAAGAACACCTAAATATAAAACTCTCACTATGAGATATTTCCATAAATCAAGTACTATATGAGTATGTCCATCACTATCCATAATTGACTCAAATTCCCCTCCATGTACAATTATTACAATGGATATCACCAATGAAGACTATAGAATCCAGCCAAAGTAATGTTGACGGATCTATTTCATGAGTCCCATTAAAACAGTTGATGTGTTCCTTATGCCAAAGGGAATAACCAATTACATATAGTGACCAAAGAAGAATATGAATTATATCTTTAGTATATCCCTATCACATAATAACGATTGGGATAACCCGATTTGAGGTCACCATTGAGAACCAACAAGCCCCTCTCAACTGATCAACAAGGTCATTAATCCTCAGTTGTGGATTCTTTTTCATCATAGTCACCTAGTTTATGTGAGAGTATCCCACTCAAAACATCAATAATATGTTTTCCTTCATAGAAAACAAAATTGGGGATTCCTAGTGTGAAATTTTGGGTCTCTTGATTCCCTGCTTCTTCAGGTCCTCCAATTGTAGCCTCATCTCATAATGCACTAAAAGAGAAATCTAATATGATGGAAAAGATATCATTATCTTCCGAGGGAGATGATCAATGATTAAAAATATATTCTTTTGGAAAGGTAAACCTAGAACATCTACAAGGAAGATGCCCTCATACTATTCGACATCTATAATAAACTGAAAACTCATAAAATCCATTACAACATGGTTTAGGCTATCCAATCAATGATAGATATGATACCACTCCAATTCATGATTCCATGTTATTCATGGGATTCCATGTCACCAATAAAGGAGAAATTGGTCCCATCACTATAAACACACCACAACCTTCGCCTGAAACAGTAAATCTTTGTATGAACTGTAGATAACCAATCCATTCCAAGAATTATTTCGAATATGTCTCAAAACATCTACTAAGGTATTTGAATAGAAACTGTCATCTTTAATGGTTGGGTCGCACTTTCTACATAGGTGTGTGATAACTGAGACTTATCCTATAACAGTCTCCAAGTGTAATGGTCAACTAAATGGTTAATCTGTAATCTCTGTGTCTCAAAAAATATTGGTTTTAGGGAAGGAATTACACTACTAATTTCCTATTAGTACTACAAATAAAGTTTAAAATTAATATATTATACCTTGACTCATTCATGGATCCAACAATTCATATGCATAAGTCACCTGTATTAGTCTCTACCCATGTCCTCCAGCTATATGAACCAGTCATTGACCACCTAGTGGTGATTTTTGTAACATGTTGAAATAATGAAAACCACTTGGTGATCTCCCACATATTCATCTTTTAATTCTACCCTATAGATATACATCTTCCTTTCATTGAATCTACCTTAATGGGCCAACCACTATTTCTCTATCAGCTGTATGGAGGGATGAATAATCACAAGATTGATTTCCCGAACTGTAACATGAGTAGTACATCCTCTATCTAGAATGAATGCACCAACAATGTGATCCCTAATATACATATCTTCTATCTCGGTTCCTCCTCTAGAAATGTATCCCAAATATAGGTCCCTGAGACTGATATCAGCTCCCTGATGGCGAGGTCATTACACTTACATTCCCAGCGTTCATAGTCAATTGTTGTATCTACTCCACCAAAAATATTTCTTCCTCTAAATCTTTCTCAAGAAACCCTGAATAATTAGTTATTTATAGAGGGATACCATTGAAATGGATATCTATACAAAAAACTCACTCAATGTTCTAATAACTATAGAACTAATATAAAACCTTTATCCATCAAGTACCTCATGTTGTTGTTAGACCTCGATGAATTCTAAGCTACTATAATGCTCCCACAATGGAGCTACATAGGGTCATGGAAACAGACATCCATAATTTTATCTAGAGATAAATCTCCTCTAAAGAGTTTATTTAAAACTCTCAATGAATGACTCACCTCATAAAATGTATGGGTAACCAAACTCCACCATCATCCTGTCGATCAATGATGAAGGCTCTTTGATAGAACCACAATATGATATAATAGTTTCATGAATAAATGGAATACCCTAGTAACTAGCTAAATCCAGTCATTAGTCTCAAGAGGGTTTTCTTATCCATATAACCAATGGGGTCTCTACGATTGAAACTAATGATGTTCTCTCAGCCTGCACCCTTCATCTTCTTCTATATCTGGTACTCCGCGCTACTCAAAAAGATGAAGAATGGATGCTACAACATATTTATGTAACATCCCAGAAACTATTCCATGTCTAAAATACATGTCCATAGGGAGATGATACTCATGATCTAGAATCATATTTTGAGATAATAAACATCACAGGGGCATAGTGAATTTAAACAAGACGTTTCATGGTCAATGATTGTACCATGATATCTAAATCAAGACAGATATAAAAACAAAAACCAATTAAATAAGATACTTGTCTCATTGATTTAACTACAATATGTGTGTTCATTAAAGAGTCAAAACAAAGTTGACCAGATTATTAGTGTATGGAGTTGTTAGCTGGTGTTCCAACAGTAGTGTCTGTGGCCTATAATCCAAACCCGAATCACAGAACATTGTTTTTCCAATACAATCTCACAGACACTCTATCCTGAAGTAGATCCCTAATACTCTGATACATCTTTTTTATGACCCATACCATTAGGGCCCATTCCACGACTCCCCATGACCACCTCCAATAGGCTAAGGGGTGGTTACTAGTGCTGAGAAAAAACATCAATGACAAGGGAGGCCTTTGTATATGTACATGTACCCACACATACATCTCCATGAACATATAAATGATGAAATTTAAAAACTACTTCGTAACCATGAATTCATTTATCTGAATTCTATAACCTGTGGTTTCCCGGATGTAATATAAGGTAAATAAGTAGAAATTAAAAGCCACCACAATTACATCTGTAACAGATGTCCAACCTAAATGTAAAGGTATTGGGACTTCTGCATAAAAGTTGGGAGAACACACCTCAGTGTGTCCAATCTCACTAAGTTCAGTTTGGTAATTTTCCACCTGGGACTCTATGAAATGGATTATCATCTAAAAAAGAATGTACAAGTGTGGGAAAAACATGCGTAGCGGTGAGTATAATACAAATTAGTAGTACACCCTGAAACCACAAAGGAAATAAGAAAGGAAAACACAGTCATCTATACATATTTATATGTATACAACACATTTAAAAAGATTATCCAGATATATTCTTTCTAAGTCACATGGTCTAGAGGAATGTTACAACCATAGTATACATTATTTAAGATTTCAACATGGAGATTACACAAAGATCTCCTTGGGGAGAACACACTCCGGAGCTTTATAGAAATGATTCCATTTATATGAGAGGAAACATTCTTTGGGTCTCTCAATGAGAAAGATAATTTTATAGTCCAAAAAATAATCTAACACACATTTGAGGATCCCATCTACAGACATGGGGTGATACTAACAAGTCAATATAAATTATACCACTAAATATAGAATTTATATCTTCAATGTTTTTGTCACAAAAGTACCAATGACTACCTCTAAAGGATGATGATGAATAGTGGATTTCACACCGGGACACATAGAGGGATTATAATTACAATAACTAAGAAGTATCACTAAAGGGATTATAATAATAGGTGTATGAAATTATTTGTACCAAAATTCATCAAAATGAAAAGGGGAATAGTCCCAAAGGAATGATGACTTTGATAAATAGGAAAAGTTATTACTACATTATCGAATGGTGTACACAACATATTGTAAGGATACACGTTGTCTCCCTTGACCCTTGGTATATCCCATGTAAAAAACTCATGTCATTTATCCCAAGTGGTGTAGAATATTATGTGGAGTATAGAAGGGTTACACTTCATGTCCCTACATCTAGGGTCCCATATGTGTAATCCAGTTGTGTGTTTGTATATGGTGTTATCCAATGTATAAAGGCCCATCTAAAAATACATGGGGTAACATATTAATATGGTCCAATTTTTTCTATTTGGGTGAATGAACAACATTTAAGAAACCTTTGTACACCTCTATGTGTCTGTGTACTTTCCTATGTACACAACGAGTTATACAATGGGACTACAAACAATATAATCATAGAATTCACACTATGTGTATTGGGTTTTTTAGAACCCTTATTTTTCTTCCCAATCTCCACAGTTGATCCTCTGACCTCTGATCCATTAAACAACATTCCATGAAACTCGATATCTGTCCTCATATAGCCATCCTATCAATAAATCGATGAGATTTTGGCCTTATATTTTCTTATAAGACAATATCATTTATGTTCTACATTACATGATAATGTATGTGAAATCGACACAAATCGTTTTTCGATCCACTGTTTTAGCCACCATCACACCTCTACCGAGTCGTACCAATACTCGATCTAAAATAAAAAACCATTGAACCAAGAATCAAATGTGAAAAATTAAATCAACCAATGAAATAAAGATCCATGTGGAGAAGATTAAGACCATCACAAAAACCAGTGAATCGAGGTATGAAGTCATAAATCTGAACAAGAGGAATGAACATCGAAAAATATTATTCTCAATATCTGTTCAATCCCATTATAAATGAAAACTATTAAATCATTAATCTTGAAGTAATAACTTGATTAAACACAAAAAATAAAGCCATAATTCATAACGATCAATACATGTTCAAATATATTGGTATATTTATCCATGTTCTTCATATAAATCATGAACGAGTTGTATAAAAATTGAAACAAATGACATATTATTATTTGGATTGATCATTGTTGAATAAAACAATCAATGTCGCATTCGTTGATGAGATCCGTCGAATCTGAGGTTGCGCTGATTGATGGATCCATGATCCTTTATTGTTCAATTTAGTTGGATTTCTAATGTTATCCATAAAGATCCTCTAGAATCTATAAGGATATACCGACAACTATATATTTCCACATAAAATATCTATTTTATACTGAAATAGTAGTTTTATTAAAAAAACGGAATAAAATAATTTTGTTATAATATTTTATTAAATTTATCCTTAGTAACACTATTTCATAAATAACCCACATTGATTAATAATAAGTCACACCGAGTATAAATCCTCCATTCATGACTCAATAGTACCCACAAATTCATGACTTGAGCACCTATTTCGGAGTTAATCCACTTATTTTCATGAAACCTGTATGAATTTTCTATTTAATATATTAATCCAATTTTATGCATTTATTATAGATACACAGGGTCTTCGAATAACATGGAATCTTAGCGCCTAGCCAAAAAAATTAATCAATATAATATTTAAAAGTAATAGACATAAAATATGAGACATTACATTTCTAATAAAATTCGTATGATAAAAAAATAATCACCCATGCTAATGTAACCCATGGAAAGTTTCTATATTATTACATTGGTATATAATACATGGAATCAAATTCGGAAAGAGATAATAGTTTAGATGACTCGACAAATTGGTCCATACATGACTCGTATATTAAATTTGAAATTAAAAGCTAAAAAACCATTGTTTCATATAACATCATTATAAACTCCTGAATATCAATGAAAATCCTTCATTGAAGTATTAAAAGATTCATAGGAAAGTAAAATACATAATGTAGAGATCAAATTCACAGTAAGATTTTCGTAAAGTTGAATCAATCATGAGTAAATGTAGAATAAGTAATATGGAATAATCAATATGGCCTATTAAAAAACATAAAACACATTACATTTAATAGATAAATTGAATACCATTACTTGATAAAGAATATTCTATATGGAAATTAATATAAATGAACCCCCATTCCATTTAAATAATATTACTATCATAAATATATAATAAATACTTAATATAGAAATTAATATTTTTGAACAAGAATAAATTTTAAATAACATTACTATCATCAATAGATAATGAGTAATTAATATGTAAATGTATATAATTTAACGCTCATTCCATTTAAATTACATTACTTTCCAGAATATATATGGAATACTTAATATGAATATGTAAATAACTAAATAGACAATCCTTTTAAATAAAATCATTACCATGAATATATTTGTAGTAATCCATATGGAAAAGTAAATAACTGAAAACACAAACAGTTTAATTAATAAATGAAAAATAATTTCCTGATGATATAATATCACTATGAATGTCTCATGGATAATAATAAGTGAAAAGATAGTGATGTAAATTATTAATTATAATATTTCATTAATTCAGGTATCATGTCACCACTATTATTAAGACATTTCATAATAAAACATAAAACTATGGGTAAACCCCATTAAATTATACCATATTAATTTTACATATAAGAAAAATGATTCATTACGATGTTATATAATTTTTATTTCCACCCATCACTACATTTCCAAATCATTCCTTGTATATCATATAATATATTTAATTCATCATAAATGTGATTTATCCAAAAAATACCCTTATTGAGAAGGAGTAATGATTAATAAATATTTCCCCAAATAAGAAAATATCCTTAAATGTTCAACACTATATGTAGAAATGATATAAAATATAATAAATAAAATCATTAATAAAAAATAAGAGGGTTATTTAGGGGAAATGTAATATCCACTAATAATATGAATGTAAATATTTCAATGGAATGTAAATGACTAAAAAATGAAAAAATAATGTTAACTTAAATGCATTCCATGGTAAAAAGGATCATTATAAATCAATATAGAATGTATGTATGATAATAGTAAAACACATCTCTAATGGATTATAAGTAAAATATAGGGGTTTTTCTCTTTAATGAATATAAATACCACATAAAATCATTAAAAATATTCTCCTATAAAATATAATTTTCACATTGAAAGTATTATTTTATTAAAATAAAACTATCATATAATATTATTAAAATATTTTTTACATTAAATTAAAAATGGAAACATATATTGGAAAAATTTAATCCTTAATTGGTCATGATTGCATAAATTTTATAAAATTACACACTTGTTAATATAATGATTGCCTATACATTTTCTATAAAACACAAATAATCCTAATTAGGAAAAACACCCAATGTTTCATTTCAAAAAAAAATTAAAAAATAAAAAAGTGTTAAAATTGGATATGTAAATCATTCTAGGAATATTAAAAATAAATTTAATAATATTTTTAGAAGATTTTTTTTAATTAGAAAGTATTAATGAGTGAATAGATAAATTATGTCGGGTTTTATTTAAAAAAATTTATTAATAGTTTGAAGTAATTATGTGGGGGAAAATAGGTATATTTCACGAAATAATAAATTAACACTATATTGTAAAATAATTAATATGGTTTATTATCCAATGAAAAAAATAATTTCCTTCCTTATAAAATCAAATATAAAAAATCATGATTAAAATGTTATTATTAAATAAACAATTTAAAAGTTCATAACATTGAGTTGATTATTAGTGAACTAAAAAAATACTTGAATCAAATTTAAATTCCCATAATTCAATAATAAATAAAATATAATTTCATCAAAATTAACTACACACATAATGTTAGAATAAGAAATACAACGATGATGTTATATATCCCAATGAATTGAAATTGATTTATAAAATTTTTACCACTTGGTATCATTTTTTCGTATCAACACGAATGAAATAAATCAACAAAAAATTAATGTACTTTTTATTATAAAAAACATTATATAACATTTAAATGGTGTAGTGCATTCTTTATTAAAATGAAATTATACAACTAACAATTGAATATGCCTCAGTGAAGGAAAATTGAGACAATGTCCCCTAATCATGATACCATATTATTGAATATGGTTTAATATATTATATAATGGATTTAATTAACATAATTATTTATAAAAAATCATTAAACATATTCATAGTATCATATATGGTCACCTTGTGACATTTTACCACCATTGTCATAATAATATTTCATTATTTTTAACATTTCTACTTTTAATTGACTTGTTTTCCAAGGCATGTTTTTTCATGACTATTATAGTTCATGTAATTATTATGTAGTCACATAACATTTGGACTGATAGTTTTGTTATAAATAATTTTTTTCATTATATTTATTTCTATAATCATTATTTAAATTGGAATAGGTAGAATGGATCATATTGCTTTGTGGAGATAGTGGGTCACACATACGAGTGTGTAACATTATCATTTCATAAATGGCTAAAATTATATGGAATTATGTGTTATATTAATATTAAATACTATTTATATTGACATTTTTTCAAATAAATTCACTAAATAAATCCTTATTATCTTCCATGTAATGTGTAAGCGAAAATTGAATCACATCACTTTTAGAGGTGGTATTACACAATACAAAAGATATGTATAAAAAAATAAGGTGTTATAAGTGAATTTAAAAATAAATAAGTATAATAATCTCATAAATATTATATAAATTTTGAAAATAATTCAATACATTCATCCTTCATATGTGGTTGTGAAAGGTTAAATACATTGGTTCGTGAGGCACAGTCCATTGTACAAACAATCGACCATTTCATTTCAAACATGACAGAAGATGATAGGTATATAGGTAATTCTTAAAAAATAAAAAAATATTAGTATATTTAATACACATGGGACATTTTATGATCATGGTTTAATTATATTTTAAAGATTCATAAGAGGAAGGAAAATAAAATTTCTTTTTTATGAATGTGAACTATTATTTTGAAAACCTATTTATGATTCCATCGAATTCCATCCAAGGATGGAATTACAATCACAAAGAAAGGTTATAGTAGGTTTTTAGGGACTTAAGTCCATTATTGGTGTAGGTATTTTCAAAATAAATCAATTTGGATTAGTGAATAGGGGATAATTATGATTGTCCTTTTTTAAATTGGGGGAGGACATAAAGGAATTTTTGAAAAGGTTCAATTACACCATAAATTTTATAATGATATAAGACACAAAATGGGTTATTATCAAATTATCGAGATTATAAAGGTTTTAAATGGATATACAATTGGTTTTATAAAAGTTGTATGTAATTTTTAAAAATTATTTTTTAAGTTTAACCCTTGGACATTCTATTTTCCAAATAATTGCAGTAAATAACTTTTCTTCTTTTAATACTCATTATGGTTTTAAATAAGAATATTAATATTATGTATAATAATTTTTTTTCATTAAAAATATGGAATAAGTTGTATTAATTTCAATTGAAATATTATTCATAATCAAATTTATTATTCTACATGGAGATGAGATGAAAAAAACCAGTTTCCAAATTGAAAATTATGATACTTATAGTATGATTTAATATAAAAATTTAATATTATATCTATATAAATACAATAAAAAGGTAAAATTTATATATTATTGGAATGGTTTTAATTTGGGAACAATATTAAATATAATATATCATTATAAATTATTTAAATAACAATGTAGTTTTATATGGTGTGGAATTTCCCAGTATCCAAAGAAAGAATAAAATGAATTAACCAATTGATGGTCTTAAATAGGTATATTTAAAAAAATATATCCCCTTAATTGGTCACATATTTTAATTTTCATTGACATAGTTTTTTGAACCCATGAGTTTTTTTTACCCTTATCATATTTTTTTTAATTCCAATACATATCGTAAAAGAGTTATCTTATTCAATGGAGTTATAGGTAATATGTGGGAATTAGTTATTATGTTTTATCTATTATATATTGATATTTTACTTTCTTTCATGTTTTCAATGAAACAAATTTAAATTTAAATGTTATAATGTGTAGATAATTGTTGTTCAATATTCATTAAACACTAGTTAGTTGTGCATACACTAGATACATATCTAGTTTATTTATTCCATCATAGGGGTTTTTTTGTCACTCTATGGATAAAATTGGCATTGAGAGGGGTGACATAATATTTTATATGAGTCTGGTAGATTGGATTGATCCAATGATACCTACTCTTCTGGATTTATAGTTTGTAAATAGCATGTATTATATGAAACCATGTCCCTCTTATTGATTGTTTACAAGGTTTTTTGTATACATGAATTACCTCCTCATTCCTTAAATTAATTCCCTTAAATCTTCATTAGATAATTAATTTTTATTATCTATTATTATTTTAGGGCCTACCCATGTTTTGTTCATTTTGGTTTCTATTTTTTTACCTGCTAAAATAATCTTTAAATTGGATTAGAAAATGTTATTTAAAAATGGAATTCAATGTATATTTATGAAATGACCTGTTTTTAAATACTTTGTAAATAAGAAATGGGATTGGGATTATTTTTCCCAATTTAATAAACAATCTGATATACAACATTTAAATGTATTTTGATTTAATATTATTTGGATGTACCAAATATTTTTCTATGATGTGTGATTTTTTCAATAGGAAATAATTTAATGATGTTTTTTTACCTATATGTGGAAAATATTATTCTCTTTATATTTAAAACCGTAATTAAGGGAATATGTTCTTAATGGAAATGGAACAGAAATTTGGTTAAATACTATAGTTCATATATATCTCACACATTTTATACACAGTTTTTTTATATATCATGTATTTCATTTCAGTTTCATAGTTAATGATCATACATGGATTTTTTTCCATTTAGTATTTAGTTTGTTTGGTCCATCAGTGATCGTTTAGGAATATGGCGAGTAAAAATGGTTCTTGTAAAAATGGGAATATATCCACATGAATTTGTTTTAGACAATTTTAGAATAGTTATTTATCATATATTCTTACTATATGTATTTTAGATTTTTATCCTTCCACTGAAACTAGTTAAAATGTGTGTAATTTTAATTTTTAATCCGATTCTTATTTTTTAACATTAGTTTTACTGTTTTTACATAATCTATATTTGTAATTAATTTTATTTTTTGAATTATTATTTATATTCAATTGAATTTAACTTATAGATTTTTTTTAAAACTATTGGAAGCCTCCATTATTTATTTATATAATCATTTAAGTGTGTAATCACACACCAATGTATGTTTTTTATACCATGGGACATGTTAAAATATTTTTTAGATTAGGAATTATCATCGGGCCTAATGGATTGATTTGTTCGTAGATGTTTCTGATCATCCCAAATCTACTCATTTTGTATATTAAAATTTAAAATATATTATTCAAAAATAAATATAAGAAGATGTTGATATATATTATGTAATAAAAATTTGGGATACGTTGGTTTATGCCTCTATATTATATTTATATGTTTTTTACAATCCAATCATCGCTGTAAAAATTAAAAAAATACATATTTTTTGTAATTAAAAAATCCAATTCATTTATCATGATTTTTAATATATAACTAAATATATAAGTTAATAAATTTATTAAATATAATATATAATTATTGAAGTGTTTTTTAAGAAAAAAATAGCAATGAAGTCTAACTAAATATAACTTTTTCATAGATACAACTTGTATCTAAATTAGATCCTCAAATAGAAGCCACAACCATGGCCATGGATCTCCTTCAATCCCTATGTATCTCTTATTTCTTTATAATGTATTCACATAATGGGATAATTTGATTTATATGGATTAACAATAATACAATATATTGTTTATAAATAAATAAAACTCAATTATATAGAAACTAAAACAATGAAAAACAACTAAAACCTTACACAAATTATAACATGGGGCAACTTCCACATTTAGTAATTAATGATGTGGGCCATTACACAATTCTACTACTAAGATAAAATAATTTTATAATATATTACTATTTTATAAATAATTAATATTTCACTGATAATCTTTTCTATTGATAAATAAATCCATAAAAACTATTAATTTAAATATAAAATATTTGTTTTAAAAAATTCATCAATGTATCGAGCATTCGATTCTGACCATAGAAAAATTCATTCTATAGAAGTATAATATATGGTTTTATCCTCCATATAAAAAAAATTTCAAAAATGATAAGAATAAAACCATACTCATAAGATAAATACATCTATCGTCCTTCCATCCTAGTGAAGGATCCTATCAAACAATCATTATGCAACAAAAGGAAAATAATATTCATTAGGGTTGGTGACCAATTATAACACAAAACTAATAGTAGTCCATGAATATCACAACATGAATGTTTATCTCTTCATAATTCTATCGAACTAATGGTTTCCTTTCAGATACAACAATTTACAATCTATATTTTAGATAAGAGATAGATTTTATAAAAAAAATATGAATTTAGATCATAATTATCACAAGGACATAAAATATAGATATAATCAACATAATTAACAAAATAAATAATTACTTTTTAAAATAAAGAAAATATATATTTTTAATGAATAATTTTTCTAAAGCTTCATAAATACTCAAAACATACAATTTTATCTCAATAACATTAATCATCCACAAAAATAAGGCTTATAAAAAACCCCTATATTTTAATAGATATTCCTGTTATAATATATAATTAACTGAGTTAGACTGATCTAATTTATGTATGGTTGATTTGGAGACCATAAAATCCCAAGTAATTTTTAATTTATAGTTTGTGATGATTTATGAATTAATCATATATATCAACATTGTCTGTTTCTTCATTTCCTCTTTACATTTGTAAATAACCCATTATCAAAAGAATTAAACATTATGTATGAGATAATTATTTTAATTGTATTCTTATATTTATTAAAAAATAAAATGAAATTTATGACCTCGTCATTTTAATATTGAAAATTATCAATTAAAATAACATTATCCCAGTGATTATCACTCACAGTCATTAATCACATGAAAAACCAAAAGTATTACAAGTTTTTTTAGTTGATATTAAAAATATTCTAACCTTGAATGATAACCATGCTAGATATTCTAATTTACACAATAGATATAAGGACAACCACCCCTATCATCGAATATGATTAGAACAACATATGATTAGCATGATTGCATGACAACATCATTTATAATAACATTCTGTAAAATCTATAGGCCATTGAATTTGGAATGTCTATGAATCCATGATTCCGAGAGTATGTTCTGTTCATTTCATTTCCACTTTGTGGAGAAAGATAATAAATAGGGCTATCTCACATCAAAAACCCTATTTCTTAATAATAACATAAAATTATTACGAGTTTATGAACAAAAATGGAACTATATTAAATATTGGTTATCATATCATCAAAAAAAGACCCCAAATTGTCTATTATAAAATTCTAAAATTACATAGATATAGTTTAAAAACGTTATTAATTCAATTTATATTCTTGGAATCATTTTTTTATATATTAAAATAATATATATATTTTATTATCTATAATTATTTCACTCTCAAGTAATTTATAGTCCATGATGATATTATAAGAATCATACACCATTTTGATATTGATTCAACACATTTGGAATCTAAAAAATGATTTATTTTGTTTTTTAATAGATAATTAGATTTATGTTAACCATGTGAAATTTTATTTCAAAAATATCTTCCATGTGTTCAAAGAAAACTACTATAGGGATATCAGCAGACATGAGTCCTCTATTGTGCAGCTCTAGTAACTAAAACCCCACAACATTGGAATAACCCAATGGAGGCACTCTAACTATTGTATATATAGTGGTGTATAACTCATTATATTTTAGAGTTATATAAATTATCATATATAGAAGAAAAAATATAATCAATATTTTTTATCAATCTGTAAAACAACATTGTTTAATTCTGTAAAAATATAAAAAGTATCAATTATACCATAAGAAAATGATAACACCACATAAAAGGACACAATATAATATCTTAATATTTGATATCCTTTACAAGTGTTTCCTTTATAAAAATAATATAATGAACTACTAAACAATGGTTTGGTGGTTGATAGGTCCACATCAAGTATTTTAAAGCCTTGATATTTTTATATCAATTCCCTTTTAAAATATGTATTTTGTTGAGTAAGTTTTTTCACACATGACACCGATTTAAAATACACCATGATAAATTTTATTAATATAATCTATTAAAATTGATAATTAAAGTTAATAAATTATGATACTTAAATATGATAAAAATTTAATAAAATTAAAATAATAATAAATTTAATAGTAAATTAAATGACCATGAACTTGAAATATTTATCATTTTAGTTATCCATAAATATTATTAAACCAATTGAATCTTTGAAAAAAAATGAAAATAATAAAAACAAGAAACACAAGATGAGAGATATATGAATGGATAAGATGAACTGTATTAAAAGTTTATATAGGGTTATATATTTGAATAAAATATTCCCATTATATATATGTCCATTAGAAATATGTCTCTAAGAAAAATGGTCATTTATGTAAATTCTATGAATATATATTCATTTAATAAGAATATATATTAAAACATAATTAATATGAATAATTAATATTATATATAAATACTTTTTAAATTGTAAAATGATATAAAAATTATTATATGCTTTTTCTATACAATTAATTTTTTTGTTATTATATGAAATTTAATTGGTATTTTTTTTTGTAATTAAAAATTTATTAACATTAATTAAATGAATGTAAAAATTTTATTTATTTTAAAAAATATTTAATGATTGATGGAGATATTCTTTAAAAAATGATTATTTATTTTGTTATGTGTAATTTTAAAATAAATTAAATTGATAACATAAAAATTAAAGTTGTCATAAAATATAAAAATATATAAAGGAGTATAATAAAAAGTATTTAATTATAAATAAATGTGAGATATTATTAAGAATAGGTAATGGTTTTTAAAATATGTTTTAAAAAAATTCAGTATATTATATATATTTATAATAATCTAAATTTTTATTTTATAGAATTTAATTAGATTTAATAGTGTCCAAATTATTAGAAATATTATAAGAATAATATATATAGATTAATTTTATATTGAATAAAATGATGTATCCAACCTAAAAAACTACTAATAATCATAAAGTAAAATGATTAGTAAATTATTTAAACTAGTTTGTATTGATATAAAATATGAAAAGATGTTATATCAAATTGTGTGGATGGGGGATTTATAGTCATAACACTACCCCACATTCAATTTTTTCCACTTATTATAATCATTAATTTTAAAATAATAACTTATAAGTTAGAAAATTAATTTCCCTTGAATTGAAAGACAAAACAAACATATAAACCCCCCTCCTATACCCCTTCATAAATAATTAAACAATTTATATCTCTTGTAAATCACTAGCAAATTTCTCTCTCTTAAAGCCTTATAATATTTTTCAAAGACTAATTTTCTATAAATTAATACATACTTCATAATCGTGTAGTAACTAGTGTTCAAATATACCACATTTATCTGGATTATTCGGTGACTGCATGAAAATTGTGAGTAAATGTAAGAGATTTCTTATATAAAATTTAATTAAAATAAAAAATATATATATTCAAAATATATTTTTAATATTTTTTTATATACATCTGATGAACATTTTTGTTCATAAATTTCATTATATTAGTAGTATTTAGATATATATATATATATTCTATTCACAATCAAGTGACCATGATTCAAAAGTTACCAAATATACAAGGGGTTATTTAAGAACGTAATTTTAATAATCATTATTTTATGTTAGTAAATAAGTTGGAAAAAATTATGTTCTCACCCCATATACCCATTCAATTTTCATATGATCCATTGTTTATATTTTTTTTACTCAATTTCATTTTAATTATCATATATTTGGTTCCCATGTAAACTATATTGATATTTATAAGTTGAGATCACAGTATCACAAACATTTTTTAAGGTTCTCTCTCACCCATATGCATATTTTTAATATTGTTTTATAGTTATCCATATATATTATTAAATAAATATTTAATAAATATTATATTAGAATATTATTTATTTACAGAGTATTCATAGGAATATTTCTAATTATTTTTCAGAAATTTAATTTTCTACTACTTTGAATTTCATTTTAAAATTTTAATAAAAAATTATTCCCAAAACAATCCAATTGATTGTATTTTCCCCAATAAGTATCATTTTCTTATATATGTTTTTTGTATCCATTGTTTGGTTTCCCAAAAAAATATATATTTTAATGTTTTTTTAATTTCTTTATCTAATGTGTATTTTAACAAAAGAAAAAAGTATATTCCTATTTTTTTTAAATAAAAACCCCTTCACTTATGAAATGAGTCTGAATCTCTATAAACAGCCAGTAATGACTTCAAATTTATAATACATATTATGTAATTACTATATCCACCACATTTCTCTCGATTGATTATAATCATTTAATGTTAATTTTTTATAAACCAACTATTTTCTCACTTGTTTTTAAGGTTATGATTATAATAAATTCACAATTATAATTACATACATGTTAATTATATATCATTATTTGGTTTGTGTGTTAATTAATCCCCTCAAATGAATTTTTCAATGGCTAATGATCTGTGAGGCAATTATTATAATCATGGACCTTATTGAAATATTTAAAATTTTATACGTGGAACACATTTAAATGATCACAATGTGTTTGGTGGACCATATTGAAAATTTCACCATGTTAATACTGGACCTTGTTGAAATGTATATAATAATAGGTGTATACATTATTGAAATATTCAAAATGTTAACAATAATCCATATTAAAATATTTAAAATGTTATTATTTTACCTTATTAAAATATTCACAATGGTATATATATAATATATTTAAATGTTCAAGATGATAGGAATATACATTATTGAGATGTTTAAAATGATATGTGTGGAAATTAACAAAATTAAAAATTATTAGCTCTTTCTCTTATTAAAATGATTACAATTTTATATCTAGGAAAATTTTAAATGATTTAAATTTTAGTCAATAAACCTATTGAAATTATTAACATGTTTATGATATAACATATTAAAATGTAATAAAAGTTTATTCACAAAACATATAAAAATTATTCGGATGATAAAAATATAAAATATTTAAATTTCCATGATTTTAGGCACGGACCTCATAGGAATTTTCACAATTATAAGTGTTTATCTTCTTTAAATGTATATAATTTAAAGAATATGACATTTTTAAATATTCAAATTTTTTTATTGGCCTTATCAAAATGGTAATTTTGTTAATTGTGGAACTTATTGAAATATTCATAACAGCATCTATTTATCATAATGAAAAGTTAATAGTAATATGAAAAGTCAATATTAAACTATTTACAATGTAAACCATGGACCTTATTTAAATATTTACAATCATCACCGTAGAATATATTGAAATTTTCAAAATGATATGTTTTATCTTTATTAATATTTCATAAATATTAGGATTAGACAATATTTATCATGAAAAAATATTAAAAATTACCAATTTTTAGGAATTTACCAGATTCCCATGTTATTCCCCATGACTCAAGTTTTTTTCACCATGATTTCATTTACATTTTCCAAGGTATTATTTAATTTTATAAGATAATTATTATATAATGATTTAATATAAAAAAAAATATTATAAGAGTCACCAAATTATATATTGATTTCAAATCATAATATGAATTCCTAATTAATTTAATGTTATTTTTCAAAAAATATTTATACATCCAATATATTTTATTTTTCCATTTAAAATAAGAATTTTATTTTTCTAGTAAATTAATTACAATAAGTTGAATCCCAGTATTTAAACATCAATTCAAAATTACCTAATGTGATAATTTTCATTTTTTACAATAGAAATAATAAAATGAGGTTAAAATTTTACCTCCATAGTAAAGGAAATTTTTGTTACAATGGGATTGAAATAAGAATTAACGATATTAAATATCCAAAAATACATATCTAATTGTTTGTATAATGGATTAATTAACCAAGATACATCCCATTATAACTTTTTTACAATGTATAACAAATTTCATTATAATATAACCATTTTCAATATTAAGGAATGAATATTTGAAGAAAGTCCACTAATAAACTATTTTATAATAGAAATCCCTATATCCATTTAACATAATTAAACAATTTGGTTTTATCTTAAAAATATTCTCATTCAACCACTGACAACTACTTCGTAGTCATTTTATAATAGTTTGTTGAATGGAAGAATCATAAATTATTCATTCTGATGAAACTCATGATAATAAGTAGAGATTTCGTCATGTTTTTAAATAAAATTTACGGATGTTGGGAGTAAATGTAAAGGGATTTATCATTTTAATTTCATTTCACATATATATATATATATATTAAAAATACATAAACAGTTAAATTTATTCATTTAATTACCTTCTATTGATGTGATTATCAAAAATTTAATTTAATTATAAATGTTTTAAAATCATTCTCAATCAATCAATGTATAGGAGGTTTCATTTAAAAGGTACAATATCCAAAAGGTTTTATTACCAATATGATTTTGAAATTCAGATTGATAATGTTATGAAATACATGTTAGGAAATTATAAAATCTTCTCCCATAAACCCTATTTTTTTCCAATAAATATTTTTAGGATTCAATTATATATATTCCATTTCAACAAAATCTGATTCACACATTGAGTGAAGGGGTATTTAAAATTGGAGAATATTTTTTATATTGTTTTTGGTCAAGAATATTTCACCCACATCTCTATATTTTTATTTTTATTTTGTTATTTCTATTGTTTTGGAATCAGTGAATGATAAATGATATTTTATATTAATATTAAAATTTTATAAACAATGCTTTAATGAATCTATTTTTTATTATACATTTTTGTTTTTATTTGCCTTTATTTAGTAATTAGTGAAAAAAATCATTCTTTTTAACAACATCCACTTGAATACATTCACCACACACACACATATATATATTTTCTCATAATGAATCATATTATTCATGATTTAATAGTTTCATAATAAAAATGAATTTCCATTATTAATTTTTTATCAATTTTACAATAAATATAATCCAAATAATAGAATATTTCGTCACATTTTTCATTGAATTTTTCAAATAATATTTTTAATGATTAATTTATTCATATCAAAAAAGAAAATTTTCTTATAATTAAATATGTATATTCCACAATGGATCCACCCCCCTTCACTACACATATGATTTATGATTATATAATATAATTATATTCATGAAACATAATTCTTTATCATAAATTCAGTAAGCTATCATTATGAATGTTTCATTGATATTATGCAACACATATGTATGGATTAAAATAATTGTAATTTTGGTGTTATTGTTCAACTATAATGTATTGGTTAAAGAATTATATCAGATTAGACCAAAAAAATAAAACTTATTAAAATTTTCAATACATTAATAGTGGGCCCAATTTAATTTTTCATAACGTTATAAATGGACCATAATGAAATTTTCATAAGGTTAGGCAAGGGAAATATCGAAATGTCAATAATGTTCTGCATTATGAATTTTAAATTGATTAATTTTTTTCTTATGAACCTTATTTAAATGATTATAATAAAATTTTTGGACCATATAAAATTTTCAAATATATATATTAAAGAGATTATTGAAAATTTCACAATGATATGTGTTGAAATTATTAAATTAATATAAAATATTAAGCATGGTCCTTATTAGAATAATCATAATGATAATCATAGGGAAAATGGATGTTTTTACAATACTAAGTATAATCTTGTTTTACATGTTCATAATATAAAGAGGGGACATTATGGAATTTTTACAACAATTAATAAAGAAATTTTTGAAATGTAAAAAATGTTACACATGGACATTATTTAAATGTACACAATTTTAAGAATGAAAATTATAGAAATTATTAAAGTATTATGTTTCAACATTACCAAAAAAGTTTAATTTTTCAAAATCGACCTAACAAAAAATTTCACAATGTAAATTATGGAACGTATTGAAATGTTTACAGTTTTAACAATGGTAATTATTGGAATGTTCATGTTTTAAAATGTAAAACATTATGCATTTTTCAAAAGATTATCCACAGACAATATTGAAATGATCAAAATGTGTATCATGTGAATCCTTGAAATTTTACCAATGATAATTATAGATAGTGTGTAATTTTATTTGTGACCTTATTGAAATTTCTACAATGTTACACTTGGATCTTATTTTTATGTTCATAAGATAAAAGCTAAAATTTTAGAATCACTATAATATTAGTCCATATTTAAGAATATATAATGTCTATCATGATCCGTATATAAATTCTATATATGTACATTATTGAAATTTTCACATTGACACTAATGGACATTATTAAAATGGTTTTTGTATTATCTATAGGCCCTATTTTAATATTATTATTTTAAATGTAGAATATTATCATATGTTCATAATATTTTCCATAGACCATATTCATAAAGTTTTTCATGGTACTCATTAAACTGTTCACAATTTTAATCATTGAAAATGTTTTTAATTTTATGGTTTTACATTAATAAAAAGTTTTAAATGTTAAAAATGGACCATATTTAAATATTTATAATTATTATCATTAATATTATTTAAATTTTTTTATTTTGACATTATTAGAATATTCAAAACGTAAAACATCTTCCATATTAATAGGTTAATTATGAAACTTATTAAAATTGTATAATTGTTATTTTTGGAACATATTGAAATTTTTATAATGTTATTGAGAGACCATATTGAATTACTCTCAACAATATTCAAGATTCATGATAAAATATTAAAAATATTAATAGTGGAAATTATTTATATTTTTTCAATTTTAACATGTACATATGATTATGATTGAAAATCAAGAATATGTTGTGACCTTGTTAAAATTATTATTACCCCTTTTCACCACATACTAATTCAATGATATATATGTTTTGTTTCCACGGTTCCCATTTCATGGAAATATATCCCCCATTTAATTATATTTTTGTTTAGATATTTATCCCACGCTCATCTAATTGCACTACAATGATGTATTCATATTTATACACCTCTAATAGACATACCACATGTTATGATTAAAGTTAAATTACCAGATTCATATTTATTATATAAAATATTTATTGTGTTTAATTTAATATATTAGTTTCATATATCAAAATTATGATCTATCACTCACATTTCTGGCATATTCTAACTTGTTCTCTTTGATTCGCAAACCTTCTGGTTAGCCTTACTAATCATTTCAGCTCACCATTGTATTATATTTCTGTTCCATAGGATATATAAAATTGTGTTTTCATTGTATAAGGCCATCACATTGGAACAATATTTTATTATAAATAATTAATAATTTTTATATATTAATAAGATAATGTTTGATAATCTCTATAAGCTATAAACTATTGAGTTTTGTGATTGTTTTGTGAATTGTTTAGAAAAAATAATTAATGATGTACTTTATACTTGTTTTATGATTTTTTAATGACAATTAGTATCAATTTATCTGTAAATTTTTAAATTTTTAACTAGTTTGAACAGTATGGGTATCATGAATTTTTAGTCTATCCCATATAGATAAACCATGAATGTAATATAATCAACTATTAAATAAAAATTCATATCATGTATCAATATGATGTTTGATCCTCCCTTTATAATAAAATATCTTATTCAAAGGTATTATTAATCATTCATCAATAATATTAGTTATTAGAAATACAATGTCTTCCAATGAAATAAAACATACCTTTACTTTGACAAATTATAACATAAAACCACAAAAATAATCATAATATTATATCCTTGTTAATAAAAAAGTATTCCTAACTAATTATTCATAATATATCATAGATAATGTTATATTATAACCTTCCTAATCTCTAGGTTGACTTCCTAACCACACATCCACTAGTTTGGTGATATAGATTAACACAATATTTTTTCACAACATGGGAGGAATTACATTTTTCTCCACCAATAAAATTCTATAATGCATACCATGTAATATAATAATTATGAATCATAAATTGAACATATAATTAAATTCATTGTTATAAAAAACAATATCGTAGAGTGAAAAAAAAATAAAAATATAAACTAATGGAAAAATAAAAAAAGTAAATAGATATCATCTTGATATAATTTAAAATAAAAACAATAATTATGAAGATATATAAACTATATCAACTACCCCCATTATCCATTATCTCTATTCCTAATGATCCACTACAATATGCATCAATATTTATATATATACATAAGAATAAAACAGGTTGCTATGCTTGTTAGGGGTGTAAAACATTACCCAATGAATTTGAGATAATATAAATTCATTCTAATGAAAAAAATCATATAATAATTTACAAATGATAAAAAAGATTTTGAAATCTCATATATCAGATTTCATTATTAACATACTCCAACAATTTAATAAATCATTATCAATCATCCTATATCTCACTTCCATCAAGCTTGATAACTGACCTAGTGTAATAAATCAATATATAAAAGATAAAAAAATTAATCACACATCTAAATAAATATTTCTCACTATTTAAATATATATATACAAAAATATCTAAATATGGTATAAGAAATACACATCTATACTAATCTAAAAAATAAATATAAGAAATTAACATCCATATTTATATAGAATTTGTTTTTTGAATCACATATCATCATAGATTATTATTATTTAATTATTGTGTAGTAGAGGAGATAAAAATTACAGAGCATGTCCTAATATATTAGAAAAGAAGAGTAAACACATGTCTCTAAAAAATATCTATATATATAATCCACCTTTGTATCAAATTTGTTAATGCATTGATAGAATGTATTGCGGTCCTAAACGGCCACATCAATCCATGTTTAATTTAATCCATGGATTATTACTTTTTTAACTAAGGTATATTGTTAATTATTATAAATGGTTAAAATATTAGTTTACAAACAATACAATGATGTTTTATTAGTTAATTTAACACAAATTTAAAAAAAATATAACCATTTTTTGTTATAGTTTTTTTTATGATTAAATTTTTATTCAATATTTTCATGATTTGAGAGTGAATAAATTGTATTCTTATTTCTATCATACATAAATATTTTTTATCATTTACATTTATTGATTTGGTTTTAATATGTTTAGTTTAACATGAGTGTTCACATTAACTATAATTTTTTTTGAGAAATGTTTGATTCCATTACATACGAATTAAAAATTTAAAATACTTTTATAAATTTTATGATGTTTGATTGTTACACATATATAGATAGAAGTGACTATTATTTAGTATAAAATAACTATATAATACATTTTCATAGCATATGAAACATTTAAATAAAAATTATTCTCTATATTTAATTTTAAAACTACCAAATTGAAAATTTTGTAAATGGATAATGGGTAGACTCATTTCCATATTAATGATACTTTTTTTTCATGATTCCTATGAATAATATCCAACGTAAATTTTCTACATCGTGGTGATGATATGTGATAGTGTTCATAAATAGTTTGATTCATCAGATGGTTTTTAAAAGGCTCAATTAACATTAAATTTAATTAATAATTCATATAAAGATGGGTTTAATGTCAGGTTATCAATAATAATGACCTTTGTTATAGAATAAAACATGATATATGATGCCAATAAATATAGAAAACAAATTATTTTTAATAGATTTTAAAAACATTTTGAATTATTATTATTGTTTTTAAATATTTGAAATATATATATTTTATGCTTCATTTCATTTATTTTGGTATCTTATAAAAATGTTAAAGTCGTATAAGAGGTTTAAGGTCTTAAGATAACCTCCATTTTAACCCTGTGAAAAATTTTCATAATGTTTTATGAAAATATAAATAATGTAAGATTTAGTTTTTTTATTCATACAATCCAAAATAATTATGATCCCAAAGATTTATTAATTTTAATTATTTTGATCAATTTTAAGTCTTCAAATTTCAATATTAAAATTTCAAAATATATATGATTTTATGATGTATTACAGATTAAAAAATTTCTTAAATTTTATTTTTCATCTTTCATGAAATTAATAAAACGTTTTTCTAATGATATAACATTACAAATTACTTTTAGAAATAAAATATTATTAGACCTATTTTAGTTTTTATGAATCCAATTATTTCAACAAAAAATAAATTTCATATGTTTTTTATTGTTTAATAATTGATTAAAAATGGGATAGTTTTTCATACATGTAAATATAATATTTATGTAATTATTATTTATGTCATTTGTAGTCATGTGTATTATTTTCATCAAAATCTAACATACTTATGAGATAATGAATTGTGTCCAAAATTTAATTTCAGTGAGTGAAAGGCATTAGGAAGCTCAAAAAACACATTTAAATAGATAAATTTACAATATGTGATATAATTCATGATTATTATTTATTGACAATTCAATTTGGATATATTTTTGCAGAATCAATTCTCGTAAAACTATTATTTAATTATTTAAATATAGAAATAACTTCAATTATTGTTATTTATATAATGGAAACATGATCTTAAATTTCAAATATATATATATATATATATATATATATCACTCTTTTGTTTTTCAATGTTTCATAAATTTTTTTTTCAAAATTGTAATCTTTTCATTAAATGTAGTTCTGTTATATTTTTTGATTAACGAAATTAGAAGATACATTTTTTAGGACTATAAAAAGGTAAATTTATTTGGTTTTTTTCTCTTGTTAAGTAAAATGAAATGTGTATTTATGTGTTTTTATGAGTTGGTAAAATTCATATTATGTAAAATGTTTTCACTCCATTCCAATTTGAGGTTCATAGAAGATTTAAAGCCTCTCATGGAGTAATGAGATGCTTTTAGTGAAAATATAATGTTGGAGATCCATAAAATTATATAATCGTTTTTTCCGTATGTCCATTTTTCTAATATATTTTATTGTAAATTCATCTACACTTTAAATTCATGAAATGATAATAGAGAAACTTTGTTATTATTCATTATAAAATATTTTTCTAATATTTTAAATACACTATTCTTCTTAAAATAAAATATATTATTATCATAAATAGGATAGTAATTTATATGAGTGATAATTCATACTTTTTTATATTTTTCTTCCTAGAAAAAAATATTGCATATATAAATAATCAATGGAAAATATTTTAAAAAAATGGATGATATGACCATTAATTTTAGATTATTATCTATAAAATACATTATAAAAAATAAATGATTATTGGTATTGGAATAATTAAATTAAATCATACCTAGAGAAATAATATATTTATCATTGATTATCATGGTGAAAAAAACAATGAATCCTAAAGATGATCCTTATAATCTCGTCGATAATGATATTGAAAAATTAAATTTGAATTATAAATTATTCAATATATTTGATAGTGCTATAATTAATTTAACACCCTAATCTTCAACGGTACGTTTCACTTTGAATAATAAAATGGCTTGTGTTCTACGCAACTTCCAGTTCAAAAACTCAACAACCAATAAAACTAGCCGTTATGAATAGTAATACCCTAATTTTTAAATTTTATCAACATTATCTGTCAAAATGGACGTCATTATTTGGTTTGGAATATCAAAATTAGATTAGGGTGAATTATTGGTATTTTTCTAAAAACATTAATTTTTTATGAATAGTGAAAAAAACTGAGTTATTGTTCAAAACCGAATTTTTATTTAAGTAATTATTTATTTTATTTAAGTTTATTTTAGGTCTAAATTGATACATAATACCTATATAGGTTCACTGTAATTCTATGAAGTCATTTTATATTAATCTGAGAAATATAGAAATTTTATTGAACTTTTCACCATCTTCTACTCACCTCCTAGGAACATTTCCAAATTTGTAGAAAACATAATTTTACCACTTCTGTGAATTGAATTTAAAACATTCGAGAGACACAGTTAATATTAATAAGTAAAATGTGGTTCAATGAGATGAAAATATTTTTTGGTGAAGAGTCCCTTTTCACTTTTGTTTTCCATATTTTAATGTAAATAGGGCAATTAAAGGTAAAAATGATATTATTATTACCCTAACACATGTCCTAATTCTACTGGATAAGTTTAATTCCGTCAAAATAATCTTTATTTATATAATATGATCTTTTAGGTCCACTTTTATTAGATTAAGACATTTATTATTATTTAATTCAATGAATGGTTGAAATTATTATATTCATTGCTTAATAACTAAAACATTTCTAAGATAGTGTTACACATAAGATAAATTCGTCTATAAATATTAATTATAAATCTAAAATTATTTCCTATATATTTTTATTTTATTTATAATTTTAATACATTATATAATTAAATTTATTTATGACACAATGATGATGCAGTAATTACTATATTAACGAATGATTAAAATAATTGATATTATAAATATCCAAATAAATCTACATTAATATTTTTAATGAATTACACTAATTTTATTGGTTAATATTACATGTTAGGGTTGATTAAATGTATCTAGTTCTAAGTAATAATGTTGGAAGGTCTTTAACAAACATAAATTATTAAATATTGTCAAAATTGACATAAATGAGTTTTTAAAACTAATACAATATTATTGGTTGATATAATAATTCTAAAAATATATGGTTTAGGAAAAAGTATTATATAAGGATATTTGTATCTTTAAATAACCAATTGGGGTTCTCTTGGATGTTTGTAGTAAATTTATTAACCATATTATATAAAAATACAAAGTGACATGGTAAATGTAAATCTATTTAACTAAGAGTTAAATCTAAATGATAAAGTTAACATAGTGACCCCAACCTATCTAAAACCTATTAGTTGATTGGTTTTAGAACCATACCCACCTTATACTAGAAATAACTTATTTTTGAGCCATTAAAAACCAAAAATAATTTTGTTATTAAATAATATTTCAATCTTTTCCTAAGGTGCCCCTCACCCCTCTTATAAAAGGTAACTTCCCCTTCTCTCAAATTCCTGCATTCAATACAATTTGGCTCTACCAAACCCTTCCCAAATATCCTCCCAACTGTCCTCCCTTCATCCAAGAGGTAAATATTTCATTACCTCTATCAAGTTCTTTTCTTCTTCCACTTACTCTTTCATTGTTGTTTCCATTATAAAATAATAAATCCAGTATATTATATATAATTTTATGTTATGAAAAAAATGGTACAAACATATTAATTATTCTATCCATCCGACAAATGACAAGGTCACCATACGTGCGTATGTACGGATTACCGTCTCCACGTTGTTGTGTAGTTTGTTTTTACAACACTTCATCATTTTTATGGGTATAATAATGAGTATAATGATTAAAATAATAAATATAACATGATAGATATTATGTTTATATGATATGAAATCCAATTATATACTATTTTAATATCTATAGAATGATATTGTCGCTCATGCGTATGTATAGACTACCATCTCCAAGAACGCAATGAGATTCATTTCCCGTCGTAACCATTCAAGTATAATAATCATTTGATGATTGAAAATAATGTTTATTAATATACTATCATTCTTTATATGATTAAAATACATCCTATCCATTACAAACAAGGATTACATAACCAAATATATAAAGTAAAACCAATCAGTTAACACCTGAAATGACGATAGTACTAAAATATTATTAACAAAGCAATATTAGAAGATTATATATAATATCATATTTACTTAAATTGTTATTGTATAATTTAATAAAAATTATTTAACTATTATACATGAGGTTAACGTACACTCTTCCTTGAAAACGTACAAGGTAAGTGTTAATTTCACAATCTATTTTTTATCTGAGATTGTTTGTATGTAACTGTCTACTAGGACCTATTTTCATCCAAATCCATGTTTCCTAAAAATTTATTCCAAAACATTTTTAAAATTTACTAGACTATTTGTTAAATTAATTTATAACCTTGTTTTAATTTTTATAAAATGGTTTGAAAGGAATATTTCTATCATTTCCCAAACAAGGTACTTTATGAAATATTCGACAAAATGAAGGTAAGAATGTTTTTTAACGTGTACGGTAGGAGTGGCTATTTTTCGTCATTATAACATAGTCGAAGCTTCCTATACAAGATTATAAGAATATTTTCAAAATAAATGTTTTTGTTTATAATTATGTGAATTTAAATGGATTTAAAAATTGAAAGAGATATTTCTCTAATTTTTTTTTGATTTCATTAATGTCAACATCCATTGATAGATTTTAATCTTGTTTGAAGTTGATTTATTCGGATACAAAAACTACACATTGGATTGAAGGTTTTGTAATATTTTTGACTATAGATATGTTAATTTTACGATTCATGGTTTATGGATAATTTATTGACATTTCATATGCTAGTTTTAATATGAATGTTTATGTTATGTTTAAACCATTTCAATTGAGAAATGAATTGGAGTTAGTAAGTGACGGGTGGAGATTGTTATAGATCCTCTATGCATCGGTAGGTATCCTGAGACAAAATAGTGTCTTGGTACAAGTTCATGACAAATATTATTTTTAGTCTGGGCAGAAGGCCATGATTATGTGGTAATGATGTCTGGCATTATGCATTCCGTCATTATGAATGTGGTTGTTGATATTGAATGTTATTATTCGACTAGTATAATATCCATGTGAATATATAAATGGAATTATATGATTTTATCTTTACCATATTATTATGAAGTTCATGTTTATAAGGCTTTTGTTCTAGTGAAACATTTCCTTAAATTTTTATTCTTATTTATGAAAGTTTTAGCTATATTGTTATCCTTATCGTGCATCTGAGCTCACCACTTTATATGTTTTATTTTTTCCAGGATGTGAAGAAGTATATTATGACTGACTTGAATGGATAGTCTAAGGGTTATGTGTGTGGCCTATGTGGGATATGTGGTTGTAGTTTTTTACTGTATAATGTAATGTAAAACTTATTAATATATCTAGTATTTTCAAGGCTACTAAACTAATAAGTATTTTGAGACATGATCTTTTATGATCATGCCAATATGATCTAATAATGAACTGACTCTGGGTAACTAGTGTCGGGGAATTACAGTTCGTATTCATGAAATTTTAGTACTAACCTTGGAATCCAGATTTAGATAAACTCTGATTAGAGCTCATTACCCTAAGATAGACTTTCATTATTATTATAGAATAACTTTCTAGAATTTTCATACTGTAGATACTTTTTGAGTTCTCCAAGAAATACATTCATCTATAGATACAAGTAGGTAGAGGGAGCTATGGTATATATGTCCCTATGTTTATAACCCAAAACACTACTTTGATCTAGATTCGAACAGGAACTGGTGCACGACAATGTGATTTTATTCACTCTTGGTTACGAAAGACCTGGGGGATATGCTTAAGATAATTATCCTTTTTATAAAATCTATTATGAAGGGTTTATGAGTATATAATCCTCAATGATAACATTTTTATGATTATATATTATATCCATAAACTGTTTAATTTATGTTAACTGTCTTACATGATAGAAATTATGTATTGTGATTCATAAACTAATATAGTGTATGCCATTGTTTAGAAATGGAACCTAGTGAAAGAAATATAAAATGAATCATTGAAAATTATCCATGTAGGGATTTCTCCCTACTCATGATAATTATAGTGGAGATGGTTATAAAAATGGTGTTGATCAGCTTGTCACCATACTGGGAAAACTAACTACGGTTATTAATAACAACCTTACAAATATGGAGCACCCTGATCCAAAATGATGAGGATCAATGTTAGACCGCTTCATGAGGAAACAAACACCAACATTCAATGGGAGTATAAAAACATTAGTAGCTGAGAAATTGATAAATTCCATTGAGAAAATATTTCACACTTTGGGGAGTAGCAAAAGGGAAAAAGTTGTCATTACAGTTTATCACCTCACCTGAGATGCAGATCATTGTTCGTCATTGAATAAAATTACAAAGTAAGATGATGATGTATCAAAAATATAATGGAGTGAGTTTAATGAGATTTTATTAGAAAAACACCTTCCTCATGACCATAGAGCAGATATAGAAAGGAAATTTTGGAGTCTGAGGAAAAATGAGGTTGAAAATGTCACAAATTATGAGGCTAACATTACAATGATAGAAAGGCATGCAACAGATTATATAAGTAACCCAAGAGGTTAGATTGATGGATTATTTTATGGGTTAAAAACATTTCGTAGATAAGCATTAGTCTCGCAATTCTTCTTATCATTCGAAGATATTGCCTCGTGTGCTATAAAGACAATAAAGTAATTCTCTAAGTTTTACTACTTTAAAGCAATGAAAGAGAAGAAGAGATCTGTTGAACACTCTATAAATGAAAATAATGGGATGAATGGAAAAGGTGAATAACCATCTTGCAGTATATGTGGGAAGAAACACCTCGGTACATGCCTGAAGGGGATGAGAGTATTTTACAAGTGTGGGGAAAAAGGCCACCAAGCTCGTGATCGCAAGGGGAAGAAATAGGCAGTCATTATTGAATGCTAAAATTGTAGTGAATGTGGCCATTATGAAAATGAATGTCCTAATCACCAATTAATATTACCTCAGAAAAGTCCAAGGGATCAAGGCCACGCTTATGCTATCACTACTGCTGAGGTTGAAGCGCTGAAAGACGTGGTGAAAGGAAATTTAGTAGTTTCCTCAAGTTTAGAAAATGCTTTATTTTATTCTGGTTCATCGCATTGTTTCATATCTTCCCAAATCACTATGAAAATTAGATATTTTCAGTATGACTTAAGATGTGATTTTTCAGTCAAAACACCTAAGGGAAGTATCATTACAACAATGTTTTTTGAATAAGTTCCCATTAGTGAGTATAAATGTTCTTTATCTACTGATCTCATCATCATACCCATGATTGAATTTGATATAATACATTGTATAGATTGGATTTCAGAGCATGATGCAAAACAATTTTGTATGAAAAAGAGGTTATAATTATTGATGATTATAAAGAGTACCTTTTCTTTAGAGCAGAAACGTCTCCACCTAATTCATCTCTAGATCCACCCTAGTAGCTTAACTAAATTCAATTATTTGGGAGGAAGAAAATGAAATAAATGTGGCTGAGGAAAGGAGTGTTAAAATAGAAGAAGTACCTATTTGGAAAGAATATTTTGATGTGTTTCATGAATATTTACCTAGACATCCTCCATAACATGAAATTTTGTTTTTCACTGATTTAATTCATGGTCCATGGCCCATATCAAAGACACCTTATAGAATGACCACTTTGGAATTAGAGGAACAAAAGAAACAACTAACGAAATTAATTAATAATGGATTTATTCACCCTATTGTTTCTCCATGGGGTTCCCCTGTTTATTTTGTGAAGAATAAATATGGATCTATGAGGTTTTGAATGGACTATAGGGAGATGAATGCTATAACAATAAAGAACAAGTATCCCCAACCTCGAATTCATGATTTATTCGACCATCTTCATGGAGCTCAATATTTTTCAATGATTATCCTTCGATCTAGATATAATCAGTTGTGTGTGAAAAGGAAGACATTTCAAAAACAACATTACAAACCAGGTACATGCATTAAAAGTTTATAGTAATACATTTTGTATTGAATAATTCACCATCCTTCTTTATGGATATAATGAATATAGTTTTCAAGGATAATCATGATGATTTTGTCATTGTATTTATTGATGATATACTGGTATACTCCAAAATCTATGAAGATCATGAAAATCACATTCACATTATTCTAAAGAATCTATGAAGAAATTAGTTATATGGGAAATTTAGCATGTATGAATTTTGGATTTAAGATATTTAGTTTCTTGGCCATATTGTCTCTAAGGATGGAATCATTGTTGATTCATAGAAGACCAAGGAAATCCAGGAATGGCCAGCACCGACGAGTATAACTGAGGTATGCAATTTTATTGGTTTAGCTTGTTATTATCGATGTTTCTGCCAGAATTTTTCCCAGTTGGCTAACCCACTAACAATGATCACATGTAAAGGGGTTATATTTTTTTTTGTAAAAATGAGTGTAAAAATGTTTTGAATAACGTAAGGGAAGATTAGTCAATTCTCTTATATTGACTCTACCATCAGGGAATGATGGGTTTTTTATTTATAGTGATGCTTCAAAGAATGGACGTGTTTATGTCCTTGTATAGAATGATATATTTATTGTCTATGTATCATGGAAGCTAAAAAATTATGAGAAAAACTATCCTACTCATGATCTTGAGTTAGCAGCTGTAATCATTAATTGAAGTTATGGAGTAATTATATCTATGGTGAAAAATGTGAGATATATACCGATCACAAGAGTTTGATGTATATTTTATCATAGAAAGAACTCAACATTAGTCAAAGGAGATGGCTTGAACTACTCAAGGATTATGATTTCACAATACAATACCACCTGAGGATGGAAAATATGGTGGTAGATGCTCTGAGCAGAATGGATCATGGTGTTTTGAAAAATATTATAATTGAAAGGGATCCTATTTTCATAGATCAAGTGAGAATGGAATTGGGAATAATCACAGAAGGTGAAACATCAATACTTCTTGAAATATTTGACGAACCAACTTTACTAGAAAATATAAAAATCTCACAGGTTAATGATGAGGAGCGTAAAAATAAAATTAAAGATGTGAATGACGTGAGATTGAGAGACTGCATATATAAAGACGGAATTTTGATATTTTGGAAGAGACATTTTGTTCCTAACATACCTAATATAAAAATGGAATTGATGGATGATGATCATATATCCAATTTCTCTATACACCCTGGTAGCACTAAGATGTATAGAGATTTGATGGAATATTTTTAGTGGGAAAAAATGAAGAGGGAGATTGCTGATTTGGTGTCATGGTGTATGTTTTTTCGATAAGAGAAAGCTGAAAGGAAACAGCCTGGAGGAGTCTTGAAAACTCTTCCCATACCTAAGTTGAAATGGGATAAAATTACGATGAGATTTTTCATGGAGATACCAAAGAAACCTAGAAGGAATGATGCAATATGGGTCATTGTTGATCGTCTGACCAAGTTTGCACATTTTTATGATATAAAAGATGATTTACCACGTGAATGTTTAGTAAGACTTTTTATTAGTTAAGTTGTAAGAATCCATGTTGTACCCTTATAGATTGTTTCTGATTGTGATCCACATTTTACATCAGTATTCTAGAAAAGTCTTCAGAAAGTCCAGGATACTAAACATCATTTCAGCACTTCCTACCACCCTTAAACTGATTTACAATCAAAACGGATTATTCAAACCATATAAGACATGTTGAGATCTTCCTCACTTGACATTCAAGGTATGTGCGATCAATATTTACCTCTGATTGAATTTTCCTATAACAATAACTTCCATTTATGTATTCATATGGCACCTTATGAAGAGTTATATGGAAAAAAATGTCACACACCAATTTGTTGGGGTACATCAGACCTTTAAAAATACTAGAACTAATTGGGGTTGTTGCTTACTGGTTGGAAATGCCACCAAGTCTCTTCAAAGTTGACAATTTGTTCCATATATCACTGTTTAGAAAATACAGACATGACCAAAAGCATGTACTCACCTATGTGGAATTTTAACTGGAACCCGATCTATCTTATTTTGAAGATATTTTCAAAATTCTTGACACTAGAGAACAAGTGCTAAGAAACTGGGTGACTCATCTGGTAAAAGTTCTATGGAGAACCATAATATGGAAGAGGAAACGTGGAAACCCGAGGAACTTATGGTGAAGAACCACCCAAATATTTTTATTTAGTAATATTCTATAAATTTTGAGGGAGAAATTATTTTGAGGGGAGAATTTAACACCCCAAGAATCCATGGTATGTTTTCCTTTGAATAATTCAATGTCTTGTGTGGTACGTATTATAAAGTTTAAACACACCACAACCAATAAAACTACCTGTTCTGAATTATAATACACACTTTTTAACATTTTATCAATTTTATCTTTCTAAATGGACTATATTTTTGGGTTCAGAATATCTAAATTTTCTTAGAGTGGTTTTTTTTGTATTTTTCTGAAAACAGTCAATTTTGGATGAATAGTGAAAAACACTAGGTTATTGTTCAAATCCGACTTTTTATTTAAATAATTATTTTTATTATTTATTTTTATTTTAAGTCATAATAGAATAATAATACCTATATAATATCAATATAATTCATTGGAGAATGTTTATAATAATTTTAGATATATAAAATGTTTATTGAACTTTTTCCATCTTTTAACCACCTCCTAGAAGCATATCCAAATTTTTATAAAACATAATTTTACAGCTTATGTGAATTGAATTTCAAAAAACTCAGAGACACAGTTGATATCAGTATATAAAATGTGGTTCAATAAGATAAAAATAAATTTTGGTTCCTAGTAACCTTGGACTTTTATTTACCACGGTTAAAAGTAAATAAGGTAATTAAAGGTAAAAATAATATTAATATTACCATAACACATGTCCTAATTCTATTGGATAAGATTACTTCGACCAAAAACAACCATAAGAATAATATATGATCCTTTAGGATCACTTGGATTAAATTAGGACATTTATTATTATTTATTTCAAAGAAGAGTTAAACATATTAAATTAAATGTATAATAACAAATCCATTTTTAATATACGGTTAAACAGAAGATAAATTCAATTATAAATATTAATTATAAATCTAAAAATATTTCCTACATAATGTTATTTTAATTACAATTTTTAGATATTAAAGAATTATATTTATTTATGACACAATGATGATGCATTAATTACCATGTTCATGAAAGATTAAAATAATTGATATTATAAATATCCAAATAAATCTAATTTGAGACTTATATTTAATTAAACTAATTTTATTGGATAAAATTACATGTTAAGGTTGATTAAATGTATTTATTTTTAAGTAATAATGTTGTTAGTACTTTAACAAAATTCAATTGTTAGATAATGCCAAAATTGACAAAAATTAGTTTTTAAAACAAATACAACATTATGGGTTGATATAATAATCCAAAAAATATAAGGGTTGTCCAAAAGGATTATATAATGATAGGTGTAAAATTAATTTACCAATTTTGGTTCACTTGGAAGTTAATAGTATTTTTATTAACCATATAATATGAAAATACAATGAGACATGGTAAATAACAAACTATTTAGCCATGAGTAAAATCTAAATGATAAAGTTAATACGGTGACCCAAACCTGTCTCAAACCTATGGGTTGAGTGGTTTATAACCATACCCACCTTATACTTGAAATATTTAATTTTAGAGCCATTTTAAATCAAAAATTATTTTATTATAAAATAATATTTTAATCTTTTCCTGAGGTGCCCCTTACCCCTCTTATAAAAGGGAACTTCCCCTTCTCTCATATTCACACCTTTGAAGCCATTTTTCTCAGAAAACCCATGCCAAAATATCTTAACAACATTCCTCCCTTTATCCTAGATTCATTTTGTAACTCATAAATCCAACATAATTATCCCTTTTTATCAAATCAAAAGGAAGAACCCGATGAAGAGGTATATATTTCATCATCTCTTTAAAGTTATTTTCTTCTTCCACATAAAATTTCTTTGTTGTTTACATTATAAAATAATAAATCCAATATCTATTATATACTGTGATGTTATTATAAAAATGTTACAACCATATTCATTATTATATCCATCCTATAAATGACAAAGTCACCATACATGCGTACGTACGTATTACTGTCTCCACGTCATGGTGTAGTTTGTTTTTCAAACACTTGATCATTTGGATTTGTATAATAAGGAGTATAAATTATGAAAATAATAAATATAAAATTATAGAGATTCTTCATATATTATATTCCTTCCAATTATATACAATCATAATATCAAAAGAATGATATTGTCGCTCGTGCTTACGTACAGATTACCGTCTCCATGAACGTGATGAGATTCATTCCCCATCATATCCATTCAAGACTAACGTTCATTTGATGATTAAAAATAATGTTTACTAACATAATATCATTATGTATATGAATAAAATAAATCCAATTCGTTATAAACATGCTTATATAACCATTCATATAAAGGAAAATGAATCAGTTAACACCCGAAATGATGATACTACAAAAATATTATTAACAAAGAAATATTAGAAGGTCATATATGATATCATATTTATGTATATTGTAATTTTATAATTTAATAACAGTGATTTAACTATTATAAATGATTTTAAAGTACCCTCTACCAAGGAAATGTACAAGGTAAGGGTTAATTTTCTAATCTCTTTATTATCCGAGGTTGTTTTTACGTAAGTATCTACTGGGTCCTCTTTATCGTCCACCTCCACGTTTCATAAAAATGTATTCCAAAATAGTTTTACTCTTTACTAGACTATGGTTTAATGTCATTTATACCAATGTTTTACTATTTATAACATGGTTTGAATGTAATCATTCTGTCATTTTCCAAACAGGGTACTTTATGAAATTTTTGAAAAAATTATCGTAAGATTTTTTTTAACTTATACGGTTGGTGCGGCTATTTTCCTCCATTATAAAATCTTCGAAGCCTCCCATTAAATATTATAATAATATTTTCAAAATAATTGTTTTATTTTATAATTATATGACATTTAGTTGATTTAAAAATATAAAGAGATATTTCTATAAAATTTGTTTTGATTTCATCTTTGTCAACATCCTTTGATGGATTTTAAGCTTATTTGAAGTTGATTTATTATTATACAAAACATCCATATTGTATTGAAGGTTTTGTGATATGTTTGAATGTGGATGTGTTATTTTTACCATTCATGGTTTATGGATAATGTATTCACATTTCATATGCTAGTTTTAATAGGAATTTTTATGTTATGTTTAAAACTCTTCATATGTGGAATTCATTGGTCATATTAAGTGATGGGTGGAGCCCGCTATAGCTCCTTGAGGAATCAGAAGGTATAATGAGACAAACTAGTGACTTGGCATAAGAACTTGATAAAATATTATTTGTAGTCTTGGAACAATGCCTTAACTATGTGGTTATAAAGTTTGGAATTTTTCATTCCATCATTATAAAAGTGGCTATTGATATTTCATGTAATTATTAGACTAGTAGAATATCCATGTGAATAATAACGGGAATTATTTTATTTTATCATTCCCATAATATTCTTAAGTTCATATTTAAAAGGGTTTTGTACTTATATTATAATTCCTTAATGTTTTATGATAATTTATGAAAGTTTCTGCTATATTTTTATCTTTACTGAGCATCTGTGATCACCACTTTCTATTTTTATTTTCCCAGGATGCGAATAAGTAAATTATGACTAACCTATATGGATATTATAAGGTATACAAGTGTGGCCTATGGATACTATTTGGTTGTTGTTTTTAATTGTATAATGTAATGTATAACATATGAATGTATCTAGTATTTCCAAGTATACTAAACTAATCGGTCTTTCAAGAGGTGATCTTTTGTGATCATGCCAATGTTATGTAATAATCCATTGACTTTGGGTAACTAGGGTCTGGGCATTACTAGAAAAAAAATTTAATATCCAAATCTAATCATGTATAATAGGTCAATACATTTATTGTAATATAAATGTAATACATTATGGCTTAGAAAAATATAAAATTACTATTTTGGGAATGCTATTTGTGAAGTGTCATGATTTCAGAATTGGAGAACAATGGTATAAGAGGAATATATTACAATAATATAGAAGAATAATAAATATGAATAACATTGTGGGTGATTTTATAGACAATGATACTATTATTTATATTGGATTAGAATTACATCCCATTAATTTTAATGAGATTCATAAATTGAAAAGAGTTAGAACATTTATTTTTATAATATAATTGTCCATGTCTGTTTTGAAATGTTTTGAAAACATGAACTGAAAAAAAATTTCATTGAATAATTGAAAAAGAATATGTTATTTCATTAATATCTAATAAAAATCATTCTTTTTAATTACTTGAATTTAATCTCTAGGGAAGTGTTATGGAGAAAACCCATTTTAGAAATTATTTATGCAATTGTTTGAAATAGAAAAGATCTGATATACTTTTCTATCTGATAAATAAAAGGAAATAATGAATGAAATTTATACAAAAAATAACTACGTTTCAAATAAAACATGTTTTGAATATTGAAAGAGATGAAAAATTTGGCATGAATTTTCTAATGTCAATATCTAATATAAATGAATGAAAATAAAGAAAAAAGAAAAAGAAATTTTTTTTAATAAATATACTTATACTAATGATTTTTATAAATTATGTAAATCAATGACTGATGTGGATAATGAGATAATTGAGTTAATGGACATTTTTTTAAGGTACCCAAGTCACAATTTATATTGTTACTGGAAAAATTTAATGGTTTTATGAGGCCTCTCATAATAGAGATCTAATTATAATTAAATTTAGTTTTTTATTTATTATATTTAGTGTATATATTGTATACTTTCATATGATGAAAAATATATTATAAATAATAATGATTTTAAATTTGTCGATAAATGATAAAATTGTTGTATTAAAAGTATGAAAATGGCTGGTGAAAATAAAAAACATAATGATGAAAATTAAAATTTATATTGTAAAATTTCAAATTAATGATAAGGGGAAAAATATTTATTATTATTAACGGTTTACCCAAATTATTCAAATAAAATAGAAATTTTTTAAAGAATTAATTAATATTAAGAATTTATAATTGAGCAAAATTATAAAGATTCATAATTAGTTTGAAATGACTATAAAATTATTATTTATATATTTATTGTTTCCAAATGTAATATAATGGTCAATTAAAAAGGTTTATGAGGATTTTGAATTTATTCGAAAGGAAAATAAAAATTTGGCAGATGATGATAATATTTGAAAAAGTATCTATCATAATTTTCTTATAGAAATTAAAAATATGATTAAATTATGTCCAATATTTAAGAAAATAAAAATTTCATTTAATAAAACATTTAGTAACAAGTAATGTATAACTCACACAAAAAAATATCTAATCATCCCTGTTTAATGTGTAAAATTATTTGAAATTATTTTTGAAGAATGTTATATATCAGAAATATTCTAGGTAAATAGATAGCGGGTGTTCCGAACACATTAACTATGATCATTCAATCATTTAAAAGTTAAATTCATGTTATGGTAGCCTTGTCAATTTTTTAGAGTATTCTAAAGATCATATTATTGTATATGCGATTGTATGAAATTGGAAAACTATTATGGATTAGACTTAATATATTTAGATTAATTAAATTTATATTTTACATGTATCTATAAATTTTCCAATGATTCAATTAATGTTAAATTTGAAATTTATAAATGTTTTTTTAATTATTTTGTCTTGTTTTTAGAAAAAAAAATAAAAATATAATCTCAATTGATTTATGTTAAATAATTAGATAGAGTGTCATGTTATTAAAACATATATAATTATATTTCATTTTTGGGGTAGAAGATTATTATATCAAAATAGTTATCAACATTATTAATATTTAAAGAACATATGAGTATATTATTTACCAAAAATAAATGCATGAATATGCATATACTATGTTTATTAGTTTAATATTATATAACATAAAGAATCTTCTAAATATATTAATTCTTATTGAACTAATTTCTGAAACTCTAATAATTTAGTACAGTTGACTAATATTAGATATTATTTCTTTAAACACAACTCTAAACATAAAAATAACCAAGATTTATTATAATGAGGACATTAAATGGGAAGGAATGAATAATAATAACAGAGTTATAAAAAATAGGTATATAGAATTTAGAAAAAATTATAATTATTAACTATAATAAATATGAAAAATAATGCAATAAATTCATAATGCATCAAAAATGATGTTTCATAAAAAAAATTACATTTTTGTAAATGAAATTGTATTTAATTAATAAAATGTTTATAAATTTATTGTTTGTAAATAAAGAGAATTTTTTCAATCATTATTTTATTATTTTCTTAGGGTAATTTAATTAGATTTTTTTTTCAGATAATTCATTTTCAGTTAATATTGTAAAATATAAATTTCTAGAAAACCTATCATAAATTTCCATGAAAATTTCTATATTTTAATCAATTATATCATTAAATAACATAATTATATTTTTATTTTTAAATAATATCATTATACTTTATTTTCTTATAGGTTTATATTTTTGTGGAAATCAGATTTTTCTAAAACACTTTTTCCATGGGAAATGTTTTTATATCATATTCACTTATATTAAACTATATAAATTATTATTTTAATTGAATTATATCAAATATATATAAAATTAAATATTTTTACAATCCGTTTATTTTTAAAATTTGTTTCAAAATAAATAGATTCTATGTTTTCAAAAAAATTAACCATTCCAAAATGGGTTTACAATGCGGTTTTCATGCATAAAAATACATTATTCTAACTGTTTTAATAACTATATTTTATATGGTTAAATTAAAAATTATTTCATATAAACATGAAATATATCCACCAATAAGCTTTACAAACACAAATACATTGAACGCAATGAGAATTATAATTATAACATGTTCCATCATGTTTCATCATAATATTGTTATTATTATTTTATAATAATTATATATCACTTTTTTATAATACTATCAATAAATATAATCATATATCATATATTAAATACTAAAAAATGGATTTAATAGTTCATTGTAATTTTTAAAGTCCAAATGATATTTCATAATTGTAAAATAATCACTCACACTCTCGTATGTGTCCTAAAATTTTAGTTCCAATCAAGTGGTGGGTCTTTGAGGAACCCATATGAAATTTTATGAATAACACTAGAATCTATATGATATATTTTACACTGGTAAAGATACGTATTAAACATATAACTAATTAAATACATTTTTCTTATGAATCAATGTGATCCACACCATTATCCATGTGGATGATATCATCATGCAATATAAAAATTAATAAAGTTGATCAAACGATAAAGATTTCACTTTGAAAACCATTTTTAATTATATAAAGGGATCATATGAAAAAATACATGCAATATGATCATATTATAGGATGTTTTATAATTCTCATTAGACAACCATTGGACCCCTTTCCAACCCCAACTGCTGAAAAAAAATTTCCCTACTCCAATCAATATAAATATATTTATTCAACAAGAATAATTTATACCACAATTTATGTTGCACTACATTTTGATATATAATGTTCTAGATTTAGGCCATGATATTTGTAAATATAAAGGTTTATAATTAATAATAGAGGCATATTTAACACATTCATAATAAATATCTTCTTTTATAATCTAAGAATGATTGGTAAGGGATAAATATCTTATTCTCCACTATTCATTTTCATTGGATTGATATCTTTTCTTCAATATCAAATACATAATTCTTTTAATGAATGAAACATTATTATATATAATATATACATATGTTCAAAAAAATTCAAACATATCTCTAGGAGAATGGTCAATATTTTTATAAGATTAATCAATATTCAATACTATTTAATTATTATTTTTAGTTGATAAATAATAGAATTTTGTATGATGAAAAAAATAATTCAGTGAATCAAAAAATTTCCTAAAATTGAAAATGTTCATTTATCTATGAATTAACAAGAAATAATATAACCACTTTATTAAAAAAATTATATTGTCAAATTTAGATGATATAGATTAATGCATATGAAACACACATTGTAGTTCATAGGTTTAATCATCATATTTATATAGATAATTTTTGATAATCTAGAACTCTCTATGAAATTTAAAATGCCATTCATCATAATTTTAGAATCCTAGTTAAACTATCAAAATATTATTTTGTATAATATCAATATGAAATTTATTTATTTAATTCATTGAATAGAATTTTGGAATATAGGAGAGATTATTAGGGGTATAAATGGAAAATAAATCTCTAAATAACCATAAGATTTACTCAAACACCCCTTGATTATCTATCAGGTCATCCTCTATTAGCCTCCACCATGCACACATTACTCATACAAACCAATTATATTTCTGTTATACTAAATAATTTTTTCTTTAAAGTGACGAATATGAGTTATATATCATAATAATAATATTATTTTTATCAAATAGTTAATTAAAAATACTCCCCATGCACCGAGGAAAAACACTATATCATTGAAAATTATTACAACTCCTACCCTACGATGAGAACCTTATAATAGACCAGGATACTCTTTCCATTTTAAAATATGATTCCACAAAAATTTTTGATTTACAGTTATCACTTTTTTAATATCAAATAGAAATTTATTTTGACATTAAATTTTGGTGACCAACTCATAGAGAAAATGATTTTATTAAAATTTATATGAGTTCCAATAAAATTATCAAATTTTTTTCATGAAATTGATATCGGGTATAGAAAATTATATTTTCATCCAGAAAACATATTTATAACACTTGATATATGGAATTGAAAGATTATATCACAATTATTACTGTCAAATATAAATTTTAAATTCTAAATAATTGTTTTGGGTTACTCATATTGTTGTTTCAATGTATACTATGTCACCAAATTAATCATAGAAATGATATGAGTAATACTAAATTGATTATTTATATGTTTTGGTGTTTTTGGACACATAACATTGTAATATTTATAGATGAACATAACTCTCTTGATGATAAATATATCACATCATAATATAATTGATATTGATAAATGATGTTCATTTATTATATAATGTGAAAAAATAAACGTTTGATTATGTTGATGGGTTTAAACAATCGAAATAATTTAACTTCCAAAAAGAAAACATTATTGGAGAAGATTATAAAATATCATATATGGATCATTATTTGTTTAAAAAATATTTATATGGAATGTTTTGGATCATTAAGATTCATGTATATAATAAAAAAACAATTACTTCTTCGCCATATTGGAGATAAATAGGAGGGACCATTCAAATGTAGGGATAGGATTATGGCCAAAATATTTGTCATTTATATTTTTTAAGATTTCATTCATGATTTGAGCATCTATCATCTACTATAAACCAAAGCTTTCAATACAAAACAAATCTGGAGTCTGTATATAATATGTTTTTTAACAAAAAAAATATATGAAGAAATTTAAATTGTGAAGTAATGGGCACATTTAATACCACAACTAATTAATTGTTGAGTAATTCCACAAATAATTTACAATTATTTAGTGGTAAACTATATGGAAAAAATATAAAGGAATTTCGTAAGGGGGATGAATATATTCATTCTTATATATTGTTGATTATTGATATTATATTGATTTTAGATTATTATTCTCCTAATTTGTCCTTGTATTATATAATAATTATTATAAAATGTTTAAAATATGGTCCCAACATTGATACTAAATGGAGTATTCATTAGATAAAAGGGATAATGAGTACCTTATTAAAATTTGTCATACTTTCATGTTCGTAATGATTATTTATTTCTCCATAGTTCATCACAAGAACATATATAAAAATTCACATCACTGATTATCATTATTCTTAACTATACATGTAATAATATAATTATTATGTACAACATTATTAATGTAAAAATTTTTATTATATTACATTTATTTCAAATAATCTAATATTTCAATAATTATCCATGTAACCCTATGATCATTAACAAGTTATTTATTCACTCTTTACAGGAGGATCATGATTGGATGATAATCAAAGAATGAATCATGGAGGATTTATTGAAAACGAATTGATTGGATCTTAAATGCCTTTGGAGAACCAATTATTCACCAATTATTGATCGATTTATTATGTATGACTTGTTAGTTATGGTTTTCATCATATTGATTAATTATGTAAATCCTATACATGATCGTTTCTTCTATTTTTATAAATATAATTTCCTTTGCATGATCCCATATCTCAAATTAAATTATCAAATCATTTTTTTGTCATCCATATCCATGATCTCGCCCACATTCCACTTATCTGAATGTTTTGGTCGAATACACATGTCCTATGATGTTTATTACCACTATTTATAATTATTTTACCATATTTTTCATTGTGTTCGTTTTTTGGATTACAAGGTCATACATATACTTATATATTAGAAGGTTTAGTGTGATTTAATCGTAGAATCATGGTGGTTGTGAAAAAAAATTGGGATTATGATTTGTGAATATATCAAGGATGGTTACGGGATGAGGTTCATGATTCCCATTGATAAAGAAACTATGATCAATCCTCTATGACCTGAGCCACGTGAGATGCACAACATACCACCAGGGAAGAATGTAATTTAATTTCCGATCAACAATGGTTTAGAATCAATTAATATATGTATTTACCACTATTTTCAGATATTCAGTGGAAGATTCCATTTAGAATAAGAAACATATATATAGAATGTTTCATTAAATAAGAGTTTCTAAAAAAAACATGACTACATGTCATTTAGTCTAATGAACACACACCATGTATCCCCCCAGCTAAAATGGATATGGTTTTTGGGATGATATGTATCACACATCTTGATAATGGGCCACATTCCATGTGAACATCATGGGTATCCAATCCACGTTCCATGTGCACACACTCATAACCCCATGTGGGAGGATATGTTGTGTACTTCAGGAGTACCTGGGTATGGTTTTAATGGCACTAGAAGATAAAATAGATTAAATGGTTGTATCGAGTGGTTGATATATTCATTGTGTTCCCTATACATGCTATAAATGGTGAAATGGACATTGATATTGTTTCTGTGGATACATTTCTAGGAAATAAGAAAAATCACTTGTTATGTGGTCCACCATATACACATTTAAATTACTCTAAAACTTATATCAATCATATCTCCTTTGTTTGAACTAATATTTTTTAAAATTGAGTATAATTTCATAAGTTTTTGTCTAATTATAATTTGATTGTGGAATTCTTAGTATCATCTGAGATATGATATGTGATATTTCCAGTGAGATTATTCATTAGGAAATACTAAATGAAGATGATGACCCAGATTGATCATAAGGGATATGGTAGGTCTAGAAACCAACCTTGGCATTCCAATGTCTTATTACCACATAGTCCTCATAATAGCTCAAGTGGAACCCCATCATGGATTATTACAAATGTCCCCTACCTACTCAATAATACATCCATGATAGACTAGTTCAGGGCTTCCCTATAAACTGAGTCGTACTATGGATTGAAATGGGAAATTCTATTCTACATATGGAGTGGTATTTTCTAATGAAATATGTAATGGATATTAAAAATACTGAGTGGTACCCCCTTATATTCCGAGGAATTTTTATTCTACAAATTGAGTGGTACCCATTGATGGACAATGGGTAAGGTTATCTACCTAATGAGTCGTATAACCCTTATGTGTTAGTGTGAGGGACCTCTAACAACTATGTGGTACCCAATTATGTATTTAGGAGTGGGACCACTAAATAATATGTGGCACCACTGGCATAATATGGAAGGGTCTTTTACCTACTATGTGGCACTTCCAAGATGTATTAGTTATTTATCCTTCTCCTTATAGACTATATAGAAACCCCCTATCACACCAACGATTTCCTCCCATAAATGGATATTATTATACCAGGTCTTTGTGGAATAATGAGGATTCTTTTTTCCTATATAAGGATAATTCAATTGATATACATGAATGTTGCTAGGAATTTATGATGGATCTTATGGGTTTCATGTAGATTCATCGGCCATGGTTGGTATGTGATATGATGATAGTATTTCATTCTCATATGGAATTCATATATGAGAATATATATATCTAAGATTTTAGGATACATTTCTCTATATATTTTATTTCATAAATATATTTACATTTTTATTCAATTGATCCCAAATCAATTTTCAGGGCTTCATACTAGGTACGAATATACTCAACCATTCCTGTTATTTTCCCACACACACCGAGTTGAATGTAGATGATAGATTGTTTGGCATTGGAATTGGTGAAGCATTGGAATAGTCTAGTGCATTGACTATGTACGCTGGTTGGACATGGATTCCTAGTGTGGGGATATCAAAACATTTCATCTCAAGGTGTTGTTACATTGGGACTTGTTTTTTCAGTAGGATTTTATTTTTCCCTTTCTGTTTGTGGACTATACTATGAAACTTGTTTGTAGACCTTATGCGTTATTACATAAATTTTATTAACCGAAATTTTTTTATCGTTTATTATTATTCAATTGTAAAACACTATGAGTATTGTTGGTTTTGTGGATATAGGTACATTAGGAAATGACATCCAATATAAGTGATGTTAAATTGGGGCTTATTTATAGACCATGTTTTTTAATAGAGAGATTTATATAGTTGTATCATGGAGTTCTATTTTCCATGTAGACACTGGTGGGAATGATCATCACATATTCAAATCAGAGGTGGATTGAGCTTAGGATAATTTTTTTGGTATTATATTATTATGTGGTATTTTTGGAAATTTAGTGGAATGGTTTTATGGTGCCTCATGTGTGGATTTTATTCTAGTGAACTTAGTGTTTGTGTAGTGGAATTATATCTATTAAACTGGACTCTGACTACCAGAAAGTTGACATTGTCTCCCAAGACATTGGTTGTATTGAACATTGGTACATAAATTTTATAGGATTGACTCATTTGACTTTACTTCTTGATTTATCTCTCTCTAAATGTATATTCATTTTGACCATGTTATGTGTATCACCAATATGTGTTTTTGATATATGTTCATTAAATAATTTTTATTCTCTAGTTGCCTATTTTTCATGCAATACTGAGTTTAAATGAACCATGAAATTCTTTTATTATAAAATTACCATTATAGCCTAGTCGTTTTCATAGTGGGAATATTAATATATAAATTATGAAAAATCATTATGAATTCATTGGTATCAATTATTTATTTAATATAAAAATCAATTTGTGATTTTTATTTTAGAGTGAATTAATTTTGGTTAGAAATTAGTGAGATATATATGTGTTAAATACTTATTTTATTTTTTAATATTCATATAATTAATGTTTCAGTTGTAGGTTATCAATAAAACACTATTTGATATATAAAGACATAATGTTTTTAAAAAAACATTACTTTTAAACCTTTTAATGGTGAATCGCATTTAATTAAAAATTTTACACATCAAAAATAATTATATTACAATATAAACATGTTATTTTGATGTGGGATATAAAAATTTACTTTGCAAATTTTTTGAATATTTTTATTATAACTTTCATATTTTGAGAAATTGTATGAATATGCTAAATTTTAACTTATAAACTTTTTTCGTTGAGATAATTAATATGGTTAAATTAAAATATGGAGTGGTTTTTATGTAAAATTTAATTAAGTTTAATCATTTAATACAATTTATGTCCTTATCATTAATTTAATATTGAATTCAAAAGTAAACACATTTCAATCTTTTCCAATGTTCTTACTTTAAAAAACCATTTTCTCAACAACAAGATTAATTTTAAATTAATTTCTACAACATCAATTTGTTTAATTTTTAAAAATGGATTCCATGTACAGAATCATTTGGTCCCAATTATATTAATATGATACTTTTATTTTTGGACATTACGATGGGTAACTTTGGAAATTATATTTATTATCATGGTTAATGGTAAATCTGGTAATTAAGGGTAAAAATAATATTAGAAAATTAAAATAACACCTATAAAAATTCTACTGGATGACAAAATCAGACGCTTATTATATATTTCCTAAATGAAATAACTTTATTTCCACATACCTATGAATATGATATGAATGTAATAATAACATGTGAATGTGACAATATGTCACAATCTCATATAATATAAGTATATTATTTTTTATATATGGATAAATAAGACATGATATCAACTATAAATAGTGTCGGGAAAGATAAAATAATTACCTACATCATAGAAATTTATAAATATATTTTATAGATTATATAATTACCATTAATGAATACACAATAGTGATGTTAAAAATATTTTATTAATAGAAATATCAAATATAAACATTCAAAAATGTTAAAAGAAATATCATATGAACTAATGAATTTGCAAGAAGAGTTTTCTAGGTGAATATGACATGTTTTTAGTGTCTTAGATATTTTTTTAATTTAACTTCTATTTAAATTTTCTTTAATGGAAAATAAAAGAATAGTTTCAAATTTGACACTGTGTACATTTTTTAAAATTATCATCTTAAAAAATTATTTTAAAATAATTAAAATTTGTAATTTTTTTTCATAATTATAAGTTTAAAAATGTTATAAAAAATTATTTTATGGTCAATTAACATCATATAACAAAATATTTATTACAATTAAATGTTTAGAATTTTATTACCGTAATTAAAATTTAATAGAATAACTATGTGTCAATTAAAAATATAAGGTTAAAATTGAAAAATAATTTTCAAATATTTATTTGTTGAAGATATTACAACCATATATCCTCTTATATACGAAAATGGTACTCTTTGGGGGTTTTGGTTGGGTTTTATTTTAGTATAAATTAATATGTTTGAGGTTTCCAAAAGAGCCCCTCACCTCAATTATAAAAGGGAACCACCTACCTCGCCTATTCACTTCATTTTGAGCCTTCAAGCTATGCCAAGCCCTGTAATTTTCCATTATCAACGTCCTAATTTTCATTCTATTTGTTTTGGTCTTCTTAAAATACATACATTAGTGCCCTAAGAGGAAATTTAACTGAGGCACCGAGGAAGAGGTATTCTCTTTTACCGATTCTTTCAAATTTCATTCGTCTTCTGAATCATCTTAATTAGTTATTTCTTAATAAATTAATAACAATAGTATCACTAATATACTGAAATTTTATTCTAAACCATAATTAACTATATTTCAACTTTTATCCATCCTCTAAAGAAGGAAATCCTCGCGTGTGCATACATACGGCTTACCGTCTCCAGGAAGCAGTGTAACCTATTTTTCACCACCACCTAACATGGATGGGTATAATGGTGATTAAAATAAGAATATATTATTATTATAACATGATACTAATTTTGAGATACTATACACCATCCAATTCAATACCATTAATCAATTATGGGAACGATATCGTCGCTCGAGCATAAGTAAGACATACCGTCTCCATGGTGCGATGTGATTCGTTCTACAAAATCTTCAATAAACAATGAGTATATAAATTAATTGCATGAATAAATATGAGATATATTATAATAATATCATGGTTTAAATAATATATCTATAACCTAAAAATATTAATGCAAACTTATCAGAGAAAACATGCATAAGAACAAAAAGCTGTTAATACCCAAATAGTAAATAATAATGAAATATTACTAACAAAAGGATGAAAATATGATAATATATGTTATCATTAAAATTTTTATGAGTCTATAAAAAATCAGTAAAATTATTTAAGTCATTATAGAGGAGGTTCATATACATTCAAAGCATACCAGACCTAAGGTTAGTGGTGAATTTGTAAATCTCATTTCTTATTAATGATTGTTTATTTGTATATATTTACTGGGGGTTATTCATCATAAGCATCTTTGATTCCAGAATAAGTATTTCATAATATTATATATATCCTTCAATAATTTTTCAATGTCAATTTTAGCTTTTTGAAATTTTTTACTAAATGACACGAATGTAATCTTTTGTCATTCTTGGTACAAGGTACATTTTGAATTTTTCAGTAAAAGTTCAAGAAGAATGTTTTTTTAACATAAAATGAATTAATGAATTTTTATTGTCTTGTGAAAACATAATTCATATAAGATTCCCCTGCAATTTTAAATGTATGTTTTCATATAAAATTATTTCTTCTAATATTTTGGGGCATCTTGAGGACGGAAAGTGTTTTTGGAAAAAGAAAGGATATTTTTCTCAAGAGGTAATTTCAAGTGTTTTCTCAAAATTATTTTCCATATAAGTTGGAACACATTAAAAATTGTTTTATTCATTTGCATGGTATTAACATTATTAGATTTTGTATATTATGGAATGTTATTTTGGAAATTCATTTGTTTTATATCAATTATGATGTAATTATGTTTAAGAAAACCATTTTATTTCTTTGGTTTTACTATGGTGAATATTTTTTTTATGTTTTTGCGGAACACATAAGAATGATGGAAAAGTGAGATTTATGGGACCTATATATCACTCAAATTCATTGGGTAATGATTTATATCTCATGATATAGACATGGATGGAATGACAAGTGAATCTGGTTCAATAATATTAGTTTGGAATGAAGAGTGAACTTGGCTAAGTAATGGACATTGTCAACTATGATGGTCTTGGAAATTATAGTTGACTAATATGATATGATAATAAATTCAAATGTATGTATGCCATAAATTTTTATGTCTTATGTTATGCCTATTGGGATAACATTTCACTGTTATGAATTTTTCCATGACATGATATTATGATTCTTTTATATGTAGGATATGATTTTCAAATGTTATGTTCTTATGAATATCATATAATTGATACATCATTTCTACCCCATTACATAGAATTTGAGATCATTGTTTCTTATTTTTCCCTTCCATTGGTCATAAATATGGGTATTATGTTTGATATTCCAAAAAAGAGTCTAGTTATGAAAAAATAAACAGGATACAATGTGGATGTTTTATGAACCAGTTGTTTATGATTCTCCATTTGTAAAGACACTATACCTACACGGTCCAATCATTGTTTTTTTATCTGTTATAAATAATTTACATCAAGTCTAAGGTAATATCAATGTATGTAATGTATGGCTCATTATATTTGGAAATAGAGGAATGGTATAGTTTAACATGGGAAACTACGCTGAGAAATCCATTGTATGAACCCTAAAGATATTTCTAAGTATATAATATAATAATAGTGTTTTATAAATTACCATGAATAACCTAGGATAAAATATAAAGTGTCTTAAATTGAAATTAAATTCCTGATTTTGTGGGATTCCATTTAATATTAGTGATTCCTACACTATGATTTTAGTGTTAGTCAATGAATGTAACCCAAAAGAATTGTGTTGATGCTGAATGCGACATGAAATGAATTCATTTTCCCCATGAGTAACAATGTTATGGGATCCAGAATGAAAAATCATGTATCCATGCTCACACAACATTCTCAAGCTTTGAATCATTTCAAACATCCAAACGATAAAATGACAGAGCAACATTCTGTTGGGTCCTTCATTAGAGACTTTCCACCTTCATTAAGCGGGTATTGTAATCCATTAGTGGATGAACAATGGATCAATATGAATAAAAATATATTTTTCAGTCCTACAATGTTCCAAGCATGATAATTTTATCTTAGTAGTATATCATTTTTAAGGTGAAGTTGATCAATGGTGGAATCTTATCAATAATAGGAAGAAAAGAAATGAAATTGAGTCCATGGAATGGGATGAGACTAAGAACATATTTTTTAATAAGTAATTTACTCATATTTCTCGAAAAATGATAAATAAGGAGTCCCTTCAACTTATTAATAAGGATTATGAATCGGCTGGTACTTATGAAGATAATTTTACAGGACATGAAAGGTATGCTTCTAAATTCATTATCCAACATAAGAGTAAATTTGTCTTATTTTTTAGTTTCTTAAAACCAAGCATCTGAAGGAAATTATCCTTAAGGGACTTCAGTAGCTATGATGGAATTCTTTAATTTTATATCAAGGTTGATATGGAATTTGGAGTAACCCACTAGTCATATAGAATTTATAAGAGGTGGAAAAATAAATTCAAAGGAAAATCTAAATGCCATAATGAGAAGAATATGAGTTTTCCATTATGCTCCCCATGTGGACTAAAACATCGAGGGAATTATATTAAAGGGTCAACAAAAATTTTTAGGTTTGGAAATGAAGGTCAATGGGAAGTTTAATTCCACTGTGATGGGAAATAGTTGTCTACTAATGTGAACAATCAAAAGGCTAAACTAAATGCATCTCTTATACTTCAATGTTACATGTGCAAGGAAATGAAGAATCATTCCATTGAATTCCATAGTTCAAGGGTTATTAATGAATATCAATTACAAAAAATTCTCTCAACCGATGATAAAGGAAAGTCACATGAAATAACTATCGATGACGTGGAGTATGATAATGATGTGGTGAAATGGGCATATACCATCCACACTAAAGTATAAATATTTTATTTGATTCTGGAACCACCCATTATTTTATTTCTGAAAAATATTCTATGGGTATCACCATATTACCTCAAAAATTAGATGTTTAGTTAGCTATGAAAACTCTTAATGGAAAAATAGTCACATCAAAAGTTTATAGTTCTTATCCGGTTGAGGTTTTTGGGAATGTTCATCCTCCAAATGTTCTGTTACCTCCTATAGCGGAATTTTAATTGACTCTTAGATTTGATTGGATTTCTCTATATAGAGATCATATCAATTTCCAAGGAAGGGATGTCAGATTTCATATTCCAGATTTATCTATGATCATATATTGATTCAAAGATGAATATAACCTTCAAATAGAAATATCATCAATATTATGTGTCATGATTCTAATAAATTAATGTTGTTTATCTGAAATGGTTGTAGAGACAATCAGGATTAAGAATAATCCCTTTTTGTATGAGTTTGATGATGTCTTTCCAGAGGATTTTTTACGTCATTTTCCAAAGTGTGAAGTTAAATTTTTAATAGAAATCATACCAGGTGTTATTCCTATTTTATAGAAACCTTGTAAAATGTTTCCTATTGAGTTATAATAATTGAAAAAGTAACACCAAGATAATATTGAAAAAAGATTCATACATCGTAGTGTGTCACCTTGGGGAGAACATGTTCTTCTAGTTATAATGAATGATGGATCAATGAGATAATTCATTGATTATTAAGAATGTTACAAAATCAGTACAAAGAACAAATATCCTCTCCCTTACATTGAATACTTATTTGAAAAACATCACATAGCATAATACTTTTCCAAGAATGATCTTCATTCAAGATATCATCAAATAAGGGTAAAAATGAAGGATAAACCAATGATAGAATTCCGTACAGGGTATGGACACTATGAAATTATAGTGATGAATTTTGGTCTTAATAATGCCCCTACAATATTTTTGGATCTAATGAATGAAGTAATTAGAGACTATCTTGATTAGTTTGAAGTAATATTTATAGATGATAATCTTGTCTATTAAATGAGAAAGTAAGAACATGATGATCACTTGATAATTGTATTGAATACCCTGAGAAAGGAGTTGATTTATGCCAAATTTTCCAAATAAGAATTGGGGATTTATAAAGATTCATTTTTGGATCACATATTCTCATGAGAGGGGATATCTGTTGATCTAGAAAAAATAGTGGTTATTGAACGGTGGTCCATACCAACAACAGTAACTGAGATCCAATTTTTTCATGGTTTGGATGATTATTATATAAATTTTTTGAATGATTTGTTACAATTATCTAATCCATTGCAAATGTGCTCACACTGCCTTATAGTGTATAAAGGTTTGTGATCTACAGAGATACATCCATGAATGTGATGGGGTGTGTTCTCATGAAAAATGATAATTTGATCGCTTATACCTCACGATAGTTGAAAATCTATGATTAAAATTACACATCTCATTATTTGGATTTATTTGTGGTAATATTTTCAGAAAAGATATGTAAGAATTATCTTTATGTAGAAAGATGTGATATTTATACTGATAATATAAGTTTAAAGTATATTTCCACATTGAAGAAGCAGAATATGCACCAATACATATGGTTGGAGAAGATTAATGATTATGACTACTCAATACGCTACCTCCCTAGGAATGTAATAAAGGTGAAAGATTCATTAATTCGATAAGAACATGCTATCCTATCCATGATGAGGATCACAATAGATCAAATATTTATTGATTTTCGCAGATAGATCTACAAATTTCCAAGGATTGGGGGGATCTTATCATTTAAAAATTAATGTTCAACCATCAATACATGTGATGTTTAAGGAGGCATAAAATAAAGAGGTAGAGCTACAAAAGAATGTGATAAATGTTCATGAATTCAACGTTGATCGTTATGAAAAAATAATATTAAAGAACCATGTTTTATTCTTCCCTTACCAATAATAAAGAGTGATATATTATATGAGGATCATAGTTAATCATTATCTATTCACCTTGGAAGAAGATATATTTACAGGGATCCAAATGAGAACTTCTAGTGTAATTACATGAAAAGATATGTTTCCATATATGTCAATTGTTGCTTGGTTTGTCAGTATGTTATGGCTGAGAGAGAGAAGTCACAGGGGACGTTACAACCATTACATATACCAGAATGTAAATGGGAAAACAACACTATCGATATTGACATTATACATACCAAAACATATAAAGGAAATAATTCTATCTGGGTTATAGTTGATCATCGTATGAAGTCACCACATTTCATTGCTATTAGAATGGATTCCTCTCTTGACCAGATTAGCAGGATATATGTAAAATAAGTGGTAATATGGTATGTGGTTACACTTTCCATTATATATTATTGGGAACTAAAGTATTCCTTGATATTATGGGGATGGATTTGGCATGATATGGATGTAGAGTTAGGTTTCATCACTATATATCATCCATAGATAGATAGTTAGACTTAGAGGAATATCCAAACTCTAGAAGAAATGTCGAGATCTTTCTCTCTTGATTTCAATGGTTGTTGGGATCAACACCTAAAATTGGTGGAATTTTCATATAATAACATCTTTCACTCTACAATTCATATGGATTATTATGAATCCCTATATGGAAAGAAGTTCATAAATCAATCTTGCTGGGATGAAGTCAGGGAAAAAAATCTATGAGGACCAAATCTTGTTGATGAAACGGAAGAAATTGTAAGATCTATTAAACATCACATAAGAGAAGCTCAGAGTCGACCAAAAAGTAATGTTAATAACTGAATAAAAAACCTAGATTTTTCATTGGGTGAAAAAGGGTACTTAACAATAATGACCTATAAGAGATTAATGATGTTGGTAAAGAATGGAATGTTAATCCCTTGGTATATCGATCCTTTTGAAATTATAGATAGTCTTGGGAATGTAGGATACTATTTGGAATTGTCACCGAGTCACTCACAATTTCTTGATGTGTTCAATGTTTCTCTCTTGAGAAAGTAAATACATGATCCTTCACTAGAACTAAGCTCCGACTTCTTACCGCTATATCAAGATCTTTCTTATGAAGAATAACCAATAGATAATATGGATCTTGGCAAAAAATGTTCTATTAAACAAGGCCACTCACTTGGTTAAAGTTTAATGGAGGATCCAAAAAATTTATGAAGCTACATGGGAACATGAGGATATGATGATATACAATTATCCGCATATGTTTGTTTCCATGTGACAAATTTTTAGGGTGAAATTAAATTTATGCGAGTTAGAATGTTACAACTAGATTTTTTTATGAATTTTTTTCATTAAATAATTTTTATTCTTCAGTAGATTACACTATACGAAATCATGTGTTTAAAAATACTGTGAGATTCCATTATTATAAAATTAAAATTATATCCTAGACATACGGTTATAGAGAATAATTATAACAAACTTAAGAAAATTCATTATGAATTTTTTTTCTATCAATTATTTATGAAAAATATAAACCAACTAGATATTTGTATTTTAGAGTGCATTACCTTTGGTAATAAAATTAATGAAATATATGTGTGTTATATAATTAATAAAGTATTTTTTATTTTCATCCAATGGTTTTTTTAGTCCTAGGTTATGATTAAAAACCTATTTGATGTATAAAATCTTATTTTTTTTGAAATATTAATTTTAAACATTTGAATGGAGATCCCATTTTAAATTAATATTTTTACACATCAATATTTTTTATATTACTACATAATGATTTTATTTTTATGTGGGATATAAAAATTTACTTTAGATAAATTTTATGTTTTTTCGCATAACTTTTATATTTTGATGAATAGTAAAAACATGCTAAATTTTAGTTCACAAATACTTTTTCATCGAGAAAAAATATATGGTTAAATTTAAAAAAATTAATTATTTTAATGTATTAATATAATATTTTTTTAATTCAATATAATTTATGTTATTAGAATTAATTTTATATTGGATTCATAGGTAAAATATTTCTATTATTTTCTAATGTTTTAACTTTTAATACCAATTTTCTCGACAATGGGATTGATTTTAAATTATTTAATGCAACTTCTATGTTTTGGATTTTGAAAAAATGATTACATATTAGGAATATTTATGTCCAAATTATGCAAACATGCTACTTTTATTTTTTGGTATTAGGAAATGGTAACTTTGATAATTATTTTTATTACCATGTTTAAATTTAAATTGGTTATTATGGGTAAAAATTATATTATATAATACCATAACACCTATAAAAATCCTATTGGATAACTAAATTCTACTCTTATCATCTATTTTTGAAATGGAATCTCTTTATGTCCCCTCACATATTAATATGACATGAATGTCATAAAAACTAATGAATGTGACAAAATGCCATAATCTCATTTTATAGAAGTTTATTAATTTTATTATATTTATTACTAGGATATAATATAGACTATTAATAGTATATAGTAACATAAAATAATTAACTACATAATATATTTTTATTTATAATTTTTAATGAATAAATAGTTAACATTAATTATGACACAATAGTGACATAAAAAATATTTTATTAGTAGAAATATCAAATAAATGGATTAAAAATATTAAATGAAATATCATATGAACTGATTAATATGATCCACTAATTTTCATGGTGAATATGAAATTTTAGGAGTGTATTAAAAATTTGTGATCGAATGTATCTTCAGGGTGAATTTTATTTATTTTCAAATAAATGAAATATTTCAAAATTTACTGCATTGAAATTTTATAAAAAACATTTTCTTAAATTAATTAAAAATCATTAAAATATTTAAAAATGATAGAGTGATAATTATAAAGTATAAAATTGTATAGTATATCTATTTATGGTCAATTTTCACCATATTATTAAATATTTATTACGATTAAATATTTATAATGTTATTACAACAATTAAATTTTAATATAATAACTAAGGGAAAATTAAACCGATAATATATAAATTGTAGAAATAATTTTTACAAAATTTATAAGCTAACGAGATTACATCCCTATCGCTTATCATCTTTAAATTTTGTACACTTTTTGGGTTTGTGGAAAGGGTTTGATGTTATTATAAATTAATATTTTTGAGGTCTCCAAAAGTATCCCTCTCCTCAATTAAAAAAAGACACATCATCTATCATATATTCATATCATATTGAGCTTTCAAGCCCACCCCCCTGAAATACTTCCTTCTAAACTTCATTATTTTCATTATAGAGGTATTGGTCTTCTTCAAAGACCATATAATGTTCCCTATGATGAAATTTAAAGGAGGCGCCGAGGAATATGTAATGTATTCTAAAGATTCATTCAAATTTCATTATTCTTCTACATACTATTCAATAGATTTTCATTATAAGGTAATAACATAAGTATCACTCATATACTATTATGTTATTAAAAATATGTAACAACCCAATTTAATGTTTTATCCCTCCAAAATTAATGAAATCACCGCCTTTGCATACGTATGACTTATCATCTCCATGTCGTAGTATAATATGTTTTTCACCACCACCAAACATATATTTGTATAATTGTGTAAATAATAACTATATATTATTTTTAGAAAAATATACCTATTACGATATACAACACAACATCCACTTCAATACTATTCAACAATTATGGGAATGATATCATCACTCATTCGTACACACGGTTTACCATCTCCACGTTTCGATGTGATTTGTTCTACATAATATTTATTTAACCATGAATATATAAATATATTTAATGTATACCTATGATATATATTATAATAATACTATTTTTTAAATGATATAACTATATCCTAAAAATAGGAATAAGAACTTATCTGACAAAGCATGCATAAGATCATTAAGCAGTTAATACCCGAATAATGAGTAACAGTGAAATGTTACTGACAAATAAAAAAAATTGATCATATGTGTTATCATAAAAATAATTATGATTATGAAATAAATTAGTATCATTATTTAAATTATAATATTGGTGTTTCAAATACATACGAATATAATCAAACAAATGTTAAGTGATAAATTTGAAAATCTCATTTTTTACGTGATTGTTTATTCATTAGTATTTAGTAGGGTTTGTTTATCATCCACATCCGTGTTTAATTAATATATATTCTACAATATTATTTATATACTGAAATAATTTTTCATTTTTAATTTTACCCAATGGTAAATTTTTACTAAACTATATGAAGGGAATCTTATTTCGTTTTCTTAACGAAGTAATTTTTGTCTGTTTCAACAAAAGTATGAGAAGAATGATTTTTTAACTTATACAACATTATTGGTTTTTTAATGATTCATGAAACATTATTTTTTTGAATCTTACCCTACAATATTACAATGTTGTTTTCAATAAAATTATTTCTTCCAAAATTGTGTGGCATTTTGGGAAAGGAAAACGTTTTTGAAGAAGAAAATATATTTTCTTAATGAAATGATTTAAGGTGTTTTCTCAAAATTATTTTTCATCTAAGATGAAACTCATTAAAAATGGTTATATTACTATTGATGTTATTAAATTAATCTGATAGTGTTTATGATGAAATGATATTTAGGATATCCATTTGTTTTATATCAATTATAATGGATTGATATTTAAAAAAACCATTTTATTTCATGGGTTATGATTTGGTGAATGTTTTTTATGTTTTTTGTAGAACATGTAAGAATTGATGCATTATGAGAAAGGGGGGACCAATATCTCTCTCTAATTAATTGGGTAAACATTTATATATAATGATATATACATTGATGGAATTTAATGTAAATCTGGTTAAGTAATACAAGGTCGGAACAAGTAGTGAACATGGTTCAGTAATAGACTTTGTCTACTATTATGGTATTTGAAATGATCCTTGACTAATATGAAATTACTTTCTATACTTATGTGTGTATGAAACAATATTTAATTTCTTATGTTATGACTATTGGTATTGAATTTTACTTTTATGATTTATCCCATGAAATCATATTATGATCTTTTATATACAAGATATTATTTTAAAATGTTATTATCTAATGAATATGATATAATTAATATTTTTATTGCTTACCCTTACTGAGAATTTGAGCCCATAATTTCATATGTTTGTTTTCCCCAGTTCAAGAAGATGGGTATTAAGTATGATATTTTCAAAATGACTTTATTTATGTATAAATAAATAAGTTAAAATGTATATATTTTAAGAACTGGTTTTTTATGTTTCAGTGTTTTTAACGAAAATATACATATACGGTCTTGTCTGGGATTGTTTGTATGTTTTAGTGAATTTAATATGATTCTAATGTAATATCAATGTATATAAATCATGCACCATTATATTATGTAATTTATCTTATAGGATGATTCCATGATGAATGAATGTATGGTTTCAGTTGAAAATAAATTAGTACGAACTGATGAGTTATGAGTCCCCCAATAATGGGCTCATTTAGGAGGAGATCATTCTTCACGATGCTCAGAAGGGGGTGATTTACTATTTTGATCAGTAATTTGAACCACCTCAAATTATTTCGGTGGATGAAATATGTTAGATAATGTATTGGATAACACTTTTAGTTCTGCATTATTATTCCAACAATTTGGGTTTGTATCATGGTTTTCAAGGGATGATATTTTAATAAATATCTATTAAATGCCAGAATATGGTATAGTTATCATCACAGTTGAAATAGTCATTAATGGGATATCAGGGGTAGATCAGTCCACAATGGTATGTTCATTTCAATGCTTTTGTGAAATAGGTACCTCTCACATGGGTTTTTTAAACATTTCAAGCTATAGTTTGATGGAAATTTCAATAACTACCCAGAAAAGAGGCATCAGTGGCAGGAAAGGAGGATCACAGTGTAGCAGACGTAATGGAGGAAATGGGGAATTAAGAAGTGTGTAGAAATTTTGAATTATGATATCACCACCACCCCATGTGATCTAATATGGATTCAATAAGATAATTATCTAAATCATGGACAAAATTCCGATCTGTAGGTTATTTACCAAAATAATATTAGAGTCTTTAAATTTATGATTTATATTCCTTATAATTTTATAATTTTACTATTGGACTCTAGTATGAGGAAATGTTTTCCATCTGTTGTTCATGTTTTCTAATGAGATATGGGGCATTGATAGATCACTCATTTTTTGATGTTTGACAAGAATTTGGACATGGAATATAGATGTTCAATTATCCCATAGACTTATTATAGATATCTAATTCAAAACCTTAGTGGGATAGTTAGTTTCACCCGAATAGGATAGTGTCAAGGTTTTATTGATATTTTTTGATAACATGTGTATTTTATGTTTTATTATAAGTTTTTTTATTAATCCATGGTTGTGGTAAACAGTTAATAATGGGAAAATGAGTTCTTATAGGTAGGGTCTTTCATAGGATTCAAGTGTGGTTTGAGTAACGATTTCTTTCTTCACTACCTAGTTACAGTTTTCACTTACAGTCATGAGGCCATTTACCCCTGATCATATCTCATGTCTGAGATCATGAGATAACACTCTATCACTTTTTCACAACCAATTTTATTGGGTATACAATAGAGAGGATCATGGATCACATGATTCTAATGATATTGTTACTAATCTATATGAGGGAGAATATAGAATTGTATAGAATCTCATAATATTTCATTTGATATACTAATATATTTTCACTATAATAGACTTTTTCCTTACTATTAATGCATAGTCCCCCCCTCCAATGTGTGATGTTGATTTTTCCATTTTTTTGAATTGATTAATCTTCCTATGATATGGATTGATTATAGTAAAATAAAGGTGATCTCATGTGTTGATATTTGTTACATAATTTACATTTTTTTTATTGGAATACTATTGGAGCGGCTGATACTTTGAGATTTCTTTTCCCTATAGTTGTGTTGAGGTGTGAGAATAATATTCATTGGGATGTGTTGTATATATCTCCACAATCAATGTCATGTCACTACATGGGAAGTTACTATGTATCACCACTGATTTTGGTAACTACACATCATAGGGAACCTATTAATATTAGTATGGTTAATGTTTAGTTAGGTGATTCTAGAGAAAGGGGACTCATGAGACCTAGTGTGTTTACCTGCAAATCCCATAATTATTCTCTTGAGAGGAAAATGAATTTCTATAGTTTGTTTTGAATTGGTTTCACATGAACTAGGTAACTCAATGAATGGAATCCACTATAAATAATGGATGTGTTCTTCGACCAGTGAATTGGGGTGAAGTGGTTCTTATAGTTTGACCATGTCATATGTTATTAACATATTATATTTTTGAGAAGATTATAGTAGAATATTTTATCCAAACAACAGTGTATGTTTTGACTTTGTGGTCATATTGTTGTTGTGTTTTACACCTTAATAGAGTTATAAGACATTTATACATGATCCTTAACACTTTATCATATTCATTATGATATTCATAATTGATGAAATCAATGTGCACTCTGAATCTGAGTTGGATAAGGAAAGACACCTGAGGATTGTGTGTGGTACCTCTCATTGATACTTTTTTCCACTTTGTATCATTAATGATTCATTGAGTTTCTACTCAAGGTTATCGATTATGAGATTGATTCTACCTAGATATCCAATAAATATGTTCAAAAACAAAATTCCAATTGTGATAATCTCACAATCGTTTTTCAAGGACAGATTGTGCCCCCATTCATGCTGTGCTAGGATGTGGTGAGGGGTTATTTTCTCTTATAGGTAAATATGTTGTGGGGTTGGATGTTCTAGGATCTCATGAAATATGATTCAAATATATGGATTTTCTAAAAAAATTCAAGATAATATGTATTTTCACATATTTATGGGTGCTGATGAAAAAAAATTGTTGCGATTTTGGGAAAATTATATATAGCAGAGGTATTCAATACTCTATGAATTACATTGATGATTGTTTCATAATATATTTCAAACATTACCTCATGATTATGATGATTTTGTGTGATTTATTTTATTACACTGTGTTAGTTGAAAATATTATATTAACATAGTAAATAAGATAGGAATATAGACTGATTATGTTATGGTAATCATGCATTAGGTTTTCATCATGGTTTTGGGACATAACATGGTTGTTAATTAACCATGGATGGAGTTTCCATATCATAATTAATATCAATCAACCACTAGTGTTAAACCGTTTTGATGCCATGTGTGAGGGTATTCATAGATCACATTCATTCTTGATTGAGCCAGTTGGTGGAAACATTTAGGACCTTTATTCGGTTCTATTGATAGATGTAAGGGTTCAATTTATCTAGGTGTAGATACTTAATTTCCGTAAAACATCAAATGATCATTACAGACCACTAATAAAGGAATATGGAGATCAAAATTTTATGAGTATGAGATAATGTACTGATATTTCTACAATATTCTTGTGAACATAAATTTTTATAATAATATGTTTAGTTTTCAAAGTGGTGTTCTACATAACCTCCTGACCAAAATAGTGTTTCTTAGTGTTATACTCCATTTATATATGGGGATGTTTTTGCATATATACTTGTTTCATATCGACCTTATTAAAATATAACATTAGAGTGGAGCTTATTTTTTCAACAATCTGTTATAATTTTGAATGAGTTGTTAATGACCCATTCAAGTAAGTTCTTTAATTGGGTTTATGTTTATTAGTTATATAGAAAACCACCAGCAGGGTTAGAGTATGTGGAAGACCCATTTTAGAGCGATTATCCCCACCTTTTTGTTTCTTTTTTCTTTTGTCGAATTAAAAATATATAGGAGCGATTTATGTAGAGAATCAATTATTTCTTGTCATATGATGAAATATATTATTGAATATACTTGCTGATAAGTGTTAAGACAGCTCATGAATCTGAGGCCTAGTGGGCCCATAATTGATTTTATTAAATGTAAAATAGATTTTATATCATGAAAAAACATATTTTAAGAAATTATGGAATATCTATTGAATATAGTATCGAATCGTAAATTTGAAACAAATGTTGAAACCAGAGTACAAGATTTACCATAGGCATATCATATTGTTTTTTATGATGGAAGATGAGATATAGTAGCATTTTGTGATTAAATTACATTAATTAATTAATTAATTAATATAATTCATTTATATGCCATTTCTTACAATTAATTTTTCATATAATGGAAAATCTAATTGGTTAGAATCATAAACCTAGGATCATTGAGAGAAGGTTTACTCATTTTTCATTGAATGAACAAGATCATACAATGATCGAATAATGGAATGAGATGGATTTATAGGCAATGAATTCACTTGATATATATCATCAATGAAAAACATGTTATTTATGAATGATTTATCCAATAGTAAGATATTATTTTTCAATTTAGGTTTTTCCACTCTTGATTAAATTTATAAATTGTGAATTTGATCTTATTATCTCTTGTTGGAAATTGTATTCCCTTATAATGAAAAAAGTATTCAAATTAAATTTTTTAATCAATTCAGTATCCTTATTATGCAATGACATCACCCTGGATTCCTGTCATTGAATTCACTATCTGAGAATGATTTGAAAATGATGATAATATCACATTTATGGCGATTTTCCCTAATCATTTTTCATTTTAATGTATGTTGGATTATGAGGTACCATTTAGGATTTGGGGGTTGATTTCATGCATGAATGAAACCATAATTTACGATGGTTGGGAGAAAATAATATGAATAGAAATTTTTATATAGTTAGATGATATTTTGGGAATTGTGAAATAATTCCCATGGATCCAGGATCCAATATAGGTCAATATCGATGAAAAGTGTGCGGGGATCAATATGGAACAATATGAAGGATATGATTTCTATTTCAGACTAATATATATCCAGAATCAATACCAAAATTTTATTAGCACAATAGTTTATGGAAAATATCATATTATATGGTGGGATAGTCAGATCTGATGAAATTGTGAAGATAATATTTTTTCTGTAAAAAAACATTACAACATGGAATGATTTCTGATGATAACATTACTTGTATCCCCACCATGATTTTATGGCTCATATCTTGTAGAGTTTTAGGATCACACACCATATTGAAAGTCCACATTTTGTGTGATGTTTCTTGATCATCCATTCTTTTTTCCATCTTCACAAACCTAGGAACCCTTTTGGAAGAACATATAATACACTCTGTGAGTACATGGGATTGATCCAAAAGAAATGGGTAGGTTCAGGATCACATGGGTACACCCATGGTGTCCATAATTTTGTTCATGTTCCTTATAAACATCATGTGTGGTGACATGTCCCCTGATCAGTGTATAAATGAGAGACACGCAGGAGATAAGGAGGGGTGAAATATTACTAGTATCCAATCTTTAGTGTTTTTCATGTATAATTTGATGGGGAAATATATATTTTCATTTGAGAAACATTTTGAATTGTTCCATGTCTGGGGTTCATTAGGAAATTCTTAATGAAGGAAACGATTAACTATGATCAAAAGAGATATTCTATGGTTGGAAACACCTCTGTTTGACTAGAGTGTGGTTCTTCTACATGCCTTACACTAGTTTGATTGACACCCCATAAGAGAATAGGGTGGGGGTCATCTATTTACATAGTGGTACCCCCATAATGGACATAGGTGTTGGTTATCTACCCACTATGTGGTATGATGTAATTATATATGGGTAGGCACCCCAACATACAGAGTGGTACTCACTAATAGACTAGGGTGTGGGTAATCTACATAGTGATTGGTACCCCCTAAAATACAGGGGTAGTATTATGCTACCAAATAAGTGGTATCCCACTAGAATACTATGGTGAGGAACCTCTACCAACAGAGTTTTACCCCATAACGGAATAGATAATGAGTCCTCTACTTACTGTGTTGTACCCACAACCCCACAATGGATTACGGTATGGGTCCTCAACCTACTGATCTGAACCACCATGAAGAACTAGGTTGTGGGTCTTGTACCTAATGGTCAGTACCCCCAGAAACACTAGGGTGTGGGGAATCCTTCAATAATAATGTGTAACCCACTTATTTCACATATGTGTCAATACCCTACTTGGAAATTTTCCACCCTCGACTGTGAAAAATAGGGTCAAGGTGTTGGTTTTCCATGCTGTTATTTCTTTAGAAAAACACAAATAATATTGGTCATATTTTAGGGACCACTATAGTAGAAGGGAGATTAATTATACATTGATGGTATGTGATATAGAGATAGAATTTTATTATATTTTGTGTTCTTTATTTCATAATATATATATATGATATTGGTGTTCAATTCCCCATTGCGTTGGACTGAGAATACTAATTTTACTATGTCAACTATTTTTTCTTCTGCATTTTTTGGGGCATCATACTATGTATATTTATACTCATTATTTAATAATATTTTTCATCATATATCATGTCACATATTTATGAAAAACTTGTCAATAATGTCATTGGTGGGTATTAGGTATGCATAGGTGAATATACCGCATATGGTGGTCATATATGTGGACCGAGATCAAATCTATGCCAACATTCATTTGTCAATATTATGATAGATTATGTCATATTTTTGTAGTATGTAATTAGTTTTTCATTTTAATTTTTTACTATATATAAATATTTTATATTCCCTACATATGTTTCAGATATTGTTTTTAATATATAGTGCATTGTTTTTATTTGTATTCCTATACACATCTTCATGGATATGTTTTGGTGCATGCATGATGGTACATTATGAAAGGCCTCACATATTAGTTATGTATTCATGGAACCTTTTATTTTCCTTGGAATATATAGATTGTCTTGGGGGTTTTTTTTGGACATGATTCCACCGGGTCATCATATATGTAAATAGAGTTAGGTTTCATAGTTTCCCAGATAGCACACAATAATCATAATTTTCTAAATATATTTGAATTATTGGTTATAGTTTTCATAGTAATGTTTTATAGAAACAACTGGTCTTATTAATATTTATTTCTTGAATATAAACATGATCAAAAAATCACTATGTATTGTTGATGAATTGGGGATAACTATTAGATCATTGGACCATCAAAAAAACACACATAAAAGATATGGGATTCAATATAAATGAAAAAAAATTCTAGTATTCTTTAATGGCACATGTATATTGTAGAAGTTATAACATTTACATAATAGTAGGTTACAGTGTTATACGATTTGGTAGGAATATATTTGTTTTAGGTTTGAGTTAATTTTTTTCAGTCACAGTTGAAACATTATTTGGCACATGTGACAATTTTATCATTGATTTTAATTATGAAATGATTTAAAACATTACATCCCACTTGTGGTAGTAGAATAATAAATAATACATCATCAATTTTAATTATGATCAATATCGATCTAATTATCACCCAGTTTATTTTTCCATAAGTTTTTAAGAAATCATATATATATATATATATACAGGTTATGATGAATTTTCTATTGGATATGGTAATTCCCACTGTGATTAAATAGGTTAATTGTATCATCATTTGAATCATTGTCCCTCAGTTCCCATTGATAACCTGTAGAAGATTGGTAGGAACACATATGTTCACTTAGTATTCATTCTTAGGTGTTGATCAAGTGTCCCCAAACATGGAATTAAAAATCATAGTTTGTATCCAATTAATCAAACGTTAAAATCTCTAAATGTTACAAAAATTGGGACAATAATTAAAAATACATATTAATATAATTATCAAACTAAATATTTGTTATCTTAATTCATTGTCTAGTTATATTTTATTCTTCGGTATTTAGTAAATGTTATATCATTAATAAGAAGTATCTAATGTGATTTATATTATTCATGAATTTATCAAAAAATATAAATATAAAATATCTCTATATTATCTATAAAATTTAAATTTAATAAAAATTAATAATATTAATTTTTTTAAAATGAATCAAATTATAAACGTAAATAGTCTTTAATTTTATGTTTCTTCCTTAAAATAATAGTGTATGTTTTTATAATACAATATTTCATTAAAAACCATCTAAACTAGCACAAATTGATGTAATTTTAATTTATTCATATATATAACTCCATAATATTTAAAATAAATAAATCTATCATTCAAATAAGTATTATAGAGAAATAAATATAATTGTCTTTAATGATTTTATTTTTTATAAGATAATATCATTGTCAAAGATACATACCTCCTTTCACAAAAAATCCTCCACTCTAATAGAATCATTGATCAAGTCTACTTCTATACTAAGTATATTTATGATTTCATTCCCAAATCTCTAGTATATGTATATAAATATACATACTGAAAAATATTATATATAATATATTATACTATCCGAATGAAATCTCCCCATATCTAATGAAAATAAAAAATTATGTTAAATATATAAAAATATCATTCTAAAGGGAGCTTTCCATTTATGATGTAGAAGAAAAATAAATTTATGAATTTGTTATTTTTTAGAATATAATAATGTTTTAGGTAATTTATAGAATAATTGAAATATCATAAAAACCCACTGTTAAATCTATAGTGATAACATTAACATTGAACTATTTACCAATATGGAATGAATTTAATATAATAATTTCCAAACTGAAGCACTAATAAATATATCGGATAAACAAGATTAAAAAAACTGAATATTAAAAAAATATCATGATTTTGAAATATCATTAATAAATTTCATTATTTTATAGGTGTTTCAATATTAATGGATAATTTAAAATGATATGAAAAAGTATTAAATATTAAGTAGTTTGTCGTGTATATGAATAAATATCATGTATTTGTGTCACACCAACACATCATCTTTATAAAATATTTTTTGAGGAGAATATAACATCACTATTTTATCCAAAATGAAAAATTAAAATATATTTTTTATATCATGATTTATTTTTAAAAGAAATTATAATACTTTTTGAATTGTTATATTTGAATTTAATAATTTTAAATCCATTAGAAACAAATATATATTATTACATTGGAATAATTTATACTGTTATGAAATATATGAACAACATTTTGTATTAATATTATTTTAATATTTTTAAAAATAAAAATAAGTCCCTGGTTAACAAAAAAATCCATTTATTATTTCATAATTATTATGTTAATAATGATTGGAAAAGTATTTCATTAAATTAGTCCCTAAAATATGGGTTTTATCATTAATTGAGAGAACATTCACAGTCATATGGGAACATTTTTCTAATATGACAGTCTCATGATTTATGGAAATGAAAAAACTATTCCAAAAAAAATTATGGAAATAAATAATTTTATATATGGAATATAAATGGATATTTTCAATTAGGTTTCATTTGATCAAATCTTAGATGACCCTATATCTGAGTTTTGTTTTTTCACATCGACATTAATTTAGTGTTAATGTTCTCCCAGAAAACAATGTCCGTTATAATTAAATATTTATAATCCATTTATGAAATTAAATCAAATTCTCATCATTACAATTTCATAATTAATCTTTTTTGTAACATTATTTTTGGAAAAAGTATATAGTCAATATTTTGAAAACACTTTATATAAAAAGAACGAATAAATTATCATTCTCCTAATGATTTATTATTTTCTTAACATTAAAAAATTATGTACCACAGACCTTGATATAACTATATTTATTGTACAAACCCTATATATTATTATTTATAATAAAAAATAATTCTTAGTTTTACCATTGAATCATAATAAAATCATCAAATATTTTCCACCGCTTAATTAAGATCAATATTACATCTTCACTTATATTTTTTAATAAAATTGAATTTTATGTTTTGGTTATGTAATCAACAAAATAAATTTATTTTATTAAAAATACCAAAAATTGTTGAGTAAATATACCTCCTTGGAAAATTCAAAAAGAAATTTTAATTACCGAATAAAATGAATAAATTTTTCAATATGGTATAATAACATTATTTAAAAAATAGATTAAATTTATCATCATATTCATCAATGAACAAAAATTTTACATTCCATTAATAAAGTGGTAGTCATTATACTTAGTGTATATAGAAAAATATAAAATATATTTTCAATACCATTCATTCATACAACAACGCCTCAATAAAAAAATACACTTTAAAAGAAATCAAATTTGATATATAAAAAATATAATTTTTTTTTGCAATTATGATCTATCTGAAATTATATAATTAATTTATACTTTACATTAGGCCACATATTAATATCAAATAATGAAAAAATCATTATTTCTATCCTAATAATATATAGTGAAAATGGATATTAGTTTCTTTGAATTCATCTCATTATATTTTTTATTAAATTTTTATAGGAATAATTATTTATATGGAGAAATATTTGATGATAATAAGTAAATTATTTCCCACACATTATAATGGTTAATTTTATTATTACAAATTAATTGATGTCATAATTATTCCACCATATATACACTCTACAAATAATCTATTATATGCGTGGATCCAAACATTATCTATAATTCATTGACCCTAATTGTATCATTTTGATTAGAAACTATTTCATATGTAGAAAAAAGTCATACCTTAAAAATATTATACTCATAAATCAATATATTTATATTAAAATACAACTTAGTTTTAGGATGGACATTTAAAAATATATTTTCACACAAACACACTGATATATATTTGTGTCTGTTTTTGTGATTGTGTTTGTGTATTTGTGAATTCGTGTGTTTTCTTCTGTGTGTGATTCTGTGCGGTTTCCTCATTATCATTTAAGGAGTTATGTTTTATGGGGATATAAATACATTAAAAAAATGAATAAAATCTACAATAATAAACAAATGGAAAAAACCCTCAAGTTCATGCACCAATAAAATATTACTTATTTTAAATAAAAATAACGAATCCATCAAATAAAATGGATTCATTGATGCACTAACATAATAATTTATTAACACTGATATTTCACAAATAATTAATTAATTTCTTTTCATCATTGTTGTATTGTTTTTATGTAGGAAAACAATATTAAAATTCAATGTTATCAGAAAAAATATCAGTTATGTATTCCGTTAGAACAACTAGTTTTAGGGATTTATTATTTTTTTGTAAAAATATTTTCTATACATGTCAAAGATTACTAAATATTCGTCATAAACATAATATAAATTCACTAGTTCAAGAAAAAATTTCTTAATACCTAAGAACCAAATTAATGACTACTTTATTAATTCATTATAAATTTCTATCATTTTATTTCTATCTAACACTACTGATTTATCGTAGGCAATAACATTAGAAAAATTATGGGACATCATAAAATATCATTCTATTGATATAACATTAATAATTACATGTTTCTAGCTATCTCCATATATAGGGTATAAAATTTCTTCAATGGGTATCAATATTTCAAAACCATAACACAGTTTAAACTGAATAAACTAATCATAAACCATTTTATATAAAAATGGTGTCCATCACTATAAATTTTTCTGTTGGGTAAATGTTATCAAATATTTAAAAAAAATATAAATATGAATCTAGAAAAAATTCACCACAATGATAAGAGAAAATATAATTTGACCGTAATAGATAATAAAATGTTATACTAACTATATGTTATATTATTAATATATATTTAAATCAAAAAATTTCAATGGGAATATAGTCCATCCATCATAAATGAATTTAGTATTTCATTATTGATAATAAATTTTTTTAACGCCCCTATGTACCAACTATTTATATCAAAAATAAGAATATTATTCATACCAAATATGTAACTATAGTCCAATAAAAGATTATAATCTATTACTATAAAATATATAATCAATTATTTATTGTAAAATACTATTAATACATAATTTATTTATAATGTTATCACAGTCGACATGTTCGCATACAGTATATTATATTTTATTATTTATATAAAAACATTTACTCACTCATAATTATAATTATAGAATATAATAATATTTATAAATATTTTAATGTCAAAAACTATATAAAAAATATAATTTAATATTTATATATAATAATTATTAAATGAAAATATATTTTAATTTTCTTTTAAAATTTTACAAAATATATTAAATATGAATTTAATTAATTTATATATATAATCCAAAAATTATATTTCTGATAACAATCAACATTTATTTTAATAAAGAATATACTAAATTAAAATAATCATATGTATTAGTAATAATATTTTCATATTATTAATTATAAAAAATCATAATATTCTCAATAGATGAGATAAATATTAGATATTCAGATGAATAATATTTAATGAGTTGTTAAATTTTATCATTACAAAATAAATTCTACAAAAATGATAATACATTTTTCGTTTTCAGATAAATATTAAAACATATATGTTCTATGAGAATAATGATTGTTTACATTACTAATATGGATAATTATCCAATTTTCTAGAACATGTAGTTACAATAATGTAATTTTGTCCCATATTACTGTACTCAAAAATAAAATTATTAAAAAATTATATAACATATATTTTGGTCATTACACAACACTAATTAAATATATTTGATCAGAATTACAATGTTATGTGATTTTATAACATAATTATGTCCAATAAGCATATTTTTGGACTCCTCATGTTTTAATCATGTTTTAATGATCACAAGTCCTATACACGTTGTAATGCTTGTTAAAGCTGTTTAATCTATATAGAATCATTTGTACAATGGATTAGTTTCTTTATTCATTAAATATTTATTGTAAACTATATTTCTAAAAATTTAATTCTCTTAAGAATGATTATGTTTAATTCATTATATGAATATCTCTGTTTAAGTCTAAGTTCATATATTTGGCTACCTCTAAGAAATAACGATTCTACCAATAGTTTTTTTTTCTAGCAAAGGACCCAAACACCATAACCATCCAGACACCGTGAGAATTTTGACATCATGACCATCCGGACACTGTAACCATCCATACACCATTACCATTTAGACACTGTGACCATCCAAACACTATAACCATCCAGAAACTGTGAACTTCCAGACACCGTGACCATCCAGACATAGTGACCATCCAGACAATCTAACCATCCAGACACTGTGACCATTAAGACACTATGACCATCTAGACACCTGTATCATAACACCACATATGTGCTACCTGCTCTTGATCTCTATACAAATATTCCTTCATAGTTGTATCACCGCTCAAAGATAAAGAAGGAGATTCCGTTTCCTGGAGACATCGTTTCATGGAGTCACTGTTTACCGATAGACTGTGACAACATTTCTTAATCTGTTTTTTGGTTTTTTTATTTAATTTCATATAATCATATTTGATGTTTTTAAATTCACTAACATAATTAACGTTTCTTTTTAGACATTTTACCGGACAGTATGTGGTGAGAGGTGCAGAATACATGTATCATGTTGGCTCCAACACATGCATTCTAAGAATTAAAAAGAAAAATGTGGAATGACGAAAATAGGTGGGACAAGTGTGACTGTAGTGACTCTGGAGATAGTCATGATAAGATAAGAACCATTATGTGCGTAATAAAGATGTAGTACAAGCATTCATGCAACCTGACACTACAGAAGAACACACGATGGAAACTCAAATCCTCATGTCGAGAATATTTCTGCACTATCTACTCCACGAAGAACATGAGCTAGATCTATCTGACTTATGATATGTTGTTTTCTGCGAGAGGACTCAATTTATGCATATTACTCATCCTAGAAGACCAGATATGCATAGACTAACACTCAGAGCACTTCTAACCTTATCTCATCATTTCTGTTGTGTTGTGTTTTATTATTTGTATTTTTTGATAAGTGTGTGTGTCAGTAAAAAACACACACTATATCCTTCATCTGACTAAAGGATACACGATATACTTTCTCTTATATATTTTTACGCATTTTTATTCCCATAGATATGTTTGGAAGTGGTCCGTATTAGAATAGTTATTCATTACCCACAATTAACTATGGAAGAGGTCATGTGACCTGAATTGTCTTGTGTACTATTTTTAACATTGATCCAGGGTGTTGATCATGTTTATTAATATAAACTACATGGTAGCAGGTGATCACCATGGAGAGTGGATTAGGACTCTACTTGATACTAAACCACTTATTTTATATATGTTGTTCTATTTATTTTAGTTTTCTTAGATTTAGTTTTTAATTCATAAATCACAAAATCTAAATTGATATTTAATCATGGAAAGAAGTTATAATTGTTTTCCCATATTTTAATAGCTTCAAAACTAGTTTTCATAACTGATATTAAGATTACTGAGAATTAATTAATCTTCTATGATGTTATTTAAACTGACAATATTTAATAACCGTATAACGTTGATTAACTGGGATTCATTTAAATATATTGCGGAATCTTTTTAAAGAAAATTATTTAAATATAAATTTTGAATAGATAATCAATTCACCCCATTCTTGAGTACTCTACTCCGACCAACATTTGGTATTAGAAGATTGTTTATTAATCCTTTTTTTGACCATATTCAACTGTGATTTTATTTGTACATTAAAAATCAATAAATTCAAGCTCTTTCAATGTATTTCGTTATTTTGGCTAACATATTATAAGGCGCTACAACAAAAAGACCACCATTCAATAATGGAACCAATTATGATAAATGGAAAACTAAAATAATATTCCTTTAGATTGTATTATCTTTGAGATCTGGTCATCAATTATATGTGGATATAAGATTCCTACTACTGATATAATCACTTATAATGAACCTATCAAAATGACTTACAATAAAAAATTCATAGCTATGAATAATTTATAATTATATTTAGAAGATGAGTAATTTAATAGGATATCTGCATGTAAAATTTCCCAAGAAATTTGTGATACATTGTCTGTTTCACATGATGGAACTTATAGTGTGAATGAATTGAGACTTAATACTTACAAAATTAAATATGATAACTTTAAAATGAAACACGATGAGCTTATTTTTGACATGTATCTCTAGTTCAACGATATTTTCCACACAATGATTTTTCTTGGATGAGAAGTCACTGCCAAATAACATATTATGAGGATTCTTATATATTTACCTGACAGATGGAGAGGCACCTCTGTCTCAATTGGAGAGTCATATGACATCAAAAAGCAACATGTAAATGAACTCATTAGAAAACTTGTGATATATGAAGAGGAGATGAAAGTAAAGATAGAAGAAAGGGATTAACTAAAAATAAAATATGATGCATTTAATACCACAAGCTCTAAACAGAATGGGAAATTGAAATTGGAAGATTCTGTATAATGTTCTAGTAGTGAACAATCATCCCCTGACTGTGATGAGAAGATGGCTCAATTAGGCAGATGTTTTAAGTGATTTGACAAGATTAAGAACATTTTCATAATTCCTAAATTCAAGGGAAGATATGATCAAAAAGGTTGTTCGATGAAATCTTGGAAAATAAGTGACAAGTATGATGAGATTGTCTCCTATGAATATAAGATAAAGGGACATATCAAGGCTGAATACCCCATGATTATGTAAAAAAATATATTAGGATATAGATATAACGTATAAAAAATAAATGAAAACTACATGGAGTACTTCTGAGTATAGTTCATGTAACTCAGAATCATCTAATGATGAATATGTTAACAAAGCCAATATGTGTTTTATGAAAAACACAAATGTGGTAACACTGGAATCTGTTATACCCAATTTATATTATTATGGACATGAGAGTGATTCTAAAAATTTTTATAATGAAGAAATGTTTGATTAATATAGATTCCATGAAGATACATGAAATGAAGAAAAAGATTAATACAAGTCTTTAAAGAAACATCATGCTCTTAGCTCAACTGTTAAAACTAAAATCACTGTAGAAAGGGAACAATTCTTAATTACATAAAGAGAACAATGATCTGAAACTATCTAATGATAAATTGAATAAGGTTCTTGAAATTTTTACTAATGGTAAAGACACTTTGGTTTAAATTCTAGGTAAACATATTGCTCCTAAATATACCACAATCATTGGCTATCAACCATGTAAAAGAAATTCTCGATGAAAATTTTTTCTTTCTAAATCTTGGACATACATCTTTTCTCCCAATTCTAGAAAACATTCATCTAGTAATGTTATGACACACTCAACTATTTCAAGAATTTCAGGACTAAATAGAGATTATTTTTCATGTACATTACATAGTGCTTATTGGAAAAGCATGAGGTAGATATAGGTTCCAAAAGCACTAGTCAATAATATCACTGGACCCAAACATGTGTGGGTACCAAAATCTATATTTATTTGACGATATGGTAGGAAATTTTAATAATGAATTCATGTAAAATCTAATGGTTTTAGGGAAATTGGTGTTCAAGGAACATGAAAGGAGATTATTCATGTTTCAAGAACATAATAAAAATTGTTGTAGGACATGGCACATTTGGTGACAATGCTGAATGGATGATTATTTTCCTTGTACAAATCGGTAACTCTAACTCAGTTTTGATTTCCAAAGTACTTTTTTATAGATTTAAATTTAATCTCCTTAGTATTTCACAACTATGTGATAATGGATTTTGTGTTAAATGTGGAAATAATTCATGCAGTCTTTTTAACTCAATATATGAATTAGTTTTTTCTGCATTATGAAATGAAAATTATTACTATGTTTACATAGAATATTTAGATTCTAAAAATAACTCGTTTATATGTGTATTTCACAATGAATATTGACATTGGAATAGGATACTAGAACGCTATAATACTCACACACATATAATGTTAACTAAAAAAAGATTTGTCAATGACCTACCAAGATACGAGTTTCAAAATGGTAATGTGTGTAATCCTTGTCAAAGAAAAGCAACACAAAATTTCCTTCAATCCAAAGAAATAAGTGTCAGCTTCTCAACCTCTCGGACTAGTTCACTTTGATTTTTTTGACCCAGGTAGAGTTTCTATCTTAAATGGAATGTAATATGTTTATGTTTTTGTAGATGTATTTTCGAGATATAACTGTACTTTCTTCTAGGATCACAAAAGTGAAGCCTGCTCTCATTTTACCAAATATGACCAAACTTTAGAAAATCTTAGAGGACTTAGAATTAATTCCTTATGAACTGATCATGGTCATGAACTTGAAAAACAAGAGTTTGAATCCTTTTGTTCAAAAAATGGCAATAGTCATAATCTCTCTTCCCCTAGAACACCTCAATAGAATGGAGCTGTAGAAAGTAGAAATAGAACACTGTAAGAGATCTCTAGAACCATTCCAAATGAATATGACCTACCTCTTTACTTTTGGGCTGAAGATGAAAATACAATATGTTATGTTATCAATAGAGTGTTGATTAGAAATATTCTTAAAATAACTCTATATGAGTTGTGGAACAATATAAAACCCAGAGTCAGATACTTCAACATTTTTTGTTGCAAAGTCTATATACTTAATACGATGAAAAATCTAGATATTCAGCATCCAAGAGTGATGAATGATTCTTTTTTAATAAATTAAATCACTAGTAATGCCTATTATGAGTTTGAAAAAAAAACTAAATGTGTGGTAGAATTTATCCATGTCATATTTGATGAAATAGATCAAAATTAGCCTAATATCACCCATTAGACCCTAGTGGATGATTTGGACATTAATTCAAAATTCATGAACAATCCTATAAAAGAATATTTGAAAACTATTAGTTCTATAGATTATTTAGATTCATGTCACAATGAACATGACCCTATTGAAGAACCTAAAATCACCAGTCATTCTATTTTTAGAGCTGTTAGAACTTCGAAAAACCATCCATTAGATGTTGTTGTTATAGACTTAGAAAAAGGAACTCAAACTAGATCTTCAATAATAAACTAGGTTGAAATGAAGTCTTCTTTTCACTAATTGACCATAAAAACATTAATGATGCCATCAATGATGAATTTTGGGTGATGTATATGTAAGAATAACATAATCAATTTGAAAGGAACAATCTTTGGAAAATTATTGACTTACCCAAGGACATATTCACAGTAGGCACTAAATGGGTGTTTATAAATAATGTAGATAAAGCTGGTAATATAGTTAGAATCATGGCTAGATTGGTTTCACAAGGCTATAATCTTGAATAAGGAATTTACTATGCAGATAATTTTTCACTAGCAGCTAGACATGATGCCATCAGAATTTATTCTTGCTTATACTGAACATCTGAATTTCAAACTATATCAAATGGATGTCAAATGTGCATTTCTAAATGGGAATATAGTTGAGGATGTATTTGTTGATCAACACCCTAGTTTTACAAACACTCATTTTCGAAACCATATTTTTAAATTATGAAAAGAATTCTACAGTTTAAACAAGATCCAAGAGCATGGTATGATAAATTAAGTTATTTTCTAATTTCCAAGGGTTTTACAGAAATAATCGCTGATCCTACTCCTTTTATAAAATGATATTCAAATGATGGGTAAGTAGATCAAATCTATGTAGATGAAATTATATTGGGATCATTAAAAAATTATTTATGTATTGAGTTTTAAAAAATGATGAAAATTGAATTAAATACGAGTTTAATGGGAAAAATAAAATTCTTCCTAGGATTTCAAATCATTCAAAATAATGATGGTATTATTTTAAATCCAATAAAATATACTACAGATCACCGAAAACGTTTTGGATTGGATAACACTAAAAGTAGTGAAACATCAATGAGTACTACGTGTATGTTGGATATTGATGAAGATGGAAAATATGTTGATGAAACCACTTATAGAGGAATGATGGGAATCTTACTCTACTTAACTACTAGCCAACCTGGCATTATGTTTACTATTTGTATATGTGCTCGTTTTCAAGAAAATCAAAAGGAATCTCATTTAAATTTTTTTAAAAGAATCTTCAAATACCTCAACCATACACCCAATAATAGAATATTCTATCCCAGAGGAAAATAATTTGAGTTAGTGAGTTATTATGATGCTGACTTCAGTGGTTGTATGTTATATAGAAAAAGAACCTCTGGAACATGTCATTTTTTAGGAAAGTCACTAGTATCATTGTGTAGAATGAAACAAAACATTATTGCATTATCTACTACATAAGAGGAATATATAACTACTGGATATTGTTCTGCACAAATTTTTTGGATGAAACTCTCATTACAAGATTATGGATATCAATTTAGGCATGAACCTATAAATTGTGACAATACGAGTGCAATTAACATATCAAATTTGTTTTTTCACACTCAAGGAAAAACATATTTATGTAAGACATCACTTCTTATGAGATCATTATCAAACTAGAGACATCACTTTGGAATTCATTTGAACTAAATATCATCTTGCTGATATATTTACCATACCATTAAATTATGAAAGAATAGAATACATCAATCATGAATTGGGAATGATTAATATTATGTATTATGTATACAGTTATAAATTTTATGATTTCACAAGTCACTGTCTAAAGATTACTGTGTTACTCTAATAGTTCTATAGTTTTACTTTTTTAAGAGTTCATGTTATATGATTATGGTATAACATTAATTATTTCTTGGTTATTATCAAGAACATTCTGTCTCAAACAATATGGTCTCACAGTTTTGAAATCAAATTATTACGATCTCACTGTGAAGGCTTGTAACAGTCTCACTGGGAACAATGATTATAATCTCACCGTAAAGATGCTTAATTTTTTAATTTATACATTATAACATATAGCGTGGTAATTCATTTTTTTACTCGTTTTTACATTCATTCTCTTTTTATCCTGTGACCACCGATATCCCTAAATGATATAATAAAATAAGTTTCTCTCGTTCTTCACTTGAGCTCTCTTCTCTCAAACTGAATCCCCTCTTTCAAGCATACTCTCTCTCAATCCTTCGGTGAATTACATGGAAGAAACTCACACCGTCTTCAACTCTAGAGATGAACAGTGCAAAAAACATGTTGAGAATCATGCCGAAGTTAGCATCCTAAGGCCTTTTGATCTTAAATATGGTGAACAAAATAATGGTACCTAAAAAAATGAAATGTCCAAATTGGCTTCTGTGAAGTATGTCTTTGGAATTGAAAGTGCTAACAGAGCAAGGATAGATGGATTAGTTCACATAGAAGTATGGGTCTATTTAACCAATGATATTTTCAATGTTCTATTAGTTTGTTCATTTCTCTATTGATTCAAATTATGGCTATGTTGTGCGAAGTTGGATCAATGGTTATATTTGTATTATTTTATTGAGGTAATGGGATGCATGCCTTAGGATACCACATAAGGGTATTTATGGGGACTACCATAGTGGTCCTCCACCTCCATGTGAGTTCTATATTTGGGAAGAATCATTGAGAAGTATATCTGTAAATTAAACTAAGCAAAGATCCATAGCTACAAAGCTAGATGGTGAAACTAGGCTTCAGTTTATGTTGGTTCAGAATTTGATTATCCCCAAAAAAGGTTATTTTCTACACTCAAATATATGGATATATTTTTGATACATCTCATGAAAAATGGAAATAAGATCAACCTATACAAGTATGTTATAAACAATATGTGTGATTTTATCAAAACAACAACCTAGTCCCCTTCCATATTTTATTCATTGCTTATCACAGCTATGCATCATCCAAAAGGATTGGTTGGACTAGACGAAGAATCCATTAATGACTATGATTTATGTCTTTCAAAATTTATAGTAAATAGAATTAATAATAGTAGGAATTCATAGGGAAAAGCATTGGTGGAAGATAATGATTGGGTTTATGAAAAGTGTAATCTGGAGAGACACCCTTCAAGTCCTAAGGATATTTCTAATCCTAGTTTTGAAGCAGATGAACATGATGAGTATTTTGATGAGGAATAAGAATAAGTGGTCGTTATACCTTTGAGAGAAACTATTCTGGTTGAGAAATATAATGAATCTTCTCCTCATGTATTATTTGAGAAGGAAATTCCATATTTATAATGAAGTTGTTTATCTAGAAGATAAACTTGTTTCCAAAAAAATAATATATTTCTAATGTAATTGAAAAGGATGTTGTAGAAGAGAATATATTAGATGATATTTTTGTTGGGAAAGAAACTACTATTGAGGAACACCCAGAGGAACAATTTCATCCTAATGTTATTGAATCTACTGAAGAGAGAATGGAGAAAGCCTTTCGATTGGCTAGAAAGGATATGGTTGTGGAAATTAAAGCTAAAATCGTGGAAATATTTCATGGATGTAAATATCTCAGTCCAGAGAAAGATTCATATGTTGAGGGGGAGAACCCCCCAATATGAAATCTGTTGAAGTCCCTAATCCAATTGATCTAAGCTTAGTGGATAGATGGTATAAATAACCTAGTTATTTTAATGTGACATATTCCATAGAAGTCTTAGTTAAAGGAACCGATATGTCTACTATATTTCATTTGAAACTGTAATTTTCTCCAGTAGATATCTCTGCAAATGAACCTGAGCCTTTCTTAGCTTCAATTTCTGAACCATATCAAGTACCTCCACACAGGGTGAAAAAGGATTATCTGAATGCTTTTGAAACTACCCTATTAGTCAGAGTTGAAAAAATCATGAATACCAAAATTGCTCATGTTACCAATTTAAGTTAAAGAAATTCTGCCTATGTTATTGAAAATTATCATATCGAAGATTCATCCCTAGATACATCATGAAACTCAAGAAGTTGGAATTGAGAACCAACAGTTCCATGATGAACTAAAAACTCTCAATGTTATTTTTTAAGAAATAGAGATAGTGATGAACTCAATACCATATCATGATTCAAATCCTATTGAGGATGTTGTTAGTCAGATTCCACATAATTTTTCCTCACTGATTAAACCTAATCTATCATCCATAGCCGAGAATGTAGGTGAAAGAAACAAGTAGATTGTTCAAGAGATGCATGATCTTGTAATTGGTCATAACAAGTTAAGTAATTAGTATAAGAATTGTCTCCAGAAAGTTCTATATCAACTAAAATCTGTTACATCAGCTATCACTGCATCTCGTACTTCTAGAAAACCATATCAACCCTTTGTATATAGTCATATACTCCGAACATTTTCCAATGGAGAACTTCAATATGTGCTTAGTTTCTTTGACAAGTAATATTTATATGATGTTTTCTAGAATAGTGATAGAATTCTTGATTTAGTGAGAATTCATTACATTATTTCCAATGATGCTCAACAAGAAATTTCTAAGATGGAGGAATTATACATAAATAAGAAATTCTCTGATAATGACATGACCAACCACTTTAAGTACCTTGAGGAGAAATAGAGGATTCCTCATGTCCCTCATGATTTCAAAAATCATTTGCAAAAGCTCAATGATTTCACTCCTCTGTTGGATTAGTTTTTGGATAACAATGATGATTTTGAAAAATCCATGACTTATGGTGGTGAGATCATTGCTGACTTCATCAATCATTTCAGGCCTTATATTCATGTCCAGAGTGTTTCCATTGTCTCTCCTGCAGCTACACCCCTTAGATATGGTTTTCCTTCCTTCTCATCCTCTTCCCTTGCCTTTATATCTTTGTCTATCTATATGGATTTGAGTTAGATCAGGCATGTAATCCTTGATCAACAGTTTCCCTGGTCTTCCACTGCACCTACCTTGGCCCGTTCTATTTTTAAAGGACCCCCTTTACCTTCTCTGTCCCCTAGTTCACATCCTTCATCCACATTTACCTATGCCCTTATGTATTGTTCTTCTGATGCAACTGCCAAGGGAAAATATAAGACAAGCCAGTTCTTAAGAACAATGACTACTATATTTTGATAGGGATTATTTCTATATTCTTTTTACTTATTGTTTTTAATAACACATTTTATCCATCTAATGCATTATGTACTTCTGTTGTCTATTTCTTATTTACACTTTTTTAATTCAAAAAGATGGATAAATATGCATTATATATGACTAAATAAATATTAATGATGAAAAATGTTACCTAAAAATAAATCTCTCACTCACATGATTTTTGATCATCCTAAATGAGGATATTATTGGACTCCCCTTGTGTTAATCTTGTTTTAATGATCAAAAATACTATACATTCTGTAAAGATGGTTAATCCATTTTTATGTATCTAAAATCATGTGTACATATGATTATTTTCTTTCGGAATTAAATAATTATTGTAAACTAATTTTTTATAATGGAATTCTCTTATGAATGATTATGTTTAATTCATTCTATGAATATCATTGATTATGTCTCTGTAGAGATATTTCGCTATGTCTGAAGAACTGTGAGTCTACCACCAGTTGTATTTTTCTAGAAATTGACCCAAAAATCGTGACTATACAGACACCAAGACCATTTAGACACCATGAACATCCATACACTGTAACCATCCAGACACTATGACCATCGAGACACTGTGACCATTCAGATACTGTAACCATCCAAACAATGTAACCATCCAGACACCGTGACAATGTAGACACCCTGACCATGTAGAAACAATAACCATTTAGACATTGTGACCGTCCAGATAACGTGACCATCCGGACACCATGACCATCCAGACACCATTACCATCCAAACACTATGACCATCCAGACATTGTCACCATCTAGAAAACATGACCCTTTAGGCAACATGACCATCCAAACACCGTGAACAGACACTGTGATCCTAACACCATTTTTGTGATATGGTATCATGATCTCTATGCAATTATTCCTTCAAATATGATACACTGCTAAATGAAAAAGAAGGATACACTGCTTTATGGAGATGCCATTTATAGATAGACTTTGACACGGTTTCTTAATATTTTTTGTCTTTTTTCAATTTAATTTCAAATAGTCAAATTTGATTTTTTTTAAATGCACCGACAAATTAATTATTTCTATGTAGACATGTAACCTGATATTACGAGGTACGATGATCATAATACATGAATCCAGTCATCTCCAACACATGCATTCTATGAATAAAAAAGAACAACGTGGCTAGTAGAAAATAGTGGGGACAAGTGTGACCTTGGTGATTATGGCCACCATCATGCTAATAGGGAAACAAGTGTGTGTGCGGTAATGAAGTAGTATAAGCATTCATGAAACCTGAAACTGCTAAAGAACACATGATGCATACTCTAATCCTAATGTCGAGAAAATTTCTACACTACATACTCTAAGAAAAACACGATTCATATCTAGCAGACATACGATACTCATTTTTCCACAGGAGAACTCGATTTTCCTATCTGCTTCATCCATGATGTCCGGATCTGCATAGACTAACACTCATAGAACTTCAAACCTTATCTCATAATTTTGATTCTTTTTTTGTATCAATATTTTTATCTTTTGAGAAGTGTGTGTGTCTATATAAAAACTTGCACTGTCTCCTACATCAAACTGAAGGATACAAGATATCCTTTCTCTTATATCTTATTACAAATGTCTATTTGAACAAATATGTGTGGAAGAAGTCCTTATGTGACATGTTAGTTCATACCCATGATGAACTGTGGAAGAGGTCATGTGACCTGAACAGTCTTTTGTACTTCTCTTAACCTTGATCCATGGTGTGGATCATGTTTATTTGTATAAACTTCATGGTGGCAGGTGATCATGAAGTGGAGTGGATTAGGTCTTGGATTTATACTGAAGAACTTATTTTTATAACTATTGTGATGTTTATTTTAGTTCTCTATATTTTACTATTTAATTCAAGGATCGCTATATCTATGTTGATAGTTAATCTTGGAATGAAGTTATAAATATTTTTCTGTATTTGAATAGCTTCAAAAGTAATGTTAATAACTGATATTTTGATTACTATAAATTATTCAATCTTCTAAGAAGTTATTCATACAGTAAAACATTCATAACCCTATAACATTGATTAACTAGGATATATTTAAATTTAGTTGGGAACCTTTTTATAGTATACTATTTAAACAGAAATTTAGAATAAATACTCAATTCACCCCCCCTCTTGAGTACAATACTCTAACAAACACATATGAATAATTTATAGTTATCAATATTGATTAGGCACAAAAAATCTTTTCATAAGAATCACTAATATTAAAATCCACATTTCATAGTTGAAAATTGAACATTTTATATTGTTGAATTTATATTATAATGATATGCATGAATTATGTTTTATGAAAAAACAGATACTTCAATTAAAATTTAAAAAAAACATGGAAAATTTTACAATTCATAAAGATAATATATTAGAATAAATAGTTATGGATCAAATAATTTTTCACGTATTAGATGGTTTTATTTCTCCACACCTCACATGGACTATTCAATAGGGTGATATAAGATACAATATACACTAAAATCCATCTTCTAAATGTTATTAGTTTGGTGACTTACAAATTGATTATAAAAACTACATTTTGGGTGTTACCCTTTTTTATATATAACAATTGACTATAATATACTATAGAAAGACCATTTTTCATGAAATTTAATTGATAAAAATACATATATCTTTTTGTTAATAAAAAATTAAAACGTTAAAATTATCAGGTATGAACAAATGAAAAACACTCTTATAAAAGGTAGTACACACTCCTATAATGGTAACCAAATATATTTCAATGGGAAGTCAACTCCACCCTAAAAATTATTCAAAACATTATATTCAGTAGTGGAATAATAGTGAATCCAAACAAAAATCTCATTATGTGCCATCTATTGACTCTCCAAATCCAATTTAATATCTAAATGAAGAATTGGTGATTTATATATAAAAACATGATAAAATAATAAATTATCTGTAATAATAATTGCATTGATGAAAAAAAATTCATCCACCTCTCAATCAAAAACACTAACAAAACCCACAAACTTCACTATATACTGGAAATACTACTAATAATTTTACCAGTAAGAACAAGAACATGTTTATATAAAAAATACCATATTACACCAAAAAACAATGCCACATATTTGGTGGTATTGATAAAATAAAAAACACCTATGCTGATAATAAAATATACCTCATATATAATCTACATGTTAAAATATAATATCCAATAAAAAACCGCAATATAACCCTCCATGAAGGATTAATATAACACAAATTTCATATAATATAAAAAAATTCCCAAAAATAAAATCTATGTATATGATATACTGTAATATCAAAAAATATAACCAAATGTACTTCATAATTCTGCAATATAATTATAATTTTCACCAAACTCCCACATGTCCATATGAAACAAAATTCAATGTTCCAAAATTAAAACTAACATGTTAACTAATATCCAGCACTACATACTTTGAACCTTATCCTACCTTAATATATTTAATAAAATCATCAAAACACAAATAATTAAAAATGTCAATAATATATGAGTTAAAACTAATAAACTAACACATTATATAATCAAATAAAAAATATGTATTTAATTCCAATCATATTCACAAAATATAATTCTTTTATTGATTTTCCATGTAGATGTTTTAGGGTTTCATGTCCTCTATATTAAGATAGTACATATTATATCATGTTTATTATTATTATTTCATTTATATTAAAAGAGAAAATCAACGACCAATCACCACAAAAATAGGTTATTTCAATTTAATTCAAAAAAATAATTTAACATATATTCTCAAACCTAAATTAAATTTGAAAAACAAAATTTGAAATAACAATATCTTAAAAATTATCATCCAAACCTAAAAAATAATACTATAGAAATTTGACCTTCTATTATCCTTACATCACCCCCATAATAAAAAAAATCACATATTCAATGATATGTTCAGATAAAAAAAACATGATATATTGCTTTGGAATGATGAGTAATTATACTAGGAGTAGCGATTAAATGCTCACATTAGGCCAAGAGTCAATGAAATTGTCAATGGGAATCCATATAATAAAATATCAATTCCCTTTATAACCAATAATAAATGAAAAATCATTAGAAAAAGTGGAAGAAAGTGAAAATGTATAATTGTTAATAACATTTAAATTTTATAATCCTCAACGTGACATCCTACACATTATTGTTTTTTGGGATAGACTATACAAATTTAGAAACCATGATAAAATTCTCCCCACTCCCATTATATATATATATATATCAATATTATTTCAAATTCAAATAATATAAATAAAAATAGTGGGGATAAAATTACAACAATGAAATCCTTGGTTCCCCCTCCATTTAATCATAGACCACCACAACATACGATCCATAGTAAAATAATAATCCTTATATATTATTATTCAAATATAATAAGAAGGTTCAATGGTGTTCTAAAATGAATGGTATTTCTCAATATCAGTATAAAATAAGGGTATCCACTCTTCCTATGACTGATAGGGATCCCAAAAATAATATTAAAAACATAAAATTCAATTTTATATCACAATGTTATGGTTTAGTGTCGTAATACAATCTGAGTCTAAAATAATGGGATAAATGCTACTCTATTACTCTTGAAGAAACATATTTCACCATACCCACCTTGATACCATGATAAATCATAAACTAATGAATATATAATGATTATCCAACTACATTCATATTAAAAAAAATGAAAAACAAATATCCGCACTCAAAAAAACATCCAAACACCATAAAAATAGATCAAACACATTAAAATGTGTAATTAATCATTTAAGAAAATATATTAATCTATATTAGATAAAATATAAGAGTTTATTATTCGCATAAATAAAATGTTAATTTTTGAAGGAAAGAAATAGTCTTAAAATTCATGATATATATATCATTAAGTGATTACAGACCCACAAAAGGATAAAACATCTCAAATGAGAGAATAATTGAAAGGTATATATCATAAATATGTACAAATTTGATGTGTACTTGGTTTTATCTTATAATATTATATGAGTGTAACAGAATGTTATTTTTGGATTTTGGCATTGTATGATATAGAAAATTATTATTAAATAATGATTCATATTATTTGATTCATATTAATCCCATTGAATTATGATGAAAATAGATAATAATTAATATATTTTAATTCCATCAATATAATTTGTTATCAAATTATTGATTAGATGACATGTTTTGAGAATTTAATGGTCAGGGGATATAAGGTGTCGTATCCATATTCAATTTTCTCAAATTTTTTATATGATATAACTAAATTTATAGATTGACAAAGATCATCCATAAGGAATTTAACAATATTACAATTTTAATGGTGTTTGATACCTCTAATAATTTATTTAAAATCTATTTATAATCACTCCTCCAAAAATATGTAATGCTCGAGTGACACTATGTAACTCATTGGATTATGGTACATAATAGTGTATCATTTGACACAATGATAAATAATGATAATATTTTTCAACATCAAAAAATAAAACATCAAATAACTAATACAGTGTCACATATATAATTGAATTAGATTGGATATTATAAATTATAAATTATATATAATGGATTTTAAAAAATAAGGAACAATATATTTTTAATTAATAATCACACCACATGAAATAGTGTGTATTTTAGACTATGATATATATAAAAAAGGATTTATTAAATATTAAATTTAATTTGAAAAATATAATTCCTTAATAGATTATAATTTATTCAAAAAATCATAATATAATAATTATTTTTACATAAATATATTATTAATTATATGATTACAATTAATTTTTTATTAAAACTCTAAAAATAATTATTCTATAATATTTTTTATGTCCTCGTGTTTAATTAGGGATGTTTTAATTTTAATTTCTTGTTCATTATTATTTCAATTGTCTAATTGAATACTTCCTGATATTGGGGAAGTAATTTATGGTGTCATTGGGGTTTGGACTATGAAAAGTATGAAAAATGGAACATACCATGAATGGATAGTAGCTGGTTCATTGTTATAACTAACAATGATCCATATTAATGTGACCCACTGATAGGTGCAGCATTGTTTTAAAAACTATTCAAGATGACCATCAGATATTATATCCATTAAAAAATCCATCCACATTGTTTATGAAGCCATGTGGGTACCCCTACTGAGAATTGTATCATAGACCAGCTATTTGATAGTGGGAACCCCACCCATGGTGAATTGTTTGGCCGAATGTGTGACCAGACCATGAACCCCATAAAAATGGGGTACATAAAAATCCCCCCTAAACAATTATAAATAGTATCCTAATATTCTACAACATTTATATCCTCTATTCAATGTGGGAAAAATGATTTCCTCTCTACCTCAATGACATTTATCCTTCTATTCAATTGCATTTAAAGAGGTGTTTTGTGGGAATCAAACTTTGGGTTAACCTAAAAGTTATCTGGATTATTTTTTCTATAAGAACCATGGGTTTATGTTTTAAATCAGTATGGAGATCATAAGTCATAAAATTCCCCTGAAATCATTATCATTGTGGTTAGTGGGGTTTCATGTCCAAATAATTGACCATGGTTGGAAGACTGTTTATTTACAATTTTTAGGTTTGTTCTCAAAAATATTATCCAATAGTCTTTATATTCTTTCTGGGGTTATAATTTTTCATTTTCAAATTATATCTACATAATTTTTTTAATGAAAATTAAAATAAACAACGAAATTATTTTATTTACCTATCACGATACACATCGGAAATATTAATAATTATAAGACCAAGCATAGGGCGACTAATGTGGTGTGTGGATTTACTAAAAATGGTAAATGAGTTGTAAATAATTATTTATGTTCTGTAGGTGACTAAAATGACATGTGTTACTGTTTAAAAAAGTTATTTAGTATTAAAGAATAATTTATATTGAAATGGAATATAAATTAGCTAATACATTGATGTTCAATAAAAGGGAAAATTATATGTGGGGATAGATATTGATTCTATGGGATGTATGGAACTATAATCAGTTTAAAAAATTTATAAATGCGGTTTAAAGGAAGTAGTTTTAAAATATTCAATGAGATACACATGGAAAATGTTGATAATTGTGTGTGGATCACCATTGTTACTTTGATATGTTGTAAAATTATGCCTATGTTTGACATTGGAAAATTTTATTGATGATTAAATAGTTATTGGTTCCATTCATGTTGATCTACATAATGAAAATGATGATTGTCAGAGTTGTTCACACTCTAGAATGGTTAATTTTCACAATGATCCAGGTCAATGTAATTATGTTTCTAATGGTAGTCTATATCATAAATTTGTATGGTCAAAAATGTGATACCATATCACGAGTTTTAATATAGGGAATGATGCACAAATAAAAATAATTTGTGACCTCTCATGTTTATGGTTCAGATGGCTAACATAAGATAAATAATATTTGAGGGTTTCCAACATATCTTGGACCATGATAAAAAATATAGAAAATTTAAATCTATTAGATTATATTACATGATTTATTTCATTATTTGTTAATTATTAAAATTTACTTTTTCATATAATATTATTATATAGGATTCTTCATTAATCACCTATAGTGGTAGAATACTAAGCTATATTAATGCCATGATCAGGCTGCCACGGGTTCCCAAGAAGTTTTCTCGATTGTAGGTCAGGATAACCGAAAAATCCCTATGTTATATATATTATTTGATATATGTGTTTTATAATTTTTTATTATTCCATATTATTTTTGGAACCCCTGTTTTTTTTTATTATGGTTTTTACTTTTTATTTTATGAGGTGTATATCAGTAGTATGATAAGTTATATATTTTGTATCTAGTTTTTTTTGACATTTTCATAGTTAAGGGAATTGATTTTATGATACCTTGTTATTATTATATTTTGGTAAATATTACTTGTTGAGGATTATCATGATTTCAAAAAATTTATTATTCAGTAAATGTACGTATTATATACCCAGTTACTCTTTTATACAATAACATATAATAGATTTTCAATAGAGTGAAATGAGGCACGGCTGAGGTTATGATGTGCACTGACTCGGGCCACCTGTATGATAGAACCCACGATGGGACATATAATGATATATCACATAATTTAATTTGTGTTATTATACTATTTTTGGAAAATTAGACATGATATTTTGATGGGTTGGGCCTTAGACGTGTGCTCATTTATTGAATTATATGACTCGTGTGTGTGATAATAACTATGCACCCATGATGGGATTGATGTTTTTGTAATTTTTATTATAAATCACTTAACATAGATGTGGAGAATTACATTACTAAATTATCATGATATAATGAAATCAAATCTCAATGAACTGATCATTTTAGAAGTTTTTTGAAAACTATACCATATACATGATACCCATATTACATTTTGAAATGGAAAATAACACGTAATAGAAAACGATGACTACTAAATTGCATCCATGAAACTCATTCCAAGAAGTAATCTTTATATCACGTGTAAGAAAAAAATTAGGGGGGTCTGAAATGATACATAAGGTTATGTCCAATTGAATTAGTAATGAATCAATATTCATAATCAACATGGAGATATAAATAGTTGAAAAATATTCAATTAATAAATAAACTCTTAATGAAATTAATCAATTGATAATGTCATAACAAAATTATCATGGATAACAATAATAATAAAAGAATTGTCAATATAATAAATTCTTAATTATTGGATTCTACGATTCCTAGGTTCAGGGAGAAAATATAAAAAAAACGATCACAATATGGTTTAAAAAATACTAGTTACACAGAAATTTGGTTATTACAACATTTACTACACCATCATGACATTTCACAAGAGAGATTAAAACACACTGGTTAAAAACATAAAGGGTTTATCCAACATTAATCATCCCATGAGACTAACGATTTATTAAGGAGATTTCATTAAATAGTCATCAACCCATATATTTCATGTCAAAATCATCCATCACATATCTAATATTTAATTATGTTGAAAAAATGCTCCTCATCATAAAATTTCCTTTTCATATATGTAATTAATTTTTATAATTATTTATCTGGAGGACTATAATTAATATCTATTGTTTTTTATATTTATTAATGAAAATACCATCGAAATATTGTTAAAAATATTCTAGAAGAAACTAACATTACAAATTTCAAAGAGTCTCATACAACATTAAAACATTTGAATCATAATCCTCATGAAGTAATTGATTTAGAAATATGTTATAAAAATCCTGAAGATAATATAATTCATGATGTAATATATAAATAAGAAAAGTAGATACACAAAAATAAATAACAATGTGGTGAAGATGGCGTATTACTCACGAAATGAAAAATGACAAAAGAATCCATTAAATTGAGTCTGAATTGTTACATATGACATTATCATCATGAATAATAAACCAATCATAATTATTTGATATCCCCATATCTTTTTTTCTACATATAATTAAATTTATTCCACTTATTATATTTTCTAAAACAAATAATTAAATAATTATGTTAATGCAAGGTTTCTGGACCATATTTGGATTATATGTCAAAAATTGCTTTGAGAGGTTAACCTATGGTCGAATGGGTAATTCTATAAAAATATAAAAAATAATAATCAAAGAAAATTTATCTTATTTATGCAAAAATTATATTTATAAATCCATTCATGAATGATGGTTATGAATATTTAACATATGTTATAATCATGTACATTGTAGGTTGTACTTATGTATGAGTAACATTAACATTTTTCAATCATTGATAAGGAAAGATGATAAGAAACATTATATATGTAAATAATTATTATAATGTCATAAATAACATTTTATTTATTAATATGTACTTATTTATATAATTATTCTGTTTTAAAATAACATGCCTCACGTTAAGGAGGTGTAGTTCACACGTCCATGAATGACATCATATCTTTTTAGAGTGTGAAAATGGTAATAATGAAAATGATATTTTATAATTATGTAATGATAAATATTTTAAATATAATATATATGTCATTTTTTCACATGTTAATAAATATAATTATCCTTAATAAATTCCTTGTAATGTGTTAATGTGTCATATCTCATTGAAGAGGTTGTAGTTCTCCACAAATGAATGATAATTTTTTTACCGATTTGATGGAAGGGTTTAAGTGTAGGTCAAAAAAATAACATTGAAAAGAATTATTATATTGATGATATGTAAGTTATAAATTTATAATTGAATAAAAAATATAATTGGTGGAGAATATTTTTCACATAAATGTACATTGAATATTGTTATTTTTTAGACACTCCTTTTGGTTTTCACCAATGGGATTCCTTGGTTTTCATTCATCCCAAGATGGGGTTTCTAGGATGATGATTGGGATTCTAGGACCCAATTTTAGAAAATTTTTGGCACTCCAAAATATTAGATATGTGTGAATTTGTTGGTGGGTCGAGTTCCTTTTATTAGTGTAGGAGTAGTGGCATTCATGTAAATTTTTTAAAATAGAATTCCACTAATGAATTTCCCATGTCATGAGGGTCCAATAATTGTCCAAATGCTCTAAAATTGAGGATAGGGAAATAAATATTGAATCCCAATTGGTTTTTGAAATGTTTCTAGGTAATTTGTGTCCTTATGTATAGGGACTAATTCCTTGTTATCTTCATTTCATAATAAATATAAATAATTTAAATCACAGTTATTAACAATTTTTGTCAAAAAAAATGTAGAAATTATGATAAATGATAAATTATTATGAAAAAATTATGTAATATATGTTTTTATATTCATACCATATATTTGGAATAAATGAATTTAAATTTAATCTATCATGTGGTAATATAAAGCAGGGTTTCAAAGTAAAAACATTCATAAGATTGCAATGTTTTTATATATAATATGAAAGATAAATTTATTCTAATTACCTAAATTTGATTAATATATATAATATATATTAAATGAGACTTATAAATGTAATCTATTTTCTAAAATAATAAATAAATTCTATTAAAAAGTTTTATTGAATTAAAATTAAATATTTAGCAATATTCATAAAAAAATGGAACTTGATATTAAATTTTAAAAAATAACACTACCATGAGTTTGATTTTTATAATTAAAAATAATTTTTTTTATTCATATATAATTTATAAACATTTGAATATTATGATTTAAATTTTTTTCTCTTAAAAGTTGGTTAAATATAAATTTTAAATATATGTTTTAGGTGTAATATTAGGTTTGTTCACAACTTAAGTCTATCAAATCTATTGGGTAAATGTAAAAAATATTATGTAGAATATATAATACATAAATGATTGTAAAATAATACAACTAAGAATAATTAAATTAAATTATTAATATAAATATCCTTTTGCACATAAAAATTATCTTTTGTAAAATTCTTCACTTTATATTTCTTTGGCTTCTCTATTCATTTCAAAATAAGTTGTAACTACTGAATTCAACAACATATTTTAATAACTTGGTTAATTATATTAATTAAAATAGATATAATAGAAATTTTATGTCATATTATATTTAATTATATTAATTTTTATAATATATTATTATTCAGTATAACTCAATCTTCATTATTAGGAATGAAATCATGGAAAATCATTTTTCTGTGTAATAAAAGCTTCCATAGTGTTCTATGTAAAAAAATGTAAAATTTATGTCATTTGTAACATACACATAACATTTAATTTTTTATTAAAAAATAATTTGGAAAAATTTACATAATTCTTAATGGAAAACACTTTAAGTCTTGGGGTGTTGTATTGTTATTATAATGATTTTTTTATTTGTGGGTGATACAGTTGTTTTGTGATAATATGGTTTAATGGAATTTATATAGTTTCTGAAATGGAATTATTTTTTATGTGAATGTGTAATTTTTGGAACTTAGGGGATTGTATTACATTCATCATGTTAGTAATGGTTGAAAATTCATGTCATGGTGAAATTAATTGAAATAGATGGATTGAGTGGTGTGGAGTAGATGGGTTTTCTAAAAAAAAATTATTTTTACTTAAATGGTTTCTAACAAAAAATTATACAATTGTTTATGTTGAAATAATAAAATTAAAATTGATAAGATTGTATTTAAGCAGAATGATATATATTCTTATATAATTTATTGATGTTAAATTACATGGTTATAATGATATAGTTAATATTTTTTAAAATTGGATGTTTTTTACCCTCTGTTAGACATCACATATTTTTGTGATTGTGGAGGGTAGTGAATGTGTTGAGGTTGTGATTATGAAGAAAGTGTATGTGGTTTGTTTCGTTTATTTCCCATTTTAATCCCACCCTTGTATAACTATTTGATGATGTGTTATGTTTCTAGCAACTGTATTTAGAAATGTTGAGAGATACCACAACGATGAATCTTACATGTAGGGTGATTAGAGTAAATTTTTGAGACTGATCTACTAGTTGTGTGGCATGAAATCATGTTGAAGTTAGTACAAATAAGAGAATAAAAAGTCCAAGAATTTTTTTATATTTATTTGAAGTATATAGGAACATAACTAAGGCATGTTGTGTGGAAAATTATTGATCTGATGAAAGAGTTTCAACTATATAACCCTATAGTGATTGGTTGATAGTTTTTGATTCATAAAAAAGAGTTCATAATTGATTCTCTCATTAGGATTATAAAAAACATAGATACCCCAATAAGTTAAGGGTTAGGTTGGAATTTTATATGTTTCGGTGAGATAACATTCACTAGTGGTATATTTGGGTCTAGAATTAGAAAATAGAGGGAGTGTCTTGGGATAATATCCAAGTGATGTTATTGTATCATTTCACTATAGAAACCTTTGGATATTTAGATATTATCATTTTATACAGTATCTTATGGGAATTTTTAAAGTTTGAATTATACTATCTATATAACATATTTTGTGTTCCTTTTTCTAGCATTAGAAGGGGCTGAGGATGATATACAGAATTATTTTCAGTATGGGGGTTTGTGTGGAATTAAGTTGAAAGGAAAAATATTCCATTAGATTCAATATTTTGGAAGTGATGGACCATGATACAATATTTCATGGGAAACTTGTATAGGTTATTAGTTGTTGATACATTTTCGTATTTGGGTGATCTATTGGAATATATTTTGAAATTAATGAACACCATCATGATAACACTCTTAAATGCTATGTTGGAAAAATGAATGAAGGGACAAGACTAGTCACTCAATGATCTTGTTCTTACATCTTTTATTATTATGGTAGACATGGTCACATACAAGTTCAATGCATTTTTACCACTAGTTGAGATCCATGATTATAGTGGATTAATAATATATAATATTTATGCAGGAACCCATGGGTAATGTGCTGTGATGGAGGGTCTAGGATGATACAGAGCACTAAAAGGGATCCTTCTACCCCAAATAATTATTATTTTATTTATTTTTTTAGATATACGGGTTTAGGTGGAAAGGGTTATACATCTGGATAAGATTGTAGATAACAAAATATAAGTTTAATACATGGGACCCATACTGGAACCTAGGATAAAGGAAAAATCCAGTTGCATTCAGTTCAACATACACCCATTTGGGTGAGTCTAGACCATCCTATGCCAATGGTGTAATTCAAATATCTTAAACAATTTCTAATACATTATATGATAAAATGTATATCAAATATTTTATCTCATTCATGTTTGTAAATGGTTTGGACCAAGTAATGTGGATTATATATATTGTAATGGTGATTGATATTTTGTTATGGGTACTATTAGAGAATATTAAATGTTTTAATGACTATTCCCAAATGGGTTTTGGGTACCATCTTCATTCGAACCTGTTAATAGATGATATGTTGAGTTATGACTAGATTTTCTGAATGGTTTTTATAGTTTCCTACCAAGACCACAATGATTGTTACCTTAAGAGAGTTACCTTCACATCACTATAGAGCGTTGACCATTCTCATGGTGGATTGTAGGGTACCAAGAATGGAAGTGAATTTATAGTTTTAAATTGTTGAGTGAGCCAGTATACTATGTGGTGATTATCATTATGAGTGTGTAAGAAGTGTATCAGGTTGTATTACCTCTTTTGGTGCATCAGTTTTAGGACATGTTTCTTGAGGAGTCCTGATTACTGTCACCTAAAAGACATGTGAATTTTATAATTGATATTTTTTACATGAGCATAGTTAGTTTATATCTAAATTTACTAATAGGGATCAATATATATTCAAGATCGTAAATATTAATTTATCATGTTAGTGGAAATATCTGACTATGTTTACGGCCTTCATGAACAAAATATTCCACAAGTACCAAGACCATGTTTTGGATTTTTGGGGATGGAATCTTAGTGTACTCCAAGACACATGGTGATCATGCAGAACATATTCACCTCATCCTAAGTAAAATGAGATAACATCATCTAAATGCTATGTTATCTACTTAATGGTTCTAGATCGATGAGATAAAATTCATGGGTTATATCATCTTGGATGATGGAGTGCCAATGGACACAGTGAATATTCAAGAATGGGTTAATTTGGAGCATCCCAATAATATTTTTAATATCAAAATTAGTTGGGGTGGGCGGGTTAATATATGAGGTTCATTAAACACTATTAAATAATGGAATCACCATACTGTTTCATGAAGTCCCAATTTATTAGGTTTTAATGGTTTGAAAAATGTGAAAATGAATTATAAGAGTTGATGACGTATTTGACTATGACATTGATTTTGATCCTATTTGATCATGGTGAGGATTATATGGTGATTTTGAATTTATATGATTATATACATGGAGTAGTGTTGATATAGGGTGATCATGTTGTGGAACATTGTTCATTTTATATAATGTCAAATACATAGATTTACCATATTCAAGAACTCGAGTTAGATTCTCTTTTATAATTGTTAAAAATCTGCAAGAATAATCTCTTGGGAGAAGATATTAATACGTATACCAATCATAAAAGTATAAATATTATTTCCTTATATCATGATTTAAATGATTTAAAGTGGATGTTGATTTAATATATGAAGTAATTTCTTTTTTGACTACCATATATGATTAGGGAGGGAAATATTGTTTTTCATTCTTTGAGAAAGAAGACATAGATTCACACATATTCGGTTTCTAGTTTTGAGTTGAAAAGAATGACTATTTTATATGAGATTAATATTGCGATTCATGTGGAAATGGATAATGTTAACGTCATATCAGTATTAATTATATCCATAATCTTGATCTAGATTAGGGAGGGTATGTATGAGGATTTAGAGTGTTTTTACTTGAAGAATATCATTGATGGTGGGTATTCACATTTTTATTTTTCTATTGAGGAAGATGAGATCACCTGTATCTAGAAACATGGAGTTTGTATACTTTTTTCTTGATTAAATTATACGTGACATTCATTCCTCAACGTGGGTGGTAAATCCTCATTTGAAAAAAATTATTACAACCTATAATGATAGTATTAGTGGAAGTGCATGAAAATTAAGATTATAGGGTTCACCACATGATGCTACACCTACATATAGGTGGTAGAAAAGAATCAATGACATAGTGGATTAAAAAAATTACATATTTCCAAATGAAAATGGGATTAAGTTCCAATGTAATTCAATTTCTTCCTTCAGATGCTGACTCTGAACAGTGTTTCTATATGAGAGATTTTGGAATTGTGGATGGAAGTATCCTCTATTTTACTGATCCAGGTGACTTTTAGAGTGGACCAGTTTGGAGAAAAGTATTTTAAATTGATAGTCCATCTACATAGTTTACAATAGAGAATTTTTTTCGATCACGAATCGTGTTTCACTACATGCTTCATGAAAGGATTGGAGAAGGAACATGGAACATATATGTTCTTATGGGTAGATTTACACCTATATATAGATGTGTAGTAAAAAACAACACTATATGTATGAAGGATATTTTATGGACATGAATACAAGAAATCAATGGTTCATTAGGGAAACACATATAGCTCTTTGAGTTTTCCTTAAAAAATTAATCAAGAGGATATTCTGAAGGCACCATCTAAAGAACCTTTTTCTAGGCTATACATATCTCCTATATTTTATATGGTGGCACATAATTCATATTTTCTGGGACCATGTATCATGAAGAAGACAAAATAGTATGTTTAGTTTATTATGAGATGTATGGATAATGTTAAGAGAATGAATCTATTTTATGTTGATCAGTATTGAATACCATTAGAGTTTTTAGATGGTGATTAGGTAATCCTTCAAATTCCTCCTAGATTTTTTCAACGTTTTCTTTAGAGGAAGGTAAATTTGGTGGCTAGGATTATCAGACCTTTTGAGATTGTGGAGAAAATGGGTTTGGTGGTGTACATGTGTTGTCCTTCATAGAGGTATAGTGTATTGAATATTGTTTTTTATGTGTCTTAGCTTAAAAAATATCACAAGTGCCCTTACCATGTGATCCATGACAATAATGTTGATCTCTAATCCAATGAATCTATTGAAAAATATCAAATTCGTGTTTTGAATAACTATGAAATTTTTTTTTGTGGAAACATTGTGTCGATAGTTTGAGTAATGTCGAAATAATTATTTTATCATGAGGAAACATGGGAGATTGAAGAAATTTTGTGGTCTTAGTTGAATAGTCATTTTACCACTAAATATTAGGGAGTCATGGGACAACATCACGAGGATGAATTTTTATAAGATGGGGGATTATGAGATATTATCCATTCTGGATATGTATTTTTCTATTTTCTAGGTTTATTTTTTCCACTATTTTGGTTACAAATTTTTTGGGTTTTTGTTTCATGGGTTTCCTATATATATTGGAGAAATTTAGAATACCATGGGGCTATAGACAGTTCACTCACTATTACTGAACACTTAACCTATTTTTCATCTAGAAATCATGCACCCATAATTACAGAGATAAGTGAAAGCACATGATTATGACATGGTTTAAAAGAACCATCTGAACACCATCCAAAAAATTTTCACCATCAGAGAGTTGGTGGGTTCATAGTAAAATCACAGTGTATTAAAGTATGTTCTATATTTGATAAATAAGTAACTATGTATGTATAGGCTCACAATTAAGATCAACATTGTGGAAAATTGTGAACCTCTTCCTAGGAAACTATGCACATTATATTTTATTCCAAATGAAAATAAAAAAATTAATAAAATTCATGTTTTTATCCCCATTTAACCCTTCTAAGTGAACCCTATTTTTCTTAATTATCATATGCTCTTGGGTGTATTTCAATGTTCCTTAAACCCATTTTATTGAAAATCAATTATTCGGATAAAGGGTTATCTCAACTATGGAATGTGATTTATTCACCTTTTCACTTCCCCACCATCCTATATCTCTTTCCTATTATAGAGGTATGGGTTTTAATCTATTTATAATGTTTTAGATCTATATTTTTATGGATCAACTTTCTTTGGTTCTTGATCTTATGTATTAATCCTATATCTTCCATTTAGTAGTGATTTTGATCATTCTACATCAAATTTATGATTTGTTGGGAAATTTTCATCAATAAACATGTGGTATGTGGTCTAATGGTCAGTTCCAATATTATTTATTATAATTAAGGGAATTTTATAGTTAAATATCAACATCTGTATGGGTAAATTTCATTCTAATTTGATATAAATAATTGGTTCACTATAGGATTATACATTCATAGGAATAACGGGTTTATAAAATTAATTGATTAATGGGATAATGTTATTGATTGAAACCATTGGGTTGTTCCATTATTATTTAAATGTTAATTTATAAATTAAAAATGTTGATATATGAATTTATTAAATGGTTGGAATTATTAAATATTTAAATAGATGAAAAATGATTGAGAATAGGAAACCATGAGATGTTATATGTATGAATGAGTTTTGAGACATAACATATTGATCAAAATATCCCTAGGGTTATAGAATATTACTAGTGGCACCTTATTTAAATATGTGAGTCTTTGTGCCTGTGATCATGTGATAAAAAAAGTGGGACAGTGACTGGAGCACCAAATAATGAAGTTGTGCTAGATACCAGCTCTAGGAAACCATAATTTTAATGTAAAATCTAGATTAAATAAATAATTTAAACACACAATGAAATGTTATGTTATATCATTTGGTTGATGGTTTTTACTCCAACTGTGGTTGATAGATATATTAGTAGTTTTGGTTTCATCATGAACCCAAGGTTTAATGTGGTTTAATAAATATTAATTTAATGTTAAAATGATTAATATATCTTTTTTTCATTATTAATTATAAAAATGTATACACTATTATATAATGGATATTGTTCAATATTTCATTGGTGAATGCTAACTAATTTTTATGCACACCCTACTCATGATTCATGAACATTACATATATAGACTTCATCTTTACATGACTGTGGAAAGATACCTATTTAATGTTGTGGAGTTTGGGTGAACCATAGATGAGGGAACCAAGAAAGATTTATATTACCTCCTATGATTATACATCATATCTTTTTTCATTTTACACTTTATTGATATATGACATGAAATATCTACAACATTGGTTATGAATGTAGTTTTCTTATTTTGGGATCCTCATGTGATGTTGATATTTATCATTATGGAATTATTTAGTTTATGTTAATTTCCCTTTAAATATTTTTTATTTCTATAATATTTATTTTTTTATAATTAGGTTATATTGTCTCCATGATATATATATTTTTCCCTTATCTCTAGTTGGAAGCCTCTACTGTAGGGTGAGGCACACTTTTGGTCCCATAACCAACTACCCCAAGGCTACAAAATGAGGCACCCATATTAGGAAATTATATTGTGTTTATAATTTATAATTTATAAATTATTCATATATAATTACATATGGATTAAATATATAAAAGGATCATATATTTTTGTTAATACCATAAATATATATATGTATATTTAATTTTATGGTTTTTATTTGATTAATCCTATATTTTAAATTCGTATTTTCTTCTATAAATTATAATACATGTGTTTAATGTGACATGGTCTATATATGAAAAAAAATTATTTTTTTCAATGTTGACATTCGATTTGGCAGAGTTATGATAGAATATTTAATTTTAGTTTATACATGTTTTGTTTTATAATTATGATGGTGTTAAGGTATATCCTGATTAATGTAACATAGGGTATACAGAATTTAATTCAAACTATTCACTGTCCTATAGGATAATGAATTGAATGAATAACAAGGGATTTAATATCTATTACTTTTTAATAATTCACGTGATTATTTATGACTTTGTGTGATTATATTCCATTAAAGAAAAAAGAATTAATGTACCATATGTGTCAGAAGAATTTAGAAGTGTGTAATTATAGTTGGATTTTAATACAATTATATAAGACAATATATGGGTTATATATATACGGCAGATATGAACATATTAATTTGTTGGAATGAATATGGATTTCAAACTAATTCATTAATATAATTAAAGACGTTAAAGGGATTAATACTGTATTAGATGTTGATATTAAATACTCATTAAAAAAGTATACATAAAATTCATATTAATGGGAATACTTTTCAGTAAATCCACCATCTTACCATGCTAGTTTTTTCTAAAGCATGATTCCCTTGGATATTTTCATGTAATGAAAGAAGGAAATGTTATGGAACTAATTTGTTTATATAAATTTTTTCATTTACATTATGTTATACATTGAATAAAACCCCATAGGAATATACCACTAGAATACTATTTATTTGTTCAATATATTAGATTTATAATAGAGTTACTCCCTCAACCATTGAATGTTAATATATTTTATCTGTGGCATTATAGGCTAGCTAATATTTTAAATGCATTCAAAACATGCTTGTTTCATAGTAAGATAAAAAACTTCTACTAAAAGATATAATATATTTTTAAATGGAAATTCATTTAACTGATGAATCAATTTAAATATGTTCATAATAAATGGGAGTAAAAATTAATACTCATATGATAAAATATTTTATTTTAATAATAACATAATCATAAAATCATTCCAAAAAAAATATTAGGAACTACTCCCACGTTTGGGGTAATAAAATATGTGTTGAAAAAAAATCATGGATGTAACACCCATAATGTGAAGATCATAATTTTCATGAAGGTATGACTAATTTGTTTTTTCAATTTGAGTACCTTGTTTTATCTTGGTAAATATGTGTTACAATATATGGAATATTCCATATCATTTGGGGATTTTTTAAAATGTAGAGTTCTTGAAATTTAGAAAACATGGTATGATACAAGGTTATAAGAGGTTTAGTACTAAATATTTGGGAAACATTGTGTAGATCCTTCTTAGCTATATGGTCTCATTGATTTTTCTACAACCATGAAACCTAAGGTGAATGACCAAACAAAAACTACAAAATTCTTGACAGATTATTTTCTCATGGTTTGCAAATGGATAGGGGAACTATGTTCCTTAACGATGTTTTATTTCTTCTTGGAAGCTGAAGGGAGTATATATTGTACATGTTTTGGCCAAACCAAAGGACAATCCAATGAAAAGTCTATTTTGGGTAAATTTTTCAAAATTCCCTTCATGAATTTTGAACCAGAATCTACTTTTTCCTTGCCCCACTTCAAGTGAATGGATCACTATTTCTTATCCCATATACCCTACCTCTATCTAATTTAGCGATCACAAATTATCTATGACTTCGAATATAAGTCATGTTCCATAAATATATTTGGATAGAATGAGTAAAGATTTAAAAACATATAACTTATTTTATTTTCTAATGTTTGTATCCATTACACTACTTAGGTGTGGGCTATTTGAACCTATTTTGAGGGTGTTAGACCATTATTTATTTCATCCAAACTACTTCAAATACAACGTAAAAAAATTATAATTGGGTAATTAGATGATTAAACCTCATATCATATCCACCCCTTCAGTTTTCCCACTTGAAATTACCCTTCATATTAATTAATTAAAATTTCTCGAAGACATTTTGTGTATTTTTCTTGGATTGTTAAACGGTTTCCTACTCATATTTGAAATTTAATATTATTATAAGAACTTATTAAGTGATTTTATTATCATTAGATGAAATTTTAATTCATGGGTTAATGAAGTGACTTGTTAAATTGATTGGATTTGATAGTGATGGATTTATTTTCCTAAAGAAGATAAATAAATAAATTGAATAAATATTAATGGGTATAATGTTTATACTAGTTGATTCATTTTTATTTTAATATTATATAAATTGTGACACATTTCTTTACATAGGAACTTGTGATTATAATTCTTTTGATAAAATTTCTTAGTTTATAATATTATTATGATTAGGTCAATGGGTTTGGATTTTGAATGATGGTTATGGAACTTGTGGAGAAGGATGTTTCGCTCTCTCTTTTGTTGGGTATGGGGATTGAAGTCCCACCAAATTAAACTATTATAGAGGAGATGTTAATGATGTTATATGTTCCATTGATTATGGAATCGATCCTGATACACACCGCACCTATCATGAGATATTCCAATGATGTCTCACACTCATTATGTGATTTTTGGCACAAACTCTTGGTTAGATGCTATAGCTCATTTACACTAGTTATGGATTACTGACATACTCCCCATTCTAACCAGAACCTAGTATCATGATATATGACTTCATTCATCCATTAATACATATTTCATATTTTGTGGATTCGATATATAATTATATTTTATATATATTATGATATAAATATATTTTTATAGATTCTGATTAGACGCAATCTAACTTACGATGATATAGGTTGAGACATAAAGTGGCCTATAAAAACATGATAATTATTGTATTAGTGTGTCTGTTTATTATTAATATTTAATTCACATGATTATGTCAATGTAATGGTCTTTTATCAATTATGGACACCATTGGTGGTGTCAAATAGGGATTTTATCTCACTACTTACTCATGCCACCTTTGAAACCCAAGTAGATTACATGAATTCCGGTAAATATAAGGTATAGTGACCTACTATATATAAATGAAATTATTTACTTTTTTTATTTATCATGTGAGATGATGATAGAGCATATTATTGAGATTCAACTAGAGAATTATTTAGTCATGTTTTATTTTTTAGTAACTTGTTGATTATACATGTTTAATGTTTCCATTTAGTATACCAGCAATCTATGACATCAATATATATTTGACTCGTCATTTTTTAATTTTTATAGTATTATTCAGATATATTATAATATTCACTTCCATATTTTGTTTTTATATGTTTTTTATTCTACTTCATCTATTGAGGTTTACTGCTCCAGTGTTTATAGTGTAGGTTTATATTGGATTCCACTATTAAATGTTAGTTTCATATATCATATGTTCCACACTTATAGGACTTTATAGTCTCCCCATTATTCTTCCTTATATATTCAGAGGTAGTCAGCAGTCTTTGGAATATGGGTAGAAATTCTTGAGGCCATGTGACCCACCATCTCGAGGAACATTTTATGTGGATCCCATATTGCGAAGTTACACTATGGTATAAGTTCATTAATTGTTTTGTGCAATTATTTGGGTAATATAATATAGTCTTGGAAATTATAGAATTTACTAATGAGAATGTACTTCGTCAATGCTAAGCCATGTATATGGGAAACTCAAATTATCTAGGATGGGTAAATTTTTTTTATTTTGAATATAAACGTAGAGTCAACATCATCTTTGGATGTCGAAAACATCTTTTTATGTTATTATTTTTGGGGAGATTGAAATGATATTTATTTTATGAAGTGTGATGAAATAATAGAGTGTCATATCATGCATAATTTTATGCACAATAGGACTACTTATCCTTGATTTTATCAATGCCAAGTCTAATATCTACATGTATTTTCATATCTCATATAATTTATGTCAGGTTAATATAAATAGAAATATGATACCATTTTTGAAAGGGCTGAGAATTTTCTTTTAAAATTTTTGTTTCTTCCATAACCAAAATATGTTTTCCATTATAGTTTAAAAAATACACTAAAAATATTCAGTTATTGATCATCGGCCCATGTACCATTGGTCACATGGGATGTAACAAGTTATGTTTCAGATTAACTGGTTGCAAATGTAATCTTAAAAAGAGTATTGGACCCCAATAGAGGGAATTGATATCAATATTACTCAAACATTTAATGTTATTTAATTAAAAAAATGAGCAAAATTATAAAATTAATAAAACGTTTAATTTCAAATGGTCATCTTATATATATGATACTTGGCATAAAAATAGACCCACCCATGATATTTGGCAGTTTTTTTTTCTTTTATGTTCTTATGGATTGATATTGTCTTCCCATATCTCTTATACCGAGATTTAGGAGTTGACATAAATTTGTGATTTTTTCTAAATATGGCTATGTACACTTAATATTAATCCAATTCTATCTATTGACTCTTAAATTCATTTATGATGAGTTTTTTGGCCTTTAAGTATCATTCCACTAAAAAAGACTTATGTTTCTTTCTTGAAGGAGGTTACAACCATGTACCATTGTTATTAGAGACTGAACAGTAGAGACTCAACCACTGATAGCCTGATGATGGTGTCTACTATTAATAACATTGTTTTGATTGCAGTGAATCAAATCCCTAAGGAACAATAGTTTAGTAGACTTAGTTAACCATATACATACATGGATATTTTATTACAAAATAATTTATTTTTTGAAACATATTTTTTCCTTTAAAATAAATTCTAGGATAAATCTAAACTATCTACTAAATAGATGCACATATTTTATTTTACCCGTCTTGGATTCATGGGGGATGAAACCTAATAAGGGTGAGATAAAATGATTAGTATTGAAAACATATAATAGAAGTAATAATTAATCAATGAGAATAAACAATATGGAAAGGTAATTAACTGAACCAAATTCATGAAATCAATAAAATTAATGGATTTTAGGAAAGAATATAGAAATTTAATAACAAGATACATATTAAATTCAAAAAACTGGTGAAGGAAAAAAATATGGAAAGGTAAGAAACTAAAATACATTCCATTTAATCAATGCACTGAAAATGAAAATTATACATAGATATGTGGATAAAAAACTCATGGATGAATAACAACTGAAATTAATACAAGGGAAATGATTTCTAAATGGACTTCATGTCTTAGGCACATGAAAACAACTAATAGTAACATCCATCCATAGATAGTTTAAAAGTACATATAGAATATTGTAAAATTATGAAAACATATTTTTCTCCTAATAACATATAGGTGAATATAGAAGATATATAATGTCTTGGATACACCAATCATTTCATGTCCAAATCGTCATTTATATCGAGTAATCGATTTAATTAATGAACAATATACCTTAACATATATCTATATAGAATAAAAAAAATGGAATTTTTAATACTTCCTCAAATAATGAAATTATTTTAATAGTATACGCCGTATATAAAATTGTATATGGATTTTGGCAATAGTTCTATCCATGATAAATGAAATGGGAAATTTAGATGAAACCCAATGTTAAATAATCATAGAAAATTGAATAAATGAAGGCAATTAAAAGGAATCAGGGAAGTGATTGTCATTACTATCCTTGGTCAAATAAATCATAAACTATCTAGGATAATAATAAAAATTTTATCAATAAAACATATCTTAAATTTAGTAAAAATAAAATGGTTTTGTCAATGATGCATATAAATACAATAAAAAAATCTTTTAAAATTGATATTATGAAAAATATCTTTTTTTTTACTTTTAAAATTAATTTTTATTGAATTGAAATTAAATAAAGTTTTCTAAAAAAACCATTTAATCAATTAATTTATAAACTATTGGCAGGATAGAGGTTAATTTGGTGCATATATTATAAGCTAAATGAATATTCAATTTTCATGGAAAATTGTTTAGAAATATTACTCGTTCAGAACGCGACTAAATGATTACATAGAAAACATTTGTTAATATAAAAATATTTAAAAATATATTTTGGAAATCATTTTAAAATGAATATCAATTTTTTTAATAAAAAATGGTTCTTACAGAAAAATATGTTCTCCAACAAATGAAATAAGTACTGTTGGGATTTTTGAAAAATATTGTATAAAATAAAATTAGTACCAAAGAGAGTAAAAATTGTACTAATATCTGACAAAGGTATTGAATAAACAGTGGAGTGGAAAATGAAAGGTTTTATTGAAAATGTTTATATAAATTTGATTAATGGAATATCATTGAATGATCAATAAAGTTATTATTGTGGAAAATATTCATTAAACGTTCTAAAATGTCTCATACAATATTGGAAAATATTAAATCATAAAACCAATGAATGCAAAAAATTAAAATAAAAGTTATAATATCATTAGAGTAATGTTATTAATGATATATCTTGTAATTTTTTTATATATACACAATAGAAATGAATCTAGGTCCAAAACAACAAATAAGTCTCAATAGAATGTAAATTGAGAAAAAATTGCTTACCTTGAGTTTCTATTCTTGTGAACATTAACTAACATCATCTATAATAAAATTTTGTTCATATTATAAATTATTTAGGTAATTTTCCACTTTATCATTAATTTTATTTAAGATTTTACTTTGTCTTATACAACTATATAAATAATTATCTTTACATTGGTTTTTTGACCAAATTCTGTTTAAGTGTCAAAACAATTTTGGTAGGTAAACTATGGACAAAGGGTTCATTATTTAACAAATCTAGAATAATAATAAATAAATAATTATCATATTTATACAGAAATTATTATTTTAAAATAAATAACTAAATATAGTTATAAAAAATTTATCAATGATACAATCATAGAGATGAGAGGTCATAAGTATGCATGAGTGATGTTCCCATTTTTCAGCAATCATTAAAAAAATAAGGTATGTAACAACCCATAATTCCATAATGATTATTATATCATAAAACCCATATTATCTAATCAAATATACTTTTTTATATTTTTTTGTCAGGAAAAATGAATCACATCTCATCAAGGAGGTGGTATTCAGGGCAACCACGAATGATGCTATCAATTTTTAAGTGTGTGAAAGCATATTAAAAAAATAATATATATTTATTTTGTTTACAGAAATGTAATTATTTTAGGAATATTATATATAGTATCTTTATACAATCATTGATTAATTATTATCTTGATTTTTTATATTTTATTGATCATATGAAAGAATCCTATCACTTTGAGGGGTTGTCATTCTATACTTCCTCGAATAATTATATGGAATTAACACAAAATGGAATGTATTAAAGTTATGTGTTATAAACATATCAAATAAGTATAAAGGAGTAATAAATATTATATTTATTATATATAAACATAGTGTCCATCGTAATGTCCCCCATGATATGTGGTAAGGGAAAAATGAGCCATCATTGATTCGTTAGGAAGAAATTCATCATACAAAGAACCAATATATTCAATAACCATTAATAGTAAGTGTGTATGTGTAGGTTTATTCTTTACCAGAACAAAATAATAATATTTTTAAGATAAATTTTTTTATAAAATAATACAATAATATGATTTTATGGTTTGGATAATAGAAATAAATCTAAATTGTTTAAGGAAGGATGTTACTTCTTATTTTGGTAACTTCTTTTGGATTGTACAAAAAATATTCCTTGAATGTATTTAATCCCAAATGAATGATTAAATGTATATTGGAGGGATTTTATGAAGAAATTTTGGTAGATATTATCTTAATATAAGAGGTTTTAGATGTGCAAACAAGTGGTATAGGTGGTGGCCTATTATAGGGAAAGAAACGAACTCACATGGACTTTTTGGAAACATGTAAGGTGTACAAATATTCATATATAAAAATGTCATAAAAACAAAAAAACTAAACCATGGAAGGTTATTGGTTTAATTCAGGTTCTAAATTGGGTTTTGGACATGTTTTTAGGTCATTTGGGACTTTAGTTTAAGGTATAATCCTTTATTAAGTTTATTTTTTCATTAATAATAGTAATTAATTTTAATCACATTCACTAATAATTATTGTCCAATATAGATTTAGCCTTATTAGAAAATATAAATTCTACCAATTCCAAATATGAAATCCAATTTTGAAAAATTCAAAATCATATATATGGCAGAATTCATTTTAAAATTTTTCTCATGTACGGAATGAAAATGCTAGTTTAAAAAGTTAAAAAATCATAATATTTTCATTGTTTTAATAACAAACACCAAAGTAAAATTGACTTGGATTGAATATATTTTATTATTTGATAAAAATATAATATAATTATACTTTAAAACCATTTAAATTTGGAATTTAACATTATAAAAAATTTAGATGAAAATATGTTATAAAAATAACATCCATATTTATAAGTATTCATTAAAAAAATGAAAGGTATCATAAAAATATAAAAAATTTACACTAACCAATAAATTTTTATTCTAAATCAATGAATAATTTTTTTACATGATAAATAAATTATGGGGAAAAAATTCAGATTTAAAATGGGTTATCGATTGAAAGGCTATAAAATTTATTTTAGGATGATATAGGTTTTTGTGTGTGAAATAGGGTTTGTACTTATCATATTCATATAAAAAATAATAGATTAATATAAATAATATTTTATTTAATATATAAAATATATATTTCATTAAAATCATTTAATAGTTGAAATTAATTTTATTTATTATGTCAAAACTCCATTGGAAGCATAAAAAATAATAATATTTCTTTTTATATAAAATTTATTCTTTTTTTGTTATCTCATTAGTTTGTAAACCATTAATCAATTTTATATGAATGTAAACATAAATTTTAAAATGGTTTTTAATAATATTCATAAATAATTACATAACAGGAAGGTTATATCATATTCAATTAAATTATAATATTTTAATAATATCTTGTTATTTTGTGAAACACACTCTTCTGTGTAATGAAATCTATCATGAAAGGTTTCTCTGGTGGGTAACACAAGATATTGACGAAGTCCATTATTTCATGTAACACAAGATAACATATTGTTGCATTCCTTGATTTATTTATAAATTATTGTATATATTAAATATTTTAAAATTTAATTGTATATTACATTTCCTTAAGCGCTTCGTGTCGTGTGTCATATAAGCTATCAAATTCAAGGGTCTTACATCATTTTTTTGGAATTATATTATCACCACCTTACTAAAATTGCATCCTTTCAATAAATACAAGATCATTGATATATTTTTTTTGGGTGTTTCTTATGTTCTAGTCCCACATCATGACAATGATTCATAAAACAACCTCATGAATAGCAGGAATGGGAATTACAATGGTCACTTTAAATACCATATACCTAGGATTCTATGTTAGAGAAAATTAATCGAAAGTGAAAATACACAAATGGAAGAAAACCTTAAATATTTACAATTAGTGAATGAGGTCATCAGTCACAGAAATTTGAATGATCAATAGAATGATGACATCCATAAGGAAAAAATTATAAAATTATTTACAAGAAAAAATGTTAAAAATATATATTAACGTATTAGGAAAACACTTTATTTCTAATACATTCCCCAAATTTTGGTTATTTATTTTACAACATAAAATATAAGGAAATAATCTTAGTTTATAGGTCTCAAAATCATATGAACATTCCTAAATCGTGTATATTCTTAGAGAAAATTCTAATTAATAAATTAATGGCCATTAAAACATATACTTGAGCAGTAAATGAGTATTTTAAAGGATTGTACGACCCCTATAAAATATAAAAGAAAAACTATCATCCTTTAACAATCATCCATAACAAATTTAGATATTATATTAATATGTAGACCTAAAAGTGATACTAAATGTTCATCATTAAATTTTATTCATAAAATTTCACAACAAAAAACAATGAATATTTAACATTGGAATTTTGTAAGTTAGTTGTTGGTTTGAAACCATTACCCTTCTTTGTTCAATGCTTCAAGACCCATTACCATGCCAGATTTGGTTGGTTATCCCCCATCATAAAATTTTTATTCTCTAAAACAATATAAATATAATTTATAAATTACATATGATTGAGATGCTTTAAATAAGGTCAATCACAAAATAACCACTTAACATTGTTTTTCAACACAACATTAATACATAAATGCATCATATATTTATTCCACATTGGTCTTTATTTGGTTTAGGGTTTACCCATAAAATCATTTATATGATTTCTAAATCTGAACACTTTATGTTAAATGCAAAACACCATGAGTTCATCCTGAATTATTCACTATCAAATTCTGTTATACATCTTCGTAAATAAAAAATGAATTCTCCTAAGCATACCCCATAGGAGTGTAAAACCATGTCAATAGTAAGGCCCATTATTGGGTACCAGGTTACCCCGAGTTAGGACCATAAAAAATTATCATATTTTTTTGTTCCTTATAAAATATGTGTTAGAACAATATCTAAGTGTAGTACCCATACATGGATATACTCCTACGAATAAACACCTAATATATTCCTTGACAATATTTCTATGATGTTCGCCTATACAAATTCTCAAATTATACCCATGTATATTGTTATCTAATATATTATTTCCAAAATCTAGTTCCCAATAATGCTACTAAACATACTTTGATCCCTAAAATAATTACTTTTCCTAATAACTCTCATATATGTTGTTTGTTACTAATAAAATTAGAATTATTACAAGGAATCAAATCTCAAATGAATGTGTGTGAATAGTGTTGGTGAACAAGGGACAAACCTAATTCTTTTATTAAAGAATATTTACCTAATTGAAACAACATTTTGTTCTTTAAATGAATTTGAGGATAATTACAATCCATATAGTAAATCATTTCATATATTTTAGAGTACAATTTTGTGATTCCTATGAAAAGAAAAAAAAGCGTGAGCACAAATGACCAGTAATGAAAACATATAGCGTAATAAATAATGAATCAATGATAATAGTCAATATGGAAATGTAAATAACAAAACAAACATTCAATATAATTAATAAAGTTAATGTAAGTGCATAAACAAAATGGAAAGGTAATAACTAGATACAGATTCCTACCCAATAACTATTTATAGAAAAATTAAATTGCATGTCAAGAAACTAAAACACATGTCATATAGTCAATGGACAAAAAATGAAATGTATCCATAGATATATTGATGAAAAATCTCTTGGCTGAATAACAACTAGAATTTATATGAGGGAAATTCGTTCATAATGGACATCATGTCTCAAGCACCTAAAAAATTTTACTGTTATGATTCATCCAATGGATATTTTAAAACTATATATTGATCACCATTTAATTATTTTAACATATTATTATAATGAGAACCTATCAATGAAATGATTAGTTATATAAACTTTGGTATCAATCCATCATTTCATTTCCAAATCATTCTTCATACTGAGTAATCAATTTAGTTAATAAAAAACATGACTTGTTAAATATCTATTAGAAAAAGAATACACAATATTCAATATTTCAACAAATAATAAAATAACTTTAAAAGAATAAACCATATTTAAAATTATATATGTCTTATGAATAATATATATCCATGATTAATGAAATCTTCATATATGGGGAATTTAATTCTAAATGATCATTGGATGTTGAATAATTACAGAGAATTAACATGTAATAAGAATGTGAATGTGAATACTATCCAAGGCCAAATAAATCACAAACCATCTAGTATAATAATAAGGATGGTATTAACATAAAATATACAAAATTTAGTTAAAAGAAAGTTTTTTTATCCTTAGTGAATATATATAATATAAAAATATCAATTAAAAACATTCTCAATGAAAATATCCATTTGTTTTGAAAAACATACATAAATAATAATTATTTGAAGATAAATTATGAAAAATATTATTTTAAAATTTATTTATTTAAAAATGAAATGTTTTATTTGTTGTTATGAAAATAGTTAAATTTGTACATGTCATACAAGGTTAAAATGAAATTTCTTTTTCATGGTAATAAGAATAGAAAAAAACATTATTTAGAATGCGACGAGAATATTATTTTGACTACCAATATAATAAAATTATGTTAATTTTCATATTTCTTGTGAGATATATTCATGTTAATAATTATAATTATTTAATTTTTTACAATGTTGTATACAACTACTAAGACAATTATGTTTATGTCACTTGTTTTGACCATAATCTTTTTTTTTTGTCAAAATAACTTTGGTAGGTCAACTATGGTCAAATGGGTTATTATATAACATGTAAAGATTAATAATATTTATATAAATATCAAATTAATACATATATTATACTTTTAAAATCAATCATTAAATATTATAATTACATATGAACCAAAATTATGATCATGGAGATGGTAGGTCATATGTACACAAGAGTAACATTGCTATTTTTCAATGAGCATTATAGAAATATGGCTAGTAACACCATATCATTCCAGAATTATTACAGTATCACAGATAAAATCTTCTTTAATCATATATAAATATATATATATATAATTATTAATTTACAAAAGAAATTCCATTGTGTTGAGGAGACAATAGTCCACAAGTCCATGAACGATGATATCACTTTTTACGTGTGTGAAAGGGTAATAAATAAAATGATATATATATATATATATATATTTGTGTGTTTGTGTGTGTGTGTATTATACTAAGAAAATGATAATTATTTCATAAATATCATATATACTTTATTTATCTTGCCTATTATTAATTATAATTGTAATTTGACATTCTATTAATCTTATGAAGGAATCACATCGCATTGAGGGGTGGTAGTCAACACTTCATCAATAGTTGTTATCTCATGAAAAAAAACATGGAAATTATTAAAATTATATATTATAAAGTATTAAAATAAGTATTAAGTCATAATAAATATAATTTATATTATATATAAACATATTTTCCATCATAATTTCCACCATAATTAATGTAAAGTGGAAAATGAACAATCATCATTTCTTGAGGCGGTAATCCACTATACATCAAAACAGTTTGTTAATTATCCATTATTTAGAAGTGTTGGTATGTTTAGTTATAAACATTATAATTAAAAAATCCTATTATATTCATTATTCTGGTGTTTTTATACAATAATATAATAATAATATATGTGTTTTTGGAGAATGGAAATAAAACTAAAAGTCTAAAAGAAAGTTGTTACCTCTTATTCAGGTAACTTCATTGGATTATACCAAAAGGATTCCCGAGATATATTTATGTCAATAATGATTTTTAAATGTAATTTTAGGGGAATTCTGAACGTTTTTTGGGTAGTTCATGGACTATCGTAAGAGTTTTGAGAGGTGAGAAGATGTAGGAGTGGTGGTGGCCTTTTATAGGGAACGAAAATGACTCACTTTGAATTTTTGGAAAGAAGTTAGGTGTAACAAAGTTATTTCAAAAATATTTATATAAATCAATCAAAACACATGAATTTATGTTTTATGGTCTATTTATTTCTATATAATAGGTTTTTGAACAAGTGGCGTGGTCATTTGGGCCCTAAAGTAATATTTTCAATCCATTACGAAACATAATTTTGCCTTGATATTAGTAATTATTTTTAATCACATTCAAAAATATTTTTTTCTAGATAAATATGGTATTATTAGGAATTTTAAATTATTGTTATCTTAATTATGGAATAAATTTGTCAAAATTACAATCACATATGTGGTAATAATTAATTTAAAATTCATCTCGTTTGGTGAATGACAATGCATGTTTAATAAGTAAAAATGTCCAAAAGTTTTGCATGTATTTATAATAAATTTCATAGTGAAGTTGAACCCCTTAACATTTATTTTATTAATTTATTAAAAAATATCTAATTAACCTTATAAAATAGTTAAATTAATATATTAACCCTCAAAATAAATTAGATGAAGTAGTAGTTTTAAACTAAAATTTTGTATTTTAACTATTCTTTAAAAATGACATGTCGTATAAAAATACCAAAACAAAATCACCCAAACATTACTATTATGTTTATATTTAAAAAATAATTTTTATTTTAACATATTAATTAGTTTAAATTTTCAAAAATCATATTTAAATTGGGACCTCCATTAAAAGGCAGTAAAACCACCTTTATGAAAATATAGGGTTTTGTGTGGGAAATATGGTTTGTTCTTATGATATTTATATCTAACCTAATAAATAAATATGAAAAATATTTTATGGAATTTATAAATTATATATTTTATTAAAATCATTAAATGAATATAATTAATTATATTTATTATCATCAAACTCCTTTGTAAGCAAAAAAAGTAATAATATTTTTGTTATATCAAATTGGATCTTATTTTTTATTCTCATTAATTAGTAACCCAATAATTACATTTATATTTTTATAAACCATTAATTTTCCTAAGTTAGTTAATATTATTCATAACTGCTAACATAATATCTAGTTTATAACATATTATATTATATATTACTTTTTTTAATAATACAATATTAGTTTGTGAAACTTGATCTCAGGTGTAACGCATGTAATAGAGGAAGGTCACTATTGTGTGTAAAGAAATATATCAAGGAAGTCCATTAATGTGTTTAACAAAAAGGTATCTTAGTGTTTCTTGAATTGAAATATATAGAATATATTTTAAATAGTAAATATATTAAAATGTATCCCAATATTATATTACCTCAAACGGTCGGTATGGATTTTTAAACACGCTGTTGAATACAAGTTTCATACTCTATATTTTCAGGTTTATACATGAACCACTTGTGATTCCTCATGAATATAGACCTACGACACATATTCTTACTTCTGATAAATAAACTGATAACAATTTAGGATTGGATTATTCTATATTTTTTAAAATATATTTTTTTCACTCGACCTGGCCTGACTATGGAGGTGTTGACTCAAGCGATTCGGAAGAAGAATCCTCCCAACTTTTTGTATGATGGAGGATCCCATTTTGAATTTTCATGGTTATATGAAATTCATTTTATCATTTTGAGCCTACATATTCCTCTAGAGATGAGGTTAAAACTTATTTCTTATAATGCTATATGATTTTTCCATGATATAGTGGGATATTATTTCCCAGGAAGACAAACATATATATATGGTATTGGAAGACATCAAAAAAACATTTATAATAATTTCATTATATAGAATGTTATGAATGAGTTAGTTAAAGATATTATGAACTTTGTAAAGGTTCCATTTAATTAATGTAGTGATTTATTATCATTAGTGAGTTCTAGCGGTTCATTCCAAATATATCTGAAGATGATATTATGTCTGTGAAGTGATCTGAGGATGGGATGGTATACACCGAATAATCAGAAGAAAATGTTTTCATGTTGAGTACTATTTCATAGATATTCAAAAAAATTCTTACTACTGAGAAAAATTTAAGGGATGTTGACGGTATGAGCATTGGAGGTTGGACACCTAGATTTGTTAGTTCATATTCTGTAGGACATAAGAGTCACATTGAGGTTTCTCTCTGGGCTAGCTGATGTCGGACCCATTATAATTAAATCTTAATGATTAGTCATATGTACAATAATATCGAAAATATGAAACTTGAATGATTACATGATCCAGTTTAATGCGGAGGCTATGGCATGATTGAACATGTTATTATTTTTTATATTGATTCCATCAGTTCCTTGAGAGCGAGGATCTAAAAAACCGCACATTATGGAGTGGGGTCAATAGTATAACTTTTAGAAATTAGCATCAATTTTACTAGCCTATAAAGGGAATGTGATGGACGAGGAACAGGTAATCAGAATCATGATTATCATTTTTTGTAGGGTGGGATTCATCATGAAAACCGGGATGTGTCACAAATCCATGATATAGGACAACTACATGTTGTGTAGCCTATTCCAGATGGGTATAACACCATACCTTCTACCGTATGGTGTAATATTCTAGCACCCTTTACATTAATATGATATATATTTTTTAGAGGTTCTTCAAATTACATTCTATATGATATGGTTATTGGGACTACGTTTCTTGATGTAAAACACATTTGTGGTGTGATGCTGTTGGATAACCCATTGTGTATCCAATATGAGAGTGTACAATATTTTAAGGATTGTACCATTAAGATATATTACTTGTTTTGTAACAAATCATTTCATAGATTACAAGGGGTTATAACCTATTATTTTCCCTCCAGTAGTGTATTGTTTCAGGGATGTCTTCACTAATGATTTTTTTGGGTAACCTCCAATTCCAGTGGTATAATTAATTTTTATACTACTACTAATTGTAGTATGAGTGATAGTTATTCCATACAGGAATAACCCCATAGAAACTAATAGATCTCAATATTTAGTAGTATGATATGGAGTATAAATACGTTATACTCCCCAATAATTTTCCTTAGGTGTAATCAGTCGCTTTTTCCATGAAGGCAGCTGATACCCTTTGAAATTGAATGGTTTACAGAATATCAAACAAGCTCACAGTAATGAATAATTATACATTACCTCAAATAGATGACATTTTACATCATCTATATGATCAATATAGTATTAAAATATTTTATTTATGTTGGATTATCATTATGTTCATTTTAAATTTCTAGAAATACCTCACATGTTATTCAAGAGACGTCATGCTCTTTTAAAATACATAGTCAAACCATTCAGTCACATGAATTCACCTAGAGTTTTTATGGATCTAATGAATCAGGTCATTCACACATATTTGGATTAATTCATGGTATTCTTGATAGATAACATCTTAGTGTGTTCACAATCTTAACATGTCCATTCCAACCATGTCGTGACAATGTATAAAACACTAAGAGAGTCTTTTTATTTTTCTATGCTCAAAAAATTCCACTTCTAGATCTATAAATTCAACTCCCTAGGATATATTTTCTCAAAGTCAGAAGATTAAATTTTCCCTGATAATGTAAGACTTATAGTAACGTAGGATACTGCAATGAATTTGGATGACATCCATCGTTTCATGGGGGTATCCATGTTTTATAGACTCTTCATTAAGGCTTTATCATATCATATAGATCCTCTTACATGTTTGAGAATGTGGGAGTTAAATTAATATGGCCCGAATCCTGTTATGTATTTTTTCCTTAGTTTATGGGATGATTGACTTCAACACTGATCATTATTCTTCCATATATCAGTAGGTTCTATACAGACTATTTTTATGCATCATGTTTTTCATTAGGATATTATTAAAAGTATGATGAATGAGTTTTCAATTATGGGTATCATCATTTGAGGCCACGAATGTGGAATTACCCAATGATCAAACTCCTGATAGATTATGTGGATCATGATCTATGTTATTGTAGAAAATATTTACACAGGGAGTGATTTGTGGTATTTTCTGATCACATAATATTTAAGTAAATATTTATGCATCATAAACTAATTCTAAGGTAGAAAAAATGGGTTGAGCATCTGAAATAATCAATGTTTTATCTTTCATATATGTATGGAAAATGAAATGTTGTAGCTGAAGGTGGAACATCATTGACTATAAATACATTTATATCTTATTTTTATTATGGATTAGAAATGTGATATTGTTTCGATGGATTTCATGACTGGTATGACTAGATCACCTCATGGAAATGATAAATATTTGGTTTTCATTGATCTTTTGATGAATTTCATTCACTTATTAAACATTTTATAGGATTTTTTGATTGAAAAAATAGATAGGATATATAAAAAGGATTTCTTATATATCCATAATATTCCATGATCTATCAAATCAGATTCGAATTCTCACATAACATTTTTGTTCTCATATTGCCTACATAGGGAATTGGGTATACCATTTATTCAATGAAAGACCAACCACCCTCAGATAGATATATAGACAGAGAAAATGATTAATGTGTTAGATAATATATTAATTCATGTGTATTTTAATTTTAGGGTTTTAGGGAGAATCACAGAACCCATTTGAGTTTACTTATCATAACATATTTTTCGTTACAATTTAGATGGATACATATGAATAATTACAAGGCAGTACATTTTGTTTTCTTATGTGTTGGTTATAGTAAAGGGAGTTAGTTTTACTGGGACCTTATCTCATTTTGGAGATTATTGAGTAGGAATATCTTATCAGAAAGTACATGTGGATATATTATTACATACATTAGTAATATGAAAACTAACTTCGATCACCTTTTTAGTATGAGGTTTGATATTATTTTTTCTTGTGAGCCAATCCCATTAGTGGTTACCAGTGTATTTTTTGGTATAGTAGGATTTAACAATGATTTGTTGGACACTATTAGGTTTTGATGTTAACCTGATTAGTTTTTTACCATTTATCACATCCTTAAAGATACTGGTCAATGCATGACTTATTTACATATCTCAACATCACCAATATTAGGAAGAGTAGTCAAACATATTCCATCTGGAGGAGGTTGAGAGAAATATAGATGCTTCGATTATGTAATATCTCATGTGCATTTTTCATTGGATCATTAAGACTCTCTAATGCAGTTTCTGCCCTTATGTATTAGTGAAATTTTAGCATGAATGATTATAGGATAAGAATGAGGTGAATGAATATAATATACTAGATCAATGGATGGAATGTTTTTCATATGACACCTATTTACCCTTATAAAGCCAACTTCCTAATGATATACTATGTGGAGGGGATTATGAAATGGCCTATCCTCTTTAGAAGGTGCACCTCATCTATTTTTCAATTATAATAATTTATTTTCTATTATTACATTTTTTACATTATATGCGATTTTCCAGGGCCATTCATGGCTATTTCATATCCTGATGTTCTTGAAATTGGGAAAACCTTTTAGGTCGTATGGTTACATCATTGTTACAACTAACAATAAGGGATAATTACATGGGGAAACTTATGATCATAATATGAAAAATTATTTTTCTATAACCATGTAATCTATTTAGAATGGATGTGATATACCTAAAGGATACTTAATAGAGTAATTTCCCTATTTTTTCACATGTTTAGAAAAACAATGAACCCTCACTATCTGGTGTCCCTTTTGGACATTGAGGGAAACACAATTTATTCCATGTTTGGCCCAAACATGAACCTGACCCATACATTAATTTTTTTTGATAAATTATCAATAAATCCATTAATGATATTAAAACCCAAATCATCTCTTTCCTCCTCCCATTTTTAGTATATGGATCTCTCTTTCTTCTCCTATAGTTGATTTCTCCATCTAATCTTGGGATCACGTTATCTTCTAGATATAGAGACCAGATCAAGTGTCATAAATAGAATTATATATCTATAGATATGATCTCAAATCTTATTGATTCAATTATTAGTTTCTATTCATATCAAATAAAATATTTTGGTGCATGATATTTTGTACAATTTTAATAGAACATGAATACTCGTATTATTTATACCCAACTACATTGAATCTGCGACTAATATTTGTTTAGGAGTCATCGACATCCCTATGTGTGGTGGTCCAGTGGACTTTCAAAAAATTAAGGTTTTCTTCATAGCCTCAATATTGTTCAACATTATTCACATTGTTGTGAATTTCATATAAATATGTTTTTATATTCCAAATAATTTTCTACATGGTAATATACTCATGAGAATCAATTTTATATAATTAAAAGATCAATACGTCGATCATAAAAACCCCATGGTTGTTGCAAATTGAAAATTCACTTTATATTAATTTACTAAATGACAAGAACAGATTCTATGTGTTATTCTTGGATTGTAAATTGTTTTTTCCACTCATATATATAATTTAATAATTTCCAAAGAACCACATTTTTTTTGGCTTATCATGAGATGGAATTTCCATTCCATTGTTAATTAAATTGATTGTTATTTTTAATGGAAAACATCATGAATATTTGACTTGATTACAATTATTAAATGGATTAATTGAATAAATACGAATGGGGGGAAATGACATTCCAAATGATTTACGATTATTATAATGGATATATAAATTGTTACATCCATATTTATATTAGGATTGATGATTATAATGATTTGGAGTTTATATATTAGTTTATTATATTATTAATATTAGTCCATTATGATTGGATATAAAATTATGGTTATGGTAATTTTAGCTAAGAATTTTTCACTCTTCTATACATAGGGTGTTGGACATTATTCCTCACACATTTACACTATTATCTGGGTGATGGGAATGATACTTCATGTTCATCTAATTATGCTATCTAGAATGAAAAACCACTCCTACAAATATTGAGTGATGATTATTATATCTCATTGTCATTTTGAGAGTTAGGGTATGAATCCTCTTTTTGATTTTATAACTCATTTAGACCGGTTATGTATGTCTAAGTTATGCCCCAGTCCATCCATCAACTATTATCTAGGTATATTCCTACTTAAGTCCATATACACATAGTGAATATATATATATAGTATATAATTATACAATATATATTATGGTATATATATATATATTTGGATATTTTTAGACTCATTTAGACCTATGAAGAAGTAGGTGTAGCCACTAAGTTACCAATTAGAACTTTAGAAGGATGGTATTTATTTTTAAGCATTATTTTATATTAATATTTTTACACAACACTAATAATTTTCACAACTTATATTACATCTAGAATATTTTAGTGGTGGACTAATGTGATTTTTTCTCACAATATACTCAAGAAGCAACTAGTACTTGAGTGGATTACTTTTCTACATGTGTGTATAAGGTAATGAACCCTACTAAAAATATTTTATGTTATTTACTTATAAAAGGGAGAAATGGTGAATTTTTTTGAGAATATGATCGATAATCTAATGGAATATCATTTTCAGTTTTTATTTTTTATAGCATGTTGTATATAAATTTTACATTCTTCCCATTAAATTATCAGTATTTCATTAAATAATCATGTCTATAAATCAACCATTATTGAAGATTTTATTATTATTGAGTTTCTTAGATATTTATGCTTTTATTTTTTATTATTATATGTATTCTATTCTGGTTATGATACGGTGGGATACAAGTCCACTGGTCATAATGTCTATAGATATAGTTTCTCTATTATCATCTTATTTGTTTTTAAAAAAAATTCCACAATGAAACAAGGGTATAGTCACCCCATTATTCCACTTCAGACCCGTATTATAATTTTACATCTTCTACTTTATGATGATGAATACTAGAGGACATATGACCCATAGGATCAAGGAACATTTCTAGTTGTTCATTGTTCAAAAAGTTACATATATCAAAATACATGAGTCCAAGGTGATGTTTCATTTCAGGACATGTGTTCCACTGTGTATTATTAATTCCACCGAATAGTATAAAGAGTCTAAATGTGTTAGTGGGATACTATACAATATGTATTTATAAGAATATAGATAAATGACATCCTGAACCTAAAAAACATCAATGTGGAAAAATAAAATAATCAAAATTCTATTATAGATGTCATACTTGGTCACACAACGATATCCAAATAAACCAACAATGTGAAAGGAATGATATTATAATATATTCAACTAGAAATGATTGTAAATGAAGATGTATTGGGAAAAATCACATGTTTAACCATGTACTACTTCACTCACCCAACTGCATGATCCTCAAGAAACTAACAAATGGACATCTCCCTGCAGTGTTCACTGATTATGAAGTAATAATGTTCACTAAGAGGCTCATGCAATGTGTAATTATAAACCCATCAAGGCACCATCAATGCATCCATAAAATAATTGAATATGAATATGGAGATATATGTGTTGACTAACATTTAAATACACACAATGGAATAAAACCAATAATTCATTTTGGGATTCTCTTTTCAATACATGCTTCCATGAACCCTAGCTATACATGATTTGGCCTCATACAAGAAGAATATCATATGATTTTTTATGATTTATATAATTCTATGTATATCCATATGCGTTAATGGAAAATTAATTTACAACAAAAAAGGAACAACTCCATACATGCCACTAATAAGTAATAACAATTGTGAATCACGGATAAATAATCTCTATGTTTGTATATACTAATAATCCAATGGAACTATTCAAATATGATAAGATATTCCCCATAAATATGTCACATTGAAATATATAAACCCCTTTCCAATGGTGTTTGTTGATCTCAATTGGTTAAACAATTTTGATGTGGGGGTTATAAAAATCATATGTAGAGCCACAATAAAATGATTCGTGTCATCCATGATCCATATCTAAGGGGTTGAATATGTGTTTAAGGCTATCAACCATCCTGAACATTGATTTGAGGACTTTCAAAGAAACATTAAAATATATATCTATATTATAAATTATAAAGGAAAAATATTTTACAATAATTATTACACAGTATTTGAAATATTAACCCATAAAAAACATCATAAAATGGTACAAATGAAAATATATTTTCTTATGTATTCCACCGATTTAAAACATTACACAAATAATTCACAACAAAGAATGTAGGAATATGTAATTTGAAAAAATATAGAACAAATAAATTAACCATATTTAATGTGTTAAATATTAAGGAACACACAATCCTTAACTAATATTTGGTATCAAGAGACACCCTACACATGGTAAAATTAATATTAGAAAGGTTCAATACATGTGGAATATACATAGGATCGAAACATGGAAAAAAGTTCCCTACAAGGGTCCAAGATTATTTGGTCTTCCTAATAAATATGAGTTGATTTTAAATTCTTTGTCCAATTGAGGAATGGCACCAATATCAAAATAATACAACCAATATCACATGAAGAAGAAGCAAAAAAAATATATATATATATATATCGTATCATAATGTAATTAATGGTTGGAGTCATGCTAAGGGATGTAAATTATAAGAACCTATTGGTTGTCACTATAAATAATCCAATGAAAATTGGTACAATTAATTATTTTGGACCTCATATGGAATCACTTGGAGGTTATAATGGTTTTTAGGGATTTTGTGGCATCTTTTGAACTAAAAACTCTAGAAAGTGTAGAAAAAAATAAGTTTCACAGTTAATAGAAATTGTGAAACCTAGAGAGAACAATGTCTCGTAATTGTGTGAGTCTGGACAAAAGAGAAAGAGGGGAACATGATTTTCCAAAACCATGTGTAAGGGGCCCCAATCCCATGTGAATTTTTTGGAGTTTTTAGAAGATTTATCTTGTATAGTTGGACCATAGTTTCCTTAACCATGTGTCCTAACCGTGTGGGTTCCCATTGGTACAAAATATGATGTATAGTTGGTGCACGATTTGGCCAAACCTGATAAAAAATAATGGGTCCATGGTTTTTAGGTGAAATGATAAAAATACCTTAATGAAATGTTTATTTTAGTTAGACTTCTTCCCTTAATCATTCTCGATGTTATCCCGCCCCCCTCCATTCATACTTCGTGGTTGTATCTGTATTTAAACTATATCTATTGATCACGAGATATATTCTTGATGTCTGATTTTGATCCGCAGTCACCATATCGGTTCTATTTCTGTAAAATATTTATTTGTTTTTTTCCTTTCATCATTTATCTTTATGTGGATAATTTTATCGAGGTGCCTACTCACATGCCCTATATTTAGGGGGTTGGTCAATTCGTCAGATCACATCTAATCCAGGATAATCCAAGAAATTATTACTATATGAGGAGATACATATAAGTATGAGGTAGGTGTTATATAATACATTCCTCATTTGTTATGTCCAATAATATATTCATTTGTGCCACATGATGGATTCACCATATGTTTCCCCAAAATTGAAACTTCCTTAATTTTTTCCATGCTTATAACCTAGTGATCTATTAGATCCCATTAAAAATCACTAATATTTAATAATGGAATGAGGCATTCCTGGTGGGTGTTACCTCTATATTCATTTTTTCTATTGACCTATAATTACCAAAACATGAAATGGGGTTTCTAGTCTTAAATTAATGTTATGATACCAAGTTGATATTTAATGTAATTAGTGGAATAAGAAGACTTGTTCCATTGATTATTATATTGATTTTCAATGTATAGTGGAGAGTGGAAAGCCCATGTCAACTATTTTAAATTGATATTTAGTTTAAAAGTTGTTGATTTTAAATAATAATGAGAAATGGATTCTTCATTAGGATCATATGAAAAAGATTAGTAAATTATAATTGAATGGGAATGATGACCATTGGGATTTATAACAAATTAACATAGTGACCCTTATCTATGTATAATATAAATGTTCATGGATACCTTTATACCTCTAATTAAATGGGAATTATAGCCTACACTAATTAATTAGAACATGAATGTTTTCATTTCATACAATTAAATGGACATAGAGACCCTCATATAAATATGATACTATACCAATAATAAATGACTTATAATGTGATATTAGGAATGGTGTCACATATAATTTGATACAATTAATGGAATCCATTATATTTATGTACAATGTACGGAGTCACTTATAATGTTATGCATGCCACATAGTCTCTTATAAATGTGATATGGATGATAACATTCTATATAATGAGATACGGAGAATGGAGACCCTTATAAATGTGATAACATGAATGGCGTACAATATAATGAGATAATAGGAATGGTGACCCTTATAAACGTGAAAATAGGAATTGAGACCCTTGATTCCATTTTAGAGTAATTACAGCACAAGTTGATGTAGGTAGTGTCAGCCTAGATTCCTTTCAGTTACCAGAGTCGACACCATGACAACTGTTATTCCTACTTTACAATATTTTATTTTTTTCACATCAATGATGTATAAATAGATCAGATATTTATAGATTTCATGGGTTTTGTGCTCGTGATATTTAACTCACACCCTATCTGGGTCGCCTATGATACACAAGAAGATTATATTATTCTTGCTGTAAATAAGGGCAAGCGTCCTCTTTCAATATGTTCCTTATGACATGACTTAGGATGGATTAGGTAATAAAATCCTGGGTTGGTGTTCGGGATGTTAGGATACATTTTTTCCTTTTTTACCTTTTTTTGTAATACTAATACCTAATGTTTCTATATCTTTTTTACTAAATTCAAGATACATGACACACATTTTCATTAATTTGATATGATCTAGTTATCTGTTGATTTCTGTTACTTTTTTTTATATCAGATTCTATTGTGATGTCTAGTTATATATATATTCTTCATCTATTATATTTTATTAAATATACATTATGTTACACTCTTGTATTGATGGAAAATTATCCCCATGGACACACCCTATGACCCCTCTACAAGTCATTATCCTTCTGCGTTTTTAGAGATTCCGATGATGCAATGTGGCTAATCAGGCATGGGGAACTCTTACTAAAATCTGGGTTTAGGAAGTCAAAAAGTGGTATCATATAATTGTTTTCCAATCCATACTGATTTGGGAGAATATTCAACATATTAGTTTGTTTATGGAATTTGGTAATGAGTTTTTTGGTGTATCAAACCAATGTACCTATGAATTAAAAAATTTCATGAATATGAATTGCCAATTTCTTATTTTTTTATTATAGTTTATATGATTCCACAATTGAGTGATTGACTCTAAATTTTATATTTCTATTGATATGATTGACTTTTATCCTTTATCCTTCACTTGATGAGTTAAGGGGATGGAATCACTGAGAATCATCATATTAAGAATGTTCTATGGAATTCAAATTCTATGCATATTCTATTCCATTCAGATGTGACAACCAGGTCCCGGTGACAGCGCAGACACCCCGTCTTAACATTGTCGTTGGGTCTTGGCCTACCAGGTACCCCTAGTTGCCCCGCAGACACGTGGGGCCCACCCTAGGTTCCACCCACGTGCCCGAACAGGTCATATGACTAATGATTGTCCCCACATGCCAACACATGTCCTTTCCAGTGTGCTTTGTTGTCACTCACACACACACTGGGAAACTTCTCCGAAGGTCACCCATCCTGATCACTACTCTAGGACAAGCACGCTTAACTGTAGATTTCTAATCAGGTAGGCTCTCGAAAAGGAAGGTGCACCTTGTTGACATGAGTCATTTCATATAGTCATTTAACCCTTTATCATTTGGGGATGTTACAATCACCCCACTTTAGAGCACAACACCCTCGTTTTGGGCCCTACATCTCAACCCAGGCAGTGCACCACACTTAAGGCTAGGTTCCTCCTCTAATACCAAATGTGACAACCAGGTCCCGGTGACAGCATATACACCCCGCCTTAACATGGCCGTCAGGTCCTGGCCCACACTAGGGTCCACCCACATGCCCAAACGGGTCATCTGACTAATGATTGTCCCCAAATTCCAACGCATGTCCTTTCCAGTGTGCTTTGTTCTCACTCACACACACCCAGGGAAACTTCTACGAAGGTCACCCATCCTGATCACTACTCCAGGCCAAACACGCTTAACTGTAGAGTTCTAATCAGGTAGTCTCCCGAAAAGGAAGGTGCACCTTGTTGACATGTTTCATTTCGTATAGTCATTTAACCCTTTATCATTTGGGAATGTTACAATCACCCCCCTTTAGAGCACAACGCCCTCGTTGTGGGCCCTACATCTCAACCCAGGTAGTGCACCACACATAAGGCTAGGTTCCTCCTCTAATACCAAATTTGACAACCAGGTCCCGGTGACAGCATATACACCCTGCCTTAACATGGTCGTCGGGTCCTGGCCCACACTAGGGTCCACCCACATGCCCGAACGGGTCATCTGACTAATGATTGTCCCCAAATGCCAACACATGTCCTTTTCAGTGTGCTTTGTTCTCACTCACACACACCATGGGAAACTTCTCCGAAGGTCACCCATCCTGATCACTACTCCAGGCCAAGCACGCTTAACTGTAGAGTTCTAATCAGGTAGGCTCCCGAAAAGGAAGTTTCACCTTGTTGACATTAGTCATTTCATATAGTCATTTAACCCTTTATCATTTGGGGATGTTACAATCACCCCCCTTTAGAGCACAACGCCCTCGTTGTGGGCCCTACATCTCAACCCAGGCAGTGCACCACACTTAAGGCTAGGTTCCTCCTCTAATACCAAATGTAAAAACCAGGACCCGGTGACAGCATATACACCCCGCCTTAACATGGTCGTCGGGTCCTGGCCTACCAGGTACCAGTAGTTGCCCTGCCGACACGTGGGGCCCACACTAGGGTCCACCCACATGCCCGAACGGGTCATCTGACTAATGATTGTCCCCAAATGCCAACACATGTCCTTTCCAGTGTGCTTTGTCCTCACTCACACACACCCTGGGAAACTTCCTAGAAGGTCACTCATCCTGATCACTACTCCAGGCCAAGCACGATTAACTATAGAGTTCTAATCAGGTAGGATCCCAAAAAGGAGGGTGCACCTTGTTGACATTAGTCATATCATTTAGTCATTTAACCCTTTATCATTTGGGGATGTTACAATAGAAGTATTATGTGGGTTTCTTCAACTCTGATTTCCATGATTTCATTGATTGATATTATAAAAACACAATATTTATGTATGTGTACAATAAATTTCTTTTTTTGAATAATTACTACATTAAACATGTAAATTATGAAATACTGTATTTTTTAGTGTTTTCAGAATATGGGAACACATTTTTCTAACATGGTGAATGATCTTCAAAATCCCCCATAATGATCATCCACTTTATTTTTCCTACCCAAAACCTATAATTATATCCTTTGGAAAATAAATCATAAAATGGTGAGATCAAATGAGAAGTAAGTGTAGAAATGGATAACAAAAAACTAAACATAAACATAATAATGTAAAAAACTATGAACATAAATATTAAATATCAATATCATGAGCCATGAAATAAATCTTGGTTTTTCATATGCTGTAAATCATAAATTAACATGGACCATGATAAAATGGAATTTGAATATAACAATGAATTATGAAAAACTCATATTCCTAGAAATTAATTTCCGTATTATTAAAGGCTTATTCCCAAGACAATCATAGTGGAAAAATTCCATTAACGAACTGAGATTTATCCTTGTTCGAGCACTGTATTGATGAAAAAGATTTAAATTTAATTCCATCCATGTATATCTCATGAGATATAAATCATTTCGAAATTAATTATAAGAATATATAGGTCCAACCATCACATAATGAAAACCATACATATGTGTGCCAAAAAAATCAATCATCATAACATAAACCAATGAATCAAATGGTTTCATTAAACATCATTCAAACAAAATCCATACAACCCAAATGGATTTTATTTATATTATTCCATCATAAATAGAATAGAATCATATTAATATTTGTGATATAATTACAAACTCATTTATAGAATGTTAGCATTGAAAAAAAAATTTATAGAACACATGCTATTAATTCTTGAGGAAAATATCCTTTCTTTTTCAAAAATGTTTTTTATAAAAATTAAAAAAAAATTAAAATAAAAGATTTCAATTGAAACTAAACATTAAATAATTTAATGGAATATTAATATAAATAAAAAATTATGAAATCATAAAAATACATTCATAACCTATAAGCTAAATTGCATTCATTTTATACTTTTTTCAAAAAACTAAAGAGTTCCTTGTACTGAATAAAATAAAAGATCCATTTAATTGTAGACATTGTAGGTCATACATACTCACGAGTCATTATATCATTCCATTAATTATGAAATAGTACCTAAGTGGATGGCATATAAATTTTTTAATAATATGTACCTAGTTATAATAATCATATATAGTTATTATTTACAGCATTATACCCATCCAAGTCATGTGGTGGTGGAAAAAAACATCAAACCACAACATGGAGATGGTAATTCGTAAGTAGGCACATATATTGATTTTGTTATTAGTTGGATGGTTAGAAGTTGGAATATGGATCTTCAGTAATCATAAAAAATTTAAGAAAACAAGTGATACTATATTAATTAATTTATTATGGAATCAATTAATAATTATGAAGTAAAAGAAAAAATAATTTGAATGAATTTGTAGTGGACATCACATCTTCTTCAATGATCTCCCACTAGATTTCTACTTTAATGGACCAATGTTGGTATTTTGAGAATACCAGAACATATAAGAAGTGGATAAATAAATTTATATTGGAAATTGATAAGGGATGGTATAGATTTATGGATCAATTAGAATTCAAATTTTGAGGGTGGATGAGCAATATTATAATTCAGGTGAGGGGAACATTTGGAATCTACAAAAATCATAATTTATAATAAAATAAAAGCACATTAAAAAAAGAAAAAAAATTATTGTATAAACAATTAGATGATATTAGGATGTAATATTTTCAACCAATAAATTTTAGAAATGTTTTTATGTAAATTTAAATCATATCCTTTTATTTTAACACTTAGGTATTATAATTCATTTTAACTAGGGTAACAATTATTTCAACATTGAAAGGGAAAAATATATACTTATTAAGAGTAAATTAAATCATAAAATAAATATTTTGATCATATTTAACTATATAATAATGTTATTATATTTTTAAAAATGTTTGATGTTTTTTAAATTAATTTATAATACAATCATTTGACATAACAAAAACAGTTTCAAATATGTTTGTATTAAATTAATTGAATTTTTAAAATATTAAGATAACATGTTATCCCCAAGAAATAAATTTTATTGTATACCTATGTGGTCAAGGTAATCTATAAAATTCGTTGTATATATTAATTCTCAAAAATTATTTAATTTCATTATTTTTAGAAACAAAATTTTGATATATCAATTAATTAAGTTTGTATGTCATCTCTTTTGTGTAATAATTTAATATAAATATTTATTGTGTAAAAATGACAAATAAAATAATAAAATAAATATAAATATACTATATTTATGTAGAATACATTTAGAGAAATATATCTTCTGAAAAAAGATTTCATTAAAAAATTTATATGTATAAAAACATGAACATGACTATTTTAACATCACATTAAATTAAAAAATACAAGTGTTATAATTATTTCTATAAGCGTAAAAATGGCATATAACTAGATACCTATGTGATTATGGTGCATATATATTGTTCCAATAATATATGGTCATGTTTTTTTTCTTTTAATGGTTATTTTAATTGTAAAAAGAATTTGTTTATTTATTTTTCACCAAATAAATAATTTATCCATCATCAATATATAAACCATTAAGGTAATTATATATTTCTTAAAAATGAAAAAAAAATTCGATTATAAATAACAAAATTTTCACATACAAATTAGTATTTATTATTGAACTTATATTAAATATATCGTTATTTTAAAAATGATATATTATTTAAAACATGAATGTGACATATTTTAATTTTTCATTAAATAAAAAATTATAAATACCATAATATCTCCAAAGGGCCCCAAAACATAAAATATAAATTTATATTTGGTAAAAATGTTAATAATGATAAAATTTAACATTTATATTCATTAATACTACCCATTTTCTGATACATTGATACATAATATATAAGAAAGGAGAAAAATATTACACTTAGTGTCTTTCTTTGATTGAAATATAATATAACTATTTTTCATGTAAAAGTGTCCCTTAAATGACATAATTTTTATCCTAATGTTTCAAGGGTTAAATTCCATTCATAATTCTTTTTTCATTTTTTGGTCATTTTATAGTCATTATAATTTTATTTTTATCATTAAAAACCTAATTTATCTTTTATTGTGGTAACAAAATTCACCAAGGTAAATATTCATATTGGGAAAAATGAAAAGGAACATACATAAAATACTGGGATGTATATAATAAAAATTTAACCAATATATTTCAAAATTAAAAACATATAAATTTAAATATTAAATTTCAAAGGAAATAGATTAAAGGTCAAAAAAATAGTTTTGGTTCAAAATTGACCTTTTTTGATTGAAACTATTTTTATAATTAATTCTAGTAGAAAATAAATTTAAAACCCCATATTTAGTTATAAATTGTCTAATTAAAATATAAAACTATTCCAAAACAAAATTTTACCATGTAATGACATTAAAAGAATGTATAGTTTACAATAACAATCATCAATTTCACTATTCATAAATAAATAAAACGTATAAAAAACACCCATAATTAATCCACAGAAAATTTTTATATTACAAATTAATTTTTTTTTAAATTTGAATATAAAAATATTTCAAATCTATATTTAAAATAGGTGCACCACCAGAATGTGTAACATTATTATTTTTTAAAATAAACATTTTATCCAAAAAATGAATTTGTTCTTATATCATGTGATGAAAACATAAAAGTTGAATTTAAAACATTATATTGAATATGTTACATATGTTTTTAAATAATTATATCCATCATTTGTGATTTTTTTATTTTATATAATCATTATTTTTTATTTAAACTTTTTTTTAAATAATATTAATAAAATTAATACTATTCATACATTCCCTTATAATGACTAGTTGATAATATTGAGTTGTTCACCTAAACTATGTGTTTTGTGAAATTAATTCATCTAAAATAACATAAATTTTTTTTATAAAATTCCTAGCATATATTTTCCTATACAAAAATCTGAACTGGTGTTGCGTATAACACAAGCTTATCTTGGTTTAGTGTACAACACAAGACATCAAAAAAAATGTATCTCTTAAAAATATCGAGGTTTTATAGTTATAATTATAATTTTTATTGGCCAGTGATTCATATAGGGGATTTCTGAAAATATAGTTGGAATTTATAGTCCATTCATTATCTTTAATAATGTTATCCTTATTGAGATATGGAAGTGACCATATGAAGTGAACTACGGAATTATGATTCATGGGCCATTAGTCGCATGGACTAGATCATGTTATAGAATGGATTGAATGAATTGCAAATTTATAATCATATGGTATATGGGCCCTTATAGATCGTAATTGGTTAACCATTTGGATCAACTATTTAAAATTAAATATAAATATTATTTATAATTTAATTATAATATTTATATTTTGAGACTATACGAGTCCCATCATTAGTAGTGGGATGTAGGTAGAATCATTGTTTCTTTATATAAATGTCTACATCACCAATATCTAAAATTATGACTAGGTAGAGGGGAGGTATAGTTAATAATAAATAATATTAACTATTCTATGTCAATATAATGGGATTTTTTTCATTATTGAACCTATATGAGGTGTGAGTTTGATAGTTGTATACCAATTCCCCACAATGTACACCTTTCATACTCTTTGAGGGGAGTGGAAACCATACTATAGAGTTGGTGTGCCTTGTTCAGCCATCTATAACTTCTATAGTGCCTCTGGAAGCACATATTCCTGTCCTATATGTGGGTGATGATGATCAGTTTTATGGATAATTTCAATGGGTTAAGAATTCCTTACAGGGAGCTCCGCACTCTTCCCCTATTTTGAGGGAGTTGACTCATGACATCCAGCAGTATCATTATCACAAGTTTTTTGGGAATAGAAGACAAAATTATGTAGTGTTATGGATCGATACAAATGTGTATATATTGAGGAATCTTGTGACCCCTCCTATGTGGAGTTAGAAACTCACAATTTATAATCATAAGGTATTATCCAAATGTTGGTGGTATATACTAAATAAAGCTTTTCAATAATGATATGGGATGTGGATGGATTGACATTCGATATTATCAAATTATTTCTTTCAAAAGAATTGGAGGGATAATCATTTTAAGTGTTTCACGAACCAATAAAAGGGTTAGATGACTGTAATTTTCTATTTGGTTAATCTAATAGATATATATAACATTTCTCATATCTATTCTGCTGATGTTCTAGTGAATGAGAGAAGATTTAATGATGTCATGATGCGTTATATTCATTATCATGTATATTTTTTCTTGATTAACATAGAATCTGATATAGTGAACCAGACTCCAATCATTCAGAGGAACATGAGATAACAAAAATGGGTGATCTATGATAGTTCAAAACAAGACAATAATAGTGTTTCTTCTAGCATCCAGAAGTGAAATATTGGGACTATGTGTGTATATAGGGGAATCCATATGAAAAAATATATAGTTATGTGGTGTGTCAATAATGTGTGAATCTTGTGAATATTAGGGTTTGGTTTCCCAAAGGCCATGTTTTCTGATGAGTCTATGGATAAATGGGTAATATACACCATTTATTCCTGGCCTTCCATGTAATGGCTCGGACCTCTCTGACCCATTCCTTTGTCAAAAAGAAGGTCACGAAGTGTTCTGGAGGGTAAATTGGACTTTTCCAACACATTCCATAATTTTGTAAGTACACGCCGTGTAGTGTGATTACACGTTGTGTACCACATCACCGGGTATACCCCGTGTTTAAGGCCATGTCCATTCCGTGATAAATAAATGGGTACACGCCGTGTACCCCTACTACACACCGTGTAGTCCCTCCCCGCGTAGGCGTCACCCTCAAACCTTTTATTGACTAGTCAATGGTTGTGTTCTGTGTTGAAGTCCATGTCCTTGTCGTGTGAAATAAATGGGTACACGCCATGTACCCCTACTACACGTCGTGTAGTCCCTCCCCACGTACATGTTACCCTCAAACTGTGTGTTGACCAGTCAACGACCACATGCCGCGTTAAAGGCCATGTTGGAAGCCGCGTGGTGTCCGTGTGAAATGGTCGAGTACACGCTATGAACCATAATGTACGAGCCGTATACTTTTTTTTTTATCATATATAAAATGTGGGGTCCCCTCCTCCTTTTCAACTCACCCATCTCCTCCCCATTCCTCTGAGCAGAGCTCTCCCAAGAGACTCGAATGCTCTTTTCTTCCATAACTTCTTCGTCTGACCTCCGATTTACGATCCGTCAGTATCAATAGGATCGTAACGACGAGGTGGAACTTCTGATCATGGATCCATTTTCTTTACGTATTCCTTTCCTTTCTAACTTCCACCTTAGGAGGTTTTTCCAGGAATTGACAGAAGTGACTGACGCCGACAGACGTCTTCTAAAGTTGATTTGGGGGAGTGATGTGATCAGAACCTATTAATATAGGTATCTTACCTTCGTTTCTCTAAGTTGTGCATCATGTGGGGTGGGTATCCTCTTGTTTTCATGAGAAATGATTGAACCATTAAACGAATATAATAACTGGTTGATGAATGGGGATGGGGAAGTTGTTGTGTTTATCTTTATATCCTGTGATATTATGTTTTGAATTTAGTAAGCTTATGCCTACTTAAAATCACAGCCATTGTGGGTCTTTTCTTGGGAAATTAACAGTTTCCCTATATTTCTAGACCGTTTTTGTGAATGGAACTTTTTGGAATGTGGAATTTGGTTAATCACATATAGTTGGATGATTTAAAATGTGGAACCCTTGTTTGATCACCCTAGTTGAACAAAATGGAATAATGAACTTGTGGGTTTTGGCTTGGTTACGTGGTGTTTGAAAGGGGGGTTAATCCTGGGTTTGTATGAATTGAACAGGTTGCGAGGCTGCGGTAAATGATGATAAAAGGGGCCATGAGGTGGCACGAACATTGTTTGTGGGTTGTTGTGGATCGGGTGAGTAGCAGGGTTGTGGTTGTCTTGGTTGTGGGTTGGTGTGAATACTATGTTGGTGATGGGCAGCAGGGATGCAATAAATGGTATTAAAGGGATAATCATTTATGGGTTTTGGTGTGATTGTGGTTATGGTGGTTGGCAGTGGGCCTGTAGGGATGGGTTTGAATGTGAATAAACTATGGGTTGTGAATAATAAATAAAAAGTGGATGATTTAATGAATGGTGGGTTATGGTAATGGAACGAGATTAATAATCAATGGGTTGGTTGGTTAATAAGAAGGAAATTAGTGTGCTGCTTGTGTTTTCCTAACTTGATTTGTGGATGGAAAGGATATGTTTCAAAAACTATTGATATGGTTGGTTGCGGTTGTTTTCCCAGTAGATAAAGAACTAAATAAACTAATCATGCTGAAACATGAAAACCTAAATGGGGTTAGGGTTTTTTGTTGTATTCATGCATCGTGGTAGTAGTGCCGAGGCACGTGCTCAGTTTCTCTATTTATAAGCCATAGGTTGGGTTGTGTGTTTGGTATACATATATGTATCTGTATCTTTTGTGTTTTATTGCACCCAACCCATGTTGAGCACTTAGTGTTGAACACACCCATTTCATGGCAGAGGGTGATTTCCCCCTTAGTTACTAGTTCTTTTCTGCTCTTTCATCCCTAAGCTCTGATGGCTTGAGGAGACCTTAAACCCAAGATTCTTCGGGTAGGTTTCTATTGTGGTGGATTGGCCCATGTCTCTTCGGGCATGCTTACTTTTTCCCAAGAATATTCCGGATGAGGCCCAAGAGTTTCCGAGCGGGATATGTGGTTGTGAGGCTGAGTTGTGTGCGAGCGGGATACGTGGTTATGAGGCCCAAGTGTGTGCGGTTAGGATACGTGGTTGTGAGGCCCAGGTGTGTGCGGGCGGGATGTGTGGTTTGTGAGGCCCCGGTGTGTGCGAGCGGGGAGAGTGTGGCAGCGTCAGGATGTTCACCATTAGGAATAGCAGCTAACTAATGGGAAATGGTGTGGGTTACCCAATACTCTTGTTCACATATACTACTACTACCTGTTGTGATTGTGTTTTGGGTGAGTGTGGAAGGTGAGGTTGGGTGGATAGATTTCGCTTCTAGGTTTCTTCTGTTGTTCTCATTGTAAATTAGGATGTCTCCCCACCTGTGCACGAGATCATTAGGTTTCCCTTCTGAGTATACTTGAATGCTCACCCTACATTTAATTTCAGGTTTCCGGGAGGACTACCAGGGCCATGCGGGACCCTACTAGTCGGGATAGTTGGAGGTGTTGCAGTTGTTGTACACTTGTTTCTATTGGTATTGTAATTTTTGAGTTGTCATGTACTTGTACATTGTTTCAGAACTATTTAAACATGCATGTGGGATTGGATTGGGTTTGTTTCTATACACTTGTTCTTTTCATTTTTTGTGGTTGACTTGTCCCATTTCCCAATCATAAAAAAATAAAAAGTTTAATGCCTCCCATATTTGAGAAAACTTATACCCTTGGTGCTAGTCGCCTCCCTAGGGCCTATTGAAGGCGGGAATCGGGGGTCATTATCTCCCTTTCACCATTACCAGCTCAGGAGCGGCATCATTGGTGGGAGGGGGTCCTGACAGAATGGTATTAGAGATGATGGTTGAGAGATTGGATGGAGTATGGAGATTGGCATAGTGAGGATTTAATGGGATGGTAGGGAAACATTGTTGGTTAATCATGGTGTGTGACATAGGCTAGGGAGGACCGGCTATGAAACGAGATTTTAGGGCTGCTCGTGATCTGATGCAAGGACTCTGAGCCTACCGAACGACCAAGTGAGATTACATTGATTGTAATGTAGAGACCTAGGGAAGGTACATGCATCATCATGATTGTGTTTTACATGATCTGGGTGTTCTAGGAAAAAATTGAAATAAAAAAATGATAAAATAAATCCCTGAGAAATTTCCTTACTACTTTGGCTTAGGCAATCCTTGTTTACCGTACAGCTATGGAACCTGGACGTCATCCCCAGGTATCTCAGACGGCCGAGGCCCAACAGATTCAGGCGGTCGACTAGTTGAGGATTGACCGAGAGGAGGAAGATGGCCAGTGGGAGAAGACTCTTCATCCTTTATAGCGGCAAACCCTCAAGAAGTAAGAGGGTAGTACTGCAGATACAGAGACAGAGGGGTGGTTTGAGGAGTTAGGGATAACTTTTACCTTGATTCGTGGTATGAGGGAGTACTGGGGTTCCCTAGTAGGCAGTCAGCTATGAGGTGTGGCACGATAGTGGTGGATACTCTATCTCGGAGAGAGGATAGAGGTAGATGTTTTCTGTGGTCACTTTGAGAAGGAATTCCGAGATGAATTCCTTTATTCCATGATCAAGGCGGAGAAGCGGCAAGAGTTACTCTCCCATAAGCAGGGGAGTATGTCAGTATGATATTTGGGGATCATGTTCAAGGATCTCCTGCACTTTTCTCCGGATCTCTTTCCAGAAGAGGAGTCTCAGGCGAGACGATTGGAGGAGGTGCTCCGTCCTTCGCTCCAGTATGATGTCACCCCCTTCACCCTTCTGACGTACTTGGCATTACAGAAGAAGGTAGAGGTTGTAGAGAGGATGCAATTGCAGGGAGGTGCACCACGTGAGGGGATCCAACCAGGTTCATCGTAGGGGAAGGCAGTCAGCAGTAGGTCTCCTGCGATGGGACCATCCAGGTTCATGCAAGTGGGGAGCGGGCCCCAGTAGTTCCAGTTCCGATCATCAGGTCGTCGTCCCTTTTTCATGAGCCGAGGACCAAAGTGTTTTTATTGAGGAGTTTTCGGTAACATTCAGATTCGGTTCCCGACCCGAGCTCAGTACGGTGGAGGTGGGCAGGTTCAGAGCCCACCTCAGTAGCAACGGTTTCTAGCGAGGCCCTTCCAGTAGCAGCAGGACCATGCTCCTCCAAGGGAAGACTTTGTGGGAGGAGGCTGACCTCATGGTGCTCCTCAGGGACCTTGACCAGGGTGTGGTCGGGGAGGTGGATGACATCAGAGAGGTAAATGAGCTGGGCGTGGATAGTTGCACGTAATAGAGTTGACAACTCCGGCAGGACCAGAGGTGGTGTGAGGTACGATTTTTTTGTTCAGCACTCTCGTTTCTACCTTGTTCGATTCGGGAGATTCGCACTCCATTGTTGCACCTGGTCTAGCCCATACTTTGGGACTAGACGTAGAGAGACTTTATGTACCACTGGTGCTGAGTACACCAGTTGGAGGCTAGAACAGTGTATATTGTGTTTTCCGGGGATGTGGGCTGACGTTGGGACCAAATCGATCTAGTGGGGACCTTCTTCTATTACACATACATCCATACGATGTCATCCTAGGAATAAATATGATGTTTTCCTTTAGTTCCATTATCAACTGCTTCCGAAGAAGTGTCTTGTTCTCCGACGAGGATGGGAAACGAGTAGCTTTTGTTGGAGAGAGGAGCTACCAGGTGGGAAGCCAGCGTGTGGAGCCTCTCCTTTCCTTGTTAGGTAGGTTATCAGTGGTCCCAGCTGATACAGTGATGATTGATGTCCCAAAGGTTGTTGGAGAGTTTATTCGTTGTTTTTTCCGAGGAGGTTGTGACTCTACCCCCCGACTTGACGTTGAGTTCAGGATAAACTTAAAGCCTGGTGCCCGTCTGATTTCGATGGCCCCTTATTGGATGGCACCTTCCGAGATGTGGATTCAGATTGATGATCTCATAGAGAAGGGTTTTGTTCGACCCAGCGTATCGCCATAGGTTTCCCCAGTTTTGTTCGCGAAGAAGGCATATGGTGGTCTCAGGCAATTCATAGACTACCAAAGGTTGAGCCAGGTAACGGTCAAGAATCGTTAACCCGTTTCCAAGGATAGATGATCTCTTCCACCAATTGAGGGGAGAAATTTGGTTTTCTCAGATTGATCTACTATCTAGATATCATCAACTGAGGGAAAAAGACAGTGACATCTTGAAGACAGCTTTCATGTGCAGGTATGGGAACTTTGAGTTTGTAGTGATGTCGTTTAGAGTTACGAATGCACCATATATTTTCATGGGACTTATGAACTTTGTCTTCTGACAGTTTCTAGATCGGTTTATCATTTTGTTTATCGATGAAATCATGATCTACTCAAGATCAGAGGAGTAGCACATTGATCATCTCAGGCAGTCTTGTAATTCCTTCGACACCACCAGATTTATGGGAAATTGTCGAAGTGTAAGTTTGATATGCAAGAAGTACACTTCCTTTGGAACGTGGTGTCTCAGCATGGAGTGTCAGTGGACCCATCGAAGGTTGAGGCAGTTGTTTCTTGGGAAGCAACCAAGAGCATGGTGGAAGTTCGTAGTTTCATGGGGTTGGCAGGTTACTATCGGAGGTTCATTTCGGACTTCTCTCAAGTTACTTCTCCATTGACAGCTTTGACTAGGAAAAAAAAGTCTTCTTATAGAGCGATCAATTCCATAAATCTTTCGATTACTTGAAGTAGAATTTGGTCAGTGCTCAGGTACTCAGGTGTCCGGAGGAAGGGTTGTTGTATGAGGTGTTTTGGGATGCTTCTGGCCTTTGTCTAGGGTGCGTGCTGATGCAGAAGAAGGGAGTGATCTATTATGGGTCTAGGCAGTTACTCCCTCACAATCGTAATTATTCCACCCATGACCTAGAGTTTGCAGCAGTAGTGTTCGCAATGAAGTTGGGGTGACATTACCTCTTTGGGGATCACTTTATGGTCTTCTCAGATCACAAGATCCTATATTATATATTCTCTTAGTGTGTCCTGAACTTACGGCAACAGATATGGGTCGAGTTTCTCCAAGTCTATGAATTCAAGATCTCTTACACTGATGGTAATGCAAATGTTGTGGCTTATTCTTTGAGTAGGAAGTCACATAAGGAAGTGGTTTGGGAATCCACTGATGCTTGGAAAACGATTGGAGAGTTGGTCGCCTTGCAGTTGGATGCAAGGGAAGAAGGTGTTAGAGGCTGTTTGTTTTAGATGATGGTGCAGTCCTCTTTGTTGCAGCAGGTGGAAGAGTCTTAGTGGGGGGACTCCGAGGCAGAAGTAATGCAGGATCGTGTCTATCATGGAAATCCTCCAGAAGGATGGTCGTAGGACATCCGAAATCACATGCTTTTCCAAGGATGTTTATTTGTTATGAAGGCGATGTGTGAGGGAGTTCTCCGTGAGTTCCATAGCTCAGCCTTGGCGGTACATCCAGGAGTATAAAAAATGTATCGAGGCCTGATGGAACAGTTTTGGTGGCCCGGGATGAAAAGGGTAGTGGAAGTGTTTTTGGCTAAATGCCTAGTGTGTCAGCAAGTGAAGGTTGAACACCGTGTTCCCAGTGGTTTTTTGCATCCTTTAGATGTCCCTGAGTTGAAGTGGGATGAAATCGCAATGGACTTCATCACAGGACTAACCAGATCATAGGGTGGTTATGATGCTATCTGGGTAGTGGTAGATCGACTGACAAAATCAGCTCACTTCTTAGCAATTAAGGAGTCGGGATAGGTGAGTACCTTAGCACAGAGGTACATAGACGAGGTGGTGCATTTACATGGAGTTTCAAAGTCTATCATGTCAGGCCGGGATACTCGGTTTACCTCATGAGTATGGAGGGGGTTACAACATGCTTTTGGAACCCATCTATGCCTTAGAACTGCTTTCCACCCCCACACTGATGGGTAGATAGAGCGGACTATTCAGACGTTGGATGAGATGATGTGAGCATGCGTGCTAGATTTCAGAGGATCATGGGTACGACACTTGCCTTTAGTGGAGTTTGACTACAAAAAAATCGTCCACTATACTATTGGCATGGAACCGTTCGAGGCTCTATAACGAAGACCATGTCTATCACCCATTTTCTGGGAAGAGGTTGGTGAGATAGGTGCACTTGGGCCAGAGGTAGTACAGATCACCACAAAGAACTTTCAACTTGTGCATGAGAGGATGAAAGTGGCTTAGTACCTACAAAAGACTTATTCCGATCGTCCGAGGAGGTATTTTGAGATCGAGGTAAGAGACCATGTGTTCTTAAAGGTTTACCCTCGACTGGGGAAGCAGAGATTAGGTAAGGGGAGTAAGATCACCCCTAGGTTCATCAGACATTTCGAGGTGCTGAGGGGAGTCGGTGAGGTGACATATCAGCTAACCCTACCACCTCAGTTGGATAAGTTTCATGACGTCTTCCATGTCTCCCAGCTTTGTTGGTACTTACACGATGACTCTCACGTTATCGACTGGGGAGAGTTAGATATGGGAGACAACGTGACCTTCGCGGAACGACCAGTTAGAATCGAGGATCGTAATGAGAATGTTCTTCATGGATGAACCATTCCATTAGTTCGTGTGTTGTGGAGGCATGGTGGACTCGAGGAGAGCACATGGGAGTGGGAGGCCCAAATGCATGTTTAGTACCCGATGTTTTTTTGACATGTGCTTTTCCTTGTTTTTCTAATCATTTCATTGATGTTATACTATGTACCACTGTTTTATGCAATGCTTGTATTTTCGGTTGTGAGACACCTTTTTCCATGATCTATGGAAGTGAATAACATGTCCGGATGAATGGGGAAAGGAAAAAAACCACGATCCGTAATCGAGATGCATTAATGTGGATGCGTTTGAACCCGTGCGGGCGATTAAGTGCCGCCTAAAGCAGATAATATCTTGACATAGGAGAAGGAATTTCCCCAAACCACATGTTCGGGCAGTGTGTCGGTTATACGGTGTTGGGGGCAGTGTAAGTTGGAAATCCTAATATATAGAAGTAGGAATACCAAATCCTTAATCGAGACGCATTAATGCGGATGCGATTAAACCCGTGCAGGCGAGTCAATACCACCTAAAGTGGATAATATCTCAACATATGAGAGCGAATTCCTAACACCTATGATTAGGGTTATTGGTTGGGTTCATGTTTTAACGAGAACCCTAAGAGGTATCTTGTTGGGTTCCTGTGGGTTAGTTTTTGAATTCATGGGGATCAGAATGTTTTAAGAGGTATATGATGTAATGGACCGGACCTCTCCGGCCCATTCCTTTGCCAAAAAGAAGGTCACGAATTGTTCTGGAGGGTAAATTGAACATTTCCCACACTTTACAGAATTTTGTTAGTGCACGCCATGTAGTGTGAGTACACGCCGTGTACCACCTTACCGAGTATACCCTATGTTGAAGGTCGTGTCCTTGCTGTGTGAAATAAATGGGTACACTCCGTGTATCCCTACTACATGCCGTGTAGTCCCTCCTTGCATACGTGTTACCCTCAAATTGTGTGTTGACCAGTCAACGGTCATGTGTTGTGTTGAAGGTCATGTCATTCCCATGTGAAATAAATGGGTACACTTTGTGTGCCCCTACTACACGTTGTGTTGTCCCTCCCAGTGTACCCGGTACCCTCAAACCGTGTGTTGACCAGTCAACGGTCGTGTGCCGCGTTAAAGGCCGTGTTGGAAGCCGTGTGGTGATCGTGTGAAATCTCTGAGTACACGTCGTGTACCATAATGTACATTCCGTGTACTTCTTTTTCACGCCTATAAAAGGAGGGGTCCCCGCCTCCTTTTCAACTCACCCCTCTCCTCCCTATTCCTCTAAAAATAGATCTCCCAAGAGATTCGAAGGATCTTTTCTTCCATAAGTATTTTGTCCGAGCTCTGGTTTACGATCTGTCACTGGCCACGGGATCGTAACGACGATGAGGAACTTCTGAGATTAGATCCGTTGTCTTTCCTTCGGCCTTTCCTTTCCAACTTCCACCTGAGGAGGTTTTTCGGGGACTCGACAGAAGTGACGGACGCCGATGGACGTCTTCTAAATTTGATCCCTGGGAGAGTTGTGATCAGAACCTGTTGAGGTAGGGATCTTACCTTCATCTCTCTAAGTTGTGCATCATGCGGGGTGGGTATCTTCTTGATTTCATGAGAAACGGTTGAACCTTTAAATGAAGATAATAACTGTTTGAAGAAAGGGGATGGTGAAGTTGTTATGTTTATCATTATATCCTATGATATTATGTTGTGAGTTGAATAGACTTATGCCAACTAAAAATCACAGTCAATGGGGGCCATTTCTTGCACAATTAATTGTTTCCCTATCTTTTTAGACCGTTTTTGTGAATGGAACTTTTTGGAATGTGGAATTTGGTTAATCACGTAAAGTTGGATGATTTAAAATCTTTAACACTTGTGTGATCACCCCGGTTGAACAAAATGGAATAATGAACATGTGGGTTTTGGATTGGTTACGTGGTGGGTGAAAGGGGGGGGGGTGAATCCTGGGTTTTTACGAATAGAACAGGAAGCGGGGCTGCGGTAAATGATGATAAAAGGGGCGATGCGGTGGAGTGAACCTTGTTTGTGGGTTGTTATGGATCGGGTGAGCACCAGTACTATGGTTGATTTGGTTGTGGGTTGATGTGAATACTATGTTGGTGATGGGAAACGGGGCTACGATAAATGGTATCAAGGGGATAATGATATACAGGTTTCGGTGTGATTATGGTTTTCGTGGTTGGCAGCGCGGTAGAAGGGATGGGTTTGAATGTGAATGAATTATGGGTTTTGAATAATAAATAAAAAGTGGAAGAGTTAATGAATGGTGGGTCATGGTAATGGAATGGGATTAATAATCAATGTGTTGGTTGGTTAATAAGAAGGGACTTGTTGTGCTGCTTGTGTTTTCCTAACATGATTTGTGGATGACATGGATATGTTTCACGAACGATTGATATGGTTGGTTACAGTTGTTTACCCAGTAGATAAGGAACTAAATAAACTAATCCTGCTGAAACGTGAAAACCTAAATGGGGTTGTGGTTGTTTGTTGTATTCATGATTCATGGTAGCAGTGCCAAGGAACGTGCTCAGTTTCTCTATTTAGAATCCATAGGTTGGGTTGTGTGTTTGGTATACATATATGTATCTCTATCTATTGTGTTTTATCGCACCCCACCCATGTTGATCACTTAGTGACGAACACTCCCATTTAATGGGAGAGGGTGTTTTCCCCCTTAGTTACTAGCTCCTTCTTTCTCTTTCTTCCCTAGTCTGTGATGGCTTGAGGCGACCTTACACCCATGATTCTTCGTGTAGGTTTTGATTAGGGTGGATTGGCCGAAGACTCTTCAGGCAGGCATACTTTTTCCAAAGAATATTCTGGATGAGGCCCTGGTGTGTGTGGGCGAGATACATGGTTGTGAAGCCTAGGTGTGTGCGGGCAGGATGTGTAGTTTGTGAGGCCCAGGTGTGTGCGGGTGGGGATAGTGTGGAAGCTTCAGGACGTTCGCTGTTTGGAAGAGAATCTAACTAATGTGAAATGGTGTGGGGTACCCAATACTCATGTTCTTATAAACTACTACTACCTATTTTGATTGTGATTTTCATGAGTGTGGATGGCGTGGTTGGGTGGATATATATCCCTTCTCGGATTCTTCTATTTTTCTCACGGGACAATAGGATGTCTCCCCACTTGTGCATGAGAGATTTAGGTTTCCCTACTGAGTATACTTGTATGCTCACCCTACGTTTACTTTCAGGTTAACAGGAGGACTACCAGGGCCGTACAGGACCCTACTAGTCGGGACAGTTAGAGTTGATGCAGTTTTTGTACACTTGTTTCTTTTGGTATTGTCCTTTTTGAGCTTTCTAGTACTTGTACCTTGTTTCAGAACTATTTAAACATGCATGTGGGATTGGTTTGGGTTTATTTCTATACACTTGTTCTGTTCCTTTTTCGTGGTTGACTTGTCCTATTTCCCGATCTTAAAAAAATAAAAAGGGTAATGCCTCTCATATTTGGGAAAACTTATACCCTTGGTGCTAGTCGCCACCTCGGGGCCTACTGGGGGTGGGACTCGGGGGTCATTATCTCCCTTTCACCATTTCCACCTCAGGATGGGCATCTTTGGTGGGAGGGGGTCGTGACATTCCCCTTGGTATTTATATTAGAGAAGATTTGTGCTAGATCCTCCTTCAGAATAATGTTCAGTACAACCTGTCCATATAGAGAGATGATTTAATACTATCTATATAAAGAGGAATAGGTTATGGTTTTGGTAACCAGACTTTGGAAATTTCTAACACCAACATATCAGTACTTCTCCAGGTTGTCTGGTTTTATCATAGGGTTGTGGATCATGACATATTTATTTAGTGAATCTTATACCTAGGGAGTATGATGATGTGCCATCTATAGTTTGAGGTACTATTATATTATCATATACTATCTATTAAACTATATGTGATATAGTTTCATCAAGTTGTTTCATAACAATGCCTATTATTGATAGTCTCAGACTTCATGTGGAGTACTCTATTCATGTAATGAGACAAGATAATAATTTGGGTATACGAACAGAGAAAATATTCTATTGAATGTAATATACTCTTAAAGTAGGTGAAAAAATATTCATTTCTAAACACTTCATCCATGAGATGAAATGATTTCATGTCATTTTAATGTTGTACGAGTCAGTTCCTTATCATGCCTGTGTGGACTATAATCACTGGAGGGTTTCGTTTACATCACCAAAGGGTAATACATTTGTTCAAAAGGGCAGAGTAGGGTTTCTAGTCTGGTAGAGATGGAATGGTGAATCTTATTCTCTGTGGATTGATCACCTAGACAATAATTATTTATAATAATTATTAGATACTACATTAGATTGAGTTCCGTCAACTAAAACATTGATTTAAAATATTATTCCCCAATGACATTTGAGCGATAACTCCAGAGAAAGAGGAATAGTTTTTAACGATCTAGTTAATAGATATAAACTTGTATTAATTCCTCCAAATAGGAAGGATATGAATGAGTTGTATGATGTAGAGATGTAACTAGGGGATTTGGAGGAAAATGGTTTCGCATGGTGCATCACATCACCATAGGGATCAGTAGTCCTTATCACAAAAAAAATTGGATACAAACCTCATTAAATTAATGGATTACAAAAAATTATATCATCTTACTATGAAGAATCGATATATCATATCTCTTGTAGAATATGTTTTTTCCCATCTCAGAATAGCGAGGGTATTCTTGAAGATTGGCTTGAGACCATTATATCATCATATTTGAGTAACGAATTTAGATATTCTTCTTACATATTATTGTTTTTATGGATTATATGAGTTTATCATTAATCAATTTGGTCTAATGAACATTCCTACAATTTATTGTATTTGTAGAATAGGTTTATCCTTCCCTGTCAAGATTTTTTGTTGTAGTATGTGTAGATGACATATTGGTGAATCCTAATACTAATAATTTCCAATAACTCCTATTGAGACTAATTTTTATACTTTTAGAATCCATCAAATTTATTATATTCATTGTAAATTTCATTTTTTCATTGATAAGGTTTACTTCATGTGTCACATTATCTCAGAGGTGGGTGTTTAAGAGGTCCTTGAGGAGTTGAGGGTAGTAGATATCTGGTATAATCCAATGAATTTATTCTACATATACATTTTTCTAGGGATAGATGGATTATATATGAGTTTATATAGGACATATCATCCCTTGTTTAACCAATTATATGTCACAAAACTATGGGTGTTATGTTCCCATTTTTTGAAGTATGAAAGAATTCCATAGAGGATCTGAAACTAAGGATTAGCTCATCAACAATTTTGATTCATCCATTAAAATGAATTGGCTATACAGTATTATTTTATCAATCATTATTTATCCTAGGAGTAGTTTCAGTGTTGAAATATATATTCATTGTGTACGGATCTTCATAGTTGGGGACTCATGAGAAAAATGATCTGAATCATGATCTCGAGTGTGTAGTGGTTGCACATGACATGCATTTTTTGATGCTTTACCTACTAGGTCAGTGTTATTTGTTGTTTATATAACTCAAGACATTTAGTTATGTATTTAAATTTTTATACATGGAAATTAGGTAGTGAATATGGGTTTAATATCTTCTATATTATAAAATTATGATAGTCTATATTACAAGGAGTCGAAATACTATTGTCAATTATTAGAGGTGTGGGATTTAGACAGAGTAATTTCAGGAGTCTAATAGAAAATGTAATCTCATGGATTTGTTTTGTAACATGCATGTAGAAATTTTGGTTCAATATAGATTGTTTTTAATATCAACTTTATCTGTGACCTCTTAACATTTGAAGAATGTGAAGAAGGGGAAGTTTTTATATGTAGAGGGCATGGTCCTACATGAGGGAATTTATGGTGAGGACCCCCACCAAATTAATTAATCCCTGATGGAAAAACCGTGCATAAAAATGGGAAAATCCCTGTTACTTTATATATGAGGGAGGATATGATGCATGATTCATAATCTTTTTAGTAGGATGTTAAGTCGAGTTTCTCCAAAATGTGTCTTGATATGCACCAGCAATATTGTTGGATTGGGATGAAGCATCCAATAGATGAATTATTCACTACGTGTTCAAAATGTTATAAGGTGAAAGTAGAGAAGTTGAGACCTACATGATTATTATGGCCTCTTCTAGTAATGGTAATTAAATGGGGAGAAGTTCCCGATGAAATTTTATTATACTTACAGATCTCACTTATATGTCCTGATTCATTATGGGTATTCATTGAATGAATGATGAATGTATCCCACATGCTCTATATTTGGGAGACATTCTCAGTTGATGATATGTAAATTATTCTATTCCTATATGATTATACATCTACACGGGTTACCATTCACAATCAATTCATAATTGTATACTCATTTATCGTTGAGGTTCTTGAATGGGTTTCATAATTCAATTAGTACGTAGGTTATTACGAGCACACCCATTCACCCTTAGATAAATGGATAGTCAGAACATAAAACACATGTTTTAGATGACATGACCCATGAATGTGTCAATAAATTTTTTATTAATACGATAATATTATCCCTCTATTCATGTTATCATAAAATAATGTTTTTCAGTAATTGATTCAGATGAATCGTTTTTTGGCCTTGTACATTTGGTCATGATATGCACCATTGTGTGGGTTATAGGAATGAGAGGCAGTACATTAGGGTTCTCATTTAATTTATGAGACTTCATAGAATTTTTAGATCATTATAAAATGGATTTATACTAATTATTCTAGATAGAAATTGAATGACAATAACTATCGATGAACTACTCAGTTCAAGGTTGAGAATAATGTATTCTATTAAGATTCACCCATACTTGCACGTAGTTGAATTTATAGGCATGAGATGTTGCCTCTATGCTTTGTCAGGCCATCTGAGATTAGGGAGTGATTTATGCTAGTATCAATTTAGTTTCATTAAACATTGAGGTACCATTTCATGCAAAACATATTCCATATATCATAGCTTCTTTGATATAATTTAATCCTATATCGTACTTCTATTCATGAGGATATTGACCATGATGCTGATTCATCCATTTAGGAGTATTCGATACAGATCTTATATCAGATCACAAAGGCTCTCCTAGGAAAATTTATCCCTTATGTATGAGTTTATTGGAAGAAAAACCGTGTAATAGATGATACATGTTAGCAAGACGACATGGTGTGTGCTCAGTGGTAAGTCATATTCTATGATGAAAATTTTCTACCCATGGAAGGTGAACTCAAAGAAGAGTTATTTTAAGGCGAAAAATTATAAGAACATGATTTTTTATCTCCGGTATCATTCCTTTATATTTTTTTAAAATGATTATTTTGGACCTAATATTGAATACCTTCTTGGTTATAATGGTTTTGGTGTGTCTGGAGATTGTTTAGAGCTCAGAGCCATCGATAGTGGAGATAAAAAAACACTACATGACTATTAGATAATTTATTAGTAGGATAGCGGAGAAGGTAGGGATTTGTATTCCATACGATGAACCAAGGTGAACCCACCAATGAAAAATTTTTGTTGCTCTTTTTTTTAAATTTTATTAATGGTTGGTATTTAAGCCTCATTTTATTATTATGAAAGATAAGACCACTTTTGACTGGGTAGAGAGATACCCATTACATAGCCCAATGGCGCGAGGCTATGTGGCCTGAATACTAGGATGGAAAGCACATTTCTTTCCCAATGGGTCCTTCAATGAATAGTAATATACATTACCTGCACTTCTAAAATACCACTGCTGCTACAGTTCTTATATAGTTCCTATGCTATAATAACCTAGAAATTAGTCCCTATCTTGATTCGGTCCTATGTATTTTGGAAGCCAAGAAGGATTCTGTAACACTTTGGTAAAGGTTTATTGGAAACTTTTTGTTATTCATAGAAGTTGTTTTATTGTGAAGGGTGCATGGATTCCTTAACTATGTGACCTAACCATGTGGACTCCGCCATGGTAAAACAATTGGTTCATGGATAGAGAACGGTTTGGCCAACCATGTTTCCAAACTTTATGTCCAATGTTTTAGGTGGGAATGTAGAAATTTACTTTGTTGAAATGTTTATTTATTCCTCTTTATCAGTTTCTTATTCCAATAGGCAACCAACACACCTTTCTCCCTCTCTAGAGCTCTCAAGCCTTCTTACGCATCTTTTTGTCAGAAGATGTGATTCAATGTTTGATTTTTTCTATTTTCATCACATCTTATCTATATTAATGATATATTGATACCTTTTTATTTTTTCTTTGATTGTCTTTCTCTTGATAAATATATTGAGGTTCATTCTCATAGGCCATATTTTTAGGGTGTGTGAACCATGTTCAGATATCTCCCATTACTAGAAAAACTAATGGCTGATACAGAATGAGGAGTTTCATAATAGAATTATATAGGTTTAATATTAGTTATTCGTCATGTCTTAAGGTTTTATAATTTTTTCCACTATGTCGCATACTATTTCCATCTTCCCTTTCCCCTAAATTGAACAAATCTTAAATTATATTCCATGGTTGGAACCAAATGATTTTTCAGAACCCACCTAATATCATGAATCTTAAATCAATGAGTGACACAATCCTTCTATGTGTTCCCTCCTTATTCAATTTTTTATTATCCTCTTATGCCCAAAACACCAAATAGTGTGCTTGTCCTCATTTAAAAGCTATTATACAAAGTTGATATGGAATGTAAGTATTGTCATAACATGTGTAGTTACCTTGATGATTATAATTATTTTAAACGTATATGGGTGAGTTGTAAAGATACATAATGTATTTTAAATATTAAATTGGTTATTCACTTTTTTATATTAGATGATAATGAGAAATTGATCATAACATGGATCATATTAAAAGTAGTGGTTATTTATAATTGAATGGGGGTCATAACCCATGTGAATTATAGTTAATTATCATGATGAACCTGATTCAAGTGTTATATAAATTTTCATGGTAACCTTTTATCTAAATAATAAATGAACATAAACACCTACACTAGTTCAGATGAACATACATGATGACCCTTGATATACATAAAGGGTTTTGGATCCCTTCATTTAATTGTGATAATATTTTGGGCATGGAGACTATATAATGTGATACATGGAATGTAATCCCATAAAATATTATATTGGTAATGGTGTCCAACATTATGTGATATTGGGTATGTCCTATCATATAATGTGATATTGGGAATGGTGTCCCTTATAATCTGATATTGGGAATGATGTCTATTATAAACAGTATACTATGGAATGGTGTCCCTTATAATATTATATTTGGTATGGAGTAACTTATAAATGTCAAAATAGGAATGGATTCTATAATAAAATGATATTGGGAATTGTATCCCTTATAAATGTGAGACTATGGATTTGAACCCGTCATACTATTTCAGTGTTCATCCAGAATTGTCCATAGTAGGTAGTGTGTTCCAGGATTCATTTATGTAAATGGACTCCACCCATATATAGTTACTATTACTACATTACATTATTATATTTTCTCATGTCCTTGTTGTATACATAGAGTTTATATTTAGAAACATCATTTTTGGTGGCCAAATGAGATTTATATCAGTCCCAATTTAGGAATCCTATGACACCCAGGAAAATTTTATGCTTCTAGGAGAAGCTAAAGGTGTAGAGACCCGAAGCTTGACATACATGGAAATTACATTACTTTAGAGGAATACTTAATACATTACAAAAACAGACACACAAGGACCGTAATAGTTTAGTGTCTTTGGAAACTTGGAACGTAATCTTCTAATCGTGGTGAAAGATCTTCAACATCTCCTATAAAGATCTTCCCCTTTTTTTCTTACCTAAAACCATTCATTATATCCTGGGGAAAATAAAACATTAAAAGGGTGAGCTCAAATGCTCAGTATGTGTAAGCATGGATAAAATAAAACATACCATATATATTTGAACTTAAAAACATGAACATAATGTTTAAACATCAAAATCATGAGAAATAACTTAAAACATGGAAGTGCGTAAGGCATATATCATAAAGAAACATTAACAATGATAAAATAGCCTGGGAATAAAACATTTAATTGTGGAAACCATTAATCACATGATATGATTTCCATAGTAGCCAAGGCATTGCTTCCAAGACAATCTTAGTGGAGAAATCCCTTTCTGAATTGAGTTCACTCCTTGTTCCAGTCCTGTATTAGTGAACCGGATTAACTTTCCATTCCAGCCATGTCTATCTCATGAGATATAAATCGTTACCCAATGCATTGGAGGGAGATATAGGTCCCACCCATCTCATAATGAAATCATTCTTACTTGTGCCACAAAATAAACATACATCATAAATAATAACCCAACGAATAAAATGGGTTTCATAAACATCATCCCATCATCACATAATCCATATAAAAGAAATGGATATCATTTCATAATAATAAAAGTGAAACCATGTCAATCATAGAGAAATTACACTTGAAACATACACATATGAAATAATTTCATCTTAGATGGAAAATGGTTTTGATAAAACACTTGTAATGAATTTTTTAGGAAAATATCATTTCTTCTTCAAAATCAATTTCTTTTCACGAAACTTCATGCAATTTTAAAAGAAAGAGATGTTTTTGAAAATATTCATGAAAATTTTTGGAGGAAGCTTCATGAAAATAAGGCTTTATAAAACTGTAAAAATCTGTTCCTGCTGTATAAGTTAAATGAAAAACATTCTTTTCGTACTTTTCCCGGAAAAGTCAAAAAGTATCTCGTAACATAAACAAAAGAAAGATTCCTTACATAAAATGTAGTAAAAGTCAAAAAAGGTTAAAAATGACTTTAAACATACATGAAAACACTTTTATAAAACATGGACATGGATGATAGAAATAACCCCAGTTAATACTTATGTATAAGCAATCTCGGATAAAAATGAGTTTTGCAAAAATATCCCTTACCTTAGGTCTGATATGCTTTGTAAATATCCTAACCTCCTTTATAATGATTTATATAATGTTATGGACTTATTACAGAATCATATTAATTGTTATGATATCATATATGGTTCACTTATGACTTTATATTACCCGTTCTTTTGTATATTCCATGTTAAAGAGCGTTTTGGGTAAAATCGTTTCATTTGTCGTCCGTCTTTTGACTTGTAATTATTCATATGATTACTTAGATCATAATTAATTACATATAAAACGTAAGAAATGATTTATATATAATTAATATTCAGAATATACATATATAGAATAGATCGGTAAATGGAAAGAAGTACACCGTTCATGGAGACGGTAGGCCGTACGTACACATGAACGTTGTTTTCGTTTCCTCAATGAATTGAATGAAATTAATTGTATGACATACATATATATACATACATAAATCCAGTATCATTATTATGTCATATATTTCACGATTACTTATTATATATACTTTATAATCATTTATGAATGGTTAATCATTGAGAATGAATCTCATCACGTCGTGGAGACGGTATTCCGTAAGTACGCACGAGCGATGATATCGTTCCCACGATCATGGAATTTTATTAGAGTGTATGTATACTATTAAATAATCAATATCACTTTACAGTAATAATATATAGTTTTTATTTACACCATTATACCCATCCAAGTAAGGTGGTGGTGGAAAAGAGGGAGGAGGTGCCCTTTTATAAGGGATGAGAGGGGCACCTTTGGAATTCATAAAAATATTAATTTATAATAAATCTAACCACACTTAAAAAAGTCCAAAAATGACTCACATTCGAAGATTAGATGAGATAGGGTTTTAATCTCATCAACCAATCAAATTTAGACAGGTTTGGATCTTATTTTAAACCTTGTCATTTTGATTTATCCTTTTGTATTTTATTTAAGTTTATTTGTGGTAATAAAATTATAAATTTTAAATTACAACAAATAATTACTTATTTGTTGTGAATTTTCCATAATTTTTCACTTTATAACATTATAGACCATATAAATTTAAATTTATAATTTGTAAATATTTTTGTGATTTTTAATCAATTTTATAATATGTTATTTTTATAAAATAAGAATAGTGTCATTTTTGACACTATTCATTTATTTGAATTTAAATAAAATATTTACAGAAGATATGTTCGAACTAAAAGATTTAATAGATTAGAAAAGGTCATATGTATCTATAAAATTAGTGGATCACATTAAATAGTTCATATAATATTAATTTTATTATTTTTAAAACCATTTATTTGGTTTATCTCTTAATAAATAATTACTACAACATTTTTGTATAATTATTTAATATACTTATTTTTTAGCATAAAAATTAAAAATGAAATCCTATGATGAAGATAAATCTTTTACCTTTCACAATAATACTTTTAATCGAATTTATCACCTTAAAATCAGAATATTTAAACTGTTATATTTATTAAATTATGAAGGTTACAACTTTGGCATCATTTAAAATAAAATAATATAATTGTCATAATCCCTTTTATAAGGCTCCAAACGGTTATATATTCGTTAATTGGATGACTAAGGTGTAGATATACACTACCAATAAGTTTTGGTCAGGTTTTTGGGCCTTTTAATGGGTATTATTATTTCAATAAAAACTATATTACTTATTTCCCAATTAATAACTGATTTTTGTATCATTAATGTATCACCATTAATGATAATTATATAATCCCTAAAAATTATAAATATATAATCATGATGTAGATAATTTTATTAGATTTCTGGATACAATTCATGTTCTAAGTTTGATGATGTTTATCACTAAATTAAAATTATTGTACTTATAAGATTTAAGAGAGTGACATGTTGTCACTTTCTTTGGTTTTAATAATAATTAAATTATTTTCATTTTCAAAAGTCCAAAAAATGAATCTAATCTGACCCTACGGTTATATGGGTCTACATTTATCCATCCAGTATAAATTTGGCATGTTTTAGGGTAGTTTTATAATATTATATTTACCCTTAATTACCCGATTTACCTTTAACTAAGGTAAATAAAATATACCGTAGTTACTATTCATAATTCTCAAAAATAAAAAATAGCTTATTAACATAATTTGGACCCACTGATTCCAAATATGAAATCCATTTTTCCAAATTCAATACACAAAATTTGCAGAAATTAAATCAAAATTAATCCCGTTGTCGAAAGAAAACGGATTTTTCTTTAAAACATTACAAAAGACTGAATTGATTTAACCTATGAATTTAAGTAAAATCAATGGTAATGACATAAATTATATTAAATGGTAAAAATATATTCTATTTATACATTAAAACCATTAAATATTATAATTTAACCATATAAATTATTGCGATGAAAAAAGTTGTTTTTAATTAAAATATAGTGTGTTTTTACTATTTATCAAAATATGAAAGTTACCAGAATAATATGAAAAATTTATCCAAAGTAAATTTTTATTTATTTATTCCAAAGAAGAATTTTATTTTGTCAAATTGAACTTATAAACATGTCAAAAACTAGATTTAATGTGGGTGCCCCATCCAAAGGCTACAAACCAGCATTTTTTTTGAAAAATACTTATTTTACCCGAAAAATTTATTTTGTTCTTATACCATGTTCTAGAAAATGTGTAAGATGAATAATAATGATATAAAATTCAAAATTTAGTTAATACTATTCATAACTGCTAGTTCATAATAATATAATAATAATATATCGTTTTTTAGTAAAACCTGGTATTGCGTACAACACACGCTATCGAGGAAGGTCGTAATTGCATGTAATGCATGCCAAGTCAGGGTTGCGTGTTGTGCAAGAATCCTTCGTTGTTTCGTATCACAGAATCCAAACATATTTCATTTATACATTGAATATATATATATATATATATACTCAATTTTGTGTAGAATAACTATTATCAAAATTGTGTGTAACACGATCCAGGAATAGTGTTGTGAATACTGCAAGCTAATAGGGTGTTGCATATAGCGCAAGGTAATCTTGCTGTATCATACAACACAAGACATTAATAATAATAAAAGAATATTTTTAATAAAATATCGGGGTGTTACATTCTACCCCCCTTAAAATGAATTTCACCCTCGAAATTCGTCGGGGTTATAAATGGTTTACTACTCGAATGTTTGTTTAATAGAAACCCGCATTGTAAAAAGGAATACCAAAACATGGCATTAAAAACTAAATTATGAAATGTAATGGTTACCCAAATTAACTCATCACTGGGTTTCCACATAGGATAAAATAGGTGAAAGTATGGATATGGAAGAAAAATATAACCATAATGTTCTGATGGAGAGTGGTAGAGAACATGGCTATGAAAAATCCAACAATCACAGAGATATTGATTTGTGATGATCTAAAGTACCATCTGATTCATCGGATATAAGTGAACTAGGACAAAATTTTTGGTTTTCAAGATCATTTCCCTTAATTTGATGAATTAAAAGAAAAACGTTCATGATTTTGGTACAATATCACTTTTGTTTGTGAATTGAACAATTTCCACTTCATCCCTTAGAGAAATGAAGTTGAATTTATTATTCGCGATGTGTTAGCAGATCATGTGATAGAATGATGGTTCATTCCATCTCTTTCAAACAAAAGGTTAGCAAAAGTTATAAGTCCATCTTGTGGTCAGATTAATCATATATGGTTCCAAAAATGAACTTATACTTCATATATCATACCTCATAATAAAATAAAACTAGTTTCTACTAACTAGGGAGTTCCTGTAGGCCAGTGGAAGGCAATAAAGGCCAGTCGCACATCGGTTGTGGGTTTGATTCCCATAGCCTTGTCCGACGCGATGGGCTGTCGCCCGTCCTGCAGGTTTTCCTTTTTCTAAAACTACATTACTATAACATCCCAAAAATAATATCAAAAAAAACTTCTATCCTTAAACAATGCTAACTTATGTCCAACATAATCCATTCCAATCTTTAGGCTTATCTATAATACTGCAGTACACTCTCATATTATAGTGAAAACGATTATCAGAGATTTCATATAACAAGCATGTTAATTCCATATTTGATCCCCATATATCATAAGATATGTCTTGTTGGTCACATTCCAAACATTCGAAGTACTTAATCATGTATTCTATTGAAAAATGAATACCCATTGAATCATTGTGAAAACATGAATGCTGTCAAAAGTTAACTTTTCCACATATCAAAATCCAAAAATTCTATATACTCAAACCATGAGATAAGATTCTCTTTATATCAGTCATGAGCTCATGAATACTATCAAACATTTAATATTCTTCTTATCCATTCATTATGTGCATATCATCTACTTTCCAAAAATATCTGAATAACATTTCATGGTTACTAGTACCATTAATCATACACTTTCAAAACATAGGAAAGAAAATAGTGTAACAATCCTTAGATGTCTCTTTATTCCATAGTACCATGAGTTTACTAATACAACATTACACTTGATAAACATGTAATCATTCCACTACCTTCTTAAACCATTGAACGAGCTTCAACAATTCTTTCATCTCACATATCATTTGTATTCTCTTCATCATCATCAACATAAATACTTCCCATATGACCGTACTTATTCTCTTCATGAGACATTCTCTTAGGGTATTGGTTTGCATAATGCCTGTACATTCCACATTTAAAACATTTAACCATTGTTGATGTCGTAGAAATACCATTATCGTCATCCATGGTGTTAACTGAACCTTTTCCTTTCCACTTACTGGCTTTGATTCCTTCTTTTCCACACCCAAAGCATCTTCCAGTTCCTTTGAAACAATCTCCTCGATGCCTCTTCCAATATGATATACATGATGGAAATTGAACATTCTTTCCTCTATGATCATCATGAAACTATATCGTTCTCTTATTATCTGAGTCGGGAAACTTACCAAAGTTGAGATTATTGATCATATTATGAGATTTATGATTTGCCATAAAAACGATGTTTGGACTTCCAAATTCCGTTTCATTTGGTTTCTCATGAAGAATATCATTCCATTGTCCGTCATATCCTCCATTATCATGAATCTTCCTGTTTCTAGCCATTTTCTAAAACCCAAAAAGAATAGTGTCAGAGGAAAAATTCATGCTAGGGAAAACAACATAGTAGTGGGGGAGCACCCACAATATCTAACATCTTAGGTTAAATTATAATATTGTTACCTTAGTTCTAGGACTATATCTTATACGTATACTTATCCTTAGGTACATCCCAAGACATACCGTAGAAATATCTCTATGGATCTCAATAACGTTTTCGCATCCTAGTTTCCAAAGGTTGACTAAACCTTTCCTCTGATACCAACTGTAGAGACTCGAAGCTTGACATACATGTACATTACATTACTTTAGAAAAATACTTAATACATAACAAAAACATACACACAAGGACCGTAATAGTTTAGTGTCATTGTAAACTTGGAAAGTAATCTTCTAATCGTGGTGAAATATCTTCAACATCTCCCATAAATATCTTACCCTTTTTTTTCTTACCTATAACCTTTCTTTATATCCTAGGGAAAAGAAAACATAAAAAGGGTGAGCTCAAATGCTCAGTAAGGGTAATAATGGATAAAATAAAACATACCATATACATTTGAACTTAAAAACATGAACATAATGTTTAAACATCAAAAGCATGAGAAATGACATAAAAAATGGAAGTACGTAAGGCATAGATCATAAAGAAACATTAAGAATGATAAAATAGCATTGTAATAAAACATTTAATTGTGGCAACCATTAACCACAAGATTTGGTTTCCATAGTATCCAAGGCATTCCTGCCAAGACCATCTTAGTGGACAAAGTACCTTTCTGAATCAAGTTCACTCCTCGTTCCAGTCATGTATTACTGAACCGGATTAACTTTCTGTTCCATCCATGTCTATCTCATGAGATATAAATCGCTAGCCAATGCATTGGATGGAGATATAGGTCCCACCAATCTCATAATGAAATCATTCTTACGTGTGCCACAAAATAAACATACATCATACATAATAACCCAACAAATAAAATGGGTTTCATAAACATCATCCCATCATCACATAATCCATATAAAAGAAATGGATATCATTTAATAATAAGAAAATTGAAACCATGTCAATCATAGAGACATTACACTTGAAACATACACATATGAAATAATTTCATCTTAGATGGAAAATGGTTTTGATAAAAACACATGTAATGAATTATTGAGGAAAATATCCTTTCTTCTTCAAAATCAATTTCATTTCCCAAAACGTCATTCAATTTTAAAAGAAAGGTATTTTGTTGAAAATATTCATGAAATATTTTGGATGAAGCTTCATGAAAATAAGGCTTTATAAAATCGTAAAAATCCGTCTGTGCTGTATATGTTAAAAGAAAAACATTCTTTTCGTAGTTTTGCCGGAAAAGTCAAAAAGTACCTCGTAACGTAAACAAAAGAAGGATTCCTTACATGTCATGTAGTAAAAGTCAAAAATGAGTAAAAATGACATTAAACATACATGAAAACACTTATATAAAACATGGGCATTGATGATAGAAATAACCCCAGTAAATACTTACGAATAAGCAATCTCAGATAAAAATGAGATTTGCAAAATTATCCCTTACCTTAGGTCCGATATGCTTCGTACATATCATAACCTCCTGTATAATGATTTAAATAATGTTATTGACTTATTACAGAATCATATTAATTGTTATGATATCATAAATGATTCACTTATGACTTTATATTACCCGTTCTTTTGTAAATTCCATGTTAAAGAGCGTTTTGGGTAAAATTGTTTCATTTGTCGTCGGTGTTTTGACTTATAATTATTCATTTGATTACATAGATCATGATTACTTACATATATAATGTAAAACATGATTTATATATAATTTATATTCAAGAATATACATATATATAATAGATCGGCAAATGGAAAGAAATACATCGTTCATGGAGACGGTAGGCCGTACATACACATGAACGATGTTTTCGTTTCCTCAATGAATTGAATGGAATTAATCGGATGACATACATATATATATATAAATAAATCAAGTATCATTATTATGTCATATATTTCATGATTACTTATTATATATACTTTATAATCATTTATGAATGGTTAATCATTGAGAATGAATCTCATCGCATCGTGGAGACGATATTCCGTACGTACGCACGAGCGATGATATCGTTCTCATGATCGTGGAATTTTATTGGAGTGTATGTATACTATTACAGAATCAATATCACATTGCAATAATCATATATAGTTATTATTTACACCATTATTCCCATCCAAGTAAGGTGGTGGTGGAAAAGATGGAGGAGGTGCCCTTTTAAAAGGGAGGAGAGGGGCACCATTGGAATTCTTAAAAATATTAATTTATAATAAATCTAAACCCACTTGAAAAACTCCATAAATTACTCATATTCGATGACTATATGAGATAGGGTTGTAAACTCATCAACCAATCAAATTTAGACAGGTTTGGATATTATTTTAAACCTTATCATTTTGATTGATCCTTATTTAATCTATTTAAGTTTATTTGTGGTAATAAAATTCTAAATTTTATATTATAAAAAATATTTACTTATTTGTTGTCAATTTTCCATAATTGTTTACTTTATAACATTATATACCATATAAATATAAATTTATAATTTTTAAAAATTTTTGAGATTTTTAAACAATTTTATAATATGTTATTTTTATAAAATAACAATATTGTCATTTTTAAAACTATTAATTTATTTGAATTTAAATAAAATATATACAGAATATATTTTGGAACTAAAAGCTTTAATAGATTCAAAAAGAGGTCACATGTATCTATAAAATTAGTGTATCACATTAAATAGTTCATATAATATTTATTTTATTATTTTTAAAACCATTTATTTGGTTTATCTCTTAATAAAATAATTACTAAAACATTATTTTTAATTATTTAATATACTGATCTATTGCATAAAAATTAAAAATAAAATACTATGATGAAGATAAATCTATTATATTTCACAATAATACTTTTACTCGATTTTATCACCTTAAAATCACAATATTTAAATTGTTATGTTTATTAAATTATGAAGGTGACAACTTTAGAATCATTTAAAATAAAAATAATATAAGTGTCATAATCCCATTTATAAGGCTACCAACGGTTATATATTATGTCATTGGATGATTAAGGTGTATATATACACTACCAATAAGTTTTGGTCAGGTTTTTGGGCCTTTTAATGGGTATTATTATTTCAATAAAAACTATATTACTTATTTCCCACTTAATAACTAATTTCTATATCATTAATGTATCAACATTAATGATAATTATTTAATCCTTAAAAATTATAAATAAATTATCCTGATTTAGATAATTATATTAGCATTCTGTAGACTATTCATTTTTTAAGTTTGATGATGTTTATCACTAAATTAAAATTATTGTACTTATAAGATTTAAGAGAGTGACATGTTGTCACTTTTGTTGGTTTTAATAATAATTATATTATTTTCATGGTCAAAAGTCCAAAAATGAATCTAATCCGACCCTTAGGTTATATGGGTCGACTTTTAGCCATACAATAGAAATTTGGCATGTTTTAGGTTAATTTTATAAAATTATATTTACCCTAAATTACCCGATTTACCTTTAACTATGGTAAATAAAATTTACCGTAGTTACTATACATAATTCCCAAAAATAAAAGGTAGATTATTAACATAATTTGGACCCACCGATTCCAAATATGGAATCCATTTTTCCAAATTCAATACAAAAAAGTTTCAGAAATTAAATCAAAATTAATCACGTTGTCAAAAGAAAACGGGGTTTTCATTAAAACATTGCAAAAGATTGAATTGATTTAACCTACAAATTTAAGGTAAAATCAATGATAATAACATAAATTATATTAAATGGTAAAAATATATTCTATTTATACTTTAAAACCATTAAATATTATAATTTATCAATATAAATTATTGCGATGAAAAAAGTTGTTTTTAATTAAAATATAGCTTGTTTTTACTATTAATCAAAATATGAATGTTACCAGAATAATATGAAAAATTTATCCAATGTAAATTTTTATTTCTTTATTCCAAATAAGAATTTTATTTTTTCAAATTGAACTTATAAACATGTCAAAAACTAGATTTAAAGTGGGTGCGCCATCAAAAGGTGGCAAAACTGCATTTTTTGAAAAATACTTATTTTACCCGAAAAATTTATTTTGTTCTTATACCATGTTCTAGAAAATGTGTAAGATTAATAATTATGTTATGAAATTAAAAATTTAGTTAATAATATTCATAACATCTAGTTCATAATAATATTTTAAAAATATATCGTTGTTTAGTAAAACCCGTTATTTCGTACAACACACGCTATCGAGGAAGGTCGTGATTGCGTGTAATGAAAGCCAAGTCAGGGTTGCGTATTGTGCAAGAATCCTTCTTTGTTTAGTATAACAGAATCCAACCATATTTTATTTATACATTGAATATATATATATATACTCAATGGTATGTAGAATAACTATTATCAAAATTGTGTGTAACACGATCCAAGAATAGTGTTGCGTATAATACAAGCTAATACGGTGTTGCGTATAACGCAAGGTAATATTGGTGTAGCATACAACACAAGACATTAATTAAATTAAAAGAATATTTTTCATAAAATCTTTGGGAGTTACAAAAGGGATGCATCCTCATATGAATGTGTGACATAGATCTTGACATAGTATGTATGTGTTAGAAGATTACCATGATAGAGCCTCTGATTTGGGAAATTTTTTTATCTTTTTGTCAACTTCTCATGGTACTACATCCTATAGTCTTTATCCATATTTTCATAATTTATTTACATATTCTAAAAATTATAATCAATTTATATATGAATAATTTATCTGTTGATTTATATTTTTTGTATTTTTATAACTTCTTCGGTTGTACCTCCCCAATATATTTTCTTATATTATTATTTTTATTACATGTCTGTTGTGTTCCACTCTCATAATAGGGGAATAGTCTCCCCACAGAAACACCCTATGCCCTCAATTATATTCAACATACTGTAGAATTTAGAGAGATGTTCTTGAACTTGTGTGGCTCAATTAGGTTTTGGACAACCTAAGTGGCATCCGGGTCAATGATATCACAAAAAAATGTCAAAATACCACAACAGATTCCCCATCAATGTCAGATCACTATAATCAAAAGGATCAAATTTCAATTATCAAAATCAAGCTTGTATACAACTGAAAAAATGAATTTTCTAAAATAGTATGATAGTTTTAGTGATCTAACAAACATAGGATTGATGTATTATTTATCATAATAGATATATTCTAATACTATGACATATTTGAGTTGTATAGGACTAAATGACCTCTTTCCGTGATTCTACACATGAAAATTCATCCTATCCTTCTGTTTTTGGTATGTATGGAGTATAACCACCACGAATTACTTCTAGATTCCCAACGATAGAGATTCCTAAGTGTTGGTGAATTAATTAGTTTGTTGGGGGGTATTTATTGGGACTCAAATACAATGATCAAATTAATTAAAACTTGTAATATAGTTTTGTTTAAGGGTTATCCATATGGCATGCCAATCATGATTTCTACTATGTCTCAAGAAATGTGGATTTTTTTTATATGTAACATGGTTAGATATGACTATTTAAAAACACATATATCCTCGTAGAAAATCTCCATAAATTATTTTTGGTTTCCAAGGAAAAAATACATGGTTTAACATAAACACCGTTCATTGGTTCAAACCCATTTAGGACACTAATAACCACCAAATCCAAATATAATATACCATATTTTTTTCACTAGAATATTATAACACAAAAAAACATAATAAAGAGGTAAATGTTTGGATTCTGGTACAAGATAAATCATGAAGTGATTAAAATTTACCACAATAAGGATTCTAATACTCGAGAAGTATCTCTATAGTTAATACTCAAACTACATGGTCCATTGAGCTCATATATCATATTCATGATCCTAATTCACATCGTATCCCATACAATCTATGTGTCTAATGAATTAACCACATTAGAAATCACATGCCCATCAAATACTACCTCTAAAATTTAGATGTGGATATTTTAATTTTATTCATAATGTCAAGGCTATTAAAGTGTCCTCAATACAAAATCAAGGTTCTTAGGAAGAATATATATTATGATAGAATATATGTACATATAATCCATGAATATGAATAATGAATCATTTAATAGATTTTAAATCGCATTCATAATATCCATTAACAATATTTGAGAATGTTCTATCCTAAATAGAGTGATAAGATAATCATACAATATATATATATACTCAATTGTTTTTGGTAATATCCTCCCCTATAACACAAAATTGATGATAGACTAAATGAGTATCGATCTGTGATGAAAATTAGGCTCCTCATAAATCATAAAATTGAAATTCAATTTCACTTAATCTATAATGTTTCATCATCATTTACTATTAAAACTTCTTATAGTGTATATGGAACCATAGTAATTTATCCAGATACATAAAAAATGACAGTAGAGAATACAAAGGATATTATATCGATTTAATAAATCCATCCACATCTATGTCATCTAAATAAACAATCCACTCTATCTTCAAAAACTATTTTATGTGATATTGTTAAATAAATATGAGTTTCCCCCCTTGTAACATATGATATTTAGACTTAGTTCCCCAATAATGTATTACCCAACAAGTCTCATCAGATTTAATTATAATAATAATCCTCAATTAGAGGAATTATATTGGGAGATACTATTGAATCTCTAGTGACATTAAACCATTTTACTTATCAATGATAACTACAACATATACTAGTTTCATTCAGATTATACATAAATTGAGATCCCCTCACTAAAAAATAAAATCATCTCAACTCTAGATGTGTTGACAGAAACATGTCTCGGGCAATAGAATTAATGAACATGATAACTAGTTATCCAAACCATTAAAAATACCTCAAAAATTAAAATAATTATATTTATAATTTAATCCCATATATTATCATATAAAATAACTATATTAAATTCAAAAAATAACTAAATTTAGTATAAACTATTTACCATGTGTCTGTCAAGATTTAGAAAAATAAAATATAACATAATATTTTAATCTATTCCAAGAATGGATAAGGAAAATATAAAAAAACAATATGAACTTGTATCATACATATTATTATATTATGTTGTATTAATGAAAACAATACCTATAAATATAAAAAGACCCTCTCCATAAAAAAATGTATCCAAATCCATTTCATACACATTTCATATCATTAAAGAACAACCCTGAATCTCCAGTGAATGATTATCCAATTCAATAATGTATGTTTTTTCTAGTCCAACAATTGAGATCCCCTCCCCGTACTATGACCATAGTTTTCCAAATTTAGATCTATAATCTTTGAAAAAAGGCATGAAACATTACCCAACTTCCCTCATCGGTGACATAAATTCTGTAGATTCACTCATAATGTTTCAAAGTGTCCCTTTTATCTATAATGAAAACTTATAATAGAGCCTCTCCACATAGATATATTTGAATAATACCTATTATTATCCACTAATATGCCACCAAGTTTTTCCATCCCATCATTAAATTTCTTATAACAAGAATAGGTAGTTAAAATAACATAGGAAATTCTAGAAGTATGTTCACTATAATTGAGAGAAAAATGTTATATATTCTTCTAGTAACCGCTTCTCAATAGTGAGGTAATTACAAATAACAATAGAATAAATATTTAGGTAAAACATTATATAATTATATGACTCATTTATATTCTATGAGGACACAATATTAGCATGTCTGTAAAATGAGAAAAATATGTAGACCCAGAAATAATCCCATGTTGTTGCTCTACACACTCTTGATCATGATGTAGTATTATTTTTTCAGGAATTTACTAGTTGAATGACATCACCAATTTGTATGTACATGTAAATCAATAACACATTATTTTGGGACCTGTAACTCCACATAAATCATGGTATGTCATAGAAGAATAATTCCTAAAAGTGTTTCAATCATATCATCAGGATTATCTACATAATCAAAAAAATTCCACCAACATTTGAATCATATATTAGAAATCATGAGGAACACTAGTGACCTTCAACACAATAAATAGTATGAATGAGAAACATCAATAATGTTAAATCATCATACATGAAAACCCTCCTCTACATGTAGGCACAGTTATTATGACTTTGGGAAGTGGGGGTCACACTACCTAAAACACTGGAGTATGCATGGAAGAATGCACATGATAACACTACAACATATCCATTGGTGGAATTTGATCATCTTAATGTATTGGAAATTTCTAGAATCACTATGCTGTAAAATTTCAGAAGTGATAAATAGTTGTTTAGAACACATATAACAACCTACTTATCCGAAAAAACCAGGAATATACAAGGCACACACAAGCAGGTTTTATCTGATAAACTAAATTATGGTATAACAACACTCATGGTATGAACCTCTTAGTTCTACCCAATACATAAAACCATCCCTCCATACTTACACATTAGTCATAATAATATATCTATCATAACATAATTCATAATTTCAAACAACTAATTTCCTCACTAGTATATCAAAAACTCATATAATATATATATATCACCGAAGAATTGAAATAAATTAACATCATGATTTAATCAAATAATATAAAAAATAAATATATATTTATATGACATGTGATCCTTAATGAAATTAAATGATGTGTGAAACCACCAAAATCCTATAAAACAATAATTGTAGTAAAATCACAAGTAACTCGAATTTTCATTAAACTTGATTTAGCCAGACACATGGAAACAACCCAAAATGCGTTTTAAAAACCCAATACCTTTTTTACCATAACCGCAAATAATGATAAATGAAAACTAATCCCTATGGTAAAATTTCATTACACCCTAAACCGAAAAATTATGTCTATTATAATGTAACATACCTCCTCAAGTGTTAATCATCACAATAAAAATGTTATCAACTAGAGACAACAAACTAATGTTTCTATGGACAGGTTATAACCTTTTTTATTATAGGTACACATCCAAATAACACATAAAAATAATGAACCTAAACTCACATTCGAAAAGAAAAAATAAAAATTAATCCATAATGGATTATATTTTAGGTCACACAAGAGTAATCAAAACTGCCATGATTGTGTCAGCTAAACAAGAATGATAAATAAAAAAAGAATTTTTAATAGATAAAGGATTTTCAACCACTCCCCAACGTATTCATGGGTATTAACACCAACCTATAATTGTAATCTCCTATTGAACAAACTATAGGGACCCTATATTAATCTATATACCTAACGTTGACGTCTAACCTCCCAGAATTATTCCCATGAAACTTATTATTATAAACCCAGATATACTCCAACAATGCTTCTTTGAAATATGTTAACATTTATATAGATGTGTTTACATTAATGGAATAAAAATTATTCCTATAAGAATTCAATGAATCATGTAACAATAGATAACTCACTAACCAAGTTACCATTAACTCTATACATACCTAATACTTCGCTATATAGAAATAGTAACTTATTTTGTTTTTGCAAGACATAAATAATACTATATTATATAGTATATCCTAAATAACAATTCATTGTTAACATTTGTGGAAGTAGTCAATTCCCCTATTCATGGAAATTTATAAAACATGAATGATGACCACCTTCTCAACTCCAATTGTTTTCACGCTTGGTACACCCATAATAATTGAACTCTATATAAAAATACGAAGGTATCCTATCAGAAGATCACACTAGAATAAATTGGCCATTTACAATGTTGTAATAATTCAACGTACAATAATAAAAATAAAATAATTTATTATTACCATCATATATATATATCTGACTCTAACGATTCATTTCATCTATCCTACCACTCTATGGGTTCAGATATATTTGTTAGGGCCACTAATGAAACTAAACATCGAATCATAATAATACAGTAGTTATGCCCCCATCGACATGTAAGGCATGACATAGTAAGGACCCATAAAAAAACAAGTTTTAAATAGTCTATGATATATAAAATAATTAATATACAAAATAGAATGGAATAACATTGAAATAAACCAAAATAGTTGTCCTTTGTTCTATGAAACATAAAAATAATAATAAAAATCATAACGAAGAATTATATAGAATATAAAAAATTCCACTAGATATTTTGTGTTGACATATTTGTTAAAAAATAACATTGGATGCAGAATCCATTACCATTAGAATGGCTCATAATCCATTGTATACATATCCATATACCAATAATAAATGAGTCATTGCACTAGGCATATACATCAAGGATAAAAAATTCCAAATCGATAAAAACGACATAAACTGGCTAAAAGGGATGCACCATCAGTGCTAGATCATGATCCACTCAACGAATATATAAAAAATATCTAGATTAGGAATAAATTAAAACCCCATCAATAATACTACATTTGATTATGATGCAATTCATTGATCTCGCACACATAACTTGGATATGAAATTCATCTCAATAGATTGCGTGTATAGAATATAGGAAGAAATTAAAACCTACCATTAATCCACATGAACTAAAAAAATAGATGATTCAAATTTACAATATAGAATTAAAGGATCAAACAAGTGTCACTATTAGAGTCCAAAGCATCAAAATCCAAATATTTAAGATAAATAATGATCAATTTATTCAAGTTTTGAGTTTACAATATAATTTTTAGATTAAATAATACCCAATGAATGGTTTGGTCACATTATATTCAAAACCACATAGAAATCATTATATTAGATATAACCTGGTGAACTTAGATTTTTTGTAAACGATACATAGTTATCTCTAAGTATTAAAATATAATGATTTCAAAAGTCTCTATCATTGTAGAATATATACTCATTTCTATGGATAATAAAATGGTTTTTGATAACTTTTTTCATAAAATTACCCTATTGTTATCCTCAACTAAACCCTAAAACAAACGTAATGCTAACCAAGAGTTCCCTAAAAAAATTAAAATATAAGAACAATTTATCAGTTCGAATGCAAGGTGTATGGTTCCTTAGTAATATCATATACATTATAATTGAAAAATAGATATATACAATATAATGAATATGATTAAAAATGATCTATTGTTATAATGAAATACATGGATGTATGATTAATTAATAGTTTAATTATAGTTTATAATAGATTAAGTTACAATATAATCCACCATTGTACTCAATACGATTGGGTATATAGATGAATTTAAGAGACTATGGTCATATTTTAAGCATGATATATTTTCATTTCTACCTATTTAAAAAGTTATTAATGTTGTGATTCTTATTTTTCGCTAATAATTCAATTATTAATTACATAAGTAAAATATTACCAAAATCTACAATATATTAAATTTTTTTGGGTTGGACATGGGTGGTATCAGACCATGTTCTTATAGGACTATACAGAAGGGAATGAGTAAATTTTTTTTCTAAAAATAACAAAACAATGATTATTGACTGTTTACACCCCCAACCTAGACTAATACAAGGATCGATGTGTAGATATATTATTATGGAATTCCTATATATTAGAGAAGAATCTAATTCCAATAGAGTAAGAGTTGAATGTATATTTTTGGATAGTCTATTATAGTTAGTTATGTAATATAATTCAATTCCTCTATTTTAATGTCTACATGAATCCAGATATATGGTTCATTGAGATTATAGTAATAAATCTAATTATAATATATGAAGGATTCATGAATATATATTAATGAATTCATTTGATATTTTGATAATTGGTTTTATACATAATGGTGATCATTATAGTAAAACAGCTAATGTGTAAATAGGGGAAAGAAAATATTATTATTTTTCATCACATGTCGTTATTATATGAAATGACGTGTTGAAATAAAAAAATTATTCATATCAATATATGAGATAATTTATTTATGTACTTCAAAATGAACTGTCCAATTTTATTACATTTTTTAATTAAAGATACAAAAAAAGATGTTTTATATAGGATACAATAGTTTATCAAACTATTTTATTATAAAATTGAAAAATTCCCCACCACACATAAATATATTATTTTATAGAAATAAATATTTTTTCAATAAAATTTATATAATAAATATAATATTATATATCTTATTAAAATAATTAATTGTTAGATATTCCAACTATTAAGAAATAAGTGGTACATTATAGATTTAATAATTATGGGTCTTCATGAATAGTATTTTAAAATATTAATAGTTTCTAAATGGCATGTGGGAATATAATTTCACATTGGGATGATCAATTTTATAAGGTATATGTTTATTCAAGAAAAAATATAATTTAAAATTTATTCTATTTCATTATGATGAAAATGATGTTTTTGTAAAAATTGTAACTATATAATTGTATCATTTGTTAACAAGTTAATATCAGGGAATAATTTTTATTGAATAGTTACATGAATTATGACAATGATTAACATAGAATGTCAAATATGTTAAAAATTAATTCATTATCATCATCATAATTTTGGTAATTAAGATGTAATGGAGTTTTAATAATAATTTATTAATCTTAATGTAAGTAATTTGATTTGTAATTAACGCAATTATTAAATGGAATTTTATTCCTATATATTACTCTCTAATGGGTCAATTTTTTTGGATTTCATCTAATGGTCATATAGTGTTATTTGGATGAATTATATAGATTTATGATGAGTTTAACAAAACTCATATTATATAACAAAATAATCTTATATAGAGGTTTATCAAATGTGTTATTTCAAAAAATTCATTATATATTGTTATTATTAATTTTAATAATTTGTTTTAAGAATATAGAAAATATAATGTTATACATCATACATCTTCCAATTTATTAGAATTTTATATTTGTTATATATATGATGTAAAGTGAAAATTTGATTATCCTAAATTTTTTCCCAAGCTGATGTTCCCCATGGGATGTTATGTGTTTTAAGTGATTGTTATGTTGATAATATATAGGGTTACATATAGTGGTTCTATATATTTGAATGGCGCAAAAATTGAGTTTTCTGCACTAAATGACCATCCATGTATTCCAAATAGTGGGTCAGCAATTGTTTTTAGGATTTTTGGGTTATGTGATTAAAATTATATCATTACACCTAATATTTCAATGATTCATAGGATGTGAACCATCATACACTAATAAAAATACTGATAAATCTATTAGTAGCCATTAGTTAGGTGGTGGTTGGGTATAATATTGATTATTTCATCAGTTGATTCTTTAGAAATAGGGGTTATAAATTTTATTATGACGACTATAAAATTGCAGATGTTTTTTGAATAAATATAGAAAATATATTTTCAAACATACATAACATTTTTTATGTGATTTCAATCATATATGGATGAGGAGAATGTGAGGTTCTCTTCAACTTCTACGAACAACACATGATGTACATATTGACATTGTAAATCAATACAAAGAAAACAAATAGTATTAAAATTGGATATAATAATTTGTGATACTCTATGTCCCATGGTTAATTTTTTTCATATATAATAGGAATTTTTATTTATGGAGACCATTATATGATACATTTTGTAGTCCTTGGTATAGGGAGATATATTTCTATAGAGATATGTAATGATCCCTTCATAGACTTCATGAAACAAGTTATTTCTATTGTAAAATCATTAATTAAAATTGTGAACATTAGAATTAATATTTATTTAAAAAGTTTTAAAATCCCATGGGATTATAAATTATTTATATTTAATGATTATTGAGTTATAAAAAACATAGATGCATACCATAAAAGTGTTTTATAGATTATCCAAATGGTTTTGGTATGGATTTTCACATACAGATTTATGTGATTTAATGTGTGTTTATTTTTTATATATTTTCACAATATATTTAGAAATTTTCCATATGTTTTTTGGAAAGGGATACACAGGTTATTATACCTAATATAACGTTAAATGATGAAATAGAAATGAAATAACGATTCAATATAACTGAATGTTTGATGGTGACACTCCCAAATGCCCTGCATTTTTTTGTGTTCTTAGATAAAACATATGTTGTAAATTGATTGTGTTTTTAAGAGAATATAAATTTTTAATTCACAATGCATGATATAAAAAATTATAGGGAATTATGAATAACATATTATGATATATAAATTACACCCAATTATTTATTAAGGGAATCAATGTTTTTTATTTATATTCAAATATTTTATTTGTTTGAACTATCATAAAATGTTTAAATTGATAAAACATGGGGACTATATAATAGATTTTTTAAATATGATTTTTAAATAAAAATATATATAGTCATACATTTCCTGACATATTAGTCAATGCATGAATTTGTAAGGAGAATCTCAATGTCCTACGTAATATAATTTACTCAATGAGAATTGTGGTTAAGGCTACCTATGATCTTTTTAGTAAACCCAAACATATATCCTCCTTATACAATTATCTCTAAAGATTTTATCCTAACAATGTCATGGAGAGAATATCATTTGACCATTTGGTGACTCTAATGAACAAATTCATACACCGTAGAATAATGTGTTCATTTTTTATTCATAATGATCTTCATCATCAAATTATTTAGGAAAATATTATTAGTGAAAATTGATATGATGTACACATTTTGCACTACAGTATGTATTATTTCAGTTTTATTGCTTAATGATATTGAAATGGAGTTTTATATTATAATTCAATACTCATAAGAGGTTTTTTAACCCCTATAATCCCATCAATAAAAACATTCATCCTAAGAATAAATCACATCCCGATATCATGTGAAAAATAAAACATCAACATTTTATGATATTGAAAACATAATTATGATTATATCCAACAAAAGTGTTTCAAAAGGATACCATAATGAATTATTATTTCCTATATTGATCCTCATATCCTCATATTATAGAGACACTATTTGAAAAAAAAATTATCAACCAAATAACATCATGGTTTTTGTAATGACCAGGAACCCTATCAAATAAATTTCCAATGTAATTTTTATATAGTATAGATCACATAGAATCACTTATATAACACAATAAAAACAAAATAAATGAATAATAAATTAATTAAGAGGTATTTAAAGATGTTAAGAAACCTATACTAATGAAATAGTAACTTGACATTAGGAATAGTAATATGACACTTATGTATTTTAAATCATCCAAGAAAATAGTAAACACACCCATTAGAGTATAATTAATGTTAATGAATTCGATCAATAATAGTATAACATAATTATATCATAGTATAAGTAAATGAATATATAAAAAATTATTAATTATTTGGTGAAATGATTTGGAGCAATAACTATTTAATTTCAATTTTATATTTAATAATGTTATTTAAAATAAAAATTATTTTCTTAAAATGAATTAATAAATACATATTTTTTGGTATTATTTTTATAATATTAAATTTTGATACCATTTTTTATTTTTAAAAGTGTTATAAAAAATATTATAAATAAGAAAACTATATTTTTTGAGTAATTAATGATATTAGTTTTTAAACAATTAACCTATTTATAAATATTTTTTCATTAAATTATGATCATTTTTTAATTGTAAACATGAAAAAATGGTTAGATTTAATTTTTTTGGTTTTTCTAAAATACATAAATTTTTGGTGAATAGTATAATATGGTAATTTATGGTACAAAAAATTTAAGATAAACACACTATTCCTTGAGTCATAATGATGTAAGTACAATAATATCAAACTGAAATTCCATATTTTAAATTTTTTTATTATAAATCTTTAAATATTCATTATCTGAAGAAAAATTATAAACAACTAAATAAACTATTTATAAATCACCCTCTCCTCCACTATTAATGCCAGTCCTCCCGACCACTGCTCCTCGGATATTACAGGATTTTATCATTGTATAATTTCATTCTAATACACTTTCCAATACTCCACCCCATGTCTATTAACTAATGGTATCAAAAAAAAGAAAAAAACCAATCCTCGTAAAGTGGTTCTCATGGAGAAATATTCAAGAAGTAAATTCTGATTCCTTTTTCCTTTTAGTTTCTTTTCATGTTATTTTAATTTATTATTATATTCTCACCTACTATGTCAAAATGAGCTTGATAACTCAAATTTAATATATATATATTGTAATTATTTAATGTTAATGGAATATACATATGGAAAATCCTTTCTAAATCACTTTTATTTTAAATTTGATGTCATCATTCGAGGGTTTCCAATTTTCAACCTTTGTGTATGATAGATTTTTGTTCTTCAATTTATTATTCATGGATGCTAATGAAACAATTATTATTGTTAAATAATACTATAATTTATGTATTAAAACGTTTTTTATGTTCTATATTTTGCATATTTACATAATACTATATGATAAAATCAAATGTGTTCGTTATAATCAATAACTTCTGTAATAATTCAAATGATTATCAAAAAATGTATTATTTCATTATTAATATGTATACCACATAAAAAAGATATATATAACCACTAATACATTTTTATAATCATTCATATCATTTAAATTATATTCGGGAGAATAATTCTCCTTCCACATGAACTTCCAAACTCATATACAAGTACATCGAACATAAAATCCAAAGAATCAAACACTCTCATGCAATAAACAATTATCTGATAACTAATAAAAAAGACCATAAATGAAAAAAATAAAATTAAAAAAAAATCAATAAATTCATAAAATTTTATTAATTAATTAATTATATGGATGATAAAAATGTCTCAGTAAATACTTATACATATTCTATCTCGGATAAATATGATATTGAGGAATTAACCCTTACCTTGTACTTTCTTTTTGTTGAGGGTACATTTAAACTCATATTTAATGATCATAGTTTGTCATTAAATTATACCATAACTGTATTCTTATTTATGATATCATACTTGATTCATTTATTGTAACACCACTAGAATTTATGATTTTTTTTAATTTCATTAATGTCTTGTCTTGTACGCTACACCAAAAGGAGCTTTCACAACACACATCCCTGACTTGGCTTGAATTACACATAATCACGACCTTCCACGATAGCATGTGTTGTACGCAATGCCATGTTTCGCTAAGTAACGATATGTTACATAAACTAGCCGTTATGAATATTAATACCCAATTTTTGAAATTTTATAAATTTTATATTTCAAAATGGACATCATTTTTGGATTCAGAATATCGAAATTAGCCTAGGGTGAATTTTTTATTATTTTTCTGATAACTTTCAATTTTTGATGAATAGTGAAAACATCCGGTTACTATTCAAAAACCAAATTTTTATATAAATAATTATTAAATATATTTAAATTTATTTTAGATCAAAATTGATACATAATACCTATATAATTTCAATTTAAGTCATTGGAGTCATTTTATAATAAATTTAGATATATAAAAATTTTATTGAACTTATCACTGTCTTTTACCCACCTCCTAGGAGAATTTGCAAATTCACATAAAACATAATTTTACCACATATGTGAGTGGAATTTCGAAAATCCAAGAGGCACGGTTAATATCAAGGACTAAAATGTTGTTCAATGAGATGAATATAATTTTTGGTGAATAATAACTTTTTACTTTTTTTACCACGGTTCAAAGTAAATATGGAAATTAATGGTAAAAATGTTATTATTATTACCCTAACACATGTCCAAATTCTATTGGATAAGTTTAATTACACCAAAAACTACATTAGGAATAAAATATGGTCATTTAGGCCCACTTGGATTAGATTAGGACATATATTATTAATTTATTTAAAGAAGGGTTAAAATAGTAAAAATTAAAGTTTAATAACTAAATCATTTTTATTATAGGGATATACATAATATATATTCGACTATAAATATTAATTATAAAGATAAAAATATTTCATACATAATTTTAGTTTATTTTTAATTTTTAGACAATAAATAATTTAATTTATTTATGACACAGTGATGTTGCAGTAATTATCTTATTAATAAAATATTGACATAATTGTTGTTATAAATACCCAAATAAATGTAATTTGATACTTTTTATGAATTAAAAAAAATTCTAGGTTAATATGACATGTTAGTATTTATTTAATTAACTTATTTTGAACTAATGTTTCTTTTATGATTTTCACCAAAATCAATTACCAAATAGTGTCAAAAATGACATAAAATAGTCTTTAAAACAAATATTATATTATTAATTGTTATTTTAATCCTAAAAATATACGGTTCAGACTAATGACTTATATGAGGATATATATATTAATAATAAACAACTTGGGGTTCTCTTGGCAGGTTATAGTAAGTTTATTAACCTTATAGTGTAAGAAAACAAGAAGACACAGTAAATGAAAAATTATTTAACATAAAGTTAAATCTAAATGATAAGGTTAAAATAGAAACCTAAACTTGTATAAATTATATTGGATGAGAGGATTTCGACCCATATCCACCTTAAATTCTAAATAACTCAATTTGGAGATATTGAAAACCGAATATGACATTATAATAAAATAATATTTTTAGTTATTCTAAAGGTGCCCCTCTCCTCCCTTATAAAAGGGAACCTCCTCCCTCTCTTCCTCACACCACTTTATGCCTTAAACCTCGTCCAACCCCTGAAAATTTATCTTATCCTCTTCCCTAGAAACATCATAGAGGTTATGGTTTTCTTCATAGACCAATCATAGTGCCCTAAGAGGAGGTTAAAAAAAGGCGTGTCGAATGAAGAGGTAATATCTATTACCGATTCTTACAAATTTATTTCTTCTTCAACTTATTCTTCTTTAGTTGTTTAATTATTAAGTAATAACATAAGTATCACTCATATACTGATATTTTATTATAAGTATTAAATAGACCTATTTCATCATCTATCCATCCTACGGAAAACGAAATCACCATGCGTGCGTACTTACAGAATATCGTCTCCACACCGTGGTGTAATATGTTTTCAACCACCACCTTACATGGATGGGTATAATGGTGTAAATAAATAAATATATATAATTATTGAAAAGTTATATTTATTCTGAAATATTTTACATTAACTTCAATTCAATTCCACGATCATGGGAATCATATCATCGCTCGTGCGTACGTACGGACTAACGTCTCCACGACGCGATGAGATTCATTCTACATGTTAACCATTCATGAATGATTATAAAGTATATATAATAAGTAATCCTGAAATATAAGACATAATAATGATAATGGATTTATGTGTCTATATATTTATGTCATCTACATAATTTCATTCAATTCAATAAAGAAACTAAAACAGCGTTCATGCGTATGTACGACCTAACGTATCAATGAACGGTGTATTTAATTCAATTTAATTGATCTATCATATATATATGTATATACTGAATATATATTATATATAAATCATGTATTACATTATTTAATTAAGTAAATATGGATATAAGTAATAATATCAAGAACAACAAGTCCAAACACGTATGATAAATAAAACGATTTTACCCAAAACGATGCTATAACATGGAACTTACAAAAGAACGGGTAATATAAAGTCATAAGTGAACCATATATGATATCATAACAATTAATATTACTCTGTAATAAGTAAATGATGTTATTTAAATCATTATATAGAAGGTTTGGAATCGTATGAAGCATATCATACCTAAGGTAAGAGAATATATCAAAATCTCATTTTTATCCGAGATTGTTACTTTGGTATTTACTAGGGTGTATTTTATCATCCACATCCATGTTTTCAAGATATGTAATATTATTTCCATCCACCTACAATTTTTTAAATCCAATTTTACCCTTCGGTGAGTTTTTAGTAAAATATATGAAACGAATATTTTGTCATTTTTCATACGATGTACTTTTTGACTTTCCCAACAAAAGTACGAGAAGAATGATTTTTTTGAAACTTATATGACATGAATGGATTTTTAAAACATTATTTCCAAGAATATTCCTTTACAAGTCTTCAAGTTAATTTTTAATCAACTTATTTTAGTTTGATATTGTATGACATGTTAATAAAGGAAAATGTTTTTGAAGTAGAAAGGATATTTTCCTCAAGAATGGAGTTCAAGTGTTTTATCAAAATTATTTTCCATCTAAGATGATATAGGGTTCTGTTTCTATCCCTATTATTACATTGATTTTATTATGTTGTGATGGAATTATTTTTTATGAATTTCTTTATCTTATATGATGTTTTTTATGATGTCATGATGTTTAAGTATCCAATTTTTATTACATGGGTTATGCTATGATGTATGATTTATGATTTTGTGGCACACATAAGAATGGTTTCATTATGAGAAGGGTGGGACCTATATATCCCTCCAATGCATTGGGTAATGATTTATATCTCATGATATAGACATGGATGGAATGGTAAGTTAATCCAGTTCAGTGTTACTGGACTGAAACGAGGAGTGAACTGGATTCAGAAAGGGACTTTGTCCACTAAGATGGTCTTGGCAGCAATGTATTGGAAACTATGGAAATCATATAATGTTATTAATGGTTTCCACAATTACATGATTTATTCTAATGATATTTTATCATGATTGATGATCCCTTAGGATATATGTCTTATGTACTTCCAAGATTCATGTCTTTTCTCACGATTTTGATGTTTAGATTTTATGTTCATGTTTTTTCATTCACATGTTAATGGATTGTTTTATGTTCTCTATGTTTACCCTTACTAGGCATTTGAGCTCACCCTTTTGTATGTTTTCTTTCCCCAGGTCAGGAAGAAGGTTATTAAGTAGGATATGCAAAAAGGGACTCTAGATATGATGAAATAAATGGAAGACAATGTAGATGCTTTATGAACCAGTTGTTTATGTTTCCCAGTTTCCAAAGGCACTATACCTATACGGTCCTTTCCTGGTTTTTTTATATGTTGTAACAAGTTTTCTTCAATTATGAAGTAATAACAATGTATGTAATGTATGGGTCGTTATAATTGGTATTAGAGGAAATGTTTAGTCAACCTTTGGAAACTAGGATGTGAGAACTTTAGTGAGATCCCTAGAGATATATCTAAGGTATGTCTAGGGATGTCCCTAAGGTTAAGTATAAGTGTAGGTTATAGTACTAGAATTACGGTAACGATCATAGAATTAAACCTAAGATGTTAGATATTGAGGGTACTCCCCCTTTATTGTGTTGTTTTCCCTTGCATGATTTTTTCCTCTCACACTATTTTTTTTGGGTTTTAGACGATGGCTAGAACCCAAAAGAACCGTGTTGATCAATGTAATGGACAAAGCAACTATTTTCCTCATGAACAAACAAATGTTATGGGAGATGGAGTGAAAAATCTTATTTCTATACTTACACAAGCTATGAATCATTTTGGACTTCCAAATGAGCGGAGAAGGGAACAATATTCTATTGAGTCGTTCATGAGGCAACATCCACCTTCTTTTAGTGGGTCTTCTGATCCACTTGTTGCTGAACAATGGATCAGTACCACTGAAAAGATATTTTCAGTTCTTAAATGTTCTGATCATGATATAGTCATCTTAGCAGTGTATCGTTTGGAAGGTGATGCTGATCAATGGTGGAATCTTATTAAGAATACGAGGCAAAGGGATGAAATTTAGTCCATCGAATGGGACGAGTTCAAGAACTAATTTTTCAATAAGTATTTCCCTCGCATTTTTCGAACAAAGATGGAGAAGGAGTTTCTTGAACTGAAGCAAAAGGATGATGAATCTATTGGTACCTACGAAGAAAATTTTACAATAATTGCAAGGTAAGCTTCCAGAATTATTATCCAACCTGAGAGTAAGATCGATCGATTCTTTAGTGGGTTAAAACAAAGCCTTCGAAGGGTGTTAGCCATAAGGGACTTCAATAGCTATGAGGAAATTGTTTGATGTTCTCTCAAGGTTGATATGGAGATTGGTGTAACCCATCATTCACATGGGTTTGATAAGGAGTGGAAAAGGGAATTAAAAGGAAAATCTAAAGACCACACTGAAAAGAAGATGAGTTTTCCCTTATGCTAAATGTGTGGAAGGAAACATGGAGGAAATTTTCTTAAGGGGACAAGAACATGTTATAAGTGTGGAAAAGAAGGTCATCAGGCAATTGAATGTTGAAATAATGTGAAGAAGATGTCTATTGATGTAAACAATGGAATGGATACATAGAATGAACCTACTACACTTCAATGTTTCAAGTGCAAGGAGATGGGGCATTATGCCAATCAATGCCCAAATCCAAGGGTTGATGATGACGATCGACGTCAACAAACACTTAAGGAAAAGGACAAAGGGAAGTCACATGTGATCACTATTGGCGATGTTGAATATGACAACAATGTGGTGGAATGATTAAGTGTTTATGTAATGGGATTCCAAAATAATGTTGTAAATAGTATCATGGAATATTGGAATATTTATGTATTAGTCTATTGTGGTTTTCAATTATATTATGGTACCGGTAACCATGGAAAGTGATTGAGATATTTTTGGAAAGGAGATGATATGTGCATAATGAAGGGATAAAGAGAAAATGATATTCTTGACAGTATTCATGAGCTCGTGACTGATATAAGGAAATAGTTATATCATGATTTGAGTATATAGAATTTTGGGTTTTTGGTATGTGGAAAGGGATAAATTTTGACAGCATTCATGTTTTCACTATGATTCAATGGGTAATTATTTTTCAAGATAATACATGATTGATGCTTTAAAATGTTTGGAATCTGACCAAAAAGACATATCTTATGACATATGGGGATCAACGATGGCATTAACATGCTTGTTATATGAAATCTATGGTAATCATTTTCACTATAATATTAGAGTGGACTACAGTATTATGGATAAACCTAAAGATTGGAATGTATTATGTTGGAAATAAGTTAGTATTGTTTAAGTATAGAAGTTTTTTCGAGATTATTGATGGGATGTGATAGTAATGTAGTTTTAGAAAAAGTAAAACCAGCAGGATGGGCGAGAGGCCATCGCGTCGGACAAGGATGTGGGAATCAAACCCACAACTGAAGTGCGACTGGCCATTATTGCATAACACTGGCCTACAGGAATTCCCTGGTTAGTATAAACTAGTTTTATTTTATTAAGCGGTATGATATATGATGTATAAGATCGTTTTTTTATCATATACGATTAACCTCACCATAGATGGACTTATGTATATTTGATAACTTTTGCTAACCTTTTGTTTGAAACAGATGGAATGACCCGTTGTTCTATCAAATGATCTGTTAAAACTTCACGAATAACAAATTCAACTTCATTTCATGAAGAGATGAAGTGAAATTTTTTCAAAGTACGAACAAAAGTGAGATTGTACCAAAATAAAGTAAGTATTTATTCTAAATCAAATTCATCTACATTAGGGAAATGATCTGGAAAACAAAAAATGTTGTCCTAGTGCTGTTATATCCGATGAATCAGATGGTACCCTAGATCATCACAAATATATGGCTTTGTGATTGTTGGATTTTTTATATCCATGTTCTCTACCACTCTCCGTCAGAACATGACTGTTAGATTTTTCTTCCATATCCATATTTTCACCTATGTTCTCCTATGTGGAAACCCAATGATTAGTTAATTTGGGTAACCATTAAATTTTATAATTTAGTTTAAAAAGACATGTTTTGGTATTCCTTTTTACGATTTGGGTTTCTATTAATGAAACATTCGAGTTGTAAACCATTTATAACCCCGACGAATTTCGAGGGTGAAATTCATTTTAAAGGGGGTAGAATGTAACACCTTAAGATTTTATGAAATATATTCTATTTAATTTCATTAATGTCTTGTGTTATACGCTACACCAAAAGGAGCATGCACAACATGCATCCCTGACTTGGCTTGCATTACACGCAATCACGACCTTTCATGATAGTGTGTGTTGTACGCAATACCATGATTCTCCAAACAACGATATGTTATATAAACTAGCCGTTATGAATAGTAATACCCAATTTTTGAAATTTTATAATTTTTATCATTCAAAATGGACTTCATTTTTGGATTCAGAATAGCGAAATTATCCTACGGTGAATTTTTAGTTTATTTCCAAAAAATTTCAATTTTTGATGAATAGTGAAAAAACTAGGTTACTATTCAAAAACCGACTTTTTATTTAAATAATTATTTATTTAATTTAGATTTATTTTAGGACAAAATTGATACATAATACCAATATAAGTTCAATTTAAGTCATTGGAGTCATTTTATAATAATTTTAGAAATATAAAAATTTTATTGAACTTTTCACTGTCTTTTACCCACCTCCTAGGAGAATTTGCAAATTCACATAATACTTAATTTTACAACTTCTGTGAGTGGAATTTTAAAAATCCGAGAGACACGGTTAATATCAAGGACTAAAATGTGGTTCAATGAGATGAAAATAATTTTTGGTGAATAGTATATTTTTACTTTTTTTACCATGGTTAAAAGTAAATAGGGAAATTAAGGGTCGAAATGTTATTATTATTACACTAACACATGTCCTAATTCTATTGGATATGTTTAATTCGACAAAAATAACATTAGGAATAAAATATGATGATTTAGGCCCACTTGGATTAGATTAGGACATTTATTATTAATTTATTTAAAGAATGGTTAAAATAGTTAAAATAAAAGATTAATAACTAAATTATTTTTAATATAGGTTTATACATAAGAAAAATTAGACTATAAATATTCATTATAAAGATAAAAAAGATTTCCTAGGTAATGGTATTTTATTTTTAATTTTTAATCAATAAATAATTTAATTTATTTCTGACACAATGATGATGTAGTAATTATCTTATTAATGAAATATTGACATATTTGATGTTATAAATACCCAAATAAATGTAATTTGAGAATTTTTATGAATTAAAATAATTTTATACGTTAATATACCATGTTAGTATTGATTTAATTAACTTTGTTCGAACTAATAATTCTTTTATGATTTTTACATAAATAAATTACCAAATAGTGTCCAAATTGACATAAAATTGTTTTTAAAACAAATATTATATTATTGATTGTTATTTTATTCCTAAAAATATAAGGTTCGTCCAAATGATTTATATAAATAAAAATATATTAATAATAAACAAATTGGGGTTCTTTTGGCTTTTTATTGTAAGCTTATTAACCTTATAGTGTAAGAAAACAAGAAGACACTGTAAAAGAAAAATTATTTAACTTAAAGTTAAATCTAAATGATAAGGTTAAAATAGAAACATAAACTTGTATAAATTATATTGTATGAGAGTATTTCTACCCATACCCACCATAGCTTTGAAATAATTCAATTTGGAGTTATTAAAAACCGAATATGACTTTATAATAAAATAAAATGTTTAGTTATTCCAAAGGTGCCCCTCTCCTCCCTTATAAAAGGGCACCTCCTCCCTCTCTTCCTCACACCACATTGTGCCTTCAAGCTCGGCCAACCCCAGCCAATTTATCTTATCCACATCCCTGAAACATCCTAGAGGATCTGGTCTTCTTCAAATACCAATCTTAATTCCCTAAGTGGAGGTTTCAAAAAGGCGTGTCGAAAGAAGAGGTAATATCCGTTACCGATTATTTCAACCTTATTTCTTCTTCTACATATTCTTCTTTAGTTGTTTCACTATAAATTAATAACATAAGTATCAATAATATACTGATATTTTATTATAAGTATGAAACCATCCAATTTCACCATCTATCAATCCTACGGAAAACGAAATCACCGCGCGTGCGTACGTACGAAATACTGTCTCCACGACGTGGTGTAATATGTTTTCGACCACCACCTTACATGGATGGGTATAATGGTGTAAAGAAAAAACTATATATAAGTATATAAAAATTATATTGATTCTGAAATATTATACATACACTTCAATGCATTTCCACGATCATGGGAATGATATAATCCCTCGTGCGTACGTACGGACTACCGTCTCCACGACGCGATGAGATTCATTCCCCATGTTATCCATTCATGAATGATTATAATGTATATATAATAAGTAATCATGAAATATATTACATAATAATGATACTGTATTTATGTGTATATATATGTATGTCATCTACTTAATTTCATTCAATTCAATAAGGAAATGAAAATAGCGTTCAGGCGTACATACGGCCTACCGTATCCATTAACAGTGTATTTCATTCCATTTAATCGATCAATCATATATATATGTATATACTGAATATATATTATATATAAATCATGTTTTACATTCTATAATTAAGTAAATCAGGATATAAGTAATAATATCTAGAACAACAAGTCCAAACACGTACGATAAATAAAACGCTTTAACCCGAAACACTGCTTTAACATGGAACTTACAAAAGAACGGGTAATATAAAGTCATAAGTGAACCAGATATGATATCATAACAATGAATATTATTATATAATAAGTAAATGAAATTATTTAAATCATTATACAGGAGTTTTGGAAACGTACGAAGCATATCAGACCTATGGTATGGGAAAATATCACAATCTCATTTTTATCCGAAATTGTTTATACTTTCATATTTACTGGGGTGTATTTTATCATCCACATCCATCCTTCCTCAATATGTAATATTATTTACATCAAACTACTATTGTTTAAATCCAATTTTATCCTATGGTGATTAATTAGTAAAAGATATTAAAGGAATCTTTTGTCGTTTTTCGTATGACGTACTTTTTGACTTTTCCGACAAAATTATGAGAAGAATGTTTTTTTAAACTTATACGGAATGAATGGATTTTTAGAAAATTATTTCCAAGAAGCCTCCATTACAAGTTTTCATGTTTATTTTTAAACAACTTCTTTTAGTTTAAAATAGTATGACATGTTAAGAAAGGAAAATTTTTTTGAAGTAAAAAGGATATTTTCCTCGAGAATGGAGTTCAAGTGCTTTATCAAAATTATTTTTCGTCTAAGATAATATAGGGTTATGTTTTTATCCTTATTATTACATTGAGTTGGTTATGTTGTGATGGAATTATTTTTATGAATTCCTTTATCTTATATGAATTTTTTTATGATGTCATGATGTTTATGAATCCCATTTTTATTACATGGGTTATTCATTGATGCATGATTTATGATTTTGTGGCACACATTATTTTGGTTTCATTATGAGATGGGTGGGACCTATATCTCCCTCCAATGTATTGGGTAATGATTTATATCTAATGAGATAGACACGGCTGGAATGACAAGTTAATCTAGTTCAGTGTTACAGGACTGAAACGAGGAGTGAACTCGATTCAGAAAGGGACTTTGTCCACTAAGATGGTATTGGCGGCAATGCCATGGCTACTATGGAAATAATAACATGTACTTAATGGTTTCCAAAATTACATGTTTTATTCCCATGATATTTTATCATGATTGATGACCCCTTATGATATATTCCTTACGTACTTCAATGATTCATGTCTTTGCTCATGATTTTGATGTTTAGATTTTATGTTCAAGTTTTTTCATTCAAATTTTTATGGATTGATTTATGTTATCTATGTTTACCCTTAGTGGGCATTTGAGCTCACCCCTTTTATTTTTTCTTTTCCCCAGGATATAAATAAAGGTTTTAGGTAAGAAAAAAAGTGGAAGCTCTTTATGTGTGATGTTGAAGATATTTCACCATGATTAGAAGATTATATTATGAGTTTCCAAAGACACTAAACTATTACAGTCCTTGTGTGTCTATTTTTGTTATGTACTATGTATTCCGCAAAAGTATTGTAATTTCCATGTACCTCAAGCTTTGGGTCTGTACATTTATACTACCCATTTAATAATAATTTCTACATTAAAATAATATTTTGGGTAATAATTTCGTTCTCTATCATACTTGTTTTGACTATTTATTCTGGATTATGTCACTTATATCATGATTTTATTTGTTAGAAATTATAAAAAATTATTTATCTATAAAATATATTCAGAATATAAATATGTATAATAGATAGATATATTAAATAGAAAATATTGTTCATGGAGACGGTAGGTCAAACGTACGCATAAACGTTGTTTCTATTTTCATATCGTATTGAACGGAAGTAAGTGAATGAGATATATGTAAATATATATATATATATAGTAGAATTATTATTTCATATATTACATACTTATTAATAATATATATTTTTATAATAATCAATGAATTGTGAATGTCGAAATGATTCTCATCGCGTCGTGGAGACGGTAAGCAGTACGTACGCACGAGAAACAATATAATTCTATTGATGGTGAAATCGAATGTAATTGGATTTTAAAATATATATATATTATCATTAAAATTTAATAGTTATTATTTACATAAATTATTCTCATTATTATACCCATCCAAATAATGATGTCAAAAATAACAAACCACACCACAACATGGAGACGGTAAGCTATACGTACACACGTATGGTGAATTATTCATTGTTAGGATGGATACAATAATGAATATGTTTCTACCATATTTATAATAAAATTACATCATGTATAAGATAATAGAGTTATTATTTTAATATGTTGAAAATCAATGAAAGAGGAAGTAGTAGAAGAAAAGTACTTTGAAAGGCGTGATGATGTAATTACCTCTTCTCCGGGTTATTCCTTTTGATTTGATCAAAAGGGCTCATTAGGTTGTCTTATGATCAATGTAAGGACTCTATGTTAATGTGAGGGAAGTTGGGATGATATTTGAGTAGGTTTTATCTTATACAAATGTCTTTGTATGTGTGATTTTGAGAGAAGGTGAAGTACCCTTTTATAAGAGTTATGAGGGTCACATAAGGAAATGTCTAAAATATTATTTTATTATAAAATCATTTTCAGTTTATAATGGCTCAAAATGTATTTATTTCATATCTAAGGTGTGGCTGGGTTGAAATAATCTCCAACAATTGGTTTTAGACAAGTATAGGTCACCATATTAACCTTATCTTTTTTATTTTACCCTTAGTTAAATAGTTTAACTTTTATAATTTATTATTATATTTTTATATTAATTGGTTAATAAGAATTCTATAAAATTCCAAGAGAACCCCAAGAATTTCAATAATGACATATATATCATTATATAATTTTTCTGGATGATTCTTAGATTTTTTGGAAAATTATATCATTTAATAATATAGTATATATTTTAAAAACATATTATGTCAATTTTGAAACTATTTAATATTATTTTTTCTTGAAAGTCAACAAAACATGCTTAATTTGAAAAAAAAATACATTAAATCAACCCCAAAAGTTCATATTAACCTATAAAATTCATGTAGTGCATTATAATTCTCAATTTAAATTTATTTGGGTATTTATAATATCAATTATTTTAATCATTCATTAATATGGTAATTACTACGTCATCCTTATGTCATAAATAATATTAACAATTTAATGAAAAAAATAATAAATAAAACACCATGATGTAGGAAATATATTTATATTTCTATTAAATATTTATAGTCTAATATTTCTTATGTATAACAACATATTAAAAATGGTTTAGTAATTGAACATTGAATTTTAAACTTTTAACTCTTATTTAAATAAAATAATAATAAATGTCCTAATGTAATTAATGTGGATCAAAAGGATCGTATTTTATTCATAAGGTTGATTTTGGTCAAAATACACATATCCACAAGAATAAAGACATGTGATTGTGTAATGTCCCAGATCCGGAAGCCACACAATGGGTTCCCCGAAACTAGTTGGTCACATGACCTCATGTGAATTTACTCAAACACTAGAGGTTGCCGACTAGCAGCGAGGGCCCATGTCTAATAGTGGGGAATCTATGCCCTCATTTGTCAAGTGTAGAGCATCAGAAATGAAAATAACATACAACAACAGAAGCAGTAAACAATATGAACTAGAAATGAACAACTACAGTAAAGGATAACAAAAATTCATGTATATAATGATGCAATATGTCTCTAGTTCTATGAATGTAGCCAAAACATGTTACAATACAATACAATACAATACAATTGAAATTAAAAGTACAACAGAACAACTTAGAACAGTGTAATGGGTTCTCAGCAGCATCGCAATCCTATGTTCGGTCCCATGTTCTCTTACTCCTCAGCAACAATCATGTACCTGTATAGAGACTCTTGCCCCTATTGACACCTGCAGCAATACAATATGTTTGGGCAGAGAACATGACCCAAATAGGGTCTGTGGAATAAATCCCAGTAGGCAACCACCAATGGCCCGTGCCCAACTGTCTGTGAAAAAGTGAAACAATAGTGTGAAATATTAAAATGCAGTAAACTAAGAAGTACTCAAACGTAACTATCACTACCAGCTATATTGACATTTAAAATATTCATTTAACGGCTCAGTATTATAAATCACCCTAGTGAATGTTATAAGTAAATAGTCATTGTGCCCAGACATGCAAACAATTACCCTCAGGTAAACAGAATCAAACCCCTCTAGTAACTACCATTAGGTATAACGAATAGTTCCCTCTGGTGTAAGAAATCTCTCCCTCAAGAATACCGTATATTTCCCTCAGGCAGATAATCTACTACCCTAAGGCATATGAAACGTTTCCTCATTCTAAACAACACTACCCTAAGGAAAATCAATACATTGCACTCATTATAAACAAAACACTACACTCAGGAGAATGTAACATAGGCGACCCCAAAGCATAACATACAATTTATATTATTTCCTCTCAAGAAAACGCAATACTCATTATAATCATGGCATACCCTTGGGTATCCTGGACAAATGGATAAATAGAGGAACGTACCCACAGGGAGGCGCTGGATCCAAGAAGAGATCCCATAAAGCAGTTTATGATTACTTTCAATTAACTATACAATTATAGGTATTTAAACAGCCAAGGACTCAGCCATTCGATAAGCCAAACATGGACTCACAGCACAACGGTACACAATTTCATCACCACAGTTGGAGATAAACATTAGACCACCTACCTCGATCACCCCTAATCGATATACATGAACGATGCCTCCTAAAACGCTCGTAAACGATGTAGATCTGGGAAAAACGTTCACAAATTGAACCATAAATAACATTACCTCATGGAAGAATGGTTAAGAACTAATCAAGTAGAAGGATGGGCTTACCCGTTCAGTTCAAAGGAGATCAACGGCATAGAAATCGGGTTCCCGATGTGCGGTCGGGAGATCCTCCAAGGTCCGACCATCTCTCCAATGCTCCAAACAAACCCACTGCCTCCTCTTCCAAATGAGGAGGCTACTTCCCATTTTAAGCGAAAAAAACATCAAGGTGTGTAATCTCAAGTACACGGTGTGTAATTTCCATCATTTAATTGTTCCTCTGGCAGTTCCTTTTCACTGCCACACTGTTCAAGCATTGACATGAGTACATGGCGTGTATTCATAATTACACAGCGTGTACTATCACCCCACTGGCGGCTACTTCCACCAACTTACCATTCACCTACCGACTGATTACACGACGTGTAAATACTAAGTACATGGTGTATATTTATTTTTTACACCCTTTATCGCTGAAAGGCCTACACGCCCTGTGTAATCATCACACACGACAAAAGTACATGGCATATGGAAAAGTACACATCATGTTCTCACCAATTTTGGATTTTCCCCATTTCCATTATTTTCTCAAAAACACTTACGAATAATGGGAAAAAAGAAAATTGTACCTCAAGAATAAGAATTGGGTTCTTATAAACATCCTCCCTTAACGAAATTCATCCCTGAATTTCCCTTCCAAGGGTGGCGAAGATAAAGTTGTGAACAACTCCGTCCACTGAGCACATACATCAGTCTCCTACTACAAAGTTTCATAATGCACTCGGCCATGCAGTCAGAGCACCCGTACGAGAGGAACTGACTAACCTCTGAGAACCGTCGTGCTCCTATGAACAATAAAAATCAGATGCTCCTCAAAGGATACATGGAACTAAAGCTCAACCTCCTCAGGCTGAAAAACGTGAGATGGGTCTGAGTGGTAATGGCGCAACTGAGATACATGGAATGCGTCATGTGTGGCCCGATACATCTATGGTAACTGCAACCAATAGGAAACCAACCCAACTCTCTCTAGAATATCAAACGTCCCCACATTCCTCAGTGAATGTTTACCCTATCTCTTGTTCTGCCTGTGTCCCAACCTCAGTGAAACACACTAGAAACCCTGATCCCCGACCACGAATTCTAAGGGTTGTTTGCGGAAATCAGCATAAGATTTCTGACAAGACTGTGTAGTAACCATCCACTTCTGTATCAACTAGACCTGCTCTAATGATTCTTGCATGAGATATGGTCCCATTAAAGTTGCCTCACCTTCCTCCATTGGGCACAAGGATGATCGACATGGCTTAAAATATAAATCCTCGTAAGGTTCCATCACAATAGTTTCCTAAAAACAATTATTATTGGAAAACTTGACCAAGGGTATATGCTTCTCCCAAAGCCCCCAAAGACTAGGAGACATGCATGCAGCATATCCTCTAGCACCTGTACTGTACACTCTGACTAGCCATCAGTTTGAGGGTGGTATGTCATGCTCAGAAGAACCTATGTACGCATTTCCCTCTAAAAACTCTCCCAGAAACGAGACGTAAAACATGAATCCCTATTTGAAACGATAGAATGGGGGACCCCATGAAGACGTACTACCTCCTAGATATACAGCTTCCCGAGCTCAACAACACTGAAGGTCTCCTTGATCGGCAAAAAGAGATCTACCTTTGTAAGTTTGTCTACAACAACCCACACAGCAACATTTCCTCAAGGATACCTCGACAACACAGTCACGAAGTCCATCAAGACATCATCCCATTTCCATTCTGGAATGGGTAACTGCTGTAATGGTCCAAATAGCCTATGATGCTCCACCTTCACCTGATGATAGGTGGAACATCTCGTAACAAAACTAGGGATCTCTCTCTTCATACTCGGCCACCAATACTGATGTCTCATGTCACGACACATTTTGGTAACTCTGGGATGAATTGCCCAAGCTGAAGCATGAAACCCCCACATCAACTCCTCGTGTATATCCCCTGGAACCCACACTCATCCATGGAAATGCAGTAACTCATCATCGCCTATCATCCAACCAGGGGGAGGGTTCTCACTTACCACTGACTCTCGTAGAACTAATCCTTCTGAATCAGATAGTTGTCTCATCCTCACTCTATCCCGGAGGGTAGAATTCACAGCTAAGGATGAAAGATAGTTTTGTCCCTAACTATCGTGATCCTCTAAATGCATCTTAGAGAAAAATTCCATAAGATTCCACTCACAACAATCCTCCTGGACTGCCTATATCTGAGTCTTCCTACTTAGTGAAGCAGCATCTACGTCACCCTTACCAGGTGTATAGGAAAGCTCGAAGTCGAAGGACTGATTGTATTCAACCCACCTTCGTTGTCTCAAATTCAGGTCACACAGATTGAAGATATATTTGAGACATTTGTGGTCCCAGAACACCAAAAAATGTTCTCCCAAGAGATAATGTCTCCAATAGTATAACTCATGAACAACTATAGCTAACTCGAGATCAGGCGTAAGGTAATTCCTCTCATGTGGCCTCAATTGTCGAGACTCCTACGCAACTACTTGATCTCTCCGCATCAACACTGCTCTCACCCCAATACCTGATGCATCACAGTAAGCTGTATAGCTCTTCCCTTGATTTGGAAGTATGAAGATTGGTGCTGATGTCAACCTTCCTTTCAACTCCTAAAAGGATGTCTTGAGGGATTCTGTCCAATCAAACATCACACCCTTCTTAGTCAAACCCGTCAACAACTCTTCTAGGCAGAAGAAGTCCAATATAAAGCGCCTGTAGGAACAAGCCAGTCCCAAGAAACTCTGTATGTCAAAAACTTTCTTAGGCTGATCCTAGAAAAATATTGCTTTCACATTCTCTGTGTCTAATGAAACTATTGCCTCTTAGATGATATGGCCGAGGAAGTGTATCGGGTCCATCCAAAAGTTAAACGTTGAGAGCATATAATATAACTGATGCTCTCTTAGTGTCCTCAATACAATCTAATGATGGGTGGAATGTTTGTGTCGAGTGTGAGAGTAAACCAAGATATTCTCCATGAAGTCTACCACTAAATAATCAAGATATGGATTGAACACACGATTCATCAGGTCCATGAAAACGGCTGGCGCGTTCGTGAGTCCAAACGGCGTAACCAAGTACTCGTATAGACCATATATGCTCCGAAAAGTTGTAAGTGGTATGTATCATGGTGTAACACGTAACTGATGATATTCAAATCTCAAGTCAATCTTCGAGAACACTCGTGATCTCGGAAGTGGATCAAAAAGGTCAGCAATCCTTGGTAAGGGATATTGGTTCTTGATCATCAGCTGGTTTATCTTCCGATAATCCACACAGAGTCTAAGGGTACTATCTGCCTTCTTCATAAATAGGACTGCTGAACCCCATGGAGAAGTATTGGGTCGTATGAAACCCTTTTCCTATAACTCCTCTAACAGCATCTTGAGCTCTTGCAACTTGAGTGCAGCGATCCTATAAGGAGGGATGGACAATAGTTCCGCTAAAGGGCACAAACTCCATTGATAAATCCACCTCTTGCTCTGGAGGAAGACCTGAAAAGTCATCCAGGAATACATCCCTGAAACGATCAACTACTGGAGGGAAATATTTCTGACAAGTCCCCTGATCATCCTGAAATAATCTTGCAATCTGGGTTGTCACTCCAGCTCACCCACGATGTATGGGTACATCTCGGCTCGCCTGGATATCCCATTCTCCATTTTATAGAAACTCTCCGCCCTCTGGTGACGTGAAACTCACCTTGGGAAGATAGCAATCCACAAAGGCTCGGAAGGGTGACAACCAGTCCATCCCGAGAATGATATCATAGCTCATCATCTCTAATAAATAGAGGTCCCATAGAAAGTGACACCCACCAACCTCTAGAAGTTACTCCCTGCACTGGCGCACACCAATCGTTCTAATCACCAACAGAGTGTCTAGCGTCCTGATATCAGAATAATAAGAAGAAGAAACACTTATCCCATGGCTCTCCATAATGGCCACATATATAAAACTATGTGTAGAACCAGTGTCGAAAAGTGCAGAAAATAAAACAGAATCTACTAGAATAGTACCTTTGATAGTAGAAGGTCCAGGATCCTACTCTTATTGGGTCTGTTGCACCACATATAAATGCCTAGTGCCGCTGCCCTGCGACATAGCCTGGCTACCCTGAGCTATCCTGCCCTACTACCTCTGAGATCTTGTTGTCTAGCTACAATGGCCATGACCACCAACTCTATCTGTATGTCCTATCATATCCCAATTTCATGACCTGTATGAAGCTATTGGACCTATTCCAATACGTGAAGTCTATACAGAAACCCTCTCACTAGCCACTAGTGGAAATTCCCTGCAAAAGCGCTGCATATGACCCATCATGCCGCAATATTGTCACTCCACTCGGTCACATGGACACTGCGGTCTCTTGTTCCTCTTATTACCACACTGGTAGCACATCACTAGGCCCCCTGACGAATTCCTCTGGCTTATATTTCCACCGTGAGCAAAATAATTTTTCCATTTCATCATACCAGTAGGAATAGTACCAGAAACTGGTGTCCAACCACCATGGCCCACAACACTAACTTCTTTCAGTTTTCCCTCTGTAATCAGTGCCTGGTTCACTATAGCATGTACTGTAGGCAACCTAAAAACGTTCATTTGTGCTTTGATTTCATATCTAAGACCATCATCAAAACATCGAGCTCTCAACGTCTCATCACCCACTAGAACAGGTGCAATGGGGTGTAGTCGGTGAAGCGGACAGAATAATCCATCACTGACATGGTGCCCTGCTGCAGATTCATGAACTCGTGAACCCAATCTGTCCTTAACATCTTCGGAAAGAAAAAGTCATTTTAGAATCCATGAAAATCATCCCACACAATGTCTCTATGATGCTCCATTTAGGTGTTAACATACCACCACCTCTTGGAGGAATCACACAACATGTAAGTAGCGAGCCTGACCCTCCACCCAAGAGGCGTCTCCAGATTCTCGAAAATATTCTGCAATGAATACATCCATGACTCTAATGCCTATATTCCTCCATCCCCTGAAAACATAGGTAGAAGCTGCTGCTGGAAAATATGAGTTAGCTCTGCCATAGATGTGGCTGCCAATGTTTCTCCCTGGAAGGTCTCCTTAAACATCATGAAGCCTTCATGGAACTACGCATCCATGACTATGTCTGTTATAATGGTTGTAGCCGCATCAGGATCTTTTGGAGGATCCATTGGTATCCCACGACCTACCGTCTCTAGAGTAAAATTGTCGTCTCTCTCTTGGTGAACAACTGCCGGTAGTCTCGGCGGCATGACTCTAAAAAGTCAAACGCACACCTACATCACTATTACAAAATACAAAAAATGTGGATCCCAAGAAGGGAACAGATGAAAGAAGCATTCAAGATTCACAAAAAATGACTACACGACGTGTATAAATACTACGCGGCGTGTTCTCACAGGCCATCCACATGGGAATGTACTCCATCTAAAACTGGTCGTGTGACACCCCAAACACACGACATGTCTTCTGAATACACGGTGTGTACTTGAAGCCTCCTTCACTACAGTAGTCATTCTACATGGCTAATCCACATGGATCTCTGAAAACAAAACCACACGGAATGTCCCACAGCCACACAACGTGTACATGACAGGCATTAACCGACTCTTGTTTTTCGTGACACAGCTGGGTACCTTGTTTAGACTAGACGACATCTTCAATGTAGACATGCGTGTATATCTTAAGATTTTCTCCGTCTGTGTTGTTAGTTACACCGGAGGACACCGGGTCAACACTACACGGAACATACAACCGGTAGACGAGGTGGTTCCCCAAGCCATTCCCTACACCGTGTCCCATCCCACATGGATTATGACACATGAAGAGACTACACGGCGTGTACTGAGGGTACAGGGCATGTGCAAGAAAAATTTTCAATTCTTACCGAACAGAAGAACACACTAAGTGTGTCCATAGATGTAAACGGCGTGTATCCTAGGATTTCTGTATATTAATTCTCATAAACTACTCTAGAACACCTAAAAACACTAAAACAAACACCTATGTTCCAAATTCTGATATGTGAGGGCCCATGCTACCCGCAAATCAATGAATGATATCTTATACATGTTATAAAAAATTAAACTCGTCCATGATCCACCAAATTTCTATCATTGAGGGAACATACACTTCAAGATCCAAATTTTGGTGTTAATTCTATCAAAACCTCACACATCAATACCCTATCAAATAGCAGGTACTTATCAAAGCAGCTATCACAAGAGCAGGCTTTTCTAGCACAAAAACTATCACAACAACTTGAAAATTCTAATGTGATTACATGGCATGGAAAAAATGCATGACATGTGATTTCTATCATGTGCCGAAATTATGAATGAGATGTAATTCACTCAACTTATCAGGTTTCAACTAAATACAACCCATGTATAACACATAACAACACAATCACTCATGTGTCACCCAACGGTGAAAATCAAATAAACTGTAAAATTTTCAAAATCAAATAATTTCACAAAATGAGGTAGACTGGATTTTCCCTGTACATGGGTTAGCTACTCTCAGGCACAACTTATTAACAACCAAAATTTCCGTCCTATCCCTGACTATGGCTCCAAATATTAATTCAAAGAAAAGAAGTCCTCTTATAACACTTTGTAACGTCTGGGATACGGAAGCCACACAATGGTTTCCCAGAACCTGGTTGGTCAAAAAACCTCGAGCGCATTTCCCCAAATGCCAGTGGTTTCCAACTATCAGTGAGGGCCCATGTCTTATAGTGGGGAAAATATGTCCTCATTTTTCAAGTGTAGCGCAGCGGAAAAGAAAATTACATACAACATCAGAAACAGTAAACAATATGAACTAGAAATGAACAACTGTAGTAAATGATAACCAAAAATCATGTAGATAATGATGCATCAAGTCTCTAGTTCTATGAAATAATCCATAAGATGTTACAATAAAATACAATACAATACAATGGAATTTACAAGTACAATAGAACAACTCAAAACAGTGCAACGGGTTCTCAGCTGCATCGTAAGCCTAAGCTCGGTCCCATGCTCTCCTACTCCACAACAACAATCAAGTACCTGTATAGGAACCCTTTCCCCTATCGACACGTACAAAAATATAATCTATTTGGGCCAAATACATGACCCACACTGGGTGTGAGAAATAAATCCAAGTAGCAAATACCAACTGCTCGTGCCTAACTATCCATGAAAAAGTGCAACAATAATGTGCAATATTAAAATGCAGTAAACTAGAATGTACTCAAAAGTAACTATAACTACTAGTTTCATTGCCATTTAAAATATTTATTTAATAGTTCAGTATTAGAAATCACCGCAGTGAATGTTCTATGTAATCAGTCAGTGTTCTCAGACAAGAAATCCCTTACCCTCGGGTAAACAGAATCATAACCCTCAGGTAACTTATCTTAGGCATAACAAATAGTTCCCTTAGGCGTAAGAAATATCACCCTAAGGAAAAATTTATATTTCCCTTAGGCATGGAAGCTACTGCCCTCAAGCATAAGAAATGTTTCCCTAAAGCTAAACAACTCTTCCCTCATGCTAAGAAACCCACTGCCCTCATACTAAATAGAACACTTCCCTCAAGCACATGTCACTGGGCCGAGCACAAATCATAACAAAAAATTTATATAATTTCCTCTCAAGAAAAATAAATACATAGTATAATCATGTCATACCCTCAGGTATCCAAGAAAAATGGCTAAACAGAGGAACACACCGATAGGGTGGCCATGGATCCAAGTAGTGATCCCAAACAGCAGGTTATGATTACTTTAAATTACCTATACAATTCTAGGTATTTAAACACCCAAGGCCTTATCCATACGATATCCTAAACATGGGTTTGCAGCACAACGATACATAATTTTAGCACCACAGTAGGAAATAAACAACAAACCACCTACCTCAATCGCCCCTAATCGATATACATGAACGACACATCCCGAAACACCCGTTAACAACGTAGATATGGGATAAACATTCACACATTCAACCTAAAATAACATTCCCTCAAGAAATAATTGCTAATAACTAATCAAGGAGAAGGACGGGATTACCCATGTGGTTCAAAGGAGATCTCCATCATAGGAATCAGGTTCCCTATGTGTGGTGGGGTGATCCTCTACGGTCCAACCGTCTCTCCTGTGCTCCAAACGAACCCACTACCTCTTCTGCCAAATGAGGAGGCTACTTCCCAATTTAGGAAAAAAACAATAACTACATAGAGTGTTCTCTCGAGTACACGACGTGTAATTTCCATCATTTAACTATTCCTCTGGTGGGTACTTTTCACCACCACACAATTCATCCATCGACATGAGTACACGACGTGTATTCCTAATTACACGACGTGTACTGCCGCTCCGTAGGTGGCTGCTTCCACTATTTTACTATTGACCTTCCGATTGATAACACATCATGTTAATACTAGGTACATAATGTGTTTTCAGTCTTTACACCCTTCATTGCTGACAGGCCTACACACCCTATGTATTCATCCTACACGGCTGAAGTACAGGGCATGTGGAAATGTACATGACGTGTACCCACAAATTTGGGATTTTTCCCCATTTCCCCTATTTTCTCAAAAAACACATAATGAAAAAGGAAAAGAAGAATCACATACCTCAATATTATGAATTGGGTTCCTACATGTTAGGGTAATTATAATATAATTTTTTACTTTTAATTACCCAATTTACATTTAACTATGATAAATAAAAATAAAAAGTTATTATTCCCCAAAAATTAATTTCATCATATTGAACAAAATTTTACTTACTTATGTCAACCATGTCCCTTGTATTATTTAAATTCAATTATATATGCGGTAAAATTATTTTTTATGCAAATTTGAAAATGTGCCTATAAGGTGGGTAAAATACGTTAAAAATAAAATAAAATTTTATACATTTAATTTTATTATAAAATGAATCCAATGAATTATATTGAACTAATATAGGTATTATGTATCTATTTTTACTTTAAAATAAATTTAAAAAAATGTAATAATTATTTAAATAAAATTTGGTTTTAAACCATAACACATTGTTTTTAACTATTCATAAAATATTGATAGTTTTAAGAAAAATAAAAAAACTAACCCTAAGATAATTTTGATATTATAAATAAAAATATGATATCTATTTTACCAAATTTTAAAGATATTTGTTTCATTAATTAATTTAAAATTATTTCTCTTTTTCAAAACCAGAAAGCTAGTTTTTATGAAATAAAAACAATCAAAAGATTGGCAGGTGTTAATATAAAATTTAAATGTGAACCTACAAAAAATGACCTAAATTATACTAAATGATAAATACATAATCATATTTTAATTTTATTCCACTCAAATTCATAATTTAACACAATAAATAATTTCGATTAAAAAAGTTATTTTCAATTAAAATTTAGTATTTTTCATTATTCATCAAAATATTAATGATATTATAAAAGTAAAAATATTTATCCATACTAATTTTTTATGTCTCTCTTCAAAACATTAATTTAATTTCATTAAATTGAAAATATAATAGTGTTAAAAATTTTATTTAAAAATGATTCTCCATTAAAAGGTGGAAAAATTTCATTTTTCTAAAATACTTCTTTTATCTGAATAAAATGAAATTGTTCATATATTATTTTTAAGAAACACATAATAGGTATTGTAACATAATATAGATTATATAAAATTCAAAATGCAGTTAATACAATTTGTAACTGATTTTTAAATGTCTAGTTTTGTAAGTCGTGGTGCGCTCGAAATCGTTATTTTATGTAGCGCAAACTAATGTTTTACTTTGTAGAGATAAAGTACAATAAAATATTGGGGTGTTAAATTCTACTCTCATCCAATAAATTGAGTCCTCGCATTTTGAAAATGTTCTGTGAAAATAAAATGTTAAAAATAGAAAATACCTTTGTTAAAAACCCAAATTGGTAATAGGGTTAAAAAAAATTATTCTTAATACGAGGGAATGGGAAATGAAAAAGTCACCACCAAATTAGGATTTCTAATAAGAGAACAATAGTTGAAATTTGAGACAAATAATTGGAGTCAAAACATAAATATCTATATTGAGTGATTGAGGTCATCAATCACAAAAAAGTGAACAATAAATAGAAAATTGAGGACCACAAAGCCAAAAGTAAATGATGGCATAAAATATTATTGGTTCATAAAAACATACAATATTATGATAACACATTTTTGGTTTTAATATCATTTCCCTAATGTATAGGTTTTAATTTATTCATAGAAAAAAATACATTACATGTAGAGTTACATCATTTAACTATTTTTTACCACAAACTCATCTTTGACTCCCAAAAGTTAACATAACATAAATATATTCTCATTATCATAATCATATAGGGTTTCAAAAAAAAAATTGATAATTCATCTGTCAGACCATAAAAAAATACATTATACAATCCAGGACATTACGTTGGCTAGTGGTGGGTGATTCAACCTTGTGGCCCTTTGGTTGCAGGATCAAGTCTTGTGTATGTACTAGATGTGATGAGTTGTCGCTCGACCTACAGGTTGTCATTTTTATAACAATCAAAAAAATAATCTTACGAAATGATTTAACTTTAACAATTGTATCTAATGTCAAACATAATCCAATCCAAACTTTAGACTTATCCACAATAGTTCTGTCCAAATTCACAATCCAAAATTTATACGGAAGATCACATGATATACATGTTAATACCTTAATAGTGTATTCTCTTAAAATTTTGTAATAAAATAAATTTTTAGAATACCATATTTGAATAGGTATATACTTCCTTATTCCTTCTTTATAACATAGAATACTGGATATACTCCTTAAATCCATAAATGTTGTAATCTCTAATAATGATGGAATAAAAAAACAATTAATTAGTTCCAATGTAGGCAATAATATCCAATATAAATCATCTAAATCAATCATATCTTATTCCAAAACAAATACGTTAGTTACAGGACCATATTAATGTTTATCATTCATTCAAGCAAGTATTTTCTAAAAAGTTTTACTTGCCATTGAGTCACTTTTCATAGTACCACACAATCTCAAATTCTTAATGAAATAGTACTATAGTACAATCCTTATATACTATATAATTATAATAACTAGTATATCATTGATACGACACTAAAATAAAATATTTCATTAATATCAACATAAGAATGCTAGTCATTTAATTTCTTATATGGTAGTATCTAACATGATTATTATCCAATAGAATCATTTGTGGTATACTCTGATGATTAAGACATTGATTTAACCAGTTTCCCAACACTTGGAAAATCAAGCATTGTACATTTGAATCCTTTTTCATAACATTGAAATCATGTTCATGGTGTCCTTTTCTCCACACTTATAACAAACTTCCATTCACTTCAAGTATTTACCTAGATGATTCTTTCCATAGTTATCACATATGGGGAAATTTTTCTTTTCCTTCTTCCCTTTATACATATTTCTCATTATCATCCATTTATTCTCTAGCTTCCTTTTAAATCCACAGGAATCAGAGATTTCTGTACTTATTATATTAACACATGATAATATTACTTCATATGATGATAAAATGTGGGAGACTATTTCCCTTACAAATTTTGGCTTAATATAATGAAATATATGATCCTTCTTACTCTTTGGATCATGCGTATTGTTGGTGTTCTCATTCCTTCCACTAGGCACCATTTCTAAACAATGGCATTCAGTGGGTTAGTTTATGAATAACAATTAATAATTCCAAACATGTAAAATACATAACATAAATTGAAAAGTTTATGCATATAATCCATTTTCATAAAAAAGTTTTTCTTTGAGAAGGTATTTACTCATAAATCCATCATAATAGTATGTAAATAAAATTTGAATTATCCCAAGCATATCCCCCAGGAGTATCGTAACCAAAGGTTCAATAAGGCCCATTTTGACATACCAAGATAGATCATGCCTGAAACTCCCTATTAGAGATTTTACTCCTAGGTACATTTGTGCCAGATCTACCTATACCTGCTCCTATCTAGACAAGGTTGTATTTCTTAGAAAATTCACAAAATCTCAACATTACCAAAATTATAGGAATTTCTTCTATAATAATCCTCAAAGTCAATTTATGGTATTTTATAAAAATCAGAGTTTATCAATATCTATTTCTAAGGTTATTGATAAAATTACTTTTATTCCAACTGTAATGCCACATTCCCAAAAGAATGGAGACGGTGCATTATATTAATGCATTTTAATGATTATAAGGAATCACATCTCAAAGGACCAATCAATTTTACAATATTGGAAAATATATTACATACATGAACATTGCATTACATAATCTGATATAAAACATAACAAAAATAATCATATGAGAATTCCATTATTCCCCTTGATTACACATGCATATCAATCATAATAAACTTCTTGGAATCCTGGGAAAACAAATCATAATAAAGGGGTGAACTCAAATGTTCAATAAGGGTAAAAAATTTAGCAGAAACTATAACCATTTAATGCAAGATGTGTAATAAAAACAATATTCTTTAAAATATATACATGAAAATAATATGGAAAAAATAAATAAAACATGACCATATAAACATGTACATCGATACTATATTAGTCGAATAATCACATGTAACAACTAATTTCATAATGAGGGAATGCAAAATGTCAGTCATCATAACCCCATTGTCAAGGCCTCGTGTAATAAATACAAATAAATATTCTGTCATGGTTGTGTTCCAAGACACTAAATTATCTCATGTGACCTACCGATTCATAGAGGAGATATATTAGGCTTCACTTGTCACTTACTAAGTCCAACTAATTCCTCAGATAAAAATGTTGAGATAAAACATAAACATTCATATCCTGACTAGCATATGAAATGTCAATAATTTAACCATAATCCATGAAAGGTATAAAAATTTCACATCCACAATCAAACATATCATAACTCATTCAATAAAATATGTAATATTTTATTATAATAAATCAGCCTCAATCAAAACTAATATCTAGTAAATGATGTTGCCATGGTTGAAAATGATCAGTAAAACATTTTTAGAGAATTATCCCTTTTGTGAAATCATTTAAAAATCATGAATTTATAAAGAAGTCATTTTAAATAGATTTTTGAATCAAAGTGTCTCATACCACTTTGAAACATTGTAATATAATTATCATTTTAAAACAATCATGTTCATATAAATAAATCCTTCAAATCCATTTTAAAATGTGGATGTTAATTAAAATGATTTAAAAAAGTAAATCATTAAAACAAATAAAAAGATGATCTTTCTAAAAAATCCAATACAAAAAACCTTAAAATATTCATTTTGAAAATATTTTTATGAAACGTGGACACAGATGAAAAAATTTCCCAATAAATACTTACATGTAAACAATCTCATATAATAATGAGATTGAGGAAATAACCCTTACCTTGTACATTCCATTGGTCAAGGGTAGGTTTAACCACCTATATAATGACCATAGTTTGTTATTAAAATATACTAGTACCATAATCATATAAATGATATCTTACATGGATCATTTATATTACCCACCTAATAATACTTTCTATGTTACAGTAATATTTTGGTTAATAATTGCTTTTTCTATGTACACGTTTAACTAGTTATTTTTTATCATATCACTTATATAATGATTTAATAGCTTCCAGAATATTTTTTTATATACTATATATTATGAATATAAATATTTATAATATATAGATATATGAAATGGAAAAACATCGTTTATGGAGACAGTAGGCCGTACGTATGCATAAACTATGTTTCCCTTTTCATATCGTATTAAACAGAAGTAAGTGAATGAGATATATGTGTGTATATATATATATATATATCCTGTTGAATTATTGTGTCATATATTACATACTTATTGGTAATATTTATTTTTATAATTGTCTTTGAATGGTGAATGTTGAAATGAATCTCATGACGTCTTAGAGACGGTAAGCCGTACGTACGCACGAGCGACGATATCATATTATTGATGGTAAAATAATATGTAATAGGATGTTATTTTATATATACATAATCATTAACAAGTAATATTTATTATTTAAATCAATTATACTCATAATTATACCCATCCAAATAGTTATGTGTTGAATAAAAAACTACACCATGACGTAGAGACGGTAAGTCGTATGTACGCATGTATGGTGACATTGTCATTTGATGGATGGATAGAATAATGAATATGGTTTTGAAATATTTATAATAAATTTTCATCATGTAGAAGGTACATGATTTATTATTTTATTATGAAAAAAATCAATGAAATTGGAAGTGGACGAAGAAAATAACATTGACAGAGGTGATGAAGTAATTAACTCTTCTTCGGGATCTTCCTTCGGATTTGATAGAAAGGGATGCATAGGTTGGATCAGATCAAATTATGGCCTCTACGATGATGTGAGGTAGTTGGTAGGATATTTGAGATGGTGTTGGAAGATAAAAATGGATTTGTAGGAGTGATTTTGTGAGAAGGGTAAGTACCATTTTATAAGAGAGGTGAGGGTCAATTTTGGAAAAGATTGAAATATTATTTAATAATAAAATAATATTTAGTTTATAATGGCTAAACGCCAATTTACATCTAATATAAGGATGGTAGAGGTCGAAATCATCTCAAACAATACGTTTTAGACAATTTTATGTACCTATACTAACCATATCTTTTAGATTTAACAATTAGTTAAATAGTTTATCTTTTACAATGTCTTCATGTATTTTTATATTACATGGTTAACAAACATAAAATAAAATTCCATGAGAACCTCAAATGTTTCTTTAATGACATATATATCATTATATAGTTCCTTTGGCAGAACCATAGATTTTTATGATATTATATAATTTATTAATATTTTATTTGTTTTAAAAACTCATACCATTGATAACATATTAGGATATTATATAATTTATTAATATCTTTTAGTTATTAAACCATGAATTTAACACTTTTAACTCTTCTTTAAATAAAATAATAATAAATTTCCTTATCTAATACAAGTGGACCAAAAGGATAAGAGTATATAAATATGGTTGATTTTGGTAGAAATATATTTATCCATTATAATTTGGATATGTGTTACTGTAATTAAAATATCATTTTTACTTTTAATTACCCGATTGACGTTTAACCGTGGTAAATAAAATTCAAAAGATTCTATTCACCAAAAATTATTTTCATCCTATTGGATGAAATTTTACATACTGATTTCAATTGTGTCTCTCAGATTTTTGAAATAAAATTCATTGAAGTGGTAAAATTTTATTTTATAAAAATTCACAGATGAGCTTAGAAGGTGGGTAAAATGTGTTAAAAAATTATATAAAATATTATACATCTAATTTTATTAAAAAATGACTATAATGGCCTAAATTGAATTTATATAAGTACTATATATCAATTATTACATTGAAATAAATTATAATTAAAATAACACTTATTTAAATAACAGTCAGTTGTAAACAATAACACAGGGTTTTTCAGTATTCATCAAAAATTGGAAGTTTTCAGAAAAATAACAAAAATTCAACAAAAGATAATTTTTATAATATGAATCCAATAAATTATTTCTATTTTTTCAAATTCAAAACATATGTGTTGTATTGATTAGTTTAAAATTAATTCATGTTGTCAAAACCAGAAAACGAGTTGTTTAGAAATAAAAACTATCAAAAGATTGAAATGTGTTTATCTACAATTTAAATTTGAATATACATCAAATTACTTAAATTATATTAAATGATAAAAATATAATATAATTATACTTTAAAACCACTCAGAAGGAAAATTTAACACTATAAATTTTATTGAAAAAGATGTTATTTTCAATTAAAATTTAATATTTTTCACTATTCATCATAATATGAATGTTATCAGAAAAGTACCAAAAGTATATGTAAAATAAATTATTATGTCTCACATATAAAGAAGAATTTAATTTCATTAAATTTAAAATATAAAAGATTCAAATATTTAATTTAAAAATGTTTTTAACTTAACTAGATGGGTTATTATGTAAATGAGTGTTTGGTGAAGAATATGAATTATCAGATTTAACCAGAATAAAAGAATAATTTTGTGGCAAAATACTTTGAAAATACTTCAATATATGTTGGTCCATCAAAACAATGGGTATTAGGTACACTATTAGTTATTCACATTATTCCATTGCATTGCTTGATTCAGTTTTTACACATTTTTCATTTCTGATAAATTTTTTAGTAAATTGAAAATCCCACCTTAAGAAATAAATCCAGAACATACTATAATAACACTAAGGGAAACATAGAGGTAAAAATAAATTGTAATAATATTAATCTCCACATATTTTGATTGAATTTACCTAAATATTTTTTACTCTTTTAGTAAATTTTGATATAATTCTGGGTATGGAACGACATTTTGTTTACCATACTAATATTGATTGTAGAGATTAAGATGTTTCCCATTAAAAATTCATGCAATTTTTTTATAATAATGAACCCATACCATTGATAAAATATTTGGATGATGAGAATATATTAAAATATGGGAATTAATTTTATCTTTCAATAATTGATGAAAAAATGAATAGTTCAGATAAATGATGTTCTAGTTTTAATTGGGTATCTTGATGTTATTTCTGATGAGTTACCTATTGTATTACAAGACTGTGAATTTAAATTTTATAAAAAAAAAGTTCCTAATGGTAAGACAATATAAATACACCTTGCTCTAATTGATCAAATTTATCTTTTATAGATAAGGAATAAATTGTGGGAGTTAATATATAAAGGTTTCATTCGACCTAGAAAATATCTATGTGATGCTCATCTATTGTATGTTAAAAAGAAACATGGTTCAATGGTATGTTTCATTGATATAAATCCCTTAATAACATCATAAATAAGAACAATTATATATTTATTCATATTGATGATTTGTTTGATCAGCTCTAGGGGGCACAAAATTTATTAACAGTAGAAATGAGGTATGGGAACCATTAGATGGAAGTATGGGAAAAATAAATTCTGATGACTATGTTATAAACTAGATATGACCATTATAAATTTTTATTTATGTTGTTTAGGATAACTAAGGAACCTTTTATATTCTGGGAATGAATGGTTTGAATGGTTCGTGCGTTTTTGGATAAGTTTGTGGTTATGTTAATTGATGAAATTTTTTAAATTCAAAATGTATATAGTACCATGAAATTCATTATTGGGTTTTCTTGAAAACTATAAAATAAACGAAACTGTATTTGAAATTCATCATGTGAGTGTTTTGGTTCAAAAAAATTTCATTACATGGACACATTGTTTCCAATGATCACATAACTATTGGTCTTTTGAAAACAAAATTTTATAATGAATGGAATAGAACCTCAAATATTACTATTATTCAATGATTACGCCGTTTATTGGCTATTACTGGAGGTTTGATGAATATTTTGAATGCTTATCTATCTTACTGACAATGTTAAATAAAAAAGGTGTTCTTTTCATCCCAAAAAATTAATGCAATGATTGTTTTAATGAATTAAAAAGAATATTGGAAAATTCTCTAGTCATGGAATTATATTCCTGAAATATTATATTCGATATCTATAGTTATGATTTGTTTAAAGGACATGGTTGTGTCCTAATTCAAGATGATCAGTTCATTTATTATGACTCATTTTAGATGAAACCTCATGAGATAAATTACCCTATACATGATTTCGAATATTCTACTATTGTTTTTGGATTAAAAATTTTGATGAATCATTTGCATGGTGTATTGTGTGAAATATAAAGTAATCAAAAATGTATGAACCATATATTCACATTGAAATAATTGTTCATGATAGAAATAATTCCTTCGAACTATTCAAGCATTAGGATTGAATGATTCATTACCATCCAGAAAAAGAAAATAATGTGGATGATTCATTGAGTTGAAAATGTAATTCTACATTAGACATGATTTTCATGGAACATTATTCTTTAGTTAATGATTTTATGTACATTGTGTTGGATGTTTTCGGTGTAGGAAAACCTTCTATTTTTTTGTTATTAGTGCAATAATTTATATCCAATTAAATTAAGCAACTACAAAAGGAAAAAGTGAGTAGTATATTATGGTTGAATTGGATCAAAATGTTAAATTGCATGAATTTAATATTGATAAATACAGTTTTTTAGATTTGGGATGAGAATATGTGTACCTTCTGATTCAAAATTGAAGAAATATTTTTAATGTGAAGGTCATAGTTCACATTTTTTAATTCCTTCTTAAAATATTATGTTTTATAAGGACCTTCGAAAATATTATATGTATGATGGAATAATATGATGTAATGAAGACATTAATATGATGTGTTTGAAAAAAAATTTAGGTTAAAGTTCAGTTGGATTTTATAAAAGGTAATATTATTTCTTTTCATGTACTATAATTGAAATGGGAAAATATATCCATGGAGTTTCTAGTGGGATTACCAACAACATAACGGGGTAACAATACAGTTTGGGTTATTGTTGATAAATTCAATAAATATGATCATTTTATTCCAATTTGATATACATTATCTCAAGATCATATCTCTCTATTGTATTTTAAAAATATCATTAAGATACATAGATTTACTCTCTCAATTGTATCTGATCGTGATCTCATATTCACATTTACTGTTTGGAATCACCTTTAGAATTCATTGGGAAATAAATTAAATTTCTGTATATCTTTTCACCCACAATCATATGGGCACTCAGGAAAACAAATTTGGAACATCAAGGATATTGAACATTCTTTTTCAATGGATTACACAGGAACAATGGTTGAAAATATTAATTTGGTTGAGTTTTTATATAATTAATGTTTTTATTCTTCTATAAAGGTGTCACTATTTGGGGGATTATATGGAAAGAGGTGTCTAAATCCAGCTATTAGGGATGAATTATGTGAAAGAATTTTATGGGACCAAATGTGGTATATGGAAGGGCATAAAAAATTTAGTTGATTCAAAAATTCATGGGACATCATAGAGTAGGCAGAAATGTTACACGAATAACTGGAGGAAAGATCTTCCTTTTTAAGATGGTTATGATGTCTTTCTAAAGTTTTATCTAAGGAAAAGTGTGATGTGTTTGGGTAAGAAATGGAAGATTATTACATGGATTCGTGGACACTGTGATATCTTAGAGAATGAGGGATCAGTTTCAGATAATGTGGATTTACCTTTTATTTAATACCAAGACCACAATGTTATACGTGTTTCAATGTTAAGAATGTATATGTCAGGAACATCTAATGGCTAATACGAGAAGTAGTTTAGGTGTATGAAAATCTATATTATGAGGAACAAACTTTAAATATTCTTAACTGTATAATGAATGTGTTTTAGAATAATGTGATTCATCTCGATATGGTTTTTTTAGAACCCATATAGTGGAAGCGGTGACATTGGAATCTAAATATTCTATGTGGTAGAAATACCCCCACTAATTTTATATGTTAAGAAAAGTGTGAGGGTAAAATTTTTAAAATATGGAATGGATGAAACATTCCAGGTAATTATAAAAAAATAATTTTTCATATCTATTTATATTTTTGAATTTGATAGTAATTTTATTTTAAAGGGGAAACTATTTTTGATACCGTACCCAACACGCAAGAATGAGTTTCCATAAAATCTTACGTTGCAGACAAGACTAATTTACGCAAAATAAAATACATTATTAATATTATTATTTTAAATTGAAGTTATCAAATTGTTATTTTATTGGAGGGAATGAATAGAACAAACTATTTTATGATTATACATATTAATTAAATGATTTCAATTTCATCTAGTAATTATTTTGGGCATAAAATAAGAATAAGTACAATTTTTGGCACAAAGGGTCAAATATATTTAAAAGGAATTGTTACCACCTTTTGAAGGAGAACACCTTTTAAATATAATTTTTACACATTAATATGTTTTCTAGAAAAAAATCATTCTTTAGAATAATGACAAATTTTTTATTTTGGTTAATGTTTCTGAGTATTTTAGTAAAAGATATTTTTAAAGAATAATGAAAAATACTAGATTTTAATTCAAATCATATTTTTCAGGTAATTTATTGTTGTTTAATTATATTATTACCTTGTTTAAAATTAAAATTATGTTATTTATTTTTCATTTAATCTAATTTTTTTATTGAATTTAAGTTTACATTGAAATTGGATAAAAAATGTTATTCTTTTGATGTTTTTTCCTATTACAAAATGATTCTCTATTTTTAACAATGAGGTTTAATATTAAATTAATTACTGAAACATATTTTTTAAAAATTTTGAAAAATTGACTCCATATTAGGGATTAGAGGGTTTAAATTGTTTATGTGTCTTCCTTTTATTTTCAGATTTCATGAATAGAAACTTTGGGAATTTTTATTAGAAAAGGATAAAGGTAAATATTGTAAATTTACATTATAAATAATATGATAAGGATAATAAATTGACTCTAACACCTAACAAAATTCAATTTAATTCATAAAAGTCAACCATTAACACCTAATTATTTTAATTGACTCATTTAATGTACTTTTTTCCTGGAAAGTGACCTAAATATTTTTAAATCAATAGAAAGTAAAAACATGCCACTGTTTTATTTTTTTATATGTATAATAAAATAAATATAGTGATAAATATAATATAAATACGATAATAAATAATCTAAAAAAATATAATGAAATTATCTACATCATAATAATTTATTTATAATTTTTATAGATCAAATAATTACCCTTAATATTAACACAACTGTGATACATTAATTATATTATTAATAAAAATATAAAATAAATTACAATAAAATTATTAAAATTAGATTATTTATAAATAAATAAGGTATCTAGTGTATTTTATAATGTAATATGATATATTATAGGTCTATTAAATGGGTTTCTTCGATGTTATATCCCTGTTTTTATATTATTAAAATACAATCGAACAAATTTTGTGAAAAATCACACGATTGAAATTTTATATAAATAATGTTTTATTAAATTAATTATAAATAATAATTTTTTAAAAAAAATAAAAACATACAATTTTAAGGCATATTTGTTAAATAATTATCACGTTTTTGGACATTGACGACATATAATAATATTTATAACATCAAAATATTGAATATGTTGTTAACACAATTAAAATAAAAATATATTGATAAAGGGTAACCTGAATAGATATGTTTTAAAATAAAATCTATACATGTGTAATAATTATTAGATGAAATTAATTCAAACCATCCTCATTTTATCTTCTAAATAACTCATGTTGGAGTGAATTTTATTAATCAATTAATTTATATTAATTTAATTTTTTATGTGTTTCCAAGACTGCCAGTCCCATCTCATTAAAAAATGTACATACTCTCTTCTATTACTCACACATCAAAAACCTATAGAATCAAGCAAGATCTGGGAAAAATGCGAAATGAACATTTCATTCGTGTGTACGGTGGAGCTCCAACTCAAAAATGGATATAGTTCGTTTTAACTATCGCCTCTCAAGACTGGTCATATTAATGAAATTGATCTTTTTATATCATTTTAAAAACATATTTATAATTATATGTTAATAATATATCAATTATGTTTTTACAATCCGTGCAAATGAAAATAATAACATTGTTTGTGTGTACCAATGTATTATCACATCCACGAAGCGATTAAATTAATTTTATTCATAATATCACATGTATTATATATATAAATATATTTAAATGATTAATATAATTTTAATAATATTTCTATCATTATGTTAATATAATATAAAAATAACCTTATTTTTATAATGGTTAATGAAAAAAAGGAAATTTTACTCAAACATACATAAGAACTATCGTCTCTAGGAATACAATGTTGTTAATTTTTCATATAAATACATAATAATTTTATTTAAAAGTATATTAGATTTATAAAATTGATAATAATTCAATTAATATTATTCTGGAGATGATTGACTTATGGCCACATACACTATTTTCATTAGAGCATGTGTATTTTAGACTCTAGTATTGAATATCAACCAAATATCCCACAAGAACGTAAATATTTATTTAGAATTTACCAAATGATAAAATTGATGTAAAATGAATCATTATCATTAATGATTATTGGAATAAATTCTAAATTACCTTATGTTTATTACCATCGAGTATAATTAATGTACAAGACAAGTCAGACAAAAGGTAAGAGACTTTGTTTCAATATCCGTTCACTAATGCATATTTGGATAATATCCACAACCATATTTTATACGGTGTTAAATCAACTAATGTGAACACTAATTTCATTCATCGGTTTTCAGAAGGAATGTTTTGATAAGAATTATTTTATTAAAAAAAGGAATGTTTTTAACACACATTGTCACATTGAAATTTCTGCTGCTGTGACCATTATTTGATATTTGTATTCATCTATAAGTATTAATATTTTTAAAATTAAAATGAACACCATATTCCCATTTCATGTATTTTTGTGTTGAAAATGGTTGTAGGATTTTTTTATTTTATCCTTAACATATAATTATATCTTTCTTTATTAATGTGGATTTTTTATTTATACTTCATTCTTATTTTATGTGTTATGATTATATTATGGTTTTTGGGGACTTATTATGTATATAGTTGGTTCCATGATAAACTGAGGTAAGGTTATCCCATGATATATCTCCAATGAATTGGGTAATGAGATAGAGTTAAACGATAAATATTCTCCAATGTAATTTAACGAATATACTATTATTGATTTTTTTAAATGAAACCATTAATGTCACCCACTATGTACATGAAAAAGCTACAATGTATGTATGATATGGATGCCAAAATTTACCTTTATGATTTATTATTTCTAATAAATTTATCAGGAATATTATGATTTCATGAGGTGTGTAAAAATCATATGTTCTATAGGTGAAAAGTATGATTTTGTGGAAATGATTTCATTAGTTTAAAATATTCATAGAGTAAATGTTTAATTCCTTATTTTATATCCCATTATGATATTTTTTTCCCATTCCATGTTTTTAAAATTTCTTCCAGAAGGTATAAGGATTGGTAATTCAAATAAAGTAGTAAAGAATATTTTTATCAAGAAAAAAGAATCATGTATTATTTTAATGTGTTTTATTTTGTGATAAAATGGATCGTGATTACATGTTTCTGTTATATAATATTTTATTTTCATGTAATAGTTATGTCCTCATTATTTAAAACTCTAAACCTAAAAATATACAAAATTTTAATTCTTAACATAACTCATGATCAATAAATGTTTATAGATGCAGTATTATATATTTAGTACAAGGCTAGAAGGCCCTATGGGAATGATTCATAATACATTTCCCAATGCCCCACAAACTATCCTAATGGCCCAATGCATTATCATGCTTGTATCATATTTTATGCATCACCGGTCATGCATCTTGCATATGTCACTCCCACATCATACAGGGTTAACCGCTTGCCTATCAAAATACACTCCCTCTCATATTTGAACTCGGGTCTAATGTAGGACAATAAGGAGCCTTTACCACTCAGGTATGACACCAAATACTTATAAGGATAAAGAATACTATACATGTTCATTGATTTACTAATTGACTTAAAAATTATTTTTAAAGGGACATATATTATCATCTCTACTGGGCTACTGGATACATCTGTAAAATAATGGTTTCAAACAAATAAATATGATTCATACCTGTGGATATGGCTTTGTAACTAATTAACTTGGTACAATACCATATCACATGTGGTTAATTAGAATAAAATAATTGAATTTTTTTATGAGTAATTATGGTATGAATTCTTCATTAAGAGGGAAATATAGAAAATAAGGCATACATTAGGAGAAACTTGGCCCCATGTATATATATATAAATCATAAGCACCTATAATCAATTCTCATGTATGAATCATAATTAAATCTACTCACTAAAAAATGGGATATGGTTCAATGAACCGTTTCATCATAATAAACCATAGTCCACAAAACTATACAAAAATATTTATAGAGATTACTATAATGGTGTATGTTTTACACTCATTTCATGAAAATTAGACCCTTATGTTAAAATCCTCAAATACCCCCAATCTGTAAGAACATAGGATCTAAATAGGGTGATGTGTTGGATTAAATGATCAAGGGTGTCCTTGTGTAGGGCTAAATAATTTCAATCAAAAACATGTAAGGAGAATCATTAATTGATACCACTAACATTAGATTCAACAAATGATCCACTAAATAATAAATAAGGTGAATCAGTTTACCCAACTAAATTAGAGTGAGTAATCCACCACCCCTCACATAATCATTCAAATTCAAATTGAATTGAATATTCCTCTTATATTCTTGGTCTAATACCCACCATTATTACTCATGCGTAATTTTAAATCAAATTTGAAACAAATGTGAGATGAAAAATTATTTAAAAATAAGTAATTTGGAAAAAATGTATTATAACATATTTTCATCATATTTTTTATAAAAAATAAATTCACCCTTGAAATATTATATAATGACTTAATATAATAATATTTTATGAAAATATTTATTGGAAGACAGTTGAGATAATTTTTTGTTGTAAAATTTAGTAAATAAATTTCTTATAACAATTTCAATGTACCATAGTACACAAAGAAGCGATCCATGGTGAGGTTGCAGGTTATGGAATTTTACACTAAAATAGGCATCAATTTAAATTTATTATCTACTCAATTATGTAATTGGTTATAGTTAATTATTTATTGGATAATTTTAGGAATAAATCATTATTAAATAATTAGTATGGTTTGGGAAGATGCGTGAATGTGGGTGGGGGTTGAGGTGGAGTGTTCTTGGGAAATCATATGAATTCGAAATAAATTTTTTTCCTCTAATAAAAACTCCCAATATATACCACATCCATAAGATGGATTAATTTGAAGATGGAGAAATAGGGAAGATCTTTCATACATATCTATGATGGAAAACCTTATTTATTCTACTTTTTGTCTTGACTATGGACTCATTCTACTAGGAATGGGTGAGGTGATTCATACATTCTCTGAAATAAAGTGAGGTGGACTATGCCTACACATACTCTAGAAATTCCATCTCATTTGTGGTGAATCTTGTTGGACCTTATGTATTTGATCCTAATAAAAAAAATTCTTGGGAAGTCGAGGGATGTATCCATTATTATGGTGGTATATTTGGGTTCCCTGAAAAAAGAAAGATTCTTCGTTGGTTTTTGGTGATATGTCATGATTTCTATGAGATAGTCATGAAGACCTCGTACTACGTAGATCTAAAAAAAATTCACATTATTGTGGTTTCTCAGGATAAAGGATCAATCTAACCGTGAGAAATATTTTTAGGGAATTATGAAAAAATGATGGTATGGATGTGGTTTGGAGAATTAGAAATCACAATATCAAGCCTATATTCTTTCGTCTCTCGGATTTGGATTCCAATTTAAACCCTTCCAAGTAGTGGAATTCCATGGATCATAGGTGGGAATGGATTATTTTACATACATATGTATACCATCACCCTAAAATTATCAATTATATTGCATAAATAATTTCCAAAAACAAGAAAATAGATTGATGAACCATCAATGGGGGTTTTTTTCTTTATATGAGGGTTTTGATAGAAACAATATTGAAACAAAACCCCCTGAATACATCTATATATATTCAAATGAATATTATGTGGAGGTTAACTATGAGTTTGACAACATGCCCCAGTATTGTTACCATTATAACCTGGTAGACCATATTGTTATGATGTTTCATGTGCTATAAAAAATGGTGAAACTAGCTGCCACTACCACAACATGGAGGGATGTATCACAAAGAAAAATGAGCAACGTTATGGGAAATTTCAAAAACATCCTCCATAAATTGAAGGAAGTAAAAACTAGAAAACATAGGAAAAAAATTCTCTAAAAGGGAAGAACAAGATAAGGAAGTGGAAAAAAGTCTTAAAACAAGGGAAATCAATCCAATCCACTTGTTAACATCAAGTAGTGCACCAATCCCGGGGAACAAGTTGATCAAATTCGGTATTTTTCAGTAGTCGTATTTTCACATTCTATTTCAAAGACTAGTGAAGATTATCTGTTTATAATTATTTCATTTGAAATTAATTCTCATATCATGATAAATGAACCTAATTCATAGGTTTTTTTCTAAAAGAGTCTCTATTTGATAGAATTACAATCCAGATTTCTTAAAAAAATTGATAGGGCCGACATCCAAATGAAACATGGGATGGATAAAATTCCAAAAATTCGAAACACAAAAACATAGAACAAAACAAGGGATAATGTACACAAGGGAACTACATCTGAGAATGGCGAATAAAAAATTGAGCAGAGATACAGTCCAATGTAATTAGGGTGTTCCTTAAAATGATCAAAACCAGAGGTCACACCCACAACAACAGGGACATTTCGGAAATCTCAATGGTTGGACAATACAAGAAAGGGGGACCCTCCCTAAAAGAAAAAAACATAATGATGATCAGATTGGATATTTCTGGACTAGACAACCCTTACAGATAATGTTTAATTTGGATTCTAATGGTTAGGTGCAAACCTAAATTTGTTGGTATCTATGAGCCAAATATTGAATCTCTAAATATAAGAAATATTTTTAGTAGAATAGGATAATTAATTATGGAAACCAAAGTGGTTTTTTCCAGTATAGATAGAATGTGGTTTCTAATGAATAATAGTGTGGAAAACCTGGGTATTGTATATGAAGATAACTAGATTATCACCTAAAACTTCTTTGAATCTCACTGATTTTTTTTCATTTATTAGTAATAAAATTATATAGATAATGTAACAACCTGAGATTTTATAAGATACATTCTTTTTAATTTAATTCATATCTTCTATTGTACGACACAACAAGATTATCTTGCGCTCTAAGCAACACCGTATTAGCTTGCATTATACGCAACACTTTTCTTGGCTCTTGTTACACACAATTTCATGTTCGTTTGATAGATGTTATTCTACACAACATTGAGTATATATATATATATATATATATTCAATGTATAAATAAAATATGGTTGGATTCTATTATACGCAACAAAAAAATATTCTTGCACTACACACAACCCTGACTTGGCTTGCATTACACGCAATCGCGACCTTTCTCGATAGAGTGTGTTGTACGCAATACCTGGATTTACTAAAAAATGATATATTATTATAATATTTTTTGGAACTACTAGTTATGAATAGTGTTAACTAAATTTTGAATTTTATAACATTATTATTCATCTTACACATTTTCTATAACATGGTATAAGAGCAAAATAAATATTTCGGGTAAAATAAGTATTTTTCAAAAAATGCAGTTTTGCCGCCTTTTGATGGCACGCCCACATTAAATATAGTTTTATAAATGTTTATAAGTTCCATATGAAAAAATAAAATTATTCTTAGGAATCAAGAAATAAAAATTTACTTTGGATAAATTTTTCATTTTATTCTGATGACTTTCATATTTTAATAAATAGTAAAAACATGCTATATTTTAATTAAAAACATCTTTTTTCATCATAATATCTTATGTGGTTAAATTATAATATTGAATGGTTTTCAAGTATAAATATAATATATTTTTACCATTTAATATAATGTATGTCATTAGCATTGATTTTACCTTAAATTCGTAGGTTAAATCAAATCAATCTTTTACAATGTTTTAAAGAAAAACCCGTTTTCTTTCAACAACGGGATTAATTTTAATTTAATTTATGCATCTTTTTTGTATTGAATTTGGAAAAATGGATTCCATATTTGGAATCAGTGGATCCAAATTATGTTAATAAGCTACTTTTTATTTTTGGGAATTATGAATAGTAACTACGGTAAATTTTATTTACCATAGTTAAAGGTAAATCGGGTAATTAAGGGTAAATATAATATTATAAAATTACCCTAACACATGTCAAATTCCTATTGGATGACTAAAAGTCTACTCATATCACCTAAGGGTCGGATTATATTCATTTAATGGACTTTGTTTCTTGAAAATAATTTAATTATTATTAAAACCAACGAATGTGACAACATGTCACTTTCTTAATTCTTATAAGTATAATTATTTTAATTTAGTGGAAAACATCATGAAACATCGAACATGAATAGTTTACAGAAAGCTAATACAATATTCTACATCATAGGAATTTATTTAGAATTTTTAGGGATTAAGTAATAATCATTTATTATGACACAAAGATGATGTAGTAATTGTCTTATTAATGAAATATTGACATAATTGATTTATAAATGCCCAAATAAATAAAATTTGAAACTTTTTATGACTTAAACTAATTTTCTATGTTAATATGACATTTGATTGTGTATTTAAGTAACTCTTTTAGAACTTATCATTCTATTATGAATTTCATAAAAATCATGTACCAAATAGTGTCAAAATTGACATAAATTAGTTTTTAAAACAAATATTATATTATTAATTGTTATTTAATTCCTAAAAATCTAAGGATCGGCCAAATGACTTAGATAAGGATACATATATTAATAATAAACAACTTTGGGTTCGTTTGGCTTGTTATGGTAGGTTTATTAACCATATATTGTAAGAAAACAAAAAGACACGGTAAAAGTTAAATTATTTAACTTAGAGTTAAATATAATTGATATGGTTAAAATATTAACCTAAACTTGTCTAAATTCTATTGTATGAGAGGATTTCTACCCATACCCACTTTATCATCGAAATAAGACCATTTGGAACCATTATAAACCGAATTTGACTTTAATATAAAATAATATTTTGAGATTTTCCTAAGGTGCCCCTCTCCTCCCTTATAAAAGGGCACCTCCTCCCTCTCCTCCTCACACCAATTTGAGCATTCAAGATCGGACAACCCCTCCCAAAATCTCTTCTCAACTTCCCTAGTATCATCCTAGAGGCCCTAGTCTTCTTCAAAGACCATCCTTAGTTCTTTATGTGGAGGTTAAGTGGAGGCGCGTCAAAAAGAGGAGGTTCGGATACGTACAAAGCATATCAGACATAAGGTAAGGGATAATTTTGCAAATCTCATTTTTATCCGAGATTTCATATTTGTAAGTATTTACTGGGGTTATTTCTATCATTAATGTCCATGTTTAATAAAAGTGATTTCATGTATGTTTAATTTCTTTTTACCCATTTTGACTTTTACTATATGGTTTGTAAGGAATCTTTCTTTTGTTTACGTTACGAGGTACTTTTTGAATTTTCTGGAAAAAGTACAAAAAGAATGTTTTTTCTAACTTATACGGCACGAAGGAATTTTTACGGTTTTATAAAGCATTATTTTCATGAAGCTTCCTCCAAAAGATTTCATGACTATTTTCAACAAAATCTCTTTATTTTAAAATTGCATGCCATTTTGTGAAAAGAAATTTATTTTGACGAAAAAAGGATATTTTCCTCAAGAATTCATTTCATGTGTATTGTCAAAATAATTTTCATCTATGATGAAATTATTATACATGTGTATGTTTTAAGTATCATGTATCTATGATTTAAATGGTTTCACTTTTCATATGTTGATATATCCATTTTTTTATATGGATTATGTGATGATGGGATGATTTTTATGAAACCCATTTTATTTTTTGGGTTATGATGAATGTTTCAAGTTTATTTTGTGGCACAAGTAAGAATGCTTTCATTATGAGATGGGTGGGACCTATATATCCCTCCAATGCACTGGGTAATGATTTTATATATCATGAGATAGACATGGCTGGAATGGTAGGTTATACCGGTTCAGTGAAACAGGACTGAAACAAGGGTGACTCGGTTCAAAAATGGACTTTTTCCACTAAGATAGTCTTGTCAATGAGTCTTGACTAATAAGATATTATTCTCTATGATTATGTGTGTATGCCACAAAATTTCATGTGTTAAGTTATGATTATTGGGATTTCATTTCACTACTATGATTTATCCCATGTTATGAAATTATGATCTCTTTTGCAGGTTACGATTTCCAAAAGATATGTTCTTATGAATATGGCGTGATTGATATTTCTTTTGTTTAACCTTACTGAGAATTTGAGCTCACCCTTTTAGGTTTTTTTCAGGACATAAATAAAGGGATTAGGTTTAAAAAAAAGATCTTTATGGGAGATGTTGATGATCTTTCACCACGATTAGAAGATTATATTCCGAATTTCCCAAGACACTAAACTATTACGGTCCTTGTGTGTCTGTTTTTGTTATGTACTAAGTATTCCGCAAAAGTAATGTAATATCCATGTACATCAGGCTTCGGGTCTCTACAGTTGGTATTAGAGGAAAGGTTTAGTCAACCTTTGGAAATTAGGATGCGAGAACGTTAGTGAGATCCCTAGAGATATTTCTAAGGTATGTCAAGGGATCTCTCTAAGGATAATTATACGTATAGGATATAGTCCTAGAACTATGGTAATGATATTAGATTAAACCAAAGAATTTAGATATTGCAGTTACTCCCCCTTTATTATGATTTTTTCCTCTCACACTATTCTTTTTGGGTTTTAGAAAGTGGCGGGAAACAAGATGATTCACGATAATGGAGGATATGATGGACAATGGAATGATATTCTTAATGAGCAACAATATGAAATGGGATTTGGAATTCCAAACATCATTATTATGCCTAATCAGCAATCTCATAATATGATCAATAAAGTAAAATTTGGTAGGTTTCCTGACTCGGCTAATAAGAGAAAGACGTAGTTTCATGATGATCATAGAGGAAAGAAAGTTCAATTTCACCTATGTAAATCATGTGGGAAGAGGTATCAAGGAGAAGGTTTCAAAGGAACTGGAAGATGCATTGGGTGTGGAAAAGAAGGACACAAATCTAGTAAGTGCAAAGGAAAAGGATCAATTAACACTAGGGATGAGGATAATGGTATTGCTATGACATCAACAATGGTTAAATGTTTTAAATGTGGAATATACGGGCATTATGCAAACCAATTCTCTAAGGGAAAGTCTCATGAAGAGAATCAGTATGGTCGTATGGGTAGTATTTATGTGGATGATGATGAAGAGACTATAAATGATATGTGAGATGAAATAATTGTTGAAGCTCGGTCAATAGTTTTAGAATGTAGTGGAATGATTACATTTTTATCATGTGTAATGTTGTATAAGTAATCTCATGGTACAATAGAATAAAGAGACATCTAAGGATTGTTACACTGTTGTCTTTCCTTGAGTTTTGAAAGTGTATGATTAATGTTACAAGTATCCATGAAAGGTTATTCAGATATTTCTGGAATGTAGATGATATTCTCATAATGAAGGGATAAGGTGAATATTAAATGTTTGATAGTATTCCTGAGTTAATGACTGATATAAGGAGAATGTTATATCATGGTTTGAGTATATAGAATTTTGAGGATTTTCGTATGTGGAAAGTGTTAACATTTAACTGCATTCATGTTCTCACTAAGGTTCAATGGGTATTCAGGAGAATACATGATTAAGGCCTTTGAATGTTTAGAATGCGACAAACAAGATATATCTTATGATATATGGGGATCAACGATGGTATTAAATCTCTGGTAATCGTTTTCAATATATTATGAGAGTGGACTGATGTATTATGGATAAGCCTAAAGATTGGAATGGATTATGTTGTACATAAGTTAGTATTGATTAAGGGTAGAAGTTTTTTTGATATTATTTATGGGATGTTATAATAATATAGTTTTAGAAAAAGGAAAACCTGCAGGACGAGCGACAGCCCACCGCGTCGGACAAGGCTTTGGGAATCAAACCCACAACCGAAGTGCGACTGGCCTTTATCGCCTACCACTGCCCTACCAGAAGTCCTTGTTTCATAGAAACTAGTTTTATTATATTAAGGAGTATGATATATGAAGTATAAGTCCATTTTAGGAACTATATAAGATTAATCTCACTATAGATGGACTTATGTATTTTTTTTGATAACATTTCTAACCTTTTGTTTGAGACAGATGGAATGACCCATCATTCTATCACATGATCTGCTAACATCACGAATGACAAATTCAACTTCATTTCTTTAAGAGATGAAGTGGAAATTTTCCAAAGAATGACAAACGGTGAGACTATACCAAAATCACGAAAGTATTTCTTCTAATTCCAATTTCATCAACTTTAGGGAAATGATCCTGAAAAACCAAAAATGTTTTCCTACTGCCCTTATATCCAATGAATCAGATGGTACCTTAGATAATCACAAATCTATGGCTTTGTGATTGTTGGCTTTTTTATAGCCATGTTCTCTACCACTCTCCAATAGAACATGATGGTTAGATTTCTCTTCCATATCCAAAATTTCACCTATGTGGAAACCCAGTGATTAGTTTATTTGGGTAACCGTTACGTTTCATATTTTTGTTTTTAAAGATTGGTTTCGGTATTCCTTTTTACGATGTGGGTTTCTATTAATGAAACTTTTGAATAGTAAACCATTTATAACCCCGATGAATTTCGAGGGAGAAATTCATTTTAAGGGGGGTAGAATGTAACAACCCGAGATTTCATAAGATACATTCTTTTTAATTCAATTCATATCATCTATTGTACGACACACCAATATTATCTTGCACTATACGCAACACCGTATTAGCTTGCAGTATACGCAACACTTTTCTTGGCTCTTGTTACACACAATTTCATGTTCGTTTGATAGAAGTTATTCAACGCAACATTGAGTGTATATATATATATATTCAATGTATAAATAAAATATGGTTGGATTCTATTATACGCAACAACAAAGGAGTCATGAACTACACGAAACCCTGACTTGGCTTGCATTACACGTAATCGCGACCTTCCTCGATAGCGTGTGTTGTACGCAATACCAGGATTTACTAAACCACGATATATTATTATAATATTGATTTTAACTAGTCGTTATGAATAGTATTAACTAAATTTTGAATTTTATAACATTATTATTCACCTTACACATTTTCTAGAACATGTTATAAGAACAAAATAAATTTTTCAGGTAAAATAAGTATTTTTAAAAAAATGCAGTTTTGCCGCCTTTTGATGGAGCACCCACTTTAAATCTATTTTTTGACATGTTTATAAGTTCCATTTGACAAAATAAAATTATTCTTTGGAATCAAGATATAAAAATTTACTTTGGATAAATTTTTCAATTTATTCTGATGACTTTCATATTTTAATGAATAGTAAAAACATGCTATATTTTAATTAAAAACAACTTTTTTCATCGTAATATTTTATGTGGTTAAATTATAATATTGAATGGTTTTAAAGTATAAATAGAATATATTTTTACCATTTAATATAATGTATGTCATTAGCATTGATTTTACCTTGAATTAGTAGGTTAAATCAATTCAATCTTTTGCAATGTTTTAAAGAAAAACCTGTTTTCTTTCGACAACAGGATTAATTTTAATTTAATTTCTGAAAATTTTGTGTTTTGAATTTGGAAAAATGGATTCCATATTTGTAATTAGTGGATCCAAGTTATTTTAATAAGTTACTTTTTATTTTTGGGAATTATGAATAGTAACTACGGTATATTTTATTTACCATAGTTAAAGGTAAATCAGGTAATTAAGGGTAAATATAATATTATAAAATTACCCTAACACATTTCAAAATCCTATTGAATGACTAAAAGTCGACCCATATCACCTAAGGGTCGGATTAGATTAATTTAATGGGCTTTTTTCCCTGAAAATAATTTAATTATTATTAAAACCAAAGAATGTGACAACATGTCGCTTTCTTAAATCTTATAGGTATAATAATTTTAATTTAGTGAAAAACTTCATGAAACTTCGAACATGAATAGTCTCCAGAAAGGTAATACAATTATATACATCATAGGAATTTAGTTAGAATTTTTATGTATTAAATAATTATCATTTATTATTACACAAAGATGATGAAGTAATTGTCTTATTAATGAAATATTGACATAATTGATGTTATAAATGCCCAAATAAATGTAATTTGAGACTTTTTCTGACATACAGTAATTTTATAGGTTAATATGACATGTTATTGCTTATTTAAGTAACTTTTTTCGATCTTATCATTCTGTTATGAATTTCATAAAAATCAGGTACCAAATAGTGTCAAAATTGACATAAATTAGTTTTTAAAACAAATATTATATTATTAATTGTTATTTAATTCTTAAAAATCTAAGGTTCGGCCAAATGACATAGATAAGGATAGATATATTAATAATAAACAACTTGGGGTTAGTTTGCCTTGTTATGGTATGTTTATTAACCATATAGTGTAAGAAAACAAAAAGACACGGTAAAAGTTAAATTATTTAACTTAGAGTTAAATCTAATTGATAAGGTTAAAATAATAACATAAACTTGTCTAAATCCTTTTGGATGAGAGTATTTCGACCCATCCCAACTTTACCTTTGAAATAATACCATTTGGAACCATTATATACCGAATTTGACCTTAATATAAAATAATATTTTGAGATTTTCCTAAGGTGCATCTCTCCTCCCTTATAAAAGGGCACCTCCTCCGTCTTCTCCTCACACCAATTTGAGCATTCAAGCTCAACCAACCCCTGCCAAAATCACTTATCGACTTCACTAGTATCATCCTAGAGGTCCTGGTCTTCTTCAAAGGCCATCTTTAGTTCTTTAAGTGGAGGTTAAGTGAAGGCGGGTCAAAAAGAGGAGGTTCAGATACGTATAAAGCATATCAGACATAAGGTAAGGGATAATGTTTCAAATCTCATTTTTATCCGAGATTTCATATTTGTAAGTATTTACTGGGATTATTTCTATCATCCATGTCCATGTTTTATAATAGTGTTTTTATGTATGTTTAAAGTCTTTTTTACCCATTTTTTACTTTTACAACATTGTATGTAAGGAATCATTCTTTGGTTTACGTTACGAGGTACTTTTTGACTTTTCCGGCAAAAGTACGAAAAGAATATTTTTGTAACTTATACGACACGAATGAATTTTTACAGTTTTATAAAGCCTTATTTTCATGATGCTTCCTATAGAAGTTTTCATGACTATTTTCATCAAAATCTCTTTTTTTTAAATTGCATGACGTTTTGTGAAAAGAAATTGATTTTGACGAAAAAAAGGATATTTTCCTCAAGAATTCATTTCAAGTGTATTATCAAAACCATTTTCATATAAGATGACATTATTATACAAGTGTATGTTTCAAGTATCATGTCTCTACGATTTAAATGGTTTCACTTTTCATATGTTGATATATCCATTTGTTTTATATGGATTATGTGATGATGGGATGATGTTTATGAAACCCATTTTATTCTTTGGGTTATGATGAATATTTCAAGTTTATGTTGTGGCACAAGTAAGAATGATTTCATTATGAGATGGGTGGGACCTATATCTCCATCCAATGAATTGGGTAATGATTTTATATCTCATGAGATAGACATGGCTGGAATGGTAGGTTATACCGGTTCAGTGAAACAGGGCTGAAACGGGGGTGACTCGGTTCAGAAATGGACTTTGTCCACTATGATAGTCTTGGCAATGAGTCTTGAAAAATAAGATATGATTCTCTATGATTATGTGTGTATGCCAAAAAATTTCATGTTTTATGTTATGATTATTGGGATTTCATTTCACTACTATGATTTATCCCATGTTATGAAATTATGATCTCTTTTGCAGGTTATGATTTTTAAAAGATATGTTCTTATGAATATGACGTGATTGCTATTTCTTTTGTTTACCCTTACTGAGCATTTGATCTCACCATTTTAGGATTTTTTTTGGACATAAATAAAGGGATTAGGTTTTAAAAAATGATATCTTTATGGGAGACGTTGAATATATTTCACCACGATTAGAAGATTATATTCCGGGTTTCCCAAGACACTAAACTATTACGGTACTTGTGTGTGTGTTTTTGTTATGTAATAAGTATTCCACAAAACTAATGTAATGTCCATGTACGTCAGGCTTCGGGTATCTACATATAAGAGACTCTTATGGGATCAGATAAATTAGGGATCATGTAATTTTATGGATCAATGGATCCTATCATGGGACTTCCAATCCCATTCCCCTTGAAGATAATAATATTTGACCTTTGGTAAATGTAACCATTTTTAAATAAATTGGAGAATTTATAGAGGAGGAATATCAAGATTAAATCATCCTTATTGGTGTGAAATACACATGGTATAAGAGAAATAATAATAGAAAGAGGGCCAGTAAGATTAATTGGGATTTTTTCAATGAGTCCTGACATGGGGTTTTGAAAACAATTTCATGTGTTAATATAGACTTGAATAACTTTGAACATCATTCCATTATAGTTAGATTTCATCATAATGAGTGGAAGCTTCCAATTCCCTTCACATTCAATAACACATGGGATTCCCTTTCGTATTTTTCAATGATAGTTTCGAATACATGGATCTTCACAAATTGCATCACAAATCAACCGGTCTATATCTCTATGTTCAAAATTCTCAAGGTATATCTAAAATAATTGATAAAAGAAATTTTTAGCTCAATGGATGCCGAAACTGATGTTATGTAATGATATTTACATGTCATTCCTACGTATATTCCTAAAAAAACGTTTGTGGGGACATGAAAAAAATGATGTAATTTCATCAATGTGTAAGAATGATATCAAACATATTGACATCAGCAAGAACTACATCCTAAAAACTAGGTGGTTCTCTAATGGGGATAGAAACATAAAGTTCATTATTTCTCTCAAAGGGTTGGAATAGAAAATAGTCTATTTTCCATACTCAAGGATGGATATTGTATTTAATATGAAGGATATTATCTCTCTAACCATATAGTTTCTTTTAATATTAATCTCATCAATGGACACCAAAAGAGGGAAATGTTAAGGAATAATGCCATTCTATTCATGCAAACTAAGGATGAAAATCATTTCCTTACCACTATTCTAATTGATTTAAAAATTAAAGAGGCTATCAACAGACTCAATAATGAAACATCGACAAGTCTGGATGGGTTCACAATCTAATTCTTACACACCTATTGGAACATTATACATAATGAGGTATTATATCATTCCACACATTTTTTCAATGGTGGGTATTTCACTCAAGGCCTCAATACACATTTCATTACCCTCATTCAAAATTTTAGAATCCCAGTGAGATAAGTTAATTCATTACAATTTCTATAGTCAATTGTATTAACAAGGTGATTAAAAAATCCTTCCTTACAGATATTCTTTGGAATCAGAGAAAATAATATCCTAGAACTAATTTGAGTTTTTTATTGAACGGGATATTCATGACTACTTTTTCAAAGAATAAGAGTGTGTTAACCTCCTCAAAAAATATACCAGAGAAGGAAACAAAATTCTAAAACAATAAATTCAAAAAGCCTTTGACACATTTCACATAGGATTTATAGCTATGGTGTTGCACAACATTTTCTCCAATATGAAATTCATTGACATGATGTAGTTTTTACATGTATCATCCCACATCATTATCCTTCTCAATGGGTCCCCAATGCGATACTTCACATGTATATGGGGGTGATATATGGGGATCCGATTTCATACATTATATTTTCTATTGCATATAACTATCCAATCAGACATCTCACAGTAAACATGGCTCACTTAACAACAATTAGACCAGCTAAAGTTATCTATGATCCCTACCACTTATTCGTTGCTATATAAATTTTCATTTTTACCTAGGGGTACAGAAGGAAAATGCTAAGTCTTAAAAAAATATCTAGAACGTTCTGAAAATATCTCATGCCAAGCAATTATTTGGAGAAAATCGTTTTTATACATCGTTAAGGACCTTTCACCCTAAATAAAGGTTCATCTCAACAATTAATTGGGAATAAAGGAGGGATCATAGCCATTTGTTTTCCATGGTGTCCCAATGATTTGTGGAAACCCTCATCCATCACACTTCTAAAATTTTGTTGTCCAAATTAGAGAACACTTTCCTCTTGTAATGGAAATTCAATCTTAATTGAAGGACACATATTCCTTCGTAAGCATGTGGTATTCTAATATATTTTTTACAAATTTATTTTTTATCATTGGACTTCCTGTGTCATTATAAATATTAACACTATGATGATTTTTTTTCTACAAATGTAGTATTCCAGAAATTAGCATCAGCACTATAATATAGAATGTCTTGTATGCCTCACAAACTTGGTTGTCTTTAAATCATATACATGGAACTGTTCAATTAATCCTTAAATGAAAAATTAATATGGAGACTAATTAATAGAAAAGATGTTTTTCTGGATTTTCTATGAACCAGAAGCATGGCTAAATTACTACTAGGACAAGGACTAATCTTGAATCCTCTATTTTTCTTGGAATGATGATCATATTTTGAAAAATTGTCTCATCCTTTCAATGGATTAATTATAAGAATGAATCCCATCGCTTATGGATATAAAATGGGATAGGTTCACAAGTCATTAATTGAGACAATACTAAGGATCATGATATTGATCATCTCATACCAATTACTTTATATCTAAAAAATACATACATAGTTCCTGATGAAATATACTATATAGTTTCCAATTATGAATTCATTAATCAGGATGATCTTCTCATCTGGTAGGGGTCATATAATTATTTCCTAAACACAAAAATCATTTATTTGTATCATATTTATGGAGAACATCATTAGATTTGAGACTTAAATATGTGATTGATGATACCCTCTAGGTTTACCCTATTATGGTTATTGTTTCTCAACATACATCATGTTGATACGAGTTCTAAGTAATTTGGGATTTCCATGTAATATATATTTTCCTTATACCATCATCATAGATTGGATGTGAATCACATATTTTGGAGCATCAAAACCTCTTCTGGATTATTAAAGTATGTCTTTAGTATATTTGAAATTCATTCCCCGCAAAATAGTTTTAGTTCACATCTTCTTTGATACCATTCATGATATTCATCTCCACATGCTACTAAATATCCTCTTTTGGAGGCATGTGACGAGATGCTCTAACATATTTGGTAAGGCAGGGGGAATCCATCCATAACCACATCCATTTAAATTTTGGACATTACATTGACAACAACGTTGATGTAGTTCAAAATTATAAAAAACAACATATAGAAAATTAAAACAACTCATTTTTTTATATTATGTATAAGGACCCAGCCTTAAACATTACATAATCTTAAATTATGTCATGAATTTACATTGAGGAACTTTTTAGGTTTATATTTTTAGAAAATTAGGAAATAACTATTACATAACAACTTTAATATTACATGTTGACACTACTACCCAATATCTATTTTTCATATAATAATTAATCTTGAAAAAATAAAGACATGTCTAGTTCCATGTTTTAGAACGCAAGACTTTTCCTTGATCTCCTTCTGGACCCTATTCATCTTTATGTCATGTGAAAAACATTTCAAAACATTGGATGAGAAATAAAATCTCATTAACGGTTATAAAATAATGAAAAGAAACATTATCCCATCAATAAATACTAATCTATGATACTATACTTTTCAATCATAACATACCTCATGAAATCATAATATTTATGAATAACAAACAGAAATCATAAATCATAAAGGTAACTTATGGAATTCATAACATACTTATATTATAGCTATCACAACTACATAAGGATACACATTTAGAATACCCATTGCAGTATATTCCCTAAATCTATTAGGAGAAACATTAACGTTTACCTCCGTCACATTACCAAATTAAATGGAGAGTTATCTAGGGCTCACCCACCCTAGGTTTATCATGGAACCACCCATATACGTAAACAATTCACAAAAACCCTTACATATACCTAACACTTAGAACAAGCATACAGAAAAGATAAAATTTACATATTTCAATCACAACATATCATTTAATTATTTTTACAAAATCAATCCCTTATCAAACCATTTTCAAAATCATTTTAAACATTTAATAAAGAGATTTTTGAATCAAAGTGTCACATACATCTTTTAAGATTTTAAATAAATTATCATCTCACAAAATTACTATTCATATAAATAATTCCTTAAAACTATTTTTAAAACATGAGAATTAATGAGAATGATTTTGAATAAAAAAATCTTTAAAACATTTAAAACAATATTTTAGTTAAAGTGTTTTTAACAAAATGAGAGATGCTTGAATAAAAATAATTTAGGCATAACATTTAATCATAAATTTATAAAATACTAAAAATAAATGGATTCATGATATAATATTCCAATGGATAGTATACACACCATGTATGAGTGAATTGGTGCATAACAACAATGGAGTCTCAATGGAATGTAAATATAGATGAAATCCTTTATAAAACGGTATCTATAGATTAATGAATAATCAATTACTTAATAATGTGTGAAAATATAAATACACTAAATATAATTGTATATTCAGTGTAAATCCATCATATAATTTTCACACATGATCTTTTTAAGACAAAACAAATGACTGGGATGTTTAACTCAATGAATAGAAAATGAGTTAAAATTACTCTTATCAAGTTCATGTAGATGACTTGAGAATTTATCAATGGAGTGATTATGTGTATCAAAAGTATATCCATGAATATGGGGGTGGAAATTAAAACAAAAATAAACAAAAACTGTTTACACACATAATCATAGTATGACATAATTATGAATTATAAGATTAACCGAAGGAATGAAAATTGGGTTAAAAATTCCCCTTAATGATTTGGAAACATAAAAAACATAATCCACATTAAATGAGTATCATTCAATGAAGTGTTAATATCCATAAATGAAATTATATTAAATAAAGAGTACAAATCATCGGCAGTACGTACACCACACAAAGGAAATAATGACAAATATAGCATTAATCTCACCAAAATAAAAAGTGAGATAAAACCTTTTACCACATTTTTATCAAATGAGTCTTATGAAAAAAAGTTAATAACCAGAAAATGAATCCTATAATACCATGAACATAATTATAATCATGATAATATATATCTAATGTAAGTCCCCAATATACCACATGAAATAAATTAGTGGTGAACAATGGAAATCTCACGGAATAAAATGTGAGATAAGAAATCCCTTATCTCGTGTCCAACTTGACTTGTTTATTCCTTTTTCTCTCTAAATAATAAATTTATGTTAATTTATACATGATTAAGAACCATTTCTCAAGTCTATTAATCCTCTAATATCACTTATTACCTTTTTGTAAAAAATATTTAATCATTTCTGTTAATAAAGGTCTGTTTGTAGATATTTGGTACATGAGTCAAAATTGAACACCTTTTAATTACAAGTTGTCCACGTGGTCAATAGTAAATTATCTATCAAATGATATTCATGATTTAGATATCATATATATAGTATATATCGGGTATAAATATGTATTTATAATTGTACATAACATTGTGATATAAGAAATGAAATGCACTGTTCCTAGAGACGGTAATCCGTACGTACGCATGAACACTAGTTTCATTTCAATTTGCTATTTTTATTGAATGAAAACATAATGATACATATTTATATTGTAATTATAGTATAATATGTTATAAAATTTCAATATATTCATCCTTTATATGTCTCATGTATGGTAAGAAAGAGTCATATCACTTTCTGGGGTGGTAGTCCGCACTTCCTCATATGAAATTATCACGTTTACTCATAACAGAAACCATAATGGTCAACTATAAATTAAAAATACAGAATAATAAAAAATTATAAACATAATATATATCATATATAAATAATGTTTCATAATAATGGCCACCATAAGTGGTGGTAGTAGTTAATTGAACAATAATCATTTCGTGAGGTGTTTGTTTTCCTTCCACAGAAACTGTATGTTCTTTACTCGTTAGATGGAGGTGTGTGTAAGTGTAGTTATAATACATCTAATAACAAAAAACTAGTATATTGATGATACTATTTTTGTTATAAAAGAATTTAATAAAAATATTTTATGGGATGGAGAAGAAAAAGAAAAGAAAATAATTTAAGAGAAAGATTTACCTTTAATTCAGGTAACTTTTTTTGGTTTGAACCAAAATGACTTATTAAAGTTAATTATTCCTAATTTATGGCTTCTAAGAAGAATATATGGATATTTATAACTTATTTGGGTAGGGTTTGGACGAGCCAAGGGGCTTGAGAGGTGTGAGTAATGAGTTATTAGGGAGGGATATTTATAAGGGGAGGATGGGTTCTTTATGAAAGTGTGAAAATATTATTTTATTATATAATGATTTTCGGTTTCTAGAGATCCAAAATTTAGCAGGGTAGTAGATAAGATGACTCATGGTAGAAATAAATTCATCCAATACGAATCGGACAGGTTTTGGATGTAATTTTAATTTTTATAATATTATTTATTTATATCATTTATTAATGAGGTAAATACTGCATCATTTTTGTGTTATAAATAATTTAATTTATTTGATGTCTAGAAATTATTAATAAATTACCAATATGTAGAAAATAATTTAAATATTCCATGTAATATTTATAGTCGAAACGATAACTTATATAACCCCATGTAAAAATTAGTTTACTAAAAGATATTTGATTATGTCATTTTTTTCTTTACTTTTGGTCAATTAAAATAATGTTTCATTATCACTCTTAAGTGGATACAAGGGACCCAAAATTGACCCAAGGATACCCATGGTCTTCCATGACTCAAAAAAAGGTTAATACAATTTTTAATGTAATTTTCAATTATTATGATATTCATTTTACCTTTAATTTCCCTTTTTACCTTTAACCGCGTTAAATAAAAGAAAACTATTACTATTGATTAAAAATGATTTTCATCTTATTGAACCAAATTTTAATTAATAATACCAACCATGTATGTAGGATTTTTGAAATTCAATTCACAGAGATAGTAAAATTTCATTTAAATGAAAAAGTATGTTTTTAACTACTACTAAGTGGTTTCACTATTCATAAATAATTGAAGTTGTTCAGAAAAATAAAAAAAAAATCCTAAGATATATTTCATATTCCAAATTCAAAAATGAAGTCTATTTTACAAAATTCAAAACATATAAGTGGTATTAATTAATTTAAAATTAATTTCCATTGTCAAATCATATAGCTTGTTATTAAGAAACAATATCTCTCAAAATATTGACACTTGTTTTGGTCCAATTTCAAAGTGAAATTAATTATAATGACCAAAATTAGATTAAATGGTAAAAATATAATAGAATTAAACATTAAAATCAATTAAAAAGATAATCTATCCATAAAAATAACTAAGATTAAAAATCATTTTGAATTAAAATACAATATTTTTCACTATTTATTAAAAAATGAATTTTATCAGAAAAATACCAAAATTATACCCTATGTAAATTTTAATGTTCCGATTCTATAGAAGAATTTAATTTTCTCAAATAGAATATATGAAAGCTACCAAAACTACATTTAATGAGGTTTCTCCATCAAAATGTGTTAAATCGACTATTTGAAGCATATTAGAGTACTTATGCTTAAATTTAGATTCATTCATATTTAAAGCCTCGAAAATTTATTAGATAAATGTAAAAACATTTAACAAATATGTATATTCGTATTGTAGTTAGTTATGTCCATTCCTATCAATACAATGGCTATTGATTAACTACCATTTAAAATATTATTATTATATTATTTTTCAGTATAACTCATCATTGTGTGCAATGTATGATTTCAAAGAAACCTATTGTTGTGTATCAGGTAAACCATCGAACATAAAATCCCCATTATAGTAAAATTAATAATTAATTTAAAAATATTAAAAATATATGAAAATTCCATATTCTTTATTTACCTGGGATGTTACATCGTTCACCTTTTGGGAATTAAATCCTCATGATTTTAAAATTGGGCCTGAAAATTTCATTGAAAGTACCACATCATAAAAAGAGTCAATAAAACTATCACAATAAAATAAAGGAATGGAAGAACAAAGGATAACTAAGAAAACATATATTTGTGTTCCATGAAAACATGGATATGGATGAAAAACAAACTCTCATTGATTAATAAAGAGTGATAGAGAAATTGATCACTGAAAGTTAACCATCACAATACCATAATTTTTTGGTTGGGTTAATGTTTGATGATAAAAGAGATATTATATAATTTTTAATTCAATATCCTTTTCATATATTTAAATAATTTTATTAATAACCGGACTAATATCGTAAGGAAATATACTTACTTGTCATGTAGAGTGTCATCCTTTAATAAAATTCTACCACAAAGTCATCATTTCTCCAAACAATAAGTATAAAAGATGATTTGTTCACATTGAATGTTCTATAATAAACTTCTAGAGAATAAAATCATCCAAAAAATATGAACCATATATTTCTCCTATCTTTATACATTAATAAAAACAAATATTGTTTTGTACGTGATCAGATAATCCCCAAAAGGACAATCCATTATAAAAAGAAGTATTACTCCTAATCTCCAGAATTCAACCAAATGTACCCAATGTTCAATAAAGTCCATTCAATATACAACTATCCTTAAAATTATTCAAAATAAATAAATATAATATTGAAACCCAAAAAACACAAGGATTTTATTAGATAGTCTTCCATAGTAAATCATAACATTTATCTCCAAAAACATCAACTACTCTTAAAGTCTCATTCTGAAGTGTAATTAACCTTATCACATATTCTCTATGATAGGTTAATAATTTCCATAAATTACCCATATCACCATATTTCCGTTATAAAAACATGGATTATTCCAAAATAAAATTCCACCATCACTCATCAGAAGAAAAGATAATTATTCTTTGAATAATATTTTTGTATATCAATCTTCAATATTACACATACTATAACAAGTCATCCAATGTAATGCCATCATCAAAAGAGCCTTTATAATTTTAAGAATTTAATCATCTTAAAATCTTACATAACTCTTGAATCTATTACATGTTGACTTCTTACTCAGTCATCATTCTTCAAGATCCATTAACCATTCTTTACCAACATATTCTGAAATACTTCTTTCCTACAAAAAAATAATGAATCATATCCTGAGACTCAATAATATCATTACATATGTTAAATAATAACCCATATCATTCATTGTTCATTTTCAATTTCTTCATATTCAATCGGAATGGATTTAGGTGTTGATAAAAAATTTATAAGATCATGGTGATCCCATTCCATAAACATTAAACATCTTCGTAGGACAACTGTTTGTATAATGACCATGCACACCATATTGAAAACATTCAATTGATCCCTCATAAATAACTTCATTCCCTTTCCTATAGTCAACTGGATGATTTCTTTTTCCATGGTATGTTCTTGCTTTATGGCCTTCATTCCCACATCTATAGCATCTTCACATCCCTTTGAATCATTTTTTGGTGTTTCTTTCCACATCCTTAACACATAGGTTTTTTAACATACATACCTGTATGATTATTACCTGAACTTATGAAGGGAATTTTTTCTCGTATATATAATACCTTATAAAAATCACTAAGGATCAGGTTTTCAATCACAACTCTAGGTAGTTGGTTTAGAATAACCACAATAGTTCTCATTACATCTCCCATTTCAAATGAGTTGCTCATTCAAAAAACTGTCACAATTTTCATCACATAGACTGTTAATTTGGTTCCTACTAGATCCATCCATTTACTAATACCAAAAGGGTCAGTGTGAGTATATTAGTAAAATCATCATATAAAATCTTATTGGAATGGTAAATTCTAAGATATACTTATCCCTGTAATGTTAAACTCATTAAATTTATATAAAATTATTATAACGCTTTCTAATATGATAACCATTATGGTTATGTCACTAATTCTTAAATAACAACATAACATGTAATGTTATCTCAACCGAAATTTGATACCAACTATAAAGACCCACCCATAAATATTATATAATCATGAATTATATCAAGAATTCACATTAAGGATCTTTTCAGGTTTGGAGTTTTAGAGAATTTCTCCATAACTATTACATAACAACTTGAATATTACATGTAGACACTACTACCCATTATCTATTTTCATAAAATAAAAACTTATGAAAATATAAGGACATGTCTAGTTCCATGTTTTAGACAGCAAGACTTTTCCTTGATCACATCCTTGACCCTATTCATCTTTATGTCCTATGAAAAACTTTTCAAAACTTGGGATGAGTATAATAAGATCAGTATCGGTTAGAAAATAATTAAAAGAAACAATAAACCATCAATAAAAACTAATCTATGAAACCATACTTTTAAGTCATTGCATACCTCATGAAATCATAATTTTTATGAACAACATTTTGAAATCATAAATCTTAAAGGAAAATTATGGAATTCATAACATACGTAAATTGTAGCTGTCACAGCTACATAGGGAGTCACATTTGGAATACCTATCATAGTGTATTCTCTAAATCTATTAGTATAATCATTAACATTTACCTCTGTTACCATAACCTATGCAATAGAGAGCTATCTCGGGCTCACCTGCCCTAGGCTAATAATAGAACCACCTGTATACGTAAACAATTCTCAAAACCAATAACATATTCATAAATCTTAAAACATGTATAAAATAATGATATCATTTCCCCATTTAAATCACAACATGTCATTTAAAGATTATTTTTCATAATCAATGCTTTATCAAACCATTTTATAAATCATTTATAACATTTAATAATGAAATTTTTGAATCAATGTATCCCATTAAAATTTGTAACTTTTAAATAAATTATCATTTGAAAACATTAATGTTCATATAAATAAATCCATAAAACCATTTTTCAATAATGATCATTAATGAGAAAGATATAGAATAATAAATCTTCATAATAGTTTAAACAATATTTTAGTTAAAGAGTTAAAAAAATCAAAGAAACTTTAATAAAAATAATTGAGGAATAAAATTTAATCAGAACGTTATAACATCATGGGAAAAAATGGGTTCATGATATAATATGCCAATGTATTTTATATACACCATGTAAGAGTGAATTGGTGCATAACAACAACAAAGTCTCAGTGGAATGTAAATTGAGATGAAATCCTTTATAAAGACGGTATCATTAAATTAAGTGTAAATGAATTAAATAATAATGTGTGAATTATATAAATACACTCATTATGATTGGATATTCAGTGTAAATCAATCATAGGAAATTCACACATGTTCTTTTTATGACAAATCCAATGACTTAGATGTTTAACTAAATGAATAGAAATTGAGCTAAAATTACTCTTATCTAGTTAATATCGATGACATTAGAATTTATCAATGGAGTGATTATGGGTATCAAAATTATATCTGAAAAAATGAGGTGGAAATTACTACATTAATAAACAAATAGTGATCCCACACAAAATCATAGCATGATATAATTATGTATTATATGATGAACCCATGGAATAAAAATTTGGATAAAAAGTTCCCTTACTGATTTGGAAACTTACAAAACATACAAAAAATGAAAGAAGGATCATTCGATAAAGATATCAATACCAAAAAATGAATGTATATTACAAAAATAATATAAATCATGGGCATTGAAAAATATAGCATGAATATCATGGGAATAAAAAGTGAGATAAAACCTTTTCCACGTTGTAATCAATTGATTCATATGAAAAAAAGTTAATAAAAACCAAATGAATTACAAAATACTATGAACATAAATATAATCATGATAATATATATAAAATTTAAGTACACAATATACCACATTCAATAAATTATAGGTGAACAATGGAAATCTCATAGAATTTAAAGTGATATAAGAAATCCCTTACCACATGTTCGACTTGAGTTGTTTGTTCCTTATTCTTCCTAAATAAATATCATAAGTAAATTTATATTTGATTAAGAACCATTTTTCAAGTTTATTATTCCAACTATATCAATTTTTACCATGTTATAAAGTATATTTAATCATTTATGTTAATAATGGACGTTTTGTCAATATTTGGTACTTGAGTCCAAATTGAACACCTTATAATTACAAGTTGTAATTGTAGTCAAGAGTCCATTATCTCCAATGTGATATTCATTATTTAGATATAATATATATAATATATATCTTGTATATACATATGTATTTATAATAGTATATAACCTTTTTAGATAATAAATGAAATGCACTTTTCATGGAGACAGTAAGTTGTACGTACGCGTGAACACTACTATCATTTCTATTTCATATGTTAATTGAATGAAAAATTAATAATAAATAGTTATATTATAATTACAGTATAATATAATATATAATTTTATTAACTACATCCTTTATATATCCCACATATGGTAAGAAGGAGTCATGTCACTTTTAGGGGTCGGTAGTCCGCACTTCCTCAAATGAAATTATCATGTTTACTCATAATGGAAACCGTAATGGAATTATATAAATTAAAAATAAATAAGCATATAGAAACAATAAACATAATATATATCACATATAAATATAGTTTCATCAAAATGTCCACCATAAGAGGTGGTATAAGATTATTGAACAATCATCATTTCGTGAGGCGTTAGTTTGCCATCCACAGAAACAGTATTTTCCTTACCCATTTAATGGAGGTGTGTGTAAGTGTATTTGTAATAATTATCATCTAAATATCCTTGTTTATTGAGTAAACAATTTTTATTATAAAATAAATTAATAAAATGAGTTTAGGGTTTGGAGAAGTAAAATAAAAGAAAAGAATTTAAGTGAAACCATTACCTTTAATTTGGGTAACTTCCTTTTGTAAGAACCCAAATGTCATCTGGAAGTGCCTTTTTCCAAAGGTAAGGCTTCTAGAAGGAATCAATTGATATTTAGAGAATATTTGGTCTGGGGTTGTATGATCCAAGGGGCTTGAGAGGTGTGAGTAATGGGTTAGAAGTGATGTCTTTTGAAAAGGGGGGAGATAGTTTCTTTAGGAAAGTGTGAAATAATTAATTTATTATATAATTATTTTTGGTTTATAAAGGTCCAAAACTCATTAAGATGGAAGATAAGATGACTATTGGTCGAAATAAATTCATCTAATAAAAATTGGAGAGGTTTTGAATGTAATATTAATATTTATAATCTTATTTAATTAAATCATTTATTAATGAGGAAAATACTGCATCAATTTTCTGTCATTAATTAACTAATTTATTTGATGTCTTAAAATTATAAAAGAAATAAAATTAAGTAGTAAATAATTATATCTTTCAAAAGATTATTTATATTCTAAAATATAACTTATATAACCACATATAAATATTAATTTACTAAAAGATATTTTTTATGTCATTTTTGTATTCATTTTAATTTAATAAATATAAAGTGTAATTATCACTCTTATGTGGATCCATGGGGTCCCAAAATTTACCCATGGATGACCATGGTATGAAATTACTCATACAATAAGGTTAGGAAAAGTGTTAAGGTAATTTTGTATTATTATGATATTCTTTTTACCTTTAATTACCTTATTTAACTTTAACAGGTGTAAATAAAATTCCAAAGTTAGTATTCATCTAAAATTATTTTCATCTAATTGAACCACATATTATTTACTAATAACAACCATGTATGTCAGATTTTAAAATTTCAATTCATAGAAGCAGTAAAATTTCATTTATATGAAAAAGTATGTTTTTTAACTACTATTATCTGGTTTCACTATTCATTATAATTTGATGTTTTTTAGAAAAATACCAAAAATTAATCCTATGCGATATTTTATATTCTATATTAAAAAATTATGTCTATTTTAAAAAATTCTAAACTTATAATTTCCATTAATTAATTTAAAATTAATTCCCGTTGTCAAAACAAATAGCTTGTTTTTAAGAAATAATATATATCAAAAGATTGACACTTGTTTATATCCAATTTCAAAGTGAAATTAATATCAATGACACAAAATAGATTAAATTGTAAAGATATAATCTAATTACATTTTAATACCAATTAAAATGAATTTCCAACCATATAAATTAATTAGATTAAAAAGCAGTTTTGAATTAAAATACATTATTTTTCATTATTCATTAAAAAATGAATTTTATCAGAAAATTACCAAAATTTTACACAAGGAAAATATTAAGGTTATTATTCTATATAAGAATGTTATTTTCTAAAATAGAACATATAAATGTGAACAAAACTATATTTAGGGGGAGTTCTCCATAAAAAGTTGTTAAATCATCCTTCTAAAAAATATTAGAGAATGTGTGCTTAAAATTAGATTCATTCACATTTTAAGGCTCTAACTTTTATTGGATAACTGTAAAAACATTTAACAAACATGTATACTCATATTATGGTTAGTTATTTCCATTCCTTCCAATACAACGACATGGTGTTAGATACCTTTTAAAATAATATTATATTAATATTTTTCAGTATTACTCAACGTTGTGGGAAACATAAGTTTTATAAGAAACCCATTGTTTTTTATCAGGCATGCCATTGAACATAGCATCCCCATTAAGGTAATATTAATAAAAAATTAAAAAATATTAAAAAAAATATGACACTTTAATATTCTTTATTTACGTGCAATGTTACATTATGATTCATAGGGGGCCTAATGTTATAGGCAACTACACTTTCCCTTGTCGAACTCTTGATGTTTTTTGGATTCCCCCTTTGCTGGATGGATAATGTAAAACATAGATGAGGCTTCTAGGGGTGAACATGGACCTTATGGTTATGTATCAATATTCACAGACCATAATGTTGATATTTTGGAGTACATTCATTGTCCATATGTCAATGTAACTACACTGGGATCTGATATTATGGGAATAATTTTGTAAATTGATCATGATCATCATTGAGAATGGAGTTGTATCAAGTTAAATGCTATTAAACTTTTCTTGTTCAAGATAAAAGAGTAATCAAAGTCCACATATTTCATGTTATGGTAATATAGAACATTGTTTGTGTGAATTTTTTTTAGAGGCACTTACACATGAAAGGATTCCCAAACCCGCCTAATCAGATATATGCCCATTTGAGTGATGATGAGATCTAATCTATCTTACATCCCAATATAGGTCACAGGATGGATTAATCCACCTCATTTAATTGTTATTATAATTTCCAATAAATAAGACAACATGGTTCTCACTCAGTGAGAGATACAATAGATTAAAAAATATTGGAAACATTATATGAGATTAATTTATCATATATCTTACCCATTATGGTTTCTCAAAGAGATTTATGAATACAAAATATCATGTAGAATATTCAATGTTGTCTTGGCCTCATGAAGACATCCTAAACATAACTTTTTTTTATAGAAATTATAGTTCTCATAGATAAATTCATCCTTAACCCATTGATGGGGTTGGTGTTCTTCTTGGAATAGTCAGAGCATTCTCATAAATTAATCCCTAAATATAATCAAATTTCACATCCTTTGATAGAGAACAAAGGTTGATAAACTCATAAGATAATATTTTCCAATGAGTTAATATTATCTAATATAGTGTGGGACATAGTATAGCGAGGATTCCACTTAGAGAGAATGAATCAGGAAGAAATACAACATATCCTGTTGAAACATGATTTGTACTCCTCATTCTATTATTAAGTCCTATCTTATAGACAGATTTGGATAGGCTATCACACTCAAGGGGGTTATTCATATACAATTGGTTCTAGAAAATGAAAGATATATATAGAGATGTATTCTCCTTTTTCAAAGTCATTATCAATCCCACGAGGAAAAAAGTGATATGATTTACATAATGTTCCATTGAATTTGTTTTTTAAGACACATAAGAAGTTTTGAGAGAACAAAATGAATTAGATTGTTTGACTGAAAAACCATGTACCATAATATAAAATATCTTTGTAAATGGGGGGTACTCATCCAAAAGTTTATAGATGAGGATTTATTGGGATTAAATTCAAGAGTGTCTTCCTTACATGGTTTACATGTCTTGTGATTGATTCATGACATGTCCTGGGTGTATGCTTGACATGTCCAAGTTGTGTTCCTGACATGTCCACATTGTCAGCCCTATGTTTCTAGTGTGTCTATCATTATTGAATTTATCATCTCCAAGGTACATCACGTGATAAAAGTATAAATTTCCATGGTCTTTTGTGTGATTAATTAAAAAATATCTAAGGTGAAACTCATGATTGAACCATTAATGTCTAGATTGTTTCACATGATATATGAAAAAATCATTATTGTGATTTATATGATCAATGAAGACATCTCTAGGGGATTTCTCTTGACCAAGGCCTATATGTATTGTTTAGTTGAAATGATTAATTATGACATGTATAAGGACATTCACATGAGGGAACCATGAGAAAATGGACGAGTCTTGTGATAAAATGATATTAAGAGAGTCATATGATGGATATCACAAAATTTTCTAGGATTAAATTTATAAAAAATAGATAATGTACAATGGTTAAAAAATAATTTTTAGATGGATCGTTCCATGGACCCATGTGAAACGGTTTTCATGTCAAGAGGAGTTCATGTCTAAGGGTAATGTTAAGGCTAAACATATAATGAATATTATATAAAATGGAGTCAAAATATTATAAGGCCCAATTTCATGGAAGCGGTCTGGTGATGGAATTACATGTAAAGGAATACATGGTGAGGTTCACATGCAATTTTTAATGAGATAAAGTGGGTTTCAGTTTAATTTCACAATAAAATGAAGAATATGTCAAAGCCACATGAATTCATTTCATATCATAGGGCTATAATGAACATAAATTTTTCATGAAATCAAATCATCTTAACATGATCATGAGATAGAGTAACATGATTCCAACCCCAAATGTGTTATCATGATGACATTCATGTGATTAATTATAGATATTCACTAATGGTAGAGAATAATTCTTCTATTCTCATCATCTTTCTCCATTTACACTGTAGTCTTATTTGTGTCTTTAAATGGGATTGTAGGTTTATATATTATAATAAGGCCTACAATTCAAAAACATTGCATGATGATGACATTGTGTATAGCTTCATAATCTAGTGGAGGGAATCTCCTGAAAAAATAAGGAGGGTTATCATGAAAAGATTTTACTTACATTTTTATTTATTATTGAATAATGTAAATATGGATCCTTGTGATTGTAATTACTTGATAACATGACCCCTTGGACTTCTTATGATGGATAATTATTAACACTTGACTATTTCATGTGCATGATCAATTCATTGAAAACTGTATATATGAAAGTATATATTTGTAGGAATATCTTCATCCTATCTACTCTTCATGTGGATGAGTTCGTAGGCAACCATTGGTGGCCTCATCTAATTTATTTTAATGCTTAAAATGATTCTCTGGCTTGTTTATGGACATCGACCAAAAAATCATCACAGAAAAAAAACATAACTATAGGATTTTAGAGGGTCTAATATAAAACCCCCACTAAATTAATTTTTTATACAAATTAGAGTGGGTTATGGACAACCCTTGTTAATCATTAAATTTATTTGGGGATAAAAAAACCTCTAAATTTAGTATCATTGTTTTTCTCATATTTTGTTGGATTTTAGAGGTGGTTATGTCATAACCATTGATAATTGATCATTTTATAGTGATGAATACATGATTGGATTTTAGAGGCACTATATATATAATGGATTTTTTAAAATGAAAATAGTGGGGTTTTTACAACACCCTATAATCTCATAAATTTTTGTGGATTTTAAACCTCCTTTAATTAATGAGATTAGTGGGGGTTTTAATACCATTCACAAGAACCTTATAATCCATTATATTATGGGGAATTATAATCACCCAATAATGTATGAGGTTAAATTGGTTTCACGAACCGATACTAATACATTTGAATATAAAGGGTAATAACATGTTTTAATTTTCTTAAAAGTCCCATATAGAATAAAAATTTATGCTAGATGTTTGTGTGTGAAGAAGTCTGTAGTTTTATATATATATATATATATATATTACATAAATATACTTTAAATATTTATTTGAGTACAATATATATATATATATATTTCATTATATATATTGTCATTATATAAATACATTAAATAAGTTAAATAAATTATTATGATTAAAAAATTATAAATCTATAAATATTGGTATACATAATATAAAGGTATTTATTTATTTATTTATTCAAACATATAAAATGTAACTGTGGTTTTATAAATAATACACATTAATTAAATAGTTTTTATTATTATTTATATTATACATATATTATATTAAGTATAATTGTTTTTATAATTATATATATAAACATTTATATTATATAATTTATAGAAATATATGATAAAGGAACAATTACATAGAAATAGAAATATATTTATATTTATATTATTTATAATTATATTCATATATTTTTATTATAAATATTGATATATATATAATTATTTAATTTATATAATTATGTTATCTATTTTTTAGTATACCATATTAATAATAAATTAATTTTGTCAATATATATTATTTAATTATATTATATATTTCAAATTCTATGAAATAATTTAATTTTTTGTCTATATATATATATATTTCTAGTTGATATCATATAGATGTATATAATTAAATACACATATATAATACATATTTAATTTATATAACATGTGTAAAATAGAAATCATGGAAGAAATGTGTAGTATTCTAAAACCAACATATATTTTTTATTGTTTTAAAAATTTCTGTAATAAAAATAATTATAATTAATAATAACAATGTTACACACCCAAACTCAAAAAAAATAACTATTAAAAAATAATTATATTAATATATATTATATCAATAAATATTATATAAATACATAATCACACATAGAATCAAATGTAAATGTATTTATAAATATATGTACATATATATGTTAATATATTTATTTTTATATAATATATATACATGGATATAAATATATATATATACACAAATATATAATATTACTTATATTTTTACAAGTAAATATATATATATATATTCATATTTTTCTTTATATAAATAAATTTTTTATTATATATAATAATTATTATATCATTTATATTAGTCAAATTGGTTTGTTTCCAATTTGGGGGATGTTGAGATAGAATCCCAGACAGTGTGAATTTTATTCACACTGGAATGGCATTCTGGACAAGCATGAGATCTTGGGGGACGGTGTTGGGTTTCCATGAGGGGTGTTTGGGGGTGTCTGAGGGGTGTATCTTATGTACCTTGGGGTTTATCCATTGAAAATGGATAAGATTTATCACCTAGGTTGCTGTAGGAAAAGGGAGTATCAATGTGATGGGGTGGGGGTGTCACCTTATTGCTTGGGTGATTTTCCACAGAAAGTGGAGAATGGATGGGGGTCACCACTCTTTTTATGGGTTATAGAAAAATTATATAAAGAGATTCTTTGGGGTAATATGAATGATAGAATCAAATAAATTAAATACATTAATGTTAATTAGGTTTGATACTCATTTCTCCTAAATTTATGTTTTAATTAGATGATATTAGAAATTTCACAAATCCATCTATTTTCCAAATATTTAGTTCAAAATTAATGTGTATTTAAACAAAATATAATTTAGTTGTTGGTGAATTCATCACCATATTATTAGCCATAATCAAAACATCCCATAATAAGATAGGATTGTCAAAATATATATGATTAATCATAAACATAACTAATGTGTTTAGATTGGGTTATATCCCCCTCTAACCAGGTAATTTTAATATATTATCAATGTCTTCACATGTGAAAATATTGAATAATGGATAAGGAGGTAGCCTATAGTAATCTAAACATATGATATTTTTTATGCGACCCATATAAATTAATATCATTCATCTGATCTTCATATTTTTATTTAATATTTCTCATGAATTCTTTTGTTGAGTTTATGAGGTTCAAATGAGAACTCATGTTCCATGATTTCATCAAGATCATTGAATATCTGTATCTTCTATTACGTTCTCATTTATTTATGTGAGGAATTCATGAGAAATTAATTACAATGTTTATTTATTTCAACCAAGTTGTATCATGACCAATTTAATTACTCACAATGGAATCACATGGTATCCATCAATGATCTTTTTTATGGAATTTATCAATTCATTAACAAATCGATTGTATGAAAATTGATGTTGAATGCGTGCAATCAGGTCATTGAAAATGTCCTTGCTATCTCTATATTTTTATAATAGATGATATGATGAAACATGGAAACATGGATGACTAGTTATGCTCACTTGGTTGAACTAGCGTCATCAGAGAGGGTGGAAGGGGGCATAAGTTAAAGATAATATAATCGATTCGTTGCAAAATTGTGATAGATCTGATAGTATGGACTCACTTTTATAAGAGTGTTTTAATATATTTTTTAGTGAAACAACCATATCCTATCCCAAATAAATTTTTAAATGTAATCGGGAGAGCTTAATAAAATTCATTAGAACATCCATTCATTGACCTAAAAACAGTGTTCATCGCCTGATAAATATACACTGATTCCCTCACAAGATGAGACATGCCATTCGATTTCCTTTATAAGAACCACATGCACACACCCAATACACTCAAACTGAGTTTTATTCTATCTCATACATGATTAATCATATGAATACTTATGTTCTTGAAACTATGCATGGTTGAGGTGACTCTTGTATGATCCGTGATAGATATGGAATACTAGTTACCTTTGCAATCAAATTTTTTATCTTATGGAATACTAAAAAATATATATCTTAATTATCCATGATAAATGGGAATTATAAGATCCAAATATCTAATCATATATATCAAAAATAAAATTCCAATTATAGCTTCTTCTTGAATGAAATTTCTAATGAGAACATGAAAAATATTAACACTCTTAGAATATACATCACATCACTTAATTATCAAAATGAAAAGTGCTCTTAGTTCAATTTTGAGTGCCGAAAATACCCCCTAGAATAAGATTTATATTGAATTAAATGAATATAAATATATGGTAAATATATATCAATTTTTCTTGAATTTTAACATATTTCACCAAATTATATTGAGCCCTATGGGAGGATATATCCGGAGTGTGTTGGTCAAAGTATTTCTAGTGTTATCAATTTGAGACTCTTGACCTAGATTTCTTGGATGAATTAAAGATAAGGAGTTTTCCTATAATAGAGAATGTACTACATAACATTGGAATGTTATTAAATTATTTACTGTAATGAGGAATGTGTGGAAAAAAACATGTGGATGTGTCTATATTAATTAACATTGATATCTCTATATATCCCAAAATAATGTTGATGACCCCATTTTCAGTTTTGAGTATGAATACAATTTAGATCATGATCATGATTAGGGGATATAGATTTATTGATGAAGATATAATCATTAAATATCCTTTTTATATCAATCTCATATGTAGTGAATGAGATGTCATCACATTGTGAATAAATAATGAACATGGAAGCATGTTTGGTTAACATATTACAAGGTTCAGTATCTCATGACACATTTCAAGACACTTATAACAATGTATAATAATAAGTATATATTCTTATTGTATTGACCCTATATTTTATTATTTCAATAAATGATAGAGTTGGGTACCCTATGATGGGACCTATTAAATAGAGATTCACTTTATTTTTTCAATGTTTAGTGGACCTAGAGTGTGTTTCTTTATTTTTATTGGGAAATAAAATGGTCCTTGAAATATTGGAATCTTTTTATTAGCCCTATTTTTTTCTACGAAATTGATCGAGCATCCTATAATGTGTAGACATGGTTTTTATTAGGTTTCCCTTTTTGGGTTTTCATTCGAACAACATTAATTCCCAACCCATCTCATAAATTTTCAATGTTTCCATAAATAACACCAATTTCATGTCTAGAAATTAGAGAGGCTACCCTTTCATGCTTTTAAATTGGTGAGAATTATGTAACAGTTTATAAGAAGTTTTATAATCTTATGAGTGTGTCTATTACAGTTTTTTAGGTCCATCTATCATAGACCTACTATTGACACCCAATGGGTAGTTCTGTTTTTTTTGGGTATGAAGCTCATGCGCTACAACATGTGGTATCATGTCACGTCATGAGGTCGAATCTAAAGGTTCATGAATGAAACATTCAACTCATTATATAATAATTGTTATGATATTCGGAGAGATAACATATATGATATCAAATAATAATTTATAGTACTATTAAGGTATTGTAAATTATGATCATGGAATATCTCAGTCAACTAAAAATGGAGGCCAGTGTTTATAGGTCGACCAATTTCAATGGTGGAATTTATCATCCCAGGTAGTCATGGAAATTCATTATGGATTAAAGGGGAACATTCCTTGGGGAGTAAACATCATCTAGGAAGATGATCACTAGAATTGAGATATTTCTCATACGATCCTAATAGTGCATTTTTAGAATAGTATGTCCCTATAAATAATACACTATTGAGGGGATCCTGGAGAAATAAATCTGGGATATTATGTTCTAGGATAAGGGTATTAAAATAAAGAAATTTTTTACATCAGAAATAAAATACACAAATTTTGATTGAATGAATTATAATATTCGAGAAGGTTTTTGGATACCTAAATGTTTTTTCATCGCATTCTAAATCCATTATCATATAGATGGAAAGTGATATATCATTACTCTCTCTTCTCTCAATCCTCAGGGTCCATCGAGAAGGGTTTGAATATTAAGAGTCATATAATATGGGATCTACATCCATTATGAATTTTTATTATTTACACTCATTCATTTCTAGAAGAACAAGTGATTAAGTGTTTATCATTAAGATAATTGATTTTTCTAAAAAAATCATATTGGGTGTTTTAATCCTAACATGATTTATGTCTCTTCCACTACTATTTAAATGAATTTTAATTTTAAAAAACAGAGGCTAATGTTTATGTTCATATAACTTATATTAATGTTCATATGTTATAGGGTCATGATACATGTCAACCAATTATTAAGAGAGTTTTAATTTATAGATTATTTAGGATTCCTTAGATTGAGAGTAACCTAACATACTTAAATGAATGAGATGATGTTGGGCCAAAATCCAACAAAGTATCACTACAACATTTTTGGGTTTCTTGTATTTTTTGATAATGCAGGTTTCCATGGTGAATTATCGAGTTCCAGATATGTTGTCAACAATCCATGAAAAAGGAATGGAAGATCTAGATGCAGTATTAAATAATAGATACATGAAGAATGTTGACGTTGTTCTTCACGATTACGACGAACTCCACGAATGGTACAAATGAAGGAAAATGCGATGGAGCCTCAAGAAGACGACATGAAGTAATTGACAGAATGATCTATGATTACAATGAGATCTGCGATCTGAAAATTTTTGTGGTGCTTCGTGATATTGTGTGAATTTCGGTGGGAATTTCGGAGCTTCACGATTAGAGATGATGTATCCATGACATCGCGTTGATGGTTTGAGGGTCGGTGTAATCGCCTATAAATAGGCCCCGACCCCCTTGAGAGAAGTAGATATTTTTCAAACAAAAAATCCACAACTCTCGAATTGAGAAGGTGGTTCATTCGGGTGGTTCATGAAGGCAGTGTGATTCTCAAATGATAGGAGATTCGTTGCGGCTAATTTAGATTTGCGAAATTTGTGTGCTCCACGTTGGCTTAGTGAGCTTCATGAATGAAGTCACTCTATGACTACATGAGCTCCGTGATAGATTGTGTTCAATGAAGGATTGAGTTTTGAAAAAATACAGAAGCTTCGAAATGGGTTGTTTCAGCTTCACGAAATTGAAGGCATTGAGAATGGGGGTGATTTGAGAAGGTACTTCACAAATATTGGTTCCCCGTGGCTAGGGGAAAATGTTTATTCATAAGTGGTTAAAATTTGGACATCAATATAGCATCTACATACAATGGAGTATGCATTCATTATTGGTAATGAAAAGAACTACAGGTCTATAACCTATGAGTGGATCATCTGATGAAGTAGTGTTCTCAGTTTAGTTGATAGAGCAGTGAGTTCAAAAATTGTTAGTGGTTGTAATCCAAGAGGGACAGTGAGTACACTTTGAACTTTTAAACAGAAGTACGTGTATAGTAGAATTCGTACATCGGCACACTACTGGTGTATGCTCCTTGGACGTAGCCCAGTGAGGGTGAACCAAGTAAAAATTGTGATGTCCTATGCATTCTTTAAGGTTTATTCGGACTCAGCAATTGGAAGGAGAGAGAAGGGGGGGTTTTCTAACAGAAGAACAAGATCAAAAGGGGTAGTTGTTTTAATCTATCATACCATGATAAACACCCCTCTCGGGTATCTAGCCTAGTGGACCTAATATATGATAATGTTTAAAATCATGGATAAAGGTTCTATAATCATATATTATGTTACTGGATAATCATGTTGATGATGAATGGATCTATATGTAATGATTCTATAGATCACATAGATTATAGGTCATGTTTGTAAAAGAGGATACTATCTAGTTGATTGGTCAATGTCCCTTATGAATGATCTCATAAGGATGGAATGCATGGATGGTTAGAGTTTCCCTCACACCACCACATGTTCCATTTATCGGTTGAGGAAATATGATATACATATGACAAGATGTGTTGTTTGTGAACTGAGGTTCCCAAAAAGATGAGTGAATCAACCAAAAATTTATATTACTAGGGTTCATAAAACAAACCAATTTTTACCATAGGAATTTATGATTTTTAGTTTGGTATTATTCATATTTTGGACATTATATGGATTTATACGATGTTAAAAAGGGTTCTATGGTTTCTGAGGCTTTTTTGAAGATAAAAACTTAGGATGGTGTTGAATAATATTTTATTTCATTGTTATTAGATATAGTGTAACCAATCCTTTAGGGTATCTATGAACCAACTGGGGATGGAAAATTGGGTGATGAATAACTCATGGTTTCCCAAAACCATGCACTAGGGTTTGAATTCCCAAGTAAAATGCCCAGAGTTTTTAGTAGAGGATATTAACACAGTTGGGGCACTTTTTCCAAAATGTGCATCATAACCATGCGGGTGCCCTACTAGAGTATTGATCCATGCTTGGATGGTGCCCAGTTTGGACAACAATGTATCCAAACATTGTTCCACAATTATCTTTTGATAAAATATCATTTTTCATATTTAATTTTTTAATTCACCATATCACTCTCATTTCTATTTTATTAGACTATATTCCCTCTTCTTTCACATTTTATCTCGAAAACACCCCTATTATTATTTTTCATCTTGTTAATCTATATGAACTCTGATTTGATCCTCACTCAACATATTGGATAATCATATGTATGTTCTTGGTTATTTTTTATTATCAATTTTTCATTTGTCATTCCCCTGATAATAATATTTAGATATAGGTTCATATGTCCAATTTTCAGGGCATTGATATGATTTTCATATTTCTTATAATCCATGAAAAACTAAAGGGTTATACTGGAAATGGAGATTAGAATGAGCTTATGGCATGTGGTCTATGAATCATCTCATGTTTCATATTTTTAATTTTTTTTATAGTCTCTATGCATCAATTTTCATTGGTAATTTCCAATTTAATTAATGTTCATATCTTATTGTCATTATAATTGTATTATATGACACTATTTTATATGTTCATCATATTGGGTGGTCACTTCCACAATAATGACCATCCCAATTATAGTGGTTTTCACAAATATACCCTTAATGGTTGTTTATAATTATATATGCCACTATTTTCATGTCCCATGAAAAGGCCATTAAAAAGGTAACTATCAAAACTACATGAATTAGGAGTCTCTAATGGCTGTCAATCTGTTATTTCCATTTTACCCTTCTAATATAATTTTTTCAATTGAAATTATGAATCTTAATTATGAATGTAATTTTTTCTATGAATACGGGTTGTATTAATTTAATTTGATTAAATTCCTTAATTTTACATCATTAACACACATATCCATTCTTATAGAAGGAAGAAGAGGAAACTTAAATAATTTTTATGTATCGTATTTACTCAGTGGTTCTATGACATATTTTCATATTCGTACAAATGAAAATAAATTCCTTGAACCAAATGAATTTTTAAATGGAATGATTATTACATTTCCTAGTATATATAATGAATAGAGCATTTTTTTTCTATTTAATATAGACCTATTCATTATTATAAGACTGTTCATACCCGAGCTATCTTTGGGTAATTGAGGGAATCCATCGAAACATCATGGATTCTTTTCCGATTCAAGGATGTCGATTGATAAGGATGATACCAGTCATTGATCAAGATCATTTTATACATGTGGATGACCAGTATCAAACCATATGATTGTTGAATTATAATTATTGGATTCCATGGATACACTACATGGATCCAGGGTTATATCTAATAACCTAAGGATCCAAGGATACACACATTTGATCTAGTCATTTCATATTCTATTTTAACTTGTTTATGATCCATGGAATCAGTTGGAGTCATATTATAGTGGAATTATTTAAGATATTAACCTTGGATTAAACCCATGCCCTCTATCCATGATTTATATTATCACCAAGATGGATCGAAGCCCCAATTCAATGATTCCTATGTAATTATATTGGATCTGGTTCACTATTTTCCTCATTAAAGGTTATATCATTATATATTGTATCCTTCACTCATACTATAATGATATGATGTTAGTCTTGGATATAATTGATGTGACATATTATATATTATTAATAAACATAATTTTATAAATTATCAAATGTTTGGAGGCTTTACCAGTTGAGGATGACATAGGTATTGATGCATTTACAATATTTTACAACTTTACATTTATATATGCATGTTTTAACACTATTTAGGGTTATATTACATGTATTGGATGTTATAAAATATGATGGTGGTGTTCTATTTATTTTTATCTCACGCCTTATCTAGGATTTCATTATCACCTGAGAAGATTAAATTTATACAGGCGTTGATAAGGGGAATTGTCCTACTTTGGACACTTGATCTTGATTTCTACTATTATGATTTATCTTAGTATCATATGACCAATCATGAGATCAGGATTCTTGGGTAGTATTTGGATTCATTTTTTTATTTGTATAACAAGTATTTCATGAGTCCATGTATACATATTTTCATGTTTACTAGACACATTACAAAAATTGTCATCATCTTTGGATAATTATTATCAGTTTCTTCTACTATTTAATATTCACATCTATTTCCACTTAGGCAGGTTATTTGTATTGTTATTATAATGACTGATTATGATATCATATTTGTTCCAACTAGGATTTGGTTATTTTCCCATTATTAAATTAATATTTTGTTAACCACAATAGTAATGAGGGTATAATATCTTCATGTGCCCGCCATAGGACCTCGGTGATAGTTGGAAGCCTCTGGTATTTTGGGAGATGCACATAAGGTAATGTGGACAAACATTCCAAGGGAACCATTGAGTGGATACTAGTTTAATGACTTCACATTTAGGCACTTATGGTCTTTTAATAATGAGATATGATATATGGTGGTTTTTGTATCTTAGTTCCCTATAGTGGAGATACATCAATTTTGATGTTCAATTTTAATAGGAAAATGAATTATTCATTGTAGTTTATTTTCATATTTAGAGAAAATTTGACCTAATGGGATGTTTTTCAATATATACATGGAGAAATATTTCACTAGTTAGGTATATTTAGATTATAGAGGTATCTTTTTATCCTTTCCTGGAATTACTAGTTGGTATCAATGTCCTGGAGTCATTATTATGAAGATATATCTCATTAACATGTAAATAATTCATCAATTTGATTAATATATAGGAAAAGAAAGTATGACTCCAATATCTATAAGAAGTGTCATGTATAACTTTTATTTGGGCTTGCATTGGTTTTAGAATATATGTTGTAATGAAAGAAATCATTATCTAAAAATAGTTTTAAGTAAGATATGTCTATATGTATTTGAAAAACTATTTGGATGGGGTATATTTTATCCCCTTTATGTGTATCATCATATTTTTCGTTTACGTGGTTCATTATATAGATCAATATCATACATAGGAAAGTGTAATTTCCAAATTTAAATATTTTAAGGATATGAAAGATTCATCATCAGAATAGATTTATTTATTGGAGGACCCTCCCTATGAAATATTTGGTCTTCAATGATGGATATACGTCTTATAGTTTAATTACATCTAATTATAGTGCATTTTTGTGTTTTGAAATTTTGTGACAAAGATAATGTTGTGTACTTCAACATTAATAGACTAGTATGTTGTAATGTAGATTGATTAAATTTGACTATGATGCATCATTGAGAAGAGTGAGTAACTCATGGAATTTGGTTCTTCATATAATATGTATTCCACATGATAAAGGGTTAAAAAATATGATATTATAATCGATTATTGATAATGGTTATGATGAAAAATATATATGACATTGAGGGTATCTGACAACATTTTAATAGTTGTATTAATGAAATTTTAATTCATGACCCATGAATATATATTTTTACTGATGTTAAAAGACAATGGGTTAAGGTTAACCATTTATAATGGAGGAGATCCAATATTCCACAAAATGAGGTCAATTTATCTATGATTTAGGGGGGTCACTCATGGAAATAAATATTCTCTCCGGAAAAATATTGTCAAACATTCATAATTCATTAGTGAATCTCTTTGGGGTCCATATTTACTATCTAGTACCCTTCACTAATTTTTTATAGGGGAAACCAAGAGCAGGGAAGCTCAAGGTTCATAGAATAACAAAAGATGAATACTACCATCAGTAGTTGGTTTCAATTAACTTATATATCAATAATATAATTTTCATTCAATATGAGTGTAAGACCCAAGAAGGGTAGTAGATCTATAATGAATATTTTAAATTTTATTGAAAACATTTATTTGTTAACAGATAAAGCATGTCATTCTGGCTTACAAAATCATCAAAGGTTATTATTAATTCTAATATAGCTCTTTTCATACATTTTAACACCAAATAGATAGGATATGGTTCACTATATAAGAATTTAATAATATCATATCACAATGGTTGGGTATAATTAAAATTTTTCTATGATCACATGACTCAATATTGTTATGATAAAAAAGGAAAACAAGACATTTTATGTACCCATACAAGATTTCTAGAAATGGAATATGTTGGTGCAGTCACATGTTTATATGAGAATGATTCCCCACAAAACGTGGTTCTCATCAGTGGAATTAGATAGGAGTGATGAAAAAATATTTATGAAACACAAATTGTGGATCTAAATATTATTATTTATCTTTCGGTACTATTAATTATTCCACTTATAGACCTCAAATAAAAAATTTCCCCACACCTGGTTGACACATTCTTAGCGGGATATATTTTTTCCCGTTATCATATGAATGGAACTAGAAATGAAGATTCATTTTTTACTCTATATCAAAATTTAAATGTAATGTAGGAACAATTATTACATTAATGAATAATGTAAAATGTAGTCTTGAACTGTATGCATGGGGATAGTATCTACATTTATGTTATGGATAGACCCAGGATTAGAGATCTATTTGTTACTACAATTTTCATCAAAATAGAAATCATACCACACATAGTTCAGGAATGCATAATTCACTATGTTTTTAAGATGCATACATAGGGTATATTTTTTTAATTAATATATAAAATTAAACTATTAGTTAAGACCCATGTATAATCGTATATCACGTGGTAAAAGGAATGAATATGATTTTTTATGATATGAATGCAATATGGTATATTATCATCTCATTAGGAGTTATAAAATGAATGCCCAAATGTATTATTCATTTTTTTATATCCAAAATGTTTGGACAATGGAATAAATTTATCATGTAATTATAATTATTTTTCGAGAATAATAAATCGATAATCAGTGTGACCTATTCCATAATATTAGAGGTACTACTCATGGGATTTTTGGGGGCGATTCTGATTGGAAAAAAATATCCACTAGGAAAATGTTCGGATACATATATTTATTTAATAATGAATTCTAGAGGAATAAACATAAGAAACAAATAATCCCCTAAGCCTAATATATTTGGATTTGTGTTATTAATCATTATATAATACTAGAGTTACACCGCGATTTTTTATCCTCTATAACCAATATTTTGTGAAATTATAAGAGAACATACAATCAATGTATCAGGTGATTTAGAAAAAAAAATGGATATGGAGTTAGAATGTTGAAAAAATTGGGATTCCGTGGGGATAATTATTTTAACATAATGTAGGTGTTCATAAAGAATGCATACCCTAAAATAAAAAAGAGTACAATTATTATATTATGTAACCATTCATTAAAAATGGGTACAATGAAAAAATCAATTTAAAAATGGGAATTTGAATCTATGTGAATATTGGGGTTTTGGAATCATAAAATCAAAACTCAATAAAATATATTTCAATATAATACTTTGACTAGTCAGCACAAGTCAACCATTATTAATAGAAGAATCTTATATTCCATGTTGTTATGACAATAAATCAATGATTTAAGGGAGACCTCTCCCCTATGACTGAAATTAACATAAAGATCAAGCACTAAGTAATTTCTATAATCACCATCAGATCATAGTGATTCCACTTATTATAATGTAATCCTTGTAACCAATTGTTAATAGGAAAAACTATTTGAAAGTGTGCCCATGGTCCATAGGGTTCTACGAGAAGGATATAAACATGAGTAATTTGATATTAGAAACTGAAATATAGATGCTATAAATTTTTTAAATGTATAAAATTATGATTAAATAATTGTTGAAGAATATTATAGGATATTCCAACATTTATTGGAATAATTTCATGGAAATGTGAAAATATGTAATTCCAGAGTAAAAATTAATTGGGGGATGATATATTTGATTTGAATACCTCCCATCATTTAGTTTAAAATAATTTTAAATAGAAATAGTATTCACATATAACATCATTAAACTGGTATATTTTCATCTGGTGAAACATCGTACTACTAGAATGTTTTCTCAGAGTGAGAGGTAATGAAATGAAGATATTGTCTAGAATATTATAATTATGAACATAAGATGATGTTTCCTATCTAGAACAATTCTCAATGGAAGTATCTATATCATATTATCATGTTCCCTAACCTCATAAGAGTCATGATCAATAATAGGGACTGGGGATAACATGGAAGTTTTTTATGAGGTGTGATAATACTTGATAGGGAATATGTTAGTGTGTTATCAATTTAATGTTGAATGTAGCCTCTATATGAATCCTCCTCCTATGGAGGCACATGATTGTGAGTTATGGAACATCATGGATGGGCATAGAAGATAAGATATTGGAATCAATACATATCATGTGATAATATGGAATTAAGAAACCTATATTTCATGAAATTGAAAATTTTATTTGTTGGTCAAATCGATTCAATGTGGGGGATTTACCGAATTAATATTACAACTATATCAAGAATTATAGTTTTGGGAATCACTAAAAAATTTGTTGTAATAATATGTATGCCTCACATTTTCATAGTAATGGAAAATTCTCATAATAAATCTAAACCTTGTAGAGGGGTATTAGATATAAATTTTATTATAGAGGGACCTAGGATTTGAGATGTAGGAGTCATAATGTATCATGTGTTTATAGGAACCAATATACACATATTTCATATAAATGGATAATATTACCTGCATTTGGAAGACCCTTGCATATGGGGGGGGGGGGGGTGTGTCCACTTATATTATGGATTAAACCAACATTTCATATTTGAATGTAACTAAATATTGTTTGGGAATATAATTTAGCCACCTGTAGTTATTTAATGGAAAATCACATGCTCATGTTTGACTCATATATAAGGGGAATTTCTATATTCTTATGTTATTGGTAGACCTAAGATTTTAGATACCACTTTCACATTACATACAAAAATAACTATTATAAATACCAATGCTGGTATATTAGGGAAACCTGACTATTCTGAATTTTTGTATACGTAGTCATGGGCATATTTTTTATTTTCATTGTAACAAAACATATGATTGGATATCTAAACATAACTATATATTCTATAGAAATTGAAATCATTTGAAACATAATACGTTATTATGAGAAACTACCTTATGAGGATCAAAATCAACCCTGGGGTGGATGTACATTACATTCCCCTCTATATATATCCTTAAAATGTAAATCAATTTTTTTATGAAGTTACATATCTAATCAAAAAGAAAGAAACCTGTCAGAAATGAAGTTCTATTGCTATAAGAAAATGTGACTAAAATTCAACAAGCTCAGTGGGATGTGGTTTATTTGGATTACTCATTGTCACATTGTGATCATATTTTTTATGATAGAATTACTTTTTTTGGTTAACTAAGATAGAAAATGCACGTATAAATATTTTCTACATATTTTTTTTATGACGTCACCGATCTCAATGGAACCCTATTGGAGAATGATGACCTTGTGAGTGGTTGCTGTTATAATTTACACTATTCTTATGCAATATGTCCACTATTTTATGGATTTAAAAGAACCTAATATAGTTATCTACTTTATTTTTTGAAATATCATTCAAAAATGTTCAAGGGTAATTTTATTCTTTTTATTTGAGTCCCATACCATAGAAAAAAGTTGGGTTATATATTACATATGATTAAATATTTTAAGGTGGGTTATGATATTATTGATAGGCTAAGATTATGTGTCAGTTGGTTTTTCCCTCTATCTATTTATGGTTTTTATGCCTACTCAAATAGGAGGTGTATCATTTTATAATCCAAATGGACCACATGTTTCCCGGCTCCAAGATTTCTCCCATGGTCATGATATCATAGAGTGTTCATATAAATTGTCCTTTACAATATTTTAAATATAGTGAATATAAATGCTCTATGATTTCCACATCCCTAGTTATGAAAATATGACATGTATTTTGAAATCAGGTACATGAGAGTATTCATTATACAGAGGAAAAAACTCCAGAAGTTATTTTTAGAAAATTCTGATCATGATTCCTACTCTATGGAAAAAATATTAATGGCCAACAAACATCTTAATTTACATAAGATATATAGGTGACTATATCATCCATGATAATATGGGTTTCTATCTTTCAAACACTAATGACCCATCCACATATGCTAGTGTTTATAATGCATTCACACATTCTTTAGCTCATCTAGGATCTCATATTTGTTAGTGGTGATGGTTTCGAACAAGTCCATGAAGATGAATATGGAAAATATATCAATACATCTATTTTAAATCCTCTTTATTCGGGTTATATGCCTCCATCATATTAGACTATAGAGGTTACATATTTAGGTATCCTTTTGACCGAGGTAAGGAGTCAATGGTAATTGATAAGAAATAGTATAAATATAACCCTAATGTTTCAATAACCTCTATATAGGGTGGATTTTTAGAAACAGGGATGTACTCATGTGGGGGAAGTATTACATTGGGGAGTTTTTCCCCAACTTAACTCATGATTGGATTTCTTGTGAACTGCCTTTGCACTACCTTAATAATGAAAAATTGAGATATTGATCCCCTTCTTCTTTGGGTGAATTGAAAATATTCCATTGATCATTCGACAATATGTTTTTGATGAATCATGGAAATTTTCAATGATAATGGAATAATGGTTCACATAATTCTATGTCATTGTTGGAAAATTAATACAATATATTTTGGGTAATGTAAGAATTTAATCACATTCCATGGAAATCAGTTGAATCTGTTGATTATAATCTACTAGAGTGAGAATATTAACGTAATTAGAAGTAGCTGTTAGATTATGTTGGTGACTTTTTTTATCATAATTGGGGATATAAAATTTCTTGTGACTTTTTTCAAGAATATTATGGTAAATCATGGCTAAAGTAGTGACATAAGCCTAGTTCAAATATTCGTTCCACATCTGAATATTTTGTGGAACTCCATAATGAGAGTATAGATATGGATATTTTTAATATAGTTCTTCTGAAGGAAATGGGTGTATTAATTCATATTTCAATGTTGGGAACTGATAATAGATTATATAATATAGTGGAATATTTTCAATCACTTCATTAGAAGGGGCATGCGCCCTCCCTTAGGTGATAGCCATATTGTACTACTGAAACATAGTTAGAGCGGGGTTATGAGTCTGGTCATGTGACTTTAGATTATTCTACTAGATTTTATCAATATGAATGCATCATTTCTTAAAGAATTTTCTATTGTATGTTGGTCAACACTAGTTGTAATAGGTGTATGATCTCAATGTTGTTCTTTTTCCTTTATTGAAGTATGTCGACAATCCTTCTTAACACAAATCTGAATGTTATCTTTCTCAGAAGTATCCACATGTTATTACTAATCTGGGTGATATGTTTCAATATATATTTGACATAATTATGTGTTATAATACCCTTACCTTCTTGAGAATAATCATTTATAGTTCATATATAACTATCAATACATATTTGAACATCATAATGGTATGAAAAGAGATTTATGCTTGTAAACTCTCATTATCCTGGCTATTGTGATCGGAATTTCTGAACACTCATGTCCTCATCATATTTAAAAATATAATTAATGGAAGTGTGTATATTTTGTTATCTCATTCTTGTTTCTAGGATAATATTTCATACTTTTTTAGTGTGATGAGATATGAACCCACTCACTAGTTAGTGGTGGAATAAGCCAATATGATTTTTTAGAGGAGATTGGGGTAAGATTCCACTTACGATTGTTACGATATTTCAATATTCAATGTTGTTTACTATCTTTCAAGATCATAGAGTCATGAATGGTGAAATTTTAGGTAAAATCCTTAGAATTATAGTGAGGGTAATTATTGATTTTTTTGATTTTTCAGGGATCGTGGTTATAGGATATCTACTGTATATACCTATACACATTAATCTACACATTATGGTAATGATATATTCCCTAGATTATGATGTATAGTAGTATCCCAGCCTATTATTAAGACATGTTCCATGATGATTCCATTCATTTAGTAATAATTTTATCGTTTAATTTTTTTAGACTAGGACATTATCAAGCAGTTTAACATCACATTACTATAACATAGTCGTATTGTTTAAAATCATCCAACTAGGATTCAAAAATGATTTCTAATGACACATGTCTAGTAAATTGTCATGTACATTAATTTAATGTGACTATGAAGTTGTTTTGTAGTCTATCTATACATGAATAGGACAATGTCATGTAGTTTAAGACCATACGACTAGAATATTTCCATGTTGTTTAATATAATGCGACATAGACATTTCAATGACACAAGCAATCAAGTCTGTGGGTTTTTATGGGATCTAAAATGAATTTTAGGTGTTTTAGATTATTTTTAGTATCATATAACTATACTAAGAAAACATTTACATATTTTTATGTCCAGTCATTAAGGGAATAAAGATCTCTATTATTTTTATATGATGAAAGTAGTAGGGGTAGTGATATTTATATACTATCAACACTTCCTTAGTATGATTATTAATTACTCATATTTATATTAAATAATTATACATGTCATAGTAAAATTTCAGGATTAAAGTTTTTTGTAGGATGTGACATACTTTGTTCATCATGTGATTAGTGTAAATTAATACTCATGGGGAAATGTATATCCTATGTTATGATGCATATTTTCATGTACTTTCAAGAACACTCACATGAATGGGGTTGGGATTTTGATTTTAAAGATTCCAAAAACCACATGTATATCTTCTTATGTAGAGATTCCTTAAAACCATTTTAAATCTCAATTGTATTCATGTGACATCAATGCAATGGGATGTGATTGTCATGGAATGTTAACTCCACCTCAATTGACTTATTTATTATTGGGTGTTAAAATAAAATCATTTAAATACAACAATAATTTTACCTACAAATATATTTTTTTGAAAGAAATAAAACATTACATGTATTTCATCAGTATATATGATACTACACAACTTTTCCCAATTGTTAACTATAATTTTTTTTGCATAGGAACGTGGTTGAGTTGGTTATTATGACCAAGAGCATAGTGGTTATAGGTTTATGAGAAATTGATAATAAATTGGGGGCCTTGGTTGTTGTTTACAAAACACATTTATATTTTTATCTTGACTCTCCTAGGGTATTTGAGGAAACTCATAGATCATATTGTTTTCAAAGTACACTTAATTATTGGGTGAAATATATTGAAATTAACCATGACCTGTAGGCATGGGGTCTTATAAATATGAAAAAGATCCTAGAGATATGTGGTGTATATTAACCAAATAACCTCTCAAACTATTACCCAAACCAAATTTACAAATAATAAATAGTAGACACCAATCCCCACGTTCTAGAAACTTGCACCAATGCATCGAAAAAATAGAGAGGGAATGATTTGGTCAAACTAGAAGAATAAAAATGGAATATATATATATAAATATATTTTAGAGAAAAAATAAAAGTATTATAATATTAAATAACTAAAAGAAGGTAGCTGAAATTGAAACACAGAATGATTGTCAAAATATCTAATTGTATAATTCCATCCATCAAAGGGAAAATGAAATAAGAAACCAAATACTCCATCTGGTAATTTTAGAAAACTCCCACCATCCCACCACAACTACCCAGACACTGATGACATAAATCCCCACCACCTCAACGAGGATACATTACATTCCCTACATTTAAATACAAATAATGGTATGTGAACCTCAAATTAAGTGTTTATGGAATAATATAACAATCATATTACGATCCCACATAGGTGTTCCATAACAATTCCATGTACATTAATATTAATATAATCTACTTAAAATAAAATAATTCATGATAAAAAAATTATTATTTTTATATAATAATCATGGGAAAATATTTTGTTTTACCTTTTTCCGCATTTCCAACATTAGCTCAGAAAGATAGTTTCAAATCATTTTACAAATATCCAATCATAGTATTGAAAGTATCACATATCATCTCAAATTCATAAGTGTAAAAGATAATATAGTAAAAGAAAATTCAGAAGTAACATAATTAAAATTATGACTATCGGTGTGGATTGAAAAATACTTACATCAAAATCAATGAAAGATATACAATTAAATCCAGTAAACATAAGACTAAGGAGAAGAGAAACACACCATGTGTGAATCCCTTGATAATTTCAATATCAATTCTAAAAACATGGTCCTGGAAAATAGAGGAACACCCCATGAATTAACCCCCCAATAATACATGGATGATGGCCTATTATTATCCTTCCACCTATGTATCCAAGTCACGACATGTGTTCTATTTTCCAAACCATTTCATAAGAAAATGTTTTAAAACCCATTTTCTAATTCAGTTTCATTATTATTTCAAAATAAATTTTACATTTATGAAAAATATTAAAAAATCATTGATCAAAATACCATTTTCACAGAGACTAATTGATAAAAAATATTTCAATTTCATGTATAATGTTATTTATAAAACTAGTGAAATGACGTTTATCCAACCGATTAAATATATTGAACCACATACTTCAAATTAATGTACTACACTCCCACAATAGGATTGAAAAACATGAAAGTACATAATTGTGAAAATATAGGCCCCACAATCAATCCTCAAATCATATAATTGATCCAACACTAAAAAATATCAGTTTAGAAGATAAGAAAAACAATATTCCTCAATGAAAACACATAACACACCATAACCAACATAATTGTTATCCATCATAGGAATATATCATTATTGATATATAATGAAACAATGATTATAAATATTGAAAATCAAAGGATCTAAAATTGTATCATAATATGGATTCTATGATAAAAACATGAATAAAGAGGATGATTAGTCTCCTCGAGAAACACACATCAACCACATCAGTGATTAATCACAAAAAGAAACTATATGGAATGATCATAGGTCTCTTGAATCATATGGGACATCTATTAGGTTGAGAAGGACGATAGAAGCATGGGAATTAAAAAAATATCACTAGTATGTCACCCTAAAATAATATTTAATGAGATTTATGGGGTGTGAAATACCTTTTTGTATAATGTAATCGAGAAAACTCTTATATATAGAAAAACCTATTTCCATTTATTTGAATGTTGACATTATCATAACATGGTGTGTAATATATATACACAACATGAAATCTTTGTGTCTTTTATTGGTTCATGGAATATTCCATATGACCAATATACAACATGAAATCCCAATATAATTCTTATATTTCACATCTATTATGTGATAATCCACATTTTTTATGAAAATAACTAACCATGGAATTCATTTATTCCATGGAGAACATTGCGATGGTTGTAACACATTTATAATTTCAGTACATTAATTTATAAAAAAATAAATGTTCTCACATTAGGTTATTTTCCCTAAAAAATTCCCTCCATCACCTAAATCCCTAGAAAACATAAAAATAATAAAAATAAAATTGACAAAAAGAAAATAAATCACCAATAGGGGTAATTGGATTTAATGATATCCCCATCATGTGGGGGTTTTTCCCAAGAAATTATTATGGAATAATGATGTTTTGAGAAGATAATATTCCTCTACTTTCTCATAAATGAATTTATCTCTCATTTCCTATGATAATTATATCAATTCCAATATAAATATATGACAAATAGAATTATATTCCAACACAATAATTTTACATGTGTTTTAAAAATATCTAATTGCTTCTACACTACATAAACTTCATTACCCAAATCAATATCTTCCCAAAAAATCACATTAAATGTATAATGTAGTTATTTATTATGCAATGATATGTGGAAGACATCATGAATTCCTATCAACTGTATCATAAATTTCACCTAATAAGAAACCCTCCCAAGATACTCATTGATAAAAAAAGGTCAACAATATCTCGGAACTAACATTATATTATTTCCAATATGATGGTGACCCATCAAGGAGAAATAGGTAGGGAAACACTATCACCATTGTTAATCTCTAAATGATTTTTCCATTAATCGACATAACAATTTTTCATATTGAGATATCCAGATCTTGACTTATTGAATTAATCCTCACATACATTTCATAGAACATGAATTTCCCCAACTAAAAATCCCTCTCCCACATAAGTCCAACAATGATTAGATGATTATAAAAAAACCAAAAACATGAAAGGATCTATTCTGATCAACGAAAGATTACTATTTTTATAAGAAAATACTACCAATCTGAGAACTCTGTCGCATGATCTAGCAAAAAATTAGACGGATGAATGGATAAATTCTCTCGGATTATTATTACACAATCTATATTACCATATATTTGGAGATGGTTTGTTTAACTCAATATGAGTGGAGTCCCCATTTCCTTATTTAAAATCTTTTAGACCCTCAATTTTTACCAAATATCCCTATTTATGTCAATGGAAGAAGAATCCCCTTGTAATCTCATTATCATTCATACATAAAAATTAAATAAATACTCATTTTTAGTGGCTTCACAAATGTGAATAAAATGATCTCACATTGTATATGGATAAATAACCACCTAGATAAAATTTCAATCATATGGAATCAATGGTAATCCAAAACAAACAATGGATAACTAAGCTCATTTACAAACCCACACTAAAATTAGATGATGAAAACTTGGTAGTTTCAAATGATTTTCCTTTATATCTTGGTTAGTGTAATATGGGTAAACATAACTAGTAATGTCACACTTCATTTTGAGCTATCAATATCATCATCTTTGGTCATAAAACAACATCATAATTTCGTGATGAAATATATAGGAATGAAAATGATAATTAAAAAAACACACCCGCTTAGTTGATCGGACAAAAAAACTATCCCAAAAATAAAGAAAACCTTATAATGAGAGATATCCTCTAAAAAATTTCTATGTACTATATATGGTATCTCAAATTCCAATGATATTGTCATCTTATATATAACTCTACAAAATAGACTAATGAATTTAATATAATAACCAAAAAGAGTTCAGAAACAAACATAAATAATCTTCCCGGTTATCTAGGTGAAAAATAATTCATAGTATCATGGAGTTCCCATCATCCTTAGATTCCATAATAGAATATTATTGTACAATCCCAATAATAGCGTCTTCAAAAACATTCCTTATCCATGGGGTGTAAGCGATGTTAAATTCAAACATATTATTTTTTTACCCACAACCAATGTTCTAGATACAAATCATTATATGAAATAATATACCTTAGATTCTAATGTTAAAAAACATTTTGATTCTCTCCCCAAATAAATTATTCTACCAATACATAAGATAATTAATAACTCGGAAATGATATAAATCAGGAATTTGTTATCTATTCTCTGTTTTTAGAATTTGATGAGATATATAAGAAACTACATGATCACCTAGTATAATTTTTCAACCCAAACATGTTCGAGAAGAATTATTGAAAACCACATACCCCATACTATGTTCTAATAAGATAAAAATAGGATTTGTTTTCAGAATTACTTTTAGAACATCAAATGAAGAATGAAACATTTCATGATATAATAAGTCAATCCCATTCCTGGTAGGATTATTTAAAGGTGACTCCATCTTTGATAATCCAATTATGAAACTATGGTTATATTTAGCACAACCATGGAGTTGCTGAATTTCATTGATGACATGTGGATCTTCCCATGATATGACTATTGTCATCATCTCAAGTTCAACTGATACACCATCCTTATACATCTTGTTTCCTATGAATATAACTTATTTGATAAATATACTGAAGTTTAAAGGATTCAATACATATGAAGACTTCATTAGATTTCTAGAAAAAAACCACAAATGGTTCTCGTGGTCATTCATGAATCTCAAATAAACCCAAATATCCTCCACCACACTACCATAAATATATCATGTATAACTAAGAATATTGTATTACTCAAAACCATTTAAACATATAGAACTGTAGTTTAGAAAAAAAACATCCCAATTTATTATTAATGGAAATAATTTATTTTTAAATACATTTACATTATATTAGACTCTCAAAATATAATTTGAAGGTGACCATACTGAAGAAAAATATTTGAAAACCACATTCCCCAATTAATTGAATAAAAAAATCATCTACATGCGAAAATTTGTTATTTCTCATATTTAGTAATTAGTTCAACTTTTGATAGTATATTCACAATCAAAGTGAACCATATTAATTCTTGGGAAAGTTTATAGGGGATGTCTAATGTAAAAAATTTGGAATAAAAAATCTATTTGACATCAGAACATCCAACTGGATCTTGATCTCCTTCCAATATAGTGGTTCTATACAAAAAGAAGGTATTAGAATATATTATGTACGTAGAACCAAGTCATTAAAAAACTATATATAACTCACTAAAATAAAATCATACTGTTCAACCTAGAAAATATAGTGGAATCCCCAACCAATAGATAAAAGGTCAAAAATAAATTAAATTTCATCATGCTAAATCGATACTGAAGATAATGAACATCAATACACTACTTAAGAAGGTCCTGCATGATTAGTCTTCATATCTCACTCTCACAAAAACACCCAAGAGCCCCATCGATCATGGGAAAAGAGATAAGATGATTATAAAAATAAATTTCATTCTGATGAGAATAAATCCAATCTATCCTAATTATGTTTTCAAACATATAAAAAAACATGAACGATGCAGTATCATAGTAACTCCACAATAGCTACCGATAGTGAACAATGATAATGAATCCCGTTATATTTACTCTTCCCAATAGGATTTAATAACTCTATGAAGATATACATGATATATATTTTATGTTTAATAAAATAAATAAAAATCATACAGATATAAACAATTGTGAATATGATGTATAAAATAATGAAATCAAAAACGAAAAATGCAACAAATATGGCACATCTCACTATTGTTGGAGTGCACCGACCACTTCTAGTAACAAATCATATATGCGAAGAAGCTTCCTTCATGAGAAATGTGGTTATATCCCCATAAATTTTTGAAACATCTAATTGCACCATACTATCATTTTCAGCTGATGATCCAAGGATATATCTAGGAATAGGAATTGCATGTCTGGTGCCCTAAATATCATTATTGTATTAAAAAATATTACAAATCATTTCAAGTTGAAGACAATAATTCCATTTATATATATATATATATTACCATTCATTAATAAAAAAATTTAGAGTCACACTAATTTCTATAATTTGAGGTGAAGAATTCTTTTTCTCAGTACCAAATCAAAACATCAAGTGAGGATCATTCTACTTACCCTTTTTCCCTTGGGCTACACTGAAGCTACTACATTGTGGAAGGGAAGGAGAACAATATCCATCAATTCCTATCACATTAATCTAATTCATTAGATTTCTATATAATGTCTCCCTATATGTTTAATGATATATAAGTAGTACACATGGTCTAATTTCCAATCACAAACCCTTTAGGCACCTCTGAGCCTTCAGTTAGTCATACATTATAACATATGGAAAAAAAATTTACTAGATTAAAAAACTAATTTCTATATGATGACACATAATACCATGCCAAGTGTAAGGATATAATCTAATAAGACTTTTACAAAACCACTGAATCACAATTAAACTGCTAAAATAAGAGGGTCTTGAAACACTTATGGTCAAATCCCTAAATCCTATCTAACTATATCATAGAATCCCATGATCTCATGATGGGTCCACCGAGTATAAAAAAAAATTAAATGGTATTATCAAGAGTATGAAGGAATTCAAATATCAAATCATTCTTTTCTAGAACATCTACCATCATTTATGGTTCATTCACACCCATATTGGATGGTTTATTATCAAATAAGGACTCTAGTTACCAATTCCTATCTCTTATTGTTACAACATGTACCTAAATTAATTCATTCAAAAAAATTCTTTACATTATTGTTCATAGTCAGAATATACCACATGATAATGCCGAAAAAATTCTAATCCAAAGGAGGATTTCTTAAGGGATAATATCATTCGAGATCATGAGGAACTAGAAGAACACATCTTCTACGAATACTACAACACATAGAAACATAATAAACTATAAAAAAATAGATTAATCCATGGTCAAACTATTAATCTATAAGAAAAATATTATATGATGATCATGAACTAAAAACAAGAAATCTACAACCCAATAACATCTTCTAACAAGAGTCTTATCAAGAAAACAGCTGGACAAGAACAAACTATAACCTACATATCATGTCACAAAAATACTTTCTCATGTATAAAAATTTTCACAGAAATTAGATTATTAATGATAAAAAACTTACGATACCAAATAGGGGTGAAAATAACATAAATACACTCGAATTGGAATTTTCGCATATCATAAGTGCATTCCCAATCCCCATGGACTAAAAACTATAAACCAAGCATCAATTACAACGAAATAAAACAATTTAACCAACAAAATAGAAACAAAACATCATATATGTACATATATTTATATATATTCAATAAAAAAATATTTAGGGGAAATAAATTCCATAATAAAAATAACACAACTAAAATGATACCTCCCAAAATTAATCAAAAAAACTGCGAGTCTAATCAAAAAAGGTTTACTAAAATATGAATCTAAATAATCAATTTTGTTACATGGTAAAACACCATTACTTTCACCAACATCTTTATATACATGGATGACATATATCCTCACATCCTCACTATAGAGGCTCACATTTCCTTGAATTGAATGACATATAAATGTATATACACCACAAAAAGCTTCGATAGGGTGTAAGCTAACATTCTCAGCAGTATCCCATCATGTTAACCATAAAAATTCCCTACAATATAAAATAATAATAATTAACATTGAATATATCAATTCCTAATAAATAGATAGTGGTTTTTTAAACAATACATACTAAAACATTTATTTTCCATTATTAAGGACTTCTAAAATAACATTGGTAAAATACTTTCAAATAATTTAACATATAATAAATCAAATAAAATCATGCATCACAAATAATAAAAAATCAATGAATTTATAATTTAAATAATATCAATCCAATGAATATTTATAATTTCATCAAATATCATTACTGTTAATGGTAGTATAATACATATACATAAATCAATAAATACTCTACAACCGTATAAATAAAATGTAGTATTAAGTATAAAGAAACACCTAATGAGTAAATACCATTATAATGTCAATTTAAATAACCTAGAATAATAGGCATTCAAAACAAAAGAACACTACATGTTTGATCCCAATGATAATACATGTGCAATGGCCCTATGAAAAACCATCCACGTAAATACCCATGGCATCCCTTCCTCTATTTTTATAAACCATTTAATTCAAACCATTTTTCAACAAAAATTTCTAAATTCTTGGACACATTTTTTTATAATACACAATTTCCTTTTATAAAATGAAGTGGGACATTTTTTATTATCAAAAACCCATTTCCACACGTATAAATTGATCAATAAATATGTCCATTTATTTTCTAATAGAATTTATTATATTTGTTGAATTTTATTCATCCTAATGCAGATAGAGATTAAAAAACCTATCTCAAACATGTCTCACAAATTTCCATAAAAGAATCCACTAACAATTAAAAATAGAAAAATGAAAACAGACTTCCTGTTTTCATTACTCACATAAAATATTTCACTCACAAATTAAAAAGGTGAGATGATAAGATAAAAAATAACATACCAAAATGAAATCATATGATTCGCGACTACAAACACGACTCTGTTGGATGATTTCATAATTGATATAAAATGAAATTTTATGTATCAACAAGACTGATTAATATATCTATAACTGTATCATAAATGTTATACCTTTATCAATTAATATAATGAAATATAATTATTACTCACCCATGGAATTATATAATAAAAATAATTTTGATTAATTGATGATCGACTAAATTAAGCAGGATCATAGTTCTCAAAAATAACTATGGTTATATCATAGGTTTATAGGTAAGGGAGCTACTAGTAGGTAAAAAAATATCACTCATACACATTCCTAAACGAATTACCAAATATATATAATGTATGAAATCCCTGTTAAAATCGTATAACATGATAGAGAAGGATACTCTAAAAAACAAATCATTTTTTACAAAAAAACCTTGATTTTACTATTACATTGCTTGTAATTTACATTCATCTCATGAAATATTCACACCTTTTACTGGTTCAAGACGTCTTCCTTTTTTACAATATATGGCTTCTGATCCATTTACATGGTATGTATTTCTACTAAATAATGCTAGAAAACCAATTTATATTGAAAAAACCCTGAATTGATTTTAAAATTCAATAAATCAAATAGAACCATGAAATTACATTTAGATATTTACTCACATAATATATTTATTCAAATAATCATATATATATCCAAACAATAGATAATTATCCTAATAATATTCCCTCCATACATTGGAGTCTAACAACACATCCAAATTAAAAAGGTAAATTAAAAGATAAAATAGAATTACCTGAAAGAGAGTAATATGATGTTAAAAAATGTAGGATGTGGTGAGGATGTATAATTTATGGATTTAACCCGACGAGTGATTGAGGAACATAATATTTAACCAATCAATTTTGGATGGTAATATCACTACAATGAGGTACAATATAATTACGTGATATCATTCTGTGGAATATATCAATTTAGATTTCCTCCAATAAATTCCATGAGATACATGTTCTCCCATTAATGGAGTCTCAACATGGGCTAATGATATTCAATATTCTACAACGTTTATCAATATGGGCCATTAATACTAGACACTAAAAATTTAATGGGTTATGTTGTCTACATCAAAAGAATTAATGATCACACTAGGCCATTCTTTTCATGCGATTTGGGAAAAACATGGGCCAAATAGTTATAGATAAGATGAATATATAAGGTTAATGTTATTATCATTCTTATTATTGTTATTAAAACCCACTAATAATTTATCACAGTTGTTTGATATCTTATAGAGGGACACATAGGTGGGATGGATATCCTCTTCAATGTAGTTGCTTGTTTTATGGGGCATTTCCCGATGTGAAATCTAGATAGAATTATCCCACTATAACATTTTTTAATATGGTTCTTATATTGAACATGAACACAAGGTATAAATGTTAAAATTTCCCTATATTTAAGGGTAGGGGTTCCCCTAGGTATTTCACAATCCCCAAGGATAATAATGATGAAATTAGAGGCTCTTATATAGAGATAATATGAAATTTATTCAGGGCCACTACCATGATACATTGATGGACCTAATATATATTAAATGTAATTTGGATATGGAACAAATCTAGATTATAACTATTTGGATATCCAATTAGTGATCTTATATTGGATTCCCTCGCCTTGGAGGTTAGGAAGGCACAAAATCCTGTATATGTCCATCTTGGAGTTCTTTCATATATTGAATCCCAAGGTCAAAATTGATATAAGCCCTTCTATAAAGCTCATGAGTGGTTCAGATGATGTATATATTTCACTCATCCTCCTCCCTGTTATATGTAATGTTTTTTTTTTCAATTCCCAAGTGATTATCACCTAATGCAATTGAATGTAGTAACCAGATCCGCCTACTATTATTTTACCAATCATGAGAAATAATTTTTTTTAATATCAACTTAAGGATTTCTTAGGATGTATCATATTTCATAATGTATAGAATTATATAATAACATTCGACCTTGATTATTGTCATATAGAACATGAGAATTTGAGTTAGTGATAGAATATGTTCAGGAATTGGGTTCAAGGCTTCTTATATTGATAGTGAATATGATAAATATGTTAGTGGGCTATTCAATGTACACATAGGCAGTTTTTAATGATTTAAAAATTTACGTTAATATGAAAAATAATTGGAACATTTTACGATTCCATTTATATTTTTATAGAATATGATAAATCCTTTAATAAATAGGAGACCTTATTAGTGAAGCATCATATTTATAATAACATGGAAAACCAAGAAATTTCAAAATTAATGACTATCATGATTGGTGGTTTTTAATTTTTGATGTGTGGTTTTTAAAAATAAATAAGTCTATATTCGGTTAACTATTTTTTCACAAAAAAATATTGATTATTTGGACTAATACTCGATTATGGGAAGTTGAGCATGGTTTCCCAATCATTTTCATCTGGTATAATGTTTTTTAATTAATAGAATCTCTAATGTATTCTCACATCCATTACATTGGATATGAATATATTCCAAAAAAAGGTTGTAATTTAAATTTTCCCAAAAAATTTCAAATAGGAAATCACATTGGTCAAGAAAATGGTTATTTGGGATCATATGACCCTTGGGTTTATTATTTCATACTCCATGTCTCACTTATAGATTTAATTCCAGATTTAGAAATACTTTTTCTTACCTGATATGAGACTCAATACCTATAGCTTAATGATTTTATCAATACAAACTGTCGATGAGAAAAAAATTCTTGTACAATAAGTTATCATTCATTCTCTTATCTATTATTGATTATATTGTTTCTATCCATGCTATGGATCTATAGAGTTAATAATTTAAAATTTATGATGTTGGGGTCCTGGATATGGTATTGAACCTCCTAAAGTAATCATACTTATAATGTGATAATAATAGTAATAACCATATAAATAATTTCTTATAGTTTAATATCGTATGATAGGACTAAACAATGATGTATTAGATCATGCGAAGAGGCCATAAATGTGCGTCTTTTAAATTTTTGAGGTATCCTACATATCTCATGATGACTAGAATTATAGTTCATTGACATCACTTTTTGGGAATATATATCATTTAATGTGTGAAATTATATTCTTTAATAAGTATATACACATGTATGGCTTCCAAAAAATATCTCATTGAGAGTGTACTCATTTTAATGAAGATGAGATGCAATCCAACATATATACTAAGATGGTATGACATGGGGGGGGGGTTCTATATCATGTTATTGGTAAAATCATCAATGGTATCTAATAACATGTAATTATTTATTTCTTTGAGAAACACGAATGTGCATGATGATTATACACATGACATGAGAGAAAATTGGATGGGGCATACACATTATAGTTTCAATTAGAGACGTATAATCACCAGCATCATGTACAATATTTTATATCGAACTGTCCTCAAGAAGGTCTCTTAAAATTAATATTTTTATAAAAACAAATGTTCAAATTCATTCAGTTTTCATTAACCAATTGATGGGTGTTAGATGCAATTGAGAATGGTCAAGGAATTCATTTAAGATGATTCCCTATTATAATCCCACATCAAATATTTAAGTGAAAATTTATGATAAAATCATAGGAGAATATATCCTAATTATATAATTTTATTTTGTATATAGAATAAAATATACTAGAATAGATTCCATTTAGATATAATGCATTAGGAAGGCCTCCAACATATCCAATTTTGATAGGAATTAGAGTCTAATTGTTTAGTTAAATCCTAACCTACTAATGGTCTGAGATAATTTCATACACTAAAGGGTATTATTATTATCCCCATGGTTTTTCAATTTTATTGATGTATACCATGATGTATTATAATTTTATTAATTAATTATCTATCATCTGTGGGATAAAGAGAGCTTATGTCTATAAAATATCAATCGAACATGTAATTTATCAAATGTATGTAGATTTCAGGTAAAACATAGATATGGTTGGGAAAACGTGTAACTGTATCCCATTGAAGAAATTATACTTGTATTAAGGGTTACTCTAAATAAGGATAATGGTTTGGGATCTACAAGTATCTTTTTTAGGAGTTTCTTCTAGAAAATTCTTACTTGCTTTATAGAGTCTCCCTAAGATGTCCTACGTGACTTCCAGACAAGCCATGGTGTCTAACTGAAATGTCTCTAGTTTCAACCTGACATATCTTGTGGGTCTGTCATTATTGATGTTGAAACGACCATTTTACATCACCTGATAAAATAAATATATCTACTAAATTTTGTGTGATCATGACCATCATGTTAAGGAATAATTAATTTATCAAATAAGACACGTTCATGGACTTTCATATGTTCAATGAAAACATATCTAGGGTGATTCACATGAACAAAAGAGCCATTACGAGGTCTATTTCATATGAATAAGGCTGAAATGAATATGTCCATTCATAAGATCATGGATGATATGTACACGACCATTCTTGTGAGGGAATTGTTTGACCAATAAGGATTAATGAAATCATGTGAAATTAGAGAGTCGAATGATGTGGTCTCATGAGAATGTCTAGTATAAAACATATAAAAACTATCACATTACAAAAGTTTTACGATTCATGTCCATGGTGATCATTTGTATCAAATATTGAATCAAATTACATGATTGGAGGAGTTAATTAATGATGGTATTTTCAATTACACACATCCATGTGTTTAAGGGAAAAGGGACTGAATTCTTGAGGATATTCCCATTGCATTTATGATGGACATGAGGGAATTACATTTCATGGAGAGAATGTGTAGGGTAACTTGATGATGATATTGAACTGAGGGTGGTCTTGTTAAAATCCCAAGATAAGGTAGTGTATATCCATGATTCATTCATGCATCTCATATATAAGGGATCACATGATATTTATTTTGTTATGTAATCATATAATTAAAAGTGGGTCATGAGATTAAAACTCATGATAGAATTTTGTGATAGGTTCTAATGATGGATGACTTATGACTACCTAGATATATATTATAATTAAGGTAACCCACACCTCATCTACAATTCAACTTCCTCTCATTCCCCTATCTTATCTAGAATTATTTATAATGGGAACCATGGGTTGATATATTTTTATGTGGCATATATTTATGCCTATTTGTATATTGGGGACATGGTGTGCCCTATATTGAAGATATGGAGATATTCCCAAGAAACAAATATTGAGGGTTCACATGAGGGGAAGTTACATTTGTGGTATGAGAAGCTTCATGATATTAGTATGGATCCATATGAGAATTATTAATTTCTCGTATGATCCATTGAAATTCATGTGACCGATTTTAATAATATCTTGATTAATTCACATGGAGTCACTATTCATTGAATATCTCATGTATGTAACTTAATGTTTATAAGAATGTATTTATCATGCCAACTATTCATGATTGAGAGTTTCTTGAAAACTACCACTGTCCTTGTGGATTACTTCAAAGGATAAATGTCACCATGTAGAATGCCAATGGATATCCACCAGATAGTTCACAAAAGGATTTATGTGATAAAAATGATAATTAATTCGGTGGAATAATGTCCTAATGGAATAATACGATTTTATTTATAGAACACCTCTGATTTTATCTTGATTCTTATGATCATCATATTTCTTATCAAATGTTATTTGGTAATTATTGTAATGAATTCATCCAGTATTCATGATTTCCATCATAATATAATTTATTATAAGTCATTGACAACTAAAAAAACTTTTGATCACTATTTATTCATGTTACTACATCATATGACCCACATGATTCTCTAGACAATTTTTTTCACAAAAATTCATTAGAATAATCGAACATATCTTAGTGGAAAGGAACAATGACCTTCTTGTGATTTTTTTTATGAAACATAAATACTCTTCAAAAAATAAAAAACACAAAGAACATATATTCATTTGCACTATCCTGACAACATTCAAGTCATTATTTACTCAAATTATTTGTAAGAATGCTATTTTGACCAACAATATGGCCGCATATAAGTGTTGTGTGTCACAGTGTTGAAGAATCAACATCAGGGAGTGAAGTATGTAAGTAGTGGTTGAAGATGACCTGGTGGATTTTTCATATTTAATATATGGATATGAATAGTTGATTATTTATTTATTCAAATATTTTAATGGATGAATAATGTCATTCCAACCTCTTATAAAACATTGATACAACAAATACATTGAGTGTGATTCATAATATTTAACACAACTTGTATTTGAATACCCTAAATCATGGATTGGATCCTGAATGATGTACAAATATTTTAACACCTTCTATTCCATAGAATTGGGAATCCAACATAGAACCAACTTTGTGTTCCCTACACACTCGTAGAGAGTATAATGCACACCCATGAACCTCACTACTCAGTTGACGATTTATATTGGCTCTTGAGTGTGGTTGAGGCGACACATAGATGTTACACGGTCAAGGAGGTTGGATTTTTTTCATGGTTAGCTAATTATTTAGATAAGGGAATACTGTAAAATAATTATAAAAATTATCCATATAAAATGAGTAATATAAAATCTTAATATAAGTACCCTATTAAAAAATTATAGGCCAATTGCTTCTTATTATAGGATTTCATTTACATGTCCTTCATGAAAAATATAAATTTTATTTTTACGGGCTTCACATATATCAAATATACAATGAATATGTGATTGGTTCACAATTATGGGCTCCAAAAAACAATTTTTCATATAAATATCATTGATTATTATATATAGTGACATTTTTTTTACTTTTTTCATAAAAGACATGGTTCATTAAATTCAATTGTTATTAAAAGATAACCTATTTTATTGTCAATGGGGAGGTTTTATTTTTTTATTATGATAATTATATATAATATATATTTTTATGCTGAGGATGACAAATTTTCAAGAGAGTGTGTAGATCATTCCATCTTCCTCATAGAAATTCTCTTAACTATATTTTCATTTTATGAAAATTATTTCACATTAAAAAAATTAATCTATGCATAATGTAGTGGTGTTTTTTGAATCATGGGATTAATGATATATGGGGTTATTAAGAGATGGAATTTCTATGGTTGTGGTGCTTTTCCTCCAGAAAATATTTAGTATATAAGACATGATTAATTTAAAGAGTTTTTAATGTTTATTAACTAGAATATTTTATGATAAGATATGTGATAACTGTAATTTTATTTGTTGAGTTATTATTATGTTAAAAAAATATGTGGATAGTGATATACCATAGATTAGATTTCTTATGACTAACCCATTTCCATGATAACACTTGTTTAGGATGTAACAACTAAATTTTATTTTCACCAAATAGTTATTCATCACTCATTTTTTTACATAATGTTTTTTCAAATTCATATAAAATAATAGTTTTATTTGATAATTAGTGTATTATTATAATCATGATGAGAGGAATCTGGAAAAGTTCCCGACATATATTCAATGAGATTCAAATTTATATTATATTGTAGGTCATTGATATCCTCACTTCGGGATTGATGTGAGGGTTGTATGGGCCATTATTTAAATAAGAAATTATAAATCAGTAACTATCTATTAAGAATATTAAAATCATTTAATCCTTAATCGATGAACTAACTCACTAGTATGTTCATGTTGAGATTAATGAGCCCACATTTTTATCAAATATATATAATTTTTTTAGTTTTCATTCATTTCATTAATATTACTTCATTCATTGATCATTCCTATCAAGAAAAATAATTACTCTATGAATGATCATTAATAATTTATCAAAACAAAATTACCATTTTTAAATACATTGGATAAACCATGAATATGATTTGAAATCTATGGATGTAAAAAAAACTGTAATTTTTGTCCCTCAGGATCCTTATGAACAAAATAATTGTTAATGAATTTGAAACAAAATGATTACACTACTTTATGTGAGAATAAATTCTAAAATAGTAATTATCAAATATAAAATTAGTTTCATATAAAACCATATCATTAGAATAATGGTATAAACACCATAATATAATTAGGTGGTAATCACTATTTCATTTATATCATACTTACAACTTAATGAAAAAAATTCATTTGGTATAACTCAAGGAAATGATGTCTATGATATCCACTACCATCTAAAAATTTATATAAAAATGACTATAAAACCAAAATATGAAGACGTGGAATATATTCCCTTATTTTTTCACAATAAAAAGTAGATTATTTTTTAAAATATATTGTTAATTAATTAACATCCACAAAACAATAATAACTTATTAAATTAATTCACCTATGCGATGGAGATCATGAAGAATCTACCTAATGGAATTGAACCAAATTCATATTCATACTTTTTCTATTTTCTTACCTACAATGGTTTATATCTCATTCTATTTTGAAATAATAAATAAGAAATAGATTTATATATCCCATGAAATTCATCTATTTAATGACACATCTACCAATTATGAAATGATCATTCTAAAATTTTAAACAACATTTTATTTCTAGGTTATTAAATATAAGTTTGATTTGTAAACCAACTCTACATACTGTAAAATTCATATATATTTTTTAAAATTGTTTTAATTTATTTTAAATAAAATTGATTAATAATTTTTCTCATTATTTTTAAGAACCATGGAATCATTTGAGACCAAACCAAAATAGTGAAAAAGATACCTCTAAATACTTTTTGAACTAAGATGAAAATAACAACCTAAAGGAATATCAAGTTCATGAAATGTACTAGTAACCTAAAATGGATCAATTAACATATTATTTATACAAACACCACCTTTTTAAGAGGTTATATTAGAATAATGAAAACTAAATACATTTGTTTCTTCACTTATTTTCTATACAATATCACTAAGGGATGGATTACTGAAATATTTATATGGGTCTCTTAAAAATCCATCTCTAATTAGAAAAAGTTTAGTTAAAATATTTCTTGTTTTTTTTATTTTTCAATATTTATTTTCTTCAGTTGAAAGGATAAATTACATGATAAATAAAATATATTATTTTCCCAATAATTGTATTATGTATTGCAACAGATTAAATTTTTGAACTAATGTGAGTAAAAAAATGTAAAATGACATTGAAAATGAAATAATTTTATATATAAACTATTCTAATAATGACCAAGGAAATTGAAATATATGAATAAAATAAATTAATGTGGTAATATGAAATTCCATGACATTATTAATGAGATTATATTAAAATTAAAAGTGTGTAAAACTAAAAACATATTTTTTTATACAATGTGATAGGAATAAAAATAAATTGATTTATCAGACACATTTTGTGATACAATAGATCTTTTTATTTTTATTTGATTAGGGGGATCCTATTTTAATAACAGTCTACATTGACAATTGTATACAATAGAAATTATATCCCAAATAAATTCTATGAGCATCCTTATTGGAAAAAATATTATCCTCTAGAATTTATCTTTTTACATATTATGAAGAAACCAATTCATAGTTGAGTAATTTCTCTGATCACATAAGATTGGAAGCAGAAAAATTAACACTAAAGAATTTAATGTTATTAGAATAACAAATATCACATTTTGATTTTCTTTGAGACTTTCTAGTATAAAAGATGAATGGATTATCTAAAATAACTAAACATTTGTTACAATTGAAATTGACCAAATTTTCATGTGTATGTTTTTCTATGGATCAAAGAAGTATCAGTCTCTATTTAAATGTGTTGGTGTGAAATGCACTCTAGTATTATTATATATTTCCTTATATTATGGTTTCATACTCTATATATAAATGAAATTTTATCTATATCCCTCACTGGAATGATTTTGGAGACTAAATTATATAATGGAACATACATATATTAGAACTAACTAACCAGAACATGTGGATTTGAAGTTTCACATGTCATAAAAACCTAATTAAACACATATGTAATAGAATTAAATACTATGGCATGATGTTACTCATCAAAAAATTGATCTAGAAGTTATACCATTAGTAAATGACTCAACAATAGCCATTTTATTACAAACATAGAAGTAAAAAAAATCATAAAGTATAAAATTTAAAAGAAATGAATTTATGTCAAAAATGTATTGTCTATTGGATGAAAATATCCCATTTATATATGAAATGAAATTTTTTAAAAAAAATATCCCCTAATTTCAAGCATGTTTTCACATTACACTATCCTATATTAAGTTTCCAAACATTCAACAGAAAAAAAATATTACTTGTTTCACATAACATATAATTTATTTCATTAAATATTATACAAATAATTTATATTATAAAAACTAATTCATCAAAAATAAAACTAGATGTGTTATGAATACTAATTTGTGCGGTTTATAATAAGAAACATATGAATAAAAATTGTTTTCATAAAAATATGGTTTTATTGGTTTATGAAATGTAAGAGTAAACATGTCATATAATAACTAAATAACTGTTTTTAATAAATATAAGAATAATTTAATTTAAAACATTCTAGTAGATGAAAATAAAAAGGAATTTAAAAACTTATGATATTAGTAACAAGTTTGAATTAAAACCAAAATGTGGAACCATTTATGAAAACTATATATGGTAAATTATAAATTAAGTGATAAAATTTTAGGGTAATATTATAAAGGTTATTAATGTAATGTATCATAACATATATTTAAATTTATTTGAAAATTATCAAAAACAATCTTGAATAATTTGTTCAACAACATATAAAAAGATAATCACTTCTACTACTACCTTAGAGTTTTTAATTTTAATAATAATGTAATAAATGTATTAGATTATAACCACTAAAATAAAATAATACTATTTTTTATTTAATATATTCTAATTATCCATGAGTAAAATGTATTGATAACATATAATCATTTGGATATTCACTAATGATAGTTTTTTGAATTATAACTATTTTTTTGGAATGATGAAGTATCTTCTGTCTTATATAAAGGTGTCTATAAAATACTAATTGTGCAATATTATAAAATATTTAAATTAAATTATTATTATAACAATGAAATAGATTTTTAGTAAAATTAATTTTGGATTCTATGTGTGTGAGATTCATCAATAGAAAACATGAACAATAATCTCTATTGTTATAAATTCTTCTTTACTAATGTATTTTAAAACAATGTTTTTCTCATTAATAGAACCCTAACATTGGTCTTCCATAGGGGAATTAAAAATTCTCCATGTAAAACCTGGATCCTTTCAAAAATAAATAATATTTTCTTCTAAATAGCATTTATGAAAATACCTAGATTGGGTAGTCTATAATACTTTTTGTTATGATGTTCTATTCATGTTATAGAAAATTGATTTCGTTGAATTAACAAGGGAAACTTTTATATTGCCATGTAATGTCACAAAAAATAAAAAAATAGAATATAATTTTAGTTCCACTATGTATATATTATGTTATACTACATGAAATCCATCTAAATAGATTTTGATCTATAATTTTCTATGATTCATTTAGATTAATTTTACAATATGTACCTATCAGAGTTTATGTAAGAGCATAATATTCAAGAAAAATATATGGATATCTTATATAGTGACACATATATAATATATTACTATGTATGTTCATTAATTACTTTAAAAAATAAACATAACATATATATGATCCTTCAAAATTCCACTCATAGAATGGTGATCATTTTCACGATCACATTATTATCCAAAACTTTTTCCCCAATTAAATTAATTATCAGTAATCAAATTAAACGAAATAATTTTATATAATGTAACATATTATATGAAAATATTTTATTAATTATATTATATAACATCAGATTTGATATATCCTTTAGAATATGTGTTGGAATATTTATAGTAGCCAATTTTTACAATGTATCCCTAATCACATAATTGACACGTGTATATTTGACAATGATTATGTTATAGAAAAAAAATAACATTTTAGTAATGTGTATTCTCTTGAAATGGTATATGTATTTCATTCAATTATACATGTTTCAAAATATATAATATTTATCGACATGTATTAATAATATCCTTTTATAATTTACCAGGTATTGTGGTTTTGGAAACATATATTTTTATATTGAATTCCACCGAACAATATCTTAGTTATACAAAAAAGCATGGTCCCTAAAATAATATAACATTAATTCTTTATATCCATTATCATTCCAACCACATTATCTTTTATATGTTCTAGATCATTATTAATGTACCAAAATAAGTCAAAAAAATTTAAAATTGTTTGTAATAATGATTCATTCTTTTACTGATGATTTAACATTTAGTTATTAACATATAACTTTTGTAATAAAAGACTTTTATATGAAATGCATCTTTTTGGATTTATAAACCACATCAAAAGATCTTCTAGTAGTGTTATTCTGTATAAAAAGAATATCAAATCTATTCCTTAAATATTAAAAAAAATTATATAGAATTAGTAAATTTCTAAAAATCAATTTTTGTATAGAAATTTTTTTATAATCATAAATATTTTAAATAAAAGTTTATTTAAATATAAAAATATATGTAACTTTTCAAATTGATTCATTATATTTAGAAATATATTAGATATCTTGATAAAAATAATTCTAAAACTTCATATATATTTTTTAAATCTAGTTGAATATTCACTCATCTCATTAAATGATGGAGTTATATATTAATAATATCAATAAGGTTCTAAAAATATAGAGACAATTTATAAAGATACGAAGATGTTACGTTACACTAAATCAATGATTTATTGAAATATACTTTTATATAAACACTAGTTTTCTTCGTGTTAACATCATCCTTCCAATCATTATCATCAGGCGATGGATCATTACTATTACTCTATTAATAAAATGTAACTCTCAAAAACATTTTTCAATTTTTCATTTATTATATTGTATATTCTTTATAATTCATATTTAATTTAAAATAAATAATTTTATTATACCCTATATTTTTTTATATAATAAAAAATATAGTTTCTTCTCATGAATTCTCCCATACATCTCATAGCCATCTATTCAATAATTCTCGCAATAATTTTCAAAATTATTCTTTACAGTCAGCCTACTCATTTTCCTCACCTGATAAAAATATTCATATTAAATCATAATTGAGTTAATTTTCTGTAGAAAAAATATTAAATTATTCTTTTGTGATTTAGGTTTTTAATTTTTATTTGATAAAGGTATGATTCTATAATTCCTAGGAAAATATACTCCCTTCTCCTTTTTGTCAAACTCAATATCTCACATAACCAAGTTATAATAGTGAATCACTATTCACAAAATGTAATCCACACCCTTAAAAGTATATTTTTCTATTTCAACAGTATATATACAATTATATTCAAACTCCTTCATATGAATATCAAACAAATTCTTAAGAGAAAGTTCATTCGTAATATCTCACCTACCAAAATATTACTAACCATTTACCATAGCCAAAAACTATTGATTTATCTATGTAATTGATTATCCCTCAGGAATATTAATTTCCTAATGATCCAAACTCATCATGAAGATTTATGATAATATATATAAATATATATTTGTTTAACTTAATAATGAAAATTTGTTTTGAACTTACAATTCTGATCATAATGAAAATTTTATTCGTGAGGAAATAATCAAATTTCGTAATATATAATTATATTATATACAGAAATAAAAATACAATGATCAATGAAAGGTATGATCTTAAAATTCATTATAAGATATATATATATATATATATATCATAATCAATGAAAATAACTATATGTGGACATTTAAGAATCCAATTATACTTTGTGTGACTTATAAACCTAAAATTAATAAAATCTATTTTTCTACTACAGGTTGTTTTAATGAAATAGAATTAGAGTAATGATATGATACATCATAATTTAATAAATTTTGAGATCCTTAGTATGGGTTTTTTGATATAAAAATCAAATATATAATTTTCCCACTTATAAAAGTATATATTTCATTATACATAAAATGTAAAATAATTTCATTATCAAAAAATATTGTTTCAAAAAAACTATAAAATATTGTTAATATATATTCGATACGATGAGACATATTTAAAATGGAATACCAAGATAACAAAATGTGTGTAATTATACAGAAAAATCAATATTATCCTTTCATTAAAACTTTAAGTCAATATATTTTTCAATTTAAATGATCTTTAAATATAAAAAAGGTAGAGGGTGATCAATTCATATATTAATGGGTTTCATGTTATGAAAACAAATAAATTATTTGACCTAAATAATAATAAAATTTAAGACATCAGTAAGAATTTATTCAAAAAATTTATAATGTAATACCATTATCACTAACACCCAATTCGATCAATCTGATTATCAACATGTAGAACCCCTAGACATTGGTACTAAATATTTTGGGATAATACATGTTTGTAGTGAAAAAATATCATTAATACCACATGATTGAAAGTAAAATGAATGGAGCATTAAAAAATATGTCTTTATAATGGAAACCACCAAAGATAAAATCAGTATGAAACATATTACAAAACAAGACAAATATATGCTCTCAAAACACTATTCAATTACAAATATCGATATATAATGAATTTATAGTTGGTTTATAATCTTATATTACGTGATTAATAATTATCTAATTATAATAAAAAATATTTCATAATATCCTAGAATAATCTCAATAATTTTATTATTATGATAATCACCTATAAAAAGAATCATATGATTAACTCTATCAAAAGTTGAAATAATATTCATAAATTTAATGTAATTTAATACAGGTGTTAGAATAAAATTATCTAATCGTGTGAATAAGAAGTTATAATCTGAATAAAAATATATGTAAAATAAATACAATGTATGTTAATGTAAATCAAAGAATGTATATTGAATCACAAACAAAATATTTCATAAGATTCCATATTATTAAATGACACATATTTTTCAATATATGAAGCCCTTCCCAAACACAAATTGGTGTTGATATATTTAAATTCATTTCCTTTTATAAACAGGCTACAAAAAACAATCTTTTATAGTGATATGATTTTTTGACTTCCCTATTATACAATTTTTCAATAAAATATAAAATACAAAAGATTTTTTTTTCTTATAGGATTCAAGTTAATAGTAACAACGAAACTAACACAAAAATTTTATAAACAAAAAAATAAAGATGTATTAATCCTTAGAAAATATTTAAATATACATTTTATTTGTTCTAAATGATTGATTGAATGCATTAATATTAGACTAATGGGAGGATCTCAATAATTTTAGGAAATATTTTTAAGAGCATTAGGATTGCTGTTTTTTTTTAATTTTTTGGGTTTTCATGTGTTTTTTGATAAAAAAAACTTGAGTGTTAATTGATGTATTTACATGGAAAATTGATTTACTATGATGATAATTTTATTAAAATATAGTTTTCTGTAGAAATTACAATGAATGTTCTTTTATATTACTTTAGGTAGTATGAATATTGTTTGAAGAAAAAATTTAATACCCATTCCCAGAAATGATTTCCGTAGTTATATTTATTAATAAACATGAGATACATAAATTTCCCAAAAGGAATATTCATTATTTTTATCCCTTAATCGATAGTTTTGAATAATGTTTGATTTTAAATAATTCAATAATCCTTGATAAATAAATTAGTATTAGAGTGATTATGCATGATATATTCCATAATTTATATAAAATATACACAAAAAATCCATTTTTTTCTACAATGATATTTTACCTCATGTAAGTCATGAAATCCATGAATGACTTATTATCAAATAATCATTATATTAATTAATAATTCATATATATGTATATATTATGTATATTAATGTTATATATTTTTTTCTAATTTAGATATATATGGTGTCTTCATTATTATTCTATGGAATATTTAAATTGTACCAAGTTGAGTGAGGTGTTCCCTTTAAATAATCTTTATAACTGTGGTCAAAATTGAATATTCATCATTGTAAAATCCTTTTTTCTAAGAATTATATTTTATATTAAATAAACTATGTACCAAAAGGAAAAAAATTCAGAATAAATATAAAAATAATATTGATAAAAGATGGTGAATTCTCATTTTTACTCATCACGTTGTTTTAATAACTAAGTAAATAGGTACGAATGGAGTTAGAAATACTTTATTCTGTAGTGATTATTTTAATATTATTAATATATTTACACTATCTAAAATCAGAAAAAAAAATGTGTCATTGATTTTGAAAAAAAATATTATATATCATCATTGTTAATACAGAATTTTGTAACCACTTAACCCCAGAAAAACATATTGAATGGCCCATTGCATAAAAAATTAATCACCATTAGTAGTGAAAAATGGATAATATAATTATTTTTCTGAATCCATTTTAAAATATTAATTATGTTAGATATTTTATAAAATATTCTCTTGGTGTAGATTGTGATACATGTTTCATAGGGTACATCAATTTGAATATATTATATATATTTCAAATAATTTTTAATGTGATCTGAGTGTATATAAATGGTTTTTAAATGTTATTGATTAGAAAGGGTCTTGTTTGGTTTAATACGTTTTCTTGAATATGAATTTCAGCTCCCCTGTTTATTTATTGGTTCCATACGAATCTATATAATAATATAGATCCAATAGACTAACTTGTTTGGAGTCATTATCCAATATATGGGTATCATCGATATTAATGGTTCCAAAAATAGCCAATGGTTGGCTAGTAGTGTCCAATGGTAATTTTTAAGCCCCACCAATTTATATGGAATTAGTTATAATACAAACCCATAACCTTTGATATCATTCTCTTTATATCTTTTCATTTATCATTGAACATTGTGTCCGCTCCAAATATTTTTGGTTATTTCCGTCAATTCTATCACCTCCATTCAACACTAAAATGATGAATAAATCTCGTGTGATTCATCCAGGGTGTTAAATATTATTGTCAATAAATTCCATTCATTTCTCTATAATTTTAATATATTATATATATTATCTATGTCAATGATCTTAGGGTTTTTATGCATTCTACTTAGGTTTTTTAATTGTTGAGGGAAAATAAACTTGAATTCAAGGTTTTTGAATCTAATAATTAGTACTAACAATATTAATATCCCAAAAAATCTTCCAAAATATGTTTAATTCGTACCTTCTTTTAGAGAGTGGTTTCTTCTCAAATATTATCCTATATTCCCAACCCATGTTGAGTAATATTTGGTTCTATAATTTGGTGTTTCTTTTAGAGTCAGATGGTTTCCCTTATATGTAAATTTTAGTTTAACCAATGGTAGTAATCCATTGTTATTTTTACATATTATTGATGGGTTACTGTCCTGATTTTTGGTCTTTATGTATAACACATAAGTCTATTATCTGAGGCTTTATCACACAAGGTGTACATTTGTAGCACTGTGAAATGTGCCCCTTCTTTTTTTACATATTTATCTACATAATTATTATATATTTTTAATTTAATGTGATTCCTAATCATTCATTTGAATCAATTATCACAATAATATGTTATACAAGTATATTCTATAGATGAGAATTTATTTGGGACTAGTGTAATATTACCCAATCGGGAGGTGTAATGTGAGTGGTCTATCTACATTGTATTATCCAATCAAATTTAATATGTCATGAATGTTTTTAACATATATCATTAGGGTGGATGTGTGAGGATGATTACTAGTGTTCCATCTGAAAGGGTTACAAAGAAGAATGAAATGGAGTTTGGGGACTCGATATACGTATAGTTCTAGTGTGATATACATATTTATAATGTAATCAAATTACATTCAATTAATTACAGTATATACTATTTTATCTTATGTTGAATGATTTAGTGGTGTCCTCTAATGTCAAATTCTCATACACCACTAATGAACACCAATTTATATTCAAATTTCATTAATTTAAATATGGTGAATTTTGGGGGTCCCATGGTGGATGCTTGATTAGGATTAGTATAAGGATGTAGTTTTTACTTAATATGATTTGGGATGAATGTATGCAACTCATTTAATTTAACAACATTAACTCATACATTGAATTTAGGATTTCTTTCTATATTATCTATATAAAATTCCACATTGATAGTTTATGAGTCATTTTATTTCTCCATACTATGACTTTGATGGATTTAGATTTAATCATTTTTTCTAGATTATTCTTTCTTCCATAATTAAACTCATATTTTTAACCAGATAAAAGGTTATAACTTCCCCATAATGGGTTTTTGTCACAATCAATTCGTCAGTGACATCATACATACGGGGAGTTGTGCATGAGGTTGTTCAGAACTCCATCTCAGTCCTGATGGTTTGGTCATGGTTTAATATAATGTTACAATGGAAATAAGTTCATTAACCTGACTCATTTATTTACCTTGATTTAGGGAATCATTGATAATATATAATATGGTTTGGACTATAAAAGGTTTAATATGATACAATATGACCGTAATATTATATCATACCTTTGATTTTCCATAAAAAAATTAATTTTAGGATTTTTTATTTTACAAATGATTAATTTTACCTTTAGTTTAACAAATGATATTCAATATTATTTTTTAAAATTTTGTGGCAATTCTGGAATCATTATAGTCATGTATGATAACATACTATATACATTTTTATTGCATAAAAAGATATGAAATATTTATATTACCATTGATTATGTGACATTTTATCATAGTTCATTATTTCATTAATTCTATTATTCGATCTCATTTTGTTATATATATATATAATATATTAGGTGTTGTGACTATCATGCTAGTATTTGATGCATTGATTTTATATTGAAATGTTCATAGGCAGTTATTACTTATTCATATGTGGATCCTCTTATGGAGAACCTTGTTTTGGACCTTTGTGTTTTCCTATGGTTGTTATTAGTTTCCTTGATTGTTATACAATGATTCTATATGGGTTTTTAATTAATTTTAGGAAAGGATACCATATAGATAAATCACACAACTAAATTCACCAAATTTTGAGGTAGATAATAAAATTGATATTTCTCCCTTATTTTATATAACTAGTCATGACAAATAATGTTTATATTAGACATATTAAGCTCGATAATTTTAGGGTGGTGGATATCACAATCAAGGGCTAACAATTGCCGATTATGATCATAGAATTTTAATCAAGCATACCCTATCATTCTATTGAATTTGAGGCCCATGATACATTTAGGAATTGATATAGGTTATTGAGAATACTTTTAACCTATTAGATAACCTAGATGACTTGATGGTTAATCATGTAACCTTTATTCCTTATGGTGTGAAAGGAAACTTGTTTGATTTCATACTAAAGCTTGGAAGATGGGATGTGATGACTTGGGTGACTTCTAAAAATATCATCAAAAGGAGTCCATCAAAGATGTCAAAAATATAAATCATGATCAATAGTTAATGTAGATTCATTGTAGAATGATGACATCAAATTCCAGTTCAACATGTTTAAAATATTTTATTCAAATTTATCTTCTTCTATATGGGGATGTGGTGAAAAAATATGAAATTTGATAGATTGATCTACAACCTAATAGTCAACATCATGTCAGAAAATTCAATCTATAAAACAATGTTGTAGTGTTTCATATATAAATTATGACATTGAAAGTAATTATGAAATATAGATATATTTTCTTTCTTCTTGATATTAGTGTGAAGACATGTAAATTTAGTAGTGTTGTCCTAGTTCCGAATTTTGAGAATACAAAAAGAATTTTTGAGGATTGATTCAAAGATGGTGATCATTAGAAGTATTATAGTGGAAGATCCTTAAATCACCCTTGGGGTATTGACTCAAATAATCATTACAATTGTATGTGGAACATACTCTTTCTTAAATATTGTACATATTCTATCAAGACATTTTCCCAATGCGATATGATATGCCTTCTTAGGTGGAACTGTGATGGGTTCTAGAAAGAGTAGGAAGGAGAACTCAATATACGGTGTATATACCATGTTATCTATTACCTTAGGTGATTAAATAGCCTCTAGGGAATCATGGGATTGAGTTACGTATAAAATATGCAATAGAACTGGGTTAAACTCATCTTGGAGAGTGTTCATCAATTTTTCAAGGTACCCACTATACTTTCTAATCACTATATATTGTTTTTTAATACATTAGTATATTAGTAGTTAATAAATTTTCAGGAGGTTTAGGGGTTCTATTATCCATCAAAATTATCTTGGGATATGTTATCTTTTAATACACCCCATTTAAAGATACTAGATAATCATAATATCTATCTAACAATTCCAATTGTGGTTCCAAGCATGAATATGATTAGTATTTCATAATTCTATAGATGAAATTTTTTGATGTGATATATTGAACATAGTAGTTCAATAGTCACAATTTACAACATTATTTATATTAGTATGTGTGAACTTTTTATCACCTTTAAGGGAATTGTTTATATTTAGTAGTGAATGGGACAATAAGGTAGGTAGAGTGGAACCCAATCCTCATTGGTGACAAATAAATCTATTATATTTGGCTAGTATGATCACTATTGTTGATTAGGTTGTTTCACCCTTCTCTTTTCCTCTGGTGGTTTACCACTATAATGATGACTTTACAGTGGATAACCCAAGGTCACCTATACATATTTTATTTGTGCTTGAGATCATTGTGGTTAACGGTACAAAAAATATTAATTTCAACATAGGTTACTAGACCATGTTTGTTGAATGAACTCAACGTGAATATGGATAAAAATGATGTTATTACAACAATTATATTGAAAACATTTCTATGGGTTGTTATAGTGTCTTCATCAAGACATCAAAAAGTAGTATTTCATTTATTGTATACCATCGGAATATAAATAAAATAAAATTTTGTAATAGTTACAGGTTACCACGAATTGATGAATTTTTTTATAAATTGAGGGATACATGTTGTTTTAAACGATTAACATGTGTTCGAGATACCATTATATTTTCTTCATAGAGTAAGTCATATTGAAGAAAGTGATTATAAGAAGATATGAATTGTGTGTGTATCTTATTCGGACTTTTGGATAGAGGAATTAAATGGATGTATTCACAGAACACATTAATATTGTTCTTTACAATAAAATGGAATAGATTGTAATTGTGTTCTTCGAGGATATCCAAATATACAATATTCAATTTATATCATAGGTGAGGCAACATGACATATGTTTAGAACCATTATAGCTCATTGACATTAGTCTATGAAACCGATGAGATAATATTCGATATATTATATGTCTTATTATAGGAATGTGGTTCTTAAAGAATGAATATTGTTTGATATGGTGATGGTAGAGGTATTCATTTATTTTGAAGGGGTAGAAAATGTGTTGAGATTTTAAGAAAACTAAATTTGGATTTATACTATAAGAGGTTAATTCACAAATATTATCTTCTAAAATATCCCATTACTATACTAACCAAGAAAGGGTTCATAAATGTATTTATAAAAAATATTAAAGATAAATTATTAGATCTAAAAAAGAGTTTTATGTTCACTATAATCATATTTTTTAGAAAACATTTGTTTGGTATATAGTTTATTGGAATGCATATTCATATTAATTGGATATATTTGTATGCATGGTGGCAAGATTTTCTCTTAGATATCACCTCAGTGATCACCCCATAAGTAAAACTACGCTACTCTTTACATATAGTAGATAGTTGAGGTTATTACATTTATAATTTTGAAAAAATACCTCTTTGGTGAGATATTTATTGTGTAAACTGACTATACGTATCTATTACATATTTTATACAAGTGTAATAGGAATATATTTTAGTGGAATTGGGAAGATTACCTATAAATGTTTGATGTTGAGATGGAGTATAACTTTTGGTATGTCATTATTATCATAGATGCGATGTGTAAGATGATTCAAGAATCAGTTGAAGAGACATCAGATGATGTTTGGAGGATTGTGGATTCTTTGTAGAATATCCTAGTGATAATAGAAAGGGAATAATGGGAAGTGGATTTAGAATTCTTAGGGATCACATCCACAATGCTGGAATGATTGATGAATAGTATTGTTCATTATTTAGAATATTTTATCAGGCCTAATAAATTTGATTAAAATATATCTTTCTAGGATGGTACAAAGACTGATGTGGAGAACATTAGGATCAATGCAGTTTGATTATTCCATTTTTCATTAGAGAGGAACTGATTTGATAACCACATGATTCATTGTGTATAGTGTAACGTCCTAGTTCCAGAAGCCACCCAGAGGTGCCCCGTGACCAGTTGGTCACATGGCCTCAAGCGCATTTCCCGAAATGGCATAGGCTAACGACTAACAGCGAGGGCCTTCGGTATGATAGTTGGGAAACTATGCCCTCATTGGAAGAGTACACAACAGAAGAAAAATAAGCATGCAATAGCAGAAGAAGTAATAACCAACAATATAAATAGTAGAAAACTAAATCAACAAACTAGAGTATATATGTATATATAAAATGATGCATGATACGTATCTAAGAAAGAATCCAAACAAGTCTCAATGCGGAAAACAACACAGCACCAAAACAAGTACAAAAGAAAATAAAACATCTCCCCATCATCGCAAGAGAAAGCTTGGTCCCATGCTCTCCTGCTCCAAGCAATCAAGTACCGAAAGTCGAAGGGAACATTCCCTTGTCTATACCTGCAACAACATAGTATGTTTGGGCCCAAAAACATGACCCAAACTGGGTGTGAGACTAAATCCCAGTTGGAATTCACCCGAAGATCTGTGTCTAATAGTCATTGAGTATATGGCAGTTAAATTTACAATAACCAGTAAACAGCAACAACAAGAAATAGGCAGTAATAGTAAGCACTAAAGTAGGATGATACAACAAAAATCAAACCACAACCAACAATAGCAGTGAAGCAAACTTCTATCAAACAGGAAAACCGCTGGGAAGTACTCGCAGTCATCCCCTCTGGTCCTATCCAAGAATTACCACAACCCTCTGGGCAGTGCACTCAGCCTAACCCCTCTAGCTTGGTCATAAGAATATATTAGACTCTCTGGGGAAGTGCACTCGGTCAATTCCCCTTATAGTATAGGGTAGTCAGGGACTATATGAGGAAGATCACTCGGTCTAACCATCTTATCCCCAAGGTCTAGAGACTCTTTGAGGAAGCTGTCTCGGTCATTTCCTCATATAACCTCAGGTATACCACAGGCTCTATGAGGAAGCTCACTCGGTCAATTAATCCTCTGGCCTGGGAAGGTTATTAAAGATATTCAATCAAGGTAAGACTCTCTGAGGAATCTCACTCAGTCTACCCTCTTGTATTCTATACAAACCAATACTCTATGGGAGCTCACTCGGTCAATCCCATGTAGTCAATAATATCTAAGACTCTCTGGGAAGCTCACTCGGTCTAACACTTATAGTCTATAGAACTAGGTTCAATCATCCCCATGCTAGTTAGTTCATAATAATTCTATAAGGCCCAAGTACACCTATAGAGATACATATCTAAACAGTCTACAAGTAAATAAGCATGTCATGAGTTTCACTTCAACCTATAACTGCAAGGCATGGAAACAGGCATAACAGCCAAAGGAAAACGAGACCCAATTGTTGTAAACAGAACAAAGAAAGGGTGAATATATCCAAGAACAACAAATTATACTCTAACATGGTCAATTTACCTCTACAAAAGAATACAAGAAAGGCAGGAAAACAACAAGGTCAAAAAGGTAAACACACAATACCTCGTTCACGGGTATTGGTAGAATTTTCACATAAAACTCAAATACGTTGAATGTTCAGGCACAAAAAACCTATCCCGATCCTAGGAGATCTATATACATGAACCGCGATGACTAATTCTCCCTAGAACGTCATAGATCTAAAAAAACACAGAAAAATTTCATCCTTATATAACATGATAAGGATGAAGAATTTGAAAACAAGGCTCAAGAAGAAGGGAGAACTCACTACTGCGCTTTATAATCAATTGACAAAGTTTAAATAAGAGAAAGGATGGAGGCTCGGGAAACTCGAGTAGTTTCGCGGACGTACGACATCTCTCAGTTGAACCAGACATAGAAGAAGACGTTTATGACGATGAGGCGCGACCCCGGTCCATTTAGTGAAAAAAAGTACACGACATGTATTTTTAAAGTACACGGAGTGTAGTGGGGTTTTCTTTACTCCGCGAAAATCGGCCTCCACGTCACCCCTACACACCGTGTGTGTGCTCCGGACACGGCCATCACACAGTTTCGAGCGGGAAAAGAGTAAATGGCGTGTACTCATAAATTACATGGCGGGTACTTCAAAAATTTCCAGAAACATTATTTTTTCCCAAATACTCTAGAAATATGAAAACATACCTGAAATGAAGATCTGGATTCATAAAAACTTCCCCCCTTAAAGAAATTCGTCCTAGAATTTTCCTAGAGGGGCGTAGAAGAATAATACATGAATAGCTCCAGCCACTCCGATCGAACCTCGACCTCCCCATCCCATGTCTCACCCTATACTCGCCCATGTTTCCATAACACTCGTACCATAGGAACAGACCGGCCTCAGAGATCCTTCGTACTATGATCGAAAATCCGAATAGGATTCTCCTCAAACAACGCATATTCTTCGAGCTCAACATCCTTGGGATGAATGACATTAGACATGTAAGAAAAGTAACACTGGATATGAGAGACGTTGAAGACGTCGTGCATAGCCCGGGACCTTTGAGGTAGTTGCAACCGATAGGCAACCAGCCCAACTCTCTCCAACACCTCAAACAGCCCGAAGTACCACGGTGAAAGCTTACCCTGTCTCTGAATCCTCTTGTGTCCCCACCTCAGTGCGACACGCAGGAAAACCTGATCTCTGACCTTGAACTCCAGAGGTCGACTATGATGATCAGCATAAGTCTTCTGTGGAGACTGTGATGTAGTTATCCACTTCTGAATCAGCTATATCTACTCTGAAGTCTCCTTAACAAGACAAGGTCCCAGCAAAGGTGCCTCTCCTACCTCCAACCTGCATAAGGGGGATTGACATGGTCTACCATACAGAGCCTCGTATGTTTCCATCTAAATAGTCACCTAAAAACAGTTGTTATAGGAAAACTCCATGAGAGGTATTTGCATCATACAAGAACTGTCGAAGTCTATAATGCAAGATCGGAGCATATCCTCAAGCACCTGGATCATGAACTCGGACTGGCCATCAGTATGGGGATGTTATGCTATACTCAAAAGTACAGGTGTACCCAAAGCCTTCTAAAGTCCTTTCCAAAACCGAGAGGTAAAGCACCCATCCCTACCTGAAACAATGGAGTGTGTAACTCCATACAGACGTACAATCTCTCTGATTTACAGTCGTCCCAGATCATCAACAATGAAGTACTCCTTGATCAATAAGAAGTGTTCTACCTTTTTAAGCTTGTTGACGAAGACCTAAACAACATCACTTCCCCGAGGTGACCTCAGTAACCCGGTAACAAAGACCATCATGACATCGTTCCACTTCCACTCTGGAATGGGTAACTGCTGTAAAATCCCTACTAGTATCTGATGCTATGTTTTCACCTGCTGACAAGTAGAACATCTCATGAAAAAACCAAAAGCATCTCTCTTCTTACCTGGCCACCAATATTAGTGATGAAGATCCTGATACATCTTGGTGACGCCAGGACGAACTGCCCAAACTGAGGAATGAAAATCCCCCATCAGTTCCTCACGTATGTCTGTTGGCACCCATACGCATCCCTTGAAATGTAAGATCTCATCCTCGCCCACTTTCCATCCAATAATAGCATCACATCCTGACACCCTCTCTCGCATGACCAAGGCCTATGAGTCTGATAGCAACCTCATTCGTACCCGATCATGAAATGTAGAGGTAATAGCCATAGATGAGAGGAATGTTTGTCCCTTCCTGTCGTGCACCTCCAAGTGTATCTTAGAGAACATATCCATAAGCTTCCACTCACCGGTGTCCTCCTAAAGTGCCTGAATCTGAGTTATCCTGCTCAACGCATCAGCCACTGCCTTTCCCTTTCTTGACGTATAGGTGAACTCGAAGTCAAAAGACAAGAAGATACTCGAACCACCTACACTGTCTCAGATTCAGATCGCGCTGTGTGAAGATATACATGAGACTCTTGTGGTTGGTGAAAACCACAATGTTCTCTCCTAGAAGATAGTATCTCCATCAACGCAAGGAATGAAAAACTACTGCCAACTCCAGATCGTGTGTTGGGTAGTTACTCTCGTGTGTCCCCAACTACCAAGACTCGTACACAACGACTCCATCTCCCTGCATATGCACAGCTCCTAGCCTGATACATAAAGCATCACAGAAGATAGTATAGCCTTTGACCAGATCCGGCAAGACTAGTATCGGTGCTGACGTCAACCTCCATTTCAGCTCCTGAAAGGTGGAATCACACGAATCTGACCATAAAAACTTTTCCCCCTTCATGGTCAGACCTGTCAACAGTGCTGCTAGCCGCGAGAAGTCCTGAATAAAGCATCTGTAGTATCAAGACAACCCTAGAAAACTCCGCACCTCAAATACGTTCTTCGGATGCTCCCTGGAAACTACCACTCTCAATTTCTCTAAGACCATTGACACTCTTGTCTCTGAGATAACATGATCCAGAAAGTGAATCTGCTCCATCCAAAAGTGGAACTTCGATCATTTAGCATACATCTGATGCTCTCTAAGTGTACTTAGAAGGATCTGAAGTTGTTTTTCATGGTCGTGTCGAGTGTGTTAGTACACCAAGATATCATCCACGAAGACCACGAAAAAGGAGTGCAAGTACGGATGGAACACTCGGTTCCTCAGTGTCATGAAGACTGCAGGAGCGTTCGTGAGACCTAACAGAATGACTGTATACTCTAAAAGAACATACCTACTCCTGAATGATGTCAGAGGTATATCTGATGGTCTAACGCGCAACTGATAAAAACCGGACATGAAATCAATCTTCGAGAACACCCGGTCACCTCGAATCTGATCAAAGAGGTCATCGATCCTCGGTAAGGGATATCGGTTCTTGACCATCAACTAGTTCAGCTTCTGATAATCCACACAAAGCCGAAGGGTACCATCTTCCTTCTTCACAAACATGACAGGAGAACCCCAACAATAAGTACTGGGTCAGATAAAACCCTTTTCACTGTAACTCCTCAAACTGCTTTTTGAGCTCCTGCAACTCAGGTGTAGCCATCCTATAAGGATGAATGGACACTGGTTCCACTCCTGGCATGAGATCATTCATGAAGTCTACCTCACGCTCTGGAGGTAAACATGAAAAGTCCTCTGGAAAGATATCCCTGAAATGATCCACCACTGGAATAAAGTCTAACTGTGAAGTCCCCTGGTCATCCAGATAAAAACTAGCAATCTGGGCTGTAACTTCTATTAGACAATGATTCTCTAGTCCAGCTCTACCCACCTGGACATCCAACTTGCCTCTATGAAGGAAGGATCTACCCTCTGGTGATACGAATCACACCATGCGGCGATAGCAATCAATGAATTCCTGGAAGGGAAACAACCAGTTCATAACTAGAATTACATCATAACCAATCATCTATAGGACATAGAGGTCCCATAAGAAATTACACCCTGAAACTTCAATAGGGAACTCTTTGCATTGACGTACGCTAGATGTCTCGTTCCTAATGGCGTGTATAGAGTCAACAAGTCCGCAGATGAAAAGATACAGAGCCCAAGGCTCTCCACGACTGCAATAGAGATAAATCTATAGGAAGCAACAGTATCGAAAATATATGAAGATAAAACTGAGGCTACTAAGATCGTACCTCAATCTATGGATGGAACTGAATCCTTCTTCTGATAGGTCTGCTCCACGGTAAAATATTTTCTTGCACGGTGGCCATGTGCCCCTGGCTGACCGCTCTGAGATGATCCACCCTACTGTCGAGGATGACCTGGTGATTGACCACCACGGTCACGACCTCCACCTCAGCCCGAACGGCCGGAAGAACTCCAGTTCCCAGACTGGTGGGAAACTGGTGAAACATCTCTAAATACGGGGTCATAGAGGAACCCCTAACACCAGCTGAAGGTGAGAAGATGTGACAGAAATGCTGAATATGGCCTATCTTTCTGCAAGACTGGAACTCCATCGGATCTGTCTGGCACTGAGGCCTAGTATGCCCACTCTTACCGCACTGGTAGCATAAAACCTGGCAGCCAGAAGACACATCCCGCGAACCCTGATCTCATCCAGAAGACTCTCTACGACGCTTCCTATTGTCCGTAGGAGGAACACCGACCCTGGATATCGAACCGCCCTGGGTCACTGCTCCAGAATCCCTTAGATTGTGCTCAGTGATCAGTGTCTGGTTAACGATGGAGGATATATAAGTCAATTGGATGATATTCACCTAGTAATAGATCTCCTTCCTTAGTCTTTCCTCAAAATTCCTAGAAAGGAACAACTCATCACATGCTAGGATCGGTGTGAAATGCTGCAGCTCAGTGAAACGAGATGAGTACTCCATAACCGAAAGAGTACGTTGCTGCAGACTCATAAATTCTTTGGCTTGATCGGCCCTCTAGGTCTTCGGATAGAATTAGTCAAAGAAGGTGAATCGAAATTGTAGAGACCCGAAGTTTAACTTACAAGGACATTACATTACTTTTGAGGAATACTTATTACATAACAAAAACACACACACAAGGACCGTAATAGTTTAGTGTCTTTAGAAACTCGGAACGTAATACTCTTATCATGGTGAAAGATCTTCAACATCTCCCATAAAGATCTTCCATTTTTTTCATACCTAAAACCTTTATTTCTATCCTGGGGAAAAGAAAACATAAAAGGGTGAGCTCAAATGATCATTAAGGGTAAAAAAAAGAAAAATCAATCACATCATATTTATATGAACATAACATTTTGGAAATCTTAACCTGCCAAAGAGATCCTAATTTCATAACATGGGATAAATCATTGTAGTGAAATGTAATCACAATAATCATAACTTAAAACATGAAACATTGTGGAATACACACATAATCATAGAGAATCATTTCTTATTAGTCAAAACTCATTTCCAAGACTATCTTAGTGGAAAAAGTCTATTTCTGAACCGAGTTCACTCCTCGTTTCAGTCCTGTTTCACTAAACCGGTATAACCTAACGTTCCAGCCATGTCTATCTCATGAGATATAAAATCTTTACCCAATGAATTGGAGGGAGATATAGTTATCACCCATCTCATAATGATACCATTCTTATTTGTGCCACAAAATCAGAAACCATACATCATAGCATAAACCATGTAATAAAAATGGGAATCATAAACATCGTGACATCATAAAACAACTCATATAAGAAAAAGGAATTCATAAAAATATTTCCATCACAACATAATCAAATCCATGTAATAATAGGGATAGAAACATAACCCTATATTATCTTGGATGGAAAATAATTTTGATAAAATAATTGAACTCCATTCTTGAGGAAAATATCCTTTCTGCTTCAAAAACACTTTTCCTTTCTTAACATGTCGTACAATTCTAAACTAAAATAATTTGATTAAAAATAAAGTTGAGAACTTGTAAAGGAATCCTCTTGGAAATAATGTTTTAAAAATCCATTCATGCCGTATAATTTAAAAAAACATTCTTTTCGTACTTTTGTCAGAAAAGTCAAAAGTACCTCGAACGAAAAACGACAAAAGATTCCTTTCATATATTTTACTAAAAACTTACCGAAGGGTAAAATTGGATTTAAACAATTTTAGGTGGATGGAAATAATATTACATATTGAGGAAACATGGATGTGGATGATAAAATAAACCCCAGTAAATTTCAAAGTATAAACAATCTTGGATAAAAATGAGATTGTGATATTTCACTTACCTTAGGTACGATTTGTTTCATATGTGTCCGAACCTCCTGTATAATGACTTAAATAATGTAATTTACTTATTCCAGAATCATACTCATTGTTATGATATCATATATGGTTCACTTATTACTTTATATTACCCGTTCCTTTGTAAATTCCATGTTAATGAGCGTTTTGGGTAAAATTGTTTCATTTGTCGTCCATGTTTTGACTTGTAATTATTCATATGACTACTTAGATCATAATTAATTAATTATATAATATATATTCAGAATATACATATATATAATAAATCATTAAATGGAATGAAATACACCGTTCATGGAGACGGTAGGCCGAACGTACGCATGAACGCTGTTTTGGTTTCCTTATTGAGTTGAATGGAATTAAGTAGATGACTTACACATAAATCCAGTATCATTATTATGTCATATATTTCATTATAACTTATTATATGTAATTTATAATCATTCATGAATGGTTAAAGTGGAGAATGAATTTCATCGCGTCGTGGAGACGGTAGTTCGTACGTACGCACGATCGATGATTTCGTTCTCATGATCGTGGGACTGTATTGGAGTGTATGTATACTATTTCAGAATCAATATCACTTTAAAATAATCATATATGGTTATTATTTACACTATTATACATATCCATGTAAGGTGGTGGTGGAAAATAGATTTCACCATGACGTGGAGACGGTATTTCGTACGTACGCACGCGCGGTGATTTCATTTTCCGAAGGATGGATAGATGGTGAAATAGTGTTGTTTCATACTTATAATAACATATCAGTATATGAGTGATACTGATGTTATTACTTAATAATGAAACAACATAAGAAGAAGAAGTGGAAGAAGAAATAAAGTTGAAAGAATCGGTAACGGACATTACCTCTTCTTTGAAGCGCCTCTTTGAGATCTCCTTTTAGGGCACTAAAATTGGTCTTTGAGGAAGACCATAACCTCAAGGATGTTTCTATGGAAGTGTAGCGGAGAAATTGGCAGGGTTTGGATGATCATGAGGGCTCAAATTGGTGTGAGGAAGAGGGGGAGGAAGTTCCCTTTTATAAGGGAGGAGAGGGGAACCTTTGGAATAACTAAAAATATTATTTTATTATAAAGTCAAATTCGGTTTTTATTAGCTCCAAATTGATATATTTCGAAGATAAGGTGGGTAGGGGTCTAAATTCTCTCATCCAATAGAATTTCGACAATTTAGGTATCAATTTTAACCTTATCATTTAGATTTGACTTTAAGTTAGATTATATAACTTTTACCATGTCTTCTTCTTTTCTTACACTATAAGGTTAATAAACTTACCATATCAAGAAAAACGAACCCCAAGTTGTTTATTATTAATATATTTAACCTTATATAAGTCATTTTTCCGATCCTTAGATTTTTAGGAATATAATAACAATTAATAATATAATATTTTTTTAAAAAACTATTTTATGTCAATTTTGACACTATTTGGGAATTGAATTTTGTAAAAATTATAACAGAATATTTAGTTCGAAAAAAGCTAATAAAATCAATAATAATATGTCATATTAATCTATTAAATTAGTGGAATTCATAAAAAGTCTCAAATTACATTTATTTAAGTATTTATAACATCAGTTATGTCAATATTTCATTAATAAGATAATTACTGCATCATTGTTGTGTCATAAATAAATTAAATTATATAATGTCTAAAAATTACAACTAAAAAAACATTGTTTAGGAAATATTTTTATCTTTCTAATTAATATTTATAGTAGAATTTATCTTATTTATAACCCTATATTAAAAATTATTTACTTATTAAACATTGATTTTATCTATTTTAACCCTTCATTAAATAAATTAATAATAAATGTCATAATCTAATCCACGTGGGCTTAAATGGTAATATTTTATTCCTAAGGTTGTTTTTGGTCGAATTACAATTATCCAATAAATTAGGAAATGTGTTAGGATAATAATAATATCATTTTTACCATTAATTACCATATTTACTATAAACTATGGTAAAAAAAGTAAAAACTTACTATTCACAAAAAATTATTTTCATCTCATTGAACCACATTTTAGTCCTTGATATTAATTGTGTCTCTAGGATTTTCTAAATTCCACTCGCAGAAGCGGCAAAATTCTGTTTTATGAAAAAATTCAGTTTTTTAACTACCACTTAGTGGTTTCACTATTCATCAAAAAATTAAAGTTTCCAGAAAAATACAAAAAATTAGGCTTAAGCTATATTTTATATTAAGAATTCAAAAATGATGTTTATTTTACCAAATTCAAAACATATCAGTTACATTTACTAATTTAAAAATTAATTCTCGTCGTCAAAACAAATAACGTGTTTTAAGAGATAATAATTATCAAAAGATTGACACTTATTTATGTCTCGATTAAATGTGAAATTACATCCAACGACCAACATTGTATTAAATTGTAAAAATATATTCTAAATATACTTTAAAACCACTCAAATTAATAATTTGTCACTATTAATTATTTCGATTAAAAAAGTTGTTTTTTAATTAAAATTTAGTAATTTTCACTATTCATCAGAATATGAAAGTTATCTGAAAAGTACCAAAATTTCACCCTAAGATAATTTCGATATTACGAATCCAAAAATGAATTTCATTTTGGAAGATAAAATTTATAAAATTTCAAAAAGTGGTTATTACTATTCATAACGGCTAGTTTCAATAATATTTTAATATCATATCGGTGTTTAGTGAAACTCGGTATTGCGTACAACACACGCTATCGAGGAAGGCCGCGCTTGCGTGTAATGCCAGCCAAGTCAGGGATGTGTGTAGTGCAAGATCCTTTTGGTGTAGCGTACAACACAATACATCAATAAAATTAAAAGGAATATTTTTCATAAAATCTCGGGGTGTTACATTCTACCCCCTTAAAATGAATTTCGCCCTCAAAATTCATCGGGGTTTTAAATGGTTTACTACTAGAAAGTTTCTTTAATAGAAACCCACATCATAAAAGGAATAACAAAACCAATATTTAAAAACAAAAGTATGAAATGTAATGGTTAACCAAATAAACCAATCACTGGGTTTCCACATAGGTGAAAATATGGATATGGAAGAGAAATCTAACCATCATGTTTTGATGGAGAGTAGTAGAAAACATGGCTATGGAAAATCCAGCAATCACAAAGCCATAAATTTGTGATGATCTAGGGTTCCATATGATTCACCGGATATAAGGTCATTATGACTACAGTTTTTTTGGTTTTCAAGATCATTTCCCTAAAGTTGAAGATTTTGAATTAGAATAAATACTTACCTTATTTTGGTACAATCTCACTGTTGTTCGTTCTTTGAACAATTTCCACTTCATCTCTTTAAGAAATGATGTTGAATTTTTTATTCATGAAGTGCTAATAGATCATGTGATAGAATGATGGGTCATTCCATCTGTTTCAATGAAAAGGTTAGGAAAAGTTATCAAATATACATAACTCCATCTATCGTATATCATTCCAAAATGGAAATATACTTCATCTATCATACCAATTAATAAAATAAAACTAGTTTATACTAACCAGGGACTTCCTGTAGGCCATTGGTATGCGTTAAAGGCCAGTCGCACTATGGTTGTGGGTTCGATTCCCATTGCCTTGTCCGACGCGATGGGTTGTCGCACGTCCTGCAGGTTGTCCTTTTTCTAAAACAACATTACTATAACATCACATAAATAAAATCAAAAGTTCTATCCTTAAACAATACTAACTTATGTCCAAAATAATCCATTCCAATCTTTAATAAATACTTCGGTCCAAGCTCATAATATAAAGAAAATTATTACTTGAAATGTCATCAACCATGAATGTGAATACCATCATTTATCCCCCATATATCTTGTTGGTCACATTCCAATCATGTGAATACCTTAATCATGTATTCTCTTGAAAAATGAATACCCATTAACCTTTAGTGAAAAAATGAATGTTGTTAAAAGTTAACTCTTTCCACATACCAAAATCCAAAAATTCTATATACTCAAACCATGATATAACCTTCTCCTTATATCAGTCATGAGCTCATGAATACTATCAAACATTTAATTTTCTCCTCATCCATTCATTATGTGCATATCATCTACATTCCAAAAATATCTGAATAACCTTTCACGGATATTGGTACCATTAATCATACACTTTCAAAACTCAAGGAAAGACAACAGTGTAACAATCATTAGATGTCTCTTTATTCCATAGTACCATGATATTACTTATACAACATTACACTTGATAAACATGTAATCATTCCACTACCTTCTTAAAACATTGACTGAGCTTCAACAATTCTTTCAACTCACATATCATTTGTAGTCTCTTCATCATCATCAACATAAATACTACTCATACGGCCGTACTGATTCTCTTCATGAGACTTTCCCTTTGGGAATTAGTTTGATTAATGCCCGTACATTCCACATTTAAAACATTTATCCATTGTTGATGTCGTAAAAATACCATTATCCTCATCAATAGTGTTAACTGAACCTTTTCCTTTTCACTTACTGGCTTTGTGTCCTTATTTTCCACACCCAAAGCATCTTCCAGATCCCTTGAAACATTCTCCTCGATTCCTCTTCCCACATGATTTACATAGGGGAAATTGAACTTTATTTCCTCTATGATCATCATGAAACTCCTTCTTTCTCTTATTAGCCGAGTCAGGGAACTTATCAAATTTGAGTTTATTGATCATATTATGAGATTTATGATTCGGCATAATAATGATGGATGGACTTCCAAATCCCATTTCATTTGGTTTCTCATGAAGAATATCATTCCCTTGTCCGTCATATCCTCCATTATCGTGAATCTTCTTGTTTCCAGCCATTTTCTAAAACCCAAAAAGAATAGTGTGAGAGGAAAAAATCATGTTAGGGAAAACAATATAATAAAGTGGGAGTTCCCTTAATATCTAATATCTTAGGTTAAATTCTATGATCGTTACCGTAGTTCTAGGACTATATCCTATACGTATACTTATCCTTAGGGACATCCCTAGACATACCTTAGAAATATCTCTTGGGATCTCACTAACGTTTTCGCATCCTAGATTCCAAAGGTTGACTAAACCTTTCCTCTGATACCAACTGTAGAGACCCGAAGCATAACGTACAAGGACATTACATTACTTTTTCGGAATACTTATTACATAACAAAAACACACACACAAGGACCGTAATAGTTTAGTGTCTTTGGAAACTCGGAATAAAATCTTCTAATCATGGTGAAAGATCTTCAACATCTCCCTAAAAGATATTCCATTTTTTTTCTTACCTAAAACATTTATTTATATCCTGGGGAAAAGAAAACATAAAAGGGTGATCTCAAATGCTCAGTAAGGGTAAAAAAAGAAAAATCAATCACATCATATTCATAAGAACATAACATTTTGGAAATCTTAACCTGCAAAAGAGATCCTAATTTCATAACATGGGATTAATCATAGTAGTGAAATGTAAACCCAATAATCATAACATAAAACATGAAACTTTGTGGCATATACACATAATCATAGAGAATCATTTCTTATTAATCAACACTCATTTCGAAGACTATCTTAGTGGACAAAGTCCATTTCTGAACCGAGTTCACTCCTCGTTTCAGTCCTGTTTCACTGAACCGGTATAACCTACCGTTCTAGCCATGTCTATCTCATGAGATATAAAATCTTTACATAATGCATTGGAGGGAGATATAGGTCCCAACCATCTCATAATGATACCATTCTTATGTGTGCCACAAAATCAGAAACCATACATCATAACATAACCCATGTAATAAAAATGGGAATCTTAAACATCGTGACATCATAAAACAACTCATATAAGATAAAGGAATTCATTAAAATATTTCCATCACAACATAATCAAATCCATGTAATAATAGGTATAGAAACAGAACCCTATATTATCTTAGATGGAAAATAATTTTGATAAAATACTTGAACTCCATTCTTGAGGAAAATATCCTTTCTGCTTCAAAAACACTTTTCCTTTCTTAACATGTCATACAATTATAAACTAAAAGAAGTTGATTATAAATAAACATGAAAACCTGTAAAGGAATAATATTGGAAATAATGTTTTAAAAATCCATGCATGTCGTATAAGTTAAAAAACATTCTTTTCGTACTTTTGTTGGAAAAGTCAAAAGTACCTCGTACGAAAAACGACAAAAGATTCCTTTCATATATTTTACTAAAAACTCACCGAAGGGTAAAATTGGATTTAAACAATTTTAGGTGGATGGAAATAATATTACATATTCAGGAAACATGGATGTGGATGATAAAATACACCCCAGTAAATTTCAAAGTATAAACAATCTCAGAAAAAATGAGATTGTGATATTTCCCTTAACTTAGGTCCGATTAGCTTCATAAGTGTCCGAACCTCCTCTATAATGATTTAAATAATGTCATTTAATTAATCAAAAATCATACTCATTGTTATGATATCATATATGGTTCACTTATGACTTTATATTACGAGTTCTTTTGTAAATTCCATGTTAAAGAGAGTTTTGGGTAAAATTGTGTCATTTGTCGTCCATGTTTTGACTTGTAATTATTCATATGATTACATAGATCATAATTAAATAATTATATAATATATATTCAGAATATACATATATGTAATAAATCATTAAATGGAATGAAATACACCGTTCAGGGAGACGGTAGGTCGTACGTACGCATGAACGATGTTTTCGTTTCCTTATTGAGTTGAATGGAATTATGTAGATGACATACAAATAAATCCAGTATCATTATTATTTCATATATTTCATGATTACTTATTATATGTACTTTATAATCATGCATGCATGGTTAAAGTGGAGAATGAATCTCATCACGTCGTGGAGACGGTAGTCCTTACGTACGCACGAGCGATGATATCGTTCTCATGATCGTGGGACTGTATTGGAGTGTATTTATACTATTTCAGAATCAATATCACTTTAAAATAATCATATATAGTTATTATTTACACCATTATACCCATCCAAGTAAGGTGGTGGTGGAAAATAGATTTCACCACGGCGTGGAGACGGTATTCCGTACGTACGCATGCGCGGAGATTTCGTTTTCCGTAGGATGGATAGATGGTGAAATAGGGTTGTTTCATAATTATAATAACATATCATTATATGAGTGATACTGATGTTATTACTTCATAATGAAACAACCTACGAAGAATAAGTGGAAAAAGAAATAATGTTGAAAGAATCGGTAACAGACATTACCTCTTCTTTGAAGCACCTCTTTGAGATCTCCTTTTAGGGAACTAAAATTGGTCTTTGAGGAAGACCAGAACCTCTAGGATGTTTCTAGGGAAGTGTAGAGGAGAAATTGGAAGGGTTTGGCCGAGCTTTATGGCTCAAATTGGTGTGAGGAAGAGGGGGAGGAAGTTCCCTTTTATAAGGGAGGAGAGGGGCACCTTTGGAATAACTAAAAATATTATTTTATTATAAAGTCAAATTCGGTTTTTAATAGCTACAAATTAATATATTTGTAATATAAGGTGGTTAGGGGCCTAAATATTCTCCTCAAATAGAATTTAGATAAGTTTAGGTATAAATTTTAACCTTATAATTTAGATTTAACTTTAAGTTAGAAAATTTAACTTTTACCGTGTCTTCTTGTTTTCTTACACTATAAGGTTAATAAACATACCATATCAAGCCAAAAGAACCCCAAGTTGTTTATTATTAATATATATAACCTTATCTAAGTTATTTGGACGAATATTAGATTTTTATAAATTTAATAACAATTAATAATATAATATTTGTTTTAAAAACTATTTTATGTCAGTTTTGACACTATTTGGTAATTGATTTTTGTAAAAATTATAAAAGAATGATTAGTTCGAAAAAAGTTAATAAAATCCATACTAATATGTCATATTAAACTATTAAATTAGTGTAATTCATAAAAAGTCTCAAATTACATTTATTTGGGTATTTATAACATCAATTATGTCAATATTTCATTAATAAGATAATTAATGCATCATCATTGTGTCATAAATAAATTATTTTATTTAATGTCTAAAAATTACAAATAAAATAACATTGTGTAGTAAATATTTTTTTATTTCTAATGAATATTTATAGTCGAATTTATCTTATGTATAACCCTATATTAAAAATGATTTACTTATTAAACTTTGATTTTAACTATTTTAACCCTTCTTTAAATAAATTAATAATAAATGTCCTAATCTAATCCAAGTGGGCTTAAATGGTCATATTTTATTCCTAAGGTTATTTTTGGTTGAATTACACTTATCCAATATAATTAGAACATGTTTTAGGGTAATAATAATATCATTTTTACACTTAATTACCGTATTTACTTTTAACTGTGGTAAAAAAAGTAAAAATTTACTATTCACCAAAAATTATTTTCATCTCATTGAACCACATTTTAGTCCTTGATATTAACCGTGTCTCTCGGATTTTCGAAATTCCACTCGCAGAAGTGGTAAAATTATGTTTTATGAAAAAATTCAGTTTTTTAACTACCACTTAGTTGTTTCACAATTCATCAAAAAATGAAAGTTTATATAAAAATACAAAAATTTCACCCTAAGCTAATTTTGATATTCCGAATCCAAAAATGAAGTCCATTTTGGAAGATAAAATTTATAAAATTTCAAAAAGTGGTTATTACTATTCATAACGGCTAGTTTTAATAATATTTTAATAGCATATCGGTGTTTAGTGAAACTCGGTATTGTGTACAACACATGCTATCGAGGAAGGTCGTGATTGCGTGTAATGCAAGCCAAATCAGGGATGTGTGTAGTGCAAGCTACTTTTGATGTAGCTTACAACACAAGACATCAATAAAATTAAAAAGAATAGTTTTCATAAATTCTAGGGGTGTTACAGAAACTCTTCCCAAGACATATCCTGATGATTCCCTGACCGTGATATGACCTCCCACCACCTCTTGAATGTGTCCCGGAGCATATAAGTAGCCAGCTTTAACCTTTTCTCCAGAGGGATCTCTAGGTTCTCAAAGATGGTTAGTGTGGCCTCTATCCACGACTCTGCGGCCTGGGGTCCCCCATCCCCTGTAAAAGTAGGAGGATGCTGCTGCTGGAAAACCTGCGTCAACTCAGCCATTGACGGGGCATGAGAAGGTGCTCCCTGAAAGGTCTGCATCATCCTTTGGAAGTCCTCCCTGAAATGCGCATCGGCGCCTACGACGGCTATAACTGTTGGTGCCAAGGCAGGCATAGCCAGAGGATCTCTAGGATGCCCCTGATCGGCCATATCCGGTGTCTGATCACCGACTTGAAACTGACGTACAACCATAGGACGTCTCGGAGGCATAGCTTTGAAAGATCAAAAGCACACATTAGATTAGGATTACCAAGGACTGAAAACACAAGAGTACAAAACTGGAACAGGGGGAAGAAACTATCATGTTTTACTAAACACGACTACATGGCATGTATAAAAACTACACGACGTGTCTGCTTAAGCCATTAACATGGGAGTGTATTCCTTCCCTACTGGTCGTGTAACACCCAAAACTACATGGTGTGTTTTCCCCATACACGGCGTGTACTTGGACTCTAAATCCATGCCGGAGTCTCCTTACACGGCTAACCCACACGGTCCAAACTAGCCCCAGATTAAATGGCATGTTACCAAGGGACACGACATATACTAGACAAGGTCTCGGTGACCCGTGTTGTTAGGTACACGGCCGTCTACACGGATAGCCCTTACACGATGTGTTCCGAACAAACACGGCATGTATAGGAGATGGCGGCACTATCTCGTGTTGTTCGTGACATGGCCGGGTACCTGGGAAAGACTACACGGCGTGTTCTGAAAGCAACAAGGCGTGTCTAACAGAAGGTAACACCGACCCATGTTGTTCGTGACACGGTCGGGTACCTTGATAGGACTACACGACGTGTTTTGAAAGAAACACAGCGTGTCTAAGAGAAGGTAACACTGACTCGTGCTGTTCGTGACACGACTGGGTACCTGGGCAGGACTACCCAATGTGTTCCTTTACAACACGGCGTGTTCAACTCGAGCTTCCCCGACCCATGTTGTTGGTGACACGGCTGGGTACACGGCTCCGAACTACACTACATTCACCTACCGTACATAGCGTGTTCCTGAAGTTATTTCTACAACAACGTGTTCCTGCACACAAAGTCAGTAACACGGCCGGAAAACTACACGGTCTGTAACCAAAAAGTACACACCGTGTATTCTGGTTTTTTTAGGGCAGTAGCTCCGAAACTACGCAGAAGCCGAAAAACACTGAAAATAAGGAAAAGCGGTGCCAAATTCGGACCTGTGAGGGCCTATACTCCCCACGAATCAAAGCCTGGCATCTCACACTGTCATGTATTAGAGAAAACATGATCATGATCCACCAAATTACGATTCAAGAGGGCCCATGACATATCAAGAATCAAAATTTTTTGTTCATTTAAGCAAAGTACAATACAAAAAATCATCTAATATAATAACAAAGATTATATCAAGCATCTATCACTACAGAATGCGTAATGTACACAATGTCTATCAAAACAGCATGCAATCGCTAATGCACCCTAGATGGCATGGGAAGAATGCGTGTCATGTGATTTCTACAAGTGCCTATATGATGCATAAGATGGCATACCCGCATCTCATCGAGTTGTGACAGAAATAGAATCGTAATATAAAACAATAACAACACAAGCATTTGAATCACTCTAGGTGAAATCATATCAATCGTAAAATCTCAAAAACCATAAAACTACAATAAAAGAGGTAGTATGGCTTTTCCCTGTACACGGGTTAGCTACTCCTGGGCACAGCTTATTACCAAGTACCAAATTCATCCTATCTATGGATAAAGTTTCCAAATAGTAAATCAAGAGAAAATAATGCCTCTGATAATACTTTGTAACATCCTAGTTCTGGATGCCACCCAGAGGCGCCCCATTCCTTGTTGGTCACATGGCCTCAAGTGCATTTCCCCAAATGCTAGAGGCTGCCGACTAGTAGCGATGTCCTTGGGTGTGATAGTGTGGAAACTATGCCCTCATTGGAAGAGTACACAGTGGAAGAAAAATTAGCGTGAAATAGAGGAAGCAGTAATAAACAACAATATAAAAAGCCGGAAACTAAATCAACAAAATGGAGTTTATATGTATATATAAAATGATGAATGATACATATCTGGGAAAGCATCCAAATAGTTCGCAATGCTGAAAAAAACAAAGTTCCAAAACTGATACAAAATAAAATAAAATAGCTCCTCAGCATCGCAAGCCAATGCTTGGTCCCATGATCTCCTGCTCTAAGCAATCAATTACCGAAAGTCGAACGGCTCTTGCCCTTGTCTATACCTGCAACAACATATCCTGTTTGGGCCCAAAAATATGACCCAAACACGGTGTGAGACTAAATCCCAGTAGGCAGTCACCCGAAGATTTGTGCCTAATATTTAGTGAGTATATTGCAGGTAAACGTACAATAAGAAGTAAACAACAACAACAAGAAATAGGTAGTAACAGTAAGCAGTAAAGCAGGATGAAACAATAGCAATCAAACCACAACCCACAATAGCAGTGAAGAAAAAAAATAACTAATAGGAAACCCTCTGGGAGGTACTCGCATCCATCCCCTCTAGTCTTATCCAAGAAGTACCAAAACCCTCTGGGCAACACACTCAGCCTAACCCCTCTATCTTGTTCATAAGAATTTATAAGACTCTCTGAGGAAGCGCGCGTGGTCAATTCCCATTATAGTCTAGGGTAGTCATGTACAATATGAAGAAGATAATGCGACCTAACCCTATTATCCTCAAGGTCTAGAGACTCTCTAAGGAAGCTATCTCCGTCAATTCCTCATATTTCCTCAGGTATACCACAGACTCTCTGAGGAGGCTCACTCGGTAAATTCCTCCTCTAGCCAGGGAAGGATCTTAAAGAGATTAAAACAAGGTAAGTCACTCTGAGGAATCTCACTCATTCTTCCCTCTTGTAGTCTATAAAATCCAAGACTCTCTGGGAACTCACTCAGTCCATCCCCTGAAGTCTATAATATCTAAGACTCTCTGGGAAGATCACTCGGTCTATCCCTTATAGTATGTAGCACAAGGATCTCTCAGCCCCGTGCCAGTCAGTGTATAGTAATGCTATAAGGACCAAGTACACCTATAGAGCTACTTATCTAAAAAGTATACCAGGCAACAAGCATGTCATGAGTTTCACTTCAACCTATATCTACACGGCATGGAAACAGGCGTACCTGCCAAAGGAAAACGATACCCCAAGGTCGTAAACAGAAAAAATCAAGGGGGAATACATCCATGCACAACAAATTATCCTCTAAAATGGTAAATTTACCTCTACACAAGCATACAACTATGTCAGGAAAACAACATGGGAAAAAAGGTAAACACACAATACCCCGTTCACGGGTATTGGTGGAATTTGCGCATAAAACTCAAAGAAAATGAACGATAAGGAACAAACCACCTACCTCGATCCTAGGAGAACGATATACATGAAACACGATGACTGATTCTCCCTACAAAGTCGTAGATCTTAGAAAATTCACAAAATGATCAACATTAGATAACTTGAGAAGGAGGAAGACATGGAAAACAATGCTCAAGAAGAAGGGAGAACTCACTAATGCGCTTCCAACGCAATCGACATAGCTCGAATCAGAAAACTGATGGAGCATCGGGAATCCTGAGATGTTTTGAGGCTGTACAGTGTCTCTTGGTCAAACGAGACCTAGAAGAAGATGTTTATGAAGATAAGGCACGACCCCGGTCCATTTAGTAAAAAAAATTACACGGCGTGTATTTTTAAAGTACACAGCGTGTAGTGGGTGTTTCCGTACTCCCCCAAAATCGGCATCCACGTCACCCCTACACACCGTGTGTGTGGTCCAGACATCGCCAGCACACGATTTCGATTAGGAAAAGAGTACATGGTGTGTACTCAAAAAGTACACGAAATTTACTTCAAACATTTTCAGAAACATTATTTTTTTCCCAAAAACTCCAAAAAAAGGAAAACATACCTAAAACGAAGATCTGATTTATTACATATAGTACAACATAGACCTTCAATGATGTATCAAAATTTCAATATGTAGTTAATTTGTCCTAAAAATATGAGTAAATGTTTTGTTTTTCCCCCACCGTATGAAATTTCTTATGATTATAGATAAGAATCATATATGTGTATGTCTATTACTACCACATCCAATGGATTTTTGGATGTTGTATGGGGTGAATATTTACATTAGAATAGGGTATCTGAATACCATTGGGTTAATAAAACTTTCCATCTTCCATGTGGAGTGAACTATGAGAGAAAGATGTAGAGATTATATGATTTACATTGAGTGTGTATCCAATATTTTTATCTATATTGGATGATTAATTATATCTAATGGATTTATAAAAATATAAAACTTTTTGGACATCAATCATTATGGATCCTTTGGTGGATCTCTATGGTTGATTATTTTTTACACCACTATAATAGCATTTGGTAACTTATTCAGTATATTATTGGCTGAGAAAGGTAGAGGATAACATGATAAGGGTGCAGTTCAGTTTGAAATGTCTAGTTATGTATAAAAATAGCCACAAAAACATATTTTATCTAATGTATATGACCAATGGTGTTTTATATCTAGTAAAATGTTTCATTTAATGTACCCCCTAGGTGGGGGAATAATCCTCTAAAAAGGTAAATGTTTTTGGTGTTGTGGTGTGTTGGTAAATTTGATGAAATTATATGCATAGGGTTGTTGACAATTGGAAATTCCCCAACAATATAATGAAATACTATAAATTTTCCACAAGGCATTTACTTGGAGATATATGCACTATCTTACGTATCTTCTCAACTATGATGTAGTTGAGAGGGAGTGGGAAGAGTCATTAATGTAATGACTATTATGAATAGTGGAATAAAATTATAAGCTGTTATGATGATAAACCATTATGATTGTACATGATATCTAGTAGAAAAACTATATTTAAGAATATTAATTAAAGAATAATGTGGAAATATGGGCATTGTGGCCTGAATTGATCATCCACACATATTGGGAGACTTCATTAGGAAAATAACACAAATGGAGAGGAAGATTGTGAAACTTTTATTTTAATGTATACCAAATTAGAACATTTACGTATATGATGATCTTGTGTTAATGTCTAATGAGGTTGGATATAGTATTTTGAGATTCTAAAATTATAAATGAGGATATGTTTTTGGGGATTATGTACCTTTCAATTATTTGCAGCTCCATCAGCAAGCGTGTGGGTAGCAGAAGCCATCGATTGGATTCCAAAAAATTCTCTAAACTGATAATGATTCCACATCATTTTATATAGAGTGAAATTCTTTCACTTGGGGGGGATCGTAGGCATAAATTATTCTACTCAAGGCCTCTAAATACAATATGGAATTTAACGTATTCTAGAAATTCATTCCTCTTAAGCTTCTGAATATATAATAAACCCACCTCCATCCCAGTTTCTCTCATTACCTCAGACAATAATCATTTGAAAAGTAACTTATTATACAATATGATTATTTAGGATCATTTTCCACCTGTTCAACACCACTTCTTATTCCCAAATAATTAATCAAACCCATGTTATTTTTTTTATGAGTTATTATTCATTCTTGTAAAAATACCTTATCTTATCTTTTATATAAAAATTTATTACCATGATGATTTAATTGAATCTATGGTTGTTTATGTGGTCCAATGATGGGATTATGTTCAATGATATAATTTCAAATCATAATAAATTTATTGGAAGCTAATTATAAATCACATCTTGATCATTAACGAAGCTAGATCATCTTCGGTATATTTCCCCTTGACATATCATTACGATTTTTTTCTCTTAATGGTGATCTTGTATTTATGAATTGTGTACAATAATTTAACTTAATGGATTGAGTGGAACATTTGGACAAGAAATTTGAAACCAATTTTCAAAATTCTATTAACACTCAGGTTATAAAGATCTTGTCTTTAGATCATATTTTATATGGGTTGTTAGCAAGATTTTTGGCATGTGTGTGTAGACCATGAGACCTATATTTGATCATTTTTAACATGAGGTCTGTGTGTGAGTGTTTTTGAAACCTTGGGAAATAGACATGGGATTATATAATTTGGATAATGTTCTATTGGAAAATGTCTAGATTTTAATGGATTCTTTATATATAATTTATCTCCAATATAATATCTATATGATGATCATATTTATTTTTATGTTGGGTATACTAGATTATCATAGTGGACAATCCATTGAGGGACTATTTTTTAGGCTTTGTTTCGACGTGAATTACAATATCATATCAATGATGATGAGTTAGCCATTTTTATTAAATATCCCACCATGGAGGAAATTTTAGGTTGATGATATATTTTCATTATGGAATAAGACTGATGTCTTTAGAACCTATTTCTAAGGAAATGAAAAATTTATTGTGCTTTTATTAAATAATTTTTGGTTTCTCTACTCGTTTCACATTCATGGTATTCACACAAACACCCACATTCATATATATATATATATATATATTATCATAATTTTTTGTTCATTGTCCATCTAATACAATGTATTATACTCACACCCCAGTTAAAAATTTTGGTACACTTGTAGATTTCATAACGAGGGATCTAGAGAATGGAAAGGGCCCCGTGGTGGATATGTGATTAATGTTTTTAGAAGGATGAAGATGTTGCAAGATTTTTTTGTATGTATGTATAATACTACTTCTAAAAATGATATTTACAATGTATATTGATTCTTTTTTTATATTTTATTGATTCACCTATTATACCTTATTTAAACAACTTTGTTTTTTATTGGGATTTGATTATACTATGATATTAATTGATTTATTCATTATTTTTAAATTATATATTTGACAATCAATATTATAAAACTATTTTTACTTACTTGTTAGGGAATAATATTACTATGATGTTACTTAAAGAAATTATCCTAGTAGGAATCATCTTTCAAATAGCTAGGTGGGCATGATGTCTTTTCCCTCTCACAGTCAGACATAATGGTTCAGTCAGAGTATTAAATCTATGAAAAATAAACCTATTAGAGGATATTAATGTAGTGTATATCTTCTATTTAAATTCAAAATTCATGTTTGAGATGATGTGGCCATCAATCTAGAAAAATATTTAATGAATATAAAATTATCAAATATGGATAATAAGTTAATTTTTCTTCTATAGAAATAGTGTTTATCATTGAAAGGATTATATGGTTTCTTTAATTCACATAAACATTCAAAGAGATAATTAAAATAAATCTTTATTTGAGATGAAATGAAAATACAATAAATATTAGTAGATTTTTATTCTTTATTATTCCACATATTTATCATTTTAATGGGTTACTTACACATTTTTTTATTTTCAAAAGTATTTTAATAAAATTATGATTGGTGTAAATTTTTGTTGAAATTTTATATATTTAGTGTTTTGAATTAATTATCATAAATCCTATATTTATATTATATGATTTCATGTGAAATTTCCATCCATATAATATTTAAATTTTCTTATTAAATATATCGATGTGAAAATTTTCATTTTTCTATTTAAAGGAATATTAATGGTGTTTATAGGATTTTTTGAGATATTAAAAGAAATATTAAAATCTGTTTGTTTAATTATGTCAGAATGGATGGTGGTTTTGGGAGATTTAAAAGGTTTTATAGAAGAATTGCAAGATTAACACTAATGGATAATTCAATGTGTACAATTAAAAAAGAGAAATCAATAGTCACGTGTCAATGAAGTATAGTAAAAAGTAGGTTTCATCAGAATAATTTAATACAATTTAGATTTGATTTATTACAGAGCCACACTATTTATTTTGAAAAAATTTTATATAAAAACTATGTCACATGTATGGAGGTATGTGTAGGGATTCCTCTCATATATGAATTAGCATTGAACTAATGATACAGGTAAGGGAAAGTAAAAGTATCCCATGATAAGATACAATTCTACGAAGTTGGGTGAATCATGCATGTCTAATTCCATTTATATATTAAAAAATAGTACTCATGTTAGGTGATTTGATTTGTATAATGGTCACATATTTTTTATTTTAATTTATCAATTTTTATATAACGAGTGTCTTGAATAGATCTATTATTTCTATCATCTCCTATTACTTAAAGAAAGAAACTACAACGCAATAAATACTCGTATGTGTTTCCAAAAGATGTAATTATCCAATATTATAAAATTATTCATGGAACATTAAAAAAATTCCAATATCCAATGAATCCTCTTTCATTCTTCCCTTGTAAATGTTTCCCGATCCTAAATACATAATCAAAATTATTTGTGAATCACATAAAATCCCAACCCAAATCCTAAAAAAGGAGGTATCTTATCACTGGTTCCCTCCACTGGAATCATGATATAGTGATTAAACACTCCATTTCCAAAAATTACATAATTAGGATGTTATCATGAAGCACAATAAAGAATGATATGATTACTACACATGGATGTCAATTTATGTCATTAATAGTATATTCTATGTAATTATTTGACTTAGTTTTTTTCCAAATTATCAAATAATCAAGGGGTTTGGAATATACATATTGGTGTATTTGGAACTATATTTTATGTTCAATTATGAGTAATATTATCTATAGTAAATATATTTTCAATTAATTCTTTATGTGTTACAAATTAATGCTTCATTCTTCCATATGAATCTTTTTAATTTCTTGTATAATGATATATAAACTCTATGGAAATTGAAAAATACCTGAGGGGTGTGATCCTTGGGTGAGGATAAAAGAATACCAAATATATGATTGTCAGATTAATTATGTTCTCCTTCTTGTTTAGAAATTAATAAGTCGTATTCTGGATTATTCAGTTTGTATACGTCCTCTTCACACAACTCCCGGAGTATTTCATGTTTCTATAATGAGTATCAATTACATAAATTTTCCATTTTCATCACCTATAAATTGGAATGTGGTTTAGTAGAATTTAAATTATAGTTTCTAGGATCTGCTGGATAATATTTTTATGCTATTATTTATGGATTTATTAGCACTTTACCCCATGATAGATGTAAATATTTTTTGATCACATGATATTTCTAAATGATATACTGATCATTAAGGAATGTAAAATATTACGGAAGAAGAATTATATAGAATGTGATATCCAATTATATTTGAACATTAATTCAAGGTAATAATATTTATGATGGAAAAATATATGGACAAAACACATTATTTTTATAAATTGTATTTTTTTCATCTTTTTAAAAAAATTCAATTTAAAATCTTTTCGCATATTCAATTATAATAATATTAAAATAACAAGAAAAAAATACAATATGATTGATTAGTGACTATAGTTAAGGATATATAATAGTAAACAAGTTTTCATCTCTTATGTATTTCAAATGGGGTTTTAATATATATTTTTTTCAGGACCACAATACTAAAATAATATCATTATGTCTCACAATAATTCAACTCATTCCCCTCAAGGGAGACTCGTTATTTGATAAAAAAAATTAGTGTATCCAATCCTATTATTCATCAATGTGATTCAAATGTGATATCAATATAAATACATATACATATATATATATATAGTTATTTTTAATGTGACGATGTTGGTATAAATTTTATGTTGTTTCGATATGATTATGAAAATGATTATCCAAATATCTTATTTTATTCATTATGGGATAAGTGATAATGATATATTTTATTATATGAATTATTGTGATAATATTTTAATAAAACCATTTTAACATGATACAGACATAATAAATGAGAGTAATAAAATTATTTATATAAAACATCCATAAAATATGCAATGACCTTGGGAACCTCCACTATAATAGTGTATAATGAATCTATTAACACCTATAACAACATTGGAAAAAGGGGATCCATTCACCAAATGGACACATAAAAATATCACTCCCAAATGTAGACTACACAATCACCACCCACATATGAACATAATACTATCATCAAGAGGATTTAGATTAAAGAATATATGGAATACAACTAGTCAATGTAGAGTGTGAAATTTTATGTATGCATCTATAGAAAGAAGAGATCCCCAAGGGATTGATGTGGTCCCATCATTAGTCCACAACCCCAGGACAAATGAAACAAGCTAGTCCAACCGTTGGCAAGACTACTCAATAATAGGGTAATGAAAATCCCCTCTATTTAAGGATTTGTGTATTTTATAGAGGGGGTTAAATAAAGCGGTGTGAAGATATTTAATTAACCAAGGCTCAAAAGAGTGTTAAACAAACAGATTGTAACTCTGATAAATTTGGCCCCATAGAACTGTTGCTTCTTCTACATAAGAATGGCCACTCCCACATCATCTGATACTATTGTGATTCCCACCACCATGTCCATGATAGATTCATTTTCCATGATCATGAGTATCATTATGGAGAAACCTCTGACTACTCCATCTACCCTTAAAAGAGAAAAAGCTTGTTGACCCAGTTCAAAATATGGTCTCACTATAAACTTCCACTAAGGATGTGGCTTATCCTATACACCTACAAAAAACTAATCATGAGAGACTATTGGTCACTAGATATTAAAATTACCAAAAATAAAAAAATAAAAAATACTAGCATGAAGAATCCAGGAAAATCACGAAAACCACTTGTAGTAGATGGCTGGAAAGGATGATATATTGTTGACTCCCAGCCTGTCAAAAACATGTAGGTCCTATAACTTAATATCTATAACTGTAAACATTAAATCTAGAAGAAATCTATTGGATTCCCTATCATGTTATAACTATTCATTGTTGAATCTTCTTGATCACCATTGCATTCTTATTATCCTCCAAATATATTTGTCATGTAAAATGTGTAAGAACATACCGGATATAAGTGAGAAGTTCCTCCTCATGATGTATCACATGATACTCCTCATCGGGAAAATGATATGGGAAAAACACTAGAAGGTATATGATATTGATACCTAGCTCCGACACAGTCATACTCCACTATTAATGGGATAGTTTCTCTAGCTTCTTCTTAGCCATCATGGTCATCGAATGGAACTTTTCCCAGTACCTCTTCTGAATGTCTGCCCACAAGACATGTACCACCTCTAACTCCACCAAATATATCTTCCACCAATGACGCAATTCTCCACAAATATAACTTACTAATAAATGGACCTAGTACCCCGTATATACCAAGATCAAACTGAAGGTGATCTCTAGCTCCTCCAGCCATCTATTATTCTACATATTTGAAACACTACCCTCATACTTACCCAAATCATGTTTATGTAATGCGTGCAACATACCATTCCATTGATCATACTCTTTAGCTAGATATACCATACAATGATCAAGTTGATCAACACTCTTTAGATCAATAGAATAATCCTTCCGAATCTCTAATTCATGATCCATGCATGAATGATGACCACAATCCATAGATAAATGGTCAAAATGGTTTCCTATGCTGAGGAAGGTTGAAATTTTCATCAAGATTGAATTTGAAATTTTTTATTCATCATTTTATCCACTTTAACACTTCAAGAATAACTGAATTCCAACAAGTTCACATGTCATTATAATGAATATACCTCTATTAGGTCTCTACACTGCAAGAATATTCATCTCATGTTTCCCTTCAATATTCTCAGAGTTCGTGGACTATATTATTGGAACCCTAAATTCTAATGTCCTAGATGCCACTATAGCATATATCTTACGTCAAGGTCAATTGGAACTATTTGTACACAACCCCAAGAAATCCATATTGTCCCTCACTCAACACTCCATCATATCTCTCAACCATATTCTCAAATACCACTCAATCATGACCCCTCCCTCTAATGACACCCCCTCCATGGATGGCAATGAAGAATGGTAGATAGTTAACCCCCTGAGTCCCACCTCCAGTATACTTTGAGTTTGATACTAGTACCAATAGTGTACAAATATTACATTATGAGAGGCATTACACTATTTATGAAATTTGATCAGGAGATAGAATGAGTCATCCATGAAAACTCCATGGTATAACATAATAGTAATAAAAAACCATCACACAATCATGTATTGAATAGAATAGATACAATAAAAAAGTCTCCATAGTAAATAAAAAAAGTAAACCAAAAGTGGATACACAACAACAATCCCACGTCCAAAGCTAGTCATGCCAATCATGGTCCATGTAATGCACATAGAATCATAAAAACAATGTTATATACTAGTGTGAGAATACAAGTATACATTGTAGGAAAGACAAAGCCTCTTGTGAACATGTGAAGAATCATACTAATGCCCCTATGAGTAAAAGAAAACCAAAATCCTCCCATACAATTATATTAATCACCACAAACTCATCTAGTCACAATCACCAAGTAACATTAATAATGTAAGATAATATAAATCACATTGATGATAGGATATGCAACACCACTTTCCCACTAGTACACCGCTCCCAACCAACATCATAATTCCTAAATATAGCATCCCTACAATATACCACATAATATCTCCCCCACACATACATGGACTCAAAACACATAACTCATGCCCAAAAAAGGGCCACACAACACATCCCATCTAATCTTGATGACACATGGTAATGGACATACCAACTCTTCTTGAAGTCCACTATGAAACAACCTGCTTTCCCAAAAATACATGGGCCATCACATCTCACCTGAAAACACATGGGCCACAAAACACCTTACCCATAATAACCAGGGCCATCACAACCACCAAATAAATAAATAAAAGACCTCTATAAATCCCCACCTATTAATACCTACTTATCCAGGAATCGAGAGAGAAAAATGAGTGAGTACCCATCCATCTATACTCCTCCTCAGATGTTTTGAAAGACAACATCCCCTATGACTATGGGGGTGTTTGGTACATAGTGGTCAACATGGGTGGGGTTAGAAAATTAATAAGAATAAAAAACTATAGTTATATATATATAATACCAAACACCCAATCCCACCCTATGGGTTCACAAAAAAATAACCAACTCAACAAACGGTCACATTTGATACTACCTCTCAATGAACAACACCGCACATCAAACCTCAATCCACATTTCACATTCCCAAACAATTAATTTAACAATTTCCATTTGTTAACCAAACTAAACCATGAAATTATAATCATCATTAATAATTTATTTATTCATTCCATCACCACCAAGGAAACTATAAAACATAGTAACTATCATGGTATATTAATGAACTTTACATTAAAGACACATCACAAGGACCTCTAGGTATGGGGTGAAGATTTATGTACATTATATATAGTAAAGTAGTCATACCAACCGCTACTATCCTACTTCATACTCATCCACCCATATCATCATATTAACATAACAAACTCCCAACTCATAACCACATTAAGAAAAACACCAATGAAAAACAAAAAAACATAAGTCATCTTTATAATCACAACACAAAAATCATAGCACCACTACATCACAACATTTCATCCACTTCCCCCACATACACAACAAACACAAACATTCAACACTACACATTACATCACATACCATGTAATCCACATTACAATGTATAATAAGTTCTACATTACAAAATTCCAATAAATAATTTATGGTTATCATTAAAAATAGAAGATCATGTGGAATCGATTTATTATGTGAATATTCATGTATAACCAAATTTTTTATATAACGGTTAAAATAATGAAAAAACATGCATTCTGAAATCGATATACTACACAAACAAGGACCCCAACATCAATGATTTTTAATGGGTAGTTATCACATAATATCAACCATGAACACATAATAATTCTTGATCACATGTCAATTTTCTTATCCCCTATATATTGATCTCAAACATGATCAATTGACATTATTAATCCATATTCAACTATATCACACAATAAAATAACTTCATAAACACCCTTCATGATTCATAGATATGTAAGATTAAATAAACCCTACTAGGAAGTAATGGTGATCAACACTTCCTGGTTGTACCAAAATAGGCATGAACATGAAGTATGAAAACAATATAGGGAAACCTGAAACAAATGTTGTATCCTGACCACAAAAATCCTACATGAAGAGTAGTCGAGTGATTTCCATAAAAAGAGAAAATAATAATAATGAACAATGGAAATGGTATTTCATGTTTAGAATGATCTAAACTAATAAACCAGGTCAAATACGTTTTTTATATTCCATTTTATGCAATTATGGTTAAGATTATACATTTTGAAAAATCAAATGCCCTTGGACTCTTAGGAATTTATAGATAAGGTCTATGGGAGTTGAAATGGTCTCAAATACTATCACGTAATGAATTAATAACATTTTACGTCATAGAATTACAGAAAAATGGAAACCTATAAGAATCTAGAAACACTATACATGTTGGACCATTAGATGAAGAACTACTAGGTAAAGAAAATATTAAAGAACAACCACTGGATGAGGAACTATTCCCATAAAATTTGTATTCTGACGGTGATAATAATTTCATTTTCTATCAAATTGATTATTAGTGTGGAACATTTTTGTTCCAACCATTGAATAAACCAAATCTTAATAGTGTTAGAACAATAATGAATGTGCTAAACCACCTAATCATGAAAAATTATTTATCAGGTGTCTAAAAAAACATCATTTTTAATCTATAAAACAACATTTTGAACTACTTATTCCATGAAAATTACCAAAACATTATGATGTTATCTTAGAATTATATATATTCAAGGTTTTCTTCTAAAGTTTTTAACCAATTTCCAATTCAACAAAACGCTTTTATACCAACTGTAGTCACTCAATCATTGTATAGATATATAATATATTTTATAAGATTAATACTAAATAACTTAAATAATTATCAACTCTAGAATCATATATTTTTAGTTTTTTATGAATCATTGATCAATAAACCACATTTTCATACGATGACTATGTCATCTCCCACAATGTTATAAAAAACTACAATGATTATACGATAATGAATACATTTAAAATTTCTTTATAACCTAGATAAAATAATATATAAGAAATGATGCCTTTTGATTCTTAGTAAACAAAAAATATATAAATGGTTAATTAATAATTAATATTGATCTTTTGTGTACAAAAAATTTAGAAACATAATATTTATTAGTGTGAGGAACAATAATAAAATTAGTAAACCACTTAATTGGGAAACATTTAATAGCTCTATTTGTACAATGTCTGTATCTTCTTTTAGTTTCTTTCATTTTACATATTTAGTTGTTTTAGAAAATTATTAAAACCTTACATAAAAGGGATTTGAGACCTATTTGAAGCCCATATACTTTATCGTTAAAATCTATATATAATGGGGGTTATTAATTTATCAAAATACAAGATCTTGATCAGGTCGATCTTTAATGAAAAATAAAATAATGTATATAAACACATGACTGAGTTTAGATCATTCCAAAAATGAGATACCCTTATCCATTGTTCTTTATTATTTCTTTCTCTTGGTATGGGATGCCTAAACCTCTTAATCATGTAGTATTTTTGGGGTTAGCCTCTAACTTGTGGTTTATGATTCCCTATATTTTTTCCTACGACATGTGATCCCCAGTTTTGGTGCAACCGAGAACTGTTTATGGCTGTTACATCCAAGAAGGTTTACCTTTTCTGTTCCTAATTGAGTATCATGCGGAGTGGGTATGTGAATATTTTCATTTGTGATGATAGTTGAATATATATTAATAAAATTATTTGGAACTATTTGAGATCATTATACAAGTGTTGGGAAAATAGAATCATGACCATCCTATATTATTGGTTTTTTGTTTATATTATGGGATAACTACAGAGTTAAAAATTTGGTAAATTGGGGGGTCATTTTTTGCACATAGGATATATTTTTGAATGCACATTGATGAATTTTTATTGAATAGTTATATATAAACGTTGGTTAACCACATATATTCATCCAATAAATGGATGTCATAGGTTCTTCCAGTATCAGTAATAACCCAAAACTATTGAGTGTAATTAAATAATGTATGACTTATTAAATAAAAAACGTTTTTTCCATGATATGTAATGTGATGTGAGGTGTGGAATTGTTGTTTTGTGTACATGGGAAAAGTAGATGACATAAGGCTTTGTAAAGGTGATGTGAGTGATTTGGATTGATTTATTAAGATGTGATGTAATTTTTTATTATTAATTGGAGTGTTTCTTAATGAGGTTGTGAGTTGTGAGATGGTTATGTTAATATGAGGATATGGAAGTGTGATTTTTAGGAAGGATAGTAATGGTTGGTTTGTGTTCTTGGACATTGATAACATGCAGAAATCATCAACTCATACATAGAGGTAATAAGGGATGTGTCTTTAATGTGATGATCATTAATTTACCATGACTATTACGTTGTTTAATAGCTTCTTAGTTAGCGATGAAATGAATCAATGAATTCATAATTAGTTATGATATTTTTTGGGTCATTTTAGTTAAAAATGGGAATTGTTAAATGAATTGTTTGGGAACAATAAATGGTTCTTATGTTTTGATGTGTGGTTTTGTGAATTTAGAGTTTGCAGTAGAGGTGATAGTTTTTTATGTTTTTCAATTATCTGAGAACCCATTGGATGGGATCATTGATTTGCATTATATACATATATTCCATTATATATCCGTTTGATTTATGTTCACACCCCAACCAAGATGAGAAATATGACCAGAAAACCCCCACATTCATGTGGGGGGGGGGTGTCTTTCCCAAATTCTGATTGTGAGTATTGATGGCTATGTACCCACACATTTTTAACACTCTCTTCCAGGTGAGGTAGTTATGGAACATTTTTTGATGTTTGGAGAACTATTATTGCTTTATATAGTGTTTTGGATAGACCATGTGTTTATAAGAAACTGTTTTTATGGCCTTGGTGTCTTTGAGTGAGATTTGAAACCCATGGTGTTTTTTAGAGAGCTTGTTTTTCCAAATTGTCATTGTGATGAGTAGCTATGTAAATGCAAAGGAGACTTCATCACGAGATGGGATCTATTTTTTTGTCGATTTGTGGGTGGGAGGAATTTTTTTTAGGATCAAGTGTGTGTGGGAGGTGTGTGATGTAGTATACATAATGCATGAGAGCATTAGGGCGTATGATGTTTACCCAGATTAGTATACTAGTGGGAAAGTGGTTCGGGGTATCCAATAATCAATTTGATTTACATTATTTTATATTATTTTTGTTACATGGTGAGTATGCCTTGGTAATTTTGGGGAGATTAGTATAACTACGTAGTTGTTCTTTTGGATATTTTGTTTTCTTACAAGAGAATTAGTTTGCTTCTTTAACATGTTCATGAGAGACATTGTCTTTCCAACTAAAAATACTTGTATGGTCACACTACATATATATAACTATTTTCAGGTTTTGATGAGGATTATGTAGACTTTTCTTGGAACAACAAACATGGGACTTGGGAGAGTTGTTATGTCCCATCTTTAGCCATAAATTTGGTATTTACTATAGATACATTATATTTTCTATCAGTTATATTTTATAAATTAATGTGGGATTTTTTTTGTATTTTTATTACATTATACAATAGAGTTTTTGTGGATGATGTTGAGTCAATAAGGTTTTCCTTATGACTTTTTCATTCCTTCTTGTTTTGAAAATCACAAACACCATTCTTAAGGAAAAATGCTTTCTAAAGGAAAAATGGTTTCTTAAGGAAAATTTCTTTTAGAAGGAAAATTCCTTTTATAAAGAAAATTTATCCTTTTCATATCTTCATTCATATCTTTCCTAAGTATAAAATTCGGATTCATTTCTACTTTCTCGGATTTGTTTAAAACATTGATATAAAGTATTCTGTTTGAGGATCCAAATTCTGGATAAGAACTGTAAGGAAGTTTCATTCCGAATTCTGGATACGAACTCTGATTAAGTTCTACTCCAGACTCAGGATATAAATCCTAATGAAGTTCAACAGCGAATTCTTATTACGAATTCTGATGAAGAAATCTCATTACGAATTCTGATGAAGAATTCTCATTACAAATTCTGATGAAGAATTCTCATTACGAATTATGATGATGAATTCTCATTCCAAATTCTCATTCCAAATTCTCATTCCGAATTCACCTATTAAACAGAATCTGATCATCTTTGTTTTATACACTCTGAATTAATTCAGACTCCGAAAAATATTTTGGTTAGACTCCGAACTTTTTATTCTGCTTACATTTCAATAATTTGTCTACCCTTTATTATTTCCATTTCACTCCGAACCTTCACTCCAAAGCATTCATTCCGAACCTTTTGTGATAGAATTAAAACGATGTCGTACATTCAGTTACACTTGTTTTGTTATAAAACGATGTCGTCTATTTTGTTATAAACTAACTGTTGTCTTTGTGACACGTGTACAGGTCCCTCCGATCTTTAAGGAAAATATGACCGTTGGAGAAGGAGTCGACCTTACCTATAAATAGTAGTTCATTTGAATGATCTTGAAGGATGAAGTACTGCTGAAAGGCTGACTAATCTTCTTGAAGTGATTTCTAGAGAGAGATGCTCTTATTAACTCTCAAAGCTTTGTGTGACTCCGAATGTTGGTGATTATATTCGAGGGCTTCTGGGGATAGGAAGACAGAGGTGCCGACTACCTTGAAGTTCGAGGGCTTCCTTGCTGAGGAAGACATAGGTTGCCAACTACCTTGAAGTTGAGGGCTTGCGGGGATAGCCAGACAGAGACACTCCGATATTTTTATCGAGGGCTTACCCTAGTGTGGGTAAGACAGACTTGCATGAAAGTATAAATCAAGGGACCTTTATCCAAGGTTGTTGGATACCCTTCTCTTTGGGTTAAAAGACTTATATCTTGTTACTTGTAGTTTAAATACTTGTTTTATTCCGCTGAATATTGTATTCTAAGGAATGTATAACTTTCTTATACGTCCATACTTGTACTCTGTTTCATTTAGATTCTATAATCTTTAAGGTAGAATCTCATATTTTAACTTTTGTTAAGTTTCAATTTCTGGAACCTTATTTCTGGAACCTAAATTCGGAATCTCTTTCCATGTTTGCATTCGTTGTTAGAGGTGTTGTGAATTTTCTTAGTTTAACTTTGTTAAACATATCCCTTTCTTTTGCTTAAGGAAAACATAGTTATTTGTAACTAACTTTAAAGGTTCCAAAGTCATTTTTTAAAGTATAAAATTCACCCCCTCTTGTATATTGAGCTACATCACTATTTCAATCATACAATTGGTATCAAAGGGAGCTTTCTGAAACAATTATACTTAAAAATAAGTTTTTCTTGCTCACTTTGTCATTCCGAACGTTTTCATTCAGAACTCTGACATTTCGAAAATTTCCAATCCGAACATAGTTATTACAAACTTTTGTTACTAACAAGTATGTGTGCCAAAGGTTATTTTTAGTATGGAAGGAATTAATGTTGGTTCGATTGATAATCTAAATCCTACAAGGCCACCAATCTTTGATGGTAATGACTATGAGTACTGGACAGATCGAATGAAGACTTTTGTTATCAACACTGGAGTGGATAATTTTGTTATTCTTACTGGTGATTATAAAATTCCTGACAAGGAAGTTAGAACTTTCACTAACCAGGAAAAGTAAGAATATCAACTCAACTATAAGGTACGCAATACTCTACTATGTTCAATGACTAGAAATATATATAGCCAACTTTCTTCTTGTGAAGCAGCTAGTTGCATATGGAAGAAGTTAGAGGTTACACACTTTGGGACTTCTAAATTGATTGAGACTAGAAGAGCTATGCTTAGAGCTGAATATCATGGCTTCAATTTTCCTTATGGAGAACATATCTGTAATGTTCAACATAGATTTATGACTATAGTCAAAAGTCTACAATCTATGGGAGAGAAAGGTCTAGATGATGAAGTTCTTGTGGATAAAATAATTCATATTATGCCCAATGAGTGGGAATCCAAAAGAACAGCTATAGATGAGAAAAGGAAGGTCACTCAGATTTCACTTGATGAGATTTTTGGAACTCTTCTACAACATTAAACCAGAATGAAGAGAGATGCAGACAACATCAAGAAGAAGAATGGAAATGGTACTGTTGCTTTTAATAGAACTTCAAATCAGATGAAGGCTAAGACTCCTGAGAGAGTAACCAGATCCAAGTCTACGAAAGTTATTTTCCAATCCGAATATAGTGAGAGTGAAGTCTCAGAAAATGAATTAGAAAATCTTGCTCGAAGGATGAACAAGATATCTGGCTAGAGAAATTTTCAATCTAAGTATAAGAAAAAGGAAAGGAAAGATAATAAAGATGGAGAAGTTACTTGTTATGAGTGCAAAAGAGCTGGACATATTAGACAAGATTGCCCTATGCTCAAAAAGAAAGAAAGAAAAGAAAGGCATTCAGATATGATCAGAAAGAAGTATTATAAAGTCAAAGATAAGAATGTTTTGAAATCCAATGGCACCTGGAGTGCCAGTGGTGGTGACTCTTCAGATGAATCTTCTGATTATGAATCTTCAGGACAGAAGAATCTTGGACTTATAGCCAAATTACCTATTGATAATCATTGTTTTACGGTAGGGTACAAAATGATGAATCATAGACCAATGTTTCTTTAAATTCTAATGATAGTAAGTATTATAACTCTTCCGATGAAAAATCTTCTTCTGATGAAGAAAATACTTTACCTACTTATGAAGAAGTCTCTAGGGTTGCTGAACTTCTTGATATTGAGAATTCCAAACTCAATAAGAAACTTGATAAGACAAACTCTAGGAATTCTATTCGTACAAAAGAGATATCAGATCTTTCTAAAGATCTTGATAAGAAAAATACTGATTTTGAAAGTATTTCAAAAAATCTTGAGGAAGTAAGTTCTAAAAAGAACAAACTTTCTAAAGAATTATAAAAAGTAATTTCTAATAAAAATGTTTCTGAGCCTAGATCTAGTTCTAAAACTAATGATTTTGAGGATAAAAGCTTGATTGTAAAACTCATGTCCGAAATTTTTTCCTTAAAGAAGTATTTATCAAACTTTACCCATGGTAAGGAAAACTTTGATAAAATGTATTCTCAAATATGACATTTAAGAAATAAATCTGGATTTGGTTATACCCATGCAAAACCAATTTTCAGTAACAATTATTTTATTCCTCAAAGTGCCCCATTTTGTACCAAGTGTCAATGTGGTGGTCACTGGGAAAAGAATTGTTCCATAAACAAAACCCAATAATTAGGATTTCACAAAGCTTACTTCTCTAAGAAGATGTGGGTTCCTAAAATTTTATTATTTGGAAATCTCAGATCCAAACAAATTTGGATTCCAAAAGTCTAATTTTATTCTTGAATTCAGGAAAATAAATAGAGTACCAGCAGCAATACATGGTACATGGATAGTGGATGTTCCCGACACATGACTGGTAACAAAAACTTTTTTGAAAAGATTATCAAAACTAAAGGAGGAATGGTAACTTTCAGAGATAATGCTAAGGGAGAGATTGTTGGTATTGGTAATATTGTTCTTCTTGGTAAAACCTTGATTTCAAATGTTCTTTTTATTAAGGGTCTTAAGCACAACCTCATTAGCATAAGCCAGTTATGTGATAAAGGTTACCTTGTGAATTTTTGGAATGATAAGTGGTTAGTTCACAATTACAAGGACGAATTTATTCTCTCATCCAACAGGCAAGAGAATGTTTACACTCTTAACTTAGAAGAACTTAGAAGCCATGATTTACCTTGCCTAAGTGCTATGGAAGATCATTCGTGGTTATGGCATAGAAGACTAGGTCACTGTAACCTTAGGAACCTATGTAAACTCTCTAAGAAGAAACTAGTTAAGGATCTATCGGAGCTTAGATTTGATTCTTCTAAAGTTTGTGATCCTTTTCAATATGGAAAGAAACATAAATCTAGTTTTAAATCAATTGGTGAAGTCTCAACAACCGATGCATTACAGTTAGTACACATGGATCTTTTTGGTCCAACACAAACTGGAAGTATTGGAGGCAAATACTATGTGTTTGTTCTAGTTGATGATTACACTAGATTTACATGGGTCTATTTTCTAACAAAAAAGTCTGAAACTTTTTCTTATTTCAAAAGTTTTAGAGCTTAAGTTAAAAATGAGAAAAACCTTCCATTAAAAACTATTCATAGTGATCATGGAGGAGAATTTCAAAATTCTGATTTTGAAACTTTTTGTAGTAAGAAAGGTATTACTCACAATTTTTCAGCACCTAGAACTCCTCAACAGAATGGTGTAGTTGAAAGAAGAAATAGAATTCTTCAACAGATAACTAGAACCATGTTGAGTTAATATTCTATTGCTAGAAATTTTTGGGCTGAAGCTGTAAGTACTACTTGCTATACTATAAATCGAGTTTTAATTAGACCTTTTCTTAATAAAACTCCTTATGAGTTATGGAATGGTAGAAAACCAAGACTCTCCTACTTAAAGGTTTTTGGTTGCAAAGTTTTCATTTTGAATACTAAAGATAACTTAAATAAATTCACACGAAAATCTGATGAAGGAATTTTCTTAGGTTATTCGACAACATCTAAGGCTTATAGGGTTTTTAATAAAAACACTTATACTGTCGAGGAAATAGTACATGTAAAATTTGATGAGTCAGATCCTTTTGTTTTTAAAACATCCCTACCTACATCTTCAGATGTATTTTCAAAAACTGATTATCAACCTCTGATAGAAGAACCTTCTGATAAGGATAATTTTCTAGAAGATAATTCGAAAACATTTACCCCAGAAGACTTTCTACCCTATGTTGATGAACATGTTTTACAAAACCCAAATCAGGTGTTTCTTAAGAATCATCCTAGTGATAGTATCATTGGTGATGTAAATCATCCTGTAAGGACTAGATTATCCTTACGAAATGAAGTAGAACATCTAGAATTTCTTTCCCAATTAGAACCTAAAAGCACTAATGAAGCTTTAGGTGATGATGATTGGATTAAAGCCATGCAAGATGAACTAAATGAATTCAAAAGGAATAAAGTCTGGACCATGGTTGATAGACCTAAATAAACTTCTTTTATCAGAGTCCAATGGGTTTTCAGAAATAAATGTGATGAAAATGGAGTCATAGTAAGAAATAATTCTAGACTTGTTGCTAAAGGATATAATCAACAAGAGGGAATAGACTATGAAGAAACCTATTCTCCAGTAGCTAGACTTGAATCTATCCGTATTTTACTTGCCTTTGCAACATTCTTTAATTTCAAACATTTCCAAATGGATGTAAAATGTGCTTTTCATAACGGCTATGTTCAAGAGGAAGTTTTTGTTGAACAACCTCCTGGCTTTGAAGATACAAAACATCCTGATCATGTTTTTAGACTTACCAAGGCTTTGTATGGTCTTAAACAATCCCCACGAGCATGGTATGATAGAATCACTGGATTTTTGCTTCAAAATAACTATGTTATGGGAAATGCAGATCCAACCCTTTTTATAATGAAAGATAAGAATAATGGTTTGATTGTTCAAATTTATGTTGATGACATCATATTTGGATCAACTCAGCAATCATTGACCGACTCTTTTGCAGGTCTAATGAAATCTGAGTTTGAAATGAGTATGATGGGTGAGTTAAACTTTTTTTCGAGGTTTTCAAATTTCCCAAAAACCAAAAAGAACCTACATATATCAATATAAGTATATTAATGATCTTCTTACATAACAGCTAGTCGACCAGACGTAATGTTTTCAGTATGCTTATGTGCAAGATATCAATCCAATCCTAAGGAATCTCACATAAAGGCAGTAAAAAGAATTTTTCGCTACCTTAAGGTAACCATGGATCTAGGATTATTTTATACTTCTGCAAATGATTTTATCCTAAAAAGCTTTTCTGATGCTGACTTTGGTGGATGTAGAATGGATATAAAAAGTACATCTGGAACTTGTCATTCCTTAGGAGATTCACTAGTTTCTTGGTCCTGCACGAAGCAACATTCTGTAGCACTTTCCACTGCTGAAGCTGAATATGTAGCAGCTGGAAGTTGTTGTGCTCATGTGTTGTGGATGCAACACACACTCATAGACTAGGGCTTGAGTTTTACTAAAACTCAAATTTTGTGTGATAACACAAGTTCCATTGCCCTCATTAAGAACCATGAACATCACTCCTGTGCAAAACACATAGATATTAGGCATCACTTTCTTAGGGATCACACACTTAATTGAGATATTTTTCTTCAGTTTATTGGAACGCAAGATCAACTTGCTTATATTTCACAAAATCATTTACTTCTTATAAATTTGAATATATTAAACAGAAGTTAGGAATGATAACCGTAAGGTAATCTTTCTTAATTAACTTTCTATTGAAAAAGTCACCTTACAGCAATAAACTCCTTTTCATAGGGGGGTACATTTGTTTGATAGAATAACAAAGCTTTTTTCCCAAAATTTGTTTTCAAACTTTTCGGAACAAAGATTTCCGGAATGGAACTTCCGGAACTACAATTTTTCCAGAATGGACATTCTTGTACAGAATACTTCTGGAATGGAAGTGTTCGTATTGAAAACATCCAGAATGGAAATTTTCATACTGGTATTTTCATAACAGAACTTTCGTACTGAATCTTAAATAATAAGTTTTTCGTTTTCAAAATTTTATAATCAATTTTTTGTACTATTTTTTTCCCTTACCAAGTTTGTTTTTCGTACTGAGTTTTCCAAAATTTGTTTTCCGTAATGAATTTTCCGTAATGAGTTGTTTTTTTTCCGTAGTAAAGTTTTTTTTTCAAACTTTGTCTTCTCGTAATAAAGATCTTTTTCTGTAGTCATCTTTATATTACCCAGTATGAATAATCCTCCTATGCTAATCAGAAAGGTATGATTACCTTACTCAAGTTTTCGTAGTCATATTTTTCTTGCTGGCATTTTCTTTAATTTTGATTTAGGATTATAGTTTTTCTTAATTCTTTGTTTTAATAAAAACCTCAAAAAGATCGGATTCAAGTTTTCAACCATTAGATCTGATCTCAGCTTATCAAAACTGTTAGATCAACCGTGGAAGTTGAACCGTCATCTCATTTCCTATATAAAGGGGACCCAAATACTTGTCCCACATCGGTTCTCAAGCTCTTGCGTCCCGAATCTCTGCCTCTCTATTTTAAAGTCGTTCTGAACATCAGATTTCTCCGTTCCGAACTTCTCAGAGGACTTCAGATCCGAATTTCTGTGGAGTTAGCTTCTAATGAAATGTCATCCACCAAGACTATTTTGAAATGGTTAGTTTACAGAGAATGGTTAGTCCATCCGGATTTCTTCAACAACTATGATTCTCTTATTTCGAAGAACATGAAGTTGAATGGGTGGGAAGATATTGCTGTATCCAAACCGGGGAATCAAGACGATGTATTTTCAGAGTTACTTGTTGAGTTCTATGAAACAGTTTCCTTCTTTCAGGAAGATAATAGGGAGAAAATTTCTTTTAAGTCTTATGGTAAGACTTACAAGCTTTCTTATACCAAGGCAGCAGGCTTGGTAGGGTTGTCCTATGAAGGAGAAGCCGAGTTTATATCTCACATTTTGTCGGATTCTAGGGGTAGCTTCGACAAGGAAAAAGCCTTGAAAACTCTCAGACTCTCAGATGAAAAATCTCTGAAGATTGCTAGTTTGCCTACAAATTTCCGGATTCTAGAGTTGTGGGTACAAGGGCTTATCGTACCGAGGAAAGATGATAAAGAAAGTTTGAAGAAAAGTAAGATCTATATCTTAGATTTCCTGATAAATCTAAGGAAGTTTAAATTCATGAGGCACATTCTTATAACCATTGAAAATCTTAAGAAAGGAAATCACAGAGCCCAGATCGTAATGTACCCAGCAATTTTATCAAGGTTGATAGTTCGGTTCCTTGAGTCCTTCAAGGAAGCCTGAAGATCTAATCCAAGGGTTTGAAAAATTTTGTTGGTCAGTGATGATACCCTTAAGAGGATGGATGTGGCTTTTAACAAGGAGACTGGTGAGTTCTTTGATCTACCTAGTCAAGAAGACGCGGCTCTGAAGGCTAATGAACCAGAATCATCTAAGCCAGTAAAGAAAATAAATTTGAAAGAAGTTGCAGCTGAAGTTGGCAATCCAAAATCTAAGGAAACTCAAACCGCACCTCCCAAACCAAAGAAGAAGAAAGCCTATCCTGATGAATTTGTTACGAAGTGGAGAGCAGATAAAGAGAAAAGGAAAGAAGGGGATCCGCAGTTCGGATTGGACCCTGCGGAAGCTAAGGCATTGAAGGAGAAAACTGCTGATGAGCTTGAAAAACAAGTAAAGGAGAAGAAGTACAAGAAGAAGATGTCAGAAGCTGAGGCAGTCCAAGCATTGTTAATGTTTAATGAAATGGTATCCAGAAGCATTCCGGTTCCGAGATCTTTCTCCTTGGAATCTCTACCTGAGACTCCAGGAAGAAACCTTGATTTTCCAGAAGTGATTACAACCGAACATGTTGAGAAACTCGAGAAGATTCAACAAGTGGAAGAGGAAGAACAAGTTGCTGAAGCAAGTGGTGAAAGAAGAGACTTATTGAAACAAGTAGATGAGTATAAGGGGTCGCCTTCGGAACACCTCTCACTCCAAACTTCAGAGGTTGAATCCTCTAAGTTGCTAACTCCTGAGAAGGATAAGAATGAGGAATATGTTGTTCAAAAAGTTGTTGATGATATTGTTCAAGTGTCTTCTGGTGAGCAGAAAACTCCGGATCAAGAATCGATTCTGAAAAAATACAAGGGAAAGAAAATCCTTGTTGAGACATTGAAATCAGTGGCAAGAAAGAAATGAGAATTTGGTGATTCATCTAAAAGGAAGTTGGAGCTTATTGAGAGAGAAAATTCTCCATGCAAAGTTTCGGATTCTGAGTCATCCTTGGTGGGGCATGACTTTGTTGTCCAGTCATTGAAGAAGTTGGTGGGATCCATTCCGACATTTTCTAGTATTGATTCAAGATGGAAGATGCTCCAACATGCTTTAAATCAGAAAACTGACTCCGTATCTATGGTTATGGACAGGTGCGTTGAGATTGAGGCTCAGTTCAAAACTTTCTTTGTTGGCCACGAAGCACATAGAAAATCTTGCAAAAGGATGAAAAACTGGTAGATGAATACTGTTGAAGAGATGAGGTTATTCGATGAGTTTCACGACAATGTTAAAGATCCCTTTGAGACTGAAGATAGGAAGATAAATGAGCTGACCTCCTCCTTTGAAGAGAAGCTAACAGATGAAAAGAACTTTTGGATCCAAGAAGTCATAGATATGAATAGGAAGTTGAATTCTATTTCCCAGAACTGGATATCTGAAAGGGATCATTGGATTGAGTTTGAACAGAAGATGAAGTCCCAGGAAGAAAAGATCAAGGCTCAGGAAGAAATGATGAAAGCCCAGGAAGAAAAAATTGAAGCTCAATCTGCAAGAATAGTGGTCTTAGAGAAGCAAGCTGAAGAAGATCATAAAGACCTGAAGAAGATCAATACTATTCTTAAGGGGCTCATTTCGAACAAAAAAGATCCAAAATAAACAAATCTGATCATTTTGTTGTATCTATTTTTCTTTGTTGCCGACATTTCAAATCTAATGAAAATTGTGCTTCTCGGTTCCTTTGTTGTTATTACTAATTTTTCAGGTACTTTGTTATTTTTTTCCATTCCCTCGATCTCTTTTTGAAAATCACAAAGGGGATAAGGAAAAGATCCTTAAGAAAAAGAAGAACTCTAATAAGAGTTTATCAAAAGGGGGAGAAGGAAAAGATCCCTAAGGAAAAAGAACACTAATAAGAGTTTGTTTATGGGGGAGTTTTTCATTTAACAAGACTTTCTTATTCATAATGAAATGCCACTCCAGAAATCTAGAATATGATCCTTAGTGTTTCAAAACCTAAGGGGGATTTAGTCGTATTCATAAATATCCTCAAATAAAAGGGAGATAAGCCTTAATGTTTTTCTTTCTTCTTAGAATTTATTTTTCGTAAGGATGTTTGTGCTTTCCAAAAAGGGGGAGATTGTTGAGTCAATAAGGTTTTCCTTATGACTTTTTCATTCCTTCTTGTTTTGAAAATCACAAACACCTTTCTTAAGGAAAAATGCTTTCTTAAGGAAAAATGTTCTCTTAAGGAAATTTGCTTTTATAAGGAAAATTACTTTTATAAGGAAATTTATCCTTATCATATTTTCAATCATATCTTTCCTAAGTATAAAATTCGGATTCATTTTGGCTTTCTCGGATTTGTTTAAAACTTTGATATAAAGTATTCTGTTTGAGGATCCAAATTCTGGATATGAACTGTAAGGAATTTTCATTCCGAATTCTGGATACAAACTCTGATTAAGTTCTACTCCAGACTCAGGATATGAATCCTTATGAAGTTCGACAGCGAATTCTTATTATGAATTCTGATGAAGAAATCTCATTACGAATTCTGATGAAGAATTCTCATTACGAATTCTGATGATGAATTCTAATTACGAATTATGATGACGAATTCTCATTCCGAAATCTCATTCTGAATTCACCTATTAAACAGAATCTGATCATCTTTGTTTTATACACTCTGAATTAATTCAGACTCTGAAAAATATTTTGGTTAGACTCCAAACTTTTTATACTGCTTACATTTCTATAATTTGTCTACTCTTTATTATTTCCATTTCACTCTGAACCTTCACTCCGAATCTTTCATTCTGAACCTTTTGAGTTAGAATTAAAACGATTCCGTACATTCAGTTACACTTGTTTTGTTATAAAACGATGTCGTCTATTTTGTTATAAACTAACCATTTTCTAAGTGACACATGTACAGGTCCCTCCGATCTTTAAGGAAAATATGACTGTTGGAGAAGGATCTGACCTAACCTATAAATAGGGGCTCATTTGAACGAGCTCGAAGGATGAAGTGCTGCTGAAAGGCTGACTAATCTGCTTGAAGTGATTTCTAGAGATAGAGAGGCTCTTATTCACTCTCAAAGCATTGTGCGACTCCGAATGTTGGTGATTACATTTGAGGGCTTCTGGGGATAGGAAGACAGAAGTGCCGACTACCTTGATGTTCGAGGGTTTCCTTGCTGAGGAAGACAGAGGTTTCCAACTACCTTGAAGTTGAGGGCTTGTGGGGATAGCAAGAGAGAGACATTCCGATCTTTGTATCGAGGGCTTACCTTGGTGTGGGTAAGACAGACTTGATTGAAAGTATAAATCAAGGGACCTTTATCCAAAGTTGGTGGATACCCTTCTCTTTGGGTTAAAAGACTTATATCTTTTTACTTTTAGTTTAACTACATGGTTTATTCCGCTGAGTAATGTATTGTAAGGAAAGTATAACTTTTTTATACATCCTTACTTGTACTCTGTTTCATTTAGATTCTATACACATTAAGGTAGAATCTCATATTTTAACTTTTTTTATGTTTCAATTTCTGGAACCTTATTTCCAGAACCTACATTCGGAATCTCTTTCCAAGTTTGCCTTCGGTGTTAGAGGTGTTGTGAATTTGCTTAGTTTAACTTTGTTAAACTTATCCCTTTCCTTTGCTTAAGGAAAACATAGTTATTTGTAACTAACATTAAAGGTTCCAAAGGAATTTTTTAAAGTATACAATTCACCCCCCCTCTTGTATATTGAGCTACATCACTATTTCGATCCTACTGATGATTCATTTATCTCTATATCTTATTTCTTATGAATGGTAATTCCATTAATATTATGTTATTTTTACACCAATGGAGCTAGTCTCCAACCATTATCCTTCTGAAGGTGTGACTATTGGGGTTCGTTATCTCTCTTTCTTCATTGCTAGAATAGGAGGAGTGTCTTTAGAGGTAGGGTGTCATTATATAGTTGTATCAGAGGAGATGGTTGAGAGTTATAATGGTGTTTGTGTTTAGTCATAGTTAGTATTTCTTGGGGTGGTATTGGAAAAATTATATTTGACATTTTCAACTGATATGTTATAGGGAGACCTGATGGGACCCAAGATTTTAGGGCCCCGGTGATATAATGCAATACTTTTAGTTAATTGAACAGTAATGCGAGATGGTTCTTCTTATAGAGTATAGACCATGGAAAGTACATGCATCATAATGACTTTTTATCATGTTTGATTTCAATTTTTATTGAAAATTAGAAATGGAAAACCAAATGAATTAAAAATGATAAAATAAATGTTACTAGAAATTCTACGATTCCCAGGAATTGGTTATCATTGTTTACCATTTATCTACTGTAAAGAACATTCCACAGTTTCTCAGAGCCGAAGCCATATTACATTAAATTTTCATGATTACAAGAATTTTGTATCCCATATGAACGAATATTTTAGTAGATTTGGATAGGAGAATACATACAGAAGTTCAACATTACAACATTAAATGAATTACATAATATAAGGTCCAGTGAGAACATCCACCACTCTATGATTATCCATTCATGTTAATCATAATATAGCACTTTATGTCCTAGAAAAAATGAAACATGAGATGGTGTGAGATCAGATACTTAGTAAGGGTACATAATAAATCAGAAGATAACATAAGCATTATTAATAGTGAATAATTCAAAACAAATTCCTTTAAAAATAAACTAGATCATAATATGGTGGAAATATGAGCTGATTTGATATTTCCATAATAAAACATAATCATGCATATTCTAAAAGTCAAATAACATCATGATCTATAAATTTCTAGCTTTATAATGAGGTAAATGCATATTATAGAAATTCTGAAATATAATGTGAATTCCACATCCAAGACATCTAAAAATGATTAAGGCCTAACCCTAAATAATATCTAAATATTTGAAGGCCTCACCCAAGTCCATATCCATTTTTCTCATTACACCTACAAATAGATATTGGGGAATTAGAGATCCCCACCCATTACATAATAATTCCAATGAATTCCTCACATGATCTGGGATAAATATAAACAACATATACATTAATATTGGAACTAACATATGAAATGCATATAACTTTTCCCAAACATTAAGCATAACCACAAACCATTCAGAGTAAATTGGTGATTCATTTTAAGATATCACTTCCCCTATCCAAATAATATTATTCCATTCAATTAAATATTGTATATGATATCATAAAATGTTATACCTAGTAATATAAAAGAATCAACCAGATTTTTGAAATAGATGAATATACTCTTATAAAATCATTGCGTAATTTTTGAAATAAATACTCTTTTACTTAGTTAAAGAAGAATTATTTTGGAACCATAATTTTATAAATCAAGAACATAAGTAATATTGTATTTTAATAGAAATAGTTATTTTAGAAATACAATGTTTTCTAAAAATACATTATAGAGTTCCCTTTAACATAGGTATGAATATGAGATATTCCCTTGAATCAGGATTGTACTTCCAAATGATTATTGAAAGTTAATTTTAAAACCTGTCATTACTCATAAAATAAAGAAGGATATTGGTTGGTAATCAAATATATAAGACTCAAAAATAATTAATTATGATTAAATAATAATACCAAATAATTTAATTGAGGAAAGTATTAAATAAATGTAACACAAATAAAAATGGAAGTTCAAGTGGAAAACCCTTACCTTTTATCCCAAAGTGTTCTTCAAATGATCTTTATGACCTCAATAGTAAAACATTGGTTCATAAATTAATAATTAAAAAACATAAAATATGTGTATTTTATATATTACAACCACCTTAGGTTAATTCATGACCTTTTGATGGGTTAACAGATTCATTTTCATCGTAAGGTAGCATTTTTCCTTGGGATTCTTGAGAGGTTTACTTATATACATGTATGGATAAAAATGTATGTTTGGAATGGTTTTACAGGAAAAAATTTGTATGTTATTAGTTTTCAAGCATAATATTACATTTTAAAAAAATCATTTGTTTATTGGGAGTGAAAATGAATCATTATAAAACAATAATAACATTTTTTGGGTTATTTATTGGTTTTTTATCACAATGAACTCAATTTGATTTTTAAATTAATATCATTTGTAAAATAATATTCCAAATCCTTTCATTTGATATTATAATTATATTAGACTATTTCATCTATAAATTTTTTTTCATGCCTAGAATTAAGACGTTAATTGATAATGAAAACATGTCGTTCGTGAATGTGATAAGTTAACATATCGTGGATGGTGTTTTAATTCCTAATATAAAAGAATGGGATAAGAGGGATGATGGAAAATACTTCCATTATCATAAAAATATTATATTACATATAAGGTTTTGGATTCATCCTGACATGTTGATGAAGGTAGGTGAGTAATGAAAAAGAACGGAATGGAACATGAAATAAATGAAATGAAAAAAGGAATTTACCTCTTGAATAATGTTACTTTAGAACCTCTTTAAAAGATAGGTTTTAATATTTTCTAAGACTAAGGGCTTGTAGTCATGGGGAATGATCATAGGAAGATATTTTCGAAGAAATTAGGCAAGGAAAAAGTCTTGAGAGGTTTTAATATAAGAGGGAATAAGGGGTGGTTTTATAGTGTTGGAGAGGGGGGATTAGTGAATATCAATTTTGTTATTTTATTATTTCCCTAAATAGAACCAAGTTTGTTGATTCCTGTGAACCATAATAGTAATAAGTAAATATTAGTTCAATCCAAATGATCTTACGTCATCCATGATTCTAGGAATATAGAATTTAAATGATTATGTATATATACATTAAAATATATATTGTATTATTCATAAATAATTCATTTATTATAGAAAAATATCAAAAATTCAACATAACCATTTTCAATGTGTAGAATTAAAAATAATATCATTTATTAAAAATATTTTCAGAAATATTATTAATAAATTATAAAATAAAATCATAATTTGTATGAAATATATCAATTATAATGCTATAATTAGTTTTATATCTCCTCAAAAAATTATTCAAGATCTCATTACCATATAACCATAAGATAATAAATAAATAATATAATTTAGTATTCATAACAGTTATATTAATATTGATATTAATATTCATAATGGTATGTTACTATTCAAAAAAATTATTTTAGTCTTATTAGACTCTAAATATGTTACTGAATGCAACCGTGAATGTCTATTTTTCAAAATTCACATTACATATGTGGAAGAATTATGATTACTAGATATGTTATAAAAATGTGGTGTTTTGTATAGACTCGGTGTTTCATACATTCAATGTTAATTTTTTTACAAAATCCTGGGGTGTAACATTATCCTCTCCTTATAAAACATTCATCCTTTAAATTCATATAACATTACTTTATAAAGGGATTTGGGTAGGTCTTCATCATTTTCTCCTCACGCTCCAATGTTTCCTATTCTATTTTATGTTTTATAATGTATCATTACCAGTCGATTTATCCAATTTATAAACTATGATTATTTAGTGTTCAAAACTCAGATAGGCTCTTCATTGTATGATATTGGAGGTTCCAATTCTATACCTTCAAAAGTGGGGACATGCATCGGGTCTGGAATGTACTTTCTCAACAATGAGATTTAGAACACATTGTGTACATCAGATAGCCTAGGCGGCATAGCCAATCAATATGAAATGGCTCCAATTCTCTCAATGATTTCAAAAGGTCCAATGTCCCTAGGAAGAATTTTCCCTTTCATCAAAAATCATATAACACCCTTCAATGGATATAATTTAAAAAAACAAGATCTCCCACTTGAAATTACAAATCAATTCTTTGATTATCAGCATTGGTTTTTTGTCTTCTTTGAGCTGGTTTGATGTGGGGTTGAATAGTTTTTACCTTTTCTTTGGATTATTCAAAAGATTTGATCCCATAAGCTTCTCTTCTAAAACATCATCCCAACATTTTGGTTTACAACATCTCTTTATGTACAATGCATCATATGGTTCCATATGAATACTTTAATGGAAACTATTATTTAATGAAAACTCTGGTAATGTTTATATTGATCCCACATACATTGAAATTAAATTGAACCTGATATCAACATGTAACACCCCAAGCTTCCATGGTACGCTTCTCTTTGAATAATAGAGCAACGTGTGTTGTACGCAACCTCGAGTTCTAACACACTGGGACCAATAAAAGTTGCAGTTATGAATATTAATAACCACTTTTTAAAATTATATATATTTTACATTTCAAAATGGACTTCATTTTTGGATTCATAATATCGAAATTAGCCTATGTTAAATTTTTGGTATTTTTCTGAGAACTTCCAATTTTTTATAAATAGTGAAAAATACTTAAAAACAATTTTTTTAAAAAAAATAATTTATAGTGATAACTTATACAATTGAGTGGTTTTAAATTATAATTGGAATATATTTTTACCATTTTATCCAATGGTGTTCATTATAATTAATTTCACATTGAAATTGGACATAAACAATTGTCAATCTTTTGATATATATTGTTTCTTAAAAACACGCTATATATTGTGATAGTGGGAATTAATTATAAAATTAATTAATTCAACTTATATGTTTGTAATTTCATAAAATAGGCATCATTTTTTAATTCGTAATATCATTTATATCTTAGTGTGAAATTTTGGCATTCTTCTGAAAAACTTCAATGTTTGATGAATAGTGAAAACACTAAGTGGTAGTGAAATAACTGATTTTTCGTTTAAATGAAATATTACCACTTTTGTGATTTGATCCGACAAACATGGTTGTCATTAGGAAGTAAAATTTTGTTCAACGGGATTAAAATAATTTTTTTTTGAGAGTAGTAACTTTTAAGTTTAATTAATCGCGATTAATGGTAATTAGTGAAATTTAAGGTAAACATGATATTATAAAAATATGAAAATACCTTTAAACTTGTCCTACCCCTATTGGATGGGTCATGGCCGACAAAGACAATCCATGTGTCAACTTGGGGACCCAATGGATGAACATTGGTGGGAAAATGACATAAATAAAATTTATTTAAAGTTAAAATAAAAATGTCACAAACATAAGTTGTCTTACTATAAAAATTTTTAAATGGGTTAATACAAGTCATATTTTTGACTATAAATATTAATTAGAAAGATAAAAATATTTACTACATAATGATATTTTTTTTATAATTTTTAGACATTAAATAAATTAAATTATTAATGACACCGTGATGATTTCGTGATTACCTCAACAATTGACGATTTAAATAAAAAGAAAATATAATGTAAACTCCAAGGCATAAACTTGTCAAAAACCTATTGGATGAGTATATTTAGAACCCTTATCACCTTATCCTCGAATTATATAAGTTTGGGACTTTTAAAATCCGAAACTCATTATATAATAAAGTAACATTTCTTTACATTCCAAAAGTTCCCCTCCTCTCCACTTCTAAAAGGCCCCCACCACTACAAACTTACTCACACATTAAAAGCCGTTTGGCTCGGCCAACCTCTGCCCAAATACTCTCCCACCTTCCCTCCCTTACTCTTAGAAGCCTAACGTTGGGAAGAAGTCTTCCCAATGAAGCCTTTCGCTCAAATCAAAAAGAGTCACCCGATTTTAAGTTAATGTCTTCTCTTGTGCTCTTTTAATTTATTTTTCTTCTCCAACCCCCTAAACACTTTTTATTAATTTCTTATGTAACAAAAACATTATCCTAAATATACTAGGATGTTTTTATAAGAAGGATTCGAGATACACTTACACACACCTACATCTAATGGTTAATGAACATACTGTTTCTGTGGATGGCGAATTTTTCCTCACGAAACGATGATTGTTCAACACTCATATAACACCTCGAATGGTGGACATTATGATGAAACTATTATTATATATGATATATATTATGTTTTTCTTTTCCTTATGATTTTTTATTTTTCATTTATGTCATACCTATATTGTTTCTATTATGGGTAAACACGATATTTTCATTTTAGGAAGTGTGTACTACCGCCCCCTCAAAGTGATTGAATAGTTAATACCATATGAGGGATGTATAAAGGATGGAGTAAATGGTATTATACACTATATTATACTGGAATTATATTATACATTTATATCATTATGATTTCATTCCATTAAATATGAAATAGAAATGAAAGTAGTGTTCATGCCTACGTATGGCTTACCGTCTCCATGAACGGTGCATTTCATTTCTTACCTCTAAACGTTACGTAATATTTTGAATGAATGTATATACTGGATATATATGATATATATGATATCTACATCATGAATATAATTCTGGATATAATGGATATTTCACCACATGAACAACTTGTAATTATAAGAATTTTATTTTTGACTCAAGTACCAAAGATCGACAAAACGACTGTTATTAACTTAAATAATTATATAATGTTCATAACATTGTAATAAGTGATATAAAAGGAATAAAAAACTTGAAAATGTTTCTTATGAAATTATAAATTAACTCTAGTTTTTTATTAAGGAGGTTAATGAATGGTCGAGTCAAGACAGGACGCAAGGTAAGGGAACTTCTTAACTCAATTTCCATTCTTTGGGTTAATCTCCTACTTTCAAATTATGTCATGATATTATTATTCCCTATCTTGTATTTATACATTCTTTATGTGTACATATAGTGAATACACATAATAGATCTATGTTATTTTAAAAATTATCTTTTTAAGGACTTCTTCTCAATCTCCTTTCATTGAGGCATATTTGCTTTTATACACAACTTTCTTTTATACGGTGTATAAACCCCTTTGACTTTTACGTTTATTCAATAGGAATCTTTTTTATATGAAGAATTTTACTAAAAAACAAAAATGTAATGTTTTTATTTCCGTACATATGCGGCGACAACGACTTCTCCGCCTCCGTGACCATTATTTAACTTTCGGGTTCCTCTATAAGCCATCACTTTTTTTAATGAAAAATAAATACAAAGTTTTAACTTGATTTTATTTTGGTATTGAAAATGGTTTTGAAAGAGTTTTTATTATATCAATGTGTTGTATTGATATCTTGTGATTGAAATATGGAAATTTTATGTTTCCTTTATGAATGTTTTATGTGATACAATTATGTTATGGTTTATGATATGTTTAAACCTATTCATATGGGGAATGCATTGGACTTAATAAGTGACGGGTGGAGCCCACTAAAGCTCCTCAATGAATCGGTAGGTCTCATGAGACAAACAAGTGTCTTGGCACAAGGCCTTGAAAAAATCTTATTGGTGGTCTTGGCACGAGGCCTTGGCTACGTGGTTATGATAGTCTGGCATTATGCATACCATCATTATGAAAGTGGTTATTGATATTGCATGTGATTATTCGACTAGTAGAATATCCATGTGAGTAAGTAAATGGAATTATTTAATTTTATTTTTTCCATATTATGCTGAAGTTTAAGTTTAAAAAGTCTTGTGTTTTAGTTATACATGTCCTTAAATGTTAATGTTTATTTATGAAAGCTTCCTCTATTTTGTTATCCTTACTGAGCATCTGAGCTCACCCCTTTCAATGTTTTAATTTTTCAAGGATGTGAAGAAGTATATTATGAATGACCTGCAGGGGTAGTATGAAGGGATATGAAGACAAGATGTTTTTGTAGTTTTGTTTTACTTAATGATGTAATGTAAGACTTATGAATGTTTCTAGTGTTTACAAGGCTACTATACTAATCGGTCATTAGAGACTTGATCATTCATGATCATGCCAATGTTACGAAGTAATGCACCGAATCTGGATAGCTGGGGTCGGGGCGTTACACAACATTTTCCCTATGTTTGGTGAATCCATTCTAATTTTCCACCAATTTGTGGATGATATGTAGTACTCAAATGAATCTCAGTATCCAATGATTTCTAAAAACATTTCCATAATTTCTATGTAAATATACGATCACGATCACAAACTATTGAATGATTCCCCTAATAAATGTATTTTATTCGGAGCTGGAGCTTTATTACATTACATTGCAATGGTTATAAGAATGTCATATCCTAAAATACAGAATAGTTTAGTTCATTCAGAAATCCAAATACATACCTAATTTCAACATTACAATGTGAAATGAAAAACAAAATATTATTTCAATTGGTAACATCCACCACTTTAACATTATCCCTGAAATTTCTTCATAATATACCTCCTTATTTCTTGGAAAAAATGATACATAAGAAGTGGTGCGCCCATATTCTTAATAAGGGTAACCATTTATGAGAAATATATCATAAACATTAGGCATGGTGATTAATTGATAACAAATACCTTAAAAAATAAAAATGAACATAGTATGTCAGTTATATGAGTTGAGTAAATATTTCCATAATAAAACATAATCATGGGTATTCTACTAGTCGAATTACTTCATTAACTATTCATTGTTAGGTTTATAATGAGGTTAATGCATACTCCAGACATTCTGAATCAAACCATCAAGGGCTCATCCAAGACAACTAAAAATTATTAAGGCCTCGAAAAAAATCCATATCTAAAAATGGGCTAGGCCTAGGCTAGTTCCATATCTATTTGTCTCATGCGACCTACTGACGCATCGAGGGGCTGTTTGGGGCCCCAACCATCACATAATAAGTTTATTTCATTCCTAATATGAATTGTGAAAAACATAAACAACATATACTGATTATCCACTAAATGAGGTTAATATTAAATGTTAATATATATAATATTAATGTGAATTATTATTCATAAACACTATTATAGTGCATTTTACACATTGAACATCATTTCACATTATGATTGTAATTCCTTCTTAAACAACATCACACATGACACAATGATCTTGATTTTATTTTCATATTTAATTTTCATGTTAATAATTATATTGGTAACAATTCATAGTTGTGGAGTGTAGGGAGATCCTCATTCGAAGACCACCAAAATGGAATTTCATGCAAATAATTCTGGAGAAGGTTGGTTGGACCCCAACCCAATGATGAGAATGTGGTTCCCAAAATACATTCCCAATGAAGCCCAAGATTCGTGTGGTGATATAAAACATATTGAAGAACAAATGATTTTTTAGGAGTCAGTGCTAATTCGAATTTAATTGTGGTTATTAAGGCGGCCCCATTTAGAGTTAAAATTTTGGGCCCCATTATGAGGCTCATAAAATCATCAAACCAATTTAATCATATCTAGAAAAAAAATATTTTGGGATAAAATTTTTCATAGAGCTAGAAGATATATGTATCTTCATTTTTGTCTTCAATGGACCACTCCAATTATGTCATATATATGGTCTTCCAGGCACCTCTTTTCTTGGGAAGAAATCTGGCTTCCATCTTGGGTCAATGGTGGAAACGTCTACTCTCTCTTAACAATCCACCCACATAAGCCCACCACCATTAATTTAGGTGACTTCTACTGTTGTAGGCATGACCCAAGGCGTCAAAATTGCATATTTGTAGAACTGGTGGTAGAAGAGTTTACGATCTTTGGAGATTTGTAATCATTGTAATGTTATTATGTCGATTTGGCTTTGTAACTTTATTGTTTCTCATGTATGTTGTGCAAATCACCTTAGTTCTGAATAAAATTTCTTCCTATCCACTTATACTGTTTTCTTATTATCTTTTTTATATCATTTCATTTAGGTGTTATATTATTCAAACCATACCTTGTGACATTTTTCACACAACGTTGGAGTTATTTCTTTCTTTTTATTGATTTTTTACTTCTCCAATTATACCTCATGAGTCTACTATTCGCTTCCATTGAAACCATAGAATCAATGGAGGGATAAATCTTATAAGGTATGTTCCAATGGAGTATGAAGTGGCTGTTTTTTGAGTTATTTCTCACTCCATTAATTTTGAATCACGTCTTTTAATTGATAATTTTGTTTGATGATCTTTAAACTCTTTTATCCTTGTTGAATTTAAGGCTACACACTACAAGTGATAATACAAAAATTTTCCTTAAAGTGCTCAAAACTATGATCCTTCAAGTGTATAGGTGATTAGTATTAATGGGTGTTGGTATTAAACCATATGTTTTGATGTTGTTTGATCTTCTTAAATGAATCTATCTCAAATATAAGAAATTGAAATCATTAAAAAAAGATTTCATCCAATCCATCTAAAGAGATAACCTATGGTCAAATCATTATCTTAATTTGAATTAACATAAATATTCTAGTGACACCTTAAACCCATCTAAAATAAACGTATGTTTTCCACTTCATAACCAATAACAATCCATATAATGTATGTGTCTGTAGATTACTAGTTAGGTCTCTGAGGATTTTATTACACAAGCTAAACTACAAGGACCCTTCTACCATCATCACTTGGGTAAATTTGAGCATGGATCAAACTTTGGGGCTGCTGCTGAGGACCCAAGTAATTCATATCAACACCCATTCAATTCTCCCACATTTCATCTATTATCACAAAAGATCTCTTATCTTTTCCCTTTCTTGTTTTTTTCTTTTGGCACATGTCCGACAACACTCGTGATGAATCAAACCGTCTAGTTATGGTGGATAGTCCAGGGTTTGGGGAGTCAAGTACACCAAGAGAACTCATTACATGATATCATAATATTCATTATACTCTAGAGTCAAAAATTGAGCCCATTTCAATGTAATATCTTCAACGAAACCAACTCATAAACTTGGGTGGAAACCAAAATGGAAACCCAAATGAGGCAGCCCCAAACAAGGGTAATGCAGTCGATCAAACTATGAATGACTACCTCACACCAACCTAAAACAATGCCCTGTAATGGATTAGACAAAATTACTTAGGATATTCTAATTGTATATTTAAACCCAATTTCCCAAACCACATTCCCACATTCCACTGAATGGAGTCCGAGATGCTATACCTTCACATGAAGAAGGTCCTTAACATTGTTGAAACCTTGTGTCCCCCGCATAAACTAGAATTAGCTAAGATGAATGTATTTCTTTTATCATTAATGGATCGAGCTAAAAATTGGCTAAAAAAATTGATACCATCATCTATTCATTTATGGGACCATCTAAAAAGAGAATTTACAAAAAATACTTTCGCTACAAAAAAAACTCACTTAAAAAGGGCATCCAAATTTTTTATGAAAAAGAGGGAGAGTCATTCTATGAGACATGGGAGAGGTTCAAGGACAATTTAAACATGTTTCCACACCATGGTTTTTCTATTCCTAAATAAGTGAGAATTTACTATGAAGGTTTGGGTCCAGGGAACAAATAATTCATTGACATGTTGTGTAATGGAACCTTTAAAAACAGAGCCCCAAATGATGCTTACGAGTATCTAGAAATCCTTGCTATACAAAAACAAACATTGAGAACTTCAACTTATTCTGAAAAGACACAAAGAACTACAAGAATTAATACCGTTACATAAGAGGAATGCTTTAGGGATAAATTCACAGCACTCTCTAGGATGATTGAAGAGATATATCATAGGAAATTCCCTGAAATCGCAACTGTAGACCATGTTTGCACAATTTGTGACAAACATGACCATCAGACAGACGACTTCCCAACCATTCCAGCCATCAAATATTTTCTTTTAGTTGGACCCCTAGAGAAAGTAAATTATTTGAAATTTCAAAATCCTCAATACCAAAACACATTCAACCCAATGTATAATGACCACCCAAGCATCCACTTGAAAGATAACCAACGACCGCGCCAAACATTGGGAAAAAATCCTTACCCCCATCATAAATACCAAACCAATAACCAGTTCCAAACCAAACCTATCCAATTCCAATAGCCACTAGTACATTTTGAACAAACTATCCCACCTCAAAAATATCCCCCCTAGGATAAACCAATCTTCTCAAGCATCAACACAAACTATTACACAAATCCTAGTAGAACAATTGTGTAAACAAATGGAAAAAATGAACTGATAATTCTCATCCCTTAAAAAAGAACATCAAACCATCAAAAATGGAAAGGCACCCATGAAAACTCATGCAGTACCATCCTCAAATTTAATGGGAGAGTCTTGTTGCACTCAAAAAACTCATGAACAAGTAAAGGTTGTGAATATTTTAAGAAGTGGTAAATTGATTGATAAACCTGATCAAATAATTCAGAAACCATGAGAAGCTTCAAACTCTAATAAAAAATCAATTGAACCACAATATCAAACTGATGAAACTGATAACAATGTTAATGAAACAACTCTTCAACAAACAACCCCACAACCTGCACCATTTCCTCAATGCATGAGGGGGAAAACCAATCCGGAATTGAGTGAATCATTGAGGGAAATCGTCTCACAAGTCAAGTTGAACATTCCCCTTCTCGATTAAATCCAAACCATACCTACCTACTCAATGTAACATAAGGACTTGTTCACTTTTAAAAGAAAATTTTTACATAAAAACCACGTCCTTTTGTTAGATAATGTGAGTACCACCGTTAAAGGGACCATTCCTTCTAAGATGAATGACCCGGGATGCACATACATCAATGTTGAACTAGGAGAGAGCAATGTTGTCAAGGCCTTGTGTGACCTAGGTGCTAAAGTCAATCTCATCCCCTATGTTGTGTACTACCAGTTAGTCATAGAAGAGCTCCAACCCACATCTGTCATAATTCAACTTGCTGATCATATCATTAGGGTTCCAAAGAGGATTTTAAAGAACGTTTTGGTAAAGGATGAAAACATCATCTACCCTGCTAACTTCATTGTCCTTGAAAACCATCCAAACATATGATATAAGGAACAAACCCCAATCATCCTTGGTCATCCCTTCCAAGCAAAAATCAACTCCATTATCTGAGTCCAAAATGGGAACATGACCATAAATTTTGGAAACATGAGTCTAGACATGAACATCTATAATGCATGCTCACAAATAGGGTATGATGAGAACATTCATGATGTAAACATGATAGGAATAATTGATAATGAATCCAAAGAACATCAATGAATATTTGATGGATGTTTAAGTTGGGATGATATTGATTTCATTTGTTTACATGAATGAAGTTTATCTCCTTGGCTTGAATGATTTTCAAATTCCTATTATGATGAAGTATTATGTCCAAAAATCAGTTAAACATTTCAGGAAACCACTTTCATGGATACCACTCGATATTCCATCCCAAAAACTGATCAAGCCAATATAGTAGCGGAAACTTCTACATGTGGGAAATCAATCCTATCTAAAACTCTAGGAAGAATAATTCAACTTGATCCAATGTCCCAATCTTCTGCTGAAATTATGAACCAACCAGATCTTGAATTGAAGGAACTTCCCACTACACTCAAGTATGCCTTCCTAGGGAAAAATAAAACACATATTATTGTCATTTCTTCATTTCTTGAAGTCAGTCATGGGAGTATGCTTCTAGATGTCCTTAGGAAACATAAGAAAGCCATTGATTGGACCCTGTCTGATATTCTTGGGATTATCCCACTTATCCGGACTCATAGGATTGTTCTAGAATCTGATTCAATGGCATTTCGTCAACCTCAATGAAGACACAATCATAATAAAATGGTGGTAGTAAGGATGGATCATATGAAATTATTAAAATCTGGTTTCATATATCCCATAGATGAGAGTGAGTGGGTAAGCCCAATCCAAGCGGTTCCCAAGATGGAATGAATCACAGGGATAAAAAAAATTGATGGAGAGATTTTTCCAACTAGGGTGAGTAGTTGCTGGAGAGTCTGCATCGACTATAGGAAGCTAAAATAATTTACCAAGAAGGACCATTTCCCCTTACCATTCATTGACCAAGTCATTGAGAGAGTGGAAGGTCATGCCTTCTACTATTTCTTACATGGGTACTCAGGGAACAATCAGATTGAGGTATACCTTGAGGATCAAGGGAAGACTACTTTCACCAATCCATTCGGCACATTTTCCTTCAAACTCATACCCTTCAGGTTATGCAATTCCCATGGATTCCTCTAGCGGTGCATGATGGGAATCCTCTCAGAAATGGTAGGGGATTTTCTTGATGTCTTCATGGATGACTTCTCAATTTTTGGGGATAAATTTGAGGGATGTTTTAGGAATGTGGAGAGATTCTTGTCAAGATGTGAAGAAAATAATATGGTCCTAAACTGGAAAGAATGTGATTTCATGGTTAAAGTGGGACTAGTTCTAATCCGTATGGTCTCAAGTATGTGGATTGAAGTTTATAAATCCATTGTTGACATCATTTTCACCATCCATCACCCAAAACTATCAAGGATGTGAGGTCTTTCTTAGGACATGCTGGTTTCTATAGAAGATTAATCAAGGATTTTAGTTCAATCTCCCATCCCCTTTGTGCTCTCATAGTAAATAATGCTCCATTTTTTGGATAGAAAGCTGTGAGGGTTCATTCTCAACCCTCAAATCCTCTCTCTCCTCTCCTCCCCTTTTGAAATATCTAATTTGGAACCTTCTTTTAGAACTTATGTGTGATGCTAGTAACTTTGTTGTAGGATCCCTGTTAGGAAAACGTTGTGATAAAACTCTTTATGTCTTTGATTGTGCAATAAAATCCTTAAATGATGCCCAAATCAACTACACCACCATTAAAAAGGAGTTATATTCTATTGTGTTTTCCTTATAGAAGTTTAGGTCCTACCTCTTAGGATCCCCCATCACTGTGTTCACATACCATTATGCACTAAAATTCCTCTTCCAAAAACAAGATACTAAGGCTAGACTAATAAGGATGGTCCATCTATTATAAGAATTTGACCTCACAGTCAAGGATAAAAAGGGGGTTGAAAATGTTATAGTTGATCTCCTCTCTAGGATGGAATTCAAAGACAACTCAAATAACCTTTCTGTGTCTGATTCATTTCCTGATGAACACATATACTTTGTGCGTGACTTCCCTTGGTATGTTGATAGATCCAATTTCATAGTTACATGAGTCATTCCAAAATTATTAGGTACATAAGATCGAAGGAAAATCCTTTCTAATGTTAGGAACTATGTGTCTGATGATCCCTAACTCTATAAGTTCTACCATGACCAATTCATTTTGAGGTGTGTCCCAGAATATGAACAAGAGTCCATCATTAAATTTTGTCATAGTGAGGCATGTTGAGGTCATTTTTCTTTAAGAAAACTTATGCTAAGGTTCTTCAGTGTGGTCAATTGTGGCCCACCCTCTTGAGGGAATCCTACACCTTTTGTCAAAGATGTCCTAAGTGTCAACAAGTACGGACAATTTCCAAAAGTAATAAAAGGCCACTCACTCCCATCTTAGTGATTGATATCTTTGAATGTTGGGGAATCGATTCCATGGGTCCCGTCCTAATCTCTAGGGGATACCTCTACATATTATTTTCTATTTATTTTGTCTAAAAATTGGTCAAATCCATTCCCACCAAGTTTAATGACCATCATGTTGTGATCTGATTTCTGAAATACCACATATTTTCTCAATTTAGAATTCCTAGGTCTATAATCACAGATCTAGGAACCCATTTCTGCAACCGTCCATTCTCTTCACTCAGGTCTAAGTACGGGATTTATCATAAAGTTTGCTCTCTGTACCATCCTCAAACCAATGGTCAAGATGAGTTAGAAAATATGGATATTAAGAATATTATTGAAAAAAAAAATTAGTCCTTCTAAGAATGATTAGTCTGAGAAACTCTTGGATTCTCTTTTGGAATATCGTAAGGAATAATAAACCTTCCTAGGAATGTCACCATATATGTTGGTTTATGGAAAATCATGATATTTACCTGTTGAAATTGAGCATAAGGCTTTTTGGGAAATTCTGAAAATAAATTATGACCTCTCATTGGCCAAAACAAAAATGAAATTTGATCTCAATGAACATGAGAAACCAAGGATGGAGGATATTGAAAATTCAAGGATTAATAAAACTAGAGTTAAAGCCTACCAATGATGGAATATCAAATTCAATAATTTTGATTCTGAAAAATTTGTGCTTTTGTATAGTTCAAAACTTTTTTTACACCCAAGAAAGTTAAGGTCGGAATGGAAAGGTCCTTTCATTGTGCATCATGTGTACCCCCATGGGGTAGTAGAGGATCAAGATCCCACAAGTGGTTAAATTTTATAGGTCAATGGTCAAAGGTAAAAACCCTTCACTGAATCATTTAGTAAACAATAAAAAGTGGTTGAGTTTATTGATCCAACCTATGAACCAGGGAAAAAATAATAGATTTAGGATCCATGTTGGACTAACGAAGTTAAACAAAGTGCAGCATGGGAGGCAACCCATGGTTTTCATGTTTCCAATCATTTTTTTTGTAATCAACTTTATATTTTAAATATGATCAATGAATCATTTTGATATTTAAAAATAATAAAATATACACTGTTGACGTATTCATATATTATGAGTATGGATGGGTATGAAATAGGATCTCCATATTCATCTGTGTCACATGGTGTCATCCTTGAGTAATACATTACCCAGAAATTTAAAAAGTAGATAAGGTATCATTAGTTCATTTTATTTTTATGTGTTTGCTGGTTAAAAAAATATAATAATAATAACAAAATTAAAAGGCCACATAGTAGGTCATGGGGAAAACCCCGTCACTACTGGACAAGCCACATGGACTAGAACTCGGGACCGAAGGGAGACAGGGGACGCACTCACGACTGACCTATGACTTATTGGGCTTACATATTCTATAATTTGTATATATATACATATATTTCACTTTATTTAATATATGTATAAATGTTTTTTTGTCATTCATTTTTTTCCACCAGGGAATTATTAGAGTGACATCGAGATCAAGGGATTAAAAGGGAGGAGCATGAATTTCAACATCAACCAGCAGGTGACTTCATTCCATGATCATCGTTTTCAATTTCCATTTTGAACTCCCATTCTCTACATATACCCCCATTTAATTTTTAATTTCATTAAACACCAGGGAAAGTGTTATTTTATGTTGGGGGATATTAAATAAAATTTCTTTTGAATCGAAAAAAGGAATAATTAGAAAAAATGTTCCTTAATGGAAGGAAAAATTTCTTTATCCTTAAACATGATAATAGAAATAATACATTTTGAAACTGAATATTAAATAATTTAGCATGCCCTGATTTTGATTTTAATAAATGTTTAATTTCATTAGCATATATTTTGGGAAGTTTGGATATCTAATATGATATTTAATTTTTTATTTTTGAATCCAAATAAAAAAATCACAACGCACGTTCATTGGATAGTGGGGTATTAGTTTGAGTTCATGGGGTCCCCCAAATAAATAGCATAGGATTCATGATCATTTTAGTTTTAATATGATTATTCAATAATACAAATTAAAAAAACAATAAATTTGCGTGTAGAGAAATGAAATGACCTAATGCGTGGCTTCTGACACATGGAGATCATGAATCCATAGTGTCCTAGCCTAGAGTTGGTAATTTTATCTATTTTTTGGTAATTTTAATTTGTTTTTGTATGAGTTAAATTGAGATGATGCCCGAATATGTGGGCTTCAATTGGTTTCCTATGTACTTTGAGCCTGGTAGTCAAAGGCAATGTCTCGATATAAGGGTTGACTCTTCTCAGTGCAATTTCAATTACCATAGAAAAATTTCAAAATAAAAAAATAATAATAAAATAATAAAATAATTTTAATACTCATCTTAATATTTAAATATAATTCCACTTAGCACATCCATCATTTCCCTCTTGAATAATGTTGAACCCCTATGTCTAATGTGATGCACAACACATCATCACTCTTTATTGACATTGGATGAAATATGGTGATGCATTTAAACAAAGTAATGGTCTTGGGATTGTGATATTCTTATAAAAATATAATGTATTAAAGTATTTTGATGGGTTTCATGATTGTTTGGTATAAGGTTTTTTGGTGATCATTGTGTATTAAAATGATTTTGGAAAAGGGATTCGAATTTAATATTTTTTAGATAGATTTTTCTCGGGACTAGAAAAAATATAGTTGGGGGGATGTGATTAGCCACTAAATGAGGATAACATTAATTTTTAATATATATAATATTCAAGTTCTTTATTATTCATAAACACCATTTTAGTTCATTTTACACTTTGAGCATCATTTCACATATTGATTGTAATTTCTTCTTAAAATGCACTATTATGTGGTACATATTTGAACATAATTTAGAGTACCCATTGATCATTATTTTATTTTAGTATTTAATTTTCAGGTATCTAATTATATTAGGAGAAATTCATACTTGTGTAGTGTTGGAAGATTCTTATTGGACGACCACCAAAATGGGATTTCATGCAAACAATTCTGGGGAAGGATGATTGGAAACCAGCCCACTAATGATAATGTGGGGCCCAAAATAAATTCCCAATGATGCCAAAATTTCGTGGGATTTTTGAAAACATATATATGAACAAGTCACTATTCATTAACCAGTGCTAATTTGGCCTTCATGGTGGCTATTAAGGCTCACCAATTTCGAGAAAAAAAATCTCGGCCAGATTATGAGGCCCATAAAATCATCCTACCAATATAATCATATCACACTAACCACATATTCTATTGGGATGATGTTATAAAGATAGATAGGGGACATTCTGATCTTCATTTGTGTCTTTTATGGACCACTGAAATTCGGCCATCTAGGACTTCCAGGTGGCTCTTTTTGGTTGAAGCAATATGGCTCCCACCTCAGGTCAAGGGTGGAAAAGTCTACTCTCTCTCAACTTTCCACCAACCTAGTCCCACCACCATTAATATAGGTGACTTCCACTATTTTAGTCTAGACACAAGGCATAAAAAGTTTCTATTTAATGTAATGAAGGTAGAGAATTTTTTGATCCTTGGAGCATTGTTCTCATTGTAATGTTATTTTGTCTATTTGGCTTTGTAAAGTTCTTCTTTCTCATGTAAGTTGTTCAAATCATCGTAGTTCTTAATATAATTTATTCTTTTCCTATTATTCTGTTTTTCTTCGTATCACATTGATATTTTTTACTTATGGTTTGAATTTATTCACACCATACCTTGTGATATTCATCATATAACAGTGGAGTGATTTCTTTCTTTTTATTGTTTTTTAACTCTCCAATTCCTCCCACATGAGTTTAATTTCTACCTCCATTTAAATCATAATATAAATTGAGGGATAACCATATTATGGTTTGATCTAAGGGAGTATCAAGGGGATGGTTTGTATGTTATTTCTCAATCCATTAATTTCTAATCAATTCTTTTAATTCATAATTTTGTTTGAAAATATTTAAACTCATTCATACTAATTGAATTTATGGTCACACACATCATGTGATAATACAAAAATTTACCTTATGTGATCAAACCTTTGATCCATAAAGTGTATAGGTGATTAGTATTAAAGGTTGTAGGTATTAAACTAGTAGGTGTTGATGTTTTTTGATCTTCTTAAATGAACCCATCTCAAATATAAGAAATTGAAAACATTAAAAAAGGAATGCATCCAATCCACCTCAAAAGTTATCTTATGGTAAACTAATTATATTAATTTGAATTTACTTAAATCAGTTAGTGATACCTTAATCCCATCGAAAATCAGCCCAAATTGTTCAATTCCTAGCCAAAACAATCCATAGAATGTACGTGTCTGTCGGTTACTTATTAGGTCTCTGAGGATTAGATAACCCTAGCTAAACTACAAGGACCATTCTACCTTAATATTTTGGGTAAATTTGATCATGAATCATATACAATAATATTTAAACAATCAAATAAAATTTAAATACCTTTTCCAGAATATTAAGCAAAAATAGTAACCATTTTAAGTTAATTTTCGAATGGTTTTAAGATAGAACATCAACAGTCAAAATAATCATAATCCATTCAAATAAATATTTTATATGATTTAAAAAATATTAATCCATATCATATATAAAAATCAACAATATTTTTTTAAATAAATGAAGATACTCTTAAAAATTATCGAGCAATTCTGGAGTTAAATAAATTTTTACATTGTATAGAAGAATTCCTTTGGGAAATTAATTTCAATAGAAATGTATGAAGTTAGATAGTATTTTAATAATATAATTAGTGATTTTCGAATGATGAATGTTTCTAATAATATATTATATAGTTCCCTTGAATATATGTAAAAAAATGAGAAATTCCCTTGAATCGGCCTTGTATTTCGATATGAATAACGAAAGTCCATTTTAAAAAGTATAAATCCCCATAAAATAAAGAATCATTCTATTTGGTAGAAATATATAGAACAATAAAAAAAATTATGGTGAGTACATAATAATAAATATGAATTTCATTAGATAATTAGATAAGAAAAGTAACCAGAATGAAAATGGAGGTTTGGGTGGAAAATCCTTACCCAAGTCCAAAGGTGTTCCTCTCTTGAACATAATGACCAGAATAATAAAATTTAGTTTTATAAATTAATAATTCCAGAACCTACCATAAATATAATTTCTTTATTAAAACCTTTTTCGGTACATTTTGGACCTTTTGATGGGTTAAGATATTCAGTTTTATTGTTTAGGATTATTTTCATCCTTGGTTTTCATGATCAGTTTACTTATATTCATTTATGGATAATCATGTAGAATAAGAATGGATGTCCACAATAAATGTTTTATGTTATTATTGGAAACCCATAATATTACATGGTTATAATATTTCATTTGGTTAATTGGTATGAATATTAATCATTACAAAATAATATGGACAATTATTTCGGTTAATTGGTGGTTATGGATCACTACAAACTCTTTTTGATTTATAAATTAATATCATTTGTAAATGAGGATTGGATAACCATAAATATATTATAATAAATATATTATCTTATATTTAAACCATCAAAATGATTTCATGGCCCTAATTGAAAATGTTTAAAGAAAATGAAATATTGTCATCCTTGAATGTGATAAACTAACATTTCTTCGACAATTTTTTTCTAGTATAATAGAAGATAATAGGAGAGATGATGAAGAATCATTAATTTATCATGAAAAACAATATAATACCAATACATTAATAGTTTTATCATGTCATCTGGATAACGGGTGGTTAGGAATGAAAAATTAATGAATGGAACATCAAATAAAAGGGATTAAATGAGATATTAACCTCTTGAAGTAATCTTCCTTGATAGCCTCTTTAGGGAGCGGTTTTTTTATTATTATGAGACCAATGGATTGTATATGCCGAGAAGGAGAATGGGAGGATTTTTGGGCATATAATAGAGTAGGTAATAATCATTAGTGGATTGAAGAGAAAAATGTGTGAGGGTTATTAAATAGTGGATGATAGGGGTGATTTGTGAATATAGTATTCCTTATTTTATTATTTCACTCAAGACTACCAATACTATTGATATGTGTCCCATAGTAGTATCAATTTTATATGAGTTTGAACCAAGTGTTTTTACCTCAACCATGATTCCAATAAGAGTGAATTTAACTGATAATGTATATATAATGTAAATTACCGTGTTTTACTATTAATAATAAATGTGAGTAATTCAAAAAAAATCTTCAAAATTCATTCTAAATTTTTTTCACCATGTAGAATTCAAAAATTAACCCCAATTTTAAAAAATATCTTTCTATATATTAATAATTTAATTTTTTATTATAAAAAAAATTATTCAAAAGATAACAATTATAAAACTGTAATTCTTTTTTATTACCTTGGAAATTTAATCATGATTTCACTACCTTATAACATTATGAAAATAATATAATATTATTATTTACTAATCATAATGTTCATATTAATATTTATATTACTATTCAGAAGGGTATGTTAATATTTATCAAAAAATATGTTTGTCCTGTTAGACTCTAAATATCATTCAAAGAAACTGGGTAAGTCGGTTTTTTGAAAATAAAATTATATTGGTGGAATAATTATGTTTACTACCGAGGTTAAAAAAGTGGAATTTTTTAGAGACTCAGTGATTCATGCGTTCAATATTAAATTTATTTTCAAAATCCTAGGGTTGTATAGTTATGGATCTTGGTCGCCATTCATGCGTGGCATAAGAGGTAGAGGTTCATCTAGCTAATTTGATTGATTTACATAGGGTTGATCTAGTTGATTATTGTGGGGATGATCTAGATAATGATGATGATCAGTGGTACAGTATTTTGGGTTCCTTCATGTGATAGGAACTGTGGAGGTTTTAGGGTAGTGTTTTATATATGGATTAAGAGAGCCAGATGCAGGAGCTTAAGATCGCCTTTAGTTTGATCCAGGACCCAATGGGGTATGTGGTCCATTAGGATATCAGATAGATGGGTGGAGATGCACGTCATTGGTGGAAAATAATTTTGGTGGATCAGGAGGTGATATATGTATTGTGGGTCATCTTCCAGAATGGGTTCAATGAAGAGTTCCTCTTGTTGACCGCGAAGGTTGAGAAGTAGCATGAGATACTCTCCCCTTAGTAGGGGATCATATCAGAGGGAGCTGTGATTCATATTTATTTAACTTCTATATTTTTCTAAGATATTTTTCTATATGAGTTTTCTCATGTGATACAACATAAGGAGTCACATAATCCTTGTATTCAGTATGTTGTTACTCAATTTACATTTCCATCATATATGGATTTCAGAAAAAAGGTAATGGTGGTCTAGAGGATATATTCATGAGGAAGTCTACTATAAGAGGATATCTAGTATAGTTATTTGAGAATCAGGGTGTTCATTGATATATATCAGGTTCCATGACCATGATGTTTTTGACCAGTAGGGAGTTGACCAAATAGAAATCTTTCAATCATCTAGTGCCAATGGTTTTTTGCTTGTCATGGGTTCTTCGTGAATGATTGTTTTTTATGTGGTGTTTGTGGTCATTTATAGTGCTATTTCGTAGATGTTTCCCATGATCTGTGAGGTGGAGGTGGGTAGGTTCACCACCATCCTTTGTGGCAGTTTCTAGTGAGCTCGTTTCAACAATACCAGGAATAAGCATTCACTCCGATGAGGGTATATGGATCAGGTAGAGGATGACCTTATGATGTTCCTCATGAACAGATATCAATACCTGATTGTCACCATAGTTTTGGTCATCATAAGAGAAAAAATGGAGATGGGACTGGTTTTTGAGTTTGGTAATCAGATGCCAGACATTCGTGATTGATTTGTGATGGGGGTTTAGAATGATGATGGGACCACTTCAGTCTCATGGGGATCTCTTCTTTCTATAGTTGGAGCCATACAATTTCATACTCTAAATAAAATGGTTTCAATTATTATGTTTTTTCTTCAACATATTTTATAAGAGTGTCAAATTTTCATACGTGGATGGTCATTGTGTGTCTTACATTGGTGATTAGAGTATTCACGTGTCCAGTCGACATATGGAGACCCTTTTTTTCTAGTTAGCTGAGATATTAGTGAATTCATTATACACTGTCACAGTGGAGGATCTCAGGTTCATTATTGAGTTCTTGGTTGTTTTCCTGGAAGAGTTATCAGTGCTACTACATTGACCTGATGTTGATTTGGGGATAAACTATCACCCATGTACATCCCAGATTGCTATGGATAATTATTGGATTATACCTTCTGAGCTACATGAATTGAGGATCCATATAAATGATCCTATGAGAAAGGGTATTAGGTAGCCTTATGTTTCACCTTGGGGTTCTCCATGTTTTTTGAATTCTCAGACCAGTTCATTGTTGTATTCATCAAGGATATATTGACATACTCTATGTCATAGGAGAAGCACATAGAGAATCAAAGAATCATTTTTCCACTTCTTCAATACCACCATATCTATATAACTATTCCAATTGTATTTTTTTTACCTGGTATGTTCATTTCATCAAGAATATGATGTCTCATCATGGTGTGGTAATAGACCCGTCAATAGTAGAAGATGTTGTTTTTGGGATGCTCTACAAAATTTGGCTTGGTTTCACACTTTTCTTGGCCTCACATGCTATTATCAGAGGTTAGTATCTGATTCTTCTCTTGTTACAGCCTTGTTAATTTATTTTATAAGGATACATATTTTCCATGTATTGATCAGTTCTGAGAAGTGTTTGGTTTCATAAAGGATATGTTGTTTATTACCCATAGTGCTCTGGTTTTTTAATGATGGATAATGTTTAAGGGATTTTGTGATGCTTCCAATATGGTTTTGGGATTCCGGTAGATGAAGTAGGGAGAAGTTATCTCTTATTGGTCTATGAGGTTACATTTACACTAATGTAACTATAGCTACTATTAATTAGAGATAATAACATTTTTTTCACTGATGTTTTTATGGAATTACCTCATTAGGGAGTTTTTTTTTGTGTTCACAGATCACAATATCTTGATTTATTTCTTTTCATATTGTGATCCAAATGTGCAGAAACTAATGAGGATGATGTTTCATTAGTATTATTATATTAAGATCATGTACTCTTAAAAAATATCAATATTCAGGGTCTATGAATTGTGAAAAAAGTGATGGAAGGTTGTTTTTCCTTAATCTGTAGTGTTTTATAGTGTCATGTATGATTTAACACCAATGAACATAGATTAAAGGGTGGATGGGGGTATAAGATTTTTGTTACAGATGACAGTTCAACCATCATTAATTCATAAAGTGTATGAGTCTTAATGGGGAGTCATAAAGGGGGTGATTATGTGAAATTGTGTCGGCCCGAGTGATGAATTGAATGAATGGTAAAAGGAGATATGAAGTTAGATATTGTTTCATGGAATGTTGTTTGTTCTTTTGGTAATGCATGATAGATTTCTTCATGATATTCATAACATACATTTTGCGGTGCACCTGGGATATTCTACGATGTATTGTGTTTTGAGGATATTGTTTTGGTGGCTTGGGTGAAATTGTATGTGCATTAGTTCATAGAAATGTTATTCAATTTATATCCAGTATTAGCTAAGCACCATTTTCCTAATGGTTTGTTTCTATCCTTGGATAATCCTGAGTGTTGATGGGATGATATATCAGTGGATTTATACATAGGGTTAACCAGATCCCAGATAGGTTGTGATCCATTTTGGGTTATTGTGCGTCAATTTCTAAAAGTATCTCACTTATTAGTTATTAAGGATTCATGTGCAGTAGATTCATGGTCTAAGAGGTATTTGGATGATTTAGTGAGGTTTTATGGAGTTCTGATGTCCATTTTCTTATGTCGAGAATCACAGTTTACCTCATTAGTTTAGAGGGGATTGAAGGATGATAATTCCAATCAATTATCCAACAAAACTACTTTATTCACTTATAAATAGGGGAATATGGAATGAACTACCCAAACAATGGAGGATAAGTCATGAGCGTGTATCATGAACATTGTTTGATCTTGTGTGTGACACCTTCCTTCAGTGGAGTTTTCTTATCATAATAGATATCACTATTCCATTCACATTACCTCACTTAATGATAGGTATGGGAGGAAATTTTTTTCACCATTATGATAGAAATATGTTTGGGAAGAAACTATAATTGGTATGGATATGGTGCATAGCATGACAGAGAATTTTATGCTTGTTCATGAGTGGATGAAAGTAGATCAGGGCTGAAAAAAATCTTATTCCCATCTCAAAAGCTGGACTATGTAGTTTGAGGTTGGGGAATATATGATCATGAAGGTTTCCCCTTTGATTTGATCAAATGATGCTTATCATGTAGAGTATGCTTTATCCTAGTCTTTTTGTACCATTTGAGGTGTTGGGGTGAGTTTTCAAGGTGTATTATATGTTAGTTTTAACTCCATAGTTGGATAGGATCTAGTACATCATTCAAATCTCTTAGCCTTTTCATCATCATCATGATGAACCCCCTAACAATTACTGGGGAGATTAAGGCATCGATAATGATGTGACATTTTATGCGTACCCAAAATAGATACAAGATCATTGATAGAAGTTTCTATGTGGATGGAAAATTAATTGCATTCATGTGTGGTGGGTGCATGGTGGCCAAAATAATTATACGTAGGAGTGAAATACACGGGTGTGTGGCCCTTACTAAGAGTAGTTATGAGTATTTTTCATTATAATGTGATAATTGAAAATATTTTTTTATGAAATGAGTTTCTCCCTCTTATTTTGATGTGTGATAAATTCCAAACATATTAAAAATGGCAGAAATGATTTCATATTAGGAAGCATTAATTGTGATTCGATAAAACCCATCATGGTGATTCAGTGCTTCCCAATGCAGATAATATATTTACTGTCACGACCCATCCTCGGGGTCTGTGACGTGACTACCCCAAACCCGCATTCTATAGGCCAGGGGCTGGCGACTAGCACCAAAGGTGAAAATCCCGATAACAGGGAAGGCATTGCCTTTATAAAAGTAAACAAAACACCACAGAGTACAAGCGGAAGTAAAACACTAAGTACAAAGAGAAGTGTTGAAAGGTAAATGGGAAAGAATATAAATCGAAATGAATGTACAACTACAACTGAACAATGTACAACAGAAAAGTCAATAGCTGGAAGAACGGAAGCGGCTCCCGGGTCATCCTCCTCGGATCCTACCTGAAGGGTAGGTACAGATGGCGCAACTCCTAGATCATCCACCATGAATCCTACCTAAAGGGTAGGTACAGATATCCTCCACAACTCTCTTGCCCGTCAACCTCCTCCGTGTGTCGTCTCATCGTGAATTCCACCTCCGGATACTGACTCGTCGTGTAGTCCACCTTCGGGTACCGTCCAGTCCTCGAACACTCGGCCTCCGTTAGCACTGCCGTCGTCTGCAACCAACACAACGAGGTGCGGGCATAGCCCGTGCAGGGGTGAGTATAACGATACTCGGTAGGGACCCCGATACCCTCAAGGTCTCACAAAAAACAACAAGGATAACCACAAATAAGATCTCAACAGATAACCGCTACTTAGGTATATGCCCATTCATATACCTAAGTTATCAAGTAACCCATCTCAATAATGAGGAAGCACAAGGGTTATGAAATCAAAGGATAACCACTACCCAGGTATATGACCATACATATACCTTAGTTATCAAGTAACCCATCTCAATCATGAGGAAACACAAAGGTCATAGACTCAGCTCAAACCATGATTTTAATTATTGAAACCGTAATTGCTGAAGAGCTTCGTCTCTGAAGTGTACAATGGTCCTGTCACGACTCTGAGGTACTGCTCACTAACATAAGACTGCTGAGGTAATATTCCTGTCGAGTACTGTGTGCCTGCTACTACAACCAAGTGCTTCCCACCATGGGTCTACCGCTACAACCAAGCGCTCCCCTCATAGCCTCAAGAGGTACTCCTTCTGTTAAGTACCACGGGTCTGCCACTACAACCAAGCGGTCCTCCGCCGTGGGTCTGCCACTACAACCAAGCGCTCCCCCTCATAGCCTCTAGAGGTACATCTTCTGTTGAGTACAGCGGGTCTGCCGCTACAACCAAGCGCTCATCTGCCTTGGGTCTGCCGCTACAACCAAGCGCTCCCCACTGGGCTATCCGAAACACACCGAGTCGATCGGTCAAGCAGTCGTCAGGTCTCAGCCGGCTACACGGTCATCTTACTCCGCACGCTCGTCTCCAGGAGGGTCCACTCCATGAGATACTGGTCGATACTACAAATATCACATGTTCCACGAAGTAGTATCTCAAAGGACCGCCTCATCATAGGGGTCTCAAACGCAACAGACATCGCGTCAATTGGACACCCGGTCTGTGAGTTATTTCCCTTTTTGTCCCAAGGGTCCAGTAGGTTTTTTGAGCCAACCAACCTGGCCGTAACTCAACTGTACCCCGAAATCTCATAGGTTATACTCATAGGGACCGTTTCTCAATGAGATCACCAATGCCGCTGACGATTCTTCAAACAGACTTCTGGTCTGAAAGATAACAGATTTCCCGTTACAAGGGCCCAATTGATTTCGGGTACAATCCAACCTGAACACTTTCCAACAGAAACCCAAACTCGGGAGAAGTATGCCAAAAGGTTCGCCTCATCAAGAGGAATTCAACGAGTCAAACGGCGCGTCAATCGGATGCCCGGTCTGTGAGTTACTGGCCTTTTTGTTACGGGGTCCTGGTTGGTTTCATGAGCGAACCAACCCGACCGCACTTCGATGACATCAAAACCTCGAGCGGAGTAATCCAAAATATCCGTTTCACTTAGAGGAATCCATCAAGGTCGACGACACGTCAAACGGACGTCCGAAGCTCAAGATATAAACGTTTCTGCTCCGAGGACCCGGTTGGTTTCGTATCTGAACCCACCCGGCCGAACCCAAGGTATTCTGAAACATTGAGTGCGATATACTGAAATGGCCGTCTCAATCCAAGGATCACTACACAACTGACAGTACGTCGATCGGTGGTCCATAGCCCAAGATATGGGAAAAAGACCAAAGAGGATCCGAAAACGGGGGGTCTGGGCCCGTACTGACCCGGCCCGACCCCCCCCCCCCCCCCGGGTCGGCCCGAACCAGGTCGACCTAACACGGGTCCGGGTCCAAACCGATTTGGTGTAACCCGGCCCGGCGAGGGCGGCCCGGCCCGGCCTGGGCGCGACCCGGCCCGACGGGTCGGCTCGGCTCGGCTCGGCCCGACCGAGCGGTCGAGCGAAGGAACCGCGGCCCCCGCGCGGGGGCCGCTCTCCAGCACCCTGACGCACTATGACGGCCACGTCCCACCTCCCAGTTCCGCGCGGCCATGGAACCGCCTCGCCGTCGTGGCTTCAGCCGCGGCGGGTTATGCCGGCTGCACGCCGGGTGCCGCCGCCGTCTGGCTGTCGGCTGCTGTCGGCCTCCGCCTCTGGCCGCCGGCGCCGCCGCGCCGGTGAGGCGCGCCGGCATCGGATTCCGCGGACCACCGGACTCGCTCCGATGGTCCGTTTTACGTGCGGTCTTCGCCAGTGGTCCTCCCAGGACCCGAAATTTACTACAAGGCCATCAAATCGTTCTTGCGGCCCCGTTTGTCGTCGTCCTCCGTTCCTCACACTAATAACGAGAAAAGAAATGCGGTGGTTCGAACTTGTTCGTTGGTTCGCACCAACCGCGTTAGCGGTTTGAAACAACACCATAATATTTCCCATCATTTTGATAAACCCCGTACCACAATAATAATCCATGTACCAACTTGTTAATTAGTTGGTCCACGTTCATTCCTTGAAGGGAAACAAACATGGACTATTATCATTCTCAAAACAACCCCTACCTCAAAGTCGTCATCGGACGCGAGTTCGTCGCGGAAGAAAAGAATCATCGCGTCGCGGAAGGGAGTCACGTCGTCATGGAAGGGCATCGCGTCGCCGCGGAAGGGCGTCGCGTCGACGATCTCTGAGGGTTAAAGAAACACATGGATTTAATTATAACAATTAAATCCATGTTGAGGATAGAAACCACAAAGGAATTAAAAGGACCGCAAACTCTTACCTCAACGGACGATGGAAGATTTGACGCGGAAGAAGCGTCGTAGAGGGGGAATCGTCGGCGTCACGTCGTCGATCTCCAGGGGCCTGGCGTTCTTCGCGTTCTTCGTTTTCTTCACGTTCTTCGCGAAGGAGGAGGAAGATCATTAGAGATTCTCCAAAGGTTTAACACAACATTCAAGAAGAAGGTGCGTTTGACATACTTTATTAACATGCCAACAAATTGAAAACGTGATATGAAACGAACAAAATTAATTCATAGAATTAATTTCAATGAATAAGACACCCAAATTAATAGGAGCATTTAATTGTTTAAGAAACGCCCCAGTTGACTTTCATTAAAAAGGGTTTTCGCGGGAGCGTTACGTAGCGGAAAAGAAACGGTGGGGCTCATGCGGGCCCCAACTCAAAAATATCCTACCAAGATGGTAGGATATTTTGAATTGTACCATATCCGCTTTAACTCATCTTAAGAAGCTTTAAGTGGCTTTCAATTGGATTTAAGTGAAATAAAATAAAGTTTGTCATACCACATTATTTTATTTCATAACATAAAGCCCAAAAATTAAAAAACCACACCTGAGCAAACAAAACTACGGAAGAGGCGTTTCTAAGAAAATACCGGCGATGTGATTCCATCGGTGCCCTCAGAATTCGATTCCAAGCACCGGTTCAAAAGTTAGAAAAACCCGCTCGTCTGTTCACTGAACGTACCCGAGCTAAACTTTGGAAAATAATTCCGGGCACACCGGGCCTCGGAATCAGGCGCCGTCAGAAACTGCGTTCTTGAAAAATCCCAATGAAAATTTAGAAATAAATTTCCCTTGAAATTTCTGGGTCTTTACATTACTCCCACCTCAGGGCTTTACGTCCTTATAAAGATTTATCACCAACTAGGGTCACAAAAGTGGTACAGAGCACGCATCTGAGCCTTCTGCTCCCATGTGCTCACCTAGAGGTTCCCATACTGCCATAGAAAGTGCACCCGAGGAATTGATCGTCCTCGTAGGATCCGCTCCTGTCGATCCTCAATCCACACTGGATCCTCCGTGAAAGACACCCCATCACCATCGTCCAACTTCCCATGGTCGATGATATGCAAAGGGTCGAGCACGTATCCCCTCAGTTAAGATACGTGGAAGTCGTCGTGAAATTGGTGCAACTGAGGTGGATGGTTCAAGCAGTAAACCACCCCGCCTACCCAGCTAAGGACCTAGAAAGGTCTGTTGAACCTCGACGATAACTTGATGCCTTGTCCACATCTCCAAAAACCTCGTCGAGGTGAGACCCGTACAGGCACGTGATCGCTATTCTCGAACTCATGAGGCATCAAATTCATTTTATAACTGAAACTCAAAATGACTGCTGCCACGAGGATAAGGTTGACCGACTCAAGAGTGATCAGTCGCACCCTCCTGAGTATGAGTTTATCTTGTGCTGCCTGGGGTTTCCTTTTCGCAGACCAAGAAAAACCCATCCCGACGTCGTAGTTAAACCACCACCTTTTTGCCTAATACCATCAATTTGTGTATGAACTGTGATTTCCCAGTCCATACTCAAACCAACATTGTAAGGCCTCGACGCTGCCAGCAAGAGATTCCAAACAAAACTCTCGCCTCGAGGGTCTGACCACACCTTCGGCGTAAGTGTGATTATCGAGTATCCTCCCAAGGTATCTCCAGACGTGAGGGTCATGTCCACGGATTACCGGAAACTCTAGGTCTGGAACAAGATTTGTGATAGCAAGGGATGATTCATATCAACGTCCGCTACTACAGCAGCTAGTAGTGGACACAGACGGTCCCTTGAAACATTCTTAGAGCCATCGGGTCACTCTCCTTGACCTCATGTGGCCGTACTCTTCCTCTGCCCTCCAGCTCCCTGAGCCTAGCGTGGATAACTAAGGCGGGTGGTTGTAGCATGTTAAGATGTACACCACCTCATGCTGCTCTCATAGCTCTGCCTCCACGTCTACTACTTCGCAGACTCATATCTCCTTTAAACTTCCTCTTATGGAAACTTTTAACATGCCCGAGTCTCCAAGACTGGTGCCAGTTTCCTATTTCTAACTACACTGTGCAGTCTTCATCCTCTCCTGGATGATCTACACCTTCTTTGCCTACAATCTGAAAGAGCTGCTAAAATTTCCCTTTGCCGAAAAGAGAAATTCGGTCTCATCCCCTGGATGAACCATGCCCAGTTTCTAATACAGTCAATCCTGACATGAATGATGTATTCATGCCATGGATGACGTCGTAAGGCCTCAATGTAACTACCAAGAGATCCAACTGTCACTCTCGCATCCAAGGGTCGAGTCACACTGTCGGCATCGGTGTGATTTCACTGGGTCTCCTCCAGTAGAAATATCAAAAGTGAGGGTCAATTCAACAGTCTTAACCAGGACCACTCAGTATCAACTAAACAAAAGGACAGTAAAGAAAACATCATAAAGATAAGTGTCTTCTTATTATTGCAGCTCATAGTACAAAGACACGAATACAACAACAACATGGAACTAGAAGTACAAGGGACGTATCCACTAGTTCCTCTCCTATCCACCTACTTCCGGAGCTCTACTGCCTTGTCCACTGCTCAGCTGTTGCTCAAGCACCCACCGCTGCTTCTGCCTCAGTGGCTCCTCCAAAGCCTGCAGATCATCTGTACGAGGAGTCAGATAGTCACGTTCCAGGTGACCCTTCCTGTCACATTTATAACACTTCCGACTCCTCGTACGACTGCCTCTAGTCCTCTTGGACCTCTGCATCATCTGTCTACTTCCCACAGATGACTCGGCTACTGATCGAAAACCCTGCGGCAACGGTAGAAGCTCCTGTACACGCTCAGGGTATAGAGCTACTGGAAAAAACTCCACCCTGAAGAAGGTCTCAGAGTCTTCCCATGTTAAGGTCATCCCGTCGCAAAACTGGAACAAGTTGCTCCACCACCTGCCTGCTACTGCCTGAAGATGGCTGGCAGCAAAGATCACCATGAAGTCTGTCGGCATCCCCACTAGCCTGAAGACTTTCACTACAGCCTCCAGCCAATCCTCAGCCGCCTGCAGGTCCATCTCTCCCCGGAACCTGGGTGGCCTCTAGAGCTGGAACTTGTACAGCGCACTCAAGTGGCGTGCATCGCCTACTGCTTGGGCTAGTGGAATCGGTGGCCCAACGTATGGTGGTACCGCTGTTGCCTCTGCTCGTGCCTCAACTGCAAGAGGGCCCTGTACCGAAGCCTCTTCGCTCGGCAGGATGTCAGTATGCGCATCCCTCTGGGCTCTAGCTGGTCGTCCGATAAAATGCATCCCGAAAGAAACAACATGAAATGGTCAAACGATTAAACCTGTTGAGCTGACCTTGTTTGAGCTGATATTTAAAAACTTCTAGAAACACACATGCAATTAATGTTTTTGTGCATTAAGTCGGAAATCAGATGTCAGGGTCCTGGTGTATGGATACGTCAGCCTCCGCACCAACATTGGACTCCCTAGACTGATAACCACACCTAATACGCTAAACACTATTGCTTCACATAGGAAAAAAATTAAAGTCCCATGTTTTGCGGTAGAACCGAACTCCTCTGATACCAATTTCTCACGACCCGTCCTCGGGGCCTGTGCCGTGACTACCCCAAGCCCGCCTTCCATAGGCCAAGGGCTAGAGACTAGTACCAAAGGCAAAAATCCCGATAACAGGGAAGGCATTTCCTTTATAAAAGTAAACAAAACACCACAATGTACAAGCGAAAGTAAAACACTAAGTACAAAGAGAAGTGTTGAATGGTAAATGTTACAGAATACAAACCCAAATGAATGTAAAACTACAAATGAACAAAGTACAACAGAAAAGTCAACAGCTGGAAGAACGGAAGCGGCTCCTGGGTCGTCCTCCTCAGATCCTACCTGAAGGGTAGGTACAAATGGCGCAGCTCCTGGATCATCCACCACGGATCCTACCTGATGGGTAGGTACAGATAACCTCCACAACGCTCTCGCCCATCAACCTCCTCTGTGTGTTGTCTCGTCGCGATGTACAGCTCCAGATACTGACTCGTCGTGTAGTACACGTCCGGGTACCGTCCAGTCCTCGAACACTCGGCCTCCATTAGAACTGTCATCGTCTGCAACCAACACAACGAGGTGCGGGCATAGACCGTGCAGGGGTGAGTATAATGATACTTGGTAGGGACCCCGAGACCCTCAAGGTCTCACTAAAACCAACAAGGATAACCACAAATAAGATCTCAACAGATAACCTCTACTTAGGTATATGCCCATTCATATACCTAAGTTATCAAATAACCCATCTCAATCATGAGGAAACACAAGGGTAATGAAATCAACGGATAACCACTACCTAGGTATATGACCACACATATACCTAAGTTATTAAGTAACCCATCTCAATCATGAGGAAACAAAAAGTTCATAGACTCAGATCAAACATCGATTTTCATTATTGAAACTGTAACTGCTAAAGAACTTCGTCTCTGGAGTGTACATTGGTCCTGTCACGACTCCGAGGTACTTCTCATTAACCTAAGACTGCTGAGGTACACTCCTATCGAGTACTGTGGGCCTGCTGCTACAACCAAGCGCTTCCCACCATGGGTCTTCCGCTAAAACCAAGCGTTCCCCCTCAAAGCCTCAAGAGGTACTCCTTCTGTTGAGTACCATGGGTCTGCCGCTACAACCAAGTGGTCCTCCGCCGTGGGTCTGCCGCTACAACCAATGGCTCCCCCTCATAGCCTCTATAGGTACTCTTTCTGTTGAGTACCGCGGGTCTGCCGCTACAACCAAGCACTCATCCGCCGTGGGTCTGCCGCTACAACCAAGTGCTCCCCACCGGGCTATCCGAAACACACCGAGTCGATCGGTCAAGCAGTCGTCAGGTCTCAGCCGGCTACACTGTCTTCGTACTTCGCACGATCGTCTCTAGGAGGGTCTCCTCCACGATCTACAGGTCGATATTACAAGTATCACAATTTCAATGAAGGAGTATCTCAAAGGACCGCCTCGTCATAGGGGTCTCAACGCAACAGACGGCGCGTCAATCGGACGCCCGGTCTGTGAGTTATTGGCCTTTTTGTCCCAAGGGCCCGGTTGGTTTTGTGAGCGAACAAACCCGGCCGTAACTCAACTGTATCCCAAACTCTTATAGGGTATACTCATAGGGACCATTTCTCAATGAGATCACCAAAGTCGCTGACGGTTCGTCAAACAGACGTCTGGTCTAAAAGATAACTGCTTTCCCGTTCCAAGGGCCCGGTTGGATTTCAGATACAATCCAACCCGGCCACTTTCCAACAACAACCCAAACTCGAGCGAAGTATGCCAATTGTTCCGCCTCATCAATAGGAATTCAACTAGTTAGACGGTGCTTCAATCGGATGCCCGGTCTGTGAGTTATTGGATTTTTCGTTCTAGGGGCCCGGTTGGTTTCGTGAGAGAACCAACCCGACCGCACTCCGACGACATCCAAACCTCGAGCGGAGTAGACCAAAAGATCCGCCTCACTTATAGGAATCCATCAAGGTTGACGTCACATCAAACGAACGTCCGGAGCTCATGATATAAGCGTTTCCACTCCGAGGGCCCGGTTGGTTTCGTATCCGAACCAACCCGGCCGAACCCAAGGTATTCTGAATCCTTGAGTGCGATATACCGAAATGACCGCCTCGATCCAAAGATCGCTACGCAACTGATGGTATCTCGATCGGAGGTCTGTAGCCCATGATATGGGAAAAAGACCAAATAGGGGGCGAAAACGGGGGGTCTGGGTCCGGACCGACCCAGATCCGGGTCCGACCAGGTTTGGTGCAACCCAGCCCGGCCGGGGTGGCCCGACCCGGCCTGGGCGTGACCCGGCCCGACGGGTCGGCTCAGCTCGGCTCGGCCCGGCCGAGTGGCCGAGTGAAGGAACGACGACCCCCGCGTGGGGTCCGCTCCGCAACACTCAGACGCGGCATGCTAACCGCGTCCCGCCTCCCGGTTTTTCACGGCCGCGGAACCACCTCGCCGCCGCGGCTTCAGCCGCAGGGGGGTTTTTCCGACAGCGCGCCGGGCGCCGCCGCGGAGCACCAGACGCGCTCCAGTGGTCAGTTTTACATGCGGTCTTTGCCTGTGGTCCACCCGGGACCCGACCTTCACTGCAAGGGCCTCAAATCACCCTCGCGACCCCATTTGTCGTCGTTCTCCATTCCGCACACTAAGAATGAGAAAGAAATGCGGTGGTTCGGACTTGTTCGTTGGTCCGCACCCACCGCGTTAGCGGTTTGAAACAACACAATAATATTTCCCATCAGTTTGGTAAACCCCGAACCACAATAATAATCCACAGACCAACTTGTTAATTTGGTGGTCCGCGTTAATGCTTTGAAGAGAAACAACCATGGAGTATTATCATTCTCAAAACAACCCCTACCTCAAAGTCATCGTTGGACGCGAGTTCTTCGCGGAATTGACCGTCGCGGAAGAAAAGGATCGTCGCGTCGCGGAAGGGCATCACGTCGTCGTGGAAGGGCGTCGCATCGAAGCGGAAGGGCGTTGCGTCGATGATCTCCTAGGGTTAAAGAAACACACAGATTTAATTATAACAATTAAATACATGTTGAGGATAGAAACCACAATGGAATTAAAAGGACCCAAAACTCTTACCTCAACGGACGATCGAAGATTTGACGCGGAAGAAGCGTAGCGGAGGGGGAATCGTCGGCGTCACGTCGTCGATCTCCGGGGGGCCTGGAGTTCTTCGCGTTCTTTGTGTTCTTCGCATTATTCGCGAAGGAGGAGGAAGATCTTTAGAGATTCTCCAAAGGTTTAACACAACATTCAAGAAGAAGGTATGTTGGAATTACTTTATTAACATGCCAACAAATTGAAAACGTGATAAGAAACAAACAAAATTAATTCATAAAATTAATTTCAACGAATAAACCGCCCAAATTAATAGGAGCATTTAATTGTATAAGAAACGCCCTAGTTTACTTTCATTAAAAAGGGTTTCTGCTGGTGCGTTACTTAACGGAAAAGAAACGGTGGGGCTCGTGATGGCCCCACCTCCAAAATATCCTACCAAGAGGGTAGGATATTTTGAATTGTACCCTATCCACTTTAACTCAGCTTGAGAAGCATTAAGTGGCTTTCAAGTGGCTTTTAGTGAAATAAAATAAAGTTTGTCGTTCCACATTATTTTATTTCTTAACTTAAAGCCCAAAAATTAATAAACCACACCCGGGAAACGAAGCTCCGGAACAGGCGTTTCTATGAAAATACCGGTGATGTGATTCCATCAGTGCCCTCAGAATTCGATTCCGAGCACCGGTTCAAAAGTTAGAAAAACCCGCTCGTTCGTTCACTGAATGTATCCGAGATAATCTTCGGAAAATGATTCCGGGAACACCAGGCCTCAGAATCATGCGCCGTCAAATTTTGGTTTCTTGTAAAATCCCAAAAAAAATTTAGAAAGAAATTTCACTTGAAATTTCTAGGTATTTACATTTACATTTAATGTGGAATTTATGGATCCTTCTATCTTTGATAGTGTGGTTTTTTTACTTAATAATTGTCTTGTTTGTTCATTTAGCTTTACATGATATGTCATTGTTAGGAGATGTCAGAGTAGGTGTTCTTGGGTATAGAGGATTCCACTCCATCTTTCAAACAATAGAAAGTGGTAGTGTTAAAATTGTGATGAGATCCCTATGAGGTGTATTATAGGTTAGTTGTTTGGAACATCCCTCTATGTCCATCCAGGGTAGTTTCGAATTCTCTTGGGTGAGAATAGTTTGAGATGTATCTTATGTAATAGCCCATAATATTCCAATACATTAATAAGTGTGAAATCTAGTAATTGGTGTGTCAGAGGATTTAAGGTGACTCATATGAACACAATACAAAAATTCATTGTATTTCATGTTTTCAATAATGTATCACACCGACGGTGTCTCCCTGGGAATGTTTCACCTGGCAGTGTCTCACCCTTGCTATCACTCTCTATTGGTGGCTCACTGGCTGTCACATAACCAATGGTTCCTCAACCAATAGTTCTTCTTTCCTAGAGTTAGGTAACTCTGGTGGTGTCTCACATAATAGTGTCTCTCCTGACAGTTCCTAATTGGAAGTGGCATGAAATTCATGCAATGGTCCCTCATCTGGTAGTTCATTGTCATGTAGTTCCACGCCTAATAGTGCCTTATCTAACAATGTCTCGTGTAAAATGTTTCTATATTCGTTCAATTATCTATTCAGATATCATTCATTGACATGAAAAATATTTAAATTTCATATTTGGAAGGATTTTAGTCCAATTCAAATCCAATAAACCCGATCATTAAATTATCCTGGGTATGATGTCTTTTAATTTTCCCTGACATGAGATCATTACCATATCTAGATTTAATTAAAAATTATAAAAATATCTAAACCCATGATAGAGTATATATCATTCCAATACCAAGATACCCTTCCCCTTGTTCTTCCTTATTTCTTTCTCATGGTATGGGATGTGAAAAACTATAATTATAATAGTAGTTGTGTGACCAGTCTATAGATTTTTTATCATGTTTCCCTGGTGTTATTTCCTACTATATGTGTGACACATTTTTTTGGAATTAGATGGTTCTTACCTCCTTTCCTTCTTGGAATGTTTTCCTTCACATTTCATAACATTGAATCATGTAGGGTGGCTATGATGATACTTTCCAATTTGAATATAGTTGAATAAAGATCAATAACGATTATTTATTATGTTTTTTTATCAACATACAATTTACGAAAAATGTGACACATGGTCTTGATTCCTTTTTTTTATTATAGGCAAAGTAACCACACACAAAATTGTAGCTATTGGGGGAATTTTGTTTTGCAACCTAGATGGGTTTATGAATTCATGTTTGGTTTGTTTTAGTTGAATTATTGTATAAAAAAATTGGTTAACAACATATATTGGGATAATAAATGGATTTCCATGCATCTTATAGTTTCATTGAAAACCCCTAAATTAACAAGTTGATTTAAATAAGGGAAGACTTATTAAATCTAAAAATGTGTTTTCCTTGGTTTTTAAGAAGATGTGATGTGTGGAATTGTTATGGTTTTCGATTATGTGGCGGATATGGATGAAATTTGGATGTATAGGGAATTTTTGATGGGTTTGGTGTGATTAAATAATACATATATGGTTTTTAGTTCTGCATAGGTGTGCTGATGGATGTGGTTGTGTGTTGGGTGTTGGTTCTATTTATATGATGATATGGGAATATGAGTTGGAAGAAGGATAATAGTGGTGGGTAAGGGTCCTTTATCTTTAAAAACATGTGAAATATTTACACCACACAAATTTCATCATTATGTGTTGAACAACCCCATATTCATGGGGGTGTCTTTCCCAACATCTGATAAAATGGTTGGATCGATGGGTACTGACTCATTATTTGATATCTCTTATAGGTGAGTTATGTAGTGCATAAAATGTGATGGTCAGTTCTCTTTAAGTGATTTAGAAGGGGGTTGTGAATGCCCGTGACTTTCCAGGAAAGGTATTTTGTTGTATAGGTGTCATTGGGGAAGATTTAACAGCCCAAATGTTTGTAGGTGAGGTGGGTTTTCCATGGTGTTTTTGGGATGAGTTGGGATGTTCCTTCAAAGGTGTCTTTAGGAAGAAATGTGACATGTTGTGAGGCCACATGTGTATGAGTGATAATTGTTTTGAGAAATATATGTGTGTGGGTGAGATGTCTTTTGAGGTCTGAGTGTGTGTGAGGGATATTTGTCATGATACCCAGGTGTGTGTATATAGAATGGGTTATCCTTTATGAAGGGATGCAATCACCGAGATCGTCAACATTGGGTGAGAGAGGAATACTAGTGGTAAAGTATTCTAAGATAACTTATCATCGATGTGAATTATATTATGTTAGATTTATTTTGAAACATGGTTAGTGATCCTTAGTTATGTTGGGGTGATTAGTATACATGTTTTCATGCAGTTTTGGTTCTCCTATTTTTTTAATTGAGGCATTAGTATGATTAATAAACTTGTGCAGAAAAGGCTCGGGATTTTCTACTCAATATAAATGTATGATCATCCAATTTATATAAATTTTATTTAGGTTTCTAAGGGGTTTATGTTGATTGTGATGTGCATTACTATCTCCGACCGTGGGAGAGTTTTGTGTCCATTCATTAGACATATTTTTGGTATTTACTTTAGAGTGTTCTGTATTTTTATGAGTTCTATTTTATATAGTAATGTGGGGTGGATTTGTGTTTAATTTATATTATACCATGGAGTTTTCATGGATGATTCATTATATCTCCTAAACTAGTTTCTTATAAATTGTAATTTCTTCCATATTGTGAGATTTGTTAACCCTTGGTGCTAGTCTCCAACTCAGGGCCAACTAGTGGATTGATTTGGCGGTTATGATCTTCATTTCATCATTTCCTACCAAGGAGTGGTATCTTTGAAGGGACCCGGTCCAGAAGTTATACATTTATGGATGCGTTATTTAAGAATAATTTATAATAAGAATATAAAATATGATAGGTTGTATGAGAATGTTACCTATTTAATATTACCTCTTTCAAGAACATCTGAAGGGACATGGAATTGGTAATTTGGATATACCAGAAAAACATAGACATGGGGAATGTGTGGAGGAGTGGTTTTGGTAGGTATGTTAATATATTAATGTAATATGTGGAGAAATGATTTGGTGAGGATGGTATTTATATTTTATAAGGGGTGGTTTAAGTAATAAAATAATGATTTTTTGATATTTATATTGAAAAATAGTTGTGTGAAATTAATCAAAAATAAATCCAATGATAAATAATTTTTTAATAGGTTTTTTGCGAGGGATAAAATAATCAACCACCCCTTTAATGTTATCATATTTATTTAATTTAAAAATTTACCCTATTACATTAACCTTCAGTTTTAAATTATATATACTATGGTAAATATTTTTTACCATGGTAACTTTTTTCTCATAAAATGAAACTGATCTTATTACCAAATATGACCCACCTATTTTTAAAATTTAATACATTAATCATGATACAACTATTAAATCTTTGAAATATATATTATAAATTTGTTATGTGTGTAACTCATAAAAATAGTTTTTATGCATAAAATCATGGTTTTCAATATTCCTATCCATGTGATTCAAAATGTTATACATTTAATATTATCTCATTCATAAATATATTTTTATCAAGAATAAAATTTTATAAATTTTAAATCAATATTATATATTACTTATTTCCAGTGAGTAATCATACTTCATAAATACAATATTTTCACTTTTTAACAGAAAAATATAATTTTATAAATGTCATACAAAATGAATTATATATATTTTCAAATAGAAATAAAAAAACAACTATTATTGAAAAAACATTTTTTGGATGAATAAAATGACTTAATTAAAAATTATGTTTTCATTTTCTATGAATAATTATATTTTCATTAAATATGAACATTATTTTTATTTCATAATATATATAATTTTATTCACATTAGTCGTTTTAACTACTAAATTAAAACATTGATGTCAAAATAATAATATTATGGATCTTATTTTCGCATTTTGTATTATACAGTGTATGATTTCAAACATAGTCTTCTTTTATAATCATAGGGTTTTACATTCTCCACTCCTTTAATAAATTTTTTTCTTAAAATTTAATCATGGGAATCGTAGTCATGGATTAGAAATTTTATAATACCCCTATCTATATCCAAAATTATAAAAAGATTAATTAAACTTCCTCATAAAAATTATGTGAAGGAAATTGTGTATGTCACCAAATCTAATTGTTAAAGTATAAAAGAACTGTAATGGGTGGTGAAAAAATGGACAGAAAAAGTAAATCTGACTAACAAGTTATTATGGAGAGTGATACAGGACATGGTCAATAAAAAGATAATTTCCAAAAATCTAATGATCAAACTGGTCTAAAAGGGTCATTAATATCCTCATGAATAATGAAAATATGATAATATATTATTACTAAATTATTGAGAGGTTATAATTACATGATTTAATTTCTTAAGTAAAATATCAATATTTAGATGTGAATATTAAAATTTCATCTCTATTTTATACTCATCAAAATCACATTTTATGTTTAATTCCTTATGAACTAGTGGATCATATGATCCAAAATATGATGATAGGTCATTACTTATACATCTTGATATTGTCATAATAAAATTGTAACCACATGTAATTCAATAATGATAAATATCCACATGGTTATGAAAAAAATTAATATTTGAAACGTTATATAATGTTCAACCTAAAAAATTTCATATATTTTTAACCTTATAAACCATCCAAAATATAAAAATACAATTTTTTTTAAATAACCTCCCTCTATTTTTTAAATCAACTTATCATTAATGTCATAGAAAATATGAAATATATTGTAATTATCACATTCCAAACATGTGAATACCTTCACAATTTATTCTCTAGAAACATGGTATTAAAATTAATATCACAAAAATACTTATTGGAAACATTCATGGGTTATTATTCTATAAGTAAAACACGTATTATTTATATTTTATTTAAATAAACACCTGTATTAATCTCTAACATAGATAATATAATCAGAAAAATCACAATTTAATTTCATGGTCACTAATGATATAAAATAGTATCGTCTTTATTATTTTTTCAACATAGAGTTGATATTATGTGTTATCCACCACAAATAATGTTCTCTAAAAAATATCATCTTTCCACTGAATCATTTTTATTTTTACCATTGAGAACATAATTTCAAATCCATTTTGAAATAGAACATTATTATAATACATAAATGATTAATGAATATCATCCAATGAATACTTTTACAACATTAATATTGGATTCAAACACACAGTAACCATAATCATTTCCCTTAGGATGTATCAATATAATATGCATAACCATTATTCATATACATTTTCTAGGGTGTATTTCCGTTACAATTTGTGAATTAATTACCATAGTTCCCCATATTCTTAATGTTTAAAATTTTCTCATCATATTTATTTCCATTACCATCACGAGTTTTTGGTATTTATTTTCCATAATTGTGATGAAATACCACTTACTTTAAAGAAGTACCATTTTGTTTTTTCCATATTTATTACATGAGGGGAAATACTTGTTTAATTTATACCCTTATCCATTTTTTATTTTCCCCTAATCATATCTTATCTTAATTCATAACACTATGACTTGGAAAATTCATTCTATAACTTCATGGCACATGATACAAAATTATTGTAACATTATAATGTTTGCGAGTCTAGTTCCCTATGATTTATTAGTTTAATCTCATTGTAGAAGTGATTAATCTTCCTATTTAGAATAGACATGTAGTACTTTAATAGAAGTTATAACTTGGTAATGTTGTATTCATTCAAAGATCATTATCATCTTTATTTTTCTCTGACTCAAAATGTATCTCTCTACATCTGCACATAATTTTAATAGAAAATATTTTTAAATGAAAAGTTCAATAAAATATTTACATTCATTAATTTCAATTTCCTAGTCCACCTTTTCATTTTGAATCAATAAACATTACTGATTTCTATATCATCAAATTTGATAAACTAAAATTAAAAAATCATCTCATTCATTAAATCCACAGATGATAAATATAATTTTTAATGAACATATCTATTTCTCAGTAATTAATTTACTGTTTATTGCACTAAATAATTGAGGTTTTTTATAAATAATGTAGTCTCCAATATTTAGGAAAATTATTATATTAGGAGCTAATTCTATTCAGGAATGGTTATTACTCATTATTTGAGTCATATATCAATGTATACTTATATGTTGTTCACCTCCAACATCATTATTTGGCATAGATGGGAAATCCTTACATAGATTCTATTAATTGATATATTTCTCATTCCTTTAACTAAGATTCATTTCTAAATAATTCCATACACTGTATTAGCTCATAAAATTATGAATTATAATGTATAATAAAAATAATAAATAACATGGATAGAAAATTTAGGTATAACTGATATATAAATCATATGTTTCATTTATTCGAGAGTATTTTAATATTAATTCATTAGTTAACAATCTAGTATATATATTTCCAAAAATATAGTTCATATTTTTTCAACTAAACATCATATTATACCAACTAGAAATGGTCATCTCAAGACAAATGTGAGAACCATTAAGAAGATAACTCTAGCTCTGATAGTAATAATGTTGAGTCACAAATAGAGAGGCTTAAATCCCTTCCCCCATGTAGGGGGAGATCGTGCGGTAGGGGACATTCTCGAGGTCGAGGTAGAGTTGGATGGAATAAAGTTAGTGAAGAAGAAGTGCAACTAATTGAATGAGTAAAGAACAATCTTGGACTTTAGATTCATCTTTGGTGTTCTAGCTTTGTTTTCTCATTCTCCTTTGGACTTCTTTTTTTTATATTATTTTTAATAAAAGTGGCACGACCACCGCATTTCTAAAAAAACACCAACTGTAATTATTGTGACCGATGTATCATAGAGTCGGTGGTTACATTATTACATTTACGCAATATACAATGAATATATTCCAGATGAAAAAAACATAGTTGTTTTTTAATAATAGATACATAAATGATCTTTATATTTTAATTAAATATATAAAATACAAAAATATGATCATTTTTGGAAACCATTATTATCCATTATTAACCCTTCATATCAATCATAATAAACTTCTTGTTATCGTGTAAAAAACATAAAAATGGATGAGATAAAAATATCTGTAATGATTTAGTACCTCAAAAACTATTAACAAAAAAGGAATGAAAATTATAGAATGATAAATAAAAATATTACATTTATTTATATATTTTGAGAATAATATGGAAGAAAAAATATGTAAAAAATAATTCCTTATAAATAATAACAAGAGCAATAAAAAATATCCATGGATGTTTTTATATTAAAATTATCACATGTAAATATATAACTAATCTCACGATAACTGAATTCATAATTCTTGAAATCGTAAAAAACCATACAAGGATTTGTCCAAGACACCATATATATATGGTAAGACATATGTTAATGTCAAAACTAGTGTCTCATGAGAAATATAGATTCATTGACGGGATATATTGGGACACTCCCATAATTTTCTGAATCCAATGAAATCAATATTTGAAATGGTTGAAACAGATTCAACATATACATATTTTTATAAAACTAACATGTAAAATGTAAAAAACATTCCACAATTAGTAAATATAATCTCAATCCATCATGAGTAATATGTTGAATGTAATCTAAATACAACATTACTAGGCAAAAAGATGAGAAAACATTTAATAAAATATGGTATATGATATCAGAATATATTTACGTCAATGAATAATAATGTCGATAAATTAATGTTTATATAGATAAAAACAAATTATTATGATCGTTGATAATTTCTCAGGGAAAATACACTTTTCCCATTTGAAAAATACATATTTTAAAAACACTGAACATTTACAAAATAGAAAATTTCGATTATTAATTACATTTTAAAAAAAGGAATTTATTAATTATTTAATTATGTTTTTATGATAGTGGGATAATCCAGTCAAACTATATAAAAAACACTTCTTCCATATTTTTGTTGAAAAAATGTTTTAAAACACAATGTCTATAAACAAAATATTATTAATTTCAGACCATTTTTTATAATTTCAAACATGAATATAAAATTAATATAAAATATAATAGACAAATAGTAAATATATTATTGGAAATAATTAAATAAATAATTTTCTTGGATGAAAACATTTGTTTAAGAAAATATTTTAAAAAATTTCTTTTTAACGAATGTGATTTAAACATATAAAACCAATAAAGCGACTATTGATAAAACGTATAGATTATATGTATATATTATAATTAAAATTAAATAAGGGTTAAATATAATCATAAGATAATAAAAACTCATTCCAAAAATGATATTAACATGATATAATTAATTATGTAGATGTTTAGCCCAATGAATGGAACTTTTTATTGGAAATTCATTACCACTTCAAAATCAGTCTAATCATATTCCCCATAAATGTTATAATTTTATAATGTAAAATTTTAATTATATTATGATAATGAGATTTTTTATATTATATATAAAGTGTATTTATATATACACCACACACAAAAAATAAGTGGTGAATTTGGAATATATCCCATTAAAGTAAAAGTGATATGAGACATCCTTACCCCATCCTTACATTTAGTATTACATAGTTTAAAATAATGTATTACAAATTAAATAATGTTAATATATCATTCCAAAAATATAATTATATTCACAATACCTTATATCACAGTTTTATTACATCTTAACATCAATTCCTTAAAAATATTTCATTATTTAAATGTTTTTAGGTGTACTTGTTTCATTGTTTCATGATTGTTTCAATTGTGATAATTATGGGTTTTCATGTAAAATTGAATAATATATAAAAAAGAGAAATTAAATGGAATTAATTAACATAAATAATATTATGTTTTACTATATATAATTTATATTTATGATATGAGTGAGATTCATGTGATAAAATTATAATGATAAAATTGTAATTTATTTTTCCAGCTTTGTCGACCATCATGAATAATTTTTATTATTATAATATTTTTTTTTTCAAAAAAATGAAATAGATTATAATATTTAATTTCAAATAATACATAACCCCATTTTTACATTAATGACCAGCGTTGATAGTGGAAATTGTAAATTAAAATCATTATTCACAAAGCCATTTAACCACCATAATTTCGATAATGGTTTCGTCTCTTTGTGTTATATTACAAAATAAAATAGATGGATATAATATATCACATTGGAATAATAAAATTTAAGTTTATAAATGATATTATATTTTTTTGATTAAATTATGTTTGAATGAGTTGAGTGAAAGGTAGTAGACGAATGGAAAAGTAGAGTGGTGGTTTGATAAAGATACCTCTTGAATATCACCACCTCTATGGACCCATTAATGAACATGGAATTTGTATTTGGGTGATACCATATTCCATTTTATTTGTTGATAATGTGGAGGATATTATATATATGACATATTAATATATTCAAGAAATTTTAGGAAAGATTTTGTGGTGAGGGTGGCATTTAAACATGAGAATGAGTTATTTATGTGATAAAGTAAAAGTTTTTTTAAGATTTAATGCCAACTAAATCGGGGTGGAATTAATTTTAAACTATATAGATAATAAATAAGGATGTCAAATAATTTTAAGGTAAGAAACCTCAATAAACATCCGTATAGTTTTTTATTTTTTATATATTTTGTTTTTTTCAATTTAACATTAACCAGCAACAATATTTTACATATACTAAATTAAATCATCTTTTCACCATGACGTCTTTGTAATTTATAAAAATGAGATTACTCATATAAAAAAATTTGAACCTCGTTATTATAAATATGTAATTTATTTAAATTCAATCAATATATGAAATTTATGGAAATTTAATCCTAATATGTTATGTGTATAGAGTCATAAAATAGTTTTTAAAGGTAAAAATCATGATTTTGAATATTTCTAATCGTGAATTTGTAAATTTTATACATTATTAGTATTTAAATACATAATAAAATACTAATTATGAATATGGTTTACTAAATTTTATAATCGTGGTTATATAATTACTATTGGAAAAGATTTATGGTATTTAGTAAAAAGAGTATTTTCACTTTTTACCAAAAAATTACATTTTTTTAGAAAATTACAAAAAATAACCCTAATATAATTTTGAATAGGTGAGTTGAAAAATTAGTTTTATATTCTTAAATTAATTTTCAAAATATTTCAATTATTAATCTTATTTATTTTCTGAAAATGATCAATAAAATTTATTTTTTTGGAATAAAACAAATAATTGAGGAATAAAATGACTTTAATAAAAAATATAAGCTAATATCTTAATAATAATTTAAATTTTTTTACATAAGAAGGACATATTAATTTACTAATATAATTATTATTATTCTCACAAAAAAAGAAAAAGAATATATTATAATGATTTTAATTAAATAATAACATTTTTGGTGTTTTTAAGTAGAATGATCAATGAAACAAAAGATATAAAACATAGTGTTCTATAAAATTATAAAAGTGTTATATTATCACCACCATAAATAAGTTTTATTTTCACAATTTAAACATGGGATTGGTAATTATATATTTTATATTTTAAAACCCCATTTTGTAAATCTCATTTCATAAATAGGTTTAATAAAATATCCTTTTAAAAATGAGGGTTGAAAAATGATATGATCACCACAAAACTAGGTTTCCATATAGTTAAACATATGTGGGAAGTGAAAAAAAATACCTGGAAAAGAAATATAACATATAATTTATTATTGGGTGTGATAGAGGACTTTCTCAATATAAAGATAATGACTATAAAACCAGAAATCATATAAATTTGAAAAGGGTCATTGATATCATTCACAATTATGAAAATAGGTGAACATTCTATTTCAAAATTCATTGAGATTATATACTTTAATTATTTAATGTCATAATTACTATCTCAATCTATTTTTTCATTTGAAAATTTTTTCTTCATTTTTTACACAAAGAAATATTGAAAAAATTATAATTGTTAATGATATGGTAGATGATATGATCCATAATGGGAGACAATTTATTCATTCATTATCTAGTTATTATCATAATTAAAGGGCTATATTAGTTTATCCAATATGCATAAATCATTATATAGTTATGTAGTAAATTAATCTATAAAACCTCATCCAATGGTTAATGAAATAAATTTCAGAAATGGTTATCCTAATAAAAAATCCAAATTATAAAAAAACAAAAACATTAAAAATAATTTCCCTAAATTTAAGAAGTAAAAATACAATTAAGAACTCAAACAACATGTATTATTTATTACACAACACATACTAAACATTTGAACACATTCCCAATTAATTCTATCAATACACGGTAATAAAATGAATTACAAAAATATATATTTAAAAAAATTTACATCGTTAATCCTTAAATAGAATAAACTATAATATATATTTTCATAAATTCAGTAGTACAATAATGTATATAAAATATAACCTTAACCCCCCAAAATACTAAACGAATTTAGGGTCACTAATATATCCCATAATTATTTCATTATTTTTTTCTCTTAATTAAGAACATATTATGTATTTTACTCCCTAAAACATGTGTTTTTCAAAATGATCCACCTTCATCTGATTCAATTTTCATTGTACCAACTTATATTTCCATTAATATCCATTATGATATAGAACTATAGTATAATGAATAAATATTTTGAAAATATAATCAATAGAAAAATTTTAAAATATATTTAATCGATCCAAATACACAACCACAATAGTCATTGGACTTTTGTTTTAGTAATAAAAAAATCTTGACTATGATCCTATTTCTCTTTTTGGATATATTTAATTGATGTATGGAGAGCTAATTTTATCAATAAACCTTATTCTTATTGTAAATAAAATTCATAATTTTATTCATTTTCAAAAATCATTATCTGTTTGGCCCATAAAACTACAATTTTTACAAAATCACAATCCATTCAATCAAGAAGTTCAATGTTTCATTCCATAGTTATCACATGTGGGAAAATGCATAGATCTATTCATCCCCTTATACATTCTTTTCTAAAGATTCATATTTTTTCTCTTGAATTACATCAGAAGCATCAGTCATGGAAATTAATTCTCAATCTTGATGGAACATGATACTATATACTCATATGATGTGAATATTTGTAATACGAGTTCTATTTTACGTATTGGTTTATTCCCATAAATAAAATTTCCAATATTACTATTTGGTATATGTTCAGAGTGCATTAAATATCTTTCTATCATTGTATAGTGTTATTTAGACATTGAAAAATTAATATCATTTTTTTGTCTCACACTAAGGAATTGTTTCTCCATATAAACTCACTATTCTCATTGAAGTTATTTTCAAATAGAAGATTATTTAAAACACATCCATTAAATGTTTCATGTTTCCTCCTCCCAAATTTTTTTAGAATCATTGACCACCAATGATCTACACATCCTCATAGATGATAAACTACCATTATAACACTCTCACTTTCATTACATCCAATTATTTGAAATATATATTATATGGAAAATATTCATCTCTCAACTAAAAATTGATTTTTAGTTCCATTGAATGGTAATGGTTATTGACACATAATGTGGTATAACATTTTTATACCATGTTATGGATCAGTGGAAAGTTAAATACTAGTAAGGTTATTATTTATAAACAGAACCTTCATTACCTGTAATTTTATATGCTGTTTAGATCTAGCTATAAAATCATATTCATTAACCTTACTAGTAGGTATCTCCTTAAAAATATTATGTGCATTGATAACGTTACTTTTTATTATTCTAGATTTCATTTGTAAATATTGGATAAATGTAGATTTTATAACAACATTATGAAACAAGATGTGTATGCTGAAAAATATATTACATAAATAGACAATTTAAGAAAAACTAATCTCCTAATCATAGGAACTGTTTCATTGGGATTATTTCCAAATTCTGTTATATGTATTCATTCTCTATCACACGATTTTTATAAATATAGATCCATGATATCTGGTAATATTAATTTCATTCCAACTATAGTGAACCCATAAATATTATTCCAAACATAATGGTTTCTTTATTTAGTGGTATAATATACATATAATCACATCCCAACGATAAACTTTTTAGTGGTATTGAAAAAATATATTCATATTGGAACCTCAATTTAAAGTTGGAATTTTAAAATAAAACAATATTAATACTTTAGTGATACAATTATTCTCTTATATTAACATTTCATATCAATCATAATAAACACTATTGAATCCTTAGAGATAATGAAACATAATAAATGGGTGAGATCAAATGTTTGTTAAGGTCTTTATATAGAAGAAATGAATAATTAAAAAGGAATTAAAATTATTGAATGGTAAATAAATAAAACTCATTCAATTTAAATAAAATGATAATATTATGGGAAGAATAAATCATGATCAAATAATTCAATAATAATAACAATAATAACACCTAGAAAACAATCCTTGGATATTATACTAATCAAATAATCAAATGGAAATCAATAATTATGATCATAATGAGGAAATTAAAAATTATGGAAACAAAAATCATACCATCAAGGCTTCAATAAAGAAAATATTTAAAAATTATTAGGACGTTGGAAAATACCAAACGAGTTTTTCTCATGAGACCTATTGAGGATTATATTCGATATAATGAAACACTCCCCTCACATACTAAGGAAAATATAATCCCTGTATTAAGGGGTTTAAAAATATTAATCATAATTTTATATTGATACTATAATATTAATTTTAAATAAAATTTCTCAATCAGTAAAAATAATCAATAACATTCCATATTAATATAGTGAATGGAATCTAAATACTACATTATATTTCAAAATAACCATAAATTTTTTAATAAAACATCATAGATGATATCATAATAGGATTACCCAAATGAATATAGAAAAAATGATATATACAATTGTGAAAAAACATTCATAATCTCATTGAAATATTCATGGGGAAAATACCCTTACTAAATTTAAAAACAACTTATTTAAAAAACATTTTGTCAAAAAAAAGTTTTAATTTAAATGTGTCTAGATTATATTATAAAGTATGTTGTAACAATTTAATGTCTTGTGAAGGCATGGGAATATGCTCACTCCATATAAAAATCATTCTTCCTATATTTTTTCATAAAATATTCTTAGAACCATGTTTTGAAAATAAGAAAAATATACCCTTTTAAATGTTTCGTAAAAAGAAAATCATGTGTAAAAAAAATTAAATCAAACTATAATAGGATAACAATAATATTATATTTTGATATCGTTATAGAAAACATGTCCATGGACGAATAATGTTTTTTGATTGAACATTTTTAAAATTAAAATTTAAAAACAAATACACTTCAAAATATCATCTCACTAAAGTGAGCATTGAAAAAAAATATATTCTATATATACAATATAATTACACATAAAAAAATCTTCAGTTAAAAAATTATATATTCAAAAATAATTATACCAATAATATTATTAGTACATAATCAATGTTGAATGAGTTTAACCCAATGAATGGAAATTGAGTTAAGAAATATCATAACATATAGTAATCAATCGAATAATATTCTCAAAAAACAAAAGTTTAAAATGTATCATTGAATTCCATTATGAAAATTAGATTCAAGAAACTATATTTCAAAGGGATTTATATATACACTATATGCAAGAAATGTGTATTGAATAAGGAATATATCTCACGTAAGTAGAAACGAGTTGAGAAACCATAACCTCACACATACCCTTAGCTTTTCCTACATAAATATAATTTAAAAATATATAATGAATAACATTAATTCATTAAATGATTTTAAAAATATTTATAATACATTTTTTTGATACATTTAAAACATCTTCCTACACATTAACTAATAATATTTCATTATTTTCATCGTCTCATTTGCATTTTGAACATGATTTTTATGAATGGTTCATTGGAAATTAATGTAAACCCCAAGAAGTGAAATTAAAATTAATTAAAAAAATTAAAAAAGTTTAGTGGTTCATAAATATCATTTTCCTTTCCCACATTATGTTGATTCATTTGATAAAATGTAAATGATAAATGTTTTATATATTTGTTTATATTTTCATTCCATACTTAAGATGTTTATTTTTTTAACATTTTGTATATATATCAGATCTAGAACATAAAATATGCTATAATATTAATTTATAAATATGATTTTACTAGAGTAATTAATTTATAAAAATACTTTCTGGTTGAAAATGGAAAATAAAAAACAATATACTTGGGGACATTTTCCTTGATAACATGGAAAATGGTTTAGTATCTTTGTATAAGAAGAGTTAATAAAATAGATGTATATAATATATTCCATTTTAATCACAATATTAATTTATGTACATTATAGTATAGTTATTGTTTCATTATTTTTGATTTAGTTAATAATAAGGTTCTAGAAGAAAATAAATTAATAGTGCGAGATTGAGATAGTTGCATCTTGAAAATCACGTCCTTAAAGGAGACCTCGAGGAACATCGAACGTTTCATTCCCTGAGAGTAGCATCACATGAATGATGGAAGAGTGGAGAGAAGATGATATATAATATATTTTATTATCTCTAAGGTTTTTGAGGAGAAATATATTTGAGAGGGATCATATTTATATTTGAGGAGGGGTGGTTTTAAGTGTTTAAATAATGAGTATTTTATATTTAAATTCAACCACATTTATGTGGGATTAATTCCAAATAATATTTATAAAAATTAACATTTTAAAGGTTATTAAAAGTATATCAACACATAAACCACCCATTTATTATTTTATTTGATATATATTTTAATATTTTACCTATGAACATGAATGAGTCACATTATTTTTCATATACTATTGTAAATATTTTTCCACAGTAAATATTTATGCCTAAAAATTAAAATTACCATATTATATAATTTTTACCTGTTGATTTATAATACATAATCAATTTTACCAGAATAAATTTTTAAATTTTGATAATATAAATTCAAAATATTTAAAGTGTATAACTCAGTACAAATATTTTTTATGGTCAAAATCCTCATTTTCAAAATTGCAAAACCTGGGTTTGTAAATGTTACACATTATGTAATATGTCATTCCATAAATAATATTTTTAAAATTAAAAAGAGTTAAAAATAGGAAATCATGATCATATCATTATTATTTCATAAGAGTTTTTTATTTTATAAAAATAGTATTTTAGGATTTTAATACAAAAAAACAACATTTTTAGGAAAATTTCCAAAATTTATTGAATGATGTTATTGAGGTGATAAGTCCAAAATTAAATTTAATTAGGTAAAATAAATTTTATAAATGAGTAAAAATTTAGTTATATTTATTTTCTAATGAAAATTAAAAAAATATTTAATCAGAATAATTTTTTTAAATAATTTAATGACACTACTAAAATATATTTTCTAATTTCCTTTGAAAAATGACATTTGTATTTTTATTAGAATAATTTTTATTTCATAATATTACTAATATCAGTAAATCAATAAAAATTAACAGATAGTTTGAAAATTCTTGTGTTAAAGTAAAAATAATTTAGAGTTCTCTTAAGAATAGTATTCTATGAATCATAATATATGAATAAGAGTTTTTTTTGAAATAATGGTGTGTTTCAACCCCTTAATGCATTAATATGTCTCATGTGTTGAAATAGTTTCTTATCCATAGATACATGTTTTTAATCATTTATTTCATACTATCTTCTATATAGATGTTGGTGATATTTTCACCACATGTATGAGACATGACGTCCAATAATTAATAATTTCCATCATTAAAAAATCAATTATTATTATAATTTAGATTTGATCTATGATATAATATTTTGAATAACTTTATAATTTTTTTATAGATTTACATTAATGTTATATTTGTTATTTATATTTCCATTTTGAGTATGTCTTATCTAGATATGATATTCACATTATTGACTAAATGGAAATTTTTTTTCAGTTACCTTTCATGCCTTATTGATTATGGTAGAATATTGTTTTAAAGAAATATGTGTTAATTTTTACACCATTACATTTTCATTATTCTCATTCATACATGATACCATCCAATATAGTTAACCCTTACTCATTGTTTTCACTTACTAGTTATTTCCATTCTTTATATTCTATGAATTATACTATATAATATATGGACAAATATTTTTAGGGAATAATTTAATTCATAAAAAATTATTTAATTTTCTAATTTAAATGTAATATGGTAATAATTTATATATCAACTTTACTATGACAGATAAAATATATGGTCATTCCATATGCGATTGCATGTATATTATGACAATGTATAATGGAATGCACCAAATCCAGGATAATAGGGCCATGTTTACTATAATATGAATTTGAAGAATTTTTTTTAGAAAGATAGAGATATATATTGAAGAAAATATAGATTAGATATCATAACCTTATGATAGAGTTTGAGGATAGGTATATAAAAACACAAAATATTGGATATCATTTTGTTTATGTGGTATTTCCAAGAAAAAATTCTATCGTTAGATACGACATATTGATGTGGTTCGAAAATAGATATACATATCGTTATTAACTCTGAAATGGGTATGTTGTTCTGGACCAGTTCATCACATGGTTCATGAAAATGGGCCCTAATATACTCTTGGATTGACACTACGATGTTATATGATTTAGATCATTATCATTTTTATTACATACCATTATGAAGGATTTGAATTGATGATGATAATTAATAACTGTGGGTAAGAAAGGTGTCATATATTGAAAATATCGATTCATGATTTAAAAAACTTATATATCATTATATAGTTTTCCAATACGAATTTTGTTTCTAATAATATAATTTTTTGTTATAGACAATGGTCAAATCTCAAAGAAATAATTTTAAAATATAACATGATTTACAATTTGGTAACTATGAGAATCTAAATGGGATGATGAATAGACTGAATGATATCATGATTATTACTAAAAATATTTCCCTATAATAAATTTAAAACTATTACTTAACCAACTAATTTCATCACTAATGAAATGATGCATACATTTCCCTACGAACTTGAGATACAGATACCATTGATGAATAAAGACACTATTTCCATCATTTAATATATGAGGAAGAATAAACAGAAGAAAATGTGCCTATTGAATTTTAAATATATTTATGTGTGGAATGTAAGGTCATAATAAAATTTATTTATGAGGAAAAAGAGGTGTAAATTTTAATGAATTATATATCATCATTGGGATAAATTTATATTTTATTGTCATAAATTTATATAATTTAAGAATTACATGAGTCTATTCCCTCTTCTTATGAATGTCCCATTTACCATGGAAGGTAAATTATTGAAATAAAAAAGATTAAATATTTATGTTTTTCTAATAAATAATTATGTTCTTGATGTGATTTACTCATGGTATTTTTTCCTGGAGAATAATGATACATATAATCATTTTTTAAAATTTTAGAATCAGATATTCATTCATTTAATTTAAAATAATGGATATGATCATGGGTTTAAAAGTTTATGATTGGTCAAAATTTATGTCATAAAAAACCATTTTAATTTTTTATATGATGGGAGTCTAAGAATATTACAGATATATTTTTGAGAAATTTATGAAAACACACCACATTATATTAGTATATGATTTAATGAAAATTTTATTTGAGGAATATTGGGAACACATTTTATTGGAATAAGTTCAATAGTATTGATAACCTAAAGTCCTAACAAGATAAATAATGGCATTAAAATAATAGTCAAATAAAGTTATTAAAATTCATGAAAAATCACATCACAAAAACTATAGTAAAATAGTAATTTATTTAGATATTTCATATCAATGATTCCCATTATATTATTTCCAATTTTTATTGGTATTATGAATATATAGTATACGAAAACAATAACCAGTCCTATGGCTGACATGATGTCGTATCTAGTATGGATATCAGTCATTATCCTTTGATTGCAACTCAATAAAGTTGTAGGGCCTACCACTTCCCTACTCGATGTCCTGTTAAGAGTAAATATTGTTTAAGAAAAAATATATACAAATTAATATTAATAATGAACCCATGGTGTTACTTTTATGGGTTATATATTAATTTATTACACTAGAAACCTTCTTCTGAACAAATTGAATTTTTTTTATTGAGAGAGAATGATGGAAAGACATGTCACTATTTTATAGAGGTTATGAAATGTTTAAAAAAATAGTGTGTTAGGGGTAAAAAATTATTTTTGGATATTAATTTCTAGAAGTGAGTGATGAATTGTAAATTGTTAAAGAACATCCAAAAGATAAAATTTTCTTATGAAAATAATCATATGAGGTATATATATTTCATTATATTTATTGAAAATAAAATAATTACTCAAAAAAATGTAAGTCATCATGAAATAATAATTATATCATATCAACTTCATAATTGTTTAAGCTTAAAATATATTAAATAATAAAATATTAATAGTTTTTTATGAAAATAATATTAAATTTATTATTCAATATATTATGATCAATATCCTCCATGAATATCTTTAATTATTTATTCTTATCTTCCTTACCAATTAAATTAAATTACATTAATGTTCTTATACATAAAATCTCATTATTTTTTCTTCCATATTAACATACTTCATCATGTTCTATCTTACTAAGATGTTTTTTAACCCTGTTATTATAAGAAGTATTTAAAAATAATATTTTGTAATACCAAACATATGATTATTGAGATCATGATTAAATTATATGGATTTAATTTAATCATGGTGAGGAGAATGTAAAAAAATGAACCTTTTAAAGTATAGAATATTATTCAATTTATATTATGAAATGATAATTCAAGATTAAAAGAGAATACAGAACCCCGAAACTGTATAATATATTTATTTTTCAATTAATTAAATTTATATTATAACTTACGATGCAAGCAAAACTATGTTTAAAAAAACTAATGTAGTTAATAAATCATTACTAAAAATCAAGACAATTATAATAAATCTATATAGTGAGAATTTATGAATAGATCAAACTAAATAATAAATATTATATTCTTACACAAATACTAGGGTAAACTAATAATTACTAATCACAATTTCAATCATTTGAATGTAAAATAAATATTTTTAATTTTTTATATATATATACTACAAAGACATGATTTTTAAATATAATATGAAATTGATAGTATAAAACATTTAGAAAATGTTTGGATAAAATAAACTTATTTTCTCAAATAATACTGTCAAAATTTGTTGATGTTTTTTTAAATTCTTCTAAAATCATTCATTTTTTTATGAATATTGAAAAACACAAAATTTTAATTTCACACATAATTTATTAAATATTATATAATGATAAATTTTATTTTTTATTTTTTAAAATAAAATTAGGTCAATTTTATTAAAAATAATACAAAAAATGTATATGTAATTATTTCAATATTTAATTTGGATACTAAATTTTATTAAATATTGAAATATTTTTTCTTTGAAAACCACATTATCGTCATATCAATTGTTTTATTTTAAAATTAATTTTTAAAATATATAAAATTAATATTGGTAATGGATCCAATTTTTATCAATATAATTTATATTTTATATTGGGTTCAACTTATTTTTCGAAAAAAAATTAATAGAGATATTAATTAATATTATTTACTATAGTGGCTGTAAAAATGGATTTACTAGGGGTTAAACTAAAATAATAAGAGATAAAATCACCTAAAACATGTATGAAATATATTATCTATGATATTACACCCCTATAATTTTTAAGCATCAATGATACAAAACATTGGGACCTACTATTCGTGAGAAAAAAATTGATTAACTTTTTCATCATAAAAATTCCAATTGTGTAACTCCAATGTCATATAAAAGGCTACATAGTATCCTCCCTTCGTCATACCCTGAATCCATTTGGATCAATCAATCCCTTCCCAAATTACATACTGACATAACTAATCAAAAACTTGTATCCTTATTTTTCGATGAAATCAACCTATAATATATTTTTTAGAAACCCCAATAATAGTACCTGGAGAAGTGGTGTTGTTTTTCAAAAATAATTTTAATTTTATTTAATCTTCCAACTCTGTCAATTATTATTAAAATATATTGATATAAAAAACCAATATTTTCATATATTAAAATATTATTATGTTTGATTCCTAACAAACATCCCCCTATACAGCAATAAAATGGATTACGAAATCATAATTCCTATGTGCAACACATTAAGTCAACGTAAACTAATGTAATTCATTTTTCCATTACTACATGTCAATACTAGGTATGATGAAGGATATGAACTATATATTTTCTATTATATTACAATTATTCCTATTTAGTAATAATATCATATAGGAAATATTAAATTACATTATGTAGGGGTTACTATAACGTCATTCATGTCCGTTGTGGACTACTACCTAACAAATCATTGTATATTGGATTTTCAGTAATGATTTACTAGGAAGATGATATGGATATATTTAGTTAATATATGTCATATACAAGACATATTTATGTTTTACAATACATATTTATCATACTTTAAAATATAATATATCATTTTATCTCTTACATTTTCACTCATTTAATGATCATAACTTCATTCATGTATGTGTGGACTACCACCTTCACGAAGAGATGTGACTCTATTTTAGTCACCACACCACATTGATGTTATATATAATTATATTTAAGGATATAATATTGTTTTTTTTATATTATTATAATTCCATAAAAATGAAATATTACATACCATATTTCTATATAGATAATTGGATAATTGAAATGTTTCCCATGCGTACATACGACCTACCATCTTCATTAGTGTAACACAAATCATTTCTATGTTTCATCATTCATTGTTTTTATAAAAATTATAATTATAATATAATAATAATAATTATTTAATAATTATAATTATTTGATAATTCTTATTTTTTATAAGATCGAACTATAGAATATGAACAATAACTGGATATTTCGTGATGAACACATATGTGAGAACTATTCAATTAACACTCAAAATATTCAAAATAATGATATATAATTATTTAATAGGTCTTAATATGTCATAAAAGGATATTATATTATCTGATAAATATAAATATAGTTTTTGTAAAATATAAAAACATGCTTAAACAATTATATATTATTTTAAATCATGGTGAACAAAAAAGAATCTCAAATAAGAAATTTTGTCTCAATTACCCTTCATCGAGGAACATTTTCATATTACGTTCCAATTTCTATTAAATTTTGTATTGACAATACATTTAAAATTATGTATCATTAATATATAATAATATATAATATTATGTGTTTAAATTGGAATTATTTCTATCAAAAATATTTTATATAAGAGTAACCATGTGGTAATGTATTTCATAACACGATTTCTTTTAATTTATGTTATATTAATTATTAATAATATAGAATACTCAAAAATTATCTGTGAAGTTAAATTTTTTAATCTTATGATGTATTGAAGATTTTATATTTTGATTTATAGTAGATACAAGAAATCTATTCATTTAATAATTCTCACTTCAATGTTGTGAACATTTCCAGGGTTTATTTCACAATATAATTTTAAAGGGATTATTCAATATTGAATATCAATTTAATGAACTTATTTTAAAATTTACTAACAATGCCATTTAAATTTCTTATACTCTTTTATATTTTGAATTTTTCTGTAATTATAATAAAATTTCAACTCCTTTTTTAATAAAATATTTTATAAAATATTTTTAGTAAAATTGGGCTTCATTTTTTTCGCATATCATAAATATTTTTCATCCAAAACCTCATTTTATAAAAATTTTTATATTTGTTTATTACATTTAAAAATATTTATTTTATATATTATTTTTCATAATTATAGATTTTAAATTTTTTTAGAAGAAATCAATATTTTATTTTCAAAAGAGTAACTATGTGGTTTTTTTCAAAATTGAAAGAGAATATTTGTTTTATAAGATTCAGTGTGAGTAAAATTTCTAACTATAATGAATATTGAAATTTTATAAATATTTCCCTTTAATAATAAAGAATAAAATAAAAAAGAAATCAAAATTTTTTGTGACATTTTAATGTTAATTTTTTTTTCTTAATGGAATTGATATTCTCGAAATGAATTATTAAAATATCATTTTATGGTATTTCAATTAATTAATGAATACAACCCTTTATTCATAATGTATTTTTTATATATTGTTTTAATACTCTTATTAATATTTATATGAACGATTTATAATAAATTGGGAAAATGGAAGTATTAATATTCAGTTACATGATTCATTTTTGTAGTCATTACCTTTACCTAGAAATTTTCAATTTCATTTAACCATTGGACTATAAATATACATTAAATATCCATATAATTTATCAAGAATTTTCATTTTCCTTAAACCTTAACAAATTTCAAAATACATTATTTACCTTTGAATGTTATTTTTATGTCTATGGAAATATTAATAATCTATATTTTTTCATTATTATAGATATTTAATGGTAATTCATATTTTTCATGAATTAAATACAATATTCTATATTTGAGGAATAATTTTTACAATAAAATATAGTATGGGTACTATCATTGATAGACCCCAAATATATTGACTGGCCTCATGAGACAAAATATTATACTAGACATAATTATATGGGATTCCAAAAATAATTATGAAACTATATTGATGATAGATCACGAGATTAGAGGAATCATGTGCGTATTGTTTGAAATATAATATTTAATTATTTACTTTAATAATATTCCAGTTATTTTTGTTAATGTGTTTTTCTCAATGATATAATCTCTGGAAACATTTCAGTCATAATTGAATGATTAAATGACATATTCATTCATTTTTTTACATTTCCATATTAATTACTCAAAATCCTGATATGATATTCATGTTATTGATTAAATGGAATTTATATTCAGTTATTTACCATTCCACATTTACTATTATAGCCAAATTATTTAAATAGATTTGTTTTTTAGTTATTTTCCCTTTAATATTAACGGTGCTCAATAATTCATGATAAATTTTGTTTTAGATAATCCACATTGATCAGATAATATCACATTTTTCTATATTCTTGTCATTACAAATGGCATACTACTAATGATGTATAAAAACAGTATTCAGGTAATAATGATGATTTCAAATAAATTACGAATAAATTTTTGTGTCCAAATGTAATATGGGAATAATGTTTGTAATTTTTTTTACCTAAAATACTAAATTATTCTATATAGCAGGATATGATTCCTTATATAATATTTAAATTTATTATTGTAAAAACCAACTTCAGGGTACTTGGTGTATGGTCTCTACAAAATTCTATATATTACGATGGTAATCATGATTCATAATTGAAATCTATTATGATTTTATATGCGTATACATAGCGCTATAACATATTTTCCATCATCATGGCCCATGATTGTTGTAATATGATTTAATATCATTCTATAAAGGCATATATTATTCATTCATTATCTTCTTTTTTTGGATTTAATACCATGATATAGGATTATATTATCAGATTTCTTGATGACATAAATTATTTGATGATATTATTCTTTGACTATTCAATTTATTACATGATCATGTATAAAACTTGTTTATGATACATGGATAACTCTTCTATTTCACATAGATAATTTTTTTCTTTGAAAGATAATTCGAAAATACACCATTTATATGTCTATTAAATTAACTAATTTATCATAGGTTGTAAAAATATTTTAATTATTTTACAAGGGGACATAAATAAAAAATATTAGTAACTGTCAAATAGTAATTATCTTAAAATTATAATATATATATATAACCAAATAAAAACATTTTAATTTCATAATTTATTATTTTTAACAATTCTTCTATATAATATTATTTTATAAATAAATTTAATGTGTTTTTGGGGACTGTAAATTAATATCTGAATAAGTAATTGTTTGGAATTATAATTGACAAAATTTGGGTTTAATTTACTTGAAAGAATACCTTTATAAATAAATTCCTATTTTTCATATAACTAATATTGTAACAAGGAATAAAATTTCTTTTTTATTTATGTGAATTTATATAATAAAATTACAAAAGTTATAATCTACGATAAAAATAATGATTATTTATATGTATTGTGAAAATAATAGAAAAAACTAAAAAATAAATGTAAGAATGAAAAAATTATTCTTATGTAAATTAATTATTTTTGAATGTAATGGGAAAATAAATGTAAGGGTCATTATATTTAGTGATTCATTTCATATAGGGTGTGTGGCATGTCTTTGATGACCCATCTATGTGTTCTTTTTTCTTTATATTATAACATACAAATAATTAATAGATTATTCTTTAGAATTTGAATATTCATCATTTAATAATATATAGATATATTTATTTGTTTAATTTATTTATATATTCGAGATAATTAAAACATGTTTGGATTAAAATATATATTTATATTTTAGTCTGTATGAATACTTATATTTTTTCCACCAATATTATTTGGAATCAATGTGTCAAATTATAAAAATATAATATAAAAATTATCCTATGTTTTTGAATAAAGAATAGAAACTATTATCTATGAATTATGACTTTCACAACTAATATGGATAATTAATATCCATTGATATAATAATAATAGAAAATATTTTTTAGTTTTTTGTTATATTTTTTAATTTTATTAAAATGAAAAATATTTCATATTTAGAATTAGAATTTTATATAATGTACTTAATTGAATACAAAATATTAAAATTAATATAGTGTGAAATTATAGAATTTTTGTAAAAAATTATTTTAGGAAAATTGTAAACATTTATTTATTTCGAAAATACAATATATTTTATTTAATTACTAAGACACAAAATTTAATAATTATGTCACAACCCATCCCCTGGAGTCCGTGTCATGACTACCCCAAGCCCGCCTTCCATAGGATAGGGGCTGGTGACTAGCACCAAAGGCGTAATTCCCTAAAAAATGGTAAGGCATTGACTTTATAACTGATAAAAACACAACAGAGCACACAACTAGATAAAAAATATGAAGTAAACTGTATAACAAAAGAGTGCTCAAATGTAAAGTGTGCTGGAAATACAAGCCCAACTGTAAAGTAAAAGGAGCAGGAAGTACTAATACAACAGAATAAAGGAAAACAACTGTTGGGTCGTCTTTTAGGATTCCTACATGAAGGGTAGGTACATATAGCCTTTTCAGCACTACACATCTATTAGTCTCCTCCGTGTACAAGACTCATCGTAATGTCCACCTCCAGGTACCATCCAGTCCTTACACTCTCATATTCGATTAGTGTTGTCCATTGTCTACATTCAACACAAAGAGGTGCGGGCAAAGCTCTTGTAGGGGTGAGTATAATGATACTCAGTAGGGACCTTGAGACCATTAAGGTATCACAAAATCCAACAAGGATAAACCATAAGGTATGAAATCAACAGATAACTGCACGTAGGTATATGTTCATATATATAATTAATTTATCAAGTAATTCATCTCAGTCATGAGGAAAACTCAAAAGCTACTGACTCAGATCAACCATGATTTTTATTGACATTATCAAAACCACGACAGCTGGAGAACTCTTCCTCTTTTGAGTATATTGGGCCTGTTGTGTCACTAAAGCACTTCCCACTAACCTTGTACTACTGAGGTACTCCTCCTATCGAGTACATTGGGTCTGCTGCGTCACCAAGGCGCTCCCCACCGTGGATCTTCCTCCATAATTAGGAACTCCCCTAATAACCTATAGAGGTACACTTCCTGTCGAGTAGTGTAGGTATTCCCCCAAAACCAGGTTCTCCCTACTGGGCTAGTCGAGTCACTCTGAGTCAATTGGTTTTCATTCATCAAGTCTAAGCCAGTTACTTGGTCTTTGCACACTGCTCGCTCGTCACCGGAAATATATTCCCCATGAGCTATTGGTCAAAACATCAACTGACACTAAGTCCCATGAAGAAGTATTTCAATGGTCCCCCAGGTCATAGAGGTCTTAACGTAACAGATGGCACGTCAATCAGACGCCCGGTCTTTGAGTTATTAGCCTTTTTGTCTAGGGGGCTCAGTTGGATTCATGCATGATCCAACATGACTGTATCTCAACTATACCCCAAACTCAAGTGGGGTATACTCAAAGGGACTGTCAAGCTCAAAGATTATCATCACCACTTACGGCATGTCAAACGAATGTCTGGTGTCAATGATATGTCCAAGAAAATGTAAAAGACCGTAGCGGGCCCAAGTCTGGTCCGACCTGGTTGGCCAACCCGACCCGACCCCATCTGGACCAACTTGGTCCAGGTAGACCCGGCCCAGCCCACGAGTCCTGGCCCAGTGGGCTCTGAGGGGTTGCGAGGGGCCACGAATGGTCGTGAGGGCGTGGACTGTCCGTGAGGGCACATACCGGCCATGGGGTCGGCGTGAGGGGAGTTCGGCCTGGAGGGTCGCGAGGGGCCAGCTCGGCCGGGGCAACACGAGGGTCGCGGCTCGGGCAGCTCTGCCCGGGAAGCTAGGGCTTGTTTGGCTAGCGGCAGTGCGGTGTGCACGGGGCACTCGGACTACAGAGCCATTGGGTGCACGGGGTGCACGGGGTTCACGAATAGTATAACCGTAGGGAGTGCATAGGTCGGGGACCGGTTCAGCCAAGGAGTGGTAAGGCATGGCTGGTTCAGCCGGCGGGTGGCACTGTTGGTGGATGGTTGGACCTGGGTGGTTCAGAAACCATTGGGCAGCACAGTTCAGCCCAGGTTGGAGGAGCCAGTTCGGTCGGGGCGTCAGAACGCTGTAGGGGCGGCATAGGCCAGGGATGCTGTGGGTAGCGTGGTCGTTGCCTTCGTCCCCTTCGTTGTCTTGTTGCCTCATTTTCATTCAGAAGAACATCACAAACAAGAACAATGGTGGGGTCAGGCCATGTTGGATTGGTACGCAACTTCCACATTTAGGGTGGTAGTAAGGGGTTCAATCTTTCTAGAATTTCAAAGAATTACCAAAAATAATATAGAAGAAGAAAATTCTAACAACACCCCGAATCTCCCGCAAAAAATTCCCAACCCGCAAGGAAAATCATCAAAAATATTTCTCTTTTAGAATGGATGAATTAAAGTAATAATTTCACAATCAAATAAAACTGCTACCTTGCTCGTAGTTGGTTGATGGAGTCATGGGGAAGAAGGCGGATCGTTGGGAACAGACGGACGTTGATGTTGTCGGCGTTTTCCTCAATCATTGGTTTGTGCGTTGGTTCATCGTAGTCGAAGACGTCCAACGTCGAAGAAAGTCCCGATGAAGAAGGTCGAAGTCGAGGTCGTTCTTCATCGGGAGAGCGTTCTTCATGAGGAGAACATGTTCTTCATTGGAGTGCATAATCCTCCAAGTTTTGGGCATCGCGTCACATTACCTATGCTTTGTCTCTTGGAGAAGCTGTCCCAAATTCTCCTCCCAAGCTCCATATATATATGAGAGGGGAGGTAGGTATTGATAGATGGAATTTATGACAGTTCATTTATTAAGAACCTTTCTGAATTCCAACGATGTTGTTACTTAATTTAGAAATGCATGAGGCAATTAATTTACGCTGGTGCAACGATGTGGTGTGTTGGCAAGATTAATGGTATGTGTGTTGGAAAAATTAAGGTGGAGCATGTCAAGAAGATCCCCCCCCCCATTAATTGTTAGAGTTGAGGTTTCCACCCAATTAAAGGGAGATTTCATCCCGGGTGGTCTCCACCACCATAACCTCTAATGGGAGGTCATGGTTCGGGTGGTCCCCACCAAATTAACCTCTCATGGGATGTTATGATTTGGTGGCCCCACTTCCAACTTCCACCTAGAGGTTTAATTCCAGTGGACGCCACTTGACATATCCAAATAAGAGATCAAAATAAAATAAAATGAAGTATATTTTATTTTATTAATTCCCCAGAAAACCCAAAAACTAACTTTCACCTTTGAACAACTGTCGTCAAGGTGAAAGTATCCTTTAGAGAATACCAGTGATGGGAGTTCAATGGTGCCCGCAGATTTCAATTCCGAGCACCGGTTCAAATGTTATAAAACACCACTAGGGCGTTTCATGATGGTACCCAAAAAAAGTTGAGAAAACTATTATCAGTCACCGTCGACCCATGCCGGTCAAGATTAGGCTACCTAGGTGAAACCCACCACAACGAACTCAACGGTGCACTTGGATTTTCAATATGAGTTACCGTTTAGAAGTAATGGATATTTCAATAAAATAATTCTCACTTAAATATTTTATATTCGGCCAAAAACTAACTTTCTCTGGTGGCCTGGATCAGCCAAAGTTAGTATCTTCTTAAAGAAAGCATACCCTCACATGTTCATCAGTGTTATCGTATTCTTAGTCTAAGTTACTTTTTGTGAGTTATAAGCATTTGAAAAATAAAATAATTTTTTTATTTTTTTATTTACGATTATGCCATTTTTGAGTTTTCACATAGGAGGTCCGTGCCGACTAATTTTAAGTCATGCCTCAGGTAATCCCGCTATCATGAGCCGAACGGTGACCTTAAAATTCTAGTCTGACTAACCTTTTAAGAGTTATTCCACTTTTTCCAGAAAACATCTTATGTGTATTAACATAAGCTCAAAAAAATGTCGACGTATCATTCTGGCCACTCCAGGAATCCGAATCGCACATCATTATATATCTCGACTCATAAATTTCCCATATATTTAAAAAAAATTACATGTCAATTTTGGGTCTTTACAATTTCCAACCCTCAGGGATCTACGTCCCCGTAAGCCAAAACTCAAACTAAGGGAACAAATGGGGGTACTGGGCACGCATCTGAGCATCCCGCTCCCATGTGCTCTCCTGGAGGTTCATGTGCTACCAACGAATGTGAACTAGAGGTATCTACCATCCACGAAGGACCCGCTCTGGTCGATCCTCAATCTCCACTGGAACCTCTTTAAATGTCGCCCCATAATCGACATCCACCTCTCCATGGCCGATTATGTGTTTAGGGTTGTGAACGTATCTCCTCAACTTGGATACATGAATGACGTCATGCACCCATTGCGACTAAGGTGGAAGAGATATGTGTTATTCCACCTCACCAACTATACTATGAACCTGAAATTTTCTTATAAACCTCTGAGATAACTTGTCTCCTCGGCCAAATCTCCACAAACCTTGTCGAGGTGAGACCCGTAGAAAGACATAGTCGCCATCCTAGAACTACAGAGGTCTCCATCTCATATCATCATACGACTACTACATAATCTGTGAAGTCTTCATCCACCACTGGATGATATTCACCTTCTCTGTGGTATCCCTTACCAACTCTTGACCCACTAGTGCTATCACCCTGGGGTCATTCCAACACAAAGGTAATCTGAAAGGTCACCCATATAACTCCTCAAAAGGTTCCATCCCAATGGTGGAGTGAAATCAGTTGTTTAATTCCAACACCACCAAAGGTAATGTATCTTCCCAGCTGCGACCGAAGATGAGGACACAAGCACACAACATGTCCTCGAGGGTCTGAATGGTCCACTCAGTTTGGCCATCGGTCTGCGGATGGAAGGAGGTGCTCAGACAAAGCTGTGTTCCAAAAGCCTCTTGCAACCACATAAATAGCTGGGAAGTAAAACTTGTATCACTATCAATGACAATCATCGTGGGTACTCCAGGTATCCACATAATCTCTTCCACATAGAGGCGTCCCGATATCTCTACTGAACCCTGTACTTTCATCGGTCGGATGTGGGGAAACTTTGTGAGTCAGTCGAAGATCAACCAAATCGAGTCATGACCCCTAGATGTACGTCAAAGTCCTATCATGAATTCCATGGATATACTATCCCACTTCCACTCTAAGAACTCTAAAGGGTGAACCAAATCTACTGGTACCTAATGCTCTGCCTTCACTTGATGAAAAGTGAGGCACTGAGAGACAAAAATTGCAACTGATTTTATTTCTCGACCACCATTGATATTGTAGGATGTCTTGGTACAACTTCACCACTCCTGAATGTACCGCTAGAAGATATTTGTGGAACTCCCTCCACACATCCTATTAGAGTGACACTATTACCATGGTATATCCTATAAAAAGGATGACGTGCTCTCCACCTTCAGAAAATCCATCTGGTGCATGTCCTATGGATATCCGAGCATGTCGTGTCTCATAGTTAGCGTACACATGCAATGCCTCTTTGCCTCGCTAAAGATGTATTGGAGTGACTGTAATTGACAGAAGAAAACTTCTCCTTATCAATCCAAAAAGGATATCTGCAAAGCGGCTAGCTTCTCTATCGCCACACTTAGCAGATACAGGCCAAACCTCATGCTGAGTGTGTATGATTCCATGTTACCCTTCCCAAGAGTATAGAATATATCAAACTAAACTTCAGCTACCACGAGGGTGAGGATGGATGACTCACGAGTGATTGGATTTTCCCTCCTATGCATGAGTTTAACCTATGCTTCTTGGGATTCCTTTTTCACCGATCAATGAAAACCACATCCCAACATTGTAGAAAACCCACAACCTCTTTTCCTAATATAGTCAACATGACTGTGAACTGTGGATGTCAATTCCAAAACCAAACTAACGATGTAAGGCCTCGACACATCCACCAATAGGTTCCAACCAAAACCCTCACCTCAAGGGTCAGATCACACCATCAGCGTAAGTGTTATTATGAAGTCTCCTCCCAATGGTATCTCTAGACGTGACTGTCAGGTAAACGGTTTAACCAGAAACTCTAGATCCCCTAAGCTGCATTCATTGACCGCATGCAACAATTATCTTCCACTGTTCTACAGATCACTATGCCTGGAGGGGTCCACAAAAATGGCGTGGTCGTAACATGTCGAAAAGTACACCACAACATCTGCTCTCCGGGATCTGCTTCCACATCAGCTGCTCGAAAAATTCATCTGTCCCTAACACTTATTCTTCCCAAAATATTTTACATGTCCAAGACTCTAAGACTGGTACCAGTTTCCTGCTTTCCCACTGGTAACATTCTCTGGTTGTATTCGTTCAGCAAAAGAACATTAAACCTCAATGTTTCTCTATATCACCCTAACATAAGTAGGAATGCATAGAGGAATTGTGTTGGCTCAGATGTCCTTTTAACACACCTCACTCAGAATTTTGATCCATAAATCATTGATCGTATCATATTAATCGATTACCTGGAACAATCAGTATGCCTTATTGAATACTCAGCTACCGTTATGTCGTCCTTCTGAAGCTATAGAAGTACTAGATAACTCTCAACCACCTCCTCGAGCTAGTCCTCATCTGCCTGTGAGTAGGGCGTGCATCAGAACCTAAGGGTTATTTGACGCTAAAACACGTGTAAGGAACTAAGACTATGTGTGTCCTCTACCAGTACTACAGGTTGTAACTATTGACCAACGGGTAGTGATATAGCTGGCTCACTACCCAAAGTTACAATCTCAGGCTGCAATCCATGTACCGAAGCCTCATCACTAAGCGGACCATTGTTATGATCACTCACTGAAGAAGAATAGTAGCTAAGATCTTCTTCTTCTCTACTGGTGTCTCCACTAGACGAGAAACTCTAGCAATCACCTCTAGCCAGCCCTCAGATGCTTGGGAATATGTCTATCCTCAAAACCTCTTAGGACTCTACTGCTATAACTCGTGCAACGTGCTCAGTTGGCGTGCACTGTCCGCCAGTGTGACTAGTGGTATCTGCAACCCAACTTGTGGTAGGGATTCTGCTACACCACTGGAAAGTACCAATATAGTAAGAGTTCCCTGCACCAGAGCCTCATCTCTTGGTGGGATATCAGTGCATAAAACTCTAGGGACTCTAGCTTGTCAACGGCTGGGAGGCATCTAGAAAGAAACGGATGCGACATAGTCAAAAGATTATACATTTTGAGCTGACCTGGTGAGATGACTTATGAAATCACAAAGTAAACACACACGAATTTTGTGTTATCGTGCATTGAGTCATAAATCAGAAGTCAGGGTCCTGGTGTATGGATATGTTGGATGCCACACCAATATTGGACTCCCTGAACTGAAAACTGCACTCACTACACTTAACACTATTGCTTCACAGAAAATATCAGAGTTCTATGTTCTGCGGTAGAACCAACTCCTCTGATACCAATTTGTCAAGACCCGTCCCTCGGGGCCCATGACGCGACTACCCCAAGCCTGCCTTCCAGAGGCTTGGGGCTGGTGACTAACACCAAAGCCATAAATCCCTAAAAACTGGGAAGAAATTGTGTTTATAACCTGTTAACACAAAATAGAGCACACAACTGGATACAAAACACTATGTAAACTATATAAAAAAAGAATGCTAAAAATTATAGGTGGCCAGAAATACGAGACCAATAGTAAAGTACAAAGAATAGGAAGTACAAGTACATCAGATGAAAGGAAAAGTAGAGGCCGGGTCGTCCTCCGGTGTTCCTACATGAAGGGAAGGTACAAATAACCTCTTCAGTACTCCACATCTATCAGTCTCGTCCGTGTGATGACTCATCGTAAGGTCCACATCTGTGTACCGCCTAGTCCTGATACTATCATCCCCGGTCATTATTGTTTATCGTCTACATCCAACACAACGAGTTGCGGGCATAGCCCATGCAGGCGTGAGTATAACGATACTCAGTATGGACCCCGAGACCCTCAAGGTCTCACGAAATCCAACAAGGATAAACCAAAATGTATGAAATCAACAGATAAACCCACTATGGTATATGCCCATAAATATACCTAAGTTATCATGTAATCCATCTCAATCATGAGGAAAGCTGAAAAGTTACTGACTCAGGTTAACTAGTATTATTAATCTCATTATTGAAACCATGACTGCCGGATAACTTCTCTTCTATCGAGTATAGTGGGCATGCCACAACACCAAGGCGCTTCCCACTGACCTTGGACTCCTAAGGTACTCCTCCTGTCGAGTACCGTGGGTCTGCTGCGTCACCAAGGAGCTCCGCACTGTGGGTCTACCGCCACAGCCTGGCGCTCCCCCTAATAGCCTGAAGAGGTACTCCTCCTGTCGAGTACCGCGAGTCTGCTGCCACAACCAGGTGCTCCTCCGTCATGGGTCAGCTGCCATAAACAGGCGCTCCGCACTGGCTGAGTCGAGTCACTTCGAGTCAATCATTCAATAGTCATTAAGTATCATCCAGCTACTAGGTCTTTGTACTCTTCTCGCTCATCACTGGAAGGATCCTCTCCACGTGCAATTAGACAAAACACCAAATGTCACAAAGTCCCATGAAGAAGTATCTTAAAGTTTCTCCACATCATAGAGGTCTCAACGCATCAGATGATGTGTTAGTCAGACGCCCAGTCTGTGAGTTATTAGCTTCTTAGTTCCGGGGGCCCGATTGGATTCGTGTGCGATCCAACCCGACCGTATCTTTAATATACCCCAAACTCTAGTGGGGTATACTCAATGAGACTTCCAAGCTCCAAGATTACCAGTGCCACTAATGGTTCATCAAACGGACGTCTGGTGCCAAAGATATGGGCAAAAGAAAGTAAAAGACCATAGTGGGCCCAGGTCTAGTTCGACTTAGTCGGACTCACCCAGCTCGACCCGGTCTGAGCCGAACCTGTCTAGGTCAACCTGTCCTGACCCGTTGGGTCTGGCCCGTCCCAGTCATTCGTGAGGGTCCGCAAAGGGCCATGAGGACTCGGACCGGCCGTGAGGGCGCGGCCAGGCCGCGAGGGCACAGACCGGTCGTAGGGTTAACATGAGGGATGTTCGACCAGAAGGGTCGTGAGGGGCCGACTTGGCCAGGGGGGGGGGGTCCGCGAGGGTGCAATCCGGTTCAGCCGGAGCGCCGCGAGGGGCACGGGAGGCCTTCTCGGTCGTGGCGCCACGAGGGGAGTGGGAGGCCTACTCGACCAGGGAGCCGTGTGGGGCACAGATCGGTCGACACGTCCGGGGAATCTGGGGCCGGTTCGGCCATCGGGGCCACGGTGCGTGCGGGGCACGTAAACGGTGGAGCCACGGGTCGCACGGATGGTAGAGCTATGAGGCGCACATGGTATATGGAGGACGGGGGCTGGTTCAGCCAGGGTGCAGTGCGACTTAGCCAGTTCGGCCAGCGGGTGGCGCGGAAGGTGGGCAGCACGGCCGGGTGCCTTGGAAGACATCGTGCGGTGAGGTTCAGCCTAGGGTGGTGGTGCCTGTTCGGACGAGCCGCAGGAGCACTACGGGGGCGGTGCGGGCCGCAGATGCCATGGTAGCGTGAGCGTTGCCTTCGTCCCCTTCGTCATCTCTTAGCCTCGCCTCCATTCCGAAGAACATCTCAAACAAGAACGACAGAGGGGGTGGGCCATGTGGGTTTTTTCTTTAACCTCTGCGTTTAGGGTGGTAGGAAGCTGTTCAATATTTCTTGAATTTATAAGAATTACCAAGAAGAATATATAAGAAGAAAAGTATTTCAAAACCCCGTATCTTCCCGCAAAAACAATTCCCAAACGGCAAGGAAAATCATCCATAATAAATCTTTTTTAGTAAGGAATAATTAATGGAAAAATAAAATAATAAAATAAAACCCCTACCTTGCTTGTAGTTGGTTGATGGAGTCGCGGGGAAGAAGACAGATCTTTGAGAAAAGTCGGACATCGGTGTCGTTGGCATTTTCCTTGATTGTCAGTTTGTGCGATGGATCTTCATAGTCGAAGACATCCTACGTCGGTGGATGTCCCAAGGATGAAGGTCAAATTTGAGGTCGTTCTTCTTCAGGAGAACTTTCTTCTTCGGGAGAACATGTTCTTCATTGGAGAGCATAAACCTCCAAGTGTTGGCCATCTCATCACCTTACCAGTGCTTTTTCACTTGGGGAAGCCATTACAACTCTACCTCCCATGATCCTTATATATAAGAGAGTGGTGAGGTAGGTATCGATCGTTAGAATTTATGACGGTTCATTTATTATGAACCTTCCTAAATTCCAACGATACTATTACTTAGTTTAAAAAGTGGCAAGGAAATTAATTTTCGCTGGCGCAATGGTGCGGTGCGTTGGAAAGAACAATGGTATCTATTTTGGAATAATTAATGTGAAGGAGGTCAAGAGGCTCTCCCTAATTAATTGTGGGAGTTGAGGGTTTCTACCAATTAAAGGGGGGTTTCATCCCGGGTGGTCCCCACCACCATAACCTGTCATGGGAGGTTATGGTTCGGGTGGTCCCCACCACCTTATCCTCTCATGGGATGTTAATGTCTGGTGGTCCCAACTTCCAACTTCCACCTGGAGGATTAGTTCCTGTGGACCCCACCTGAAATATCCACATGGAAGCTTAAAATAAAATAAAATGATGTTTTTTTTAAATTATTAATTCCACAAAAAACACAAAAACTAACATTCACCATCGACCAACAATCATCGAGGTGAAAGTAACCTTAAGAAAATATCAGCTTTGCGAGTTTAGTGGTGCCCTCATATTTCAATTCTGATCACTGGTGAAAAAGTTACAAAACACCTCTTGTGCGTTCACTGAACGTACCCGAAAAAACAATTTGGGAAATTATTATTAGTTACCCTTGTCCCGCGCTGATCGAGATTAGGCTCCTCTTAGGTGTAGCACACCCCAACGAACCCAATGGTAAACTCGGATATTCAATATGAGTTACTGTTTAGATGTTATGAATTTTACAATAAAATAATTTTCACTTAATTATTTTATTTGCGGGCAATAACTAACCGTCTCTAGTGGCCCACTCCGGCCAGAGATAGTATATTATTAATGAAATAATACCCTCACAGGTTCAGTGGTGGTCTCATATTTTTAATCCGAGTTACAATTTATTAGTTATATGAATTAGAAAAATAAAATAATTTATTTAATTATTTTATTTATGATTATGCCATTTTGGGGTTTTCTCATAGGAGGCCCGCGAAGACTAATCTTAAATAGTGCCTAAGGAAAACTCGCCATTCTAAGTCAAACGGTGCCCTCAGATTTTTGATATGAGTTACTATTTAAGATTTATTGTAATTTATCAAAAAAACTGCTTATGCGCGTTAACATAAGCTCTAAAAAACTTCAACGGATCATTCTAGGAAATCTGAGCCTCAGAATCGTGCGCCGTCAGATTTCACTGACTCTTAAAATTACCATATATTTAAAAAAAATTACATGGAAATTACAAGTAATTAAAAATTATTTGTTTATAATTAAATGATTTAAAATATAATTTATATGTAAGATAATATCATTAAAAATAATAATAACTATCTAGATAACTAATTATACACTAAAATTTAAATAAATTAAAAAATTATATTCATTCCACTATTATTGAGTTCTTTTCACCAATCTAAATATAAAACTCTAGTGGTTATTGTATTGATCCAAATGTTATGCATCAAATATCAATTTTTGGGTTTTAACGAGTATATTTTCTTTTCTTTTTCCCAATTTCCCAATCTATAGTATTTATAATCTTTTTTATAACATTATAATAGTAATATAATATTAATAAAATATATTTATGAATGTCATGTATTTATAATACAATCACGTTATTAAAAATATTATAAATACAACATTCATCTATTATAATTATATATTACATAACTGACCGAGGAAGTTTAATTTTTACCTATATCTTTCATTTATTCTATTTAAAAGTATTCCCAAATACAATTAATTGTCACTAATAATAATTTTTTTGTTTTTTATGTTTTTTAATTCATAAATATATCTATAATTATATATAATAAAATTAAATTATAATGTTCATTTTATGAAACCTAAAATATCAAATCCAAAAATGATATACAATTTTAAACAATGTAAAACAATATTAACCTGATATACATATATTAAAATAAATCTAATATTGTGAAACATACTCATATTATATAAGTATCGGTAAAATAAATATTATAGTTTCTCTTATACCAGAGTAGTTTTCAAAAAAAAAATATAAAAAATAAAAAATAATTGGAATGAAAAAAAAACTAATTCGTAAAGTACTAATAAATTAAAAACAATAAATATAATAACGATTTTGAATAATGTATTTATAAAATATACATTGATTATTAGATTTCATAGATGACACATGAGGTGGAGTCGGACTCTGGGAAAAGTGTTCTTTTTATCCATATATTTGTATTGTGTTTATAAAAAATATATTTCATATGATTTGAAGATAATTTTGTATTAATAATTTGTGTTTTTTTATAATCACAACACTCAACGGTTTATGATCTACGATAACTCCAATTTTACACAACGATAATGATTTAGCACTTACTAGTATTTTTAGCCCATGTTTTTCTTATAAATACACAATTAATAATGAAGAAATAGGTGTTAATGAAATTTAAATTACGTTATAAATAGTTTCTGCTAATGAGAATAATGATATATATTATATAATTTAGGATGATGTTGTACTATATAACCGGGTCCAAATAAAAAATAAATTTTAATTTAGGGAATTGTATATATATTGATGTTTTGTAAAATAATTATGCACATGATGAATAATATTGAAAAGTGAGTGTCCAAAGAATCTAATATATGGTGTAAACAAAATGATAGAATGTAACTATTATTATAATGGAATTACATTATAGAATTATGTTGTTGAAAATATTCATTGAAATTATAGGAAAGACATTATATTTCAATTAATATCTCAGTGGTACAATTAAATTTTATATTAGTTTTGGGTAAATAAATAATGATCTATAATATATATATATATATATAATTATTAAACATTGAATAATTTTTAAATAATTATAGTGAAGAATTGATAATATTTTGAATAATATATGGTTGTAAACCATGAATCCTTACTACTTATTTTTATTGTTCGTAGTATTTTAATCGAAATGGATATTATCTTTGATAACATTACATTATTTTAGATAAAATATAAAATAAAATTGAAAACCTATTTCATTATTACCAAATGTGGACCATGGAATTATCATGGTGAAATATATTTAAATACTCTAAAACTATCATAACGAAAATCCTATTACTTTGTAGCATCATCCCAATATTTAATTTCTAAAACACCATATAGATTTATGTAAAATAAATTTTCACCCACATCAAGCTTTCAAATAAATAATTTTAGGAAATAATGTATACAATTATTTTTCTCTAATATTGTATACAATAGAGTTATCTATTAGATATATTGAATAATATAATATCAAATTCATGTATATATGTAACATAAAATATATTTATAAATAACAGTGTTCCCACTTTTTTAATGTGTAACTTCTAAAAGTTTCTTTCATTAAATACATTTTTTTCATAACCTTTGCTTTATATATTTTTATATATTGATAAATTACATAAATTTTAGTTATTATATCGTGTTAGATAGATATGATATTGATTATTGATTTATGGTTTCGACATCCACCATTAGAGATTTATTTATTAATTCAACATGGACAATTATCATTAAATAAATAAATCTATGATTTATTATACTCAAAATATTCATATTTTGTTTTCCCACTACTTTTTAATTATATATTATGAAATAAATGTTTTAGTAGGTATAATAATATATTCTACCTCATCGTAAAAAATTAATTGAATATATTATTTTTATTCTCTTTTACTTATTATATATTTTTATGATATCTTTGTAGAGATATAATCATAGTATCTTCAATGAAAAATAATTATTTAGATATATAATTCATCAGTTGAATAATTCTTATAAAAAATAATCAACAATCATTACAGAAATTATATCACAATATCATTATGAATTAACTATGACCCTGAATCTTATTGTAATTATATTAATGGATGTAATAATAATTTCATCATATTGATTGAAAAAAATTATAATAAATAAAATCTTATTTAATTATTAATTTATTTATATAAACTTCATTGACAAATAAAATTTAAAACCATTTCAGGTTTTCTAATTCAAGGGGTTATATAATAATGAACATTTTGTAAACAAATATTGATATTTCAGAGTTTAGACGAGGATGAACTAAATATTTTTCACTATTTTCGGTATATAATACTATTAAATTACGACGGTCACTAAATAATCAATATAAATACACTTACTTGAAAATTCATATAAAAAATATATAGATTTTTTAACCATAATTTATATTTATTAAATTGGGAATACTTGTTATTCATTCCCCAAATTATTAAATTTTTTCTAACTTGGTGTATATGTGCTTCATTAGATTTAAAATATATAGAAAAATTGTTTATCAAGGATACAAAAAAAGTAAAAAAAATTATGTTTTATATTCAGAAATTTAAAGAAGATTTTAGTAACATTCATGGGAATTATAACACTCTAATTTTTTTAATAAAACCTAATTACCAAATTTTTAACTAGAGAATTGATTAATTGAGTATTGAGGTTCCATCTAGTTTATAATAATATGATATTTTGAGAAAAACACATCGATATTAAATTTTTACAATAATAAGTGGAAACATCATATAAATAAGGAACTGTTCCATATAAATATGTATGTAAACATTGTAATTAGGTTCTACAGTAAACATGGTCTATACAATAAAAGTCAATCCACATAGTGAAATAATATATTTTATTATAGTTCATACTAATACATAATCCCTATAAAGAACATCTGAAAAATTGGGATGAGAAAAAAATAATTAATGGGGCCGAAAATGAATGAATTTTTTTCCATATTATAATTCATAAACTCCAAACAATAAATTCAACCTTTTCCAATAAAAATCATTAATATATGATATTTCTTTAACATGGTAAGTATCTATCATTAGATAAAAATTTTCATAAAACATCTAATAATAAATATTATAGTATAAATAAAAATAATGTGGGTATCTCATAATATAATGTTATTCATGAATTCATTTTCCTATAAAACATACATTTCAACCATATTATTTCAATACCCTATCATATAAACGTTGAATAATTAATATAACTTATTAAATCATAAGGAACCAAAGAAGTATAATTTTTAGGTATAGAAAACTCATGTATGTTCTTTAGGATATAATATTTATATCAATATTTCATTCACACGTTCATGAATTATTACAGATGGAATATATTATTTGGTTAATTTAAAAACAATTCACCTGAAAACATAATCATTACCTAATGTATCGGATGGATATAAAATATATTATGTATACATATTAGATAAAATTTCCAAAAAATGTTTTTGAAATAAATTTAAATGTTATACATAAGATCCATCCTACATAAATTCAAATATGGTTTAAATTAAAATACTATTGACAATCTAGTTTAGTAATAACACACTTGATACATTTTAAATATCTAGTAAATTATAAATGAAACACAACAAAACACTAACACTTTTTAATAAAAATTTATTAAAAATCCCATACCATGGGTCTGACTCACCACATATGTATATTAACTCATTGAATATATCTATTTTAAAAAAAATTATTCCATACTATATTGGTTTTTTAGAAATAAAATGTCTCCAATACATATAAAATTGTCTTTTAGAGATATCTAGGGAGGTAATGGTTGATATAGAGCATAAAATTTATATATGGATGGAAGTAGAGGTCATTCACATTGATATGTTAGGGGAATGAAAAAAAATGTTTTTCTAAAACTCCGAATATTATAAACTATTGTTTTTGGTTATGTGGAATCCAAACTATATATGTTTTTAATTTTAATGATATGGGTAAAAATAAAATAACCATATAATAGTTTTTATTAAATATTGTGGCCCAATAAGAAATTATTTACCTTTATTAACCTGATTTAACATTTAAAATGTGGATTTTTTTTCCATTATAGCTATTCAACATAAAAAATGTAATTTACCTCATTAATAAACATGTATCTCCAGATTCAAAATTAAGAATCCATTTTTTCTGACAGTTTTCATAAGTAGATTATAGTACATTAAATATAAGGGTTAAAAAATAATTGAAAATGGGTATTTAGATTTTAGTACATTAAAAAAAGGTTAAGTATCAATTTGAATATACTCAATAATAAAATAAAATAGTTATTTCATTATAAAATTTTATATTTTATATAGAAAATCGTTCTTATTTTACATTACACAAAAATTAAAAATATTAATTCTACTTTAAATGATAGGATTTGATGAAATAAAATTGTAGGATTTAAAAAAACATAATTTTTAAATATTCAATCCCAAAAAGAATATTTTCAAAAAATTCTAATAATTCAACCACATAACATTTTGATGTGGTGATGACTAAAATTTTAGCACCCATGATTTCATTCAGGAGACAACCTTGAGATAGAGGTTGCCTCATGGTTAACACACATATTTCCAAACGGAATGACTAACTATGAATTTTTTAAAAAAGATCTAAAAAAGGGGATCTTGGTCCTAATTATGTTTTGATGCGTCATTTTTCTCCAAAACAATGATAATTATTTATTTTTCCCAAAAAATGTATTTGAGGATTCACTTATCAATTTGGAAGGGAGAAGAATGCTTATCTTTGTTCATTGATGTCGGATTATAATGTTTAGTTATCTTTTATGGTTAGTTTTTGGTTGTTTTCCTTATATCTAATTCTTCATTTCTCTCGATTTATTATATCTACATTCAATGCGGATATATCAATGGTATTTTATTTTTTATATGATGATTTTTTAGATCACTATGTTAATGGATTAGATCTATTGGGGGTTTATTGAAATTCAACCTATTTTCATTTTCGTTTAAATTTGATTCTTCATTTTCTCTATAAATCACAAGGTAGGTGGAACACTCTAAACCCCAATAATTAAAATATTAATTCAATATTTCATATTATTCTTTTTGTATGACCCTTATTTTAAAAATTTTTGTGTGAGTAAAATTGGATTCCATATATCTTATAGTTTTTGGCACTGCAAAATATTTGGTGTTTTTATGAATGTTGAATTAGTTAACATGATTTTAAAATTACTATTAAAAAACCATGATTTTTTTTCATGCAAGGAAAAATTTTTATTATACAAAATAGTTTTGTAGATGTATTTTTCTAGATAAAGGGATTTCAATAAAATAGTAATTTTATTGAAATTTGTCGTTATTATTATTTTCAAAAAGAGGTTAGTTTTATTGAAATGATTCAACAAGTTTGGAATAGTTATATAGGAAGGTGAAATGGATTAAATGTATATTGAATTCATGAATATTGGTCATGAAGTACCACCAACAAATGGTATGGGTTATAGCTATAATGATCCACCATAATGTTAACACCAAGATTCTGTGTGGGATTGTATGTGTATGTGCCTATGTTATAAGGAATGGTTAATGATAATTAAATATGTGAAATGGTTATAATTAACTGTTTGGATTCTTTTCATATAAATTCTATTAATTGAGAAAAATATTTTTGAATAGGATTTCTTGTCATTAAAATATATTGTCAAACTTTTTCAAATGGATTTATATAAAATATTTTATATATAAGTTATATCATTATCAATCGTAGTGGCGTGAGTAGGAAAGTATTTGGGGGGATGAAATTCAGTTTTATTACTCAACAAATCATTGGTTCTTTGGTGATTTTTATGTTATTGACTACTGCGATACGAGGAATGGTTAAGTATCACATTTCTCTGGCGGTGAATAGTGATAAAAATGGTATTTTTTGGTGATGGAACAATGAGCATGTTGGAACATTGGTGTTCTATTTTGAGAGTATTTGGGTTTTATAAGATATGTTTTCGGCAATTTATTTGGATGTTATATAGTGTTCCACCATGGTACACTTTTATTGTTAGTATTGATATAATGAAATTATTGAGATTAATTTCATTGTTATAGTACTTCATGTCATGGATTATTTTGAATTGAGTTGTGTGGATGGTTAATTTTTTTTGAAAAAGTGTAAATTTTCCAACAAATATTAATGAATTTGTTGGAATATATATATATAATTTTCCATTTGGGGATGTTTCCAAAGTTCAAGTAACATTCTTCGGCCATCTCTAATAGGAGAGAAAAAAATGAACATTTAGTGGTGGTATCATCTAAATAGATAGTGTTTAGTTATCTAGGACATAGAGTTGATATTAATTTTGGCATATTTGTAATGTTAGGTTGATATAAAAGATTAGGATCATCAGGACATGAAATGTATAACATAAAATGTGTAGCTAAAATTAAAATGTTTTACATCATGTTAATTCGGAGTTGTGTATAGAAGTGAATTATAGACACTTATAGGATTTGAAATCTCATTATCATTGAATTTATCAGTGACACTGGAATGCCTTGAATTATTGAAATGGAAACCCTCTAGTGTTGATTATGTTATTTTGGGTAATGATTTATGATTTCATTCAATGTATTTATTTATAAAAAATTATATCTTTTTTATAAATGAATGCTTTTGAATAACTGAATGTTCTTAATATTTTTGAAAAGGGGTTTATTTTAAAAACAAATATTAAATTTTAAAAAAATGGTTGAACTAGTAAAAATTTAGATTTTTGAAATCATTGTTATGATCGTTTTGATGTGGTATAATTTGAAATTGATAAGACAACTATTTTTAGATAATGGGACTTATGTCGTTTGTTATGTGTTTAGAAAATGGAATCTTGCAGGCCTCATAGTAACCAACATAAAGTAGCTACTAACAATGTAGTTGAACATGACCCTTGGGGGATTGAACAACTAGTTCAGATTATTGTCCAATATTTTCAAGCTATGGATATTGGGAATAGATGGGTGGACCTAGGAAAGTATATCACTTCATAAGGTTCCATAAATTAAATCTTTCTATCTTCCATGGTGATTTGGATCCATAAAAGGTAGAGGTTTGGATGAACAGTATGAAATAAATATTCAATTTCATTGGAATGCCAAAGAGTTGAATGTAAAACAATTTAAATATATACATGTGTATTTTTTTAAATAGTGGTCGGATTTAGCCATTCCGGATAAATTGAATGAAGAAATTCCATCGGAGGATTTTGAAGAATTGTTTAGAAAAGAAAATCTATACTTGCATGTTCTGATCTCAATGAATAGATAAAAAATTTATCATTATGTATGAAAGTCATTTTTTCATCATGTGTGTGAATAAATTTATTAATTTAGTTCACTTTTGACACTAAGCATCTGTTAGTACGTCTTTAAAGGAACACATCTTGGAATCAGGTTGAGTTAGGAGAATCACTGAAAAAATATTCATTCTCTGTATTACAGATTATACATAGATGGTTAAAAGAGTGATGGTTGTTGAATATGATATATCAGAAGATATGGAAAGATGAATTTTGTTGTTACCTTTGGAAAATAGTATGAAATTGAACACTTGGAGACTGATTAGGTGGGACCCCAATTTCTAAGGTGGGAGCATGGCTAAGAATCAGACGACTAGATCCATAAATCATACTCTAAGGACAAAGAAAATCCATGATGATTCGTGGGTGTTTAGCATAACCATATCATGATATAATGTAAATAACCACCTATATCATGATATATTAAAAATCATATGTCTAATATTTAGTTCAATTTTCATAGTTCTCCATGGTCGGATTGTGGGACACTGCTAAGGTGTTCTATGAATCATATTCATCTAAATGATTATAGAAACAGTATAAATGTCATTAGTAGAATAGATTACACCATACTGATTACAAAAACACCCTAACTCATCAGGATGTGCAATCTCAACTAGGATATATAGATAAATTCATGAAGAAAAAAGCAAATATAAGAAGATGAGTATGTTACAGTGGATGATCAGTTTAGTCAATAAAAGGTGAGAGGTATGCTTCTTTTGAATTCAATGCTTACACAATCTTTTTATTATGCTTCCCTTCCCTTCCATTATTTATTCTCAAACAATTTATTTTTGGAGTTTAACAGTTCAAATGATAACTTGTGTCTTAAACCATCAAACACATCTTCATTAAAAAAATGTAGAGCCTTTGTTTGTAGGGAATGTTTTATAACTGTTGACGGAGCTGAGCTAAAATGTAATTTCTCATTTTTAGAGATATATGAATATGAAATAATCATAGGAATGGATTCATTGTATTTAATTATAGATAAAAATGATTTTTACAGATGTATGATCGGTTTTACAACTAAAGAAGTCATCATGTATCACTTTGATGAGAGGGGGATCTAAATGAAGTTACCACATGCTTGTGGGACCCAATAGTCAGAATAACCTCATTCAGGTAGATTGATTATAGAATCAATGTAAAATATCAAGTCTAATATTTTTAAATAAGTGGTTGATTAGTTCTGATATATGTTTCTTAAAAATTTCACAGGGTTTCCACCTATGCGTGATGCAGAGTTTAAGATTGATTTCCTCTCGATGACCAGTCCAATTTCAGTTTCCTATAATTAGACACATCCAAATGATTTTGGGGATTTGAATGTGAATTTTGAATTTATATAAAAGAGGATTCATTTAGCCTTCAATTGATATGTGGGGAGCTTCTATTTTTTCAAAATTGTAGATGGAACTCTCCAAATTTGTGTGTATTATCATTTGCTTCATGGAATTATGATTAAGATCATATATCAATGTAACATCCTAGGTATTTATAGAATTATAATTTTTCATATATATATTGATATTTATTAATAATTTATTATTTTTACATTACAAGGAACTCTTTTTCCTGATATCATACACAACATGCAACAATGGTTTTTAGTGAAATCTTATGTTGCACTCAAGATTGAGTTATAACAAAAAATAATATAATTATTTTTAAAAGTTGTTAAAACCTATCCATTTTTTTGGGAGATATGAAAAAAGTAACTAAAATATGATTAAACATGTTTCATAAATTTTTTTGTTTATCCTATAAATCATTGTGGAATAAAATGAGAATGAATCCATTTTTGATCATAAAATGATCAAATATTTATAAAGGTCGTTTTACATCATTTTGATGATGAAACCTTTTTAAATATAGTTTCTAACAGTTTTATATGTTTTATAATACAAAATTATCTTCTTCAGTAGAAGACGAACATCCAAATTTACTTCGGTTTAACTTTTGGTATATTTGTTGATATAATTCACATTTTAATGAATTGTGATAAAACTTCATTTTAATTCCAAATTTCCATTTCATCTAATTTATTTATATAGCTATATTTTCCATTTAATTGGTTTAAAACACTAATTGGATTAATTTTATATCATTTAATCGAATTTTGGTCATTGAAAGTAATTGAAAATTAAAATTGGACATAAACACAAGACAATATATTGATTGTTTTTACTTCATAAAAACACATTTTCCTATTTTGACAATGAGAATTAGTATTAAATTAATTTATACTAATTCATTATTTTAAATTTGGGAAAATATTTCATTATACGAAATCATAACTTCTAAATTGTGTAAATAATTACCTTTAATTTCTTGAAATTAATAATAGGTACCCAAATAATAAGTTTTATTTACCATGATAAAAGGGTAAATCAGGTAAATAAGCCTACAAAATAATAATATAATATTATAAAACAACCAAAAATCATGTACTAATACAATTTTTAGGATTCATAGATAACCAATACAATCTTTAGTAAAAACATTTGGCATTTGGGTGCCACATGGGTGTGAAAATTACACGCTATAATAATTAATTGAAAGTAATGTGGAAAATAACATAATTGTGCATCATTTTACTAAAAAAATATATTGTGGGTATTTTTAATTGATATATTTGATTATAAATATGAATTTTAAATCCAAAAAATATTTCATACATTATTTTTGTTTATTTATAATATTTAAAAATTAAATAAATAAATTTATTTTTGACACAATGATGATGAAGTGAATACCTTAATAATGAATGATTCAAATATATGATAATATAATTATTAAAATAAATTAAATAAGAACATATTGATTCCATCAATAAATATTATTGAATATTATGAAATTTTGAATTTTATTTAATGCCTTCTGTTCTAACGAATCATGTTTTTATGACTTTGACAAATAATAATCAATAAATTGCATCAAAATTGACATAAACGAGTTTTTAAAACAAATTCAATTTTATTAAACGATATAATAGACCTAAAAATATATTATTTGGCCAAATTAAAAATTAGATGATAAAAATGTCATTAATGATCCACTTTTTTTTCTTCTAATTTTAATGAAACTATTATAATGAAATATTATGAAAAGAAAAGAAGAAATTGTTAGAGTTATTATTTTAAACAAAGGGTTATAGTTTACAAAAAAGATTAATTTCGTGACATAAACATGAATAAAATATATTGTTTGAGATGATTTTGAACCATCCTCATATTTTCCTTTAAATATATAACATTGACACAATTATAATCAGAAAATAAATATATAATAAATTAATAATTCAAGACATTCCTAAACTTCCCCTCCTCCCCCATATAAAATTCCACCAACTCAAACCACATAATCACACATCACAAGACCAATGGTTTGTCCTAAAAATTAGAAATTAATCTCCTAACATCACACTCTTCTTCCTAGAATCCATACATTGGGCAGAAGGCAATTCATGAAATCCTTTTGCCTCAAATTAAAAGAAGTTATCCGATTTATAGGTAACATCTTCTCCCAAGTTTTTTTCTTATATTTTCCTTCTACACTATCTATTATATTCTTATTCTTTTAATACATAACAAAACTAGTATCCTAAATATAAGACGTTTTTTATGATAAGGATATTAACTACATTTACACACACATTTATCAAATAGATATGAACATATAGTTTTTGTGTACAACGACCTTCTGGCACACGAAATGATGATTATTCAGTTTTTATCATACAAACTCTCATGATGTTCATTATAAAGGAATTAAATTTATATCTAATATATATTATATTTCCTCTTTGCTTATGTAATAATTTTATAACATACCATTATTTTTTCCGTGTTTTGTATATGCGATAATTGCGTTTGAAGAAGTGTGAACTACCTCCCCCTAAAAATGATTTGACTCGATTCCAATATACATTGAACATATAAAGAATGGTTTTGTTAAACCTATAAGACATAAATGAAATAAATATAATTTAGTTATTACTATATAATCAAATTTCATTCTATTACATTTTTTTATATTACAATGACTTGAATATAGTGTTCATGCATATGTATGACCTAACATCTCCATAAACGGTGCATTTCATTGATTCTATGAAATATTATAGATATTTTAAATTAATATATACTAGATATATTTTATATATAAATCACAAATAATATTTTTGAGATAATTGAATTTGGAATACATGGAAAATTTATCTCAATAAATGTTCATTTTGGGCTCAAGTACAGAATATCAACAAAATGGAAAATATGATAAAAAATAATTATGTAATTTTTATAACATTGTAATAATTGATATAAATGGAATAATAAAAAAGATAATAGTTCTAATTTATTTGTAAAGTAATCTATTTTTATTATATAGGGATATAAAGAACAGAAGAAAAATGTTGGATTTCAGGTAAGGGACTTTGTCTTAGTCTCTATTCATTGAGGATTATATTGATATTATACACCACATTATTATATATATTGTATAATAAACCCATTTTACCGTCAATTTCAATCAATGTGAATATTTTTTATACAAAGTGTTTGACTAAATGAAAAATAAAAATGCATTTAACATATGTGGTGATGACAACCTATCCACCGCCGAAACCATTATTTGATAATTGGATTCCTCAATAAGACATAATATTTATTGAAATTAAAAGAAATAAATTATTCCCCTTTTTGTTGTTTTGGTATTGATAATGGTTATAAAGTGTATTTAAAATTTCAATATCTTGAACTGATCTCTGTTTATTGCCAATGTAACGCTTCAATTGAAATGTTGATATTTGTAATATTTTATGTGGATTGATTATATAATTGTACTTGGCCATTTTGACAGGTGGCTTCATGATAACAAAATGATGGGTGGTTACATGATTTACCATAGACGGTTGGCTACGTAATAACCTCCATTTCATTTGGTATGGATATCGGTCGTATGGATATTCCATTTACTAATATGTGTGGAATTTGACCATCTAGATATTAAATTTTTGTATGATTATGTCCCATGTTACAATTATATGTACTAGGTTTCATTATATTGGATTATTGTCACCGTTTGGTTAAAAAAATTGTGAAAATTGAGCATATATTTGTTAAAGTATATAAACTACTTCTTAAAGGTGAAAAGTAATAGTTCATGATAATGTATTCATGGTGTTCATGTTTTTCATGAGTTAATTTTTTCATTCTTTATGTATCTTAATCCAATATTCTTATTCTCGTCCCTAAATATGATATGTATTTCATTTTACTTAAAGAAAAAAAGATCCAAGGATTGGATCAAGGAAAAGTCAAGTTGTTTATACATGAAAAAACCATATTTTTTAAAATGTTTTTGTTTTATGAAAATATTATTAATGAGAATAAGGGTCTAAATGTAATATATAAGTAGTTATGTATTAGTTATGCCATAAATTATTAAATTTGTAATCATAAAAACATCTTTAAAATGAATTAACGTCAAATTGTTGACATATCTGAAGATTAGGTAATGTTTAATGCTGGTGCCTTATAGTTGGTTTTAGAGGTCATTTTAGAAAACATTTGGGGTTAAATTTTTTTAATAGAATATCCATAATTTATTTTTACTTCATAGCCAAATTATATAACATTTAAAAATTACCACTTTGCTTCGTCAATGAAATGTTTGTTCAGAATGGTTTTATGTAGAGAAATCATGGATTCTATGTTGGGAAGGCATACCGAGTGAAATAAAAATCCAAAACATCCTTTTTAAATTGTTGGAATTTGAACTAATTATTTATTTAGAGTGATGTATATGTTGGACTATGAGATAAATAGTTGTGGTGTTCATGCATGAGATCAACCAGAACATTCACTGAGGAATATGTAAATCTTAGAGCATTTCATTATGCAACACCCCCCATCATTCAGATGATCATCTAATACTATGCATGTTGAAGGGTGGATTAAAAAATAGGAAAATTATATTTGTTGTATTGTGGTGTTCAAAAAATCAAAAAGTCTTTTTTCTGCTAATTATTTTGTTGTTGAAGCCCATAATTGGTTTTCAATGATTAAAAATATAAGATGAAGTGAAGATATTGATGCCAGGGAATGGGATGAATTTAAAAATATATTCCTCTTGAAATGTTTTCCATTGGCTATTTTTAATAGGATCAGAAAGAAATTTTTGAAATTGATACAAAATGAGAATGATTATGTGGTTGCATATGAATAAAATTTCACATGTTCATCAAGGTACATTGAAAATTTTATCTAGGATATTGATATTAATATAAATGGGTGTTACTCAGGATTAAAGGTTAAATATCATTGGTTGTTAGCTTCTCATGTGAAAAAAAGATATGAGAAACATTTATGATGTGCGGAGAAGGAATAAATGGAGTTTTGTAATGAATATTTCTTCCATGATAGAAAAAAAATTAAGAAATCTAGTTGGTAGAAAATGGGAATGAAGTCATCAATGATGATTGGTGGTAAGAAAACTACATTTCCATCATGTGAGATGTGTGGTAAATACAATCTTGTAGAATACTTATAAATGTCTAGGATTTGATTTTTATGTGGAATGACAATTTATATTTCATTTAACTATAATTAATATGATTATACATTCAACGAAAATCATGTGGTAAGATTACATAGTTGCAATGAGTTAAGACAATATACCAATGTGTGTCCAAATATAATTACCCATGGTGGAAACTAGAATGATAAAAATTAGAAGGATATGGAAAAATCATTTTCTACTACTATGATTGGTGTGGTAGCATAAAATGAATTGGTGATAGGAATGTAACATGTTTCTTCAAAATATGCCATTACTCTATTTGAATTTGGATCTTCACATTCTCCCATTTCTAGGGTCATTACTTGTAAACTAGAAATATAACATCATGAATGTTATTTATATATTTTGGTATGGACTCTATATTGATGTATTAAAGTATACATGATTTAAAAGAATCTTCCAATTGTCAATAGTTGGTTCAACAATCCATGAAATCATGTTGAATATTCCAATGTATAATTTTATATCATGTTGGGTATGGATTTCATTTTAGTTTTTCATGCTAAAATATACTGTAAGTCCAATAATATTTTATTTAATGATTTAATAACTTTGATAACATACCATGAGTATAAAATATTGATTAAATATAGAGTTGAATTTTGTATAGCTCATGTTGTCGAAATGAAAGAAACATTTTTGATTAGTGACATTCCAATTGTGAATGAATTCAAATATGTTTTTAGTGATGAATTTAAGGGAATTTTCTCCCATCAGGAAGTTGAATTTACTATATATTTTGTGCTTAATTTTCACACCCCGACCGCAGATGTCCGTAATTTTTTCTCCTTTCTGGGTCCCGGTTTAAATTTTTTTTCGTAGATTAATTGCGTTGGCGGTGTCGTGTCGGTGCGCGGTCACCGCATCGTTAGCGGTGACCGTGCATTCAGCCCGGGTGACAGTGTGTTCACCCGGCATTTTATATATTATAATTTTTATGTTGATATTTCATTATTAATACCATTAAAATTGTGTTATCATTATTGTGTTATTCCTATATATGTTTAAATATGTGTATAGTAATATATATATATATATATATACATATGATTATATATGTATATATATATTCTTATATAAGTTTATGTCTATAAATGTTTATATTTAAATGTTTATTGTATTTATGTTTATATGTATATATCTATATATGTATAAAAATATATATGTGTGTTGTTTTTAAATGATTTTATTATTTTAAATATTTGATTAGAATAATTATTATTATAATTAACTAATTTTTAGATATTATTATATTTTATTATTATTATTATTATTATGTTTTATTATTATTATTATTATAATTATTATTATTACTATTTGTTTAAATATATATATATTTTAACTTAACCCTAATCCCTCTTTCCCGTAGCCGCCCCCCCCCCCCTCTCTCCCCTCTCTCATCCCTTTCTTCTTCCCCCACCTGCGAGCTCCCCTCTTTGCCTGCCCGAGTCCCGCATCAGCCTCCCCAGCCCTGCCGCGCCTGCTCTCCATTCTCCCGCACCCCCCTGCTCCATCTCTGGCGACCCCACCTGTCGCCGGCGTCCCTCCACTGTCCCAGCCTCTTCTGTGCGCCCCGTCGTCGCCCTCGCCGCTGCCTCTTCCAGCCTTTTGACGCCCCCCTTCGTGCGCTCCCTGTCGCTAGAGCCTCGCCAACCCATTGGGCCAACCCCCCTGCCTTGCTTCGCACCTCCGGCGTCCTCCTGGTTCGGCCGACCTGCTCCACACCCCCTCCGACGCCACCCCCTACTCCGTCGCCTCGCCCAGTCGCCGACCTCCGTCCGGCAACTCCGCCGTCCCGCTCCGGCGCACGCCGGCCTCCTCCCGTCCCAACCCTACTCCCGCCGCCTCTGGCGACCCCCTATCTAACACCGCTCTCGCTCAGCCCCATCGCGCTCCCTCTCCGGCGGCCCGCACCGCTGGCCTCACCCCCCCCCTCTGTCCGGCCTCTACACCGCCCTCCCTGCTCCCTGCCGCCGCCGTCCCGACTCCCTCTCCCCCTGTCCTGGCTCCCTCTCCCCCTGTCCCAGCCTCCCTCCATCGTCGTGCACTGACGCCTCCACCCGTCCGGCCACCCCGTCGCCGGCGCACCCTCCTGCCGAACCGCCGGCCGCACGCAGCTCCTTCTGCCCGGCCTCCTCCCTCACCCTTGCATGTGAGTTTCTTTTATTTATTTATTTATTTATTTATGTTTCATTTTATAATAAGTATTATTATTATGTTACTATTATTATTATTACTATTATTATCATCGTATTATATTATTATTATTACTACTATTATTATAATTATTATCATATTATTATTATTATCATTATTATAATTATTATCATATTATCTTTATTATTATTATTATTATTATTATTGTTATCGTTATTATTATTATTATTATTTTTATTATTATTATTTTTATTGTTATATTATTATTATGTTAATATTATTCTACTAGTATTATTATTATTGTGCTAAATTATTATTGTTATTTATTTATTCTCTTGATTATTTTTTATATGTGTTATTTATCTATATATATTTATTTAATTGCCTATTTGTTTATTAATTGATTGATTAATAAAATAATTCATTTATTTATTTATTTATTTATTTCCTTCGTGGCATCATGGTGTTCATATTTAAATCATATTAATCCTTTTTCTATCGCGGGTTGAGTGACATGTACTTTTTCTGCTATTCAGCGTACGCAGTTAGACCGCAGGGGATTGTTCTACTTTCTGTTGGGTTTCCGTCACGTCCGCTCCGTGTTTGAGGTAGGTGAATTCAATTGTTTCCTTTCTGAGGTACTCTACTGATGCTTGAATTATTTTAAATAAATTTTAATCCATGATTCTCGTGTTTATGATATCCTTGCACGACTTATTTTGGTGTTTTAAAATCTATAGTTTTTGTTCGAAAATTAAGTTTGATGCAACTATATTTTATGCCAAGGTAGTTGTGCACTAGATGTTGTCCTGCACGTTTTATTGTTTATATAGTGCACCTGTTTAGGCGTTTCCAGCTAAGGTGGAACTAAATGCCTATATTCTCTTATGTTATCATTGGTTGTCTTGAGCGTTGTTTTCTTTTTGTAAAGAAAGAATCATTCTTGGATCTTGTTATCATGTGCTTGTTAGTTTTATGAAATTTAGGATTATTTGGAAATGTTGTCGTGCCCCTTTGCAGGTTTGATGCACCATTGGATGTTGACATATCCATGGGTGCACCAGGTGCACACATGGATGTGCCCTCAAATGAAGGTGGTGTTTGAAATTGTTACCATTTATTTTTATTTTTATTTATTTTTATTTTCTCGAAATCTCAACTTTTCTAAATGGTTCTTGGTTTCAAAATGTTTTCTCCTCTTCATGAGACACATTGAACTGGTTTAAAAAGAAATCTACGAAAATATTCCCATTTGGCCTTTTATTTAATACAAAAGCAGCGCTTGAGTTTTTGAAAACGATATTGTGAAATGTTCATGTAAAGTCATTTGATTTTGTAAAAACATAGTGCTTTCTTGGCGACTTCGGGTATTTTTATAAAGTGGTTTTGATAATTAAATGACGTGAAGTCCCGGTTGGAACTTTATTAATTGTGAAGTGATTATATATATATATATATATATATATACACGTATTTGTGAGGGCATCTCTATAGGGGGACTTCCCTTCGAGGGTTGTCATGTAGCGATGTCCGTGTAAGGGGTTGCCAAGTGCGGTGAGATGAGTCACGCGTGCGAGGGTCTCCCACTTACAAAGTGTTACAAAAACCACCATGGGTTCCTGGGCGTCTTGTAGATTATCGACTGACGGTTGCTTGATAACCCTGATTAGACGGGTTAGTACCCCCTGGAGTTGTGGACATGCCAGGAGGGATGTGCCACTGGTTGGCTATTAGGGCAGCCAATTGGTTATTGACTATGGAGTACCACACCGGTAGGTAGTCTGAACCCGAGTACGTCCAGGTGTTTTCTAGGGATGTTTAGGATCACCCATGGTTACTTTTTCTCATTGATTGTTTACTTTCAGTTATTCTTTACAGCTTATAGTGTTACTTGTGTCCTTTTGCACTACTTTCATCTTGCATTACTTGGTTACTTTCTATTTCACTGGTCTGTTTTCAGCCTGTACTGTTTACCTGTTCCTTTCTAGCACAGTCGTGGTATTATTTGTATTTGGTTTTGTTTATAAAAGCAGGAAATGGTTTTGAAAGTGATTTATAGTGTGCGTTGAGTTTTCTAATGGGGAAAACATGTTGTTTATTTTTAAATGTGAAAAAAATCTATTTTTATAATTGTATTTTTTTAAACCTATGTCAACAGATTTCTTGGGAAAGGAAACATTTGGATTCAGTGGTTTACTTTGGCTTACCTACTGGGGATTTTTAATGCTCACGCCTTTATTATCATTTCAGTTGCAGGACTTCCCTTGCTCAGGTCTTATGTTTTGAGTCGCTCAGTGTTGGAGTGAGGTTGCTCTCTGGTTGGGTGGAGACCTGAGAGGTCACATGGAGGTACGTGGTCGTGTGGCTTTTATTTCTTTTCCTCTGTTAGTGTTTATCCGTTCTGTTCTATTTACTTTTTTGGGATGAAATCGTTCCCAACGATCAAATTTTAATGCCCGACACTGGTTGCCATCCCGGGGGGATCGGGAACACCCCTCGGGACTTGCCGCGGTCCGGCTCGGGTGACCGGTTCAGGGTCAACCCAGGCTGGTTCATGAAAAAATGGTATCAGAGGTGGTTATTGTTATTTTGGGTTGTCCGGTGGTAGGATATTAGGACTGTCGGAACTCGAGGGGTAGGTATGGGAAGAGCGTCACGAACTCTTTCTCGCACTGATCCTCGAGTTACCAGGGGTAGTTCGGGAATCGTGTCCTTGTCCTTTCTGGTTTGTCTTGGATTGAGAGATTATAATGGAGGCAAGCCGACGTTACATCGTGATTTCACATGGAGTAGTGACCCATGTGGAGTCCGAGTACAAGGTTTCAATTCCTCCTAGTGGTCGACGCTGACTTGGGACATGGCCCACTACCATGTCGCCAGGTTGAGCGTGACTACTAGTCCCTCATTTCAGCGATTGATGCAAATTTGGATACTTCTGTTGTTTTGGTCGGTGTAACTACGTTGTTGGAAATGAAAAAGGTTTTGAAAAAATAATAATATTTTGGACTGGTTTCTTTTAAAAGACTTTAAATATATGAAATGGGTTTTAAAACTGAAATCTCTTGAATTGGAAATCTGTTGTTTTCATGAAATTGGATAAGAATGATTTGGGGTTGAAACCTCAGTTCCTCTTTATGAATGTTTTCACATGTGTGAGAATGCATGGAAAAAAAATGCGTGTTGGTGCGAGTATTATTTGACAGTGGATAAAGACATGTGCAACGGGTCATGAGATTACCTGGGTGTGTATTTGAAATTAAAGGCTTGACCTTGTTTTCTAAATTGGTTTTAAAGGGGAAACGGTTTTGGAAAGTTTTTGGTTTGAAAGTGGATTGGTTTTTGGAAAGTGGTCTTGACAAAGGATGGTTTTAAAGTTTAAAATAAAAAGGAGTCTTTATTTTGGGTTGTGTTTCTGTTTGTTTGGTATTGTGCTGACTGTTTTGGTGAAGGTGCTTATACTAAGGTTGCTTTGGGTTGATATTGGTTTTGGCTTTGTGTTTTATATGTCGCTCAGGAAATGCCACCCAGAAAGGTCTCTTATTATTCTGATAGGTCATGCTCGGTTTTTGGTCCTCCTCAGACATTGCCTATTCTATATGGTGATCAGGGTCCGTTAGAGGCAGTGAAATGGCTCGAGGAAGTAGAGTGTGTCTTTAGAATGTTGGGAACTCCCAATAATGTTAAGGTTTGTGAAATTATGGAGTTCATCGAGGGTCCAGCTCTGGACCAGTGGAAGATGGTTACCCCACCGTCAACGCAAGGAGAAATGATGTGGGATGTATTTAGAGTCATTTTCATCCAATGGTTTGTACCTGAGGGAGTGAAGCTGGAGAAAAAGAGAGAGCTTGTGCATATTCAACAAGGCCAACGGACGGTGAAGGCATATGTTGACCATTTCAAGGAACTGATTCCCTATTCTCCAGAGGTAGCGTCGCATGAGCTCATGAAGGTCTCTTTTTTCACCGGGGGTCTTCGTCCAGAGATCAAGGAGCGAGTCCTCCCTTCTAGAGACATTTGTTTCGAGAAGCTCGTAGATGAAGCATTCTTGGCTGAGTTGGTTTCCGGTGTGAGGGTGGTTAATACTTCAGCGTCCCCTATTGTTCGTAAGAGTTCCCCCTCTAGTGAGGAAAAGGCGCCAGAGATACCTGTTCCTATGGAGTTATTCCCTTTGGTCCCAACTTCCAGTTCATCAGATTTTTCAGTGGTGTGCTATCATTGTGGTCGTTTCGGGCATTTGAAGCCGTCTTGTCGCAACCCTCCGAAGACATGTCATCGATGCGGTTGTCTGGGTCATCTGGAGATGTTTTGCAGGAAGCGTCACTTGAAGAGGACGCTATAGTGGGATAACGTCAGTACCTGACTGTGAGGCAGAAGATGCTTCAGCCATCAGAGTCCCAACCACAGGTCTTGGGGTGAAGCTTGCGCGCAGTCAGGAGTTCCCATGGTTGTGAAGCCTTGGTCCAGGTTCGGTTTTCGGTATTGATGGTGGAACAATTAAAAATATTTTCATGTTTGTTTTCCTGCTATTAGAGTTTCAACATCATTGTAAATGCATTGTTTTCCATAAAGTTACAATGGACTTGTTCAATGATAATCCCATCAGACTTGTCACGTGGATGTAATATTCTGAATCGTGTGTCCTTCTTAAAAGTGTGTTTGACCCTTGTGTGGGTTGACCTCGTTTTAGTTATGTTGTCGATGTGGTTATGTTTCGTGGACATCGGTGAATCATGTCTCCAATTTGATATTGGTTAATTGTTTTTCTATGGGTTTTCCCTGGTGTTGAAGGTTGTTGACTCTAGTCAAGGATTCAATGTCTCGATGGAGGTGTTGTTTTAATCATGCTATAAGAGTTGGTTTGAATAGGTTGGGAGTTCCCGCGTCGACCCCCCCTTTTTCCTAGGGTTTTCTATTTAGGTGGTCAACGTTTATGCACTAGTTGAGTTCTTGTGGTGGGGAGAACCCCTTTGTGTTCTCCCCTCAACCTCGGACCTCTATTTTTTCTTGAATCGGTTGGGTGTGACCTGTGTGGAGTAAGGTCATCCCGGGATCCTCAGTTCTTTTCGGTTACTTTAGTTCTGTTTGGGCATGGACTTGAATCTTGATCGACTTTTGGCCTGGTGACTTTCTGGGGGCAGAATGTGTCTGTGGTGGGGAGAATTGTCACACCCCGACCGCGGATGTCTGTAATTTTTTCTCCTTTCTTGGTCCCAGTTTAAATTTTTTTTCGAAGATTAATTGCGTTGGCGGTGTCGTGTCGGTGCGCGGTCACCGCATCGTTAGCGGTGATCATGCATTCAGCCCGGGTGACAGTGTGTTCACCCGGCGTTTTAAATATTATAATTTTTATGTTGATATTTCATTATTAATACCATTAAAATTGTGTTATCCTTATTGTGGTATTCCTATATATGTTTATATATGTGTATAGTAATGTATATATATATATACATATGTCTATAGATGTATATATATATGCTTATATAAGTTTATGTCTATATATGTTTATATATAAATGTTTATTGTATTTATGTTTATATGTATATATCTATATATGTATAAAAATATATATGTGTGTTTTTTTAAAATGATTTTATTATTTTAAATAATGGATTAGAATAATTATTATTATAATCAACTAATTTTTACATATTATTATATTTTATTATTATTATTATTATTATAAAGTTTTATTATTATTATTATTATAATTATTATTATTACTATTTCCTTATATATATATATATATATATATTAACATAACCTTAATCCCTCTTTCCCGTAGCTGCCACCCCCCTCTCTCCCCTCTCTCCTCCCTTTCTTCTTCCCCCACCTGCGAGCTCCCCCTTCGCCTGCCCGAGTCCCGCATCAGCCTCCCCAGCCCTGCCGCGCCAGCTCTCCATCCTCCCGCACCCCCCCCGCTACATCTCTGGCGACCCCACCTGTCGCCGGCGTCCCTCCGCAGTCCCGGCCTCCTCCGCGCGCCCCGGCGTCGCCCTCGTCGCTGCCTCTTCCGGCCTTCCGACGCCCCCCTTCGTGTGCTCCCTGTCGCCGGCGCCTCGCCAACCCGCCGGGCCGACCTCCCTGCCTTGCTCCGCACCTCCGGCGTCCTCCTGGTTCGGCCGACCCACACCACACCCCCTCCGGCGCCACCCCCCCCTGCTCTGTCGCCACGCCCAGTCGCCGACCTCCGTACGGCGACTCCGCCGTCCCGCTCCGGCGCATGCCGGCCTCCTCCTGTCCCGGCCCTGATCCCGCCGCCTCGGGAAACCCCCTGTATGGCCCCGCTCCCGCTCAGCCCCAGCGCGCTCCCTCTTTGGTGGCCTACACCGCATGCATCACCCCCCCTCTGTCCGGCCTCCGCACAGCCCTCCCTGCTCCCTGTTGCCGCCATCCCGGCTCCCTCTCCCCCTGGCCCAGCTCCCTCTCCCCTTGTCCCGACCTCCCTCCATCGTCGCGCCCTACCGCCTCCACCCGTCCGGCCACCCCGTCGCCGGCGCACCCTCCTGCCGAACAGCCGGCCACACCCAGCTCCTCCTTCCCGGCCTCCTCCCTCTCCTATGCATGTGAGTTTCTTTTATTTATTTATTTATTTATTTATGTTTCATTTTATTATTATTATTATTATTATTTTGTTACTATTATTATTATTATTACTATTATTATCATCATATTATATTATTATTATTACTATTATTATTATAATTATTATCATATTATTATTATTATCATTATTATAATTATTATCATATTATCTTTATTATTATTATTATTATTATTTTTATTTTTATTATTATTATTTTTATCGTTATTATTATTATTATTTTTATTATTATTATTTTTATTGTTATATTATTATTATGTTTATATTATTCTACTAGTATTATTATTATTGTGCTAAATTATTATTGTTATTTATTTATTCTCTTGATTATTTTTTTTATGTGTTATTTATCTATATATATTTATTTAATTGCCTATTTGTTTATTAATTTATTGATTAATAAATTAATTAATTCATTTATTTTTTTATTTTTTTCCTTCGTGGAATCATGGTGTTCATATTTAATTCATATTAATTCTTTTTCTGTCACGGGTTGAGTGACGTGTACTTTTTCCGCTGTTCAGCATACGCAGTTAGTCCTCAGGGGATTGTTCTACTTTCCGTTGGGTTTCCGTCAAGTCAGCTCCGTGTTTGAGGATGGAAAATTCAATTGTTTCCTTTCCGAGGTACTCTGCTGATGCTTGAATTGTTTTAAATAAATTTTATTCCACCATTCGCGTGTTTATGATATCCTTGCGCGGCTTATTTTGGTGTTTTAATATCTACAGTTTTTGTTCGAAAATTATGTTTGAAGCAACTATATTTTATGCCAAGGTAGTTGTGCACTAGATATTGTCCTGCACGTTTTATTGTTTATATAGTGCACCTGTTTAGGTGTTTCCATCTAAGGTGGAACTAAATGCCTATGTTCTCTTATGTTATCATTGGTTGTCTTGAGTGGTGTTTTCTTTTTGTAAAGAAAGAATTATTCTTGGATCTTATTGTCTTGTGCTGGTTAGTTTTATGAAATTTAGTATTATTTGGAAATGTTGTCGTGCCCCTTTGCAGGTTTGATGCACCATTGGATGTTGACACATCCATGGGTGCACCAGGTGCACACATTGATGTGCCCTCAAATGAAGGTGGTGATTGAAATTGTTACCATTTATTTTTATTTTTATTTATGTTTATTTTCTTGAAATCTCGACTTTTCTAAATGGTTCTTGGTTTCAAAATGTTTTCGCCTCTTCCTGAGACACATTGAACTGGTTTAAAAAGAAATCTACGAAAATATTCCCATTTGGCCTTTTATTTAATACAAAAGCAGCGCTTGAGTTTTTGAAAAAGATATTGTGAAATGTTTGTGTAAAGTCATTTGATTTTGTAAAAACGGAGTGCTCGCTTGGCGACTTCAGGTATTTTTATAAAGTGGTTTTGATAATTAAATGACGTGAAGGCCCAATTGGCACATTATTAATTTTGAAGTGATTATACATATATATATATATATACATACTTGTGAGGGCATCTCTACAGGGGGACTTCCCTTCGAGGGTTGTCGTGTAGCGATGTCCGTGTAAGGGGTTGGAAAGTGCGGTGAGATGAGTCACGCGTGCAAGGGTCTCCCACTTACACAATGTTACAAAAACCACCATGGGTTCCTGGGCGTCTTGTAGATTATTGAGTGACGGTTGCTTGCTATCCCTGATTAGACGGGTTAGTACCCCCTGGAGTTGTGGACAGGCCAAGAGGGATGTGCCACTGGTTGGCTATTAGGGTGGCCATTTGGTTATTGACACTAATGATAATCTTATTTCTAAACCCACTTATTGAAAATATCAATTATTACTAGGGTAATTAACGAAATAGTTAAACGAATTACTAGATAAATGATTCATTAGACCTATCACTTCACCATAGTGTGCTCTAGTTTTATTTGTGAAAAATAATGATGGTTATATAAGACTATATATTGATTAAAAATACATTAATAAAATCACTATTAATATTTACCTCATATCGATGATTTTTTTATGAGATATAGGGAGCTCAGTGTTTTTCGAAGATTGATTTGTGGTCCGGGTAGCATCAAATTATGGTGAAGGCAGAAGACATTCAAAAGAATATTTTGGAATGAGATATGTGTATTATGAGTTTTGAGACACACCCTATGTGATATATAATTAACCTTATTTATGTATGGATCTCATTAATAGATTCTTTCATTAGTTTCTAGATCAATTTAGGGTTGTGTTTATAGATGAAATTTTGGTGTATTCTAAATGCTCGTAGGAACATGAAATTCACATAAGTATTGGTTTCAACCCTTAAAATGAAATATACTCTATGGATTATTTTGTGAGATTTAATTTTGGGTGAAGAATTTTTATTTTATTTGTCATATTTTTTCTTAATATTTCATAACTATTCATATTCTAAAATAAATGTTATGTAAGAGTGTCCAAAACCTACGAATATCACAGACATTCGATGTTTTCATGGATAAATGGGTTATTATCAATAGGTTGTTGAAAAAATTTCTCGATTATCTATCTGAATAACAATACTGCCACGTAAGAGAGTTATGTTCATCATGAAAAATGCGATGAATGTTCTCAGGAACTAAAAAAAAGAATGGTAAATGCTCTAGTTCTTTCCCTGCCTTCCAGGAATGGTTAATTTTTTATATAAATGGATTCATCATTGAAAGGAAAATGTTTTCATATGGAAGAATGATTATGTAATTTCTTATGAATCGTGTTATTTGAATCCCCTATAGTTAAATTACCATATAGTAGATTTCAATCTATCTACAGTTCTTTTAGATTAAAAATTTGGAGGAATAATTTGTATGGTGTAAAGTGTGAAATATATACTGATTAAAAAACATTGAAATATAAATTCAATAATAAAAAATTAAAAATCCTAATGTGGAGATGGATGGAACTAATCAAAGATTATATTTTCATGATTTATTACCACACATTAAAGGAAAATAATGTGGCTTATGATTTGAGTTGAAAGAGTAATGCCACATTAACCACGATATATTTGGAATGAGATCCTTTTGTTTCTGATTTGTTGAATTTGGGATTTGATGTTATTGGTGCAAGGAATTCCATTATATTTTTTCTGGTGGTATTGAAATCATATCTATGAGATATAATTAATGAAGTGTAGAAAGAAGACAATGAGTTGTAGAAAATGGTTGAATTGGTTAAGAATGATATGATACCGAAATTTAACATTGATAAAGATAGTGTTTTGAACCTATAAAAGTGATTTTGTGTGCCTTTTTAATCATAGTTGAAGAAGGAGTTGTTATGTGAAGCTAATAATCATCCGTTATTAGTTCATCCAAGCTGTACTATGTTGTACAGAGATCTCCAAGAGTATTACTGATGGGATCAAATGAAATGTGATATTGCTGACGTTACTGTAATGTATTTTATTTTTCAACAGGTTAAAGAATATAGGAAGTTACTGAAAGGGATTCGTCATCCTTTACCAGTGATGGAGTGGAAAAGGAAAAATATATACATGGAATTCATTGTGATATCACCAAATACTTCTTAATATAACAATGCAATCTGGGTTACTGTTGATCGATTGGATAAATCTTCTCATTTAGTTGTTCATCAAACAATTATTTATCTATATCAAATTTTCCAACTGTATATTAATGAGATATTCAGGTTACATGGAGTTCATATCTCCATTGTCACTGATCATAATCCTAGGTTCACTTCATACTTTGGAAAAAGCCTTCAAAAGTCATTAGGAACTAAATTAAATTTTAGTATAGCTTATAATACTCAATCAAATGGGTATTCAAAACAATAAATTCAGACCTTGTAGGATATTCTATGTTCTTGTTCAATTGATATCCATGCATGTTGGGATTAACAGATTTCATTTGTTGAGTTTTTTTATTATAACAGTTTTCATTTAAGTAAACAAATGGAACCATTTGAAGCATTATATTGAAATCAGGGTCAACCATGATCCTTTTGTGATAAAGTATGTGAAATGAAATTTATGGGACAATAATTTGAAGAAGAAATGGAAAAACAATTTTTTGATTTTGAAGAACATGAGTAAAGAATGTAGTTTGTATAAAATTTATATAGATAACCTATATATGGATCATTATTTTGAGCAAGGCGATCATTTATTTCTCAATGTTTCTCAATCGGAATGTGTGATTAGTTTTTTGTATGAATGGAAAGTGATTCTAAGGTTCACTAGACCCTATAAAATCATAGAGAAATCTATATTAGTTTCCTATAGGGTGGATTAACCTATACGTTTATCCTAGTTACACAATGTTTTTCATGTTGCAATGTAGAGAATGTATATACCAGATCCATCTCGTATTTTGAGTTCAGTGGTAGTTTAGGTGGGAGAGAATATTTCATATGAGGAACAATCATTATAGTTTTTTTACTGAATAGTGAATGTGTTGCATAATAAAGTGGTTAATTAGGTAAATTTTTTTGGGAAAACTATATGGTTTAAGAGGATACATGAAAAACTGTAAATGCTATGTGAGAGAAATGCCCTCATTTATTTGACATGTAAATAAAATTGTGTGGAGACAAATTATAATTATGGGGAATGATGTATTATCATAGGTATTTATATAATAATAGTTTTTCAAATCTATTATTATTTATTATATATATATATGTTTTAAATTAATGTGGATGCATTGTCTGATTTCATACTCAACACAAAAAATGAGTTTCTTTGAAATCTTACATTGCACACATCTTTGAGTTATAGAGAAAAAATATATAATTATTTTAAACAGTAGTTAACGCATAAATGATTTATTAGGGAGGATGAAAAGAACTATGTAAAATATTATTATACATGTTTTTTAAATGTGTATACATTTATCTAAAAAAATTTAGAGGCTTAAAATGTGAATGGATACATTTTTAAGCATAATATAATCTATAATTTGTACAATGTTGTTTTACATCCTTTTGATGGAGAATCCTTTTTAAATCTTGTTTTTGTTATTTTTATATGATTTATTTGGAAAAATAAACTTATTTTCTATAAACATAACATCAAAATTTTCTTTGGTCGATGTTATGGTATTTTTATGAAAAAAATATTTATTTTAATGAATTGTGAATCATACAACATTTTAATTCAAAAATTCCTTTTCATCTAATAAATTTATATAGATATATGTTATGTATAAATGGTTTCATAGAGTAATTGGATTAATTTTGATAATTTAATCCAATTTAGGTCATTGGAAGTAATTTCACATAGAAATAGGACATAAAATAGATGTCAATATTCTATTATTTTGCATAGTGAAAACACAGTTTCTTGTTTTGAAAACGATAAATAATTTTAAATTAACAACTTCCATTTTTTTGTTCTGAATTTGGAAAAATGGATTCAATATTTTTAATTGTATCTTAAATAATATTTATTACCATGGTTAAATGATAAATCATTTAAATATATGTAAAAATAATATGATAATAATATAAAACAACCCTAAAACATGTCGTAATCATATTAGATGATTCATGGGAGAGAAAAAAATCCATAGGTCAATCTTTTGGAATTTGGTAGCCACATTCGTGTGAAAATGACATGTCATAATAATTAATTTAATGTTATAAAAAATATAACATAAACTTGAATATTTTTACAAAAACAATTTTATTGTGGGGATAAATAACTGATATTTTTTAATATAAATTTTACTTATATAGATAAAATGATTTCTTAAATAATGGTATTTTATTTATAATTTTAAGACATAAATTATATAAATTTATTTATGACAAAATGATGATGTAGTTATAACCTTATTAATGAATGATTCAAATAAATGATATTATAAATATTAAAATAAAATTTATTTTAATATTTTGATGTAATCCATGAATTATATGAATTATTATTTCATTATATATTTTTGTTAGTTCTTTTGTATCTAAGGAAATTTGTTTTTATGAATTTAATAAAATCTATTACTAAATAGTGTCAAAATAGACATAAATGAGTTTTTAAAACTAATAATATTTTATTAAATGATATAACGGTACTAAAAATAAATGATTCAGGTAAAATTAGTATATAATTCTACAGATTTCATTAAGGATCAACTTTGGGTTTCCTGGCATTTATTCTAACTATAATAACCATTTATTATGAAAATACAAAAAGACACGGTAAGAGTAAACCTTTTTAACTAGTGGTTAAAGCTAAAGGAGAAGGATAATTTTTTGAGATAAAAATTTATAGAAGAAATTGTTCAAGAGTATTTAGACCCATACTCATCTTATACTCAAAATATATCACATTGAAACTATTATAATTCAAAAATAAATTTAAATAAAATAATTATATTTCGAGACATTCTTAAAGTGACCCCCATCCCTCTTATAAGATGCCACCATCAATAACCACTTACTCACACATCAAAAACCAATTGGATCATCCAAAATATTCTCAAATAAGTTCCCAAAATCCCTCGATTTCTCCTATAATACTTTCATTTTCCATAAGACAATTCAATAAATCCTTTTGGCTCAAATCAAAAGAAGTTACTGAATTTAGAGGTATGGTCTCCCCTCAAGTTCCTTTAATTTATCTTCCTTATACACTCCATATGATATTATTATTCTTTTATTACATAAAAAATAGTATCCTCAATATAATAAAACATTTTGGTAATAAGGATTCAACTACACTTACATACCCCTTAATATAATGGATATGAACATACTGTTTCTTTATAAGGTGTACTACTACCTCTCGAAATGATGATTGTAAATATTTTCTCTAACCACCACTCATGGTGGCCATTATGTTTGAACTGTATTTATATATTATATATATTATATTTTATCAATTATTTAATATTTTTTATTTAGAACATACATATATTATTTTCATGTTCTATAAATATGATAATATCATTTGAGGAAGTGTGGACTACAGCCACCTCAAAGTGATTTGACTTGTTTATGCTATACATGGAAAATATAAAGGATTGTTTTATTAATAAAATTATACATACTTGAAATTAATATAATAATGGTATTATAATATACTCTTATATCATTTAATTATCAATTTTTTTAAATTGACAAAAAAATCAAAGTAGCATTCACATGTCTGTAAGTCCTACAGTATCCATGAATAACGCTTTTCAGTTACTTATCTCCAATATTATGGATATAATAAATACATATACACTTGATATATATGATATCTATGTTTTCAATATCATTTTGGAGATTATGGTCCTTTGACTACGTAAAAATTTTACATCAAAACTTGATCATTTTCAACTCATGAACAGAATATCGAAAAAATGTCCAATATCTACATAAATAAATATATAAATATTATAACACAGTAATAAGTGAAATAAAAGGAAAAAAAACATAAAAAGTTCTCTCATTCAAGTAAAAATTAATATATGTTTATTATTAAAAAATATAAATAATGAATGAGGCCTTTCAGATTGAAGGTAAGGGACTTTATCTCAATCTCCTTTCATTAAGTCATATTTCGATGTTAGACACCGCCTTCTTTTATAAGGTGTTTAATAAACCCCCTTTACATTTAATTTTATTCAAAATTAATCCTTTTTCTATTTAGTTTTTTACTAAATAATAAAAATTAATGTTTTTAACGTATTCAATGACAATGACCTCTCTGCTGATGTAACAGTTATATGATATCTGGATTCCTCTATAAGCTTTATTTTTAATTAAATTTAAATAAAATACCATATTCTATTTTTTTATTTTTTGGTATTGAAAATGGGTTTGAATGTGGATTTACTATTTTAATATCTTGAAGTGATCTATTTTGATTTCTTGTGTATCTTCATTAGTGAAATGATGAAATTTGAAATATTTTATGTGTTTTTATTATATAATGGTATGTGAACATTTTAATGGTAGTTATGTGATAAACCAATGATGGGTGGTTTTTTGATAAACAAAATATGGGTGGTTCCATGATATATCATGGATGAGTGTCCATGTTATAACCCCCATTTCATTAGGTATATAATTCGACTGTATGTTGATTCTATTTAGTGATATGTGTATAAGTCAATTATATGGTTATTCCATATAACTATGATTATGTACCAAGTTAACTTTATATTTTATATGTTTATTTTTATGGGTTTATGTTAATCAGTCAGTAACCAAAATTGTGTGATATGAGCTTATATTCAGTGATGTATATTTACTATTTCTTAAAGGTGAATAATATTACATTATGATAATTTATTCATTTTTTCATGTTTTTGAAGAGGAAATGTTTTCTTTATTTATGTATCCCTTATTGATTTTTTGTGATCATCCCACATTTTTAAATGTTGTTCATATGAATTAAATAATAATAGAGGAAAGTATTTGATCAAGGAAAAGTCATGTTTTTATACAAGAGATGAACCATATTTCATTTTAAAAATATTTTGTTCTATGAAAAAAATGGATAATGAGAAGAAGTGTCTACATGAAATTTTTTTTGTTATGTATGAGTTATGAATTAATTCTCTAAATCAATAAAACTGAAAATATCCTCAAATTAAATTAAATTCCAATTTTTTACATACATCAAGATTATGTATTATCTACATTGGGGAATTATAGTTGTTATCAAAGGCCAGTTTATATAACATTAAGAGATATAAAATTTTTATTTTAATATCCCTTAAATTTTTTTTCTTTATGGTAAAAACAAAATATCATTTGGTTATTACCCATTTCATCTTCTAAGATATTATTGTTTAGAATGGTTTCCCATAGAGGAAACATGGAAGCTATTCTGGGAAGGCATATAGAGGGAAAAAACATTCCAAATATTCATCTTGATAAGGTCAGAATCAGAATTGAACATTTTTTGTAGTGATGGATCTGTTGACTTAGTTGTTAAATGGTGATGGTTTTCTTGCATGGGATCCACCAGACTAATCACATAGGAATATTATATTAATAGGGAATTTCATGAGGCAATGTCCACCATCATTCATAAGATCATCTTAACATGTGCAAGCTGATGGGTGGATTATAGAACTGGAAATGATTTTTTTTGTAACGGTGTTTTCAGATAATCAAAAGTTTTTTCTTTTTTTTATCATTTTGATGGTGAAGTCGATCAGTGGTGGTTAATAATTATAAATGTCGGAGGCAGTAAAGATATTTATTCCATGGAAATGGATGAATTTACGAATATCATCTTTGAGAAATATATTTATTAGGATATTATAATAAGGATAGAAAATAAGTTATTTGAATTGTGAAAAATGGAGGAATGTTTTTTTGCAGCATAATAAGAAAATTTTATCTACATTTCAAGGTAATACAAAAAAAATTCTATGATATTATATTGTAAGATAAATTAGTTTTACTCGGGATTGAATCCAAAATATCAAAGGGTGTTAGTGCCTCGTGACATCAAAAGCTATGAAAAACATGTCTGTTGTTCTTAGAGGGTAGAAATCGAGTTTTCTGATGACCATGTGTTCAATGAGAGAAAACAAATGAAGCGATCCTATTAGAAGGAAATGCTAAACTTGTCATCAATGATGATTGGAGGTAAGAAAACTATATTTCCAATATGTGAGATGTTTGGTAAAAGGAATCGTACAGAGTGACTTTCAATGTATAGGAATATCATTTTATTTGGTAATACTGGTCATATTGATCGTATCTGTGAGGAATATAATCATGAAATAGACGAAAAACACGTGGGAAGTTTTTTTTGTTTCAATGAGTTTTGAAATTATGCCAATGTATGTCCGAAGTTGGTTACCTTTGGTGGAAATCAACATGATCAAAAGTAGAAGTCCATGGAGAATCATTTTCTAGTACTATAGTTTGTGTGGGGCTGTCAAATGATGTGGGTAAAGGTATGTTACAAGTTACGTCAAAATATTCAACTGCTCTATTTAACACTAGATCTTCACATTATTTCATTTTCGAGATCTTTTCAAGTATTCTAGAAATAGAACCCCATAAATGAGACATAAAACATTTGGTATGGTCTCTTGGGATAAGTATTATAGAAATCGAGATTTATATGAATCTTCTTATTATCATTATTGGGATGTAATTTAATGAAAATCATGTTGAACTTTCAATAGTATAATTTGATATCATTTTGGGTATGGATTGGAATTTAGTTTATCATGATAAAATAGATTTTAAAGTCATGACAAACTTATTCAAGGATTTCAAACCGTTGATAACATACTAGGAGGCTGAATGATTGATTGAATATGGATGTTATTTTTATCTAGATAATGTTGTTTAAAAAAAATGTTTGATTACTGACATTCTATTATTGAATGAATTTACATATATTTTTTTCTGATGATTTATTTGGTATTTTTCCCAATCTGGAGGTTGAATTTACTATTTATTTAGTATTTGATGATAAACCTATTTATATACCCTCTTATCAAAAGTCTCTAATAGAACTGATAAAATTAAAAACATTTTCATGAATTACATGATAATGTTTTCAATCAACCTTTCACTTCACCATGGGGTTCTTCAGTTTTATTTGTTAAAAAAAATATGGTTCTATATGATTCTATATTGGTTATAGAACCATGATGAACATCACTATTATGAACATGTATCCTTTACCTCATATAAAAGATTTTTTTATCATCTATTGGGAGATATATATTTTTCATAGATTTATTTGAGGTCTGGGTGTCATCTGTAGAAGGCAAAGGAAAAAATAAATTCCAAAGGCAACTTTACGAACATGATATGGGCATTATGATTTTGTAGCCATGCCCTTTTGGTTATCTATTTCACCTGATGTGTTTATAATTCTTTTTAATGTTGTGTTACATTAGATTTTTTTTATTAGTTAGGGGTTGTGATTATAAATTATATTTTGTATATCTTAATGTTGGGAAGAAAATGAAGTCACATAAGGATTTTTTTTCATCACTTAAAAAAATAAACTATATGAAATTTTCAGTAAGAGTTAATTTTGGTTGGAACAATTTTCTTTACTTGGTAATAATTCTTATAAATATAACCTAACTATTGACCCTTCTAAAATAAATGTTGTTGAAGAGCGGAAAAGACCTACCAATACCACACAGATTTGTAGTTTACTTGGATTAGAAGGTTATTGTCGAAGGCATGTTGAATTTTTTTCGTTATCTATCCCACAATCTAAGCCATCACATAAGGATGGTGTCAATATCTAGAAAAAATATTGTGCTTATTGATTTTCGAAACTGTAAATAAGATTTATAAATGAGCTAGTTTTGGATGTACCATCTAGCAATGATGAATTTGTTATATATAGTCACGAATCATTGAATCTTATAAATTTTTTCACAATGAATAATGATGATATAATTTTTTATTCTTCATGTTAGTTGAAACCCCATGAGTAAAATTACAATACAGATTATTTATAATTAGATGATTTAGTTTTTGAATTAAAATTTTTGAGTAATCATTACTATGGATTAATGTATAAAAAATATATATTGAATTATATATTCACTCAGAATGAAATAATCATGATATATATATGATGGATGGAATTACCCATGTATTATAATTAGACAATTCATTTCCATATAAGAATGTAAAATAATGTGGCTGACACTCTGAGTCGAAATAGTAATGCTGCATTAACCATTATATATTTGAAATGAGATACTTGTTTTCTGATTTGATGAATCTTGGTTTGGAAGTAACTGGTGTAGGGAATTCCACTATTTTGTTTCATTTGTTAGTGAAATAATCACTATTAGAGAGATTTAGTAAAATACAAAAAGAATATAGTCAGTTGAATAAAACTGTAGAATTTGTTCTGAAGGGTATGTTACCTGAATATTAAATTGATAAAGATAGTGTATTGAGGACTGAAAAAAGATTCTGTGTGTCATGTGATTATCTGTTCAACAAAGTGTTGTTATTTTCATCTCGTTGTTCTTTGTTTTCAGTTCATCCTAGTAGTACTATGATATAATGATATCTCCGAGATTATTATTTGTGAGATGGAATGAAAATAGATATTGCTGACTTGACTGTGGTGTGGTTTAATTAAAAGAGTTTAAAGTAGAACAAAAGTCACTGAATGAGGTGATTCATCTATTACCACTTCCAGAGTGGAAATGAGAAAATATGTCCATGGATTCCATTATGGTATTTCATTGACACCTACATGTAACAATTAAAACTCAGTAATTATTGATTTATTGGATATATCTTCTCATTTACTTATTATTCGATATACTCTATATGTAGATCAACATTATTGATATGATATTAAAGAAATATCCTTGTAATATGAAGCTCCCATTTCCATTGTATCTTATCGTGATCTCAGTTTCACATTTAATTTTTAGAAAGGTTATTAGAATTCATTAGGAAATAAATTAAATTTTATTAAAACTTTTCATTCTCAATCAGATGGGTAGTCATAAAAATTAATTCACAACATATAAAAAATGATACATTCTTATTTAATGTATTTCCAGGAATGTTGGGACCAACATCTTTCATTGGTTGTGTTTTCAAACAATAACAGTTTTTATTCTATTAAACTGATGAAGCCATTTGAAGCATTATATAGAATGTGGTGTGAAACTTTAGCTTTATGGGATGATTTTGTTGAAATTAAGTTGATGGGACAATAATTGGTCAAAGATAATGAAGAAAAGGTCAATTGTTTTTAGAATCACATGAGGACAACACAGATAATGAAGAAAAGTTATACGGATAACTAAAGGAATGAACATTATGTTGAGGTAGGTGATCTCTTCATTCTGAGTGTTTCTTGATGGAAATGTGTGATGTGTTTTTATATGAAGGGAATGTTGAGTTTGAGGTTCATTAGAACCTCTAAAATCCTAGTTGATATTGAATCAATTTCCTATAGTGTGGCTTCACATAAAATTTTATCCTAGGTACACAATGTATCTCATGTTTCAATGTTGAGAAGGTATATACCAGATCCATTTCATGTTTTGAACCCATTGGTAGTACAGTTGGAAGAGAATCATTCTTATAAGGAACATCCAGTATAGATTCTTGATCGTAGAGTGAAACTGTTTTGGAATAAGGTGAATAATTAGGTAAAGGTTTTGTTGAAAAAACACATGGTTGAAGAAGAAACGTGGGAATTAGAAAATGATATGATAGAGAAATACCCTCACTTATTTGATGAGTAAATAAAATTAAGGGGAATTTTTTTTAAAAGATTGGAATGATGTAACATCCTAGTTATTTATAGAATAATACATTTTTATATTTATTAATATTTAGGAAGAAGATATTCGCATTACATTAACTGGGATGCTTTTTCCAATAGTGTAATTCCCCGACCTCAGTTACCCAGAGTGGGTGCGTTATTACATAATATCAGCATGAAACATGGAACCATGTCCCAAAAGTCAGATCATTTTAGTATTATTGTAAATAAGATACTTACATAAGTTCAACATTAAAACTTGAAAATAAATACAACACTAATTAATTTCATTAGATATATCCAAGTCTGGTAGATTATTCTTTCATGTTACTCATAAATAACTTCTTCATATCCTAGGAAAATGAAACATAATAAAGGGGAGAGCTAAAATGCATTGTAAGTGTAGGAAATAAATTAGAAGATAACATAAACATTAGTCATAATGAATAATTAAAAACACATGCCTTTACATATAATAAACATGAACAATTTTTAGAATGAATATGAGATGAGTATATAATGTCATAATAAAACATAGTCATTAGTATTCTACTAGTCAAATAACATCATAAAGAATCAATATTATTTTCATAATGTGGAAATCTATAATGCCAGAAATTCTGAATCATTTTTCCAAGGCCCAGAGCAAGACGTCTAGAAATGTTTTAGGCCCCGTAAAAAACGATATATCTAATTTGGAAAGGCCACATAAAATTCCACATCAAATTGTATCATGAAACATATCGATGCATCGAGGAGCAATAGAGGGCTCCAACAATCACATACTAAGTCCAATACATTCCTCATATGAAAAGGTTGAAACATAACATAAACATTCATATTCAAAATAGCATACTAAATCTCAATACATTAACCATAAACCATGAATGTTATAAAAATAACTCAACCTCATTCCAACATATTACAAAAACATAAATATAATATGGAATACTTGTATCATAATAAATCAACTTAAAACAATTGTAAAATTTATCAATGGATGTTGACATAGATAAAATCAAACTATATGAGAGAAATATCTATTTCTCTTTTGAAATAATTTTAGAGTCACAAAATTATAAAAGAAAACATTTTTTTTGAAAACATTTTTATAAAATTGTATGGAATTCTTTGATGATTTTATAACAGTGTAAAATAGATGCACCCGTTGTAAAAGTTAAAAAACATTCTTGCCTTAATTTTGACTAAAATGTTATAAAGTACCTTGAATAGAAATCAACAAAAAATTACTATCAAATCATATAATATCAAATAAGGGTATAAATGACTATAACCCATAGTCTAGTAAATAGTAAGAATATTTCAAAATACATTTTTAAGAAAACATGCATATGGATGATAGACTGGTCCATTAGATACTTACGTAAAAACAACCTCAGATAAAAAAGATATTGTGAAATTAACCCTTACCATGTAATTTTCATTAGTAGATGGTATGTTAAGCTCATTTATAATAGCTAAAACATTTTTATTAATTTATAAAATTACTATATTCATAAATATGATATCATATATGATCTTCTAATATTGTTTTGTAAATAATATTTTAGTAGTATCTTCGTTTTGGGTGTTAACTGACTTGTTTTCCTTTATATGCTTGGTTACATAATCTATGTTTATTATGGATATGATGTATTTGATTAATATCCAGAAATATATGAAGTTCTTAAAAATTATTTTTAATCTTAAAATGAAAATTATTATTTAATAGTTAATATGGGGAAATGAATCTCATCACATTCGTGGAGACGATAATCCGTACGTACGCACGAACTACAATATCATTGAGGAAAAAATCATATGAACATGGATTTTATATCATTTATAAAAAATAATTAAATTGTTATATTTATTATTTACATCAGTTATACTCATTTTTATACCAATCCAAATAATTAAGTGTTTGAATAATAAACTACACCACGATGTGGAGACCGTAAGTCGTACGTATTCACGTATGGTGACTTCTTCATTTATAGGATGGGTAGAGTAATGAATATGATTGTAACAATTTTATAATTACATCACAATATATTGATGATACCAAAGTCACTATTTTATAATGGAAACAACAAAGAAAGAGGAATTGGATGAATAAAATAACGTGAAAGAGGTGGTGAAATAGTTACCTCTTTTTCGGGTTCTTCATTTTGATTTGATCAAAAGGGCTTCATACGCTAGCTTTATGACCAAAGGAAGGCCTCTAGAATAAATGGAGAAAATCCGAGAGGATATTTGGGTAGGGTATGGCTAAGCCAAAATTCATTGGAGGTGTGAAATTAAGAGAAGTGGAAGTGCCCTTTTATAAGAGAGGTGAGTGTCAGATTAGGAAAACCTTTAAATATTATTTTATATTAAAATTGTTTTAGTTTATAATGGATCCAAAATAAATTATTTAAAGTATAAGGTTTCTTTGGGTGGAAAACCTCTCAACTAATAGGTTTTAGATTGGTTTAGGTCATCATATTAACCTTATCTTTAATATTTAACTCTTAATTAAATATCTTGACATTTACCATGTCTCATTGTATTTTAATATTATATAGTTAATAAATATACTATAACAATCCAATAAAGCCCCATGTGGTTAATTATGAATATATATTACCTTATATAAGTCATTTGGATGAACCTTAGATTATTAGGAATATTATATCAATTAATAATATAGTATTGGTTTTAAAAACTAAATTATGTCAATTTTGACACTATTTAATATTTGATTTATTCGATAGCCATGAAAAAATATTAATTCAAAATAAAATTTATGTAATGACCCATAAAATGTCATATATAAATAAAAAAATAGTTTAGTTTATCAGAAGTATTAATTTACATTTATTTGTATATTTATAATATCCATTATTTAAATTCTTCACTACTAAGTTAATTACTCCATCATCATTCTATCATAAATAAATTAAATTATTTAATTTCTAAACGTTATAAATAAAATACCATTATGCAGTAAATATTTTTTATCATTATAATAAATACTTATAGTCTATGATATCATTTATATAACCTCATATATAAACATTTTACTAAAAGATACATGCTTTTGTTATTTTTCTCATTAATTTAGATTAATTAATGTAAAATGTCATTATCACTCCCAAGAGGCTCCATTGGGTCTCAAAATCGACACAAGGAAGCCCATGGTCAGACATGTATTATTTAATAAGAATAGGATACATGTTAGGGTAATTTGATATTATTATAATATTTTTTTACCCTTATTTAACGGATTTACCCTTTAACCATGGTAAATAAAATATTTACCGAAGTAATTATTCATAATATCTAAAAAATTGTTACCACTTTACACCATTTGGAATTCTTGATTCCAAATATGGAATCCATTTTTCCAAATTCAAAACACAGAAGTGGCAGAAATTAATTTAATATTAATTTATGTTGTCAAAACGAAAATACTGTTTTTATGAAATAATAACTAATCAAAGATCGACACTTGTTTATTTTTTGTATAAATGAGAAATTACACAAAATGTCACATATTATATTAAATGATAAAAATATAATATAATGATTCTTTAAAACCACTCAAATGTATGATTTATCACAATAAATTATTTCGATTAAAAAAGTTGTTCTAAATTAAAATACAATACTCTTCATAAAAAATTGAATGTTTCAGAAAAGTACCAAATATTAACCCTATGCTAATTTCGATATTATGAATTCAAAAATGAAGTATATTTGGATAAATAAAATTTATAAAATTTCAAAAAGTGTGTATTACTATTCATAATGGCTAGTTTTATTGGTCATGGTGTGTTTGAATCTCAAAGTAGTGTACAATTCAAGATACAACATTATTCAAAGGGAAACATATCATGGATGCTTGGGGTGTTATATTATTCTTTCATAAAAAACATTTATGGGGGAAATTTATTGAATACTACTGCCCAAAACGATTTGGGTGGTTCTTCATCATATGTTCCTATTGTTCCCACGTTTTCTCTTCCATCTTATGGTTTCTCCATATAAGTTTTACCTGATGAGTCATTCGGTTTCTCAACCCTTATTCATTGGTATCATGAATCTTGATAGGCTCTTCACAATAAGATAAATCGGGTTCTAGTTCAATTTCATCATAGGTGAGTACATGCGTTGGGTCAGGCTTGTATTTTCACAACATGGATGCATGGAACCCATCGTGTACATTGGAGAGACTTAGTGGCATTGGAAAATAGTAATCTACAACCCCAATTCGTTCTATAATTTCAAAATGTCCAATGTATTTAGGAATTAATTAACCCTTCGTACAAAATCATATAACTTCTTTCCATGGATATACCTTCAAGAAAACATGATCATATACCTCAAATTCCAAATCCTTCCTTCAGTTATCGACATAGCTCTTCTACCTACGTTGTAATGCTTTGATGTGGGATTGGATAACCTTCACCTTTTCCATCGTTTCCACAACATGTTCTTGGACTACGAGTATTCATTCACTAACATCATCCCAATAAGTTGGTGTGCGATATCTTTTTCGATATAATGTTTCATATGGTGTAATCTGATTACTTTAATGGAAGATATTATTATAGGAAAATTCTACCAGAGGTAAATATTGACCTCACACACATTGAAATTCATATGATAATGATATCAACAAGTCTTCTATGGTTTTAATATTCCGTTCTGAATTTCTATCAGTTTGAGGGTGGTAGGCAGTGCTCAAACAATGTTCAGTATCTAGGGATTTCTGAATAATTTTCCTTAATCTTGATTTAAAAACGGGATGATGATCAGAAACAATCGATATGGGTACTCCATGATGTCTTACAACTTCATTAATATACAATTTTGTTAAATGTTCAGGTGGTAAATCTTCTCTTATTGCAAAAAATGTGTTGACTTAGTAAAAATATTTACAATGACCCGTATTTCATCATTCCTTCTAGGAGACTTTGGTAGCCCCATAACTATTTCGTTTATAATATCAACCCATTTCCACTGTTTTATGGGAAGAGGTTGCATGAATCTTCCAGACTATTTCCTTATAGCTTTCACTTGTTGACAAACCATAAATCTTGACGCAAAATCATAAATCTCCCTCTTCATGAAGTCCCACAAAAAATGTTCCTTCAAATATCTATACATCTTGGTGTACCAAGTTGTATAGAGAAATTGGAGATATGAGAATCATACAAAAATTCACTTTTTATATCTGGTATGTTAGGAACGTAAAGTCACTTCCAAAATTACAAAATTTAATCATCATATACGAAGTCATTAAATCTCTCATCATTACCAGCTTCATTCTTATTTCAAAACACCTCATGATCAGCCTGATAACTCTGTATCCAATCTAGTAAATATGTTTTGCAAACAATTTGAAAAGGTATTTATGTTTCACCTTCAATGGTAATTACCATATCCATCTTTTCTAGATCCATGAAAATAGGATAACTTTGAACTTTCATCTTGTTCAAACTCAATGATACATTCTACTCAAATAATCTTCCACCTTATTTTTCTTTCTATGTTGGTAATTTAGGGTTAAATAATATTCCTTGAATATTTCAAGCCATCTTATTTGCCTCATATTGAGTTTTCTTTGTGAGAAAATATACTTCAAACTCTTCTGATCTATATGAATCTCACATTTTTCATCATAGAGATAGTGTCTCCATATCTTTAGTGTGAAGATTAAAACTGCCAACTCAAGATCATGATTGGGATTGTTTTTCTAATTAATTTTTAGATGTATTGATGCAAAGGCAATAACTCTATCATTTTTTATAAGGACACAACCATGTCTATTCATTGAAACATCACTATAAATAACAAATCTATCATTCCCCGATGGTAGAGTCGAGATATAAGCATTGAATAATCTTCTCTTCAGTTATTCAAAAAAATATTCAAAATATTTTGTACAATCAAATTTAACCGCTTTACATATGATCTTGGTTAATGGGTTATCCATCCAATAAAATTCTAGAAAAAACGGAGATAATAACCTACTAAACCAACAAAACTGAGTACCTCAGTTATAGTCATCGGTGCTGGACATTCTTAGATCGCCTTAGTCTTTGAAGGATCAATGGAGATTCCATCATTAGATAAAATATAGCCACGAAACAAAATATCTTGAAGATAAAATTCACACTTGCTAAACTTCCAATATAATTCATTTCTTCTAAGAGTCTTTTGAATAATGAACATGTGATTTTCATGTTCTTTGTAGATTTTGGATTTTACCAAGATATCATCAATAAACACCACTACAATGTCCACACGATATTCTGTGAAAACTATATTCATTAGGGATACTTGTTATTTATTTTTATAGAATTTATCTCCATATAGTCAATGCATTACCTCATATATCTTTTTTTCTTCTTAACATAAAGGATAGGTGCTCCCCATAGAGAAACAATAGGGAAAATAAATCCCTTATTCCTCAATTCATCTAGTAGTTTATTTTGTTACTCTATTTCTTCATTGACCATTCTATATGGGGTAATCAATATGGGACTTGAACCTGGAATTAAATAAATGGAGAACTCAATTTCTCATTCTGGTGGATGTCCAGGTAAATCCTCTAGAGAATAATCAACATATTTTTTCACAATAGATACATCATCTATTCAAAAATTCTATTCCTAACATATAATTATTTAATTATAATCCACCACAATAATTGAATTTAGTAGTGATATTGGGGGTGGATCTAGATAAGAATCAGATGGTGACATTTCTTCTCTAAAGATAAGGTACTCATTATCATCATCAAGAATTATAACCTCCTTATTTTGACAATATATTTTCGTATCATGGTCTGAAAGGTAATCCAAACCGAGGATTAAATCAAATTCAATCATGGGTATGCCGATTAGATCAGTAGATAAATATTGTTTATATTCCTTAATGGGGACTTATTCACAAAAAAATGTTGCAATTATACTTCACATAATATTTTTGATTGACACTCCCTTGTTAATTCCAATCGTAAATATCTAATTTTCTTACCAAACTAGGAAGATATTAAATATTGTAATGATCCAGAATAAAATAAATCTTTTTCTAAACATTAAGAAACAATTAAATTACCTACCACCTCGTCTTTCGATGCTTCCAACTCAGTATTAGTGATTGTATAAGCATGACCTTTATCCCTTGGCCATTTCTAAGGTAAGATTCCCTAACGCTTACAAAAATCATTTGAATAATGTCCCATCTCCCTTCAATAGTATCATTGAAAATTTGTTGCTTCTTTATTCCCCAAAAACTCACTACCAAGACAAACTTTCTATAAACATTTGTAGCATACTACTTTTCCTTTTAGACAGGAACCAGGGTACTTCTTTCCACAATTATCACAGTGTTGAAATTCAACTCTTCCCTTCTTCCATGTTTCCTTATTTCCTTTCCTAGAGTGTTAACCTGATATCTTCTTCTCTTACTTCCCTTTAAAGTCATAAGATATTGAGAATTTCTTTAATATCTTGTTAGCACATGAGACAATATCTTCATATGATGAAAATGAGTGTAAGACTAATGCATGATGGGGAAATGGTTCTAACCATCAAAGAAACAATCAATCTTACTTATTGGGTTACATATATAATCAACAATATACCTTGATAACATTTTAAATTTAGATTCATACTTTGCAACATTCTCATCATCCTTTTGTCTCAAACCCCGAAATTGACTTTCCATATCAGCTCGATGGTATTGAGGAAATTATTTTTCTAAAAAAATATCTTTATACTCCCTCCATTCCATACTTAACAATTATCCATACTCCTTTGTGTTTGTAATTAATAACCATTGATGATCTGAATCTCTGGTGAGATGATAAACCGCCTCGACAACTTTTTTCCTTTCGCTACTCCCCAAAGCAAGAAATATTTCCTCTAATGAATTTACCAATTGTTCACCAAAAAATGGATTTGTAGACCCATTAAATGATGGTGGTTGTTTCCTCCTGATGCGATCTAACATTGATCCTCCAGGTTGTGGATCAGGGTTCTCCCTATGATTATGGTTGTTATTCATAGCCTGTTTGAGTTTTCCTAGTATGGTGATAAGCATATCACCACCATTTGCATCACCAGCTCCTCTGTAATTATCTTGGGAAAAAGGAAAATCCCTAAATGGATTACGAGTGTTGATATGGTTACCATTCCTTCCACTAGGATTGATTTCTATACAATGTCATATAGTAGATTAGTTTATGAACCACAATACATAATTAAAAATAGGAAAAACACATAACATAAATTGAACAGTTTATAGATATAATCCATTTTCATAAAAAAATTCTATATGGAAGTATATACTCATAATCCCTTCATAATGGTTTGTAAAGAAAATGAGAATTACCCTAAGCATATCCCCTGGGAGTGTTGTAATCAAGGGTTCATCAATTCCCAATGTCAAGCACCAGTTCCCATTTGAGTCTAGCTCAAAGCGGTGTTTTCAGGTTTTACCTCTAGGTACATTTGTGCCAGATCCGCCTCTACCTACTCATATCTAGGAAGGGATGTATTTCATGAAAAAATCACAAAATCTTTACAGCACCAAAATTCTAAGATGTTCTTATAATCATATCCTCAAAGTCTATATTATGATAATGTTCTCTAATCAGAGTTTATATAAATCTAGTATCCAAGGATTGTACTAAACTACATACAATACCATGTGTAATGGCCATACCGTAGTTACCTAGAGTCAGTTCTTTATTTCATAATATTGGCATGACACAAGGAATCATGTCCCTAATGACCGATCAGTTTAGTATTATTTAAAATAAGATAAATACATAAGTTCGATATTACAACATGAAAAGAAATAAAAAACTAATTTGTTCCATTAAAAACATCAAAGTATCCTAGATTATGCCTGCAAGTCACTCATAACTATAATCTTCATATCTAGAGAAAATGAAACTTAATAAAGGGGTGAGCTCAAATTCTCAGTAAGGGTATGAAATACAGCATAAGATAACATAAATATTCGGTATGATGAATAATTGAAAATAGATTCCTTTAAAAATAATAAACATGAGAACTTTATGGTGGGAATATGAGCTGAATAAATAATTCCATAATAATACTTAGTCATTGGTATTCTACTATTTGAATAACCACATGAACTATCAATATTATTTTCAGAATGAGTGAATGTATAATGTCAGACATTCTGAAACATCTTGTCAAGGCCTCGACCAAGACGTCTAAAAATTATTTTGGCCTCGACTGAAACAATATATAAAATTGGGAATGGAAAAGACCAATTACATATCTAATTTTCTCTTGAGACATACCGATACATCAGGGAGCTATAGCGGGATCCACCCATCACATAATAAGTTCAATACATTCCTCATATGAAAAGGTTGAAATATAACATAAACATTTGTATTAAAATTTGCATACAGAATGTCAATATTTTAACCATAAACCATGAATTATATCAAAATAACTCATCCATAGTCATACATATCACAAAAACGTAAATACAATATAGAATATTTGTATCATAACAAATAAACTTCAAACAAGTGTAAAATTTATCAACGGATGTTGACATAGATGAAATCAAAACTATATGAGAGAAATATCTCTTTCTATTTTGAAATCATTTACGAGAAACAAAATTATAAAAGAATTTTCTTTTGAAAATAATTTTATAAGCTTTTATGGGATGCTTCGTTGATGTTATAACTCTAGAAAATAGCCACACCCAACGTATAATTTAAAAAACATTCTTACCTTAATTTTTTCAAAAAGGACATAAAGTACCATGTTTGGAAAATTAAATAGAGATTACTTTTATAACATATAAGGTCAAATAAGGGTATAAATTAATTTAACCTATAGTCTAATAAATAGGAAAAATATTATTGAAATACATTTTTATGAAAACACGGATGTGGATGATAAAGAGGTCCCAGTAGAGACTTACGTAAAAATAACCTCGGATAATAAAGAGATTATGAAATTAACCCTCACATTGTACTTTTCCTTATTCGATGGTATGTTATCCTACTGTACAATAGTTAAAACAATGTTATTAAATTATACAATATCTATATTCATAAATATGATATCATAAATGATCTTCTTATATTTCTTTGTTAATAACATTTTAGTAGTATCAGCATTTAGGGTGTTAAATGACTCATTTTCATTTATATCATTGGATATGTATACCATATTTGTTATGGATATGAAGTATTATATTCATATCCAGAATGATATTAAGTTCTAAAATGTTATTTTTAATCATCATATGAAAATTATTCTTGAATGGTTATGATGGGGAAACAGAACACATCGGGTTCGTGGAGACGGTAATCCATATGTACGCACGAGCGAAAATATCATTGATGGTGAAATCATATGTAATTGGATGTTATATCATATATACAGAATCATTAAAATTTTATATTTTTTATTTACATCAGTTATAATCCTTATTATACCCATCCAATTAATGAAGTGTTTGAATAACAAACTACACCACGATGTGGAGATGGTAAGCCATACTAACGCGCGTATAGTGACATTGTCATTTATAAGATGGATAGAATAATGAATATGGTTGTACAATTTTTATAATAACATAAAAGTATATAGTAGATATTATATTTGAAATTTTAGAATGGAAACAAAAAATAAATAGGAAGTGGAAGAAAAAAATTATTGAAAGTGGTGGTGAAATCTTTACATTTTCTTCAAGTTATTTCTTTTGATTTGATCAAAAGGACATCATATGATGGATATATGACTAATGAAATGCATCTAGGATAGAGTTAGGAATGTTGGGAAGATTATTTGGGTAGGGTTTGGCTGATCCAAAATTTTTTGGAGGTCTAAAATTGAGAGAAGGTTAAGTGCCCTTTTATAAGAGAGGTAAGGGTCACTTTAGGAAAAACATGAAATATTATTGTATAATAAAATCATTTTCGGCATCTAATGGCTCAAAAATAAATTCTTTATAGGCTAATATGGGGATGGGTCGATAATATTTCATACAATAGGCTTTAGATATGTTTAGGTCATCATATTAACATTATATTTTATATTTAACTATTAGTTAAATAATTTGAAATTTATTATGTCTCTTTGAATATTTATATTATATGGTTAATAAACATACTATAACAAGCCAAGAAAACCCCATGTAGTTCATTATTAATATATATAAGTTTATCTAAGACCATCGTCTGAACAGTATAATTTTACGAATATTATATCAATTAATAATGTTGCATTTGTTTTAAAAACTCAATTATGACAATTTTGACACTATTTAGCATTTGATTTCATTGAAAGCTATACAGTCTTTATAACGTCGAATAAAATTTATTTATCCTACCATAACATGTCATAGAAACCTATAAAATTAGCGTAATTTATCAGATGTCTCATTTTAAAATTATTTGGATATTTATAATATAAATTATTTTAATATTTCATTATTAAGATAATTACTACATCATCATTGTTTCATAAATAAATTAAATTATTTAATGTATAGAAATTATAAATAATATACAATTATGTATAAACTATTTTTATATTTATAATGAATATTTATAGTGTAATAGATCAATTATATAACCTCATATAAAAATGTATTACTAAAAGATAAATTCTTTTGTTCGTTTTGACTTCACTTGAGTTTAATTAATGTATAATGTCATTATCACTCCCAAATATCTCCATGGGGACCCAAAATCGACCCAAGTATGCCCATGGTCGTACATGTATCAACGAATGGGAATAAGACACATGTTAGTGTAATTTAATATTATTATAATACTAGTTTTTTACCTTTATTTACTTGATTTACCATTTAACCATGGTAAATAAAATATTTACAGAAGTAATTATTCATAATGACTAAAAATAAAATTTACCTATTTACACAATTTGTACCTCTTGATTCCAAATATGGAATATATTTTTCCAAATTCAAAAAACAGAATTAGTAGAAATTAATTTAATATTAATCCCCGTTGTCAAATGAAAAAGTGTGTTTTTATGGAATAATAACTATCAAAGGATCGAAACATGTTTAGGTTTAGAATAAATGTGAAATTAAAAAAATAACATAAATTATATTAAACAAAAAAATATAATTTATTTATACTTTAAATCAAATCATAATTATAGTTTAACACTATAACTTACATTGATTAAAAAGTTTTTTTTAATTAATATTTATTATTATTCGTCAAAAATTTAATGATTCGGAAAATTCCCAAAAAATCAGTCTAAGATAATTTTGATTTTCCGAATTCAAAAATCAAGTACATTTTGAAAAATAAAATTTATAATTTTTATGAAATTTTGTATTATTATTCATAATGTCTAGTTTGATTGGTCACTGTGTGTTAGAATCATGAAGTTCCATACAATGCAATTTTTTGGTTTATTCAACGGGAAACATACCATGGAATCATGAGGTGTTATAATAATCATACTCGATAAGAAACTAGGTATTTATTTAAAATATTATGTTACACAAAACATTGAGTTATATAGAAAAATAATATAATTATTTTTAATGGTAGTTAACAACTTGAAAATTTATTAGTGGGGTAGAACAAAAGACACTAAAATGTGATTATAAAAGTTATTTAAAAGTTTTTAAATTTATCCAATAAATTTTAGAGGCTTAAAATGAGAATGAATCTATTTTAAGCATAAAATAGTCTAATATTTATAAATGGTTAGTTTAACACCTTTTTGTCGAGAACCCTTTTTAAATATAGTTTTGTTTATATTTTATTTGTTTTATTTTACAAAATAAACATCTTCTTTAAAATAAGGACATCTATATTTATTTATTTTTTAAATTTTTATATTTTTTTGATAAAATCCATATTTTAATGAATAGTAAAAAATAGTGCTTTTTAACTCATTACAGCCTTTTCTTCGACATTATTTATGTATTTAGATTGTCTTTTTAATTGGTTTTTAAGTGTAATTAATTAATTTTTTTATCATTTAATACAATATTTTTCATTTTATCTAATTTCTCATTAAAACTAAACATAAACCCATGTCAATTGTATGACAGTTTTTAAATCAAAAAACACACTTTCTAGTTTTGACAATAGGAATTAATTGAAAAATAATTAATTACATTTATTTGTTTCAAATTAGGAAAAATGGATTCTTTATGTGGAATTAGAATGTCCAAAATTTTTATGTAGGTACCTTTTATTTTTGTATGTTATCAATAGTAATATTAGTAACTGTTTTTATTTATCATGGTTAAAAAGTAAATTAGGTAAATAATGGTAGACAATAATATTATAATAATTTAATAATGCCATAAGATGTGTCCTAATTATATAAGATGAGTAATGAGAGAAAAAAAATACTTAGGTCGAACTTTTGGCATTTGGGTTCCACATGGGTGTCAAAATGTCATTTTATAATAATTAATTTAATGTAAAGAGAAATATAACATAAACATGTATCTTTTTACTAAAACGGTTTTAAGGTGGGGTTATAAATTTTATTTGTACAAATATAAATTTTCAATAGAAAAAAATATTTCCTATAGAATGGTATTTTATTTTTATTTTTTAGACATTAAATATATTTATTTATTTATGAGACAATGATGATTAAGTGATTAATTTATTAATTAATGAATCAAATAAATGATATTATTAATATTATAAGAAATTTATATTTTTAATAGTTTGATTAAATAGATGAATTTTATAGATGACTATGTCATTTTATTATTTATTTTAATTACTGTTTTTCGATGTAATTAAGTTCATATGAATTTAAAAAAATCAATTACTAAATAGTGTAAATAATGACGTAAATGATTTAAAAATATACTATTTTATTAAATGGTTTAATAGTCTTAAAAATATAAAATGTGTCCAACTGATATATATAATAGAAAATTTTCATTTATGATCCACTTTTGGTTCTTTTGGAATTTTATAGTAACTATAGTAACCATATATTATGAAAATACCGAAGTCATTGTAAGAGTAAATGTTTTTAACTAAGGGTTAAAGCTAAAAGATAAGGTTAATTTTGTGTCCTAAACATGTATACAACCTTTTAGTTTATAGGATTTAGACTCATACTCATCTTAACCTATATATATCACTTTAAAACTAATAAAATTAGAAATTATAATTATAATAAAATAATACTTCGAGACATTCCTAAAGTGACCATCCTCCCTCTTATAAAAGGCCAACTACTCTACACAATTACTCCCACAACTGTAGCCCCATGGATCATCCAAAATTGGCACAAATAAGCTCCCAAAATACCTCACATACTTCTATAAGCCTTAAATTGTTCATAAAGAAATTTAAGAACACAGTTTGGCTCAAATCCAAAGAAGATACCGTATTTACATGTAACTTCTTCTCTCAAGTTCTTTTTATTATTTCCCTTATCCACTCCCTATAATATTCTTATTCATTGATTATACATCAACCCCATAATCCTAAATATAATAGTAATTGTTACGAGAAATATTTTAACAACACTTATACACACATTCATCTAATGTATACGAAGATATTGTTTTTGTGTATGACGAACTACTGCCTCACGAAATGATGATTGTTCAATTTTTCTCCTACCACCTATCATGGTGGCCATTATGATGGGTGTATAATTATATATGATATATATGATATATTTTATTTTATTCTATAAATTTTTTATATCATACCTATATTCTTTACATGGGGTGTAAGATATGATAATTTTGTTTGAGGATGTATGGACTACCGCCCCGTTAATGAAATGTGGTTGATTTAAACTGTACAAGATATGTATAAATGATGGTTTTAATAAAAATATTAAGAATTCGTGAAAAAAAACTTGGTATTAGATGAAACTTTTATATCAATTGTGTATTATTCTTTTAATATGACAATAAAATGAAAGTAGCATTTTTTTCGTACATACGACCTACAATCTCTAGGAACTGTGCATTTCGTTTCTTATCTCCAATATAATGGTTATTATAAATAAATATATATTGCATATCTAAGATATTTAAATCATGAATAATATAATCAAGATTATGTAATTTTTATTACATGGATAATTTACATCAAAACAAGATCATTGTTTACTCATGTACCAAATAACGACAAAACAACCAATATAAATATAAATATTTATGTAATATTTTTAATAGAGTAATAAGTGATATAAAATGAAATGTAAAATTGAAAAAGATTCAAAATATTGTATAAATTAACCAATATTTATTAATTAAGAATAAAAATTGTGAATGTGAAATGTCGGATTCGGGGTAAGGGACTTCTTCTCAATATCCTTTCATTGAAGTATATTTTTATGTCACACACTGCCTACTTTTATACTATATATAATAAAAACCATATAATTTTAATTTCATTCAATGTGACTATTTTTTCTATAATGTGTTTTTACTAAACTATATAAGTGAATGTTTTTAATTTTTGTTGTGACATCATCCTCTCAATCTCCATAACAGTTATTTTATATTCATATTCCTTAATATGGCAAAATTTTTCATAAAAGGAAACAAAATACCTTATTACCATTTTGGGGTTTTTAGTATTAAAAATGGTTCTGAATTTGTATTTAAAATTTCAATATCGTGAAATGTTCTCTTCGGATTGAAAATATAACTTAATTAGTGAAATGATGATATTTTAAATATTTTATGTGTTATGATTATATAATGGTACCTCAATATTTGACGTGCGGATACATGATAAACCAATGACAGGTGGTTAAGTGTAAACCAAATAATGGTAATTCAATAAAAAAAAATTGGATATGTGTTTACATTATAACCATTAACGCATTGGGTTTTGATATCATCCATATGGATATTCCGTTTTGTGATATTTTTGGAAGTCAACAATAGGGTTATTCCATTTAAGTATAACTATACCACAATTTAACTTTATATTATATATGTTTCTTTCTTTGGGTTTATGGTATTATTTTGGTTACAAAAATGGTGTTTAATGAGCATATATTTAGTGATGTATATTTAATACTCTATAAATGTGAAAAAGTATTATGTCATGATAAAGTATTTATGGTTTCATGTTTTCCAAAACTAAAAATTTTCCATATTTTTGTCATCCCTTTCTAGGATTTTAATTTTCATCCCATTTTTCGAAATATGATTCCCAAGACATAAAGAAGAATAGTTTCAAGGATGTGATTATGAAAAATTCATGTTTTTTAAACACTAAAGAGATCAGGTTTCCTTTTAAAATGTATTTTTATGAATAAAATTGGAGAGTGAGTAGAAGTATCTACTTGTAATATTTATGATGTTATATTTCATTTATGACCTAATTTTAAAACTCTCTACTCCTAAAAATATCCTCAACATGGATTAACATCATATTGTTGACTTACATATATATTATGTAACGTTTAAGGCTGGGACTATATAATCCAATTCTAAACATTGATGATTTATTCAATCAATATATTGTAGAGGATTTTCTCTCAAAAATTGAATTGTAGTACATATATCTCTAACATCAAGTAATGAAATAGGGTATCAAAAATATAACTTTCAAGATTAAATATTACCATTATGTGAATTTGGTAATTCCTTTTTGTCATAAAATTATCCAACATTCATTATAGAATTGATGAAATATATATTTCAATGAAATCTATATTATTTGTTGGTTTTGATTTGGAAGGCATACATGTGCTTTCAAGGAAAAGGTCTATGCATAAAAAACACTTGGAAATTTTATTAGAAATCATGATGGATCATTGTCTATATTCGAAATTATAAATGTTTCATTTTTTGGTATGAATGGATTGTTTTGATGTCCATATAATGTCTAATAGATATGTTTTGGTGGATCTAAAGAATATTTAATCTGTCATATCATAAAAAATTCTTTAAAATTTCATTGAGATATACAGTTTCTTTAGATTAACTTGTTATTATCAAATTTGTAACCCTGGGTTTTCAAGAACATCCCCTACAATGGAAGCTTTGATAAGGATAAATTTTACATTTTATTGAGATCATGAATGTAAAAAATATTTCAATGAACGTAATTTTTTCCTTCAATTAGTAACCATCATTAACATTCTAGAATAAGTAAAATGGTATGTCGGGTATTGTTACTCTTAAAAATCACTTTTGGGATTACTTCTCTAGAAGAGAGAACGTGTGGTTTCTTTTAGATCAATGATGATACAAATTCAGAAGAATAATTAACAAACAAAGGATTTCAAGGTATTGTATCTTGTCCATTCATTATCGACATAACGACAATATCTATTTGGTAAAAAATTTACTATGTTCATTGATCATAACTGCATTAAATATATTATATCACAAACGTATTTGAACTTAAAACAAGGAAGTCGGATGGAATATATCAATTTTATTTACTTTATCCTAATGTATAAATCTAAAATGGTAAATTACATGTTCAATGATTTAAGATACAAATTATATGTTCAATTTGAAAAAAAAAAGATTTAGATGTGTGGTAGTTGATTTTTTTCCCATCCCACATGATGATGGAGTGTGAATATAGAGGTGAAGTTGTGGATTTAATTTACACTATCATTCGTTCTTAATTAGGGTGAGGTGGTTAATGTGGAACCGTCATCTGATGAATATTTCTTTTCTATGAGTTAAATACTCAATGCTGGGGAGACTATTGAAGGATATAATATGAGTGATTATTCAGTATTCTGGATTAGAAATCAAATTGTCATGTATATGATATATTATGATATACATCATCATCATTTCCAACATTCTATACGAGATGTTAATCATGGAATACATAATATGTATAATGCGTTGAATGAATAATTATGGTGTTTTAGTATAAAAAGGAAGGTGGATGAGTTTTTTCTAGGTTATTACCTTCTTATCAAGTTAAGTAAAAACATCATTGACCAGTTGATATGTTGTTGTCTTTACCAATCCCTATATTGAAGTTTGAGTATATAGTTATTGATTTCATAATAAGTATTGCATGAATGGATTAGAAACATGATTCCAAATTGGTGATGTTGATCATCACAAAATTGTATGTTTCCTTGCAATTCTTCAATTTTTTCAGTGGTAATTGGTGAAACATCTATAGTTTTGGTGACCATTGTCCAAGAAACAAAGGAAAAGATTCATTTTGTTAAAAAAAATGGAGATGGATCATAGACATCATTAATTGCTTCTGGTTTATAATCAAGGGTTCTTGTTATTCGAGGTGGGTGATCATGTGTTTTTGAAAATCTCGTTAAGCCAGAGAAAATATTTATTTGGAATGTAGGGAATGTTTTCACATAGAAATATGTGACCTTTTGAGATTCATGAATGTGTTGGTGAGGTGGAATATCGGAAGGAACTAGCACAATGGTTCAGTAATGTGGAAATTGTGTTCCAATTATCTCAGTTGAAAAAGTATTATCCTTATAATAACCGTGTGAATATATGGGATCACGTTGACCTATATCTTGATACTTCATCAGCGAACATTCTAGTGGAGACTGTGGATTGTCCATATAAGTTCTCATGTGGAAAAATAATCAGTATAGAGTTGGTTAATTTGGGAACATGGTTATATTCAATATGATACATAGGAACATCATAATGATATGAACGATCATTGGAACTAACTCTTTTGGGAATCATGTGGTTTTATACATTTCTGGGATGGAATGTCTACTGGTGGGATCTGGTTAGGCACACATTTATGGAGTAAAAACGTTAAACAATGTGAGGCCACCTAGTAAAATCTATGAAAAATGGTCTTTATAAGTTTTTTATGTTTGGTCCATGGGTTGTTTCACGATGCATTTCAGCCTGGAGAGGTCCCACTTAATATAGAGGGTATCCCACAATTATCATATAGTTTTCAAAATCATGAGACTATCTATACACATATTAATAACAAGATCAATAAATGGTGGATCTAGTTTGTGATTGTATCATGAAAAAAATAAATATACACAATTTTCCAATCATATTCAATTGTAATGATATATTTGATTTTAACCATTTATATTACATAGAACATAATCAAATCGTGTCAACGAAGCATCACTTTAGATAAAATAGTAACAATTTCCCCATTCCATGTCCAAAAAAATCATTAGCTGTTATTATTTTTAATATTTTAAATAGTTATCAAATATTATTTACCAAATGAATTTAACTACTTATTTAGTTAAAATTGATTGTTGGATATATATCTAATAATATATTATAAATAACCATTAGGAGTATCATGATCTTCCATTAACATGTCAATTTAGTGTTAAATTTTTTTTCTTATAAGATCATCCACCATTATTTAATTTGTTAAATAATTAATCCACCATTAATTATAATATGTATTGGGAAATAAGTTTATATATCCAAAATTTATATTTTCTAAATCATCCAGATAATATTTTTATTTCAATGCGTGAAGAAAAATTCTTTAATTTCATTCATTATTCTCATAATATATTCTGTATAACATTATATCATAAATTAAAAGAACCTAAAATTTACTTGAAAAAAAACTATATTCGTAATATCAATTAATGTGGTGGAGTAATTTGTCAATTTGTAGGTAATATAGAAAAACACCCTACACCATTACATAATATGAAAATACTCATCCAAATATATCCCCCCTCACTTTTAAATAATTATATCTAGATATGATACTAATCATTGAAAAATATCTTCCACCTATTTATAATCATAGAAGACATTTCATGGGGAAACATATTATTTTTTTTCAATGTAATGATATTCAGTGCCCAGTAATCTATACAAATCCCCATTTAGCCTTCCATATTTCTAACCAACAAAATAAGATCACCCGAAGTTATAATCATAGATGTATATAATTATTTACATGAATATATAGAAACAAAATTTTATATTCTGATGAATCTAATAGAACCATTTGATAATGGGTTGCTGAAATTATCATATATTTCACCTGAGGATTTAATATGTATTTCCATTAAATTATAATTTTTTTATGGATTCCTTTACTTACATCCCATAATATAATTAGACTTGTAATATTTTATATCCTTGTAACCTATCCATGTGATTTGTAGGAGTGAATCAGAATATCAAAATTATGAAAAACATATAGTATTGTTTTAATAAATTCAAATGGGTTTACTGATTCCTATAAAATAATAATTATATTTTTATAAAAAATATTTAAAGAATAACTGACACATTTTCAATGAATTTTACATTTATACATGTTATTTATTATTAAATATATATATATATATATACATATAATTAACTATAAATTATAATGTTTTTCAAATTTATCAATAAACATGAAATGTGTTTTTATCCAAATGATAAACATTAATATTAAATCATTTAAATATAAAAATGAGTTATTTTTCAAAAAAAGTAGTTTTATATGGTTCGTAAGTTTTTGGAATAATCAAATAAATAAATAAATAATGAATAATAGTTTAAATGCAATAAATAGATTATATTTTCATAAATATATTATCATTAAATTCCTATATATTACTGTTAAATGTATGATTTATTTTTTCAAAATGATATTTTGTAAATATTCTTTTTCCTCAAATTTTGTGAACATAATTTAAAATTTATATCTTACATTTATTGAAATTAATATTGTTAAATATTATTCCCTATTTTTAATAATAATTTACTAATTTGGTAATGAATACATTTACATTTATTTTCATAATAAATAAAAATAGTGAAAATGTGTTACCATGTTTAAGGTTAAGAAAGGATTACCTAGGGGACAAACTAGGAGATAATGGTATAAATTTTTACAAAAGATGTATTTTTTTGGATGTTTATAGATATTTTTAGGCTATATTCTATTAATTTGAAATACATGTATGTTTGGGATAATTAATCTTAAGAAGGATATTAATGATATTTAAGTATATTATTTAATTAAAAATGTGTCCTTTCGATACCATAAAAATGGTAAATTGTTGTCATCCATTATTTTTGAATATTGGTCCTTCTATGTTACATCCTAGTTCAAATTTCAGAAAATTGGTTCTCTGATCCATTTCTCAATAATAACTCAAATGTTCCTCCTTGTATTCCATAGTTAGATGAAAAGTAGTAGGGGCCTAATATGGAAATGTGAAGAGTTTATACACCCATATCATATTTGACATCTAGAAGTAGAACACTAATCATTATACACATCATAGTACAAAGATTTATTATGTTAATCAATACAAAATAATCCTATAATAGACATAAATATAATGAATTCTAAACAACAATTATATACTTACATCTTCGATCACGAACTATGATAATCTCTTTTTTTAAATCATATTTCTCTACTTCCAACTCTGATCCATGTCAAATAACCAATCCCCCCGTATCCAATCGAGATGCCCCATCCTTATCATCAGAGTCCACACAAGAAACTCTACCAGTGATAGAATCATATTCCATCACAATATCAGTTGTTCTTATGATATCTATATGAATGAAGATAACAATCATAAGAAAATTCCACATTGTCCATACGAGTTTTTCAAGGATTGTGCATCCCAATTAATCTATAGTCACCACCTATATGGATTTACTATCCAATTATCACAACAATATGAACCAATTCCTTGGAATCCTATCTTTTAGATATCCAAAACTAATGAATCTCATAAAATTTTTAAATGAGTTCAATTTCTAACTCATTCATGGAATCATGTTTCATCTATATATTGTTCTCATACAATATGAATGTACTACCATAACCAAAAGAATTAGTCTGTCATAGTACCCATATTCTATTAATAATGTTCCTGGAATATTAGTCTAGTTTCTAAACCAATATTAAATGGAACAACAGTCTATTATCTAAACCATGGATGCAAAGAGTCATTTTAAAATATATTTTAGATAGTATACAGTAATTAACCAGAAAATATATTTGGCACAAAAAAATGTATACTATTTGTGAACAAATCCTAAATGTGATAGTAAATTCTTATATTTTACAATTTATTCTGAGATCCATAGACAAGAAACTCAAACTTATACATTTAATTTCACATCCACTATACTAAAAAATATAAAAAAAGTTTCTGAAACCATTGTACAACCATAATACCATAAAAAAAATATCTATACCAATACAGAGAATAATGTTCATCATCCAAAACCATAATAGTTTACCACATTTACCGAAAATAAAAAATCATATGTGAGAGTCCCCATGAAAAGAATATGAAGCCACACTCCAAAACATTGAGTCCTAGCCTAATCATAATCTCCCCTTTGGTGAACAAAAATACTAAAGAAAACCAAATGAAAATATATTTAGGGTTATCTTTTCATCCAATCCCATCATAAACTTCCCATCCCCATCTGCTCGTACATCAACTCAGGTCACAAGGGAACATCCATAAAGAATACTTCTCTTGACCCAATATCCACTAAGGGTCATCCTATAAATAGGGAATGAACATGTACCTCATTGTGAACACATCACTAGAAGAATACCTCTGTGGATAATCATTACTAATACACATGTATATACATCCAAAATTTTATCCTCTAGGTTGAAAATAATCAAAAGGTCCCTCCAACCATTTGTGGTAATAACAAAACTATCAGGACAATACATGTAAAATGATTTAACATGTCCTAACAACTTGTAAATATAATCACATGGTATTGGAATCCTAAATGGTAGTAAACCTCATAAGATATATGGGCTCAATTAAAATCCAACTCCATGGAAACATAGGTTTGTTCATATATTCAACCTATTCACCACATCGAGTCCTAACCAAGCCCTACTACCATTGAACAATCTCATTCCTACATCAATAATGGTATAAATTAAACTCATTATATATCCTCTAATATTTCTCATGAACCTCACTCTAGTCACATCGCATTTCTCCCCCATAATTTATAGGTGAATCTACTTTGGAGAGAAATATTCTTCTGTATTAAGATAATCAATCCAATTTAACCGCATAGAAGTCCTCAAACACTCCAAGGGTTTTACTATGGAAATATATGTGTAAAACATTCCCACTTTAATTCTCCTGTATCAAATTATATATATTAGGATAAAATAAAATAAAACCCCGCTAGAATGTAACGAAGCAGTATTACATGGAATCTACCCCCAATACAAAACATGTACACGAAAACCATTCATCGGATAATATACTTTAATCTATCATATCTATTATAAGGTCTAGTCATATCCACCTAAATATCCACAACCAACACATTGATTTTTCATAGTCATGTTGCATGACTACATAGTATATAGGGTATGGTGTCTAATTACCCATATCTATGTACCCCTTATATATGGAATTAACATGTTTTTATGACTAGCCATTCATGTCATACTTTACTCCTTGTACCAAGACTACATGACATGTATTCTCAAAATTTTACATTAATATGCAGTTGCACAAAATTATACACACCTCTACATGTTGTGTACCTACATTAGATGATGTGTTAGTTAGAAATTAATCATCCTAAAATGTTTCGACAATATATTATCTACTTCTAGATAATATTCCATGTGATTAGGATTTCTAAATTTAATACCCCTACAATCCTCTTGGAGCAATATATTTTCCTAATTTTTTATAAGTTTACATCATGTGGTAATTATGAATTGTTATATCAATTAAAAACCTATAAACACCACATATATGGGGATGAATTATAAAACTCAAATGAAATCCTATATCAAGGCATAAAGACTAGACCATTGGGTCATGATACACACCATGAAGTGTTGTTCCTCCATCTAGTCCTGAAATCTACATTGGTATATTTCCGGTTTCATCTTATTCCCAATCCCCTTATGTAATTTCGATTTTACACAAGGGAGGAACCATACAACTCATTCCATGTATAGGAATACCCATAATGGGGAATCATAATTAATTTTTTAATTAATTAATTAATTTCACAATGATCAATTCTTTTATGTCATGAATCACAATGTGGTTTTATACCTCACCTAGGTAAACCCTTAGCTTTGGACCCACATATTAAAAATACCAATTTGACTATCTCTTTAAATGATATCTCCTCCCGCACCAACCAGAATAATTTAATATTTAATTAATTAAATATTAAATAGTCTTCCAAATCCTAAAGGATTTATAATTCCAAAAAACTCTTTTAAAGGGTAAAACCCGTCTTTATGGAAAAATAGAGTGTTCAATAAAAAAATATAATCATATTCTAAGGTAAAATGATTTATTTATACCTCATGTATCTGGAAATGAAAATATTTATATTTATTCCAAAATTTAAAAAAACAAAAAAAATTAGGGAGTCTAAAAGCTCCCCACCATAATTATTTCTATCCACTAAAATCCCCATTATCCTATCAACAAAACATCACATACCAACATTGTAGTAAAATGAATCAAAAAATGTTTCATTTTTCTAAAAGACGCGAATTGATTTTCACTACCTAACTCCTTTAATAATATGTATATTATATAAAAGGTCAGTCCACAACATCCCACCATCAAAAAACCAAATGTGTATTGAATATATACATCATACTATCATCATACATAAAATCATCGTTTAAAACCCATTATATAGATTATGGTGATACTTACCATATTAATACACAAAAATTATTTATTTTGACCCAAAAAACTATCTGCAACCATTATATCAAAAAAAATCCATTAAATTATACAAATATTCTAAATATAATTCCAACCACATCCTCATACCTTTCTTAAAATGGGTCACATTATCACTATTTGTCAAATACACCCCACCATATGAGATTCATTATCATCAAATCAAAACTAAAAATTCCTTAAATGATCAACTCCCCAGTCCAACCAACCTAGAAAATGGACAAATCCATCTCACTACCTCAAGAAAAAAACATAAATTATCACCCATTAGAAAAATATGAGAGTACCATCAACAGTTTTCAAAACATTATAGCTATCCCAAAAGCCTCACTCAAGGAAAAAAGATGGTTCACAATCCAATATATCGATTTCTATTCATGAATCTATGAGTGATACCTCAAATAGGCCCATATATCCATGAAAATAATCATATATGACATGGAATATACTTGATACTCCATCAACGTAATCAGGATGACAACATGATATTGGGAATGAATATATCTGGGGTGGAAAAATTATAATAAATCATTAATTTATAACCCCACCATTCATAAATTTCGATAATATCATTGATTATTATTAGGGGCCTTAGTTCACCATAACCACAATCCTATTATCAAACCCACAACCTCTAACATCATACTGATAGCTACATGTCCAAATCATATATCAAGGGTGTACGCCGCTATATTACTAATTTCACTAAACATGGGACATAGTGCATCAACATGCACTAAATACTATAAGATCCCATTGACAATTAACATTCACACAAATTGACACACTCTTTTTTTGACTCCACCGTGTTAATGGATTTCAATTAAAATGAGTAAATCATTAAAAAAAGTCTTCTCCCAAGAACAATACCCTAAGAATGAAGATAATGTATGCCAATATAACCCAATAATGAGAATTTAAGGAGTTTTCAAAAAACATTATATTCCCATCAATAAAAAAATTCAAATTATCGAGCAACTCATGTTCCCCAAATTCTTTTTATAACTATCAATAAAAACTTATATATACAATCATTATTCTCATATGAACTGAAATGAACCATCCCCTTTTAAAAATAAAAACATGTCTGAAGCACTTACAAAAATATTATCCCTCTCAAAATATTGGCATCCAAAAATAATAAACCTAATATTAGGATTCAACATTCTTGGACCATTGTCAAAAGTAAAAATTATCTATTTATTCATCACACATGTAAAAGGCACACACAACTCATCATATCAATCTCATAATCCAAACTCAAAATCAAATTTTTCCAGACATATAACTAAATTGATTTTGATAATGTTGTTATTATCGCTAATGCTACCCCACAAGACTTATATCACATCATGTCACCAGGTATAGCAACATAGTTCTATGCCGACTCACATGTAAAAACATCGCAATGGGTCATCAAACATGCCTCCATCACATCATAAAATGTCCAAAAAAAATTTATGATAAAACCTCTATATGGTCTTATATTAAAAATAAATCTCACCTCAAACAAATCACACATATCTATTGAGTTTATCATATACAATCATCATTACTTCAAAATGCTCCTTGGAGTACCTGAAAATAAGACTGATCCAAAATAATTACCCATAAGTGGTCCAATAGTCATTCAATAACCCCTTGACCACCCACTAAGCATATTGAATCTACTATGAACTAGTGTTCAATCTCTGTCCTCAATGATTAGAGCCTCTCTTTATATCCAAAAAAACTACCATCAAAATGAAAACCATAAAATTACAAACTATAATGACTATAACATTTCGATCCTACTTGCCTTGCATTATACAGGACATGATTCTTTCCTATATATGAAAATAGTAAAAAAATAAAATCATAGTCCTTATACTAAGGATACAAGGGATATAATCCATTAAAAATCATCCAATAAAAACCAAATGTGTGTCTCCATTGTTAAAAAAACAAAAAAAACCACATCATCACATTCTACGAAAACCAATCCATCTCTCTGTTACAAGGAAATCCTCTAGGAACAAGACTTTATGACACACTAGTTTGACATATATCTCAATCTGTGACCCCATACAAATATATCATGATTACCAAATACCAAATTGTATCCCATGAAATTAAATCATATAATTCAACATTGTTATTTCCAAGCCTAGGTTCCACAAAACCGATGCTCTGAGAGAATTCTACACATGACTGAAAGTATGCCTCCTTGTATGATAGTAGCTTTTAAATGGAAGTGGGTGTCAAATGTGAACATGTGTGGAGACTACACACTAATATAAGTGTTCCCAAATAGATGTAAATATCCGAACAACCTATACAACCACATATGTTGAAATAATAAATAAACAAATCGAATCATTATATAATAAACTATAATACAATAAAATCATGGAAAACCATTCCATACATACATCATCAATCACCCTAATTACAATTAGATGTAAAAAATAAAAAAATTGAAAAATATATTCATTAGTGTATATTACCAATTCTGTCCCATGTGACATTCTTGGTCACTATAATCTAATCAAGTTACTTTAACCTGATCATCAGTCACCACACCAGTGACCCACTCAGTCATGTTATCATAGGACTTCACCCTATCAATCTTGACTCTATGATCAATGTAAACAAATATATAAGGTTTTCACGCAAACTAAGGATAATACAGAAGGAGTGAGAAATAAATATTAGGTACTCACTCCCCACTATGAACTTATAACCTTATTCTATAAGTGAATTCTTATGAATTATGATCAATATACCATAAATATAACTATATATAATATATATAAAATTCAACATCAATCTATAGGAAAAGTACCTTATTCAACCATACGTGGATCAGCCGATTATGTTGTCTCCCTGATCATGTCCCGATAGCCGTGCACACCGTATAATAAAAAATTTCCAACATCATGGTAAACCTACCAAACTCCATCAACAATGTAAACCCATTCACTGGAATCATGTCATGTTGGGCTAATAATATAATGTATTCATCAATAATTCCTCAAGAATCCTATTACAATCTCATTTCCTATAGCAAGATATGCCAATATGAGGTTTTCATACCATGTCAAGGTACTGTTGGTGCCTAGAGCATCAATACATCATCTAGCCTCTATATCCTTAAAATAGTGCATGGAGCATTAGTACGACATATAATAAAATAGTTCCGGGAGAATCTGTTTAGAATATAGACCTTATATTCAATGAATCTTCCCACCATACATTCTATCTACTATTCAAACACTTCTATAGAATCAAATCAAAAAAAAACTACAATGTGTATTATCTACGTTCGATTTATTTTTTTAATTACTAACCCATATTGTGTATAGCCCATTCTTGGTGACTTAATCAATAATTATAAACAAATATGTGAAATTTGACATCCACTACATTGAATAGTATCAAAAAATATTAATGAAACTTCATTCCACACTCAGACATTAAACAAATTTATAGTATAAATATAAAGCATTATGTTCTACCTCTTGAACCATTGGTGGAAGCTATAATCACAATCATCATAAAATCCAGGTGAAGACCACATGACCAACACCTTCAACCATTTTCCAAAACATGGAATCCCATCATAATTTCCCCATCACTAGGGATATAATCCAAGCCACATCACAACATAAAATTTGATATAAAGGGATCTACAATCTCACACCACCTTTATTAACAACTCATCCATACATTTACATATATCAAATCGAGTCCCACGAGAACTCTAATAAATAAAAAAATCATGAACTCACATTACCTCTTATTAGACCTTTTAAAATTTCACCCACATAGACAATTGAGTACCAAAATTAATATAATCTACACTATATGGATACTCATTTCAATTACTCAGGAGATGGAATTCCACCATGGATCCTCTATGTCTGAACATTAATAGATAGATCTGTCACCCAATATATGATCAGAACTAAAATCATTTTACAATTTTCATCACATAGGTTAAAATGTCCCACAACCCATTCACAAGCATCCCATAGGCTCAAAGTCCTTAGTGGAAATCAAAATAATAATGTTGATTACCTCAAGTATAGCCCCTTTCTAAGAAACTATATGAATAACATCACATGGAAAACCTAATTTTATCACCAAAAATTGAATCCAACAAACTCATTATACATACTCTAATAAATCTAATGAACCTCACATGGGTCTCATATAATATGACACCCATAAGAGACAAATAAATTCTCGTTATAGAAGAAAAATCACTATCATAATAAAATCTCCCCAAAACCACATCATATAATTGTTTAAACACTCTAACTATTCATCCATCATGATATATTGGGAAAAACATTAATAATGGACTCTTATTAGGGACAATTATAACTTTGAGGTAAAAAACCCTAAGACCCAACAAATGGTAACATTGGGGAACTAAATAAATTGAATACCTAGTACATAAAATGTACAGTAAAACCATTCATCCATCAAATGTACTTTTCCGTAGTTTAGATCATGTGGGATATATCTCTATTCCCACACACAGACACATCATACTCATTGTAATGTTGTTTTCTTCTAATATGGCCATGTTATACAAGAGGTATGGTCATGAAAATCTATATGAACATGTCCCTATTATAGTTTAGATTATTCTATGTGCATAGTAGCATGGCAATATCCCACTACTAGCTATATACCATTACTACATTGCATGTAGACCCAAATTTCTACCACCCATGTATTGGAAATATTTTCACTAAACACACAAGATGTGTATACCTAGTACCTAAAAGGTATTTTAAAAATACATATTCCCCTCATGGGAAGATCACCCGATATGTGTTCTTGACCAAAACAAAATGTGATCAGGATTTCTAAACATGTAACCCATAAAAAATCTATAAACCATCATTATTCCATGATTAGAAAAAAATGACCCAATGCTATGTATTACTGTCATAATATATTTTTTAAACCCTAAAATCAATACAAATATGTGGATCAAGAATTAAATAAATAAAACAATCGTACCATATTGTGAAATCTATTTAGTTTATGATTCAAATATTCTCCCAAAAGATGTTTCAGCTCGATCTTATCATAATATCCACCATGGACGAACTCCAGTGAAATATACTTGCTCTCCAAATCAAAATATCACAATCATGTAAATGTGAGGTTACCCTTCCGTCCAACTGTGTATATGAAGTTCTAAATTATAGGGGGTGTTTTACCTAAATTAATTAAATAACGAATTATGGAATTTTATTATCATTGAACACATGTCTTGTGTCCCAGAACCTGAAACTTGTTTCTACCTTTCATAATGAAATACCACATATTATAGACTCAAATATAGAGTAAATAATCTATAAAATTATAATTTTAAATGATTTTACCACACAAAACATATTGAATAATTTCATATTTTATAAATTAAATATTAAATATTTAATAAATTATAAAATCCCATGAAATTATAAAAAAATAATGTCCAAGGGTAAAATACATATCCTTGAAAAAATATATTTGACCGATAAATCATCAATGATCATATTATAGTTTAATATGATCAACTCAAAATTCAACATAACATGAATGAAAAAAACAATATTTATGAACACATTTCTAATGAAACAAAACTCGGAACTCATTATTTTATCTCATTAAATCCATACATTGAAAAATTCATATCATCCTTCAATCATTCATATATCCATATGTATTTGGTACACACTATAATTTCATGTAAAATCAAAAATCCAAAGTAGGACTATAAAAGAATTGTTATATGTCTTAACCACACTATTTCAATTTTATTTCTACTACCATCTACTATAATCATGTCGTAATAATTATAACATGATAAAATAATATGATCAAAATAGTAATTTTTAATTATTATTATGGAATATCCATTTCCACTACCTCTCAAAAAATTGTCAAATATATGTATTTCGTGTCCGTACATGTGTACTACCACCTCTAACTAGTGATATGATTTATTTTCATCGCTACCTCACACATGTATTTATAGTAATGTATTTGATAAGTATATATTAGATTAATGATCTAATAATTATTATAGAATGGTAAAATAAATTTTATATTTATATCTTTATTATTGTTTAAACATGGTAACCGACATAATTCCTTTTTATAGATAACCATCTCAATGTATGGTGAAATTTAATTTTCTATAAAAAGAATATATAGATTGTTCTAAATATGTACATATTATATATAAATGATTTTTTATATCATGTTTTGAAACTATTTGGTGGTGGAACCATTATCATGATATAAGGACTAGACCATATAAATAGAAACACGCATATAAAATGATACAAATTACACATGAAAATAAAAAATTCTGTGAACATTAATTAATAAATATGAATTAAAAAGTTTTTAGTAGATAATATTGACTGATATATGTATGTTAATGGTTCTTGAATATAATTATATTAAATTAAATTTTTTTTAATTTTTTTAGATTGATTATAATGCTAGTACTATGTGTTGTATGGGTTTTAAGACATAGTCCCCATTTTAGTGTGGTTGTTTATGATTAAATTATGAATAATGAAATTGGATGGTCTATCTCTCATAAAAATAAATTATTATTTTTTAACATTAATACTTTAGGGAATGGAATTTGATTTTGATTCCTTTCATTATTTACTCAAGATATCGAATAAATTGATTTTTTAAAAATTGTCCACATTATAGTCTTACATGGGATATAATTTACTTATATGACCATTTTTTCATAAAATTATTTTAAAAATGTTTTATTATTTTCCAATGATATACTTATGAAATTTTTACAAATTTATCAATTTTTATAAACCGTCACATAATGAGTTTTAATTTTTTTCAATTCGATTTTCTAGTAATAATGATGTGAATCAAATGTTTTTATAGAAAACACCACATAAAAGGCTTTTCCAACTCCCATATATACTTTTTTATGTGGATCATATTTTTCATGCAATCATATTTATTTTCAAAGAAATTTTTTTCAATATATTTTTTATATTTTCACATTTGAAATAAGTCACATCAAAATGAGAATTTTATATTCCTCATAGATTAATCTGGTGGTATTTTTATAGATGAAAAATTCAATGGATGTTATATATATATATTTCTAGGGGTATGATCTAATGTTGCAATATTTATTCATTCTTGGGATGGATTATTATTATTATTATTATTATTATTATTATTATTATTGATTGGACCGTTTTTTATTGTCCACGGGTTATAATATGATGAAATTATATATTTTATCATGGGGAGGTGATAGTCATATGAATGTATTTTTATTGTATTAGTGGTGGGTCTAATATATTCTTCTATTACTTTGTTCAATGATTAAATTTTTATGAACTGATGTTGTACACTAGTGTTTTTATAATGCCCAAAATCGATTATATGATAGGTTATCCAAATGTAAAGATATGATATCCAGAAGGTCATATGAAGGGATATGTAGGAATAGGTGTGAATATATGAATCCTAAAATGTGTATAATAACATAGTTGGTAGCATTAAAATTTTAAATATTATACTAAGATTTTGAAATAAATTTTATTCCACTCTAAATGACTTGTTCATTTCCCTATATTATGATATCTGGTATCGTGATATCATAGTCATTCTACATTTATATTTTATAAACTATAAAGTCATATTCATTGACACATGATTATTATATATGAATTATTGGTCATGATTTTAAAATTTTAAACCCTTTCTCTCATACACTTATAATAATGTTTTTATTAAAAATTATAATAGAAATATTCATCCTTTTTTACCCTTACCAATTATATAATCTCAACCATTTTCATGTTTCCTTTTCCATAGAATATGGAAAACACTTTTATGAATGATATGTATTATAAGGGTGATTGTTATAAAAAACATTGTGAGTTATTTTGTATATATTTTATGTACCAATGTTTTATTTATGCATATTTATAAAAAAACTAAGACTTTTCGATCCTCATGTTTGAATATTTTTTATATCAAAATAATAGTCATAAAAAATATTTCTATATTTATAATTGTATGTTTTGAATGACCTAAGTGGGTGGGATATAACAATTTACAGACTTTTGGAAAATTTTATTAGAGTAATTATTTAATAAACCATAGCATAAGACTAGGTATTTGATAACTTCATGTGTTATAATAATTAAATTGATGTGGTTTTCTTTGGAAATACATATTTTAATGAATATATGTAAGAGGTTATGGGTGTGTTACTAATGCACCTAATTATAAAAAAACAAAAACATACAAATGGTTATTAACACAACCATCACCTATACCAAATGAGTTGTCATTAGACAACTCATGATGTAAAGACCCGTAAAATTCAAGGGAATTTTTTTCTTAATTTTCTTTGGAATTTTACAAGAGCGCGGTTTCTGACGGCACCTGATTCCGAGGCCCGGAGTGCCCAGAATCAATTTCCAAAGTTTGGCTCAGGTACGTTCAGTGAACGAACGAGCGGGAATTCCTAACTTTTGATCCGGTGCTCGGAATTGAAATCCGAGGGCACCGATGAACTCGCATCTCCGATATTCTCTTATGGATTCCTTTTCCGAAGTTGCATTTTCCTAGGAGGAGATGTTTAATTTTCTGGATGAAATGAAGAGTAAAATAAATTTGTCATACAATATTTATTTTATATCTTAAAAGTGGTTTTAATCTTTTGTTGGAAGCTGGGTGGTTTAACCACCTAAGAGAGGATTAAGGTGAGGAGGGGCCCACCCGAGCCCCACCTTTTCAAATTCCCTAACTCCCCTCTCTCCCTCTTAAAGGCTTGACAACTTAATATTTAATTAATTATACAACTCATTTATAATTAATAAGTGAGTTTAATTTTGAGTTTTTGAAATTCAAACTCTTGAATTTCAAAGGCTGGGTTGTGTTAATAAATTAAGTGTAAGCTTAATTTATTTTTGGGTTAGTTCCTTTGGTACTTTAGAGTATTGGGAGAATCGTTGAGAGACTTGAAGATCTTCTTCGTCTTCGACGAAGAACGTGAAGAACGGTTCTTCTCCGACAAGGAACATCGATCCCACGACCTTCGAGACTCGGCGTCCCGGATTCTTCCATCTTCATCTTCCTCCTCGACAAGGGAGAAGTCGCCGGCCATGGTGATCATCGCCAATGACAACGTACCTCTCTTCTTCGTCTTAGTGACAAGTGATGAGACGTCGTTTCCTTCTCGGACGCACCCCGACGTCCACGGAATCTACGTCCGACGCCACGACGCCTTTCTCCGCGATAACCGACGTGCGGCGTCAATTTTCAAGGTAGGGGTTGTTGTTATTTGTTTATTTATTTATATATCCTTTTTCGTGGTTCTAGCATGACTAACGTGAGGATTTTAAATATGTGTTATTATTTAACGTGAGGGTGCCGGACCGAATGAACACGACCGAACCCCCTCATTCGTTCTTGATGTTTTATATTGTGGATGCAACAAGGTGGCGTGGTGCCGTCGCACCATGCGGTTATTCGCCGGATTTTATTGCGCGGCGCCGTCGCGCCGTGCCATGGAAGAATCATCAAGAACGTGACGCCGTCGCGCCGCGTCGAAGGGAATCAAAGTCGCGGTGTAGGGGCTCGGTGCCGTCGCACCGTGCCGGACGACGAACACCGCGACCGGTTCCGGGCCGCGGCGGGACGAGAAGACCGGCGGCCGGGCCGCCGGCGTTGGAAGCCGGAAAAAGGGGACCGGTTTACCGGTCCCGTTGGAGAAAAACCGGCCGGCCAGGTGGCCGGCTGGATGGTCAAAATCCAAGGGAAATTAATCCCCCGACCAGCACTAAAGCCCCCCCCATTTAATTGGGGGGCGGTTTCCTTGAGGGGGGGGGAGGCAGGCGGCCCCCCAGTTTCTTCAAGCAGGCCCCCACGAGGGGGGCCGGATTCCAAAAGGGTGCGGCACTTATGCCGCGCCTCCATCCCAATCAGGCGGGGGCTTAACCCCCCACGGGCTACCTCCGTGCGGCGCCAGGCCGCCGCGCCGCCGCGCCGCCGGCCGGCCGGCCGGGCCGAGTCGACCCGGTTCAGGCCGACCCAGGGGGGTCGGGCCGGGTCGACCCGGACCCGGACCCCCCATTTCGAATCGGTTTCGGTCTTCTGGCCATAACGTGAGTCACGGACCTCCGATTGACGAACCGTCTACGGCAACGCGATCCTTGGATCGATATGTTCGTTTCGGTATATTGCACTCAATAACGTGAGTCACGGATGTCCGATTGACGTGTCGTCAGCTTTGTTGTGTTCCTCTTAGTGAGAAGGTTCTTTTGGAATACTCCGTCCGAGGTTTGGACGTAGGTGGAGTACGGTCGGGTTGGTTTTGCCTTAAAAACCAATCGGGCCCCATGGACGAAAATGCCAATAACTCCCAGACCGGGCGTCCGATTGACGCGCCGTCTGTTGCGTTGAGTTCCTGTTGACGATAAGGAACTTTTGGATACTTCAACTCTGGAATTTGTGACAGTTGATGTATCAGACTCTCGGCTCGTGGAGAGGACCCTCCTGTACGAGATTGCAGTGTGCGGGAACCCTAGTGGTGGCTGCGACTGTTACTGTGACTGCTACTACTGCTATTGTGACTGCGACGACGACAGTACAGAGATCCTGTGTGGATTCGACGACGATGACTACAGCACTCAACGATCCTACGTGGATCAGTGCTACAGGTCCTGTGTGGGCCCGATCCTGTGTGGGTCCGATCCTGTGTGGGTCTTTGCGCTCAGCGGTCCTGTGTGAACCAGCGCCTACAGGTCCTACGTGGGCCCGATCCTGTGTGGGTCTTTTGCGGGGGTTAGTTACCTATCGATCCTTCGTGGGTCCGATGACTTAGATGGACCAGAGATCATCTTTATCGTCTTTTGAAGAAGTATACCTGTGTGTGCTGAATCCTGTTTTTTTCTTGTGTGGATTGTGTTGTTCTATCCTGTGTGGATTACGTTTTGCTTTCCTGTGTGGAATACGTTTACTTTCTTGTGTGGACTGAGTTGTACTTGGCCTCGGATGTTGGAGCGTATTTGAAATTGATGACTTAGGTATATGTATGGGCATATACCTAAGCAGTGTCGGTTGTTACTTCGTGATTGTACCTTTTTTCGTGGTTTATCCTTTGTGGATTCTGAGAGACCTTCTGGGGTCTCGGGGTCCCTACTAAGTAGCTTATACTCAACCCTGCACGGGCTTTCCCTGCACTACGTTGTGTTGGTTGCAGACGACGGACAACGTTGATCTTATCTGAGGCTTATAGAGCAGGACGGTACCTGGAGGAGGACCACTGGGCGGGACATGCTCGGAGCGGACGGCGGGACCCGTGGAGCAGTGGAGCTATCTGTACCCACCCTTCAGGTGGGATTTCCAGTGGACATCTCGGTGTAGCAGCTTTTACTTTTCAGTTGCTGTTTTCCCTTTCGAGTTATACTTTACTTTCAGTTTGGGTTTGTATACTGGCCCATTTACTTTTCCGCACTTTCAGTTGTACTCTGCTTTTGCTTAGTGGTTACTTTCCGCTTGCTTACTCTGTGGTGTTTTTTTACATTACAAATGCAATGCCTTCCCTTTTTACTGGGATTTACGCATTGGTGCTAGTCGCCAGCCCCTGGCCTATGGAAGGCGGGCTTGGGGTAGTCACGACACGGACCCCGAGGGCGGGTCGGGACAAATTGGTATCAGAGGAGTTCGGTTCTACCGCGAACTCTGATCTTTTCTATGTGAAGCAATAATGTTTAGCGTATTGAGTGTGGTTATCAGTCCAGGGAGTCCAGTGTTGGTGCGGCGGCCGACGTATCCGTACACCAGGACCCTGACTTCTGATTTCCGACTTAATGCACGAAAACATTGATTGCGTGTGTGTTTCAAAGTTTTCTTTGTGATTACATATATCAGCTCACCAACTATACTGTTCTGACCGTGGCACACCTGTTTCCTTTTCAGGATGGCCCCATGACGGCAGCCAGCAAGGGTTCCGAGAGTCGAGCGTAACGACAGCCCACCGAGCGATGAGGCCTCGGTACAGGGCCCTTTGTCAGTAGTGGCACCGGCGGTAGCTCTACCCGCCGAGCCCCCGATGCTTCCAGCACCAGCCGCTGACGATGCACGTCGCCTCAGCGCACTGCATGAGTTTCAGCGCCAGCGACCACCGAGGTTTCTCGGGGAGACGGATCCCCAGGCAGCTGAGGACTGGCTGGAGGCAATGGTACGAGTGTTTAGGCTAGTGAGGGCACCAGCAGACCTCATGGTGATCCTCGCTGCGAGCCTACTACACGCAGAAGCAGGACGATGGTGGAGCTTGATGCTCCAGGTGCACGATGAGGCATCTCTAATTTGGACGGACTTTGAGAGCCTCTTCCGCTCGGAGTTCGTCCCAGCCACCCTTCGTGCGGTGCGTATCCAGGAGCTTCTTCAGCTGCGGCAGGGCAGCATGACGGTCGCTCAGTACTCGGTGAGATTTACCGATATCTCGCGCTACTCGACCGACATGGTACGAGACCCATTCTTTCGGGCCCGGACCTTCGAGCAGGGTTTGAGACACGATATCAAGGCATCACTGATCTCCCTTAGCATACCGACTCAGACAGGAGTACTGGAGCGGACTCTTCTGATCGAGAGCTTCCTTGCTGAGTCTACACCAGCACAGCGACCCACAGCAGGGCGGCACATGGCAGAGTCATCTGCAACAGGCAGTCGACGGATGACTCAAGGGTCTAGGCAGACTAGACCTTCGGGCAGACAACCTCAGGACATTGGCTCAGCAGTGCGGAGCACACATCGTGGAGCCAGTCTTTCAAGAGGCATACAGTGCTACTCGTGCGGCGGGCAGGGCCACATGGCTCATGACTGCCTGACCCGCCGTGCCGAGGAGCAGCAGTCGGTTGAGGGACCACCGAGGCAGAGGCAGAGGGTCGACCGTGGAGGTCCGCATGGAGGAGGCGGACGAGGCAGAGGAGCTGGCCGAGCAGCAGGTGGTTGGCGACGCTTTGAGGCTCTGCCACCACCACCACCAGGAGGTCCACCCCGACCACAGGGAGCTGGCGGGCAGAGACAGGCACAGCTCCAGGCTGCAGAGGCCTACGACCACGGTGCACCCGAGATGATTCGAGGTACTATCTGTGTATATTCCACCCTTTCTTTGGTTTTTATAGACACAGGAGCGAGTCACTCTTTCATAGCCGCTGCCCTTGTTCGGAGCTCGGAGATTCTGACAGAGCCGTTGGCTCGATCTTTACGGCTAGAGACCCCTACGGGAGTAGACTCGACGATTACGCACTGGTGCCGGCAGTGTGAGCTTACTCTAGGAGGCGAGAGCTTCGACTGGGATCTTCTTGTCGCAGCGTCGAGGCCTTACGACGTCATCTTGGTCATGGATTGGCTATCTACGGTCCATGCACAGATTGACTGTTTTAGATGCAAGGTGCGATGTGTACGCACCGATGGGAGCAGGTTCACCTTCACCAGCGAGAAGGGAGCCTTAGCAGCACAGGTTGGATTTCCGCGGAGGAGAGGACAGCCCTTTACTCATCAGTTAGCTAGCCTCATCCTTGGAGCAGTTGACGTGCGGAGTCCTGGTTTTCCTGCAATGGTGGATCAGTTTGCGGACGTTTTTCCCGAGGACGTTCCAGGGCTACCTCCTCGCAGAGAGGTAGACTTTTATATTGACTTGTACACCGGGACAGCCCCAATATCCACTCCAGCATATCGGATGGCCCCAGTCGAGCTTCGAGAGCTACGAGTACAATTGGAGGACTTGCAGGGCAAGGGGTTCATCCGACCAAGTGTTTCACCATGGGCTTCCCCGATTTTGTTCGCCATGAAGGCGGACGGGAGCTTGCGAGTTTTTGTTGACTATCGTCGCCTGAACCAGGTGATAGTGAGGAACACGTATCCACTACCGAGGATTTATGACCTCTTTGATCAGCTCAAGGGAGCACGGTGGTTCTCGAAGATAGACCTCAGGTCAGGCTATCATCAGCTTAGAGTCAGAGACGATGATGTGCAGAAGAAAGCCTTCAGATGTCGGTATGGCCACTATGAGTTCTTGGTTATGCATTTCGGTGTAACCAATGCTCTCTCAGTGTTCATGGCTCTCATGAACAGGATCTTTCAGCCATACCTCGATCGGTTTGTCGTGGTCTTCATCGACGACATTCTGATTTACTCTACTACTGAGGAGGAGCACGCCTATCACTTGCGAGTTATACTAGACACACTCCGAGAGCACCAGCTTTATGGCAAGCTCTTGAAGTGCCAGTTCTGGATACGTGAGGTCCACTTCTTGGGACACGTTATCTCTGAGGCGGGAGTTGCAGTGGATCCCGCAAAGATTGAGGCTGTGTTTGTATGGGAGCCACCCAGGAGCGTGGCTGAGGTTCGGAGTTTCTTGGGACTAGCTGGATACTATCGGAGATTCGTTCCAGACTTCTCTAGAGTTGCGGCACCACTCACAGCTTTGACGAAGAAAGGGAAACCCTCCGTGTGGTCAGACAGATGTCAGCAGAGCTTCCAGGAGCTGAGGCAGAGATTGACTAGCGCACCTATCTTGATGTTGCCTGAGGAGGGAGTAGGGTATGTAGTCTACTGCGATGCATCAGGGACCGGACTCAGATGTGTTCTGATGCAGGAGTGGGCAGTGATCGCCTATGGATCACTTCAGTTGAGGCCGCATGAGCAGAACTATACTACCCATGACCTGGAGTTAGCAGTAGTGGTCTTCGCTCTGAAGACATGGCGACACTATCTGATGGGCGAGCGCTTTACAGTCTTTTCCGATCATCAGAGTCTCAGGTATATCATCTCGCAAAAGGACCTGAACCTAAGACAGCGGAGATTGCTCGAGTTCCTCAAGGACTTTGACTTTGAGATAGTCTATACTCCTGGAAAGGGGAATGTAGTAGCCGATGCCCTCAGCAGGAGGACGGGCATTCAGCTACTTGAGGAGGCGACATAGCAGCTAGCCTCTTTGCAGATATCTTTCATGGATAGAGATGGAGCAGCCTTCCTTCAGTCTCTCACAGTCACTCCTCCACTACTGCAGCGAGTCAGGGGGACACAGCGTGGGGACGCTGACTGTGAGACACGGCGTGCACAGATATCCTCGGGACAGGCACCTGATGATTTCTCCCTTGGAGCAGAGCACGACATTTTTTTCAGAGGACGTATCATGGTACCAGTCGCTTTAGGAGAGGAAGTGCTGAGATAGTTTCACAGTTCTCCTTTGGCGGTACATCCTGGAGTGGCGAAGATGTACCAGGACCTCAGACGACAGCACTGGTGGCCGGGCATGAAGAGGGCAGTAGCAGAGTTCGTTTCTCGATGCCTCATCTTCCAGCAGGTGAAGGCAGAGCATAAGGTACCAGCGGGCTTGGTACAACCCTTGGAGGTTCCGGAGTGGAAGTGGGATGGAATATCTATGGACTTCGTGACTGGACTTCCACGCACTTCCAGAGGTCACGACTCCATCTGGGTGATTGTTGACTGACTCACCAAGTCGGCACACTTCTTACCCATCAGAGAGCAGGGCTCAGTGGAGATCTTGGGACGTCTCTACGTTCAGGAGATTGTGCGGCTCCACGGTGGGCCATCATCTATCGTCTCCGATCGATATACTCGCTTTACATCCCAGCTTTGGAAGGGGTTACAAGAGAAGTTCTGGACACAGCTACGTCTGAGCACAGCCTTTCACCCTCAGACGGATGGTCAGACGGAGAGGACCATTCAGACTCTTGAGGACATGCTCCGCGAATGTGACCTCGACTTTGGTCGTAGCTGGGAGGACCACCTACCCTTGGTGGAGTTTGCGTACAACAACAGCTACCACTCCACCATCAGGATGGCACCGTATGAGGCGTTGTACGACCGACCTTGTAGATCTCCTTTGTGCTGGAAAGACCCTGGGGAGTCAGTACTGGTGGGACCTGAGATGGTCCAGGCCACGACAGAGAAGGTCCAGGTCATCCAGGAGCGGATGAGAACAGCTCAGAGCCGGCAGATGTCATATGCTGACAGGAGGCGGTGGCCACTGGAGTTCGAGGATGGCGACCACTTCTTCTTGCGGGTCTCAAATCGACGTGGTATTCAGAGATTTGGCCGAGGCGGAAAGTTATCTCTGCGCTTCATCGGACCCTTCCAGGTCCTCAGCAGGATTGGTGAGGTGGCTTATCGCCTGGCTCTACCACCTCAGTTGCACCGAGTACACGACGTCTTCCATGTGTCTCACCTGAGGAGATACGTGCACGACCTGACGCACATCATTGACCATGGGGAGCTTGACGTTGACGATGGGGCGACTTTTACGGAGGTCCCGGTGGAGATAGAGGATCGACAGGAGCGATTCTTGCATGGGCGATCGATTCCTCTTGTGCGCATCAGATGGTAGCACGGGAATCTCCAGGAGAGAACATTGGAGCGGGAGGCTCAGATGCGTGCTCAGTACCCTCATTTGTTTCCCTAGTTTTTGATGTATCTATACGGGGACGTAAAGCCCTGAGGTGGGAGTAATGTAAAGACCCATAAAATTCAAGGGAATTTTTTTCTTAATTTTCTTTGGAATTTTAAAAGAGCGAGGTTTCTGATGGCACCTCATTCCGAGGCCCGGAGTGCCCGGAATCAATTTCCAAAGTTTGGCTCGGGTACGTTCATTGAACGAACGAGCAGGAATTCCTAACTTTTGATCCGGTGGTCGGAATTGAAATCCGAGGCCACCGATGAACTCGCAGCGCCGATATTCGCATAAGGAGACCTTTTCCGAAGTTGCGTTTGCCTAGGAGGAGATGTTTAATTTTCTGGATGAAATGAAGAGTAAAATAAATTTGTTATACAATATTTATTTTATATCTTAAAAGTGGTTATAATCTTTTGTTGGATGTTGGGTGGTTTAACCACCTAAGAGATGATTAAGGTGAGGAGGGGCCCACCCGAGCCCCACCTTTTCAAATTCCCTAACTCCCCTCTCTCCCTCTTAAAGGCTTGACAACTTAACATTTAATTAATTATAAAACTCATGTATAATTAATAAGTGAGTTTAATTTTGAGTTTTTGAAATTCAAACTCTTGAATTTCAATGGTTGGTTTGTGTTAATAAATTAAGTGTAAGCTTAATTTATTTTTGGTTTAGTTCCTTTGTTACTTGAGAGGATTGGGAGAATCGTTGAGAGACTTGAAGATCTTCTTCATCTTCGATGAAGAACGTGAAGAACGGTTCTTCTCCGACAAGGGACATCGATCCCATGACCTTCGAGACTCGGCGTCCCGGATTCTTCCGTCTTCATCTTCCTCCTCGACAAGGGAGAAGTCTCCGACCGTGGTGATCATTGCCAACGACAACGTACCTCTCTTCTTCGTCTTAGAGACAAGTGAAGAGACATCGTTTCCTCCTTGGACGCACCCCGACATCCACGGAATCTACTTTCGACGCCGCGACGCCTTTCTCCACGATAACCGACGTGCGACGTCAATTTTCAAGGTAGGGTTTGTTGTTATTTGTTTATTTATTTATATATCCTTGTTCGTGGTTCTAGCATGACTAATGTGAGGATTTTAAATATGTGTTATTATTTAACGTGAGGGGGCCGGACCGAATGAACACGGCCAAACCCCCTCATTCGTTCTTGATGTTTTATATTGCGGATGAAACAAGGTGGGGTGGTGTCGTCGCACCACGCGGTTATTCGCCCGATTTTATTGCGCGGCGTCGTCACGCCGTGCCATGGAAGAATCATCAAGAACGCGACGCCGTCGCGCCGCGTCGAAGGGAATCAAAGGCGCGGCAAAGGGGCGTGGTGCCGTCGCACCGTGCCAGATGACGAACACCGCGGCTGGTTCCGGGCCGTGGCGGGACGAGAAGACCGGCGGCCGGGCCGCCGGCGTCGGAAGCCGGAAAAAGGGGACCGGTGTACCGGTCCCGTTGGAGAATAACCGGCCGGCCAGGTGGCCGACCGGATGGTCAAAATCCGGGGGAAATAAATCCCCCGGCCAGCACTAAAGCCCCCCCATTTAATTGGGGGGCGGTTTCCTTGAGGGGGGGCAGGCGGCCCGCCGGTTTCTTCAAGCAGGCCCCCACGAGGGGGGCCGGATTCCAAAAGGGCACGGCACTTATGCCGCGCCGCTATCCCAATCAAGCGGGGGCTTAGCCCCCCGCGCGCTGCCTCCGTGCGGCGCCAGGCCGCCACGCCGCCGCGCAGCCGGCCGGCCGGCCGGGCCGGGTCGGACCCGGGTCGGGTCGACCCGGACCCGGACCCCCCGTTTCGAATCAGTGTCGGTCTTTTGGCCATAACATGAGCCATAGACCTCCGATTGACGAACCGTCTATGGAAACACGATCCTTGGATCGAGATGGTCGTTTCGGTATATCGCACTCAATGTTTCGAAATACTTTGAGTTCGGCAGGGTTGGTTCGTTCACGAAACCAACCGGGCCATCGAAGCGGAAACACTCATATCATGAGCTACGGACGTCCGATTGACGTGTCGTCAGCTTTGCTGTGTTCCTCTTAGTGAGACGGTTCTTTTGGCATACTCCGCCCGAGGTTTGGACGCAGGTGGAGTACGGTCGGGTTGGTTTTTCTTTAAAAACCAACCGGGCCCCAGGGACGAAAATGCCAATAACTCCCAAACCCGGCGTCCGATCGACTCGCCGTCTGTTGCATTGAGTTCCTGTTGATGATATGGAACTTTTGGATACATCAACTCTGGACTTTGTGACAGTTGATGTATCAGCCTCTCGGCTCGTGGAGCGGACCCTCCTGTACGAGCTTGCTGTGTGCGGGAACCCTAGTGCTGGCTGCGACTGTTACTGTGACTGCTACTACTGCTACTGTGACTGCGATGACGATAGTACAGAGATCATGTGTGGATTCGACGACGACGACTACAGCACTCAGCGATCCTACGTGGATCAGTGCTACAGGTCCTGTGTGGGCCTGATCCTATGTGGGTCTGATCCTATGTGGGTCTTTGCGCTCAACGGTCCTGTGTGAACCAGCGCCTACAAGTCCTACGTGGGCGCGATCTTGTGTGGGTATTTTGCGGGGGTTAGTTAACTATCGATCCTTTGTGGGTCCGACGACTTAGATGGACCAGAGATCATCTTTATCGTCTTTTGAAGAAGTATACCTGTGTGAGCTGAATCCTGTTGTTTTCCTGTGTGGATTGTGTTGTGCTATCCTGTGTGGATTACGTTTTGCTTTCCTGTGTAGAATACATTTACTTTCCTGTGTGGACTGAGTTGTACTTGGGCTCGGAGGTTGGAGCGTATTTGAAATTGATGACTTAGGTATATGTATGGGCATATACCTAAGCAGTGTCGGTTGTTACATCGTGATTGTACCTTTCTTGGTGGTTTATCCTTTGTGGATTTTGAGAGACCTTAAGGGGTCTCGGGGTCCCTACTGAGTAGCTTATACTCACCCCTGCACGGGATTTTGCCCGCACTACGTTGTGTTGGTTGCAGACGATGGACAACGTTGATCTTAGCTGAGGCTTACAGAGCAGGACGGTACCTGGAGGAGGAACACCGGGCGGGACGTGCTCAGAGCGGACGGCGGGACCCGTGGAGCAGTGGAGCTATCTGTACCCACCCTTCAGGTGGGATTTCCAGTGGACAGCTCAGTGTAGCAGCTTTTACTTTTCAGTTGCTGTTTTCCCTTTCGAGTTGTACTTTACTTTCAGTTTGGGTTTGTATACTGGCCCATTTACTTTTCCGCACATTCAGTTGTACTCTGCTTTTGCTTAGTGTTTACTTTCCGCTTGCTTACTCTGTGGTGTTTGTTTACTTTACAAAGGCAATGCCTTCCCTTTTTACCGGGATTTACGCCTTGGTGCAAGTCGCAAGCCCCTGGCCTATGGAAGGCGGGCTTGGGGTAGTCACGGCACGGACCCCGAGGGCGGGTTGTGACACATGAGGCTAGACACTATCTTTGGATATGGATGGTTCAATTTTAAATTTATTTATGAACTATTATTATTGATTAGAAATGATAATGACCATGGATAAAAAATATTAATCAAATTATATAATTTATTTAAAAAGGATATATACTGATTTTTTACATTAAATAAATTATTTTAAGGAATATATTATGTCCCAATATTATTATTATTTTTAAAACTATTCTTTTTGGAATTTGTAAAAGACAGGAACCATAAAATTTTAATTTAAAAATAAATTTTCATAGATAATAAATTATACTCAACCTCATGATCAAAAAATTATTCAAGATGGAATGAAAAATAGTATTTTTATTCTTACACATAATTCTAATGAACTTAAATCATTTTTATTCCAAATTAGAAAATTTAGGAATAATGTACTATTGATTCCTTCATGAAAAAATATTTGGTGTTTATATGGGGTATTCTAATCCATTAATCCATAAAATGTGGTATTATAATCAAAAATTAATATTTTATGTTCCCCGGGTATTAGAAAATGGAAAATGTTATTTGGTTATTTATCATTTATTTGGGTATTAAGAAAAATAGAGTAATCATATCATGAACATGAGGCAACATGATGAAATTGATTCTATGGATTGGGATGAGTTTAAGAGGTTATTTTTAATAATTTTCCCATACCATTAATATGAACATGGTGAAATAATAACATATTCTTATTTATAAAGATGATTAATCTATTTATATCGATTAAGTGAATTTTATACGATATTATAGATACTTTTCACACATTATATTATAACATTAATATATGAATGATTTATTATTTAGTGAAATAAATCAAATTATATATAGGGTTTTATTCAAAATAATCCTTATAATATCAGAAAAAATAATTTCATGACATCTTATGTGTAAATAATTATTTTCTCAATAACTTAACCTGATTTTTTTATAATAAAAAAAATATTTATTTGAATTGAAAATAAAAAAATAGGGAGGGATGAAGAAAAAACAATATTAATTCCAGATTCATGGTATGGAATATGGGTGAAATATTATTAGGTGGAATAGTATGTTCAATAATTGTATAAATGAATCTCACTAATATAATAAAATTCAATGTGATGAGAATAGGTGATCTATTATTGCGAGTAGAGAGAAGGATCCCCTGAATACATGCCTGACACTAAACTGGTTCCATTTTCTAGTGAATGGGAATTATAAAAAAAGATAATGAATATGAGGTTGATGATGGTGATTGGTGTTCATATCCTATTAAATACATAGACAAAGGGAAAACATATATGATCAATATGAATGATGTGGGGTTCAATAACAATGTTTTGACATATACACACATAGTAAACTCTATTCCGTTAAATTTTTTATTTGATTTTTAACGTGCTGAATCAATTATATATAACTATTTTAATATGTTTATAACATCACCACATTTATAAATAGATTTTAATTTAAATTTTACGAATCCAAATGATCTGATTATCCCATAATATGTTTATAATTATTCCATTACTAAAGTTTGTGGTAATATGACTTCATCTAATATTCATACTCTTTCACTTAATGAATTTGATATTAATTTAGGCATTAAATTTTTTTATTTATATAATTCAAAAATTATTTTCCGAAGAAGGGATGTATAATTTGATATTAGAAAATTAAATTTTTTTATGAGAATTAGGATAAATTGGAATATCCAATGGAGGTTACTTCTATATTATTTGTATTGATTTCTATTAAAATGGATTATTTTCTCAAGTGCTTTGGGAGAAACTAAAAATGATAATATACCAAATATATGATACATTTTTGATTTAATTCTCGATGACATTATTAGACATCCACTAATGCATATATTTGATTCATCAACAGAACTCATACCCTATGGTAAACATATATCAATGTATACATATTGAATGACCTAGATCTAGTTTTTTAATTGATGGAGATATACTAATTGAAACATAATAAAGGATTTATTGGGATATGTTTACTTCTATGAAGTGTATTAATTCTTAATACTGTAATGAAATATTGAAAATTGATACAAACTTATTAATTATCTAGATAATGAAAATATAAAATTAAAATAGTATCTTCTATACTCTAATGATTTTTTCATGGATAAAATGTGATTAATATTTTTCCAAATATTGATCATCAATCTAGATAATATCAATTTAGGGTCAAAAGTGAATCCACACTATTTTTTTTGTGAGAATGGACATTATTAATTTTTAGTGATTCCAGTTGGAATTTCTAATACACCTACAATATTGAAGGACATAATTAAATGGGAATTTAGAGAATATGATGATCAAACTGTGGTGGAAATTATTTGAGTTATAAATATATGAATTAATAGTAATTAATAAAATTAAGGTGTCTTATGTAGTATTATGATAAAATTAGTGATGGGATTTTCTTATAAACCAAATTCCATCGATATATTATTTTATGAAATACTTCAATTTTGAAAATAATATCATGTGACTCTTCGTCATTGGATCTATAAAGAATGAATTTTATTAAATAATTAAACATAGAAAACATGGATATTTAGATCAGTATTCCTCATGGGTTATCAGGATACAATTAATGTATTGTGAATAATTTCTCATTTATATGTAATCAAGTATCCCTATTAAACCAAATGAGAGCTAGTTTCTTTTAGAAATATGAATTTGAAAAATTCCACATAACTAAATTTATGTTTTCATGTGTATGTTATTGAAACTAAATGAAACCAGAGAACAATTTTTTACTTTGAGTGATTAATATATTGAGGTTTTGGGTTATGTTCTTATGAAAAATGATATTGGGATAATTTAATCATCACTAAAATTTATGGTTTATAAAAAAAATTACAAAACACATTTTTATTGTTAGATGAGTCAATAATTTCATTTGAAAAATGTGGAATAATTTTTATAGAGAATATTATAACATATATTCTAATCCATATATTTTAATGTATATATTAACTAGGTAATAGTTGTACAAGCTCTAAAGAATATGGTTGGTTTCGATTAATGATTTTTTCTTCTCATTACATTAACAACATAAGAAATTGAACAAGGTGGATAATTGTTTGTGTTAAATTTATCATGAAATGTTAACAATGATGTGGATCTGAAAACATACAATATAAATGGAATTTAAATTTATATACCATGAAATTGTGAATGATCAGGATAAATCATATCATTCTCATCAGATTTTCATATTATCAATCCATTTGGAAAAAATAATTCGATGAAAAATATATAGATATAAAAAAAATAAGGCATAAATGTTCACGATATTATCCATGAAATTTGATATAGTGATAAAATTTATGAATTGAGAATGTTTCAATTCATTAATAGAAATGAATAATGATATAATTCAATAACCTCTTAACTCATAAATCCCTATACATTTAGGATGTATGATGATGTATAGAGGACTAATAAATAGTTTGTAGTGTGATGACATGAAGTGGGAGATTTTAGAGTTTGTATCTATGTAATTTGTATTCGATGAAGTAATTTCTTACGAAAATAATTCTATTGTATATTACAATAATTTTACACACCATAATGGTAATGTGAAAGCGTCACCATAAATTTCATCAATGGACTTCCTAAGACAACTACAACTAATAATTATATTTGGGTATGAATAAATCATCTTATAAAGAAATCATATTAAATAAATATTAGGGAAAATTATTAATTTAAAATGATTTCTATTATATATATTATGGTTGTGGAAATATTGTATTAATAACCACGTTTTTTGTTTCACATCAAGATCATAGGTTAATCTTAATGTTCAAATAATTTTTTATTCAATCTATTGTCTCGAAAATGTCTTTTAGTAAAAACTATAATATTCACAATAGATTATTAAAATAAGAAACAAATTTATATCCAAGGAATATGGTTATGGTATTTTTAAATAATTTATAGTTTAGCATTATGTATATTAGATCTTTCATAATTCATGATCAATATGGGTGGTTTCATATAGCTTGGTACTATCACTATTTATCTCTGAATTTCGTAATATGATTAGGTTTCTATTTTGAGGAATTACATAACTAATCCATCAAATTAATGGATATAATAGTTTCTACCACTATTAAATGATATATCCTTTGAATAGTAAAAGGAAGAAGTGCATGATCAAATAGATAAAGTATTTCATAACAACATTACTAAACAATTTATCTTTTAATTGAGGTATAATCAATGTTAGGAAGATATATATGAACATGGGGATGTGATGAAACTGAGATATCCTAATTTGATTGTTTCATAGTGATGGAATTTTGATAATGAAATTTATTTTTAGGGGATTCACGTAAGAAATATATATTTTATTTGTATTTACATTTAAATAAACATGAATTATATAATTAAACACTTTAAGAGTGTCATAGAGTTTAAATAAAATCATCATATTGAATACATTTTTATTGTAGACAATGAATTTGTTCATATAAATTGGATCAAGCACAAAATTATATATATATATATATATTCCATAATCAAAATTTATTATTATATTAATAAGAAATGTTCATTTAATTATAAATAAAACCATATCATGATTAAAATGACTTCTTTTTCAATGAATGTTATTTATCTCAATGTTTTTCATTATTGTATAAAAATTTATTTCTGTAACTGTTTAAAAAATAATTTTACTGAAATGAATTTTTAATTTCAAATATAAAATTATTAAATTATTAAACTAATGTTTTCAAATGATTATAATGTTATTTATTTGTACATAGATTAATTTTTAAATCATTATAAGTTGATTATATTATTGAAATTTTTAGATTCAATTTTCTGCCGAATTGTTTTACATTAATTTGGTATTTTATAATTGTAATGTAATGAATATAATATTAGTTTCATAATTCAAAATTAATGTATCAAAAAATATATTTTTATCACATTTTCATTGGTTATTTTAATAAATCTTTTTAACAAATACATAAATTAGATTTCATAAAATAGATTCTTTATTTTGAATACTTATGTACAATAAAATTTAATCATTTTAATTTAATTTTAGGTCATATATTATAGTAAATATAATAAAAATATGTAACCCTGGTTATGGTAAAGACCTTTATACATGAGGTTAATCTATGTTATGATAATAAAATTAACACATAACTATGAATGATTATTATTTTTTATGTTATTTCAACCCTATAATATCATATCATCCAATCCATGTCCATTTTTATGTAATTTAATTGATATTAAAAGTATTTATATTTTAAAAAAATTATCTAATTCGAACTATATCCTCTAAGTCACATATGATTGGGAATCTATTATCACCCCTAATTTTGGAATTTTTAACCTCCAAGCTCATATAATACCATACATAAAAATATTGATTGATTGAATACCATTTACCAAGATCAACTATAATTCTACAATGAACAATAATTCATGCCTTATGGAGTAAGAAAATGGTTCTATCTCAAGGAATATTTGAAAATCATCACCGAACTATTTCGATTTAATTTCTTTTTAAACATATTTTAAGCCACTATATCAATTATATCATGATTACTCTAGTGTTGTCAATATATATAGATTCAATTAAAATTATTATACCACCATTAATCTACACCAATCTATAAATTTTTTAATGATAGTAGGATAGTATGTACATGTGGACTTTCTACTCCACATAGATATATGATTGATTTTCCATCATTTTCTCAAAAAGAATTTTATAGTGATAAATTTCATAAATTTTTATATTATATTTATGATAAAATAATTTTTGAAAGTTATAATATTTTTTATTATTATTTCATTCATTTATTAAAAGATAAATAAATTATTCATTCATACATATAATCTACCAACATTATGAATATTAAAATACATTTTTATTTTTCTACATTTTAAGGAATTTTTTATATATGTAAATATATAATATATATGGAATTTTTACCCTGATATACAATTTGTTTATATTAGAACCATTTTTGAATGTAAAAAGTCCCAAACATCAAGAAAAAACTTCAATATTTTATTCAAAATTATATAAAAAAATATATATTCTATGGTGATTGATTGGAGAACTTTTTTCTAATAGTTTTATTTCTATAAAGATATTTTAAATGAATATTTTTTCATTAAAAAAATGAGGAAAATTTTACCAATGGTGTTAATGAAATATTTCAGTAGCATATTCCACTAGAACAACTTTTACAACCATCATAAGTAAGCATTGGTTTGAATATTTCTTAAAACATTAAGTAATGACTATCAAAAAAAAATTGTACATTTATATTTTGAAAAAAAATAATTTAATTTATTTCAAATTTAAAAGGTTATTTTATTCATTTAATTATATATTAATATATATACATTTTAAAACATTAGTTGAATGTATTTTTTCATCACATGATATGTGATCTAATTATACCATTTTCATTTTTCTCATGATGTTCATTGAGAATGGTGGTGAAATAATAGTAAAACACGTATTCTTTTTCGAGGGAGGAATTTTGATTAAATGATAAAAATTTTGACAAACTTTTAGCATACATATAAATGAGTTATTAATATATTATTGGGTTTTATGTTATATTCATCCAATGAATTGGGTATAGAATAATATTTTACATGATCAATTGGTAAATCTGATGTAATTCCAACCCAGAATGAGGGTACATTTGAGGTTATCTAAAATCCCATAAGAGGGTACATTATAGGATACCTCATGCCTAGTGTAGGTTCAAGGGTTATTATAAAAATATATTCACGTGATGAATGTATTGGTTGGTATTCATAATATAATATTTTAATATATATTATTATGAAAGAAAACATATACCACACTATGTGAAATGTTCTTATTATTATGTTAGGATATCATGGGTATTGATTTGAGAATTTTTATTATTAATTACATTAAACTAATAATCAATATATAATAAAACATGATTATAATATGTGATTCTTTTTTGATATAAAAATTATAAGGTCATTTTATCATACAATTATACTAATATTATGAATACAAATGATAATTGATTGATGTCTTACTTTTTACCCATAATAATATTCTTAGCGAATTCGTTATTATATGTCATTTCACCATATATATGTATTATTTTCTTATGTATTACATTTCTATGAATATTAATATTTGTGAACAACATTGTGATAGATGACTTAGAACATATATGTACAAAATTTTTATATATACTATTCTCAAATTACATTAAGCCATTAAAGTCCTTTTTGGTTAATAATTGTGATATATATTTAATATTTAATACAATAATGTAATATATATGAATGTAATTATTGTGATCCCTCATCATAGCTTCTTTAGTAATGAGTACAATGAACTAAACCTATCAATTAATAATAAAATACATCAAATAATCCAGAATAATATAAACATATTCATTTTCTATAATAATATTACTAACATAAATGAAAATGTTTTTTAAAATATGTCTAGGATAATAGTAACTGTCATAATTAATTTGTTTCTTAGGTTTCTAGTATTTTTGCGCATGTAATAATTTATTATTATACAAAATATGAAACTCGCATGAAAAATATAATGTAACATCCTTAGTTTTTATATATATCTTCACATGATAAATAAAATGTTAATTCATACCCATAATAACTTCAAAATCAACTATGGGAAACACAACAACATTTTCAAGAAAATCACTCTACAAATAATCATTATATTATTTATAGAAATAAATATTTTATTATTATTTCTACCATGAGAGTGTAAAAAATTCAATTTCTCTATTTAATGATTTATATTTCCATTTTATAGAATAATAATTATTAAATTAATTACTTCATAGTCCTTTAATAAAAAATATATTTTGTAAAATATGATTTAAAATGAAATTTATATTTCACCACTTCATCAGACGGTCTTTTATTTTAGAGGAATTTGAGAATGAATTTTACACATCCCTCATCTAATTGTGATAAAGATTCAAAAAATTCATTCTTTTCATATATGTGAATCATTATTATGAATTGTCTTATTGAATTAAAAGCACCATACTCATTTGTCATCATATATGGTCTAACCATTATCCTTTATTTATTTTAAATTATTAAAAAAATTCTATTATACCAAATTTATAAAACCGTATAAATTTTATAAGTCAATCCCAATGATGTTTACTTCCACCCATATCACATGTTGAAAATTTAGACCTCTCACCTATATATTTAATGAATGAATGCATTCCCATTTATTAATTCTAAGATCAAATCTTATATTTTTTTGAGAAACTCAAAAAATTCCATCATGTCATTATCATCCCATTATAAAACAATATCATAAATTTGTTTCATGGGAGGCCTAATATCTTCCAAAAAAATATTTTAAAAATATGTAAAACAAATCCTTTTTACTTCTGTGGTACATAATTAAAAAATTTTAATCCTTCAAAATATTTTAATATTATCATTATAGGAAAAAAGGAAACTTTCTTCCACATCAGTTTTCAAAATATGATATACATTCTATTCTCAATTACATTAGGAAAATAAATCTCATGAAAAACATTATTAACTTCCATAAAAAATGTAATCAATCTCATGATTCAATTGGTATTCAAAATCTTAGTTAACTACTGACCAATATCACCTTAAACGATATAAATGAATGAATTACCATTTATGTTTATAATACTCAAATCATAGAATATATTTAGTAGTGAATTAATAAAACCATTGTATTCTACTAGACCTAAGATTATACAAAATTTTAAGGGTGTTGTTTCACGAAATTCTCTAATATAGACATGATCCTCTATTGAGAGTTTGAACACTCTATAGAATGGGTTACATCATTAATAGAATATTCCATATATGTTATGAATTCCATTAACAATTAAATTTTAATTCAAACAAATCTATTTTACCAATGTATAATAAGATTATCCTCTGGATTATTTTCCACATAAATTTTTTTTTATCATTTATGAAAACCCATTTTTGATGGGGGAAATATATGATGATAAAAACGGAAACAGTCAATGTTTTCTAAGGATAATAATATATATATATTATAAAAAAAATTTATTGTTTTTTAATAACATAATAACCAATATTTTTTCATAAAAATTACATTCAAACAAACAATAACACCATATAACTTTAATAACCCATAATTATAATATTTATATCAATAGTTACAGTACCCTATATTCTGATATACGTTTTATTATAGAGTATTATAAATTTAAAAAAATTCCCATAAATATAAAACCCTAAAAATAAAAATTGGAGGCATCCACTAAATATCAAGTTATTTAAACAAAAAATAAGATTAAAAAATTTATCAACTCATGTTATAGTAATAATGTCAACTTCATTAATATTGTTCTCATATAGTGGAAGATAAGATCTTTTTTACGACCAATCATCCTATGAACATGCAATATTTTTAATAGTTGGAATTAGAAAAAATAACAAAATAATGGATATAAAATAATTAAAAAAATATGTATAGTTTGAAAATAATGTAATACCGTTATTTTTTTTTCATTTGTACATAATAAAACTTCATCTGAAATTTAATTATTGTTACACATGTCATAATATTCAAACCCTTAAATTCACAAAATAAAATTCATTCATAGATTATATGAAAAAAGTATAATTCATGATGGTTTCTTTAAAATTATTTTTTTGTATAAAATTATATTTAAAAAAACCATTCTACTCAAAATAAAAAAAAAGAGAAGAAACAATCCTGTAAACAAAAGACTATAAAATTACAATAAGAAATAAAAATACTATAATATAAAAACATGCTGAATGATAGAAAATTAATGAAGCATAAATGGGAAATCATTTTCAGATAACTATTATTAATATCGTTTATAAACAATTATACAACTGTAACAACCTACTCCATGAATTGCAACATTATACACCAAAAAATAATTATCCAATGAATTTAAGGGATATATCTAGCTCAATCATAATCATGATAGATTGTCAATTACCATTACATTAATAAAAAATTATATATTTTTTTTCTTTATAAAATATCATACATTATTTTGTTTAGCACATAATAATCACTTTGGGGATTCACATAAACAATAATATCAAAAAAAGATTTCTATGAAAAATCATAAACTATAATTCCAAAAAGAAAAAATTATTTTTTATTTTGATAAAAAAAATATATATAGGAATATTTCTAATTAAAATATGTCATGAAAAAGTGAAAATTTACACATTACATTTACATTATGAAAATATTTCATTTATGATTTTGTAAAAAATATAAAATTTACCATTCATGAAATGGTTTAAAATTATTCAGTTCAAATCCTCAAAATGATTTATATTATGGATTACAATGTAATGAAATATAAATAATAGTACATTTATAACATAATGGATAAATATTATTAAATATTTAAATTTGTAAAAAAATATGATGTTTTTTAAAATATTAATATACTGTTTTAATATAGTATCTCTTTCATCGATTCTATCATTGAACATATATATATTTACTCTACTCATAAAGTATCATATTTCTTTATAGACCTCAATCATTTTATGCTATATAGATTAAGAAATAAATGATCGTTGTGACATGGTTAATGTTAATGTGGAGATGTTTTGGTTTGGCATGGTTGAACTACATTTCCTAATAAATTTGTGGATCAGATTAGAGGTGGTGCCATTTCATTAGTGAGGGGAGTGTGTCACATGTAAATTATCATAAATTATATATATTATAATTACATTTTAATTGGAATGAAAATCTAAAAGAATCCAATTTCAATTATAATGTTATAAGGGTCAATATTTCATCATCAAATAAAATTTTAGAAGAATATTTTTGGCCAAATAATATATTTTTTATCATAAATACGATAGTTCATGTTATAACATGGTGATGCATTATATTCATCGTCACTATTAAATATAGAAATAATGTAAAATTACCTAATTAATAAATAGTAACAACAATTTTTTCCATTACGAAATTTTTTTTCATGAATCCATTCATAATAATTGATGAAATTACATTTAATATGAGTGATAAATAATAAAAGAATAACAATTTTTATTACAAAACTGTTATTTTCTGAAACAAATGTATCTTATAAAAAAATAAAATAAAATATTTCTTTCTAAAGACTAATTGTTAAGATAAGGGTATTTATAACACAAATTCCATTATTGAATATATAAATGTGTTATTATATAATATAATTGTTGAAAATAGTTCCAATACTAATTTAATTAAAATGTTATATAAAATGTGACATATAATACTATTATTATGAATAACCATTAAATTTATTTCCATTTAACAGCTACAATATAAATATTATTTAAAATCATTATTGGTAAATACCATTTGATATAGAAGAAATTTTTGATGTCCTAAAACGATTGGATATGACCATACATAGCACATTTACAGAAGATCCTAGTAGAGATAACATTTGTGGGATTGAACATTGATCCAGACCAAGATAAGGTTCAATAATTAACTCATGAATGAAACTAGTTCTGGGACAATATTAACATCATCAAGATAATGATCAAAGCCTTGTTCATTGATCCATCCAAGGAATATATCACATGAGTAAACCATACTCATGGTTCATTTTCTAGTATAATAAATGACCATGTATAAATACAATAAAATTGTGAATTTGTATTTTTATATTAAATAATTCATCTCTTAAAATTTTATTATAATTTTTTATTTTTAAATATTACATATTGATTTTGAGAAAATTATAATTTGATAAAGTGAAACATAAGTTGAATTTTCATGTGAAATATGTACTTTTGACCATGTCAATATATTATAATGAATTCATGAATTTATTAAATATATTATATATTATTAATTTTAATTATAAATAATTTTTAATAAATATAATTTATTTTTTTAATGTCATAAATAATTTTTCTATTAGACAATAAACATTTATCATAATAACCCATATTTTATCAATAAATGTGAATTTTTCATTTCAAAGCGTAAATTATAATAAATATAAAATTGATAGTGTAAATAAAACATTACATTAAAAATAATCAATATCAAATTATCCAAAAAATATTTTTTTCATAATTTTTTAATATAGTTGAATTTTTGGGTCAAATTTAAACATTATAAAAGTATTTAATGTCTATTATGACATCATTATGACCCAAAGTGTTTTAATATATTCCATGATGGGTATCATCGAGAAAATATAAAATTTCCCATTAAAATTTTGGGTTTTGACATTATTTTATTAATTTTTTATTCTCTTTATGAATCCTATAGACAATATATTTTATAATATGGTTTTCAATTCAATTATTTATGTACATGGCTCATTTACACATCACCATGGTTAATATTTTAATGAAAATTATTCTCAAAAGTTTTAAATAATAAAAGGCTGTTGAATATAATATAAACCATATGATAAAAAAATTGTAATGTGTTTTTTGAATACATTATTGTACATAGTAAAAAAACTATATTTGGAAATTAACAATTAACCCCCTATATTTTGATATATAAAAACACCCAATATCGCATTTTTAGTCCCTACAAAACCTTCTATCATTACTATAATCTTATTTTTATTTTCTATATCTCAATTTTTCTATCAATGTCTCATGAATATCTTGCCATTATTTTGGAATCATAATCTTATGGTTTGGGATCCTCTCCTTCTACTCTTTACTAAATAATATTTGTTTTATTCTTTTATTATATCACAATTTTTCATGTTGGATTATATTATTACATATCCAAATAACTGAAATTAATATTTTCAAGTTGTTATATAAACATATCATTTTAATTAATACATACCACAAATCATTATGTTCTTTCTTTATGTAAAACATATTGTCCTATGGTTTCCGATGATAAATTTTTTAATTTTTTTGAATACCCATATCAATCACCAATCAAGGATATTCAAATATATGTAAATTTAAATTAAATCATGGTTAATTCCATGTATATATACCACAATACTTAATCATTAGTTTAAATTGGATTATACATTATCTTATGTTACACACTAATCCATGAACATGATATGAAAGTCATGTGTGGGCCCAAAATTACATACTCATCCAATGCATTTGGAGATGTTTAAACCTCATGAGATTATTTTTATGGTGTGAACGTGTATATAATAAGATGATTATTTAATGTTTTTTTAGAGATTATACTTTTTCAAATGTTTATGATTAAATGTTTTATGATGTTTCCAATTAACCATGTTATTGTTATATCATCATCGTATATAATGATTTTATGCTTATGTTTGTGATTCTCACACCTCTAATGTCCCATTTAAATTTTTATTTAGAAAGTTGAAATAATTTATTTATTTTATGCTTTATTTTTCCCTTATTAGGATTTATATCTTATCGCTTTCTATTAAATATCCCAATATTATCCATTGTACTTTTCAATGTGGAATGAATTAGAATGTTATGAATTTCTTTACAAATAATTTTTGTATCCATACATCATGTTGATATTATATATTCCAAACATAGAAATGACACTATGATTCACAATATTTTGGGATATTTTAGTTTAAACTTATGTAATAAATCGTGAAATAATGTATATTCAATTATGGGTTGGATTAGTCCTTATAAGAATTTTTTTTACTTATTTTAGAATAAAATTAGAAAAAAGAGAGAAGGACTTAGAGATATATTTCATAATAAGATAAACACCAGTAATATTTTTAATGTAGATATAATTTATTTCTATGGAAATTAATATATTTTAGGATACTACATCTAGAAGTGTATTTGGAACATATGTACATATGGTTAATATCCAAAAAAAGGTGCACTGGCCTATAATGGTGTAGAATGGGATATCCCCTACACTTATTGTTGTACATGACTTGTGTACTATGATTTCATATTGATTCAATTATGGCTCTTTAATGATCTCAAAACTTTTATAGATAGGTTGAATATATTATTTATAAATTTCCATGATATTTTTTTGTAAGTATTTATAGATGATATTCACATATACTCCAAATTCATGGAGGAACATGAGGATCATTTGAAATGTGTACTGTAAACCAATAGAAAAGAAAATATATATCTGATCTATAATGAATCCCAACTATGGTTATAAAATGTTTCATTATAAAATCATGTTATGTCCTACAAATATGTATCTGTGGATCCTTTAAAAAAGATTCAAATGAAGGATGGCCGTCATCATCCTCTGTGATGGCAATACACAGTTTTTTTATTATCCATGTGTTGTCCTTGATTTTTGTGAAGCATCCCGTGATCTCAAATCCCCTTAAATGAGCTACCTTTGATGTGAGTAAGTTATATCTAGTGATTTTAATGAGATAAATTTTTATATATATGAGGATGTGTATTTTAACAACCTAATCATTAAAAAATAAAAATTCCAATTGTGATTAAAGAATTTTTTTTAATTTATGTTATGTGACTAAGGAAAAAACATGAAATAGTTTTTTCATTTGGTTTAATTATAATATTTATCATATTTATATGAAATTAAATAAAAATAAAAATAGATAACATATCTATTTGATAGTGATCTTACTATTAGTATATATTAAGCAGTATAAAAAAATCCATTTGGAATACGAAAAGGAAGTGATAAATTCAACTAGTAGGATAGTACACTATGAAGTTCATTTATCTTAGCATCCAAGGGGGATAGTATATATGGGTTATTACCTTAAAAAATCACCATATTTTATTGAAAAACTAATAAATTATATATGTCTTTTATGGGGGATGTTCATGTTCATCATGATCCAGTGCAAACCATTATCACCCAAACGACCAATGAAATTATCACAATCAACGAACATAACCATTAAGTGTTTAATAGATTAATAAATAGAAATCAATGTACTCCCATGCATAATGAATATATATTATATATGAAATTTTAAATATATCAATTCTTTATTGATTTTAATTTATAAATGATTAAATAATGGGTTTCATAAAATGTAGATTTCAATATGAAAAAACAAAAACTTTATTTTTAGGTAATAAGAAATTTAAATTAAAAAATTCATTTTTGATGAATTTTTTAAATTAAAAAATAAATTATATTTTAGTAAAATATTATTATTATGTATTATTAATTTATTATTGTTTACTATATTATGGTACACTTTCATAAATATTTTATATATTTTTCATACAACTATTATAATAAAACCTTAGTGCCGATCTATTTGAAGGGATATTAGTTTTATAAAATAATTTTATATATTTAGTGACATTTTTGGATAATATAATTATTAATCTAGATTCATCACATAAAAATTATTCAACAAGGAATTTTTCCAAAAATCCTGAATGAGTTGAATTTTCATTAAATAATTATATACGTATAAATATATGGTATGCTTTATGAAATCATAATGACCCCAAAGTGATGTAATATTTTCCTTAAAATCAATCAAATACTATTTAAATATATATACTTTTATAATATGAGAATTGGGGGTTATTTTATTTATTTTTTAAATCTTTTATAAATCCTAAAATACCAATAAAATATATTACTATTTTAGAATAAATTCTGTATGAACATGACTCACTTCCAAATCACTGAGGGAAGTATATTAATAATTTTGGTTTATGTAATGAAATAATAATATTTAAATCTCTAATGTGGTAGATGAAATTCCAATCACATTGGAAGGTTTTTCTTTTGATTACTTTATTTTATAGATTTCAAATATTATTTTTTAGAAATAATATATTACTTCTCACACTTTTGAAATGTAAAACCACACAATATAACATTTTTATTCATAATTAAATAACGATCAATTAATTTTTATACTCTTTGACTCTCTATTTACCTGAAAATGTAATCCCAATTACTCAAGATTCTCCTATATTATTTTGGATGTACTCTCTCAAGATATGAAATCATCTCATTCTATTTAATCAAGAAATTTTCATCATTATTGATGTTTTTCTAATATCTTTTGATGGGATATTATTTTTCACATACCTATTCATTCAATTATGATGTCTATGTTAATGGAGGACCCATTGACACTCATTAATCCCTCCAATGATTAGTTATATACCCTCATTATGTTGAAGAATTTATCCTATGATTTTTACATGCATAACTTTTATTCAAAAACCCTTTCTCCTAATTTCTTTAAAATTCCATTTTTTAATGCTTGATTATTTCTTATAGATTCCTCTACAATCCATTTTATTTTTAAAATACAGTAGACATATTTCACTCATATTAAAACATTTTATGAACCTTTATTTAGTGTTGTTAAGTTCCAAATATATCAAAATGATTTTTTATTCCAAATGATTCTGAAGTGAGTTCCCATACGCATTTATAATCATCGTTATTCATCTATATCTACATAAAAAATTTATTTTTTTATGTCTATTAATGTAACATTTAGTCACTTATTTTGGGATCATATGGGATGAAATATATAAGGACCCATACTTAATCCTTAAATAATATTTAATTAAATGAATAATTCACATTGCGGATCTTTTCAGGTTTAGTGTTTTAGAAAATTCAGACATAACTATTACATCTCAAAAGATTACAAAGTAGACAGTTCTACACAATTTCCATTTTTTTTATAAAATAAAATCTATTGAAAAAAGATTCATGTCTAGTTCTAGGTTTTTAGACAGAATGACTTTTTCTTGATCCCATCCTTGACCCTATTCCACATTATGTCCTAGGGAAAACATTTCAAAAACATGGGATGAGCATAAAAAGCTCAGTAAGGGATACTCAAAAAAAGAAAACTATATGTTTTTCAAAACAATAGGTAACCCATTAATACTTTATCATAAGTAATAATTTTCACCTTTATGAAGTAGTAAATACTCTTCACTGAAATAAAAGATCATTACTTATACTTTGGTAACCAAAATATTACCATAAAACCCATATAAAGAACACATAAAATATAAAGGTTACTTGGAAGATAAACAAACATAAATGGAATAACCATACGAATGACATACCCACATATCAATAAATGGAATAGACATACCACTGACAACCATTCCCAATGAATTGGATTTTATAATGTAACCACATGTCCTGGTATTCATGGCACCACCCGTCATTTGTTTTATCACATAACCACCCATCAAATTTCCATGTACCATTATAAACTCATAACACCTAAAACCAATATGAAGGAATGATAAAATTTCCACATTTCAATCAAAAAATATCATTTAAATATATTGACATAATGGAATGCTTTATCAAAACCGTTTCCAATAACAAAATAATTAAAATCGTATATGGTGTTTATTTTCTTTAAAAAACATTACGAATTGTTAAGGAAACAAAAGATCAAATAATACTCACGGTGGTGGAAAAGTTCGTTCCCACCTCTTATGTAAAAAGAAAGATTCTTTTTTTCAATTAGTAAAATTAATCTTAGAAAAATATTCCATTTGAAATGTCAAGGGTGTTTATACTTCATATAAAATAATGTCGTGTATTAAAACAAAATATGCCTCAACTAAAAGAGATTGAGAAGAAGTCCATAACCTCGTGTTTGACTTTACTTGATCGTTCTTTAATATCCTGAATAATAAACTAATGTTAATTTATAATTTCTTAAGAACATTTTTCAAGTTTATTATTCCTTTTATATCAATTATTACCATGTTATAATCATTATGTAACCATTTAAGTTATCAATGGTCATTTTTTCGATATTTGGTACATGAGTCAAAAATGAAAACCTTATAATTTCAAGTTGTTCATATAGTAAGATATCCATTATCATAAAAATGATATTAATGATTTATATATCCTATATAACATATATATATATAGTATATACATGTATTTATAATAGTACATATCATTTTGGGGTAATAAATGAAATGCACCATTCGTGGAGACAGTAAGCCGTACGTACACATTAATGCTAATTTCATTTCTATTATCTTATTATAATGGAATTAAAACCTAATTATAGATAGGAATATTATAATTAATGTATAATATAATTTATTATATCATTAAATCCATCCTTTATACGTCCCACATATGGTATTATTGAGTCATATCACTTTAAGGGGGTGGTAGTCTGCACTTCCTCTAATGAGATTACCACGTTTACATATAATGGAAACCATAAATGGATGATAAAAAATTTAAATTACAGAAGCAAAAATAAAACATAATTATAATATATATCATATATAAATATAGTTCCATCATAATGGCCACTATGAGAAGCGGTTGAGATATTTGACCAATCATCGTTTCGTGAGGCGTTAGTTTGCCACCCACAGAAACATTGTGTTATTCATCTATTAAGTGGAGGTGTGTGTAAGTGTAGTTAGAATAATTATCATAAAAACATATTAGTATATTGAGGATACTGGTGTTTTTATAAAATAAGGGAATCAAAAGAGTTTAGGGGTTGGAGAAGTAAAATAAAAAAAATAAAGTTAAGAAAAACGGATACCTTTAATTTAAAAAACTCCTTTTGGTTTGAATTAATGGACTTATTGAAGTGACTTTTGCCATTACTAAGGCTTATAAGAGTAGGAGAGGGATGTAGGGAGATTAATTGGGATGATTTTGGACAAGCCAAAAGGATTGAAAGGTTTGAGGAATTGGTTAGAAGTTGAATCCTTTTATAAGGAGGAGGAGGGGCTCTTAAGGAAAGTGTAATAATATTATTTTATTATATAATTATATTCAGGTTCTAAAGGTCCAAAAATCATTACAGTAGAAGATAAGATGACTCATAGTCGAAATAATATCATCCAATAGGAATTGGACAGGGTTTGTATGTTATTTTATTATTAATATTCTTATTTATTTAAGTCTTTTATTAATGAGGTAAATACTACATTATTATTGTGTCATAAATAATTTAATTCATGTGATGTCTAAAAACTATAAAAGAAATACCATGATGTATAAACTCATTTTATATTTCCAATAAATATTTATAGTCGAAAATATATTTTATATAACACCATATTACAACTAATTTACTAAAATATTTTGGTTTATGTCATTTTTTCCTCTACATTAAATTAATTAATCTAGAGTGTCATTATCACTCTCAAGTGTCTCAATGGGGTCTCAAAATAGACCCAAATATTCCCATGGTCTGTCATTTCTCATCAAATTTTTTTAAGACAAGTGTTAAGGTAAAATTTGAATTATTATAATATTCATTAAACCTTGAATTACCCTATCTACCTTTAACCGCTGTAAATAAAAGTCAAAAGTTACTATTCACCAAAAATTATTTTCATCATATTGAACCAAATTTAACTTCTTGATAGAATCAATGTTTGTCGGATTTTCGTAATTCAATTCAAAAAAGTTGTAAAATTTCATTTAAATGAAAATGTCAGTTTTTTTAATACTACAAAGTGGTTTCACTATTCATCAAAAATTGATGTATTTTCAAAAAAATTCCAAAAAATCATCCTAATCTTTATTTGATATTCTGAATTCCAAAATGAAGCATATTTTTTCAAATTAAAAATATAGAAGTGGAATTAATTAATTTAATATTAATTCCCGTTGTAAAATCAAATATCGTGTTTTTATGAAATAATAACTATCAAAATATTGACACTTGTTTATATTAAATTTTAAAGTGAAATTATTTCTAATGACTAAAATTGGATTAAATGGAAAAAATATATTATCATTACACTTTAAAACCAATTAATAATATAATCTATCCATATAAATAAATTATATAAAAACACATTTTTGAATTAAAATACAATATTTTCTACTATTCATTAAAAAATGATCTTTATCCGAAAAATACCAAAAAATTACACAAAGTAAAAAAATTATGTCCCAAATATAATGAATAATCTTATTTGGTCAAATAAAACATAGAAAAATGACCAAATCTCTATTTAACGAGGGTTCTCCATTAAAAGGCAGTAAATCGACAGTTGAATGTAAATTATGCTTAAAATTAGGTTCATTCAAATTTTAAGCCCCTAACATTAACTGGATAAATGTAAATACATTTAAAAAACATGTATAATAATATTTTACTTAGTTTCGTTCATTCCCGCTAATACAACAACTACGAGTTAACTACCATTTAAAATTATAATATTATACTATTAGTGTGCTTCGTAAGATTTCAAAAAACCTGTTGTTGCGTATCAGGTATGCTATCGAACATAGAAACCCTTTTAATGAAAATTTAATATTTAATTCACTAATATTAATAAATATAAATTATTTCTTTTTCATTATTTACATGGGATGTTACATCCATCCCCCTTTTTGGGAATTGCGTCCTCACAATTTTACTTATCAAAACAATTGGGGGTATTAGTCCCTCATAGCATTTTCATATTCTCATGTTTCCTCTTCAACCATATGGTTTTTCCACAAATCCATTACCTAGTGAATTACCTTATTCCACAGCACTTTCTCTCTACGGTCAAGAATCTGGACTGGTTGTTCCTTATAAGAGAGATTCTCATCCAACTGAACTACGTCTGGGCTCAAAACATGAGATGGATCTTGTATATATATTCTCAACATCGAAACATAATAAAAATTTTGTAACTAGGATAAAAATGGAGGTAAAGCCACTATGTACGCCACCGATCTAACTTTTTCTATAATTTCATAAGGTCCAATGAACCTCAGACTCATCTTTCCCTTCTTACCAAAACACATTACACTTTTCCATGGAGAAACTTTGAGAAAGACATAATCACCTACCTCACAAAATAGATCCTTCCTCCGATTATCTGCATAACTTTTCTGTCTGCTCTGATCTATTCTCATGTGCTTCTGAATCAACTAAACTTTCTCTGCCATCTCTTCTACCAATTCTGGTCCCATCAGCTTCCTTTCACCCACTTCATCCCAAAAAGCCGGAGTTCATCAATGCTTATCATATAATGCCTCAAATAGAGCCATATGTATACTAGAATGTAAACCATTATTATATGAAAATTTAAACAAAGAAATATGTTGCTCCCAACTTCCTTGGAAATCCAGTGAAAAAACACGTAGCATATTCTCCAAGGTATGAATTGTTCATTCTTATTTACCATCTGATTGCGGATGAAAAGTTGTACTAAAATTTAATTCAATACCCAACGACTTCTGAAGGCATTTCCAAAAGTTTGAAATAAACCTGGGATAATGATTAGATACAATGGAGAGGGGAACTACATGCATCCTGAATATCACTTTATCTTACAACTGATCATGTAGATCTAGAGACAATGTATCTCGAATAGGAAGAAATGAGTAGATTTAGTCAATCGATCAACAATAACACATATGGAATTATTACCTCAGATTTCTTTTGTAATCCCATGATGAAGTCCATTGATACATTTTCCCATTTCCAATTTGGCAACCATAAAGGATGAGGCATTACTTTCGGTACATGCCACTCTTCTTTAACCTACTTACAATTCAAAAACATTATAGTAAAATCAGCAATATCACATTTTATTCCATCCCACCAATAATACTCCCATATATCTCTATATATCATAGTACTACTAGGATGAACTAAAAACGGAGAACTATGAGCTTTACATAACAACTCATTCTTCAATTGTGAATCACAAGTCACACATAATCTCTTTCCAATCCTTAAAAAACAATCATTATCAATTTTAAATTCAGCCAACATACCCTTCTGAACCAACTCTACCTTTTTCTGTAACTCATTGTCTTCTTTCTGCACTTTCTATATCCTATTTGATATAGTTGATCTCACTGACACCTGATCCAAAACAAAATAATTTCCTGCACCAAAAACATTTATGCCAAAGTACATCAAATAAAAAACCAAATTATTTTGTTCCAAATGTAACATAGTTAATGAATCATTACATTTTTGACTCTGAGCATCATCCACTTTATTATCTTTTCTAGGATGGTAATGGATCATGAAATCACAATCCTTGATTAATTCCAACCAACTCCTATGTCTCATGTTCAATTATTTTTGAGTGAATATATACTTCAAACATTTTTTATTAGTATATATTTCACACTTCACCCCATATAAATGATTCCTCCATATTTTTAAGAACAAAACAATATCAGCTAATTCCAAATCATGTGTAGGTTAATTTAACTCATGTGGTTTCAACTTACATGAAGCATAAGCAATTACATTATCATTATGCATTAAGAGACAACCAAGTCCTTTCAAAAAAGATTCAATGTAGATAACAAACTCACCATTTCGTGATGGCAGTGCCAAAACTGGAGCATTCACTAATCTCCTTTTCAATTCATGAAAACAATCATCACATTATTTTGTCCAAATAAACATAACACCTTTTCGAGTTAACATATTCCTTGGACTAGATAACCGTGAAAAATTTTCAAAAAACCTCCGGTAATAACCTACCAAACCAAGAAAACTATGAATCATGGTTATATTTGTTTTTCTTGGCCATTCTTCAACAACTTTTGTTTTTGTAGGATCAACAATTATGCCATTTTTTGAAACAATGTGACTAAAGAACGAAATTTGTTGTAACCAAAACTCACACTTACTGAAATTACATTCATGTTCCCCATTACATTTTTAATAAACCAAAATACCACAATTTATCACCTGAATGAACTAAGCCATCACTATAGTAAATTGTTCAATTCTGATTCTGACCATCTCATGATGCTGATTTGGATGTTTATTTCCCTCTGTATGACTTCCCATCACAACTTCCATATTTCCTCTATGAAATACCATTCTGAAGACATAAATATCTTATGTTAAGAAACATGGTAATCTGTAAATGCATTCTCATCTAAATATTAACATAAATTAATTTATGGTCATTTATTTAACAATACACTAACTCCTAAAGTTGTCTAAACCGACCAATGATACCAACTATAAGGACCAGGCCTTAATACATACATAATATTGAATTAAATTAATAATTCACATTGAGGGTCTTTTCAGGGTTAGAGTTATATAGAATTTTTAAATAACTATTACATCTCAAAAGATTACAAAGTAGACACTTCTACATAGTTTCCATTTTATTAAAAAATAAAAACTCTTGAAAAAATAATCATGTCTAGTTGCAGGTTTTTAGACAGCATGAATTTTCCTTGATCCCATCCTTGATCCTATTCCACATTATGTCCTATGAAAAACTTTTCAAAAACATGGGATGAGCATAAAATTACTTGTAAGGGATTGACAAACAAGGAAAATTGTTAGTTTTTCAAAACAACAGGTTTCCCATGAATACATTATCCTAATTAATACATTTCACCTTAATAAAGTAGTAAATACTCTTCACTGATATAAAAGATCATTACATACCCTTTTTAAACCAAAATATTACAATAAACACCATATAAATAACACATAACATATATAGGTAACTTGGGACATAAACATACTTAAATGGAATAACTATACGGTCAACTTCCACACATATCACTAAATGGAATATCCATGCGGCTGACTTACATACCCAATGCATTGGAGGTTATAACATAACCACATGTCCTAGTATTCAAGTCACCACCCGTCATGTGGTTTATGTAGTAACCACCCGTCTAATGTCCAGGAACCATTGTAAAATTCTAACACATAATACCAATATGAAATAATGATAACATTTCAACATTTCAATCACAAAATATCATTTAAATATTTTGACATAAAGGATTCCTTTATAAAAAATGAACTTTATCCGAAAAATACCAAAAAATTTCCCAAATTAAAATATGATGTCCCAAATCTAATGAGAAATTTTATTGGGTCAAATAGAACATATAAAAATGACCAAAACTATATTTATAGAGGGTTTTCAATTAAAAGGCAGTAATTCGACCTTTTAATTTAAATTATGCTTAAAATTAGGTTCATTAATATTTTAATCCCCTAACATTAATTGGATAGTTGTAAATACATTTAACAAGAATGTATAAAAATATTGTATTTAGTTTTGTTCGTTACCACCAATAAATCGGCTAGGAGTTAACTACCATTTAAAATTATAATATTGTATTATTAGTGTGCTATGTAAGATTTAAAAGAAACCTGTTGTTTCTTATCGGGTACCCTATCGAACATAGAAACACTTTTAACGTAAAATTAATATTTAATTCACTAATATTAATTAATATGAATTATGTCTTATTCTTTATATACCTGGGATGTGACATCCTTCCCCCTTTTTTAGGAATTGTGTATTTGCAATTTTACTTATAAAAATAAGTGGGGGTGGTTATCTCTCATAGAATTTTAAGATTCCCATGTTGTCTCTTCAAAAATTTGGTTTTTACAAAAAACCTTTACCCAGTGAATTACCATATTCCGCAACACTTTCTCTCTATGGTCAAAAATATGTATTGGTTGTTCTTCTTGAGAGATATTCTCTTCTATCTGAACTACCTCTGGGCACAAAACATGATATGGATTTGGCATATACATTCTCAAAATCAAACCATGAAAACATTGTGTACATGGGAAAAACATGGAGGTAAATCCACTATGTACGCCACCGATCCAACTTTATCTAGAATTTCATAAGGTACTATGAACCTCATACTCAACATTCCCTTCTTACCAAAACACATTACAATTTTTCATGGAGAAAATTTGAGAAAGTCATGATCACCTACCTCAAAAGAAAGATCCTTACTTCTATTATCTGCATTACTTTTCTGTCTGATCTGAGCTGTTCTCATGTGATTCTAAATCAACTGAACTTTTTCTGCCATCTATTCTACCAATTCTCATCCCATCAGCTTCCTTTCACATAATTCATCCCAAAAACATAGAGTTAAAATATTATTTTCATATAATACCTCAAATGGATCAATCTGTATACTAGAGTGAAAACTATTATTATATGAACATTCAACCAAATAAATATGTTGGTCCCAACTTCCATGTTCATCCTGTAAAAAAACACGTAGTATATCCTCCATGGTCTGAATTGTTCATTCTGATTTCCCATCTGATTGCAGATGAAAAGTTGTACTAAAATTTATTTCAGTACCCAATGACATCCGAAGACCTTACCAAAAGATTGATGTAAACCTGAGATCATGATCAGATACAATGGAGAGGGGAACTCCATACAACCGGAATATCTATTTAACATACAATTGAGCACGTTGATCTAGAGACAACGTATCTTGAATAGGAAGGAAATGAGCAGATTTAGTCAATCGATCAACATTAACCCATATTGAAATATTACCTAGAGATGTATTTTTTGATCCCATGATTAATTCCATTGATACATTTTCCCATTTCCACTCTGGATACGGTAATGGATGAAGCATTTTTTTCTGTACCTATCACTCTGATTTAACCTGCTGACAAGTCAAACACTTCATAGTAAAATCAGCAATATCCCTTTTCATTCCATCCCACCAATAATTCTCCCTATGATCTATTTACATATTAGTACTACTAGGATGAACTAAAAATGGAGAACTATGAGATTCACATAGAAACTCATTCTTCAACTATGAATCACAAGGCACACATAAACTCTTTTCAATCCTCAAAACACAGTCATTATCAATGTTAAATTCATGCAACATACACTTCTGAAACAACTCTACCTTTTTCTGTAACTCACTGTATTCTTTTTGTGCTTTCTTTATTCAACTCAAAGCATCAGCCCCTTTATTTTCATTTCCTAAATTGTTTGGTATCGTGAAATAATAACCCTTTATTAATTCCAACCATCTCTTATGTCTCGTGTTCAATTAATTTTGAGTGAATATATACTTCAAACTTTTTTGACCAGTATATATTCAGACTTCACTACATACAAATGATGCCTCTAAATATTTAAATCCAAAACAAAAGCATATAATTCCAAATCATGTGTAGGGTAATTTAAATCATGTCGTTTCAACTGAAATAAAGTAAATGCAATTACCTGATCATTCTGCATTAGGACAGAACCAAGTGTTTTCAAAGAAGCATCACTATAATTAACAAACTCACCATTTCTTGATGGAAATGCCAAAACTGGAGCATTAACCAATCTCCTTTTCAATTCTTGAAAACAATCATCACATAATTTTTTCCAAACAATCTAAACACCTTTTTGAGTTTACCTAGTCATTGTACTAGATAACCATGAAAATTTATCAATAATCCTCCGGTAATAACTTGCCAAACCACGAAAACTATGAATCAAGGTTATATTTTTGGGTCTTGTCCATTCTTCAACAACTTTTGTTTTTGTAGGATGAACAGTTATTCCATTTTTTGAAACAATGTGACCAATGAAAGAAATTTTTTGTAATCAAAACTAACACTTTCTGAATTTCCCAAATGGGTTCCTTTCTTTTAAGGTTTGCAAAAAAACCATTAAAATGACTTTCATGTTTCTAATTTCTTATTGAATAAAACAAAATATCACCTAAAAACAAAACCACAATTTATCACTTGAATATATTGAGCCATCACTAAAGTAAACTGTTCAATTCTGATTTTGACTCTCTAAAGATGTTGATTTGGAAGGTTATTTCCCTCTATATATCTCCCCATCACAACTTCCATATTTCCTCTTTAGAAAACCATTCCGAACACAGATATATCTCCAGCAAGGCAACAAGGTAATCTATAAATTCTATATCATCTCAATATTACCATAAATTAAATTTTGGACATTTATTTAATAGTATCCTCACTCCTAAAGTTGTCTAAACCGACCTCTAATACCAACTATATAGAGCCAGCATTAAACCTTACATAATAATGAATTAAATGAATAATTAACATTGAGGATCTTTTCAGGTTTAGAGTTTTATAGAATTGGGACATAACTATTACTTTTCAAAATATTACAAGGCAGACACTTCTACCCAGTCTCCATTTTTTTATAAACTAAATACTCTTGAAAAAAAGGCTCATGTCTAGTTCTGTGTTTATAGACATCATGAATTTTACTTGATCCCATCCTTGACCCTATTCTACATTATTTCCTATGAAAATAATTTAAATAACTTGATATGACCATAAAAATCTCAGTAAGAGATACCCAAAGAAGGAAAACTGATAGTTTTTTTAAAACAACAGGTAACCCATGAATACATTATCCTATGTAACACTTTTCACCTTTATGAAGTAGCAAATACTCTTCACTGAAATAAAATATCATTACTTACCCTTTTGTAACCAAAAGTATACCATAAAACCCATATAAAGAACACATAACATATAAAGGTAACTTGGTACATAAACATACTGAAATGGAAAAACCATACGACTGAAATCCACGCATATCACTAAATGGAATAGCCATACGACCGATTTCAATACCCAATTAATTAGAGGTTATAACAGAACCACCTGTCCTAGTATTCACCACACCACCTGTCATTTGGTTTATCATGTAACCACCCTTTAAATGACCAAGTACCATTATAAAATCATACACATAAAACCAATATAATGGAATAATAACATTTCCACATTTCAATAAAAAAATATCATTTAAATATATTGACATCTAAGAATACTTCATCAAAACCATTTTCAATACCAAAATACATAATAGAGTATATGGTATTTATTTTCTTTTAAAAACATTACATCTTGTTGAGGAATCCAATGATCAAATAATACTCACGATAGCAAAAAAGGACGTTGTCACCACTTAGGTTAAATGGAACATTCCTTTTGTCATTTAGTAAAACGACTCATTGAAAAATATTCCCTTTGAAAATTCATGGTATTTTATACAACGTATAAATGGCATTCATGTATTAAAACAAAATATTCCTCAATGAAAGGAGATTGAGACAAAGTCCCTTACCTCATGTTCGAAATGACACGATCGTTCTTTAATCTCTTGAATAATTAACAAAGTTAATTTCAACTTGATTAAAAAAAATTAAAGTTTATTATCCCTTTTATATATATTATTACCATGTTATAATCATTATGTAATCATTTATGTTAATAATGGTCTTTTTGTCGATATTTGGTACTTGAGTAAAAAATGAAAACCTTATAATTTCATGTTGTTCATGTGGTAATATATCAATTATCATAAAAATGATATTAATGATTTAGATATCATATATATCATATATATCTAGTATATACATTTATTTATAACAGTACATATCATTCTAGGGTAGGAAATGAAATGCACCGTTAATAGAGACGGTAAGTCGTACGTATGCAAGAACGGTACTTTCATTTATATTACTTATTTTAATGGAATTAAAACATAATGATACATAGGTATATTATAATTACAGTATAATATCATATATAATATAATTAAATCCATCATTTATACATCCCACATATATCATTAATGAGTAATATCACATTGAGGGGGCGGTAGTCCGCACTTCCTCTAATGAGATTATCACATTTACCAATAATGGAAACCATAAATTAATTCTATAAATGGAAATTACAGAAGCATAAATAAAACATAATCCTAATATATATCATATATAAATACATTTCCATCATAATGTCCACCATTATAGGAGGTTGGAGATATTTGAACAATCATCGTTTCATGTGGCGTTAGTTTGCAACCCAGAGAAACATTATGTTCTTCATCAATTAGATGGAGGTGTCTATAAGTGTAGTTATAATCCTTCTCATAAAAACATCCTAGTATATTGAGGATACTATTTTTGTTATAAAATAGTGTAATAAAAAAAGTTTACGGGTAGGGGAAGTAAAATAAAAGAAATAAAGTTAAGAGAAATCGTTACCTTTAATTTGGGTAACTCCCTTTGGTTTCAACCAAAGGACTTCTTGATGTGGATTATGTCTAAGGTCAGGCTTCTAGGAGGAGGGTAGAGATATAAGGATCTTAACTGGGAAGATGTTGGAATAGGGAAAAGGCTTGAGTGGTGTGAGGAATTGATTAGAAGTGGTCTCTTTTTGTAAGCGGGGGGAGGGGCTCTTTAGGAAAGTGTGAAAATATTATTTTATTATATAATGATATTTGGTTTCTAAAGGTCCAAAAATAATTATAGTCAGAGATAAGATAAATGAGAGTTAAAATAATATCATCCAATATTAATTGGATAGTTTTTGGAAGTTCTTTTAATATTTATATTCTTATTTATGTAAATCTTTTATTAATGAGGTATATATTACATCATTATTGTGACATTAATTATTTAATTAAGGTGATGTATAAAAATTATAAGAAAATAACGTGGTGTAGAAAATATTTTTATTATTCAAATAAATATTTATTCTAAAAAAAATAATTTACATAACACAATATAAAAAATAATTATCCAAAAGATTTTTGTTTATGTCATTTTTTCCTTTACATTAAATTAATTAATCAAAAGTGTCATTATCACTCCCAAGTGTCTCAATGGGGCTAAAAAATCACCCCAAAGATGCCCATGGTCGGCCATTATTCATCCAATTAAGTTAGGACAAGTGTTAGGGTAAATTTTGAATTATTTTAATATTCTTTTAACCTTGAATAACCCTATTTACCTTCAACTGTGGTAAATAAAAGTCAAAAGTTTCTATTCACAAAATATTATTTTCATCTTATTAATCCAAATTTTACTCCTTGATAACAACCATGTATGTCGGATTTTATAAATTCAATTCATGGAAGTGGTGAAATTTCATTTAAATGAAAAATTTTGTTTTTTCTACTACTACTAAGTGGTTTAACTATTCATCAAAAATTAATGCCTTTCACAAAATACCCAAAATTCATCCTAAGATGTATTTGATATTTAGAATTCAAAAATGATGTCTGTTTTTCCAAATTTAAAACAATGATGTAGAATTAATTAATTTAAAATTAATTCTTGTTGTTAAAAAATAGCCTGTTTTTAAGAAACGATAACTATCAAAAGATTGCCACTTGTTTATATCCAATTTCAAAGTGAAATTAATTACAATGACCAATATTGGAATAAATGCTTAAAATATATTCAAATTAAACATTAAAACCAATTAAAAATAGAATCTGTCCATATAAATTTATGATATTAAAACATAGTTTTGAATTAAAATACAATAATTTCCACTATTCATTAAAAAATGAACTTTATCCGAAAAATACAAAAAAAATTACCCAATGTAAAATCTGATGTCCCAAATCTAAAGAATAATTATATTTGGTCAAATAGAAAATATAAAAATTTCCAAAACTAGATTTAAAGAGGTTTAACCATTAAAATTCAGTAAATAGTCCTTTTAATGTCAATTATGCTTAAAATCAGGTTCCTTCATATTTTAACCCCTTAACATTTATTGGATAAATGTAAATACATTAAACAAACATGTATAATAATATTATATTAAGTTTTTATCATTCCCTCCAATATAAAGGCTAGGAGTTAACTACCATTTAAAATTATAATATTATTTTATTACTGTGCTACGTAAGATTTCCAAGAAACCCATTGTTGCGTATCGGGTACGCTATCAAACATAGCAACCCTTTTAATGTAAAAATATTATTTAATTAAAAAATATTAAAAAATATGAATTATGTATTATTCTTTATTTACCTGGTATTTTAAAAAATATGCTAAAATGTTATATGATCTATGTGTTTCATTTGTGCATATACACAAAATCATTATTATAGGTTGACCCAGAAAGTTCCCCAATGCATTAGGTAATTATTTAATCTCATTGGATTCTATGTATGGTGAATGGGTGGATATCCTAAGAACACCATGTTATAATGTCTTATATTTTATCATTAGCTTATTGATATGATTTCATGTTATATGGTGTTTTCACATTCTTAATATTCATTTATTCATTCATCTAATAATATTCCTCAATGATCCAAATTATGAGACACACATTTTATGTTATATTATTATTCAACATGTATCTCATATATTTAATTACCATATTTTGTGAGACTATTATTCCCTTCTTGGGATTCATAACTCACCACATTCTTATATATAGCTATTGGTTTTCTCGTATAGTTTTAGAAGTGTTGTGTAATTTTAATGGAATTTTAACAAAGTATTCAATAATATCATCATATCCCTGTGTTATGATTCTTTGTAATGTAACCATTCTCACAATGTATCTATGTATATCAATCTTCTAGGTTGAAATATGTGGTGTTTTATACAATACATCATGAATTATTTTTTATTAAATATATGAGTTTTTATAGTTTTTATCAAAGGAATATTTAGTTATATTTGGGGTTAGGATTTGAAAGCTCCAACAAAAGAATATTTGTATTTACCAAACATAGGAAAAAATAATCTTAAATTATTTTATATTAGGAAACATATCACAAATATCATATTATTATCCCTAATAAATTCATAGGTTAGGGAACATATTTCATTTGTGATTCGTCCCTTTATCAATCAAAAAATTAATTTTCTTATTTAATAATTTATAAATTATCGTCCATTATTTTCCCTTTATTATAGAAAATTTATGTGAATATGGGTAATAATCTCAAAAAAAAATGTAGAAGCAATCTGATGGCTTCACAAATGATATGCTTATCATGATGTGAGTTGTAATTGTAAACATCATGACTATAAATTATTAAATGACTATTTATTATATAAATCATAAATAAGAACTAATTCCCAAATAACACTATGAATTATTATGTTTTGATTAGCTCTTTTATGTTATAATAGATTTAGAATTTCAGAGGACCGTGGAATTCCTTAATTGAGGAATAGTGAATTATCTACAAAAAAAATCAATTATTCATCCTTAAATTCCATAAGTGAAATTTTGTTAACGTTCCACAATAGTCAATAATACAAATCCTAATAATAATCTCTTGGAAATGGGGGGGGGGACTAAATTGATGAAAATGATTTTTTATATTTTATTTCCTCAAACTCTTCTATTAGAAATTGTGGGGGACTTCTTTAACCTTAGTAATTTTTTTATTAATATATTATGTAATATGTGTCCAAGTTCACAAGGCTTTTATGATACAACCCAATCATTTAAATTACCCTAAATGTATAGACCATTGATTCTTTTTTGAAATAAATCTAAGTAAAGAGAATTTCATATCAACTCAAGATTATGAAAGTTATAGGTAAACTGTCCAGTTTCCCCTTAATGATGAAATAGAGATCCGTGATTATCAAGAATATAATTTGTGAAAGATGTAAAATATAGAGTCTAATTCTATTTTTTTAATTGATAAATCTTTTTCTAGTAAGAAATTATTATATCCCACTTTGCACATGTTTGGGAACAAGCACCATAAAAATTTACAAAAGGGGATAAGGATATAGTTTAAGTGTAGAAATGAAGGAATCTAATCTTACTATTTCCAATGAGATAAACAATGAAATATAATGCAATATAAGAATTATCCATTCAAACCTCATACTACTATCCAAATATTCAATTACAAAGAACAAGGAAACTTTGTGATCCAATGAAATAACACAACGATTATTGAAGAAAATAAACTCCAAAAACAACCGAGGCAGTAGGGGTGATCATATTCATAGAAACCCAGAGAGTTTATTCCAAAAAAAATTGCTACCTAGTCATAAAATACATGTATATTACATAATAATGTGGTGAGATGAGATGCTTAATAAGGTATATAATTAAAATTCAAGGTCACAACATGAATAATAGGGTATATAATATGAGAATAACAATTTAGGATCATACACTGTATATTATAGATCATAAATAAGATTTAATGTTCATGAGACATGAATCATATGTTTAAAAATATTTTAAGACATGAATGAATACTATATGAATAAAATATAGAGTTGTGGAAAAATAATAATCATATAATATGATTTCCAATGTAGCAAATATATTGGTGACAAGGACATCATGATATACAGTGTCATTTAGTAAACCAGGATCGCACCTCGTTCCATTCCTGTAATGATGAACCAAGTTAAATCCCTATTATAGACCAATATTATTAAGCTGAGTTCACTCCATTTAAAATCCCTGATATATACCCAGAATGAGATATAAATCAAGTCCATTTCTCATTATATCCATTCATGTATCATGAGATATAATTTGTTACCCAATGCATTAATGTGAGATATAAGTCCCAGACATCTCATAATGAAATTATATCCAAATATTCTGAAATATGATGAACAATGATACCATAACCAATTAAATTAGATAAGTTTAATAAAAATTTAAACACATCACATCCTTTGGAAAATGAGGTAGGTTTCTTAAGAATTTCATCTAAAGCATAGCCAATAAAAGAGAAATGGATTTATGTAATCATATAACTCATAAAAGGTAAATGGATTTCATAAGATTATACCCCCTGGAAGAGAAACAGAATTCATAAACATATAACCTGTAAATAAGAATCTAGTATCATTAACATATAACCCATGAATGAGATTCATGGTTATCAAAGACAAGATAATATGAGAAATATATTCATATAATGAAAATTAATAGAAACATTATATCATTTCATATAATGAATATTTTAACATAAATAGATGTCTTATGAGATGGAAAATAATTTAGAAATATCTTTATAAAACAATTTGTGACAAAAAAATCATTTCTTATTCGATTTTTTTTTTTCAATAGATAAAAAATTATGAATATATTTTTCTTAGAAGATAAATTCAAATTTATAAAGAATACTTTTTATTATTTTGGAGAAAACTTTTCCCATGAAAACATTTAAAATATGCATCAAAAAAACTTATTTTGTGTTGCTTTAAAATTCTATGAAAACATATATATAAACACTGAAAATGTTTTAAAAACAATTTCATTGAAATTATATTGAATATAGAAAAATAATGATTGAAAATTTGGGAAATCAATTTAATTGGAAAACATTTGAATGAAGATTTAAGTATTATTGAATTCCATTTCAATGAAAATACATTAAAAACCTATATTTGAGGCTTTAAAAAAGTTCAAAACTGTTTTCCAGGAAACAATTCGATAAAGCATGAAAAAATTTTGAAATCTATATTCCTTAAAAAATTATCAAATTGGATTGAAAACATTTTAAAAAACATATCATTGAATATATATTAAAAAATCCAATAAAATATCCTTTAAAATGAAATAAAGATTTTTGGAGTTTATTGATGGATAAATTCATACATGTTGTATGATGTAAAAAGAACATTCATTTTTCACCATTAATAGGTGAGAAATATGAATTGTTCAGAATGTGAGAAGAAGAATCCAGGGTTATAACTATAAATAAAGGGTAAAAATTGTTTTAATTATCATATGATAATGTTACAATATTATTGGAAACCACTTTTTTAGAACATGACCTTAAAGTACACATATTTCCTAATAAATATTTTATAATGTGAGGTTTTCTTACAAAAATGATCTTAATTACCTTATGTAACAAAGTTTTGATGAAATTGTAAAAATATATGAATATATTATTAATAATCATAGGATAATAAAATTATTTAATTTTATTGGGATATATATCAAATTGTTTCATCAAAATAAATCATAAACATAAAAAATGTGGAAAACGACAAGGCTGCCTCAAAATACTTGTATTACGTGTTAACGTGGGATCATAATAACAATTTAAGAGATTAAATTTTAATGAATATATATATATATATATATATATATATATATTTATATCCTAAAAATAAATTTAATATTATTACATGGTCAATTGATATATATAATCATTGGTATGTAATTTAGGTTTATAACAAAGCCTGGTTCTCAAAGAAAGAAAATTGAGAAAAAAAACTATTTTACCGATTTGGTATCATTTAAACTTATAAACCATTAAATTTAGATCATAATATTGATATATGATTACCAAAAAATATAAATTATAAAATACAGTTACTTCAATCATGGGTAGAAAATACACCACACAATGGAAAGAGTGGAGAATATATGATGTTTCGCACCGAAATAAAATATGATACGAAATCCCCTTACATTGTGTCCTATCACTCATCATACTCATTCAATCCACATGTATAATAAGTATAAATTAATTATACATACTTTGTAGAAAAATATCAATACATCTAATTCCATATATGGTTTTATCATATCATTATATTTCATGCTTTTTAAGCATCCTATTTTAAGGTTTCACTTTGAGTAATTTTCAATTTATTTTCGTATGTATCCTAATTTTTCATATAGTTCATCATTATACATATATATTTATTATATAATTTAAACCATGATATAAATATCATTAATATAAAGTATATGAGTATTTTAATAATCTACTTAATATATATATGTATAAAATAGAATACCTCGTTCATGCAGATAGTAGGTCGTACGTACCCTTTAACATTGTTTCTGTTTAATTTTCATGTTGATTGAAAGATAGTAAAATAAATATATGTATATATATGTGTATATATATATAATTATTCAATTAGATATATTATTTCTTATATATCATATATATTCACTAAAACCATTCTTAATACAATCTGTGTACTGTATGAATGAATCATATCACTTTGATGCGGTGATAGTCAACACATCCTCAAAAACAATACTCATATTAAAACCAAATAGAAAGTAATAATTATATATTTTGTAAAAAAATCAATAGTCTAAATTTAATATAAAGTTTAATATATAACATATATAAATATAGTTTACATATTTATTTCCACTATGAGATGGGGTAAAAAAAATTGGACAATCATTGTTTAGTGAGGTGGTAGTTTACCGTAAACATAAACAATATGTTCACATCAAATTAGATAGAGGTGTGTAAAGTTTAGGTCAAAGCATTATCATAAAAACATCCTAGTATATTATGGATACTCGTTTTTTAATAATATCCTGGCATAAACAGAGTAGAGGGGTGGGGAATAAAAAAAATAAATGGACTTGACAGAAGATGTTACTTCTTAATCGGATATCTCTTTTTTGTTTTTGCTAAAAGGCCTCCTTAGATTTCATTATGTGAAATGAATATATTATATAATGAATGGAGGTAATATTTTATGTGTAATTTATATACCTTGGATTAACATAAGAGGTATGAGAGGTAGAGGATGTTAGAAATATCTTGTCTTTTTATAGGGATTGAAAATGACTCACTGGGAATTTTTAAAAACATGTTATATGTACACATGGTCATAGCATAAATAATTCATTAAATACTTCCAAAATCAATAATAAAAAATACATTTCCAATATATGGATATATAATGGGTTTTGTACAAGTTTAGAGGTCATTATGGCCCCTTTTTTACGGATTAGTCCCAAATTAAGATTACTTTGACATTAATCGCTGCGATTAATTTTAATAACATTTTGTAATATATTTGGTAAAATATTTATTTTATCATATTATACTCAATATATTATACTGATTAAAATGTTGTATGAAATTTTTCCTAAATTCAATACATATAACTGGAAAAAATAAGAATAACACTAATCCTTCAGAAAGGATATAATTAAGAGTTTTTCAAGTAGAAATAGGTCCAAAAGTTCATTATGTTTTTAAATTCAATTTTCAAGTGTAATTTATTATTAAGACCTAAATTTTATTAATAGATTCATATTCTATCTGATTTTACCTTAATACAAATTAAGTATATAAATTTACATTAATTTTTATTTAAACAAATTGTATTTTGGAATGAAAAAGAGTATATTTCACTTTTCATCAAAAAATTATGTTTCTAAATAAATTACCAAATATTCTATAAAATATAATTTCAACATTATATGTTGAAAAATTAAGTATATTTGAAAATAAATGGTTTATATTTGTGTTTTAAATTAATTATATTGTTTTTTATATAAGTACATGAACTATTGTTCATAGTATTTGAAAACATATGATGACTTTTCAAAAAAATTATATCAATCGTTAAAAATCTGTTTTATTTCTACAAAATCAATGTAATTTTTTATAGTTATTATTATAATTCATTCTAGTTATTCTCATTATGAGTATAAAATTATAACATTTAGATAATAAGAATAAAATGATGCCTTATAGAAACATAGTGTTATGATTAGCGCTTGACAAGAGCATGTTGTTGGTTGCCCGAGAAAAGTTTGTATTGCGTATATCACAATCTATATAATTATTCTTGGAAACTCTAGACAACTCGGTTTCATATGAAATTAATTTTTGACTTTTTTTTAAAATATAAATAAATATATATAAAGAATTATTTCTAGTCCCACATGAATGGAAAAAATATCGAAATTTTTAAATTAATTCAAAAATTAATAATACGCAAAATCTCAGGATGTCATATTCTTCCCCATTTAAAATTAATTTCTCCATGGAAATTCATATGGGTTTTCAATGGTAACATACTTGAATTTTTCCTTCATATAATCCCACAACAAGAAATTGAACACTAAAACATCCCTTAAAATGAAATTTTGGGACTATAACAGGTACCCAATGTCACATATAATTGGGTGTCCACAAAGTAGAAAATAGTTCAGGAGTGAATATTGGACATGGAATAAAAGTGTAAATATATATTTGGATTGATATTGGTCATTAATATAAAATAATTTTGTTATCTAATAAAATTTTGGGTCCTCAATGTCATAAATATGTGATTATTTGAAATGTGATCGGTTATAAAAATAATGTATTATGGAAACACAATAACTTTTGATCGCTATACAAATGTTGAGTAATTTTTTTATTACCATCAATATAAGGATATAACATTACTTGAAATATTTATATAAACATAAATTTATTCTTTATTAGTTATTTTATTAATTTATATTACATAAATTACATGGTTTAATGTATGGTCATAAATTAACTTTTATGCTTAATGTGATAAAATACACATTTATCATATCTAAAGGCACATAAAAGAATGAAATTTATAGTTTTTTATATCTAAATACTCTTAAAAATGAATATGGTTCATAAATTAATCCCTAAACATAAAAATTAATGAAACTAATTCATCATAAATAATTATCCATACAAATTAGTTATCTAATAACTAATAAATCATATAGGTCAGTGGTATGAGTGAAACCATTATAGTCCATCAACCATTTGATCCATAACCATTTCCATTCTAGACATGATTGGATGTCACATGATATGAACAGATTCCTTTTATAAAACTATATTAATTTAATTTCAAAATTATGAATCAAATCCTTGAAATATGTTCAAGGTCAGTGGTATGAGTGAATCCATTATAGTCCATCAACCATTTGATCCATAACCATTTCCATTCTAGACATGATTGGATGTCACATGATATGAACAGATTCCTTTTATAAAACTATATTAATTTAATTTCAAAATTATGAATCAAATCCTTGAAATATGTTCAATCACTAAATTGAATTTCAAACAATCATTTCAATACTATCTCGATACATTAATACTTCATATGAAGTTTAACCTAAACATTCCATCAATGGATAACCTTTTAACCATAATAAATGAAAATAATCAAAACCAGATAAATAATTTCTTGAATCCGTCTTAACATTGATCCCACATATATCACAAAGTATCTATTGGTTTACACTTTTATAACATGTGAATATCCTCTTGTAAAATTATCTAGGAACATAGTAACAACCAAATCTACGATATATCCTTTTTTAAAAATGCATGCATCCGTATTCTATATATTATAGGATATATTCCAGAACACCAGGAACATATAAACATCATCCATGATAGCATGAACTACATTTCATCATGTATATAATTACTTCCAATGTAATCAGTACCATAAAATTTACATTGTTAAAACAACACTATTTTTACGCTAAGAGAATATTAAGGGTTTCCTTCACTTTGTCAAAATATCACCTTTTTATTAAATCACATCACATGTCCATCAAGAAAATTCATCATGAATATTTAAATAATGAGAAAAATAAAAAACTAAAACAAACATAGTATATTTCATCATTCATAAAACATTATTTTTTATTATAAACACATTTAAAAATTGATTATTCCACATCATTATTATGCCATTAACAAGGTGACCCCATCCTATTACATAATACTTCTACCATTTAATATTTTACCTGTAGTCACTTATTCAAAAAAAACTACCCTTACTCACAGAACCATGTTGGTTACCTTCATAATATTTTATCTTAGGACATTCAGTTTCACAATGACCATTTAACCCACACTTAAAAACACCTATCAATTTATGATGTCTTAGGGAGGTCATCATTTTAATCAATTTCATTAACCTAGATCTTCTTTCATAAATTGATTTTGTAATCTTTGTGTCCATTATTGAAATAGTAAAAAATTTGTAATTTCACTAATACATTCAGTTAGGGGATTCCTTTATAATTCTCAAAACAATGGAATATGAATCTTCTTTCCTCGATAGTATCCATTATTGTAACTCACAGTGAACCCCTTCATTATCTTCCTTATTGTTTTTTAGAGTTTTTTGAGGTACATGTTGTTAATAATGTTCCTTGAAATCTTATTAGGCAGGATCCCAACATAATTCACTCCATTGATCAAACCACTTTAATTCTCATCATAAAAATATTCATCAATTTAAATATCAATCAACAATCTTCAGGTTCCCACCATTGAATAAAACATAAAGCATAGATTGATCATTACTTATCATAGAATAAATCCACATTTTGATGTAAATAATTACTTATTTTATGTATTAATCATAATAACATCCTTAATTTATGACACCATTGGTTCATCATATGTTATTTGAAGAAAAATTCTTTTAAATCTTTCTAGATGGTTTCGTAAAGAGTGAATTCAGAATGTGTATACCATAGAGAGTATCATACCTGGTGTGCAAATATAGATCCTTTTCATGCACTAGATGACATCGAGTTAAGACTGGAACATATTTTTAGTTTTTTAATCATAGGTACATCTATTCTAGAGACACATAAAATTATAGTATCCAGAAGGCATGAATTTATATGAAACCACTAACTATATAATTTACCAAAATTCTAGAAAATTTTCATAACCATTAATATATCCTTATACTTATGCTTATAGACAACCCTATATTTTTCAAAAATACTTATAAATAAGGCCTTCTCTATACATTTTTAATCCTAGTTTCCAAAGGGTCACTAATAATTTATTTTTGTACCAATATTTGATTCCTATGCTCAACATATATTGTCATTACATCATTTTTGTAAATATTCAGAAAATTAAAAAAATACATGCTCTTTTCTCATAATAATTTAGTGTCTCTGAAAAATTAGAAACAAATCATTCAATCCTACTAAAAGATATTTAGCCTCTCCTATACAGATATCTACAATTATTAATTCTACTTAATACCTTCCATCAAAACCTAGGTAATGGAATCATAATAATCCAACGATATGAGATTATTAGTTTTGAAAATAATTGAAATTTTCAGGATTAATACAGTGAAGATGGGTATTGAAGTTTTGAATATCATTTGAAGATAATACCATAATGACTATCGGAATTTAATGATTACTGAATCATAAGGAAATAAAGAACATAATCCGGGAAATAATCACATAGGAATAAAAAATTTAATTATGGAAAAAACATAAGAATATAATATTTTTTACATATATGTTAAGTAATAAAATCTCAAGTCTGTCCTGATGGATGACAACCATTACTAAATATGGTTCACACCACATTCTATCCTAATATTACTAATCTGATTTCACTCCATGTTCTATCCCTTAATTACTGAATCATTTTCACTCCATGTTCTTGTCTTTTATTACTAAATTGATTTAATATCTCATTTCATCACTATAATACCAAACCATTTTCATTTATCATTAAAGACATTTATATATCAAGATATATAAATATTTAACAAATGAATTGGATAAAGATATATTTATTTTTATGTCTCATAATTCAATCATTAATATATTTTCTACAATATCATAAACAATCATATCATAAGCCATTAAATGAAATGGATATCATAAATATTCTAACATATCATAAGATGTAGAAAATGATATAGGTTTTATAAACATTTCACCTAAATCATAACATGGGAAAGTTATATAGATTTCATAAACTTTTAACACAATAAAGAGAAACATATTTCATAAACATATAAACCCTAAGAGAGAAAGAGATTTATTGAACATATAACCATTGAACGAGAATTTGGTTTCATAAACATATAACCCATGAAAGAGTAATGAGTATGATAAATACCATGAAATTTATAATAACATATTCCTAGGAATAAAATTAATGGAACTATTAGATTATTTCATAGAAGGAAATGAGTAACATCAATGTATGTTATCATACATGGTTAATAATTATGAAATTTTATTAAAAATCATTTCATGAGGAAAATATTATTTCTTAATTAGAAAATCCCTCTACAATTATTAATCCTTTTGAAAATAATTTTCTATAAAATACCATGAAAACATATAAATATGAAATTATATATGTTTGAAAAACGTTACCCAAGAAAACATATAATATAAGCTTCAAAACATTTTAAAAACCCTTTCATTTGAAATCACATTGAAAACATATAATGAAAGATATAAAATGTTTTGACCACATTTTGACTTCAAAATACAATAATTATGATTTAAAATGTTTTGAAAACTATTTCTTGAAAAACATAGTGAAAAAATATAGGGAAATTCAGAAAATGTTTTAAATCATTTTTACATGAAAATATAAGAATTTATATTCAAAATGTTTAGAAAACCATTTCATTTAAAATACATTGAGATCATATAATGGATGCTAGAAAACATTTTGAAAATATTTTTTTATGAAAATTTACCAAATAATATTGAAAGCCATTTATTTTCAAATATATTTTTAGAAAAAATCTTAAAAGGTAACCTTTTTTTAATTAAATGAAATCATTAATGGATTGGTGGTGGATAAATCAGTTCATGTCATATGAGATAAAATAATCATTCATTTTCATCCAGATAAAAATTTTATAAAAGTAAATCCTTTGGAAATGAAGAAGAATATCTATTTGAGAACAATGGAAAAAGGAAAAAAACTTAACAATTTTATTTTAATAATCATATGATAACAGTATAATACTGATGGAAAACTTTTTTGTAAAACATTCCTTTATGGAAATACATATTTACGACCAAAGAGAGAGAAATTTTAGGATTTCATAAAAATATATTCAAAACTATATTATGTACTAGTGAGTGGAAGAAATGATACAAGTATATGAATTAATTGTTAAAATCAACATTATAAGTAAATTAATTAGTTTTTTTATTATATAGTTCCTAATATTTCATCTAAGAAAGCAGAAACATAAATAATCTTGAAAAGTGAAAAGATAGTCTCAATAAACTCTTATAACATGGTAACATGCGATCATACAATCCATTTAATAAAATGAAATTAAATGATGCATAAAATATCATGAAAATAATAAATTTTATGATATTTTAGGTAAAATAGAAGTATATACACCTTGAATGTAAATTTAGGATCATAAAAAAGAATGAATCTCAAAGAAGGCTAATTAGGACGAAACTATTTCACCAATTTTCTTACTTTTAAAACATATATCCCATGGAAGAATGATGATAAATTAAATCTTTGATTATACATAAATTTAATTATAGGATACATTGAAGAAAAATTATCAGAATCAAATACACTTCACAAAGTAGAGAGTGGAGAATAAACCATGTATCTCATATAAATAAAATGTTTGATGAAATCCCTTTACCTTGTGTTTTTACTGTTGTTGTACTCATTAAGAAACATGTATAATATATGGATTTTTACAACCTTATATTACCCTCCTGTCAACTATCCTATGTTAATGTTTTACATATGGTAATATTCTTTTTGTTCTTTATATGTGTCTTAATTTTTTATATTGGTGGTCCGTATACTAATATCAAAATTATAGAATGGAAAAAATGACATAAATATCATTTATTTTTATTATAATTTTGTTCTAATAATATATTTAATATTTAAGTATGAAACGAAATACATAATTCATGGTGAAGGTAGGCCAAATGTACATATGAATGTTATTTTATTTTAATACACATGTTGAAAGAATGAAAGTTAAAGAAATATAAGTACATATATTTATATAAATATCATTATTATAGTAGATTTATTATATATTATATATCATATAAATTATCTAAAACCATCCTTCAATACAATCAATATATTGTATGAATGAATCATTTCTCATTGATGGGGAGTTAGTCCACACTTCCTCAAAAAAATTATCATATAAAAAAGGAATGTAAAAAACATTTGTTAGAAAATAAATACAAAATATTAATGAAATAACAGTTATAACATATAACATATATTAACATATTTTTCTAAATTTATATGATTAGAGGAAATATGGAATGTAAAAAATCATTGATTAGTGAGGAATGAGTTTATTGTACACAAAAAAAAAATATTTTTTTTCGAATTAGATTGATGTGTCCATAATCGTAGGTAAAATAATTAGCATAAAAATCATAGTATATTTATGAAACTATTGTTGTTATAATATTATTGAATAAAGAGAGTGTATGTGGTGGAGAAGGAAGTAAATGAAAGTACTTGAGAAAAGATATTTCCACTTAATCTTTTAACTTCTTTTGGATTGTTCCACCGGATTCAATGGATTACCGTGATCCAAATAGAATGATTTTACAATGAACATAATGATGTGGGGAAGTAAATTTGGTAGTCATTTTCTGATCCACTTTAATTTTAGAGATGTGAGGATGTGGTAGAGGTGGTGGCCTTTTATAGGGACAGAAAAGGACTCGGTTGGACTTTTTTAAAACATGTTTTGCGTACAAAGGATATTGACATAAAAAGTCATAATAAACATCGTAAATCAACAATAGATGGTTTATGGCCGAAATATCACCATATAATGCGTTTTGGACAAGTTTCCAGGTAATTTGGGCCCCTATTATAAAGGTTTCATCAATTATTATGCTTAATTTTACCTTAATCAATGTGATTAATTTGAATCACTCCTACTAATATTTTTCGTCAAAAATTAATTTTTTCTAATTAGAATCTAAATATTATACTATTTACAATGTTTTGTGTTAGCTTTTCAAAATTCAAATCATAGACTTCAAAAAATATATATTTAATTGTAATCCCATAGATGGGATGAAATTACGAGTTCTAAAAGTAGAATGAATTTCAAATTTTTATTAAGTTCTTATACACAAATTAAGAGTGAAATTTATTTTAAAGAGAAAATTTTTATTAATATATTTTTTATTGATCAAATGTGTCCATAATAAAAATTTAAAATATAATTTACATTAATAGTTATTTAAACAAAAATTCATTTTTTAACTAAAACACAATAGTTTTCACTATTAATCAAAAAATATAAATATTCTCTTAAAATTTCCAAAAAATCACCCTAAGTTAAATGTTGAATTATAAATTAAAAAATTATTTTTATTTTAAAAAAATAAATTTTTATATGTCTCTAAAATTAATTTCATTATTATTTCATAGAAGTACCTGATGTGTAGTTCATTGTTTTTTAATCATATGCGGAATTTACGAAAAATTATATATTTCAATATCAATATGATTTATTTCTATAAAAGATAATGAAAAATATTTGAAAAGTAGTTATTATTATTCATTTCACTTTTATTAACTACTATTTCATAAATATATCATTTAAATAAATTTATAAAGTGGTGAATTTTATAATCATAGTGTTATGTGTAACATACACCTATTTGGTGTTGTGGGTAGCACAAGCCAAGTCAATATTGTGTGTTGAACAAGCCAAGTTATTATTGTCTACAGTGCAATAAAATTTAGTGTCATGGAAATATTAATGTTTGATTTAATTTTTTAATATATATATATATTTCTAATATATTGTTAAATGTAAAATATCAAAAAGATAAATTAATTCGAAATAATATTTCACAAAATCTCTATAATTTTCAAAAATGAGGGGATGATAGGTAATTTAGTTATACATTTGAAAATAGAAAATATAAATTTTTATTTATGTTCATGGAATTATTTCATATCAATCATTTTTAATTGATCTATTAAAATACAACTACAAATACTATAATGGAGGTCTTAGTGAAATAGAAAAGTGGAAGAATTATTTAATCCTTAGGATATAACTCCTTCCCAATCCACATACACTTGATGGACATCCAAGTGTATTTTTATACTATGTTTAGATAAATTTAAAAATAGTATCACAATGTATTTCATTTTCTTATATATATCTAGTATAAACTGTCAGTAGTAAGAAATTATCATCCATATCATGAATGACCAATCAATTCTAAACAATTAAAAAGAATAGGATGAATCTTCATTAGTAACAATATCTCGTGCATAGATATTTATTCCCAATCAGAATGAATGTATTTCTAAATTGATTGAGACCATAGAAAAGGTCATCCTTGAAGGCATTCCCATATGAGTGAATACAATTATGTGTTTTCTAAAAAAAGTTTTAGTAATCTTCATAAGATAGAGGTTGATTTGAAAAATAATATTATAGGTGGTTCTTTATTAGAGATGAAAAAAACAAATAAATATATAGAGTTATTGAACCAGATAACCAAAACAAAAAAAACTACATGATAATATATATAAAGGGTTTATATTCCCTATTTCATTCCCATTGGGTGAAAATTCCAATTTTTCATGAATAATTATGGATAAATATGTCTTTATCTTGATTATAATGTTTTTAACAAGATCAATACAATTAAAATTATCATCTTCTATGTTTTTATGAATTGATAGATATGATATGTACATAATAGTACTTCTCTAATAATATTTTCTGTCAACATATTATTAAGTAATGGTGATGAAAGAAAATATCCCCATGGATGCTTTACAAATAAGGGAAGAAATTTAAGAGTTCATTGTGATTCCATTCAAACTCAAAAAATGGGACTACAATATTCATGGAAATTTTTAATAATTTTCTTATGGATTAAAACTAAAACTAATTCATTGTTTTTATTAAGGTTATTTATATATATTCTAAATTATTGGAGGAATATGAGGAGAATTATAATATTTTTCTGAGGATTGTGTAAAATGAAAAAATGTATGAAAAGTATAATAAATGTGGTTTAATATTTTAAAAATTATCTTCCTAAGGGAATTTCAATAGTAGAAAATAGTTATAAATGTATCTTTAGAAATGGATAAAATTTAAGGGTCTCTCATATCATTATATGTGATTTTAATATAAAGATTAAATTGATTGAATATGTAATATTTGTGCTTTGTGAGAATTTTATTAAAATTTTCAAACCCCCAAATAAAGATAAAATGGAATGGATTTAATTTTTTTTTTGGAATGTTGATAATGAATACTGTTTTAGAGAGATGAATAAGAGGATTATCACTACACCAACACTATAATAACCCACCCATTTTGAAGGATTTGTTATCAATCAAGATTCATGAAAAAAGTGATTGGGTTTTGTACTCATGAAAAATAACAATGAGATAGACTATTCCTCCCCCATCTAAATATCCATGTGTCGAACTACCAAACTCATGATCTAATTTTCAATTATAGTAATATTCATGTTCTTGATTTGTATTTATTTTTTCAATAGAGATTTGTGACATAATATATGTGGAATATAAAATACCCAAATATATATTAATTGGAAGTGATCATAATATGATTCAAGAAGGTGGTTATATATGATCATAGTTTATGATTATTCAATCCATTACTATCATACAAATGAAAAATATGGAGTATGATCTCAGTAGAAATGATCCCACAACTATATATATGATTCGAAAAATAGGGGATTCAATATTATTGGACATGAAATAAATGGATTTGAAGAAACTAAAAATATAGTCTTTATACATTTATATCATACCTATATGACCATCCATTCATGAGAGGGTCTAGGATTCATAGAAATATTATATGTTTCTTTAAAATAATGTTGAATATATTTCATAGTTCAACAATGTTGAATATAGGTTTATAAATTTTGGAACATATATATCTATACCATAAAATACTTAACTTGTGAGAGAAAATCAGGATGATTCACATAGCTTATCATTTTATTTTAACTAATGAATCAATATGATATATCAAGATTTGTGAAAAAATGTCTAGTAATATTACATATAGTGAGTTATTTATAATTTTTAAATATATTCATGGTATTCTAGTAAGTTAACTATGAAAAATAAATGTCTATATGTAGGATGAAACAACTTCCCATAATAATAGAGAAATTAGAAAACATAAGCCATGATTTCATTGTAGGACTGCCTAAGAAACCTAATAGTAATAGTTCCATCTAGGTGGTAATAAATCACCTTAAAAATTCATCACATAACATTAATATCAATGATGATATCTCCCTTGAAACAAATAACATGAAAATTATAATAGATGTTGTGAGGTATCAGGGAGATAAATTCTCTATTTTACATGATAGATATGTGATGTATTTCTCAGGGTTTTAGAAAAGCATTCATAAATAACTGAACACAAAATTGAGAATCAACACTTCTTATCACCATTATATGGATGGACCACATAAAATAAAAAAATATATCTAGAATGTATTATAACATCACATTCAATGTATTTACAATGATGTAAGGATCAAAACCACTTTATATTGGTCTTCTCCTAAAACATAAGTTTCAATTACTGAATTCAAACGAAACATTATGAGGCACTATATGACAAGAGGTGTCAGAATAAGACATAATGGGTTGATGTTAGATATTGGAATTTCATAGGACTAGATCATATCTGATATATAAAAGATATTTTTCAACTCATCATGTGTCATTTGAAATCTATATAATGTCTATAGAAAATATATGCACACAATCATTTAGGATAAAAATAGTTCTATATTGTTCATAAATTTTTAATTCAAATATCACGATGGAAAAAATTAACAAGGAATGGAATGAAGGGAATGATTAATCCAGATTCATAGAAATATTTGATATCCTTTATTTCCATAGAGATTTTGAGTATTTAATACCACCCCTACATAACCTATCTCAATTAAATGTTCTAATACATCAATCCCACTTCAGACAATACATACTAGACCACTCACATGCATTAAATCCAAAGGATGTACCACCATAGAATAATATTTTTGTACAAGGATAAATCTGCTAAAGATCAATTATCATAGAGAGAATGATCTACCACACAAGATAAAAACATGCCCAATTTGTTTTTTCTCAAAAAAAATATGGAATTTACATGTAAAGTGGAATAGGGGGAATTATAAGTACCCAAATATTTTAGAGTGTTTGATATGAAAATTTAAAAAGTGAAATTTATAAATATGGGAATAATATAACTTCAGAAAATATATAAATTTCATTTCCTTTTAATGATAAATTAAATTCATTATTTATGATATTTGGTTATGGAAAATACATAAACTAATTTGGCCTTTTTGGACTATTACAAGTTATTTAAAATTTAAACTATAGTTAAGAAACATTTCATTTGATAATATATCATTTTAATAGTGATAATATGATTACTATATATTTGGTGTTACGAAATATCTAATTGACATGAAAAATATCAACACCACACACTATACACATAAAGAATTATCAGGTGTAATAAAGGCTAATATATTATGAATATAATGAATTAACATGTATATTGTAATTTTTAGGAAATGGTTTTTTTGATTATTTCTTATTGATTTTACATTATAAATGATTACATTATGAGATTGATAAAAATTATATTTCAATTAGAAAAATCAAGAATTCGATGTTCGGAAAATATGAAATTTCAATTAACACATTCTATTTAATGAATTCAAGAATTAAATGATATTTGAGTAAAATAATATGATAAAATAGTTTATATTAAGTGTAACTGATAATATAGATTGATGATGTGAAAAAAAAATCTTTAAGTATTATAATGCTATTATTATAAAAAGTGATTACTTTTCAATATGTTGCGTACAATGCGATATATGTTATCAATGATGTATGAATATATCTATAGATATTATATCGGTACTAATTATTCATAGACTATGGATAGTTTTTTATGTGATAGTGTTGTATTTATTTCTTTCTAAATTATACATGTTATATGTGATAATTCATTTCACTTCCAATATTGTCAAAGATATTTGTCAACGTAGAAAGATTGTTGACTAAAATTTTTATAGAAGTTGAATTGAAATAAATATTGAAATTTATTTTTCATATTATTATATGAAATATTCTATATGGAATTCATTGATGGATTATTTTATTGGTTGCCTTATAAAAAAATATTGATACGATTTGAGCCACATGGTCCACTCAATCCCACAAATGTGGGAGGACCTCAACCACATGGTGAATTCAGACCTTGAAGCCTTCATATATACTTAGGTGTGGAATTAAATTTTATAAGTACCATAACAGTTCACAACAAAGGAAGAGGTGGTACCATGTATAAGGAAAATGGGGTTCTGGTGGGATGGTGTAGGTGAGGTGTGACCTATTAGACTAATGTGTGCATGTGTAATGAGTGTTGAACCCATAGTCCACACAAATGAATTATGGTCAAATAGTCAAATATAAATCGGAGAAAATATCATGTAGAAAATTGATTTGGGAATGAATAATTGTGACATAGATCAGTAATCACATAGAAATTTATATATATTGGGAACCATCTGATCCTGATGATCTGTGATGTACATCAATTGTCTTCATACATTGACAATAAAAGGGTATCATCACATATTTTTGAACCGTAGTGTTAATTTATATTGACTCCTTTACATGAATGTTGTGATCAATTAAAAAAATTTAGGAATAAGGCAATTTATATCGAATTGAAGAAGGTAATGAATCTTCATCTTCTATTCATAAAAACAATATTTGTATTAAAATGACATTACTATAATTCATTACAAGAACTAGTAACATCACAAGCGTTAATTGAATGATAATAAATGTATCTTAAGTCCACAGTCAATCATCAGAGGTAGAAATAATGTGGTGAAATTATGAAAACCTTTAAAATTAAGGAATGTATATGATATCACATGTTTTTATCTCAATAACTTCAATAATTGAATTACAATGTTTTATGGATGAATGATAATACAAACTAACTTCATGTGATGTTTTATGTGATCAAGAAACAATTTAAGATAATCCATGTATCCATCACAAGAATATGGTAAGATCATTGATCATAGGATGCCTTAGTTGTTACTTTTTTAAAATGAATTATTTAGAATTTTCATCTAACCATCATTCGACTGGCTAAGAAGATGCCACCACTTGAACAACTAGAAATCCATATGAGTGGTAGAAGATGAAAAAAGTAATTATGTGATAGAATTGAATATATATCATGTCCCCTCGTCACTATATGTATAGGACACGAGTCCATCATTCATAAATTCAGGAGATCACTATGTGTTTGAATAGTCCTTTAGTATGACATGAAATGGTGATGAATTTCATTGTATAATCCACTATTATATTGAAGGATGGATGAGGGATATAGAGCTTTTATTCAATGTCTTCATAAATTACACTTTGAAAATAGAACATGTGATGTACTGATATATTAACATGCTACAATTATGTTATGAAGTTCCTACAAACATCTATGGGTATTTCTCGGATATCATGTACAACCATTGTCCCACACAGTGGAAACATGTGATCCATTAAGGTCACCTAAAAGAGGTTGATATAGACCAATATAAAATATATTGATATTATTCAATGTACTTTCAAAAATTGAAATGAAATTTTTTGAGACCCATGTGATCACTTAAAGTAGACAAGATTATCTCATAACCATTGACAGGTCACACACATCACATGAAATATTAAAGATGGTTAGTGGAAGTTATCACTTACATTTATTGAATAATATTATGTTTATTTGAATATAATATTTTAGATTCGTTGTTATTCGAATATCTATGTTGATGAAAACAAAATTTAGTTGATAAAAAGTCATCTAATGAAGAAGATATGTCTTATCAAATTGATTATTTATTCACATTTATAAACTACTGCTACATGTAAAAATAATTCCATTAATGATTAGATGTATTAAAATTGAGAACACTAATAATTCAGTGATCTTCAATGAATAATGTATGTTGATTTTATATAAATTATCATTATTTTTTTCACTATTAAATTTTAATCATAAGAATATTTGTGAAACAACCACATGTTAATCATGGAATGTAATATGATTTTTTGATCCTTTTACAAAACATTTTTTATTTTTCTTATATTTTTTCAATTTCAAACTATAGAATTAAATAACTATATAATGAGATATTATGGATCTAACTCTCCGAACTGGATGAATTAATAAAGATCATTGTTAAAAATTTATCACTAATTCACCCAACCACATATTAGTGGATCCAATATAGGACTCAAAATCAATTATTTGATAAAACAATATTTCCATGAGTTTATACTATATTTATGTATACTATAAATAATATAAATTCTTTAATATTTGATGAGTTCCATATTTTTTTTGAATATATTTTATTGGAAGAAGAATCAAATTATTTCATATCTGTTGTCTTATGACCTTGAAGTATTTGATATTTTCACTATTGGTTATCCACCAATTGAAAAATATATTGAAATGACAATTTAATTCAATAGTAGATTTTAGGATTATGTGAAAGAAATGATCACTATACATTCATCATTATCAAAAAAGTGTAAACATTGTTTTGGTACTACCATAATCCATTAAAAAGTGGTAAAAACTGGAAAATATGTATGAATGGAATATTAAAATCAATGATGTCAAATTAACAATAAATAGGGAAACATTTGAGTTTCTATGAATGGTTGAGGATGAAAATTTTAATTACTATTTCAAATGTGTAAATTATAATGACCCATACTTTACAAACATTGTTATTACTTCAAAATTTATGCACACTTATTACAAAATATAACAAATACAATAAAGGACCATATAGGTATAGTGTCTTTAGAAACTGTGAAACATAAACAACTGGTTCATAAATCATCTACACCTTCTCCATTTTATTTTATCATATCTAGAGTCCCTTTTTTCATATCTTACTTAATAACCCTATTCCTGACCAAGGGAAATGAAAACTTATAAAAGGGTGAGCTAAAATTCTCAGTAAGGGTAAACAAAAGAAATATCAATCACATCATATTCAAAAGAACATAACATTTTGGAAATCGTAACCTACAAAAGGGATCATACATTCATAACATGGGATAAATCATAGTAGTTAAATGTAATCCAAATAATCATAACATGAAACTTTTTGGCATTCACACATATTCATAGAGAATCATTTCTTATTAGTCAAGACTCTTTTCCAAGACTATCCTAGCGGACAAAGACCATTTCTGAATCGAGTTCACTCCTCGTTCCAGTCCTGTATCACTGAACCAGATTAACCTGACATTCCAGCCATGTCTATCTGACGAGATATAAATATTTACCCTATTCATTGGAGGGAGATATAGGTACCACCAATCTCATAATGATACCATTATTATGTTTCCACAAGATCATAAATCATACATCATAACATAACCCATGTAATAAAAATATGATTCTTAAGAATCATTCCATCATAACATAATCCATAAGATAAAATGACATATTTACATAATCAAATCAATGTAAAAATAGGGACGGAAACATAACCCTATATTATCATAGATGTAATATAATTTTGATAAAATGCATGAACTCCATTCTTGAGGAAAATATCCTTTCTTTTTCAAAAACATTTTTCATTTCATAACATGTCATACAATTTTAAAATAAAAGAAGTTGATTAAAAATAATCTTGAAAACATCTAAAGGAGTCTTCATGGAAATAAATTTCTAAAAATCCATTCATGCTGTATAAATTATAGAAAAAATTTCTTCTCATACTTTGGCCGAAAAAGACAAAAAGTACCTCATACTAATAACGACAAAAGATTCTTTTCATATCTTTTACTAAAAAATCACTGATGGGTAAAAGTGGATTACAAAAATTGTTGGAGGATAGAAATAATATAACATATTGAGGAAACATGGATGTGGATGACAAATATTCCCCAATAAATTCTTATGTATAAACAATCTCGGATAAAAATGATATTATGAGATTTTCCCTTACCTTAGTTCTGATTTGCTTCGTACATGTCTAGACCTCCTGTATAATGATTTAAAAAATGTTATTGACTTATTCCATAATCTTACTAATTGTTATGATATCATATATGGTCATATTTTGTATCTTCTTATTAGTAATATTTTATTGCTACTTGTTATTCGGGTGTTCACTGCTTTATGTTCTTATGCATGTCTTGTCGAATAAATAATTTTTTATTATTTTTATGTTATAGATACCTCATTTCCAGAATTGTATTAGTGTAACATATATCATATTTATTAATTCAATTCATTTATATAATCATTATTCAATGAATATCATGTAGAACGAGTCACATAAAATCGTGGAGATGGTAGGTCGTACGTACGCACGAGCGATGATATCGTTCCCATGATCATGGAGTTGTATTAAAGTGTATATATAATATTTAAGAATCTATATAAATTTAAAATAATAATATATAGTTATTATTTACGCCATTATAACCATCCAAGTAAGGTGGTGGTGGAAAACATATTACACCATGGCGTGGAGACGATATTCTGTACGTACGCACGCGTGGTGATTTAGTTTCCCGTAGGATGGATAGGAGGTGAAATAGGGTTGTTTCATATTTATAATAAAATATCAGTATATTATTGATTTTAATGTTATTACTTAATAATGAAACATCTAAAGAATTGTAAGTAGAAGAAGAAATAAATTTGAAACAATTGGTGACAAACATTATCTCTTCTTTGAAGCGCCTCTTCTTAACCTCCTCTTAGGGCACTAAAGATAGTATTTGAAGAAGACCAGGACCTCTAGGATGTTTATAGGGAAGTGGAGAAGATATATTGGCAGGTTTTGGCCGATAATTAAGGCTCTAAGTGGTGTGAGGAGGAGAGGGAGGAGGTTCCCTTTTATAAGGGAGGAGAGGGGCACCTTAAGAGAAACTTAAAATATTATTTTATAATAAAGTCATATTTGAATTTTAATATATAAAAATTGATTTATTTTGAAGCTTAGGTGGTGATGGGTCTAAATCATCTCCACCAATATATTTTATACAAGTTTAGGTTACTATTTTAACCATATCATTTATATTTAACTATAAGTTAAATAATTTAACTTTTACCGTGTCTTCTTGTTTTCTTACATTATATGGTTAATAAACATACTATAACGAGCCAAAATATCTCCAAGTGGGTAATTATTAATATATATAACCTTATCTAATTCATTTGGCAGAAACATATTTTTTTAGGAAGAAAATAACAATTAATAATTTAATATATGTTTTAAAAAACTATTTTATGTCAATTTTGACAATATTTGGTAATTGATTTTTGTGAAAATCATAACAGCATGATTAGTTCGAACAAAGTTAGTTAAATAAATAAAAATATGTAATATTAACCTATTAAATTAGTTTAATTCATTAAAAGTCTCTAATTAAATTTATTTGGGTATTTGTAATATCAATTATGTTAATATTTCCTTATTAAGGTAATTACTGCATCATCAATGTGTCATAAATAATTTAAATTATACAAATTTGAAAAATTATAAATAAAATAAAATTATGTAGGAAATCTTTTTATCTTTCTAATGAATTTTTATAGTCGAATTTATCTTATTTATAACCATATATTAAAAATGTATAGTTATCAAACTTTGATTTTAACTATTTTAACTCTTCTTTAAATAAAATAATAATAAGTGTCCTAATCTAATCCAAGTGGACCTAAATGGTCATATGTTATTCCTAAAGTTGTTTTTGGTCGAATTAATCTTATCTAATAAAATTAAGACATGTGTTAGGGTAAAAATAATATCATATTTACCTTTAATTACCCGATTTACTTTTAACCGTGGTAAAAAAAGTAAAAAGTTACTATTCACAAAAAATTAATTTTATCTTATTGAACTAAATTTTGATCCTTTATATTAACAATGTCTCTCGGACTTTTATAATTATAGTCACAGAAGTGATAAAATTATGTTTTATATAAATTTTCAAATTCTCCTAGGAGATGGGTAAAAGACGGTGAAAGGTTCAATAAAATTTTTATATATCTAAAATTATTATAAAATGACTCCAATGAATTGCATTGAACATATATAGGTATTAAGTATCTATTTTTACCTAAAATAAATTTAAATAAAATAAATATTTATTTAAATAAAAAGTCGATTTTTAAAAATTAATCCTGTGTTTTCACTATTCATAAAAAATTGAAAGATTTTAGAAAAATACAAAAAATTCATCCTAGGATAATTTAAATATTCAGAATCCAAAAATGAACTCTATTTTGAAAGTTAAAATTTAAAAAATTTCACAAAATCGGTATTAATATTCATAACCGCTAGTTTTAATAATATTTTAATAGCATATCGTTGTTTAGTGAATCTCGGTATTGCATTACACGCAAGCTATCGAGTAAGGTCGCGATTGCGTGTAAAGAAAGACAAGATAGTGTTGTGTTTAGTTAAAGATTCCTTTTATGATTTATGTAACATAAAAACAAAATATTTCTCATAAAAATATCAGCTGTTACATAAATGTTATTTTTTTCCATTTAAGGGGATTTTGTGACAATAATAATTATTTAATTATGGAAATAAAATTTATGAGTAACTTATTATATAGAATCGACCAAATTATCTCATCCTTAAATGAAATCCATGACATATACCTTTATTAAATTTACAATAATATATAGAATTGTGAGATGGTTAATGCTCTAGTATTCAAAAAACTCAAATTAACAAATTGAATTCAAATCAATTAACAAGATAATTATAATGGTTGATGAACTAATTGAACTCCAATATGATATATATAAATATGATGGGAGTCATGTGCATAAAAATGGAATAGTATATCTCACATTGAAAAATATCAATAAGGGAAAACGAAAGTAAAAAATGAATCATCCCAAATAAATGTAATTGTAGTGGTGGTATTGGAAATATTTTTGAATATTTAATATTGAAGAATATATATATAGAATTGGAAGTAGAAGATGAAGATAAAAGAAAAGAAAATAATTTATAGTGAAAGACAAATGAAACATATGTTAAAATCAATATAAACATCAATTACTGAAATTTAATTATCTATCATACGAAAATGCTTATTATATTGAGAAAAGTGGTTGAATACAAACTATCCAGATTTTATTATTTGAAGGATTAATATTCTAGAGAATCCATTATCATTGATTAATATTTTAAAAAAAATGATAATAGTTCTCATAGTAGTGAAGAATAATGGAATGAATATTTCATTATTGACATGTTGAAAAATGAACTGGAAGATTGACTTGATGAACTAAAAACAACTAAATTAGAAATTGAACAATTGTAGAAGGGTAAAGAAGAGTTCCGAAAAAAATAATATGAGTACACAGAAGATATTCAACTTATCGATGTAAAATTGTATGATAAAGAAATAATTATATGAAAACAAACAATGAAGTGTGATACACTAGAGTAACATCCTAAGATGTCTGAGTCAATCTTTCTTAACATTTTAAAAAATGATGAAATGATGAATATTAATTATGTCAAAGATGTTGGAGGAAATTTTGAATCATCAAAAAATTCATAGATAGATTTTGATAATTATCCATTGATATCTCATCTTATTTAATTATAAGAAATTAAATTTGTATAGCCTAACAGTGCATGGTTCATTATAATTTCAAGGAAAATATGTGTTCAAAATAACCCTCAATGTTTTTATCTAATAGGGGTGTTACAGAATGACCCAGAGAGACATGGATAAATAAAAACCTATGAAATAAAATTCATTATGTTTTTAAAAATGTCAATATGACATTCAATAATAGAGATCAGAGTTATTTAAATGATCAGAATTTTGGTTATCCTACTGGTGTTTTGGAATATATGGACCAAGGAGTCTGTAATGAGGATCATTTTATCTCCCCCGTGAATAAATATAGGCCATGATTTAGGGGGAGTATATAAGATATAAGGAGAATAAATTTTTTTAAAATATAAACCAATAATTAAAAATCTAATGTGGTTTCTGACCAAAGACGATTTTAAGAGATTAAGGTGTTGTGTAGTGGGAATGAACAGAATATTCACTGTTGTAGAGTGTGTCTGAATATTATTCTTTATAGATAAAATTTTATATGTTAAGAATAAAAATAATTGAAATACTATAAAATATTTTTTTAGGGACATTAATTTAACGGCGTGTAAAAGTGGAAGACCCTATATTCTTAATAGTGGTCAATAATCACGTTTAAAATGAGACACAAATATTTTCATAAATATTGAGAAACATGATGGAGGTAATATATCATTTGAAAATAATATATTAATATAATTTTATGGTTTTGGTTTTTCTAAAATTGAATGACCCAGACTAAATACAATATTGGATTTATTTATTGACATGCTCAATCAAAAATTATTTATTGTCAATCAATTACGTGATAAATTTTCTGAGGTGATAAATTATATATATATTTTTCCTATCAAGAATATTTTTTTTGGAAAAATTATTATTATTGGAGAATTAAATAATGCTAATTTATTTCAAATTGGACACTCATGTAATTCAAGATTTCATAGTGATGTATAAGAAAACATTCTATGGCTAAATATTCATAAAAATATATTTAATCATAAATTTTATTATATCTATAAATAAAACATGGTTAGAGATTTTCCATTGATAATAAAATATATTTTTAATGTTTGTACACTCCTTCATAATGTGTAAATGGTTTAAGGTAATCATGAGATAGTAAACACAAAAATACCGGGGCCTCTAGAGTCAAATAATATTTTTGTGGACTAATGATATATCTATAAAAAAATTAAATTAATTTTATCACCATAAATAACGACTTCACAAAAATGAAAAGATCGTAATATTAAAATCATATAAATAGGCATGGATATGTTCATATTATACTCTAGTGAGGTTAAATGTGAACAATGTAATGAAATTAATAAATTAATATCTACGAGTGAAAGGAATAAAATTTAAGTGATTTTGAATATTATCCTGTAAAATAAGGAACAATACATTAGTCTATATTCCCCTACACACCAAAATAGTGTTTTGATACTTGAAAAATAAACTGATACATTTTGGAGAGGAATATACCCATTTTTAATATGTTTAGGAAATCAAAATTACTTTATAGGGATGTAATCTGATCTTTTTTCTATATTAAAAAATAATATTTTAATTGTATAAATCCATATGATACTTTATCTAAAATTTTGTATAAGAAAAATAATATATTTGTTTACATTCAAGTCATTGGGTGTAAATTTATCATCAAAATTATATATACCAATCTACAGAAATTTTAGGAAAAAGTTATGGATGGTATATTTTATGGAATTCTATATAAATTAGAATTGATATAGAGACTAGAATACGAGACGAGGAAAAGTGGTTAAATATTTTTATGTCAAACCCATTGAAAAAAAATCCTTAAAGCATGATATAGATGCTATAAAATTTTAAGAAAATGAAGATAACAATAAGAAGGTTCTTAAACATGTTAGTGATTAACAATATAATATTGAACCCCATGTTGGATTTATCAATTAATATCATAATTATAATGAAGTGGATATTTCTAAAACAAAAAAAAACAAAGTACTTCTCATTAATGAAACATGTGTGAATTTAAAATTTAATTAGATAATTGTGCACACTTTTTTAGACTATATGAAATGTGAAATTAAATGATCACATAGAATATCCATCTAGTATATGATTGAGGCTAGAAATTAATACTTCACATATATGAAAAATTTACCCAATATCATTAACAAATGCCTTTGATACAGATATGTTTATTATGGTTATGAACAAAAATAAAATTTAAATTGAAAATAATTAACCAAAAGAACATGATCCAAAACCTTATTATAAAAATATCATATGAATAATTCCATTCTACAAAATCAAGATGAACTATTAGGAATGTTTTTCTTGTAAACGTTTATACTTATATGAAATGAATTCTCACAAATAGTAATAGTATATTTTGAAGAAATGGTTACTCTATGTGAATGGTCAAGAGATATTAGAACATTAATTGTTGTTGCATCCTACATGGAATAAAAAATTTATCAATTCATGTCAAATCCCCATTCAAAAATGATGAAGATTAAGAAGAAGGCTATTTATGATTTAAATCAGGCCCCATGGGTGAGGTTTTCAATTATAGACAACTAATTTATAGATATAAAATTTTGAACCTTAAATGTGGATAAATACTTATATATCAATGATACTAAGAGAGGTAATATTTTTAAAATTTTATATACTAATAATATAATATTTTTAGCTGATCAAAAAATTCATGTCTATATTTTTTAATCTAGATAAAACCACAATTTTAGATGACCATGCTAGCTATGTTGACATACATTATGGGATTAAAATATTCATTTTTTAACCATCACATATCCCAAAATGTATCCATTATATTTCTTTTACAATTTGAAATGGTGGAGTCAAAAATGATTGTAAAAACATTCAAGTCAGATTGAATCTATATAAATATGAAAATAAAGGTACTATTAGTCAAATTGATTTAATAATACATATTTTGTGTGTTCATGATCTCATAGTTTTAACATCATGAGTATCAAATTGGAAACACGATATTCGATAGCACACATGATAGACTGCATTTAGATTAAATAAATAACATAATATTATTATTTAATATGATTATTATAATATGGAATTTATAATAGTTGGAATGGAAATTATTAACTTAATTAGTAAAATAATGTTCCCACGTGTTTATATAATGATTTTTCAGTTTCAAAATTTATTATGAAATTAAATAAAGACCAATTGAATATAAAGAAATTGTTTTTATGAAAATATATTTAAATAAAATATATTTTGTATATAAAATAATAAAATGACTCTCTAAATTTTTTTATAAATGAAATATAAATTCAATATAATTTTTAAAATCCATCATATGTTATTTCTAGACATTGTATAACAACTAATACAACATTAAGGAAAAAATCCGTTTTTTCTAAGAACACTATTTTACCGCCTTTTAATGGAGAACAAATTTAAAATATATTATTTTTCACTTATATGTGTTATTTTTTACATCATATAATTTTTAGATGGAATAGGGACATCAAAATTAACTTTGGATGAGTTTTTTTTATTTTCCAATAAATTTCATATTTTAATGAATAGTGAAAAATACTGAATTTTCACCCAAAAATATTTTTCATCTAATTTATTTATCTTTTTATATTATACCTTACATGGGTTTAAGGTATAATTAGTTTATTTTTTTTCATTTAATCAAATTTTATTCATTGGAAACTATTTTAAATAGAAATTTATTAAAAACGTTTCAAACAAATGAATTTTTTCACTTAAAAACATGCTTTTTTCGTTATATATGTAGAATTAGTTTTAAATATAATTTCCCACATATATGAATTGAATTAGGAAAAATAGGATATATATTTCTAAAAATAATTTCCATATTATGATTTACATTTAATATCATTTTTTGGTATAATATTGATACCATGGTAAAAAAAATTATTTATTGTTTTATAGGTATAATTTTGACAAGGGATAAAGTTAAATGTAAAGGGCATAAAATAACTGAAAACAACAATTTTTAAAGGGTGGCTAAGGTGTGGATATAACCTCCACCGAATATATAACATTAATTACCTTCCAATTTTGTAGAATTTAATTCCATATCTATATGGATAGATTTTAATATAAAATAATCTGCCAACTTAGCTCTAGAACCATCCTCTTCTTAAATATAAATACCACACCCTCACCTCCCCATTTCACCCCAAAAATCCTTATAGCTCCAAAAATCTCGGAGAACAATTCCCCTCATCACTGTCCCAGGGCCCATGTGCTATTGGTCTCACTAATCTTCCAAACTCAAGGTCCTCAATGGACATTCATTCCATGGGTAATCAAGAGGTAATTTTCTCAAAGTACCTCTCCTAATTTCTCTTCCTTTACTACGTTATCCTCACATCCGTCATCCATAGATGACTTATAAATCCAAAATAATGTACAGAATATATTATCATGTCTCTAATAAAATATATCATGTCAATTTAGTTTTTCATCTCTTCTTATTCAAAGACTTAAATTATTGTCCAATTTATTTTCTTTAATCACCTCCATGATTAATGTTTTTTTCTTTTTTCATTTACAACCTTCATAGATGGAAATAAAACAATTATTATTTTTAAATAACACTATAATATGTATAATATAAATCATTTACTATTCTATTAATTTTATATTAAACAGACCATCATGCTTCTTAAATTTTTGTTATATAATAACTTTATTTAGGGATATGTGGACTACTGCGTCGTCAAAATGATGTGAATTGTTCAAAAATAACATGGAATGAATTAGGTATTATTTTGTTAAAAATATATTATAAACTAAAATAAAAATAATTATTTAATCATATTATACATGTATACTTATTTACACACTTTTCATTTAATTTCACTGTTTTAATACTACAAGAAAAATGAAAATAGAATTTATGCATTCATACGTCCTACATTCTGATTGAATGATGTATTTATTTAATTTATAATGATTATTATAAATATTTCTATAATGAAAATATAGGATATTTATAAAAAAAATTATATTTTAGAAGATGATATAATAATTACCATATAGACTATTGAAATCATATCAAGTTTATTTTCTACTCAACTACTGAATATCAATAAAACATCTGATATGAACTAAAATAATTATTTAATTGTTATAACATGATTTTCTATAATCAAAAATTAATAATAATAATAATTAAAAGGCTCTTAATAAAATTGAAATTAGACTTTTATTATTATTCAGGAATCATAAGGAACATACTAGATGAGTCGGACTAGAGGAAAAATATTTTCTTAACCCATATTACATTATTTCAGTTGACCTTATAATTGTTTATTATATCGTACATGTATTTGGTGTGAAATTAACTTTTAATTTTTTTATATTTTATTTATATATTTTCATAATTATTTTTATTGAAAACATATAATAAATCTATTTTAATAACCAATAGATCTTTCTATGGGATTTCATCTCAATATCTATTCATTGAGTAATTTCCTGATAATATTCACCATTATTATTTTAAATTGTGTATATAAAAGCACTATGAAATTTCATATCAAAATTTAATCAATAATATTGTTATTTATTGTCTTGGTAAATTCATTAATTCATGTAGATTATGATTTAAATTTTCCAAATGGTATGGGAATCCTTAAACCTTAAAATATTTAGTTATAAAATATTTCACATCATGATATAAATCTACATATTTATTATATGTATATAAAATAATTTTGAAGGATATATTTTAGGTATTTTTAATTTAATTTAACAGTTTTATTAATGAATCTATCTACGTATTTTATAATGATAATTTCTATAAAAAAAGAATGTTATATTTAATTTATACAGGGACCACAACATCTCTTTTTACATAACCCTTATTTGATATTTGTATTATTCTACATGACATAATTTTTTTAGAATAATGAAATGTAACTTATTCCTTTTTTTGGTGTTTTTGAATTGAATTTTTTTAATGAACATTGACTATTTCAATATATTTTAATTATATCTCACAATTTCAATATGTAAATGTAATTTTTTACTTCATGCATGATTTATGTGTTGTGATTATGTTTTGGTCGATGGAATGATGATGGGTGGTTACATGATAAACTGAATAAGAGTCGTTATTTGATAAAAAAGTTATGGATGGTAACATGATAAACCAAGGACCAATGGGTACATTATAACCTCTAATGAATTGGGTTTGGAATTCCCAAGAGGGGTATTCCATTTGTAAGCGTGACCTGGGTTGATGTGGACATTGTCTTAATTCCAATTAAGTACGATTAGGTTCCAAGATATCTTTATATGTTATATATGCATTAATTGGATTAATGGTAATATTTTAATTAAAAAATGATATGAAATCACGTTATTTTTAGTAAAGAGTATTTACTACTTCATTAAGGTAAAATTCAGGACATAATGATAAATTATTAAGGGATTACATATTGTCCAATGAATAAATGATTTCCTTCTTTTTTTTATCCCTTACAGATATGTTTCTGCTCATCCCATGTTTGAAATGATTTAATAGGATTTAATGGTTAATAAAATGAGAGATGAGATCAAGGAAATGTTATGATTATTAAACATGAAACAAAATCCTATTTCTTTGAAAAATGTTCATTTTTTTAAAAAATGGATAGTGCGTAGATGTGTCTGCTTTCTAATATTTCAGTTGGTATGTATTACTTATGGGCTAGTTCTATAAATATTTAAATATGTTAAGATTCACAATGCGGTATAATTTAAAATTATTTATTTTACTCTATATTATGTAATGTTTTGGGTTATATGCTTATAGTCGGTGTCAGATGATTGTTTAGACATCATTATAGGTTAGGGTGATATTTTAGAATCGGTTACAAGTTAAATATAACCACAATGGATAACATAATATAATTATTCATAAATATTTTATATAAATTTATTTAATTTTAGAAAACATAAGTAATTACATGTTAGTGTTTATCTTATATATAAGATTATAAAAGATTATTTGGTTGATATAATCACACTGACAGTTTTGGCTTTAGTAAATGGATGGATATAATAGGCACCAAAGTAAAAATGAATGTGAAGGGAAATTTTGTGGTTCCCTATGTAAGAAATAGAATGAAATGTGAGGTAAAATGAGAACAGTTTTGTATATTCTAAACAAACTATTAAGATTAATGATTAACCACTTGATCCTGGTTGATTTTTCCGATGCATCATATTGGATAGAAATGAATCTGTCTAGAAGTTCGGGTATTAATGACAATAAAGTTAAACATATATAATAACATTTATATCATTTATGTGATATGAAACACCTAGGAAAATGTTATAGAGGCATGTGATGGTATTATAGATTTGGTAATGAATTTCCCAAAGCAATAACTGACCAAGGAAAATGGAAGTGTTCAGTTGACTCTAGGAATGGAAAATATGTTCATTACAAGTTACCAATTTAATGTTATAAATGTGAGGAGTAGAGTCATTATGAAAATAAATTTCTTATAATGAAGTTTCCGGAATGGTATCAGCATAACCATACAAATAAATGTTTTGTAATAAATAATGCATGTCCAATTTAATATTAGAAAACTGAAATTGACATATGAAATGTATAGATCATTTCCTGTCACATTTTATGAAATTATTGACTCTTAAGACATGATTGATGCTTTTGTTTATAGTAAATAATTATTAAAGTATAATATGAAAATATGTGTTTAATGGTACATGATAAATTATGAATGACTAAGAGGTCTGTATATAAGGAATCTGAGAGCTATGTTATATCTATAGATGATAAAATGTTTAAAATTATTAAATCACTTTGGATGATGAGATTACATTGTATGGGGTTTTATGGTATGTGAAGAATTGCCACTTATTAATTGAAAATCATATTCATGTATGAATAATATTTAATATGTTGAAAAATGTATAGATGTATTAATAACCATTAGGGTACATTTTTTTGATATTGAGGTAATTTTGGAATATTACATTTGGAGATAAAAAATTAATGTCAAGAGATAAACCATGAGATTAAAATATTTAAGGCTTATTTTTTAGGATTTCATCACATTTTGGTAAAGTTATACGAGTTATAATAATTGTATAGTTTTATTAAAAGGGTACCCAAAAGGATAATGACAACTTGTCATGTCTGGAAAGGGCCTGCGAATCGAAGCCACTACCAAAAAGAAAAAAATGTGCATTTCCTACCACATGCCTATGTGATTTTGTTTGATGAGTACTTTTTGAATTTTATATTTGATAAATCTTTGATTTGATAACAGACATATGAAGATTCATATTTTTTATGGAAAATTATTAACTTGTATTGGATAATATGTGATTTTTTAAGTTATATTTTATTGGTATGAGAGTTTATGATTGTTTGATATTATTGGGGGAAAATGTTTAATATTTATCTAGGAAGAATATGTTATCAAATCCTTAAAATTTTATGGTGTCAATAATATTTTTTGATCATGTAGAAGAATTTCAGTGTAAATTATTAATCAAATTTTCAATGATGAACATTGGGTGTCACTTTTGAATATTGGTGATTAAAAGTAGTTTTTCTTCATAAAATGGTTTACTCTTTTGTGGTAATTATTTGAATTTATCCTATAATTTTTTGTTTCGGTTAATATTTCATGATAGCATGAATCCATTTTTAATCTTTCGTAAATAATGTAATTATCAAAAAGATTATTATTGAGTTTCAGGTGTGAAAAAATCATCTGAAATACTCATTGTATGGAGAAAAATATGAGTTAATATTGGAATTTGACTAAAGAATGAAACCCTACATGATAACTATTTATATTTCCTAATGATATTAGTCACTGTCTAAAACAAATTCCACAAAATTATGAAAATCAACTTAAAATAAAAAAAAATTATTTTTAATTATACTGCAATGATACAACAAAATGCTTAACCCGTCAAAAATTAATATCTTTTTTGATTGTTAACTTTTTTCAAAAAAAAATCTAGTATTATATATAATAAAATTATAATTAATGGAACATTCATATCCTTGTATTCTATATGGAACCCTAGTTTGTGTTATCTCCTATATCATTCGTTCATTCCTTTCTTTCATTTAATGTTGATGTATTTTAAATCATTTTATCGATATGGGATTTCAATAAAGGTATTGGAGAAATTCATAACTTATTTAGAAACCCCATATTACAATTTTAAGGAGTCAATTTCTTAGGGTGGGGGGGGGGATATAACATCCTATGTTTTTAAATGGAAACTCCATGTTCGAGAGAAAACATGATATTCCAAAATTAGCTTAATTGGAAAATTTAATATATATTAAAATTTGATAGTTATCATATAGCCATTAGAATAGTGAGAAATAATAGGATTAACTTAATTAAAAAAATTACGTTTACCCATGTATATATAATAAATCATTAGTTACCATGTTAATTAGAAAATTAAATTAAAACCAACTGAATTTAAATGATATATTTCAATAAAAAATAATTTAAATGTGAATAAATGTGTATATAAAATAATAAAGTAACTTTTTTGAATTATATTAAAAAAATATAAATTAAATATAATTAATAAAAGTTTTTATATTTTTTTAGAAATTTTAGAAGATCAAATACAATTTTGTAGATAAAATGAGTGTTTTTATGAAAATTAATTTATACCGCCTTTTGATGTGGAACCAATTTTAAATATAGTTTTTGTAACTTTTACATGTTCGCTATGAAATAATCTAATTCTTCTTCGTATGTAGGACATAAATATTTAATTTGGATAATTTTTTGCTATTTTTTGTAAAATTCCATATGAAATTGATTACTGAAAAATATTTTATTTATGTTCAAAACTAGTTTTCATCTTATTAATTTATATTGTTATATAATAAATTCACTTGGATATAGAATAATTATATGAATTGTTTATCCAGTAATCCATTGTATTTCATTGAATTATTTATCAAATTTAAATTAGATATAGAAACATTTCTAACCATTGAACATTTCACATTAAAACATACCTTTTAGTTTTTATTGCTGAATTGATTTTAAATACAATTTTTCCAATAATGTTAATAGAATTATAAAATATGGATTCCATATTTGGAATAATAATGTAAAAATTATATTTTAATGTCAATTAACTTTTAATTTATTAAAAATTTACCATGTTAAAAAAATTATTTGATGTTGTATCTATACAATTGTGACAAGGATTAAATATACTAGTAAAAAGATTAACATACTTAAATACGAAATCATTTAATGGGTGGTTGAGCTGTGTCTCAATCCTAACTTGCCGAAAAAACAATATTCACAATCCATATTAATTTATTTAAATTCCACCACAATATTTTTATCATTTAATATAAAATAATCAATAAATTATTCACCTAATCCCACCTCACCTCATGTATAAATACCAACCAATCACCGCCTCATTTAGACACAAAAAGCATAGTGTCTATACAAATAATAGCCCAAACCTATCATCATCATTCTACCCTCGTCCAAGTACTTATGGTGTCACCGAAAGTTCAAATCCTAGGTTCTCAAGGTACTTTCACAAAAGGGATATTGAGGAGGTAATTTTCTCAAAGTACCTCTCTTAATTTATTTTATTATTCTAATTTCTCCTCACATATTTCATCCAATAATGCAGGATAACATCAGAATTATTTATATTCATGAGTTGTATTTATTTGATGTAATATATCATATCCATTTCGTTTCGTAACATATCTTATTAAATTAATGTAAATTATTATCATGATTTTGGAAATTAATCAACTACGTGAATAACGATTTCGTTCATTTCTATTTACCTCCGTCATGGATTGTATAAAAAATTATTCTAGTAAAATATTATTTTTATATTTATGTTATATCCTTTTTATTTTTCTATAAATTATATATTAATGATACCTTTATTCTTTCGAAATTTTTGTTATATGATAACTTCATTTAGAGATGTGTGTACTACTGCCTCATCGAAATTATCTGGTTCTTTCACACGTCACATTGAATGTATTAAATATTATTTTACAAAAAACATATCATATTATAAAATAATTATTTATAAAATAATTATATTTTATATTTATACACAATTATATACATTCCATTTAACTTTTTTATTTAAAGACGACGTGGAAAACAAAAATTGTGTACATGCGTAGGTATGACCCATAGTCTCCATGAACAGTGTGTTTAGTTTTTATTTAATGAAAGATATAATTACTTATATATTTAACATATAATAATATATATCATATTAATATTATATAGATTATGTAATTATGACTACATAGACTATTGACTTCATATCAAGTGCATTTTTAACTCATGTTCTGATTGTCAACAATACATCCAATATAAACATTATTAATTATTTTATGGTTATTACGTTTTAATTAAAAATATATAAGGAATAATAAACATGAAATGTTTCTTAATAATGTAAAAAATTATCATATTTTAATTATTCAGGATGAATAAGGAAATTATGAGATGATTCGGGCTCGAGGTAAGAGAATTTTAAACCCACATTCCATTGGTTGGGTTAACCTTCCACTTCTTGATTATGTGGAAAAACTCTTATATGTGAAATGAATATTTTATTTTTTTCCCTTAATTTTATGTTTATTTTTAGTGATAACACATAATTTATCTATTTTATTATCAATGTTTTCATTGTAATGGATTTCATCTCAATCTCTTTTCATTGAGTTATTTTGTGATAATATGAACCTTTATTCTTTTATAAGGATTTTATACAGCCACTACGACCTTTCATATCTATATTTTATATATAATAATATCATTTATTTTCGTGGTAAATGTATTAATTCAATGATATTAATAATTATATGATCATAGTTGTGTGGGATACCTTGAACGTTTAATGATTTAATTACCATATCATTTTCATTGGGGTATTAATTTACATATTTATTGTATAAACATAAAAGAAATTTTAAAATAATATATATATATATATAATGTGAATTTAATTTTTATTTTTCATATGTATAGTTTGTACATGTTTTATACAAAACTTTTTTCAAAATACAAAATGAATTTTTTAACATATATGGCATCAAAAACATCTCTACATCCCTAACACTTAGTTGATATTGGGATTCCTCTATAAGAATTAATATTTTTATAATAAATAGAAATAAATGGTTACCTTTCTATATTTTTTGTGTTGTAAAATGATTTAATATTAGATTGAGTATTCCATTATCATGAAATTATACCTTTCTATCGAAATTTGGAAATGTTATTTTTCCTTTATCCATGATTTATGTGTCACGCTTATATTTTGGAACTTAGAAATTTGAATAATGGTTACATGATAAACCAAAAACAGGTGGTTAGGTTATAAACTAATTATTAGTGATTCTATGATAAACAAAGGTTTGTTTGCTACATTATAACCTCCAATTAATTGGTAATGGAATTCGTCCTTACCATTATTCCATTTGTAAGAGACATGAGTGGAATTCAATCACATGGTTATTCAATTTATGTATGGTTATGTTCCAAGTTACCTGAATATGCTATTTTTGGTTTTTATGGGTTTTATGGTGATATATTAATTATAAAATGGGTAATAAATGATCTTCTATTTATTGATATGTATTTACCATAGCTTAAAGACAAATAATATTACATTATGATAAATTATTCATGGTTTACATGTGTTCGCAAGAATAATTTTTTGTATTTATTTATGTATCCCTTTCGGTTATTTATATAATCATTCCAAGATTTGTTTTTTTACTACATTTTAAGTTGAATAATGTCAATTATGGGTTCAGGGAAAATTTATAATGATTAAACAAGGAACAAAACCATGATTGTTTTTAAAATATTGTGTTTTATGAAAAAAATGGATAGTGAGTAGAATTGTCTAATATATAATATTTTTGTTGTTATGTATGATTTATGGCCAAATTATCTAAAGATATGGACATGAAAATATCCACAATGTGAGATAATATCAAATTATTGACCAAACAGATGATTACATAATGTTTAAGGACGTGTCCTTATAATAACTTCGAGAAAAGATATTGTATATATTCTGAGTCTCTATTAAAGATACAAATAAATCTAAAGGATTCACATCATATAGAAACCTTGATACTTCTAATATATATAAAAGGAATTTCTAAATTATGTTATTCATTATAATAAAGGATGTATTTAATATCAGTCTTATTTTAAAGATGCAGATTGACAACATGAATGCGATGATAGAAGATCTACCTTAGTGCTAATTTTTCATTAGGATATAGTATTGTTTGTTGGAACTGCATCAAGTAAAACCCAGAAAGACTATTTTATATAGAGAAAAAATTATTGGATGCAAGTAATGATTTATCAACAATGATTTTTATAAAGGAATAATTAAATGCTTGAAATTTCTATAATGTACTTATTTATTAATTATATTATTTTAAGGTATTATTATATCATTTAAAATAATATTTTTCTATTGTGAAACATATTTTTATTTTTATCCACAATTTTCCATTGATATTTTTACTCTAATTTATTTTCATTAGTTTTTATATGATTAAAAAATATTTGAATCAAATACCACTAGAAGGTAACTTATAGAAACAAAATTTATATCAAAGAAAGTCTTTATATATTCTTTATACAAATGTATAGAACTGAGAAGCTTTTCATTACAATCTAATATACCATTATAAACTTCATTGAATGTTAACATACATATAGAATATATCATGGGTCATATTTATTATAAATACAAAATTCCCAGAATTAATACCACCATCATAATTTGTTTTTCTGAATATTATATAAAATGTATGGTGGGTAAAATATTTTGGAAAATGATATTCTTATATTTACCAAAAAAGGTAATAATAAAAATTTGTTCATAAATAATAAAATATGTCTATTTCATGTTATATGAAAATAATTTTATTCATATATAATTATTCATGTCAAACATCTACTTCAATCTATAATAAACCAAGATGTTTCACCTTTCATAGAATCCATTTTATGTGATTTATAATATCGATTATATTTTTTTTGAATTTTATAAATTGAAAATATATTTTTATATTTTAATAATTAATTGATAAATATTGAATAGTCACCATTCTCATAAAGATACATATATTATTGACAAATATTTTGTTGAGAATATTATTTATATTATTTTTAATTAATATAAATCATAGGAAACAATAAGAAAATTTAAATTATTGATTCTTGATGACACTATCAAAACATTATTTACATATGAATATCACTTGAAAATATATATTAAGAATGAAAAATGAAAAATTAGAGTTTATTTTTAATTAATAACAATTATTTTAGCTATTTTTTTAAAAACATATTCCTATATTTATATCCTGTACAGAGAAACATTTATGTGATTGTGATGTTGGATTTAATGAAAATGAATTAGATAAATTAGTTAAATAGATGAAATAAATCCCATGAATGGAAATGATTCAAAAATAAATTTAGAAAAAATTGAATAACTGATCAATAATTTATTTAAGTAGAGATGATAATAATGTACATGTTGATGTGAAATGTTATTTATGAATTATTCCTAGGAATATTATATCAGATTACATAGAGTCGATACAGTATGCCATAAATTCAAAAATGTAATTAAATTTCCATGAAATGAATGTAATAATTTTCATTAACACTATGAGTTCTAATGATGACTAACATATCAAAATCAATTCAAATTGGGATGATGAAAAATTATTTTTTTAAATATTGATGTTATCCGTTAAAAGGGAACAAAATTAATGGAATAGTTTGATAAATCCATATTTTGGATGTCTCTAGATTGTAATTAATCATTTGATGATGGGTGAAAAAATTCAAAAAAAATAATAAAATTGATAAATTTGTTGTTTATGTAGAGAAAAAAAGGAATGTTAGTGATGAAATATACTCATTACAGTGATAATATTTCAAAATATATTTATTGTATTCGTAATCTAACTATAGACATAATCTCTAAATCAATTAAATTTTTTAATATATAAAAATGAATCAAATGAAGTTATAATAATGAATTCCAATTTATATTTTATGAAAAATTAATTATCTTCCATTATTTTTGCTAAGGGAAATATTTATAAACATTTAGAATTAATGATTCACCATAATGCTTTTTCTCGATATAGCTCAACATTTCTAGGATGTCATGTTTCAAATATTTGTTTTTTGATTATAAAAGTGTACACACTTATACAATACATCAGATGATAGTACTGCAAAAAATAAACTACATATAATAGATGTAATTAATTTAAACATATATTGTTTAAATTTAATGGAACATTTTCTTATTTAACATTGAGGATTTTGAATATTTTGGGTCTTGAATGTGTTATATTCAATTTTTTAGACCAAAATCATTACAACGCCAAAATATAAATTCAAATCACCATATAAAAATGATGGGCATAAAAACAAAAAAACACTTAGTTTATTGATAAATTATATTCACAAAATTGTTTAAAAAACAATTCATCATTTTGGGACTGTAAAAATTTCATTGATTGACATATTATTTATATTGACAATATAAAAGACATACTATTATGTAGAAATATTGTATCAATTTATTGTAAGAACATAATTTTCAATTTATAATTATTTTTATGATTTAATAACTACTTCAATATCCTTATCTAACTATGTGATGTAGGTTATGAAATTTTCTTATGGAATGAAAAACATACCTCAATAATTTTGGTAGGAGTTCACATAATATTTTCCAATCAGTATTATTTTCTTTAGGAATTTTTACTAGAAGGAATTTCCACATAAAATTTTTATTTTCGTAGTTTTATTTAGAATTAGCAATGACTTTTTTAATATAAATACCATATAGAAAATTGATTGAAACATTTTTACAAATTCCATAAATGAAATTTTCACAGACATTCTAAAATATAAGTTTATTATTAATGAATAAAATGACCCTATTTAATTTAGAAACAAACATATGTATAAATTTAACCAAATTAGTAATATATTAACTTATATATTATTAATTTTACTAGAAGGAGATATTTTTAAACCAAAAAATCTATTAGTATTAGAATAAAATACTTTTCATGAAATAGTTGATGAAAAAACATGATATACATGATTTTAATTTCACTTTCATAAATTGACTATGATATAGATATTTAAAAAATTTACATATCTAGTTAAAATTTATAATAAAACTCCCATAACCAATATATATTATGAACACAGTCGAAGATTTTCCAATAATTATTATGAATCATTTTATAGTTATAATGGTATTCAACATAACATTTCAACATAATGGACATCATAAATAAATATTGTATCTAAATGAGGAATATGTTTTTTGAATGATGTTTCTACATTTATAATTTATGATTATCATGTTGGAGAGTATTTATGGGGTTATGATATTACTAATAAATTTTTTATAAATAATATTAAAATTCATTCAATATTAAAATATACATATTTTTAATAGTTTAATTTGTAAAAAAAATTACATCATTAATTCCATATGAAATTAATTTTTCTAAGAATTGTTGATAAAAAATATACTATTGATCACAAATTTAATGAATAAACTTTTATTGGTCATTTCAGCACATGTTTGGAAATCATATTGAAATTTAAACATAAGGAATAACATATTTCTCCTCATAAAATCACTATATTTGAAATGAAAATAAAATTAAGAATTATAATATTTTTTTTCAATAATATGTTTATGTTTAATACCCACCTTGTTATTAATATATTAAAAATGTAACATTTATAAAAAATTACTATTTAAAATTATGTAATTAAATATGCTGAGAGGACCTTTGATGATATATTATCTATCTTATTACACTAACATGTATTTTATAAAAAAAATATTGGAATATCTAACTCTTTTGATCACAAAATTGATTATGAACATTATAACATCTATAATTTTCCAACTATTATTTTTAGAGATTATATATACTATTTTCCAGATTAGGTGCTAAGACGAAATGAAATTCCATGTCCCAGTGTTCCTGGAACAATTGGTACAACAATATTTTAATATTAAATAGAACATGCTTGTAAATTCCAAAAAAATGAAATAACTATTAAATATGTTTTCAAATCAGAAATATGAATGCACCATTGAGTTCCGAATTGTCGCTTTACCCAGGAAGCGACCTAACATTGGTTGACATGGGTCATCTGTCAAATATATATCATGGGTGTAGATTTTATAATATAGTTTAATAACACTTATTTTATTTCAATTTTTGAAGCAAAAATTGGTAATACAATAAATGATCCATATTTTTAGAAATCTAGGAAAAATTGCATAACCATGGAATACTCTGGCGAGTCGTCAGAGAGATATATATGGAATTAACTTGAATGATCGACTACAGTCTTGCGGTTCATGGATCAATCGATCGGTGTAGAATCATAGTAGATGGATCTCTCAAAATAACGTGGTGAAGTGATCATTATTCATTAGTGATCGAACCAAGTAAAGATTGGATATTCTTTATATGGATTTCTTCCTCATTGTAGATTCAAATGATGAATGAATACAAATCCATGAATAGATTATCCTACAGGTCGGTTGTATATGTTGGATGAGATTATTTTTGGGTTTATCAGTATTTATATAATATATATTTTTAAACCAAATCCCACTTTCTTGATCATTGTCCATGAATTCTTGAAAAATTATGATAAACCCATGTTCACATGAATTTCTCATTCTGTTATTAATGTTTTTCGGCATTGGATCCCTATGGTTCTTGCTTCAAATTGTTTGGTGGGGATGAAATCGATTGGAACCCCGAATTTTAAGAAATTAAAAAATGAAGTTCCATTCATGTAGATCGGGTACCAAGGATCCTGGATCTTTGACTATTTTGTTTTTTGGGAATCAAAGGAGTCATGGTGGTCTGTGGAAGGGACCATTATCACACAACATCGGCACCAGTGACCAGAGACTATGCATGTGTTGCGTGGAAGAGAATAATGTATGTCATTAATAAGAGGTTTATATATGTGGATTGTGGTGGGTTGGCATGTGGGGCCGTATATGTAACACCCAATCATTTTATAGAACGCTATCTCATTAAAGTAATTCAATAGCTTGCACTACACAAAACACTGAGTTCGAGTGCACCACAACGTAGTAAACTAGCTGTTCAGAAAGTGGTTATAAATAGTATTAACTCTATTTTGAATCTTATATACTCCATATAATTTTAACATCCTTTTTATGTGTCTCATTAACATAATATAAGAACATATTCATTTTTTTCCAAATGTATGAAATATTTTACAAAAAATCAAATTTCTCCGCCTTTTAAGGGTGAACCCATTTTAAAACCAATATTTGAAACTATTATATAATAAATTTAATGAAATTAAATATTATTTAAATTCAGGACCTAAAAAGATTGTTTTTATTAATTTTTGGTACTTTTCGAATAACTTTCATATTTTGACGATTAGTGAAAAATACTATGTTTTAATTAAATTTTTTTAATAAAAATAATTAATATTGTTAATTTATGATTTATAATGATTATAAAGTATAATTATATTATATTATTATCATTTAATGCAATTTAGGTCATTATAACTAATTTAAAATTTAAATTTGACATAAATACATGGCAATATTTTGATAGTTTTTATATTTTGTAAACCCGCATTATGGTTTTGATAATGAGAATTAATTTTAAATTAATAAATGAAACTTCAATGTTTTGAATAAGGAAAAATAGAATTCATTTTTTTATTCCAAATATCAAAATTACCTTAGGATGATTTTTTTGTATTTTAATGAAAACATTCAATTTTGTATGAATAGTGAAAAACACAACGTTATTATTTAACATCGCTTTTTTATTCAAATAATTATTTATTTTATTTAAAATAATTTTATGTAAAAATAGATATATAATACCTATATAGGTTCAATTTAATTCATTGGAGTCATTTTATAATAAAATTATATGTTTAAAATTTTATTGAACTTTTTAACCTCTTTTATCCATCTTCTAAGGGCATTTTCAAATTTGTATAAAACATAATATTACCTCTTTTCTGAGTTAAATTTAAAAAAATTCAGATAAACGGTTTACAAAATCATGTAAAATGTTTCTCAGTATAAAGAAAATAATTTTTGGTGAATAGTATCTTTTGACTTTTATTTACCTCGGTTAAAGTAAATAAGGTAATTAAGGGTAAAATTGATATTATAATTACCCCAACACATTTCATAATTCTATTGGAAAAGTTAAATTCTACCAAAAACAAGCATCATAATATAATATGATCATATTTTATCCACTTGGATTATATTAGGACAATTATTATTATTTTATTTGAAGAAAAGTTAAAAGTGTTCAATTCAATGTTTAATAAATAAAACATTATTCATATAGGGCTAAACACAATATAAATTGAGCTACAAATAGTCATTAGAAATAAAAACAGATTTACAAAATATTGGTATTTTATTTATAATTTTTAGACAATAAATATTTTAATTTATTTATGACATAATGATGATGCAGTAATTACCTTATTAATGAAATATGAAAATAATTGATATTATAAATACCCAAATAAATGTTAATTGAGACTTATAATGAATTAATAAAATTTTATTGGTCAATATTACATTTTATGTTTGATTAGATAATTTTTTTGGAAGTGATATGTTTTTTATGACTTTCAAAAAAACAAAATACCCAATAGTGTCAAAATTGACAAAATTTAATTTTTAAAACAAATACAATATTATTGGTTGATGTAATTTTAATAAAAATATAAGGTTATACCAAAGTGCTTAAATAATATTATATAAGTCATTAATTAACCAATTTATGTTCTCTTGGATATTTAGAGTATTTTTATTAATCATATACTGTAAGAATACCAGAAGACACAGTAAAAGTTAAACTATTTATCTAAGAGTTAAATCTAAATGGTAAGGTTAAATGTTTAACCTAATGTTGTCTAAAACCAATTGGATGAAATTATTTTGAATCATAACCACTTAATTATCTCATTATATTCATTTTATTCCATTATAAAATTAATATTATTGTAAAATAAATTAATATTTTAATCATTTTATTAAATAACCCTCACCCCTCTTATAAAAGGAAACTTCCCCTTCTCTAAAAATCATACATCCAAATCCATTTGAGTCGGCCAAACCCTATCAAAATATCCTACCAACTTCCTTCAAATCAACATAGAGTCCTTACTTTGATCATAAATCCAACCTAAAGATCCTTTTTGATCAACTCAAAAAAACACCTGAGGAAGAGGAAATAATTTCACCACCCTCTTTTTAGTTATTTTCTTCTTCACTTCCTCTTTCTTTGTTGTTTCCAAAAAAAAATAATAAATCATGTACCTCCTTAATACTGTAATGATATTATAAATATGTTAAAAACAATATTCATTATTCTATTTGTCATATGCATGATAATGTCACCACGTGTGCATACGTACGACATACCATCTCCACGCAGTGGTGTAGTTTGTCATTCATCACTTCATTATTTGGACGAGTATAATAATGAGTATAACTGATGTGAATAATAAATATATCATGTTAATTAATCTGTATATTTAATATACTATCAAATTACAAACGATCTCAGCATCAGTTGAATGATATCGTCACTTGTCCGTATATACGGTTTACCGTCTCAACGACGTGATGAGATTCATTTCCTCATTCACCATTCAACGATGATTAAAAAAATATATTTAATAAGTAACTAATATATGAAAAAATAATGATACTGAATATATATATACTTATATATATCTTATTCCCTTACTTTTATTTAATATGATATGAAAACAGAAAAAATGATTATGCGTAAGTACGGTCTACCGTCTCTCTAAACGGTGTTTTCTATTTGATATATCTATCTATTATACATATTTATATTTTAAAAATATATGATAAATCATGTGTTATATTCTTGAAGTATTTAAATCATCATATAAATTATGAGATCAAGAATAACATGTTAAAACACATACGTTAAAGAAAGCGATTATTACCAAAAATATTAAATTATCAAGTAAATCGTAATTTAATTATTAGAATAATAGAATAAATGAATAATTTATGATATAATAAATATGAATATGGTTCTAGTATAATTTAATAACATACTATGGTCATTATACAAGAGTTAAAATGTACCCTCGACCAAAGAAAAGTGCAAGGTAATGGATAGTTTCACAATACCTTTATTATCCGTGGTTATTTTACGTAAGTATCTACTAGGACCACATTATCATCCACATCATTGTTTTCATAAATATGTATTTCGAAACATTTTTACTATTTAATATACTATGGGTAAATTCATTTATACCCTTATTTGACCTTATAACTTTTGAAAAGAATGTTTCTGTCGTTTTCCAAACATGGTACTTTATGTACTATTTGAAAAAATGAAGGTATGAATGTTTTTTTAACTTATATGATGGTTGAATCTATTTCCCGCCATTGTAACAACCTAAATTCTTCCATTACAATATTATAAGAATATTTTCAAAATAAATGTTTTCATTTATAATTATGTGACTCATAAATGATTTCAAAATTGAATGTGATGTCTCTCTAAAATAGTTTTGATTTCATCTATGTCAACATCTTTTGATAAATTTTACACTTGATTGAGGTTGATTTTTCATTATAATAATATTATATATTGTATTTAAGGTTTTGTGATATGTTTCAATCTGGATGAGTTATTTGTATACCATACATGGTATATGGTTAAAGTATTGACATTTCGTATCCCAGTTTTAATACGAATGTTTATGTTATGTTTCATCCATTTCATATGAGGAGTTTTTTGGACATAGTATGTGACAGGTGGAGCCCACTATAGCTCCTCGATAAATCAGTAGTTCTAATGATACAATTATATGTGGAATTGGCTAAGGCCTTCCCCAAATTTGATATATGGTTTTGGTCGAGGCCTTAATCATTTTTAGGAATCTTGGCTGAGGCCTTGACAAAATGTTTTAGAATGTCGTCCATTATACATTCCATCATTATGAAAATCTAATTGATTGTTGATGTGGTTATTCGACTAGTAGAATACCCATGACTATGTTTTATTATGTCATTATTTACTAATCTCATATTCCTTCCATAAAGTGTTCATTTTTATTAATTTTAAAGTCTTGTGTTTTAAATTATTCACCATTCATAATGTTTTTGTTATCTTCCATTGTATTTCTTAACCTTACTGAGATTTTGAGCTCACCGCTTTCTTATGTTTTATCTTCCCTGGATTCAATGAAGGGTATTACGATTGATAAAAAAGTTTAAGCTAGGGGATAAACGGTGTTCTCAAAGGATCATTTATTTTTTGTTTTATTTTCTAATGTGTAATGTAACATTCATGTATGTAATCTATATTACAAGACTAGTAAACTATCGGTCATTTGGGCCTTGATTCCTCATAATTTTGCCAATGTATGTAAATAATTCACCGACTATGGGCTTCTGAGGTATGGGCATTATAGTTGGTATCATAGGAAGTTTATCAACAACATTGGAAATAGATTTATATAAACAATGATTAGAGAACATTACTATATGATATGTTCTATGGGTAAGTATAGAAGAACTCCCTAGAGTTTTGTTAAGGTAGAGATGTTTTGTATTTTCTATGAAATACATCTATGTCCAGATACGAGAAGGTATATGTGGCTCTAGAATAGATGTACCTAGGAGTGAAGACTCTGAAATGGAGTTTCGGGCTTGACTCTAGGTATTCTAGTACACGACAACAGGCCTTGCTGCACTCTGGGTTACGACACTCCCGAGGGATATGCTTAGGATAATTCACATTTTCATTACAATCCATTATTAAGGATTTATGAGTAAATATATTTCATCAAAGAAAAAAATTTATGATTATATATTATATGAATAATCATTTCAATTTACGTTTTGTATTTTACAAGTATCTAATTATGCATTACGATTCATAAACTAACATATTTTATATCATTCTTTAAAAATGGAGCCTAGTAGAAGGAATGAGAATTCAAGCAATACTCATGATTGAAAGATTACGAAGGATCATATCTTTCAAGGTATTAAGCCAAAATTTAAAATAGAAATAGTCTCCCACATATTCTTATCATATAAAATTTTTTTATCATGTGTTAATAAGATAAGTAATGAATTATCCGAGACCTATGACTTCGGATGGAAGCAAGAGAATAAAATGATGGTAGGTTGAAATATGGATAATGGTAAGAGGGGAATAAATGATTTTCCCATATGTGATAACTATGGAAACAATCTCCTTGTTAAATTCTTGAAGGGAATGGGAGTTTTTTAATTTTTTGGAGACAAAGGACACCAAAAATGTGATGGAAAGGGTAAGAAAAATGTTTCTAATATATAATTCTTCATCAAGAATGAGTTAGGACACTACACAAATCATTGTCCAAATCATTAAAGTATATCACAAATAATACTATTGGATAAGAATCAAGTTATGATACTACCGAAGATGAAGTGGAATGATTAGATTTCTTATGTTGTTATAAATGTATTCTGTCATTTGAGTATTTTATAACATGTTATTAGAATTATAGAGTACATAAGGATTGTGATATAGTACTATTTCATTAAGGACTATAGATTGTGTGGGGCCAAGAAAAGTGACCCAATGGCAGGTTAATGTTTTCGGAAAATATATTTTTGAGTAAAATATAAATCATAATATGGTTCTGATACTGAGGTAGTGATTTTGAAATAATATATGATTGATTTGGATAAATTATTTTGGATATTCATGACTACCAAGAAACTGAATTTATATTCCATCATTATTGGATTTTACAACATTTCTTGATAGAAGGAGTATATATAGTATCTTATAATAATTAAGGGAGCATGAATGTAATCAAAATGGTTTTATGGAAATTCTGGGTGTTAAATTGTTTTAAAAGAATACATGATGAAGGTATTCACATGCTATTACATGGAAAAAAGGATCTTCATTGTGTTTACCTTCATTATAAATTTTGGACTGTGAGTTTTCATAGAAGTATATTGGATAAGTCTAACAGTTGGAATCAATTAATTTTGAAATTGGATAATATTATTATGGTTAAATCATTTCAAGAGATTAATTTTGGATGAACATAAAAAGGACAACCCGGAGGTCGGGCGACAACCCGTCGTGTACGGCAAGTCCGTGAGACTTGAACCCACAACTGAAGGATGACAAGGGTGCATCGCCTACAACTGACCTACTAGATTTCATGGCTTGTATAATGTTAAATTAATTTTAAATTCACTATTTTTTGGAACCCTATACGATTTGGATAAATAAATTATTTTTTAATTTTAATATCTTTTGGAGTGAAAGATGAGTTTTTGGTAGGAATTTGTTGAAGGAAGATACTCTACTTGTAAAGTACTTTTTCCCTCTGATTCCACGAATAAATTTATTCATAAACATTTGTTAAAGGGATATTAAAACCAAAAATGTGTTATCCTAATACATTATATATTATTGAACTGATGATATTTTAAATCATCATAGATTTATGGCTTCAGGCCCTCATTATTACACTTTTTTGTGAGTGATGACCTCAATCACTCCCTAAAAATATTTATGTTTCCCCTCCAATTATGTGTCTCTAATTTACATTAATGATCTCTTAATAGAGATCATAATTTGGTAGTGAAGTTTTCATTTCCCATTCCCAATTATTAATACTAAATTTTATAAAAAAAAATTTTGATGTGGGTTTTCCACATAGGTATTTTTCTTTTTTTAATCTTTTTTTATCTAAGAACAATAAAAATATTGTGACGACATAGTTTATTGAAGGAGGTGAGAATGTAACACCCTATGATTTCATATAACGTTATATCATTAATTTAATTCAATAACTTTCGCTACACACAACATCGAGATCGAGTGCAACATAACATACTGAAGTAGTCATTCGAAAAGTGGTTATGAATAGTATTAACATAATTTTTAATATAATATACTCTATATAATTTTAACACAAATATTATGTGTTTCATAGACTTAAAAAAAGAACAAATCCATTTTTTCAGAGTAAATATGTATTTTTCAAAATTTTTAATTTAACCACTTTTTAAGTGAGAATCATTTTTAAGAACAATATTTGAAACATTTATATATTAATAATAATGAATTTAAATTATTCTTTATATGTGGGATATAAACATTTCTATTGGATATATTTTTGGTACTTTTCTAATAGCTTCTATATTTTGACGAATAGTTAAAAATACAATGTTATAATTGAAAAATACTTCTTTTAATCGTAATAATTCATAGTGTTACATTATGAATTTAAATAGTTTTGAACTATAATTAAACTATTATTTAATCATTTAATAAAATTTAGGTCATTATAAATAATATCACATTTTAATTTGACATAAACACATGTTAGTCTTTTGATATTTTTTAAATTTTAAAAACCTGCGATTTGGTTTTGACAATGGAAACTAATTTTAAATTAACATATGCTACTTATTTGTTTAAAATATGTTAAAATATACTTCATTTTATAATTCTGAATATCATAAATAGCTTTGGGTGAATTTTTTATATTTTTCTAAAAACATTTATTTTTTGATGAATAGTGAAAAACAATGTATTATTATTTAAAACCGACTTTTTATTTAAATAATAATATATTTTATTTAAATTTATTTTAAGTCAAAATAGATATATAATACCTTTATAATTTCAAGGTAATTAAAGGGAGTATTTTTATAATAAAATTTTATGTCTAAAATTTTATTGATCTTTCTAACCTCTTTTATCCAACTTCTATAAGAATTTGACAAGTTTCATAAAACATAATATTACCGCTTCTGTGAGTAGAATTTAAAAACTTTTAGAGACAAGGTTGAAACCAATAAGCTAAATTTTGTTCAATAAGATTCAAATAATTTTTGGTGAATAGTATCATTTGACTTTTATTTACAACAATTAAAAGAAAATAGGGCAATTAAGGGTAAAAATGATATTAAAATTAATATAATAGATGTTATAATTCTATTGGATAAGTTTAATTAGATTAAAATAACTTAGGAATAAAATATGATCATATTTGGTCCACTTGGATTAGATTCAGACATTTATTATTATTTTATTTAAATAAGAGGTAAAACTTTTAAATTCAATGTTTAATTACTAAACTATATTTAATATAGGGTTACAGATAGAATAAATTCGACTATAAATATTCATTATAAAGATAAAAATATTTCCTACATTTTTGTATTTAATTTATAATTTTTAGCAGTTAAATAATTTAATTTACTTATGACACACTAATAATGCAGTTATTCCCGTATTAATGAAATATTAAAATAATTGATATTATAAATATCTAAATAAATGTAAATTGAGATATATGATGATTTCCACTAATATTATAGATTACTATGACATATTAGTGTTTATTGGATAAATTTTTTTCCTAGTTATATGGTGTATATGACTTTCACAAAAGCAAAATACCCAATAGTGTCCCAAATGACATAAATTAATTTTTAAAACAAATATTATATTATTGGATGATATAATATTCCATAAAATCTAAGGATTGGACAAATGGGAATAAATAATATTATATATGAAATTAATTTACCACTTGAGGTAATCTTGGTTATTTAGAGTATTTTTATTCACTATATACTGTTAGAAAACTAGAAGACACTGTAAAAGTTAAACTCATTATGTTAGTGTTAAATCTAAATGATAAGGTTAAAATTATAACCTAAAAATGTCTCAAACCTATGTGATGAGATTATTGAGACCCTTAACCACCTAGAGCTCGAAATAAATTCATTTAGAGCCATTATAAACCGAATATAATTTTATAATAAAATAATATTTTAATCTTTCCCTAAAGTGACCCTCACCCCTCTTATAAAAGGGCACTTCCCCTTATCTCAAAATCACAGCTCCAAATCCATTTGGATTGGCCATCCCCTGCCCTAATATCCTCCCAACATCCCTCAAATCAACCTAGAGTCCCTAATTTTATCATAAATCAAACCTAATGACCGTTTTTGACCGACTCAAAAGTCAACACTCTAGGAAGAGATAATAATTTCACCACCCTTTTTCATGTTCTATTCTTCTTCCACTTCCTCTTTCTTTGATGTTTCTATAACAAAATAATACATTCAGTACCTCCCACATATAGTCATGTTTTTTATAAATATGGAACAACCATATTCGTTATTCTATCCATCCTATGAATAATAATGTCACCATGCGTGCATGCGTACGGCTTACAGTCCCAACGTCGTGGTGTAGTTTGTTACTCAACACTTTATTATTTGGATGAGTATAATAATGATTATAATTACTGTAAATAATAGATATAACATGTCAATGAAGTTATATATATAATATAACATCAAATTACATACGATTTCACCATCAATAGAATTATATCCTCGCTCGTGCGTATGGGCGGCTTACGGTCTCCACAACGTGATGAGATTAATTTCCAAGTTCAACATTCAATGATGATTATAAAAATATATACTATTATTAACTTTGTAATATATGAAATAATCATTATACATAATATATATATATTTATATTAGTTTGTTTATGTTTGTGTATGTACGTACATATATCTCATTCACTTACTTCCAATCAATACCATTTGAAAAAAGAAACAATGTTTATGTGTACGTACGACATACCGTCTACATAAATGATGTCTTCCATTTCATATATCTATCTATTATACATATTTGTAAATTAAATATATGTGATAAATCATGTGTTATATTCTAGAAGTATGTAAATTCTGATCTAAATGATACGATCAAGAATAATAATTTTAAACATGTACGATAAATAAAGTGATTATTACCCAAAATGTTTATCTCACATGGAATTCATTATTAAATCGGTAGCATAATGTCATAAATGAATCATGTATGATATAATATATATGAATATGGGTCTTTTATAATTTAATAACAAACTATTGTTATTATATAGGAGGTTAAATGTACCCTTAATGAAAGGAAAGTGCAAGGTAAGGGTTACTTTTACAATCTCTTTATTATCTGAGGTTGTTTTACGTAAGTATCTACTAGGACCTCTTTATCTTCCACATCTGTTTTTTCTTCAAAATGTATTTCAAAACATTTTCACTATTAAATATACTATGGGTTAAAGTCATTTTTACCCTTATTTGACCTTATATGATTTGAAAGGAATCTTTCCATCGTTTTCCAAATAGGATACATTATGACCTTTTCGACAAAATTAAGGTAAGAATTTTTTTTCACTTATATGGACAGTGTGGCTATCTTCTGCCCTTATAACATCATTGAATCTTCTCTAACAACCTTATAAAAATAATTTCAAAATAAATGTTTTCTTTTATAATAATTTGACTCTTAAATGATTTGAAAATAGAAAGATATATTTTTCTCAAAAATTAATGATTTCATCTATGTCAACGTCCTTAGATAAATTTTACACTTTTTTGAAATAGATTTACTATGATACTAATATTCCATATTGTATTTAAGTTTTTCTGATTAGTTTGACAGCAGATGAGTTATTTTTTTACCATTCATGTTTTATGGTTAATGTAACAACATTTTGTATGCTAGTTTTAATATGAATGTTTAGGTTATGTCTCAACCATTTTATATGAGGAATGTATAAGACTTAGTATGTAACGGGTGGAGCCCATTGTAGTTTCTCAATGAATTGGTTGGTTTCATGAGAAAATTAGACATGGAATTGGACGAGGCCATTTCCAAATTTGATATATGGTAATGGCCGAGGCATTAGTCATTTTTAGATGTCTTCACTGAGGTATTGACAAAATGTTTCAGAATATCTGGCATTATACATTCCCTCAATATGGAAATATTATTCATGGATCATGTGGCAATTCAATTAGTTGAATACCCATGACTATGTTTTATAATGGCATTATTTACTCATCTAATATTCCTGGCATAATATGTTAATTTTTATTATTTGTAAAGTCCTGTGTTTTAAATTATTCACCATGCCTAATGTTTTTTTATTGTCCATTGTATTGCTTACCCTTACTAATAATTTGAGATCACCCATTTCTAATGATTTATTTTCCTAGGATTCTGAGTAGTGTATTATGATTGATAGGAAAGATTAATCTAGAAGATTAAGGGAATTATCAAAGGATCATTTATGTTGTTTTTTATTTTCTAATCTGTAATATAACATTCATGTATGTAATCTATTTTCCAAGACTTCTAAACTATTGTTATTTCTGGAATTGATTCATTGGAATCATGCCAATGTATTAAAATAAGGCACCGACTCTGGGATTCTGGGGTTGGGGTGTTACATCAGAGGTGGACTCATTGAGACATGCGGAGCGGCATCCATGGATGCAGAGTGGGCTAGGTTAGGATGAGTTGGTGGGTTGAGAAATAATAGAGGGATGGTCTAGACTCGAGTTATATTTGGGGGAAACTAGGTTAGATCTCAGTTGTAGTTGACCATGATAGTGGACTATGGGGTTGTGACAGCTCAAGGATCAACTAGGAATAGTGAATGTGTGACCCGATCGACAACAGTGGTTGATTAAGATACATGGACGTACAATCTTCAATGAGTGTATTAGTTTTGTGGTTGGGCCACAGGTGGTCAACCAAGGCGGATGAGCACATCGGTCATTTGGCACCGTACTTTGAATTTCCATGATGGTCATTATTTAAGTGCAATGATACTATCAATTTCAAATAATTAAAACTCCAAAATGGGGAGTCCAATCAAAGATCAATTTCCAGAGTTGATAACCATACATTGGGACTACCATTTTAGACTCATGCTTGGTTTTTAGTTTATACCATTATAGTTTTAGTTAATTACTTTAGTCCATTCCTTGAGGCTGTAGTGTGTAATTTTTTATACATCACTGGATTATAATACCCTCTAGAGGTTAGGTCTCTAATTGAGTACGATATCCCTTCGTGAGAGTAGAGTGTGACCCTCTATAATCCCTTGTATATTTTTTGAAATTTATATAGCCTCCCAAAGAAAGGAATTGATTTTATATCTAGTGGATCATATAAATTGGGTTTACAGAATTGTTGGAATGTGATCCACTACATAGCAGGTTGATCTAGATTGGGTTTGTGGTGTCACCCACCAGTCATAGGAGTCACCCATATCATTGTGTCATGGTTGGTCCTGATTTTGTTTTTGGTTTCCCCTCATGGTTCTGGGATTTACTACCTCTCTATGAATCATTGTATTCTGGGACAATTGAGTATTCTTTAGGACATGCCCAAATGAAGTATACATATTTTTTGAGTGTATCTGATGATATCATTTCTCATAGAGTGGGATCGCCTAGAACAAGCATTGCACTGAATAGAATCCTATGGATGGTAGATGGTTATGACTTCCTAATGGAATGGAGTCTATCATGAATATATCCTGAGTAAATCTAGTTTCTTTTCTTTATCTAATGGTAACAGTTATATATAGATTTTTACATCTTTTATTGAGCGAACAACATGATGCTTTGGTGTTAGTGCATTTAGTTTGTAGTAGTGAGTGTTGTAATACTCAAACCTACATGATATTTACCTACACATGTCATTTCATGTCTAGACGAAGACCCTTTTGATGGTCTCCGATGAGGACTAGGAGTGGGTGGAGCATAACTAGAGCTGGGAAGATGTGTGTTTTTTTCCAGAAGCATAACTTTGATGAAGTCCTTACCCATTGAGAATGTTGGAATATTTACTATTTGAGGTGGACTTGTGTAAACAGTATTTGTGGTTGGATTTTATTTGGACATGTTTACTTTTCTATTACATCTTATTATACTCAGTTTTTTGTATCATAGTTTTACGAAAGATCAATTTAGGTTGTTTTATATTTTAGCATTATGTGGAATTGATATTAGTGAACGTGTATAATAACATTAGCTTAATGCCTCCCATTTGATGGAATTTACTACTGTTGGCTAGTCACTATCCCCAGGCCAGTAAGATGTCGGGATGTGGTAGTCACAATATAGTCTCCTCTGGGATGTTTCAGAATAGATTTATATTAGGGCTGGTAACTTCTACATTATTATTAGGAGTCTATGAGGATGGTTTGGGGAAAGAGTGTTAAGGATTTTGTGTTTATCATTTAGGATATGGACTATATTTTTGTTGTGGTGACAAATATATCCATACACCAAGACTCTAAATACCTACTTCTATATTCTATACATGATAATACCAGTTTCATGAAAAAAATGGTATAAGTATTATATAGGAATGATTTTGTCTTCCATGTCCTCCTTCAATCAGCTCCCTAGATATACTCTTTTGATTGTGGTACATATTTTTTAATTATATGGTCCCTCCACATATACATGCATATACAATTCTACTGTGTGATCATGATGATGATCTTCTTAGTGACAAGTAATTGGTAGAGGGTCTTGTACCGAATATAGAAGCTATGGGTTTTTTTCTATGTATACCACCCCATGAAAAGCTGCTGATTCTAACAGCACGTTTAGCATGGGATGAATCCATGAGGAGTGCATTGCATGAGTTTTAGAGGAATAAAACTCTCATGTTTTGGATTGATCGAAAACCCCAGATGGATGTGTATTTTCTAGAGGCATATCCCCATGTCTTCCTATTAATAGAGACATCTATCAACCTGATGGTAGTACATGCCCCCAAGTCATTTTAATGGGTCTACATGGGTTGTGGTGTTTGGTGGCACAGTCACATGATGAGATAGCTCCATCCTTGAAATACATCAAGCATCTATTTAGAGAATATTTTAATTCATCCACATTGTGATCTGTATTCATACCAGAACTTCTTTAATGTATTATAATAGTATTACCATGCAAGAATATTGATCAAATTTTACTAATGTATAGTGCTACTCATTAAACATACTACGAGACTAGTAACCCAGGGATCTATCATTTAAAAAGGAATTACACCCAGACATCCGGGAAGTAGTGGTTCCCCATATCATTTCTACATATACTGGGGTACTTCAGAGATCCTTGTTAGTGGAAATCATTCTAGAAGAGCATTCTCCAGCAGTAGGAGCTTGCAGTGGGAACTTGGTAGTTGATCCCCTCATAGTAGGTAGTTGATGACAGTCCCAATGACCCAAGAATGTCAAAAACTAAATGAGGAAATCCCATGAATCATGGTCATAAGTGTAGGGATCCTGAGGATGCACCAATTTTCCAGGGGACAAGATATGATTATCATGGGATCTCCATATAGATGATCATGATATGGACGAGGGACTGACTGGAAAATGTCATATATCAGATCATGGAGGTCTATATTGAAGAGGATGTGGAAGAGGGTCGGCAGAGTAGTAGGAGGTGATCAGAGGTTCATGATATTACCACCAACAACCCCATGTGGACCGCAATAGGTTCTTTAAGATATTAGAAATGAATGAGGCCAGCTTCCCGTTATTGATTCTGATTACCCTAAGGATCTATAGATGATATGTAGTATGATCAATATCTTTTCTGACATAGGTGTATTATAGATAGATACAGGTTCAAGACATTGTTTTTTTACCATGAATATTGTTTGAGAATCAGATATTCCAATTGAGTTGTTGACTCAAACCTTACACATGGAGTCTTTTACCAGAGGAGACTCAATGATCACAGACTGGTGATGAAAGTGTGACTCAAATCATGGATACAAGAGTTTCGGTTGGGATCTCTTGGTATAAGTGATGTTTCCTTACAAGATCATTATATGTATGTACTATTAATCCATAGTAAATGATAGATTAAATATTTTTGGAGATGTGTGTGGTGTGTCTATTGTGATGGAACCAATTTTTCCTTTGATGGTGAATAAAAATATAGGCAATGCAGAAATGAATCACATCTAGGATACTGCAACAGAAGACACATTAGTTGGCTAGCATGATCCATATGTAGTGGATGTTGTGTGTCATATGTTACCTGAAGTGGTGGTAGATTATGTGGATATATTTCATACATATGTTCTTGTTTCACCTCCCCACATTGATATAGAAATATGTGTTGATCTACAACTCGGGATGACTATAATATCTAAACCTGCAAATCAGATTTCTCCCACCGAGCTTTATGATTTGAGGCTAAAGTTGGAGGAATTACAGAGGAAGGGCATTGTGAGGCCTAGTGTTTCACCCATGGAATCCCTTGTTTTGTGATCAATGAAAGTAGATGGGATAATGAGTTTATATGTGGATTTTTTTCTCATAAACCGGGTGACCATAAAGAATATGTATCCACTATAGTGTATTGACTTACTCATTGACTAGTTCAAGGATGAATGGTGGTTTTCAATGATTGTACACATATTATGAAATGACTAGGAACATGTATGGGATGAGGATATATGAAATATGTCTATCATATGTCCTTACAATCATTATGATAATCTGGTGTTGTTGTTTGACAAGATGAAAACCACAATATTGGTCATGGGAATCATGAACCAAATCTCTTACTCATACACAGACCAATTCATGATTTTCTTCATTGATGACATTGTAGTGTATTTGGAATCTATATAGGTACACTCAAGAAACATTATAACACTTATGTATACACTATGAGAGCACCAGCTTTACGGAAATCTCTCGACGATATTGTTTGGGATTCACAAGGTCCATTTTCTAGGACTTGTCATATTAGATACTAGAGTTGTAGTGGATCCAGTGAAGGATGAGGCATTGATTTCATGGGATCCACCCGAGAGTGTTACTAAGGTGTATAGTTTCATTGCATTGGAAGGGTATTTTCAAACGTTTTTACCATACTTCTATAGAGTAGAAGCACCCTGGAAAGATTTTATATAAAAGGGGAAACCTTTCATGTGGTCATAAAAGTTCAGTAGTTATTTTATAAGCTTAAGATGAAGTTGATGTGCACTCTCGTTATGAGGTTATCGACGGAAGGCTTATATTACGTTGTGTTCTATGACACATCAGTTTTTGGGATTTATTGTTTCTAGAAGTAGCGTCGAGCATAACTTGATTTTGTTTCATTATAGTAGCAACCACATTATCAAAACTCTGCAACCCATGATTGTGAGTTAGCAGTGTTTGTCTTCATGATGGATATGTGGTGACACTTCATGATGGGAGATGTTTTTTTCATTTACTCTGATTCCAAGAATTTTAAGTATATATTCTTTACGAATGATCTATGAATTATATAGTTATGATGTATAGAGATCCTCTAGGACTATGACTTATAGATTTTATATTCTCTTGGGATGAGGATCGTGGTGGAAGGCATTATCTGTTGGAGATCCAGTTTTCATTTTCTGAATAAGGCTTTATAGGAGTATGACACAATGTTGTTATCATTTGTTAATGAAGATGGTGTAGCATACCTCCAATATATGGTTGTCACCCCTCCAATCTTGTAGTGAGTTAGAAAGGGAGGTCTTGGGGATACCAAGTGCAGGACCTTACGTGCTGAGATATCATGAGAAAATGCTCTTTATAGATATTACATAGGTGAAGGTCACATCATTATCTTCTAAGTAAATGTGATTATATAAGAAATATCAGGGGAGGAGGTTTTGAGGAAGCATCATACATCCCATTTGATAGTAAAAACATGTGTTTAGAAGATTTATAATGACTTATGATAACAATTTTGGTGTCCTAGGATAAATAAAGGCATTTCAGAGTTTGTTTAACATTTCCATATTTGTCAGCAAGTAAAGGCTAAGCATATGGTTCGAGCTTGTTTATCATAACACTTTTGGGTTCTAGAAAATAATTGGGATGAGATATCGGTTATAAATAATTATGGTTTTACCATGTATGTCTAAGGGACTTGATTCCATCTAGGCGATCATTGAAAAACTCACTAGGTCAGCCAACTTCATAGGTATTTGATAGTTGAGTTCCATATAGAGATTATAACTCCTCTACATGAATGAGATATTCCCACTCTATGGATTTCCATTATGTATTGTATCATATCATGATTATATATTTATATCCTAGTTTTTAAATGGATAACATGAGGTGTTTGGGCTCTTTTTGCACTTGTGGGCAATGTTTTCATCTATAGACAGATAGATAGACTAAGAGAACCATTTAGGTTTTTGAGTAAATGTTATGGGATTTCATATTATACATTGTCCAGATATTGTAGGATAACGTACCACATATGCTATTTCCATACAAAAAAAATCTACAATTACACAATTGTTATGACACCATTCAATAATTCTTATGGGAAACCTTATCGGTCTCCAATTTGTTGGACTGAACTAGGAATGTCAACACTCAGGGGAACGGAGTTGGTGGGAGATACTATAGAAATGTTTCATGTCATCGATGAGCAGATAAAGTCTAAACATAATCATTAAAATTATTATACTGATATAAAATAGAGTCCATTGGAGCTCGATGAAAAATACCATGTATTTTTTAGGTTTCACCTCTGTAGGGATTACAAAGATTTGACAGGGGTGAAAAACTATATTCGAGGTTCATCTACCCATTATAGATACAATGTAGAGGTGGAACAATGATGTAGCCTATAGATCTACCTCTATAGATAAACATGGTACATGAAATCTTCATTGGGTCAAAGTTAAAGAGGTATGTACATGAATCCTCGCACGTTATCGTTTCGGTTGTGCTAGACTTCAATGATGGTTTCACATTTTTTTAATACTAGGTTGATATCTAGGATTGACAGGAGATGATTCTTTTGGGGAAATAGAATTTTTTTGGTTCATGTTTGGTGGAAACACATTAATTTACAAAGGATAATATTGGTGTGTGAGGATTAGATTCGGGCTCAGTATGACCATCTGTTTGAGTCGCCCTTGTTTCATCTTTTTAGGTACATAATTCTCTATGTTGTGTACAATTTAATGTCTCTAATTTTTATGTATTATTTGTAGATAGTATATGGATTATTTTCATGATAAGGTCATAATATGGTCTGTGATGTTGAAGATAGATGTACCTAGAATAAATGATTGAAAAATATTAAATTATTTTATAGCATGTGAGTGATGTTTTCCTACAAAATTGAAATAACTCTTAAATGGGATCCTGAATTCTTGGGGGGAATTCACTCAAGGTTTCGTTGAATAATTTTTTGAGGTGCTTGTGTTTGTTGAAAAAGCGGAACTGTATGTTGGAACACCTTTTCCAGAGTTTCGTTTTCACGAGAGAAGTTGATAAAAATTGTGGAATTTAAAATAAAAATTTACCTATAATTTTTATTTTCTGTAGGTGGATTTATGCTTTGGGTGGAAGTTGGGTAACTACCCAACTTCCCATGGGAGGTTATGAGGGTGGTGGGCCCCACACGAACCCCACCCCTTCACATTCCATAACTCCCTCAACTCACAATTTAATTTGATAACTGAAGTTTTAATATCTTATGATATTAATGAAGTGAGTTTAATGTGAGTGTTTGATTTTCCAACTAATTACAAGTTAATAAAATAAGTGTGGGCTTATTTTATTTTTGGTGGAGTATTGTTGCTTTAAGAGCCTTTGGGAGAAAAGCTATGAGCTTGAAGGTTACACCCCAGGTAAATAAAGAATATGACATCTTTATATTTATCCATATTTGTGAATAAAATATTAATATTACTTTAATGTGGATGCTATGCTCGATGGCGTACCCAATACGCAACAACGAGTTTCTTGGGAATCTTACATTGCCCTCTAATAATAAAATAATATTATTTTAAATTGTAGTTAACGCCTAGCCATTGTAATGGCGGGAATGAATAGAACTAACTAAAAAATTATTATATATGTTTGTCAAATATTTTTACTCTGTACAATAAATGTTATAGGATAAAAAATGCAAATGAATCCAGTTTTTAAGCGTAAACATTCTAATATTCTTTAAAAGGTCGATTAACTGCCTTTTGATGGTGAACCCCTTTTAAATACACTTTTTGAAAATTTTATAAGCTATATTTTTAAAAATAAACATATTATTTATGATTGTGACATTGAAATTTACTTTGGGTTAATTTTTTGTATTTTTCCGATAAAGTTCATTTTTTAATGAATAGTGTAAAATGTTGTATTTTAATTAAAAACCTCTTTTTAATCTAATTTAGTTATATGATTAGATTATCTTTTCAATTGGTTCTAAAGTGAAATTAGAATATATTTTTACCATTAAATCCAATAATGGTTGTTTTAATTAATTTCACTTTGAAATCAGACTTAAACTAGTGTCAATCTTTTGATACTTATTGTTTCATAAAAACACGCTATTTGTCATGACATCGGGAATTCATTATTAAATTAATTAATGTGACATATATGTTTTGAATTTTTTAAAATAGACTTCATTTTTGAATTTGGAATATCAAATATAGCTTAGGGTGATTTTTTGGTATTTTTCAGAAAAACATCAATTTTTGATGAATAGTGAAACCACTAAGTGGTACTTATAAAAACTAATTTTTCGTTTAATTGAAATTTTACCACTTTTGTGATTTTAATTTCAAAAAACTGACGTAAATGGTTGTCATTAAGATGTAAAATGTGGTTCAATGGGATTAAAATAATTTTATGGTGAATAGTAATTTATTAAGTTTTTAATCGCTATTAGAGGTAATTAGTGTAGTTTAAGGTAAAAACAATGTTTTAGTAATATGAAATGAACTTGACACATGTCCTAACCTAATTGGATGTGTCATGGTCGAACAAGAAAATCCATGGGTAAACTTGGGGACCTCATGGATCCATTTTGGTTGGAAAATGACATAAATAACTTTTTATTTAATGTTAAAATAAAAGTGACACAAACATGAGTTGTTTTACCAAAATAATTTTTACATGGGGTTATACTAGTCAGAATTTTGACTATAAATATTAATTAGAAATAAAAAAAGATTTCCTACATCATGATATTTTTTTTATAATTTTATACTTTAAATAAATTAAATTATTTATGCCATCATGTTGATGCAGCGATTACCTCATTAATAAATGATTTAAATAAAATGGAAAGATAATGTAAAATCTAAGACCTAAAAATGTCCAAAACCTATTGTATGGGTGGATTTAGATTCCTTATCACCTTATCCTAGTAAGATATCAATTTGGAACCATTAAAATCCGAAAATCATTTTAAAATAAAGTGACATTTTATACCATTCCAAGAGTACCCTTCCTCTCCTCTTATAAAAGGCCCCCACCTCTACCTCCTTACCCACACCCCCAAAGCCTTTGGCTCGGCAAAACTCTTCCCATTTTGTCACTACACATCCCTATATTACTCCTTGAAGCCTAACATTGGGCATAAGTCTTCCCATGGAAGCCTTTGAGCTCAAACCAAAGGGAGTTACCCGATTTTAAGGTAATGTCTTCACTTGAGTCCTTTTGTTTTATTTTTTCTCTCCAACCCCCTAAATTCTTTTTATTCATTTCTTTTGTAACAACTACAGTATCTTCAACATACTAGGATATTGTTATAAGAAGTATTAGATCTACACATACACACACCTACATCTAATGGTTAAAGAACATACTGTTTCCGTGGATGGCTAATTTCTGGCTCACGAAACGATGATTGTTCAACACTCATATAACACCTTCAAAGGTGGCCATTAAGATGACACTATATTTATATATGATATATAATATGTTTATGTTTTACTTAAGCTTATGTATTTTTCATTTAGGGCATACATTTATGGTTTCCATTATGGGTAAACGCGATATCTTCATTTAAGGAAGTGCGGACTACTACCCCCTCAAAGTGATGTGATTCGTTAATGCCATATGTGGGACGTATAAAGGATAGATTTAAAGTTATTATATATGATGTTATAAAGGAATTATAAAATACCTATATATCATTATTATTTATTTCCTTTAATTTATGAGATAGAAATGAAGGTAGCGTTCATGCGTACGTACGGCTTACCGTCTCCATGAACGGTGCATTTCATTTCTTATCCCCAAATGTAATGTACTATTATAAGTACATATTTATAAGGGATATATATAATTTATTTTACATATAAATGATGATTATAATTCTGGAATTAAAATATACATACCTCTCATTTAGTTTTAATTCCATTAATATGACAATGAAATGAAAGTAGCGTTAATGCGTACGTACAGCTTACTGTCTCCATGAACGGTGCATTTCATTTATTACCACTAAATGATTATGTAATATTATAAATAAATGTATATGCTGGATATATATGATATATATTATATCCAAATCATGAATATAATTATGGATATAATGAACCATTTACCACATGAACAACATGTAATTGTAAGAAGTCCACTTTTGACTTAAGAACCAAATATCGACAAAACAAACATTATTAACTTAATGATTACATATTGTTTATAACATGAAAATAAGTGATATAAAAGGAATAATAATCTTGAAAAAGGTTCCTAATCAGGTATAAATTAACTCAAGTTTATTATTCAGGAGATTAAAGAACGATCGAGTCAAGTCACACCTGAGGTAAGGGATCCTACTCCTCTCTTTCTGTTTATGTACGCTCTTTTATGTCATTACTTTTTAAACTCATCATTATTATTGGGATGTTATTTTATATTACTCTTACTATAATTTTTATGTTCATATGATGATAGACCCTATTCTGTCAAATCAATCAATTTTGGAAGTTTTGAGTGGAGTTGTTAGGCTGCCGAATTTTCATAAGAGATCTAACCTCTCTCTTTCATTACAAGTACTCTCCTTTATGTCACTTATTTTAAGATCCTATTTGTTATGTTGGGGGATGTTCTTTTATATTCATAATTATATAAACTTTATTTTAATATGATGAGAAACCCTATTTTATCTCTTCAATCCATTTTTGTATGTTTTATGTGGCGCTATTAGGCTGCCGAGTTTTTGTAAGGGATTTTTCATCTCACATTTATTCCCATGAGATTTATGCTACATTTGCCACAATTTCCTTTGAGTGGTGTATGTACTGCCCATTATTTTACTCATTTTGTAATACACTCTCATTTATGAGTATTTACATCAATGTTGTATTGTTCTTCTTTCACGGGATGCATGTCTCGAAAGATACCCATGTCGGTAAGGGAACCATTAACCTCCTCTTCTTAAAAGACATATTTTGTTTGGTCTTTTAATTCACATATTGTTATGTTGGGATATGTCCTCATATATCCTTATTGATGTAAATTTTATGTCCAGGTGATGAGATACCGTTTTTATCTCTCATCAACTCATTTTCTGAATTTTGTAGTGACGCCATGAGGCTGTCATATTTTTTCAAGGGAACTTCTTAACCCAATTTTGATTTCTTGGGGTTCAACATGTAGTTATTGAATATTTCATCCTTTGAGTATGTGAGAATAACCTCTGATTGTTTTACACGTAATATCCACTTATATTGGGTGTATTTATATTTGTCACACATAATTATGAGATTGATTTATCCTTAATTTAAGGATACCTTCTTTATAATGGATTTCATCTCATTTTACATTTCTTTCGAGACTTCATTGTTGTTATGCACCAATTCACTCTTATATGCTGTGTATACTGTCCTTTGACATATTATATCATGAATCCCTTTATTCTCATGATATTATAAAGTTCAGATTAAATGTTATTCCACTACTATTTGTATTCAAGAGTCTCTCATTTTGATAAAAACTATTTAACAATAATATCGCCTTAAATGTTTTAAAGATTTATTATTCTAATTCTTTATCATTAATGTACATGTTTTCAAAATGGTTTTCAGTATTTATTTATATGGACATTATTGTTTTAAAATTATAATTCCATTAAAAGCTTCAAAGTGGTATAGGACACTTCGACTCAAAAATCTTTTTTAAATGGTTTTTGAAAATGGATTGATCAATTCAATGTCTGGGAATTACTTATTGTGATTGAAAATAAAATTTTCTAATTTAAATGTTTATATTTCCAATATTTTATGTGTAATTATGGTACTTGGACATTTTACAGGTGGTTACGTGATAAACCATATGATGGGTGGTTCCGTGAATAACAGGACGAGTGGTTACATTATAACCTCCAATGCATTGGTTATGGAAGTCAGCCGTATAGTTATTCCATTAAATATGTATGGAATTTGGCCAAATGGCTATTCCATTAAGTTATATGTGTGGAATTCGACCATATGGTTCTTCCACTTAAGTATATTTATGTCCCAAGTTACCTTTATATGTTATGTGATCTTTATATGGGTTTTATGGTAATATTTTGGTTACATAACGGTAAGTAATGAACTTTTATTCAGCGAAGAGTTTTTACTACTTAGAAAAGGTGAAAAGTATTACTTTGATAAAGTATACATGGTTTACTTATTGGTTTGAAAAAAACTAACATTTATCATTCTTTGTGAATCCCTTACTGAGCTTTTTATGCTCATCCCATGTTTTTGAAATGTTTTTCACAGGACTTAACGTGGAATAGGGTCAAGTATGGGATCAAGGGAAACTCATGCAACCTAAAACATGGGACTGGACATGTTTCTTTTTAAGAGCTTTTATTTTATGGAAACTTAGTAAAAGTTTCTATTTTGTAATCTTTTGAGATGTAATAGTTATGTCCTAATTCTCTAAAACTCTAAACCTGAAAAGATCCTCAATGTGACTTATTCGTTAATTCAATATTCAATAAGGATTTAGGCCGGGGCCTTATAGTTGGTATCAAATGTCGGTTTAGATAACTTTAGAGGTTAGGGTATTCTTTAAGCATAAGTGACATTACCATAATGGTTAGGATTTCAGAAAGAGTCCTAGTTTTATATAATGTGAATGAGTAAGTATATCTTAGTGTTTATCATCCTCATTAGTACATGATGGTTTTGTTGATATACTCACACTGACCTTTTTGGTTTTAGTAAATGGATAGATCTAGCAGGCACTAAAGTAACAGTGGATGTGAAGGAAACTGTGACAGTTTTTTGAGAAAGCAACTGAATGATATGGGAGCTTCAATGAGAACTCTTGTGATTATCCTCAACCAACTATCTAGAGTCATGACTGACCACCAAAACCTTGGTGATTTCTCAAAGGCATCATATATGCGAGAAACAAATCCCTGCGGAACTATAGGTAATAATCACAAGGGTAAATGTGTTCAAAAACCTATTTGCCAAAAATGTGGAAAGAAACACCTAGGAAAATGTTTCAAAGGGATAGAAATTTTCTATAGATGTGGAAATGAAGTTCATAAAGCAAGAACATGCCATGGAAAAAGGAAGCATCCAGTTGACTCGAGGAAAGGGAAAGAAGTTCTATCTAAGGGATCAATTGAATGTTTTAAATGTGGTGTGCATGGTCATTATGCAAACACATGTCCTATAAAGATGTTTCATGAATGGGATCACCAAGATCGTACAAATGTTCGTTTACCAATACCTAATGCCATTCCGATTGAGGATGAAGAAACTGAAAATGACCAATCAATGGTATGGATTATTTCATAACTATTGTTTTCCTATTTTGGAATCTTAGGATATGATTCATGATTTTGTTTGTAAGAAAGAAGTATTTCAGAATAAGTTGGAAATGAATGGTTAAGGGATCATGAAGAATGTTGAATGAGCAAGATGTCAACATATAACGGCTTCAAGAGTTATGGTGAAATTATTAAGAGTATTAAGTCTCTTTTGATGATGGGGTTACATTAGAAGACTTTTTATAGTATGTGTAACCCTGATGTTTAATATATGAAAACTTTATTCAAGGAATAGTTATCTTTTCTTTTGTGGACATAGTTATAAATAACCATTTGGGATTATATGATCCTTACTTTTGAGGTAATTATGGGTTACTATATTTTATGATGGAGGTGAACGGCTTGAGATAAAATTGAGGCTAAATTATGTTATGGTTATTTTTGATTATTTTCTATCTTTTTGGGGAATGATTTAATAATTATGTAGTTTTGGAAAAGGACAACACGCAGGCCGTTTGACAACCCGTCGCGTCGGACAAAGCTGCAGGAATCAAACCCACACCCAAAGTGCGACTGGTATTTATCGCCTACCACTGGAATACGTGAAGTCCCTGGTTAGTTTGACTGATTATTTTTAGTTATATGATTTTATGAATTAATAGTACGTTGATTTTGGGTTATTTATGAAAATGATTAACCTATCATGGAGGATATTTGATTAGGTTAATTACATTTCAATACGAGACTTTAAGAGTAACTGATGTTATTTGGAGATAGGTCTTAATTTGTATCTTGGAAGACTATGTGACTAATCCTTCAAATATTTGGGTTTCAATATTAGTTTGGATTACATTGAAGTATTTTTTGGGCAATTTGTTTATCGAATTGTCCTTGTTGGACATTGGGTTTTGTTGGACAAATTTTAGAGATTAAGCATAGATTTTATTTTTAAAGGGTTATCCTTTTTTGGATTATTTGACCTTGTACTAACCTTTTTGGTCTTGTTTTTGGTTAAAGCCTAAATACATGGGAAGTATATAGTTCTCTTTGGTGGATTAGGTGATTCTCTAGAAGTTTATTATAGTACTCTTAATGCGAACAAGTCTTCCTAAATACTCATCATTTGGAAAAAAATATGATTTTGATTAAGGAATCTAGTAAAAGTTGAAAGTCAACATGATAAGAGATTATGTTTCCTTATGAATAAATTCCTCAATAAAAAGTAACTTAAAAAAAATGTTGTCTATTAACTTTTCCTACTGGGGAATCGAATATCGCATAACCTATCACATGTTTCTAATTTTCTTATGGTTAACTTTCTCCTAAACATGTTTTCTATCACTCTCCATCAGAACATGACCCTTTGTTTTTTTCTTCTATTTCCATATTTTTATACTTGGAATCCTAGTATGGGTTAACTCGGGTGACCTTTGTACTTATCTTTCTTTATTTTAAAGTGATTGTTTTACCGACTCTTGTTCCGATGTGGGACATTCAAGGATGTTTCCAAGCCCAATTTTAAAATTGAGAGGACGCAATTCCCAAAAGGGGGGAAGGATGTAACACCCCGGGCAAATAAAGAATATGCCATCTTTATATTTATCCATATTTGTGAATAAAATATTAATATTACTTTAAAGGGGATTTTATGCTCGATGGCGTACCCAATACGCAACAATGAGTTTCTTGGGAATCTTACGTTACCCTCTAATAATAAAATAATATTATTTTAAATGGTAGTTAACGCCTAGGAATTGTAATGGCGGGAATGACCAGAACTAGCTAAAAAATGATTATATATGTTTGTCAAATATTTTTCCTCTGTACAATAAATGTTAGAGGATTAAAAATGAAAATGAATCCATTTTTTCAGCGTAAACATTCTAATATTCTTTAAAAGGTCGATTAAATGCCTTTTGAGGGAGAACCCCTTTTAAATCCGCCTTTTGACAATTTTATAAGATCTATTTTTCAAAATAAACATATTATTTATGATTGAGACATTGAAAATTACCTTGGGTTAATTTTTGGTATTTTTCCAATAAAGTTTATTTTTTAATGAATAGTGTAAAATGTTGTATTTTAATTCAAAACCACTTTTTAATATAATTTATTGATATGATTAAATTATACATTGAATTGGTTTTAAAGTTAAATTAGAATATATTTTTACCATTAAATCCAATAGTGGTCATTGGAATTAATTTTACATTGAAATCGGACTTAAACTAGTGTCAATCTTTTGATACTTATTGTTTCATAAAAACACGCGATTTGTCATGACAGCGCGAATTCATTATTAAATTAATTAATGTGACTTATATGTTTTGAATTTTTTAAAATAGACTTCATTTTTTAATTTGGAATATCAAATATAGCTTAGGGTGAATTTTTGGTATTTTTTTGAAAAACTTCAATTTTTGATGAATAGTGAAACCACTAAGTGATACTTATAAAAACTGATTTTTTGTTTAAATGAAATTTTACCACTTATGTGTTTTGAATTTAAAAAATCCTACATATATGGTTGTCATTAAGAAGTAAAATGTGATTCAATGGGATTAAAATAATTTTTTGGTAAATAGTAACTTATTAAGTTTTTAATCGCGATTAGAGGTAATTAGTGTAGTTTAAGGTAAAAAAAAATGTTTTAAGAGTATTAAATGAACTTGAAACATGTACTAACCTAATTGGATGTTTCATGTCCGACCAAGAAAATATATGGGTCAACTTGGGGACCCCATGGAGCCACATTGGTTGGGAAATGACATAAATAACATTTTATTTTTTGTTAAAATAAAAGTGACACAAACATGAGTTGTTTTAATGAAATACTTTTTACATGGGGTTATAATAGTCATATTTTTGACTATAAATATTTATTAGAAAGATAAAAAGATTTACTACATCATTATATTTTTATATAATTTTTATACTTTAAATAAATTAAATTATTTATGACATCATTATGATGCAGCGATTACCTCATTAATAAATGATTTAAATAAAATGGAAAGATAATGTAAAATCTAAAAGCTACACATGTCCAAAAACTATTGGATGGGTGGATTTATAACCATTATCACCTTATCCTCAAGTCACATCAATGTGGGACCATTAAAATACGAAACTCATTTTAAAATAATGTGACATTTTATACCTTTCCAATAGTGCCCCTCCTCTCATCTTATAAAAGGCCCCCACCTATACCTCCTTACCCACACTCCCAAATCCTTTGTCTTGGCCAACCTCTGCCCATTTTGTCTCTCAACTTCCCTCTATTACTCTTTGAGGCCTCACATTGTGCATAAGTCTTCCCAAGGAATCCTTTGAGCTCAAACCAAAGGGAGTTACCCGATTTTAAGGTAATGTCTTCACTTGAGTCCTTTTGTTTTATTTTGCCTCTCCAACCCCATAAACTATTTTTATTCATTTATTTTGTAACAAATCAAGTATATTAAATATAATATTATGTTGTTATAAGAATGATTCTAGCTACACTTACTCAAACCTACATCTAATGGTTAAATAACATACTGTTTCTGTGGATGGAGAATTTATGCCTCACGAAACGATGATTGTTCAACACTCATATAACACCTTCAAAGGTAGCCATTAAGATTTCACTATAATTATATATGATATATAATATGTTTATGTTTTACTTAAGATTCTTTATTTTTCATTTATGTCATACCTTTATGGTTTCCATTATGGGTAAACGCGATATCTTCATTTAAGGATGTGCGGACTACAGCCCCCTCAAAGTGATGTGATTTGTTAATTCCATATGTGAGACGTATAAAGGATGGATTTAAAATTATTATATATGATTTTATACTGGAATTATATTATAACTACATATAATTATTATTTATTTCCATTAATTTATGAGATAGAAATGAAAGTAGCGTTCATGCGTACGTACGACTTACCGTCTCCATGAACGGTGCATTTCATTTCTTATCCCCAAATGAAATGTACTATTATAAGTACATACTTATAATGGATATATATAATGTATGTTACATATAAATGATTAATATAATTCTGGAATTAAAATATACATACCTATAATTTAGTTTTAATTCCATTAATATGACAAAGAAATGAAAGTAGCGTTCATGCGTACGTATGGCTTACCGTCTCCATGAACGATGCATTTCATTTCTTACCTCTAAATGATTATGTAATATTATAAATAAATGTATATGCTGGATATATATGATATATATGATGTCCAAATCATGAATATAATTCTGGATATAATGAACCATTGACCACATGAACAACATGTAATTATAAGAAGTCCACTTTTGACTTAAGAACCAAATATCGACAAAACAATCATTATTAACATAATGATTACATATTGTTTATAACATGGAAATAAGTTATATAAAATTACTAATAATAATTAAAAAGGTTCTTAATCAAGTTTAAATTAACTCAAGTTTATTATTCTGTAGATTAAAGAACGATAGAGTCAAGTCGGACCTGTGGTAAGGGATCCTACTCCTCTCTTTCTTTTTAAGTGCGTTCTTTTATGTCATTACTTTTAAAACTCATATTTCTTATTGGGATGTTATTTTATATAACACTTACTTTAATTTTAATGTTCATATGATTAGAGAGCCTATTCTATCTCATCAATCCATTTCGGAAGTTTTGAGTTGCGCTGTTAGGCTGCCGAATTTTCATAAGAGATCGAACCTCTCTCTTTCTTTACAAGTACTCTCCTTTATGTCACTTCTTTTAAGATACTATTTGTTATGTTGCGGGATGTTCTTTTATATTCATATTTCTGTAAACATTATTTTAATATGATGAGATACCCTATTTTATCCCATCAATCCATTTTTGTATGTTTTATGTGGCGCCATTATGCTGCTGAGTTTTCGTAAGGGATTTTTCATCTCACTTTTATTCCCATGAGATTTATGTTACATTTTCCACAGTTTCCATTGAGTGGTGTATGTAATACCCATTATTTTACTCATTGTGTAATATAATATCATTTATGAGTATTTACATCAATGATTTATTTTCCTTCTTTCACGGGGTGCATGTCTCGAAAGATACCCATGTCGGTAAGGGAACCTTTCACCCTCCTCTTTTTAAAAGACTTCTTTTGTTGGGTCTTTTAATTCACATATTGTTATGTTGGGATATGTCCTAATATATCCTTATTGATGTAAATTTTATGTCCAATTGATGAGATATCCTTTTTATCTCTCATCAACTCATTTTCTGAATTTTGTAGTGATGCCGTTAGGCTGTCAAATTTTTGCAAAGGAACTTCTTAACCCAATTTCGATTTCATTGGGTCCAACATGTAGTTATTGAATATGTCATACATTGAATATGTGTGAATAACCTATGATTGTTTTACACTTAATATCCACTTATATTGGGTTTATTTATATTTTTCACACATAATTATGAGATTTTTTTATCCTTAATTTAAGGATACCTTCTTTATAATGGATTTCATCTCATTTTACATTTATTTTGAGACTTCATTGTTGTTATGCACCAATTCACTCTTATATGGTGTGTATAATGTCCTTTGACAAATTATATCATCAATACCTTTATTCTCATGATATTATAAAGTTCGGATTAAATGTTATTCCACTACTATTTGTATTCAAGAGTCTCTCATTTTGTTAAAAACTATTTAACAAATATATCGTCTTAAATATTTTTAAGATTTATTATTCTAAATATTTATCTTTAATGTCCATGTTTTCAAAATGGTTTTCAGTATTTATTTATATGGACATTAATGATTGAAAATTATAATTCCATTAAAAGCTTCAAAGTGGTAGAGGACACATTGATTCAAAAATCTATTTTAAATGGTTTTTGAAAATGGATTGATTAATTCAATATCTAGGAATTACATATTGTGATTGAAAATGAAATTTTTTTATTTCAATTTTTATATTTTCAATATTTTATCTGTAATGATGGTACCTGGACATTTTACGGGTGGTTACGTGATAAACCATATGACGGGTGGTGCCGTGAATACAAGGACGGGTGGTTATGTTATAACCTCCAATGCATTGGGTATGGAAGTCAGCCGTATGGCTATTCCATTAAGTATGTATGGAAGTTGGTCGAATGGCTATTCAATTAAGTGATATGTGTGGAAGTCGACCTTATGGTTCTTCCACTGAAGTATGTTTATGTCCCAAGTTACCTTTATATGTTATGTGATCTTTATATGGGGTTTATGGCAATATTTTTGTTACAGAAGGGTAAGTAATGAACTTTTATTCAGCGAAGAGTTTTTACTACTTCGAAAAGATGAAAAGTATTACATTGATAAAGTATACATGGTTTACATGTTGTTTTGAAAAAAAAAACTAACAGTTTCCATTCATTGTGAATCCCTTACTGAGCTTTTTATGCTCATCCCAAGTTTTTGAAATGTTTTTCATAGGACTTAATGTGGAATAGGGTCAAGGATGGGATTAAGGGAATGTTATGCAACCTAAAACATGGGACTGGATATGTTTCTTTTTCAGAGTTTTTATTTTATGGAATCTTAGTAAAATTATATACTTTGTAATCTTTTGAGATGTAATAGTTATGTCCTAATTCTCTAAAACTCTAAACCTGAAAATATCCTCAATGTGACTTATTCATTTAATTCAATATTATTTAAGGATTAAGGCTGGGGCCTTATATTGAAGAACATCTTCCTCTTCGTCGAAGAACACGAAGAACGCGAAGAACGTGAAGAATGCCAGATTCCTCGGTGGTCGACGTCTCCTTCCGCGAAGTCTCCTTCCCCAACGTCACCTTATGTGACGTCTTCTTCCATGAAGTCTCATTCCGTGATGGATAATCCGTGACGAATCCTCATTCGACGAATCTCCATACAATCTACATTCAAGTTCGGGGTTTATTTATTTATTTTGTTCGTGAATACTACCTTGTCGTTCTTTGTGAAAATACGACCAATTGCTATCGATTAACGAGAGGGGGCCGGACCGCACAAACATGGCCGACCCACCACCATTATTGATGTTGTTTATAATTGGTTGGAACGGGAATGGAGAGGTGCCATCGCACCACACGGGATCATGCGGCAAGTAATGTGCGGCGCCGTCGCGCCCCACCATGAAATTGAACAAAGTCGCGGCGCCGTCGTGCCGCACCGGAGAACCGCAAAAGCACCGTGGCCGGAGCGAGGCCGGGGCGGATGGGTGCTTCGTCGTCATGATGCACTAGATGAGTGAAGGTCGTGGCCGATATTGGGCCGCGTCAGAGCATGGTAACCGACGGCCAGAAGCGGGCCGCCGGTGTCGGAGCTGGGAGGGGACCGGTCGTCGCCGGTCCCGTGGCAGTAGAAACCGGCCGGCCGCGGCGGGCCTGCCAAACAAGGGGAAATATGGGGGTTCAAACCCCCAGCTGGCCAGCTGAGCGGCCCCAATTAAGGGGGGCCACGGTTAGAAACCAGGGGGATGGTGCCCCCTACTCCAAACGGCTAGGCCATTTGGCCGAGCGCCTGACCAGTGCGCTAGGCGCCCTAAGCCCAGGTCAGGTCGGGCTGCACCCAGGCCGGGCCGGGCCGCGCTGGCCAGGCTAGGCCATGCCATCCGGGTCAGGCCACACCCAAGCGGGCTGGACCTGGACCCGGTTCGGGTTGACTCGGTGCAGGCCGACCCTGGGGGTATCGGGCCGGATCGGACCAGGCCCGAACCCCTTAATACCGAATATCTTCTGGTCGGTCGCCCATAACATGTGCGAAGGGCCTCCGATCGATGCAACGTCAGTTTTGATGCAATCCTTGGATTGAGACGGTCGTTTCTGTATATCACACTAAAGGTTTTGGAATACTTTGTGTTCAGACGAGTTGGTTCGTACCCGAAACCAACCGGGCCCTCGGAGCGGAAACACACATATCTTGGTCTCCTGACGTCCGATTGACGTGTCGTTGACTTTGTTGGATTCCTCATAGTGAGACGGAACTTTTGGCTTACTCCTCCCGAGGTTTGGACGAAGGTGAAGTACGGTCGGGTTGGTTTTTCCTTAAAAACCAACTGGGCCCCTGGAACGAAAAACCCAATAACTCTCAGACCGGGCGTCCGATTGACGCGCCGTCTGCGACATTGAGTTCCTATTGACGATACAGAACTTTTGGATACATCAACTCCGGACATTGTTTCAGTTGATGTATCAGCCTCCCGGCTTGTGGAGTGGACCCTCCCGAATGAGTTTGCTTTGGGCGGAAACCCTAGAGCTGGCTGTGTTGTGGCTGTGACGACGATGACGACTGTACAAAGATATTCAGTGGATTCGACGGCGACGACTACAACACTAAGCGATCCTACGTGGATCAGTGCTACCGATCTTGTGTGGATCTGATTCTGTGTGGGATAGTGCTCAGCGGTTCTGTGTGACCTAGCTCCTACAGATCCTGTGTGGGTCCAATCCTGTGTGGGTCTTTGCGGGGGTTAATTACCTATCGATCCTTTGAGAGTCAGATCCTATGTGGGTCATTGCGGGAGTTAGTACCTGTCGATCCTTTGTGGGTCTGATGTCTTACATGAGTCAGTGGAAATATCTGATCAACTCTATTGTCATACAAAGATGTATACCTATGTGAGGTGAATCCTTTTTTTCTTTCTTATGTGGATTTAGTTGTGCTATCCTGTGTGGATTTACGTTTTCCTTTCTTATATGGATTGGGTTGTACTTGGGCTCAGATGTTGGAGCCGAACGAGAATTGATGACTTAGGTATATGTATGGGAATATGCCTAAGTAGTGTCAGATGTTACTTCGTGATTGAATCTCTCCTTAGTGGATTATCCTTTGTGGATTTTGGGAGACCTTCGTGGGTCTCGGGGTCCCTACTGAGTAGCTTATACTCACCCCTGCACAGGTTATGCCTGCACTAAGTTTTGTTGGTTGCAGACGACGGATAGCGCTGATCGTGGTTGAGGCCTGCGGAGCCAGACGGTACCTGGAGGTGGACCACTGGGCGGGATGTACTTGGAGTGGTTGGTAGAACCCGAGGAGCAGTTGAGGCTATCTGTACCCACCCTTCAGGTGGGATTTCCAGTGGATAGCTCGACGTTGCAGCTTTACATTTTAGTTGCTTTTTTCCCTTCCAGTTGTACTTGACTTTCAGTTTGGGTTTGTATACTGGCCCACTTACTTTTCCGCACTTACTATTGTACTCAGTTTTTACTTAGTGTTTACTTCTACTACTTTCTTTCTTTGTGGTGTTTGTTTACTTTACAAAGGCAATGCCTTCCCTTTTTACCGAGAATTATGCCTTGGTGCTAGTCACCAGCCCCTGTCCTATGAAAGGCGGGCTTGGGGTAGTCACGGCACGGGCCCCGAGGACGGGTCGTGACAAATTGGTATCAGAGGAGTTCGTTTCTACCACAGAAATTTGGACTCTGATCTTTTTCTATGTGGAGCAATAGTGTTACGCGTATTGGGTGTGGTTATCAGTCCCGGGAGTCCATTGTTGGTGCGTCGGCTGACGTATCCATACAAAAGGACCCTGACTTCTGATTTCCGACTTAATGAATGAAAACATTTATTACATGTGTGTTTCATGTTTTCATTGTGATTATATTGTGTCGTCTCACCAGGTATACTGTTCTGACCGTGGCGCACCTTTTTCTTTTTCAGGATGGCCCCACGACGGCAGCTAGCTAGGGTTCCGAGAGTTTTGCATGACGATAGCCCACCGAGCGATGAGGCCTCTGTGTGGGGCCCTATGACAGCATAGGCGTCGGTGGTACCTCTACCCGCCGAGCCACTGATGCTTCCAGCCCCAGCCGCTGACGATGCACGTCTCCTTAGTGCACTGCATGAGTTCCAGCGCCAGCGACCACCCAGGTTCCGTGGGGAGACGGACCCCCAGGAAGCCGAGGATTGGATGGAGGCAGTGGTACGAGTTTTCCGTTTAGTGAGGACACCAGCAGACCTCATGGTGATCCTCACAGCGAGCCTTCTGCACGCGGTAGTAGGATGATGGTGGAGCTTCATGCTCCTGGGGAACGATGAGGCATCTCTCATCTGGACAGACTTTGAGATCCTCTTCCGCTCAGAGTTCGCCCCAGCCACCCTCTGTGCGGTGCGCATTCCAGAGCTTCTCCAGCTACGGTCGGGCAGCTTGACAGTCGCCCAGTACTTTGCGAGATTTACCGATCTATCGCGCTACTCAACAGACATGGTACGGGACCCATTCTTCCAGGCTCGGACCATTGAGCAGGGATTGAGGCAGGAGATCAGGGCATCACTGATCTCCCTCAGCATTCCGACTCAGGCATGAGTACTATAGTGAACCCTTTTGATCGAGAGCTTTCTTGTTGAGTCTACACCAGTGGCGAGATCCACCGTAGGGCAGCATGTAGAAGAGTCTTTTGTAGCAGGTAGTCAATGGATGACTCATGGGTCCAGGTAGACCAGAACCTCAGGCAGAAGACCTCAGGACACTGGCTCAGCAATGCGGGGAACACAATGTGGAGCTAGTCTTTCGAGAGGCAGACTGTGCTACTCATGTGGCGGGTAGGGCCACATGGCTCGTGACTGCCCGACCCGTCGTGCCGAGGAGCAGCAGACGGTTGTGGGACTACCCAGGCAGAGGCAGAGGGTCAACTGTGTTGATCCGCAGGGAGCAGGCAGACGAGGCAGAGGAGCTGGCTGAGCAACAGGTGGTGGGTGATGCTATGAGGCTCTACCACCACCACCACTATGAGGTCCACCCCGGCCACAGGGAGCTGGCGGGAAGAGACAGGCACAGCTCCAGGCAGCGGAGGCCTACGACCACGGCACGCCCGAGATGATTCGAGGTACTATCTATGTCAATTCCACCCTTGCAGCATTTCTTATAGACAAAGGATCGAGTCATTTTTTCATAGTCACTGCCCTTGTTCAGAGCTCAGAGATTCTGACAGAGTCGTTGGCTCGATTCTTACGGCTAGAGACTGCTACGATAGAAGAATCGATGATTACGCACTAGTGCCGGCAGTGTGAGCTTACTCTAGGAGGCGAGAGCTTCGGCTGGGATCTTATTTTAGTGGCGTCGAGGCCTTACGACGTCATCTTGGTCATGGATTGGTTATCTACAGTCCATGCACAAATTGACTGTATTAGGCGCAAGGTGCGATGTGAACGCACTGACGGGAGCAGGTTCACCATCACCGGTAAAAAGGTAGCCTTCGCAGCACAGGATAGACTTCCGCAGAGGAGAGGATAACCCATCACTCATCTGTTGGCTATCCTCATCCTAGTAGCAGTTGACGCACGAAGTCCTAGTTTTCCTGTTGTGGTGGATTAGTATGCAGATGTTTTCCCCGACAACGTTCCAGGGCTACCTCCTCGCTGAGAGGTAGACTTTGATATTGACTTGTACCCTGGGACAGCCTCGATATCAACTCCAGCATATCGGATGGTCCCCGCTGAGCTTTGAGAGCTACGAGTACAGTTGGATGACTTGAAGGGAAAGGGATTCATCTGACCCGGTGTTTCAACCTAGGCTTCCCTGATTTTGTTCGCCAAGAAGGTGGACGGGAGCTTGCGACATTGTGTCGACTATCGTCGCCTGAACTAGGTGATAGTATGAAACAAGTATCAGCTTCCGAGGATTGATGACCTCTTTGATCAGCTCAAATGAGCAAGGTGGTTCTCAAAAATAGACCTCAGGTCAGGCTATCATCAGCTCATAGTTCGGGACGAGGACGTGCAGAAGACGACCTTCAGATGTCGGTATGGCCACTATGCGTTCTTGGTTATGACATTCGGAGTAACCAATTCTCCAGCAGTGTTCATGGACCTCTTGAACCGGATCTTTCAGCCATACCTCGAACGGTTTTTCGTGGTCTTCATCGACGACATTTTGATTTACTCGACCATTGAGGAGGAGCACGCCTACCACTTGCGGGTTGTACTAGACACACTCTGAGAGCACCAGCTTTATGGAAAGATCTCAAAGTGTAAGTTCTGTATACGTGAGGTCCAATTCATAGGGCACGTCATCTCTGACGCGGGAGTTGCGGTGGATCCAGCAAAGATCGAGGCAATGCTAGCTTGGGAGCCACCCAAGAGAGTGACGGATGTGCAGAGTTTCATGGGACTAGCTGGATACTATCAGAGATTTTTTCCAGACTTCTCCAGAGTTGCGGTACCACTCTCAGATCTTATGAAGAATGGGAAACCCTTTGTGTGGTCAGACAGATGTCAGCAAAGCTTTCAGGAGCTGAGATAGAGATTGGCCAGCGCACCTATCATGAAGTTTCATAAGGAGGGAGTAAGGTATGTAGTATACTGCGATGCGTCAGGGACCGGACTATGATGTTTCCAGATGAAGGAGGGGACAGTGATCGCATATGGATCACTTCAGTTGAGGCCGCATGAGCAGAAATACGCTACCCATGACCTGGAGTTAGCATTAGTGGTCTTCGCTCTGAAGACATGACGACACTATCTGATGGGCGAGCGCTTTACGGTCTTTTATGACCATCAGGGTCTCAGGTACATCTTCTCTCAGAAGGACTTGAACCTGAGACAGTGGCGATGCCTCGAGTTCCTCCAGGACTATGAGTTTGAGATAGTCTATACTCCTGGGAAGGGGAACGTAGTAACCGATGCTCACAGCAGTAGGACGGGCATTCAGCTAATTGAGGTGGCGACAGAGCAGCTAGCCGTTTTGCAGATATTCTATGTGGATAGAGATGGAGAATCCTTCCTTCAGTATCTCACAGTCACCCCTCCACTACTGTAGTGGGTCAGAGAGGCACAACGTGGGGATGCTGACTGTGAGACGCGGCGTGCGCAGATACCCTCAGGACATGCACCTGATGGTTTCTCCTTTGGAGAAGAGCACAATGTCCTTTTTAGTGGACGTACCTTGGTGCCAGTTGATTTACGGGAGGAGGTGCTGAGGGAGTTTCACACTTCTCCTTTGGAGGTACATCCTGGAGTGGAGAAGATGTACCAGGATCATAGACGACAGCACTGGTGGCCGGGCATGAAGAAGGTTGTGGCGGAGTTCGTTTCTCGATTCCTCACCTGCCAGTAGTTGAAGGCAGAGCACCAAGTTCCACCAGGCTTGGTACAACCCTTGGAGGTCCTGGACTGGAAGTGGGACAGGATATCTATGGACTCCGTGACTGGACTTCCATGCACTTCTAGAGGTAATGACTCCATTTGGGTGATTGTTGACCGACTCACCAAGTCGGCTCACTTCTTACCCATCAGAGAGCAGGGATCAGGGGAGATCTTGGGACGTCTCTACGTTTAGGATATTTTTCGACTTCATGGTGTGCCATCATCTGTCGTCTCTGATCGAGAATCTCACTTTACTTACCGACTTTGGAAGGGGTTGCAGGAGGCGTTCAAGACGCAACTACGTCTGAGCACCGCCTTTCACCCTCAGACAGATAGTCAGATGGAGAGGACCATTCAGACTCATGAATAAATGCTCCACGCATGTGTCCTCGACTTTGGTCGCAGCTGGGAGGACCACCTACCCTTGGTGGAGTTCGCGTAAAACAACAGCTACCACTCCACCATCGGGATGACACCATACGAGGTGTTGTATGGCCGACCTTGTAGATCTCCTTTGTGCTCGATCGACCCTGGGGAGTCAGCACTTTTGGGACCAGAGATGGTCCAGGACATGACAGAGAATGTCTAGGTCATCCAGGAGCAGATGAGGACAGCTCAGAGCCGGCAGAAGTCTTATGATGACAGGAGGCAGAGGCCACTAGAGTTTGAGGATGGTGACCACGTCTTCTTGCGTGTCTCACCTCGACGTGGATTACAGAGATTTATCCGAGGTGGAATGTTGTCTCCTTGCTTCATCAGACCATTCCAGGTCCTCAGCAGGATTGGCGAGGTGGCTTATCGCCTGGCTCTAGCACCTCAGTTGCACTGGGTGCACGACGTCTTCCACGTATCTTAGCTGAGGAGATACGTGTACGACCCGAAGAATATCATTGACCATGGGGAGCTAGACGTTGATGATGGGGTGACTTATACGGAGGTCCCAGTGGAGATCAAGGATCGACAAGAGCGGGTTCTACGTGGATGGTCGATTCCTCTAGTGTGCATCAGATGGCAGCACAGGAACCTCCAGGAGAGCACTTGGGAGTATGAGGCTCGGATACGTGCTCAGTACCCACATTTGATTCCCTAGATTATGATGTAACTTTATGGGGATGTAAAGCCCTGAGGTGGGAGTAATGAAAAGACCCATAAAATTAAAGGGAAATTTTTTCTTAATTTTCTTTGGGATTTTACAAGAACTTAGTTTCTGACGGCACTTGATTCGGAGGCCCGGTGTGCCCAGAATTTCTATCCGAATATTAGCTTGGGTACGTTAAGTGAATGAACGAGCAGGAATTTATAACTGTTGAACCGGTTCTCGGAATCGAATTCCAAAATCACAGATGGATTCACAGTGCAGGTAATTGCTTAGGAACACCATTTCCAGAGTTGCGTTTTCACGAGAGAAGTTGATAAAAATTGTGTAAGTTAAAATAAAAATTTAACTACAATCTTTATTTTCATTAAGTGGATTTATGCTTTGGGTGGAAGTTGGGTAACTACCCAACTTCCCTTGGGAGGATATGAGGGTGGTGGGATCCACACAAACCCCACCCCTTCACATTCCTTAACTTCCTCAACTCAAAATTTAATTTGATAACTTAAGTTTTAATAACTTATGATATTAATGATGTGAATTTAATGTGAGTGTTTGAATTTCAAACTAATGAAAAGTTAATAAAATAAGTGAGGGCTTATTTTATTTTTGTTGGTGTCTAGTTGCTTTGAGAGCCTTTGGGAGAAATGCTAGGAGCTTGAAGAACTTCTTCCTCTTCATCGAAGAACACGAAGAACACGAAGAACGCGATGAACACCGGATTCCTCAGAGGTCGACGTATCCTTCCGCGACGTCTCCATCCGCGATGTCTCCATCCGTGACGTCTTCTTTCGCGAAGACTCTTTCCACGATGGATAATCCGCGACGAATCCTCGTTCGACAAAACTCCATAAAAGCTACTTTCAAGGTAGGGGTTTATTTATTTATTTTGTTCGTGAATACTACATTGTCGTTCTTTGTGAAAATACGACCAATTACTATTGATTAATGAGAGGGGGCCGCACCACACAAACACGACCGACCCACCTCCATTATTGATGTTGTTTATAAAGTGGTTGGAATGGGAATGGCATTGTGTCGTCACACCGCGCGGGATCGTGCGGAATGTAATGCGTGACGCCGTCGTGCTGCGCCAGAGAACCGAAAAAGCACAGCGGCCAAAGTGGGGCCGCGACAGAGGGGTGCGGCGCCGTCGCGCCGCACCGGATGAATGAAGGCTGCGGCCGATACCGGGCCACGGCAGAGCATGGGAACCGGTGGCCGAAAGCGGGCCGCCGGTGTCGGAGCAGGGAGGGGACCGGTCGTCGCTGGTCCCGTGGTGGTGGAAACCGGCCGGCCGGGGCGGGCCGGCCGGACAACGGGAAAGCCGGGGGTTCAAACTCTCGGCCGGACAGCTTAGCGACCCCCATTAATGGGGGCCGCAGTTACAAACCAGGGGGGCATGCACCCCCCACTCCAAACGGCTCGGCCGTTTGGCCGAGCGCCTAACCAGCGCGCTGGGCGCACAGTGCCCAGGCCGGGTCGGCTGCCTGGCTGTTCCACTAGGTTGGGCCGCGCCCAGGCCGGGCCGGGCCGGGCTGCGCCAGCTGGGCCGGGACGCGCCCAAGCAGGCCTACCCTGGGGGTATCGGGCCGGATCGGACCTGGCCCGAACCCCTTAATACCGTATATCTTCCGGTCGGTCGCCCATAACATGTTCTACGAGCCTCCGATCGACACACCGTCAGTTGTGATGAGATCCTTGGATCGAGATGGTCTTTTCGGTATATCGCACTCATGGTTTCGGAATACTTTTAGTTCTGACAAGTTGGTTAATACACGAAACCAACCGGGCCCTCAGAGCTGAAACACGCATATCTTGAGCTCCGGACGTCCAATTGACGTGCCGTCAACTTTATTGGATTCCTCTTAGTGAGACAGAACTTTTGGCTTACTCTGCCTCAGATTTCGATGCAAGAGTAGTATGGTCGGGTTGGATTTGCCTTAAAAACCAACCGGGCCCCTGAAACGAAAAAGCCAATAACTCTCAGATCGGGCGTCCGATTGATGCGTCGTCTGCGATATTGAGTTCCTGTTGACGATAGGGAACTTTTGGATACATCAACTCCAGACTTTGTGTCAGTTGATGTATCAGCCTCTCTGCTCGTGGAGCGGATCTTCCAGAATGAGCTTGCTGTGTGCGGGAACCCTAGAGATGGTTGCGTTGCGACTGTGACGACGATGGCGACTGTACAGAGATCCTCAGTTGATTCGATGGCAACGACTATAGAACTCGGCGATCCTACGTGGATCAGTGCTACCGATCTTGTGTGGGTCTGATCCTGTGTGGGTCAGCGCACAACAGTTTTGTGTGAGCCAGCACCGAGAGATCCTTTATTGGTCCGATCCTATGTGGGTCTTTGCAGGGGTTAGTTACCTATCGATCCTTTGTGTGTCAGATCCTATGTGGGTCATTGCGGGGGTTAGTACCTATCGATCCTTTGTGGGTCCAACGGATTAGATGAATCAGTGGAAATATATGATCATCTCTATCCTTATACGAAGATGTATTCCTGTGTGAGCTGAATCCTATTTTTCGTTCCTATGTGGATTGAGTTGTGCTATCCTGTGTGGAATTACGTTTTGCTTTCCTGTGTGGACTGGGTTTTACTTGGGCTCGGATGTTGGAGCCGAACGATAATTGATGACTTAGGTATATGTATGGGCATATGCCTAAGCAGTGTCAGGTGTTACTTCGCTATTGCATCTCTCCCTTTGGAATTATCCTTTGTGGATTTTGGGAGACCTTCAGGGGTCTCGGGGTCCCTACTGAGTAGCTTATACACACCCCTACACGGGCTATGCCCGCACTACGTTGTGTTGGTTGCAGACGACGGACATCGCTGATCGCGGTTGAGGATTGCGGAGCCGGACGGTACCTGGAGGTGGACCACTGGGCATGACGTACTCGCAGCGGTCGGCTGGACCCGAGGAGCAGTGGAGGCTATCTGTACCCACCATTCAGGTGAGATTTCTAGTGGACAACTTGACGTTGCGGCTTTACTTTTCAGTTGCTATTTTCCCTTCCAATTGTACTTTACATTCAGTATTGGTTTGTATACTGTCCCACTTACTTTTCCTCATTTACTGATGTACTCAGTTTTTAATTAGTTTTTACTTATATTGTTTGCTTGCTCTGTGGTTTTTGTTTACTTTTCAAAGAAAATTCCATCCCTTTTTACCAGGAATTACGCCTTGATGCTAGTCACCAGCCCCTGGCCTATGGAAGGCGGGCTTGGGGTAGTCACAGCACGGGCCCCGAGGTCGGGTCGTGACAAATCACCCTGGTCATTCTATTACAGTGTGAAATTTGGAATATTTCTCGGTACAAGCGTGGTGAATCTATATTAATCATTGGATGAGATTATAACATCAACGGATCATCTAAATATATAGGAATAAGCATTCAATTTTGATAATGAAGGGACCTACATTCCTTTAAACTTTGAGTGGATCATCTAAAGATGTTGTGAGCACACTTCAGTTGAGAGAGCAGTGTGCTTTCATATTTTTAGTGCTTATAAACTATGAGGAATATTGACTCATCTGCATACTTTGTAAACATAAGTGCGATTTTAGTGGATTTGTTACATCTGCACTATGTCGTTGTTTTCTCATTGGATTTATCCTAACGAGGTTGAACCCATTAAAATATTTTTCTCCTTTTTATTTCATTAATATTTGTTCATACTCTACAACATAAATGATAAAGAGAAGAGGGTTTTTTTCTAAAAACAAAAAAAATAAATAGGGGACCTTTTTAAATTATTTAATACCTTGAATCACCCCCCTCTATGGGTATCATTCTATTAGACCTAACACAGATGAAAAATAAGATGACACCATATTGTTTAGAATACTAACATTACCCTAGTCATGACATAACATTAGTCAGTGAGGGTCAAGGTTGTACAAGATTTCTTGTATTTAAAATAGAAGAAATAATTTAATAAAATTTATTTTATTTAATTTCCAAATGATGTTATAGCTAAAACATTAAATGAGACATTTTTGAGGAATTTTTGGTGGAGCTGATTAACCATTTAATATTAGGATGATTTTTTAGAGAGTGATCTGGATTATTTTCTTGAAAGAAGGATGTCAGACTTGCGGATCGTTGATCGATTGATCACCATAGCCTCAAATTCGATGGATCTCACCAACAAAGGTGAATTAGTGATGACCCTTTATCTATAATCAAATTGAATCTTGGTATGATTTTTTAGGGGGATATATTCCCCTTTATTGATTCATATTAAAAAAATGACTAATCATGGAATAAATTCACCTACAGATCAATCATATTAACCAGATGAGATTATTTTTCGAGTTTATTATTATTTATTTTAGTTGTTTTTATTATGAGAAATCCACCATTCTCAATCATTGGATATGAATGCTTCACCAACGATGATAAAACCTTGGTCATCGGCATTCCTACAACTATTCATCGTATTCATTGATGTCGGACAACAATGGTTATGGCTCAACATTTATGGGTGGTTTTGAGAACGATCATTATTTGGATTTGGGGAAACATGAAAACCAATGATAGATCGGTTTAGATACGGACCCAAATACCTCATATATAAATCCATTTAAATTTTCAAGCATTGAAGGAGGCAGAATGGTTAGAGGAAGATACTACAGGTTTGTGAAAATGAAATGGATGGCCATCAATGGTGCACGAAAGTGCACAATGGTTGTGCACGTGCTTCCGGTATAGGTGGTCCGTAGTGGGAATCAGTGTGGGAGTACAATAGTGGAATCAATGAAGTATATTTGGATAGTTCTAACTAGTGGGTCAGGGTAGGCTAGAGGGTAAAGGAAAGGCCAATGGTATGTGTTTGGTCAGAAGGTTGGTTCAGAAAGACAATTTTGCCCAGACAAAGGTCTGACCCAAGTAATATTTGAGAAAATAACTACTGAGCCTAGTTGTAGTCAATTGTGGTGTTGTGGCTGCTCAAGGGGTCATGGGGTTTAGAAAACTCATGACCCGATCGACCACAATGGTTGATTGTGATCCAAAACCACTCAATAGTTTGTGGGTATATTGACTGCCCGGTTGGGCTTTGGGTGAACAATAGTAGTGGTCATTCAGCATAGTAGGGGGACTGAAAATATAGGTCAGTCCAAGTGTGTAGTGACCCCGACAGTTTCAAATGATCAAAACACTAAAACAGATCCTCTAATCAATTAAATGTCAATAAAATTGATATTATAATGTTGATCCAGTTATTTTAAGATCAATGTTGTTGTTTTTATATTGGACCAGTATAGTTTTAGTGTGTTTCCCTAGTCCTTTCCATGAGGGTTCTATGAGACATTAAATCCACATCACATGATAGTAATACCCACTATAGGTCGATTCTAATATAGAGTATTGTATCACTACACGAGACGGGAGTGTGGTCCCCTCTCATCAATTGTAGTGTTTGCAGAATTGGCATAATCTCTATAAGTATGGATAAGATCCTCTATAATGTAGACCATATCATTAGGTTTTTCAGAATAATATTAATGATATCCTCTACATAGTGGGTTGATAGAAATTAATTTCATGGTGTCTCCCATGGTCCTCAGTTTCACCCCCTCTAGGTGCATCATGGTAAATCTATATTGGGTTTGGTGTATCCCCCAGAAGTTAGGGGCTTGAACATGTCTATTTGTATCATCATCTTCACATTCCAGTGAATTCCCTTTTGAGAAGGACCCAAATAAAATATACAATGTCATTGAGAGTCTCTAATGATATCATGGTTGGTGGAGTGGGATCTCCTATAAAGAGAATTACTTTAAGTAGATTATTATGGATGTAATTTGGTTTTGACTGCCTGATGGTAAGATAAATATCCTTCATATATCATGGTTTTTCTCTTTCTATATTAGATGGTTTTAAACATGTATTGTTACATTTTGTATTGATATGACTACATAGTGTCTCATGTTTAGTGTTTTTCGGGTGCCCTTCTGAGTATTGTTATAATCATACCTGAATGGAAAATGCCTCCACCTGTTGTGTCTTGTGAAAATAGAGACTCGTTTAATGTTTCATAATGATGATTAAGAGAGGTTGGAGCATGGTTAGAGTGGGGAAAACAAATTTTCATTCTGAGATCATACCTTGGACTGATTCATCTCCCTTTGAGTAGGCTGAACTCCTTACAGTTTCAGTTTTAATTTTTTAGACTCTTTGTGGAGTGCAAGTATTTGTCCATCCTCATTTTTCCTTTACATCCTGTTATACATTGGTTGTGGGATGTTAGATGTATGAATTCATCCTTTCAGAGGTTTTTCATTTCATCTTCATGTGGATGGACATGTGTCTGTGTGTGAATATAATTTTGGAAAATGCTTCCCAGTTTTTGAAATAGCCTACATAATGCTACACAAACATCTTCTGGAAAATTTTATGGGGGTTGTGGTAGTCGGGACATGGGACTCTCTAAGATGGGTGATGATAGACTCTATAATCATAGAAATCCAATTTTAAGATATTATTTTAAAATTTAACTTATATCCAACTATATATTATTTCTTATAAAAAAATTATATCATTTTCAGAAGAGGAATAATATATAACCAAATTTTCCTATTTTTATAAATATATTTGATATTGTAATGTATAACCTTATCTAAATATAATTTCATAATTGAATAACTCGTTAATTGTTCTTTTCATATTGTTTCATTTTCAAGAACATTTGTATGATCCTCATGTAAAAATGATCTTGAACAATTTGTGAAAGAAGATGGTTAAAAACATTTTTAACGAATGATTAATATAATATATTATATTATCTATACACATATGTTCCATGTCTTGAGAATATATGATAGTTTCCAATTATTGTGATTTATGTTGGATCTTCTACTAAATACATCGATATTTATTACATGACTGTTTTTAACCTATTGAATATTTTTATATTTATAAATTGTATCATAATATTCTCTCATTTGGTTTTAAAATAGATTTAAGTTATTACTCTAGAACATGACACTTTCATCAAGATCCATTACCATCATATACTAGTAATAGTAATCATTCCAAATAAATATCCACCACTGAACCATAATATTTTGACATTAGATGTCTATATAAAAAATTAGATTTAATAAAGAGTTAAAAATTCAAAAATATTTTTTATGACATATGAATTGTATGCATGTGAAATATTTTTATTTTATTACATAAGAATCATATACTACACACATAAAAAAACATAGTTATATGAAACCTTTTTCATTATTTTCATGTACAAAAGGGATACATAATTAATGAATTCATTGAATATAAAAATTACCTAGATGATGTATTCAGTAGAACAATACATTCTAAAGGATTCAAATTTAATATTTGGAACAAGGTTAAGGGCAATTTAATGTCATATTGATTTTATTATTTAATCACATAACATTATAATATCCTTGAGAAATATGAAATTGTGATACATATAATTATTAAATTATTTCAAAGAATATAATAATATTCTAGTAAAAACTATAATAGATGGAGATAATCTTTATTTGAAATAATCATGCTTTTAGATGAAAATTAAACCAGATAAAATTAATGATACAAAATATCTTACTGCAATATATTCTTTATGTAGGACTATCAAATTGAGTTTTAATAAGTTATTATATTCCAAAAAAGTTTCTATCGGCTTTATTATTATATTGTAAATTAATATTTGGTAAAAAAAATCATTAAAAATTAATTATCGACAATCACTTATTATTATTCTATTCATTAAGGGTAAACATCATGAATAGAAAATTTGAATCTATGTTTTTGAATGGAATTTTAAATATATTATACATAGTTGGAATAATATTAAATTTTTTTTAATACAAATATCTCTAATTCTTTAATATCTTCATTAGATACGTTGTTGACCATTATTTTTCGCTATAATCATTTTATTATGTCACCCAATTAAAATCACATTAGGATTTCTTATAAATTATATATTTTTCTTCATTAAACATTTAAATAGTTGTATTTTTTAGTATATCTTATCAATTCATGTTACATGAAGTAATAATTAATCCAATTTTTTTAACACTTAAAATTTTCTATTTACATTGGTCATTTTGTTTCAGTAGGGGGAATCTATATCAATTTTTTTTATAAAACTATATTCCATTTTTCCCCTATAAAATTGTTTTATATAAAATAATAGTATGAAATTTTCAATACCTATAAGGGTTATATGTTTAAAATTTGAAATTAGTACTTTATTATTATATTATATTATATTTTTTATTAATTTTTTGTATTTAAAAATAAAGGAGATTTGAAAATAGTATTTATAAGATTATGGATTCATCAAGAAGTTTTTATATCGGGAATAAATTATAAATATTCTCAGAAAATAAATAAAAATTTCACAATATGTTTAAGATAAAATAATAATTAATGATTATATAACAAGTAATAGTGTTATTTTTCTTTTCTTAAAAATTAAATAATGATGTGTTTAATATCCTATTAAATTCATTCTATATATTTTATGTAGTATATGGAAGTTCACAATGTTTTAGTTCATATAGGAATTTATTGGAGAACACTTTCTTGAATTATCAAGGCGATGCTACTTCTATACTCAGAGATTCAATGTTGACTTATATTTATGTTATAACTATAAATTATTTTTAAAATCATTTTAAGAAATTTATGAATAAAAAAGAATATTATTAATGAAGAAAAATGACCAAAATGAATATATATTATAAAACAATTAGATTTCATTTATTAATTATGAAATTAACGTGTCCCTTTCACTAAAAATGACTATTAAAATTCAAAAAATGGTATCCATATTGATTTTGTATATGAAGAAAGATACTGTGAAACATATTTTTCGAGTCTATGATGTATAATGTGGAAAAAATATTTGAAATTAATGGTTATAATTATCAAATTATATTTTTTATGTATAATAAAATTTCAAAATATAAAAAAAATGCAGGATTTCATTCTTTAGGATCAATATTGACTATGTTATTAAATTTTATATTAAATAAGATAAATAAAAATATGTTCAAATTAGAATAAAAAATATTTAATGAACATTCATCCATGAATGATTCATTATTTTGATGAGTATAGATGTTAACAATAACTAAAAACTATGGGGGAATATAGAATAACCAGATATTATAAGAAATTTCAATGGAATGTTTTTGGATATATATTATCAAACCTCATCTGAATACATTTTCATATGGATTATTAAAACTGGAGAAAAATATCAAAAAAATAATATTCTATAATAATATTGTAATTAAGTAGTTATTAAATTGTTATCTATATCTTATAAGACATTATTATGTTTGTGTGAAGAAAATACAGTCTAAGAGTTATAGTATGGGAACAAGAAGATACAAAAATACATCTCGGTGTTCAAAAGAAAATGAACTATTCACAACAAGAGAAGAAAAATTATATTGAGGCTCATAGGAATGAAATTATTTCACATGGAAATATATTAAAAATAAATACTTTCAAATGATATAATAAAAAGTTAGAATATTGTTTATATCCAATATGAATTTCTATAGATAAGTAGTAGGATTTGTAAATTCGTAAGATGAAATTAGATAAATTTTTTAGTGAAATACCGGTTGGATTTTATATATTTGTTGGAAAAATTAATAGATCTCACGAGGGTATAAAGTATTCAAAAAAAGATAATAAAAAATAGAATATATCATATTATATATCAGATAACACAACTATATAATAGATATGAACAATGAATGAAATATAGTCAGTGGAAATACTTATCATGTTCAAACATAATGATTGAACGATCATAAAAAAACCTCACATCTATATGAGGAGACTTATAATAATTTTTAATTGGATTATGGTGATGATAATTGGTTAAATTCATTAAATGATTATATTCAATAAATATAAATGAACTAATAATATAATGCAGTTTTGATTCTAGAAGCAAAGAATGTTAAAATACTAATGTGGGTGTTCCAGAATGAATGTAATAATGATAGAAAGGTAAGAAATAATGTCTATGGGATTTTACCTGATATTTTGAAATAAATGGTACTTATATTGATGATACATTTCCACTCATGGTCTAAATAAATTATTAATGATTATAACTATCTATGAATGTGCAAGGAGAATTTAATGTATATCAAATGGATATTAAATCATCTATACTCATGCGGGTACATGAGGATGATGTTTAAATTGAGCATCATAATGGGGTTATTTTTTATGATGATGAGAATATATTTTAATTATAATATATTTATTTTTATGGTCTAAAATAACAACATTGTATTTGATTAAAAAGAACTGTAAATATCTAATGAATCTCATAATTCAAACACATGGAATTCATAAAAACATTAATTTCCAAAAAGAATATGGTTGAATAATTTTTGTGAATTTTTAATTAGAAGTTACTATTTTTCTTGAACAAGATGATATACAATTCCATTATCTTTGACAATATTTATGGGGTGATTTTTAAATATATCTAATTATAGAAGTGAAAATTTTACATGGAATATTTGAAATTCCACATGATAATTGATTAATTATTTCTCAAACAAAATATGAAAATGTGGTTATAAAATGGGTAGGAATTGAGGATTCAATATTGATTATAACTCATATTTTTACCTAGATGTAATTTTCAATATATGTGGATGTGAAATAGGATGATCAATAAGAGTACATAAGTGTTATTTAATTATTTTTATACATAAATTCCACACTACCTGATAAAGTTTTCTTCATTATTTAAACATCCCCGTACCAATGAAAACATAAGAATACCTACATGTTCATAGTTATGTACATTTTTTTGTATGCCTTACATAATGTGGTATTGTTGTTATTTTATCATATATTTCCATGTTGTAATTATTTTTTAATATCAATGTTGACTGGGAAGGATTAGCTAATAGGAAACAAGAATTTGGAAATTTTCATATATATTCTATAAAATCCTTTATTTAATGGATAATAAATAATGTATGAATAAACATCCTTGATAAAAAAGTGGTTAAATACATATCATCTAATCAATTATGTAATTTAACATCCTCGATCTGGGTGCCACCCAAAGGTGCCACGAACTAAGTTTGCATTATAACCGCAAGCAAATATCCCTAAACACCATAGGATTTTGACAAGAAATGAGAACCAATTTGCGATAATGGGGAATATTTTCCCACATTGGAAGAGTATACACACCCAAAATAAAATTACAAACAATATAAGAACCATTAATTCCATTAAATAGACGTAAAAAGAGGAAGGTTGATAGTAATAAAACAACTGTAGAATGTACATAAATGATTCATGTCACATGTGTCTAGGAAAGAAGCCAAAGAATCCTCAATAATAGAAATAAAATACAAAAACCAATTTAGGGAAATGAAATTAAACACCGAAACCATCGTAAACCTCGGCTAGGTCCCACCATATCCAACTCCAATAGAAATCAAGTACATAATAAAGATTTGTTATTTCCCCAATCTATAATTGTAATCATATAAATTTCATTGGGTCCAACACATGACATAAATAGGTTGTGAGGATATTCCCAGATAGGAACCACCAAAAGATTTGTACCTTACTATTAGTGACTATATATAGTAGGCCATATGCAATAATGAAGCAATAAAGTAGGATATACTCAAAGTTAAACAATGCAACAACATTCAACTACAATCTTTTACATTTATTATTCAATCTGTCGAATTAGGTAAGCCATGGGATCTATCCCAAGCTCTCTATCCCATGTGTATGTATCAAATCGTATGTCACTTAATATCGTCTAAACAATCAAGTAAGACTGAGTCAAGGATTATGTTTTGGCTTAGAAAACTCATCATAATCATTCAATCATTAAAAAACAACCCCCTAGAAAAGCCTTCACTGTCAATCCATTGTGCTTCAACAAAGTATAGATCTATTAAAAATGACAACCTAGGTATCTCTCAAGGCCAATAACCCTTGGAAATCATATCAATAATAAATTATAAAAGACCACATATGTAGCTCTCACGGTTAATACCCTTTTGGGAATATCTCGCAGTCCAATCCCCCTTGGTCAACATAGCTTCAATAAATTATAAACCACCACTAGGGTATCTCATACAGTCAATAAACCTTTAATAATCTCTTAGGGTTTAATCCCACTTGGTCATAGATTCACAATTCATATCACAAGAATTTAATATAAATACAAAAACCATCCTAACAAGACAAGGCCTAGAAAACAAGAAGAGGCTAATAATCATCCTAGTCCAAAAAGCCATAAATTATTCAGAGGAAATACCCCCACAGGGTATCCTATAAACAATTTATCTAACAATAAGCATAAGAATCTACCATGTATCAATTAAATAAACCCCAGAAAATGAAAATAGGGTTACATTCCAAATCCATCAAAACCCCAAACATTGGAATGAGAAACATTAAGCATATATAATTGAATAAAACATAACAAAAGGCACAAACCATCTACCTCGATGTTGTATGATCGATATACGTGAGTGTCGTAACTTGAATCAGCCTATATTGATGTAGATCGGTGGGATTACAATACACTTGACAATGTCTCAATCAGAGCTTGGATAGAGAATTGGGAGGCGTTCGATATTAATCAGTCATTTTTTTACAATCCTCTACTAACCACGAGGAGAAGAAGATGTTTATGGACACATGACGTGACAATTCTCCAATATATAAAAAAACTACACATTTTTTTCATTAAAAAAACACATCGTGTAGTAGCACTAACCAAAACCTAAAATAAACAGTCTCCTAAGTCACAACACGATCATGTACTTGGCCGTTACATGCCATGTACCTGGCTATACATGGAAAGCTAGGTACACGGCTTGTATACATATGTACTCATCATGTAATAAGAAAATACCCTTATCTTCATTTTCCCCAAAAAAACCCAAAAAAATTGATACATACCTGAATGGATGATTCTGGTTGTTATAAACATCCTCCCTTAAAAAAATTTGTCCCAAAATTTTCCTTCCAAGTGTGGCGAAGAAGAATCTGCGAACAAATCAAGCCACTATTATTGCTCAACGACCTCCCCCTCTTATGTCTAATCCTACACTCGCTCGTTGTGCTATATCACCCATTCATGATGAATATACCGACGACGAAGAAAAATCTTGAGGTGATCCACAATTGGAATAAGGTGCTCCTCGAAGGATGTGTCCACCTCCAAATCAACCTCCTCGGGTTGAAAAACATGATACTGGTATGAAAAGAATCCTCATATCTGATAAATATAGAAGATGTCCTACATTGCATGAAACCATTTAGATAACGGAAAATGATTCTCAATTAACCAACATCTCTCCAAAACATCCAACTACCCAAAATTTATCGGTGAAAGCTTTTTCTATCTATTAATCCTCTTGTGTGACAACCACAGTGTGACACAGAGGGAAACCAGATCTCTGTCCTTGAAAAAAAGAGGCCATCATCCTCATTTATCATTTTATTTTTGAATAGATTACATATTATCCATCAATTTCTAAATTAACTACACATACATAGTCGTCTCTTAGACATGATGTTGTCCCAACAAAGCTGCCTTTTATGCCTCCAGCAAACATAGGGGGATTTCCATGGTCTACTGTACAAATCATCATATGGGGAAATATAATTCATTGCCTAAAATCTATTATTTTAGGATAACTCCACCACGGGCATGTGTCTCTCCCAATAGCATCCAAAAACTAGGAGACATACTTGATGCATTTCATCCATAACCTAAAACATATTATCAAGCATGACATCTATCTCGAGATGGTATGGTCTAATCAAGAGTTCATATGTACCCAAATCCCTCTACAGTCCCTTCCAATAATTTGATTTAAATCGACCATCCCTGTCTTAAACAATAGAGTGTGGAACCCCATTAAAAAACACAATCTCTTGGACGTACAAATTCCTATGATCATCAACAAAGAAGGTCACCTTGATCGGAAAGAAGTGGGAAAACTTCATGACCATGTCAACAAAAAACCATACATCATAATTTTCTTCATGGATACTTTGTAAACCATTACAAAATACATTTCTACATCATTACACTTACAATCAAGAATGTGTAACTATTTTAATAGTTTTACTGGTCACTCGTGCTCCACATTCACCTGCTGACAAGTGTAACATCTCATAGAAAAACCAGATACATCCCTCTTCATACCTGGCCACCAATATTGATGATGTGGATCTCAATACAACATGGTGATGTCAGGATGAACCACCCATACTAAGGTATGAAAATAATTCAATAGCTCCTTAGGTAAGTCTTCCGACACCCATACACAACCTTGAAAATGAAAAACTTCATGCTCACCTATGGTCCACCAAGGAGTAGGGTCCTTGCCTACTACACTCTCTTGAAGGACTAGGAATTCCAAATTAGATAGCTACCTCATTCTCTCTCAATCCATTAGAGGAGAGGAAACCTCTATAGAATAATGTAAAATCATCCTCTATTTGTTCAGATCCTTCAAGGTCATTTCATATAAGAGGTCCATAAGGTGACACTCACTACTATCCTCTTGAATTTCTTGTATTTATGCCTAGTTTCCCAATGCATCGGCCACTACGTTCTATTTCCTAGCTGATTAGGAAATCTCAAAGTCAAAAATCTAAAGGTACTAAATCCACAATCACTGCCGTAAATTTAGATCACACTGAGTAAAGATGTACTTGAGGATCTTGTGGTCTGTATATACCAAAAAATGATCTCTGAAAAGACAGTGCATCCAACAGTGCAATGCATGCACAATAGAAGCCATCTCATTGTCATGTGTTGGGTAATTCCCCACCTATGGGCTCAACTATTAAGACCCATTTGCAATGAATCCTTCCTCCTTCATAAGCACCGATCTTATCCTGATACAAGATGCACCATAGTACACAATGTAACTCTTTCCTTCTCCAGAAAAATCAGTATCGTTGCTCAATTCAATATCCCTTTTAGCTCTTTAAAGTATTAATCATAGGAATCCATCCATATTTACTTGACACCCATCTTAGTCAAGTCTGTTAGTGGTACATCTAATCTAGAAATTTTTTGAATAAAGGGTCTTTACTAAATTGCCAACCCAAGAAAACTCTATACCTCAAAGACATTTCGTAGCTTCTCCAAGGAAACAAATGATCTCAACATATCTAGCTCTACCGATACTCCTATATCTGAGTTAACATGAACCATAATGTGAAACATATCCATCCAAATGTGGAAGTTTTTATGCATAACATATAACTGATTCTCTATCACTATAGTCAAAACCATCTTAAGATGGATGGAATTGTCGGTTCGAGTGAGAGGGTACACCAAGATGTCATCCATGAAGACTACCACAAAAGAATACAAGAATTTATGGAACACTCATTTCATCATTGTTGTGAAAACTGATGGTGAGTTTGTGAGACTAGACGAGTTAAACAAATACTCTTATAGACTAGACCTTCACTGAAAAGTTGTATGAAGTATATTTGATGGTCTAACACACACCTGATGATAACCGAATCTAAAATCAATCCTTGAGAACACCTTGGATTCTCGAATATGATCAAATATATCAAAAATAATCAGCAATGATATCATTACTGAACATCACTACTCAACTTCTAATAATCTACACAAATTCTAAGGGCACCATTAACTTTCATCACAAATTGGACAGGTGAACCCCAAAGAGAAGTTCCCAGACTGATGATACCATTTCCCAAAAACTCCACTAACTACATTCTGAGTTCTTTTATCGTTGGTGTAGCAAACCTATAAGGGTTAATGTACCCTAGTACCATTCCTAGCACATGTTCAATACAAAAATCCACCACTCTCTTAGGAGGTAAACCTGAAACATAGTCTGGGAAGACATCTCTGAAATGATCCACCAATAAAGGAAAATCAATCTTTGGTGTTCCATGGAAATTCAAATATAAACTACCAACCAATGTAATAAGTCCACAAAACACATAATGTTGAGGCCAAGCTCTACTATCTTGGACAACCAATTCACCCTTGTGTAGAAATGACATTCCCTCTGGTGACTTGAAACTCACCCATGTGGTGATAGAAATCAAAAATGGCCTTAAAGCATACAAACAAGTCCATTACAATAATTACATCAAATATTGTCATCTCTAAGACATATAGGTCACATTATATGTGAAAAACACCATCCATAATAGGGAAATTCGTTTCACTTATGTAATCTAGCTGTCATAATACCTAACTGATTTTCTAGCATCATTCTATTTTAAAAATTAAATATACAGAGCCCATGGCTCTCTACGATGGAAATAGATATAAAACATTTGGAAACCCCTATATTAAAATGATCAGAATCTAAAACTGAGGAAACTAGAATCTGACCTCTAACCGTAGAGGGCCTGGGATCCTCCTTCTACTAGGTCAACTCCATCGTATAAGTCTAAGCAATACCATGGGCCTATTAACCTTCTTGGCTCCCAATGCCGATCCACCATATTATCGCTATAAAATTATCATCTAGAATCCACGACCATAAACACATCCTCTACCTGAATGGATTGAAAAACACTAGTTCCCTGACTGAGGAGAAACTGGCGGTCCTACTCTTAACTGTGGTGTCATAATAGGTACACTCTCACTTTATTATATTGAGAACATCCTACAAAAACAATAGAGATGACCCATCAATATAAAATATAATCACTTGATTTAGTCCTTCGGGAATTTTGTCCTTGAATTCCCACTCTTCCTACACTAGTAGCACATCACATGGCTACAAGAATATATATTTTTATAATTATCTATGATGAGATTCAAGTTATCAGTTGAAGGAGTACTAGTCGTTGATGTTGAACTTCCCTGGAACAAAAATCCAATGTCTCTTAGATTGAGTTAGGTAATCAACACCTCATTTATTATAGAAATAAATGAATTAAACCTGAAAACATTAACATGTGATCAGATTTCATACATGGTGCCATCCTCAAATTACATATCTAGTGATAACTCGTCACCCCTTGAATTAGTAAGAAACACTGAAGCATTGTAAAGTGTGAAGAATAATACATCAATGAAGGAGAACCATACTCCATATAAAGGAAGTACTGGGTTTAGTTGGCCCAAAATTTCCTGGAGAAGATTTAATCATATATGGCCCTCTATATATCTTTCCAATCCATATACCGATGACAAACATCAAATGATAAAACATCCCACCATCTTTTATTAGTATCACATAACATGTACATTTCAATCAATACCTTCCCCTTAGGAGGAATATCTAGATTCTAGAAGATAAAAATCATGGACTCTAACCGTGAATCTATAGTATGTTGTCCTCCATCCCAAGAAAAATTGGGTGGCTGCTGCTGCTGGAACGCCAGCGTAAACACTGCCTTAAGCAGGGGAGAGATGTGGTTCTCCGAAAAAAATTCCATCTTCATCATAAAGGAATCACAGAACAAGAAATCTTTACTTTTTTCTAGTATTACAGCTGGTTCTAATATGGGCTCACTGGGAGGATCTGTATGTATTCTCTGATCAATCATTTTTGGTGTCTGATCATCACCCTTTATCTGTATTACAACAAGAGCACTTCTAGGCGGCAAGAATTCTCACGTTCAATCACATACCTTAGTACATGGTTTTCAATGTATGTAATGTACAATTTCATGAATGGAACATGAGAATGAAAATATCATGTTTTACAAAATATGGTTACCCAGAATGTAGAACCACTACCCGACGTGTTCCCTTGATGCCATATCATGGACGAGTACTCCTGACATTGTGGCCATGTAACACCCTATACATACAACATGTTCCTCTAGATAGACATTGTGTTCATGAATATGTCGTCCTTCCTGGGTGATTCTACAATGATATAACTACATGGTTCTCCAAGTGATACATTTCATGGCGTGTACTCCCTAGACACCATGCGTACAATGAATGTTTCATCCACTCGTGTCGTTAGTCATACGGCTAGATACACGGTCAACAATAGAAAGAGGTGTACTCCCAATACATGACATGTTGTTCCTAGCACATACAACCCCAAGTCTATGCTCACACATTCTGTCACACAGGAAACAAATATATGGTATGTAAAAATTTCACATTACCTTTACTTATGAAAATTCATTTCATCCAGAATAAAAGTACTCTTGGAGAGTGTTCATAACTGCACACTCTGTGATTGATGGGTTTTCTAGAGTTTATTCCTCTGAAACATCTCTAGAACCACCAAAATCATAAAATATGTCCATGGAATTCAATTTTTCCATTCATGATAGCCCTTTATCCCCACATTTTAATGTTTTTCATCCTTATATGGATCAAAACATGATAGAATTCAATTAAAGCTCAAATATGATCCACCAAATTCCAATCCAAAACCGCCAATAACACCTCAGGGACCAAATCATGTTGTTAATCCAAATGAAAAATTACATTTACCAATACCCTATCAATATTGTAGGTATTTCTATAATGGAATCTGTCAAAATACTATACATTTATATCACAAATTCATTCACCACAACACGAAATAAATATTGCACCACACATGGCATGATAAGAATGCATGACATGTGATCTCTATCAAGTGCATATATGATGCATGAGATGATATAACCTCATCTAATCAGGTTTTAACAAAATAGAATGAAAATGATATCAATATTAATAGCACAAAACATGTGTGTCAACTAAAAATTAAATCGAATCAACTATAATTGTTCAGAATCAAAAAAAATAATTTAATTTCAGGTAATTTGGTTTTTCCATATAAATTGGGTAGCTACTACCATGCCCATCTTATTACAAACTACCTATTTCATTTGATCCCAGTCTATTGGATCCAGATAGTAAGGAAAAGAAAAAAAAATCCTCTAATACCACTTGGTAACATCCCATATACAAGTTCCACTCAAAGTTTCCTCGAACCCTGTTGGACACATAACCTCATTAACATTTCCGAAATTCCAGAGGTTTCCTACAAGAATAGAGGGCAATGGTGTGATAATGGGGAAACTATGCTCTCATTTCTACAGTATACACTATAAAAATAAAATAGTAAACAATTGAGAAAGTAGTAATACCATACAATAGAAGTAAACAGTAGAAGAATGATAGTAATAAAACAAATGGAGCATATATATAAATGATTCTTGTCAATTGTGTCTAGGAATGAAGACAAACAAGGAAAAATGATAGAAATAAAATACAAAATCTAATGTACAGAATAGAATGCAATCTCCAAGAGCATCAGATGCCTCATCTTGTTCCCATGCTCTCAAACTCGTACAGAAATCATGTACCATATAAAGAAGGGAAATGTACCCTATCTATAACTATAATCCAATACTCTTCTTGGGTCCGACACATGACCCGAACAGGTAGTGAGAAGGGTCCAAATAGGAAACAACCAAATGATCTATTCCTAACATTTAGTTAATATTTATATATAGAGCATATAATATGCATGAATGAAGCAATAAACTAGGAAGTACTCAAATGTAACCAATCCTACAGTTTTCAATTACATTCATTTACATTTATTATTTGACCTGTTGAATCATGTAAACCTTGGGATCTCACCTAAGCTCTATATCCCTTGTGTAATTAAAAAATAGATGTCTCATAAGACCATAAAAATAGTCAAGTAACACTGATTCCAACACACTACATTGTCTTGGAAGACTAATGATAATCATTCAATCATTCATAAACTATCCTCTTAGAAATACCTCATGGCCTCTCTACATAGGATCCACATAGTATATATTAATGAAAAAATACCACTTGTACAACTCTCATAGTCAACACCCCATAGTAAACATATAAATAATAAATAATACATTACCTCCATGGTAACTCTTACGGTGAATACCCCCTCAGGAATCTCTCGCAGTCCAACCCCCCTTAGTCGACATAGCATCAATAAATTATTAAAAAAATAATGGCTATCTCTTGTAGGAAATAACCTATTTGTAAGATCTCATAGTCCAATCACCCATTGATAAAAAAATATCAAGGAGTATCACATGAATTTCATATAAACAAAAAACCATCCTATAATGTCAAGGCATGGAAAACAAGGAATAATTAATAGGCATCCTAGACCAAACTGCCATAAACAATCAAGAAAAGGAAATGCACCCACGGGGTGATCCATAAAAATGTATCTAACCTTAAACATAAAAAAATACCCATTAACAATTAAATTAACCATAAAAGGTGATATGCAATGCTAAATATCAAATCATGGAATACCCAGAATGTGGTTATGCAACTCTTTAAACATATATAATCCATGATAAGAAAAAAAGGATCAAACCACCTAACATGATGTCATATGATCAATATACATGAATGTCGAACCTATAACAGACCTAGATTGGTGTATATTGGTGGGATTCCATCACACCCAATGATGTCTCAAACAGAGCTCAAACACAAAATTTAGAAGGGTTCATATTTTATTGTTCATTCTTTCACTATCTTGTATGAACCATGGGGAGAAAAATATGTTTACAATAATAAGTTGTGACCCCACTCTGATATATCAAATAAGAAAATTAAACTATAGTTTCATTAAAATTACAATCGGTGTAGTTGCATTAATTGGCCCCAAAAATAAGTTGTCTGCAAGGTACCCACACAACCATGTACTCAGATATTACACAACCAATATGAGAATGTGCCCGAAAAGATAGGTACATGGAATGTACTCAGAAGTACACAACATGTACTTATAAAATAATATTGTCTTCCTTTTCCAAAAGAGAACCTAAAAATAAGATCCTCACCCAAAATGAAGATCCATGTTCTTAAAATTCCCATTTTTATATGGATGATTCAATAACATGAAAAAATTAGAGTATGTTTGGGAACACCTGCATCAGAACATTTTGATAACTCTTGTTCTATAAATAGGTATAAAATACAAAACATTAAAAATGTATGAATCACATTAATATAATGAAAATTTTAATTAGGGGTATTGTTGGACAATGGAGGGTAAAATTATATAACATTTATACAGAAGATCAATTTGAAGGTATCATTAAAAAAATTCAACCCATATTTTTTTATTAATCACATATAATATCAATTGAAATTAAACCTTCCACATCCATATACATGGTGGTGAAATTGTACCCCAACTTTTTTATGGGAATTTTAGTCATATTCAGTTCAATGTTTCTTCTGTTTTGATTCAAATGTCTTACATATATCTCTATTCGGTGAATTTTTAGTAATGTTCTATTATATTTCAAAGAAATAGGTGGACTGGTGATTATTTCTAAAGAGAAAAAATATTCCCATGGTTTGTTCCTTGTAATTGAAAAGGGTTATGAATTTTTTTTATGGTGGAGTTCATGAATGTTTATTCAATGGAAAACATAGATATGAAATGCATAATATACAATTAGTTACTTCTCAATAAATACATGTCTATGAAAACAATATTATCATATATGGGCTTAGGTTTTTTATTTCTAATTCATTGTTTCATCAAATTAATGTCTATAATTTAATATTATAGAACATGTTAGTTATAATGTCCTCATATATTAAGATTTGAGTATTCATTAATTCATTGGATGGAGTGTGTGTTTGAAAGAGTATTCAAAAATTACAAAGTGGATTTTTAGTGAACATACTTTAGAGAAATTTATGTATTGTGTTTTTCGCACAATAGTTGAATTTGAATTATACTATATCTAATTATGATATGGAAGAGATTAATGGAGTGTATCAATTTCTTACTACATATTTTTATGGGATTCATTTTTCATGATGTGATAACCTATGTTTTGTGGTGATGTTATGTTTCCAAAAATAATATCATATGCATACACATCACTAAACAACCAATGAAATATTCATTTAACGAGTTTACATAATTCTGAAATTGTATTATTTATTCATAGAACATCATAAGAATAATTTATAACATAAGGTCAAACATAGGTCTATGACATGGCTTATGAAGGATAATTTAAATTTCATTATTGTCCCTTCCCTTACATGGTTTAATGAATAAATGTATATCATAGTTACCAATAATCATTCCACTATGTACATTGATGGGAATATTTGTGTTAATGTCCATCCAAAGGTCATTTCATAGAAGGAATATGTTTGTTGCTAAATTCTAGGTCTCAGCCTTGGATTTTATACTGAATTGGAGAACATGCTATGATGTACAGTCCCAAATTGTGATTATGTCTTAGTGGATTTTAATGGCTCTATCTAGGTTATTACCACTATATGATGAAAAGTCCCACATGACGACTATATATGGGTGGATATCAGAGGACTTGTTTATTTGAGACGAATGATATAATGAATACAGATAGTATGAGATGTGTTTTTGTATCAATATGGATTTAGATATCTACTACGATGTCATATGAATTAATAAAAATGATATATTAAAAAGAATTTGGGGATTTGGTTGCTAACCATAGATCAATCATTAAATGATGAAGTCATTCCATCAAGCATGATTTTCCAAAATGTTGTGTCCCTTCATATATAGATTAAAAATAATAATTAATAGGAAATTCGATGGGTTAACACATAACGATTTTATGTTATAATGATATTAAAATTATACGAAACAAAATCCATGATTTCAAATATCTATAAAATTTACAATCAATCCAAAAAAATGGATTAAGAGTTAGCTATAATTATTATTATAATAATTTTGTGTATCAGTTTTGAAGGACAATGAAGAGTACAAATAGTGAATTCCTATAAAATTGAGAAGGTGTTCCTAAATATTTAGTGACTCTATAAAAATTACCTAAATGGGTCTAAGAGAAATGATAGAAGTAGAAAATGGTGTATCCTTTTTCTTACTATCCCTTCATCAAGGGATGAAGGACCTACAATTTTCATCTCATTTTAATATTGTGGTGATTAGAATATCCAACATGGATTATTTCATGGAAGGTATTCATTACTAATATAAATTTACATATTTGAAATATGAATTTTAAAGGAAAAAGTGTGAACTTTTGAAAATAAAGACAACTATTGTGGGAGCACCTAGTAGCTGGGAAAATATTTTGTATCAAATAATTATATTTGGATTCTTGTGGGTACAAAATAGACTAAAAGATCAAATATTATGGTTGTTTGAAGTGGTAAAAATATAAATTTATATCCTAGAAGGGTCACACAATGACTGAAGAGGTTGTGAATTGAGATCATAAAACTTTCATATACATAAATCCAACCTCATAATTACAGAATATAATTTATTTATTTCATTTTATTTAATAGTAATTGGAAGTTAAATTAAAAAATACTAAGAAAGAAACAAAGGATTTATCATACTCGGGAACAAAATGATCCCATATACAGTCCACCAACATTCTTTTGTGAGTTTTTTTATTTTATCTATATTGGTCCTATTTCCTCTGAACATAAATATTTTACTATATGAAATTTTAAATTATTATAAAAAATCACAGATACTTCAATAGGCTCCCACTATTATAGGTCGATCCATGAGATTAAAAATAATCCATAAAAAAGAGTGGATACATGAAAAAAATCTAAATATAAAAAAAGATGATAGATATAAAATATATTTCCATGTACAAATTGAAATATGATCATGATTTAATATGGAATGAGTAGGCATTGGATCAGTTAAAAAGAACACCATTCTCATATATATATATATATATATATATATATATATATATATATATATATATCTTGAAATCCAAAAGTAGTGGAGTTTTTATTTAAATTTATTAATATTAATAAATTATCATATTGAAAATAGAGTGCGATAATAGTGTTCTTGAGGATGCATAGTGAATTTTATTTTTTCAATTATAATTATTTTAGATAATTTCTATTGAAATCAAAATCTTATTGAAAATATATATTACATAATAAAAACCATTATGTCTCTATATGTAACATTCTTCTCAAAAATAGATGAATTGGAGGTAGTATTTAAGAAAACTTTGTCCATTCGTGGATCTATGCAGTTTCATTAAAATCAAAGACTTATTTAATTTACTATTTTATTGTTCAAAATTAGGACATTCAATGAACTAAAATGTTGCTATGGTAATTTAACTGAATGAATCATTGGTAGTAATATAATTTTTAATCCATTATAATATTGTAAAATACATATCTGAACATGTCTTTATCTTTTTTGTACATTACATCGTATATCATCAGTTTATATTTCATGAATTGGAACTTTGACTTAGAAAAATATTAATCTTATTCTTGTGATAAAATCACCATTGAGTTATATATTGAGTATCATATATGTATTATATTTGTAAATAAATCATTATCTTTATAGGATATTATACAGTAGATGATATATGATCTTCCATAGAAATTATGAATACCATGTTTTATAGGATATCTTTTTTTAGTGAACCATCCTAAGACATCTATCTGATGTGGAATCTATAAATTATCATCACTAGCCTAAAGGGATGTTCTAATTACCACTGACTATTTACTAGTTTCAAGTAATAATTAATTGTATCTATGAATTAATTTACAATTATGTATCCATATAAAAAGGAAAATTAAATCGAAATAGATAATACATAAAAAAAGAATGGAATAATTATTAAAAATACAAACATGGGAAAAATAGAAAACTAAAATAAGTAAATTACTATGATGATATATAAATATACAATTCCAAAAAGGATACTACATTATCCAAAAATTAATACAATGATGATAATAGTATCTCATACTGCTCCAAAAATTTCCACAAGTGGCCCCTCATCACTTACCACATCAAACACACCAAATAATTAAAGAATGAAAAAATTGAATTACATTTTGGTACTGGAGTGATAAAAATAATATATATATATATATATATATATATTCCTTATATAAATATCTAATCAGGTCACCACCCACTTTGACTATGTATATACACTTATTAAAAAAGTCAGTAAAATATAACATTGAAAATAAGATAAAAATATCATTCTTCCAATAATTTGTTAAAAAGCTACACTGAGAGACACGTAAACTTTCATCAATATCAACCCATTAAAAAAATAAATAGTGATATATTAACATATAGAATAAATAATTTCCCACATAGGGTAGGGGGATTAAATTCAACTTAAAATGGCCCTAAATAAAACATATCACTATTTTTAATCATTCGATGAATAGTTATTTTGTAAAAAGTCCATCTGGAAAAACTAATTCTTTAAACCCCTTTAAGTAAAATTCATACATATTTACATTTTAAAAAAACAAAATTCATTTAAAAAACATTGATCCACTATAAAAAAAATGTCAATGTAAACCATAAATCAATCATAGGAACCCATGCTTCACGGATACACAATCCATGAAATAACAAAAATATTCAATCAATGGTGAAATATAATTGGGTTATAGTCTAAAATAAATAATTAAATCCAAAAATTCATCTAAAAATAGGCTTAGAATTATGGGAATCATCATTAGGATATATTAATTAATATATTAAATGTAAAAAATGATAGTAGGTTGACAATACTAATCATAAAAATTAGCTATTTTCCAAATCATACTATCATGAAATAACCATATATTTATATACAACTCTTTACTGGAACAAAAATATACTTGTATCATTAAACCATAATACCATATCATATATATCAATCATATATTATATTCGATACACTACATAGAAAACCCCTTATCTATATTGGGGTTTTCCACATAAAATTCATCAACCATATTACTTGGACTCACATGACTTGTCTATAACCATCCCCCTCTGCACTAGGTGAACCCCTACTATGATAGAGATGGATGAATTAATATAGTGACACATGATTCCCACCTCTAGTAGGCCCTATGATAGTGAATTTCACCAAGTATATGGTAAACAGAAAGATGAGAGGGATTAACCTCTACAAGAAATAGATGCATAAGAGATAGACGAGACATACAAAAATAAAATCCTCCTAAAACTCCAATAGAAAAATAAATTAGACATAAACATATGTAATGAAATTTTGTATGAACCTGGAGCTTCATTTTAGGTATGAATCTTGATTTATGGTTTTTTTTAAAAGGGATGTTTTTTTGAAAGTTTAGAAGTACACTCCATGTGGTTGGGAGTATATGTCATGTACCAGGTTTCCACAAGTAGTGGTGTACTAGTCATGTAATGGACAATACATGGTCATGTGGGGTGACGTGGAGACCACCTAATGTATGGGTCGATTAAGGCATGTAAAGGTTGTGTGCATTAAAGTAATACTTCAAGTAATTTTCATTTTCTTTGATATAAAGTAATGGGGTCACGTCTAATCCCTAGAATCGTCTTCTTCTAGTCATGGATCATATAAGAGTGACTGAGAGTGGTGAATATTATCTTAGACACTTTTTCTCCATCCATTGTCTGATTTGATCCCTAGTGGGTGCATTGGAATCCCACCACTGAGTCCTTACTTTATCTATAGCATCTCTTCTTGATTTCTTCTCTTTCTTGAGTTATTTAAGGTTAATCATTTTTTATGTTTTTGTAGATCATCGATGTTTTAGGTTGATTCAAAGAGTGAGGTTTAACTATATCGATCATACAACATCGAGGTAGGTCATTTTGTTTCCATTCATTATATTTCTGGATTTTTATATTACCATATGCTAATTAACCGTGTTCCGAGTATTTCGGGTTAAGGAATTTTAGCCCTAGTTTATCTACATTAGATTATTTATTGTATTAAGGTATTTTTGTTGTGATATTTTGTGAAATTTCATGATTAAGGAACAACAAAATTGTGAATTTCCATTTTGAATATTTTTATTTGTTTTCTCTAGGATGCCTTTGAGGAATCCCTTATTTCATTTCCTTGCATGATGGGATAGAACTGGTCACCTTTTTCTACTTTCTAAATGCTTGTGATGTGCATTGTATTTATTTAGACATGAAGTAGTATAGAATACATTTGGATTTTAATATTGTTTATTCACTATTAAATTGAACAGGGCTGTGAGAACCTGGTTTAGTTAGACCACTTGGGAATTGACCTTGAGTGCTTCTAGAGAGTGTCAATTATATTTTCAACCTACAAGACCAAATGAGGGATTGACTATGAGTGCTCCATCAACGATTCTATAGTTTAATTTACGAGTCCACATGGGGAATTGACGTTGAGTACCTCTTCAGAGATTCTATTTTTTTTCATGAAACACCATAGAGATAATGGATGGTTAGTGCTTCCTCAGAGATTCTTTGCATCTTTATTGTATTTGTTCACCAGTGGGGTTATACTGTGTGAGTTACTCAAAGAATTAATATAAATATTAAATGTTGTGATGCATCTACCAAGACAAAGAAAAAACATTGATTTAGTCCTGTTAGGTAGTCCTATGAGATACCTATTGTGATACTTACTTGATTAAATGATGAAAATAAAATTACAATGAATGTAAATAGAAACTACATGATCATTTACATTTTTGAACTCCAAGTTTCATTACTGCATTTCCATTATTACATACTATATATACTAACTGATAGTTAGGAATAAATTATGTGGTGGTTGTCTACTTGGATTCATCTCAGGTCAAATATGGTTCTTGTTTTTGGACCAAAACCGATTATATAGTTACATGAGTGGAAAAGGGAAAGCACCATTCTTCCTCATGTACTTTATTGTTGTGGAGATGGATAGAATGAGACCATGTGTATGATAGAGACGTTGTTGGTGTTTATTTGGTTTATTTTTTACTTCGGTTTAGTACTGTATTTCTATAATTGGGACTTTTTTTGGATGTTTCCCTAGACATATGTGACACACAAAATTTATATATCTCCTCCATTTTTTTATTTACTTTCAGTATTGTGCTGTTTACTAATTGTATGGAACTATAGCTATGATACTATTTATTTTTTTTTTCTATGCATACTTTGTCAATGAGGGAATTGTTTCCCCATTATCACACACATGTCCTTTACTGCTAATCGGGAACCTCTAGCATTCATGGATATGTGGTTGAGGCCATGTGACCAACTGGGTTCTGTGCACCTATGGGTGGCACCCCAAACCGAGTCATTACAAAGCTGTATCATAGCCATTCATTTCAATATTTTCTTACTGTATAAATCCTATAGACATATATAGGAAGGATTGGGTAGCTAGTAATAAGATTTTCCAAGGATTAACTAACCTGTGTATAGGGAAAATAAAATCTTCCTCGATTATTGCAATTTTGTCTAGTTTTTCAATATTTATAGTTGATTTGATTTCGCTGTTGGTGACTCACATGATTTGTGCTATTATAGTTGAAATATTGAGGTTTTATTTCTGTTTCGACCCAATTAAATGAGGGTAGGCCATCTCATGCATCATATAGGTGCATTATAAGGATCATATTTCATGAATTATTGTAATTAAATTTAGGATTCATTATGAATTGCATGATGTTGTGATAGATATTGTGCTATATATGCATGTTCTAGTGATACAATAACAATTATTTTGATATGGTATTGTAAAATTTAATTTTTTGTTTGAATAACTGCCATATTTTGTCTTTGAGGTTTTATGGGACATCTTGGATCAGAAATTTGTGGATTATATTGAACATTAATGGAATTCTTCTATGATAATACATGAATACGATGCCATTATTTGATTAGTAGAGAGTGTGGGCTCTCACTGATTTGAATATTTCACTTTATTTCTTGTCTCTGTGTTTATATTGGGTACCATTGTAGTTTTTTAGGCTTACTATCTAGAAAAACCTATAATAAACGGCGTGTGATGATGAATACATGCAATGTATCCAACTGTTCGAGAAGGAAATGATTTTCTAAAGTACACACCGTGTTGTTTATGTACACGTAGTATTGTCCTCAATTGTTTTCATAATCGTGTGAGCATATACATAGGGTTGGGAAATGTTTTCTGGAGAAAGCCGTGTACTAGGAGTACATGTTGTGTTGAAGATACAATGCATCATACCATGTGACTAATGACATGGATTAGTGAAATCCCTCTAGTACACGGCGTGTCTGGCATTTACATGCTGTGTCTGGAACATACACGCTATGTAGAGATACACAGGATGGGGTCAAGTGATTTCCCATGTTGAGGAACTCATTCAGGGGGAAAATTATTATTGTACACACCGTGTCTCAAGGAGAACATCTTGTGTGTATCGGTGTTCCCTAGCCAGGTTATGTAGAGGCATACCCCATGTTAAAAACCTAATGAAATGAACCATGTGGAGGGTAAACATGTTGTGTAACCCTATTTTTTAAAACATGATGTTTTCTTTATCATATTACTTTATTTCACTTTTATGTTTCAGTCCTTTATAATCTTTAAATGAGGTGTGTTCTTGACCTTACAGAGTCATGCCACAGAGACATGCTCTAATTGTACACCAAATATAAGGAAACAATCAGACACGAGAAACAGTAGATCAGGGACTACCAAAAGACCCTCCCATCATGCATAGGTTGTCACCAGCTCTCATTCTGGATATAGGAGCTGATAAACATTTTTGAGAAGGCATAATGGGGATGATGTAGACATTCTAGGGAGCCCCACAACATTCCCCGTCTATGGTATAGTTGACGTGGTGTTTTCAGTAGCATCATCTTCCCACACTCATAGGGGATGGAGGACCTCTGTCTGTATAGTCATGGTTAGAAGCCTTGTTGTCTATCATTGAGCATCTCATGATGCCTACGGAAATGAGGGTGAAGAATTTTATGTATATTCTTGGAGATTACACTGAGAGAAGGTTGGATGTGATATCATAAGTAATACACATGATGGTTTTGGCTTGGGATGAGTTCTAGCATACATTCAAAGACTACTACTACCTGAAGTCCTTAAGAGTTAACCAAGACAGATTGTTCATGGTTTTGGAGCATGTTACTCTCTCAGTTATGATGTATTCATCTCGCTTCACAGATTTGCAGTGTTTTAAACCCATTCTAGGTGATGATGAGTTATTTTTGGTGAGAATGTTCAAGGATGATCTAAGGAATGACATTAGATCCTAGGTGGACATGTTCACGTCGACTTTGATGTCATCTATAGCCAACCAAGAACATATCACCGAGCACAACCTGAAATATTCTCGAGGTGTGGTCTAGGGAAGTTCAATATCTAGAGTTTGAACCCTTTTGAAAAATATCAGGAAGCACCATAGGGAGACTTCCCGTGGTGATCTGAGTATGAGGTACATTCATTCTTGTTTCCTGGTGGTGTTCTATTTGTGCAGAATGGGAAGAAATATGAAACCTCATTGCTCGAGAGATTCAGTTTAGTGTCTAACTTAAATCAATATGGGACATCTTCGGTGTCTCATTAACGCCCTACTTCCAGCAACTAGTGAGGGGGGATCTGTTTTGACTACTCGTATAGTAGTTGTACCACCATTCAAACATCATACTGGGGAATGTAGTTCTTCTGTTCGCTAAGATCAAGGTGGTGGTTGTGGTCGTAGTGTTCAGACATAGAGTTTTTGATAGCGATAGATTGGATAAACTCAGGGATCTCGGGAAGCTTCATAGGGCCGCACCACATGTCATTCTATTTTAATGGAGAAGATCCAGTAAGAGAAGTTCCATGGACCCTCTATGATTAAATTTATTACTTTGTTTTCCCCATTTTAGCATCTTCTATTTTCGATATAGGGGATTCCCAAAGCATTAAATATGTTGCTATTGTGGATATCCTTAGGCTCTTTATCATTACTTCTACTAATATCATGATGCTAGAAAATTCGTTTGGGACTAGAAAGTCTAGTGTACATCAGTGCATGGAGTGACCTGTTGAGGATTGTTGGTGTCACATCTTTTAGGAAAATTATTTCTTAGTGACTACGGTCTATGATGTCTTTCTTGGAATGGACTCGTTAGTTCCCCTCCAGGCTTTTGACAATTACTATTGTTGTAGGGAGAGATTCACGTCCCTAGAGGGATGATTGCTTCTATATAAAGTTAAACGGGATGTCCATGCGAGTAGAGTTGGACCCGAGCATCACATGTTGAGAGGTTTTACATCCCATATTTGTAGTCTATATATGGATGAAAAAGCAACTTCACAGATATACATTCATCAAGTGGTTGATCATTTCTGAGATATCATTCTAGATAAATTTTCTGGTTTCCCTCTAGTGTGAGATGTAGAATTTTATATTGGTCTTGTGTTAGAGGTAGAACTGGTGTCCATTCCTCCATATAGTATGGATATACTATAGTTACAATATCTTAATAATATGTTAGAGGAATAACATGAAATGGGTTTCATCTGACCCAGTACATCTCCTTGGGGTTCATCTTTCTATTTTCAATGAAGGAAGATGGTACCCTTAGACATTCCATGGATTATCAGAAGCTGAACCAGTTGATGGTCTAGAACTGATATCCCTTTACAAGGATAAATGATCTCTTTAATGATCTTTTAAGAGCTTGGGTGTTCTCGAGGATTTACTTGAGATTTTTTTATCATCAGTTTCACATTAGAAAATCATATGTTCTTCTTTATAACCTTCCGGAGTCAGTATGGTCTATACAAGTATGCGGTAACGCTATTTTTAGAGACCCAATGCTTGACATACATGGAAATTACATTAATTTTGCGGAATACATAATACATTGACAAAAAATATGCCCAATGACTGTATTAGTTTGGTGTCTTTGGAAACTCAGAACATAATCTTCTAATCAGGGTGAAATATCATCAACATTTCCCATAATGATCTTACGCTTTTTTTTATTACCTAAAGCCTTAATTTATATCCTGGGAAAAAGAAAACATAAAAAGGGTGATCCCAAATGCGCAGTAAGGGTATACATGATGAACATAAAACAATCTATAAACATTTGAACATAAAAACATGAACATAAAACATATAAATCAGGAGTAATGAAATAATTCATTATGGTACATAAAGCATTGATCATAAAGGAACATTAATCATGATAAAATATCATGGGAATAAAACATGGAATTTTGTAAACCATTAAGAACATGTTATTATTTCCAGAGTAGCGAAGGCATTGCGTCCAAGTCTATCATTGTGGAAAAAGTCCATTACTGAACCAGATTGACTTGCCGTTCCAGCCATGTATTACTGAACTGGATTAAATTTCCATTCTAGTAATGTCTATATCATGATATATACATAATTAACCAATTTATTAGAGGTATATATTGGTCTCACCCATCTCATAATAAAATCATACATTGTGTGCCACATATAAATATAAATCAGTCATTATAACCTAAAGAAAAAAATGGGTTTCATAAAAATCATCCCATCATGTCATAATCCATATACAACAAATGGATATCATTTATTCAATATAAAAATAAAACCATGTAAATAATAGAGAAATTATAATTGAAAATTAAAAATTCTAAATAATGGCATCTTAAATGGTAAATATTTTTGATAAAACACTAGAAATGAATTCTTGAGGAAAATATCCTTTCATCTTCAAAATCATTTTCTTTTCAAAAATTTCCATGAAAATTTAAAAGAAAATGATATTTTTGAAAATAATTATGAAATATTATAGAGTATGATTCATGAAAATTATGTGTTATGAAACTGTAAAAATCCATTCATGCATTATAAGTTAAAAAACATTCTACTCATACTTTTTCCAGAAAAGTCAAAAATTTATCTCGTACTGAAAACGACAAAAGATTGATTTCATATATTTTACTAAAAAATCACCAATAGGTAATATAGGATTTGAAATATTGTATGGGGATAGAAATAATATTACATATTAAGTATACATGGATGTTGATGATAAATATTTCCCAGTAAATACAGAAGTATACACAATCGCGGAAAAAAATTGAGATTGCACGATTTTCCCTTACCTTATGTCCAATATCTTCAGTATGTGTCCAAGACTCCTGTATAGTGGGTTTAAAAAGATTATTAAATTTTAAAATAACCATAATAATAATTATGATATTATATATGATTCACTTATAACTTTATATTAACCATTCTTTTGTAAATTCCATGTTAAAGCAGTGTTTTTGGTAAAATCATTTCATTTTTCGTACGTGTTTCGACATGTTGTTCATGATATTATTACTTATATCCTGATTTACATAATTCCAAAATTTAAAACATGATTCATATATAATATATATTCATCATATAAATATATATGATAGATCGGTAAATAAAATGAAAAACACCATTCATGGAGACGGTGGATCATACGTACTCATGAACACTGTTTTTGTTTCCTTATTGAATTGAATAGAATTATGGAAATTAAACATATATGTACATAAATAATTTATTATTATTATGTTATATATTTAATTATTATTTATTATATATACTTTATAATCATATTTGAATATTTAATCATGGAAAATTAATCTCGTCGTGGTCGTGGAGACGGTAGTCCGTACGTACGCACGAGCGATGATATCATTATTTTGATATTAAAATCACATATAATTGAATAGTATATCATATATAAAGAATAATAATAATGTTATATTTATTATTTATAACATTTATACTTATTATTATACCCATTCTAATGATGAAATGTTTGAATAACAAACTACACCACGATGTGGAGACAGTAAGCCATACGTACGCACATGTGGTGACTTTTTCATTAATTGGATGGATAAAATAACTATTATGGTTGTAAAATTTTTATAATAAAATAAATTTATATATAAGATACTGGATCTATTATTTTATATTGGAATCAACAAAGAAGGTGGAAGTTGATGAAGAAAGGAACTTGAAATAGGTGGTGAGATATTTGCCTCTTCTTTGGGTTCTTTATTTTGATTTGATCAAAAGGGCTCCTTAGGTTAAATTTATGATTAAATGAAGGGATCTAGAGTGAATTTAGGATAGTTGAGAGGTTATTTGGTCATTTTTTATCCCATACAAATGGCATTATATTTGGGAATTAGATAGAAGGGGGAGTTCTCTTTATAAGAGGGGTGAGGGGCACCTTAGAAAAAACCAAATATATTATTTTTTAATAAATTAATATTCCGTTTATAATGGATCCAAATTGACTTATTTCATTGATAGGGTAGGGATGGGTCGAAATAATCTCAACCAATAGGTTTTAGAAAAGTTTTGGTTACCATTTTAACCTTATCATTTAGATTTAACACTAAGTTAAATTATTTAACTTTTACTGTGTTCTCTTGTATTCTTACATTATATGGTTAATAAACATACTATAAACTGCCAATAGAACCCCAATAGGGTACTTAATGTAATAAATATTATTATATAAGTCTTTTAGTATATCCATATATTTTTAGGACCATTATATCAATTAATAATATAATATTTTTTTAAAAAAATCTATTATGTCAATTTAAACACTATTTGGTATTTTGTTTTTTCTAAATTCATAAAAGCATTATTAATTCGAAAACAAATCATCTAACCAACACTAATATGTTATATTGACATATAAAATTATTTTAATTCATAAAAAGTCTCAAATTACATTTATTTGGTTATTTATGATATCAATTTTGTTAATATTTCATTAATAAGGTAATTACTGCATCATCATTGTGTCATAAATAAATTAAATTATTTCATTCCTAGAAAATATAAATAAAATACCATTATGTATGAAATCATTTAATCATTCTAATTAATATTTATAGTTGAATTTATCTTCTGTATAACCATATAGTACAAATGTTTTTTTATTAAACGTTGATTTTAACACTATTAACTCTTCTTTAAATAAAATAATAATAAGTGTCCTAATCTAATACATGTGGACCAAAGTTGTAGATATTTTATTACTAAGGTTTTATTTGGTCGAATTATACTTATCAAATTGAATTAGGACTTGTGTTAGGGAAATAATTTAATCATTTTTACCCTTAATTACCATATTTCTTTTAACCGTGGTAAATAAAAGTAAAAAGTAACTATTCACCAAAACTTATTTTTTACTTATTGAACCACCTTTTACACTTTTATATTAACCATGTCTCTCGGATTTTCGAAATTCAACTCACAGAAATGGTAAAATTATGTTTTATGTAAATTTGAAAATTCTCCTAGGAGGTGGGTAAAAGATGGAAAAAAGTTCATTAAAAATTATATATATCTAAAATTATTATAAAATGACTCCAAATAATTAAATTAGACTTATATAGGTATTATGTATCTATTTTGACCTATAATAAATTTAAATAAAATAAATAATTATTTAAATAAAAATTTGGTGTTAAAAATATAACTTAGTGTTTTTCACTGTTCATCAAAAATTGAAAGTTTTCAGAAAAATACCAAAAATTCACCCTAAGCTAATTTAGATATTCGTAATCCAAAAATAAAGTCCATTTTGAATGTTAAAATTTATAAAATATCAAAAAGTTGGTATTACTATTCATAACGACTAGTTTATATAATATATTAATAACATATCATTGTTTAGTGGAACTCGGTAATGCATACAACCCAAGATATCAAGGAAGGTTGATCTTGAGTGTAATGCATGCCAAGAGTATTGTTGCATATACTACAGGCTAATACAGTGTGTCGTATAGTGCAAGATAATCATGGTGTAGCGTACAACACAAGACATCAATGAAATTAAAAATAATATTTATCATAAAATCTCAGGGTGTTACATTTTACCCCCTTAAAATGAATTTCACCGTCAAAATTCATTGGGGTTATGAATGATTTACTACCAGAATGATTCACTCATAGAAACCCACATCGTAAAGAAAAATAATAAAACATAATTAAAAAAAGAAACATTATAGTTACCCAAATTAACTCATCAATAGTTTTCCACAATGAAGAACATAGGTGAAAATATAGATATGGAAGTGAAATCTAACCATAATGTTCTGATTGGGAGTGGTAGAGAACATAGTTATGAAAAATCCTATAATCAAAAAGCCATAAATTTTTTATGATCTATGGTACCATATGATTTATCATATTTGAGGGCAGTAGGACAACATTTTTGGTTTTCATGATCACTTCTATAATGATGAAGAATTTTTGAATTAAAAGAAATACTTACTTGATTTTGGTACAATCTCACTATTGTTTGTTCCACGAACAATTTCCATTTCAGCTCTTAAAGAAATGAAGTTGAATTTTCTTCCAGGAAGAGTTAGCAGATCATGTGATATAATGATAGGTCATTCCATTTGTCTCAATCATATGGTTAGAAAAAGTAATATACATAAGTCTATCTTATGATGAGATTAATCGTATATGATTCAAAAAATGGACATATACTTCATCTATAATACCTCATAAAAAACTAAAACTAGTTTCTACTAACCAGGGACTTTCTATAGGACAGTGGTTGGCGATAAAGGCCTGTCACACTTCAAATGTGGGTTTGATTCCTGCATCCTTGTGTGAAGAAACATGTTATGACTCATCCTGCAGGTTGTCCTTTTTCTAAAACTAAACTATTATACATTCCAGAAATAATATCGAAAAAAATTATACGTAAAAAATATTATCTTATGTCCAACATAATCCATTTCAAATATGTAGACTTATCCAAAATAATTCTTTCCAATCTTATAGTATAATGAAAACAATTACTAGAAATTTCATCAACCAAACATGTGAATAACATCATTTATCGCCCATATATCATAAGATATATCTATTTTTTGGTCACATTCCAAAAATGTGAATACTATAATCATTTATTCCCTTGAAACATGAATTCCCATTAAACATTAGTGAAAACATTAATTTTGTCAATAGTTAATTCATTCCAAATACCAAAATCCAAAAATTATTATACAATCAAACCATTATATCACTTTTTCTTTATATCGGTCATGAACTAATTAATACTATCAAACATTTAATTTTCTACTTATCCCTTCATTATGAGCATATCATCTTCTTTCCGAAAATATTTCAATCACTTTTCCTGGTTTCCGGAACAATAAAATTATTGAATACCAATACATAGGTATTCCAAAATTCTATGATACTATAAATTAGATTCCATGATACTATTTTGAAATCCCATTACATAAACACATAATCATCCCATAACATCAATTTCGTACTCAACCTCACAAATAGTGATCACATGTGACATCCCTTTTTCCTTTTCCTTAAGAGGTTTCTCACGTCGATCATCATTAACCCATGGATTAGGAAATTGATTTTCATAATGCCCCATTTATTTGCACTTGAAGCATTGAAGTATTGGGGGATCTTTCTCTATAGCCTTTTACCTTTTCACATCATTAGAAGAAATTTTCCAATTACGTAGGCACTCAGCTGCTCGATGACCTTCTTTTCCACACTTGAAACATTTTCTATTACCTTTTTGATAATCTCCACCATACTTCTTTCCACACATTGAGCATAAAGAAACATTCACCATTTTTCTATGATTTTTCCTTGAACTCCATCATTTGTTGTTTGTCAAAAACATGAGATTAATATGTAACACCAACTTCTAGTTCTATCATGATATCACAACGCACAATTTATTCATAGCTACTGAAGCCTCTTATAGCTAATGCGCTTCAAATACCTGGTTTTAATCCACTGAAGAATTGATCAACATTACATTCAGGTTGGATTGTAAAGCCATATTCATAACTTTCACGCCTTTTAAAAGTTTCCTTGTATATACCAACAGATTCATCATCCTTTTTCATAAGCTCAAGGAACTCCTTTTCAATCATTGTTCGATTAATACGGGGGAAATACCTATTGAAAAATATGTTCTTGAACTCGTCCCATTCCATGGATTCAATTTCATATTTGGGCCTTGTATTTTTAATTGGAGTACTACACTGGTCTGCTTCACCTTATAACCGATAAATAGTTAAAATATCTTTTTCATTCTCTGAACAACAATGTATGGAAACTTTATTTTCAATGGTATTGATTCATTGTTCACCACAAGTGGATCAGAAGACCCACTGAAATAAGGTGGACGTGGCCTCGTGAAGGAATCAAAAGAATATTGTTCATTTCTCTACTCATTTGGAAGTCCAGAATGATTCATAGCTTGGGTAAGTATAGAAATAATATTTTTCACTCCATATCCCATAACATTGGTTTGTTCAGGAGGAAAATCATTGCATTGTACATTACATTGATCAACACGGTTCCTTCGGGATCCATCCATCATATAAAACCCAAAAGGAATACTGTGAGAGGTAAAAATCATGCTAGGAAAAAAACATAATAAATGAGGAGTAACTTCAATATATAACATCTTAGGTTGAATTATACGATCGTGACCATAATTCTAGGACTATAAACTATACTTATACTTATCTTTAGAGACATCCCTGGACATACCTTAGAAATATCTCTCGGGATTTCACTAAAGTTTTCACATCCTAGTTTCCAAAGGTTAACTAAACATTCGCTCTGATACCAACTATAGCAGTCTGGAATTATTTCCAGTGGAATAAAATTGTAAGATTTTAGTTCACTCCATGGGAAACTACACCGCCTTGGTGGGACATACAACCATCCCTAGTGGTAGTCATTTCCACATGAATCCCTTGGGCAGAGAGCCATGCTTCGTCCAATGCTGACATGTGAGAGTTCCCAAGGATTGGATTTATTCCTACCTCATTTTCTCTAATACCAACTGTAGAGAGACAAATCTTGACATACATAGACAGTACATTACTATTGAGGAATACTTAATACATGAAAATGATAGATTCCCAACGACCATATTAGTTTAGTGTCTTTGGAAACATGGAACCTAATCTTCTAATAAGGGTGACGGATCTTCGACATCTCCCATAAAGATCTTCCTCTTTGGTTTTCTTACCTAAAACCATTCATTATATCTTGGGGAAAAGAAAACATAAAAATTTTGATCTCAAATTCTCATTAAGAGTAAATATAGATAACATAAAACAATCCATAAACACTTGAATGTAAAAACATGAACATAAAACATCCAAATCAAGAATAATGACATAATTCCTTGTGGTACATAAAGAATTGATCATAAAAGAACATTAATCATTATAAAATTGCATGGGAATAAAACATGGTATTTTGGAAACCATTATGTAGATGTTATGATTTTCATATTAGCCATGACATTGATACCAAGACCATCATAGTGGAAAAAGTCCATTACTGAACTGGGTTTACTTTCCGTTCCAGCCTAGTATTACTAAACCTGTTCACTTTCTGTTCTAGCCACAACTATATCATGAGATATACATCTTTACCCAATGCATTAAAGGTTTATATAGGACCCACCCATCTCCTAATGAAATCTTTATTTCGTGTGCCACAAAATTAACATAAATCATTAATCATAACCCAAAGAAGAAAACGGGTTTCATAAACATCATCCCATCATGTCATAATCTATATAAAACCAATGGAAATAATTTCATCATAATAAAAATAAAACCATGTAAATAACATATACATTATAATTGAAACGTAAAAATTATAAATAATTTCATCATTGATGGAAAATAATTTCGATAAAAAACTTGAAATTAATTCATGATGAAAATATCCTTTCTTCTTGAAAATCATTTTCTTTTCAATAAATGCCAAGATTTTTTTAAAATAATAGTGTTTTGTTAAAAATAATCAGTAAATATTTGAGAGTATGATTCATGAAAAATAAGTGTTATAAAAGGTTAAAATTCCATTCATGTCGTAAAAGTTAAAAAATATTCACCTCTTACTTTTGCTGAAAAAGTAAAAAATTATCTCGTACTGAAAACGACAAAAGATTCCATTCATATATTTTAATAAAAACTCACCAATAGGTAAAATTGGATTTATAATTTTTTAGGTGGATATAAATAATAATACCTATTAAGGAAACATGGATGTGGATGATAATTATGAACCAGTAAATACCGAAGAATAAACAATCTCGGATAAAAATTGAGATTGCGAGATTTTACCTTACCATTTGTCCAATATCTTCCATATGTGTCTGAGACTCCTGTATAGTATTTTTAAACATATTATTAAATTGTAACATAACCGTAATAATATTTATGATATCATATATGATTCAATTATGACTTTATATTTCCCATTCATTTGTAAATTCCATGTTAAAGCAACGTTTTGGGAAAAATCGTTTCATTTATCGTACATGTTTCGACATGTTGTTATTGATACCATTACTTATATCCTGAAATAATTAATTCCATAATTTATAAAATGATTTATATATAATATATATTCATCATATAAACATATATGATCGATCGAAAAATGGAATTAAATACCCCGTTCATGGAGATAGTAGGTCGTACTTACGCATGAACGTTGCTTTCATTTCCTTATTGAATTGAATGGAATTATGTAAATGAAAAATATATATACATAAATCCAGTATCATTATTATGTATTATATTTCATCATTCTTTATTATATATACTTTATAATTATACTTGAATGGTTAATCATGGAAAATGAATCTCATCGCGTTCGTGGAGACAGTAGTCCGTACGTACGGACGAGTGATGAAATCATTGTTTAGATATTACAATAGTATATAATTGGATGGTATATAATATATAAAGAATAAAAATAATGTTATACTTATTATTTATATCATTTATACTCATTATTATACCCATCCAAAAGATTAAATGTTCGAATAACAAACTACACCACGACGTGGAGACAGTAAGCCGTATGTATGCACGTGTGGTGACTTTTTCATTCATAGGGAGGATAAAATAACTAAAATGGTTGTATAATTTTTACAATAACATCACAGTTTATAGAAGATACTAGGTTTATTATTTTATAATGGAAACAACAATGAAGGAGGATGTGGAAGAAGAAAGGAACATGGAATAGGTTGTGAGATATTTACTTCTTCTTCGGGTTCTTCCTTTTTTATTTGATCAAAAGGGCTACACAGGATGGATTTATGACAAAAGGAAGGCCTTTAGGATCACTGTAGGACAGTTGAGAGGTTATTTGGGTAGGTTTTGGTCGAGAAAAATTGATTTGGAAGTGTGAATTAGAGAGAAGGTGGAGTTCCCGTTTATAAGAGGGGTGAGGGGAACCATAAGAAAAACATAAAATATTATTTTATAATAAATTCATATTCAGTTTATAATGGATCCAAATTGACTTATTTCAAGGCTAGGGTGGGTATTGGTCGATATCCTCTAAACCAATAGATTTTATACAAGTTTCGGTTACCATTGTAAACTTATCATTTATATTTTACTCTAAGTTAAATAATCTATCTTTTTGTGTGTCTTCTTGAATTCATTACACTATATGGTTAATAAACAAACTATAAACTTCCAATAGAACCCCAATTGGTACTATAATGTCATAAATATTATTAAATAAGTCTTTTTCCCAATCCTTAGATTTTTCATACCGTTATATCAATCAATAATATAATTTTTTATAAAATCTCTTTTATGTTTATTTTGAAACAATTTGGTATTTTGTTTTTTATAAATTCATAAAAGCATTATCACTTCGATCCAAATTCATAAAACCAACTTTAATATGTTATATAAACCTAGGAAATTAGTTTAATCCATAAAAAGTTTCAAATTACAATTATTTGGGTATTTATAATATCAATTATTTTAATATTTCGTTAATAAGGTAATTACTACATCATCATGTTGTCGTAGATAAATTAAAATATTTAATGTCAAAAAAAAATACAATTATATTGGAAATATTTTTAGATGACTAATTAATATTTATAGTCAAATTTATCTTTTGTATAACCCTATATTAAAAATGTATTTGTTATTAAATGTTTATTTTAACTCTTTTAACTCATCTTTAAATAAAATAATAATGAGTGTCCAAATATAATCCAAGTAGACCAAAGAGGTTCATATTATCTTCCTAAGGATTTTTGGTCGAATTATACTTATCAAATAGAAATACGACATGAGTTAGGAAATTAATAATATCATTTTACCCTTAATTACCATATTTACTTTTAACTGTGGTAAATAAAAGTAAAAAGATACTATTCAAAAAAAATTATTATTATCTTATTGAACCACATTTTACTTATCGATATTAACCATGACTCTCAATTTTTATAAATTCAACTAACAGAAGTAGTAAAATTAAGTTTTATGTAAATTTTTAAATTTTCCGAGGAGGTGGGTAAAAGAAGGTAAATCGTTCAAAAAAATATTATATTTCTAAAATTATTATAAACTGATTCCAATTACTTAAATTCAACATATATAGGTATTATGTATCTATTTTTACCTAAAAATATTTAAATAAAATAAATAATTATTTAAATAAAAATTTTGTTATAAACTATAACTCAGTGTTTTTCAATATTCATCAAAAATTTAAAGGTTTCAGAAATATACAAAAAATTCACCCTAAGATAACTTCAATATTCCGAATCCAAAAAAGAATTCCATTTTAAAAGATAAAATTTATAAAATTTCAAAAAGATGGTATTACTATTCAAAACACCTAGTTTATATAATATTTTAATAACATATCATTGCTTGGTGAAACTCAGTATTGCATACAACCAAAGCTATCGATGAAGGATGATCTTGTGTGTAACACAAGCCAATAATAGTGATTCATATACTAAAAGATAATACAGTGTTGCGTGTAGCGCAAGAAAATCTGGGTGTAGTGTACAATAAAAGACATCAAAGAAATTGAAAATAATATTTCTCATAAAATCTCGGGGTGTTACACAGTTCGTTCTCTTGAATGCACTTAGAGATTTTATGGAACTGATGAAATGAGTTTTCCATCCATACATGAACTCCATTAGGGTGGTCTTCATAAATGATATCATGGTGTACTCGTACACTTTAAATGACCATTCCATGAATCCTGAGACAATTTTGAGAACCCTGAAAGAGCATCATTTATATGTTAAGCTATCAAAATTTCACTTTTAGATTGACCAGATTCAATTTTTGAGTCATGTTATCTCATAGATAATATAATTTGTCAACCCTGATAAAGTTAGAGTAATAGTTTCCTGGGAGATGTTGATGAATTTATTTGAGGTGCTCAGTTTTCTATGGCTGTTTGGACACTACAGATGCTTCATACATGACTTTTCATGCGTATCATTTCCACTGACATACCTAACTAAAAATTGTGTGAAGTACTCATGGTCATATTCATGAAGGCCAGTCTATCAAAAGTTGAAGGGAAGATTTACTTCAGAACCATTACTAGTTTATCTAGATCAAGATAATAGATATACTGTTTACTATGATGCCTCAGTTATCAGGCATAGAGCAGTGCTTATACAGGGGTAAACATTCATTGCGTACCTATCTCAATAGTGGAGTCCACATAAGAGGAATTACATGACACATGATCTTGAGTTTGCTGTATCTTTTCATGCCTTACACTGTTGGAGACATTATCTTTTGGGATATATTTTTTTGGAATACACATACCACAAGAGTCTCAAGTATATCTTTACACACCGTGATCTAAATTCGAGACTGCAAAGGTGGGTTGAGTTCCTTGATTCATTCAACATTTAGCAAGGCTACACATCAGGGAAAGGCAATGTAGTGTCCTATTCAATGAAAAGGAGGAATCAGATACATGCAGATTTTAATGCAAGTAGTGAGTAGTAGCTTATTAATTTCTTATCTGATATTCTATTCAAGGCGCAATAATGATAGAAGAAGACATTTCTTTCATCTGTAGTTGTTACCTCTTCTCTACTTTATCATGTGAGAATGTGGCAGGTATTATATTTTGAGGTCCTAGTCCTATGGGAAAGTGTCTAAAGAGAGGAACCTATTGTCGGGTGGGTCATAGGCGGGGATGAGGACCTTCACTGGCATTGACATGTATGGGTGTTAGAGGACATATGTGAGGAGTTATTGTGGGATTTTCATTCCTTATCATGGGTTATTCATCCTAGAGTCACCAATATGCGTCGTGATTTACAACATCAGTATTGGTGGATAGGTATGAAGGGAGATTTTTCAGGTTTTGTGATGAGATGTTAAATCTATAAATAGGTGAAGGTGGTACCTCAATGACCGATAGGGCATTTACATTATTTTCCCATTCACTAGACATCGTGGAATGATGTCATGAAGGATGTTGTGACAGTGTTACCCAGTTCACCTGGAGGGAATTATACGGTTCAGGTTATTATCAATAAGCTCACGAAGGTGTCACACCTCTTACTGATCAATGAGAACTTTACTTTTGATGATCTTGAAAGGTTGAAAATACAATAGATTGTACAGTTTCATGGGGTTTTGTGCTCTAGAGTTTCAGATATAGATACCTATTTTACTTATCATTTCTGGTATGTATAACATAAATCATTGGGTACACAGGTACTTCTAGGTATATCTTACCATACCTAGATAGATGGCATGTTCATTTGAAAATTCTGGTGATGGAGGTCATGCATCGATCCTGCATCCTATATTTTGGAGGTTCATCGAAGTAGAACATAAAACTTTTCATGTTTTCTTATAAAAATAGTTTTCAAGAAAATATTCATATGGCAACTTATGAGGTGTTGTACGGTAGGCCATTATGATCACCCCTATGTTGGCCTGAGGGAGGAGAGGAAGCTATGCATTCACGCTTTCTTGTCAAGGTAACCACAGAGTAGGATGAGTTTCTTCAAAAGATGATGGCTATTGCAGATTTAAGATATGTTTCTTCTGCTTTTCAATAGAGATGACCTTTGGAGTTTTAGGATAGAGATCTGGTTTTCCAATGTTTCACACCATGGTTGGGGCATAGAAGGATTTTGGGATATGAAAAAAATTATTTGAGATACATCAGGCCATTTGAGGTTTTAGATAGAGTCAGGCTAGTTGCCTATCGATTTCAGTTACCACATAGGTACCAGGATATGCATGATGTCTTCCAAGACTCTCAGCTATGATGTTACTTCTCAGAACCATCACATGTTTTTTAACCTGAGGAGGTTGAGTTAGGGGTAGGCACATCGTTCGAGGAGAATCTTATCCAGATTTTTGATCACAACGCGAAGATTCTCTATGGCCAGTCTATTCCTACGATATGGGTTTTATGGCAGCACAGGTGAGTACAGGACTAATATGGGAGATTTAGGCTGATGTGTTATCACAATGGCCGGAGTTGTTTATGGATTACACATATGCACCTTGTTTGGGAAATTATCGGATTAATTTCATTAATGGAATATGTTTGTATGAAACTCGATCATCATTTCATGTATGTATCTAGATTCTATGTTTTTATGAGAAAATGGGAGTTTTTTAAATTTTTTAAGACACACCGTCTACTTTGGTGTACATGCTGTGTAGGAGGTTGTTGCAGGTATCTGTGTACCGGCCATGTAATAGCTAAGACATGGCAGTGTGTGGTGACCTAGAGACTGCCTAACATGGGGGCTAATTGAGGCTTATACCTGACATGTACATTAAATAAACACACCTAGTACTTTTTCTTTTATTTGGTAAATCAGACAGTAGTCACGTCTAATCCCTTGAATCATCTTATTATGGACTATTTTTATCAATGAGCGATTGAGAATAACAAATATTCTCTTATCCACTGTTTCTCAATCTAAGGTTCTATTTCATCTCTAGAAAGTGTGTTGGAATCCCACAGTTGATTCCATCCTTCTTATAGATCATATCCACTTGATTTATTCTCTTTCTCGACATATTCATGGTAGAGCATTTTTTATGTTATTGTAGATCTACAATGTTCAAGGTTGATTCAAAGGCTGAGGTTTAAATATATCGACTATACAATGTCGAAGTGGGTGGTTCATTGCCTTTTGAAATTTGTCTTTGATTTTTATATAACAAGGGCTGATTACCCATGTTTCAGGTATTTTTGTTTAAATATTTTGATCCATAGTTTATCTTCCTTTGACTATTTGTTGGATTAACAGGTTTTTTCTGATATTACATAAAATTTGATGATTAAGGAACACCCTTGTGGTGTGTTTCCTTGTTTGAATATTTAGGATTGTTTGTTCTAGGTTTCATATGAGGCATACCTTATTTCCATGCCTTTCCTGATAGGATGGAACATATCTCTTTTTTCTTCTTGTGAAATGCCTGTGATATGAATTGGAATTATTTATCCATGTAGTAGTTGATATTACTTTGGTCTTATTGGTATAGTTTAAACAAGATTTAATTACACAGGCCTGTGAGAACATGGTGTATCTAGACCGCATGGGGAATTGACGTTGAGTGCTTACTCAGAGTGTATATTGTATTTTCACAATACGAGACCACATGGGGGATTGATGGTGAGTTCTCTTGTAGAGTGTTTATTGTTTATGTTATGAGACCACATAGGCTATAGATGTTGAGTGCTTCTTCAATGATTGTATTGTTATTAAGAAAGGTCATATGGTGGAATTGACAGTGATTGCTTCCTCAGAGTGTCTTTTATACATTATTGTATTACATGGATAGAGGGGTTAGACTATGTGTGCTACCCAGAGGGTTAATATGAATATTGAATGTTGTGATGCATCTACCAAGCAAAAAAACAAACTTGGAGTCAGTCCTGCTGGGTAGTCTTCTAGGATACATGTTATGATACTTACATGATTAAATGACGAACAATAAATGTTAATAAATGTAAATGGATATTGTAGGATCATTTGATTTTGTGTAATCTTAGTTTTTTTGCTACTTTTCTAATATTACCTGCTATATATACTGACAGACAGTTCGGTACATATCATGTGGTTGGTGTTTACTGGGGTTCGTCTGAAAACCTTTTTGGGTCATGTTTTTAGACACAAACAGAATATATGGTTGCAGGTGTAGAAATGGGAAAGCACCCTTCTTCCTCAGGTACGTTGATTTTTGTGGAGCTAATGATCATGTGACTAAGATGAGGAATGAGATGTTTTTGGGTATTATTTTTTCATTGAATATAGGTTTAGTATTGTATTTACATCATTGTGACTTGTTTGGATGTTTTCCCAAAAGTATGTGACATGCATAATTTATATATGTCCTCTAGTTGTTTATCTAATTTCAGTTTTCTATTTTTTATTTATTTTATAGCATTATTTCTCCCACTACAGTTTATTATTGTTTTTCCATTGTGCATACTCTTCTAATGAGGGCATTGCTTCCACACTATCACACTGATGGCCATCATTGTTTGTTTATAGCATGTAGCATTCAGGAAAATGAGATTGAGGCCATGTGACCTACCAGGTATGGGGTACCTTTCTGTGGCACCAAAAAATGGGATATAAAACATTCAACAACTATTGCAAATTAAATAAAAAATGAGCATTCCCAAGAAATGTAATGACAACGCTGACCATGAATCACTTAAAACTCCTCTAAAACCCTAAAGTTGTTAATAACTATCAAAATCTATAGACTCCACTTACTGATAAAAATGAAATTAGTTACAAATACATTGGGGGATTATAATAGTATACTCATTAGGACCCCATGGAAGCCACTCATGTAAAAGATAAAAAATAATTCTAAAGCATAGTGAACAACAAGTGAAACTGAATCATCAGATAAAATAGTAAAATAAGATCCCACCCTCGCCAATAATACTCCCACCAAATATAGTATACTAAAGAATATTATATAATAACAAATTTCAAGGGTACAATACTACCACATCCACATTGGTTTGCTACTCGGGCCCAACATCACACATCATGGGAATCTCTCTCCAAATGTCATGTCCACTAACATTTGGGAGAAGCACCAAAATGTATAACTCTTCCATATCACCCTTAGTTCTTTGTAAAAAATGTAACTAGATACTTTTAAGGAACCACCACTACATGTACAATCTATACCACACATACGGTATTATGCCTCAAGCCATCGTATCCCATACACTAATTAAGGATCCTCAAGCCATCAATACCTACACATGTTATACCTATGGTAATATTTTGAAATCCATATCCAAAATACAGGAGTGAAAATTAACCTCAATACATTACATACATCAACACAAATATATGGGGAAATATAATTTTCATGCATACGAGAACATATAACTACTATGATAATAGAGAAGGGTCAATGGGTGTAGATATCCATCTGTCCTCCCACCAACATGTTTTTGAAAACAAACCTCCTAGGGATTAGAATATGTCGGTTGTCAGTCACCATACCTGATAAGGAGGAGTATCACATGAAAACTAAAAACATACATGGTATATTACAGCTGAAAACCACATTATGGGCATGACCTTATCTCAGAATCATGTGTAGAAAATGTCTATTGGACTCCCAACATCCACCACTAATACTAGATGTCATAAAAGAAAATATCCATTTAAAGAGTTACAAAAAATTATTTTATTCATGTTAATTAGTCTCATTATATTATTATTAATTAATTATCATTTTAATAAATATTAAAATTTTCTACATTGAATTATATTATTTTTCAACAATGATTCATTCCCCATATGCATAAAAAATGGAGTCCATAGCTTCTCAAAATTATAGCCCCAACATTGCATCCTCGAAATATCCAATCCCATGGGTTAAACATTTATTCATTTATTAACATTCTGAATTTTAATATTATATGGTACTCTAGAAAACATTGTATTCTACCAATAATGTTATGTATCCAAGAATATTTATATGCCTCAATTATTGGGAAAATGAATGTGGATAATCAAACAACCTATAAATCATCTAAAAAATACATTCAAACAAGATTCAATTTTTCATATAAATGGGTCATCCCACCATCAGCCCATTTTTTCATCTCTACGGTCCTCTCCAAAACACACTTTCATATCCACATGAAATACTTTATCACATATATCAAATACTAACACAACAACCGGGCCTCCCCACCCAGATAGCAATACAACTATCCAGGATCATCCATCCTAGGTTGATATCACATTCAAATATCTGTGCCTCAAATCACATGTATCGTATCATGAGTAAATCTTGAGAATAATCAATAAAACATAGAAACATGGATATTATCCCTAATACAATGAAACCATACTTTACACAAAACAAAACCTCACAACTCTAAAGAATATGGTACTTGGACATTATAAGAACGAAGGAATATCATGCATGCAAAAGAATGATCATTAATCAAACAACCTATTCTTATTTTACCTTTAATTAACTAATACATTATTTACAAGTTCAAAATGTGGGAATCCTATACAATAAAGATAGATCATTCTATAAAATATTTAATAATCAAGTAATTTGACATGGTTTGAAATATTTTATCCTCATGAATCAACATGATTCATGTCTTTATTCAATTAAATTAACACAATGAAGTTCAATTCATTGAAACATAAGTATATTATTAAGATTAAAACACACATGATTCTTTAAACATGAATCTATAATATTTTTTCTACTTAAATATCAATTAAATCAAGATCTAAATTAAATATAACTTATAAATTCTAATAAAATAATAACTTGAATAGCATAGATACGCACAATTTAGAAAATAAAAATGCAACATATTATTAATGTACAAAAAACAAGATCAACATGAGATAAATATCATTTCATTTATTTGGTTCAAGAAATTATTATGTTAATTTCATTGGAATCCATGTGGGAAAGTCATGGTCAATTTTCCATCAACAATAAATAAAAGAGAAAAAGATAAACTAAATAAAAAGGGATTCAATATTATTCACAAGAGAATGGATGAATGGAAGAGATGTAGATCACTTATCAAATAGGAATTGCATAAACTGAAGGACTCCACAGCACAACTGTACCTATAAAAAATCAAAATACATCCCTTTGAAACATTGAGGTCAAGAACCATCAAATAGAAAAGAGAAGTGATTGGAAATGGAATGGTGAAAAAATAATAAAAAAGGGAGAACATACATTGGATCAAAGATGGATGGAATGTGGGAAGATAGAGATTGATCCTTGATAATGTAATCCCCAAAACATCGAAGAGGGTGCCTCCAGGTTGTGTGGAATGAGAAGGAAAAGTTGTATTCCATAAGATTAGGGAAAACCTAGACACTTCATCCTTCAAACACATAAAGAATAAGTAATTTACATGACATGTAATCCCATTTCACATTATGTAATACTTGGGGAATGGTTTTGCTAAAAAACACAATACATTTTACTGTAAGCCCTTTATTATTATATGTTATGATCGGACTAGCAGAATCCATGAAACCCTCTATCACGGAATATATATTTTTACACAACATAAAATCTCCCTACTTCTATCTTTTAGCTTATGAAATCATTTCGTCCTCCATTGAGATCCTAGATCGTTGAAAACATGCCAAGGGATGTTCCATTCAGATCAAGGAATTTATATTAAATCCCTGCCAAAATTTTTACTTCATTGAGAATCAAAATCCTATCTAGAGAGGAAATAAAAACTGTCATTCAAACAGACATACCATAAGATCCCTCTCAAGGATCTCTCTACTACTATAGATTGACCATGTTATCAAAGGAACAATGTGAAACCAAACAACAAACAAAAAAATCTACAAAAAAATATCCCATGGGAGATACAATCAAAATAGTGTAATGCTCATCAGAAAAAAGAGAAATTCATCTTGAGATCAAAAAAATGTCTACCACAACAATATGAACTATGTTACGTGAGAAGGGATAAACAGGAAAAGAATTGAGGCACATAGCATGTATCAGAGACTCATGTTCATATGTAGCCATATCTATGCCAAAGTGCTCCCAAAGGACATGCCCTATGTGGATATCACTCATGTGCACAAAATTATTCCTCCGTTCATTAACTCCTATAGGCACCTCCACAAATGTCACATAATCCACAATAACAATGTCTCCCCAATCGATGACATGAAGGACTCCATGATTAAAATGAAATATCATCAATCATATGTGGGGTATGTTCTATCTGATACACCACAGTTCCAACACATGGATAATCCTTAATCCCACAAACAAGCATTCACATCCCATGAAGGTGATACACCTTCATGATCACAAGTTCTGCAACGTCAAGTACACAATTCTCATCCTATGATTGGAATAGGATTGATCACGATCTTGTGTATCCTTATTCATCTCAAGAACCAATTAAACCATATCTTTCAAATACTATACCAGTTTTGGTATGAGAGTTACTTGCATTCTGACACCAATCATGCAAAACTGAGAAAGGCAAGGTCACCCATTCAAGGATTCAAATGGTTCCATACCGATGATGGAGTGGAAATTATTATATTTTGAAAACTATAACAAGGGTAGGTGTCCGATCCATGATCCTCTGAAATCAAGGTCATAAGAGAACAACAATTAATCAAGAGTACGAATTCCCTTCTATATCAAACTATGCATATTTGTTTGAAAAGTAGTTCGAAGGAATATTTTTGAACCAAAATCATGATGGAGACCTCTTCACACCATAAATGTAAAATGAGGATCTCAATTAGAAATGATTGTAGATGATACCACATAGAGTCTCATCACCCTATCCCGATAATTCCAATAAAAACCTCCTGTAGGCATGACTCCATGATCACCCTAATGTGGGATGATTTTTTCAAAAGATAAACTACCACACTTATAGAATAATATGCTCTCGGAGATGTAGGTAAAAATTTATTAAGTTAAATCACAATTTTCATCCCACTTTTTCTAAGAAACAATGAATGGAAGGAGTATACCACCAGGGACATAGTTCTTGGACAACACATTATGGTAGACCAAACATCAAGAGAAAATGTTGGCAATTGAGTGCTTCAAGCCATGCCACAAAAACTAACATCTCAATGCTCAGTAAATCATTTTCACTCCCTGATTTTCCGCTAAAGGTGATCATTGGAATTATTTTTGATCTATATCATGCATCACCAATGAAATGAAAATTCGTCCCAAAAACAATAATCGATAATGTTCAACCATATACTAACCAACATGGGCCTCACCACAAAAGACTTGGTCTCTCCTTACAACCACCCAAAGATCCCCCAACAATGACTTTTCTACCTATTTCACTATAGATGGACTCACAATTATCTAAAAAGAGAACCATGTTCCCCCAACTTATACCATATCTACATGAAATGTGGACAATTCTTCTATCAGTCTTCATGAATTACTATATTTTTTCATAGCATCAGTTCATGATATCCTACACAGTATATATGCAATAAGATTACCCTTCCAAGGTGTATATGAAAATTGATGTTGTAATCATATATGGAATCCATCCACTAATGTTAATGCATGTTTAGTTAATGTTGGGAGAAAAGCTTCCTAAATTTCATATTATTGGAGAAGATGAAAAAACTATATTTGATGAGGCAATATATTCATAACTCTTGGGAATGCACTCCCACCTCCCACAATATATCATGAGTGGAATATTTATATTTATGGGGATATAACCTATGAGACCCATAATAAATGACCAATCCATATCATATAATAACATATCTTATCCCCGAACCCAAATAATTGCATATAAACTCAAGATGAACGCCTTCCATTTTAAAAATATGAACATGATCCCTAACCAACATCATCTTTTGATGCTCAAAATATGGCAAACAGTAGTCAGTCTATAAGAAAGTGTTATTCTATCTGGTCAATGATGTTATAAGTGTCACAAACACAAATTAATTGGCCACTAAGCTCCTATAACAACCTACATGCTTATGGGAACATAACACCTCAACCACTATATTGGGGTGTCACCGGGAAACATCTTATTTTATAGTCGTTGGGCCCAAAGCTACTCTTTAATAGGAAAAAAGATGACTCAAGAAGAAAACATCTAGATCCAAAAACTCACACATCAAATTCATTCAAACATTTTTTTAATTCTACATTCTTACAAAATTGCATGTAGATTATTTGCATGTCCATACTCATATGAATTGTACACGTGGATTTAATTGATGAAAACCACCATGATTATATTCATCAACTCAGAGGACAAAACAATGAATAACTTCATGAACACAACAAAAACATTCATTGCCCTAAATGATGTCACATGAAAACCATAATTTCTATGATGATAATAGAATATATATTCTAGATATAATCATCCTCCATATGAATCTAATGATATCTTGAACTCAAATTGTTCTTAAATAACAATCATACATCCTTATGTTTATCGAAATAATAGTTTATTGATGGAAGAGGATAGTCTTTCATCACTATAACTTCGTTAAAAGAAAGATAGTCAATATATAATTTGTAATTATCATTATCCATATTGACCAAAAAATACTAAAGAGCCCCAGGGTGAAACACTCTACTAATGAAAACCACACTATAATACAACATAGATAATTATATTTATCACCTACAACTCATGATGGATAGTACTCTATAGATACATCAAGATTGAAGACATTCCTATGTTAAAAGTCAAAACATATATTCTATTAAAATGAAATTGAACCATTATTCCTAAAATATAATCCCATAGTATTCTATTTTCCATAGGAATATAAGGCTCCCAAAATAGTGAATGTCTTCCAAAATAACATTTATCACTTAATTACCAAACACTTTTATTATTACAATAATATCCTTTTCATAAAATATATGTTCCCAAAATTAATTTAATATTATTCCATATAATAATTTAAAAAAATGAAAATATACACTAACAAGTTATTTTACATAGTACATTGGTAGGCACTACACTCTATCCTCCCTTCGGTTGCTGGTTTGATTACCACGACTCTTCTGAATATGATAGGTTTTCACACATGATATGTGGAGTCCATTTTTTTAATATATCTAATTCTTATAAAATTAAAAAAATTAGATAAAATCATAAAAAATAACAATAAAATATTTTTATCTCGTAGTTTATCAAATGAATTTTATTTTTAATAATACAATGTAATATTTGATACTTACCTCAAAATAAAAGATCATATAAACCATAAATGTTATTCATAACTTTATAATATTTCCTCATAAGAAAAGGCAATTTGTACTTTAATAACATTTTCACATAACAAACTATAGTGTTACACATACAAGAAAATGTCTTCCAATGTAAACCCATCACCTAAAGTGAATTAATAATTTTATACATTTTAGTATCTTTATTTATACCATAAATAATTAATCGATTATATGTTGAAATATTAATATTTAAATAGACATTAAAATCTAATCAATATCTATCACAAGCTTAACTTTTAATACCACATTTATTAAAATAAATTATATGGAATATTTCATCATGATTTATAAATATCGACCAGATCATGTTTCATACGTTATTAATAAAGAGTTAATTCATACCTTGAAGCCAAATTACATGATCTAATTGATGTTACTTTTCTCTTTTAGTATGTTATCTTAATAAAATGTAAATTTTCACCCATCTTTTCCTATTTTACTTTTTGAAACAATCGAATTGTTATGATATTTATATAATAATAAAATGATATGTTGATCCATAAAATTATTTATTTGAAATTTTTATCCATTAAATAAATCAAATAATTTCTTTCATTGACTTGAATACTCAGGAAGCGATCAAAATAATTCGAAAAATATTTTTTGATAATAGTGATGATCAAATAATCAAAGAGGTATAAGAAGGTTTTGGGATATCACTTTACATCCATATTGAAAAATGATACTAAATCATCAAAAAATAATTCCACTTAAACATGAAATAATTTATTAAAATATGAATCTTCTATAGTGTAAAGATAACAAAAATTTTTTAGAATAATCAAATGAATCAACATTCATATATCTCATTTGATAATGACTGCTATCTAATATACCTATTTTAACATAATCCTATACAATTTTCCATATGACCATAACCATATTGGTGACATATGATCATTAACCTACACCGAGATAACATTCTAACCACTAATGATATATAAACCTTTCATCTGATACTAACTACAATGAACTATCCATAAACATTACTTAATATTAAATTAAGTTAATAATTTGACCTTATTTCTAAATGAGGAACATTTTATTTTTAGAGATTTTGTAAATTTTTCCATAACACATACATAACAACTCAAGTATTACATAATTATTCACTTCATCTCACTATACATTTTTTGATAAAATGAAAAAATATAAAAAGAAACACGGTTTTATTTTATGTTTAATCTACAAATCATTTTTTTAATCCCATCATGAACTCTATTCGAATTTTAAAATTGTGAAATACATTTTCAAACAGGAGACATGCATAAAAATTCCATTAAAGAATACACAATGAATGAAAACTATAAGTCTTAAAAAATAATCAATCAATTAATACATTATCCGAAATTAAAACTTTTCACCTTTAATAAGTAATAAATCAAATTCACTGAATATATAATCAATACTTGAATTTGTTTATCAAAAGGATAAAGGAAAACCACTATAAATCACATATAAAATATAATGTGATCTTGGTATATATAAATACTTAAATGGCACAACCATACAGTAAAAATCCACACATATTACTCTTTCATATTGAATAGATCGACAACCAATTTTCATAACCATTGCATTGGAGGATATAACGTAACCACCAAAAATTGATTTATCACTAAAACACCAGTCCTTGGTTTACCACATAACCAATCATTATTGGTTTATCATGTAACCACTTTCCAAATTTCAATGTACCATTCAATAATCACAAAACATAATTTATTTCAATAATCCATATTTCACTCATTAAAATTCATTTCCAATCACCATAAATCATTTTTCCGCATATGTTATAAAAATTCATTTTTAATTTTTTAAACAAAATAAAAATATTCATATAAAAATATTCATTTTTATAATAGTTTACATAAACAAATAATATTTAATGTATAATCCTTTTATATAAAAATAAATAAATATGTGAATTAATAAAATGATGAAAAGATTTGATAATTAAATTATTAAACGTTCAAGGCATCCCATACGACATTAAAAATTTAAATCATAAAATCTATGAATTAATACATTTTAAAATAAACTAATTAACATTTTTAGAAGTTAAATATGATTATGATATTTCATAGTGGGTGTATATACACCTATTAAAACAATATATTTTCATTTTATCATGAAATGGCACAATGAAATAAAATTGAGACTAATTCTTTACCTTGAGTCTGACTTGTCTCCTACATTATTTATATTCATGAGTAATAAACATATGTTAATTTCTAATTCCATTAGATCCTTTTCAATTTTATTATTCATTTTATGACACCACTCACCATGTAATAAAAATTACCTAATTATTTATGTTCTTTTCAGACATTTTTGTCGATATTTGGTACATGGGATGAAAATATACTTGGAATGTTGTCAAAAGTCTATTTATTCAGGAGTAAATCCTCTTAAAAATATAAAACATGATATAAATTTTTTATATATTCATTATATAAATATTTATAATAATATTTTAATACAAAAAAACCATTCAAGGGATATGGTAGGTCGTTCGTACACATGAACCTTTTTTTTCAGTTTTGTTGTCAAATTTAAATAATGAAATTAATTGAAATGAATGTTAATATATATAATTTAACTATAGTATCATTAATATATAATTCTTAACATTAATTTTTATGAAAATAATCATTAATACATTGCAGGATTTGTGTGAATGATTCGCATCATTTTAAGTGGGTGGTAGCTTAGACGTCCCCAACTAAAGATATCATATAAAAAATATGGATGTAATTAAGGTATATTTAATATAAAATTAAAAAATAATTAAGTATGATAATATATGAACATTAAAATATTATTTGTCAATAAGAATAGTTTTTCCCTTCCATAATGGTGCTAATAGAAATAAAATGAAAACATTATTAATGTAGGCGATTAACAAGCATTTCTAGGAAAAAAAAATTGATTTTTTTAATAAAATTAGTTGAGGAATGTAATAAGAAAGAGATATGAAATTGGAAGCATAAAAATACATTATATATACAATTCTGGAGTAATAATTCATTGATGTATGAATGAGGTGAGGAATGAAACAAATTAAGAGAGGTAGATTGAGAAAATTACCTCTTGAGAAGCCCCACCATAAAATACCATTGAAGAACATTGATTCTATATATTGGTGAGATCTGTAACACAACAACATTAGAAGAGTGAGGATGATATATTTGGGATGATATTGGAGGAGATACAATGGGTTTTCAATATAATTTGGGAGGTGATGTATGTTCTTTACACTTGGGTATAGGTTGGTTATGGTTATTAATTTATTAAGTATTTTATAGTAAAATGAAACCATATAGATGTAGAATAAAATTGTAACACCCCGACCCTAGTTACCCAGAGTCGGTACATTATTTTTATTCATTGGAATGCTTACATGGAATCATGTCCCGAAGTCCGATCAGTTTAGCTGTATTGTAGAATAGATTACATACATGAAGTTTACATTACATCATAAAATGGAAAACTAAAACAAAACTGTTTCCATAGACAACATTGAGATCCCATATATTATCCCTATAGGTCGGTCATAATATACTTCATCTCATCCTGGAAAAAATATATCATAGAAAGGGGGGAGCTCATATGCTCATTAAGGATAAAAATATATCGGAAACTTTCATAATTATGCAAAACAATTTAAGGCAATGTATAATACTAAAACAATATCCCTATAAACATGATCTTAAGTATAATATGTCAAAGATAAAATCAAATAATTCCATTTTCTTATTCACATTGATATTCTACTAGTCGAATAATCACATTCAATATCAATAGACACTTTCATAATAATGGAATGCATAATGCGAGACATTCATACCCACAGAGTCAAGGCCTTGTGCCAAGACTACAAATAAGAATTTGTCAAGTCCTTGTGCCAAGATAATATTTTGTATCATGAAACCTACCGATGCATTGAGGAGCTATAGCAAGCTCTATTAGTCATTTACTAAGTCCAATTCATTCCTCATATGAAAATGATTAAAAATAACATAAATATTCGTATTAAAACTAGAATACGAAATGTCAATAAATTATCCAAAACCATGAATGGTATAAAAATAACACATCAACATTCAAACATATCATAAAAACTTCAATTCAATATTGATATTTTGTATCATAATAAATCAACGTCAAATAAGTTTAAAATCCATCAATGGATGTTGATATAGATGATAACAATTTGTAAAACTCATTGATAGAAATATCACTTTTTCATAAAAACATTTAAAATTAACTCAATTTATAAAGGAAGGAATTTAAAGATATTTTTTAATCAACGTGTATCATAACACTTTGAAACTTTTGAAAGGAATTAACATTTTAAAAACATTCATATCCATATAAATAAATCCTTAAAATCTATTTTGAAAACATGTACATTAATGAGAATGATTTAGAATAATAAATATTTAAAATGTTTAAAATGATGTTTATGTAATAAAGAAATTTAAAAATAATCCCATTTGAAAACTATTTAATGAAACATGTACATGGATAATAAATATATCCCAGTAGATACTTACGTAAAAACAACCTCGGATGATAAAGAGATTGTGAAATTAACCCAAACACCATTGTAATCAATCAAGTAATATGGAGAATAGTCTAAAACCATCATATGAATCACATAATATCATGAATATAAAGAGAATCATTATAATATATATCAAATGGACGTACACAATACACCACACGCAATAAATAAGTGGTGAACAATGGAAATCTGATGAAATTAAAAGTGAGATAAGAGACCCCTTACTTTGTACTTTCCATTAGTCGAGGGTACATTTACCCTCCTATATAAATACCGTAGTATGTTATTAAATAATTACAGAACTATATCAATATTTATTATATCATACATGATTCATTTATGACTTTATACTACCCAATTAATAATAATTTCCATGATAAATTAACAATTTAGGTAATAATTGATTTCTTTATCGTACGTGTTTAAACTTGTTTTTCTTGATTTTATCTCTTAGATCATGATTTATATAATTCCATAATATATTAAATCATATATATTTAGAATATAAACATGTATAATAGACATATATATGAAAATTAAAACACCGTTTATGGAGACGGTAGACCGTACGTACGCATAAACGTTATTTCTGTTATCATATCGTATTGAACGAAACTAAGTGAATAAGATATATGTAAGTACATATATATATATATATATATATTCATATCTCCATTAGAATTATTACGTCATATATTACATACATATAAATGGTATATATATTATTGTCATCGTTGAATGGTGAACATTGAAATGAATCTCATCGCGTCGTGGATACGGTAATCCGTACGTACGCACGAGCGAAAATATCATTATATTAATGTAAAAATAATATGTAATTGGATGGTATATCATATATAAAGAATTATTGTCATTTTATATTTATTATTTACATCATTTTTACTCATTATTATACCGATTTAAATAATGAAGTGTTTGAATGACAAACTACACCACAACGTGGAGACAGTAATCTGTACATACACACGTATAGTGATTTTGTCATTTATAGGATAGATAGAATAATGAATTTTGTTGTACCATTTTTATATTAACATCACAGTATATAGAAGATACTCGAGTTATTATTTTATAAAGGAAACAACAAATAAATAAGATGTTGAAGAGGAAAATAACATGAAAGAGGTGATGAAATATTTACCTCTTCTTCGGGTTCTTTCTTTTTGATTTGATCAAAAGGGATCCTTAGTTTGAATTTATGATAAACACAAGGACTCTAGGATAAATGGAAGAAGGTTGGGATGATATTTGGGCAGTTTTTGGCCAAGCCAAAAGGCTTTGTATGTGTGAAATTAATAGAATGGGAAGTTCCCTTTTATAAGAGAGGTCAGGGTCATTTTAGGAAAAGTTTGAAATATTATTTTATAAAAAAAATAATTTTCGATTTATAATGGGTCTAAAATGATTTATTTAAAAGATAAGGTGGGGAGGTGACGAAAACCTTTCAAAAAATAGATTTTAGAAAGGTTCAGGTCACCATATTAACCTTATATTTTAGCTTTAACTCATTATTAAATAGTATGACATTTACCATGTCTCTTTGTATTTTTATATTATATGGTTAATAAACTTACCATAAAATTCCAATAGAACCCCAATTGGTTCATTAATGTCATATATATTATTATATAATAATATTGGACAAACCTTAATTTTTTAGAACTATTATATCAATTAATAATATAATATTTTTTTAAAAAGCTATTTTATGTCAATTTTGATGCTGTTTGGTATTAGGTTTTTGCTAAATTCATAACAGAATTATTACTTTGAAAAAAATTCATCTAAGCAAACATAAAATGTTATATTTACCTATAAAATTAGTTTATTTCATAAAAAGTCTCAAATTACAATTATTTGAATATTTATAATATCAATAATTTTAATCATTCATTAATACATTAATTAATTCATCATCATTGTGTCAAATATAAATTTAATTTTTTAATGTCTAAAAAGGATAAATAAAATACCATTATGTATTAAATCGTTTTATCTTTTTAATTAATATTTATAGTCGAATTTATCTTTTTTATAACCCTATAGTAAAAAAATTTTAATTATTAAACTTAGATTTTAACTATTTTAACTCTTTTTTTAAAAAATTAATAATAAATGTCCAAATCTAATCAAATTTGACCTAAAGTATCATATTATATTCCTAAGATTGTTTTTGGTCTAATTATATTTATCCAATAGAATTAGTACATGTGTTAGGGTAATAATAATATCATTTTTATTCTTAACAACCCTATTTACTTTTAACCTTGGTAAATAAAAGAAAATAGTTACTATTCACCAAAAATTATTTTCATCTTATTGAACCACATTTTATTTATGGATATCAAACATGTATCTCGGTTTATTAAAATATAACTCAAATAAGTGGTAAAATTATGTTTTATGTGAATTTGCAAATGCTCCTAGGAGGTGGGTAAAAGACGGTAAAAAGTTCAAAAAACTGTTTATATATCTAAAATTGTTATAAAGTGATTCCAATGAATTATATTGAACTTATATAAGTATTATTTATCTATTCTGACCTAAAATAAATTTAAATAAATAAATTATTATTTAATTAAAAGTCGGTTTTAACCAATAAATAAGCATTTTTCAAAATTCATCAAAAATTGAATGTATTCAGAAAAATACCTAAATTTTACCATATGATAATTTAGATATTCAGAATTCAAAAAATTTCTCTATTTAACCAAATTCCAAACATAGAAGTTGCATTTATTAATGTAAAATTAATTCTCGTTGTCAAAACCGAAAAGCTTGTTTTTAAGAAATAATAACTGACAAAAGATTGATATTTTTTATGTTCAATTTCAAGATGAAAATATTTCCAATGAATAAAATTGGATTAAATGGTAAAAATATAATCTATTTATACTTCCAAAACATTAAAATTGATAATTTAATAGTAAAAATTATTTGGATTAAAAAGTGTTTTCAGTTAAAATATAGTATTTTCACTATTAACCCTAATATGGAAGTTATCAGAAAAACACCAAAAAATTATTGAAACTATATTCTAATGTCACAATTCTAAATAAGAAAATTATTTTTTCAAATTGAATATATAAAAGTTTCAAATATTGGATTTAAAAAGGGTTCACCATTAAAAGGCAGTAAAATTGCATTTGTTTCAAATAAAATACTTCTTTTATCTGAAAAAAATGAATTTATTTTCTTCATTATGTATAATAAACTCATAATATTGATTCTAAAATTATAATGATTATATAAAGTTCAAAATATTTTTAATACTATTCATAACCTCTTTTGAGCGACTAGTTTGGTAAGATGTGGTGCACTTGAACTCAGTGTTGCGTGTAATGAAATTCATTGAATTACATTGAAGAAATAATGTACTATAAAATATTGGTGTGTTACATTCTTCCCACCTTTAATAAATTGCATGCTCGCAATTTGAAATTGTTTTTCAAAAATAAAATATAGAAAGTAGAAAATACCTTTGTGGGAAAACCCAAATCAGAAATTGGGTAAATAAAATTTAGTATTATTAAGAGGAAAAGGGGAATGAAAAAGCCACCACCAAATTATGATCTCGATTAGTAGAACAATGTTGGAAATTAGAGACACATAATTGGAGTAAAAACATAAATATTTATATGGAGTTATTGTGGTCATCAGTCACAAACAATTGTAGAATTTAGGGCCTCAAAGCCATCAATCTATGATGATTTAAAATATAATCATTTCATCAAAAAATAAGGCATTAGGAAAACACATTTTTAGTTTTACGATCCCTTAATTAATTTTAATGAATTAATTTTTTCATATAATAAGAGAATAAAAAAATATATACTTGACAAGTAGAGTTCCATCATTTAACTAATTTCTACCACAAACTCATCTATCACTCTAAAAAATAATAGGACTTAAAAAAATTATATTTATCCTATTCATATATGGTTTTAAAATAATTTATAATTCACCTATCAGACCCTTGAAAATGAGAAACTACATTATACCATTCATGGACATCACGTAGTCCAGTGGTAGGTGATAAATTTCAAACACACTATGGTTTTCGGTTCAATTCCCGCAGCATTGTCTGACGTGATGGGTTGTCACACAGTCTACGTGTTGTATTTTTTATAAAAATCCAAAAATAAACTTAACAATAGTAACCAATTTCAAAATTAATCCATTCAACCATTAGACTTATACAAAGTACTTCTATACAAACTCACAGTCCAAAATTTTTAAGGAAGTTAAAAAAATGAAGATCCTTTTTGCCACATAATAACATGTGAACACCTTATCATGTATTATTTTGAATCATGGTAACACCCTGAAGTACCATAAAACCATATTGATTAAATTCATGATCCCTTATACTTAATATAATATTGGATATTTTCCTTATATCCAAAAATACAGAATATTACAACAATGATGAATAATCAAACTATTAATCAGTTCTAAAGAAGTCAAGAATATCCAATATACTTTATCCAAATCAACCATCTCTTATTCCAAAACCACTACCTCATTATCATGACCATATTAAGGTTTACATTTCCTTCAACCTTTTGTTTTTCCCAAAATTGTATCTTACCTTTAAGTCACTTTTCTTAGAACCATATAATCTCAAATCCTCAATAAAATAGTATTGTAGTACAATCCTTATTTATCTCTATAATTCATATAACTAGTATATTGTTGATACAAAACATCAAATGAAATAATTCAATAATAACAACATAAGAACACTAGTCATTACTCTTCATCTGAGGTTGTATCATAACATGATTATTATCCAATGTCATCAATTAATGTATACTCAGATAAATGGGACATTGATTTGCGTAGTGTCCCAACACCTTGCAGATTAATCATTGTACATTTGAATCTTTTGTCTTACCCTTGCAATCACATACTTTGTATCCCTTTTCACCACACTTAAAAAAACTTACATTCCCTTCAATCATTTAACAAGGCGATTCATTCCAGAGTTATCACATATGGGAAAATAATTTTATCCCTCTTCCCTTTATCCATCTTTATCTTTTCCATCCTTTTCATCACTTACTTCCCTTAAAATCCATAGGACTCATTGAATTAATTACTTGTTTTATTAACACATGATACTATTTCTTCAATTGTTGAGAATACATGGGAGAAATTTTCACTTCTAAATTTTGTCTTAATACCATAAATGAAATGATCCTTTATACTCTTTGGATCATACATATAGTTGGAGTTCACATTCCTTCTACTGGGTGCTATTTATATACAATGGCATACACTAGGTCAGTTTATGAACTACAATGAATAATTCCATACTAGTAAAATACCTATTGTAAATTGAACTGTTTATAGATATATTCATTAATCATAATATTTTCATTGATAAAGTATATACTCGTAAATCCTTCATGATTATTTGTAAATATAATGATAATTATACGAAGAATATCCCCTGGGTGTGTCAAAAACAAGTGTTCACCAAGGCCCATTGTCGTGCACCAGTTCTCATTCGAGTCCAACTCAAAGCGGTGTTTTTGTGTTTTACCCTTAGGTACATATTTTCCAGATCTGCCTCTACCTTTTCGTATCCAATCATGGATGTATTTTCTTGGTTGACTCACAAAATCTCTACATTATCAAAATTCTATGATGTTATTCTATACTAATTCTCAATGTCTATCATAGGTAATGTGGTTTAATCATAGTTTATCTAAATCTAGTTTCCAAGGTAATTTCTAAACTTCCTATGATACCAAATCTAAATCCTAGACCCCAGTTACCCAGAGTCGATGTATTATTTTAATACATTGGCATGATTATAAGAAATAATGTCCCAAAAGACCGATTAGTTTACCAGTCTTGGAAAATATATTACATACATGAAGTTTACATTACATAATAAAATGGAAAACTACAGCAACATTGTTTCCATATACAACACTGAGATCCCATAGACTATCCCTATAGGTTATTAATAATATAATTCTTCAGATTATAGGATAAATAAATCATAGAAAGGGGTGAGATCAGATGCTCAGTAAGGGTAACAATATAGCAGAGACAATCATAAATAAGAATAAACATTTAATGCAATGTATAATACTAAAACAAAATCATTTTAAACTTGAACATCAGAATAATATGGTGAAGATAAAATCAAATAATTCCTTTTAATTATTCACATGTATATTCTACTAGTCGAATTATCACATGCAATACCAATATCCACTTTCATAATGATGGAATGAATAATGCCAGACTTTTTTTACCACACAGTCAAAGCCTTGTGCCAAGAATACAAATAAGATTTTGTCAAGGCCTTGTGCCAAAACACTAGTTTATCACATGATACCTACCGATTCATCGAGGAGCTATAGCGGGCTCCACCTGTCACTTACTAAGTCCAATGCATTCCTCATATGAAAAGGATTGAACATAACATAAATATTCATATTAAAACTAGTATACGAAATGTCAATACTTTATCTGTAAACCATTAATGGTATAAAAATAACACCTCCACATTCAAACATATCACAAAACCATCAATAAAATATTGATGTTTTGTATCATAATAAATCTACTTCAAATAAGTTCTAAATCCATCAAAGGATGTTGATATAGATGAAAATGATTTGTAAAACTCTTTGAGAAAAATATCCATTTTTCATAAAAACATTTAAAAGTCCTAAAATTTATAAAGGAAGACATTTAAAGAAATTTTTGAAAAAAAGTGTCTCATTACAATTTGAAACTTTTGAATGGAATTAACATTTTAAAAACATTCATGTCGATATAAATAATTCCCTAAGAACCATTTTGAAATCATTGCCATTAATGAGAATGATTTAGAAGAATAAATATTTAAAACATTTAAAATTATGTTTTAGTAAAAATTATCTTGAAAATAATCCATTTGAAAACAATTTTATGAAACATGGACATGGATAATAAATATGTCCTAGTAGATACTTACGTAAAAACAACCTCTGATAATAAAGTGATTTTGAAATTATCCCTTACCTCGTTGTAATCAATCGAGTCATATGAACAATAGTCAATAACCACCAAATGAATCACAGAGTATCGTGAATATAAATTGAATCGGGATAATATATATCAAATGTATGTACACAATAAACCACATGAAATTAATAATTGTTGAACAATGGAAATCTCACAGAATTAATTGTGAGAGAAGAAACCCCTTACATTGTACTTTCATTTAGTCGAGGGTACATTTAGCCTCCTGTATAAAGACCAAATTATGTAATTAAATTATTCCAGAACAATATACATATTTATGATATCCAACATGATTCATTTTTGAATTTATACTACCCAGTTAATAATAATTTCCAAGTTAAATTATCATTTCGGGTAATAATCACTTTATTTATCGAACGTGTTTTAACTTGTTTTTCTTGATTGTATTACTTAGATCATGATTTAAATAAATCCATAATATAAAAAATAATATATATATATTTAGAATATAAATATGTATAATTTACATATATATGAAATAGAAAACACCATTTATGGAGACGTTAGACCGTACACACGCATGAACTCTTTTCCCGTTTTCATATCGTATTGAACAGAACTAAGTGAATAAGATATATATAAGTACATATATATGTATTCATATATACAGTAGAATTATTATTTCATATATTAAATACTTATTAATTATATATATATATTATAATCATCATTGAATGGTGAATGTGAAAATGAATCTCATCACATCGTGGAGACGGTAATCTGTACGTACGCACGAGCGACAATATCATTATATTGATAGTGAAATCTTAGGTAATTAGATGGTATATCATATATACAGAATCATTAATATGTTATATTTATTATTTAAATCATTTTTAGTCATTATTATACCCATCCAAATAATGAAGTGTTTGAATAAAAAACTACACCATGACGTGGAGATGGTATTCCCTACGTACGCACGTATGGTGACTTTGTCATTTATAGGATGGATAGAATAATTAATATGGTTGTAACAATTTTATAATAAAATCACAATATATAGAAGATACTTGAGTTGTTATTTAACAATGGAAACAACAAATAAAGAAGAAGTGGAAGAAGAAAAGAACTAGAAAAGGGTGATAAAATATTTACCTCTTCTTCGAGTTCATTCTTTTAATTTGATCAAAATGGCTCCATAGTTTGGAATTCTGACAAAAAATAGTATTCTAGAATGAAGGGAGGAATGTTGGGAGGATATTCGGTCCGGGTATGCAGAGCCAGAAGGCTTTGGAGGTGTGAAATTAAGAGAAGGGTATGTACCCTTTTATATGATGGGTGACAGTTACTTTAGGAAAAGTTTGAAATAATATTTTATAATAAAATAATTTTTCGTTTTTAATTTCACCAAAATGATTTATTTAGATTCTATGATGAGTATGGGTCTATAAACACTCAAAAAATAGGTTTTACATAGGTTTAGGACACCATATTAACATGAACTTTTAGATTTAACTCTTGGATAAATATTTTGACATTTACCATGTCTCTTTGTATTTTTATATTATATGGACAATAAACATACTATAAAATTCCAATCGAACCCCAATTGGTTCATTAATGTCTTATATATTATTATATATGTCATTTGGATGATCAATATATTTTTATTACTATTATATAAATTAAAAATATAATATTTGTTTTAAAAACTATTTTCTGCCAATTATGACACTATTTGGTATTTTTTAAAGGTTGGGGTTGACGCCTCAATTTAATATTTAATGAAATGACCTCATTAGTGTGGGTAGAGGATTACTAATTAAATATACCGAAGCCCCAAGTACAAGTGGCATGAATTCAAGTCTTGAAATCCCATTTTTTGGCTCAAAGGACCCCTTAGTGAACAATACTACTACAGTGCCTGCACTGCTACAACCCTTGCTACAGTACCGCCGCCACTACAGTATCCTGCAATAGTTCCTTCACCGCTATATTATTGTCACTTCTACAGTTCTTCCGCTGCTACAATACTTCTAAAGTACCTAGAAATTCTTCCCCGCCTTGATTTGATCCCAGGTCTTTGGGATGCCATGAAGGAGCTTGTACCACTTGGGTACAAGCTCATTGGATTGTTTTTTCTAAATTCATAATAGCTTTACAACATCGAAAATAATTCATCTAACCATCCCTAACAAGTCATTTTAACCTATAAAATTATTTTTATTCATAAAAATTATCAAATTACATTTATTTGGATATTTATAATATCAATTATTTTAATGGTTCAATAATATTGTAATTATTGCATCATCATTGTCTCATAATTATATTTAATTATATAATGTATAAAAAGGATAAATAATATTCCATTATGTTGGAAATCGTTTTGTCTTCCTAATGTATATTTATAGTCGAATTTTTCATATGCATAACCCTATATAAAAAAATAATTATTAAACTTTGATTTTAACTCTACTAAAAAATTATAATAAATGTCCTAATCTAATACATGTGGATCTAAAGGATCATATTTAACTTTTGAGTTTTTATTTGGTCAAATTATACTTATCTAATAGAATTAGGACAGGTTTTAAGGTAATAAAAATATCATTTTTACCCTTAATTACCCTATTAACTTTATACCCTGGTAAATAAAAGTAAAAAGTCACTATTTATAAAAAATATTTTCATTTTATTAAATCACATTTTACTTACTAATATCAACTTTTTCTCACAAATTTTTGAAATTCAACTCACAGAAGCGGTAAAATAATGTTTTATTTGAATTTGCAAATTATCCTAGAAGGTAGTTAATAGACGGTAAAAATTTCAATAAAATTTTTATATATCTAAAATTGTTATAAACTAACTCCAAAAAATTATATTGAACCTATATAGGTATTATGTATCTATTTTTACCTAAAATAAATTTAAATAAAATAAATAATCATTTAATTAAAAGTCGGTTTTAACTAATAACTATGTCTTTTCACTATTAATCTAAAATTGAAAATTTTCAGAAAAATACCAAACTTTTACCCTATGATATTTTTGATTTTATGAATTAAAAAATTAAGTCTATTTTACCCAATTTCAAACATAAATGTTTCATTTATTATTTTAAAATTAAATCCCATGGTCAAAACTAAAATTCATATTTTTAAAAAATAACAACTAACAAAAGACTGATACTTATTTATGTTAAATTTCAAAGTGAAATTATTTCCAATTAATAATATTGTATTAAATGGTAAAAATATAATCTATTTATACTTCCCAACCATTAAAATTTATAATTAAACACTACACAATATTTTTATTAAAAAATTGTTTTCAGTTAAAATATAGTATTTTTCACTATTCACGCAAATATGAAAGTTATCAGAAAAACACTAATAATTTATTGAAACTAAATTATTGTGTCCAAATTATAAATAATAAGTTTATTATGTCATATTTATGATATAAAAATTTAAAATATTGAATTTAAAAGTCGATTTCCGTGAAAAGTCGGTAAAAATGAAATTTTTTTAAATTACTTCTGTTATCTGAAAAAATGAATAAGTTTTTTTAATTATTTATAATAAACTCATAATATGTATTCTAAAATTATAATTATTATATATAGTTTAAAATTTAGTTAATACTATTCATAAAATCTTTTGAACAACTAGTTTTGTATGTCACGGTGCACTTGAACTCAATGTTTCTTGTAGTGCATGTTATTGAATTACATTCAAAAAATAACGTACTATGAAATCTTGGGGTGTTACATAAATTACCTGTCATTGAAATTATATAATGTTTTATAAGATTTTTAGGGTCGAGCCACACCTCAAAAATCTTATAAATGTATTATATTTTGGGTATGTTATTCTTTTAATTTTTAACCATAACCCATGAAAAAATTTTACTTTTGTTACGGTAAGTAAATGTATTACCTGGGTAAGTTTTTTATACCTAAAAATGAAATTGTATTTAAAACTCAGTTTTAATTTTATTATTAAAAATATGGAATTCATTTTTCCTAATTAAAATCATATAATTATGAAATAAAATTTGTAAATAATTCTGAAGAAAAAACAAAAAGTGGGTTTTTATAGTGAATCCTATATAAGTTTGAAATGTTTTTATATCTTATATAAATTAGAAATTGATTAAAATGAAAAAATTTTGATTAAATGGTAAAATTTTATCTAAATATTACATAATCCAATTAAACTAATATTATGACTATAGAAATAAATATGATGAAAAAGCAGTTTTGAGTTACAACATAGTATTTATCACAATTCATTAAAATATGAATTTTATCAGAAAAATACCAAAAAATTATCAAATATTAATTTTATTTCCCTATTCCAAATATTAATATTTTTTTAAAATATTTTTTTTAATGTGTCAAAAGTAAATTTAAAATGTGTTTTTAATCAAAAGTTTGTAAAATAATATTTTTAGAAAAACACTCAATTTATCAGCAAAATAGTTTTTTCATATAAAATGTATAGAAAACACATAAGGTGAATTTGAAATGATATATTGAAGTAATATTTGATTAAAAAATTCAATAAGTGTTATTTTATTATAATATATAAACAGTTATTTTAATTTAAACACTGTTTAAGAAAAACACATCCTTTATATTCAATTGTTTTTTTAATTTCTTAATTAATTTTGTAACCAATGATTAATAATATAAAAATGATTAAATAATATTTCCCTAACTATTTAAATCCATATAAATCCCACAATTGTAATGGATATATGATATTTATGATATTAAATAATAATAATATGTTTTCAATTTAAGATTAATGAGGTGTATCATGTATGTTATTGGAAATAGTGTTTCAATTGAAAATTTCAGGATGGTAAAACTATTATCATAGAAATTAGTTCATTAGAATTAGAAATTTTAAAATTAAGGTATTTCATTAATTTACAATTAAAAAACATGGTAACCCAAAAGTAACATTATCTTATAGCAATTTTTTCAGGTAGGGATGCACACCAAATCTTTAGGGGTGAAATTGTTTCTTAACATTTTAATAATCACAAAACCACCATCATAATACCATAATTGAATGTTTCCTTTAATAAATATCTAATTTAATATATATATTAAAATGAAGAAAAAAATTTAATGAAATCATGGATTTTTATTGGTTTATGGAACAACATTCTTCTAGTCCTCTACACCAATACTATAGTATATATTATTATTATTTACATTAAGAAATACATTTTTTTAGGGATATAAATAGTTGATTGAAATTAACAGACACATATTAAAATGTCTCCATGATGTTTTAATAAGATATAAATTTATAATATATATTCATAGACATGTTATTAATCAATAAAAGGTGTTATTGATTTACCATAAAAAATATATAGAAAATATTGATCCCTCAACACAAAATTATAGGATGAAATTGGAATATGGTCAAACATCCCAATAGAAGTAGTAAAATTTTAATAAAATGTGATCTATAGAGTTTTCAAGTTGTTATTTTCTGAATTCATAAAAGTAGTAGTATCTTTTATTTACAACATTTATGAATGTGGAATGATCTTTTTTAAAATTGTGTATGTGCATCATTTTTTGAGTATTCCAACATATCATATTTTTTGAATTTAATCACATTTTTTGGATTTCTTTTAATTATAAGGATAATGACTAAATAAATATTTTTTAATTTTTTTATCTTGACGAGGTGATCTTCATATATGAAAATATCAAATATCGTAGGAGATGTTGAATTAATTTATGGTCATTTTTGGAACTATATATTTGATAAAATAAAACAATAATTTAATGTATACTTTCTTTGTATAGCATCACTACAAAAATAAAAATAAATGTAGGTGTATAATTTTCTCAAAATACTATAATGGTAAGAATATCATTGAAAATATAGATAAATATTGGAAAATATTATTTTATGATGGACTTCAGAATAATAGGATAATTAATAAATATTTTAATTCTAATGATTAAGTATAGATTATATGTATTTTGACATATTAAATGATTATTATACATAATATGATAATTTCAGAATATAATGATATATACAGTCTCATGAGTCATTAATATTTTAATTAAATACTTAGATTAAAATATATTATCTATCATATGATATTTAGTTGTCATGAGATATTACAGATACACATTTCTGTAGGATACTTGATATGGTCCAAGGTTTATTTGTGTAATTGGAAGAAATTTAATCATTATATGACTATTTAATATTAAAAATTCATAGTGCATATGATATATATTTATCATAAGATAATTTCATTTACCAGTTATATAAGGTCTATGATTTTATATCCTTTTAGTATAATTATAAAATGAAGATACAACTTTTAAATCATTTCTCTAATCATTGTATGATAATTTACATACTGTGAATGATATTATTTTATATGAGACTCTAATATTGTCATTAAATTGGATAAATTATAAATGTAAGTTTCTTCTCTTAATATAAAATTTTAGTTAATATAAATTATTTTAAGTCCCCATGATTCAAGAATATGACATATTGAGCTAATGACGTCGAAAAGATATATTTCTTCAACAATTATAACTCATTAAAAAAATATTAATTAGAATAAATTCATTATTAAAATTAATGGGGATTTTATAGTGAAAAAAATTATGAAATAATAAGATATACTATGATAACATAGATGTTAACAACATAATGGTGCTATCAAGTCTCTATTATGATTTCTTTTGAACATATCTATATTTAAAGGCACTGTGCATGTTCAATGTTTTGTGTGTGAGTAATTATTTTATAAATAAGTATAATAGAATGTGTTTTTAAATTAAATACACTATATTAACCAACATTTAGTTTAGATATTTTGTAATAGGTGGAAATACTCATGTTCAGAGTTTCCGGAACACAAACTTCTTATGTAAGTTATCATGATAAATGAGTCTAAGGATAATAAACATTTATATTTCGTTTTTTCAGAATTTCAAACTATAAAATTTAGACATTAAGGGAATTAAACTATTGAAAATTCTACTAATTTAATTTATAAAAAAAATTATGTCCTTGAATTATTTCATGTGAGTAACATAGGTTAATTACCACCCTATGTTCATCAAAATTATAGATTTTTCTGGAGTTTTTTCATGAAGTCCCCTCCAATAATTTAAACACATCATGTAATGTCTATGAATTTTTACAATATGAATCTTCATGCAGAATCCTAATTTCATTAAATATACTCATTTATAACCCATTTTTTCACTCCTTTCATTGAATATACTTTTGTAAATAGTGAAAAAATGTTAAACTATTAATTTATCAGACTATATTTCTTCCCGAAAATACATACTCATTCCCATTATCATCGACAATTATCCCTATACACATTTAATGAAGATTTAGTTGGAGAAAAACCATCCATTTTACCTTAATAATTGAAACAAACTATATATCACATAAATAATACTCTTATATATCATTTATTATCTTTAATTATTAACTTCCTGTCATATATTCCATTTTCACATGGACTGAAGGATTCCTTAAATTTCCCTAAAATAATTTGGGTTGCTTAATTTTTATAATCCACTCTACCCCTTCATGTCACATATTTCATGAAAAATTATTTTTTAAATAATAAAATTAAACACTATATAAAAAATGTCACAGAATATCAATCTAGGAGTCTCATTGTTATTTAAATCCTTCAAATGAAACACTATAAATTAAAATGTTCTTTCCCTTATGTGAAGAACCTATGTAGAATCTTGCCTCGTATGAAGAGATTTTATTTTCATACTTTATGAGAGTAGATCAACCCCCCTTTAATGATGAATAATAATCTTGGTCTTTTTCAGTGATATATATAAGTGAAATATTACATTAATAAATCAACTAATGAGAAATGTAATGCATGCCAGTATTGATCATCTAGGGATGACTTATGGAATGTGTTAATGTTTCCATCAGTGAAAACCATAATAATCATATATTTAAAACCATGTATTCTACCTTTTTACCATTTGTGACAATCATATTACTATGCACATCCATATGTTCAAAGAATAGGATGAGTTGAGTGGAGAGCATAAGATTGGGAATGTAGAGAGTCTATGATTACTTATGTGATAAGTAGATGTATCCTTGTGTGGTGAGCATTGAATACATCATTATATGAGAATGAGTTTCCTTAGTTTTTGAGAAAGATAATAATTGAAATATGATCATAATATTTCTTTTTTAAATAATATTACACACGCTTATATCATTTCAAGAGTTTGATGAAATATATTCCCATGATTCATGATATATCCATAGTTTCATAATCTCAAATTGATCGTGGTTACCCTACTGATGTTTTCATTGATTTAATTAAAAAATGTATACATGGAGCTATACTAAGTAATGTTATTCCTCAAAATTACCCTAATTATATGTGGGAGATCAATAAATAGAAATGAACTACATGGAGGGAATCTCAAACTTGTAATCATCAAGTTATAGTCCCATAGTAATCACTATTAACCTTGTGGTGTAGGCTTCAAACCATTGGAATGATGGAATGATGATCCTTGATCATGAGAAACCAAAAAAATTATACGAAGACATTTATATAGGAATGATTAAAAAATTACATAATATTGATAAATATAAAACAAAAAATTTAAAATCATGAATTATAATTAGAATGTTTTTTGATTTAATCAATATAAATAATGTTGAGAAGAGTGCCACACCATTATTAGATTATCCATACTTCTCAACTTGTGATAATTAAAGTATTAATTATTATATGAGTATTAAAATCCAATAGAAGATGGAATTAGTGATATTTCAGTTTGTGATGTTTCTAAACAAAGACAGTTACTATAGGCGCACTGAAATTTTATCCAACCTTATTAGATTTGTTTTTAAGTTCATTTTGGAATTTGAATTCAGGTTCCTTGTATTATCACCTTTTGGTGAACCATGTAAATGAGTTTAATATAGATTAATTACTACATTATATGTATATATAAATAATTAATTGATATGTGTTATTATAAATATAATATATCATTGTTGAATGTTTAGATTGTAAAAATTTAAAATATATAAACTAACCCTTAGCTTATTCTATATTTTTGGGACCAAGGGACACAGACCCTTATATTTATATTTTTTATTTAAATTTGTGAAAATTTAAATCAATAGGTATTTTAATATATTTGATTTATTGATTTTTCAATTTTTATGATGCCTTTCATGTAACACCCCAAGATTTCATAGTGTGTTATTTCTTCAAAATAATTCAATAACATGCACTACATGAAACACCGAGTTCAAACGCACCATAACATACCAAACAATCCGTTCCAAAGAGGTTATGAATAGTATTAACTAAATTTTAAACTTTATATAATCAATATAACTTTAGAATCCATATTATGAGTTTCTTAGCCATAATGTAAGAACAAATTCATTTTCAGTATTGCACTTTTACTAACTTTTAATAGTGAACCCTTTTTATATCCAATATTATAAACTTTTATATATTAAATTTTACTAAATAAATTTACTTTTTAGAATGGGGACATCAAAAATTTAAGATGAAACATCCCAATCTTCCACGGTACGTTTCCCTTTAAATAATGCAATGGTGTGCAATGTACGCAACTTCGAGATTCTAACACACCACAACCAATCAAACAAGCCATTATGAATAGTAATACCTACATTTTGAAATTTTATAAATTTTATCTTTCAAAATGGACTTCATTTTTGGATTCGTAATAAAAAAATTAGCTTAGGGTGATATTTTGGTACTTTTGGGTTAACTTTCATATTTTGATGAATAGTGAAAATTAATAAATTTAAATTAAAAACAACTTTTTTAATCGAAATAATTAATAGCGATAAATTATTAATTTGAGTGGTTTTAAAGTATATTTAGAATATATTTTTACCATTTAATACAATGTTGGTCTTTTTATGTAATTTCACATTTAAACAAGACATAAACAAGTGTCACTTTTTTGATAATTATTATCTCTTAAAAATACGCTATTTGTTTTGATGACGGGAATTAATTTTTAAATTAATAAATGAAACTGATGTGTTCTGAATTTGGTAAAATAGAAATAATTTTTTAATTCATAATATCAATTATATCTTAGTCCTAATATTTGGTATTTTTCTGAAAACTTTCATTTTTTGATGAATAGTGAAACCACTAAGTGGTAGTTAAAAAACTGAATTTTTCATAAAACATAATTTTACCACTTCTGTGAGTGGAATTTCGAAAATCCGAGAGACACAATTAATATAAAGGTGTAAAACGTGGTTCAATGAGATGAATATAATTTTTGGTGAATTGTAACTTTTTATTTTTATTTACCACGATTAAAAGTAAATAGGGTAAGTAAGTGTAAAAATGATATTAATATTACCCTAACATATGTCTTAATTCTATTGGACAAGTTTATCTCTACCAAAAACAATCTTAGGAGTAAAATATTATCATTTAGGTCCACTTCTATTATATTAAGACATTTATTATTATTTAATTGAAATAAGAGTTAAAAGAGTTAAAATCAATGTTTATTATTAAAACATTTTTAATATAGGGTTATCCATAAGATAAATTCGATTATAAATATTAATTAGAAAGCTAAAACGATTTACTAAATAATTTAATGTTATTTATAATTTTTACGTATTAAATTATTTAATTTATTTATGACACAATGGATATGTAGTAATTACCTAATTAGTGAAAAATTAGAATAATTGATATTATAAATACCCAAATAAATATAATTTGAGACTTTTTATAAATAACAATAATTTTTATGGTTCATAATACATTTTATAATTGATTTAATTAGCTTTTTTAGAAGTAATAATTCTTATATGATGTTTACAAAAATCAATTATTGAATAGTGTCAAAATTGACATAAAAGCGTTTTTAAAACAAATATTATATAATTAATTGATATTAAATTCCTAAAAATATAAGGTTAGTCCAAGAGCTTATATCATGATATGTGTATTATTAATGTACAACATGGGGTTCTCTTGGATTTATATAGTATGTTTATTAACCATATAATATAAAAATACAAAGAGAAATTGTAAAAGTGAAACTAATTAACTAAGAGTTAACACATAAAGATAAGGTTAATATAATTATCCAAACATGTATAAATTCAATTTGTTGGGTGTTTTTAGACCCATACATACCCAAACCATTAAATAATCCACTTTGGAGCAATTTTAAACCGAATAATAATTTATTAAAAAAATAATTTTAGCTTTTCCAAAGGTGCCCCTCACCCCTCTTATAAAAGTTCACTCCCCCTTATCACTAATTCACACATTCAAAGCCTTTTAGCTAGGCCAAACCCTTCCCAAATACTCTTTCAACTTTCTTCAATACAACCGAGAGGCCTTAGTTTGGTCAGAAAGCTAACCTATGGAGCCCTTTTGATCAAATCAAAAGGAAGCACCCGAAGAAGAGGTAATGTTTTCACCACCCTCTTTCAAGTTCCATTCTTCTTCAAAATCTTATTTCATTTTATTTATATTCTAAAATAATAAATCCAGTATCTTTTATATACTGTGATGTTATTATAAATATGGTACAACCATATTCAGTATTCTATCTGTCCTTTGCACAGCATGTCACCATATGTGCGTACGTACGGCTTACCGTCTCCACGTCGTGGTGTAATTGTCATTCAATAAATTATTATCTGGATCTGTATAATAATGATATGTAATTCATGTAAATAATAAATATAAGATGATAATGATTCTGTATATATGATATACCATCCAATTATATATTATTTTAATATCCAAATAATGATATTGTCGCTCGTGCGTATGTACGGACTACCGTCTCCATGAACGTGATGAGGTTCATTCTCCACCATATCCATTCAAGTATAATTATCATTTGATGATTAATAATAGTATCTAATGACATGATATCATTCTGGATATGATTAAGATACAACCTATCCATGATAAACACAGCTTACTTAAGAAACATATAAAAGAAAAGGAGTAAGTTAACACCAAAAACAATGATAATACTAAGATATTATTAACAAATCAATGTTAAAAGATCATATATGATATCATATTAATGTATATGATTTTTGTATAATTTAATAAAAATTATTTCACCATTATACAGGAGGTTAACTTACCCCTAAACAAGGAAAAGTACAAGGTAAGTGTTTTTCATCTCACTTCTTATTCCCGTGAGATTCACGTCATATTGCCACTATTACCTTTTCTGTGGTGTTTGTAGTACCCATAATTGTGTTATTTTTGTAATACACTTTAATTTATGTGTATTTAGATATTCATTGTATGATACCTCTTTCATGGGTTGTATGTTTTTTAAGTTACCAAATTGGTAAGGGTTTATTTCGCAATCTCTTCATTATCCGAGGTTGTTTATACGTAATAATCTACTGGGATCTCTTTATCATCCACATCCATGTTTTTTGAAATTTTATTTCAAAACATTCATAAAATTTTACAGAATATGGGTTAAGTCATTTATACCCTTGTTTGACTTTTTATAATAGGTTTATAAAATAATCTCTCCATCGTTTTCCAAATAAGGTTCTTTTTAACCTTTTCGACAAATTTAAGGTAAGAATGTTTTTTTAAAACTTATACGGAAGGTGCGGCTATTTTCCACTGTTATAAAATCGTCGAAGCTTCCCTTACAATATTATAAGAATATTTTCAAATTAAATGTTTTATTTTATAATTATGTGATTTTTAAATGATTTCAAAAATGAGATATTTCTCTCAAATATTTGAAAACCCAGTGCAAATGTATACGTATTTAACACAAGATTAATAAAGTTTTCAGAAAACCTGACTCTCGAGTGTGGTAGACAGGAAGAGATTGGGTGTGGACCCATCATGGCCTGTAATTAGTCGAGCAGTCTCAGAATTAGTTATTTTGTTTTCAAAAGCTTGCATAATGTTTTCAGAAAAGCATAGAAGTATATTTGAGAAATTTTAAACATATGTATCTTCTAAAAAATTGCATCGGTAGGTATCATGAGACAAACTACTATCTTGGCACAAGGCCTTGACAAAATCTTATTTGTAGTCTTGGCACGAGGCCATGGCTATGTAATTATGAGAGTCTGGAATTATGCATTCCATCATTATAAAAGTGGTTGTTGATATTTCATGTGATTATTCGATTAGTAGAATATCCATGTGAATAATAAAATGGAATTATTTCATTTTATTTTTTCCATACTATGTTGAAGTTCAAGTTTAAAAGGCTTTTGTTTTATTTATACATTTCCTTAAATGTTTATTCTTTTTTATAAATGTTTCTGCTATATTGTTATCCTTATTGGGCATTTGAGCTCACCACTTTTTCTATGTTTTATTTTTCCTAGGATGTGAAGAAGTATTTTATGAATGACCTTCAGGGATAGTATGAGGGGATATGAAGAAAATATGTTGTTTTATTTTTTCACTTATTTATGTAATGTAAACTTTATGAATATATCTGGTGTTTCCAAGGCTGATAATCTAATCGGTCCTTCGGGACTTGATTCTTAGTAATCATGCCAATGTATTAAAAAATGCACCGACTCTGGGTAACTGGGGTCGGGGAGTTACAGTTGGTATCAGAGGAAGTCTAGTACAAACCTTGGAAGCTAGATTTATATAAACTCTAATTAGAGCACATAGACCTAAGATGAACATTGAGGATTAGTATAGATGAACTTTCTAGAATTACGGTATTGTATATATTTTGTGAGTTTTCCTAGCAATACATCACTTTATGGAGATGAGCAGGTAGAGGCGGCTCTGGCACAGATGTACCTATGGGTAAAACCCGAAAACACCGCATTGAACTAGACTCGAACGGGAACTGGTGAATGACAACGGGCCTTGCTGCACTCTTGGTTATGACACTCCCAGGGTATATGCTTAGGATAACTCTCATTTTCTTTACAAATCATTATGAATGGTTTATGAGTATATATTTCCTCAAAGAAAACATTTTCATGATTATTGATTATATCCATAAATAGTTCAATTTATGTTAAGTGTTTTATAAGTATAAAATTCTATATTTTGATACATAAACTGATCTAGTTTATGAAATTGTTTAGAAATGGCACCCAATAGAAGGAATGAGAACTCCAATAATACGCATGATCCAAAGAGTAAGGAGGATCCTATATTTCATGGTCTTAATCAAAGATTTATAAGGGAAATAGTCTCCCATGTATTATCATCATATGGAGAAATAGTATCATGTGTTGATAAGATAAGTAAAGAATTCTCGGAGTCCTATGGCTTTGAAGGGAAGCCAGAGAAGGAAAGGATGGTAGAGAGAAGGACAGATAAAAGGAAGAAGGTAAATAAGGATTTTCCCATATGTGATAACTATGGAAATAATTACCTTGGAAAATGATTGAAGGGAATATGAGTATGTTATATGTTTGGATGAAAAGGAGATAATGTTCATGACTGAAAGGGTAAGAAAAATTGTTCAAATGTACAATGCTTCATTTGTAAGGAGTTTGGACACTACGTGAACCTATGTCCCAGTCATCAGACTATGCCGCAAATGATGCTATTGGATAATAATCAAGTTATGATACTACAACATATGAAGAAGAATGATTGGAGTTCGTATGTTGATATGTAATTTGAGTGTTGTATCAAAAATGTACTTATTATAATAATTATGGAGTATATAAGGATTGTACTGCAGTTCTATTACATTAAAGACTTGAGATTTTGTGGAACAATGAAAAGTGACTCAATAGTAGGTTAATTTTTTGGAAAATCTGTGTTTGAGAGAACGATAAACCCTAATATGGTTCTGATACTGAGGTAGTGATTTTAGAATAATACATGATTGATTTGGATAAACTATATTGGATATTCATGGATACCTTGAAACTGATTAATGATTTGTATATTCCATCATTGTTGGGGTTTACAACATTTTTTTATTGATGGATTATATCTAATATTCCTTAAGGAATAAGGGATCATGAATGTAATCAATAAGGTTTTATGGTAATTTAGGATGTTGTATTGTTTTAAAATAATACAAGATGAAGGTGTTCAAATGTTGTCATGCGGAAAAAAGGATCTTCATTGTGTTTACCTTCCTTATAAATTTTGGACTGACGTATTTGGATAGTTCTAGTTTGGATTATTTTGGATTTCCATAAAAGGACTACCCGTAGGTCAGGCGGCAACCCGTCGCATCCGGAAAGGACGCAGGACATGAACCCACAACCGAAAGGCGACAAGGGTGTATCACCTACCACTGACCCACATGATGTCATGGATTGAATAATGTTTTTTTAATGGTTCTATTAGATAAATTTTAAAATTCATTTTTTTGAACCCTATACGAATAGGATAAATAGAATATTATTTTTGAGTTCTATTATCTTTTAGAGTGAAAGATGAGTTTGTTGTAGAACATAGTTATAGGATGAGACTCTACTTGTCAAGTATATATTTTTCTTCTTATATTATTCAATGAAGAAATTAATTCTTATACTTTAGTGAAGGGATCTTAAAACAAATTTTTTTTATCCTAATACCATATGTTTTGTTGAACCGATGGTATTTTAAATCATAATAGATTGATGAATTTAAGGCCACCAATTTACACTTGTTTGTGATTGATGACCTCAATCACTACATATAAATATTTACGTTTTTCCTCCAATTATATGTCTCTAATTTCCACCAATGTTCTCCTAATCGAGATCATAATTTTGTGGTGACCCTTTCATTTCCCTTATCTTCATATTAAGACTAAATTTAATTTACCCAATTTCCGATGTGGGTTTTCCCAGAAAGAAATTTTCTATTTTCAACCTTTTATTTTCAAAGAATAGTTTCAAATTGCAAGGAAACAATTTATTAAAGGAGGAGAGAATGAATCTCCCCAAGATTTCATAGTGTGTTATTTCTTCAAAATAATTCAACAACTTGCACTACACGCAACACCGAGTTCAGGCGCACTATAACATACTAAACAAGCCATTCAAAAGTGGTTATGAACAGTATTAACTAAATTTTAAACTTTATATAATCCTTAAAATTTTAGAATCCATATTATTAGTTTCTTAGACATAATGTAAGAACAAATTCATTTTCAGTATTCCATTTTTACAAACTTTTAATAGTGAACCCTTTTTAAATCCAATATTTTAAACTTTTATATATTCAATTTGACTAAATAAATTTACTTTTTATAATGGGGACATAAAAAATTTACAATGAAACATCCCATGATTCCATGGTATGTCTCCCTTTGAATAACGCAATGGCGTGCATTGTACGCAACTTCGAGATTCTAACACACCACAACCAATCAAACTAGCTGTTATGAATAGTAATACCTACCTTTTGAAATTTTATAAATTTTATCTCTCTAAATGGACTTCATTTTTGGATTCTTAATATCGAAATTAGCATAGGGTGAAATATTGGTACTTTTCGGATAACTTTCATGTTTTGATGAATAGTGAAAATTACTAAATTTTAATTAAAAACAACTTTTTAAATCGAAATAATTAATAGTGATAAATTATTAATTTCAGTGGTTTTAAAGTATATTTAGAATATATTTTTACCATTTAATATAATTCTGGTCATTGGATGTAATTTCACATTTAAACCAGTAATAAACAAATGTCAATCTTTTGATAGTTATTATCTCTTAAAAACATGCTATTTGTTTTGATGACAAGAATTAATTTTTAAATTAATTAATGAAACTGATGTGTTCTAAATTTGGTAAAGTAGACATCATTTTTGAATTCATAATATCAAATATATCTCAGGCCTAATTTTTGGTATTTTTCTGGAAACTTTCATTTTTTGATGAATAGTGAAACCACTATGTGGTAGTTAAAAAAACTGAATTTTTCATAAAACATAATTTTACCGCTTCTGTGAGTGGAATTTCGAAAATCCGAGAGACACGGTTAATATCATGGAGTAAAATTTGGTTCAATTAGATGAAAATAATTTTTTTTTGAATAGTAACTTTTTACATTAATTCATCACTGTTAAAAGTAAATAGTGTAATTAATGGTAAAAATGATATTAATATTACCTTAAAACATGTCTTAATTCTATTGTAAATGGGTATCTCGACCCAAAACAATATTAGGATTAAAATATTATCATCTATTTCCACTTTTATTATATTAGGACATTTATAATTATTTAATTCAAAGAAGTGTTAAAAGAGTTAAAATAAATTTTTATTTACTAAATTTTTTTTATATAGGGTTATACCTAAGATAAATTCGAATGTAAATATTAAATAGAAAGATAAATAGATTTCCTACATAATAGTATCTTATTTATAATTTTTAGAGATTATATAATTTAATTTATCTATGACACAATGGTGATGCAGTAATTACCCAATTAATGAACAATTAGAATAATTGATATTATAAATACCCAAATAAATATAATTTGCGACTTTTTATAAAAACAAATAATTTTATAAATTAATATGACATTTTAGAATTTATTTAAGTAACATTTTTCAATGTAATTATTCTGTTATGATTGTTACAAAAAATCAATTATTGAATAGTGTCAAAATTGACATAAAAGAGTTTTTTAAACAAATATTATATTATTAATTGATATTAAATTCCTAAAAATCTATGGTTCAGAAAATAAACTTATATAATGATTAGTGTATCATTAATGTACCACATGGGGGTATCTTGGCTGTATATAGTATGTTTATTAACCATATAATATAAAAATACAAAGAGATATTGTAAAAGTGAAACTAATTAACTTAGAGTTAATACTTAATGATAAGGTTAATATAATGCACCAAACCTGTCTAAATTATATTGGTTGAGTGTTTTTCGACCCATACCTACCTTAACCTTTAAATAGTCTACTTTGGAGCCTTAGAAACCGAATATGAATTTATTATAAAATAATATTTTTAGCTTTTCCAATGGTGCCCCACACCCCTCTTATAAAAGGTCACTCCCCCTTCTCACTAATTCAAACATTCAAATCCTTTTGGATCGGCCAAACCCTACCCAAATACTCATTCAATTTCCATCACTACAACCTAGAGGCCTTAGTTTGATCATAAATCTAACCTATGGATCCCTTTTGATCAAATCACAAGGAAGAACCCGAAGAAGTGGTAATGTTTTCACCACTCTCTTTCAAGTTCCATTCTTCTTCAACATCATATTTATTTGTTATTTCTATTTTAAAATAATAACTCCAGTATCTTCTATATACTGTTATGTTATTATAAATATGTTACAACCATATTCAGTATTCTATCCTTCCTTTTCACGGCATGTCACCAGATGTGCATACATACGGCTTACCGTCTCCACGTCGTGGTGTAATTGTCATTCAATAAATTATTGTTTGGATGGGTATAATAATGATATGTAATTCATGTAAATAATAAATATAAAATGATAATGATTCTTTATATATGATATAACATCCAATTATATATTATTTTAATATCCAATGAATGATATTGTCGCTCGTGCATACGTACGGTCAACCGTCTCCACGAACGCGATTAGATTCATTCTCCATCGTATCCATTCAAGTCTAATTTTAATTTGGTGATTAATAATAGAATTTAAAGACTTGATATAATTCTGGATATGATTAAGATACAACCTATCCATGACAAACACGACTTACATAACAAAACATATAATAGAAAATGAGTATGTTAACACCCAAAACAACGATAATACTAAGATATTATTTACAACTCAATGTTAAAAGATCATATATGATATCATATTAATGTATATGATTATTTTAAAATTTAATAACAATTATTTCACCATTATATAGAAGGTTAACCTACCCCCAACCAAGGAAAAGTACAAGGTAAGGGGTTTTCATCTCACTCCTTATTCCCGTGAGATTCATGTCATATTGCCACTATTACATTTTGTGTGGTGTATGTACTGCCCATAATTGTATTATTTGTGTAATACACTTTAATTTATGTGTATTTACATACTAATTTTATGAAACCTATTTCATGGGTTCTATGTTTCGTAAGTTACCAAATTGGTAATGGTTTATTTCGCAATCTCTTCCTTATCTGAGGTTCTTTATACGTAATAATCTACCTAGATATCTTTATCATCCACATCCTTGTTTCTTGATATTGTATTTCAAAACATTATTACTATTTTACAGAATATGGGTTAAAGTAATTTATAACCTTGTTTGAATTTTTATAAAATTTTTATAAAGTAATCATTCCGTCGTTTTCCAAACAAGGTGATTTTTAACCTTTTCGTCAAATTTAAGGTAAGAATGTTTTTTTAAACTTATACAGATGGTGCGGCTGTTTTCCACCATTATAAAATCGTCGAAGCTTCCCTTACAAGCTTATAAGAATATTTTCAAAGTAAATGTTTTATTTTATAATTATGTGATTTATAAATGATTTCAAAAAAGAGATATTTCTCTCAAATATATGAAAAACCAGTTCAAATGTATATGTATTTAACGCAATCTTAAATTTTTTTCCAGAAAACCCGATTCCTGAGTGTGGTAGATATGAAGGGATTGGGTGTGGACCCATCATGGAATGTAATTAGTCGAGAAGTCTCATAATTAGTTATTTTGTTTTCGAAATCTTGCATAATGTTTTCAGAAAAACACTAGAGTATATTTGAGAAATTTCAAATGTAATTATCTTCTATGAAATTGAATCGGTAGGTCTCATGAGACAAACTAGTGTCTTGGCAAAAGGATTTGACAAAATCTTATTTGTAGTCTTGGCACGAGGCCTTGGCTATGTGGTTATGATAGTCTGGAATTGTGCATTCCATCATTATAAAAGTGGTTATTGATATTGCATGTGATTATTCTATTAGTAGAATATCCATGATAAAAAGAAAATGGAATTATTTCATTTTATTTTTGTCATAATATTTTGAAGTTCAAGTTTAAAAGGATTTTGTTTGAGTTATACATTACCTTAAATGTTTATTCTTATTTATGAAAGTTTCCATTATAATGTTGTCCTTACTGGGCATTTGAGCTCACCCCTTTTTCTATGTTTTATTTTTCCCAGGATGCGACAAAGTATTTTATTAATGACCATCATGGATAGTATGAGGGGATATGAAGACAATATTTTGTTATAGTTTTTCAGTTATTAATGTAATGTAAACTTTATGAATATATCTAGTGTTTCCAAGGCTACTAAACTAATCGGTCCTTCGGGACTTGATTCCTTGTAATCATGCCATTGTATTAAAATAATGCACTGAATCTGGATAACTGGTGTCGGGGCGTTACACTTCATGGGTCCCTAAACATGTTATTTTCTATTGTTTATTGCACTCTAAATATCTGTATTCTCTCAGGAAATATTTTAGAATACCTAAAAAATTTCATTCATTTTTATTCCCTTTTAATATTCTGTGATATATATGGTATGACATATTTTATAGGAATTGTTAATAATGATTATATGACAAATAAAATCATTATTCTCTATCTTTCTCTTATATACATGGTATATTTTTTCTTCTCGTATTTTTGAACCATGATATTTTAATTAAAAATGAAACAAATTAATATTTAAAAGCATGTTTCACCTTGTTCATTGAGAAACCAATATCTTTATTCATCTTTATATGATTCATGATTCAATTATAAAACAGATTAGTCATTGGTTTTATTTCAAATATATGATCGATTTATTCCACTTTCCCGTGTCACACATGATTAAAAGAAATTTTTTTGTGGTGGGATGAAATATATTTATATATAATGGAAAATAATTTTTTAAAGTGATACAAGTCATTATTTTATCATTATTAAACATTATTCTTGAATTCATCAAAAGGTGATTTTTTTTAACACGTACGTGTCAAAGACATGATTATATACTCTTTCAAATTATATTTATTTTAATGATTTCTATTATCATGTCAATATATTAGTAAATTTTTCATGGGTATTCACAATACATCTAACATATTTAAATCTATGTGGATTTTTAGGAATAGTCTCAAGAAGAATACTCACTTAATTTCTATTAGAGATGATCATTAACCTAATTAAAATTAAATGATATGTGTAATATTAATATTTATTTTTAATTGTGAAGGTTTTTTGTATTATCTAATAAAAATAAAATGATAATCATTAGACTCTATTGGAGTCTTCAAATTTATCAATATACTATGTTGAGTTTTAGTAAAACCCATCACAAAAAAAATAATAGTCAATCTAAAATTACTATTTAGTCATTAGTAGATATTTTATGTGCTTATATTATGGAAATTAATGGTGGTGTTGATTCTTATATATATATAGTATTAATATCATGAAGAAATATCACCATCCTATATTATCATATAGAACTATATAAAGCTATATATGAAATGATATATATACTTACAACATATTCGGATAGAGATTGTGAACATATGTAGTTCGAGCAAAAACATATGATAGATATTCCAAAAAAGGATTAATATATTAGTTATCCCATTAAAAAATCATAGATTTCATGAAAGAGATATAATATAAATATTTAATGATAGAGATTTTTATTATTAAAAGAAAAATAATAAATGTAATATGAACATAGAAAATGGTTATAATGTTTTGAAATAGTTGAATGATCAGTCTATGTAAATTTCATAAATTGAGATCCTGTACCACATTAGATTTGTGTAATATCAATTAAAACATGTACTAAGAATGAATCATAATCGAATCGCTCGAATGTACTCAAAATATATGAGATACAATTTGATCATAACCTCTCTTATAAGGTAAATCTAGTGTATATATATCACCATACAATATGCCATGTGAAAACAAATCATGTCTATGTTATTCGGTGTAACCAATGGCACAAAGGGGAAACATGGGAAACAAAAGATTTAATGAAATTAAAGTACCGTAATCTCATTTTGATTGGGGATGTGACTCAAAATTTGGAGGGTGAATTTTATTAGTGGATGATGAATGTAATAATCTATAATTCAATATATGACATTAATCTTATAAATATATACATTTCATATTGTGATATATTGTATGTTATAATACACATAAACTATATCCAATGTCAAACACCACAATATTTCATAAATATATGATATTAGATCTATAGAATAAATATACAAAAAAATTTAATAATAGTATCATTCAACAAAAAAACTAATAAAAAAAGTAGTTTAATTTGAATGATGATTGTTTCAGGGAAAAAATTTACACCTATGAGAAAAACAATAATTTCTTAATATTATTGTGATTTTTAAGGATATATGGTACCTTGAGAGAAACCTATTAGTATAATAAATAAAAGAACTGATTTTTAAAATAGTAACTTGGTTTCTAGAAATTTAAAAAGAAATCCAAATAATAATTTTTCATAATAAATTTAGTAAATATAATTAATATACATTTATATAACTAATATTTAAATAAGGAAACTCTAAAAATTCAAATGTTTACATTTTTAATAATCCATATATGAGCATAATTTTCAATTAAAAAATAATTTTTATATAAATAATTAAATATTAAATCTAACTACATTTGAATATTAATTTAATATAATGAATTAAAATTTTTTAAAGATAACATAAATATATTTAATAAATTAATTTCAAATATTTCTTCCAAAAATATTATGTTTCAAGTTAATATTGAAAAACTGTTTTTAATATATCACATGCATTAAGAAATTATAATGAAGTAATAATACCATAATTAATTATAAAATGTTTAAATGTTATCACATTATATTTAAAAAGATATAAAAAACTTGTAAAAACAATAAAAACAATTATTAAAAGAAAATATTAATTTCCAAAATCAAGAGATAATATATACGTTTCAAAATTCATTTTATTCATTTTTTATTCAATATGAACTTATAAATTAGTACATTTAAGATCCAAAAATTAATAAGAAAAACTATTTTTTATTAAATATTATTTGAATTGTAAAATTATTTCACTGTTATATGTCTCATCCTTGAAATAAATTTAATTAGTATTTTTTACCTCTCCCTCAGTGAAAAAATACTCCAACTCAACCCTTTGAAAATTAGTTCCCACAAACATATATTATAATAATATATATCTAACTTTCTTAATGTAATTTATGATGATACTTATTAATGGGAAATGTTTCTTATATGGTGAATCCCATAAGGGTTTACACATTTAGAAATTGAAGAAATAACTAATAAGAGATAACATTCATTCATTTTTACATTTCCTTGTTTCATTATCTTGTTGACCGACAACTATCAAATAGAAACTTCCTAAAATTATCTGACAAGTATAAAAAATGATATGAATTATTTTAATTTTAAAATAATTTTTATTTTCAATATTATTATACATATTATCTCCCTATCACTTAGTCGTATTCAAAAAGACATGTAAACTGTCAGTTTACCTCCAGCAAGCATGATTTCATTTTTTATGAATCATCCCATATATGAATCAATATTTTATAGTATATATCTATAATTATTATTATGATATCATATAATCATTGTATTATACTCATAATATAGAATTAGTACCTCTTATTCAATATTTTTACACATCATATTAATGGTCAATTAACCATATAAAAATACATTTTCATTACATTTATTGTACCCAACTTCATCTCATCTTACCATAACATGTAAATATATATATATATTATATATATTTAATTTTTTATATTTTTTATATTTTTTAGGGGATTTTAAAATTTTAAAAACAATTATGAATCAATTCAATGAAATGAAAAAAAATATTACATTTTTATTAAACCTATCATCATCCATTCCATCTTTAAAATAAAAAAATAATGAAAAAATTAAAATGATTGTAAATGATCAAGAATAACCACAAAATTACTTTATAATATTATTTATTCACTTTCTAGTAAATATATTTTTAATTTTTAGGAGTTTTCAATATAGTTAATCATAATGATACCAAAAATGATAATATTTTCACCAAATATTTCTCTGTGGAATCAATATATTTTTATTAATCTTTTTTAAAAAAGATAAATCATATTTTTTTTAAAAACACATATCAATTCTCTAATTTATCATTTCTGCTGACTCTGATATATAATTATTGTAAAATTAATGATTTATCCCAATATAAAGTAGTCCAATTATTTATAAATCATTTCATAGATTATTCTTATTATTACTCTTCCCGAAATCTTGAACTATAATATTTTTTTAATAATGTACAACTTCAAATATACAAATAATTATTACCCATATTATTTTTAATTCACTTTTTTATTTTTATTCCTATTATTTGTAAGAACCATACCAAAATAATTATTTTATCTTTAGTTAATTTAATGATTATGATTGGCATATGTATTTTATATTTTCTACATGGTATTAATGAATATGATTTATTAACATTTAATTCATGGTAATAATGAACTTACCTTTTACACAATGTAGTATGATCCCAATTACATTCTATTTACATTTAATGTTTTGGATTATGATAATATTTCAAAGATTTGATGATGATTATTATTTTTCTCAAAAATGTACCCATATTGATTCACATATCCTAATACTTCAATTTATCCCTCACCTTTTGGGGTTTTAAGATTTATAATCCATTAATTTATAATCATTTTTGATTAATTGTTCTCAAAGGAATAAGAAATAATTTATGTTGACTATATGGATGAATTTAAATAAATTTTATATATTTATATTAATTCAGGTTTTGTGAATGTTTTTCACCGTGATATAAGGAATATCTCTTTTTAGTTGTCTTATTATGTATAAATATATTATTAATGATATATTAAATATAAATATTACATATTACATATGGGTAAAATTAGATAATGATACACCCCAAGACGTTCACTTATAGATCATGTGGGTCACAAATATACTTCACATGAATAATATGAATAATTATTAAATTCAACCATTAAAAAAATTATAATAGAAGTATATTTATTAACTATGATAATATTATAAGATGATAATATATAATAAATGAAAAATCAATATTTCATATATTTTTCATTTCTCTTATATAAGAAATGAACCATTCCTAATAGATTTGACAACACGTGGGAGTATATAAATGAATTTGTGAGAATAATGTATAGTAATGTGAGAAAAAATACAGAGGAAATCAGAAATGAATCATCACATGGGTAAATGGGGGAGAATGATAAACTTCATAATATAATATGTATAGGATCATCATAAAAATTATAATTAAATTACATCATAAATACATGGTGTGTTGAAATTAAGTAATATGTTTTCAAAAAAAATATCAATAAATATAAGTATGACATGCCCACAAAAAAAATATTAATTAATCGAACAACTTTTCATGTATAACATATGTGTAAAAAATTGACTATATCATTGGAGAAATGCATGAAAAATATTCAAACATAATAATCTCATGTGGTGGGTATCTTTATCAAATCAATTGTAAGGATACATAATTATGGGACCATCTATTACATTATAATATTCCCATAACCTAGCTGGCCTGAATGAAATGAATCATATATGAATCATATGCATGATATAAACCCATGTATAAAAATATTTATATAATAATAAAATCATATGAGATATAATGAATAACAGTCAAATAGAAACCAAATATAAAAATAGAAATCATAATTTTGAATATGAAAATTTTCCATCATATATCATATGTACTTGATAGAAGGTATAATGATACTCAATGAACTAATAAGATAAAGGTAAAATAAAATTTATCTCTTTAATAATTAATGACTATAAAGAATCCATCATTATCAAAATAAAACATACACTCATAATGGGGTAAAACGAAATTTTGTTAAATATAATTTGGTATTTTTTTGATAAATAATATGAAAATATATAGGAATATATAATAAACACTAAAAAATTCCTCATGATAAAGTGTCATTATAAAAAATTACATGGGTTAAATTACGAACATAATTTTTGTTACAATGAATTGATATGTAAATCTTAATGAAGGTAAATAAGAAAAAAATAAGGAATTTGGGGTATAAAATATAAAAAATCCTCTGAAAGGGGACTATTCATAGAGAGTTATTTCAAAAAGAATAATTCAGATTGAATCAATACAACTTATGTAGTGTTTTATTTAATCTTGATTAAAAATCCTATATATGATAAAATATATATTTTAAAATATTTTTCCAAAATTTTATAATAACAATTTTTTAATTCATGATTAATCATAATCATTGTTATTTATATTTTAATTTCATTTTTAATTGAATACAATTCAATGAATAATTTTTTTAATAATCACATTTGGATTTAATATTTTTAGTTTTGATTCATTAATATTTATAAATTGTTCAATTTACATTAAAATTCATTGATATAAATAAATGTAATTATTTTTTACATTATAAAAATTTTACATTTAATAGTAATAACAGTGGTGATGTTAAAAAAATTAACACCATACTCATAAGTTGTTAATTAAGTATTACTAAGACATGACAAAAAGAGGAAAGTGATAAGGCATATACATTACTAATAGTTTCATTTATATATATGGTTTCATAATAAAAATTATATATATATATATATATATCATTAAAAACTATATATAATTTTGTGATACATAATGAACTTACATCATCCTCATAGGTACTAAATCGACCATTAAAAAGATGATGAGAAAGAGGGGGATGGAGATAATATGTATACACATCATGTAATAAAAACATTTCTAGTATATTAATATCATTAATATATGTTTCATATTAAAAATATATATTTTATTGAGAATTCAATTAGTGATGTATAGATCAATAGAATAATATAAGAAAAAATTAGAAAGAAATATTAAGTAATCCTATTTATTTTCATTATGGTTATCACTTTTTTATATAACTAAATATCTAAAGGATTTTAGTGTTATAACACTCTATTCTATTTAAATATAAAATTTGGATTAATGTATTTTCTTTAAGATGTTATTAGGGAAAATCGTGATTTTTATAATTGTATTTACATTATGGTGTGAGTCGGTCTTTATATGTAGGGCAATCATATTATTGGATAATATAGATCATTAAATATAATTTGGAGGCAATGAATTTTATTAGTTTAATGTTTTTAGTACCTTTTAATAAATTATATAAATAAATGTTTTATTGATTTTACATCCCTTAAACCACAAAATCAATATGTTTTACTAGAGAGTGTGGGATGAAATGTAATATGTCCCTTTAATTTTATATTTTATCTTTTATACTATTGAAAATATATTTTTATATTTGTAAATATTAATATTGTTTAAATGGTATATTTATCTTATTAATAAAATTTTTATTGTAGAAAATATCTTATTACTATTTAGGTTAGTTTTTGACAATATTATATTTAAAAACAAGTCGTATTTTGTATACTATATTTTTACTAGTCACCAAAAAAATATTTTCGTCGAAAGTATATCAATAAATCACTATATCAGGATTTTAATATAGAAACTGAAAAAATCATATTTGAAAAATAATATTTTATTTTAGGGAAATTTTCTATTTCACTATTATTTTTAAAATTATTAATTCTATGAAAATTAGATAAAATAAATTTTATTAGAAATAAAAAAATATAATTTATTTGTCTACAGTTGTTTTAATATATATCTAATAAAAAGTTATTTATTTATTGCCACATTAAATATATTAAATATAATTTTTGCATTTTATTATTAGATTTATAAAGATACTATTCTAATGTATAAGTTACTATTCCAAAGAACTGATTAATATTCCAATTTTCATATTACTATTCCAACGTTAACATTGGTTTTATAAATTTTATAAATACAACTTATTTAATTCAATCAACAATCAATTGCTCATCTCTCATAGTTTTGAAATATATTTCAAAAAATCATGTCATTAAATTTTTTTGACTAAAATTAATGGTTCGTTAACGAATTAAAATGGTTTTAGTATTTCAAATATAATAAAAATGAATTAAATATACTCATATAAATTTTTTAAAATTAATAACATTATTATAAAATAGGTTCAAATAGTATGAAAACAAATGGGATATAAGGTAAGATAATTCTCTCTATATCCTTCAAATTGGATAAATCTTCGTTACATAGTCCCCATTAAAATGGTTTCTATGTATGTATAGTTCAATTTTTTCCAAAAGCATAATATATAAATTTATCATGTTCGTTAATAGTGTTTGGAGTCTATAGATTATTCTTTTTAAGATATTTCAATTATTTATTGTACGTCAACTATTCTATTACATAGAAATCATAACCTGCATAAATGTATATCCGGTTACCTTCAAATATAATTTTAATTAAGAAGATTACATTATATGAGAATAATAAGAGAATTTTTGTAGTGGTGGGTTTTCTCCCATATAATTTTAAGTCGATTCATTCTTATTTTATATATTTTTATCCTAATCACTTTAGAAAATTTTTCTCAGCATCTGGTAAGGGTGTGTATTTTAATCAGTTATACCACGATAGATTTATTATCATGTTACTATAGAAATGTATTTATATATATTCTTTAACAATAATATGAATTTTTATGTGTCTACATAATGTAATTCCATATGTTTGGAATTTTTAAATTGTAGTTACAATCCTCGCGTGAGGGTATAAATATACATCTATTATAGTAGACATTCATTAAACATCCTTTGTCGAAATAGGTATTATTTACAAATATTTTTCCTATTTATTCAATATGGTATAAATATTCCTTAAGAAATTGATCATAATTTAGTAGTCTGAAAAGGGTGGTTCATGGTGTGGAGGGCCATGCCTTTTTGGGAATGAGAATATATATATTTTTCCCCAAAATCCAACGTACTATTAAAAAAAATTCATTCAAGACCAACTCGACATAAGACTATGACTATTTAGTAATATTTACAACATTAGATTTTTATTATTTATTATGATTTAAATATTTTATTCTTTCTTATTCATTGTGGATGTTGGTTGTTGAAAAATGGATCGACCATGTATGATGTTTTAATTAATGATATATATTATCATTAAATAGGTTTCTTATGGAATGTAATTAAATAGAAATGGTCGTGAACAATTGAGATCAAAATGAAGAGAGTGATTTTTGAAGGAATATAAATGATGTATTCGTGGAAATTTAATATGAAAAGAGGAACATTTGAACGATTATCAACACTCCATGTAGGGACCTATTTCATTAGAGGGATTACTATACAATGAGGACATTTCATATTTTATTATATAATAAAACAAAATGAAATAGTAATAATACTAAAAACATTATTATACTAAATCATTTAGAATACCACCTTTGAAAAAGGTAGATGGATTTCTTTTTTTGAGGGGAAGGATTTCGTTCAATTTATATATAGTTAATAATTACTCGATAATTATAATATTATTATATTAATAAAATAAATATAATCTTTTTTAAAATTCACATGTCAATCATTGGTGAATTATTAGGATCATTTCCATGAAAACTCATATTCATGGATTATTCCACATTTTTATAAAAAAATAATATCTGAAGGAATAAAATATTTTAAAAATTCATCTTTTAAAAAATAAAGATATAGGGTATAATCCCAACAATTAATCAGCAAATACAAATAGCACACGCCTATATGGGTTCAAATCACATTAGTATATACTCTAAATAGTTTAAATTCCGAGGCCCGCCCAAAATCACATACAACACATATCCATGAATCCTGCAATCCATTGAACTAATTTACATTGGTACTTCACTCATGTGTGGGAAACAATAAATATATACATTATTTATATTTATTATACAATATCTTGTAACTCATTTATAATGGGATAAATGATATTTTCATGATAAAATCATTGATAAATAATTTTCTAAAATCATTGAATAAAAATATCAACTGAAAAATTAATATGCACGAACTAAATATATGGTTCTATGGGAGATATGTTAATTGTTTCTATATATATAAGAACATGTACTCTAATAAATCTTAATTTTCATTACACATTATCCTAACAATGAGGGAAATATAATGAATTATTCTTAAAAAATATATACATCAAGCATAACAGTAATGGAATGTGTGAATGATTTTCTCTCCATTATAATATTTATGAAATAGATCATAGCAAGTTATTAGAGGCAACCATTACTGTTCAACTAAAAATCATTCCATATTCCAATACACAGTTCTCAACAGTAGGGTATCTTTATTTTCTATATCTATTTAATATTTTGAAGTGATATGTCCACATATTCATAATTTAAAACCATCTAATATGTGAATAATCATCGAATTTTTTATTCAAATCATAAATATTTTTATCTAAATTGGTTAAAGCTTATAGAGATATGTATGTTTATAATCTCATAGGCCATGATGGATATGATTTTTTCATTGGGTATGAGTTCTATTTAGATGAATCATTCAATATATTCTTACGATCAAAGTGTATTTTTTATATAATTTTGATATATATGGTAAAATGGAATTTTTGAGAAAAGTCGAGAAAAATAAAAGTGGGCAAGGAATGTTTTGACTATTTCAAATAATATATCATCATCAAAATATGTTTTTATATATTTTCTAAATCACAAATATCATAGAGTAAATGAGAATTTAAATCATTAAATGATTATTGATCAATTTTTTTATTTCAGGTGAGTTTTTATTTATATTTTTTTAACTTATTATATGTTTTTAATTATTTTTATATATTTTGTTTATACGGTTTGATAAAAAATGGAAATAGTGTCTTTTTTATATGGGAAATGAATTATTATTTGTTATAATGGATTAATTTACATGTGTTTTTATATAATCTATATTTAGAGACTTATTGATTTTTTCATGTTCAATCATATAATGGCCAGAATATTATCACAAGTTGAATAATTGATAATGTTGGTACATGGTGAGTATGGATATTGTTATATAGATTCATGTGTTATCAGGATATTATGAAATGGATGAATAGGGTAAATGTGTTTGATGATGTAAGTAATACATCTTAATTTACACATATAATTTCACACCATTTCTTTTACTAATCAATTTAAAATTCTATTTAAGGATCATATATCTCTATTAAAATGGGTATTCATAGGTCCTCATGTGATCTGTGGAGCTGAACTAGAAATGCACAAGAGTGTTTTAAAATAAATGAAATTATATTGGGCCACCTGCTAACCATTGAGTCCACTGATTAGAAATTGGGTGAGTGTAGTATGATAATAATCATATAAGAGGACCACCAACCCCTATTTGGAGACAATTAGAATGCAGTTCATACAAGAAACACACTGGCCTACTAGTGGGGTTCCCATGGTCCCAAAAATGAATTTTGGACCCACTGGCTATCCAGTAGAATGTTTCATCAAAATGGGGTATGATATTAAAGGATGATTCATATTTATTCCCCCAAACCCCCTATTAGACTATAAATAAACCCCCATTATTACAAAAACCCATAATTTAACATCCTAAAGACCACTATAATGATTCCATGACATCTCTAATGTTAAAACATGACAATTTAACCCATTTCAGAATATTTTCCTCGTATTTTGTGTTTTTATTAAAATTAGTTATTTCATCTAGTTTCATCGAAGAATATGTTCTCCTAAAGAAGTTGTGTTAGATCAATAACCGTCTATAGGAAATCATTCCATTTCTTGTGAATCTATATTTTCAATCTCATGATTTTCGATTCTCATCATGTGGTTGGATGTTTTAAAAAAATCTATGATTTTCTATGTTTTAATAGTATGTGAAGCATGTATATTATTTATATCATGTCATGCATGTGGAAAATATTAATTATCATTAATTTTTATGGATTGATACCTAATTTATAGTCATCATCTGAAACTAATCAGGTCCCTTGGTGATGATATCTATGAATATTGGTCACCTGTTGGATAATCATAACCATGAACCTAGGTTTGAGACAATAATTCTCAAAATTAGAGTATTTTGATTTATTTTTACTTCTATGGGTTGAACTTTGGTTATAAATATGTGGAAATATTCACCACATGTGTTAAAATATTAAAATACATTCATTTTTTTACATTTAAATTTCCATAAGTGGAGCTTTAATCAAAACGGATTCATTCATTTAGAGAATTAGTAACATGTTATGAATAGATAAATTGATTATCATTTAAATGGTTGCATAATATGATTGTTTGTATTAATAGAATGATGGAATTAAATTAAATGGGAAATGGAATTGGGAATTATAATTAATTAGATAATAAATCATATGTAACCATGACTGTAATAATTAATGATTTTTTACTAATTATACATTACTTGTTTATTGTGGTATAAATACACATTGGTTTAATTACTCATCTATTTATTATTTGTTTCAAAATGCATGACATTGGGACACGAGTTTACATAATTCCTCACAGTGAGATAAATGGATACACTATGTCATGGGTTCAGATGTGTGGTTCAGGATACCCAAGGATGAAACAAATGGTTTATAAAATCTTATGGTATAAAATTATTGATTAACTGTGGATGATGATTAGCTACATGGATTCATGATGGATGATGGTGAGTTGTTTTTTACATTGGTTCCTGAGGACAAGATGCGTTGGAACACCTGATGAGTAAGGGTGATATTGAGGTTGGATAAAAAAACCCTCCTCATTTTTTCAATGCGGTGTATGGAATGATAAATCAAGAAATGGGTTGAACCAAGAATGTTTAACCTCTTACTTCTACCAAGATCTCAATGGTCAATGTGTTTTGGATATTTTTCCTTCCAACATCATATTAAATTAAATTATATTACATAAAATTGTAATCCATTTTAGACATACAATAATTATTCAATCATAATTGGTGGTGTCTAAAGGATTTTTTCCTAAACAATGTCCAGGTCATTGTTTGGTACAAGTGAAGATATCATAAATTATTTTGTATAAAAGGATAATGATCCAAGTTAACGATTTATTTATATCAACAATGTGACTCTATCTTATTGATTGGTAAATTTATTTTCATCATGAAAATGTTTTCGAGTATTCATTTATATTGTATTTTTTTTAATCTACGAAATTTGGTATTATATTCAGTATCACAATACATTGAATAATTATCTTCGATATATTTGGAAGATAAAATTTATCTTATGAGGAAAATTAAAATTTATTGGCTATAATATTTTCATTATTTTTATCACTATTTACTTGTCTATATATCCTCCAAATAGTATATATTAAAACCATTCTAATATTTAAATGATTATTGAACATGGACATGGGTAGTCACAGATTTTTGGTGATCTGACTTTAATGTATGATGAACAATAGGTAAGGGGAAGCTAAGTTGTGTTATCAGAGTAGTAATTTTATGTTTCATTACTATTTTGAACGTATTAAATTTATAATAATTAGTGTTATATAATGGTAGTGATATTATTAATGGTAGTTGATAATACTCACTTGAGGGAAGAACTGTCTTACCAGGGAATTCCATTATTGTTTATGCATGTTTGTTGTTACTATTGTTTTGAATCCATTGTGACTGTGGATGATTTTTTAATATTCACTCTTATTTTGTTCATCACAAACATTTCCTACTAATATTTTGTTAATTATTAATGGGTTTAAATGTATAATTTTGTTATTTTAACATTTACATTGAGCTTTATATAGATTAAAATCCTATGAGAATATGTTGCATTGTGTTGGCATATTTGAGCATCTATTCTGTTTTCTTTTCCTTGTATCAATAAAAGACCAGCATCTCCATCCATTTTATTCATGTTTTTTATCATAATATATGGGATACATTGTATATAGATATACCATTATGTCATGTAAATATATGGTGTGCGAAGGGTGTTGAAGAGTACACAAGACATGTGGAACAATCCAAACCTATAGTATATCAACATAATATTTTTCATAATCACCTATATGGTAGTATATAATGACTATTGAAATCCATGGAATGATACATTATTCAATGTGGATAGACCAAATTAGTCTTCCCACTTGTATTATAGATGCACCACCCACCAATGATAAATTGAGGGGGTGGAACTTAGACCACATGATTTTTGATTTCGTAAATTCACAAACCATCAATTACATAGTAAAACTTATGATGAGGAGGGTGAAGCATGAAACATACATTTTACACGGATAACCTAACAACTGATCATATGACTTTTATTAGATAAATTTGAAAGAGGGTTTTATTTATTATTATTTCTAAGTTATATTACTATACATGTTTGACCTGGATTTGCTGAGGGAGGATATATCTTTCATGTTTAGACAATGTACTGTATGGAGTATGAAGGTAATACATTATTATTATTTTTTTATTAAGAGGGAATTGTTTTATTATGCATCGGTTTATGATTATGTTGATTTGGTAATGGACTTATAAGAGTGTCTCTGATATAAGATAAATTATCATTTTATGTAATCAGGACAACCATATTATCAGATATTATGAATTTTTCTCTAATTTCTAAAGGAACCTAATGGAGTCCATGAGTGGCTAGATGGGAAGTCTAGGTGGGCAGTTTGGAAACATATCCTCCAATATCTGGAATAATAATTAAGTAAATTTCCTTTAAGAACAATATTGGAATATAAATCAACGTACATGGTAATTTTATTAGGCGGTGACCCGGTGTGATACATTTACAGAGAAATTCTAGACCAAAATAGATATCAGTTAACTTAGTGCCGGATGGAGTGTCATTTGTGTGGTATGATAGGGACCCTATTGATGTTTTATAGGTAAAATTATATCTTACATGGTGATGGGGAAGAAAGACAGGTTCCAGATCATTCAATAGAGTCTTCTACTCATGAGAAAATGAGTAGCTGATGTTACATATGTCAAACTGGCCAGGGTAAAGGACATGGGACTACATGGAAAGAAAAAAAATATGGTGGCCTACTTTTTAACCTAAAGATGGAGAAATGGATAATTCCATTAACCAGATGTTAATGGTCTATTATGGTTCTATCGGGATGGATGAGGGATATCCCACTATTTGATGTATTATTTTAATAGAATTTAACTTCTCATGTACATATTTAAATAATCACATTTTTTAATGTCTTCAGTTTGTCATTGTAGAATATTTTTGGTGTTCTGAATATTATCATACCACTAGGGGTGCTATTGTGGGGGGGGGGGGTAGTTATAATTTCATGTATTGATCCCTAGATATTTGTTTTCCTTATTTTCAATGGGTTCTATATTTATTAGTGATGGTGAAATTCAACATGATCCGAAAGATTTACTAGCTTTTTCTATATCAATATTATACTGATTCATCCCATAAATGTTTTAATTATAGTCAATAAATGGTGGAAAATAAAATCACATTGAAGAATGGGATACCTATTTGGTTGGAAAGTAACAATATAAAATAGCGTGGATGGGATTATATGTTATGTTGATAGAATTGTGATATATTAGGGAGATAAATAACACGAATAACTTCAAAAAATGTAATCCAATATTAGAATATCATTCTAATGAATTCATTAATTTTCTACCAATTTGGGTGATTAAGATTTTATTGACTTCGTTTCAATATCTATGCATGGTTTGATATTACCCTATTGGATAGAACCAATAATAATTCGAATGTTTAATGTACAATTAAGGGACCTGGAGAAAAGTTATGTTATATATACTTGCAAATAATCTTGGTTCTTTCATTTCAATATTCAATGAAACTAGATGTATGTTGTGGATATGGGGTGATTACATAATGATAATCTAGATGACAATCCAGAAGAAGTATTTTCATCAGGGCATTGATGATATATTTGACAAACTGGGAGGTTATTGGGTGTTCTCTAACATTTATTTGAGATTAGGGTACCATAAGTTAAGAGTAGAACCATATGACATTCCATGTACTACCATTACAATAATATATAGTTTGATTTAATTTTTGGTGATACATTATTGATTGAAAAATATATAAAAATAGTTACTAGATTATATGAACAACATTTTCCACCGACACCTAGAATAGTTCATGGTATTATGTGTTCATCACATATTAATATAATATAAATACATGGCGGAGAATGAAAAAGTATATTGTTTTTCATTTTTTTAATGAAATAAAATGATATTTATTCCAATCTCTTAATATATTCCTTTTAGAGTAATGAAATCAAAATTGTTCTATTTTATATCATATGGAGGAAGTTATTTATGTTAGGAGATTATATCTATACTTTTTTCATGGCGGTGTCTTATTTTTTTTCAATATTTGATGTTTTCACATTTTATGTATATTATATTATATATTCATTAATAATTTATTTGTAATAGTAGCACTAATGATAAATATGACCAAAAATGGTGCGTGGTTTCAATGAATCAATGGGTATGAGTTATCTTTTCATGAGATAAAAGTATGATTGGTATTAGAACATATCTTCTCCCAACCTGAACTTGGTATGATATACACCGTGTACATTTATTCCTCTATAATGTTTATTGGGGAAATTCATAAAAAATGGATGTGTGGTAATATTTTATTCTATGTTATTAATACCACACAAACATTGTTATCCAACTCATGATATAGAGTTTTTCTATATGCTTTTTTCTCTGTATAGATGATGAAATTACATAATTGTGCAATGAATTGTGGTGTATACATATTATATGATCACGAGGAATAAATTTTTAAAGTGGGACATCAATCATCAGTAGAGGATGATGTTTTATTAATTACCATATTTTTATTTGACATATTCTCTACGGAAATACAATGTCCTAATTAATGTCTTGCATAAAAATGAACTGACACAAAATGTGAGGGAGTCTATAGATGAATATATATTAATGGATCTCTTTTCTCAGATACATTTTGATGTATAATATTAGTTTTGGAGAGAGTATCTAACCTCCACTGTTGTTTTCCCCACTCTTTTATAATGGAACAAGAGGATGCATCATGTGGATTTAATATGATTTCATCTTTTGATAAATTTAGTCATTCGGTGCCACCATCAAGCCTGACAATTGATGATGATGGATTTATTCATGTTCATGTTAATTTATTGGTTTATTATGATATTCAAATGGAATTTATTAAAGTGATTCATTCTTCATGGTGGGTGGTATATCATATTTTGAAAAATATGTATTGAGATCTCAACATGCAGTATTGGTGGAAAAAATGAATAGGGAGTGGCTCGCTTTTTGATCTGATGTGTCACCTATCAATAGGTGAAGGGTTATCATTATGGGACACTATTTTCATTTTATACATTACCGATTCATGATTCTACATGAGTTGATTTTACTATAGGTTTCTTGAAAATTATACAAAATAAACCACATAATAATGAATCTGTGTGGGTGATTACAGATCAACATATGATATTTTCCCATTTTCCCCCTATTTAGGAGAACTTAATTGTCAATATAAATTATAGCCTAAATGTCTGGGAGTTTTTGAAGCTATATGGGGTTTGATATATTATTTACATTGATCAGAATCACAATATTCCTTCACTCATTTAGGTGAGGATTTAGATGGGATTGGGCTTGCATGTGTTTTGGAGTTCAATATACCACCCTAATAAAAATGTAAAATCAATGTGGACAATTCATATACAAGATTAAATTTTGAGATCATATGTCATGTAAATTAGTGTTCATTAGACGAAACATGAGGATGATTTGGATATATCCAACACAAACTATGACCAAACATACTTATAAATATCTACATTTGATTCCTTATGTTGTATGTCATAAGATTTATCCTTTTTATGTTTGTAGGTGGCTCAATTAGTGCTCACTGGGCTGAGTCTTGTGTATGGGAAATCTAATTAGGTTCAGTTGATCCTAATTTTTTTCGAAACAAACAAATGTAGGTATAAATGTTATTCATTTCATCAGATATAGCCTCAGGGACATATAGTTTTAACATTGTTATTTATATTGATTACATGGAAATATAAATGTTTAATATTTATGTTTGGAATAATGGAACCATTTTTAAGGGTATTAATTACCATCTTCATGTGTATTTTTGGTAGACGTATTATGATATTTAATAACAGTGTTAATTGTAGTTTAATTTTACCTCTCAGTGATGTATGGTTTCACATATCAGGTTGACATATTATAAGGTGAGGATATTGTAAAACTACATCTTCTACTCATGTATATTCACACTTTATTTTTTCTAGAATAATTTTAAATTTATTAACTAATACTTTATCAATATTAATTTAGTGTTTCAGATGGTTTTGGGGGATTTGATATGGATAACTCCCAAAGTGAAATAAGTCTTCCTTCATGGAAATTGTTTTTGTACCAATGGATGTTCGGATTAGTGAACTGGCATACTCGTGGGTAGGAAAGGAACTCAATAATACAAAATTAATCCCACTAGTTAGTAGGTAGAACCCTAATTGAATTTTTTCCGACATTAATCCCAATGTCCATAAAATTTGGTTCCATGAAGAATCGAAAGGATTCATGTCACCACCTCCCAACTGATGTTCTACAATTGACAACCACCAACACTATGACGAGACTATATACTGAGGGGTATAATCCTCCATCATTCCAAAAAAAACCCTTATTTAACTCATAATACCCATTTATTAAACCCAATCTATAGATTTATGATCTTAAATGAATCTCCAATGATTCCTTGACTTATCCAAAGTTAATCATCAATCCCTTATACCGTTTTCGAACTGGTTTTAGTTTCAGTATGTATTTCAAGTAGTTGATGAATTACATGAGTTTTAACTCGAACTGTTAATATTAAAACCATTATTTGGTTGATTTATAAATACTGTATGGATTTCATAGTGTTGAACATGGATCAAAAATCATGATCTTGTGGTTTGTATTATTATTAATCAGGTATTGTTTCTAAATCACATCCCTGATGTTTGCCTATAATTTTTATGTGAAACATGTATAATCACACTATAACGCATTGTGTTCACTTCCTCTATATTAATTTCATTATTATTGATTTGAAACAAATTCACAGAAATGATATACATATCATCAATTCCATTAGTGATGAGACCTGATATATTTATCCCTTGGTTTGAACCAATAAAGTAAAAACTGAGTTTCTCTGACTAGTTTTTTTATAATTCTATGAAGATCCGTTGATAAAAAATTTATTGATAGTTAAACCATAATATTATAAATTTGGAAATAATTTCAAATTTTGACATGTGTTATATTTTTTACAATAAATGGATTTATAATGAAATATGTTTTGAAAAAAATAGAATAATGTAATGAAAATGAAATTGGAAAGGTAATAGGAAATTGGTATTAATATAGGAAAATACTGTACGATATCATGTTTGGCGTATTTTGTGATTATGTTTTCATTGATTTCCAGGTTACAACTATGTTTGGTACACATGTTCACCTAATTATTAATGTAAATATGATATTTATCATGATTTTATGGAGAATGAAGTATGATTTCTTGATGCCTAGGGATGATATGCATGTAGAGATGATGCTTCAGGAAGAGAAACATTGTTCCATGATACTTTGGGATGAGAATCATGGATTAATGATATCTTGATGGTGAAATTCATGGATTAATAGTGTATATGGAAGATGTTCCTGGTTACATGATATCCATAGGAATAATACTTGGTTCTCAAAGGAATGATGCATCGTTAAAATGATAAATGTAGGAGAGAATATGATATTACTTGGAATCCATTATTATCATTTGTCACTATTATTGAGGGATTTATTCATACATTTATTTGACAAAGAAGATATTTCATACCTCGAGTGTCAACCTGGTGCTTGTGGGTCAATGGGTTTATTGTTTTTTTATTTAGATTAATAAAACACCATTATATATAAGTGTTTATGGGTAAACAATTAATCCAAATGTATTTTTTACAAAATCATTGGTAGTGGGATACCAATTTTTACTTACATAGAATTCAATATTAAATTTTTTACCTAAAAGTACTTCATGGATTGATGAATAAGCTTTGAAATTTATTTTTATTCATAAATAGTTGATTTTAATTCTCAGAGTGGATCATAGAGATAGAGTTCAGAATGGGTTTTGGGACTTTGTTTTGTAGTCTTACTTTATATGCTATTTGATTATTATATTTGACTATACGACATTTTTTATGATGTTCGATATAAATTTTCATGGTTTGGTTGTATTTGATTGATTTAGATGTTTTCATAATTGAATGTTTTTTAATAGATGTTGTCTGTCATGTTTTGAACTCAATTTATCACTATTTCATACAGTTTATAGTCTCCCAACTATATATATATATATATGAAACACCCACCACTAGATTGCATAATGAAACATATGGGGAGGCATAAATGATGTTATATAGTGACAATTCTCCGTATTCTGAGGATATACATGGTTAAGGATGATAAAGTGTAGCCTCATGTAGTCTATGGATATGATTATGTGGCTATATGGGGTACATGGATGTGATGATGTAGTTTCATGGTGTTGAGTTATATGATGATGTTTTTCCACAGGATGCAAGGATATCATGAAGGGAATATGGAACAGGTCAAAATGATATATTTCTTACTTGTTGGGAAAATTATATGGTTTGGATATTGTTGATATAGGTGTGATATACAACGTTTATTTATTTTTTATGTTACATTATAAAATTACACTATAATTATAATAAGTAAAAAATAATTATGGATTTATGATCTTAACATGTGATATGTCATTAGAATAGTATGATATGATATCTAGATTTATATGGATTATAAGTAATAGTATATTAATGTTACAATACATATTTTTTTCCACAGTACAATATTCCTTATGTTTTTTCACAGAAGTATATCAGCGAATAATATACATTATGAATTTTTAGATCCATAAAAATATTATCATATAGTTTTACCCCATCTTTTAGCCCCTCATAAACTTACTATATATATTTTTGGATTGTTGAAGGGAGAATTGTGTTCTTTTATGAGTGGCATGAATTGAGTTGGAAGAAAGTTTTTTGTTACATTGTCTACATTGAAATGTATTTAGTTTACTCTTAAAATACATGTCATGTTTATGATATTGGTTTTAGTAGTCAATTTATCACTATATGGAAAATTTTCAATTATTTTTAATGGGTTCTTTGTATTATAATTGGATGTAATTGGGTAATTCCATCATTAAATGATAACGATAGTGTCAGTTCGAGCCTCAAACATATGTATTTCTAATGGATGTCCTCATGGGAAACTCCCATATCCTATACAAACCTGGAAGGGGTATCATGGAATATGGGACATTAGAATGTGTTATCCATTCATTTGGTTGATTTATTGAAAGAAATGTTTGTCGAAAAAATAGTTTCCATTATATAATAGTTAAATATATTTATTTAACATAAATACTACTTTTTGAGGGGAAATTGACATTAAAATTCAATTTACGGACTCTTTTCAATGACTCCAGAACACCAAAATACATAGATTCCTACAAGGAACAGAGCCCAATTGACCCCTATTGTCTGATTAAAGTACGTTGATTACCAATTGAACATTTTTGGATTAAATATAACAAATCTCAATGTAGAATCATTAGAAGGGGTGAATGAATCATTTCTATAGGTTAAATATCTATTTTTTTATTAATTATGTAATAATTTATTCAATTCTAGGTAGATATGATAGACCATTTGTAATTATGTTTTATTAATTTATATTAAAAATATTAAGGAAAAAATATATATGATCATTAAACTAATGATCTGAGGTGGTGTTTATTTCCATCCTAATATTCCCTAATAAATTTAATCTTATAAATTAATATCATCCAATTAATTTATCGAAAATATGTGGTTATTTATATAAAAATGGGATTCTGAACCTATTTTGTGGTATTATATGGTTATTTTAAATGAAGGAAATCATTTCTATTGTTTTATATATGCACTATTATGATTTATTAATCATATTTCTTTTAATGTTATCTATAAATCCTAAATCAATATTTTAAATCTAAAATGTAATTTTAAGTGAAAATTATTATATGTTATATTTAATTTTGTAACATGTAGAAATGATTATTATGCATTGAAACTTTTGAAATGATTCTTATATATGCATTATATTAGAAACTATTCATTAAATTTATTTATTTATTTAAAGAAAGGATATCCTTGTATGATTAAAATATATCAATTTCATCAAAATGAAATGTTATATTATGTGTTTAGATAAAATGGTATGTTATAAGGATATTATAATTTTATACAATACATATAAATGGGTTTATTTGTATAATTATAATTCTATAATTTAAAACTCATGATACTTATCTTGATTTTATTAATCAAATTCTGTGCAGCTTTTCTATTATGAATTCTTAAAAAGGGAATGAATATTCATTTTTTAAATTTAATTTGGATATTTTCTAAATAAAAATATTATTATATAATTCATAACCTAAAATTTTTAATTTTTATGTAATTTAAAAATTATAAATGAAATGAAAGGTTAATCTCTATTATTCGATATATAGAATTAAAATTTTCCAAATTCAAAATGCGATTTTATTTTATTACTTGATTTTATATAACATTATTTAAAATTTCTCTATGATTTATTATTTTTAATAGGGGAAACATTGCAAATATTTTTGTGGGATTGAAGATAATTATAAAATATCATTGAATGAATTTATTTGATGTTAATAATATATTTTTAGTGATGTTTGAAATTTTTCATGACATTGAAAATCAATATTCTATTGTTATCAAATGTTTCCTAATATATCAAAAGAATATTTTTTGAATCATTGAATTATTATATTTGGATGATTATTGGCGGAACTAATCATTCAAAAAATGTTTTCTTACCCATGTAAGGAATTGGTTTAAAATTATCATGAGGATATGGTTTAGGTTATTACAATTTTATCTCTTGGATATATCCGTGGATAATTTGATTATTTCATTTTTATAGGGGGTGTTGTGGTGGTGATAAATTGGTGTATTTATTGATAGCATTCATTCATCATACATTCAATTTGTTGGATGATTTTTTTCTACCATATTTCTAATTGGTTTCCAAACCTTTTTCTATATTTTCATGATATTATAGAAGGCTTCCTGAGTATGATTATTTTATTTTCATTTCTACTATTAATAATATTTTTATTCTTTTCATTGAGAGATATTAAATACTTTATTTATATCATATTTATTAAAATATTTTTCATTAATTAAATTATGTGATGGGTTCAAACCTTATGTATTTTTTTTCTAAAATGAATTAGAAATAAAGAATTACATGACATAGAAACCAAGATATTGATAAGGAGGCCTGTCATTAACTATATATCAAATTATACCCCATGTAGTTTTATTGGGGCCATCTTTAGGATGTTTATATAAGGATTCCTATATCTCTTTATCATTCATAGATATTATATTTGGGTGTGGTTTATTATTGTTTCATTTTTATACTTTCTTTTGAATGAGAATAGTCTGCATTGACACTAAAATTTTCATCCTATTGGAAATAATTAAATTACCTTAAATAATTAAAGGGATTATTAAATCTTGAATTGATATATACCAGCTAATGTATACAACCCATTAATTTATATTATGGAATTGATCATAATGTTTTTATTTAATTTAATGGGGTTTGTATATTTTTTATTAATAAAATGGTTCTTTCTTTCATAACATTGGATTGTGTACCCTTAATGATTCTAATGAAATTTTATTCCATAAAATTTAATTTATTTGTAAAAACATTTATCATTTATACATTATTTAACGGTAAATCACTTTCAAATCCAGTATTCTTGGATATCTTTAGGTATTCCATCAGTAGTTATGATCCTATTTGAAAAGTATATTGTAATAGTAATAAAACATTGGAATGTACTATTTAGATTAATTTTTATTCATGATGATTATATTTTTTATAATAATATAATGTAAGGGACCAGATTTTAATGCACACATCCTCTATCCATTTTCCTACTCTATGATGTATTTTGGAGTCAATTTATATTCATTTTCAATATTTTTTTCATTAAAATTTATTGTTTAATGTTAACATTACAAATTATTTATAAATCCTCGAATTTTAAATGGTATGCTTTTTACCCTTCTAAAAATGATGAATTTGGTTTTTAACCGTACATGGAGAAAAAATAAGTTTTTTTTCTAATGGTTGTTTTTTATTTATGTAATATATAAAATGATAATTCTTATTCATTGTAAATTTAATCCAATTACCATGAAAAGGTAATCCTGGCCATTCATATTGTTTTGGATATTATGCATATGTATTAAATATGATTAATTCAAAAAAAGTGTAATCATGAATATATCATTCTAATATAGATATAAGATTGATTTTAGGTAGATTCAAAACGGAGAAATTTATTTTTTTAGTTGTGTAAACATGGTTGAAAACCATTCATTAGGGTATGAAACTTATTATATTTGGGTAGATATTAATGAGGGTATTATATTAGGATGATTATTATATTTGGGTTAATTTTTGAGCTAGTTAATGAAATTTTTATCTACCATTCTGAAAATTACTCCTATCACATATAGGTAATGATAATTTTACAGAAAATATATTTTACATATTGAGTCATTTTTTCCTTATTTTCTATGGAAAAATGATTTATTAAAGTAAAAATCAAGGAGATGTAACTTTATAAAAAAATTTATTATTATTAATAGTATTTAAATACATATAAATCATGAACAATATATATGTTTAATTAAATAGATTTTGATGTGTTGAAATATATATATACACCTGAAAGTAAATAATGCCTCATTTATAGGTGAGAATAAATTAATGAATAAATATATCACAACTTGTCACGAACCGTCCTCGGGGCCCGTGCCGTGACTACCCCAAACCCGCCTTCCATAGGCCAGGGGCTGGAGACTAGCACCAAGGCGTAAATTCCCGGTAAACAGGGAAGGCATTGCCTTTATAAGTAACAACCACCACAGAGTCAGCAAGCGGAAAGTAACTACAGAGTGCAGAAAAGTAAAGGGGGCCGGAAATACAAGCCCAACTTTAAAGTACAACTGAAAAGTAAAGTACAACAACTGAAGAAAAGATGGCGGCCTCATGTCGTCCACTGGCAATCCCACCTGAAGGGTGGGTACAGATAGCCTCCAGGCTCCTCGGGTCCCACATCCGCTCCGAGCACGTCCCGCCCAGTGGTCCACCTTCAGGTACCGTCCTGCTCCACGCCCCAACCGCGATCAGCGCTGTCCGTCGTCTGCATCCAACACAACAAGGTGCGGGCATAGCCCGTGCAGGGGTGAGTATAAGCTACTCAGTAAGGACCCCGAGACCCCCGAAGGTCTCCCGAAATCCACAAAGGATATAGCACAAAAGAAAGATGCAATCACGAAGTAACATCTGACTCGACTTAGGTATATGCCCATACATATACCTAAGTCCCCAATTCTAGCTCTGCTCACGATCTCAAGAACAACTCAATCCACAAAGGAAAGAAAGACTCAAATCCACAAGGAGAGTAAACAGCAAATCCACAAAGGATAGGTCAACACAATCCACAAAGGGGAGTAACATAAGATTCAGCTCAACCAGGTATACTTTTTCAGATGACGTCAAAGATGATCACTGATCCATCTAAGTCGTCGGACCCACGAAGGATCGATAGGTACTAACCCCCGCAAAGACCCACGTAGGATCGGGCTCACACAGAACCTGTAGGCATTGGCTCACACAGAACCGGTAGTAAGGACCCACATAGGATCGGGCTCACACAGAACCTGTAGCACTGATCCACGTAGGATCACTGAGTGCAGTAGTCGACGCAGTCCACTGAAGATCTCTGCACAGTCGTCGCCGCAGTCCACGGAGGATCTCTGCTCTGCCGTCGTCTCAGTCCACGGAGGATCTCTGCTCTGCCGTCGTCGCAGTCCACGGAGGATCTCTGCTCTGCCGTCGTCGCAGTCCACGGAGGATCTCTCCTCTGCCGTCATCGCAGTCCACGGAGGATCTCTGCTCTGTCGTCGAAGTCACAGCCAGCGCTAGGGTTCCCGCACTTAGCGAGCTCGTTTAGGAGGGTCCTCTCCACGAGCCGAGAGGCTGATACATCAACTGACGCGTAGTCCGAAGTTGATGTATCCAAAAGTTCTGTATCGACAACAGGATCTCAACGCAACAGACGGCGCGTCAATCGGACGCCCGGTCTGAGAGTTATTGACATTTTCGTCCCAGGGGCCCGGTTAGTTTTTATGGAAAAACCAACCCGACCGTACTCTGCCTGTATCCGATCCTCGGGCGGAGTATGCCAAAAGTTCCGTCTCACTTAGAGGAAACTATCACAGCTGACGGTACGTCGATCGGACGTCCGTAGCTCAAGTTATGAGCGTTTCCGCTCTGAGGGCCCGGTTGGTTTCGTGTACGAACCAACCTGGCCGAACCCAAAGTCTTCCGAAACCTTGAGTGTAATATACCGAAACGACCGTCTCGATCCAAGGATCGTGTAGCCGCTGACGGTTCGTCAATCGGAGGTCCCAGACCCAAGATATGGGCGAAAGACCGAAGAGGGCCCGAAACGGGGGTTCTGGGCCCGGGGCGACCCGGCCCGAACCCCCCCCTGGGTCGGCCGCACCGGGTCGGCCCGAACCGGGTCGGCCCGACCCGGCCCGACCCGGCTAGGCCGGGTCCGGTCCGGCCTGGGCGCGGCCCGGCCGACCGGACCGGCCGGCTCGGCTTCGGCCGGGCGGCCGAGTGAGCCGCCGCGGGTTTGACCCGCGGCTTTGGAGAAACGCGGCCCGCGCGGGCCGCGTGCTGGGTGGCCGGACCGCGGACGCGGTCCGGCGGTTCGCCGCCGCCGCGGCTCGGCCGCGGCGGACTCCTCCGGCGGCGCGCCGGGCGCCGCCGCCGCCACCTTCCGCGGGCCGCCGGAGTTGCTCCGGTGGCCCGTTTTGCCTCCCATCTGCGCCGTTGCTCCTCCCGGGGGCCGATCTTTACTGTGGGATCAACGGATCACCCTTGCCGCACGGTTCGTCGTCGTCCTCCAGATCCGCACAAAAAAGCGAAGATCGGCGGAGGGTTGCCGGGTCTTGTTTGTTAGATCCGCACCCTCCGCGTTAGTCATAAACATCATCGGGCGGAAAAGCAAATAATCAACAACAATTTTAAATAAATTAAAATTGTTCGAAGATCAGGTTCTTTACTTTAAATGAAATAAAATCACGGGAAAGGAAAATATTTCAATCAACCCTTACTTTGTCGTCGTCGTCGGACGAGAGGTCGTCGCGGAATCGCTCGTCGCGGATGAAGGAGATCGTCGCGTCGTCGCGGTATCCGGCGTCGCGTCGCCAATCTCCGGATCAAGATCAAACGGATTAATTTAAATCCGTTGATATTGAATTATAAAAAAGGGGAGAAATAAACAATTCGTTTCTCACCTTAATTGCCGAACGAGGATCGGCCGCGAAAGAAGAGGCGTCGCCGAAGAACGTCATGGGTAGAGCTCGTCGACGTCGCAGATCATGGTGTGCGTCGTCGAATTCCGGTCGCCGGCGTTCTTCGCGTTCTTCGCGTTCTTCGCGTTCTTCGCGTTCTTCGCGGGGAGGGTGGAGGTTCAGAGGAATTGCACAACGATAGCAATACTCAAAAACAGACAAGTTTGTCTATTTTATTATTTTGTCAACAAACGCAAACGCGTAAGTAACAACCCATTAAATTCGTTGAATTAATTCAACGAATGAAACAGCCCATTTAATTCACGAAATAAACCGCCCAATTAAATGGTCTGTTAATAAATTAAAGAAAACGCGTCGGTTGAGTTTTCAGTTACTTTGACAGGTTTTCGCGGGTGCGTTACTTAGCGAAAGAAACGGCGGGGCTCGTGCGGGCCCCACCTCACAAATATCCTACCAAGGGGGTAGGATATTTCTGGATAGCATCCTATCCAGTTCAACACAGTTCAAGCGGCTTCCAAGCGGCTTCCGAGCAGCTTAAGTGAAATAAAATAAAGTTGTCGCACAAACTTATTTTATTTCTGACTTAAAGCCCCAAAATTTAAAAACCACGTATGAGCAAACGCAACTCCGGAAGAGGCGTTTATAAGAAAATACCGGCGCTGTGATTTCATCGGTGCCCTCAGAATTCGATTCCGAGCACCGGTTCAAAAGATAGAAAAACCCGCTCGTCCGTTCACTGAACGTACCCGAGCCAAACTTCGGAAATTGATTCCGGGCACACCGGGCCTCGTAATCAGGTGCCGTCTGAAGCTGCGCTCTTGTAAAATTCCAAAGAAAATTAAGAAAAAAAATTTCCTTGAAATTTTCGGGTCATTACATTACTACCACCTCAGGGCTTTACGTCCCCGTAAAGATACATCAAAAACTAGGGGAACAAATGGGGGTACTGAGCACGCATCTGAGCCTCCCGCTCCCAAGTGCTCTCCTGGAGGTTCCCGTGCTGCCATCTGACGCGCACAAGAGGAATCGACCGCCCACGTAGGACCCACTCCTGTCGATCCTCGATCTCCACTGGGACCTCTGCAAAAGTTGCCCCATCGTCCATGTCCAGCTCCCCAAAGTCGATGATGTGCGTCGGGTCGTGCACGTATCTCCTCAGCTGAGACACGTGGAAGACGTCCTGCACCCGGTGCAACTGAGGTGGTAGAGCCAGGCGATAAGCCACCTCTCCTATCCTGCTGAGGACCTGTAAAGGCCCGATGAAGCGTGGAGACAACTTGCCGCCTCGTCCAAATCTCCGTAAACCACGTCGAGGTGAGACACGCAAAAAGACGTGGTCGCCATCCTCGAACTCCAGTGGCCTCCGCCTCCTGTCAACATATGACTTTTTCCGGATCTGAGCTGTCCTCATCCTCTCCTGGATGATCTGGACCTTCTCTGTCGTGGCTCGGACCATCTCTGGTCCCACGAGTACTGACTCCCCAGGGTCTGTCCAGCACAACGGTGATCTGCAGGGTCTGCCGTACAACGCCTCGTATGGTGCCATCCCGATGGTGGAGTGGTAGCTGTTGTTGTACGCGAACTCCACCAAGGGTAGGTGGTCCTCCCAACTGTGACCAAAGTCGAGAACACATGCACGGAGCATGTCCTCGAGTGTCTGTATGGTCCTCTCCGTCTGACCATCCGTCTGAGGGTGGAAGGCTGTGCTCAGATGGAGCCGCGTCCCGAACGCCTCCTGCAACCCCTTCCAATGCCGGGAAGTGAAACGAGCATCTCGATCGGAGACGATAGACGATGGCACACCGTGAAGTCGTACGATCTCCTGGACGTAAAGACGTCCCAAGCTCTCCACTGAGCTCTGCTCTCTGATGGGTAAGAAGTGTGCCGACTTGGTGAGTCGGTCGACAATCACCCAAATGGAGTCGTGACCTCTGGAAGTGCGTGGATGTCCAGTCACGAAGGCCATAGATATGCCATCCCACTTCCACTCCGGGACCTCCAAGGGCTGTACCAAGCCTGCTGGTACCTGATGCTCTGCCTTCACCTTCTGGCAGGTGAGGCATCGTGAAACGAACTCTGCCACAGCTTTCTTCATGCCCGGCCACCAGTGCTGTCGCCTGAGATCCTGGTACATCTTCGCCACTCCGGGATGCACCACCAAGGGAGAAGTGTGAAACTCTCTCAACAACTCCTCTCGTAAAGCGACTGGTACGAAGGCACGTCCTCTGAAAAGGATGTCATGCTCTGCTCCAAGGGAGAAACCATCAGGCGCCTGACCTGAGGATATCAGTGCTCGCCGGGTCTCACAGTCAGCGTCCCCACGCTGAGCCTCTCTGACCCGCTGTAGAAGTGGAGGAGAGACTGTGAGAGACTGAAGAAAGGCTGCTCCGTCTCTATCCACGAAGGATATCCGTAAGGAGGCTAGCTGCTCCGTCGCCTCCTCAAGGAGCTGAATGCCTGTCCTCCTGCTGAGGGCATCGGCTACCACGTTCCCCTTCCCAGGAGTATAGACTATCTCAAAGTCATAGTCCTGGAAGAACTCAAACCATCTCCACTGTCTCAGGTTCAGGTCCTTATGAGAGAAGACATACCTGAGACTCTGGTGGTCAGAAAATACTGTGAAGCGCTCGCCCATCAGATAGTGCCGCCAAGTCTTCAGAGCGAAGACCACTGCTGCTAACTCCAGGTCATGAGTGGCGTAGTTCTGCTCATGCGGCCTCAACTGACGTGATCCGTAGGCGATCACGGCCCGCTCCTGCATCAGGACGCACCCGAGTCCAGTCCCTGATGCATCGCAGTAAACTACGTATCCAACTCCCTCCTCAGGCAACCTCAAGATAGGTGCGCTGGTCAATCTCCGTCTCAGCTCCTGGAAGCTCTGCTGACATCTGTCTGACCACACGAAGGGTTTCCCCTTCTTCGTCAACGCTGAGAGTGGTGCCGCAACTCTGGAGAAGTCTGGCACGAATCTCCGATAGTATCCGGCTAGGCCCAAGAAGCTCCGCACCTCCGTCACGCTCTTGGGTGGCTCCCAAGCTAGCACTACCTCGATCTTCACGGGATCCACTGCAACTCCCGCCTTAGAGATGACGTGCCCCAAGAAATGGACCTCACATAACTAGAACTGGCACTTTGAGAGCTTTCCATAAAGCTGGTGCTCTCGGAGCGTGTCTAGCACAACTCGCAGGTGGTAGGCATGCTCCTCCTCAGTCGTCGAGTATACCAAAATGTCGTCAATGAAGACTACGACAAATCGGTCGAGGTATGGCTGGAAGATCCTGTTCATGAGGCTCATGAACACTGCTGGAGCATTGGTTACGCCGAACGGCATAACCAAGAACTCATAATGGCCATACCGACACCTAAAGGCCGTCTTCTGCACGTCCTCGTCTCGAACTCTGAGCTGATGATAGCCTGACCGGAGGTCTATCTTCGAGAACCACCGCGCTCCCTTGAGCTGATCGAAGAGGTCATCAATCCGTGGTAGCGGATACATGTTCCTCACTGTCACCTGGTTCAGGCGACGATAGTCGACACACAGTCGCAAGCTCCCGTCCGCCTTCTTGGCGAACAAAATCGGGGAAGCCCAGGGTGAAACACTGGGTCGGATAAACCCCTTGCTCTTCAAGTCCTCCAACTGTACCCGCAGCTCCCGAAGCTCGGCGGGGGCCATCCGATATGCTGGAGTAGATATCGGGGCTGTCCCGGGGTACAAGTCGATGTAAAAGTCTACCTCTCTACGAGGAGGTAGCCCTGGAACGTCGTCGGGAAAGACGTCCACGTACTGGTCCACCGCTGCCGGAAAAACTGGACTCCGCACGTCCACTGCTCCTAGGATGAGGCTAGCCAACTGATGAGAGATGGGCTGCACTCTCCTCCGCGGAAGTCCATCCTGTGCTGCAAAGGTTCCCTTCTCGCCGGTGAAGGTAAACCTGCTCCCTTCGGTGCGAACACATCGCACCTTGCGCCTAAAACAGTTGATCTGGGCATGAACCGTGGATAGCCAATCCATGCCCAAGATGACGTCGTAAGGCCTCGACGCCGCTACAAGGAGATCCCAGCCGAAGCTCTCGCCTCCTAGAGTAAGCTCACACTGCCGGCACCAGTGCGTAATCGTCGAGTCCGCTCTCATAGGAGTCTCTAGCCGTAAGGATCGAGCCAACGGCTCAGTCGGAATCTCCGAGCTCCGAACAAGGGCAGAGGCTATGAAAGAGTGACTCGCTCCTGTGTCTATAAGTACTGCAGCAAGGGTGGAATAGACACAGATCGTACCTCGAATCATCTCTGGCATGTCGGGGTCGTAGGCCTCCACTGCCTGGAGCTGGGCCTGTCCCTGCCCTCCAGCTCCCTGTGGTCGAGGTGGCCCTCCTGGTGGTGGTGGGGGTAGAGCATGGAAGCGTCGCCCACCACCCGCTGCTCGGCCAGCTCCTCTGCCTCGTCCGCCTCCTCCCTGCGGACCGCCACGGTCGACCCTCTGCCTCTGCCTGGGTGGCCCCTCCACCGTCTGCTGCTCCTCTGATCGGCGAGTCGGGCAGTCACGAGCCATGTGACCCTGCCCGCCGCAGGAGTAGCACAGCCTGCCTCTCGGAAGGCTGGCACTCCGCTGTGTGCCTCACACTGCTGAGCCGGTGTCCTGAGGCCGTCTGCGTGGGGGTCTGGTCTTCCTGGACCCGAGAGTCATCCGTCGGCTACCAGCTGCCGAAGACTCAGCTACCTGCCGCCCTGCGCTAGGTCTCGCCGCTGAAGAAGGCTCTGCCAGGAAGCTCTCGATCAGGAGGGCTCGCTCCAGCACTCCCGCCTGGGTCGGAATGCTGAGGGAGATCAGTGACGCCCGAATCTCCTGTCGCAAGCCCTGCTCGAAGGTCCGGGCCCGGAAGAAGGGGTCCCGTACCATGTCGGTCGAGTAGCGAGATAGGTCAGTGAACCTCGCCGCGTACTGAGCGACCGTCATGCTGCCCTGGCGCAGCTGGAGAAGCTCCTGGATGCGCACCGCTCGAAGGGTGGCCGGGACGAACTCAGAGCGGAAGAGGCTCTCGAAGTCCGCCCAGAGCAAGGATGCCTCATCGTGAACCTGGAGCATCAAGCTCCACCATCGTCCTGCTGCCGCCTGCAGGAGGCTCGCCGCGAGAATCACCATGAGATCCGCTGGTGTCCTCACTAGCCTAAAGATCCGTACCACCGCCTCTAGCCAGTCCTCGGCGGCCTGGGGGTCCGCCTCACCGCGAAACCTGGGCGGTCACTGGCTCTGAAACTCATGCAGTGCCCTGAGGCGACGTGCATCGTCAGCGTCTGGTACTGGAAGCATCGGTGGCTCGGCGGGTAAGGCTACCGCCGGTGCCACTGCTGGCAAAGGGCCCTGCACCGAGGCCTCGTCGCTCGGTGGGCTGCCGCCGCGCCCTACACTCGGAACCCTAGCTGGCTGTCGTCGCGGGGCCATCCTGAAAAGGAGAACAAGAGCACCACAGTCAGAACAGTATACCTGGTGAGCTGGCACAAGTAATCACAAGGAAAACTTGAGACTTTCATGAAGCAGATCAGTATACCCGGTGAGCTGACACAAGTAATCACAAAGAAGACTTGAAACACACACGCAATCAATGTTTTCATGCATTAAGTCGGAAATCAGGAGTCAGGGTCCCGGTGTACGGATATGTCGGCCGCCGCACCAACACTGGGCTCCCTGAACTGATAACCACACTCAATACACTAAACACTATTGCTTCATATAGAAAGAAAAGACGATCAGAGTTTGCGGTAGAACCGACCACCTCTGATACCAATTTGTCACGACCCGTCCTCGGGGCCCGTGCCGTGACTACCCCAAGCCCGCCTTCCATAGGCCAGGGGCTGGCGACTAGCACCAAGGCGTAAATTCCCGGTAAACAGGGAAGGCATTGCCTTTATAAGTAACAACCACCACAGAGTCAGCAAGCGGAAAGTAACTACAGAGTGCAGAAAAGTAAAGGGGGCCGGAAATACAAGCCCAACTGTAAAGTACAACTGAAAAGTAAAGTACAACAACTGAAGAAAAGACAGCGGCCTCGTGTCGTCCACTGGCAATCCCACCTGAAGGGTGGGTACAGATAGCCTCCAGGCTCCTCGGGTCCCACGTCCGCTCCGAGCATGTCCCGCCCAGTGGTCCACCTCCAGGTACCGTCCTGCTCCACGCCCCAACCGCGATCAGCGCTGTCCGTCGTCTGCATCCAACACAACAAGGTGCGGGCATAGCCTGTGCAGGGGTGAGTATAAGCTACTCAGTAAGGACCCCGAGACCCCCGAAGGTCTCCCGAAATCCACAAAGGATATAGCACAAAAGAAAGATGAAATCACGAAGTAACATCTGACTCGACTTAGGTATATGCCCATACATATACCTAAGTCCCCAATTCTAGCTCTGCTCACGAGCTCAAGAACAACTCAATCCACAAAGGAAAGCAAGACTCAAATCCACAAGGAGAGTAAACAGTAAATCCACAAAGGATAGTTCAACACAATCCACAAAGGGGAGTAACATAAGATTCAGCTCAACCAGGTATACTTTTTCAGATGACGTCAAAGATGATCACTGATCCATCTAAGTCGTCGGACCCATGAAGGATCGATAGGTACTAACCCCCGCAAAGACCCACGTAGGATCAGGCTCACACAGAACCTGTAGGCAGTGGCTCACACAGAACCGGTAGTAAGGACCCACATAGGATCGGGCTCACACAGAACCTATAGCACTGATCCACGTAGGATCGCTGAGTGCAGTAGTCGACGCAGTCCACTAAGGATCTCTGCACAGTCGTCGCCGCAGTCCACGGAGGATCTCTGCTCTGCCGTCGTCGCAGTCCACGGAGGATCTCTGCTCTGCCGTCGTCGCAGTCCACGGAGGATCTCTCCTCTGCCGTCATCGCAGTCCACGGAGGATCTCTGCTCTGTCGTCGAAGTCACAGCCAGCGCTAGGGTTCCCGCACTTAGCGAGCTCGTTTAGGAGGGTCCGCTCCACGAGCCGAGAGGCTGATACATCAACTGACACGTAGTCCGATGTTGATGTATCCAAAAGTTCCGTATCGACAACAGGATCTCAACGCAACAGACGGCGCGTCAATCGGACGCCCGGTCTGAGAGTTATTGACATTTTCGTCCCAGGGGCCCGGTTGGTTTTTAGGGCAAAACCAACCCAACCGTACTCCGCCTGTATCCGATCCTCGGGCGGAGTATGCCAAAAGTTCCGTCTCACTTAGAGGAAACTATCACAGCTGACGGTACGTCGATCGGACGTCCGTAGCTCAAGTTATGAGCGTTTCCGCTCCGAGGGCCCGGTTGGTTTCGTGTACGAACCAACCCGGACGAACCCAATGTCTTCCGAAACCTTGAGTGTAATATACCGAAACGACCGTCTCGATCCAAGGATCGCGTAGCCGCTGACGGTTCGTCAATCGGAGGTCCCAGGCCCAAGATATGGGCGAAAGACCGAAGAGGGCCCGAAACGGGGGTTCTGGGCCCGGGGCGACCCGGCCCGAACCCCCCCTGGGTCGGCCGAACCGGGTCGGCCCGACCCGGCCGACCGGACCGGCCGGCTCGGCTTCGGCCGAGCGGCCGAGTGAGCCGCCGCGGGTTTGACCCGCGGCTTTGGAGAAATGCGGGCCGCATGCTGGGTGGCCGGACCGCGGACGCGGTCCGGCGGTTCGCCGCCGCCGCGGCTCGGCCGCGGCGGACTCCTCCGGCGGCGCGCCGGGCGCCGCCGCCTCCGGTCGCCGGCGCCGCCGCCCCCTTCCGCGGGCCGCCGGAGTTGCTGCGGTGGCCCGTTTTGCCTCTCGTCTGCGCCGTTGCTCCTCCCGGGGGCCGATCTTTACCGCGGGATCAACGGATCGCCCTTGCCGCACGGTTCGTCGTCGTCCGCCAGTTCCGCAGAAAAAAGGGAAGATCGGCGGAGGGTTGCCGGGTCTTGTTTGTTAGATCCGCACCCTCCGCGTTAGTCATAAACATCATCGGGAGGAAAAGGAAATAATCAACAACAAATTTAAATAAATTAAAATTGTTCGAAGATCAGGTTCTTTACTTTAAAAGAAATAAAATCACGGGAAAGGAAAATATTTCAATCAACCCTTACTTTGTCGTCGTCGTCGGACGAGAGGTCGTCGCGGAATCGCTCGTCGCGGATGAAGGAGATCGTCGCGTCGTCGCGGTATCCGGCGTCGCGTCGCCAATCTCCGGATCAAGATCAAACGGATTAATTTAAATCCGTTGATATTGAATTATAAAAAAAGGGAGAAATAAACAATTCATTTCTCACCTTAATTGCCGAACGAGGATCGGCTGCGGAAGAAGAGGCGTCGCCGAAGAACGTCGCGGGTAGAGCTCGTCGACGTTGCAGATCACGGTGTGCGTCGTCGAATTCCGGTCGCCGGCGTTCTTTGCGTTTTCGCGTTCTTCGCGTTCTTCGCGTTCTTCGCGGGGAGGGTGGAGGTTCAGAGGAATTGCACAACGATAGCAATCCTCAAAAATAGACAAGTTTGTCTATTTTATTATTTTGTCAACAAACGCAAACGCGTAAGTAAGGACCCATTAAATTTGTTGAATTAATTCAACGAATGAAACAGCCCATTTAATTCACGAAATAAACCGCCCAATTAGATGGTCTGTTAAGATATTAAAGAAAACGCGTCGGTTGACTTTTCAGTTACTTTGACGGGTTTTCGCGGGTGCGTTACTTAGCGAAAGAAACGGCGGGGCTCGTGTGGGCCCCACCTCACAAATATCCTACCAAGGGGGTAGGATATTTCTGGATAGCATCCTATCCAGTTCAACACAGTTCAAGCGGCTTTCAAGCAGCTTCCGAGCAGCTTAAGTGAAATAAAATAAAGTTGTCGCACAAACTTATTTTATTTCTGACTTAAAGCCCCAAAATTTAAAAACCACGTCTGAGCAAACGCAACTCCGGAAGAGGCGTTTCTAAGCAAATACCGGCGCTGCGATTTCATCGGTGCCCTCAGAATTCGATTCCGGGCACCGGTTCAAAAGATAGAAAAACCCGCTCGTTCGTTCACTGAACGTACCCGAGCCAAACTTCGGAAATTGATTCCGGGCACACCGGGCCTCGGAATCAGGTGCCGTCTGAAGCTGTGCTCTTGTAAAATTACAAAGAAAATTAAGAAAAAAAATTTCCTTGAAATTTGCGGGTCTTTACACAACTAATTATATTCATCACTCCCATTTAATTATAATAGAACAATGGACATTTTTGGGTTTTATGAAAAACATTTGTATGTTTTGAGACATACGATGCATATATAATTTTAAACATGTAATTAATTTTTTCAAATCTTATCTCCCACCAATTTAATCCTTATTTCTCCATTTAATGATTCACACCAAGATGATCATTATTTGAGATTTATTGACACAAATTCCAAAACCTCAATAGGTATGGGATGTGTGAATACCACTATATCCATTATTCCAATTTTTTAGTGCATCATAGTTGGATTGTGGACAAATCCATTGGTGTCTGTCATAAATAAATTAGACATGGAAATATGTAGTTATTTAATAAACTGATTTTTTAAATTTGATATATATTTCAAATGTAACTGATTTGATATCCTGAGAACACATATTAAATAACATATTTAAGACACAAATTCTTTTATTAATATATATAAATACCAAATGATTTGAATCACCACTATTCTATATTACCAATAACCCTTTGAAATGTGTTTTTAGATACCTCAAACTTTTCATAATTAAAACCTAATCCCTTAATGTATGACATCTTCATATGATTCAATAAATTTTCATGTACCCTATATAAATCATAGATTTTGAGGTATTTTTATACTCTAACGTTGGACTATGTGGTATTTATATAGTTTAGGTGGACGGTATAATTTACATGATTTTTTTAATCTAATTCTTCCCATTAGACCTTCATTGGTCCTTGGGATAAAAACATAATGTTCCCTTCTCAATTTTTTGTCTAAAATTTAAGATATATTTATGCTTAAGTAATTTTTTAAATCATCTAATTTTATGTTTTTTATGAAGGATTTATTTAAATATGTATATTTATTTTTGGGTTTGGTAGAACATGCATTCTAAAACTGTAATAATTGTTTATCAATGTGGAATGAGAGTATTGGGAATTAATCATGGAGAAAGCTTCTGGATATATGTCCAAAAGAAAACTAAAATTACCATATAAAATTGATTATATGGGTCTTCTATATCATTACATTATTGACTATATAAATGTCAATTTTATACAATATTATATAACTTCACATTGAAAATGTGAAATATTTTGGAAAATTAAAATTATGATGTTAATCGAGAATACTGAAAATATAAATATGAATGGTGTGACTATTTATCTAATAATTTTAATGATGTGTCCATTAATTGTTGTTTTTTTATTTTTTGTTTATTAAATTATTTATTTTTATTTACTTCACAAAAATATTACTGCTCATATTCCTAGATTCATATATTTTTTTCATGATTTATTTTTTTCACCGATTTGTTTTTATTTTTTTATATCATTGTCATGATAAGATTATTATCAGTGGTAAGGTAATTGAGATATAGAATATTCATCAATATGGGATATAATGGATTAATTATATCATTTTTATATATTCTCATGATATGATGGATTTATTTTTATATCATGTTTCTTCTTATATTGTCTTGTTCATTAGAATATTTTGAATCATAAATGAAGAAGTTTCACAATTCATACGGATGGAATATACGGTTTTATAGAGAGTGTTTTTTTCAAGATGTGGTTTCATATGGGTGAATTTATTTGATGATGTGTCCATATAACGTTCAAGGATGAGATGATTTGGTAGCAGAAGGTGGAAATATGTGATAATGGGCTGATTTATACACATAGATAGTAGTATATATTTTCATCTATAAATAAATTTATCATGTTCCTTAATGGGAATATTTGTTATATAAATTTTTTTCATTATTTCATATATATTCACATCTAATACTTATATTTTTATAATTCCATGAATATATGGATTTTTCTTTTCAGTATATATTATTAAATGCTGTAGTACAATTTGATATATATAGTTGATGAATGTAATAATGAATGTTATGGGGTTTTTAGTTTTCTTATTTTCCAATCCTCACACATATCATGATTAGATCATTCCAATAAACTTATCCCATTATTATATTTATTTGTAATATAGAACTACCTTAAGAGATGTTCATAAAAACTACTCCTAATTTCTCAGTCGTTTAATAGTTTCTATGTTTTTTCTTATATCATTTTAGGAATTTTAGAAACCTTTATATGGAAATATGTTAATATTTAGAGGGGTTTTAGTGGTTTACATGTTCATTTTCATGTATCTATTTTACATAAAAAATATTTTTAAGATATTGTTTTATTATTCCATTTATCCATGTTGGGGAAATTCATCTTCTATTTTGGGGGTTTTATTATTCTCCCTAAAGATTTATGATGGAAATTCCTTGAATTCATATAAAATATGGCCATAGTGCTTATGAGTATATCTAGCCCTTTTGAAGGTAGGTACCAAAGGATACTCTTGACTCATCATCCAACCATGGGTGGTGAGTGAATGATACTTTTGAGAAAATGCTTTCACCCCATACATAATATAAATATTCAAATTTACATTTTTTGGAATTTTCAGGGAAATAAATTCTAATTTAAATGTTTATAAATATTTTAAACTTATTATATCAGTACTGGACTCTCTACTTTAATTATTGGTTTATATAACTCAAACCTTTTCCATTTTCCTCAAGAAAAATTTTAAAATATAAAATAAAATTTTTATCTATTTTCACATTTATTTTTCTAGCAATATATATGTTTTAAAATCATTGGGTTGAATTATTGACCTTGATACAATGACTATTGATAAATACATTAACATCTAATCCCTCCTTTATAATTGATTATTTTAATTTTATAGTATTTATGAATTGAGAACATTTATTTAAAAGTAAATCCCCAAAATAACTAAAATTATTGGTTAACTTATTCATTTAGGACACTCTATGTTTTATTAATATTAAATGAATCATACATCTATTTTGAAGAATTTTCAATTCTCATTGGTTTTATTTCTTTTAGATGATTTATATATTGATTCCTTATGGGTGAAAAAATTGATTAAGGTAAAATTATGAGGTGAATAATGGAAAAAATTATATATCCCTCTAAAATATAAGGTAAATTTAAAATAATCTTTATATTATTATGAATGAAAATGATTCTATATTTTCTCACATGAATTATTTAGTATTTTTGATACATGAAAAAAGATACTAGATTCTAACATTTCCCCAACATTAGTAAGATACATCATTCCTTATCGACAATGTTATGATGTTCTATTATTATTAATGTACTTCATTACATGCAATATTGAAGTTATTTCAAAATAAATTTCATAGAGATGCTAAATGATGAACATCACCCATCAATACATAGGGAAATTTTCTCCATAATTTAATGTGGGGAATCGTCAATATCTAATATTTCATCCATATTAGGGTTAAAAGATTGATCAACCTCCTAATATTTAGAGATACTATCATATCATTCATGAAAATACTCATAGGAATTAAGGGTAAAAAACAATGTTCATCAAATTATACAGTTATGGACACAAAAATACTAATAAACCTCACTTTCATGCATCCATATCAATTTCTATAAGTAGTAAAAAAATTAATATACACTAATACAAACTGATATAACCTAAAAATAAAATTTACATGTACTTTCAATATTGAAACACAAAACCATGACTAAATGGTTTTTAATAATTAAATATTAGTTACATTAACGAATTTATAAAATCACAATACTATTTAGAATATCAATAATTTTTACTTTTGGGAGATAAATTCTTATAAATATAAATATATGTTGGAATATTTTAAATTTATTGAAGTACAAATAATGGATTATAAAACAAGGTTAACTATTTATTATTTTCCAAACTGATAAAAAAGGTTAATGAATATATCATAAACGGAATATAAAAAGTGAACTTAAGTAGAAATCCAAATTTAAATTTTTTAGTAATAAAAGAGAACAATTGTGCTACGAATAAACATGGATGGGGAAAATATAACTTAATTAGATAGTGATAATTTTTAATTTAAAATGAATTATCATTATGATATAAGAAATATTCATAATTATTACTTTCATAATGAAATTTATCATTTTCATACATAATGATAAATTACGACATAGGAAGGAAAATTGGATGGAAATAAATTTATAATGAATAATGAGTACAACTTATAGAAAAATGACGTAGTCATGTAATGCAGTTCTAAATTTGGTATCATTTGAATAAAATCACAATGATATAATTATCATGAAATAAATTTTTAGCCACCAATAATTTAATTTAAATTATTATAATTTTATACAATGTGGATGTTAGTACTCCATATAAAATAAGACTGGTTCATAATTTAAAATATGTTTCCTAAGAGTTAATTTTATATATTGGAACCCTTACGAATATCATAATTTATGAGGCATGAGCCATTTTAAAAAACTTTTATGATGAATAACTGTTATTATATATTAAATTGAGGGAAAATAATATATAATACAATCATACGGTTGAGTTACACAACTATATAAGAACACAATCAATATGGAATGATTATTAATCAATGAATGGACATTGAGCCTATGAAAACCCATAACATGGTTATGGTATATGAATAAAAGGAACATGGAAAATAGATTCTGAAAAGGAATTGAAAATAAAACTTAAAAATAATTTCTATGAAAATATATTTAGGTGGATGAATATAAATAATATCAAATAAGAATTGGTGTATAAAATTGATCCATGCATCAATGAAGAAAAAATGAAAAGGAAAATAATTAACATATATACATTATAGGTCAGTAATACTCAAAAATATTTAATAATAATAATATATTATTTAAAAATATATCATATTTTTATTCATATTATTTACCTGTTTACAACTATTTTTTAAAATAATTACACATTTATTGCTTGTATTTTGTTTATATTGATCATAAATTTTTAATAACATCAATTATTATTTTCCAGTTTTAATTTTAAGGTATCAATCATCATTCAATATTAATGAGTTATACACCACCAGAATAGGTAAGGTAACAAAATAGTTGTTTTATAGTGATTTATGATGTTCCATGTTGTGACACCTTACATGTCACGAAGTTATCATTTTAGAATTTTATTATATTTCAATGATTATATAAGTGTTTTTACTATATACAAGATAATACTTCCCATTATTGAGGCATTCTAAGATTTGATGGTTTTCCATAATTTTTTTCACTAACTATGTTGAAAAAATGTTGTTTGCTAAATGATATTGATAGAGTGGTTTTTTATATTCCGCACGGTTTTTTAAACTGTGTGGAGATCCCCCAAGACTGTTCAGTGTCATGGGAGTGTCTTTGGTAAGGCCCATGGATTTTCAAACTAAGATACACCAATTAAAAATCACGTGAGGGATTCCAAGAATTTATAATGGCTATAGCATAGGTGGAATACATTATGAAAAACCAGGTAGCCAAGCTGTTTCCTGGTCCATGTGTATAGATTTTGGTTTTCTTTTAAAAATTTTAGTTTTAATTTTTTTCTCAACCATATTGTCCCCTTCACATATTCCATCCATATTGGGAGATCACAAAGTTATCCCATATACTCCTCCTTGGATTATTGATCAATTTTTAGTGTTTTCCAACATACTTCAGGTGATTTTCCCCTATATTTAACAAACTTCCTTCCCCCATCTCTTCTCAATTTGGATTTAATTCCCTCATAAACCTTAGTAATACTATGGATTGATTTCAATTTTTGAGGTGGATCCAATAATGAAGATATTATATTTTAGGGGTTATTTAAATTTTAAATTATCCTATAGTTGTGGTCACTCTTATAGTCAATAGTTTATGAGGAACTGTGGTCTCTTTCTCATCTCATTAATGAATGCGTTTTTGTGAAATTAATTCACAATTGAATTCAAAAGGTACATAGATATTTAAAATCCATTATGTTGATATTATGGATATATGTGATTGTATTGAGATGATTGAAAACCATTTTGTAAAATATTTAATGTAGAATAATTTTTTTTCATGTGGATTTTATGGTTTCATATTTAAAATTAAATGTTTAGTGGTTATATGATTTCGAGAATCTTCTATATAGTTTTTTTAAAAAAATCACCTGGTAAAATTTGATTTGGAAATTTTTTAATTATTATTGTGTGAAAATAATAATTTAATTTGAAATTTATTTTATTTGAGTTCATAGACAGTAAAATGTTTTGAATAGTGGTACTTTCATTTATTTAAATAGTTTATTTGAAATGTGTGTGTGCTTAACCTTTATCAATTTTCCTCAATGGAATATTTTAAAATAGTTTAATAATAATGGATTCCATATATAATTTTTTTTATTTTGAGCTAATTTAACATTTATTAAAGATGTAATTGAAATATTTTTAATTAGTGGGTGGTTCTCTTCATTTTACATATTGAGTTCTAAAAGTAGTTTTAGCAATTTTGAAATTTCTTCGAATCAAGATACATTTTTAGAGTTAACTTCTCATTTGTAATTTAGTTTTAAAATTATGATATATAAATGCACCCCTCCATTTTAATTAACTATTCTAAAAAAAGTGAGGGTCTCTTGTCACTATATGATGCTTTTATCTCTTCTTGTGTTGGAATATTCATGTTTATTTCATGTTATTACATGTATTTGTGTTTAACATCCCGGGTAAATAATGAATATGACATTTTCATATTTATTAATATTTTTGAATAAAATATCAATTTTACTTTAAAGGTGGTGCTATTTTCGATGGCGTACCCAACTCGCAACAACGAGTTTCTTTGAAATCTTACGGTGCACAGTAATAATATAATAATATTATTTTAAATAGTAGTTAATTCCTAGCTATTATAATGGTGGGAATGAACAGAACCAACTAAAAAATGATTATATATGTTTGTCAACTATTTTTACATTTATCCAATAAATTTTAGAGTCCTAAAATGAAAATGAATCCGATTTTAATCATAAATCTTCTAATATTCATTAAAATGTCGATTAAACACCTTTTCATAGAGAACCCTATTTAATATACTTTTAGAAAATTTAATATGTTATATTTGATAAAATAAAATCCTTCTTTAGAATCAATAAATCAAAATTTACTTTGTCTAAATTTTTGTTATCTTTCCAATAAAGTTCATTTTTAATGAATAGTGAAAATGTTGTATTTTAAGTAAATACCTTCTTTTAATCTAATTTATTTATATGGATAGATTATATTTTTAATTGGGTTTCATGTGTAGCTAAAATATATTATTACCATTTAATCCTATGCTGGTCATTGGAATTAATTTCACTTTGAAATTGGACATAAACAAGTGTTAATCTTTTGATAGATATTGTTTCTTAAAAACACGCTTTTTGTATTGACAACTTGAATTAATTATAATGTTAATTAATGAAACTTCTATGTTATTAATTTGGGAAAATTTACATCATTTTTGATTTTGGAATATCAAATATAACTTAGGGTTAATTTTTGGTATTTTTCTGAAAAACATAAACTTTTTATGAATAGTGAAACCACTAAGTGATAGTTAAAAAAATGATTTTTCGTTTAAATGAAATTTTACCACTTCTGTGATTTGAATTTATAAAATCCGACATACATGGTTTTCATTAGTAAGTAAAATGTGGTTTAAGGGGATGAAAATAATTTTAGTTTAATAGTAACTTTTGAGTTTTATTAACTACGATTAGAGGTAATTATGGTAATTTAAGGTAAAAGTGATATTATAAAAATATAAAAATATCTTGAAACCTATCCTAACATTATTGGATGAGTCATGGCCAAGAAATAAAATCCTTGGGACAATTTGTGGGACCCCATGGAGCCACTAGTGTAATATAATGACATTAATACCTTTTATTTAAAATAAAAATAAAAATGTCACAAACTTGTATTGTTTTACTAAAACAATTTTTACATGGTGTAATACAAGTTATCATTTTGACTATAAATATTAATTAGAAATATAAAAATATTTCATAAAACATGATAATTTTTTTTTAATTTTTATACATCAAATAAATGTTATTATTTATGACACAATGATGATGCAATGTTTAAGTCATTAATGAATAAATTAAATAAATAAAAAGATAAAGTTTAAAAAAATATCCAAAACTTTTCCAATAACTATTGGATGATATTATTTTTAACATGGGCCACCTTATCCTCAACATTAATGATTTTTCGTGCTTTATAAACCGAATGTCATTTTATAATAAAATAATAGTTTCAAGATTTCCAAAAGAGCCCCTCTTATCCCTTATAAAAACACCCCACTTCCTACCCATTTCTCACACTTATCAATCCATTTGTCTTATACAAAAACTACTCCAATAATCTCCCAATATCCCTATATTCATCCTAGATTCCTTACATTACACCAAATGCACTTTAAGAAACTCTTTTTGTTCAAACCAAGGGGAGTTACCCGATTTAATTGTAATACCTTCTCTTATGTTCTTTTGTTTTATTTTGCTTATCCAACCACTTAAACTCGTTTTATTCCTTTATTTTGTAATAAAAATAGTATATTTAATATACTATTATTTTGTTATGATATTTATTTGAGCTACACTTACACACAACTATGTCTAATGGTTAATGAACATACTGTTTCCGTTGATGGTGAATTACTACATCATGAAACTATGATTGTTCTATCTTCTCCTACCACATCTCTTGGTGGCCATTATGATGGAACTGTATTTAATTAATATATATATTATATTTAAGACATATTTATTCTTCTTTATTATTTATTTAAAACATACCTTTTTGATTTTCATGATGTGCAAATGCGATAATTTCATTTGAGGATGTGTTGACTACCGCTCCCTCAAGTGATGTGACTCATTCATGAAATACATGGAATGTATATAGAATGAAATTAATGAAATTATGTTACCTATATAACATATATACTATAATTGAATTATAATATATATATCTCTCTTATTTAGTTTTAATTCCATTAATATGACAAATAAATGAAAGTAGCGTTCATGCGTACGTACGGCCTACCGTCTCCATGAACGGTGTATTTCATTTTTTATCTCCAAATGTTATGGAATAATATAAAATGAATATATAATTTATATATATATATGATATTTATATAATTAATACTATTCTAGAGATGATGTACTTATAACTACATGGTCAATTCTTTTCAAGCAAGTACATTTTTGACTCATGTATCGAACATCGACAAACATATGTTATGAACTCACATAATTAACTAATTATTATAACATGATAATATGTGATCTGAGTTGAATAATAAGATTTAAAGGATGTACTTAATAAATTAGTAATTGAACAATGTTTATTATTGATTAATATAATGAAACGAACATGACAAGTCGGACATGAGGTAAGGGATCCTACCTCTCTCTTACTTTTTAAGTACTCTCTTTTATGTCACTTACATTAAGCTCCTCTTTATTATATTGGGGGATGTTTTTTTATATTCCTATTAATTTAAATTTTATGTTCATATGTTGAGAGACCATATTTGATCTCCTCAATCCATTTTTGGAAGTTTTAAGTTGTGTCGTTAGGCTGCCGAATTTTTGTAAGGGATTCCATATCTCACTTTTAATTCCATGAGATTTCCATTGTTCCCCACTAATTTATTGCATGTGGTGTATTATGTACTGTCATTTAATATATTTTATCATTATCTTATTTATATTCATGGTATTATGTGATTCATTTGGTGTTTACTATCTTTTTGTCATACGACTTGATTGATCACAATGAGGTAAGGGGTTTTTTCTCTCTTTTTGTTCCCGTGAGATTCATGCTACATTTGCTACTATTTCATTTTGTGTGGTGTATGTACTCCCCATTATTGTATTCTTTCTGTAATATAATTTAATTTATGGGTATTTAAATCTTCATTTTATGACTGTTATTTCATGGGGTGTACGTTTCAAATGTTACCCAAATCGGTAAGGAAACCTTTCAACTTCCATTTTTTAAAAGATTTTTTTGTTAGGTCTTTTAATTTACATATTATTATGTTGGGATATGTTCGTATATATCCTTATTGTTGTAAATGTTGTGTCCAAGTGATGAGATACACTTTTTATCTCTCATGAACTCATTTTCTGGACTTTAATGTGACGCCGATAGGCTATCGAATATCTATAATGAAACATCTTAACATAATTTAAATTCTTTGGGTTAAATATATACTTCATGATTATTTCGTGCTATGAATATGTGTGGATGACCTCTGATTATTTTTAACTTAATATCCACTTATATTGGGTGTTTTTATATTTTTCACAAATAATTATGTAATTGATTTATCCTTAATCTAAGGATACCACCTTTGTATGGGACTTCGTCTCCACCTCCTTTCATTGAGGCATATTTTTATTTCTACATGACTTTATACGGTGTGTGAAACCCTTTTGACTTTTAATATCATTCAAAGGGAATATTTTCTCTATTAGGCTTTTTACTAAACATCAAAAGGGAATCTTTTCTTAACGTAAGCGGTGACAATGACCTTTTTTGCCGCCGCAAGTATTATTTGATCTGTGGATTCCTTAATAAGATGTAATTTTTAAAAAACAAATAAATACCACACAATCTATTAATTTATTTTGTTATTGAAAATGGTTTTTATGATTGGATTTTCAATATCATAAAATTTTATATTGTTATTGCAATTTGGGAATTTTATCTTTCCTTTATTCCAGAGTTATGTGTTATAATTATGTTATGGTTCTTGGTCGTTGTTGCGTATACGAGTGGTTCCATGATAAACCTAGAGCGGGTGATCTCTAGATAGATATCCAATGCATTGGGTAGTGTGAAGGAGGTAAACATGAATGTTTCTCCGAAGATATTTTGGGAATATACTGTGACGGGTATTCCAAATGCGACTCCCTATGTAGCTATGATAACTACAATGTAAGTATGTTATGTATGCCATATGATACATTTATAAATTGTGATTACTATGTGTTATTCATAAATTTTATGAATTCATAAGGTATGTTATGATTGAAAATTTTGTTTTCATCGATTTGTATTTTTATGGGTTAATGTTTCCTTCAATTATGTTATAACCATTATTGAGCTTTTTATGCTCATCCCATGTTTTTGAAATTTTTTCCAAACGAATTTAAATGGAATATGGTCAAGGATGTGATCAAGAAAATTTCATGATGTCTAAAACATGGAACTAGACATGAATATTTTGTTCAATAGTTTTTATTTTGTGAAAATTTCATGAAGTCTAAAACATGGAACTAGGCATGAGGCCGCGTGATCCGGTAACCCTACTGCCGCCGCGGCTCCTTCCGGTGGCGCGCTGGCGTGCCGCCGCCTCCTTCGGCCACCGGCACCGCCGCACCGGCGGCGCCTTTCGCGAACCACCGGACGTGCTCCGGTGGTCCGTTTTTCCTGCCCTCTGCACCCGCGGCTCTCCCAGAAGCCGTAGAATACTGCGAAGGGTTCAGAATTCCTTTTCGGCCTACTTCTTCATCGCTCGTCGATCTTCACACCAAGAACATAGAATCGGTGGGTTCAGACTTTTTCGTTGGTTCACACCCACCGCGTTAGTGGATCAAACAACTTTCAACAAATTAATCATATGTCGAGGATTTAGTCCACATAAAAATAAAACCAACCCCCTACCTCATGCGTTATAGAATGAAGGTTCATTGTGGGGAAAATGACGTCGCCGAATAAGGATCACCGGCGTCCCGTTACACGGCGTCACAAAGAAGTGGATCAGCGTCGCGGTACACGGCGTTGTACGGAAGAGGATCATCGGCGTCGCGGTACACGGGGTCGCACGTAAGAGGATCATCAGCGTCTCGGTACACGGTATCGCGTCGTCGATCTCCGGGGAACTAGCGTTCTTCGTCGTCTTCCGTCGGAGGCCAGTGTTCTTCATCTTTCTTCGCGTTCTCCAATGAAGAATATGATGATTTGAAGGCTTTGAGCAAATCCTCTCCAATCCTTCTTGCAAAACGAAACAACAAAAAATAAAATAAGGTGTTGCCTTGTTTTATTAGTCAAGCCATCTGTTAAATGAAATTAAAAAATTAAAACATGATTTAATTGTCGTGCGTTGACCAATTAATGAGGCGTTTAAAAATCCAATTAAACGTGAGAGTTGACTTGGCATTAAATAGGTGGGTCTGGGTGAGTTACCAAATTATATGCACATGGGAGGTAAAAGGAAATATAGGGGGTGAGGCTCGTATGGGCCCCACCTCATTAATATCCTACCTAGGAGTTAGGATATCAGTGGGTCCCACTCCAACCATCATGCCTAGGTTAACAGTACTTAGAATAAAAATAAAATAAAATCTCTTACACAATATTTTATTTTATTCTTTAGTTTACCCGATTAATTAATAACCTCACCCGAGCAAACGAGACTCTAAAAAAGGTGTTATTAAGAAATTACCGGCGCTGCGATTCAATCGGTGCCCTCAGAATTCGATTCTGAGCACCGGTTCAAATGTTAGGAAAACCCGCTTGTTCGTTTGCTGATCGTACACGAGCTAAACTTTGGAAAATTTATTCTGGGAACACCGGTCCTTGGAATCAGGTGCCGTCAGAAACTGAATTCCTGTAAAATCTCAATGAAAATTAAGAAAAAATATTTCCCTTTAATTTTATGGGTGTTTACATTTTTATGGTCATGGAACATTGAGAAAATGTTTAATAAAACATGAAGAATCATCGGGTAATATTGTTTTGGTGCAATCAAATGTTTTCAGAGGTTTAGTGAGAATTGTAAGAGGAAGTGAAACATATGCATCCTCATATAGATTAGTGTATGAAATGTAAATTTTAAGGGTGAAATTTATTTATGCGAGGAAAATATTACTAAATGATATTTTAAAAATGAAATTCCTTATTTAAAAGAATAAATTATATATTATGTAATTTAACATTATAAAACATCAAAATTGCATTGTTTATTTGGGAATGATACTTCATTTATAATTTAACAAAACCTTTAAGAATCATATACTTTTATAATAATGATGTTCAATATTTATCATATGGAATGTATTTATAAGTTTGTTATGATTCCAATTGATATTGTTGAATGATGAAACAGTCTCGATCATTTTGATCATACAATACAGATCCCACTTATAGGATATTCAAATAGAGGTAGAATCATGGGGATTTTTCCTTGATTATGGAACAAGTGAGGTTAAGAAACTAATAAATGAGAGAAATAATTTTAAGGATAAGTTGGAGGTCCTTGATACCATGACCAAAACAATGTTATCTGATTAACCACATAAAAATATCACGATGAAACAATATACCCTTAGGAATCTTTCTAGTGTAATAATGATCAATGTTTAAAGATTGTAAAATTTTTAATTTTCATATAAAATTATAATAAAATGGTTTTTATTATTTTTTTATTATTAATAATTTACCATGATTAGATATTGTGTTTAAAAAAATTGATGATGAAATAATGAATGAATTATTGAATTTTTCTTGGAAAATTTATATTTTAGATCAAGATGATATATTATAATGATTTATTGATTTTTTAGGTAATTAATTTTTAATAAAATTTTATTATTGTATAGTTTTTACTAAATATAGATGATAATATAAATTTATGAATTAAAAACTATTTTTATAACAATCGGAAATCTGTTATCATAACAAAAATGAGCATTTTCATCAAATCATTATATTTTATTTATAATATAATGATTCCAAATAAGTACATTTTCATAGAATAAATGAATTTTATTTCTAATACCCACACTTTATAATCATCCAATAGGAATTTTTCAAAAAAAATATGATGGTATTCAATTTTTGTGTTCAAAGTTAGTTCAGTAATAATATACATAGTGTATCAGGACATCATGATTATCCAAAAGTGTTGTAACATATTTTGTGAATAGAATTCAAGACCAAATATATATTTACCCACTAAAATAAATTTTTTATTTAATTTGATCATATTTTAGTCCATTAATGTATCCTCCAAAACCTATATTATATTTTAATTTTTTAAAATAATTTCACTGCGAACATGAGTAACTTCCAAATAATCATGAGAAAGAATGTCATATCATCACTTAAAAAGGTAATATAATAAAAAATGGTTTCCCTTTTTATAAAAACATAAGAATAAATTATTATTATTTTTTATGAATACTTTGATGTCTAGTGTCCAAAACATATGGTCAGAATGTAATAAATTAATCACCACACTATCTCCCCATAAATATAACCAATATCCAATTTAATTCAATGAAAAATTTTATATGAATGAAAATACACTAATTATCACACACTATATACCTTGGAATGTGCCCAAAATATCTCAAGAATATTCTCAAGATCATTTAGTGCATCCCTCTAGATGTATGGGATCATAACCACCTCATATTTTCTCAAACACCTTCTTTATCTTCTTTATGTAAATTTCTAATTTTTATAGGGTAATTATGTTCGTATATATCTATATTACTTAATTTTTTATTTTTAATTGATGGGATTCCCTATTAATTCACATTTTTACCTCCCATGAATATTTTTCAACCATTTTTATGCTATCAAAATTATCTTGTAAATTTAAATGTCTAATTTTGTTTCTTCATACTAATCCTCATTTCTACTCATGGGTTTTCAACTAAATGTACCTATATGTAATTTATTTGGATGTTCCATTATATTATCCCACACTTCTTAATATCTGGATGAAATGTTATAAAATATGATCCAATTTTGGATTATATATGTTTTGAACTTATGCATTTACATAATTTGAATGTGATGGATGTACCTGAAATTCTGATTCACTCCAATTATTTGGGTAATAATTTAATCTTAGGATATTCCATGTATGGTGCTCAGGGGTTATTATAAAAACACATTGATATGTTTTTTTTATTTAACCCTTGACATATATTTATGATGCATTGATTTTTTTTATTTCAACAATCCCATGTTTTCTTTATGTTATCATCATATTCCTAATTCATTGTTCATGTTTATGATTATAACCACTTTTATGATCAATTTAAATGACTATTTGCTAACATTTAATAATTTCATTATACTATGAATTTTTTATTATCATACATGATTTATATCTCACCGCATTATTCTGTATGTACCTAGTTTATCCCTTGATGTTTAGCGACATTAATGTAATTTATGAAAATGTTAAGGATGTACTCAATATTTTTTTATTTATGTGTCAAGTTGGTATGATATGTAACAAATCTTTTAAATATGATAGTCTTAATGAAAATTTTGGATTCAGTTTTGTCTAATTATATGTCACATATCATGAAATAATATGAATTAAGATAAGGGTTTCCATAAGGATCCAAAATAGTGAAAAATATACATGAGTTTTAATTCAGGTTTTATTATCTTTAAATGAATAATTGAAATCTAAATTGAAATAATCAAACCAGGGTTACATCTATTTTTTTATTCATGAGGGTTTTTCAGGCGTATATCATTTGGTTGATCATAAAAGTGTTTTTTTATATTCAATAATCTAGAGGAATGTCTCTTCTCCGTTTTTATCATCCCTCATAAACGATTTGATATACTATATTTAATTTTGGTGGTTTAATAAGGAAATATTATTTATTTTATAAATTTAATTCCAATATGATTTATAATTAAATTCACACAATTTCAAAATCATGAATTTATATTTTGGTAATATGTATTTTTAAATGACATGGTGGATGTAATGACAACCCATAAAAGAGGCTCCTAAAAATTTGTTAATTTATTGACTATTAAATATCATTAATAAAATTATTTTCAATTGGATGTATTTTTATTATTTGAAAATTAATATAATGTTTCAAGAGATGAAATTACATTATTTTATATGTTTCAATGCAAAAAAATCATAAATTATTTTTTCAATATAAAACGAATTAGTTTTTGTTTGAATCCATTAATATTGATTTTTTGAAATTAATTTATAGATATTTGGATGAAAACATATTGATGTTGGTTTTTGGAATAAAGAATTATTTTCAATATTCTAATTAGGGAAAATTGAATTTACTTTTGAAATGATTTATTTATATTTGAATTAATGATATCCCCTTTGATTGTTTGACTTGATTTGAAAAACATCAATGACATTGTAGTTAGATACAATGGAGTACAACATGGAATGAATTTTACATACCATGTAGTAGATAGAAAATAAAAATAGTAACTATACTTCTATATGTAAATGCGATTATTATTAACTATTATTATCAAATTTTTCATAGTCTTGAGACTACTTCCCCTGGATTATTTATTGGAATGTTTCTACAATTGGAGTTTTAATTCACTGTCATGTGTGAGAACACCTATATGAACCACCCCTTGGGTCCCATAACCATAATTTTATTAGTAAAAAAATATTTTTCAATTTAGTCATAGTAAATTTTTTCCTCATATATTTTTTTAGATGAATAATTATTTATTAAATATTTCGATAATATGATATATTCATTTATACATTGATGGAAATATTATTATTCCCTACATAACTCTTATTCATTATAATGTTACCTCTAATATGTTTTATTATGAAATGTGAAAATATTTCTATACCACATTTTATTTTATATTGAATCATAGATGTTTTACTTCAATAGGTTCACCTATGAAATTATTGCGAAAATTCAAGTTGTATTTGTAACTCATACCATGTGTTTTCCATTGGGAATTTTATATTTTATTTTTACATGTCTATATAAAGGGAATGAACCAGTGGACGATGGTGAGTGTAATTTTGTGGACATGTAATGATATTTGGGACAAATAAAATACATCCCAGGTACCAATTAGATAGGTAATCAATGTCTGTTTGTGATAGTTTATGTATTATAAAAATTGTTTTGTTATTCATTATTAAGAAGACAAGATTACAATGTGTGAAATTATTTACTATATTATAATTTATCTTTACATTCCATTTAATATAATTTTGTAACGCCCCGACCCCAGCTACCCAGAGTCGGTGCATTACTTCGTAACATTGGCATGATCACAAAAGATCAAGTCTCGAAAGACCGATTAGTTTAGTATCCTTAGAAACACTAGATACATTCATAAATGTTACATTACATCACAAAGTGAAAAACTATAATAACATAGTCTCCATAGTCCACACTTCTATCATCTTCGGACTATCCCTACAGGTCATTCATAAAATACTCCCTCACATCCTGGAAAATATTAAAACATTGAAAGGGGTGAGCTCAGATGCTCAGTAAGGATAACAATATAGCGAAAGCTTTCATAAATACACATTAACATTTAAGGCAATGTATAACTAAAACAAAAGCCTTTTAAACTTGAACTTTAGCATAATATGGCAAAAGTAAACTGAAATAATACCATTTACTTACTCACATGGATATTCTACTAGTCAAATAATCACATGAAATATCAATAACCACTTTCATAATGAGGGAATGTATAATGCCATACATTCTGAAACATTTTTTCAAGGCCTCGGCCAAGACTTCTAAAATGATTAAGGCCTCGGCCAAAACCATAAATCAAATTGGGAAAGGGCCTCGACCAATTCCACGTCTAGTTGTCTCATGAGACCTACCGATGCATCGAGGAGCTATAGCGGGCTCCACCCGTCACTTATTAAGTCCAATAAATTCTTCATATGAATGGGTTTAAACATATCATAAACCATAACACAATCGTATCACATAAAACATGCATAAAGGAAACAGAACATTTCCACATTTCAATCACAAGATATCAATACAACACATTGATATAATAAAAACGCTTTCAAAACCATTTTCAATGCCAAAATAAATGAAAGTTAAATCTTTGTATTTATTTTTCATTAAAAAAAAGTGATGGCTTGTAGAGGAAGGAAAAACTCAAATAATGGTCACGGTGGCGAAGAAGTCATTGTCGCCGCATATGTACGGAAAGAAAAACATTCCCTTTTTGTCATTTAGTAAAACGCTTCGTTTAAAAAAGATTCCATTTGAATAAACGTAAAATTCAAAGGGGTTTATACACCGTATAAAAGAAAATTGTGTATAAAACCAAATATGCCTCAATGAAAGGAGATTGAGACGAAGTCCTTAAAAAGATCATTTTTAAAATAAAATAGATCTATTATGTGTGTTCACTATAGGTACACATAAAGAATGTAAAAAATAAAAAATAGGACATAATAATATCATGACATAATTTGAAAGTAGGAGATTAACCCAAAGAATGGAAGTTGGGTTAAGAAATTCCCTTACCTCGTGTCTGACTTGACTCAACCATTCTTTAACCTCCTGAATAATAAACTAGAGTTAATATATACCTCATTAAGAACCATTTTCAATTTCATTATCCTTTTTATATCACTTATTACAATGATATGAACATTATGTAATTATTTAAGTTAATAACGGTCGTTTTGTCGATCTTTGGTACTTGAGTCAACAATAAACTTCTTATAATTACAAGTTGTTTATGTGGTAGAATATCCATTATCACCAGAATTATATTCATGATTTAGATGTCATATATATCATTTATATTCAGTATATACATTCATTTATAATATTACGTAACATTTAGAGGTAAGAAATGAAATGCACCGACCATGGAGACGGTAAGCCGTACGTACGCATGAACACTAATTTCATTTCTATTTCGTATTTCATGGAATGAAATCATAATGATATAAATTTATAATATAATTAAAGTATAATATAGTGTATAATAACATTTACTCCATCCTTTATACATCCCACATATGGCATTAACGATTCTAATCACTTTGAGGGGGCGGTAGTCCGCACTTCCTAAAATGAAATTATCGCGTTTACCCATAATGGAAATCCTAAAGTATGCCATAAATGAGAAATACAGAAGAATAAGTAAAACATAAACATATTATATATCATATATAAATATAGTGACATCTTAATGGCCACCTTTGAAGGTGTTATATGGGTGTTGAACAATCATCGTTTCGTGAGGCAGAAATTCGCCATCCACAGAAACTGTATGTTCTTTAACCATTAGATGTAGGTGTGTGTAAGTGTAGCTATAATAATTATTATAACAACATCCTAGTATATTTATGATACATGTGTTGTTATAAAAGAAATTAATAAAAAGAGTTTAGGGGGTTGGAGAAGAAAAATAAAACAAAACAACATTAGAGAAGACATTACCTCAAAATCGGGTAACTCTTTTTGATTTGAGCCAAAGGCTTCCTTGGGAAGAGTTCTGCCCAAAGTGAGGCTTCTAGGAGTAATAGGGGGAAGTTGGGAGAGTATTTGGGCAGAGGTTGGCCGAGCCAAATGGCTTGATGGTGTGAATAAGGTGGGAGAGGTGGGGGCCTTTTATAAGTGGAGAGGAGGGGCACTCTTGGAAAGTAAAGAAAAGTCACTTTATTATAAAATGAGTTTCGGATTTTAGAAGTCCCACACTTATATAATTCGAGGATAAGATGATAAGGGTTCGAAATATACTCATACAATAGGTTTTTGACAAGTGTACGCTTTAGATTTTAAATTATCTTTCCATTTTATTTAAATCGTTAAATAATGAGGTCATCGCTGCATCATCATGATGTCATACATAATTTTATTTATTTAATGTCTAAAAATTATAAAAAAAATACTATGATGTAGGAAATCCTTTTATCTTTCTAATTAATATTTATAATCAAAATATGACTTGTTTAACCCCATGTGAAATTTTTTTAGTAAAACATTTTATGTTTGTGTCATTTTTTACTTTAACATTAAATAAAAGGTATTCATGTCATTTTACAACTAAATTGGCTCCATGGGGTCCCCAAGTTGACCCATGGGTTGTCTTGGTCGGACATGACTCATCCAATAGAAGTAGGACAAGTGTCAATCTCATCTCATATTATTAAAACATTATTTTTATCTTAAACTACACTAATTACCTCTAATCGCGATTAAGAACTTAAAAGTTACTATTCACCAAAAAATTATTTTAATCTCATTGAACCAAATTTTACTTCTTAATGACAACCATGTATGTCGGATTTTTTAAAAAAAAATCACAGAAGTGGTAATATTTCATTTAAACGAAAAATCAGTTATTTAACTACCACTTAGTGGTTTCAATATTCATCAAAAATTGAAGTTTTTCAGAATAATGCCAAAATTTCACCCTAAGCTATAATTGATATTCCAAATTCAAAAATGATGTCTATTTTTAAAAATTCAAAACATATAAGTTTCATTAATTAATTTTATAATTAATTCCCGCTGTCACAACAAATAGCATGTTTTTAAGAAACAATTTATATCAAAAGATTGACAATTGTTTATGTTCAATTTCAAAGTGAAATTAATTCTAATGACCACAATTGGATAAAATGGTAAAAATATATTCTAATTATACTTTAAAAACACCTAATAGTATAATTTATCACTATAAATTATTTTGATTAGAAATGTTGTTTTTAAGTATTTTTCACTATTCATAAAAAAATAGAAGTTCTCAGAAAAATACCAAAAATTCAACATAGGATAATTTCTATATTAGGAATACAAAAATGAAGTCCATTTTGAAATATAGAATTTCAATAAATTTAAAATGTGGTTATTACTATTCATAACGACTACTTTGATTAGTTGTAGTGTGTTAGAACTCGATGTTGCGTACAATGCAAACTATTACATTATTGAATGAGAATCGTATCATGGTAGCTCGGGGTGTTACATTCTCCCCTCCTTCAATAAATTGCGTCCTCGGAATTTGAAATTTTTCTTTGAAAATAAAATGTTGAAAAGAGAAAATACCTTTGAGGAAAACCCACATCGGAAATAAGGTTAATAAATATATAACATTAAAAGAATGCAAGATAAGTACAATGGTCACCCGATATAGCCCATTCTAGGATTCTATGAAAATATGGATATGGAGGAGAAACAAACCATCAAGGTCTGATGGAGAGATATAGAAAACAGAATTAGGAGAAAGTTTAACCACAAGAAAATCACAAACTTGTGATTGGTTAAACTGTCATTGAATCCCCATTTGGAAAAGTTAACCGACAACATTTTTTGTTTTAAGTTACCTTTTATAATGTTGAGGAATTTAATTAGGAGATTTACTAAGAACGTAGGGGAATATACATACTTGTTATGTATACTTTCATTCGTTAATAAATTTTTACCACAAACCCAACTTTTACTCCAAATGGTAACGGAACTCAAAAATATTCTATTTATCCTAATTGTATAAGGTTCCAAATGTTAACACATACCATTTAGACTAGTAAAATTATTTTGTAATAACCAGGGACTTCCTGTAGGCTAGTGGTTGGAAATAAAGGCCTGTCGCACTTTGATTGTGGGTTTGATTCCTGCATCTTTGTCCGACGCGACGGGTAATGCCCCACCCTGCAGGTTTTCCTTTTCCTAAAACTATAGTATCATAGTATTCCAAAAAAAATATTCTAAAATTATTTAACCTTAAACAATACTATCCAAATATCAACATAATCCATTCCAACCTTTATAGTTATCCAAAATACTTCTGTCCAACTCACAGTCCAAATTTTATAAGGAAGGTAAACATAATGAAGATCCTTTTTCCCACGTAACAACATGTGAACACCTTCATCATGTATTCTTTTTAAACATACTGAATTACCATGATCCCTTATTCCTTATAGAATACTAGATATACTCCTTCTATCCAAAAATGTATACAAAACATCAATCAGTTTCAAGGAAGTTAAGTATATCCAATATAATTTATCCAAATCAATCACGCCTTATTCCAAAATCACAATCTCAGTATCAGAACCATATTATGGTTTAACTTTCTCTCAACCATATATTTTCCAAAAATTTAACCTACTGTGGAGTCACTTTTCTTGGTTCCACACGATCTCAAGTCCTTGATGAAATAGTACTGCAGTACAATCCTTATATACTCCATAATTATTATAACCAGTACATCATTGATACAACACTCAAATTACAAAATTATTTAATAACAACATAAGAACTCTAATCACTACTCCTCATCTGTGGTAGTATCATAACTTGATTATTATCCAATAACATCATTTGGGGCATACTCTGATGATTTGGAAATTGGTTTGCGTAGTGTCCCCAATCCTTGCAGAAGAAGCATTGTACATTTGAAACCATTTTCTTACCCTTGCAGTCACGCACTTTGTGTCCTTTTTCTCTACACTTATAACAAACTCCCATTCCCTTTAGGCAAGTTCCATGATGTTTCATCCCACAATTACCACATATTGGAAAATTCTTCTTTCCCCTCATCCCTTTATCCATCATTCTCTCTTCCATCCCTTTCATCTCTTACTTCGCTTCAAAGACATAGGACTCAGAAAATTCTTTACTTATCTTATTAACACATGATACTATTTCTTTATATGTTGAGAACACATGGGAGACTATTTCCCTTCGAAATGTTGGCTTAATACCATGAAAGATACGATCCTTCTTACTCTTTGGATCATACGTACTGCTGGAGTTCACATTCCTTCTACTGGGCGCCATTTCTATACAATGGCATAAACTAGGTTAGTTTATGAATCAAAATACATAATTCCATACTTGTAAAACACTTAACATAAATTGAACTATTTATGGATATAATCCATAATCATAAAAATGTTTTCTTTGAGGAAGTATATACTCATAAACCCTTCATAATGATTTGTAATGAAAATAAGAGTTATCCTAAGCATATCTCCCGGGAGTTTCGTAACCAAGAGTGCAGCAAGGCCCGTTGCCGTGCACCAGTTCCCGTTCGAGTCTAGCTCATAGCGGTGTTTTCGGGTTTTTCCCCTAGGTACATCTGTGCCGGAGCTGCCTCTACCTGCTCGTATCCAGACAGGGATGTATTGCTCAGAAAACTCACAAAATATCTACTATAACAAAATTCTAGGAATTTCTTCTATACTAATCCTCAAAGTTCATCTTAGGTCTACGTGCTCTAATCAGAGTTTGTCTAAATCTAGCTTCCAAGGTTTGTACTAAACTGCCTCTGATACCAACTGTAACGCCCCAACCCCAGCTACCCAGAGTCGGTGCATTACTTCGTAACATTGGCATGATCACAAAAGATCAAGTCTCGAAAGACCGATTAGTTTAGTAGCCTTGGAAACACTAGATACATTCATAAATGTTACATTACATCACAAAGTGAAAACTATAATAACATAGTCTCCATAGTCCACACTTCTATCCTCTTCGGACTATCCCTGCATGTCATTCATAAAATACTCCCTCACATCCTGGAAAATATTAAAACATTGAAAGGGGTGAGCTCAGATGCTCAGTAAGGATAACAATATAGCGGAAGCTTTCATAAATAAAAATTAACATTTAAGGCAATGTATAACTAAAATAAAAGCCTTTTAAACATGAACTTTAGCATAATATGGCAAAAGTAAACTGAAATAATGCCCTTTACTTACTCACATGGATATTCTACTAGTCTAATAATCACATGAAATATCAATAACCACTTTCATAATGAGGTAATGTATAATGCCAGACATTCTGAAACATTTTGTCAAGGCCTCGGCCAAGACGTCTAAAATGATTAAGGCCTCGGCCAAAACCATAAATCAAATTGGGAAAGGGCCTCAGCCAATTCCACGTCTAGTTGTCTCATGAGACCTACCGATGCATCGAGGAGCTATATCGGGCTCCACCCGTCACTTATTAAGTCCAATACATTCCTCATATGAATGGGTTTAAACATATCATAAACCATAACACAATCATATCACATAAAACATGAATAAAGGAAACATAACATTTCCACATTTCAATCACAAGATATCAATAAAACACATTGATATAATAAAAACGCTTTCAAAACCTTTTTCAATACCAAAATAAAAGAAAGTTAAAACTTTGTATTTATTTTTCATTAAAAAAAAGTGATGGCTTGTAGAGGAATCCAAAACTCAAATAATGGTCACGGAGGTGGAGAAGTCATTGTCGCCGCATATGTACGGAAAGAAAAACATTCCCTTTTTGTCATTTAGTAAAATGCTTCGTATAAAAAAATTTCCTTTTGAATAAACGTAAAATTCAAAGGGGTTTATACACCGTATAAAAGAAAATTGTGTATAAAACCAAATATGCCTCAATGAAAGGAGATTAAGACGAAGTCCTTAAAAAGATCATTTTTAAAATAAAATAGATCTATTATGTGTATTCAGTATAGGTACACATAATGAACGTAAAAAATAAAAAATAGGACATAATAATATCATGACATAATTTGAAAGTAGGAGATTAACCCAAAGAATGGAAGTTTGGTTAAGAAATTCTCTTACCTCGTGTCTGACTTGACTCAACCGTTCTTTAACCTCCTGAATAATAAACTAGAGTTAATATATACCTTATTAAGAACCATTTTCAATTTCTTTTTTCTTTTTTATATCACTTATTACAATGATATGAACATGATGTAATTATTTAATTTAATAACAGCCATTTTGTCGATCTTTGGTACTTGAGTCAACAATAAACTTCTTATAATTACAAGTTGTTTATGTGGTAGAATATCAATTATCTCCAGAATTATATTCATGATTTAGATGTCATATATATCATTTATATCCAGTATATATATTCATTTATAATATTACGTAACATTTAGAGTTAAAAAAATGAAATGCACCGATCATGGAGACGGTAAGCCGTACGTACGCATGAACGCTACTTTCATTTCTATTTTGTATTTAATGGAATGAAATCATAATGATATAAATGTATAATATAATTCCAGTATAATATAGTGTATAATACCATTTACTCCATCCTTTATACATCCCACATATGGCATTAACGATTCAAATCACTTTGAGGGGGCAGTATTCCGCACTTCCTAAAATGAAATTATCGCGTTTAACCATAATGGAAATCATAAAGTATGCCATAAATGATAAATACAGAAGAATAAGTAAAACATAAACATATTATATATCATATATAAATATAGTGACATCTTAATGGCCACCTTTGAAGGTGTTATATGAGTATTGAACAATCATCGTTTCGTGAGGCAGAAATTCACCATCCATAGAAACTGTATGTTCATTAACCATTAGATGTAGGTGTGTGTAAGTGTAGCTATAATACTTATTATAAAAACATCCTAGTATATTGAGGATACTGGTGTTGTTATAAATGAAATGAATAAAAAGAGTTTAGGGGGTTGGAGAATAAAAATAAACAAAACAACATTAGAGAAGACATTACCTCAAAATCGGGTAACTCTTTTTGATTTGAGCCAAAGGCTTACTTGGGAAGAGTTCTGCCAAAAGTGAGGCTTCTAGGAGTAAGAGGGGGAAGTTGGGAGAGTATTTTGGCAGAGTTTGGCTGACCCAAATGGCTTGAAGGTTTGAATAAGGTGGGAGAGGTGGGGGCCTTTTATAAGTGGAGAGGAGGGGCACTCTTGGAAAGTAAAGAAAAGTCACATTATTATAAAATGAGTTTCGGATTTTAGAGGTCCCAAACTTATATAATTAGAGGATAAGATGATAAGGGTTCGAAATATACTCATCCAATAGGTTTTTGACAAGAGTACGCTTTAGATTATAAATTATCATTCCATTTTATTTAAATCGTTAAATAATGAGGTCATCGCTGCATCATCATGATGTCATATATAATTTAATTTATTTAATGTCTAAAAATTATAAAAAAAATACTATGATGTAGGAAATCCATTTATCTTTCTAATGAATATTTATAATCAAAATTTGGACTTGTTTAACCCCATGTGAAAATTGTTTTAGTAAAACATTTTATGTTTGTGTCATTTTTTACTTTAACATTAAATAAAAGGTATTTATGTCATTTTACAACTAAAGTGGCTCCATGGGGTCCCCAAGTTGACCCATGGGTTGTCTTGGTCAGACATGACTCATCCAATAGAAGTAGGACAAGTTTCAATATCATCTTATATTATTAAAACATTATTTTTATCTTAAACTACACTAATTACCTCTAATCACGATTAAGAACATAAAAGTTACTATTCACCAAAAAATTATTTTAATCTCATTGAACCACATTTTACTTCTTAATGACAACCATGTATGTCTGATTTTTGAAAATAAAATCACAGAAGTGGTAATATTTCATATAAACAAAAAATCAGTTATTTAACTACCACTTAGTGGTTTCACTATTCATCAAAAATTGAAGTTTTTCAGAATAATGCCAAAATTTCACCCTAAGCTATAATTGATATTCCAAATTCAAAAATGATGTCTATTTAACAAAATTACAAACATATAAGTTTCATTAATTAATTTTATAATTAATTCCCGCTGTCACAACAAATAGCGTGTTTTTAAGAAACAATTTATATCAAAAGATTGACAATTGTTTATGTCCAATTTCAAAGTGAAATTAATTATAATGACCACCATTGGATAAAATGGTAAAAATATATACTAATTATACATTAAAACCACTAAATAGTATAATTTATCAATATAAATTATTTTGATTAAAAAAGTTGTTTTTAAGTATTTTTCACTATTAATAAAAAAATAGAAGTTCTCAGAAAAATACCAAAAATTCAACATAGGCTAATTTCGATATTATGAATACAAAAATGAAGTCCATTTTGAAATATAAAATTTCTATAAATTTAAAATGTGGTTATTACTATTCATAACGGCTACTTTGATTAGTTGTAGTGTGTTAGAACTCGATGTTGCGTACAATGCAAGCTATTACACTATTGAATGAGAAGCGTATCATGGAAGCTCGGGGTGTTACAAATTTTATCGGAATTTTTTTATTAGTATAATTTAAAAATTCTTATGAAATATATGACTTTAATAGATGTTAGATTGTAGTGACTCATTTTTATATGGGTATTTTAATTACATATTTCAACATATTTTTTAAACTATTTGATTATCAATTTTTTTTTTTAATTTTGAAGGAATAAATATATATCATATTTTTATTAGTGAACCCTAGAGTGCCTATTAGGGGTGTCACAAAATGATACTCTATCGATATGGTATGTTGTGAATACTTCAAGGAATGAAATTTGGATTAGGTCACCATAAAAGTCATATAATCTAATGTGATATATATATTATATATGAAATATTCTAGTCTATAATAGAAGGCCTTAGTGATTTTTATATTCCTAGTAATGGGTTTCCAGTACATTGGAGAAAGTAGTTGAAATCATGGTGTAGGGTTATCTACTATAATTGGTAGTGGTCCCACGTGATGGTCATGGTTCATGAAGTCTTCGTGCTAGATTACTCGGTCTCATGGATCCCTAAAATAAGGATCCCATCCAGGATAATGTTTACAGACTGATAGATCGTGTAATACTTTCAAGGTCATGGGTCACATCGCATGTGATTTATCAATCCATATAATTATATATGGAGGATATATACTATATAAACAACTATAGAAAAAGTTTTATCATGATAACCGTTGTCCCATCAGTGTTATTGAAGGCCCCAGAATGGTTGTGCTAATAGAGTGTTGCTGAGCCACTATAGAAGGATCTCTAGGTGTATTATTACATGATATACTATTTAAAACACAAACATATCATGTCCCACACTAGAATTAGAGTATTTGGGGATAAATGTATGAAATTTTTTACTCTACGGAGTGATTTTATGTATCTTCACAATAGTTCATTCACGGTATTATCTCTAACTTCACTAATTTATCAAAGAAGCTTTTTGAAATTGGATTGGGGTATTCATTGATTTTTTATGATTTTTTTTATAGATTCATAATTATGTGGAATGTAATGATTTATATTTATTCCAAGAGATTACTTTAGGATGTTTTTCTACTATCACGATCATCATACTAATGACTGTGATAATGCTAAATGGGAGAGTATCATGTGGAACCTCTTGGTAGAAGAAATGAAGTAGAATTAATTTTTTTCAATTTCTTATTTTATGGGATTCTTCTATGATGGTTAAAATGATCCATTTATAGAACGAGTAGGCCCCAAAATAGGATTTTTTAACCTACCACCATTAATTTAGAGTGTTTATAGCTCTATATATAATGGTATATATACACCTATATTCTAGTTATGTAAAGGTATATATGTATGGAATCTAATAGGATGTTCCCAAATTATATATGCATCTGGGGATCAGCATCTATATTTACAATCACCGTAGAACCTATCTTATATATTACAAAACATATGACATGGTCCCAATTAATATTTTAGAGATGGGGGTGTAGTGTCTGGAACATCATGATTAGTAATTTTTAAAACCTACTATGTCCCCCCAATTTGTTCTCGTCTAGTCATATATGATATTAGATAAGATCGTTGGGCTGAATTATCATTATGACACATGAAAAAGGCGATGATCCAGGAAAAATAACCTTCATCATGGATCGAAGACATCATCAACCATCAGAATCGTGATAAATTGATATTTTATATTGACCTGATCTTCAAATGTCACATGTTGTGAATTCATGAGGAACATATTCTTATCATGTAATTTTAAATTCTATAAGAAAATAAAAGTTCCTTGTGATTGACCTTATTCCGATGAATTCCTTTTTTTTCTTCATAGAACATATGAACTGTATCATTCAACAATTATTCGATCATTTCATGAAAATGATTATTAATGATATTACCATACATTATATATCTATGTAATATAATAAAGAATATTGAAGGGTATCTCTAAATTTACTTTAATATATCTAGTTTTATGGTATTGTAATAAATTATTTGTTATAAATTATAGAGGTATACATTCTAAGGAATTTCAGTTTTGATATTTGTATAGTAGTTGAACTAAAAATTAAATTGGTTGTAAAAAAATGGGGTCAACCTAAAATTTCATTACAAGGGAATAATTTATATTATTTTAATGTTTATTATCGAAAGATCATTATATATCATTCGGGTGTTGTGGCCACATTCTATAAAATTAAAAGAGAAGGCTTTTTGTTCACTAAGATAGAGTCATGTTATAATATTTTCAAGGGACAAGGAAGAGGTTTACCAGTATTCTTATTTTAATAATTTTGGAAGAGGGAGTTTATGTTTTAGTGTTATACAACCCCTCTAGTTTTTGGGTGTGTTTCTACATAGATGGGGATGATTATTTCTAATAGATCAAGGTAGTTGAGACCCCATGTGAATAACAACACAACCCATGACATGGAACATTCCATAACAATCCTCACCAATATAGTGGTTAGGTTTATTATTATAAGGGATTATATATTATATTTGTAATATGAATATAGTTTTAGGTATATATTTTCATATAGAGTCATAAACAAGAGATATAGATGTAATATAGAGTCCTTACTGAACATTGATATTGAGTTGTTTTATAAATTATGAAGGTGAATAGTGGTGGTAAATTTCCATTTTATGAAATCACATTACCACATCATGGAAGTTGTATCGTAGTAGTAATAATATTTTCTGCTAAACGTTTTTGAGGATTGAAGGGAATATATTCTCTAGTTAATGATATTTACTTATCCAGTTCTTCTATCTGTGGGGATAGCTCATTTGGGAGATATAAATTGTAAATTACATGAAAACCATGTATCATTATGAGATTCATCATATTATATTTCTAAATATGATTACATAATTCATTTCCATATATTATAAGTGGATTTGGTAATGATTTCAGATAATAAATTTTGAGAGTTTTGTAAGTGGTGATGTTGTAATTGGACATTTGAAGGGGTTTTTTGTGGCAATTCATGTGGTGGAGTGTTTCCATATTTTTTCCCTAATACAACACCTATGAACAAGTGAAGATAAAAAATTAATTTCTAGTGGAATTGTGTGAACCACTGGATAAAATAATTCACAACATTGTGATAAAATAAATTTATTTTCCAAGGGGGGACTAGAAAAAGTTATAATAAATCATACTATCTGAGTGATTGTGGATCAAATTTTGATAATGGCTTGCCTCCATGTTATCTAGAAGTGATTTTTAGTGGAATGATTCGAGTTCTTCTTCCTATAAGAGATCATTTAATTATTTAGGATAACCATTAAAATTGTATAAAATTATGATTCTTATTATATGACATTGTCTTGTAGTGGTTTATAATATAATTTTAAACCCAATTTTTTGTAAACATAAAATTATTCACTAAAAAAATCTTGATTGAATGAACCATTTAGGTTTTAGATGATAGTCTAAGATAATTCATTTAAGAATTTTATTGAATCGTTTGTCAGAACAAAAATTTGATGGGGTTCACTTATAATAATAATTATCCTAGCTGTAAGAACATTGTTCCATTACTTGATAAAAATGATTGAAAAGGTAATTCACCCTCATTCTCTAAATAAATATGAAATTCGTCACTTATGGGATAATATATTGTGCAAGAGATTATTGAGAAACTACATTTTGTCCTGAAGTGAGTGAGGGAGTACCTATATTTGAATATACATGTGATAAACATAAATAATATATAATAGTAAACAAGAATATATATAAATATATCCATCGATATAGAATAATATTGACACCCCCCATTTCATATTTAACTAGTTGTGATTATTCTAATAGTATACCTGTATTCTATATAAGAAACATACTGTAACCTTTTACATTTCATTTATATTGATCTTAATTTTCATGGACGAATGGTGATTTGGAGACATAGACAAGGTAGGATTTTAAGGCACACGTTGTAGGTGTTTCCTATTACTATTAACAATAATGAACACAATTTTTTCATGACCTGTGATTTATCAACATGGAGAATAACTGTTTGATGTTATAAGATAGTTTAATGACTATTGATCATATAATAGTACAAAATAAAACTGGAGATAAAATTAATATGTGAGGATACAATACTATATGTCCTAAACACATCTTGGTTCATAAATAACAATATTTATAACCATTCAATATATTAAATCATCATAATTACATGAGATCCATGAGAAACAAACTCTCCATGATTGTACGTCAAAAATGAATTTGATAATTCATATATTTTATTTAATTCATTTTCATTGTAGAAATCCTAAATATGATACATAATTTTCAACACAAAAAATTCCACATGTTTCATTAAAATATTAGTAGGCATAGAATTTATCATGAAGAATAGGTATCCTATGTAATTATCCAAATGCTTAATATGGTTTGAAAATTCATCCTTACTATCCTAATGTACAAGATAATCTGAAATATTATTTTATAGAAGATATATTTTTGATTCATGGAACTCTATAACATGTTGGTGTATATACAATTCCTTTCAATTCAAGCATTCGATAAGGGTTAACATCTCAAAAATGAATTAAAGTGTAGTTGTAAATTATTGTGACTTTTCATTTCAATTACAATGCTGTAATATATTATTACATTTACTGAATTAAAATATAGATAATAAATATTAATATTGTTGTTAATATCCAACTATTTTTCTGAAAAAATATCCCACACCAATATGCATGTAAAATCTCATCACAAGGATTTCATAGATTAAGGTATATGAATACCACCTCTAAAAACCCATTTGAAGGTTTTACAAGATGTATGAAGGTATTTAAATAGTTTTAAATGTAAAATATATTATCATCAAACTCCATGATCTCAATAGTGGACACCCCAGCCCTGAAATACAATCTATGATTTCCACAAATAATTATCTAGTAGTTTCTCTATCTCTCATGAAGGAAATCAGCCCTTAATGAAGGGTTTGTTAAGTCAATATAAAACACATTATAGAGATTATTTTCATATTGAAATAACCTCGTTAGTGGTTTTTCGGGCACTTTGAACTATGCTTTTTAATTCTACTCATTTAGTTTAAGTATATACCAACATTATATTTTATTTGAGGTATTTTAATCTTCATGTTGAAACTACCCATTTTTCATTCATCATGATTATCAATATTATGTGGATTTAACATAAGTTATTTATCTTGTAGAGATAATTTTTACAAAAGACATAATATTTAATTTACATTTATCAGATATTCGTGTTCCTTATTTTTTCTAATTATTAAATATCATAATATAATTAAATATCTTAATTATTGAAATCAAATAAATAAAGAGTAGTTTTTATGAGAATATCTAATTTTGTGTTCATCTAGAGTATGATAATATCATTCCTAACCATAGGTGACATATTCATATAAATAATATTTGTTTGATATACAACATTCCACCCATGCTACTATGTACCTCCTAGATTGGTTTTCCCTTAGCTATGAACATGAACCACATCCACTCACCTTTTATTTTCATCAATTACATAATATTATTCAAATATTATTTAGGGGATAAACTGAATTTATTGATGGGGGTTTAGTTAAATGAATCGATTGTAATGTAATACCGTACATAATGAGATTATATAAACCAATTATAGTCCATTATTCAATTTATTAATTTATTATAAAATCCAATAAATAATAATTTTAATAAACAAGTCATATTCAATGGTTTTATAAGCTCGTAGTCATCCTCACAGAAGTAATCAATATGAAAAAGTACACCTCCTAGCATTGAAATCAATTTATTATTTATTATTTGAAAAAAATGCTGAATTAATTAAAATATTTAATTAATTCAATTTCTCAATATAGTACAATGATAATACAATGTCTAATAAAGATAAATATCTTAATTTATTTATTAATAATGTACATCATGAACATAAACTATAGATTATTATATTGAGTTAATTAAATATTTATAAATTTTTGAAACCAGTTTCTATACAAATATATTACCTATTTCTAGAAAACCCTACTTCTATAAAAATTTATTGATAAATAAAAGAAAGACATGAATGGGAATGGATTGATTAAACTCATCAAAAAATAAAATAACTAAAAATCAGGACCATATCATGTAATCAGTTGATTCACATTCTGATTACAAACTATTTTGATTGAAAAGCACAAAGTACATTTCCCTCTGTGTATCATGTTCAAGAGTGAGATCCTTTGAATAAGAACATTTATACAGGCCACACCCATCTACATTATTCCCTCGGTCATGTTTTTATGGATTACAAGCCCATTTCCAGGTCTTAGTTTGTTTCTAAGTACCTTATGGTTCATCCCTATCAAAATGATGGGTATTCTCCATAAGAGGATATCACAAGTGAGGGTATTCCCCATGTGATATATCCTTTCTAATAGAGGACGCAACATCCTCCATCTTGTTATTTTATTTTCCAGGTAAAGAATAATCTTTCCACAGATCTTCATCCACATCATGCTTCACATCCCATCAAAAATCTGTTGGACAAAATTCAGTAGTATCTGAAACTAGCTCATTAGGTAGTGGTTGTCCAGCATTGGATACTTTAAGGATATCTTTAAAGGAAACATTATCACCATCAATTATTTTCTACATTGATCTATTTTTTTCAATAGTATCATAATAACCAATTTCCAATAAATTCATCAATTTTCTGGTATGACCAATGTATATTCCCCTTCATGTCAGCATCTATGTGTGTTCCCGTCACATTAGTGGTGTGATTATTCACAGAGTCTTTCATAAAAAATTTCTTAATAGAAGGATGATATGAAACTGCATGTTTGACATGTATATTTCAAACATTCATGCATTAAGAGACTTCATGCCTTACACTCTTCATGAACAAATAGATATTTGGTATGAATTTATATTGAAAATGAACATCAATATTATCACCATTTTACATTATATTCTCAAAATAATGAAATGTATTTAGAATTTAAACATCGATAAGGACTCTAAAAATGTACCAAAATTTACCTTCAATAGTGTTCTCATCTATATAAATGTGTGAACCAACAAAGGGGACACAATCATTATGAATTAGATGATGCCAAATTACCCAATTAAGACAATGAATTTCTTTTTCAAGATCTGTGACGAATTATATTTTTTGCATCCATATGTCATCTCAAATCCCATGAAGAACCACGGAAGATACAATGATTATGAACCTAAAAACTGGAACTCCAGGTATAGTAATTATCATATTCATTTATGAATAATAAATGATAATACCCTCCTCCATAACGAACAATCTTTCACTGGGAAATTTCCCAAATACAGTAGATCCATGATGTAACCCCCTAAGTATTGAAACTTCTATCAACATTACCAAGAATCAAATGGCTAATAAGAATAAAAATTACAAGAACCTAACATCTCATGATGAGAATGAGTATTTGCAGGGATTGTGGAGGTCCTATTTTCATTTCTGGAGATATGAGTAACCACAAACACTTGAGTACCTTTATAATCATGGATATTATTCTATATAATAGAAAAAAAGAAAAACCCTTTCATAGGTGATTCAACACACAGCTAATGGGATCTAGATGTAGAACACCTTCGTTCACAACCCTTCATGCCACTATATTTCTCGTTAGGCTTTAAGAAGATATGTCTAGAGAGAAATTGGGCCATCCTAAACTCAATAAAAAACCCCACTTCCACTCTATTCCTCATCATATAATTAGAAGCTCCACATGGTTTTGAATTTAGCCCTCCCAAACCCACAAGTAATAAAATCCTTACCGTGTCCTCGTGAATAACAACATTTTCAAAAGCATTTGTATCATGAAAAACCATATATAAAGACATAAAATGTGAAACCATAGAAAACTCATGATGGCTAGGCACTCAGTGAATATCCTCCCCATTCATATTTTTATTTTCGTTAAAATATGTTTAAGGGTTACATGAATTCAACCATAGTGGGATCCTCATAGCCACTGTGCACCACATATTCTTCTTCTAAGAAAAGAAATTAAATCACCTTATCCATTATATGCACATTGACGTAGTCTGGTGGGACTTGATCCTATGCCAGTTCCCCTAGAAATTGAGATATCCAAACTGGTCAACCACTCAACCAATGCCATGGGGTAAAACATGTGTATGGGTCCCACCTGTAGTGTATCCAAGATAATGGAATAAATACTCTAAATTTACCTCATCCAAATTACATGATATATAGTAAATATAAACTCATTATGTCTTCTTCTAACCATGTATTCAAGTTACCCACTGGTTGACTTGAAAATTATATCATATAAATGATCCAATATTTACTGATGAGGTACATGATATATGTCTATTGATTGAATGAGAGTGTTTATCCATCATTATGATTAATTAATAAATAGCATGTATTCCATCTAAATTATTCATATATAATATAAAATATTTTATTATTATAACTATATCCATTTTTTTATAAGACATTATCTTAAGTGGAGGTGGATAATTACTCTATGCACTTTATGTAATTATTTTTATGCGATCTCTCTACAGAATGATAGGATTATCTATAGAACTCATAATTTACAATGACAAACAGTGTCTCTCTAAATTACAGAAAATTTCATAAATGAATGTATAATGTGATCAAGTTTGAAAATAAACATTCACATTTTTTTATTATTTTTATATTTCTCATTAATACTCATAGAAAAATTATTATTGTTACTATATTTATTATTATTATATTATAGAGCATACCCTAAACTCAAGGATAAAAACTTATAATTTTTCATGAATTAATTAATACAAAAAATTATATATTATTATTATTATTATTATTATGATATTTCATAAAATGTCATTAATCTCATTATGAAAAAACTCTTTAATTTTAATTATTGTTTTAATAAAGAATTTTTTTATTAAGTAAATACCACTTAATTATTGATCAAAAAATATACATATATTTATATTATATTGCAAAAATATTGTGAATAAAAAAAAATATTTCTGTAACTATATAAATAATTTTTTTAAAACAATTGTGAATAAAATAGAATAAATAAAAAATATTCATATATATAAGTTAATATTTACCCATTGAATTATTTTTTAATAAATATTCAACTCACATATATATTCTATTGAATAAAAATTGATTATATATTTTCAATGAAACAATAATTTATAATTATTAAATAACATTTATGAATAACATTTATCCCACATGATGAATTCATATGTAATTTAATTTAGTTTTAATATTTCCTCAAGGTGGGACCCACTATGCCCCTTTCATTGTGTTATATGGGTAAACTACATAATGTATAATCATAGCATCTAAAAATAAGACAAGGATCATATAAAGAATAAGGATAATTTATCAATGAAATGTCGTTTCCTATAACTTTAAACTGCGTAATATAATCCAATGATGTTGACATCTGTAATCAGCTATGATGTATTCTAGTTTCATTAACGTAAATGCTCAATGTATCATTAATTAAAAATCCAGAAATAAACTTTTAAATGGTAATTCCATGGACAGGGACATGTTCATGTTGTTCAATTCCCATCCATGTCCCTGATATATCAAAATAAAAAATAGTGTAATGGATATATCAATTTTATCTCTACTCATTAATAGAAAACCACTAATGATTATCCCAACATGTCCAACCTCACTATATTCATATGTAATACATAAATTCATCAAAAAATCAATCAATTAATCTTATGACATTTATTACTACCACCCATTATGTATAATGACCAATATTAAAGTATTCATATAAGAATATGCAATGAATTTTCTAAATGTGGATTCCCTAATGAGGGTCATATTATCATTACCATCAACATTGGATATTATGAAGGGAGTTCACTTTAAAAAATTATCCTAAAGGCCTATGAGTATCCACCCCAGATATCATGTATCATATATTTCTTGTAATATGATATCATCCTTCCATGTAACCTATAATTATATATTTATTCATGGAACTTATAGGTTCTCATTATAGAAATGATTTTATTTAATATTTTTTTGTGAAAGGAAAAAATAATAAATTTTCTCACACTATATTAGTTAAAATAAAAATCAGGATTATATATGAATTTTTCTTATATATTCATGAACATAAAAAAAGTAAACATAAACTAAAAAAATATCCTTCAATTAAACCAACACAAAAAGACTCCCAATTAAAATAGATCAATATAATAACAACCTTAATTCTTCTATTTCATTATTGATGTTAATTTTTTAGTGATATATGTCCCCAGACAAGGGATCCACCCCATTTTATTCCATGTAATCAGTTCTCAAATTGACTTCATTCAATTGAGAAAGGGCCCCAATTTGTGGTATTCAAATAGTATTTGATTCATTCGTTGATATAACCTTGTTTACATTGAGAGATCATCTACTATAATTTTATTGAAATATAATGTGATAGGGTCACTTATAATAGGAACAACATCAAGTTCATAACAAAATCTAAATCCAAAAAATTTGTATAATTTCATCAAAAAATATACACAATCACACCCCACTATAAAATTGGAAACTTTTTTAAATTATTAAATATTTCATCACATAGTTACTCCATTGAGTATAATTACATGTCTTTAGAGTGACTTCAAATCATTGTAATTTATTTTTTAACTAAAATCATGATATCCTTTGATAACTAGTTCATTATCTTCTCTATATAAATTGATGATATCATTATTTTGAATCAAATAGATACAGATTTCTTAAAAAGAAGAATTATTTTCTCTAATATAATCTTGAAATATACCTACTATATTAAATCAATAGGAAACATTAATCATATTAAATAAAACATCACAAATTATAAAACATGTCATATATTCATAAGGGATCCAACCCATTATCTTTCACATCTATTGTGTTTGAGGATGTATATTCTTTGAGTAAATTTTATGATATGAAATATGGTACAAAAACAATTAGGATTATTCCATAGTAAATATCATCAATGATTGGATAATGTATGTACATTCATTTATTCTATGTAGTATTTTGGATTTATTATGAATGATCTTGATTCTGACGATATATTCTACTTCATCTAATTACATTACAATGAAACACAAATTTAACCAATCCTAATCTAATTTTATTAAAAATATATTGATTGAAAATAGTTTTATGTCCTCAAAATATTCCATTATGAGTAGAACAGTAATAAAACATATAATATTGAAAAACCATGTATGAAACTCAATATTAATGGAATAAAATTCTATTATGGATTCATAAAATGGAATGTTCAATAACATAGATTCCTACATTAACACATTAACTGATCTCGAAATCTTTATTTTATTATTAGTATATTAGGGAGTCAAAAACACTTTATGATGTGTCATATATATATATATATATATATAATCCTAACAATTTCTATTATAGAATTTTGTTTTAATAATCATCATCACTATTTCATAGTCAGGTGAAGATTTTATGGAATGTAGAAATTGGATGGTTTTAAATAAATAAACCTGTTAAAAAATTAATTTTAGTCAATTCCATGACAGTATCTATAACCTTCATCTATTAGTATTTCATTATATGTACTAACATTAAATTTTGATGCAATATTTTCTCTATAATAACTATTTTAACCCAATGAGTTTGACATCAACTGGTAGATTGAAAAGAACATTGAATTATTCTAATACATAGAATATATTTTAGTAATCCATGCATCATTCTAAATTATAGCTTTAGATATCTCTACTCACTCCATGATGTAAATAAGTTAATAATTTTGAACAATTAATGTTCCATCATATTTAGTGTATATAAAATCATATATCTTTTGTTCATTATCCTAATAGGTATTCAGATGTATTACATTTTTTCAAATTATAACATCTTACATGGGTTCTTATAATTTTCTTTTCATATACCAAGTCATGTATATCCCGAAAATAAACTACATTGAGGTAAATAATTCACCCTCGATCATTATAAAAGATTTTCTACCTATCATTAAAAGGGAAATGTATTGAAAAAATAAATTTCTTTTTATAAAGGTTGTATAAGTATTACACCCTTGTTTTTTTGGAAACCCTCTAATGATACACATTATTCCTGATGGTGCTTGTCTGATTCCAGATATTTCCCTAAAATACTCTTATCAACCACACTCACATGCCCGTGATATTGTTATTTTTGTCATAAAAACTTCAAATATGGTATACTGTATCTCACCATAGTTGGTAAAAATTATAGAATGTGTGTTGTATTGAGTAATGTATTTCCGCATTAGTACAATGGAATGGAATTTCATTTCTCATTTAACTAACACAATTCTAATATGGTTAATAAATAATATTTTGTTGGGATAATAACTCAATATTCGTAAAAAAAATTATTAATTATTTTTAATGTTAATCACATCCACGACCGTTTTAAGATTCTTTATATACTTAATGTTATTATTTTAACATACAATGCTGAATCATTTGATTTTACAAAAATATTAATTCATATATATCTATTTTTAGGAAAGTATATATATACTAAATACATTATAAATGATAATGAAGTAAGAATAAACAAAACATTCTTCTACTAAAAATTGTCTAAAAAATCTGTGTGTACTCATTCTAGATGCTCAGCTTCTCTTTAAACATATCCACCAAATTGATGGAATGATATTTTTCATTTTCATCAAATAATACAATATTCAGTTGGTTTAGGGTAGTTATATCCGAGTAACCCTCATCACAGTACCTTTTCATATACATCACATTTACATGGCAATGTTTATATAGATATTGTATGTTTTCAAATGAGTTATTTTATAAAAAATATATAAAAATATATGATTATTATATATTTTAAGTAAATACATAATGATCATTATATAATTTTTTTTATTGTACTATATGTTGTATATATAAAATAATCAAGTTTTATTTCAATAATTGAAAATGAAAAAATCATAAAAAAGTAATGTAACACAAATTATGTTTTTGGAAATAGCATGTATACAATATAAATCATTATAACTCATGAACGTAAATGTTTCCAAATAAGTTGGTATTATTTTATTCATAGGTAATTCAGCCTCACATTATTGGATGCCTAAAAAACCACCTCATAATTGGAGTCAATTTGATATATACTCATTTAAAAAATATAAAATTATGTATGTGTGTGTGTTCACCATATGATGTATCAAATACCCTATTTTTACATATTAAAATATATCACTAAAAAGATCACACCTAATTATCACCCTTACTTATTTATCTTGGTGTAGTTATTATTCTTGTCATCTCTAATGGAAAATGAAATCCTTATTTGACGCTTTTCATCCTCTCTTTTGACATTCCTCATTGTAGTAGGATTGTTTTCGAGATCCTAGGACATATTATGAACCTTAGGTGAATTTTCCTTGTTTATCCAAATATTATTCACTAGAAGCACCATGTGATTTTTAATCCGCATTTGTTTATTAATATCTATAATATGAGTGAGGAGTTATGAAATCATTCTCACATTGTTTCTCATATTATAATTAACAATTAAACCAGGGATAATCATAGGAAGAATGGATAAAATGGGATCTGTGCACAACTCATTAGAGAGCGTAAATACCAATATTTCCATAATATCAAAATTGATAATATTCATCATTATATAGGGCCTAGTTGGAATCGACTCTCAAATCATACACATGAATTATATATTATTGATCTAATATCACTATAGTCCCACCTTCTCAATTTTGAGATCTTGCATATGACACATGATACTATAGGTATCCATGACATCAAGATGATTTTAAATATAATAGGAGAAGGAATATAGAATAAAAAATTGGAAATTTGTTGTATAATCAAAAATGATTCATTAAATATGAAATTCTTCATCATTAGACACTTTTACATGAAACAGATGAATATGGATTTCCAGCACTTGTAATATTCATCCATGATGTAGTATGACACCTAGAATTCTTTTCAATTCCATTAAATTTTTGATAGTTAAATATTTATCTTTATCTGGAATATATTACAATTTCATTTTCGATTTTCTGTGAATTTCTATATATATAATCAATAAAATAGAAATATTAGTAAGTTAACTGAATTCCATTTTAGATAACATTGTAATTTAATTATGTATCTCATACTATTTCAGGAATATATAATAGTCCTCAACATTAGTTAGAGAATATATCATCACATAGAAATCGTAGTGTAAATAATCCATATGAAACTTCTCAAAACCTATAGGGAAGTCTAAAAAACTAATTAATGGAATTTTGTTTTTGTTTTTTGAATTGTTTACTTAATTAACACACAACTCCATGCTATTTTGTGTAGCACTCTCTATTCCTAAAATATAGATAATGATTTACTCAATAGACTACCTACTAGTTACACTATATATCATGGAGACAATCAAACCGTAGAGATAGATATGTTAGGTCATACTTAACCTGAATAAATAAATTCTTAGATAATTGAATGAACCATATTAGTTTCTGGTCATGGAATTGAACTAATAGTTAACTAATACCCATAACGTGGAGGGATATAGTGAATCAATAGGTCATTTATTTGTTTTTGATAAATAAAATATCTATTTTATTTTATGTTATATTTTTTACCATTATGTGGATTTTATAAAAGTCATTATCCCTTTGAATATAAATTTTACAGATTTATAATATTTATTTTTCTTCTATATTTAATTATTTTTTAATCGATCATCTTATGATTTAATTACCAATAAATAATTAACCTTGATATAGAGTAAAATAAAATAATTATTGATGAATGACTGTGTGTCTTCCTAATTGTTGGTTAATCATGTCATAGAAAAACCAACCCTTCACAGTAGTGAATAATATATTAGAAACAAGATTATTTTTAGTTTTATCATTCCACCCATTATAAATGGAAAATAGAATATTGTTTTTACCTAAAATATGTTCCTAAAACGTCTGCACTCACCATTGTGCTCTATCAAATACATAATCATAAATAATATTGTGGTGATGTGAACAATTGAAAATTTTAATGGGGAGTTTATATAAAATATTTATATTCACATTTAAAATTACGTAATTGGAGGAGTGGAATTTGTTAAGCACCATTATTTATTTTAATAATTTTTTATAATAAACAATAAAAAATAAATCAACTAATCATGTCATAATAATATGATGTTGTAATATCATAAATATCGATATACATATAATGGGAACCCAAATTTACATTATCCATATTAGGACACAGCCTTAAACCATACATAATATCGAATTAAATGAATAATTCACATTGAGGATCTTTTCGAGTTTAGAGTATTAGAGAATTAGAACATAACTATTACATCTCAAAAGATTACAAAGTAGACACTTTTACACAGTTTCTAATTATTTTTATTAAGTAAAAAATCTTTGAAAAAAAAGATTCATGTCTAGTTCTATATTTTAGACGACATGACTTTTCCATGATCCCTTCCTTTACCCTATTCATATTTATGTACTATGAAAAGCATTTCAAAAACATGGGATGAGCATAAAAAGCTCAATAAGAGATACACAAAGAAGAAAAACTATTAGTTTTTAAAAACAACAAGTAAATGATTAATAATTTGACATAAGCAATACTTTTCACCTTTATGAAGTAATAAATACACTTCACTGAATAAAAGATCACTACTGACCCTTTTGTATTCAAATGATTACTATAAAACCCATATAGAGAACACATAACATATAAATGTAACATGGGGAATAAACATACATAAATGGAATAACCATACGGTCAACTTCTACACATTTCGCTAAATAGAATAGCCATACGGCCAAATTCAATACCCAATGCATTGGAGGTTATAACGTAACCACCCGTCCGGGTTTTCACGGCACCACCAGTCATTTGGATTATCACATAACCACCTGTCAAATGTCAAAGTACCAATATGAAATCATAAGACATAAAACAAATATAAAAGAAATAAAAAATTTCCACATTTCAATCACAATATATCATTTAAATATATTGACATAACAAATCCATTTTCAAAACCATTTTCAATAAAAAAATACAAAAAAGAGTATATGGAATTTAATTTCTTTTAAAAAAATTACGGATTGTTGAGGAAGCCGAAGATCAAATAATACTCGCGGTGGACGAAAAGGTTGTTGTCACCTTTAATGTTAAAAGAAAAATTTCTTTTTGTCTCATTGTAAAATGCTTCTTATAAATATATCCCCTTGGAAATGTCAAGGGTTTTTATACATCGTATAAACGAATGTTTTGTATTAAAACAAAATATGCCTCAATGAAAGGAGATTGAGACGAAGTCCTTTACCTTGTGTCTGACTTGACTCGATCATTTTTTAATCTCCTGAATAATAAAATAAAGAAAATTTCTACTTGCATAAGAACATTTTTCAAGTTTAGTATTACTTTTAAATAACATATTACCATGAGATAATCATTATATAATAATTTATGTTAATAATGTTTGTTTTGTCGATATTTGGTACTTGAGTCAAAAATGGACTTCTTATAATTACATGTTGTTCATGTGGTAAAAGGATCATTTATATAGAATGATATTCATGTTATAGATATCATATATATCATATATATCCAACATATACATGTATTTATAATAGTACATAACATTTAGAGGTAAGAAATGAAATGCCCCATTCATGGAGATGGTAAACAATACGTATGCATGCACACTACTTCCATTTCTATTACATATTTAATTGAATTAAAACGTAATGATACATAGTAGTATTATAATTCTAGTATTGTGCCATATTTTATATCATTAAATCATTCTTTTATACATACCACATATTATATGAATGGGTCATATCACTTCGAGGGGGCAGTAGTCCATACTTCGTCAAATGAAATTATCGCATTTACCCATAATGGAAAGCATAAAGGTATGCTATTATTGGAAATTACAGAATCATAAAGAAAACATAAACATAAAGAAAACATAAACATAATATATATCATATATTAATATAGTTTTTTCTTAATGGCCACCATGATAGGAGGTTGGAGATATTTGAACAATCATCATTTCGTGAGGTGTTAGTTTTCCATCCACAGAAATATTATGTTCTTCAACCATTAGATGGAGGTGTGTGTAAGTGTAGTTCAAATACTTCTCATAAAAACATCCTAGTATATTGAGGATTCTAGTTTTATTACAAACTAATGTAATAAAATTACATTAGTGGTTCGAGAAGTAAAATAAAAGAAAATAGTTTAAGAGAAATTGTTACCTTTAATTTGGGAAACTTTCTTTGGTTTGAACCAAATGACTTTTAAAAGTGCCTTCTGCCTAAGGTAAGGCTTCTAGGAGGAGGATAGGGATGTCGGGAGCTTAATTTTGAAGAGTTTTGACATGCCAAAAGGATTTAGAGGTGTGATAAATTGGTTAGAAGTTGTCTCAATTTATAAGGGGGAGGAGGGGCTCTTTAGGAATGTGTGACGATATTATTTTATTATACATCGATATTCAGTTTATGAAGGTAAAATAATCATTAAAGTAGATGATATGATGAATAATAGTAGAAATAATATTATCCAATATGAATTGGATTTGTTTTGGATGTGATTTTAATATTTAAAATCATATTTATTAAAATCACATATTAATGAGGAAAATATTACATCATTATTGTGTCATAAATAATTTAATTAATGTATTTTCTAAAAATTATAAACAAATACCATGATATAGGAAATCATATTATCTTTCATATTAATATTTATAGTCTAAAATATAACTTTTTTAAAACCATATAAAAATTAATTTACTAAAAGATTGTTGTTTATGTCATTTTTTCCTTTACATTAAATTAATTAATCTAATGTGTCATTGTCTTTCATAAGTGGCTCCATGGGGTCCCAAAATTTACCCAAAGATGCCCATGGTCGTCCATTACTCATAAAATAAGGTCATGCCAAGTGTTAGAGTAAATTTTTAATTATAATAATATTCTTTTAACCTTGAATTACACTGTTTACCGTTAACTGTGGTAAATAAAAGTCAAAAGTTACTATTCCCCAAAAATTATTTTCATCTTATTGAACCAAATTTTATATCTTGATAAAAACCATGTATGTCGTATTTTCAAAATTAAATTCACAATAGTGGTAAAATTTCATATAAATGGCAAAGTCCATTTTTTAACTATTACTAAATGGTTTTACTATTCATCAAAAAATGAACATTCCAAAAAAAATACCAGAAAATTACCCAAAGTAAAATTTGATGTCCCAAATCTAAAGAAAAATTTTATTTGGTCAAATAGAATATATAAAATGACCAAAACTATATTTAAAGAGGGTTCTCCATTAAAAGGCGAGAAATCAACCTTTTAATGTAAATTATGCTTAAAATTAAATTCATTCACAATTTAAGCCTATAAATTTTATTGGATAAAAGGAAATACATTTAACAAACCTGTATAATTGTATTTTAGTTATTTTTTTCATTCCTTCCAATACAACGAAAAAGATTTAACTACCATTTAAAATAATAATATTATATTATTAGTGTGGAACGTAATATTTCAAAGAAACCTGATGTTGCGTATTAGGTAGGCTATCGAACATAGCATCCTCTTTAAAGTAAAATTAATATTTAATTCACACATATAAATAAATATGAAATATGTCTTATTATTTATTTACCTGGAATGTTTCATCCTTCCCCCCTTTTGGGAATTGAATCCTAGTAATTTTACTTATCAAAATAAGTGGGGGTATTTATCCCTCATAGCATTATCAAATTCCCACTTTGCCTGTTCAACACTATGGTATTTCCACAAAACCATTATATAGTGAATTAAGTTATTCCATAACACTTTCTCTCTACAGTCATGAATCTAAACTGGTTGTTCCTCATAAGAGAGATTCTCTTCTAGCTGAACTACCTCTGGACTCAAAACATGAGATCGATTTGGCATATACATTCTCAAAATCGAAACGTGAAAAACATCATGTACTTGGGAAAAACATGGATGTAAATTTACTTTGTATGCCACTGATCCAACATTATACAGAATTTAATAAGGTCCAATGAACCTCAGACTCAACTTTCCCTTTACACAAAAACACATCACACCTTTCCATGAAAAAACGTTGAGAAAGACATGATCACCTACCTCATAATAAAGATCATTCCTCTTGTTATCTGCATAACTTTCTTGTCTGCTCTGAGCTGTTCTCATATTATAATGAATCAACTGAACTTTCTATGCCATCTCTTTTACAAATTATGTTACCATCATCTTCTTTTCACCTTTTTCATCCCAAAAAGCTGGAGTTCAATAATGCTTTCCATATAATTCCTCAAATTGAGCAATCTATATACTTGAATGAAAACTGTTATTATATGAAAATTCAACCAATAAAATTTGTTGGTCCCAACTTCCCAGATAATCTATGGAGAAAGCACATAACATATCCTCCAATGTCTGAATTGTCGTTCTGATTCTCCATCTGATTGAGGATGAAAAGTTGTACTAAATTTTAATTCAGTACCCAGTGACTTATTAAGGCCATTTCAAAAGTTAGAAGTACACATGGGATCACGATCAGATACAGTGGAGAGGGAAACTCCATACATCCTGACTATTTCTTTAACATAAAACTTAGAAAGTTGATCTAGAGACATTGTATCTGAAAAAGTAAGGAAATGAGATGATTTATAAAATCGATCAACAATAACCCAGATAGCATTATTATATTGAGATGTATTTGGTAATCCCACTACGAAGTCCATTGATAAAATTTCACATTTCCACTCTGGCACTGGTAAAGGAAGAAGTATTCCTTTCGGTAACTGCTTCTCTACTTTAAGCTAATAACAATTCAAACACTTTATAGTAAAATAAACAATATCACTTTTCATTCCATCCAACCAATAATACTTCTGAAAATCAATGTACATCTATGTACTACCAAGATGAACTGAAAATGGAGAACTTTGAGCTTCACATAAAAACTCATTCTTCAACTGTGAATCACAAGGCACACATAATCTGTTTCCAAACCTGAAAACACAATCATTATCAATGTCAAATTCAGGAAACGTACCCTTCTAAACAAACTCTAGCTTTTTCTGTAACTCACTTTATTCTTTCTGAGTTTCCATTATGCTGTCTGATAGAGATGATCTCACTCACACCTGATATAAAATAGAATAATTTCCTGCACCAACAACATCCATGCCAAAGTTCATTAAATAAAAAACCAAATGATCTTATTCCAAACGTATCATAGTTAATGATGCATTAATTTTTCCACTCAAAGCATCATACACTTAATTTTCTTTTCCCAAAAGTTAATGGATCATGAAATCATAATCCTTAATTATTTCCAACCATCTCCTCTATATCATGTTTAATTCTTTTTGAGTGAATATATATTTCTAACTTTTTTATTAGTATATATTTCACACTTCACCCTATACAAATGATGCCTCCAAATATTTTGACCTAAAACAACAATAGAGAATTCCAAATCATGTGTATGGTAATTTAACTCATGGGGTTTCAACTATCGTGAAGCATAAGTAATTACCTCATCATTCTGCATAAGGACACAACCATGACCTTTCAATGGAAGAGTCATTGTAGATAACTAAATCACCCTTTCTGGAGGGCAGTTCTAAAACTAGATAATTAACCAATCATCTTTTTAAATCTTGAAAACAATCATCACATTTTTTGTCCAAATGAACTTAACACATTTTCGAGTTAACATAGTCATTGGACAATATAACCATGCAAAATTTTGAACAAACCTCATGTAATAACCTGCCAAACCAAGAAGACTATGAATCTCTGTTATATTTTTGGGACATGGCCATTCATCCACAAATTTGGTTTTTGTAGGATCAACAATTATGCCATTTTTTTAAGAAATCCGACCAAGGAACGAAATTTTTTGTAACCAAAACTCACACTTGCTGAATTTCCCATAAAGTTACTTATCTTTTAGGGTTTCCAAGACAACCCTAAAATGAATTTTGTGCTCCACTTTACATTTAGAATAAACAAAAATATCATCAATAAATAGAACCACCATTTATCACCTGATTTAACTGAGCCATTACTGCAGTAAACTACACAATTCTGATTCTGACCATCTTAGGATGCAGATTTGAATGTTATTATCCTCTGTATGCCTTCCCAGAAAAGTTGCACTATTTCCTATATGAAAAACCATTATTAATAGAGAAATAACTTAGTTGAATCAAAATTTTACTCTGTAAATGCTATATCATTTCAATATTACCATAAATTATTTTATGGACATTTATTTAACAATACCCTAACTCTTAATGTAATCTAAACCGACCTTTGATACCAACTATAAAGACATGGCCTTAAACCTTACATAATATTGAATTAATTTAATAATTTAAATTGAGTATATTTTCAGGTTTAGTGTTTTAGAGAATTAGGACATAACTATTACATCTCTAAAGATTACAAAGTAGACACTTCTACAACGTTTTCCATTTTTTTCATAAAATAAAAACTCTTTGAAAAATAATAACCATGTCTAGTTCCATATTTTTGATGGCATGAATTTTCCATGATCCCATCCTTGAACCTATTCCACTTTATGACCTGTGAAAAGCATTTCAAAAACATGGGATGAGCATAAAAACCTCAGTAAGGGATACACAAAGAAGGAAAACTGTTAGCTTTTCAAAACAACAAGTAAACCATTAATACTTTAACATAAGTAATACTTTTCACCTTTAGGAAGTATTAAATACTCTTTACTAAATAAAGGATCACTAAATACCCTTTTGTAACCAAAAGATTACCATAAAACCCATATTGAGAACCCATAATATTTTAAGGTAACTTGGGACATAAACATTCTTAAATGGAATAACCATACGGTCAAATTCCACACATTTCACTAAATGGAATAGCCATACGGCCGATTTCCATACCCAATGCATTGGAGGTTATAACATAACCACCCATCCTGGTCTTCACGGCACCAACCATCATTTTTTATCACCGGACCACCTGTCAAATATCTATGTATCATTATAAAATCATAAGACATAAAAAAATATAAAGGAAAGAAAACATTTCCACATTTCAATCACAATATATCACATAAATATATTGACATAAAAAATCCATTTTCAAAACCATTTTCAATACCAAAATACATAAAAGTGTATATGGTATTTATTTTCTTTTAAAAACATTACGACATGTCTAGGAAGCCAATGATCAAATAATAATCACGGAAGAGGAAAAGGTCATTGTCAACACTTATGTTAAAAGAAAAATTCATTTTTGTCACATAGTAAAATACATCGAAGAAATATATTCCCTATAAAAAGTCAATGATGTTTATACTGTGTATAAAATAATGTCAAGTATTAAAACAAAATATGCCTCAATTAACAGAGATTGAGACGAAGTCCCTTACCTCGTGTCCGACTTGTCTCGATCGTTCGTTAATCTCTTGAATAATAAACTAAAGTTAATTTATACTTGCTTAAGATCATTTTTTATGTTTAGTATTCCCTTTATATCACTTATTACCATGTTATAGGCATTATGTAATCATTTATGTTAATAATTTTCGTTTTGTCGATATTTTGTACTTGAGTAAAAATGGGATTCTTATAATTACACGTTGTTCATACGATCAATGATTTATTATATCCAGAATGATATTCATAATTTGGAAATAATATATATCAAATATATACATCATATACATTTATTTTTAGTAATATATAACATTTAGTGGTAAGATATGAAATGCACCGTTCATTGAGATGGTAAGTCGTACGTAAGCATGCACTCTACTTCCATTTCTATTTCATATTTAATGGACTTAAAACATAATGATACATAGTAGTATTACAATTCCAGTATTGTATCATATAAAATATCATTAAATATATCCTATATATGTACCACATATGGTATGAACGAGTCATATCAATTTGAGGGGGCGGTAGTCCACACTTCCTCGAATGAAATTATCGCGTTTACCCATAATGGAAACCATAATGGTATGTAATAAATGAAATTTAAATAAGAATAATGAAAACATAAACATAATATATATCATATATAAATACAGTTCCATCTTAATGGACACCATGGGAGGTGGTTGGAGATATTTGATCAATCTTCATTTCCTGATGCGTTAGTTTTCCATCCACAGAAACATTATGTTTATCATCTATTAGATGGAGGTGTGTGTAAGTGTAGTTCAAAAACTTCTTATAAAAAATTCCTAGTATATTTAGGATACTTGTTTTTTTATAAAGGAAAATAATAAAAAGATTTTAGGAGACAGAGAAGTAAAACAAAAGAAAAAAATTTAAGAGAAACTGTTATCTTTAATTTGAGAAACTCCGTTTGGTTTGAACAAACAGACTTCATAAAGTGCCTTCTGCCTAAGGTAATGCTTCTAAGAGGAGGATAGGGATGTAGGGAGATTAAAGGGTCATAGAGTGGATGAGCCAAAAGGCTTGAGAGGTGTGAAAAATTGGTTATAATTGGTCTCCTTTTATAAGGGGGAGGAGGTATCTTTAGGAATGTGTGATAGTATTATTTAATTACATAATGATATTTGGTTTATAATGGTAAAAAAATTGTTAAAGTAGAAGATAAGATGACTCATAGTCGAAATAATATCAGCTAATATAAATTGGACAGGTTTTGGATGTTATTTTAATATTAATTATCTTGTTTATTTAAATCATTTATTAATGATGTAAATAATACATCATCATTGTGTCATAAATAATTTAATTAATGTGATGTCTAAAACATTTAAAAAAATACCATGAGGTATGAAATCTGTTTATCTTTCCAATGAATTTTTATAGTCGAAAATATAATTTATATAACACCATAAAAAAATTAATTTACAAAAATATTTTTATATAGGTCATTTTTGAATTTACATTAAATTAATTAATCTAATGTGTCATTTTCTTTCATAAGTGGCTCCATGGGGCCCCAAAATGGAACCCATGATGCCCATGGTCAGCCATTACTCATCAAATAAGGTTAAGTGAAGTGGTAAGGTATATTTGGAATTATTATAGTATTAGATTATCCTAAAATTACCCTATTTACCTTTTACCGTGGTAAATAGAAGGAGAAATTTATTATTCACTGAAAATTATTTTCATCTAATTAAACCAAATTTTACTTCTTGATAATAACCATGTATGTAGTATTTTTCAAATTAAATTCACAGAAGCGGAAAAATTTCATTTAAATGAAGAAGTCAGTTTTTTAACTTCTACAAAGTGGTTTCACTATTCATCAAAAAATGAACTTTAACCGAAAATACCAAAAAATTACCCAAAGTAAAATTTGATGTCCCAAATCTAAATTAGAATTTTATTTGGTCAAATAGAACATATAAAATTGACCAAAACTGGATTTAATAAGGGTTTTACATTAAAAAGGTGGTAAATAAACATTTTAACGTAAAGTATGCTTAAAATTAAATTCATTTACAATTAATGCCTCTAGATTTTATTGGATAAATGTAAATACATTTAAAAAACATGAATAGTAAAATTTTAGTTAGTTTTGTTAATTACCGCTAATACAACAGCTAAGAGTTAACTACCATTTAAAATAAAAATATTATATTATTAGTGTGCAACATATGATTTCAAAGAAACCTGATGTTGCTTATCGAGACGCTATAAAACATAGCAACCTATTTAAAGTAAAATTAATATTTAATTCACAAATATTAATAAATATAAAATATTTCTTATTCTTTATTTATCGGGGATGTTAAAATCCAATATTCAATTCAGGTTTTTCATTATTAATATGATAAATATGATTTAATTAATTAAATTTATTAATTATTTTATTTCATCGCACTATAATAATGATCATATAATCTCTCTTGGAGATACCCATACAAATATAATATGGAAAATAAATTTATTAACTAGTAATTACATATCAATATATGTAATTAATTCATTCATTAGTTCATCATTAAATCATATTTTATAGAAAAGACAGCATACAAAAATACAGTGATAATGTTTTCAAAATTACAATTACTTATTAATTATGAAATTTTGATATTAATTTTATAGAATACTACAAAGTTTTATCCAATGGGCATCAAGATATGTGTTATAATTTCTTTTTTTCCATACATACACTACTTGTTGATATTGTGTGTATCTTAGTCAGATTACCCAACATGTGATGGAGAGATTTAGATCTTGTGTTCAACATCTCATGTGTTTGGATATTAAATATATGGGTGTTTGGATGTTGGGATTAATGATTCAGACTACAAGTATTCCAGTTACACATTGTTTATCCCTTTAAAAATTCATGCTCATATTTCTCATAGCGTTATGTTAAAAATTTAATAAAATGATTATTGTAAAATTCACCACTAAATTGTGCAGAAGATACGATGTAAATTCCACCTAAATTCCATGTGGTAAGACCATACATGTCCTAAGATGAACATGTCATTACATGGAGTGCACTAAATACCTCACATGTCAATACTTCATGGGGTGTTTTGAATCCTATGCTATATCCAATTACAGTGAACATGGGTATATACCATGAACTTTCTGATCATATTTATTGTATCTATGTCTACTCGACAAAATCCACAGCTCCTTCAGATGGAATCTATAGTTTTTCTTAATATTCTTTTAATTGGAATAAGTTTATATGAGATTTGAATGAGTATAAATAATATGTAACTAACATGGTAATTAAAATTAGTATTAAGGAGTTAATATACTATAATTTAAATATATAAAAATATTTTTTTATAACAATTCAAACATTTTAAAATAATTATAATTTAATATGCAATAACTGTAGTAAAACTTGAATTTTACCGGGCCTTTCATGATCTATATGAACAATGATGAAAAAAAATTTCTATCGATGTAATATATTTTTTCCAAATTAAAATATAGAATTTAGTTATCAAAATCCATGAAGAGAAAATCTATTTACATATAATATATAAATAATTTTTAAAATATATAATTACTATTTAGTGAATTATTTATTTTTTAATTATTTTATATACCACTCATATTTTACCATCAGTGTGTTAAATGAATCATGAGTTGATTCCCACTTGTATCCGTCCTCATTTTCGTAGTGGACATCTAATCATCATCATAGAATTATTGTGGTTATATAGTAGATGAAATTATAACTTTTGGTGATTGATATTGATCACAATCCAACTATATTATCTGAATTTAATTCACATTTCTAGAGGAGAAAATTTTCTTTGTATTCTTTATATAATGCTGGGCATGAGGTCACTCTAAATTTTGAGATCGTACTCTCCTGAAACTGTTGTGATAAATGAAAGAATATTGCCCTCACAATTAGAAAACATATTGTTCATAGTTTTCTATAGTGTTAGTGTAAGAAAATAAATATTTAACATGGAATATATAATTTTTTTTAACTGATATATGAATTTAATGAGGGAGGTTGAGAAAGGAACAACTGGTTTGAAGGAAATTCATGCCATAACAATATAGAATTACAGATAAGGGGATTTATTAAAAAATTTATAAACCATCAAACATTGAATCAACTCAATAAATCCCCCAACTAACTAATATTGAGGTTGTAACCATCAAGAGTGTATCTTTAATTCCCAAGAGTCCCATTTCAAATGAAGTGTGAGGAGGTACCTTCATTAAATTTAACTCATGTTTGTGAAACCCCACATGTTCTCTAAACAAACAATCATCCCTGAAATCCAGGACTTTTCAAAACCAAATCCTATTTCTATGATAGTAAATAAATACACTATGTTTGAAATTTAATGGAACATGAAATTTCATATTTTTGGAGAACTATGAATTTTTGAAACTCAAATGATCTTCAAGAGAGGGATGCTATAGATTTACAAATTTTGTAATCATTTATGAAACCACCTACCATGGGTTTTTTAGAACTAAATCCATTGTAGATAATTATTTTACGAGGTTCCATGTTCTTCATATAAGAAGAAATCATTGTGGGTCACATGGGGTATAGTGAGTTAATTATCCATTAGGAAACCAACCCCATTTTCATCAAGACATCACTATGAGGAATGTTCTCTCTAATTGTGGAACATATTTGTTCATGAGACTCCTGACCTTCATGATAACTCAGAAATTTATGAATCCTTCAATTAACATAAAGCAGAAAAAATCTCGAAACCCATCATCTGACAATTATATGGTGACATATTAAATCAAATACTCTTTCATTATTATATAATGATAAGGGAACATATACCAATATAATAATGGTTCAAATACACCCTAGGTTTAGTGGAGACCAATACCACTTACCCTCATGTACTCCCACATTTTCATCAAATGTGGCTTAAGTCATTAACCATTTTATTTCTCCTAATTATGGATACCCTAATTCCATTTTATGTTAATAACATCACCCCAAATACCAGAACTCTTAATTATCATTTTTATGTTATTTTATACATCATTACCCACCCACAGGATTAATTGTAGAGGAAAAATATTCCCCAATGGTTTCATCACCGAAGGAAATGGTTTACCTGTATTATTACATAGTCCCCTTTGTGATACATCCTCTCACATTGACATAGTGCTTCTTAGGGTGTTATCCCCATCCACATCCTTTATTTATGATTTAAAATATCATATCTCTAGGTCCTAGTCATACATGTTAAACAATATGACAACTCCCTCAGAACAAGATGTTAATGTTTATCGTTAACCTATGTAATAAAAAAATGATCCCCAATGCATGATCAACATCTAATTCCTCCTTCTCCCCAGCCAAGGGAAAACACTCCTAAATATAGTAGCTTCTACATTTAATCCCCACACCACCCCTCATTTAAGATCATTTCACGACATGGTTGTCCTTATTGCATGATGATAAACTAACTCTACCAATCAAATCATACAATCTTAAAATATGAAATTAAAATGTTAGTGTTTTGATCCCTACTAATTAAATAGGGTATGTAAGAAGATATCCCATGGTTCAATCACAAAACCCCCACATCACCACCATTCTCCCATGCATGAAATCTCCCAAGAGGACAGGCCAAACACCCATCTATCCATGAAACATGTTAATATTGTGACCTATATATCCTTGCAATATGTCAAACTGATTACAAATATGTCCCTAAAATACATTAAACAATCAACCCATCATTGACCACAATACATTAAAACAACAACCCCACTTTTCCCACAAGAAATTTAATGTATGTCATATATGTCATCACATGTTGATCAACATGTGACTATCCTATACCCAAAATACATTAAAAATTCAATCCATATGTACCCTTAAGGAGTTAATACTACTACCCATATATCTAAATAGGATGATAATCATATGACCTGATTTTGAATACCTACTCTATATAATTAACATTGTATTGTTGAGGTGAAAAGCCTCGAAAGGCGTTCTCCCCTATCATCAAATAACGCATGACAAATGCAAGATACAATTAATTATTCACATGAGATTTATCAAATGAGATGTCTCCAACTTAATAAAGGGATTATTCTATAGAATTACAACATTTCAAACCTCTATGGAAAACTAGTCACTCCCAAATTTACCACATACATCTACCAAAGGTTTCTTCTCTATAAAAAAAGATGATTACTAATAAACTAACATCCACCTAGAGATGGAATCTAGAATGCATTTCATGAACATGAATAAAATCAATATGGGTGACTCAGAGAAGGTGTTGATCTTCATGGAAGAATCAATGGATGTAGGAACAAATATCAAATTATCTCATTTCCACTATAGAGCTGACATCTGCAATTATTATGATGGAATCCACCTACCATTGACATGAATAAATGTATAGAATAATGGTGTGCGATGTGTGAACCATACAAAAAGAATTGTAAACAAAAATAGATGCACCCTAAACGAACTTCATATTTTCCAGTTGTTAGTAGATTAGTAATGTTAGATAAAATAATATCTTCAAATCCCTAGATCTTGATGATTTTGGTGCAAAGTTTCACAAAACAAAAATGGTGAACTCAATGTGAAAAATCTTATCCAACAACTATAGGGAGGAGTATAATTTAGGGAATAGAAATAAAAAATCATGAGAAAAAAAAGATATTCAATTACAGATTTCCCTAATAATGATTTGGCCCCAATAATAAACTCTCTTACGATTTGGGTAGGTTACCATTGTGTATCTTAAATCTATGATATTTCATGAATAGTTACCCCCACAATTTCTGGGAGAATAAATTTCATTATGGAATTTAGTATTTCCAACATTGTATTTTCACAAAAAAATGATTCACATGTTAAATAAAGAAATCAATATTCAAGAGATCCATGACGTAACACAAATAGTAATTGGGATGGGGAAATGTTTGTGCGGTAATCCCATATGACTATACTCATATCAGTATAGCCACCATGCCTTGAACAACTAGGAACTCATGCCCAATATCAGGCTCTGTGATCATATTTGAGAGGGTCATTGAAAATAATATTCATTGATATGAAAAATAAGAATTCATTCACACAACTTATATTAACCATCAAAATATTAACAAATATGCACCTCACTGTCACTACATACCAAGATTGTTGCACATTGGAAAACCATCCCTTATTCAATTTGGAAACCACATCAAGATCCACTCCATATAGTTCTCTGAAATCTCACGGCCCAACACCGAGGAGGCAGGGTATGCTCAGGTCGTACTTATCACAATATCCATTTTGGAGCTTCGTTGAGGGTCTCCAAACAAGACACATTAGCACCAACTCTGACTGATCCCATTTTTCTATGATCTAAATTACACCATCCCTCTTATAAAAGCCTCATTTCATAAATCTTTTTTTGATAATAGGGGTATACCAAGAACATTTTTTGACAAGAGACATCATGTAACACTCTAGAAGACAATATCTTCACCAATGTATCATAACAGATACAAAAAACATCTCATTCGAGAATGTCCATCTCCTTCCTTGAATCAATAGAAAATCTTCCTCCTAGGTAGTTCATGTTGACTCTCTTAGTATTTACCAGTACCAACATCCATTAAAGGAAATCATGAGATTGGGATAAATAATTTGAATAAACTCTAGGAACCACCACAAACTAGTGAAGACATCCTCCCCACCAATCTAACAACAAGTATAGAGGACCTCCCAATGATAAACACAATCCATTCTCTAAATAACTATTCTAGGGTAGTTGGTTGAACATCAATTTTTATATTCTTCCTAAAGTGTAAACCATGACACAGTTTATGAAATCCTAATAGACTCTAAAAATATCACACAAGGATAAGGCCAAAACTATTAGATGTGGGAGGCTTGGATGAATTATTTCATCCTCGATCTATTAGATAATATTTTTTTGGTCGACTCGATGAGGTAATATTCAACCCCATTGGATAGTTTAATGCATAATCTCGTAATTTTTCTCTTTCTAACCAATATTACAATGTCAAAAAGTTTCATAAATCCCTTTGGATATAAATTTATCTGTATGATGTTCTGACCACCCACCATTGACTTGTAGTGAACCCGTCTATGCCACCAATTTTTATCCGCCTCTCTACTCAAAGAAAGATGTCAGATAGATTTTAGAGTTCAAGGTGGAACCATAAAATCATGGTGAGGACACTTATGATCCTAGAATGGATGAATTTTCTAATTAACATGAGCATGTAGTATATGAAATATAAAAAATGGATATGATCTTGATATTGTATCTTAATCTAAAATTAATCCAATTAAATAGTGTATATATGGATGTTTTAGTGAACCCTATCATGCTAAACTAGCTGAAAATAATGTCGACATATGTGCTACCACCTTTATCTCACCCCGAACAGATAATGTTTTTGGTTGACCAGGAGTAGGATCCTCCACCTATATGTGAAAAAATGGAATAATGGGAACTCCTATATGGATTTCAGTAGTTAATCATGTGTGGCCACATGAATCTCCTCATTATAGTATCCTGGAGTCCCTCAATGAGTACTAGGCATTCTATTTTCACTAATATATATTGGAGACCCATCACCACCTTTTTTAAAGGTACCCGACCTTTACAGTGTTCCATGAAAACCTTGATTACATTCACTAATCATGAAATAAGGTTAAGATCATAGTGCTTGGTGCATATCATTATCCCGATTCATATTCATAACATTATAATTTTATAAAAAACATGTTATAAGAGCCTAGTTGTTCTATGAGAAGTCGTGAATTTGGATCCCCTATATGCCCAAATCAGATGTTAGAGGTAGTGTGATAAGCTCAATTTTTTCCTTATCCTACACCAATGATAGGTCTATCAATCCATCCATCAAAATGATAGTGAAATTTTTGATACATCAACTACCATGACTAAAAACATCACTACTGGTCCACATGAAAATTAGAGAATCCTGGATAATAACATAGGGCATAATATAAAAATCTTACATCAATGGGTGACACGATACAATTGAGACCTCATAGAATGTTCACACACTCATTAGTTGAGACATGAACTACTTCTAAAGATCCACCCATGATAATTGGTGTCATATACTCGTCCATATATCAACAATATAACAGACATAATGAGCCTTCTGACCTACATGAGGCTTCTCTAAAAGAAGAATAATAAACTAAGATAAATTCCTTACATCGTGAGCTCATGGATAATAAAAAGTTCTATACTGAGATCATTGTAGATATGTATCCAGACCATAAAAATTTGATATGGATCCCCATCACTCCTCTGATAGGGAACCCAATTATATTTAGTATTATACCCCAATATGATCAAGCAGGACCCATGAAACCAGAAAGTGTAGTAGTATGGGAAATTTCAAAATATACAATATATTAGTCGCATAAAAAACCAGTGTAGTGTGACAACCTAGCTTTGGATCAAGGATGCATCGCTCAGTGATGTGATGACCCTTTCAATGAATTGGTGACCACAAACCCTCAATTATATATCATCACAAATACTCTAGTTTTATTTATTGATGATATAGAAACATGAAAGGTGAAAAATAATCTTGATAAAAATTCTCACCAAGTATTGGTCAACTCTGTCAAAAACCCCCAATGTTTTGGTACTCACAGAATCACCCAATTTAATGGGTTGGGTAACCCACAATCAATTATTTTCCATTTATCCTCACAATTCACCATAATAATGGGTACATTAGATCATATGGAAGCATCCAACATCTAATTCATTGTCCTTATAATAAAATGGGTTATGCTCTTCTTATATATTGATGTACCTATAAGGTATTCTACTAGTTCACATGACCTACATATAATGGAACTAAACCATTTTTTCTCCACCTCATACATGTAAATTATTATTGAAAATTTTGATGAAAATAGATGTCCCATGAGTATGTCACTAACCTCATTTTCTAATTGATTGTAGCCATGTAGTAACTCAATTTTCCTCTATCAAAGGATAAAAATACTACGATGTTCATGGAGAATGTTAGTGATGAGTGGGTACCAAAACTTATATCTGTAAGATATAAGGGATGATTTTAGGAGTTTTATAAACAAGATCATTGTTAGAAGTAAAATGGTAGTGTTTTAGAGAATGGTTGTGCTCATTGACCCTTCAATATCCCTCAATAAGGCTCATAAATGTAGATATAGATGATGATATTCATGGATAAGGTCCTATGAAAATAAACATATAGAACTCTTTGACAGAAGAGCCTCAGCAAGAACATCCTCATCCCGTGTATCAACCATATGTGTTACCTATCTATTTATATCATTATTGCTTATAGAATGTGTCCTGATCCCCCATCATGTTTGGGATCCCTAGGTACCTTTCATAGAAATGTTGTCCCAGAACAACTATTTAATTTATTTGAAGGTCCCAAGATATTTTAGATACTCCCAGAGATGGTGAACCTAATGTTTCAAGAATGGAAGTGACCATACGAGTTTAACTCAGTATCCATGACAATTGCTACCAGTATCATTGAATTTCAAACACACAATAAATTAATGATTTTTATTCTTAAATTTGATCTAGGACTATGTATACTAAAAAATTTTAATGTAGGAAAAAATATTGAAAAATGAATTAATGTTTCTGATAACCTCTATAGTGTCATTGAAGTCATTGGTGAGTAGAAATAAGTTTGTAGATTCAGGATGTAGATGTTGGATTTCTAGTGGGATTCTATAATAATTTCTCACTCCTCTAGTATAAATAATGTTTGTTTGAGTATTCCATAATCCCGTGAGGATTTTATCCTCCCTTAACCACTACCTTTACATCATCATCATGTTCACTTTTCAATGAAATATATACATCAATTGTTAAAGGGTTATTAGAGTACCCCAGTAGTGCTAAATCCAACTCAAACACTTAGATACTACATCATTGTCAAGTGGAGAAATTCTCCCAAGGTCTACCCAACCCTTAACTATTCAATTAAATAGGAGAAAGTGACCAACTATATGAATTGTGTTTAACTATTAGACCAATTAAAAATTATAATTATTGGGTAACTCTATGAGGACACCTCGAGAACCTCTGACCAATTCCATTGAATAGAGGTTTGGGGACATGCCAGAAGATGGAATTATAATTTTTTTTTCTTCAAAAAAATAAGAATTTCATGCAATAGTGATGAAGAATAAGGAATTGTGTATTGTTTTGTAAGAACAACCCTAATTGTTTGTGATTTCAATTACACATTAGAATCTATCCATATTATTTTACTATATAACTCATCCACAACTACATCCTAACCACCCGTATGCTAACATGGCCAACCTCCACCAACCATCACCTAGATATTAGTATTACAAAGTAGTTCTTATAGAGAGTAATATAATATATCTACCACTATAAATGATTCAATGCCTCATTTGACATCATCTGTTGTGCCCCTACCAAATACCAAACCTGTCAAGAATTTATTTTCCCAAAAATAGAAATATGATGTGCTAAAAACCCTCACCATCATAGAAATGAGAATTTTGATGCTGGAATAACATAGTCCTTCAATAAAAATTCATGATATCTATGTCAATGAGTTGAAAATATTCCTTCATTTCAATGATTATATAAATACTATTGAGTCATACAATTCATATATGGTTAAAAAGTGGAATATCAATATATTATCAGATATTATAATGATGAAATTAGGGTCACTATTCAGTGGAATGTAATCATAGATTATTTTATTGATCATTTAAATATAGTGGATATTTTCTGCTACCCATTAGATACTAGATCCATGATGAACCGTATACCAACACAAATACTCCTAAAATTTGAACATTTAGAGGAAAATATGACTTCCCCTATCATGAAAGATTGGATTCATGATAATATTGAGTCGAATATATAAGGAATAATATAGTTGATGGGTCAAATCTGGGGGCTTGTATCTTATATTGAATATCTTTTAGTGTCGTAGGGTACTCACATTATCATTCTTCTGGGAAGTCCCCAATTTAATTTTCATGTATTTATCCCCACTTCTTACAACTAGTTCCTCAAATACTATCCTCGTTGTTGTGAATGGGTAGTCTAGGGAGTTGTATCCCCCTTTATCTAATTATTTTCTCCCTATCTTGATACTATTTACTAATGAAAAAAATTAATATCGGGTTAGTCCAATTGGTGTGAGCACATAAATTCCCCAATTGATTTAATAGACACTATTAAAAATCCATCGGATGATATGGATGGTAGTTCTATCATACTAATTCATCATTTAGATCATATAATTTTATATTTGGGGACATCTTTTCATCTCTAGAAAAATGGGTGACTTTAGATTACAATGTACTCCTACAGTAGATATGATTATGTGACAATGGATAACCCTATCCATGTAATGTACCAATAGGTTTATCCCATAGAAATTAATTCGCACCATTTTCATCATGTTATACAAAAAAATGTTGATTCTATGAAGGTGGACACATCAAAATTTCATTGATATCATCTATGGACTTCAATGTCAACAAATGATGGGAATTGTTTTCAATGCATCTGTCATCACTATCCCAATATAATTTAAACCACTTTTCGAGGATTCAGTATACTTCGTAGAATACACCAGTTATCTCCATGGTTATACTATCATAGAATATATTCATCATCCCTATGATTATGTTTTAATATTGTTAAAATAGGATATTTAAGATGCCCCAGATGCATTTTAAGAGTGTGTGTACACAAAGTTATTGAAATATCACAGGGGTACCTTTGTTTTGAAAAGGAAGTGAGTCTGAAAATAATCATTGCAACCATGCCCCTAGTATAGAATCAACAATATATGAAATTCCTAAAATAGTACCTCAATGTATTCTCTTATATCTATGATGATATACCAATGATATAACTTTAGGTTTTTATTAACCACCTTGGGCTGTGAGTTTGTTATCATGGGTTTAATCAAACGCCAAAAAATACGCACACCTACAATGATTATATTGTTCAATAATTAGATTATAGGATTATTAAATAAAATATTGCAACGTTATTCATGTAACCTATGCAACATGCCACCATCATCAGATTCTAGACATAGAATGAGAGGATTATAGTTTTCATTGAGTTTTCGGACATCAACTACCATTTTCAAAGGATAACTTTCACTTTTAGAAAGTAGTTATTTAAATTGAAACAATGACTGGATTATTGGACCTCTCTATCATGGAAATATACTCTATATATAATCATATCAATATGTTCCCCATGGATAAGTATTACTCCCCCTTTAGTGGGTAAAAATAAATATTATTATATATTTTGATGCCTTTTGGGATAATGAATGTTGGATCCAAAGAATATTAAACCATAAAAAACCCCTTTATAATAATTATTATAATATTGGTGTATTATTCTGTTGATGACTTGTTTCTCAAATCCCGCATTATTTTTGTAAATATTAAGGATCCTGAGAAAGCGTATATCTTCCTTCAATTCCAAATGATGCTGATGAACCCCAGGATATGCACATTTGTGGTTACCTCTAGGAAATTTCATTGATTTTTCATAACATAAAGAGCAATAAATATTGTACTAGATAATATCAATGATATCCTCTAAATTTCCCCAATTTAATCTCTAATATTTTGGGTGTCTCTATGTCCACATAACATACAAGCACTGATTTATCAAAAATCAATAATAAAAGTGTGTCTCCATCTTGAGGACAATGAAAAATGAGTTGTATAATAGTGGGATTATGAGTTCCTAATGTCTTGGTAATATATCATGAAGTACCTTCTATAGCCTCTGATTCCCATGCCTCCCAACAGTAGATATCTTTTAGTCCTCTTCATGACTTCCCTAGAAGGGTCTTTCTACTCCCATATAGTGATGAATAACAACGAGTGTATGTAAAACTGCCTATACTATCTATACCACATGATCCTCCACCAAGTTCCCACATACTACCCAATATATTGGAGATTCCTATTTGGGGATTTAATGATCTCTTGATTTAATATTACTTATATATCCATGAGATACATCTAATGACCCGAGTAAACTGACTAATGTATATTTTAAATCACCCCACACTTAAAATACTATTGGAATATTAGGTTGGTATCCTCCAATATTTTGACATCAGATTTATCCCACCAAAATCTTTCAATGGGTGAATGTATGAAAAATTCCTAGCTACACATCCTTCACCTGAATAATTGAACTTGAATATCAATTTACTAGATGAATATATTCTTTATGGGGATCAAGTCATATTATTTTTTCAGATTCATATTAATGGTGAAACCTGATGAATTTTAGAATGATCAAAATACCATGCATAATAGGGTATTATTGGTGATATTCTTCATCACACTGACATAGGCCGTATTTCCCTACACATTCCTATTTTCAGATGGCTGAACCAACCATACGGAAGTGTAATAGGGCATTATTACTAGTCTTGATTTTTCCCTTTACAATAATGAATCTAATTATTGTGTGATGGGAGACTCTTATATAGACATCAAACAATTCAAGAGTGACTATATCATCAAAATGTTGGAGATAGTGATTTTTATAGAACATACACCTCAGTTGATAACCTAATTCTCGTCAAAAATGATGTCGACCCATGGTTCATTAGAACAGAAAGGTCATGATGATGCATTACTATGGGTAGTTGCATCCCGTGTAGAACATAACCATGATAACATAGTTATAAATTTCATACACAATAGAGGCATCACCCCTTCCAATTTGGATGTTGACAACCAATATCAATATCATCTTACGACCCCAACTTCTATTCTAGGGACCTTAGTCCCCACCAATGATGATGAAATAACAGATTAGATGACTTCACTTATTGAGTCTCTCCATCATGTAATTATCTCAATAATATAAGATGAGTGTGATTTGTTTTATTGAATTTTATGTTATGTTACCCACTAGGGTGGTCCTAACCATGAGGAAACCTTCTACATGTGTGGTTTCAATTGAATTCTCGTGCATTGCATGTATAGATATGAGTTACATAAGGATATGAAATATGTCAATCATGTATCCTATATAACCTCTTATATTGTATTAAATATCTCATTCCAATTTAATACGATTGGTTACACTGATCCCACCATTGTTCAAAAATTAATTTATTTCACCATGATGAGTCATGTGTGTCATTTCCACGATAATATTATTCGTGAACCACCAAAGAATCTCAACACTACCTTGAATGTGTAGAGATTTATAGGATCAGGAATTCACATTGTTAAGAATAACATCCAAGTGACAAATATAGAGTGTAGTTTCATTTTGACCACATTTGACATTTGTTATATGTGGTGAGAAGTGGTTTCCATCAATGTAGTCATAACCTAGCCAATGATTATGTTTATTTTATCCAACTTTATCAATCACTTTGGAGTTCCTCCCAATATTATAACATATAATTGAACAGACATTAGGACCCTTGATCTAATGAAATTATAATCCAAGTAAATAATATAGTCCCACCCTACACCTCACTACCATACAATGGTAAATGGAAAGATTGATTCGTTCAAAAACAACCTCTTTAACTACATGATGAAAATAGTGGGACATATATAAATGATTTTGATCTACCAAATCTATAATTAAATTTTGGGATACTAAACTATAAATATAAAATCCATAAATGATATATAATACACTCTAGGTTTTGAAATTTAGGATGTATAAATCATAGATATATAATTCTTGTTGCACATAATGGTTGTTTATGACCTGTCTAAACTAAAACAAATGCCATATATCCCTTAAATTAATTTTCAAGACCCAAGGAAAATAAAATATATGAATTTTATAACATATAGATGAGAAAATATTATATTGATACCATTAAACTAAAAGGGCCACATTAACTTCTTTCTCTAGGGTGACATGGTAATGGCTCACAACAAACTGATGACACTCAGATAAAATCAACTGATGTTATATCCAAAAACGGATGAAATTTACATTATTCCAATGTCATATTACAATGGAGAATACAATTTTATTATTTGTGAGGTAAATAATTTCACACCTCTCACTAATAACCATATTATCATGTATTAAATTATATTAAATTTTGGTCTAATTTCTATCACCTAAAACAAGCAATCATCGTTAGACCATCATGACCATAAACTAGCCTTACAAAAGACCTAGCACTATGATCTTAAATAAAATGGAATCCTGTATGGTATGAGAATCATTAAACCTATACATTTTAACGTATTAATTATATGAGTTGTATTATTTCAAAAAGCAATGCTAAATTCCCTCATGAAATGACATTTAACTATACCACTACCCCATATAATAAAGACATTACTCATACAATATGTATGGGATTTGAAAAAAATAGAAATATGCACAAATTTAAAAAATTTATCCTTACACAATGAAATTGACACGTTATTCCCAATAAAAATGGTGGGATTCCACAATTTCCTCATCAAAGTATATTGTTTCTCACATCCAACATCAGTTTTACATCATGTCGTGTCCCAAAACTATGTTTTTCTTCATTCCCATTTTTCTGGGATACAATTTGACTTTTATAATCCTTATATTTTGTAATAAATTACAATTAATCATTAAAACCCCCATGGGGGAGATCTATTCTATTCCCCAATGTTTTTTTCAATCGTTAGTTTCTATGAATTTATGTGGAACACGGTAATGCATCATCATGAATTCAATTTTAGTTTTACGTCTTTAATTAAATGGAAATTTCTGTAAAAAATATTCCCCCAACCCCTGAATCATGTCATTAAAATATTTACCATACTCTATTGGTCCAACCACTATTACCTTAAACTGTTTAAAACAATTTTCAAGATTTTTTTGTTGTTCTAGGGACTTTATAGCTTGTGCATCACACCAGGTTTCAACTATTATAAACCAAACAAACTTTCAATATCTATATATTAGTAATAAACATCGTATGACCTTGAACTATGTGCATATTATTCTTACTCACATGGATTTATTTATCCTTGGTTCTTATAAGGAATATGCCCAATACTATTTACAGAATATTGTGTGTGTTGATACCCATTCCCATAGGATATATATATATCCCACAATAATGAATATTATTTTTCCATCCAAATATTCATAAAAAAAACTACACATTACCTATTAAATTATCATCCTTAATACCATTAAGTTCATCCTCTAATGGTATATAGCCTCAATTATATTCAACAACTCACCAGAAAATCATGACTCCCTCATGAAAAAACATGATGAAGAAAGGAAAGGTTGGATTAATATGTAAGCCACACCATCATTCTCATCAAATTATAGTAAATTATAACCTTACCTCATATGAAACTGGGATATCTCATATAATATGTTTGGAAAAAATATTTAATCCATGTTTCATAGTAGTGGATGTTAATATTATGTTATACCCCATCAAAATTTGGGATTCCTCATATCAAGAATATGAGATGATTTAATTTCATTTAAAAATAGGAAACTATCATACTATAATTCTACTAATGTCATGACATTTTCTATAATTATGTGTTTCTTTATTTCTAGTATTATATGACACATAATGGCACCCGAATCTCATATAATAGGTCCATCCCCCATTTCCAATTCATTGTAGATTTTCTCCACCCCTATCTTGATGAAATAAACTTAAGTCTGTTTTATTTATATTCAGGTGTGTGAGAGTCTATTTTCCCCCCTTTAAGGATGGTTTATCACTTTTTATGCCACACAATTCTCCATGTCACAAACCAACCTAGGTCGACCCTAAATCGGTCACCTGAGATGATCTGCAAGATGGCCCGAGGAGCGTTCTCGAACCCAACGGGCTAGCAACTAGTGCCGAGAATCAATAATAAACATGTGGAAAAAATTTGTCCCATAATGATAAATAAATAAACTAGAATAAATATAACAATTAATGATAAATTAATTTCAGAAAAAAAATGACCATGACACGACTAACCTATCCACGAATAAGAATCCACATAACTATGTGGGTCACTCTCCAATACTGAAACCAAACATCACGAAAGGAAATCTAAACTAGAGCTAGAACCAGCTAGAGAAACTGAAAACCAGAAAAACATTGTAGTTATGTGTATTAAAACTCAGTAGGTAGGCCTGACTAATCTATTTCCAATGCACATTATTTAAATAAAGAAAACATTTATTTTAGGTTTGAAATACAATCTATAAATATAGTTTTTTATACAATTTTCAATTTTATGGTAAAAAATTCAAAATCAAAAACCATTTCCCTCAAGTTTAAAATAAGGTGCAAGAGGAGGGAAGAAAAGGTGAAAAAAAGGAATCATTCATTTTTCTTAAAAGTATCGAGGGAAATGTGATTGTTTTTTTAGAACATTGTTCATGAAAAAATCTTTAACAACCCCACATTTACAAATTTTACTAGAAAAAACCAAAAATAAAAACAGTGGATATCACTTCATAGAGTGAGGGAAACGGTACTAATTTTACTAGTGTCAGTGGAACATGGAAAATCATAGGAACTCAGAGGAAGATCATAAAGTAATATATATGTGACTCATTCCAAAGGCATGCCTACTCTCGATGACATCATAACTCCCAAAACGCTTGATATAGCCCAACCAAGCCTAACTAAGGGGCTCAATCCCCTGGCAGAGTATAATCCGTACAAAGGGACACTAGCCAGTGTGTTATCTAAACTATTGCATCAATCATTCTCAGTTAAACTCTTAATTATCCCAGGTTTCCATGTATAGTTCTCAAGAGGATGTGTCATACATTTCAAATAACAAGACATATATATAACTGAACACACCACACAACTCATCACCACCCAGGCCACATCAAGGGTAGTATTTGCCTTAATATAATTTTTATAAAAGGAAGGTTCCATACCAAGGACTCTAAAATATCATGATCAAACAATGAGGCATGAGACCCAGCCCAAGAGGGTTTTTTACCAAATAACCATTAAAAAGTTCCAACTGGGACTTTAACTATGTAGCACTATAAAATTTATCAAATCAATTTGAAAAACATTTCCCAAGAAAATCCAAACATTATTTTTACATAAACATAGCCAAATATGACCTTCATCCAAGTGTCCAATAGTTTTCACATTTTAAATATTTTTTTGAATTGTCATACAGAGGTTATATTCAACACCAACACAAATTAAAAATCCTCTTTGAAATCACCAAGAACCATTTGAATGTCCAACTATCATTTAAAACCCAATCCATGTCATTAGTGATCATGAGATACTTAGACAAGCCAAATGGGCACCTAACCAACACTTTGTGTGGAAAACCAAACAAAAACACACCCCATGTAAAAAAAGTTTATAACCATATAAACTCAATTTGAATGGAAAATACCTAATTTGAAATTCATTTAAGGAAAACAAACCACTTCATTAAATCCAGAAAACATTTTTAAGAGCTCATCGATCTTTTTTTGAACGCTTAGTTTTCATAGCACGATCCGACCCCTTGATAGAAATACCAAATGGGACCTACATACTTGCCTCAAACCAACAACTCTTATACATAAGTGCAACAAGCCAATTTTAACACAAAAGTCATTTGAAATCCATTTGAGAAAATTTCAATAACCATTTTCATAAACATCAAAATTATATTTTAATACCAAAATATTCTAATAAAAATTATTAACCATTTGCAAGAGCCAATAGTTATATCAAGAAAACATGAGGCGGGCGTCATTATTCAATTCCACACCACACACTCACAATGATTGGGTAAAACACTTCATTTCACATAGGACAAATATTATAAAAACATTACATTACTAATTTTAACAACTACGGAAGATTGAAAAACAAAAAACCAATGAAATCATGAATCTAAATACAATGTGAAAGGGGTACTACCTCAAAATGTATCTCAATCAGTACGATTTTCCTTGCATCACGCTTGCTCCCAAGTACCCACGAGCCGATGACTGAGGCATCGTAGTTTTACCTCACCAATATGCTACTACAAAAACAAAGTATATAAAAATTATAAATATAAACATCAAATAATCAAAATGAATAAACGACAAAAAAATCACTTCGACACTGGTGTCGGTGAAACAGCCTGGAAGAAAACTACTAAACATAGGATGAGGGAGTTTTTCGTGCGCCCAATCGAGAACAAGGCATGTGTGCGGCTGGTCACACAAACAAAAATAGAATGGGAGTCGATGGGGATGTTCGTTCCACCTCGGATGGATGGCTAGGAGTTGTGAGGAGATGGAAAATGAAAAATTGAGGGGGGGGGGGGGTTCAGAGCACATCATGGCTAGAGGTTCAGTGAAGCAATGTGGTTGGATAGGGAGGTCAGGTGAACTGCTGGTCAGCACATGTCGGAGCAGCGAGGGTGGGTGGGGGGGAGGGTGGCCGAAGCAGGGACTGTCGTGCGAATAGGGATGGTGGTCGTAGGGTGTGCCAGTGAGTGGATAATTGGTGGAAGAATAAGACCAGTGCTATAAGATGATGAAGACAGATGAAAAAAGTCGTTGCTCTACATCGTGAGGAGAAGAAGTAAGAGGCAAGGTCTGCTACGCTACTGTTAGTAAACGTGGAGGTGGCATGAGGTCTTGGCGTAGGTGGGGGCCTATGTCTGGAGGGAAAAGGCAGGGTTGTGCGGTGGCTAGGCAAGCAGAACATGAAGGGGTAGCAATTAGGGGTGTAGTGTGGGGAGTAGGGAGACTGTAGGAGTGAAAGCGGTGAGAATTGGGGTCAGGGTTGCAGCGCTACTGTGCAACCAATGAAAGTGGAAACGGGGGATGCTAGTAGATTAGGGTTTGTTGTTTTTCGTTTCATTTTTTATATTAAAAATAATATTATTAGTAATATTAATAATATTAATATTAATTATAATACCAAAATTATAATAATATTAATAATAATAAAACCAAAAAGAATAATGATAAAAATAACAGTAATAAAAATAATATTATTAAAATTTATTAACAACAAAAATAATAATAAAAGAATAATAATAATATTTTAATGAATAATAAAAATAATAATTATAATTATATTAATAATAATATAAATAATAACAATTAAACCGTAATAATAAAAAATAATAACCATAAAAGTTATAATAAAAAAATAATAATAAAAAATAATAAAAATAAAAATAATATCAATAAAAGCACCATATTGATATTAATATTATAAATTATATAATAACTTTATTATTATTGCAATTTAACCACACAACCCACATTATTTACATAAACATTATTTATCTTAATCGTTAAATACTTGCACGAAGACCTAGGATAACGACACGACTACCACCCATTGTGTGGTGACCATACAGAGGTCCAAAACCCACGAAAGATATTAAATGACAAAAATTATTACATGGGACCCTACCCAGACCATGGCGCGAGAACCCAGAGCCAAGTAATAATAAAATAAAAATTAATTAAAAAGTCGGGTGTGACAATTCTCCCCACCCCAGACACATTCTTCCCCTATAAAGACACCAACCCGAACAATAGAACGAGCAAGGACCCATGCCTGAATAAAACTAGGGGAAACCACAATAAAAAAATGGGAGAACACGAGAGGGTTCTCCCAACAACAAGATATCAAATAATGCTAAAAATTAACACCCAACCATAGAACCTCGAGAAGGGGGAGGGAACACGGGAACTCCCAACCAATCCAAACTATGTTCTGTAGCACAAGAGAACAACACCTCCCCTAAAACATGGAACTCTCTACCAAGGCCAAACACTCCCAACATTACAGGAAAACCTTTGAGTGGAACACACCCAAAGTAGTGAACCCGAGAACAACCAAAAACATTGGCTCTATCATAGTCACTTACATCTCCAAACGAACACAGATAAACCAAAATCAATCCAGAAGAGGTCCACACACACATTTAAGAAAACTACACGATTCAGAAAACCATTATTAGAAAAACAAAATTGTTTGGATTACAGTGGAACTTTTCTATCATAACTCCAGAATAAAACAATGAACATACAACAAATTCAAAAAATTAACATCCTAAAAACAAGAACGGAAAGGCTTTAAATGTTCCACTTCCCACATGGAATGCAAAACCCTAACTGAGGATTCACACCCCAAAAACTCCTGACTTCACGCGAGCTTCACCCCAAGACCTTTGGTTGGGGTGTTGATGGCCTAAGCATCCACTGCCTCACGATCATGAACTATAATCATTCGTTCACAATGTCTTCTTCTGGAAACAATTCATGTTGAACATCCCTAGATAACCCAAACATCTGTAATGATGACATGTCTTCAGAGGTATGTGACATGACAACTTCACGTGCCTGAAGTGGCTACAATGTTGGCACACCACTAAACTATCCGATGAACTAGAAACCAGAGCAACTAGAGATGAAACTTTAGAAATGGGTTCCTCAAGCACTCCAGGCTCGCCAGATGGGGATCCTTTGCAAGAAAACGAATACACTGGATTTCCAACCATCTACACTCCAGATACCAACTCAACTAAAAACACATCATCCACCGTCTTCTAAAAACAATGGTCCCTTGAAAGAAGTACACACTCCTTAATCTCTAGATGAAGACCCCTGAAGAAGAGAGGAGTCTTCATCAAATCCTTTGATGCCACCTCTGGAGAAAAGGATACAAGCTCCATGAAATGGTCAACATTAATCATCACATTCCATTTTCCTTGTTTAATATGTATTAGATCTTCCCTTTCTCATCGATTTCACTTATTCAGTTATAAAATATCGTATGAAGATGGATTTAAAGACACCCCATGTCATCCCAACATTCATTGACGGTGGGGAGAGAAACTCCCATTCGTCCAAAGTCGGACCCACAAATGATCCCAGGAAAGGTCGATCATTAACAAACTAGAGTCCCCGACATCCAAAAAGCACATTCGACCTCTTAAAACAACATAAATACCATTAATGGATCCTGATAAACATTAAGTATAGACAATATCTGAGAAGGAAAAAAAACTGGGCATGACATATCAAAAACCCCAGGGACTTATTTGGGTGGAATTTTTTAAACAGCATATAATACACAAAGCCAAAACCAATATCAAAATGAAGAAAAATAAATGAATGCACATTCAAAAAAAAAGACAACTCAAAAACAAAACAAATACAAAAACAACAATAAGTACATTTTCAATTTTAATTTTCAAAATAGTATTCCTTTAACGCCACATTCCAATCACCAAACTCACTTTTCAAACCAATGTCTCTTTTCTAAATATCATTTTATTTTTATATTTTCAAAAAATTCTTATGTATATCAAAAAAAATAGGACCCAACATACAACAAACCAACAAGATGGGAATCTATTAGTTATTCTTAACTTGGCAACACTGTAGTGAGCCATGCCCCATGAAAGCATAAATAACTAAGAGAAGCTCAACCGTGCAAAAAGAATCTACGTGGGTCACTACTCCATGTGAGGACATGATGTATCATTATCATGTCTCTATTGTCATCCCTCAATTCAAAAACAATTAGAATGAGATACAAACTCAATTCACAGACTACCCCTAGTGACTCTAGGTTCGGAATGTGTGAGGGTTCATGACGTCCTTACCGTACCAACCTCTCGAGTCCCAAAACTCATAATCACTATCTACCAAACAACCCAAATAATAAAGGCCACCCCTGAAACAATTTTGTCACGAAACAACACGGGTCGACCCTAAACCTGTCACCCGAACCGATATGTGACTTGGCATGTGGAGCATTCCAAATCCCCACGGGCCAGAAACTGGTTTCGGGCATCGAAAGTAAACAATTGTGAAATATTTTTCACATAAAGATAAATTAATAAACCATAGGAAATAGAAGAAATAAAGACAAATTCACGTCAGAAAAAAATTTCGAAGACACGACTAACCTGTCCACGACTAAGACTCTACATAACCTCATGGGTTACTCTCCGATACTGAAGCCAAATATTGCCGAAGGAGATCCAAACCAGAGCTGAAAACTACACGAGAAACTAAAAACATTAAAACACTATTGGAATGAGTATTAAAACTCTGTATGTTGGCCCGACTATTCTATTCACCATGCACATTCATTAAATAAAGAAAAGATTGATTTCTGGTCTGAAATACAATCTATAAATTTATATTTTTTCTACACTTATAACTTTTATGGTAAAAAATTCACCACCACAAACCATTTCCCTCAATTTTAAAATATTGTTCATGAGGAGGAAAGAAAAGGGGACCGAAAGGAATCATTCATTTTTTAAGTGTCAAGGGAAAGGGTTATTGTTTATTTAAAACACTGTTCTTGAAAATATCTTTAGCAACCACACATTTAAAATTTTTACAAGAAACGACCAAAATTATGAATAGTGGATGTAACACCCAAAGCTTCTATGGTACGCTTCTCTTTTAATAATGCAATAGCGTGTGTTGTATGCAACATCGAGTTCTAACACACACGACAACCAATCAAACAAGCCCTTATGAATAATAATACCTACTTTTTAAATTTTTTAAAATTTTATCTCTCAAAATGGACTCCATTTTTGGATTTTGAGTATTGAATTTAGCCTAAGGTGAAATTTTACTACTTTTCAGATAACTTTAATATTTTGATGAATAGTGAAAATTACTAAATTATAATTAAAAACAACTTTTTTAATCAAAATAATTAATAGTGATAAATTATGAATTTGAGTGGTTTCAAATTATATTTAAATATAATTTTACCATTTAAAAAAATGTTGGTCATTGGACATAATTTCACAATTAAACCAGACATAAAAAAGTATCAATATTTTGATAGTTATTATATCTTAAAAACGTTCTTTTTATTTTGACAGCAGGAATTAATTTTAAATTAATTTCTTCAACTTCTATGTTTTGAATTTGGAAAAATGTATTCCATATTTTGATTCAGGATGTCCAAATCGTGTAAATAGGTAACTTTTATTTTTAGACATTTTGAATAATTACTTCGGTAAATATTTTATTTGCAATGGTTAAAGGGTAAATTCGGTAAATAATGGGTAAAAAATAATATAATAATAATACTAAATTACCCTAAAATGTGTCTTAACCTTATTATTGGAAACATGTCTGACCATGAGAATCTTTGGGTCGATTTTGGGACCCCATGGAGCCACTTGTAGGTGATAGGGACACTTTATTTTAATTAAGTTAAAATAAATAAAAAATGACATAAGCATATATCTTTTAGAAACACGATTTTTAATTAGAGTTATATATGTTTTATTTTAGACTATAAATATTAATTATAAATATAAAAATATTTCCTATATAATGGTATTTTATTTTTATTTTTTAGACATTATATAATTTAATTTAGTTATGACACATTGGTGATGCACTAATTACCTAATTAATGAAAAATTAGAATAATTGATATTATAAATACCAAAATAAATGTAATTTTAGACTTTTTATAAATAAAGATAATTTTATAGGATAATATGACATGTTAGGATTGATTTAATTATCTTTTTTAGAAATATTCATTCTGTTATTATTTTTACAAAAATCAATTATTGAATAGTGTCAAAAGTGACATAAAAGTGTTTTTAAAACAAATATTATATTATTAATTTATATTCAATTTCTAAAAATCTAATGTTCGGAAAAGAGACTCATATCCTGATAGGTTTATCATTAATGGACTATTTTGGGGTCTCTTGGATGTATATAATAAATTTATTAACTATATAATATAAAAATACAAAGAGACATTGTAAAAGTGAAACTAATTAACTAAGAGTTAATTCTTAAAGGAAGGTTAATATTATGACCCAAACCTGTCTAAATTCTATTGGTTGAGTGGTTTTCAACCCATACCCACCTTAAAATTTAAATAATCTACTTTGGATCCATTAGAAACCGAATATGAATTTATTATAAAATAATATTTCTAGCTTTTCAAAAGGTGTCCCTCACCCATCTTATAAAAGGGAACTTCCCCTTCTCATTAATTCACAACTTCAAAGCCTTTTGGATCGGCCAAAATCTGCCCAAATACTCTCTCAACTTCCGTAAATACAACTTATAGGCCTTATTTTGATCATAAATCCAACCTAAGGATCCATTTTGATCAAATCAAAAGGAAGAACCCGAAGAAGAGGTAATGTTTTCACCACCCTCTTTCAATTTCCTTTCTTCTTCAACTTCTTATTTCTTTGTTATTTATATTCTAAAATAATAACTTCTGTATCATATATATAATGTTATGTTATTATAAATATGTTACAACCATATTCAGTATTCTATCCATCCTTTGAATGGCATGTCACCATACATGCCTTTGTACGGCTTACCGTCTCCACGTCGTGGTGTAATTGTCATTCAATACATTATTATTTGGATGGGTATAATAATAATGTGTAATTCATGTAAATAATAAATATAACATGATAATAAATCAGTATATATGATATACAATAAAATTAAATATTATTTTAATATCAAAATAAGGATATTGTCGCTCGTGGGTACGTACGGACTACCGTCTCCATGAACGAGATGAGATTCGTTCTCCATCGTATCCCTATAAGGATAATTATCATTTAATGATTAAAAATAATGTCTAAATATTTGACATCATTCTGGATATGAATAATATAAATCCCATTAGTATCAAATATGGCTCAAATAACATAGAATATAATGGAAAATGAACCTGTTAACACCCGAAACGACGATAATTCTAAGATATTATTAACAAATCAATGTTAAAAGATCATATATGATATCATATTAATGCATATGCTTCTTGTATAATTAAATAACAATTATTTCACCATTATACAGGAGGTTAACCTACCCTCAAGCAAGGAAAAAGTACGAAGGGGTTTCTTATCTCACTTTTAATTCTGTGACAATTTCATTGTTCACCACTTATTTATTAAATGTGGTGTGTGCACGGCCCATGTTTGTATTAATTGTGTGATATAAATTAATTTATGGATATTTACATCATAATTTTATTATCCTTATTTCATGGGTGCATGTTTCAAAAGTTGCCAAATTGATAAGGGAATTTAAATTTTCAATTTCCACTCATTCGGCTTTACACATACTTCATTGATTATTTTACTCCATGATTATGTGTAGAATCCCTATTAATTTGATAATGTCATGATTTTCACTCCCCTTTATGTGGATATAATTATTATACACATAATCACTCCAATGATAAATTCTCATGTCATCGGTATGAACTTGATAAGAGTAATTTTAACCCAATATCCATTTTTGAGTTAAATATCCAATTCATTGGTGTTGTTTTTACAAGAATATGTGTGAATTTAATTTGATTTATTTACACTAAATATCCAATAATATTGAGTTTATTTATAATTTTCACACATAATTATGTCATTGATTTATCCTTAACCTAAGGATATGGTCTTTATAAGAGAATTCATATCAATTTACATTCCATTGAGACTTCATCGTTGTTATACACCAAATCACTTTTATGTGGTGTATGTAATGAAATTTGACATAGTATATCATGAATCCCTTTATTATCATTATATTATAATGTTTTTATTACCTAAATTATTTGTATTCAAGTGTCACTCTTTTGGATAGAAACTCTAACGAAAATAAATTTTTAAGTGTTTTAAAGATTGATTATTCTAAATATTTCTCATTAATGTCCATGTTTTAAAAATGGTATTAAGTATTTATTTATATGGACATTAATGTTTTAAAATCAAAATTTCTTTTAATAGTTTCAAAGTGGTTTAGGACACTTTGATTATATAATCTATTTTAAATGTATTCTTGACAAATAGTGTGACTTTTAAATGATTTCAAGAAAAAGGGGGATATTTCACTCTAATTGTTTTGATGATTATTTTCATCTATGTCAATATCCTTCATCATTCTCGATTGAGGTTAATATGATAAAATACAATCTTCCATATTGTATCGAATGAGTTATGTTTGACTGTGGATGTGCTATTTTTATACCATTCATGGTTTGAGGATAAAGTATTCACATTTCGTATTCTAGTTTTAATAAGAATGTTTATGTTATGTTTAAAACTTTTAATATGAGGAATTCATTGGACTTAGTAAGTGACGGGTGGATCCCGCTATAGCTCCTCGATGCATTGGTAGGTCTCATGAGATAAACTAGTGTCTTGGCACAAGGCCTTGGAAAAATCTTATTTGTAGTCTTGGCACGAGGCCTTGGCTATGTGGTTATGATAGTCTGGAAATATTCATTTCATCATTATAAAAGTGGTTATTGATATTGCATGCGATTGTTCGATTAGTTGAATATCCATGTGAAAATATAAATGGCATTATTTTATTTTATCTTTGCTATATTATGCTGAAGTTCAAGTTTAAAAGGCTTTTGTTTTAGTTATAAATTACTTTAAGTGTTTATGCTTATATATGAAACTTCCGATATATTGTTCTCCTTACTGAGAATCTGAATTCACCCCTTTCAATGTTTTATTTTTCCTAGGATGTAAAGAAGTAATTTATGAATAACCTGCAGGGATATAATGGGGGGATATGAATAGAATATGTTGTTGTAGTTTTTTTCCTTATGATGTAATGTAAGACTTATGAATATATCTATTGTTTCCAAGACTACTAAACTAATTGGTCTTTTGAGACTTGATCCTTTGTGATCATGCCAATGTTATGTAATAATGAACCGACTCTTGGTAACTGGGGTTGGGGCATTACAGTGGATATCACTTCATATAGAAAGGGAAACAATACTAACTGTACTAGTGTCAAAAAAACATGGAAAATCCTAGGAACTCAGCTGAAGACCAAAATCTACTATACATGCAACTCATCCCGAAGGCATGCCTACACTCGATGATGTCATAATGCTCAAACACTCAGTATCTCCCTACCTAGCCTATCCAAGGGACACAATCCCCTAGCAGAGTATAATTTGTACTAAGGGCCACTAGCCAATGCGTGATATAAACTAGTGTAGCACCCATTCACAGTAAACCTCTTCGATATGCCAGGTTCCCATGAATAGTTCTCAAGAGGGAATAACATACATTTCGAATAACTAGCCACATTTATATATTTAACTGAACACAATACACAAGTCAGCACCACCCCATCCACTTCAAGGGATGGAATTGCCTTCATATAATAGATATACAAAGAAGTTCCAATACCAAGGACTCTCCCATCTCATTATCAAATAATGAGGCAATAGACTTAACCTAAGAGGGGGTTTTCCCAACTAACCATTCAAAAGTTCCATCCGGGCCTTTACCTATGCAGTACTGTAAAAATTATTAAATCATTTAGGAAACATTTCTAGGGCAAATAGAAACATCATTTTTACATAAACCTGGCCAAACAGTCCCTTCCTCCAAGTGTCCAAAAGTTTTCAAATTATAAACTTTTTTATGAATAGTCATAAATAGGTTATATTCAAAACCAAAAAAAATTAAAAATATACTTTGAAAACACCAACCACCATTTTAATGTCAAACTATCGTTTGAAAACCAATCCATGCCTTTAGAAATCATGATCTACTTAGACAAGCCAAACGGGCACTTTAACAACCATTTGTGTAAAAAAAACACCACACATTAATTTTTTTTAAACCCATATGCACTCACATTTTATGAAAAAAGATAACTTGGAAACTCATTTATGATATACCTACATCTTCTCTATATCTAGAAAACATTTCATAGAGCCAATCAGACATTTGATGAACTCTTAGTTTTCACAACACGATCTGAACTCTTGAAATAAATTTCAAACGGGTCATACAAACTTTCCTAAAACCAAATACTCTCATACATAAGTGAAACATGCCAATTTTAACCAAAAACACATTGGAAATCCACTTTATAAAATTTTAATAACCATTTTCAAAAACATCAAAAATATATTTTTAAGGCCAAAAAATACTTCTACAAATTTTTAACGATTTGTAAAAGCCAACAGTGCTATCAACAAAACACCAGGCGAGATTCATTCTTCAATCCCACACACCACATTCAATATGATCAGGTAAAACACTTAATTTTCCATAATAAAAATTTTATTAAAATATTACATTATTAATTCTAATAACTTAGGAAGGGTGAAAAACTAGAAACCAATGAAATCATGGATCTAAATGCAATGTGAAAAGGGTCATACCTCGACATGTAGCTAAATCATGATGATGCGACTCACAACTCACTTTCCCACATGTACCCATGAGTCGATGACTGTGGCATCACATATTTAACTCACCAGCATGCTGAAAAAAACACAAATCATCTAAAAGACAGAAACATTAACATAAAATAATCCAAATGAGTTAAAAAAACTCTCCTCGACAGTATTGTAGGTGAAACGGCACAGAACCAGACTGATCATATTCAGAGGAAGGAGTTTCTCGCGCGCCCTGTTGAGAACAAGCTGTGTGTGCGGTTGGTCGCGCGAACGAAAAAAGAAAGGGAGCAGACGAGGCAGGTCGTTCCACCATAGAAGGATGGCTGGGAGCTATGCGGCTCCAGAAAATGAAAAAGTGAGGGGGGGGATCAGAGCATGTCAAGGATGGTGGTGTGGCGGGGTGAAGTGGTTGGTTGGGGAGGTGAGGTGCGGTGCTGGTCGGCACAAGATGGAGTAGCGAGGGAGGAGGTGGCCTGGACGGAGGTGGTCCAGAGCTGGGACTGCCATGCGAACAGGGAGGGCGGCCGAGGGGTGTGTTGGGGAGAGAAGAATTGTCAGCGGAAAAGGGAAAACAAGGTTGGAGGATTAGGACAGATGCAAAAAGTTGCTACGATGTGTTGTGAGGAGAATAAAGAGGAGGTGAGGCCTGATACACCGCTGAAAGTCAGGGTGGAGGTGGCGTGAGGTGGGGGCACATGTGGGAGGACTATGTGTGTAGGGAGAAGGAATGGTGGCTATGTAGGTGGGTAAGGAGAAAGTGAAGAGGGGAGCACCGAGGGGTGTAGCGTTGGGAGCTGGGCCACTGTAGGAGTTAAGGCAGTGGGAATTGGGGTCGGGACTACAACAATGGTGCACAACCAATCAAAGGGAAAAAATGGGGCGATGTGGGTATTTTTGGGTTTGCAAATTTTTTTCCATTTTTTTATATTAAAAAAAAAAAAATAATAATAATAATAATAATAATAATAATACCAGAATGATAATAATAATAATAATAACAAAACCAAAATAATAATGATAAAAATAAAATTGATAATGATAATATTAATAAAATATATTAACAATAATAATAATAATAATAATAATTCAAAGAATATTAATAATTTAGATAATAATAATAATAGTAACAATAATATAAAGAATAATAATAAAACAATTATAATATAAAATAGTTTCTGTAAAAGTTATAATAATGAAAATGATAATAAAAAATAATATATATATAATTAATAACAATAATAACACCTTATTGATATTATTATTATCTATTATATAATAACATTATTATTATTGCAATTTAACAACCTAACCCACTTTATATGCATTAAATTTATTTATCCTAATCATTAGATACATGCACGGATACCCAGGCTAACAACGCGACTACTGCCCATTGTGCAGTGACTGTGCATAGGTCTGAAACACAGAAAATATATTAAATGTAAAAAAATTAGCCAGGACCCAGCCCGGTCCTTGGAGTGAGAACCCAGAGCCAAGAAATACTAAAATAATTAATTAAAAAGTCGGGGTGTGACACTCCATAACGAACCCTCACCCTATGGTACTATCTCTACAATATTTAACTAGAAAATTTCCCTATGGTTCTAGCTCTAAAAAGTTAAACTTATAGAATATATATTCTGAGTTGTATGAAATTAAAAGGAAAATAACAATATCCACAAAACACTATGTTAAAATGTATCCTTACCTCGTATAAAACTACGATTCCATAAATGAAATGTATAGGATGGAAAAAAAACCACATCCTCATATCATGATGTTACAGTATAATCATAACATATTCAATAGAAATATGTTATCCCATATAACAAATATGATATTATTTGATACCCTTGTTATAGAGGATAATACACCAACAAGAATCATAATTATACCATATTATGTTCCACAAAAAAAAATGTTCCTTCATTCCCATTCTCATTGGATACATTACGACACACCAAGATCTTTTATCATGGACAAGGAACAACCATATAATAATTTTGGGTCCCTCCCAATCTATTATAGGAAATATCTACATATATTCCAAAAATTATCCAATGTATTTGATATGATGAAGGAATGTCTCCCCTGGAAGTAAACCTGAAATTATATACATTCCCCACTAACAATTCCATTCTTCATTATTTATTTGAATTTAATAAACACTGTTCATAAAATCTAAACTAGTTTTCTAATGTGAATTGATCTTGGAAACATTGTTTAACTTACAATCATCCAATCACTTCTCAGGGAATCCTCAGTTATAGATGGAATCCCTTGTGTTTCCAAATTGTTCAATGGTCAATGCTACATTTTATTGACCCATAAGAAACCAATTTATGTATAGAAACTATGTTCAGAACATGATCATTATTTTTCCCCACCCTTTTTCAGTTACCCTTTTTCTATATATGTCTTCATAGTCAAGATTATCCATAATGATATTTGTCTGTCACTTTTCCCCTTGATGAGTTATAATTCTTTATTTCATGTGACTCTCACATAGAGAATGACTCATATGGGAGTAGGATTTAGTAAGGTAGTTTTCCTCAAGAGATTTTGAGATGCACGGATGCACCATATTCAAAAACCAATAACCATAAAATAAGAACTCATATCATATCAATACAACATCAAACTGTGTGAATGACATCCTGGTAATGACTGGTTAGGCACTAAGCCTCCTTATAACTCAATTAATGTTGGTTCAACTCTATTACATTCCATGAAAAGGGCTTTGAGATTATCTATCCTTGTTCCATGAATTGGGATATTTAAATTTTTTGTCACCTTGGTTCATATTCTAGTGCTTTTGATTTGAAACTCATGTCCAAGAATAATGACCATATATTTTTTCAGGTGGTCATTGAGTTGTTCTGTGTGGCATCAAGGGGTCTCCTCATCCCTCAATTGATGTCAATTAAGCATTATTATATTCCACACATCATTCATTGAGAAACATAACCTATGGTATATGAATTGATACAGTAAAAAAATTTCAATCATTCCAAAATAATTTACATTAAACATCGAGACCCATGACACAATTAATAACATTAAAATATGTGAAATTCATCCTTGGAATTTTTCTTATTATAATGGGACTCCTTATCCCTCAATTCACACCTCGATTCTTCCATTACATTCAATTCACTGTAATTTAATATTTGATCCACATAGTCTAGATATTTTGAATGCAATGTATTTAGAACCGGTTCATAATATATGTCCTTAACCTATAACTCTTCCTATTTGAATCATTCCTTATAACTATAAGCAAGTGATCATAGGATTGTGTCATGTGGAACAAAGACTCGTCATCAATCAATTCATGTTGGGTCACCACCCTTTCATGCCATGTACAATTTCTTGAGGCACATAACACATGGTCTAGGAATTATGGCCTAAAACTATTTTGATGTTGTATAAATAATATGACAATATACTGAGAGACCACATACCATAATGACGACTTTATAATTTTTGTGCAGGTTTTCTCCAGGATGTTATCATTGGAAAGGCCTCATAGAAATATCATTCACATAATGTTACAAATCCCCTATGGTAAAGACATCCCTTTCAGAAACACAACCACATGGTCCAAGAATCGCACTATAAAAAATGTGTCACTTTTATAAGATTCCTTTTCATTGTGAATGGCATCCTAATAAAACCACAAACGTCCGTTTTGAACCCTATAGTTTTATAAGAATCTTTCAATGGGGATTTGGACAAATCATTACAACCATAAATTATTTATAACACCCTTTACCAAGATAAATGACCTTATAATAAGAGTTAAAGTATTTGAATTATGTATTTAGTCTATGAGTAAATTTATAGTCTCGCGTTATGAAATTAAACTATTGTAAACATGTTTTTGAAAAATATAAGACCATAAAATGAGAAAATCAAAAGAGAAAAATGTATTTCAAGTTAAAAGAATGTATGGGAGGCCTAACCAAGGGTCATAATCCCTCATCCAGTTCCCTCCCTCATCATGGAAAAAATTTGTGGATAAAATAAAAAATCTCATAAGAAAACATAGAGCCACTATGAACTTTATAAAAAACAAAGATGTGCAAACTGAACCTGTTAGGTCAGTATAATTAAAATAAAAAATATTAATATATATTTTATTGATGAGACCTTATTAGGTTTGTCACCAGTTTGATACCATCTTATGCCTCCCACATTGTATGGGATAGTGTTATTTATAGATGTTCACAAGTCCTTGTCACAAGACCAAAACGTCTGTTATGAAAAACAGAATCACATGATGTTTAACAATGTGATTAATCATCCTTAATGAATAGTTTTAAAAAGTGTGTTCACCATCCTCACTATATGACATTAAACTATTTTCCATTATTATTATTACTTGATGTAAGACAATGATTAATATTAGTCCTTTATCTTTGAATAATCATTCCCCCTTATGTGATTAACACATAATAACTAGTTCACATTCTTTATCCATAAAAAAACATGAGATGATACTCCCATTAGAATATGTGTCAATTCATTTTTTGTACATATACTCTGACCCAATGTTCTTAAATCCATGGGGCATAATTCTCCATGTGTAGAACTCCTTTAGAATATTCAATTATTTCACCTACACTTTTAAGGTCTCCACGGACATGGATACCCATCATCATTAATGTGAGAATTCCCCTTGATGGAAATGGTTTCTAGACACATTTTCTCACATACCATCCAAAGAACTTTCCTCAAAATACTTCTGATGATATATTGAGATAGTTCCCATGTTTTTCAATTGTTTGGGGTCTTACCATCATTTTTTACCTATTCTTGGATAAATTAAAATATTTTTTTTAACATGGTCAAATTCCATCCTCTATTTTCACAACACAATATTTTTTTTTCTGAAACTTGGGAAACTCAATTCTTGTTCTTGATCTCCGATACATTCTAGTAGAATTCAATGCCTATATAGTTATTCCTATCTAGAAATAGTATATGTTGAAAATGAATGAATGTTTTTTAGAGTGATAACTCCTACAACTATATCTTATCTATTTGGGAGAACCATGTTTTAAAATTAGCATGTCCATTCCCCATCTGCTCGACCCTTGTCTTGAAGTCAAATATAAATGATAAATAATTTCGTAATCCCTTATTTTGGAAAAATGATTGTGACTCATGTGGTAATTGGAATTTAATGATGGTTTTCTTGTTAATGTGACCAAGATGAATAAAAAAACCTTTATAGTCACACATATAATTTAAATAAAGACATCCAAATTTTTAGAGCATCATCATTGTTTTAGAGCCTCTGATTTTTTTTGAGATATGATAAATTTTCCTTTAGACCAACCCTACCGATTGAGTAATCGTGCTTCACTAGCCAATCTTAAGAAGAATCCAGAATGACTTATTGTGTCAATATATTAGCTATGTCCTCTTCATGGAATAGAAACAATTATTTTTCATTGATTTTCATATGACCCATATTTCATTGGATGTCAACTACTACCCTAGTTGGATGATGATATCTACATGAGACATGATGATAGTTTCATGCACACACACATTATCCTCAAGAACAGAAGTATATCTTCATCTACCAGAAGTACCTTAGTTCCCACATAAATTTTTATATTCTAGGTGACATAATGCTCCAACCATTCATAATGTGATTTTTATTGAATATATCATAATAATGTTCTTGGAAGCCTCCATTATGATCCCTTCTAGATAATAGGATTACAATACAACATCAGAGTTATATCATCCTATATAGAAGATCTACCGGTCAAGTTCAATTGATTAAATTATGAACACTCCACTATGACTTTTTTTGGATGACTCTGTTATCCTTGAAAAAATCCAATCTATAATCCTCAATTTCCTAAGAGGGTAGATGATTATATTTAGGAATGATGTGAATAACCTCAGTGGCCAAGTGGGATGAATGAATTTCCCCATGCTTTATGAGCCCCATGTCTATGTAAAAAACTTATTATCCTATCCACTCATCGATATTGATCTTCAAATCTACCTATTGGTGAACATTCATATTCGTATTATTCCTTAGAGATTCCCTAACCACCCATATCAGTGTTATATTATCAACCATAATTGCTGAGTCCTTTTATAAAATTGACACAACCAACAGATATTCTGAGAAATGAACGATATTCATTTCCTCCATGGATATCTCTTTTGAAGATAATATTAAAATCCTCTATTAAGTATTTTTCTCTATAATCCACCTCTTATAGAACATATACTACATGATTATTCCTAGAGACTTTTAAAAAACATTTTCCAAATGCATATACTCTTCCACTATTAATTAACCTTGTTTTAGAATGTCCTCATATAGCTGATCTCCAAATATAATTTGAACAACCATTAAAATAATTTTTATCTGAGTGTATCTCATTACAGTCAAAATAAGAATGAAATAGTGAAAAAATAAATGGTCATAGATTAATGGTATTTCATGATGAGATACTACATAACACTAAATTGTAATCCCAATAGAGAGGGAATTGCCACAACAATCAATGCCTTCGTTTTAGATATGAATCATCTGATGGTTGTTCATATATGACTAAAACAGTAGGTAAAGGCACTGTTCTCTCCCCCGTATGTGTTAGGGATACCTCTTCATTTGATGGAGGTTCATCACCAACAACGCCCTCCTCCATGCACATGGGTTACTTAATATGTGATAAGGTTTTTAAAAATAAATTTTAATGGTTCGGTAATATCCAATGAACATGAGATAATATTTTTTACATGATAAACCCTAGGATCTACTCCCTAGGAAGAGCCAAGATTGGTGATTCTTCCCTAAAGATTCCCTAATATTTCACCCTCAACCGCACTAGTAGCCTTGTCTCCCATAAGGAGTCCTAGAGAAGAAGTTATTCCCCCCAGAACCATTACTCATTTTATCAGTGGATATGAAATTCCATGATATTTGTACATTTCATCATGATCCGCAATTTATTTACTGAAATCATTTTGTGAAACATAAACGTGTTCCCTCACATGTCCCGACTAGGTGGTTGATATCCCCTCATTCTGAAGGGACCATCAAATCCCATGAATTGTGGTTATCAGTTTTTGGATCCAATAACTCTCTTAAGAATCGGGAATGAAAAAATTTCCAAAATAATATGGGAATCATAGTCCATTATGTGGAACATGGACATGTACCCTCAAAATAGCACTAGTGGTTTTACCTTGATCCAAATGAATCATACCCTGGGGCACTGCCATTTTTTTTACACCTCTACCTATACTATAGTCCTATGAATGATTATTAATTTTCATATCTAAAACTATTTCACCACCCAACATAATTAATCACCATTTGTGGGGTACCATGTATGATAATCTAGCGTAAAAAATGGATATGGTAAATCATATTCATTTAAAAACTGATTGGTATGATGCCTCAACATTTCCATGGGATATTTACAATTCACTTTTAGTAAGTATTCATTGATGACGCCATAAGAGGTGGTTACTTTTAAAATCTCATTTTTACCCATACATCTTGACATTATTATATGTGATATCTTGGTCTGAGAAATAAGAGTTTACATTCTCTACACAATCTCATGTATTCTCTCTATGTTGAACTACTTGATATATCAACACATCCTTAGGAATTAGATTGGGATGTATGGATTGAAAATCACCTTGAACTCCAACCTCTCTACTAATACCCCACTTTTAATGGTCATGAAGTATGATTTTCTTTGACGAACACTATTCTATCGTTAATCACCCTTCCTATATGGGGATGAAACATATTCACATGAAGTGGAATTCAAGGTTGATCGTTAATAGAACTCCCATTATGCCCATGTATATAGGGTGACTATTGAATATGTTTATGTAAAAGGAATATAATTATATTGATGGAGGGGAAATTGCATATTTATACTCATATCATCGAATTTTTTATCTACTAATCTATATAGGTAGTGGATGTTCCAACATACATAAAATGGAGTCTCACCCAATCTAATATGGTGGAGATAATTATTCAACTTCCCTAATACTAGGACAGGTTGAATGATGTATTTTACCATTGGATGAATTATCACCAAGAAGGGGTCCCTATATCCACAGCCATTTGTGAATCCTTCTCCTGGAGCATCTATTGAAATGACAATGTTGTGATAAATCCTCCAATAGTGACTATAGGATCTTCATACATCACATTGTATCCACACATAAATCCACCGTATCTACTCTATAATCCTCCAATTTGATTTCTTTATAGCTCATTTGATTACATTAGTTAATTGATTCAGAATCATGAGTATTCATTTCAATGGACCATTTATGAAATACCTTTGCATTTTTTATAAGTGGATTTCCATTATCTATGCTTTGTGGTCACTCTTTCCCTAGATAAAGTGAATACAAGACCCTGTTATAGCTGGAAACAAATCTTGGTCCTCCAAGACAGCTTTTATTTTGATGAATTCATTGAATGTGGACCCTTAGATTGGGATACCATCAATCTGGTAGTGATCAATCATGCTGATGTCAACCTCCCTATAGTGTAGCTAGAATTTGTTGGTCATTGGTTGAAACCTTCTTAGATGAACTAGAATGATTTCTAGGTCAGGATAGACATAGAACATTTCATACCCTAACTCATGTTGATCCTATCCCAAAATATATATACCAAAATTTCATGATAGGACCAGCATACCCACTGTTACCATTCCCAATTTTCTATGAAGTTTCCTCCCTGGTATTTGACACATTCCTTAGTTTGACAATTTAGATGGTCTGTCAGACCTTCCTTGATAATATTCTCATACTAGGGGGATTTTTAACCACCTCCAAATCCTCTTCATTTATATTATTTGCATGATTACATTTGGATTGTGTAGTAAGAGACGTGTTGACATTCATAATGTGTCCTCCAATATCCATATTCCACATATTTTGTCCACCTCTTAAACCATTTGGTTGTTTTATCCCTCAACCAGAAACCATAATATGATGGCCTCTATCATATAATCAACTAGTATTGAACCTCCTTTAATAATTCAATTATTGTTTCGTGATCCTATGTGATGTGGTACACAATGGGAACCTACCCTATTTAGAGGAAATGGTTCAGATCATTTTTAATGAATATGAAATTTAGATTACAACATTTTTTGTGGAATTCTATTATAATCCAATAGTCCACTCCCTCTTTATATTAAATTATATCGGGGGTATATGTTGATGTAAAATGTTCATTTCACAAGATATTTGGAGGGATACATGTCCAAATCAATTCAAATTTATGCCAAAATATATTAAAACCAAATTGAGGGAGTGGATTCACAATGGTTTAACACTACAAAAAAAGAAATCACTTTTAAATGTCCCTATAAGTGAAATTAATGAGATTTTATCATTCATGATATTTATCCAAAGTTCAAAAAATTCCCATATCATAGGTAGCATGAGGAACGATGTTCATAAAGTATAAATCTTGTTTCAATAACACCAGAATTTCATGATTATCACAATCATCTGTAAAAATCCTCCATCGTTCAAGAAGAAATACCATTTCCATAGTCTATCCTATAAATACCCCATTTGTTTAAAATTTTAGAGAACATGACCATTCATCTTCAATGAAAATTTCTCAACTCTCAAAACATTGAAGCATTGTGAGGGAGATGGGGGATTAATTTATAACGGTATCTATATTTCAAGTGACTATCATCCATGGGTTTTTATTAAACTCAACTCAAGGTTGACATTACTTTTGAAAAAATCTATCACTTTAACATAAAAAGAAATAATTTTTTAGATCTTTGGGTCAAGAGTCATAATTAAACTCCATGAAACCTACTTCATATAGACTAAGACTACAAAACCTGGAAGGTTCACCATGTTTCATAAATCATATTATTTTAGGAGACCAATGAATTTCTCAATACCCATATACACCATAAAGAATCCAACCATTACAAATAAATTTTTTACACAACTAGACCTATAAGCCTCTAAATTGTTACTTCATTCAAACAATACACTTTATTAATTTTTTGGGGGTTGGGGTGCATATAAATATATGATATAAGTTCAACATCACCACAATTTTATGTGTGACTAGTATCTCATGTCCTTTTATTCTACCTACATTGCTTGAATTGTGTCATGGGACATTACCATACATGTTGCACTTTTTCATAGGCATCAAAATTCATTTTTATTCTATGAATAGGCTACCTAACTCCATGCCTCCTAGTTTATATTCCACCAAGTTAATATATTTTCAATTCCCTACCACGAGACACATGTGTTGTGGATTTTTAAACCATGAACGTGGAATCATAGATAGAAAATGATTACTTATAAAGGTAATGATTATTTTTTCCAAATATCCCTAACACCAACCCATAATAACACTCATATTGTAATAACCATCTATGTTTATGCTACACAATGTTAAATGACCAATTTCTACATCATAGTCGTATAACATTAAATGACATGACAAAGTCCTCATCACTATATATTAACAAATATTATTACCTCAAAAGAAGAATGTTGGACTCCCCATGTGTGATGTTCATTGGATTCTACCCTATCACCCACCATGACAAGACACACCTTCATGTATATTTTATGAATATTTGAAATAAAATACCTTATTAATGATATATATAAGACCCAAACATCTTTACAACATGGAAATATAATGTATGGACCTGTCTTATCGTATGATATTACAATAAAACATCAAACATCATGAGTTTTAATTTCTGTATCATAAATATTGTAGATTTGAATCCTTTTTGAGGTTCAATCTCCATATCCTAACATCAACACCATGCACCTATGTTTGAAATCTCATCCTAGTGGGGAAACACTTAACCACCCAGTTTTCCATAAATGTTTTTAAAATTGTGACCCATTCATTCGTAGAATTTATAACACCAATGACCAATCATCCATGTAATAAGTTAATCATGTCACCATATTTCCCCCCCAAACATCAAACATATGACCCATCTATCACTAACAGATGTTAAACCGTTGAACCTTCTATCACTACATGATTTTAAATCAATGGAAAATATATCTCAGTGAGATGTTAAACTCACTATCCATATTTCCCATCAATTTTTTAAACATGAGAACCATCACCTTCCAGAAGATATTAAACTAGATACAAGATCTAGAATACCTACACACAAAAATAAACTGTAACAACCCAAGATTTTATGAGAATTAATAATTTTAATTTCATTTATGTCTTTTGTCATTCACTAAACCAAAATTAGATTGTTCTATACGCAACACCGTATTAGCTTACAGTATATGCATCACTATTATTGGCTCATGTTACACACAATTTCAAGTTCGTTTTGTAGAAATTATTCTACACAACATTAAGTATATATTTTCTTTAATGTGTAAATGAAATAAGTTTTGAATTATATTATACACAACAAAAAAGGGAGCTTTCACTACACGCATCCCTGGCTTGGCTTTCATTACATGAAATTGCGACCTTCCCCAATAATGTGTGTAGTACGCAATACCGTGTTTCACTAAACAACGATATATGGATATAATATTATTATAAAATATCTGTTATGAATAATATTAACTATATTTTGAATTTTATGAAATTATAATTCATATTACACATTCTATAGAACATGGTATGAGAACAAAATAATTTTTTTGGTTAAAATAATTATTTTTAAAAAAATGTAGTTTTGCCACCATTTGATGGCGCACCCACAATAAATATAGTTTTTGACATGTTTATATGTTAAATTTGGAAAACTAAAATTCTGCATAGAGATTAGGATATAAAAATTTACTTTTGATAAAATTTTCATATTATTCTGATAACTTTCATATTTTAATAAATAGTAAAACACATTATAATTTAATTAAAAAAAACTTTTTTCATCGTAATAATTTATATGGTTAAATTAAAATATTGAATGATTTTAAATTATAAATAGAATATATTTATATCATTTAATATAATTTATGTCATTAGCATTGATTTTAAATTGAATTCATCGGTAAAACCATTTCAATCTTTTGCAATGTTTTAACTTTTAAAACTCATTTTCTTAACAACATGATTTATTGTAAATTAATTTATGAAAATTATGTGATTTTAATTTTAAAAAATTGATTCCATATTTTGAATAATTAGGTCCAAATTGTGTTAATAATCCACTTTGTCTTTTTAGGAATTATGAATAGTAACTATGGTAAATTTTGTTTAACATTGTTAAAGGTAAATCAGGTAATTAAAGGTAAATATAATATTATAAAATTACCATAACACTTCTCTTAATATAATTGGATGATTATATTTTTCCCTAAATCATACTTGGGTCTAAATTAAATCTAATAAAACCCACTTTTATTTGATTAAGAGCTTTTATTTATTTTATTTAAAGGAATGTGAAATATGTCTCACACATACTTTAATAATTAGATTATTTTTAATATAAGGTTATACCAAATATAAATTATATTATAAAAAATCATTTGAGAGATAAAATGTTTTTATTTATCATGTTAATTTATGTGTAATTTTTATGTAAAATTTAATTACCTTAATATATTATACCTTAATGATGTAGAAATTATTAATTTAGTGAAAAATCAATAATATCGTTTTTATTAAAATAACAATACCTATCAAAATGACTAGAAACATGACTAAACATTATTGGTATAGTATATATATACCCTATGAATCCAAGCGTTTATTTGTGGACCGTTTGGAGCATTAAAAAACCGATTAAGACATTTATATTATTTTATTTTTAATGAAGTCAAAGATATCACCGTCAAAATTTAATAAATATATATATTTAAATGTTTTGATTTTATGACGATAAATTAGAGTAAAAATATTATTTTGAATGGTATTATATTTATATTCATCATAGGGTTTTATTTTTAATTCTTACTAAAAAATAAGCATATTAAATAATTATACAAAAATATTTTACTAATTATTTGATTAAGAGATATACAAAATAAATGGTTTTAAAAATATTAAAATAAATAATATATGAACAAATTAATTTTTCCCTTGTATGGTTTTGATGGATAGGACATTTTAAGAATTTATTAAAAATTTTAGCTCGAACATATCTTCCGTGTGGATTTTATTTAAATTCAAATAAATAAATAGTGTCAAAATTGACACTATTGTTATTTTATAAAAATAACATAATATAAAATTGTTTAAAAATCAACAAAAAATTTGAAAATTATAAATTCAAATTTATATGGTCTAAAATTTCATAAATTATCCGATTATGGACAATTCAAAACACATAAGTATTTATTTATAATAATTTTAAATTTAGAATCATATTACCGTAAATAAAATTTAATAGATTAAATAAAGATAAATGAAGATGATAAGGTTTAAAATAAATTTAAAACATGTCTAATTTTTATTGGTTTATGATAATACAGCCCTATATCATCTATTATTCGAATATGAGTCAGTTTTGGAGGTTTTTAAGCGGGGTATGATTTATTATAAATTAATATTTTTGAAGATTCCAAAGGTGCCCCTCTCCTCCCTTATAAAAAGGCTCCACCTCCCTCTACTCTTTACAACACTTTGAGACTTCATGCTCAGCAAAACCCTACCAATTTCCTTTATCCACTTCCCTAGAAACATTCTGGAGGTTTTTTTCTTCTCAAAAGACCAACTGTAGTCCCTTAAGGGGATGCTTAAAGGAGGTACATCGAAGAAGAGGTAATCCCTTCTACCGATTCATTCAAGTTTCATTTTTCTTCAACTTCTTATTCTTTATTTGTTCCACTGTAAAGTAATACACTATTTATACCTAATATACTTATATGATATTATAAATATTAAACAACCCCATTTCACCTTCTATCCATCCTACAGAAAATGAAATCACCGCTTTTGTGTAAGTACGGAATACCGTCTCCACGCTGTAGTGTGATCAATTTTTCCACCACCACCTTACATGGATGGGTATAATGGTCTAAATAATAACTATATATGGCTATTATAAAATCATACTGATTTTAAGATATTATATCATCCACTCCAATTCTATGAAATAAGTATGGGAACGATATCATCGCTCCTGCGTACGTACGGACTTCCGTCTCCACAAACACGATGAGATATATTTTCCATGTTAACCATTCATTAATGATTATAAAGAATATATAATGAATAATAATGAAATATATGAAATAATAATGCTACTTGATATATATATATATATATATATATGTTTTTCATCTACTTAATTCCATATAATTCAATAAGGAAACGAAAACAATGTTCATAAGTACATACGACCTACCGTCTCCATGACCGTTGTATTTCATTCCATTTATCAATCTATCATATATATGTATATTCTGAATATATATTATATATAAATCATGTTTTAAATTCTGTAATTAAGGAAATAAGAATATATGTAATAATATCAAGAACAACAAGTCAAAACACGTACGATAAATGAAACAATTTTACCCAAAACGCTGCTTTAACATGGAATTTACAAAAGAAAGGGTAATATAAAGTCATAAGTGAACCATATATGATATCATAACAATGAATATTTTTCTATAATAAGTAAATTAATTTATTTAAATCATTATACGGGAGGTTCGGATACATACGAAGCATATCAGACATAAGGTATGGGACAACTTTTCCAATATCATTTTTATCCGAGATTGTTTACTCGTAAGTATTTACTGGGGTTATATTTATCATCAATGTACCTATTTTCTAAAAATGGTTTCATTTATGTTTAAATACCATTTTACCCATTTTTTTACTATTACTACATGGTACGTAATGAATCTTTCTTTTGATTACCATATGAGGAACTTTTTGACTTTTCAGGAAAAAGTACGAGAATAATGTTTTTTAACTTATACGGCATGAACAGATTTTTTTACAGTTTCATAAAGCCTTATTTTCATGAGGCTTCCTCTAAAAATTTTCATGATTATTGTAAAAAAAAAACCTTTTCTATTAAAATTTCCTGTATTTTTGTGAAAAGAAAATGATTTTGAAGAAGAAAGGATAATTTCCTCACGAATTCATTTCAAGTGTTTTATCAAAACTATTTTCCAACTTATATGACATTATTCAGTATGTTTAGGTTTCAAGTATAATGTCCCTATTATTTAAATTTTTTTATTCTTATTATGATGAAATGATATCCAATTTTTTTATATGGATTATGTTATGATGGGATGATGTTTATGAAACTCGTTTAAATTTTTTGGTTATGATGAATGATTTATGTTTATTTTTAGGAACATGTAAGAATGATTTCATTATGATATGGGTGGGACATATATCTCCCTACAATTCATTGGGTAAATATTTATATCTCATGAGATAGACATGGATGGATCAGTAATTTAATCTGGTTCAGTGATAGAGGACTGGAACGATGATTGTACTTAGTTCAGTAAGGGACTTTGTCCACTAAGATGCTCTTGGAAGCAATTCCTTTGCTACTATGGAAATCATACCATGTGCTTAATGCTTTTACACAGTTACATGTTTTATTCCCATGCTATTTAATCATGATTTATGTTCCATTATGATCTATTGCTTACAACTGCTAGGTTTTATGTCATTACTCATGATTTTGATGTTTAAACATTATGTTCATGTTTTTATGTTCAAATGTACATGGGTTGTTTTGTTTTCTCCATTATTACCCTTACTGAGAATTTGATCTCACCCTTTATACATTTTCTATTCTCCAGTATATAAACAATGGTTTTAGGTATGAAAACAAAAGGGTAATATATTTATGGGAGATATTGAAGATAATTCACAATGATTAGAAGATTATGTTCCGAGTTTCCAAAGACACTAAACTATTATGGTCCTTCAGTGATGGTTTTTGTTATCTATTAAGTATTCCTAAAATGTAATGTAATGTCCATGTACGTCATGTTTTGGGTCTCTACAGTTGGTATTAGAGGAAAGGTTTAGTTAACCTTTTGAATCCAAGATGAGAAAACTTTAGTGAAATCCCTATAGATATTTCTATGGTATGACTAGAGATGTCTCTAAGGTTATGTATAAGTATGGGTTATAGTCCTAGAATTACGGTAATCATATTATAATTAAACCTGAGATGTTATATATATAATGTAATCCACTTTATTATGATGTTTTCCTAGAAATATTTATTTCTCTCACACCATTCTTTTTGGGTTTTAGAAAATGGCTGGAAACCGGAAGATTCACGATGGACAATGGAATGATATTCCTCATGAGAAACCAAATGAAACAAGATTTGGTAGTCCAAACATCGTTATTATTATTAATTAGAAATCTCACTATATGATCAATAATATCAACTTTGGTAAGTTTCGTGACTCAACTTATAAGAGAATGACAGAGTTTTATAATGATCATATAGGAAAGAAAGTTTGATTTCCATCATGTAAATCATGTGGTAAGAGGCATCATGGAGATTATTTCAAAGGAACTGGAAGATGATTTGTGTGTGGAAAAGAAGGGCTCAAAGCCAGTAATTGTAAAGGAAAAGGTTCAGTGAACACCATGGACATGGATAATGGGTTTTCTAAGAAATCAACAACGATAAAATGTTTTAAATGTGGAATGTATGGGAATTATGAAAACCAATGAACTAAGGGAAAATATCATGGTCATATGGGTAGTATTTATTTGGATGATGATGAAGAGACTAAAAATGATATATGAGATGAAAGATAAGATGAAGCTCAGTCAGTGGTTTAAGAAGGTAGTGGAATGATTGTATGTTTATCAAGAATAATGTACGGTACTATGGAATACAGAAAAATCTAAGGATTGTTACACTGTTGTATTTCCTCGAGTTTTTGAATGTATATGAGGAATGGTATCTTTAACCATTAAAGGTTATTCAAATATTTTTGGAAGGTAGATGATATGTGCATAATGAAAGGATAAGGAGAAAATGAAATGTTTGATATTATTCATGAGCTCATGACAGATATAAGGAAAATGTGATATCATGGTTTGAGTATATAGAAATTTTGGGATTTTGGTATGTAAGAAGAGTTAACTTTGGGAAGCATTCATGTTTTCACTAAGGTTCTATGGTAATTCATGTTTCAAAAGGATACATGATTATGGTATTCACATGTTTGTAATGTGACTAACAAGATATATCTTATGACATGTGGGGGATAAATGATGGCATTCACGTGCTTGTAATGTGACATTTCAATTAATCATTTTTTTAATACTATGATCTTGGACAAAAGTATTTTGGATAAGTCTAAATATTTTAAATGGACTATGTTGGACATACGATAATTTTATTTAAGGATAGAACCTTTTTTTCAATATTATTTATGGAATTTTATAATAGTGTAGTTTTAGAAAAAGGATAACCTGCAGGACGGGCAGCAACCTATTACGTCAGACAAGGTTGCGAGAATCGAACCCACAACTGAAGTGAGACAGGACTTTATCACCTACCACTGGCCTACATGAAGTCCTTGTTTAGTAGAAACTAGTTTTATTATATTAAGTTCTATGATAGATGAAGTATAAGTCAATTTTGGAATCATAAATGATTAACCTCACCATAGATGGACTTATGTATATTTGATAACTTTTGATAACCATTTTTTGAGACAGATGGAATGACCCATCATTCTATCTCTTGATCTGGTAACACTTCACTAAATACAAATTCAACTTCATTTCATTAATAGATGATGTGAAATATGATCAAGGCACAAACAACAGTGATATTTTACCAAAATCAAGTCCAGATTTCTTTTAATTATTCTTCAACTTTAAGGAAATGATCTTGAAAACCAAAAATGTTGTCCAAGTTCCCTCATATCCGATGAACCAAATGGTACCTTAGATCATCACAAATTTATGACTTTGTGACTGTTGTCCTTTTCATATCCATGTTCTCTACCACTCTCCAATAGAACATGATGGTTATATTTTTCTTCCATATCCATATTTAACATATGTTATCCTATGTGTAAACCCAATGATTAGTTAATTTGAGTAACCTTTATGTTTCATAATTTAGTTTTTAAAGCTCAGTTTTGGTATTCCTTTTTACAATGTTGGTTTCAATGAACGAAACTTTCAAGTAGTAAACCATTTATAACCCTAACGAATTTTGAGGGTGAAATTTATTTTAAGGGGGGGTAGAATATAAAAACCCAATATTTTATGAGAATTTTTCTTTTTAATTTCATTGATGTCTTGTGTCGCACACTATACGAAATTTATCTTCTGATATATGCAACACCGTATTAACTTGTAGTATACGCAACACTATTATTAGCTCATGTTACACACAATTTCAAGTTCGTTTTGTAGAAATTATTCTACTAAAAATTATGTATATATTTTGTTTAATGTGTAAATTAAATAAGTTTTGAATTATGTTATACACAACACCAAAGGGATATTTCACTAAATGCATCCCTAGCTTGGATTTCATTACACGCAATTGCGACCTTCCTCGATAGCGTGTGTAGTACGCAATACCGGGTTTCACTAAACAACAATATATGGTTATAATATAATTATTAACTAGCTGTTATGAATATTATTAAATAAATTTTGAATTTTATGACATTGTAACTCATCTTCCACATTTTATAGAACATGGTATGATAAAAAAATAATTTTTTTGGGTAAAATAAGTATTTTTAAAAAAATGCCGTTTTGCCGCCTTTTGATGGCGTACCCACATTAAATATATTTTTTGACATGTTTATAAGTTCGATTTGACAAAATAAAATTATTCATTGGGATCAGGATATAAAAATTTACTTTTGATAAAATTTTCATATTATTCTGATAACTTTTATATTTTAATGAATAGTAAAAACACGGTATATTTTAATTAAAAACATCTTTTTTCATCGTAATAATTTATATGGTTAAATAATAAAATTTAATTGTTTTAAAGTTCAAATACAATATATTTTTACCATTTAATATAATTTATGTCATTAACATTGATTTTAAATTGAATTCATAGGTAAAATCATTTCAATCTTTTGCAATGTTTTGACTATTAAAACTTGTTTTCTTAACAACGGGATTAATTTTAAATTAATTTCTACAAATACTGTGATATGAATTATGAAAAATGGATTACATATTTTGAATCATTAGGTCCAAATTATGTTTATAAGGTACTTTTTATTTTTAGGCATTATGAATAGTAACTATGGTAAATTTTGTTTACCATAGTTAAAGGTACATTGGGTAATTAAAGGTAACTATAATATTATAAAATTACCCTAACAGTTATCTTTATATAGTTGGATGATTTTATTTTTCCCAATATCAAACTTGGGTCGAAATTTAATCTAATGGAACCCACTTGTATTTGATTAAGACCAATTTTTTATTTTATTTAAAGAAAAGTGAAATATGTCTCACAAAACTCTAATAATTAGATTATTTTTAATATAAGTATATACATAATATAAATTCTATTAAAAATACTCATTTGAAAGATAACATGTTTTTATTTAACATGGTAAATTATTTTTAATTTTTATGAAAAATTTAATTACCTTGATAGCTTATACATTAATGATGTAGAAATTATTTATTTAGAGAAAAATACCTAATATAGTTTTTATTAAAATAACAATACCTATAAAAAGAACCAGAAACATGACCAAATATTATTGGTCGAGTATATCTATAACCTAAGCATACAAGGGTAGATTTGGGGACCATTTGGATCCTTATAAAACCGAATAAGACATTTATATTATTTTACTTTAAATGATTCAAAGTAGTCACCGTCAAAATTTAATAAATATATAAATTTAAATGTTGTGATTTTAAGCTGATAAATTCTAGTAAAAATATTATTATGAAATTTATTAAATATATCTTCTTAATAGTGTTTTATTTTTAATTTTTATGCAACATATAAGTATATGAAATAATTATACAAAAATGTTTTACTAATTATTTGATTAAGAGATATACAAAATAAATGGTATTAATAATATTAAATTAAATAATATATGAAAAACATAATGTACCCCATGTATTTTTTTTATTGATTTGAAATGTTAGGAATCTATTAAATATTTTATTTTGAACATTTTTTCTGTGTGGAATTTATTTAATTTCAAATAAATGAATAGTGTTAAAATTTACACTATTGTTATTTTATAAAAATAACATAATATAAATTTTTTTATAAATCACACAAATATTTAAAAATTATAAATTAAAATTTATATGGTAAAAAATGTCAGAAATTATACAATTATGGACAATTCAAAACACATAAGTAATTATTTATAACAATTTAAAATTTAGAATCATATTACCACAAATACAATTAAATAGATTAAATATGGATAAATCAAGTTGATAAGGTTTAATATAAATTTCCAACATGACTAAATTTTATTGTTTTATTATGTTACAACCCTATATCATCTAATAATATAATATGATTCATTTTTGGAAGCTTTTAATTAGGTTTATATTTATTATAAATTAATATTTTTGAGGTTTCCAAAGGTGCCCCTCTCATCCCGCATAAAAGGGAACCTCCTCCCTCTCCTCATTAAAACATTTTGAGCCTTCAAGCACGGCCAACCCCAGCCCATTTATCTTATCCACTTCCCTAGAAAAATTCTGGTGGTTTTTTTCTTCTCAAAAGGCCAAATCTAGTCCCTTAAGTGGAATCTTAAAAGAGGTACGTCGAAGAAGAGGTAATCTCTTCTTCCGATTTTTTCAAGTATCATTCTTCTTCAACATACTCTTCTTAAGTTGTTCCATGAAAAATTAATGCAATAAGTATCCCTAATATACTGTTATTATATTATTAATATAAAACAACCCCATTTCACCTTCTATCCATCCTACATAAAATGAAATCACTGCATGTGCGTACATACAGAATACCCTCTCCATGCCATAGTGTGATCAAATTTTTCCCCCACCACCTTAGATGGATGTGTATAATGGAGTAAATAATAACTATATATGGTTATTATAACATCATACTGATTTTAAGATATTATATAATACACTCCAATTCTATTCAATAATTATGGGAACGATATCATCGCTCGTGCGTACGTACGAACTACCGTCTCTACGAACGCGATGACATTCATTTCCATGGTAACCATTCATGAATGATTATAAAGTATATATAATGAATAATAATGAAATATATGACATAATAATTCAACTGGATTTATGTATATATATATGTATTTCATCTACTTAATTCCATTCAATTCAATAAGGAAACGAAAACATCATTCATGCGTACGTAAGGTCTACCGTCTCCATGAACAGTGTATTTCATTCAATTTATCAATATATAATATATATGTAAATAATGAATATATATTATATATAAATCATCTTTTACATTCTGAAATTAAGAAAATTAGGATATACGTAATAATATCAAGAACAACAAGTCGAAACATGTACGATTAATGAAACGATTTTACCCAAAATTCTCCTTTAACATGGAATTTACAAAAGAACGGGTAACATAATGTAATAAGTGATCCATATATGATATCATAACATTGAATATGATTCTGTAGTAAGTCAATTACATTATTTAAATCAATATACAAAAGTATCAGATACATATGAAGCATATTGGACATAAGGTAAGGGATAACTTATCTAATTTTGTTTTTATTCGAGATTGTTTATTAATAAGTATTTAGTGGGGTTATATTTATCATCCATGTCCCTATTTTATAAAAATGGTTTCATGTATGTTTAAATTCCTTTTAACCCATTTTTGACTATTAATACATGGTATGTAAGGAATCTTTTTTTTACCATACGAGGTACTTTTTGAATTTTCTGACAAAGGTAGGAGAAGATTGTTTTTCTAACTTACATGACATGAATGAATTTTTTTACGGTTTCATAAATCCTGATATTAATGAGGATTCCTCTGCATGTTTTCATTATTATTTTCAACAAAGTCATTTGTTTTCGAAATTTCATTGCATTTTGTGAAATGAATAATGATTTTGAAGAAGAAAGGATATTTTCCTTAAGAATTCATTTCAAGTGTTTTATCAAAACTATGTTCCATCTATGAAGACATTTTTTAGTATGTTTTTGTGTCATGTATAATATCCCTATTATTTACATGGTTTTATTTTTATTATGATGAAAGGATATCCATTTGTTTTATATGGATTATGTTATGGTGGGATGATGTTTATGAAACCCATTTTATTCTTTGGGTTATGATGAATGATTTATTTTTATTTTGTGGCACAAGTAAGAATGATTTCATTATGATATGGGTATGACCTATATCTCCCTCCAATGTATTGGGTAATTATTTATATCCCATGAGATCTAAATTTCTTTAATGGTAATTTCATCTGGTTCAGTGATACAGGACTGGAACGAGTAGTGGACTCGGTTCAGTAAGGGACTTTGTCCACTAATATGGTCTTTACAACAATGCCTTCAATAATATAGAAATCATACCTTGTACTTAATGGTTTTCCACAATTTCATGTTTTATTACCATGCTATTTAATCATTATTTATGTTCCATTATGATCTATGCCTTACGTACTTCCATGTTTTATGTCATTGCTCATGATTTTGATGTTTAAACATTATGTTTATGTTTTTATGTTCTAATGTACAGGCTTTGTTTTATTTTCTCCATGCTTGAACTTACTGGGAATTTGAGCTCACCCTTTATACATTTTAATTTTCCCGGGATAGAAATAAAGGTTTTAGGTAAGATAAACAAAGATGATGATCTTTATGGGAGATGTTGAAGATCTTTCACCATGATTAGAATATTATGTCCCGAGTTTCCAAAGACACTAAACTATTACGGTCCTTGAGTGTTGGTTTTTGTTATTTATTATGTATTCTACAAAATTAATGTAATTTCTATGCAGGTCAATTTCTGGATCTCTAAAGTTGGTATTAGAGGAAAGGTTTAGTTAACCTTTGGAAACTAGGATCTAAAAACTTTAGTGAAATCCCTAGAGATATTTCTAATGTTTGACAAGGGGTGTCTCTAAGGTTAAGTATAAGTATGGGTTATATTCCAAGAATTACGGTAATGATCATATAATTAATCCTAAGTTGTTATATATTGAAGTTACTCCCCCTTTATTATGTTGTTTTCTTAGAAAGATTTTTGCCTCTCACAATATTCTTTTTGGGTTTTAGAAAATGGCTAGAAATAGGAAGATTCACGATGGACAATGGAATGATATTATTCATGAGAAACCAAATGAAACGAGATTTGGAAGTACAAACATTGTTATTATGCCTAATCATAAATCTCATTATATGATCAATAAACTCGACTTTGGTACGTTTCCTGACTCATCTTATAAGAGAATGATGGAGTTTCATGATGATCATAGAGGAAATAAAGTTCAATTTCCATCATGTAAATCATATGGTAAGAAGCATCAGGGATAATGTTCAAAGGAAATGGAAGATACTTTGGGTGTGGAAAATAAGGACACAAATCTTGTAATTGTAAAAGAAAAGTTTTAGTTAACACCATGGACACATATAATGGTATTGCTAAGACATCAACAATGGTAAAATGTTTTAAATGTGGAATATACAGGCATTATGCAAACCAATGCCCTAAGGGAAAATATCATGGTCATATGGGTAGTATTTATGTGGATGATGATTAAAAGACTACATATTATATATGAGTTGAAAGATAAGATGAAGCTCAGTCATTGGTTTAATAAGGGAGTGTAATGATTTTATGTTTATCAAGAATAATGTATGGTACTATGGAATAAAGATAATTATAAGGATTGTTACATTGTTGTATTTCCTTGAGTTTTTGAAATTATATGATGAATGGTACTGTTATCCATGAAAGGTTATACAAATATTTTAGGTAGGTAGATGATAAGTTTATAAAGAAAGGATAAAGAAAAAATGAAATGTTTGATAGAATTCATGAGCTCATGACTGATATCTGAACAATGTGATATCATGGTTTGAGTATATAGAAATTATGGTATTTTGGTTTGTGGAAATAGTTAATTTTTACTGCATTCATGTTTTCACTAAGGCTCTATGGTAATTCATCTTTCAAAAGAATACATGATTATGATATTCACATGTTTGTAATGTGACTAACAAGATATATCTTATGATATGTGGGGGATAAATGATGGTATTCACATGCTTGTTATGTGACCTTTCAATAAATCATTTTCTTTATATTATGAGTCTGGACCAAAGTATTTTGGATAAGTATAAAGATTTGAAATGGATTATGTTGGACATAAGATAATATTGTTTAAGGATAGAAACTTTTTTAATATTATTTTGGATATGTTATAATAGTGTATATTTAGAAAAAGGGCAACCTGCAGGACGAGCGATAACCCATCATGCCCGACAAGGTTGAAGGAATCAAACCCACAACTGAATTGCGACAAGACTTTATCACCTACCACTATCCACATGAAGTCCTTGGTTAGTAGAAACTAGTTTTATGATATTAAGCGGTATGATAGATAATGTATAAGTCCATTTTTGGAATCATATACGATTAAACTCACCATAGATGGACTTATGTAAATTTGATAAGTTTTGTTAACCTTCTGTTTGAGACAGATGGAATGACCCATAATTCTATCGCATGATCTACAAACACTTCAAAAAATAAAAACTCAACTTCATTTCATTAATATATGATGTGAAAAATGTTCAAGTCACAAACAACAGTAAGATTGTACCCAAATCAAGTACGTATTTCTTGTAATTATTCTTCAGCATAACTGAAATGATCTTGAAATCCAAATTTTTTTTCCTAGTTACCTCATATCTAATGAATTAGTTGGTACCATAGAAAATCACAAATTTATGGCTTTGTGATTGTAGAATTTTTCATAGCCATGTTCTCAACCACTCTCCATCAGAACCTGATGGTTAGATTTCTCTTCCATATCCATATTTTCACATATGTTCTCCTATGTGGAAACCCAATGATTAGGTAATTTGGGTAACTTTTACGTTTCATAATATAGTTTTTAAAGTTCAGTTTTGGTATTCCTTTTTACGTTGTGGGTTTCTATAAATGAAACATTCAAGTAGTAGTCCATTTATAACCCTGCCAAATTTCGATGGTGAAATTCATTTTAAGGGGGTAGAATGTAACAACCCGAGATTTTATGAGAATTATTCTTTTTAATTTCATTTTTGTCTTGTGTATTACACTATACCAAAGTTATATTGTGCTATAGGCAACACCTTATTAGCTTGCAGTATACACAACACTATTATTGGCTCGTGTTACACACAATTTTATGTTCTTTTTGTAGAAAATTTTCTACCCAACATTAAGTAGAGATTTTGTTTAATGTGTAAATGAAATAAGTTTTGAATTATCTTATACATAACAACAAAGGGATCTTGCACTAAAAACATCCTTGGCTTGGCTTTCATTACACGCAATTGCGAACTTCCCCGATAGCGTGTGTAGTACGCAATATCGGGTTTCACTGAACAACGATATAAGGTTATAATATTATTATACACTAGTTGTTATGAATAGTATTAACTACATTTTTAATTTTATGACATCCTAATTCATCTTACACATTTTATAGAACATGGTATTAGAACAAAATAAATATTATTGGTAAAATAAGTAATTTTAAAAAAATGTAGTTTTTCCACCTTTTGATTGTGCACCCACATTAAATATAGTTTTTGAAATGTTTATAAGTTCAATTTGAAAAAATAAAATTCTTCTTTTGGATAAGGATATAAAAATTTACTTTGGATAAATTTTTCATATTATTCTGATAACTTTAATATTGTAATGAATAGTAAAAACATGCTATATTTTAATTAAAAACAACTTTTTCATCGTAATAATTTATATGGATAAATTATAATATTGAATGTTTTTAATGTATAAATAGAATATATTTTTACTATTTAATATAATCTATGTCATTATAATTTATTTTACATTGAATTCATATGTAAAATAGTTTTAATCGTTTTCATTGTTTTACCTTTTAAAACTCGTTTTCGTACCAACGTGATTAATTTTAAATTAAAATTTGCTACTTCTGTGCGATGAATTTAGGAAAAAAGATTCCATATTTGGAATCAGTATGTCGAAATTATTTTAATAAGATACTTTTTATTTTTAGGGATTATGAATATTAACTACTGTAAATTTTGTTTACAATAGTTCAAGGTAAATCAGGTAATTAAAGATAATATAATATTAAAAAGTTACCCTAACAATTTTCTTAATATAATTGGATGATTATATTTTCCACAAAAGAATTCTTGGGTCAAAGTGGAATATAATGGAACCCACTTGTATTTGAATAAGACCTTTTATTTATTTTTTCTAAAGTAAAGTGAAATATGTCTCACTCAAACTTTAATAATTAGATTATTTTTAATATATGTTTATACAGAATATAAATTCAATTATAAATACTCATTTGAAAGAAAAAATGTTTTTATTTATCATTGTAATTTATTTGTAATTTTTTAAAAAAATTAGTTAACTTAATATCTTATTCATCAAAGATGTAGAAATTATTTATTTAGTGAAAAATCCATAATATAATATTCATTAAAATTACAATACCTATCCAAAAAACCAAAAACATGACCAAACGTTATTGGTCGAGTATATATTTACCCTAAGCATCCAAGGGTCGATTTGTGGAACATTTGGTGCCTTATAAAACCGATTAAGACATTTATATTACTTTATTTTAAATGATGTCAAATATGTCACCTTCAAAATTTAATAAATATAACAATATAAATGTTTTGATTTTATGATGATAAATTCGAGTAAAAATATTATTCTGAAATTTATTATATTTATATTATTTATAGGGTTTTAGTTTAAATTTTTATGCAACAAAGAAGTATACTAAATATTTATACAAAAATGTTTTACTAATTATTTTATTTAGAGATATACCAAATAAATGGTATTAAAAATATTAAAATAAATAATAAATTAATAAATTAATGTTCCCAAAGAAATTTTTTGATTGATATGACATGTTACTAATATATTAAATATTTTAGTTTGATCATATCTTTTGTTTGGATTTTATTTAAATTCCAATAAATTAATAGTTTCAAAATTGACACTATTGTTATTTTATAAAAATATCATAATATAAAATTGTTTAAAAATCACAAAAATCTTTAAAAATTATAAATTAAAATTTATATAGTCTAAAATTTCATAAATTATCCAATTATGGACAATTGACAACCCATAAGTAATTATTTATAACAATTTAAAATTTATAATCATATTACCACAAATAAAATTAAATAGATTAAATAAGGCTAAATCAAGTTGGTAAGGTTTAAAATAAATTTACAAAATTTATAAATTTTATTAGTTTATGATATTACAACCATATATCATCTAATATTCGAATATGAGTCATTTTCTGAGGTTTTTAAGCGGGTTTTGATTTATTATAAATAAATATTTTTGATATTTCTAAAGGTGCCCCTCTATTAACTTATAAAAGGGCAGCTTCTTTATAACCTCATCAAAACGCTTTGAGCCTTCTGGATCAGAATACCCTACCCATTTCGCTTCTCCACTTCCCTAGAAATATTCTGTAGGTTTCATTCTTCTCAAAAGACCAACTGTAGTCCCTTAAGAGGAAATTTAAAGGAGGTATGATGAAAAAGAGGTAATCTCTTATACCGATTCATTCAATTTTTATTCTACTTCCACTTCCTCTTCTTTAGTTGTATCATTGTAAAGTATTACAATCAGTATCCTTGATATACTTATAAGATATTATAAATATTAAACAACCCCATTTCACCTCTTATACATCCTATGGAAAATGAAATCAATGCGCGTGCGTACGTACGGAATACAGTCTCTACACCTTGGTGTGATCAGTTTTTCCACCACCACATTACATGGATGGGTATCATGGTGTAAATAATAACTATATATGGTTAATATAACATAATAAATATTTTAATATATTATATCATCCACTCCAATTCTATTCAATAATAATGGGAACAATATCATTGCTCGTGCGTACGTAACGACTACCGTCTCCACGAACAAGATGAGATTCATTCTCCATGTTAACCATTCAAGAATGATTATAAAGGATAAATAATGAATAATAATGAAATATATGACATAATAATTCTACTATATTTATTTATATATATTTGTTTTTCATCTACTTAATTCCATTCAATTCAATAACGAAACGAAAACAGTGTTCATGCATACGTACGACATACCGTCTCCATTAACGGTGTATTTCATTCCATTTATCAATCTATCATATATATGTATATGCTGAATATATATTATATATAAATCATGTTTTACATTCTGTAATTAAGGAAATCAGGATATATGTAATAATATAAAGAACAACAAGTCAAAACACTTACGATAAATGAAACGATTTTACCCAAAACGCCGCTTTAACATGGAATTTACAAAAGAAAGGTTAATATAAAGTCATAAGTGAACCATATATGATATCATAACAATGAATATGATTATTTAATAATTCAATTACATTATATATATCATTATATAGGAGGTTTAGATACATATGAAGCATATCAGAAATAAGGTAAGGGACAACTTTTCCAATCTCGTTTTTATTCGAAAATGTTTATTCGCAAGTATTTACTGGGGTTATATTTACCATCCATGTCCATGTTTTCTAAAAATGGTTTCATGTATATTTAAATTTATTTTTACCTATTTATTACTATTACTACGTTGTATGTAAAGAATCATTATTTTGTTTACCATATGAGGTACTTTTTGACTTTTACGGAAAAAGTACGAGAAGAATGTTTTGTTAACTTATACGGCATGAACAGATTATTTTTTACGGTTTCATAAAGCCTTATATTTTTAAGGATTCCTCTACAAGTGTTCATTATTATTTTCAAAAAAATACTTTTTGTAAATATTTCTTTGCATTTTGTGAAAATAAAATGATTTTGAAGAAGAAATGATATTTTCCTGAAGAATTAATTTCAAGTGTTTTTTCAAAACTATTTTCCATCTAAGATGAAATTATTAAGTATGTTTATGTTTCATGTATACAGACACTATTGTTTACATGGTATGATTCCTATTATGATTAAATGATATTCATTTGTTTTATATGGATTATGTTGTGATGGGATTATGTTTGTGAAACCCATTTTATTTTTTGGGTTATGATTAATGATTTATGTTTATTTTGTGGCACAAGTAAGAATGATTTCATTATAATATGGGTGGGACCTATACTCCCTCAAATTCATTGGGTAATGATTTGTATCACATGATATAAACATGGCTGGAATGGTATGATAATCCAGTTCAGTGATATAGGACTGGAACGATGAGTGAACTCGGTTCATTAAGGGACTTAGTCCAATAAGAGGGTTTTGGCAGCAATGCCATGGCTACTATGGAAATCATATCGTGTTCTTAATGGTTTTCCACACTTACATGTATTATTACCATGATATTTAATCATTATTTAGGTTCAATTATGATCCATGCCTTACTTACTTCCATGTTTTATGTCATTTCTCAAGATTTTGATGTTTAAACATTATGATCATGTTTTTAAGTTCAAATGTACATGGTTTGATTTATATTATCCATGCATACCCTTATTGAGAGTTTGAGCTCACCCTTTATATGTTTTCATTTCCCCATAATATAAATATAGGTATTAGGTAAGAAAACAAAAGGCGATGATATTTATGGGAGATGTTGATGATCTTTCACCATGATTAGAAGATTATGTTCCGAGTTTCCAAAGACACTAAACTATTACTGTCCTTGAGTGTTGTTTTTTTAGGTATTAAGTATTCCGTAAAAGTAATGTAATGTCTATGTATGTCATGTTCTGGGTCGTTATATAAACCATGGGGGCCAATGGTTAATATACATTTAACACTTACACCCTATAATTAAACTACCTCATGACCTATGCGTGGTGAATTATTTTTCATCGATCTCTTTAATCAAGTCCAACGCCTCCGAATTCAATTAGGGAATATTTTACATATTTCCAACACACCCAATATATAGATATTTCAAAATGTGCTTGAAATTATCACCTACCCCGACCAAATTTTTCTACATTTTTGTTATATAAGTAGAATAATTATCTGGTTCCCACATTAGAATGGAATCAAGAATGATCTTCCCCAATATGAATCAATTTTATGAGGGATAACCAGACTCTACGATGATCTCTAAGGATAAATCCATTTATTTAAGAACATGCATCCATTCAATTTTTATCAAAGATAAGAAATCACTGAATTAAGTGATAGAATATACCCATATTTTCAATGAGGGAATATCGAGAAGAAGAGTGTTTGATACCTGTCCCTAGAGGAAGGCATCAGAATAACGACCCTTTGATTTTATGATGTATTTATCATAAATAATTTCAATTTCGTCAATAGCTTGCGGTACATGCATCCCTGAGCCTAAATGAACCATAATATTATATACATTTATTTTATAGCCATTAAAATATAGAACATAATATGAGTGTCCAAAATTTTAAATTTATTTATAATGGTTTTAGATAAATAATATATATTGATAAATAAGAACTCAAATTTTCTAAATGTCACAATTTTCATCAATACTAAATTTCTTCTCAAATAATATTTATAAATTTTTTTTAAAAAATAATTTTTACAATTTATACAATTTTTAGAACATTTATTTGAAAAAAAAAACACAATTCATTATCGAAATCATGATTTAATTTTTTTAGTTACATTTTTATAATATTTTAAATATGATTACTTATCGAATAATAGAAAAAATAAAAAAAAATTCATAAAACTATTATTTTGTCCAAAAAGATTGTAAAATTTAATTTCTATTCAGAATTGGTTTTAATTAAAATTATTTAATAATTATGTTTAAAAATAAAATTATGGATGTTGGATTCATTTTTTTGTATAATTTATGTACTGATAAAATTTATAATTAAAATTAAAATTTTCTAAATAAATCATTTTTATCTATTTTATGGGATTAATTTTAAATAAAATTCTACCAATAAGTTGAGTTGAATATTATAATATTTAATCCATAATTTTAATCATTATGAAAATAAATTTTAGGATAGATTCTTTTTTGTGTATGATGAATTGCAAAAATGGTAGCAAAAATAATTGTGGTTATGATTAAAATGGATTAACATTGGGTTAACCAAAAAGATATGGTAAAATTTTTTAATAAGCCAAGAAAAATATTTTTTCCTCAACATTTAGACCTCATAATATTATAAAATCTATTATATGGACAATTTTATGTACTATTTCTGTGTATGAAATAATGTTATTTTCATTTTTTAAAATGTTCCTAATGTCTTTTCCCCACACTATTAAAAAGAGAGCCCTTCTTTCACTTTTATACATAAGTACAAATCATATTGATAAAAATCCCTACAAAAATCTATTATAAAATTCCCAATCCACATACTAGTAGTTATGGACTTCATGAAACACAAATCCAATGGTCTGTGATTATTGATAAACAGAGGATGGATAAAGAAGAGGTAATCATCCTATGAAAACCCTTTTAATTTATTTATTATTATACATCCTATAAATATTTGAAATATATTGTAAAAAATCATCTTTAGTGTTCTAAATATTTTAAATTTTCGTTGTGATTATGGAACCACCTTTAAAAAACCTATTTTCATAAAATGAGAAGTGAATGCAATGCTAGTGCATTGGCGTGGACAACCGCCTCCACGTAATAATGAAAACAATTTTTAATATCCAACATTCATGGATGGATATTATTATTGTATTGATTTTTATATACGATATTTAAGAAACCATTATAACTCTAGATTTATAATATCATATATCCCTTTTTACATATCCATATGTCTAAAAAATAATGTTGATCGTGCATATGAATGGACTACAACCACTATAATGTGATGTTATTTATTTTTCATTTAAAATTACTGGGATTTGAGTAATAATATATTTTATTAATATATATTATTTTATGAAATTATAATGTCTCTTTATTGGTGAATTAGTAATTACATTTCTTTTTTTTATTTGTTAAAAATTTCAAACTCTGTTCATTGGTATGTAAGCCTACATTCTTCGTGAATGATGTTATTCATCATTCAATATCTATTTTATATTTATGAAAGTAAATATCTATATAATTTTTATATATGAAATATATATCATTAGTATAATTCTAGTGATTATGGAACTACGATCAATGCACATGGATAGGAACTATCGATCATAAATATTCATTAAAAATTAAATAGATTCCTCTTTTAATGGATGATTTAAATTCTATAATATTTTTATTAAAGGTATTATATGTATATAAATGACTATTGAAAATAATTATATTAATTTTAAAATTATTATATAGGAGGATATAAATCATTCAACGGTAGTTCAACTTGACTTAAGGGATTTTCATCTCACATTTATTTTTGAGAGACCAAATGATATTCATCAATTTATTCTTTTTGTATAGTTTATATAATGCCCATTAATTTAATTTATATTATTATCATTAAAATTATACGTATTTAAAACTAAATATGGATTTATTTGTTTCATAATGTTTTTATTTGAATGTTATGATTGTGGAAATTGATTTGTCTTACGATTTCATTTTTTATTCGATTTATTATGATTAAGTTTTTAATGATGAAAATTTATGAAAAATATCTCAAAAATCCCATAATTTTTAAAATCTTCTTTTAATATATAGAATTAATATTCTTTTTAAATTTAGTTTAATCTTATTATGAACATTAATGGCTAAAATAAAATTTTCAAGGAAAAACTTATTTATTTATCTATTCGGGGAAAAAATCATTATCTTTCATATCAATGATTTATGAAAATAATTCATGGTTATATTTATTATTCATCAATTAAAATTTAATGTCATTTTTACCATTGATATGGTTTCTAAATAATTGTGTGATTGTAATATTATATTCAAGTTTTTAATGATGAACTTTTGAAATTTTATTGTAAATGTAAATGAAATATTTGTCATATATTGAAAGAATGGAATTTATCACTATCATGGACACTTATTTCATTGAGTATTCATTTAATGTTTACTTTATTCATCCCAAAAACAATTTGCAACAATATATTGAAACGTTATTATAAAAAATATAATATTCCATAAGTATAAGTGTATTTTAGTTCTAAATTTTTTCAATTTATCATTTAAATTCATTTTCTTTTGTGAAAAAAAACAAGGATGTTACTTATAAATTATTTTGGATATGATTATTAGATAATATAATTATTATCAATTTTGATGGCTGAAATGAACTTTGCTGAAACATGCTTATGTAAAGTTATTTATAAACCCTATTATAAAATGTATAGAATATGGTTGGGTGTCGAACCACAAAGAAGGTTGGTGGACAAATATTGGAAATGAGGTAAATTATAAATTGTGGATAGAGTATTTTCTATGAATATATTTTGACATTATAATAATTAATTACCTCAAAATTATTGTTTAATGAATTAATTGATATTGCAGAAATGATGATCAAGATGTAGAGGAAATGATTCAGGAATAAAATTCTATATAAATTCTTATTGATTAGTAATACGACTCATTTGAATTGATATCTCCATAATGAAATTTAAATTGTATTATAATCCTCAAAAAAATCAAATTTAATCTCCCTCGCCATGAGATTAACAATGCCAATTAGTGACTCAAAAATTTCAAAACAATGGGAAACACCATATTGAAATTGATTTTGAATAATTTTGACTGGAATAAATCAAGCTGAAGTAATCAATCCATTTTGTGTTTATGGTATGATTAAATGCATCCATGATCACTGTCAGATAATGATCTTGATGTTTCGAAATCAAGATCAAGAGGTTTGATATAATTTATAATGAAATCAAAATACAACAAATTTATTGATTATGATATCATAGAAGAAATCGCAATGATAAGATAAAATAAATAATAATGTATTATTAAAATCTATATGTAACAAAAATTAGCTACAAATCATATTAAAAAAAGTGAAACAATTTAATTACAGGCGAATGAAAAAAATACAACTAACATATATTATACCTAAAAAGTAATTTTCATGATCAATGATGCTCATATGTCTTCTCTAGGGTGTTATACTCTAATTCTCAACCTCACCCACCAATTTTTATGAATGTTTAAAAATGTCTCAATCCCATCATTCTATATTCCACCACACAATTTATATGCTCCATCATTTTCCACACTAACACTTACATCATGAACTTAATTTATTTTTTCCTTATTACCTCATATGGGATGTAGATTTCTTCACTAAAAATCATCCCTTGCATGTGAATTATATATAACCCATCTAAATGATTCCACAAAATAGTTGCAATGATCATATATAAGCTTCTAAATATTCTTAAATCCTATATTAAAAGAACATAGAAAAATAAATAAATTCTTTTCAACATTATTAATTTTAATACATATTTTATTATTTTATAAATTAATTAAATATTAAATTAGTATTAAAACATATATGGAAAAAATATTTATTATCATTCATAATTAATAATATTAATATAATATATTTATATAATCATTTTTTATTATCGATATAGTTATAAAAATAATTATATATTTAAAAATATAAATATATAATAAATTAAGTAACAAATAAAAAGATATTTAAACATAAAATAATTATTATAAATATTATTATTTAATCAAATTTTAATTTATTACAACTCTAAAAAATTAAAATTTTAAATTATTATATTATAATATAATTTTTATTAAAATGTTTATTAAGATAATTATACTAATTTTATCTTATTATTGAAAAACATATTCTATTTAATTATTATATTATAAATAATTATAATTATTTCCTATGGTTTATTATATAATATAACATTAGTTTCTCTTAATTGTATAAATACCTTTCTTGGGTATTTCCTCCTCCATAATGTGGTCGGACTGGTGGGTACTCTTATTTCCATTTTTGCATGCCACCATCATCAACTATGAAATATATTCACCGAATAGAGTCAAATAGGATTGATATTTAGATCCTCTTTTTAGAATAGACTGGATAATGTAGAAGAATCATTAGTTTGTGAAACGAAGATCTTCAAATAAGTGGCATGACAATATGGGGTTCTCGATCAATAGTAAATATTATGTGGCCTCTTCTTCATCCTCGGGTGGCTTGCATCAGTGTGACTTCATCCTAAAATTTGCGACACCATTGCAAGAACATTTTTGAATGTTTAAATTATCATATCTGATTAGAGATATGATTTTCTTTTTCAAAGGGGGTTGATTTCTTCCATATCATGATTATTTATATGTGAAGGTGGGAATGCTATCATAGGGTCATGTTGCCTGGGGATGAATCATGGATGGGGGTTGGAAAATATGGTAGCTATTAGAAACTACAAAATCCCATTTAATATTGGTAGGGATGAATATGGTGGTCTGTTGGGGGTTATGGTAGATCATGAACGGTGCTTGGTTCTAATCCACCAATGAGTTATTCCCAATGTTTGGTGGTGAGATTTGAAATGCCGAGTGTTGAGGAGGCTAGTTGTAGGAGATGAAAAAATTGGTGGGTCCATAATTTTTCTACCATATGGTTATAAATAAGAGATAAATGAGTCATTACAAGTAGTGAGTGTAGTATAAGGTACCTCCCATGTTCAAGTGGTAGTAATCTTGGTGGAGGATGCCATAAAAAATAAAAGGATTAAAAAAATAAATTTATAAATAAATATGAAAATATTAAAATTTGAAAATTAAAAATTAAAAACACTGAAGATGATTATTAATTTTTAATGAAAATTAAAATAATTAATTTTTTTTATAAAAAACTGATAAATTAAAAAATTTCAAATTTTTATAACTAAACATTCATTACCATTAACCATAATATTTAATAACTATTAATTACATTGAAACTAATATTATATGTTAAATTAAATATTTAAATTAAAAAATGGAAAACAAGAAACTTTATATCACATTACAAATTGAAATTTTAATTTTAATTTCTATGTTGAGATTAAATAAATAATATATAAAATATATAAAAATAAATAATGTAATATTATTAATTTTAAATGACACAGAATGATTGGATGAATTATTAATAAATTAAGGGTCAATATTTGAATTAATTATCTAAAAACAAAAATAAATAATATGGAAAACACCCCACTTTTTGAAAGCATCATAATACCCTATATATAATAATTTATTTTCATAATTCATATAACAATAAATTTCAATGAGGTGAAATAAATCTCAAAATTGAAAAATGTTTTTTCCCCATATAATTAATTAATGTTAAATTTTCCCCCATGATTCCTTTTGGGATGAAATAATTAAATTCCCTATTAATTGAAATTATATAAGGTGTGTGGTTAAATAAAATTATACTAAATTATTTATTTTGAATAATATTTATCAGAATTAAAAAATTAACTTATATTCAACTAAGACATCCGAATTATCTTTACCTATGATTGATAAGACATACAAAATAATCACTAAAATAAATTATGCACAACCGAATGGATATGAGAGTTCAATAAATTCATAGAGGAATAATTTACACTTCTAATGGTTTTATCTTAATTAAATCATAATGACGAAAGTTGTAAATAAGTCCAACTCAGATTATGATTTTAATTTCTGAGAAAAAGTAAATGCATGTCATATAAAAAATATTAGATTACAAATGTTTCTAATAAATTATGTTTGTATAACATTATCTAAAAAATATGACCACAAAAAAATTATTTCATGAGGGATGGTAATGATTGTCTCAATTATACTCCTGTAAAAATTATGATTTAATATAATCAATGCGTCTTCACACAATTAAAATTTAAGAATGATTTTTACCAACTAAATTTTATGATAAAAAGGTGAAAACATCATAATTTTTTAAAATTAATGTAATTTTATGGGTATACAATATAGAATTTTTAAAACCATATAAATATCCTCTATTGTATGCTTAAATCAAAAAATTTCCCCTAATGTTGAATTTAATGGTGCACGGGGAAACAATTTAATTTTAATGTTCAAAATATATTTTCAATTTCAACATATTAATGATATTTTTAGTGGACATAGTCAAATTTTAACATATTATGACTTCCAAACAATAAAATTTTCTCAAAAGGGACAAATATATTATGTAAACATCTAAGCATCATTCTTTTTATCAAAAAAAGAACAGAGAGTAATAAAAAATAAAACCAGCAAGAATAGAGAGAAAAAAGATATTATTAAATAAACACCTTATTCCAATAAAAAAAACAATATTAAAACAATATTTATAAAATGGAATTTTGTTGGTCCTCATGAAGTATATAATATATCATTTTTTTAATTCAGATTAAAATAGATTTTTTAGAAAAAAAGGCTGGAAATCCATTTATAATTTGTTCAAAAAATTGATTGAATGATTAATCATTACCTAGTATTGGTTTATTTTGTTCCAAATACATTTAAAAAACTCCATTATTCAACTCTAATTGGTAAGTGAATAGTCAAGAACACATGGTCTTATATTTACTAGGAAATAGATTTACTATGGAATTATTGAGAATGAATTTCAGAGAATATATTATTTATTAATATTGAATGAAAAAATCATGAAAAATAATATACAATTCTTTTAAAATTTGTAAATTTTCATATGACTCTATCCTACACACATTTGGCTCACTCAACTGTATATGCCTTCTCAATCCAGTAGTTTTCAAATTTATTTTTAAAACCATTAAATCCCAATTTGACATTTTCTATAACTCTATAGTTAAATGATCCAATTTTACATACAATTTCCAATATTGATACATAATAATTGGTGTTTTAATTATTTTTTATAATACCACAAGGCCTCATCTAATTTTATATACCAATGATTTTTTGATATTGAATCATTTTCCCAATATATGTATTCCAACTCATTATTTTATATTTGTACATATACAGTGGATTGTGGATGCTATGAACATCCAATTAAATGGGTAAAACTATATTTATAAAGAAATGTTTTTTTATTTCTATTTTGGGTGCCATTTTTTTAAATGAATGATCTTGGAACACCAAACATTAAAAACATTGTTTTTAATGAATTTTATTACAATGATTGATTGATTATTGAGGAGTTATACTGCCACCAGCCACTAGAATATAACCTATATCAACTAAATTATACTCATTATAATGAAATTATGGAAATGGTCTTATAAAGTATAATCCTTAATGAAAACAAATTTCATATTCCAAAATATATAAATGAGGTTGTTTATTCATCATATGATAATACCCATTCCTTGGGAATCTATTACAACCCTCTACAAAAATCCTTTCATCATTGAATATGTTTGTCCCTTAAAATAAACCTAGAAGGTATTTTTAGGGTTTCCTCCATCAATCATTATTTCCTCCCCATGGTGAAGAGTGATAACTATCTAGTATTTATAACATTTCTTCTCCTCACACTCAAGTTCCTAAAATATCATTAGAACATATCAGAAAATAAATTATTTATCTGAAATATATTATTTAACATACGAAATTTATTAAATTATATAGATTATTGAAAAATAAAAAATAATTAAAAATTCTTATTAAATGATAGAAAACCCTAATAACCATGAAGACTAATTAATAGATACATAGAGGAACTTCTCTTCAGGAAAAGAAGAAATAATCTTCCATGTATCATCACAATGGGTATTAAAAATCCTTGAAAAATCATATTAAACTACATTATCACCTAATATCATGTCTCTATTATATATATATATATATATATATTCAACATCATTGTCATCGATTTTATTGGAATTATTAAAACAAGTATTGAATTTTTTTAAAGAAAATAATAAATGAGTTATGTTGGGATTAGTTTTATCTCCAATGTTGGTGCTTCATCACATTAATGATGTCATTTGGGTATGTCAGGGACAAGATATTAAGATGTTCCTTTTAAGGTCTCTAAAAAGTGAAGATGTTTTGAATTTTAAAACATATTTTATGATTATAATCACTTATGTTCAAAAAAGATAACTACCTTTCATAATTACCCTAATCAAAATTTTGAATATTGATCAAAGGAGAATCTTCAATTTCAGTGATCAACTCTACATAAATGAAATAAAATTTTATAGAATTTTTTTATTATTAGAATCATCATTATTTTATATCAGGATTTATTTATGTTTATAAATATAGTATTTATCTCCCAGAACATCTAAAATAGGTCTATTATACAATAATGAAAAATTTTACATATACTACATCCAATAAGATTCAATAGTGTGTGAAATATCATATTCGACTTAAAAATTATTTTCATGATCTAAATGATGCTTATCAAGTTAAAATAAATTTTTAATTGTTTTATATACTATAGAGGACTCCCATATTTATCAATTTTAGAGAATATTGGTTAGTTAAAATTTTTAAACACAATTAATCCTTCATGTTGTTCCACAATTTTAATATTATTTAATCCCTTAAATACATTTTCCCCTATAGTGTCCATAATGGCCTACACTAAATTATGAACACCTTATATCCACACTCCATGTCCTACTCTTGAATTTTGGTTGGCAGAAAAAATTTTCCAACACCGAAAATAATATTATATATCCTTCTCAAATGATGTTTGATTGAATGATCATAGAATTGTAATATGAATGTGGCGGGCTTAACATCATCTAATCTCAATAGTTTAGGGATGGATAAAGGGAGTTGGTTCATAATAGAACCTAATTAAAAAAGGAAGTTGTGATTACCACTAATCCCTAAAGTGATGAAAATGAAAGAGATACTAGTTTCTTTATGATATGGAAGGATTTTCATTAGATGAAGAACATGACACTCTTTTGTGAGGTTTTTTGTATGAAATTATTCAAGATAATTTACTATTGAACCAAATTTTTTATGTTATTTCAGATAATAGGGAAATTTTATCATATATTAAATCAAAGGGATATCCACATAGAACTTTTTTAGAATCCCATATAATAGAATAAGTCTATCCTTTTTATTACTATTTTGTGGTAGTTAATCATTGAAAGGGATAGGGTGGAAACTATTCCAAAGAAAATAAGGCATGTAGAATATTTCATCAACAACATTCTCCTAACACTTATTCTTCTTAGTTTAAAAAAATTAACATGTTTTTTAGGAGAGAAGATATCATTTTTGTTCAAATGAAAAAAAAATTGAATCATGTATAAATTCAATTTTTTTGATTGTTGGCTACATAATTAAATAAAACTATTTAGGAATCCCTAATTTCATTTATAGCTTCTTCTTGAGTATTAATCCAACTATTTGTGACAACATACAATATATTTTTTCTATCGATATTATCAGTGGTGTGTACAATCATAATCATACCCATAGATTATATTTCTCTATCTAGATAGCCTATTTTGCATTCTATATTTTGGATTATAGAATGATCTTCGTCATTATATGACTAATATTTTTCATTTGGTGAATTTATCATTTTTTCTAGAATGTCTATATAAATTAATCATTTAGTCCAATATTTTCAGAAATTTGACTAGAAAATTACCTTTTGAATTGGATGGAACATCCATCATTTGGGTTTGGAACTATTTTCTAGGTTTATTTACATTTTCAACGAATTCAAGTTGTCTTCTCATGACATATTATTTTGATGATAGGTTCGATTGGTTCTAACATCCATGTTTATAGTTTATTCAAAAGGGATCATCATTGTTAGGAATCCTATGTCTATAATTAACAAAATTGATACCAACATGTTAGGCTGAATTTTAATTATTTGATTAGATATTTTCATTGTCCCCAAACAACCCACACTAGTAAAACCAATTTCATAGATATTGGTTCTTGTTTTGATAGAAAAAATGGTTCAATCCTTCATTGAAATTTTGGTTCATTATGGATTGAAGTTGGTGTATAATTTCACCAAGTTGGGAATTTAAATATACCGCTAAACAATTGTTATTGTAAAGTCCTGGAAATCCTGTGGAATTATTTTTCATAAATATATGTAAATTTTACAAGTCCACAGTTATTTGACGGCGCTTGATTATGAGGATCGGTGTGCCTGAAATCAATTCCTGAAGTTTTGTTCAGGTACGTTAAGTAAACGTACATGTGGTTTTTTCAATCATTTGAATCGGTGAATAGAATTGAAATCTAAGGACATCGATGAACTCGCAGGGCCAGAATTTTCTTATGGATAAATTAACCATAGTTTCATTTTTTCAGGAGTGAAAGATAATTTTTTGGGATTCTTAATAAATTAAATAAAAAGATAGTGTGAGATAATTTTATCTAAGTGGTGGTTTTATCTTCCACTAGGAAGTTGTAGGTGGGACCACCCCCAAATAACCTCTAATTAGAGGATATTATGTGGTGGGGCCCACATGAGCTCAAACCCCTCAAATCCCCTTGAACCCCCTTTTAACTCTTGGAATTCCCATTAATGTTCCAACACACCCTTATAATTTATTATTTGAATCCATTGTAATTCATTCCAACTCCATGAATTTAATTAAGTCAACCAACTTAATTAATTTATTTGAGTGTTTGAATTCTTTTGAAATCATTATGCCAATATTAAAATAAGGGATGATATTATTTTATTTTGGGTTGGCATAATCATTGGAGAGCTTGGGGATAACTCTTGGAAGAACACTATTTCTCTCGATGAAGAACACCGTTTCCACCGAAGAATGATGGAACATCTCCTTCCTTTCCAACTGGGGAAAGAAAGGGAAGACATCACCCACGAAGAATGTTTCCAATGGAAACGACATTCCCTCCAAAATTGATGGAATGATGTCCGTCTTCCACGACATCTGACTTCCGTTACTCGTCAATGTTCAACGATGAAATACGAGGTAATGGGATTTGTTTATTTTTTTGAAATGAATAATATTATACAATCGTTCTTCGATGAATGATTTTTTTCATAGTTGGCCAAATTATATCACCTAATGCGGAGGGTTCAAGATGAAAAAACACAGCCCAACGCCCCACCGTTGGTTCTTGTTGTTTGTTGTTGGAGGAAGAACTGAAAGGGCATGGTGCCGTCCCACCGTGGCAGAGAAGAAATGCAACAACGAAAGAGGAACCGTGGTCAGGAGGGCCGCGGCGGATAAATAAGTGAAACACTATCGATCTGTATGGTGGATAAAAAGGCTACGTCCACATCGGGCCATGGCGGAGACAGCGAGACACCGTCACTCTATGCGGAGGGCAGCTGGTCTACCGCGCCGCCGCAACGCGGTGGAGGTGGGGAGGCGGCCGATCGAGCCAGACCGTGAGACAACAGGCCGGCCGACCGGCCGACCCCCAATCATAGGCCACATGGATGAGTGAACCGACCATCTACAGTTGGTCGGGTAGGAAAATCGCAGTGCCCATAGGTGTCGCGTGGGATGAAAAGGGGCTCGCATCGCGGGCCGCGTGCACTGGGCAGAACAGGCCGCTTATGGACGACGGGGCATGGGTGGAGGCGGCGACATTTGGTTCCATAGGGTGAACCGGACTAGCCCGCAGTTTGAACCGAGTCTATAGGGGGCCACGTCCCACCGGCCCGGGCCGACCCCCCAGCCGGGTCAGACCCGCCATGCCGAGTCGGGCCGACCCGCCAGCCTACTAGGCTTGATGGGCTGGGCCCGTCTTTGCTTCAATGCGAATAAATCATAGACTGTGCATCTGATCGATGAAGCGTCTGGGCACTAGGACACTCGCGATGAGGCGGTCCTTTTGCGATACTGTAAGTGAGTTTTTGTCAAATTTGGAAAATTTCCATGTTTGGATCAATCGTAAATCCAACTAGGCCCCAAGAAAGAAAATGCTAAAAACTCTCAGATCAGGCGTCTGATTGACACGTCATCTGTCATGTTGGGTTCTTTATGATGGTAAATAACTACATGATACATTAACTAAGGAATTCATGATAGTTTATGTATCAACACTTGACTCGGGGAGACGACCCTCCTGGAATAGAGCGTGCTGTGTGCGGGAACCCTAGAGATGGCTGCGACGACTACTATACCAGAATCCTATATGGGTTCGACAGTGATGTCTACTGTACTAGAATCTTACGTGTGTTCGACAGTGATGTCATATATACCAGGATCCTCTAGGGGTCCAACGGTTCTGAATTCTAATCATGTATCTTGTATGGATCCGATAGAGTAACCACTACATTATCCTATGTGGGTCTGACATCATAGTTGGTCCTGTATCCTATGTTGGTCTGACAAATTAGATGAATCAGTGATGAAATATGATAATATCTATCTCTATGATATTGATGTATACTTATGTGAGCTTAGACATGTCTTTCAACCATTATCATCATGGTGGTTGACTTTACTTCCTTTGTGGACTCGGTTGTGTTTTGGCTCGAGAGATGGAGTCAGACTGTAACTGGTAACTTAGGTATATTTATGGGAATATACCTAAGTAGGTTTGGATGATACTTTGTGATTTCATATTTATATTTTGGTTTATCCTTTTTGTATTCTTGGAGACCATTGGGGGTCTCGAGGTACCCTAACGAGTATTGTTATACTCACCCATGCATGGGATTTGCCGACACCATGTTGTGTTCTATGCAGACGACGCACAACCGTGATTGAGGTTGAGGGTGACGGACGAAGGGTGCTCGGAGCTGGACTAGATGGGATGTACCGCAAGGAAGATTTGTTCAAGTTCTGTACAAACCCTTCAGGCAAGGATTCCTTGTAGACGATCCAAGAGATATTTTACCTTTTTTACTAATACATGTACTTATTTTTCAGTTGGGTTTTCATACTGGCCCACTTACTTTCAGTACACCTTAATTTTCTATTTAGTACTTCTTTCCTCTACTGCTTGTGTTCAGACTGTGTGTGTGTTAAAGGTTAAAATTCAATGCCTTCGCTTTTGATCAGGTATTCGCCTTTGGTTCTAGTTTCCAGCACCTGGCCTATGGAAGGAGGGGTTGGTATAGTATGGTCATGGGCCCCAAGGATGGGTCGTGGAAAATTGGTATCATAGGAGTCGGTTCTGCTGCAAAACATGGATTCTGATTCTTTAAAGTTATAGTGTTAACTGTTTTTGGTGTGTTTATCACTTTATGGAAACCGTTGTTGGTGTAGCGACCGACGTATCCATACAGTAGGACTCTGACTTCTGATCCCCAAGTCAGTGCACGAAAACACAGATTGCATGTGTGTTTCCTTGAAAAACATTTATTCGTGATTACTTTGTGTCACCTCACTATGTATACTGTTTTAACCATGGAGCACCTGTTTCTTTTCAGCATGGCCCCATGAAGGCATCCATCTAGGGTTCCGAGTTTCGTAAGAGATGGTAGCCCACCGTGCGACGAGGACTTGGTGTAGGGCCCCATCATAGTGGAGGTACCAGCGGTACCACTACCCGCTGGGCCACCAATACCACCAGATCTAGTATGAGAGAGTGCAAACCACTTGAGTGTGTTGCATGAGTTCTAGCGCTAGTGGCTGCCTTGGTTCTTGGGAGAGATGGACCCACATGCAGCTGATGAATGGCTGGATGCTGCCGTGAGAGTTTTCAGATTGGTAGGGACACCAGCCGACCTCATGGTGATCCTTGTTGTGAGTCTCCTGCATACAACAGCAGGCAGCTGGTGGAGCATGATTCTATAGGTTCAAGACGAGGCATACTTACTCTTGAAAGGCTTTGATAGTCTCATTTGCTCAGAGTTTGTTCCTGCCACCCATCGTGCGGTGCGGATTCAGGAGTTACTTCATCTACAGCAGGTCAGCATGGTAGTAGCTCAGTACTCAGCGAGGTTCACCGACATCTCAAGCTACTCCACGGATATAGTATGGGACCCATTATTCATGGACCGAACCTTCGAACAGGGTCTCAAGCATGAGATTCGGGCTTCGACAATTCCCCTCAGCATTCTGACATAGGCATGGGTGCTGGAGCGAGCCCTTTTAGTGGAGAGTTTTCTCATTGAGCAGTCACCAGCGGCAAGAACCACCACAGGGAGCCACATATTGGAGACTTCTGCAGCCGACAGTAGATAGATTATGCTGAGGAACAAGCAGACCAGGCCATCTGGTGGGAGACACCATGATAAAGGTTTGGTTGTGGGAGGCACATGAGACTAAGCCATCTATACGAGGAGTAGGAATTTCTATGCATGTGGCGGACAAGGCAACATGGCTCGTGGCTGCCTAACCCACCATGAAAATGAGCGGCAAGGCAGTAGAGGGACCTCCCATGAAGAGGTTCGACTGTGGTGGTACACCGGGAGCAGGCAGACGTGGTCGAGGAGGTGGCCGAGTAGTGGGTGGTGGAAAAAGTTTCGAGTCTCTACAACCACCACCACCACCAGGAGGTCCACCCAGACTACAGGGAGATGGAAGTCATAGGCGGGGTCCACTCCAGGCAGTCAAGGCCTACAACCATGGTGCACCTGAGATTATTCATGGTACTATCTGTTTCTACTCCACCCATGATGCAGTACTTATAGAAATAGGAGTGAGTCATTCTTTTAATACAACTACACTCTTTCAGATCTCGGATATTTCGACGGAGCTATTGGCTCAATCCTTATGGATAGAGACTTCTACGAGAGAAGAATCAATGATTATGAACTGGTGCCTGCAGTGTGAGTCTACTTAATGAGCCAATAGCATCGGCAGTGATCTTCTTGTAGAAGCCTCGAGGACTTACAACGTCATCTTGGGTAAGGACTGGATATCCACAGTTCATGCTGAAATTGACTGTATTAGGCCCAAAGTGCGGTGTATCCACACGGATGGGACCAGGTTCACCTTCACCGGTGAGAAGGGAGCCTTTGCACTGTAGGACGGACTTACGCAGTGGAGGGGGGAGCCGATCACACATTAGTTGGCTAGTCTCATACTCGGAGTGGTTGATGTGTGGAGTTTGAGTTTTCCTATTGTGGTGGATCAGTACGAGGATGTTTTCCTTGACGACGTTCCAAGACTACCTCCTCACAGAGAGTTATACTTCTACATTGACCTATACCCCAAGACCACACCAATACGTAATCCAGCATATCTGAAGGCTCCAGCCAGGATTTGTGAGATGCGGGTATAACTGGAGGACTTGTAGGGGAAGGGATTTATCCGACCCAGTGTTTCACCCTAGGAACCTTCGATTTTTTTCACCAAGAAGGCGAATGGGAGTTTGCGACAGTGTGTCGACTACCGTTGCCTGAATCTGGTGACTGTGAAGAACAAGTAACAACTCTTGAGGATTGACGACCAGTTTGATCGGCTCATGGGAGAAAGATGGTTCTCGAAGATAGACCTCAGGTCAGGATATCACGAACATATAGTTCGAGATGAGGATGAGCAGAAGACGGCCTTCAGGAGTCGATATGGACACTATGAGTTCTTGGTCATGCCCTTCGGCGTAACCAACACACGAGCAATGTTCATGACTCTCAAGAACAGGAACATCCTACCATACCTCGATAGATTTGTTATATTATTAATTGACGACATAATAATTTACTCAACTACGGAGGAAGAGCATGCCTACCATTTGTGGGTAGTACTGGACACACTCCGAGAGAACCATCATTATGGTAAGCTCTCGAAGTTCCAGTTCTTTATTCAATAGGTTCATTTCTTGGGAAACGTCATCTCGGAGGTTGGATTTGTAGTGGATCCAGTGAAGAACGAGGCAATAATTTCTTGGAATCCACCCATGAGTGTGAAAAAGGTGCAGAGTTTTCTGGGGATGGCTGGGTACTATCATAGATTTGTTCCAGACTTCTCAGAAATTTAGCACCGCTTTCAACATTAACGAAGAAGGGGAAACCCTTCATGTGGTCAGATAGATGCCAGTATATATTTATAGAGATGAGGTAGAGATTGACCAGTGCTCCCATCTTAAGGCTACCAGAGGATGGCGTAGGGTATGTAGTTTACTAAGATGCATCAGGGACTAGACACAGGTGTTTCTTGATGCCTTAGCAAGCAGTGATCGCGTATGGTTCACAGTAGTTGAGGTAGCATGAGCAGAACTACGCTACCCATGACTTGGATTTAGAGGCAATGGTCATTTCCTTAAAGATGTGGCGATACTATTTGATTGTCGAGCGTTTTATAGTATACTCAAACCACCAGAGTCTCAAGTACATCTTCTTGAAGAAGGAACTGATCTGGAGACAACAACAATGCCACGAGTTCTTCCATGACTATGACTTCGAGATAGTCTATACTCGTTGGAAGGGGAAGGTTGTAGTAGAAGATCTCAGCAAGTGATTTGGCATTCAGTTGCTTGGAGAGGCGACCGAGCAGCTGGCCGGGTTGCAGATATACATTGTGGATAGATATGGAGTAGCCTTTCTACAGTCTCTCACAGTCACTCATCCACTTCTACAATAAGTCAGAGAGGCACAATGTGGTGAAGTTGACTATGAGACGCGACGTGCTCAGTTATCATCAGGGCATGCACGAGATGGGTTTTCTGAATGTGGGGAGCAAATCATCCTCTTCATAGGATGTACCGTGGTACCAGTTTCACTACAGGAGGAGGTGTAGAGGGAGTTCCACACATCCCCTCTAGTGGTACATCCAGGATTGGTGAAAATTTATTAGCACCTCAGACAAAAACACTGGTGGCTGGGTTTGAAGAAGGCGTTAGCAGAGTTTTCTCACGATTCCTCACTTGTAAGCTAGTGAAGGTGGAGAATCATGTTCTAGAAGGCTTGGTTTAGCCCTTAGAGGTCCTAGAGTGAATGTGGGATGGGATATCCAGGGATTTTGTGATGGGACATTCACATACATCCAGAGGACACGACTCTATCTGGGTGATTGTCGACCGACTCACCAAGTCGGCCCACGTCCTACCGATCAGAGGGTAGGGCTCGATAGAGATCTTGGGATGCCTCTATATACATGAGAATGTATGGATTCATGATGTTCCATTGACGGTTGTCTTCGATCGAGATTCTCATTTCATTTCCCATCTATAGAAGGGGTTACAGGAGGCTTTTGGGATGTAGCTTCGCTTGAGCACCACCTTCCATCCTCAGACGGATGGTAAGAATGAGAGGACCATTAAGAATTTTGAGGACATGCTCCGCGCATGTATCCATTACATTGGTCACAACTGGGAGGATAACATACCCTTGGTGGAGATTATGTACAATATCATCTACCACTCCACAAATCAGGATGAAACCATATGAGGCACTATACGACCGACCCTGCAGATCACCACTATGCTGGACTGACCCAAGGGTGTTAGCACTTGTAGGACCAAAGATGGTACATGCTACGATGGAGAAGGTCCAGATCATCCAGGAGCAGATGAAGACTACACAGAGTAGACAGAAGTCCTTTTCTGATAGGAGAAGGAGACAACTGGAGTTCGAGGATGGAAACCACATCTTCATACGGGTCTCACCTCGATGAGGTCTACTGATATTTTGTCTAGGTGGAATGTTATTTCCGCGATTCATCGGACCTTTTCAGGTGCTCGACAGAGTAGGGGAGGTTGATTACCACTCATCTCTTCCACCTCAGTTGCACCGGGTGCACAATGTCTTCCACGTATCTCAGTTGATGAGATACGTGCACGACCCGTCCCACATCATCGACCACGGGGATCTGGACATCGATTATGGGGCTAAATTCATGGAGGTTCCAGTGGAGATTGAGGATCGACAGTAGCGGGTCCCGCATTGACGGTCGATTCCTCTGGTGTGCATTCGCCGGCATCATGGGATCCTCCAAGAGAGCACATAGGAGCGGGAGGATCAGATGTGTTCTTTGTAACCCCATTTGTTTCCTTATTATGTTTTTTTGCTTTCGGGGTCCTAAATATCTAAGGTGGGGAGAATTTGAATACAAGGAAATCCTGTGGATTTTTTTTTCATATATAAATGAGAATTTTACGAGTCCGTAATTTCTAACAGCGCTTGATTCTAAGGCCCAGTTTCCCCGGAATGAATTCCCGAAGATTTGTTTAGGCACGTTTAGTAAACGTAAGTGAGGGTTTTTCTAGCTTTTGAACTGATTCTTGGAATTTAAATCCGAGGACACCAATGAACTTGCAGTGCCGATATTCGCTTAAGGAGACCATTACTACTGTTTCGTTTTATCGGGAGTGGAATTTAATTTTTGGGGATTCTTAATAAATTAAATAAAAATTACGTGTGACATAATTTTATTAAAGTGGTGGTTTTATCCTCCAAGGGGACGTTGAAGGTGGGTTCCAACCCAACATAAATTTCCATGGGAGGATATTATGTGGTGGGGCCCACAAGAGCTCAAACCACTCAACTCCCTTTGAACCCCCATTAAACTATTCGAATTTCCATTAATGTGACTACACACACTTGTAATTAATTATTTGAATCCCTTGTAATTATTTCCAACTCCATGGATTTAATTAAGTGAACCAACTTAATTAATTGATTTGAGTGTTTGAATACTTTTGAATTCATTATTCCTACATTATAATAATGCATGATATTATTTTATTTTGGGTTGGTATAATAATTGAAGATCTCGGGGAGAACTCTTGGAAGAACACTTTCTCTCTTGAAGAAGAACGCCGTTTACACCGAAGAATGACGATGCGTCTCCGTCATTTCCAACGGGGGAAAGAAAGGGAAGACATCGCATGCGAAGAACGTCATCAACAACAACGAAATTTCCTCCAACATTGATGGAATGACGTCCGTCATCCGTGACGTCTGTCTTCCCTGACTCATCAATGTTCAACGACGAAAGACGTGGTAGGGGGATTTATTTATTTTTTTAAAATTAATAAAATTATACCCTCGTTCATTGATGAATTCTTTGGTTCATCATTGGAAAAATGATATCACCTAATACGGAGGGTGCGAGCCAATAAAACACTTCCCAACACCCCTCAGTTGGTTCTTGTTGTTTGACGTTGGAGGCAGAATCGAAGGGGCGCAGTTCCGTCGCACCGTGCAAGAGAAGAACCGTGGTAACGAAAGAGGAAACATGGACGGGTGGGCCGCTACGGATAATGAAGCATGGCATCGTAGCCCCACGTGGTGGAGCCAAAGGTTGCAGCCACATTGGGCCGCAGTGGAGGTAGCACAGTGTCGTCGCGCCGTGCAGAAGTGCAGCAGGTCCGCGGTGTCGTCGCGCCATGGTGGAGGTGCGGAGGCGGTCGATCGAGCCGACCACTGTGGAGCCGGACCGTGGGACGACCAGCTAGACTGCTAGAAGACCGGAACACCCACAAGCGCCGCGTGGAGGGACACCGCGGACCGCAATCGTGGGCTGCTTGGCTGGGTGAACCGGTCAGCTATGGCCGGCCGGGCTGGAGAATCGCAGCGCCAGCCCACTGGTCTTGACAGGCCGAGCCTATCTTTACATAAATGTGAATAACTCATAGACAACACGTCTGATCGACCCACCAACTACGGCATGGGACCCTCATGATGAGTCTGTCCTTTGCGATAGTCTAAGTGAGTTTTGGTCAAATTTGGAAAATGTCTGGGTTTGGATTGAGCGTAAATCCAATAGAGCACCTAGAATGGAAATGCCAATAACTCTCAGACCGGGCGTCTGATTGACGCTCCATCTTTTGCGTTGGGTTCCTTATGATGAGATAGAACTACAGGATACATCAGAGCATGACTTATTGATTGTTGATGTATTGAAACTTTAATCGAGGAGCATACCCTATCAGAATTGAGCATGTTGTGTGCGGGAACCCATGAGCTAGCTTTGACGAATACTGCACTAGAATCCTATGTGGGTTCGACAACGATGACTACTGTATCGGAATCCTAGGTTTGTTAGACAGATATGACTACTATACCGGGATCCTCCATGGGTCCAATAGTTTTGACTTCTGTTCCTGTATCCTGTGTGGGTCTGACAGAGTAGTTGGTCCTGTATCCTATGTGGGTATGAGAACTTAGCTGATCATGTATCATGTGTGGGTCTGAGAGCTTATATGAATCAGTGACTACATATGATCATCTCTATCTCTCTACGAAAGATGTATTCTTTTGTTAGGTGAGTCAGGACTTTCAACCATTATCATTGTGGTAATTTACTTATTTCCTTTGTAGACTGGGTTGTGTTTGGGATCTATAGTTGGAGCTAGATTGTGACTGGTAACTTAGGTATATGTATGAAAATATATAATTGTAGGGTTGGTTGATACATCGTGATTGTATCTTTCTAATGTGGTTTATCCGTTTTGGATTATGGGAGACCTTCGGGGGTCTAGGGGTCCACAACAGGGTATTGTTATACTCACCCCTATATGGGCTTCGCCTGCACCATGTTGTGTTCTGTACAGAGGACAGACTACAATATTCGAGGCTGAGGGTGACGGACGGAGGGTGCTCAGAGCTGGACAACACGAGACGTACCTTAGAGACAAGTTTTTCGAGTTTTGTACCAACCCTTCAGGTAGGGTTTCCTAGTGGACGATCATGGAGCTTTTTTCCCTTTTTTACTTATACTTGTTCTTGCTTTTCAGTTGGGTTTGTATACGGTCCCACTTACTTTTAGCACACCTTAATTTTATATTTAGTACTTGTTTCCTCTACTACTTGTGTTCAAACAGTGTGGGTGTTACAGGTTAGAAGGCAATGCCTTCCCTTTTTTCCGGGATTCGCCTTTGGTGCTAGTCGCCATCCCCTGGCCTATGGAAGGTGGGCTTGGGGTATTCACAGCACGCGCCCTGAGGATGGGTCATGAAAGTTATTTCCACATATAGCCAGTCTCTTCATCCAATAATTTTTATTCTTAGAGTTCAATGAATGGTTGATAAAAATTATTATTAAATATTCATATTTATTATCATCTAACAAAACACAGAATATTATTTAACAATATTTTATCCCAAATAGGATATTACTTCATTAAAGGTTTCCATGAGAACAAGATATGAGGACACTCCCTAAAAATACCCAAAATCATTTCCTAGAAACATGAATGCTTTTCCCATCTTCATGATCAAAACTATTTATTTTGGATTTCGATTATCCATTATGTCATTGGGGGAAGAATTTCATCACAAAGGATTCATAAATATTTTCCCTGTTTCCAATTAGGATTTCATCATGTCTTAGAAATATGTTTCTATCATTCCGTTTAATGAATATGTATTTCATTCTCAATAATAGTTCATTCAATGTGAGTCATAACAGAAGTAATTTGTACATTATGTGTTAGAAATTTGTAATGAAGGGTGGTGAGTCGTCATTAGAAATCCCATTAAAATCTATAAACAATGAATGATGAGACTTATTTTCCTCATAGTTATTGGATCTATATGAACATATTATTGGATATAGGTTTCTTAAATCTCAAGATAGTTGAAAATCCATCATTAAGGGCCTCATGTTGAATGCTAAATTGTTTTAATATTCATATTTTTTTTCATTTTGAATATGAGGTAATCTATTTTCAAAATTTAACATTTTAAATTTCTTTTTATTTTTTATGGTACTAATTTTTTTATCAATCAATAAATTTTAAGGATATATCATATCTGTTAATGAAATTGTAGTCATAAAAAATGTAGTAAAAGAGAAATTTTAGATGAAAACAACTAATTTGACTATGAAAGATATGAATGTTGACAGAAACATCCACAAGAAATAATATTAACCAAAGTAGTGAAAAAAATTTAAAATAGTTATACATTTTTTGGATTCGAATAACTAGATGAATATTTTTTGAAAATAATTTTTTTGTGTTTTTGAAAATAAAATCCCGAAGCCTTTCCCATCAATGACACCAAGAAAATATCCTTGAACACCATTCAAACATAAAAAATTAAAATAATTGAAACCCCCTTTTAACTATTGTATAAAAACTAATATAACACCACAATAATTTTTTTTCTAATGTCATAAAGTTTATTATTATGATTTATAATTAATAATAATACATTTAAATAATTATTTTTTATTGATTTCAAATTTATTAAAGTTCTAAAAAATACTATTTTATGGTATAATTTATTTGTAAAATAATATTTTAATTTGAATATATATATTTTTTTAATTTAAAAAATATCATTTCATTTAATAGAATATTTATTTTAATATAATATATATATATTAAATATGAAATTTTTATTTATATATACTAAATTAAGTTACGAATATATTCAATAATAATATGACACCCCAATATTTTCTGGTATATTGCATCATAACTAAATTAAATTCATTAGATAGACTATAAACAATTAACATTTAGTGTCTATTGAAAGAAACTTTTATATTGATATAAAACTTCCCTAAAACATTATATTATCCACTTTTTTGATTTGAATTTCTAAAAATGGATAGACACCATTGTGATCAATATGTTATTTAGAGCCTAATCAAATCAACTAAATTTTTTTGGTGAATAGTATCATTAACCCTTATGAATAGTATCTTAACATTATGAATAGTAATATTGCCTTTATGAATAGTAACATGACCATTTTGAATAGTAACCTCACTATGAATGTATAAATAAAATTTTCACCCCATATTACTGAGATTGAATTTTTTAAAATTTAATAATTATGTTTTTGAATTTTTGTGAGTAATAAATATTTATTTAAAATTTTATACTAAATAATATATTTAAAATAAAATTCATCATTATAAAATGTATTACTAAATTATTTTATTTACCAATTATTTCAAGATAATTTTATGAGAACACATTTAAATTTTCAATGTAATATTAAATCAGTTTAAAAATAAAAATATGTATTATTCATTTAAATAAAGATTTTATTTTTGAAAATAAATTTTATATATTTATAAAAATATTGTGGAATTTTTTTTTCTTTTTTGAATTTGATATTTCAAAAAAATTATGAAATTGTTTATTTGATTTTTCATGAATACATTAATTTTTATTGAATTTTGAAATTTTATATATTACAAAATATGCTAAATAAATGAATTTTTCGATCATGCTTGAGTCATGAATGATATAAAAGGCCATTTGTTTGAAATATCAGGAAATTGTTACATATTTCGGTCACAATAGTTATGAATAATCATTTTTGTGATACATAATAATAAAATAATGAATAAAATAATGTGATAACTCTACTCTCGTCCACTAGAAAACCACCCCTCACTACCTCTACACTTCACTCCTCTATGTGTTGAAGCTTATAAATGTAATGACCAAATACTCATACTTATTACCTACCCGCATGTAGTATCCATAGTTCTTTCCAAATTTCAAAAACCCCTTCTTTTAATTAGGTGTAAGGAAAATATTTCAATAGGTAAACCCTCTCACTTTTTATTTTAATTTCATTGTGACATTGTTTTAAATTATTATCTTATCCTCAAATCATAGGTAAAAATGATCATTATAAATCCAATTTCATATATATACTGTAAATATATCTGTTTAATGGATTACACTTCATAAATATCCTTACACTCTCTCTTGTTTATTTTAAGAATGATGTCATCATAAAGGGTGTTCCAATTTACTTCCTTCATGGTCGACGAACATTCGTTCATTAGTTTCTTATTAAAAGATGATAATGAAACCATTTTTATGATTGAAAAAAAATATATTATGTGTATTATATATTTTTTAATGATTCTGGAACCATATGTTATACATAATACTATGTTATATAACAAAAAAAAGTTTATTGTGATAAAAAAATCGTAGAAAAAATATAAATGATTATCAATAAATGACTTCTCTAATGAATCATCCTCACACCATGTAAGAAAATGATATATATGAATATTAAATTTTTTGTATATTCATTATGAATACAGAAATACAATCTTATAGAATTATAACCATTCCAAATTAACATCAATAATTAAAATCTAGTCAACTGATATTGATTATTAAGATACGAAGACTCTTGAATGCTAAAAATCAATATTATAACTTCTAAAATGGCCATAAATATACTTAATAAAATTATAATAAATTATATAATTTTAAATTTTTTTCTGAATTGAAATATTAATGAGGCTAATTTTATATTCCATGACCATAAGGTCTGGTGCAGAACACAATCGATCATATGGTAAGGGTTTTCCCATCTCACTTTTATTTTCATGAGATTCCCTTTATTCACTAATTATTTCTTATTTGTGGTGTATGTATACGAAAATTTTATATATAATTAACTTTATATATTTATATTAAATTTATTAAATTATTCATTGGATGATTTTTTATTTTTCGGTGTATAATCCTATTTTTAAAATGTAGTAAGGGGTCTCTCATCACATTTTTTGCCGTGATATTTCTATTATCTGCCTCTTATTTCGTGAAGGTGGATTATGCATACTAAAATATGATATATAATGTCATGAATCTATTTATATTCATTTTATTAAATTATTTATTGGGTGATTATTAATTTTTGGGAATACGATTCAATTGAATACAAAGTAGTATGGTATTTCCCATATCACTTTTCTTTCCAACAGATTTCCATTATTAACAATTTATTATGGGTATGTGGTGTATGTTTGTTTCTTATTGATGTAACAAATCATGAAACATTATATTTTCATGTTTTTAAATGTATCATTTTATTGTTATTTATTTTTTGGAATATGTTTCGATCGATTACAAACTAGTGAAGGATTCCACCCGAATATTAATTTTTCCATTGGGGTATTCATTCAATATCATTACATGAATGTAATGTTTATTTATTTTCTTGAAAATATTTTATATTTTGTGTATAGGTTAAAAAATACTATATTCTAGACATTTTATAATTTTGAAGGGAATTAATTATTTTGAATTGGTTCCCTTCCCAATTCTACACGATAACGAAGACTGATTCAAGTGAACATATTGAATTATTACACATTATCACGTGCTATATATAATATGATTCATGACATAAATATATTTTTAATGTCACTAATTTTATCATGAAAAATTATTTTTGTTTATTTATGGTTTTTTGAAATCTAACAGGGCTTTATTATTTAAAATATCTTTAATTATTCCATTAAACCGCACTAAAATGATTTAATTTTAATGTTTCATAAAAAAAATTTTTACATGACATAACATTATTAGAATAATATTTATTCCTAAAAAATAAATTCAACTCCCATTAATTTTATTTTTTGGATACACATGATTAAAATATTATTTTTTTAAAAATACCAATGATTTTACATAATAACTCTTCTTTCCAGAGTAACAAATGAGTTTTTTCTCATCCCGCATTAACATTTATGTGATATATTCAATGTCCAAAAATTCTTACTTTCATGTGGTGGATGTACTTATCGTTAATATATCATATCAAAGAATTTTTATTATGCAAACATTTTATGGGATTTTGATTTGATTGTTTCGACGTGGAATCTAACACATTAGATTGTTTATAGAATATGTCCTCATGAAATTTTCAATTGTATCATATAAAAGTATCATCTTATATTTAAGAATCCTTTGATTAATATTGTTATTAATTGAAGTATATCTCAAATTATATCATTTAACATTAATTTTTAGCAGTTTATTTTCAATTATACTATGTATGGTCTAATTTTATACCATTTATGGGTTATAATTAAAGTATTCAAATTTAATATTATATTTTTTCAATATGAATGTTTATGTTCTTTATGATTAACCCCTTTAATATGGAGAACATATTAAGGGAATGTTTGTTCCAAATATGGACCCTCTATGAATTTATATGTCTAATGTAATAAATAATAATTAGGTTTTGGACGAGACCTTACCCTAGTATTTTCGAAATGTATTGGTGGAGGCTTCAAGGATTGTTTTATGATATCTGAGATATAAATTCTCTCATTGTGATTTTAGTAATAGATAAATCAGGTTATTATTGAACTAGTATAATATCCATGGGGTTGTTCCATGGGATTATTTATAGAAATTAATGATTCTTTTTTCTCCATCGTTAATATGCTCAAGATTATATTTTAGTGGCATGAGTTATATTATTTTCCTTATTGTTAAGTAGATCTTATATTGTATAACTAACCCTTTATATGATTCTAAACACATCCCTTTCTTATATTTCCGTTCCCTAGATTATTAATAAAAATCGAATAAGAATTCACGGATTTACATTATTTCATATTTTGTAATGTTTTATTTTAATTTTCAAATGTTTTATGAGTATCATGACTATAATTTGGTATTTTTATACATCTAAAATATTCAGTAATTCATTATTATATTACTTTTCATACGTAAAATTTATTAAAATAATCCCCCAACTACGAATATATAGGGCTGGGGTATTCAAATTGGTATTTGATGATACTTAACATAATCCTTGGAAACTAGATTTAGAAAACATAGGTTATGGATCTTAATCCTAAGATAGACATTGCAGATAAGACTACAAGAACAACCTATAATTATATTAAGGTACATATTATGTGTACCGTATGAGAAAATAAATCCATCTCTGGATACTATAAGTGTATGTGGTTATAGAAAAGATATACATAGGTGTGACAACATAGAAAAGGTGTTCCGATCATGACATTGGTTAACCTGGTACGTGATAACAAGACATACTGTGATCCAAGTTTTATAATACCAAGGGATATTATGAAGATAATTCTCATTTTTCTTACATACCTATTTGAAGGATTTGTGCTACCAAAGTAACAAATGTATATGGTTCTTTGATTTACGATGAATAAATTTAGGTTTTGTGCTATACCATTATAACTGTTATATAAAGTTCATCTTTTATGAGAAAATAAACAATATGGAATTTTTTTTGAAATGGTTCCTAGAAAAAGGAATGATAACTCCATTAATACACATGATGTAATGTGTAAGGGAGCTCATCTCATTCACAGTGTTGAGCCAAAATATTGAATTAAAGTATTATCTAGTGTATCCTCATCATATGAGGAAATAATATCATGTTTTGACCAGGTAATTAAATAATTATATGAGTCACATGTAATTTAATGGAATAACGAGAATAAAATAATAGAATCTGAAAATTTGGATAAAAGGTAGAATGGAATGAAGAGTTTTCCAACATGTTGTAATTTTAGAAAAAAGCTTCCGGTGAAATTCATTAATTGAATGAGAGATTTTTATATGTTTGGAGAAAAAAGAAACCATGTTCAAAATTTAATGGATATGAAATAAGATTCTAAAGTGAAACGATTGACGTTTGAGAAGATGGTACAATGTGTGAATCAATGTTCGAGGGATCAGAGAAATACTCCCCCAATTATGTTATTGGATAATGATCATGTTATTCTACTAAAACAGATTAAGAGTAATAATTGTTATGTATATTCATGAATTATTTTATTTGAATATTTTATCATACTTTTTGTGTTTATAATAATTAAAGAACATATTACGATTTTATTGAAGTACTTTTTCATTAATAATTTGAGACAATTTGTCAATGGAATAATGGAAAGATATTTAGTGGAGAGGTAGAATTTTTGGAAAACACAAGATTGAGGGAATGATTACCATTACTATTTTTCTTATGTTGATGTACTGATGAAGAAATGGTTGATTTTGATAAGTACTGACTACGTTGGAACTTATTATTGAGGTGTGGGAAAGTGGTCTATGCTATCATTGATGGAGTATAAAATTATCTCATATTTAATGAATATATACAATAATATCTATCTTACTTAAGGAATATGGATGAATATATGTTTCCAAAAAAATATTGTAATTTGAGTTTTTACCATATTTCAAAAGGGTACATGTTGATGATATTCCAATTTTTTTATTGTGAAAATATAGAGTTACTTCACTGATATGTTCATCTTAGAAATTCATTGAACTACATTATGATGTGTTGAATCATTATTTATTGGAATGTTTAACCATTTATGAATACTTTACACTGATAATTGTATTTGGTTTTAGAGGAAAATGTATTATTTCCCACACGAAACAACCTATTCTATGAGATGATAAATAGATATATCAAGGAAAAATCAAATGAGAAGATCATGTTTATGAAATTGCAACATATATTTATACGATTATAGATTGAAATAACTCCAAAACTAAAATAAATGATTATTAAATAAATTTTATAATATTATTATAATATTTGATAATATCAAGGATTTTTTATAGTAGTTTATAGTCATATAGTAATCAACTTTAATATGAGAATATTCTCTTTCACATTCCATTAGAACTACATAGTTTGATTTTTATTCTAGGAATAGGATTTTATATCATACTAACTTCACCCCATTCGAAAGCATAATTTTATTGGTGACCACCTCATTTCCCAAAACCTCTTTTAAATGATATATTTTATTGACTACATTTATAATCTATCGTTCCCATAAGATTATTTTCAAGCATCAACCATTAACAATAAAAGTGATGTTTTGAATTAGGGGGACAAAATTATATTGAGGGGGAATAATGTGACTCCCCATTAAATTGATTAATAATTTTAAATAATTTATATTTTGTGTTTTAATTAATAATAATAATAATAAATATTTATAATTTATACCATTCAAAGTAATTAATGTTCTAAAAAACAAAATATATTTTAATGTATTATTTTATGCTAAATAAATATTTTATTAAGAATATATATATATATGATTATTTTGTGAAAATAATCTTTATCATTAAATTATATCATTAAATATAATTTATATATATAATATTATAATTATTTTGATAAATAATAAATTGAGTAATTAGTATATAAACTATTAATATGAAACTAGATGATTTTACTGTATATTTCATCGTAAACAATTTAAAATGATTATGTAACTTACATGCTCACAACATTTAGTCTATATGAAACCACACATTTTTATAGTTATAGACAATTTAGGAAACAAAATTTTTCTACTTATATGATTTTAATTTCAAATAAGTGATATACATCATTGTGATCAATATTTTTTAGATCTAAAATGACAAATATAATTTTTGGTGAAAAGGAACTTGACCCTTAAGAATTTTAATGTAGCATTTTGAATTGCACTGTTACCCTTATTAATATTTACATGACCCTTATGAATAGTACCCTCATCAATGAGAGTGTATATAATATTTTTCCACCTTATAAATGAGAGTAAATGTCTTAAAAACAAATAATTAAATATTGGTGTTTCTATGAGTAATAAATGTTTATTAAAAAATTTAAATTAAAAAATTTATTTCAAATAATATTTATTATCATAAATCTTATTTCTAAATAAATATATTTTTTACTATTATATTAGGAAAATTTAACGAGACATTAATTAATTTTTGAAAGTATTGTTAAATCAATTTAAAAATTAAAATCTGTATTTTTCATGTAAATAATAATTTTATTAAAAAATAAATATTACATATTTTGAAAATTAAATAGGTAAAATGATGTCCATATTTTAATTTTATAGCTTGATAAATGGTTATGGAGATTTTTTTTGGATTATTCTTAAATACTAGAATTTTTTTGAAAATTGAATGTCAATAATTTACAAAGTATTCGAAAGAAATGATTTTTTGAATCATGCATGATTTATCTATACTATAAATCGAAATTTTATAGAATTCACATTCTCTTATAACAATTGTTTGTCAGAAGATTCAATACTATTCATACACTTGAGCTAAAATATTAATATAATGGTTAAAATAATTAAAAACCCCTCCTCTCATCTAATAAAAAACCACCCCAAACTATCTCTAAACATCATTCCTATAATCATTGATGAATCTTAATGTTATGATCAACCAATATTCCCTACAACCTACCTTCCTCTAGGAGCCCAAGTTCTTTCCAAAAGACCAAAACCCCTTTTTATAAGGAGGTTCTCAATGTGTATATTAAAATAGGTAAATCCTCTCCCATTTTCTTTTATTTTCATTTGTAATATGTTTTATTTTTTTATATATTCCCCACCAACACTATCCAAATTATTATAATAATCCTATTATAATAAATATAATTTAATTATATCATGATAAAGGAGGATACATCATGAATCTCTTTACTCAATATCTTTTATTTTTAAAATAAAATCATTGTCTTGGAGGTTCCAATATTTATCCTTCATGGACGATGAACATAAGTTCTCCATTTTATTCTTCCAAGATGGTCAGTAAACACATTTTATGGCTCACATATATTATAAAATATTAATTATATCTTTTTTAATTATTCGATAACTATCATTGGTACATGATACAATATAATATAACCAAACTAGTTCATTCTGATCGAAAAATTTCCGTAAAAATCTAAACAATTATCAATAAATTAATTATCTAATGATAAGTCCTCATAATATGTATCCATAGATATATATAATAATATAAACATTGGTATGTTAATTAATAATATATAATGTCAATCATGGAGAATTATTTCAGGTCCACATGATCTTCGGTACTTAAAATCAAGCGAACTGATCATGAATATCAAGAAACAAACACACTAAAATGATAGAATTCAATCTTACAATATATCAAAAGTCCATAAATAAAAATATTCAAATTATAATAAATTATATACATGCCTTATAGTTTTTGAATTTTATTATTAATGGAAATGTTTCTATTTTCTGAGATATTACGCTTAAGTGCATAACACATTCAGACATAAGGTTAGAGGTTTCTCATATCACTTTTATTTCCCTAAAATTCCCATTATCCGCCAAATATTTCTTGTATGTGGTGTATGTATAATGGAATTTGATTTTAAATATCACAAATTTATTTATTTTCATCGTATTAAATGATTCATTTGATGAGTTTTTTTTCTTGGTTGTATGATTCAATTGATTAATACGTAATAAGGGGTTTCTCGTCTCACTTTTATTTTAATGAGATTCCCAATGTTTTCAAAATAATTGTTGTTTGAGTTGTATGTATACTGATATTTTACTTCTAATATCATTAATAATTTTATATTAATTGTTATTTATAATTTATTGGATGAATTTTGGGGATTTAGTTGTACGATACAATTGATTACAAGGTTTTAAGGGGTTCTTCATCAAACTTATATTTTGTTGAGATTTCCATTATAAACAACTTATTTCATTAATGTTGTGTAAATATACATCCCATTTATGTAACATATAGGTGATCAATATGTTTTCATGATATTAAATTATTCATTCGATGATTTTTTTTTTCATGATATGTTTCGATAGATTACAAATTTGTATGTGATTTAACCTGAACCATCATTTTTTCATTAGGTGATTCAATCACTACCGTTATCCCAATGTGATGTTTATTTATTTTTGGGTAAATATTCTACATTATGTATATATATTCCAATATCAAATATTCATGTCATTTCAACTTTCATTTATGGGAATTGTATGATTTAAAATGGTTCCTTTCAAAATTTTCTAGAAAAATTAGCCAGATTCTGGTGAACTTCTCTAATTATTACCCATTTATAAGTGAAATATATAATCTATTTTAATACATAATTAAATTACTAAAAGTACTAATTCTATAATGTAAAAAATACCTTTTTCTTCTTCTAGTCTTATGAAATCAAACATTCATTTCTGTATTAAAATCATTGTATTATTTCCTTTAATCTTGCTTAAATTGTTTTATTTATAATATTTTTTGAAAACTTTTTTTACATCATTTCACTTAAATAGAACCTAATTTATTTATCAAATATATTTCCAATTTAATTCTATGTTATTTTTGGGATATATATGTTTAACATATGATTTTATGACAAATACAATTTTTTTCCAAAAAATATTCTTTCTTAAGAAATTTTTTTCTAATCTCACTTGATTTTTAATGAGATATAAGTCCTCCTAACCACTTATTCCATTCATTCTGTGTATGTACCACCATTTTCTATATCATATCATGATTACATTTATTCTATTAATATTAAATGGTATTATGATTTGAATTTTTTAGAGTCTTATGAGACACATTTGAATGTTTAAAGAATATTTCCACCTAAACATTTCAATGGCCTCATTTAAAAGAATATTATTATATAGAAGAATAATTTGTTGAATATTTTATATCATTTGTTTATATATTTTATGATATAATTTATCATATGTTATTGAATTTTTTATGATATGTTTGACTATGTAAATGCAAATTTGATACCATTCAGGGGTTATAGTAAAAGTTCTCACATTTCATTAGCTTATTTTTCAATATGAATGTTTACATTGTTTATAATTAAGTTTTTTCAATGGAGGTATTTATGATAAATAGAATCTGACATTTTGGGCCCTCTATATACCCTCTATGTTCCGGTAGGCCTCATGAGAAAAATCATAATTGGATGTCGGGTGAGGCCTTAATCTTGTATTTATATATTTCTTGGTTGAGGCCTCAATGATAGGTTTATTATGTCTATCATATGCATTCCATCATTATGATATTAGTAATAGATAAATAAGTTGAGTATTCAACTAGTATAATATCCATGGTTTTGTTTCATGTGATTATTTATATGTAATTTTTCAATCAGTTTTTTCCCTTCAATATTATTCCCAAAATTATGTTTTATTGTCTTGACTTACTAACTTGGTCATTTTTTTAATGATATCTATTATTGTATCACTCACCTATACTGAGAATATAATCTATCCATTTTATTATGTTTATTTTCTCTAGGTTATGAAGAAGAAAATTATTAATATGATATCAAGAATATAGTTTTTTCATATTGTATTATGCATTATTTTCTTATTCTAATGTATTATGGGTATCCTGATTGTAATCCGGTCTTTCAGAACTACTAAAATGAATGGCCATTATGGACATGATTCCATGTAATAATATAAATGTATTAAAATAATGTACAATTTCTAGGATATTTATTTTTGGGTGTTACAAATGCTGAGGAGTTGAGCCACATGGATAACCATTAATCTAAATATAAAAAATGATTGAAATATAAAAAAGTTGATGAAGTATTTTTAAAATATAATATTGATATGTTGAAAAACATATGGAATGATAGCTTTTTTAGAATTAGTTTATGTTGGATAAATTATTTTCAATTAGTGATTGTTGAGATTGTGTAATAAAATGTTATTCAAATTCATAGGAAATTAAAATACTACGTGATTCATAAAATATATAGAAATCATATAATTTTAATTTAATTTGGGACCTTGAAAATTATTATTTAATATCCATCTAGAGACGAATTGACATGTATATTAGTGAATCTAGAAGATATCTAAAACTAGAACACCAAATTTCAAAAGAGTACAATGAATTTCTGCATGAATCAATTTCCTAAAAGTAGTCCAAAATTTTTGAAGTTAATGACTGAAGAAATTCATCTCTGACCATTCCCACTAAATTATTATAGATCGTTACGATTAAATGAAGATTTCTTTTTTTTTTAGTATAATTTATAATAATATATGATTATAAATGTATAATTTATATATGAAATGATTTAAATAATTTAAAATAAATAAAATATTATAATTAGACTTCTTGAGATATGAATTTTATCTCCAAATCATATTCAAAACAAGAATTGAATATATTTTATAGTGGGCTACGAAAAAAAATCTAAAATAATTTAATTTTAACGTTACTGTATTGTTCATGATCAGTGAAACTCCACTTTATGATTTAGGAAGTTCTGCTCGGCTCCTCTGTCTTGCTCCTCTAAAATCCAAGAATGTGTTAAAATGTCTAAATACCCCTCGCATGTTGCATGCATCCCAATTTATGTCCACTATAATTTCTACTATAACACTGACTAAATTCACTAAATTCATATGGTCTTAATGCTTTATCATCGATGCCACATTCATCTATGAAATTGATCACTTACATGTTAACATTGTTGAACCATTTCAACTGATTACACACAATGGTTGCAATGAACGTGGATGATATTTAAACTCAAGCTCGAATATGAATAGTTAGAACATAGTAAAATAAATAAATTATTATAATTTTTTATAATATAAATATATATTTTACAATTTTATAATGTAGTATAGTATAAAATTATAATAAATATAAATATAAAATTAAATATTTATTATCAAAATTGATTAATAAAATAATAATGATATATTTTCATAAATATATATTATAATATATATAATTATAAAAATTAATATATATTTTAATGTAATTTAATATATATTTATTTGAAATAGAAAAATGATTTAAATTTAAACTCATTATTATATGTATTATTATTATAATAAGTATAAATTTTTTAAAATAACATTAATTATCATTTTTAAAATTACCAAATTAGAATATAATTTATATAATTTTGTTTTTTAATTTTTATTTATTAATTTCATAGTAATATTTAAACAAAAATTTTAATTATTTATATTAATTATTATATTTATTATATTTTATTTTATAATATTTTTGTATATGTTAAACTTAATTTGGCCTCTTTTGGGTGTTTCTTCCATGATGATGAGGTTCATCCGGCAATCCTGGTTATTCCTCATCATCCATAGCTCCTCCATCAGTAGTGGAAGCCGATTTTCTTGTTGAAATTCTAGAGGTTTAAAAATTAGCTCTTTAAGGAGGAATCAAATGGCGACGATGGTAGAATCCTCTATTGTAGCGACAAAAATCTTCTACAGGGCGGTGCAATGATTTGGGGTATCAATTAGCCATCAAAATATGACAACACCTTATTTGTCTTCCAGTTTCTTTCATCAGTGCAGATTCATCCGAAATATTGATGATTCTATACCCATATCGATCAAGAAAGATAACATCAAAAGATGTAACTGCATATATGATATTTCTTTGTTAATGTGGATTGATTTCATCCACATTGTTATCCATATGATAATAATGTGTGTACTCTAGAGGAGGTTGTGGTACTTGGGAGTGACTCATGGTTGAATATATGTTGATTTGGTGGCAATTAGAAATAAAGGAATCTCATTTAATGGAGGAATAAATGAAGCTGATGGTTGGTTGTGGGTGACGACAGCTCATGAACCATGGTGTTTTTTGATCTACTAGTTATTTATTTCTAGTGGTTATTAGTGATATTTGCAATAGTGAGTAGTTGTGAGGCTAGTTATAGGTGATGGAATGGGGGGCATGTCCACTTTTTTAACTAATGGGATCCAATGGTTATAAAATAATGAACAGTCTGTGATTCATATCATTGAGTGCATTTGACTATAGGTCCCTCTTTCCAATGGTAGTACTTGTGGTGGATTCCAGAAACATTATAAAATAAAAGGTTTAAAAACTAATGTTTTAAATAAAAATTAAAATATGTAAACAATTAAAAAAAGAAAACTAAAATTATTAATTAATTTTATATGAAAATATAATGATGCAAATTTTTATCTATAATTACTAAATTAAATAATTAAAATAGTCATAACTAAAAAAAATTAAAACGAACCTTAAAAAGGACCAATTTAACAATTTCAAACTCAAATTAAAACGTTAATTACTGAATTAAATTGGAAATAGATAAAAAAATATGAGGTCACATTTATTGTATAAAATTGAAGATAAAATTTTATGTAGTGATCAATTAATGTGTAGGAATAAAATATAAAACATGTGAAATGTGAAATTTATTAATTTTAAAAAACAAAAAAAACATATGATAAATTATCTAACAGCTCAATTTCAATTATTTAATTTTAAAAACAATAGATGTGTAAAAACACCTGAATTTAATTATAGAGTTATGGTTTCAGATTGTGACGATGAAATTGTGAGGAAAACCCATTTATATTCCTTGTGTTATGATGTGATGAAATTGTTAAGGAATTATGAATCGTGTTTCCATTCCAAGGGTTATTATATATTATTAATTGATTTTTATCTTGTAAAAAATATAATAATTGATTATGAATTTGTGATGGATGGGGCCATAAATATATATCATTCTATTTTGTAGGGTAATATTGGATATCTCATGAGATTAAATGGAAATGAAATCAATATTGAATTTAGATTAAGAAGGGACATTGTCCACTGTGAAGATATTGGGAGTGAACCCCAACTAGGTATTTGATGAAATGGTGAGTGGAACCAATACACTATGATAATAATTGTATTGATACTTGACTATTTAAATTATTTTTTTTCATAGCTATTCTAGAAACCAATGTATTATGTAAATTTTTTATAGTCATGGATCATTAGTTTTATTCTTTTATGATTCATGTCTTGTAGAATACCATTGATTATGATATGATTTAGGATTATGATATATTATTTATTGGTAATGGATTTTGAAATTTTATATTCATATTCTTATCCCAATATGTTCAAATTGTGTGTATGTAATGATTTATATATATTTTTTTACCCTTAATAAGCAACAGATATAAACCTTTATTGTATTCCAGACCCTTATTTTATTAATAATTTTAAATGTATAAAATTTCTATAAATAATTATATTTATGAGAAAAACATTGTGGAAGGTCTATTAGATATCTTATGATCAATATGATTATTTATCCTAGATTCCCAAGACACAAAGCCATATAAGATTCTGACAAAGATCATATTATTTTGATTTATAATATTCATCATATTATAAGAAATATTTATATATGAAAATCATAGGTCTTATAGGATGTTAATATTTTAAATTATTATTAATTAATTAATTAATTAAATTCCTCTCCATTATTCACAAATAAATATATATAAATATTATATTAAATGAAACTACTAAAAAATATTAAATATTCATGTAATTGGGAAAATAAATATTACCTCCCTTATGAAATGACTAAAACACAAAAATATTTTTATATTTATATAATTAAATAATGAATTACATGTTGAATAAATTTTAATTGAATATCCATCACCCATTTATATTATCTTGAAATAATTTTCATTTAATATTTCTGATCAATCATAGTAAATAATTATTATACCACAAACTAGAATAAAATTAAAAAAAATATTAAATTCATATAGAATATAATTTAGCTTCTGATTACACATAATGGCAGACAATATAGGCCAATTTCATGGTGGTGTTAAGATAGATTCCCTAAATTATAAGGATATAATATTGGAATATTCCATGTATCCCATAGATAATGAAGTTAATTTATTATTGATAAGTCTTCCCCATTGAATGTATATAGTGTATTATAATATCTTTATCTTGATATTAAATCAACATGGTTTCCTGGTATTTTATAAAGAAAAAATTCAGAATCACTCATTCATTAACATTGTTTAATTGATAATTCTTCAATTACTATCATGAAAATGGTCAAAACAAGGATGTTAAATTTCCATGAATGGTCATGAGATAGATTAAAACATCTTGATGTTTTATGATATTTTTTTTGAATAAATTAAATTTCATTGAATTGTTATGATTAATGTGAATCCAAGAACAAAATAAATTTCATATAACATAACCGTATAATGTATATGTTAAATTCATAGAATAAAAATGTCTAATAAAATATTAAAAATTTTGTATTAATATTTTAGAAAAATAAACTATATTTAAAAATAGGTACATTTTTTTAGTAATGTATGTATATGCTTCAAAAGAAAATATTCCCATTGGATTATTTTTATTTATCATTATAAAAATTTAATATATTTACATTATGAAATAAATTGAAATTTTATTTTAAAAAATGAAAAGTATAATTTAAAAAATAATGGAAAATTTATCATATAGTGAAATTTTAGGAACATTATGAAAAAATTTACCTTTTGATTGATAGTGAAAATATATAATTTTATTTTAAAACTAATTTTATTTTTAAGGACTTCAAAATTATATTTTATTTACAAAAAAAAATAATTAGTTAAATTCCTTTATTAATAATCCAATTTAATTCATTAAAATCATTTTTCTGTAAAAAGTTGATATAAAAATTTGATGAATTTATTTCTTAGGAAAAAAACATTTCATCTAATTTAGTGTGTTCAATTTGAAATTTAATAATTAGAATTATGTGAATTTAATTTGATAGAGTTGATGAAATATTTATAATTAGAATAATGTGTAATATGTAATATGTTGAAATAATTTTTTATTCTAAAAAATATTAGAAATAGAAAAAATTTATTACATTAGTTAAGTTTAAAACATGTTTACCTAGTGTTTTATACCACAATATAAGGCAATTACTGAATATTAGCATCATAAGAAAATATTTTTCTTCAAATATGTATACCTTATCATTTACCAAACCATGAATCTCTAGAAATATAGTCGTATACAAAATTTGGGTGACATTATTGTATATTAATATTTAAAGTGACTCTCAGTGCATCATATCCAACACTTTGGAATGGACTCACCGCATATCACATGTCTATAGATCTTTGAAAAATCATGATCAACCTAAACATACAAAATTATCTTATAAACCTACAAATTCATGACATGTAGTTTTTGTTTTCCTTAAAAAACAATTCCAATGGTCCTTGATAAATCATCTAAATGAGTACCATAGAAGAAGTTGTAATCCTCTTGCCAGACTAATTTTAATTTATTCCTCATTCCTCATATATTATATATTTGTTATTTATCATTAAATGATAAATTTTTTGTTCCTAAAATAAATAAATTTTATTATTAATTAGGAACCAAAAATATAGACCCTCATATCCATCAAATTGTAAGTTAAAGTATCAGTCTTGTGTATGTTTGTACTACCACCTACACATATAGATAACATTAACATTAAAAAAGCATATTAATGGGTTGTTATTATTATTTATTAAATGTTTATATATTTTAGTAATGGAATAATTTTACACATGTAATTTTAATAAAATTTATATAGTCTAATATTTCATTGTGTTTGGAAATGATAAGGTAACTCATGCATACGTGTAGACTACCATCTCCCTGAATCATAGTGGGTTTTATGTATAATCTATACATGGATGGAGATATGGATAAAATTAATATATATTTTATATTTGACACAATAATGATTCTAGAATTTTTAAATATTATTAGACTGTCTTTTCATCCATCTGATGAAATGTAATAATAGTGTTCATGCATAAGTATAACAAATAATTTATAAGAATGGTGTTAATCACTTTTATAATTCAGAGATTTATTAATGATTTAGATATGTATATAAGGAATATTATATTTGTTTATGTCATTAGTAACATTATTTATACGATATAACCTGGTAATATATTTAAGGGCTAAAACTATTAAACCAACTATTATATGAAAAATGAATCATTTAACACTCATAAACAATTATTTTAACAATAAATTATTAAAAAGGTATATAAATGTTATATGTGGATGAAATATGAAAAAATAATAATTTATACGTTTTTTTATAAAATTATTAAAACATTACATATATTATATAGGATGTTAAATTTACAAATTATGAAAGGTTGACTAGTGGATTTGGATTCTCATCTCTATTTTACATAGGTGATACAAATTCCATCTTCACCACTTGATACAATTTGTTATGTATATATCGTCTCTTGGTTAAATAATTTCATTAATGTATTCACATTAATTGAATTTAAAATTTTCCATAATTATTGTTAATTTATCTTTTAATAAATAAAATGTTACCTATTTTGTATAAATTTCTTGGCTCACTTTTATTTCATTAAAACATAATCAATATTCATAACATGTTTCATTTTTTATTTTTATTATATAACATTGTCATATTTTATCATTAATTTATATATATATATATATATATATTATTTAATTTTTTCATTTGATGTTATTTATTTTATAGGGGTTATTATTCAAGAGTTTCTAAAGTGGTATAGGTCTATTTTATAATTTCAACATTTTTTAGGATAGTTTTGGTTTTTGTTTCAAATGGAATAATTATTTGATATTTATATAATAGAAATAATATATTTTATTCTCTTTAGTATATTTCAGTAAGTCAAATAGATTCCATTCATTTTTTACTAATTAAGATATAAATATCATATAGGAATATTTATATAGAAAACCAATAATATTTTTCTCTTCGTTTGAAAATCCTTTTTACTCAATATCTAGGATTTCTATAATTTTTTCTATAATTTTTTTACATACACAATGGATTGTTAAATTTTATATTTAACCAATATTTAAATTTAAAAATGTTTATAAATGTAATATTGTTATTTTTTCCCCAATATCTATCTTTAGTGTTTTTAACATAACTATATAATAATTTTTTATATTAATGTATAAAATATGAAAAAAATTACCCGAATAATTAACAATAAATTATTTGAAGAATAATTCAAAATATTTCATATTTATTTCAAAATAATATTTTTTACTATTCATTTATAAATTATTTATTTTGAATAAGGGATTTTAAAATGGAAATTTTATTTTCCTCAAGGAATTTTATATTAACATTTTTCAAATAATTTTATCTATGTATGTCTCATTTATTTATTCATATGATTTACTGATGTTATACCATAATTATTTTATTAGTTTTAATTATCACAGTGGCTTCTGCGGAGTATTCATACAGATAGTATTTACATTCCCTATTATAGTTCTTCTAATTCCGAAAATTATAGAATTTTAAGGAATGTAATTTCTTTATTATATATTCATATAATGAATGCATCATAATTTCTATGCTATTATATGGTATTAAAATTATAAATCCATTTGATATGTTGGTTTTTAAAATGAATGAAAATATAATACATATTTTCTGAGACCTTAGTATTTTATGTAGGATCTATCAACACTGGAAAATGATGTTATGTTTTAGATTTCCTACATTATGGATTCAATGGTTATGACAGTAGTTATTTATTTACATTTAATTATTTGATTATTAATCATATCAATTGAAGGATTTCAATATCATTTAATTATTTCTATATAATTAATGTTTATTTACTGATTATTTCCATTTTATTATGGATTTATTTATTATATGATAACTTTTTTTATAAACATACCATTAATAAGAATCATAACTCACTCCATTGCTATATTTCCTTTCCCTAGGATATATGAAGTGTATTATGATTCTTATCCAAGTAAATTTTTGAGAGAATAATAATTTTACCAAAAAAATTATATTTTTATTTAATGTTTCCATTATTTTTTGATATAAGAATGTATGTAGTTTCATAAGTCTACAAAACTATTTAGTATTTTGGGATATGATCATTTTTATCAACAACATACATAAAACCAAACCAAAAAATTCTATTATATTGGGGATTATTTTTTGAAAATCCAACTCCATTAATTAACAAAATGGATAAATCATTTCTTTCATAAACCATTTATACAAAATAATTCAGGACCCACAAATCATATCATACCTCATAAATAGTATAAGCCCTCATAATTTTCACAAATACATTGAATTATGTTCCTTTAGATATATAGAAATAATAGTTATAATAATAATAATATTATCATTATTACAAAAAAATTATATAAAAATGTTTAATGAAACATATAAATGTAGATTTATAATTTGATGTTCATGGTCCCATAACCTCTTGCATGGGAAATTACATAATTCCTACTCAATGAGAAATAATATCAATGTAAAATGAGTCTCTAACCCTTGTGTAATATAACATTTTTTCCTAGTGAAATTGACATCATGTTTTTATAAAAAATATATATATGAATAATTTTAGGTTTCCTCTATGTTATAATCGTATTGGGGAACCACTCTAACCATTCAGTGAAATAAGTGAAATTTAGAGATTATCATAAATAGTTCCATACCGAATAAAAATAAATTTTTGATAATCAATTTCGATACATATTAAAATACATGATTCAATGAAAATGTATTGGTCATGGAGGCTGGTTCTATAAAAATAAATGAAATAGTTGTTCAATTACATTCTTTATATTTCAAAAATACATAAGAAAAATATTTTTACTAGAAATTTGAATTATATATTTATACATATATATTCATATATATTATGTGATATGAAATCAGTTTTTATATTTTTGAATGCACACTATATTATATGGAATGATAGATTCAATATTTATGATTTTCATCTCATGTCACCCATTGATTTTTGGGAAATAAAAAAAATTGATGGTGAAGTTTCACGTGTTCCTATATTTGGTTTTATTAAAACTCCTTTAAATGGTAAACTTCCTAAATCTATGATATGAGTAAGTAAATTATATAATATTCGTATAATTTAACATAGGGTAAATTTATTTATGACACCATAGAGATAGAATTATTGGATGTTATTTTTTGGTCCATTTATTGGACAATTATTGTGGATGATTTCTTGGTCATTGATAGGGTATTTACGTTTTCTACAATTTTTTGTATTATTATATGAAATAAATGAACAACCTATACAACATTGTTGATATCTTTATATTCTATTTTTTAATGTTCTTATTATAAGCTACCTAATATGCATCATGGGGTGTACCTTGAAGATTGTGGGTCTATTGATTATTTAAATTGGAATGACCTTTATGATGATTATCATAGTGAAGTAATCCATGATTATATTTTTCATGATTTTGGACATGGTTATGACATCATGTTGATTATATTATCTATTTAACTAAGGAAATTCTTCATAAAAACTATATGAGGGCCAATAGTTTTTTTAAATATATCGTACAAAATGGGAGGACATCTCTATAGATTTATTATTATTCAATATGGAAGAATATTTCAACTCGTACCGCATAGAGGACATTCATAGTTTTTTATTTTCATATTTTTAAAACTTGGACTCCACCGATGAGATTCAAAATTTATTACTAGGGTAAACATGGGGCTAAAACCATAGATTTTATATTTTATTTGAGACAAATTCCATTGGTGATCAATATATTAATGTGGAAAAGACCATAATGAAGTGTAATCCACAGAGGACTCTAATATATTACTAATGTGACATTGAGGAGATAATCTTCTTTGTGGAAAAGTTTATAAACTATAAATAAAAATAATTGATGTGGCATTTAACATTAACCTAAAAATAATCATATCATACTTCGATTATTATATATAATTTCCCAAAAGATATTATTGGTATTTAATGGATGGTCTGAACTATGGATAGAGTGTAAAGGTATGACCCCTATCACGGACCATGTATATCATGGTAAATACCAACCAATAGGTTCTATATTTGGGAGATAAATTCTATAAAAATAAATAGTACTCAACATCCTTAAAAGTTTCCAGGGAAAATGATATCATACTAGTCGGTTAAAAAAGGCCTTATCTTGTATGTTCCCTTTTATGTATCTATACGATAGGTTGGATGTAATAATCATCATCCAAATGAATAATAATCAATGTGATATAATCTATCGATTTAAACCCTCTAAACTCGAATGAAAATTTTATAATATAGGAATTACAATGTTATGGATGTATTCATTGAGGACTCTATTCAACCCATTGTGTTCGTATCCCTTGGATTGGGAATGAATTCATTAATACCCTATATAATTGGTAACTATAATATATACAACCATGAAATTTTTGGGTTCCAATAGTCAATGTTTTCTAAAAACATTAGACACCATATTATTCTCCATTGGATGAATGTGATGCCTTAATGTTCAAATGATTATGAATAAAGATTATAATTTTTTCCGTAAAATATATAAATAAAATGTCATTTTAGTATCATCAACCAATGATAATTATGAATAAAACAATTATATTTGAATAATTTTATATTATGATTATTATTTAAATAATTTTAGGTTTATATCATATTTCCTGTTAGCATTTTCACTTTCATGTGGAATTATTTTTGATCTTGAGAAGATGGATGATGAACATATCCCATACATTGTTTTATTTCTTATTCATTCATAATATAATATATTATATTCAGGTTCATTATATCCTTCATTATAAAAATATTGGATACCTTTTTGTTAAAGTTATTAATATGAAATGGTTAATTCAAAATAATACCACACTAGGTAATTGTATTTTTTTCATAGATCAAAACGTTGTATTGATTACTCTTTAATTTAACAATTTAATTTTTTGATTCTAATGAATTTAGAACCATATAATAATTTATAAGTAATAAAAGGTTTAAAAAGTAATTATAATGTATAAATTTTTCCCATAATGTTTTCTTCTTACACATCCTAATGAATGGAATTAATATCCACATAGTTTAGTGTAATTTATATATACATGTCATAAAAAATTTCTTAGAATAACAAGGACTAATGGTGTTCCTTTTACCACCATTCACCCAAGTCCATTTTATCATATAGTTTAATACATATTTATGGGAACATAATGTGAAATAAGGATAAAACATGGTTTCTGCGAGACTTGAACAATATAATTCTCATGGGGAATACTGTAATGTTTATTGTAGGTGGCTGTATGAATGAATTATACATAAATTTCATCTAATTTATACTATTATAAAATGTTGACTAAATGAATTGTATGAAAAATGAACTTTCAGAATTTATGGAGCAGTAAAGATCATCCATGGTGTCTATCCGGATAAATGATATATTCCACTATTTTCATTGACATGATGAGTCATCATTATCATTGGATTATATTATTGATAAAATAAGAAGAATCTAAAAAGTGAACTTCAATATTATAGGATATCTATGACAAATTGAATGATTCAAAATATTATAGGAATATTAAATTATAATTACCATGTTAATGATGAAATTGAAATAATTATATATGTTAAAAAATCGTTTTTAATGCTTTTCAATATATAAATTTTGAGGATTATTATTGGTTTTAATAATTCTAATAAGGTCTCAAATACTACTTTGGTGAAATGGTGTCAGTTTAGCTTTGTAGGTGAGATGGACATATGGGGTGCCAAATTTGGACATGGTTTTCATGGAATGAACTCCTAGGATATATGGATCTAAGAATCATTTTAATATAACTTTATTTCATGGATAGATCCACTAATTTTTTCCTTTAAAATAAATTAATTAACTACTTTTCAAAAAAAATTTGATTATAGTTTTGTGCATTAAATCCCTCGGATTAATTATATCATAATATTAACATGTGGTTTTGATTTAAAAATGACCATAGTGATTCATAGAATAATCAAATATTCAAAAAACATTTATGTCCCCTATGTATCTTATATTCTCTTCATGTTATCATTTTATCTGGATTTTTTTTTCTACATGACCTTGTATAAAAATGGAATGTCTTTTCACCCATCCCTCTTGTTAATCATTTCAATAAACGATCAATGATCACATGACTTGAATTAGGTCATGTTATGTAATTGAAATTTAATTTTACTATTTCACATGAATAATATTAATGGATGGAGATATTTTTGGATTTCATTGGGGGTGGTTTCATGGTTATAGGAATGGTTTATCCTTAAATATTATTCCGATCCTTAATTTCATTTTCCAAAAAAATCATCTCGATACCAAATATCCTATAATGAATTGAACTAGAACTCAATATTGATCAATAAAATATAATAAATATATTTAATCAGATTCTACAAATTAAACTATCTAATTAAAAAATACATAGATTTCTATTTTCATTGATCTATATAATCCTTAAAGAACTTAACATTAAGAAGAATATCCTGAAGTTGATGATTCCTTTTTTTAAACCAAATGAGGTTCTGACACTAGAGTCGAGGAAATTACCATATGAAAAAATCAAGAAAAAAATATAGGATTTATTTGGTGATATCACTATAATTACAAATTCAATACTCATAATATATCAATAAAATTTCAAAAAACATTTATTAGAAATAAAAGTGACATATATAAATTTTCACTAATTAAAATATATAAAATAAGTATTATGATCTGTAAGAACACCACCAGTCCCTTGTTATAAATTATTTCTCTTTAAAATGTTTTCATAAAAATTGTAGGGTCCACATTATATATAACAAATAAATATTATTTGGTTAATCCGAACCAATTGTTTTATACAATTAATATTATTTTAGTAAAATCGTATGGAAAAAAAATATAATATATTGTTTACAATAAGAATAACCAAAACCATTAATCATAACTATGAAATTAATCATGTACTACCATAATATTTTGGAATTAATAATACATAAAAAAATGTTATCCAATAACACAATCTATTTTTCATCCATGAATATGGGAAAACATTCAACTATAAGTCACACTAAATTTTTATTGAAAACCATATATCATGAAATCCATAAAAATAATGATCAATATTTTCATATGAATATTATGAACTACTCTCCCAAAAAATTATTACATTTGAATAATTATATTTCTCGACCGAATTTTAAACCAAATATATCATTATTAAGTATGTCATAATTAGAAAAAAGAAAATTGCATTCGCTAATTCCTCTTATTATCATCCCACTTACATGTTTGCAAAAGCGTTTTGGTCCTGGTGTACCAAAATTCCCCTTTTCACCATCATATTTTCTAGAGAATAAAAACATATAACAATGGTATATTTTAGTGTGGAAAAAGTATATCACCAACGAAATTTGTATAAATCCAATAGGAATTGAGTATAAACCATATTCTATAGTATGAACATAATATTGTAATTATGGATTCAATCATAAAATATGAAACACATATCTTATGATATAAAAATATAATACCCCAATGTAATTTTGTATTGTTATATATAGACAAATAGGTTAACCTAAGGGGTCTATCAAACTGAATTTTCTCAAAAAAACTATATATTTTAGATTAGAAATGGGGTTAATATCTACACATGGTCCCATATCACCATAAAAAATCCAACATACTCCATCGTCCATCGGTTGGATCTATCTCTTACCAATATCTTTGACCATTAATTATGTATACATTAAAATATAAACAAATAGTGTGTTATAAATATACTCAATATTCCACCTCTAATGGATTCAGTACATAAATCCACATTATACAACTACATGATTCACGTGACATGATAATAGAAAATAAAAATTATAATCACTAATTAGTTCTTCAAGAGATAAATGGTCATCTGGTTGAGTTTCTATATTTAAATTGACTAGTGATGGTTTTGAGTATGTTCACATTAACCATAGTTTATTATATTGTAATTTCATCCACCCATGATCCCATTAAAAAAAATTATAAGATTATAATATGGAATCATATAAATTTATACTATAAACATCAATTACATATAGTTATGTAGATTTTTGTGTATTCTTATATAACCATAGATTCCCATAAACATTATTGGAGTAGTTACTAACCTATTGTTGTAGTCAATAATAATATTGGAATTTGTTATAATCTCATGGTTATGATATTGGAATTAAAATAAAGAGTATCCCGATTTTTTCAATTATACTATATATATCATACTATCCAACTTTGGTAAATGGATAAGGAATTTAAATAAATTGCATCTCATCACACTGATAAGTCTCATGTGTAGCAAAAGATAATTCTATTCATATTTGATTTCACTATCATGAATTATAATAAAATCCAATTGTAAAAGAAAACATATCTTTGTTAGTCCTCAAAAAAATATGTTATTAACTATTTTAAAATTGATGGCCACACTTACCAAGAATGATCCAATTATAGGGTGAGTAACCCACACACATACCACATGTAAAATAATCTATTAATATAAAAATGGTGTAAAAATCCTTTCATAATGATAAATCAATGATATAATCTCCCATATACAATCTCTCAATCATCATGGTATACTTATTGAAACAATACAGAGTCCATAAAATCAAAAAATATCTAAGGTCCCCCGTCTAATTTTCCAATTAAAATTTAATTATAACATATCATTTTCAAAAATACCAATTAGAAATCATTTCCTCAAGACATGTAACCTATGATTCCTTAATAATAGATAAAATAATAATATGTATCTGAAAACATGTAATGAATGAATTTCAGGGAAAATTTATATCTCTCAGAAACACCCACCAAAACCTAAATGTATCATCATATATAAACCTGATATAAATTATAGGGGAAATATATAGTCCTTCAACATCATAATTGTAGGAATATAATAAAAAATTAGTAAAATAGAATCAACGATAAATTTAATATATCATTAGAAATGAAAAACCCATAAAAATAGAATTTTGTAAATGTGTGACAAAACAGTGAAAAAAATATATATTACGATATAATCATAGTATAAACATTAGAAAGGAATAAATAAATATAGGACATTGAATGAATATATAACAAGGTAGATCTTAGTTGGATGAGTTGAGTACATATGGTAAGATTAATGTTCATGTTTGTTGAATGAATAATGGTGTATAGATTTCTTAGTAAATTGATAATTTAATTTATTAAATTGAAGAAATGTATTTATGGCTACATTATACCGAGACTATATATATCTTGTTCCTCAAACTCAATTATGTACCCTACCATGATAAAATAATATTTTATTTCCCATTCTTCCTTGTGAGAGTGGATATATATTTCGAGTTTGATATTCATGGAATATCCCAAAAAGTTTCATACTCCAATTTGTCATACCTAAAAGAGGAAATCATATAATGATCAATTTTCTTAGTACATCATCCATATCTACTTCATGGATAATTTTATGACTATGATAATTTCTATTACAATCCATAAGGTCAGGTATATGTATGTCAAGATTCTTGATAAGGCGTATCAATATGGGCTAGATATTGTAAATTGTTATAATAATTAAACATGCCTATAATAATGGGTGTTTTTGAAGAGGATTAATTATAATTACATATTTTTTTTACCATATTCTAATGATTAGATTTTTTCATACCTAGAAATATATGTAGAGGATATTATCTAAATTATCCAACCATAAATTGTGAGGTTCTACCCGTTATTCATAATAAGATTAATGGTTAGGGATATATATTAACATACTACCTAATAAATGATTAAAACGTTCGAAACATCTTCCAATATAGAACTAGCCGATGTCAGTAGGGTCACTCATATTGGTGGTATGTTTAGTGATTATTAAAATGATATGTATTATTTCATTAATTATAAATCAATATATATATTATAACATGTTTAATGTCATAAATATATTAATTTATATACAGGGAACCATTGGTGGTGGCCTACTGACTTATGAATCGTAACCGTTCATGTGAAAATTATTCAATATCGGTATCCTATGATGTTATAATGGTCATGAAATTATTCATTTTATAGGTTTATCAGTGTGTGTTATATTAATAGGGATGTAGATATAGTGCTAAGGTGATTCAATTTCCCATGGTGGTAGTGACCCTATTTAATTTATTTATTTAATTTGTATCTTATATGTTAACCTTCCATTAGTAATTCTTATATTAGATGTATCAATTTTTTTAATTTAATATGGATTTATATTCAATTTTTATATGGGATGTGTGGTTATGGTGGTCCCATAACTATAAATTAAATATTATGTTATTATCATGATACGTAAATTATTCAAATTATATCACAATCATTTATGGTTATAGTATATTTTTATAATATCATAATGACATAATCAAAACTTCTCTTATTGTATATACCATTTGGAATGTAAATACTTATTCTTATAAAAACATAATGCACAATATTATTCTATGTTTAAGTAAATTGAGTCAATAATTTAAAAAAAGTATTACTAATTCTGAACTTTTAGCTTCATAAATATTCATTGGATTATATACCTTCTTCAAAAAAAATTAAAAACAACATAACTATCTTACTGTTTAAAATATAATGAAAATATATTAGTGGCCATCAAATGTTCATCTATTCTTATATCAAGGATTAAATCTCCCACCATATATTTGTATTTGTAACATGTTTCCACCAACTACTTTCCACTATTTCTAGAAGATAAATTTTTTTTTATCATGATCATTTTATCATATTAAGTCTATTCTTCATCTAATATATAGAGTAATTATATGTTGACATTGAGATCCACTAAATGGAAGCATATTTTTTCCCAAGAATCAGTCAATCAATAAAGGGATATGTTAAAGTAAATAAACTTTCACTATCAATTAATAATTAATATTCTTGAATGATCTAATTTTTTATAATATTTCCATGATATTTTACACTAGAACACATATTCAATTCTGATTATCAGTATGATAATTTTCCCATAGTCCAATTTATCTATCGTGCTTTATTTAACTATGTTTTATTTTATTCTCTCCATATCATTTATAAATTATAAAAAAATATTTGTTTGGATTATTATTTGAAATTAAATATATTTTTTAATGTGATTAATTTAAATGTTTATATAGATACAACAGTAATTATTACTCTAAATCTAAGGGATATAGTTAAAATAATTTACATTACATGATCCACCAGGACCCCACTCAGGATAGTACTATGCTGGGTTATTCTGACTAATCTCACCTCCAAAATATCTATGGCAGGAAACTAGCTCCACAATGTTATATCATGAATTTGGGAATCCATTTCCAAAAGTCATACAATAAACCTCATTTCTCAAGAATTTTATAATAATAAAATAAAAAGATTTAAGACAATATATTCAAAATTCATCAAATTAATAGTAAATATACAAATATTATAGAAAAGTAAATACCATAAAATAAAAGGAATATAAAATACTCAGTATCTAATTGTTACTATTTTACATGATTAAAAATGACAATAAACCCCATGGAATGGTAATTCTAACTTGAGTACCATTAGTAATGATCATTCTCACACTCCACAGCGTCACAATTCCTACTACACCACACCCACTAATGTATCCTATGAAGAATGTGACATATGCATAGGCACAACACATATATGTAGGATGAATTTTTAGGTATCAGTATCAATATTCCCTATAAGATTATATATAAAAACAATATATGAATTAGATTATACGTCGTTTGAAAACATGAAAAAGGTAGATGTGTTTATGATTCAATATAACCACGGATACAAGAGAATCTAAATGTTCATTGCTCAATTATATAGAGATCATACCCTAATGAAAACATTTAGAAACATTGAATATACCCTAATTAAATTCAAAGAAATGGTAAAAATATTTATTATTCACTTTGAGATAGAAGTTATGTTACCACACCTCACATAATATTCCATGCATCTCAATTCACCACTTTCCCATATAGAGGACTTGTGCTAAATCAAATTGAATAAAAAAATGTGGAGTAGTTACTTATATTATAATTGGATGAACAACTCCCCTAAACAATGTTGTTACCAACTCCTCTATTTTTAAACATGACCCACAACTTTTTATTGATAGGAATCAATGTGGGTGACCAACCACGTTTCTTCTTCAATCCTCTACCCTTATCTATTTCAGAATCTATAAATATCTATGGACTCTATCCACTATAAATAAAATGGAATATTATTTTTTATTTAGGTTAAATAAAAAATGTTTTATATATAAAAAATTCATTGAATAAACATTTGATGACTCTGATACTCACACTTAGTTACGATGTTATTAAAATCTTTGAAACATGGAATAATTCATCGAACATACTCTTCTTGACATGTTTTGTAGCCTTATTAATTAAATAATAATTAATCTACCTTATTCTATCATGTAGGTTTGACATAAATATAATTTCAGATATGGTACAAGACATGTGGTACCTATGGGTAAACTTGTGTGCACTTCTATGGAAAACCATATTTTGTTTCCATTATGAACACTTTTTATACTAGTCCACACTATGTGTGGTTCTTATTGGTTTGTCTACTATGCACTATTTTATGTGCCTTAGTCTCAGGTACTTTAAATATAACAACCCACAAGATTATCAATGGAATTATCTTCTTATAAAATCATTAACAATAACAATGACATATATTTATAATAAATACTATGTCACCATTAATTAAAAAATTTCCACTTCTATGATTTTAATTTCAAATATCGATCTTCCACAATTGCAATTAGTCAGATTTTTGGATTCCGATTGGACAAAATTTATTTTTGGGAAATAGTAGCCTACTATTATTAATAGTAACAACCCTTATGAATTTTAATATGATGCTTATTGATATTAAATCTCATAAAATTATAGTAACCTTACCAATGAATGATTAACAAAAATTTAGGCATCTTAGAAGTGAAAATTTGACCATAGTAAAAGTATAATTATTTTTAAGTCATATATAATTATTTATAAATAATAAGATAATTTAAAATAAAATTTATTCACTTAAAATGTGTTAAAAAAAATTATATGACTTCTCATTTTATCAATGTTTTATATAAACCTGTGTAATTTTTGAACGCATTATAAATTTACATTTAATTTTAAATAAGATGTATATTTCAAGTAAATTAGGATTTTTAATTAAAAAATAAATTAAAAATATTTATAATTTGTTTTTAAAAAATGTAATTCATTTTGGGATTCAACACATAGAAAAATGGATAGTGTAAATATTTTTGATTTTTCATAAATAGTTGAATTTTTGGTGAATAATAAATTACATTAATTTACCATATAAATATATTATAATTTAAATCCACTATTCCTAATATCATAATTTAAGTTCAAACCAAAATTTTGAACTCACATTCCATATATACTATTATTGGTCATGGAATCATCTCTATTTCTTATCATGGTGGAAATTTATAAACTAATTATTAAAATATTAAGAGAACCCCTCTCCATTACATGATAAATACCACCCCTCACACTGTCATTTCCTCACTCCTCTCAAGATTCAAAATTTTCCTAAAATCATCCCAAAAATTTTCCCTAGTACATCCCCCACATCCAAGAACTTTTCTCTTCATCAAAAGGTAAAGCCTAGATTTTATAAGGATGATTTGAAGAGGCGGATTCACAAGGCAATTCCTCCCTCTTTTTTCATTCAATTTCCTTTCAAAATTTCAATTCGTTTCCTCTCTTATCATCAACATATCTTATCAAAATTTCATGATAACACATGTATGATTTATATAATTGTATTATATCATCTAAATGGTTGATTATTTTTTATAATCCTCCCTCCATCTCTTTTTTTTTATAAAAATAAAATTGTTGTATGTGATGTGCTATTTTACCAACATCATGGGAGATGCACTTCCAATTTTCATCAACGCCTTCAAAGATATAAATAAAACCATAAAATTGTTGAAAACTTATATTAAATTTTATTTTTATACCTTTTAATGTTCTTAAAATAACTATTTTAATTATTAATAAATGATTAATCAAAACAAATTCATTGTGGTCGAAAAACAACCTGAATTAACCTAGATGATTATCATTAAATTTTTAATAATGTATCATCCACATGGTATATAACATAATTCATTAAAATAATTAAAATTATATTAATATAATTAATAACATGTAATATCCGTTCTGGATTTTTATACATTTTGTACATGAACTTCCATTGTATGAATACAAGTGAATCCCTTAGTAAAACCTTAAAAACCAACATTCCTGAATAGTTTATTTAAACTCTATATGTCATAAAAATGTCCATAAATGAACATAATAATAACATAATTAATCATATTAATTTATGAAATGGTATTATTCATTATTTAAGGATAATAATTTTTTTATATTGGACTTTAAAGTGGAGAAAGCATTTAAATACAAGGTAAGGGTAAATTCCTGAACACAACTTTCTTTCACTATGTCCTCTAACATTCAGTCCATTTTTAGTATGGGTTCTCGTATGAAATAATTTATTTAAAATTATCATACCTTTTTGGGGATATACATGTTCTCTAATTTATCTTATGAAAAACCCAATTTTATCCAAAAGAACACTTCTTTCAAATAAACATACCATTTTTACTTCAATAATATTGTTTCACTCTTCACCCATAGATAATGGTTCTTTCTCATGAATGATATTACTTCTTCATTATGGGGTACAAATTTTAATGAATGTATTCTATATTATGTGAAACCCAATTCCTACTATAATATATATTATTTTCATGTTTTACATATTTTTAATGCGGGAAGCGTGATAATGTAAATATTCCGATGTGATGTGTGCACAGAAGATTTTATAGAACAATATAAATGTATGAATATGAAAGGTGTGACTAGATTTATACAACACTCTAATTCACTCGGAAAAGTGATAAACATAATTAGTATAAGGGAAATTATGCATGAACATGATCCTAGCATTGTTCACAATTTTTTGTTGTACTTGAACACAAAGGCATGATGTTTAATTTTTATGCATTTCCAAATTTATTGTATTTTGTTTTTGTTTCCTATCATGACATTGATGAGGATGTTATGATTATGCTCACCCCGTGATGTATTGTTCATATCTATCCTCATATAGGGCTTTTATCTCTCCCATTCTTTATGCATATCCTTAGGTGACTACATGTACTATGAAGTGTTCAAGCTCTAATAAGAAGCTAGAGAAGAATGAATTAAACAAATTTTTATGTTTGATGTTATAAATGTTATGTTTTTTCCTAGTTTTCCCATAAAACTAAACCTCATGATCCTCATTGGGTAATACTATTATGTTTTTTTTCATTACAATTATCTAATTGTAAGGATAGAAAAGGATGGGTTGCAGTAATTTGTATTGGAGGAAAGGTTTAGTTAATTTGGTAATTAGGATTAGTGAACCCCCGAGAAAAACACTAGTATTTGACTATGTAAAAATATGCACACAGAAAGCATTACAAAGGGATCCCATAAGTAATGCTTTTTGAGAAAATTGAAAAAACGAGTAAGTTATTTATTCATAAATTGTTGACTTATGTTTTGTTCAAACCTTTTCTATTTTCGAAAATGGTGGGAACCAGGAGAAACCAGGCCAATAAATCGTGCAAGTGCCAATGCAGTGATTTCCCAAATGACATCCCCAATGCATTTGGAGGTAGATTTCAAAACATCATGGTGATTATTACCCAACTACTAGAGGATACAAATAGTAACCATAATAATGGGGAACATAGTCATTCACTAAAGAGGGATAAAATGGATATGGAGTGTTTTATGCGGCAACAACCACAAACATTCAATGGATATATATCTACTAGTTGTGGAATAGTGGGTCAAATCCATAGAGACAATAATTTCTATGTTACAGTATTCTGAAATGGAGAAGGTGACAATATCCATTTATTCTAGTTAGAGAGGCCAATCAAAATGAGATATGGTTAATAACGCCAATCCAAGAGACAAAATTGAAGATATATAGTGGGATGACTATATGATCAGGTTTCTTAACAAATATTTCCCAAGAGTAATTTTTATGAAGTTGTAGAGGGAATTCATAGATATCAATCAAAAGGAAGGAGAATCTTTCCAGACTTACGAAGTGAATTTCCGAAGGCTTTCATGATACGCTTCATTGTTTATTCTAAAAAATGATAAAAAAATGATATATCTTTATTGGGAAAAAAAACCACACCATCAAAAGGTTATTGTAATTTAAGAAATTGGGAGTTATGAATAAGTTTTTCGGTTTTATCTCAATGTGGAGATAGAGTTTGGGGAATGGTCCTATGGATTTGTTTATATGAACCCAAATATTGAGTTTCATTCCAATGGATCTAATGATAATGTTTGGATGAAAAATAAACAACCAACATGCCAAAATGTGCCATGTTGCATCATGGGAACACCCCCAATGGGATGGGAAAATGCTTTATGTGTGGTATAGAGGGACACCATGCTCAAGAGTTTAGGAAATTCATGGGAAGGAAGGTGAATGTTGTGGAAGAAAGGGGAGCACCACCCATGGTAGAATGATAAAACTATAGGGAGAAAAGGAAATATTCAATCTAGTGTACTTAATATCGAGTCCTTGAGGGTAATCAGCGATAGCTACCACCAAAGACAATGGAAAAATGGAAGGATTATCCTTTAACTAGTGCGGATGTAGAGAATAATAATAAATTCATACAAGGTACACATCATATTCCATCAATTAAGAAAAAATTATTCTTTTATTCTAGTTCTACGCATTCCTTTATATCATTAATGTTTGATTGAACAATATAATCAAAGGACAGATCACATGAAGTAGAGATATCTATTAAAACATCATGTGGTGAAATCATTACAACCCATGTCATTAACTATTTTCTTGATGGTGTACGTGGGTAGATTCTACCATTGAATCTCTTAATACTTTACTTAGTGGAATTCAATGATATAATGGTAATGGACTTTCTCTTGTTAAATAGAGCACATATAAACTGTTAGGAAAAAAATATCATTTCATATAATGCACCATCCGATGCTCCTCTACAAATTCATGGATGGTCATGAATTTCCTTTTGAAAATAATTTAACGCAGTGGTTGTTGATTCCTTATGAAGAACCATACCTCAACCATGTGTATGAGTCAATGGAATATGAAAACCTTATGAAAATTACCACCATGTGGGAATATAGTGATATGTTTCTTAAGGAGTTACCTAATCATACCTCAGATCCTGAGGTATATTTCTTATTTGAACACATACAAGGAGCTACTATTATCTCAATGTGTTCATATGGTATGCCTCTAATCGAACCAGAGAATTTAAGGAAGCAGTCGCAAGAGGATTTGGACAAAGGATTCATACACCCAAGTGCTTCACATTGGAGTGTTCTAGATCTCTTTTGAAGAAGAATGATGTAATAATGCGGTTGTATATCTATTATTGGAAACTCAAAAAGATCACCATAATGAATAAGTATCCTCTTAAATGTATTGCTGACATGTTTGACCAGTTAATAGGATCTCAATACTTCTCAAAGGTGGATCTTCATTCTAGATATCATTAGCTAAAGGTGAAAAAGGAGGATATTTATAAGAATGAATTATATTAATGGAATGTGATCTATGAGTTTCTGGGGACTCCCTTCGGAAATATTTATGTCCCTACAATCATTATGGATTTAATGAATAGATTATTTGGATGTTACCTCAACAAATTTTTGGTAGGGTTTATAAATTATATTCTCTTATACTCCAAGAGAAAGGGGGAAATTGAAGAACATCTATGTCATGTATTGGAAACATTTAGAATATATTTGTTGTTCACCATGTTCATCACATGTGACTTTTGGATGAACCACGTCGTGTTCATAGGACACATGATCAAAATATAGGGCATTTCTGTGGACAGTTATAAAATAAAGGAGGTCAAGAAATGGTCTAAACCCTCTATTGTCATAGAAATCTATAGATTTCATGGATTATATGGGTACTACCTATGTTTTTTGGGAAATTTATCATGATTTTCAAGCCCACTAACAATGATTACATGGAAAGGGGTATATTAGATTTGGATTTAAGAATGTGAGGGGATTATTATGGATCTAAAGAGGATGCTAATAACTGCACATGTACTCACATTATCAAAGAGTGTAGAATGTTTTTTGATATACAGTGATGCTTCAAAGATACTAATGGGTTTTATAATCATGAAAAATGATTATGTGATATCCTACGCCTCATGAATGTTGAATATTAATGAGTAGAACTACCCTATACATGATCTCAAGTTGGAAGCCATGATTTTTCCTTGAAAATTTAGTGGCATTACCATTATTGTGAGAAGTGAGATATATACACTTACCAGATGATCCTAAAGTATATATTCACACAAAATTAGCACAACATGCATCAAAGGATATGGTTAGAGCACATCAAGGAATTAGATTGCTCTATTCATTACAATCTTGGAAAGGCGGACAAGGATGAAAATGATCTAATAAGAAAAGAAACTGCTTCTCTATCCTTGTTGTGGATTAAGGAAGTCCTTATCTTCATGGATATTCAATGGATGTATTTTTAAATCATAAGTGTACGAGATACATTCTAACTTTCCCAAATAATTGTGAAACCATTAATTCAAAAGACAATTAAGGAGGCACCAAGGGATGATTTAGAGTTACAAAAGAAGGTGAATGCAGAAAAGTAAGATGAGCTACATAAGTTCCATATCAACTATGATGGTGTGATTCGGTTTGGAACCTTGATTTTTATGCCTTAGTCACCCAGGATAAAAGAGAAGATATTGGAAAAATGCACATAGCTCAATATTCACTATCTATATTAGTATCATCATGATATACCATGATTTACGAGATCACTTCAAGTGGGATAACTTGATGATGGAGATTACAGAATATATCTCAAGGTTCTAGGTATGTCATCATGTTATATAATAGTGAAAAAAGTCCATAGGGATGATGCAACCATTTCCTATTCCCCTATGGAAATGGGAGAATGTCACTGTGGACTTTGTCATTGTTTTATTGAAGATGTTTAAGGTAAAAAATGCGATATTATTGGTAGTTGACTGACTCACAAAGACTATGAATTTTATAAGTATTCGGGAAGATATCTCAAAAGAAAAACATGAAATGATATATATATGAAGGATTTGGTGAGACTTCACGGTGTTCCACTCTCGATTAACATTGATCGTGATCTAAGGTTCACATCTAAATTCGAGAGGAGATTTCAACATTCTATGAGTACTGAATGAAATTTCAAAATTCCCTATAACCCCCAAACTGATAGCCAATAAGAAAGGACTATTTTGATGCTTGATGACATGCTATGATCCTACTCTTTAAAATTAAAAGGTGGATTTTATCAGCATCTACCATTGGTTGAGTTCTCGAACAGCAATTGTTTCCACATGAGTACTCAGATGGATCCATTTGAAGCTTTGTATAGAAAGAGATGTTGAACTACAACAGGTTGAGATTACATTATAGAAAGACTGCTACATAGAACCAATATTGTGCAAGAAATGAGAGAGATGGCTGAAGTCATCCAGTACAATTTCAAAGATGCCCATATTCGGCAAAAGAGCTATAATGACAACTATTGTATAGACTTGGAATTTTATGTTAGAGATAAATTCTTCCATAGAATATCACCATGGAAGAGAGACATGCATTTTGGAACTAAAGAGAGGTTAATCCAAAGGTACATTGTCCCCATTGAGATCTTTGAATTCATTGGAGCTGTGGCCTATCATCTTGATGTTACACTGAATATGGATCAAGTTCATGATGTGTTTCATGAATCACTATTGAAAATGTACATAAAATAACCCTCACATGTTTTTAACGCTGATGTGGTATAGTTAAAAGCAGGTCTATTTTAAGAGGAGAAGCTAGTGAAGATTATGGACTGAAGAGATAAGGTTCGACACAAAAAGAACCCAACTGTTCAATGTGTTGTTGAGGGACCACACCATTAAATAAGAAACATGGGAACATGAAGATGTGATGAAAGAGAACTAACCTCATCGATTATTTTAAAACATAATTTCGAGGGCGAATCATCATAAACGCGGGAAGAATGTAAAGAGAGAAAGTTTAATCAATGGAAAACCCTCATTAAATAAAATTAGGAAGCACAATGACAATTAATGATACTAAATACAATGTGACCTTTAAACAAAATATTTACAATTCTATATTTGGAATTTCAAAAATCTGACTTATAGAGTTGTGATTAGAAAGATGTTTGGCATTTGATAGAAAACAATTATTTTTTGTTGAATAGTAACATACCCTTATGAATAGTAACCAACCCTTATGAATAGTAAACTAAACTTATGAATAGTAATAAGACCATTATGGATAGTAAATTGTCCAAAATAATAGTAACCATATCTATGAATGGTTAAATAAAATTTATCCATCTTAGAATTGATAATTTGACCATGGTAAAAGTATTTATATTTTTATAAGTCATAAATAATTAATAAATTAAAAATAAAATTTATTATCCTAAAATGTGACCATAAATATAAAATACTATGAAATATTTTTTTATGAAAAAATATTAAGAACTTATGTAATTTTTGAAAGAATTATAAATCAGTTTTAATTTTAATAATATTGTATTTTTCAGGTTAAATGAGTTTTTAATAAAATAAAAAAGTAAATAATATTTAGAAAAATATTTTGGAAAAATGGAATTCTTTTTTAGATTATACACATGAAAAATGGTTAGGGGGGATTTTGTGTTTTTTTCTAAAATAATAGAATTTCTTTCTGAATATTAAAATACATTAATTAACCATATAAATACATTATAATTTAAATCCACTATTCCATACATAAAAATGATGTATGAACCCAAATCTCAAACTCACATTCCCTATTTACTATTACAGGTCATGTAAAACTCATTATTGTTTATCATGGAGTAAATTATTAATATAATGATTAAAATATTAAGGGAAACCCTCTCCCCTCCACTATAAACACCACCCCTCACACCTTCATTTCCCCACGCCTCTCAAGATTCAATCTTTGTATAAAATCATCACATTCAACTCCTTTGAAAATCCCCCACGTCCTTTAGATTTTGGTCTCATCTAAAGACAATGCATTGGTTTTTTAAGGAGGATCCTAAGAGGAGGATTCAAAGGGAAATTCCTCTCTCTCTTTTCATTCAATTTAATTTCAAATTTCAATTCATTTCTTCTCTTATCCTAAACTTCTAAAATCCAAATTTTTTTATTAATCCTGAATTATTTATATAATTTTAATAAATAATGTTAATGTATGATTATTCATTATACACCTCTATCACTGTCCTTGTCAATGAAAATGAAATCGTTGCTCGTGATGTGTAAATTTACATACATCTTGGGCGATGCACATCCAATTTTCATAAAAGCCTTAAAGGATGTAAATAAGAACATAAAGACGTTGAAAACATAATTTCAATTGTATTATTTCTCACCATTAATGTTATATAACTATCTTATATACATATTAAAAAGTATTAAACAGTACATGTTCGTTGTGGTCGAATAACCGCCTGAATTAACCCAAATGATCATAATTAAATTTTAACTAATGATTTATCCACATTGTAGATAACATATCTCATTAAAATATCATTTAACCTCCTGTAATATCATTAATAACATTTAAAATCAGTTCTTGATATCTATCCACGTTCTATATGAACAATAATTTATTAATACAAGTGATTCGTTCAAGAAAACCATAAAAATGAACAATCCCGAACAACTGATTTAAACACCATAACTCTTACCAAATACCATAAATGAACTTAATAATACATTAATTAATATTATTAGTGTATAAAAGGTTCTGGATTTTTTATTTAATCATTATAATCTCAATATAAATGACTTTAAATTGAATAATGTGTTTAGATACAAGGATAAGGTAAATTGTTGAACCCAACATTCTTTCTTCCGGTTTTCCCACTTCCCCCAAGTTCGTTATGGGATCTCCTAGAAAATAATTTTTTCATCATTTTGTTACCTTTTTTGGGATATAAATGTTCTCAAATTTATTTTTTTCAAAAACTACAATTTTTTCCAAAATAACTCTTCCTATAAATAAACACACACTATTTACATATTGGATATTTTTTCACTCTTCACTCATTGTTAATGGTTCAATGTAAATGATTATATTACTTCATTATTTTGGGGACCAAATGATTATGAATGTATGATTTATTATTTCAATCCCATTTCATTCCATCGAAAATGTTATGATCATGTTTTATATTTTTTTAATGTGGCATGCATGATAATGCAAATATTATGATGTGACGGGTGCACCCAAAATTATATAGTGCAATATGAAGGTCTGATTATGATGGGTAGGCCCAGAATTATATAGTTCTAAAATGAATTGGGTAAAATGATGGATCTCATGAGTAAAAGGGAAATGATGAGTGAACATTATTATATAATTGTTCACAATTATTTGTGGTAGTTTACCGTTAAGACATGATATTTAATTTTTATTCATTACCACATTTCAAGTCTTTTATTAATGTTTCCACTCATTATTTTGATGAGGATGTTATGATTATGATCACCCCATGCTATATTGTTCATATTAATCCTCATACTAGACTTTTAGATCGTCCCTTTTTGATAAATATCCTCATGTCACAATATGTACTATGGAGAGTTCAATAGTTAATAATAACCTAGAAAAGAATGAATCAAATAAATGTTTTTTCTTGGTGTTGTAAATGTTATTTTCGGTCCTAGCTATACCATTATTTTAATCCTCTGGATCCTCATGGTGTAATTCTATTATGTTATTTATCTTTTTAATAATGCAATATTAAGGTAAGGAAAGGTTGGGTCACTATAACTAAACATAGAAAGTGACATTATTTCACACATAATGTGATATATATAACTCATTATAATCCAAAGTGGTTCTTTAAAAATGGTACATGAAAAATCATCTAGAAGTCTATACACCATGTCAAGGAAATTCCAAATCTTAAAATATCAATCACCATTAAATGGAAATTTATTGATCACTATAACCACCAAAACCTTTTAACCCTATACTTATAATAGATTGAAACACCCTCAAACATCATTGAATTTCCTTGATGAATCACTTTAATGTATTTGTTGTCTTGTTTTCAATATTTTCAATCACAATCGTGTCTATATCCTCTTCAAACCAGACCTCCATTAACACAGTATAAACATCTAATCCAACACTCGCTATTATTAATTCCATTATCACTACCCAATATCCTATAATTTTTTTAACCTAATCATAAATTGTCAACTATTTTTTATTTCATTTATTGACGAACAATTATATGAGTCAAAAAATAGAAGGCAAGATTAAACCTGGGTGATGGTGGGACATTTTTTCGAATGAATTATATCTTAAAACTATGTTATTTGATTGATGTAGATCATGAGAATTATCAAATGATAAAAAATTAAATTATCTATGATGAACCATTCATTACTATTTTTTTTCACGAGTGTTATCATGGTCGAGAATAAATTTTAATGAATGATTTTTTTAAAATCATGAAATAAAATTGTATAAATAATCCATTACATTATTATAAATAAATATTATTCGATTTTTATTTCTAAAGATATAATTCATATGAAAAGGAGTTTACAAATTTAATTACAATGAGGATTAAAATTCATGAAATTCACATTTCCCCTATATCCAAAAAAAATCCAAAACACACTATCAAGAATAAACTATTAATGAATAAAAAACATCTTCCATAATGAAATTAATTCCCAATAAACATGTAATAATATATTTCTCTAGGAGAAAGCTCCAATTAATTGAATGATCTTCTTATATTTATGAATAAATAATATTTAATAGAAGAAAAAATATACAAGATATTCTATCAATGACTTTAAAATATAAATCTTTAGTCCTGTGAACACTACATGGGTGTTCATCATGTCGAAAAATCACTACAAAGTCTTATAGTCATTAAAAACACAAGTAAATCCTATTCATTTATTACACCTCATAAAACCAAGATTGTTAATAAATAGTGCATATATAATTATTCATGAACCAATTTATATTATTCAACTAATACAAATGATAGATGATCCTATATACATAGTGTTTTTTCTTTATTGTAACATGATTCTTGTATTTACACACAATACATGTATGCGATGTCTCTTTTTTTTATCATGGAAAATAAAATTTGGAATTATTATGGGCCACTATTTGATATAATATATCACATTTTTATTTTATCCTACAACCACAACTTATTCTCCTTATGAATATTCAAATTCATTCAATAATCCATGAGTGTTTGAGGTACATTCATGTGTTGTAATTATTTATGAAATAAATTTCCCAAAGAGGAGGAAATCATAAAATTCCATTTAGGCTATTTTTTATTTATATTTCAATTAATAAAAGAATGTTCTCCCATAATTTTTCTATGCAATAAATATATATCATCCCCCAATAATGTATATTTTAATTCAATTTTATGATTATTTTATATTTCGATTTTAAATTATGGTCATATTATCGAATAAAAAATTATAATGAACCATAAATCTAATGATATATTATTGTAAAATAATAGAAATAAAAATTCATGAACAATGAAAACCCAATTAATATAATGATAATATAATTTTATCTCAATACTCTCATTTGTTGATTCTAAAAATGTATATTTTCTATGAATATACGCAATAAAATGGTATACATGTGTAAGAAGATGATTTAAACAAGTAGAAGTATCTATCCAACTAGTTCAGTCTAATGGATCTAATGAATTATATAATTCAGGAAAAAGAAATTTTCAAAGAAAATGATATCTCATAATTCTATATATATATATATATATGTAAGAGATCCAATGTTGTGTAGAAAAAACAATACCCTGAACCTTTTCAGGAGTCTCCGGATGTTATCTATTTATCATATGCATCAATCCTCAACCCTAACCGACAATATTATCCACCTGATGTGGAATGACCAATATTATCATATTAAATGAGGAAAAACGGTGTCCAATCCTGGTTTCACAGGAACAATAATCTCATCTTCTATATATGAATTTTTTTGGACCATTTTATCCATTGGGAGGAACCTAATCAAAAAAATTCCTACGATATGTGGGTCAAACAACTAGGGAAAATATTTCCCCCTTAAATAATATATAATGTGAAATTTATAAGATATTTATCTTATACCCCTTGTGATTTAAAATGTTATGCCACCCTGATGAGTATAACCAATCTATGATCCATTTTCTAACTACCTCTAAGACCGAGATCATGTTTTCTACTATTTATGATATGATGATCATATTTGATAAAAATAGATAGCTTTAAGTATCAAAAATACCCATGAGGGATTGAAAAATCCCCATAATTGGTCTATGAGTTTTCCTTCAATCTCTCAGTTAATATATAATGTTCAATAATTCTATATATAATGGGGATACGTAAGGGAACTTCCTACAAAATCTCTCTTTGGAGATGTCACTCACTTTTATAATTCCAGTGTTATATTTCATGAATGAATACATTAAATTTTATCATGTATAATGTGATCATTAGATAATATAGATTCATAGCCATAATACCCCCTAAAAGGCCTAGTAACACATCGAATGAAACTATATGTTGAATTGTATGAATTTTTTTCTTCTCATAATATGAACTAATAATATAACCATGTTAGTATAGTGATTTCACCAGTGTTTGAAATCAGTATCCATCATAGGATAACAACTTCACAGAGATGATTTTGAGGAAGTGAAACTGTATACTCGGTAAGTGTCTGACTAGATAGAATGCATATGTTACCACCTACAACCACTCCTCCACTGCCTATAGAATGAGTTCACTGTAAAATATTTTTGTGTTATAATAGTAAATAACATTATGTGAACAATAATTGTGGTTCATTTATTTTTCTTTTATATATAAAAAAATATTTACAATGTGTAGGATGAATATATATATAAAATTAGGTGGCTAAATGATCAATATTTGTACTTGTACTAGAGCCTCATTTCATAACTAGTTTGTGATAGAATGATATATCACTAGAATATTATCATCATGAACCATCCTATATGTTTAGGCTGGATGTTAATAGAGTGGAATAAAAAATTTAATAATATTTACCCATGGTTATTAATCATAAACTAATAATGTAACTCTAGAAAGACATAAATTACGTAAACTAACATGATATACGATTCATATAACATCCAATCCCACTATAAAATATATTCCTCATAATTCTGAGTCTATAAATAGATTTTCAATGTCAAAATGAAAGGGTAATCAAATTACCATAGAAATAAATTAGTTCCCTTAAATTTTATCAATACTCATGACCCCTAAACATAGTTTCCCCAAGTATTCAGTAGTAAACATTCACAGTTGTATTATCTTATGATGTTATCTCAATTAATTAAACCATTATATTACCATTCTTTCATGGAATAGCCAACCCTGACATCCCCTATATGATTATGATGCCATGTGTGTAACACTACACCCCCATAAAACAAAACCATTGTAGGGTATTAAACAAATGAATGTATAGAACACATATATGAGTCAATATAATAAAATCCAATACACAAAAAAAGTTATTCATAATAGAATAATAATGAAAAAGAGGCATATAACAAACTATAAAAAAAATATCTTATAATACAAAATAAATATCATAGCTATACAAAAATGAAAACATAATAACATATACATGATTATTATTATCCATAAATATAATCAAGCTCCACTATGACACGTCTGCACCAATAGATTTCCCAATGAAATTACCTCAAAATTATGCATAATTTTCATATAGAAGTTATTTATCTCATTGATTATAAGGAAAATTTCATTACCAAAATACATAGAATGATTCCAAAAAAAGTATAATCGATGAATGAGATCACAATATTAATACAACATAGAAAAATACGTAATGATTTCCGGTTAAAGGGGGAATGAACCCTCTAGTGCAATTTCACCTCACAGTATGAAATATGAATCAGTTATGAGTTGTTCAAATTTCATATATCATGATAATACCACACATAACATGGTACTTAACCTACTCAAAAAAATATATTGACGAATCACACAATATTTTCAATATGAAAATCATAATTATACCAACCACATGTCTTCCCCAACAACATGTCCAAAATATTTTCTATAGGAATCTTGTGGAACACATATAATAATAAATTATTTAAAATAATCCCTAGGTGATAGATATTAATAAATCATCATATTATTTATTGGAAATACCTAGAATGAACTATTAACTACTCCAAAAAAAGAAATTATTGAGTGAAAATATACATAAATTACTAAATGATAGAATATTATATGTATTATACGTCCAATATCAAGGAATTTAGGCTTTAAAAATAATTAAGAATTCTCATCCACTATAAAATAATATTTTCCTCAATAATTTTGTTTGTTTAGTAATTACCACAATCTATTAGACCTGTGGTTTAGTCACCCTAAATTATAGTAAAACCCATGCATGTATTCATTATATATATCATTTTTATAGGGAGAAAAAATTCATAGAGATCACTAGATATAAAAACATTTACTCTCATATATGAAAAAGATTAAAATTCTACTAAACACATTCTAAATGACCCAATGTCATTAATTTTTTATTATTTTTGATAATCGGGCTTTCATTGGATGATGTGGAGCCCATACAAGGAAAAAAGGCTTAGAGACAATTTCATGACCCGTTGGTCTTAGAGGAAATCACCCAGACAAAAAACATGGAACAACTCCTTCCCAAAATAGGTCATGATATTATCACTCCACATTCACAAGGTTAGTTAGAATGATGTTTAATGCAGAGCTACACTGACCCGGTACTGATGAAAATTCCAAACCCTCCCGTTCTTCTAAATAGAGTTAGCAAAACATTGGTAAATGTAACTGCTCTGAATCCTCATCATAAAAATTGTCCTTTATATTCTAACTGGTACACACACATATATATATATATATATATATATTCATGTGGCCTGATGGCCTTGGGGTGGACTAAATGCCTTGAGGTCACCTAGGATGTGATACTTATTACTATTGAAAACCATAATACATCACTAAAAATGAAAAACCACATATTATCTAGTGGCTCATTTAGAATATTCTTGTAAGGGGATCTATGATGCTAGGGTTTTCCTCAGTTGAAACATTTATCTTCTCCATATCAGTTTAACGACATCCCCTACTTATATTTCTTATTTGGAAAATTGTGGAATGCAGTTTTAGACTTTAAGGGATCTACCCAATGTTTCAACTACTATATGCCTTATTTTTCCCTACCTCTAAATCTGATAAGGCTTATCACGGTTTGTGGTTAAGCTTTGTGGTTGAGTACTATCTCTCTAATATTATGTATATGTAAATTATGAGTGATTATGGAGGTTCTTTATGGGCTTTGATTGTGGTTGTTGAGGTGGATACATGATTACAGATCTGACTTCAACTGGGACCTTTCTTCCAATTGATTGATCTCAGGTGGATAGATAAGGAGAAGAGTTTTGATACTTGAGTTCTTGGATAATTTTATGGTTTGGGATGAATTATTTTGGGTAATGTGATGTACTTTCCATTTATTCTATTTGAATCTTCTCATCTTGTGGATTGCGATTTTGGAAAATTGGATCATAGTTCTTTAACCTCATTATTTTTTTGTTGTTATACATGTAAGATAGTGGAAAGAAGGACCAGAATATGTTGAAGAGTTTTTTGAAACCAGAAATTTGGAGCATTGAAGGTATATTGGGCTTTGAAAATAAACATCTTGAAGGTCTGATTATAATGTCTTTTTATTGTATTGAATGATTGGAAATGGCGGAGAGACTGGTTGATGTGTTGAATCGATTAATTTTAGATTTTTTAATTTTTGGGTCTATAATAGTTCAAGGTTTATTGGCCCCTGCATCTTTCTCAAAAAGAGTAGCTAAATATTGGGTTCAGGGGAGATGGTTTCTCCTAGTCTTTGCAATGAATTTTGATGTCTTAAAGGGTATGGATTTACTATCAGTTTATATCCCATTCATTCTTGAATGGGTAAGTTATATGATAGAGTGGAGTAGGAATAAGTTGATTTTATTATCATTGATACTGGGTTGGGGAATTTCTATGATGTCATGGTGATGTTTGTCTTAATACAATTTTCCATGGAGATCTTTTTTTTTTGACGTGGAATCCGGTATGGTTTCACACTTTTTACACAAAAGTGCTTGAATAAATTATTTTTTCAGTCTGTCAGTCAGATTCCAATATATATTCTTAATGCCATAAAAATTATCACTATCAATTATGATACATCTACAATTTAAAAAAATTATTTCATATGAGGTTACTAAATAAACATATTAGAGATCCTTAACAATTTTTTCCAATTTCACCATGTTTTCAACCAATACTACTATTGATTCCCTAGAATATAGATTCCACAACACTATATCTATATAAATACTCACCATGCAAAAATTTACCTCGTTTTGAGCCTTCTAGAGCTGTATATTAAATTATAACCATGCCCAAATCACTCACCATTAACCGGTAATAATTTATATTTCCCTCAAAAAAACAAAATTAGATGAGAGGGATGCAAAGGGTTATATGAAAAATTAAAAAAATTGGAAAAAATTCCTCCTTTATATCTAATTAATTTTTTTATTAAAAACCATAAAGGGTGGTAATTATTTAAATATGAATGATTCTGTGAATGATGTGGGTTTTTTCTTGAGTATTTGAAATTATAAACTTAAAAACACTAGTAACAATTTCTAATTAAAAATAATATATAAAACACATAAATTTAGTTAGTTAAATCAGTCCAATACATCCTTCCCAATCATGGCATATAAAATGGGAATTCAAATATTATAAACATGTGTAGAAAAATTAATTTTTATAATTTTTTTATGGTTTGAATTCCACAAAAAAGAAATGATATATATATATACAAAATCAGTAAGAAACGATCATGAATAATTTAATTCCGAAATAAAAAAGTTCTACCATCATCATTATTATTATAGAATAAAACATATTTGATTATTTATCAAAATATTATTTTAATAAAAATATTATTTTTTTATTACTCTTGACAAGAGTGATAGAGAAGTTTAATCGTAGAAGAATGAATGAAATCACTTTTATAATGTTGACAAACATTTACCATGGGTCCTAAAACATTGAAATAATTGCTGATCATTCACTCTTGGATACATATTCCTCCCTTTAAAGTTAAGGATGATAGTACCTCATATTTATTAAGAGAATTATCCTCAAGGTTTTAAATCCCATAAAAAATAGAGTATCCTCATGAATATGTACAAAAAGATATATATAAATATATATAATATTTTCTCAACATCTGTTTTAAAATTTAAAAAAAAATGTATTGTGGTTCCTATCCTAAATGTGAAATTCTTCTACAATAGACACCCCAACTCATGGAATAATAATTGTTTCATGTTATGGTTTTGGGGATTTATAGAGGAACTATTAAATCATTTCCATGTGATTGGATTTGAAATAATATATTTAACTTTTTATTTACTTTTAAATACTAGTGTTTAATTTAAATTATAATGAAATATATTTAAACTTACTTAATTATTACTAAAAATTAATAAAGTTCATTTATTATAATATTGGGATTAAGATAGCTTTCCTCAATAATTCATAAAATTAAAATAATATTTTTTTCAAACCTTTTGTGAAACCCAATACCAATAGTTCAAAATCAAGTATAATAATATTCCTATATTTCAAACATTACATGAACATTTAATATATTTAAAATTCCTTCGAATCATATGATTAGTAAATTTGGGAATTATGATCATAATACAAGGTAAATTATTATATAGTTTTTTATTTTCTCTTCATTTAAATGTTTCCCTATTACATAAGCCATTTACTATTTATTATTTTATCATATTATTAATGGTTTGTGTATTATTTTGAATGAATAACCAATAATCCTAATAATTAAATACTAAAAACATTGTAGCACATCATAGTTGGAATCTATAATAAAAAGTGTCTTATAGCGTGATATGAACATAAGAACATGGTTGTAATACATCCTATAAAAAGGATATATATATTGACAATGGTTTCTTATAAATTGATTTAATATAATTATAGATGGATATTTATTAAATTACAAAAACATACTCATGAGTATCCTAATGGAAATGTAAATTTGAGACAAGAATAACAATATTATTTTATATGATTGATATCAAAAATCTCTCAAAAATAAAAAAACAAAAATTTCTCATCATCAGCATAAAAAACATATATCATTGTCCATAACCTCTAGAAAAAAAGTATCACAAATGGAAAGTGTAAATTCTCATTAAGGGTAAACATAAGACTTATAAATCTATTATCATAATGAATAATATGATAAGATTAATGACATGTGATTGTGAACAGAAATTATGAAGTTCATACCCAACCTATATCTAAAGACTAGTCAATTTAAAATAATAAAATATAATTTGGTAGCATATATGACACAATACATTGGGATAAACCAACCGGCTAAATATATTTATAAAAATTCAATATCTCCAACTACATGAAAAACATGCAACCCCGTGTGAAGAAAACTATAATAAATTATTAAATTTGTACATAAAAATATAAATTTTTTTTGAGTAGTAATAAAATTATTATTCAAATATGTCTGTCTATTTATTTGATATAAAAATGAATCAAATAGAAAAAAAAATGTTTTTAAATTAGTTTTTTTTCTAAAATGTTATTTTTTCATGTATAACAAAAATAATTTAAAATTAATTAATACCACTTTTATAAAATTATTTTGAAAAAATGAACATAATATTTCTAATTATCACAACCAACCTATATTTGAGTGAATTTTTTTATTTTTCTAAAAGGCAACATTTTTCTAAATAAAAAAAACTAGAGAATTTAAATTTAAAATTTCATATTCATTTAATTAATTAATTATGATAAATAAAATTCCGAGTTGTTTTAAATGTATAATTATTTGAATTATATATATTTTAATCAAACTTATTTCAGTTAAATAATTTTAATATATATCTTTGATATAAAAACATCATAATAGTTTGACTGTTTTCTCGTTGAAACCCTGATTTTTCATTCATGTTTATAGGATTAATTTCAAATTTAATTTTTAATATACTATTAATATAATTACTAAATATGAAATATATATTTTCAATAAACATAGTTTATATTATAAAATAATTTCAATTTAATTTTTTAAAATAATTAATAGTAAAATCAATCGACTTTTTCTTGTAAATTACAGTAAAAATGGATTTACCTAGATATTGATCAAATATGATATGATTTCTAAAGTCAAAAAAACACTTTAAAATATAAATTATATACAATTTTCAACCACATACTGTACAGGGATCATGGATATTCGATTTTTAATTATTTATCCTGTGAAAAAATTGTCATACCCTTTTCATTTAATACATATGTGTGTCAATCACCTCACTTATAAAAGGTCACCCTATCCTCTCTATTGCATACCTATAAACAACTATCAGTCTGCCAAGACTGGCCTAAAAAAATTCAAAAAATATATAACATGATCCTAGAATCCTTTTATTGTATTGATATTGTTTTTAGAGATAATTTTGGTGCCAACCTATAAGCATAACTTGATTAAGACGTATCATTTTTATACAAGATTTTTTTTTCATCATTGACCTCCTTTAATAGTTATTAATCAATTCTCATATTAAAAATTCTGAATATAACATATAATTAATTTCTTTTTATTTTATTTTAATTTCTTAAACACGTCCTACCATCAATCAAATTCATTATAAAATCATCATTCATATATATGACAAACTACTGTCTCATTCACCGATGTCATTCATTTTTCAATTACCTCCTCTCACGGCTAGAAATAGATATGGATATAATGTATATATATAATTTTTATAAGATAAATAAACATATATTTTAAATCAATTATATATAACTTTTTTAATTTTTTTTCCATATAGGATAATAAAATTTTTCACGTGTGTATTTCAGACTACCTTCATGTAAAGTGATGTAATTATTTTTTCACAAATGATTTATATAGAATTTATAAGGATAAATGTATAAAAATTGTGATATTATTCAAATAATTGTGATATTAATTAAATATATAACATTTTTAAACGATTTTATATCATTTTATTTCTCAACTTTTAACTCACTTAATGATGAGAACATCATTTTTGTATGTGTGGAAAACCTCCTTTATTAGGTGACATAACACTATTTTCATCATAACAACACATTAATGTTATAAATTAGTGAATATAAAAAATCAATATGGTATTTTTTATATTATTATCATTAATTATGGGTAAAATATTACAAATAACATCAATATAACGATCATTGAAAAATGGATGTTTTAGTCATTGTTATGTATAGCCTTCCGCTTCTATGATCATAAAACAATTCATTTCTCAACCCCATATTTATTTATTAATATTAAAATAATAAATGATATGATAATATGAAAATTCTTTCATTAATATTATTATGCATATTATTTTTCCATATAACATGTGACTAAAGAAAATCATGATTAAAAAAACATGCATGAGAAAACAAGGAAATTAATAATAGAAAGAATCTAAATAATGAAAGATTTTTAATCAAAGGGAGATGATATTTTATATATGGATCATATGTTAATTAAAAGTTATTATTATTATTCTACATTATGTTAATTTCATTTTTTTAAAACATTATTCAAGTTATTAAATCATGTCTAACTAAAACAAAGTTTGATATAAGGAACTTTGTCCCCTTTTCCCATTATTGGGAAATTTTATTTTATTATGCACCTAATTTATTTTATATGTTTTAAGAGATAACTCTTGTACATGTAATATATTTAGTACATTATACATCATGGTATTTTTTATTTTCATTTTAATTATTTCAACTAAAGTGATTTGACTTGAAAATTAACAAGTGGTAAGGAATTGAATAACTCTATTTTTTTACATGGTTATATTAAATCCTCATTAATTTGATATTATAATTATATGTGTGTAATGAATTTTTATTAAATTATATTTTATTTACAATTATTTTAGTTGGATTTAAATTTAAAACACATAACTACTTCATTGATTAATTATAACTTCTACAATATGATTTTTTTAGGGTTTATTTTATAATCTCATTCTAACCGAAAATGTTTATTAATGAATTTAAATTAGAGAAAATTATTCGAAAATTCTATAATAAAAAATTTAATTTTATACTACTCTGTTTAGTTATGAAAATTTCAGTTAACAATACCATTTTTTATATATTTATTATTTAATATTATCATTAAAATATTTTTAAGAAAATACGACTACATTTTACACTTTGGTTGGAAATCTGTTATATTCCGAAACCATGTTTTCTAAAAATATGTTTTCAAAAATGTATTTTAAAATTATAATATTATTTAATAATGAATATTTGACACATTTTAGTATCAAAAATAAATTTAATGTCATTCATGTATGTATCAAAACATGTTTCATTTTGGATTTAGTGATACCGTGAGAGAAATCATTGTATTAATATACTCAACATGTGCATAATTTCATCCCATTATTAACATTAAAAATTTTAAATAATATTCTATATGTTTTATGATATATATTTGGAAACATTATTTTTTAAAAAACATTTTATCTTTTTATTAACAATTATTTTCAAAGTAAACTGTTTGTTTTAAAAATTATTTTATTAAAACACATTTTTATCGAATATCTATTAATCATCAAGAACAACCACTATTCAACTAGTTCTCCACTATGGATATGATGTATTGGTACCACCCATATTCATTATATTTATGAATTATTATCATTTTGACTATGGAATGTATTTAAATTCACTATATTGATTAATTTTATTATTTATTAACGTTAACTTAATAGATTCCCCTTTCTATGACAATTTGACATTAATTTTTCCCTTAAAATCCATATTAGATGGAAATGATGTATTTATTTCAGAAAACATATATAATTTTTAGAAATGGTGTTATAAATTGAATTTAATTTTTATCTAGGGAAATACTTTTTAATAAATAATTTTTGTTCAATACAAATATTTAATGATAAGGAACATAGTTCATGAATTAAGTTAGCTTTTAAAAATATTCGGAATTCAATGGACATGTAGTGGTTGGTGTTGAAAATAATTTTATAGCTACTCAATGCATTTATAATATAATGAGGTGATTCATTAAGATTTAATTAAATAGGATTCTACTTGGAGTTCCAAATTGTATTTTGAATTTTCATGCCGATAGCGGTATCACGATGATTTAGATAATTGCCACAAAAAATTAAGATGAACATTAACTGTGAATTATATTATTATTATTATTCTTGAGGATTTATGTGGTATTTAATCAATTTATTCATTTCATTCCCTATTATTTATTAAATTAAATGTTTTTATTTATTTTCCTTTCCATATTGATAATAGGATATGATGTTCGGATAGTAATGTTATTTAAATGGAATAAGTGTTCTATTAATTACCTTTCAATAGGGATTTTTATTATTTGGTTATGATTCACATGTTACTGATTAAATGGAATTCATTTTTATTTATTTATGATTCCAAATTGATTTTTTTAATTTATGATTTCTTCCATTGTATACAACCCTTTCCTAAAATTTGAGCTCCCTTTATTTTATTTATATCCAATAAATACATGAACTTTCCTATGATTAATAAAAAAGAATATTCTCTTTGGTATATTGTTATAATAAAAAAAAATATTTTAATTATTTATTTAAATGAAATATCAAAAACATTTTTATATCTAGTTTACCAATAAATATCTAATATTTTTTTCCTTTGGGATTTGTTTCGTTGTAAATTATTCCAATTTAATATATAATAATGTGTCTATGGGATACATGGTTGGGATCTATATAGTTTTTATCAGAATATATTTAGTAAAAACTATTTGTATTGGTTTTAATAACACATAAATTAGGGATCATAACCCAAATATAAACTTTGAGGACCTGTATAGTTTATCCCTCTAATTTTTTTCTATGGTTGATTTATTTAGATTTTTCTTGTAATACATCATGGTCTACATTCTAAAAATGGATGTGGTTTTTGTAAACATGCACCTAGGTTTAATAAATCTACAAATTGAACATTCATATTGACTCAATCATCACATGGTTAATGAAATTGGTCCTTATTCTTCACCTATATTTACAATCCTATGTGATATTAATATGATAATTCAAATTTTTATTAGAAAATATTAAAGCAGGATTTAATTAGATGATGGAAATTAATGAAATAGTTTATAACAAACATAATAGATATTAAAATGATGGTGTCCTAAAGGAAATAGTAAAATGTTTTATCTATCGAAATGAATGTCTAAATGATATGTGTTTCTATGGAATAATTAAGAGTATTATGGAAAGAACTAAGTACCATACTAGGGATATATTTAGATAGCATTGTATTAAATTTTTTGAACATGATAATTATACAAGTTAATCTATCTTCTAATGGTTAAATCATAGGCCCAAGAAGTTCATTTTTTGAAATAAAATATTATATGTTTTTATATATTGCGATACACTAATTAAATTGTGCATGTATTTTTCATGTGGTAATTTGGTATAAGAATCATGAAACATTTAAGAATTATGTTGTGTATTTGAATCACATGTGTCTTAAATTGTGTGGTTGAAATTAATTTAAGGTCAGGAAATGTAAATACCTATTATTTAAAAAAGATAATATTAAATTTATAGCATATGTGATACACAATACCGAGTTAAAACCATCCATGAAATATAAATCGTATAATTTAATATATTTACTAGATTATAGAATTTGAAATCACGATTCAAAATTATCCATAATATAGTATTCCACTATAACTGAAACATTATATTGGATTTCATTTATAGTACAAATTAAATTAGGCAAATTATTTTCATATATCTAGAATAAATAAAATAATTATCATTTAAATGAGAATGATATGTTTTCTGAAAAATTATATATTTTCTAAAAGATGGACCAGTGGCAGTTTGTGAACATATTTTAATATTGTTTTTTTCAAATCAAAAAAATAATTTCTTTATATGAAATTAATTTCTAATATAATAATTTAAAAAAATATTATAAGGAATTTTTTTAATTTTTTTGAAATGTTTCATTTTAAATACATATTAAAAAATACCGAATTTTAATCGAAAATATTCATATATGTATTCTTATTTATAACGATTAAATATATTCTTAATTATATTAAATTAAATTTTTTCCATTAAATTTTTATTAATAAAATTTATACCATGTCATTTAGTTTTATATTAAATTTGAAATATAAAAACATTGTAATTTTTTCAACATTTTCAGTTTGAAAACGTTCTTTCTCGACGCAGTAATGTGGATTATTTTTATTATATTTTTTACTTCAGTCAATTTTTTGGGAAATTGATTTTTTATATTTAGAATAGGAATAATTATTATTATCTAATAAGGTCAAAATTATTTTTTCCGTTAATTATTAGTTATAATAGTATAAATTATTCACATTAGTTATGGGGTAAATGAGCTTATTTGGGGGATAAACTAAGAAGTTAAGGGATTAAATGATAAAAAAAATTCTGTAATATTTATCCATATTCATCTTTATAGCATATAATGAATACTTCATGATAATTCTTTATTATTGAACCATTTTTATTGAAAAAAATATTGGTACATTATTTTCTTTTTAAAAATTACAAGGGTTCCACTCAACTCATTTATAAATGGACACCTCCACTTATATCTTCTTCACACCATAAAACAATTGGCCATTAATGAACTAGGATAATATCATTAACACTTCAGTAAATTCATCCAATTATATGTATTTCGTAATGAGAAAAAACATTGATGTATTTTGATTCAAACCTAAAGAGATAACCCTCAGATGGTGTAACGTTTTTTGATGACCATCTTTATTTAATTTATCAATCAACATGCTTCTATTTATATTAAACCATGATGATATAATAAGACCAATATATGTATTTTTATTTTTTGATCTTCATGACATATATCCATCCTCACATCAAACTTATGAGTTATTAAATAATCAATCTTATGTATGACAGACTACAACCTTGTAAACTGATATCATTCATTTTTCCATTACCAACACTCATGGTTATGTATGATGATGGTTTTAATATATAAAAATAAAATTTATAACATTATTATACCTATTTAGTATAAATATGATATATATACCTTTTAAAGTTTCATTTCATAGAGAATACAAATGCATCACTTGTTTGTATGGTGCACCACTACCTCACGAAGCAATATTGATCATTTTTCTTTCATTAGGTACATGGAAGGTAATATGGATAATATTAATTATTCTATGTAATATAAAAGATATTTGTATTATATCAGTGAAATAATTATCTTTATTGAATAAAAATATATCAATTTATTTTTAAACATTTCACTATCTTAATGACGATAACATCATTTGTGCATGTGTGGACTCTCGCCCACATAATGCAATGTGCCTCTCTTTTCATTACCACAACACATAGATTATATATATATATATAAAACTATTTTAAATAAAATAATATAGTATTTTTTTATTATTATAATTCTATAAATTTATAATATAAATCAAATTCTTTCCATTATGACCAATTAAAATTGGAAATGTTAATCATGCGTACATACAATCCACCATCTCTATTATCATAAATTACGTCATTTCTAAAAAGTCAAATTTAATGATTGGTCGTAGAATTATAATTAATATATAAATATAATAATTATTTAATGATAAATATTAGGTATATGATTTATCAATATAACATGTTCATGAACAAAATATTTCATGATAAAACATGACTGAGAAAAGTAGGAAAATAACACCTGAAACAATGAAAATAATGAAATATTTTTAATGAATGGGTGATAAATTATTATAAATGTTCACATTTGAAATTATTAGTATCAATATGGTTCATTTATAAGATAATAAAATGTCTAAATCTAATATATAAGAGTATAAATAATTCCCCATTAAAAATAAGTGTGAGATAAAAGACTTCATTTAAATTTCCCTTTATTGAGAGAAATTATATTATTAGGTGCCAAATTTATTTCATAATGTGTATATAAATACCCAATTAAATTTAATTTCATTAATAATTCATACTTAATGGAATTTTATTTTTTCACTTGATTAATTTGAAAATGATTATTTGAATTGAAATTTTTATGTGGTAATTAATTTTATGACGCAATTTATTCTCTTTCGGTTATATTACTATTTTAATTGTCCTTGATATTATAATAGTATGTATATAATTAATTATGATTAACTTATGTTTTACTTAAAAAAATTTGTGTATTTTTATTTTAAATACCTAATTTATTAATTTACTAGGTCTCACATCATCATTATAGTCATTGTAATTTTTTATTTCACAATCTCATTCCAATCTAGATTCATTATTCTTGAATTTTAGTTGAAGGAAATTATTTTATCATTGTAATAGCCCATGAAATGATATAAAAATTAATATCCATATTTAATTATATTGATTATTTATATACTGATTTTAAATTAAAAGGGATCATCATTACAATAGAGTACCGAACCTACATCTATTAGTTTGTTGAAATCTTACTTTGAATGCAATACTGGGTTATACGAAACAATAATATATGCTCAATAATATAATTTTAAGTGGTAGAAATATCCTAAACATTATATTTTATAGTTTAAATATAACTAACTATATTATTTTTTTGAATTATTATTATCTTTTTAAATTAAACTAATAAATTTTATCGGAATAAGCTAACAATAAAAAAAAATTTACGTTTACAATCTCAATCTTTTTAAAAACAAATTTTCAACTAAATTTTAGGGGTGGAACTATTTAGAAACTAAAATTTGAATCATTATTAATTTTTATATTAAAAACTCCATTATTGAATGAGATATATCAATATTTATGTCGGGGTTATTTTTTTAAAATTTCCAGAGAACTTTATTATTTTGATGAATAATAATTAATAATGAATTGTATATAAAAATTTCATTTTCATTTTTAATATTTATATATTTAAAATATATTTAAGATTTTTTTAATGTATTATTATACCAATTTTAAATTAGATAATAATCATTATGAAATTTTAGAAATTATCAAATTCAATTATATATAAACACATAGAAAACTTTTGAACATACTTAATTTAAAACCTGCATCGTCATCCTGTCAATGAGATTAATTTTAAATAAATTTCTATCAATTATATGACTATTAATTCTGAAAATATGATTTTATATGTTATTTAGAATAATTTATAATTTATAATAAGTCTAACATTATTCTAGAATATAAAAATTACTAAATTAAAATAAATTTAATTATATAGATTAATCTAAAATTGTGATTACATTGTTGATAAACCATAATTGTGAGATCCAAAATGAAATTGTAACATTTTATAACCCATTTTTTTCCATTATTTAAATTATTTTCTATTATTTTTATTTTTTTCATTACTTAATTCATAAGATGTAATGGATTCCTGCTAATTGTGTTCACATTTTTACATTTACCATAATTCCACTCCACTAAAATATAAAAAGGAACTCCCCCTCATCTTTTAATAACTATAAAAAATATTTTGGACATCAAAAGACATACAAAATAATAAACCAATATCTTTTACCTTCACCATAGAGTCCCAAATTTCATCTAAATTCCATCCAAGATGACTTTTGATGAAAACCAAAAGGATGTATTTGAATAAGAGCTTATATTAATCAACATGAATTTTTTATTTTGTTACCTTCTCAAGTATATTAATTTATATTTATATCATTATTAAATAATGAACTCAGTTTCATATATATTATGAGATTTTGTTATGTAAGGATATGTCACAACTCTCACAATCAGGTATATCAAATGGGCAATGAACGTACTGTTCGTGTGTACGGATAACTACCACCTCATAGAACAATGTCATTCATAGTACCTTTACCAACTCTCATTGTTATTAATTATGACAGAAAGAATGTTTTATATTCTATAAATGTTATATTTATAATTTAATCATATTTAAATAATTTTTATATTCACATGCCTTTATAGTTTTTTTGCAGGAAAACATTAATATAATTTATAGTCGTCAGATGTACCACAAAATAAAGAAATGTGATACATTCACACTTTACATGGAATGTATTAGGGATGTATTTAATCTAAAATATGATACATACATGAAATAAATATTATATATGCAACATAATTACATTTCACTAAATAAAATAAATCATTTTTGTTAACACCCTTTCACACATTAAAAAATGTTATAACCTCGTTCGTAGACATGTAGACTCACACATCTCCAAAAAAATGTAATTACTTTTAAATATATAGAATTATATGTATAATTTTATATTATTGAATAACATAGTATTTATGATATAAAAAATTATACGATTTTTATTATTACATACCATATTTCCACAATGATAAATGAGAAATGGGAATGTTACTCATCCTTAAGTACGACCTAAAATCTCAAGGACTGTAATGTGAGTTAATTTATAATAAACATATTTCATTATTTTTATTAAATGTATAATTGATTTATAGATATGATAGTTATTTAATTATAATTATTCTGGATAGGTTTATAAAATGGAAATGTTGACTCTAGATGACCTACCAAAGTAGTTTTTGACTCACAAACCAAATATGGTTAAAACACCGAACAGAAAATTAAAATGTTTATGTAGTTTTATAAAATCTTATAATATGGGAAATAAAATTTATGAAAAAAAAAATATTTATAATGAACGAATATTATTGGAATATTTATATTATTCATGCAGATAAATACAAATGTGAAAAGTCATACTCAAGGAAATGTATTTCTCCTTAATCTCTATTCATTGAGGATTATTTTAATATCATACACCAACCTTCTTTTACCAGGTTCAAATAAATCCCCATTGAAATATCATATAATCAATATATTTACTCCAAATCTATTTATTGTTCTTTACATTTTATTCATTCATGGGTGTTTTTGTTATAATATTTCTATGTGTCATGAGAAACTTATATTTAAAAATATCTTTTATATGTTTTGAGATTTAATTTCAAAATATTTTCCACCCTATAAATAGTTTTTATATTATTTAATATATTATTTAAAATAAAGTAATTATAAATGAAAGTTTATTTCAATTTTTATTTAATACAATTTTTTTAAAAAAATTATTTATTTATCTGTTTTATACAAATTGTTTTTCAAAATGACAGCAGAAATCTTCTTATAGTAAATTACAAAAATACAAGTATATTTCTAAAACTATGGAAATTATTTTATTTTTTCTCTTTTTTTGAAATATTTCATAATTTCTTAAATGAAAAAAATATAATAATTTTTTCTGTATTTTTTTTTAAAAAATGATTTTTCAAAAGAAAGAACTATTTTATATTAAAAACTATTTTTTATGTAAAATTGTTTATTTATATATTAAATTATTTTTTATATTAGTTTATAATTGTTTTTAAAATTATGAAATTTTCAATTTCCTGATGTGGTTCATACATATTATTAATGATATGTACACCAAGATAAGAACATTTGAGGTCGTTATATCTTAAATGTTGAGTTCACCTAGATTGACCTCCAATAAATTGGATTTTATTATATTATCTAGATATTTATACTAGAAAATTAACATATGGTTACTCAAACCTATAAGGGTTCTATAAGTGTTTGGTAAGGTATTAATATGATGATTTCCCCAGGAACAAAGGTGAATCGTCTATTTTTTATATATTTTTTCATTGAATTCATTATTTAATTTGTAAAATAAATGATATCGAATAGAGGATCATATTTCTCAATCTGGGAAAAATGTTTTTTCTCATTAATGTGGTTTTCATGGATTTTAATGTTAATCAATGGAATAATGATATCCTTCATTTCATATCCTATACTAATAACATTCGTTCCAATTTTTAAATGTTTTTCACAAGATTTAATGTCAGTTAAGGTATTAGAAGAGGTGAAGTTTAAGGTAATGATAATTTTTAAGAAAAAAAGATCATTACATATTTTTTAGCTGTTCTTATGGTGGAATAATTTGATACTAATTACATGTTTTCATCATGTATTAGATATGAATAATGGAATAAAATAAAAAACATGATAATAACCTCATGGTAAAAAGTACATAAATTCTTGGAAAAACATAAATATTATGACGTCTTTAAGAATGGGGCCTAAAAGTTGGTATCAGAAGATTGTTTTTTATAACATTATAGGTTAGCGTAATATTAATATGTTCCCTTAATGAATTTAACATATTGATAAGTAAAAATATTATAGAATTTTAATATTAACATGATTCATCATCTTAAACATGTCATTATAGAACGGTCTTCGATAGAGGAAAAATTTAATAGGTAGTTGGACTGATCCATGGGTACGATATCATTCTAAATCCGCATCTTGAGATAATATGAATTAAAATAGATATGTTTTTTAGTAAAGGATCACCTAAATTAGGTGAATAATGGAACCAGAATCCCTGATTAAAAGGAACGTGATCTACCTCGATGAAAAATTTATTCTGTAGAGAGATTCATGTGGTAACATTTCCCATCATATATTGGATCACATAAACCAGTGGAATCCACATGATATATCAATGTTAGATAAAAGATATATGGTGTTATGGGATTTTTGTAACCTCAAAAAGAAATCCCTTTCCAATTTTCCTTTTTAAAAGATAAATTGATTGATGGTGTCCTTCAGGTAATATGATGATATATTAATATGTTCATGATTCCATGTAATTTGTGACATTTAAGGAAAACTTCCTTGATAAATATTTCACAATGTATGTTTGACCATGAATAGAATATTATTTTTGGAATTAAGGAAAAAATAAAATTATTATCTAGAAACATATGAATAGAAATTCACAATATAGGCTATGGATGTAGAAGTTTTTATTAATGTCATGGATAGAAAAAATATTCATTTAAACTCAGAATTGAAAAAAATATATATGAAGATCATTCGCCTTTTTAGAATTTAATATCAATGAGAACATTGTATCTATGGTTAAAAAGGATGAGATATGGTTTTTTGAATATTATGTGTCTCATGATGATGAATGTAATAAGTGGTAATTATGGAAGGATATAGGGAAACATGAACAAAGAAATAAGGAGGATATAAAATTTATTTCATATCTTTTAGTAATTGTGGTATATAAAACCCTAGAGAGATACTTACTGATAAATGGAAGTATAACAGATATGGAATGTTTATCCCCATGGATATAAAATGAAACCCAAATAAACCCCATGTATCCAATAATATGGTAACTAATAACAATCTAATGATAATATGTTTTAGTTCAAATTATATGTATTATTATGAATATTTATGTATAGATTTAGATTCACATTATGTTAATACTCATGATCAGAAAAAGGGTTTATTGACGTCAATTATTAATACTATAGTTGTTTTTGAACAATAAAATTAAGTGTTGAAATGTATGTTACTTGTGTATTCAAATTATTACAATAACATGTTTGAATATATATAATCACATTCATTATTTCTTATAAATTTTCATTTAAAATTGGAATGTCACCTAATTAATGAAGGATAGAACAGTTGGTAAGAACTTGAGGTTGAAATAAATAATTCATCATGATATATATGAATTTTTTTATCATAATTGTGAATGTATGTCTAGTAAATCATAATTAATTTTCCATATTAGAGTTTATATAATTTATTACATGGATTGGATTTCAATTTATTAAATTAAGAGAAAATTTAGTTCTAGGAAATTTTTGATCACATATTTCATGTAATTGATAACATAAGCAGTTGATGAGAAATTGATTATGGATTGAAATTAATGTAAAGTGGTTAAAATTGTTTAAAATGAACTCTTCTAATTAGTGATGTGTATCTATTTAATGAATATATTTTTCTTTTTAAGGATTATTTAATGGGTGTTTTCTAGATTGAGAGGTTATTTTACTTATTTACTTAGTACCTGATACAATTATTGCTTTTAAATCCCCTTATCATATGACTCGGATTGATATTTTCGATGTGTAAATGAAATTTATAGTGTTATTAGATAATGGTTTATCCGACCAACCACATCCCCATGGGGTGATCCTATCTTATTTTTTAAATGTAAATATGGATCATTGATAATTTTCATTGATTATAGATCCATTAGTAAAATCACTATTAATAACATGTATCCTTTTCCTTATATCGATTATGTGCTTCATCCTCTATCGGAGGAATAGTTTTTTTAGTTTGACCTATGGTCAGGGTACCATCAGTTGAATGTGATGGAAGATTACATTATAAATAATGAATTTCGAACTAATGATGGACAATATATGTTTTTATTTATACCATTTAGGTTATCAAATTCCTGTTATGTATTCACGGTTCATAATAATATAATTTTCACGAGTTAATAGATAATATTATTATTATTCTCATAGATAAAATTTAAGAATATTCCATAAGTCAAGAGGAATATGAAGTGCATCCTTGGGTTTTTTAGAATAGACGTGTAAATAAAATGTATGTTTAATTTTCCAGGTTTGAATTTTTTTTGAAACTAATTTCATTCATTGGTATCATTACCAATAAATATTGAATTACTATTTATCCCTATAAAATTGATGTTATTGAATAATGACCTTGACCCTCAAAAATAAAAAATATAGAATTTTATCTAAATAGTATTCTACTACTATAGGTTTGTTGGATACATTTATTTGATATCTACCACAATGACAATGTTAACTAAAAAAAGAATTGTGTTCATCATGACATAATAATTTGATGATTGTTATTTGGAATTGAAATGAATACTGGTAAATGTTCTTTTTCCAATCCTTCCAAAAATTGTGCATTCATTTTCTAACATGATACTTCATTAAATGTAATTGTATTATCATATTTTGGAATGATAGGGTAAATTATTATTCCTCATGTCAGTTGAAATATCATGAGTTGAATTACCCTAGAGATTATTTGTAATTATAGGATTCCCTCTATTGAGAAAAAAATTAGTGGTGACTTATTTGTGGAGTAATTTGTGAAATATATATTGAAAAAAATCTGTTTAATTAAATATTCAATCAGAAAAAATTTATAATGTGACAATGAAGATTTATTTAACTAATCAAGGACTATAACTACATGATTATTTATCATCATGGAAAAGAAAAAAAATTGGTCAGTTCATTGAGTCGATTTTTTTTCTACATTTACGTGGATACATTTATTTCATGACCATTTTGGTAATGATTTGATGAATTTTGGACTAAAATTTGTGGATGATGGGATATTCTAGTTTTTTTTTGATCCAACAGAGAAGACATTGTTATGAAAATTTATATTTCTTACACGGTGGATCAATATTTTTATGAAAGTGTTGAATCTATTAATAGTGGTATGTTTCATGACATTAATATAGATGAAGAATGTAATTTTTGATCTGGAAAATTATTATTGTTTCATTGAGATTCATAAATAAAGAAATAATTATGGACTAGAGATGATTGTTATACTTTATCCATTCATCTAGGAAGCACTATGTTGTACAAATAAATTCTGGAGTATTACTGGTTAGACGAAATGTGAAGAGGCATTACTAAATATAGTGTTATGTGATTGACTCATTACTAGGTTAAAGAGGAACGATGTTTACTGAAGGGTATGCATAAATCGTTTTTAGTGCCATCGTGTAAATGAGAGAATATGTCAATGGAATTCAGTGTAGTATTTAATATACTTCTCAATGTAATAATGTGAGTTATATTATTTTTGATCAATTTAAAATATATGATATTTTTATTCCCATTTATGATATGATGTATTCAGAGTATATTTATATATTTTATCTAAAAGAGATTGTCCTACTACATGGAGTTACTCCTTACATTATATAAGACTATGATCCCAAATTCACATCTAATTATTTTGAAAACACATGATAAATCATTAGGTAGTGAATTAAATATATACACTACATTTCATCCTCAATCTGATGGATAGTCCGATGAGATGATTCCAACCATCAATGATAAGAATCATTTATTATTAATGTATTACGATGGAACATAGGATCAACAAATTACTTTTGTTGAGTGTCCTTATAATTTTTATTTTTTATTCTGGTAAAAATATGGCACTATATGAGAAATTATACGGAATGTGATGTCATTAATATACTTTTTTATGACAATGTAGGATAATAAAAGTTCATCTGACTAGAGTTTGTATATTAAATTAATAAAAAAGTTCATGTGGATCAATGACACATGAGTGGTTCTCATAGTAGGAATAAAAGTCATGTTTATAGCCATATTAATGGTCTTTATATTCAGGGTTGGTGACCATGAAATTCAAAATGATAATTAGTTGAAAAGTGTGACTCATTTTGGTTAGAAGGGGTAGTCGAGTCAAATTTTTTTTGAACCGTATGAAATCCTAGAGAATGTTGGATGACATTCCTACAAATATTGATATTTATGTTATTATCCTTGGTACACAACATATTTCGTTTTTCAATCATATTTATATATGTCACAACTAATCTCATATTTTCATCCTAGATGTAGTTCATCTGTATGAGAATATTTATTACAAGGAACAAAAAAATTTGTTCCTTGACTATAGAGAGAGAGTATTGGGGAATAAGGCTACTCATATGATATTGGATTTATGTAAATTCCATAATGTATTATATTAAACATGGGAATCTGAAAATTATTTGAGGGAATAAAATCCCCACGTATTTTATAAGTGATAAAATTAAGCGGGATAAATTTTTAATAGGGGGATGTAATTGGCCAGGTAATGAAATAATAATTCATTATAATATTTATTAATGATTATGTATTATATAGTAAATTTAGATTAAAAGGAAAACTATTTCTAATAGTTTACCTCAAAAGTGACAACCAGTTATTCAAAATATTGTGTCGAAACAATCGTGAGATATAGAAAACACTAATATATTGTTAATATTATTATTTTTAGTGGAATATATCTTCTATCCATTAGGTTGGATGGTGTGATATAAATAACTATATTAATTTTAAAGATGGTTATAATTGTATTTTAAAACATCAATTTATATTTATAGGAATAATATTATTATAAACCATGTTTCACCCTAAAAATGTAAATTTTTTTCTTTTAAAAAAGAAGTTTTGCAA